>JADMNL010000039.1:25480000-30280000 GCA_016271365.2 Neoceratodus forsteri | reverse complement strand
GAACACAGAGAGTTGTGTCTGGGATTTTTTCCTCTGACCCTTTCCTGTGCAGTGTGGTGTCCCTCAGGGCTCGGTGCTTTCTCCCATGTTGTTTGCAGTGTACATGCTGCCCCTCTGAGACATTGTAAGATAGTACGGGCTGAGGTTTCACTGTTATGCTGATGATACCCAGCTCTACCTGTCTTTTGCCCCCGACCAGGTTAGTGCTCTCTCAGTATTTAATAGCTGCCTCGCTGAAATCCATGACTGGATGAATACAAGCTGGTTAAAGCTGAACCCGGTGAAGACTGAGGTTATGGTTGTGGACCCAGGTCATGGAACAGGGAGTTGTGGTCTGGCCAACCCTCTGGCTTATTGCTGGGGGCTGATCCTTACTTCTGAACGGGTGCGTAACCTGGGAGTGGTACTTGACAACGGGCTGACCTTCGTCATCAGGTGTCAACAGTCGTTAGGTCTGCATTTTACCATCTTAGGAACATTGCCAGGGTGAAGCACCTTGTTCCATCCAGCGATTCACCTGTGTTGGTTCATGCTTCGTGACCTCACGCCTTGACTACTGCAGCTCCCTGTACTTGGGCTTCCTGGGGTTGATATCCACCACTTGCAGCTAGTGCAGAATGCTGCTCAAGGTTGTTGACAGGGGCATCTAGAAGGACACATATTACCCCTGTGCTGCGCAATCTGCACTGGCTGCCCATACAGTGGTGGATCACCTTTAAAGTAGGTCTTTGACCTTCAAAGCCCTGCCGGACGGGCCCCGACTACTTGAAAGAGCTTCTGATTCCTTACAGCCCTGTACGACAGCTCCTTTCAGCCGATGAGGGGTTGCTAGAGGTTCCGAGGGTTACATTGAAGTCTTCTGGGGCCAGGGCTTTTCTGTTTGTGGCCCTAACCTCTGGAATTCTCTGCCTCGCCAGATTAGGGAATGCACGACCGTAGAATCCTTTAGCGGGATTTTAAGACACTTTTGTGGAGTAAGGCATTTATGAATTGATGTTGCTGAGAATATATTTTATACATGTATTTTTGCTTTTAACATTCATTTGTACAGTGCCTTGGTGCTTGAAAGGCACTTAATAAATAAAGTTTTATTATTATTATTATCTGCTGGCAGATTCTTTGTTTCATGCTTCTGTTCGGTTCCACTGAAACTAAATCTGTGTCCAACTCCTGCCTGTTTCATGTGCAGTGCTAAAGCATTTTATCTTCCTTCTCAGTGCTACGCATATACCTTTCCTATTCTTTGCTTGTATTTTCTACTGGATTTTCCTACATACAGTAGTAGGCTTATCATGCACATGTTGCCAGATACAACATTAATTGGGTGTTACAATTAATGAATAGTCTGGCTTGGAACATCTCGTTGGTAACAGGGTACTACTTTACTATAGTATGTACTCCTAGTTTGTGCTTACAAGCCCCATTATTCAGTCATGGAAGCAACAATGTCACGGACGGATAGAGGAAAATTCTGAGGTAAACCGGGAGATGTTCCTGAAAATAAAGGACACTTGTAAGGTATGCAAAGAAGGGATTGGGGGAGAATCAGGCTGTTAGTACCGGGAAGGGTGGGCTGAGCGAAGTGTCAGCAGGGCACGTGGCACAGCCTGATGTCAGACTCACTCCTGGCATGGCACACTGTCCACATTGCACATGGTACAGCATGGCGTCAGCAGTGCATGTGGCAGTCCCATGGCTGTAGTGCACATGGCACAGAGCGATGTCAGCATTTCACGGTGCACAGAATGGTGTCGCCATTGCGTGTGACTCAGTGCAGTGTCTACACTGCATGCAGCAAAGTGTGGCATCGGCATCACCATGGTACAGCACTGTGTCAGTATGGCACATGGCAGTGTTGTGTCATCAGTGCATGGCACATGGAAGTGTCAGCAGTGCACATGGCATGGAACACTGATTGGAATTGCACGGGTACACAACACGGTGTTGACAGTTCATGGGCACAAGCACAGTGTCTGCATATTATGTGGCACAGTGAGTTGGCAGCAGTGCATGCGACACCATGAAGTGTCAGCACTGTACATGACATAGTGCTATATCAGCACCGCACATAGCACAGTGTGGTGTCTGCACCGCCATCAATGCTCTGTACGCTGTGATTTGTTGTCACTGAACTGTGCTGTGTGCACTGCCATCACAGAACTGTTTCAAGTGTATGTCACTGCACTGTGCCACATGTGCTGCCAACACTGCAGTGTGTCATGTGCACCATTGTTACTGTGTGGTGCCACTTTAACTGGCGCCACTGCACTATGCCACATGCTCTGCTGTAATTGCACTGTGTCACATGCTGCCATCACTAATTCCCGGAGGGGGGTGCAGCCCCTGCATAAGGAGGGTGCAGGTACCTGCCTAAGGAGGGCAGTGCAGGTCCCTGCTTAGTAAGGCAGGTGCAGGCCCCTGCATACAGATAGGGTGGCAGGCCCCTGTGTGGGAATTGAGGTTGCAGGCCCATGAGTGGGGGATGGGTAGGGGTTGCAGGCTCCTGTGTGAGGAGTATGGCTGTCACTGCACAGTGCCATGTGCACCGCCGTTACTGTGCTGTGCCATGTGCACTGCCATCACTAGTGCCTAGTCACATCCCCCTGTAACTAAAGAAACTATACCACACTGGTGACAGTGAGGTAGTAAAAGCACAAGGTTTGTGGTTAGTGGTCCCTTGTAATCCAATAAAGCCACCTGACACCAGATGTTGTTTTAAATCAGTTGCAATTCATTAATACCCAAAAAAAGCCCCAACAATTTTACCTCTAAAATGATTAAGTCTAAACAGCTGATGGCTTTTTACCACCAGGGCTACAGGTGTTCAGAAAAAAAGAAGCAAACTTGCTCCCTTTTCCAGCATCTATAAGTAGCCTTGTGGCTATTCCTCTTGGACACACTGGACATGACGCCCAGGTCCTGTATTTATACTTAACTTGTTTACATCAAAAATGCATAGTGGAAATTTCCAAACTGCTACAGCAAATTTTAGCCTAGACACCACGTCATTCAATAACATCATGAGACAAGGTTTAAAAGTACAGTGGCCATGAGATACCTCGGTCATATGATACATTTGACACTTTGCCAAGACGGGAGTTTCATTTATCATTATCCTTGGATGGAAAAACAAATGGTCAGGGGATTTTAGATTTATCAAAAATAGCTTGCTTAGCAAAAAGAAAACAAATGAGGGGACTTCACTCCATTTTAAAATAACTCACTTACAGATGCAAAAGTAGCCTTGTACTAGACAGTGGCCAAAACAAGGATATAATTATTCCTTATCAACTCTCTGTTACACATTTTTTTTTAAACACAAGAAATCATGAAATGAGGAACTGTATTAGCCAAGGCTTGAATGGCAGTTAGTTGAAGCAGCTGTATGTTATCTTATCCATGACATTGGGTTACAGAAAACATGTTTTTGTACAAAATATCTCTGTTTGAGCAGAACAAACTAATTTTGCTTTTAAAACATCTGTTCCTAAACACTGCTTATGCTCTTCACCTACTTTTCTACAGTTATTTAAAGGGCCTCAACACCTTTTGAACCCAGGCAGCCACATACATGGGGTGGTGTTATGTAGTTATCTGCTAGCTACTTGCACTTTTCATTAGCCACTTCACTAGCCCTGTAAGCCTTTTACACTTTTTCTATGTTCTCAACATTTGGTTAGACAACTACATATAAATGTTGTTGTTGATAAACTGTATAAAACTTTGGTCACTGGTCACTAAAACCTTGGCCACTGGCCACTTTAGCAGTTCCACCTCAAAGGAGGGGAACCTTATGGGACCCTGAACCTTTGCAAAATTTAGGAGGCAGTATAGTGCAGTGGTTTAAGGCTCTGAGCTGCAAATCTGGTGACATCCAGCAGACCAGACCTGGGTTTGAATCCCACAGCTTCCACGTGACATACTGTGTGACCCTGAGCAAGTCACTTAACTTCCCTGCTCCCAGGATGCTCCTGTAAAAAGCTTTCTTAGTGTGTTACTCCTGGTTAAACAAATAAAAAAATTTGAACATAAAAATATAGATGCTAATTATTAAACAAATGTTTTAGAGTTTCTCGCCTGCTATTTTATCTTGGGACCTCTGATGATGGGCTGCTATTACATCTATTACTAGGGAGGAATAAAATAAGGACACATTAGTTGAGTGCGGTATCCAAACTCAGCCATATTCCAATGGGAGATATTTAAGACAACAGGTATATGCATAAATTGTACATTATTTATAAAGGTTTCAGGTATTGAGGTGGCAGTTAATCTGCTAGGGGGACTTGATGTTAATGGGGACACTTAATTTTGATTTTGGGGGTGAGGGAAGACTGGTAAGGGGAGTCCCGAACCCCCACAGATAATACTTTGATTAATATATTTAATATAACTAAGCATTTTTTTACCTTAATCTGTTAATTGCATGCTAATACTTTTACCTTACATCATTTTTAAGCTATCATAATGCAAGCTACAATTTTTAAAGCTAGAAAAACAATTTATAATTGATTACATGAAAAACCTTTTTTTTAAAACTGGTTGCCAGCATACTGATAGTTAAGGTAACCATGGAAAGCATCCTGTTCTGGAGTTGATACAATGGTAATCACAGAATGAGCAAAAATGGAATGGTATATTTGTGATGAAACAAAGACTAGGCATGTCAACACCACAAGTGATATGTATTAAGCAATAAGGTATGACCAGGGGTTAGATTAACAGTCTGTTAATCACCCCCCTAGGGGTGTAATGTGGCACAAGGCACAGCCGAGTGCCATATTGCCCCTAGGGGGTGACTGACTGTTAATCTAACTCCTGGGAGTGCCTTATTGCTATTATAAAAACGTTTTCCAAAAGAAAAGTGTTAAAAGTATCCTTTATGAATGTTTTCCTCATTTAGAGGGATATTTTTAATAAAATAGTTCTTCCACCAGCAGTTTAAGAATGCTGGTTCAAAATCAGAATGCATCATTCCACACATTCAGCAGTGCTAGAGGATGGAATGCTGACAGGAAGAATCCATGTGCCATGGTGATCAGGCTGTACATGACAGTATAACATGGATTAATGTAAGGCTGTTGGAATCCTAACAGTCAATCAGACTGCAGCATTTCTGAGAGCCTTTTTATAATAAAAGATAGTGAACATTTGGGCCCAGATATTCAAACTGCGCCATTCTGAGGCGCAAGCCCCTGCGCTGCTCAAAATAGTTGCGCAGGGGTGTGGCCAGGGTGATATTCAAAGGAGTTGCGCTATTGAGCAACTCCTTTGAATATCACCCCCCAGCCACAGCACTTGTGCATGGCGCAGTGGAACTTGCGCCACCGCAAGTTGCCAGAGTTGAGCATTAAACTTGCAGTGGCGCAAGTACCATTGCGCCATGCTCAAATTTCCGATATTCAAAAGGTGACATGCAAATGGGGCCATAATTTATGCAAGGCACAGGGGGGGCCATTTGCATCTATTTATGGCCCCATTTGCATGCCATTAGCATGTAGGTGCGCCGATCCCCGAGGACTTGCGCCTGGCCGCCCTGCCAGGCAGCAGCCGTCGGGACCGACGCACCCTGCAGTCCGATCATGGGCGGTATCTCTGTAAGTCTACATTCCCCACACACATCTCGCAAGCCCGATCGGGCATTACAGTTACATGAACCCCGCCACATTATCTCCCACAGCCCGATCGCGGGCAGAACGTAGGCTGAACCCCCCAGTGCCCGAATCGCGGGCAGAATGTAACCCCCCAACCCGAATATCTCCTGGTGGTCCAGTGGACCTGAAGCCCGATCGCGGGCAGAATGTCACGTTACAACCTTCCCCAAACATCTCCTGGTGTTTCATAGTCCCCCACCCACCCACGGCTCCTCAACCCCCCGAGCCGCGGGCGGCAATATCCCACCTGCCCCCTCGCCGCCCGGCCGATGACTGAAACTGGAGTTGCATTTGGCAGAGCTGCTGGCGCCACGGGCGGTAAGCCCATACCGCATGACAGTCCAGATTTGTGAATGAATCACATGTCATGTACGGTATGGCTGCACGCCCATTGGCTGTAGTTTGCACCACCGGGCGGCAGCCCAACGATAGTCGGGCGGCAGGGCGATGGGATGCTGCCGCCCGCCAGCTGCAGGTGGGGAGCGGGTGGAGGGGCTTCTGGGTGGGTGGGGACACTAGGACACCAGGGAGATGTTTGGGGTTGTAACGTGACATTCTGCCCAGCGATCGGGCTTTACGGCCACTGGATGTGGTGGTTCAGGGGGAATCTGTATGCCCGCCGATCGGGCTGTGGGAGATGGGCAGGAGGGTTCATGTTACGTTATGATCGCGATCGGGCTGGTGGGGGCACAGGGACCAAGTTGGGGCCAGCCAGGGGTGGCAGCTGCTGTGTTCGCCCCTGCAATACAGCAGCTCACCTGGGTGGCCTCAACAATCCTTTGTTGGCTCAAGGTTGTGCAGGCGCAGGTTGGGGTTGCTTGATGATACCTCTGCACAACCCGACTGAATATCGGTTGCGCAGGTTATGCATGGTTCCTCCCTCCTGTTGAGCATGCATTCATTTGCATTGCTCTTTTGCGCAACCTGTTGTCAGTGGAGCAACTGCCTCCTGCTGAATATCGCAGAATAGCGGAATGTAGGACTTGCTCCCTGTTGCGCATGGAGCAACCCTTTTGAATATCTGGGCCTTGATATCTATAATAGTGCAGAAAACAATTGAATAGAATGTACAACAAAACATAACATAACATAATGGCTGGTATCAACAATCAAAAACAAAAAGTTAATTGAATCCACTTTGAGAGTGGATAAGTTAGATGTTGCCTATCTGTTGAGGTGTGGCACACCTTGGAGCTTGATTGAAGAATATGTTGATAATGTCTCTTGTCAGATAGTCATTATAAAACGATATGACCAGTTTAGAAAGTTCATACAAGTAACAGTCTATGAAATTAACAGTCTGTAAAGTTCAATAAGTAACCACAAGTTGGCGAAGTTACAGTACAGGTAAAATGTCATTTATGGAAAGGTAGTAATTTGACAAAACACATGGAGCTATGCAGACAGTAATTTAAAACAAAACACCAGCATACTAAGAAAGTCAATGTTTAGGCTGCAGGTTGCTGGGTAACTGAATTTGAAAAGGGTCTTGCCAGGGGCACATTAGATTACACACCAAGTCCTGCTAATGGAGTAGCCACACATACACTGGCATGTCATTTGTGTTGTGGAGGTCGATCACACCATTACACAAACATTATTAGTCCATAAAAAAGTAGTAACAGTTTACAATAAAACTATTTAAGAACACAGTCCATAACAGAGCAATAAGTTTGTATAAAGTACCAGCCAGGTTTAGAAAAAGCAGCAGTGAAGAAAATGGATGTCTTGCTTGAAGATTAATTGAAGAAAAATCATCTTGCTGAAGTTAGGGGATCACCCCTGCCCCAGACTTTGCCTTATGGTAAGCAGATAGGGTTGCCACCATTGGATGAGATGAAAACCGAATACTAAACCACACCCCCAAACTCCACCCCTAACTCCGCCCCTTTTATGTCTTGTGAGGGCATCGCTTGGACTCTGATTCGCTTGATTTATTCAGAATTGCTGCTGTTATTGCATTGTGTACAACTTCTTTAAAGTACATCATGATTATCATTTTTGGTTTGTTTGATTTGGATTTAAATATTTTAAATTTCAGTGTGTGTTAACATTTGATGGGGTTAGAGATGGGGTTCAGGGGACTTTCCATCCTGTGTACACAGCTTAGCTGACACGTCGAGTGACTACAAGGACACCTCTAACAACCGACTATTTTGTAACAGGTGGCCTTTTCTGGTAAAACTCTTTCAATAAATAACTACACCCGTAATGGTGGCGAGATGTAATTACAAATATCATCTGCTATTTTAAGATGTGCTACTGTCCTTCCCATTGCTCCTACTCTAAAGCTATTTGTAATGTCACAGAAGTTTTAAAAGTGGTAGGAACTATTGTATGCTGTTAAATACCCTATTTTATTTCCGTATCAGTCATACATACCAGATAGCATGATATGTGATATGTAGTATGAAGGCAGTATAGCGCAGTGGTTTAAGGCTCTGAGCTGCAATTCTGGAGACCAGGGTTTGAATCCTACAGCCCAGACTTGCATACTGTGTGACCCTGCACAACTCATTTCACTCCCTGTGCTCTAAGTTGCACCTGTAAACAAACTTCAGCTTAGTGTGTTTCTTCTGGTAAAAAAATAATGTTTGATAAATTACCTAAATTTGCAGTGCCATCAAATCTAGATTGTGTTCCTTTCTCCTCACCAGCTAATGCTCTCTGTCCCTTCCTTTTCTCATTTCTGTAGCTTAGCATGACATTAGCCACACTATTCTGTGCTGTTCATCTGAGATGCCTGGAATGGTCTTCCTGGAATATCCAGGTAGTATGAAAATGGACAGCAATAACTACTGAGGAGAGAGAGGTGTAGTACTGCTAGAAATGAAATAAAATATTAGATTATTAATTTAACAACAAATGGGGTAACAAATATTAAAATATAGGACAGACCCTAAAAGAAAAAATGGTGAGCATTTAAAGGTATAAAAGTATTCCTTATCACAGCAGTCAAAGACCATGCTCACAATGCAGCCTAGAAAGGATTAGGTTGGTTTGCTGTTAATGGTCTTAATAGCCCTACTTTACACCTTTCAGATTTACTGGTATACAAACAAAGGTTTACGTGACATCAGAATTTGTTTGTAATATGAACACGCAAGTAAAATGGTGAAGGATTTAACAGAATCTGTTTTACAAGTATGTGAGCATTCAAAATAACTGAAAAAGTACTACCTCTGAATAAAACTGGATTAGCAGGTAAAGTTTCTGAAACACATTGTACAGTCCTCGCTGGACAAGAGGCTACCCTAATGTGGTGCCTGTCTGAATGTCTAAGGGTTTCAGAAAATGAAGATATTAATTAAGGTGGTATTATTTACCCTTCCCATGAATAATCTTCCAATTTGCTGGTGTGAAGTTAGAGGTGACAACTGAGCAGGCAGGGACATTGGTGGCTCTTTTATGTGCCCTGCACTTGAAGGCACTTCCTGATTAGCATGCACTGCAAGCAAGCAAGCATACTGAAATGTCAGACACTTGCTTACAGTCAGATGAGAAGAAAATGAAACAGTTAGTGGGGAATCTCACAGGTGCTGCTTGATTCACCATAAAAAACGAATTTGCAATGGTGAAAACAGGAGGACCGAATCTGGACCTAGAAAACCGAATCATTCGGTCAAAAACCGAGTAGGTGGTAACCTTATAAGCAGAAACAATAAGCTTGATTGCAGAGTCTGAATTGGCTAGACCTTTTTCAGTCGATTTAAAGTTCTACAAATAGATGTAATTTTGCTGAAAACATTACACTTGCAGAGGTAATAATAACTTGTTTCATGCAATAGTCCTTATATGGAACCAGTCAGGCACATAGATGGTGATGACATTGAAGCTGTGGCAGTTGATTTCTCTTCAGGAAAAAAGATAAAGGCTTTTGCAGCTTAGATGAAAGTGTTACTGCTGTTGTACGTGGAGATGTTATGTGTGCCACACCATGAAACCTGCAAACTTGCAAAGTGTGTTAGAAATGAGTTAAGAACACATAAATAACAAATCTGTTAAACCAATCACCCTTTTGTTTTGTAAAGAGTGGTGTGAGAGAGCCTAAATTTCTGACAATTGTGGAAAGAGAAAAATAAAATGGGACATCAACCGCACACCTGGGGGTGCAGGTCGAGGTCCAATCATACCATTTGACCATCTGTGAATCCATGACAATGTTATAGTTACACCCTGCTTTTAAATCGCAGAAGAGGCTATGACAGTGATGAACATGATTTCCCTGTCTATGTGTTACTGGCAGGCCTGAGACCTGTGTTATACAATCTTGTAATGTTACAATAACACACTTCAAACAAATAGTTTATGGCAATATGCCTGTTACACTATGCAGTAGTGGGACAAATATATATATTGTTGGCCTATGCCAACTAATAATAGTGTCTGTTGCACCTGTGACAAATGAAAATGGTCTACCATGGAACCTTGAAGCATAGGTTCTGGAGCAGAATCTAAATTCTGCCATATTATAATTGTTAAGATTTACAATGACAAAACCTGCATAGAATGCACTTTATTTCCCAAGGGTACCTGTGAGTAATGAAACAAACAGAGCATTAATTTGTCTGGAGCTTTGCTTTGGAACATATTGTATGGGTTGGTCAGCAATGCTGGCCCCAGTATCTAGGTTGGTTATGGGCCTTAAACACATTGATAAATGTGAGCAGTTTTCTGAATACACACTTGATAAAGTATAGCAAGATGTACATCAAAATATTATAACATAAGCATAAACATAAGCATTTTTGCAATAGAACAATGTCAGCATTGAGCATAATCTTTTAAACAACAGAACAAATGTAGACTGCAAGTTTAGTTCAGAGTCCAGGAATCTTAGAGCATTGTGACTTTACTTGCTGAACATAACTAGGGAATAGGGTGCAGAAGCGGGGCACAGTTCAAGTTTATAAATTGCAGTCCTTGATAAAAATTACTTAGTTTTTGGTCGAAAGAATTATTTGAGCAATCCACCACTCTGTTTTTGTTAACTTGTAAGGCTTTTTCAGGGTATGCGATGCTTTAGAACTTTGAAATTATAAAAACTTGTTTGTGCTTTTAGAAGACAGATGATTGCATCCATTGCTGTAAGGCTATGGGAAGTTATTTTGTATTTGACAGGATAAGAAAGCTGAAAAGATGATCAAAAGAATATGAATGTGTGAAAATACATACACAATCCCCCCTGCAGCTTGACTGATTACTTGCTGGGAGCAGAAGCCCTTGTACCAATGATAAGTGTGAGGTTTAACTGTTTACACTTGAAAAAGCAGAGGGACTGAGCTGGGTTATACTGTTAAAATACCTTGGGTCTTTTCAAAACCTGTAAATAAGAAACAGTTATTAGCAAATACATGTTTCCTTTTATTTACCCCTATGGGGAGAAAGTGATGTACCTTGTAACCTTTGTGGGTGTTACACTGGAAGGAAAGGTAGTATGCCTGTCCTTCAAGCTCCTACTGTGGTGAAAGAGGCAGCTAGAATACTGTAGCAATAAAAAGGTTAGCTGTGGATGGTGACATGGATATTAAATCAGAAATGGTCTGGCAATATTAGTAGCCAGTCATGCAGCACCTCAGAAAGGTGTACACTGGATAAATGGTAATGGGGTGGCCCCATTGCAGTCCCCACCAAATACACTTTAAATTATAACAGGATAATATTACAATTTGTTTAGTAAGTTTCATACCTTACTATAAAGATGGGGAACTTTTTTTCTAGAAGAAAGAGAAGAAACAAACAGACAAAAAAACAAACCAAAGATACACAATTCTAAAAATAAAACAATATTATTCTGATAGGATAAAAGAAGTCAAGCGTCCCTGGGTTCCCTTATCCTAAGCATGGCAAAATATCAGCTGAGTTTACAAAGATCCGGATTGATGGTAATACCATACATACATATCTCTTAGAATGCATTTTCAAAAGGAAAAATGATTACACTAGGGTCACACATAAAACAAAAGCCATTGTTTTTAACTGTAGATGGTAAACTCTTCAAAACAGCTGTAAAATTTCTTTTTAACAGTATATCTTACAGATATATATATATATATACATATATATATATATAGTAAAAAAAATATGGGGAGATGATGAATAATTCCCCCTTCCAGCTCGAGTGCCTTACATAGTATGGGAATCATGTGATATTGCTCAGGAACAAAGGAGTTGTGCTTACAACCAAATATTTGTGGAGGAAGGCCTTGAGCATTGCCTGTGTTGGCTGCAAGCCCAGAAAAAAAGATGTTTGTCCCTTTTTACTCATAGTGCCAGTACTGTAATAAAAAGTAAAATTGTAGGGTTCACCCTTGGTGTGCTTCCATGAAAACTTACATTTTGTGTGAAAAGTTGTGCTTTAAGTAGGGAACACACTTCAAGTTTGAACTGGTAGTAATGTTGAAACATAAGGTCAAGTAACATGCAAAAGGTTTCACAGTGTGCACGCAAGGGTCGCTCAAACCCAGTTGTTTCTGTAGTGTCCTTGAACACTACTGATATTAAAATATCTTTTAATAATAATAGAGCACAAAATAAAACTGCTGGCCAAGACAGTACACACACACACAAAAAAATACTTAACACAAAATAAGACTGACATTATTTGACACCAGTTTGCTGAGGTAATGCCCATAGTTTCATTATAAAACTGTAAGTGTTTAGATATGTGCTGCCTACTACCTATCTTGTAACACACTACAACTGCTTAAACCAACAAATTCATATATCTACATGCCACATCTTTTCAGAACAAAACTTTTTAAACACCTTCCAACTCCTTTATAAAATGAAACTTCCTTATTTCTGTTTATTTGAAACCAAACAAGATCTTATTTGAAAATACAGCACAACATACCATCTGTAAGTGGACACATCTAGTGTAACATGGTTATACCCTTTGGCGCATAGCTAAAATTTGGTACTCGGCCATTTTGAAATCTTTGTGACGAACATTTTAGCAAAAAGTTTCTGGTTTTAATTAGAAGTATGATAAAGCCATTCATAGCTGTTAACACATTACATCTTTACCTAGCATCTGCTTGGCACATTGTCTGCAAACTACAAATCTTTTTACACATTGCAATCTATGACGTCATATCTCTTCATCCTCAAACTGACTTACTCTGACCAACATCCTACATACAAAAGTCCTTCCCTGACCCTATCTAGGCAGCACAAATCTTTTATTAAAAATAAAACTAATTAAAACAGTCAGATATGAGGCAAAGAGGCTTTTTTCTTTTTACTGTAACATGCTCTGTTCCGAAAACAGTCAGTGCTATCTTGCAACCTTGAGAACAGAACATAATTACAGAACACAGATATGCGCTGGAAAATAAGAGAGAGAGAGAGAGAGAGAGAGAGAGCATCACCTTGTTTAGTATATGTAGTACAGAAATGAAACAGACAGACAACAATTAAAAAAAAAACTTTTAAAACAAAATACACAGGCTTACCCTGTACCACGGTATCTTCCTTCTTCTGTCCTAATACTCCGGTCCAATCCAGAAAAACGACCACAAAACCTTGATGATTACCTCCAAGTGCTGCAGCTATTAACCCTTTCAAAGAAGGTTTCCTTTGTGGCCATTTAAGTAACCTGCCAAGCCAAGTCTTTTCCCAGAACTCTGATTTGCAGTTCAACAATACAGTCTGTAGCAGTACTAGGTTGAAATCTAACTGGTGGAAGTCCCCAGTACCTGGGTTTGAGATCAAATATTTTAGCCACAATAAGAGGCTGGGAAATTGAAATTGATACAAAAAATTAAAGCTGCCCAGATAGTGAACATGGGGTTGGGGGGTGGGTTTCAAATCAACCCGTCTATAGTCACACCTACTGTGTATGCATCCACAGTGGTTTATTTTTTTTCTAAATGTTGCTTATCTAACGTTACTTGATCAGACACCGCTTTCTACCAAAAGCAGTCTGAACTATGAAAGCCATCATCAGCTTTAACAGTGTATACTTTATTGACCTACTATCTAGCAGGCACAAATTACAAGGGCATTTTCCTTGTTTGTTCGAGAGATTTTTCCTAATACATCTCTCACATATCCTTAAACTTGGGGCCTCAAACCCCCACATACATATACATTACCCTTACCCAGCTTTTAGCTGCTCCATAGACCTTTACCTGTAGGTTCAAGTCCACTCAAACACTCAGAGTCTATTAGACTCTTTTTACCAGCCCCACAGTTAGGTTATGACCCTTACCTGTGTGGACCCTGTTTAGAGTAAACACTAGGATTTACCAGATTTACCAAGACCAGAACCAAAACCACCTCCTGGCTGGCTCGCCAATTTGTAAATAATGAAACTATACCACATTGATGACAGTAAAGTAGTAAAAGCACAAGGTTTGTGGTTAGTGGTCCCTGGTAATCCAATGAAGCCACCTGATACCAAATGTTGTTTTAAATCAGTTGCAATTTGTTAATACCCAAATAAGCCCTAACAAATTTACCGCTAACATGATTAAGTCTAAACATCTGATGGCTTTTTACCACCAGGACTACAGGTGTTCAGAAAAAGTGAAGCAAACTTGTTCCCTTTTTCTGGGTGTCCAGCATCTATAAGTAGCCTTATGGCTAATCCTCTTGGACACACTGGACATGACACCCAGGTCCTGTATTTATACTTAACTTGTTTACATCAAAAATGCACAGTGGAAATTTCCAAACTGCTACAGCAAATTTTAGCCTAGACACTACGTCATTCAATAACATCACTAGACAAAGTTTAAAAGTACAGTGGCCATGAGATACCTCTGTCATAAGATACATTTGACACTTTGCCAAGACAGGGGGGTTTCGTTTATCATCATTATTGGATGGAAAAACCAGTGGTCAGGGGATTTTATAGTTATCAAAAATAACTTGCTTAGGAAACAGAAAACAAATGAGAGGACCTCAATCCATTTTAAAATAACTTGCTTATAGATGTAAAAGTAGCCTTGTACTAGACAGTGGTCAAAACAAGGATATAATTGTTCCTTATCAACTCTCTGTTACACATTTTTTTTAAAACACAAGAAATCATGAAATGAGGAACTGTATTAGCCAAGGCTTAAACGGCAGTTACTTGAAGCAGCTGCATTTTATTTTAGCCATGACCTTGGGTTACAGAAAACATGTTTTGTAAAAATATCTCTGTTTGAGCAGAGCAAACTAATTTTGCTTTTAAACTCCACCTACTTTTCTACAATTATTTAAATGGTCTAAACACCTTTTGAACACAGGCACCCACATACATGTGGTGGTATTATGTAGTTATGTGCTAGCCACTTGCACTTTTCATTAGCCACTTCACTAGCCCTGTAAAGCTATTTACACCTTTTCTATATTCTCAACATTTTAGTTAGCCAGCTACATATAAATGTCATTGTTGATAAACTTGTATAAAACTTTAGTCACTGGTCACTAAAACCTTGGCAACTGGCCACTTTTAACACCCATCTCCCATCATGTGGCACATGATCCCTGGTATTCCATGGCATCTGCATACCTGATGTAGACCAAGCTGCTATGTGCTGCTTTCACACAGAAAATTAAATTCTCCTCCTAGCAAGGTAATAGATTGTGTGAATTATTTTAAAACATTCTCTGGAGTAATAGATGAAAGCTGAAAACAATCACTATGCACTGACCCAAGTTCAGGGAATGTGGTCAAAAGGCAGGCATGTCTATGTTACCTCTCACTCAGCAGTGCCACATGCATGGCCAACACTGCAGTGTGCCACATACACTGCTGTCATTTTTCTATGCCACATGCACTGCCAACACTGCACTGTACCACGTATACTGCCATCACTATGTAGTGTCCCGTGCACTGCTGACACTGAACTATTTCCCCCATGCATGTGGCACAGTGCAGTGTCTGCATCACATTTGGCACAACGCAGTGTCGGCAGTGTATGTGGCACAGCATGGTGTCATAGTATACATGGCATCGTACTTGGCACAATGTGGTGTCAGAGTACACGATGGCACAGTGCAGGTTCAGCATCACACAGTGCATGACTTCTGATGTATGTGCATGGTAACATGACTCCAGAAGCAGCATGTGTACATGGATAGTAGATGGGGAGGGGGGCACATAAGAGGTGTCTTGGTAGGTGTGGTTGGTCACAGTCACAGGTATGTAGAGACACTGGCCGGGGTATGTGCATGGAAACACATGACTCTAGAAGGAACGTGGGTGGTAGCTGGGGAGTGGGGTTTACATGAGTGATGTCAAGTTGGTGTTGGGGGTAGAACAAATACATGGGTGGTTATATGTATGTGGAGATGCTGCTCTTGGGTAGGTGGGATGGTTGAGGTTCAGGTGAGGTCCCGGGAATGTGGACACATTGTGCCATGGTAGGTGGGTGGGGAGGTGAATATTCAGTCCAGGGTATGAAGGAGATGGAGGCGTACACAGTGCTCCTGTGTATGTGGGGGGGTAAATGGGTGGTCCCAGGTATGTGGAGACATCATTCCAGGGTAGGTGGAAGGGTGGTGGTGACATGGGTGGTCTCGGCATGTAGAGCCATCATGCCAGTGTGAGGTGGGGTGTGTGTCGGAGACACTGTGCCACCATAGATGGGGTAGAGGAGGTATATATTAACCATTCCAGGATAGGTGAGTAAGGGAGGTACACAAGGATGCAGGAGTAGGTGGGGTGGAGGGTGGCAGGTACATTTGTGGTCCAGGGTATGTGGATATACCCTGCTATTGCAGATGGGGTAGGGGAGGTACATATTCACCGTGTTAGGGTAGGTGAGGAGGGGGTGGTACATGAGTGGTGCTAGAGTAGGTGGGGTGGCAGTGTGGCAGGTATATGAGTGGTAACATGTTACATGGAGGTATAGTGCCATGGTAGGGGTGTGCGGGAGGTACACATACAGTCCTGGGTATGTGAGACACCATGCCGCAGTATGTGGTGAGGGGGAGGTGCATGGGCTGTGATGGTATACATGCATGGAAACACATGTCTCTAAAGGGATCGTTTGTGTACATGGGTGGTGCATGGGTAGACGGTGCTGGGGTGGGACAAGTACATGGGTCTACTACACGGTGATGAAACATGTGATGATTGTGTCTGGGTTTCCCTAAACACACAACAAAACAGAAGTTCTTACTTTAATTATACCCTTCGATAACTGTCAAAACACGTTTCAAAATAAGATGGAACAAGACTGCTATAAAGTATTTCGGAATACACTTGACTAAACACCTTGAACATTTAGACCGCCTGAATTATTAACCTCTTACTCAGCTAGTGGCTGCAGACTTACAAGCCTGGGCTCATCTGCGTCTTAGTTTTCTGCAAAAAGTTGAGGCTGTCCACTTGAACATATTGCCCGCATACTATATTACCTTCAAATGGTACCTATTATACCTGATCACAGCTATTTTCAGTACTGGAATATGCTCCTGACTAGATTCCTATAGAATGGGGCTCGACACAGGGCATGCTTATCTCTTCTCCAGCTATCAATACCCAACGGTGGAGTTAACTTTCCCAATCTCAAATTATATGCACAGGTTGCCCAATTAAAGATAATGGGGCCTATTCACTAAGGGGCTCGGAGCAAGCATGCAAGGCGCGAGCAGCTCCTCACCCACGGGAGAACCATGTGGAGACTGTATTCACGAAGCAGCGGTCCCTGCCTGGCTCCCTTCTGCGTCCCCGCCCCCCCCAGGCACAGAGGTGCACGGGGGCAGGGATGCGAGCCCAGGTGGCAGCCAATCGGCTGCCCTACCTGGGCCCACAGGTGGATCCTTTGTGCCAGTATGGTGCCATCTTGCGGAGGGGTAGAGCACCAGCACTGTGGCCTGGGGGGCATGTGTTGGCCACCTGGCCCGATCCCCAGCCCCGACCACAGGGCACCTTCCTGCAGTCCGATGACCCCCTGTTCCATCGGGTCAGGCGGCAGCGACTGGAGGGGCACGTAGCCGATACGGCTGGTTTCCAGAAGCACAGCCACTGGCCCTTCATTATGGCACTCTGCCCGTTCGTGCATGGGGCAGAGTGCCAGAACCCTGCGGTGTGTCCACCCGCCATCTCGCCAAGCCCACACTACTCGGGATTGGGGGAGCACAACATGTTTGGGAATGCTGTGGTGGGTGCACACGGATGTGGGTGGGCTATGCGCCTGGGTTACGCAGTGCGTACCGATCCGCACCATTCGTGAATAGGCCCCAATATGTTTATGGACTACCACAACATTCATAGCTTATTGGAAATTAAAAACATTGAATTTGTTCTAAATGATTTATATATTTTAGAGGAGATCCTCTGTGCTTCTTCCCTGGGATATCTTCCATTTAATCAGTTTACTTCATGCACGGTAACAGCTTTTAAAACATGGTATGATTTTATGCAGTGAAATGCGTACCAAGGTCGTGATTATCTTCTTATAGTACCTAGCCGGATGAGGGCAATACCTTAAATGCATTTGACCCCTTTCTTAAGTGCTGGGCCAAAACTGGACTTATCTGTTATCACCAGTTTTTAGATACAAATGGGTTGCTACCTTTTCAACAGCTGAGAAATGCCTATAATCTTTAAAATAACAATAATTTTCAGTACCTGCAAGCACAGGCACATATCAGTGCCCTGCCTAAGCATCTATGCAACTTGCCCACCCCTTCCTTGGCCCTTTTTATGATAATATAGCAATATCAACTTGGCAACAAGGCTCTCACCTGGTGGGACAGCTTTATGGTACCCTAAGGGACCTTTCACAAGATCCGACACGAAAGATCTTACAGAAGTGGAATAAATAGTTACAGTCTAATTGTACCTTAGAACAGTGGGCCAGATATACAATCCCAAATTATAAACTTAGCATGGCCCCATGTATAAGGGAATTTACATGGAAATGTAGAACTCATTATTTCCAGACTCCCGTGATCCTTAGTAAATATTTGGGTCCTCAGGCAGGGCATTGCTGGAGGAAATGTGGGGAATGCAAAGCTGATTAAGCGTATGTATTCTGGACTTGCCCAGTTCTAGCTACCTACCGATCAGGCATTTCTAAAATCCTCAGCACCTACTTTGAGATTCCAATTCCCCTCTCTCCAACTCTTGTTTTGATGACCATCCCCCTGGAGGAATGTAGACTGCGAGGTAGACAACGGAAGTTAATGTTGTTATTAGCAGGAGCCAAAAAGATGATTACTAGGTTAAGGTTTAAACCTTACCCACCTACTGTCCAGCAGTAGGTTACATTCGTGGATTCTTTATATAAACTGGAAAAACAGACTTTCCATTGTATTAACTATATTACAGTCTTTAAGGAAACTGAATAATAAATTGCACTCACACATGCTTTTTGAGTTTGTCTTGGCGCGCAGGCACAGACAAACTCATTGACATGAGAGGTACTATACAGGGGTGTGAGGGGGGTGCGCCCAGTGGAGAGCTCCGTAGCAAGTGGCAAGCCAATGGCTTGGCAGGCTGGGGATGACTCAGTTTCTGTTGTTGGGGCAGAGTTGGCCAACTTTTCAAAGGACAGAGCAGCACCAATAGTGGTGCAGCTCGGTCCTTTGATGTGTAAAGTCCTGCATTACGTTGACTTCCTGGTTGCGCGTTCACACTGCTGTAGCGCTTACAGTGTGAACATGCTGTGCCTGCCAACTGCGCCTGTTTTCCTTGTTTTCGAGTTCTGTGTTAGCATGCTCTCATGACATCATTCACTGTCGTGCCGACACAGTCCTGTTAGCTGCAAACACAGCGTAACACTGGTATGTGGCTCAGGGCGCCAACAGGAGACAGCTGGGACAACTGTCCTGGGTCCAGTCGCTCAGGGGCCCATCCATCCAACCGATTGCACCCCAATTGCTCACACAGCAGGCTGAGATGCTGAGCCACAATGCTGAGTGGCTGAGCGCACCGCCCCAGCGAGGCTCGCTCCACACACCTCTGACACACACCTCCCCATGACCCGTCACCCACGGCTCCTTGCTGCTTCCTAAAAGATCCAGTAGGTAGGCAGGCAGGCTACAGCCCTCTGGTTGCTCCTTCAGCTGGCTTCTCCTCAACCTGACTCTACCACCCGGTCTCCAAATGAGTCAGTCCCACCCATTCTAGCAGACTGTGCTGGCTGCCAAGGGCTACCAGTTGCTCAGCTCATCCTCTACTTGATAACTTTCTGGAATCGGATCAGATTCAGAGGAGTCAAACAACATGCCAGCCACATTGGTAGGTGGCAGGTCAGTCTCATAGCAACAGCCCAGGTCAGGTCAGAGGTCACTCAGGTCAGACCGGCCGGCAGATCAGAGGGTCAGGTCATTGGGCCATGGCCCGCATGAAGTGACACTGCACGCACTCGTGTTTTCCTTGAGGCTCTAGAAGGAGGGAGACAGAGAAGGTGTCACGCATCAGGACTCACTTAAAGTTGCTCGCTGACTGCTTTTGCTTTTTTTCACATCAAATCGATCGTTGGACCACGACCTACCCGGACGGACCATACCTGTCTGGATCTTCAACTGGTGGTGGACTGTGGATGACAAGGAGGCTGCTGCTGCTGGAGGGGAGCCGAATTCCTCATACATATTCCTGGGGGGCTGCAGGGGTGGGGGTAGCTGGGCCTAGGACCTGGGCTATACTACCACTTTGCCTCTGCAGTCAAGTTTGAAGCTGGGGTGGACGGACAGGACGTGGAGCTGGAGCCGGAGCCTGGACAGTTAAGTAATAGTATATACTAGTCTGTGTCTGTACTGTATTGTGACTAGTAGTTTGGTACTTTGGAAGGAATAAGGTGGGCCAGGCAGTGAGGTAGTGGGGGGGTGGCTAAACTGCTGATACAGTAAATACACCTGACTCACTCAACTCACACTTAGTTGAGTAAGTGTCTTAGTCTACCTTATCCTCCTCAGTACCTCGCTGTATTTCTAGTTTTAAGACAGAGTGGGACAAAGCAAGAGGGAGGGGCTGGGTGGCGGAGGCTGGGGCTGTCATGGGAATGACAGATGGGGAGGGGGTTGGGGCAGCTGCAATCTAGGGTGCTAGCTGCACACCCGGGCAGACATTGATAGACTGGGTGGTCTGTTTCTTCTGGCAGATTCGTATGTTCATACCTAAAAAAAAAAACTCAAAGCACCTGACCTTCCTTCCTAGCCTAAGGCTACCACCATTTGATACACAGCACCACCTACTTAAGCTATACTAGCACTAGCAATAGTAGCAACTAGCAGCTGCCTGCAAGCACCTGTATCTGATTCCGTGTCATTCTAAAGTAGGCAACTAAGGGCCAAAGGCAAAGCTACCCACCTAACTAACAGCTATATTTAGCTCCTCTACCTAAAGGGGCGCGGCTGGCAGCGCATTATTTGTATATAAATTTACTTATTTATGCCCAGTGGCGCTGTGGGTTGAGGCACTGGATGCCACACCTCGTGTCATGCCAGCGACCCGGGTTCGGGAACGAGCCTGGGCCACAGGGGGTCGGCGGCGGAGAGGAAGGATCGAGCATCCAGAGGACTGTTCTCCTTCCTCGGGGGGATCCAGGGACTTTGCTCAGCACCACAGTGACCTCCGTTGGAGACTGGAGGTACTGCAACGCTACAGGGCTTGGTTAGAGGGCTGCGGAGCCACGACAAGATGTTCCCTGGTGTCATAGCAAGTCGCAGCTCCGCCTGAGGGGGCAGGGGTGAAGGCGGAACGAGTTAAAAATACAGAAAAAACCCTCCACCTCCTGATAAGTGATGGAGGGTACGGAGGGGGTCGGTCCACCACGTCCAGAGTCGGGCCTTCCTCTCGCCTCCTGTGTGCTCCCATCTGCCGCGCTCCGCCTGACTAGATTCATAGATAGAGCAAAAGGAGGAGTTAATCTGGCAGTCCTGCCTCAGGGGACTCAGAGCTGGGGGGCCGGGCAGCAGCAGTGGAGGATGGAAGGGGTGAGAGGGGCTTCAGACGAGCGAGACAAGGACCAGGACCCCTTGTGACCACTCCTGAAAGAGTTCAGGTGAGTGGAGTGAGAAAGAAAGATGTTAAAAAAAAAGTACTTATTTATTAATTTATATATGTCTTCAAGGGGATGGAGGGTGAGGGGCCCAGTCCTGAAGGTGTGTCCCAGGCCCAGAAATTTCTATCAATGCCCCTGCTTGTGGCTACCAGGAAAAGAGAGGCAGGTTCCCGTTGCGGCGGGGTAAGCTGTTCCTGTTGGTGTTGTGCTGCTGCTGTACAGTTCTGCTTGGAGTTCACAGCAATTCCGCACAGGTTTTACTCTGTCTTGAGATTGACAGTGTCTGTAACGACAATGTTTTTGTTCCTCCCTTAGTTCTCTGCAACACTAGCAAATCATTAAAGTGTGTGCAGCACAGCGAGATGCTCTTACCTGGTAAGTATAGCAAAAAGAGACAAAACAGCAGGGGCATACCATGGAGACGGCAGATGCAAATGCAATGGAAAGATGCGTGCCCTTATGCTCAAAGTCAGCCCAACTGCCCCCCCCCGAGCTGTCCTGTGTGCTGCTGCAAAAGTTCTGACCCTGGGGTGGCCTTTTTCTGTAGTGTTGTCAAGTCAGGTCGGACTTCTGCAGCTGTAACACGCTGATGGCCTGACATTGCTGTGACCCTGAGCCTGTGGAGCCAATCAGGTGTGCTGCCACCAAGGCAAGGGTCAGAAAAGTTCTGTAAATGTTTTGCCGCCTTCACCCGTGCCTAGCCTAGGAGTCCACGCAACTCTGCAGCCACCCACAGTATTCTTTTTTGCCTGGATCAGTGGACCACAACGACTGTAAACACCACCGGCAACACAACGATTTTAATCCGATTGTCACTCTGAGTCCTACGGACTGAACCCTCTCACATCAGCACCAGGCGGCTGTCACTTCCTCCAGCATGGAACACCACAACGCGTGATCATTGGTCGACTACTATATTGCCCAAGTCTGCTGCCAGCCACTGACAAAACTGTGCCTGCTAAGTCCAGCGGCAGTGCGGTGACGACCCACTTCCCCCCGCCGACCCAGCCTAAGGACAAAGAGGAGACCCAGGAGAAGCTGCCTGCCTGCCCAGTGCCTGCCTGCTGAATTTGAATCTGACAGACAGAGAGGGTCCTGAGTCTGCTTGTGCTAGCTAACGCCTGGCTTGAGTAAGTGAGTATATTTTGCCTCTCTTCAGTATACTGTGGGTACTGGGGCGGTGGGAGAGGGCTCCAAGGAGAGAACACACACAGCATCCTGACCCTGCTACTGTAACTGTCTGGCAGGTGGTGAATGACTGGTGGTGGTACTGGTAGTGGATACCTGTGCTGGAAAGGGGTAGGCTGGATTACCCTGCTTCTTTTGGTGGTAGGGTTATGTCATTGCTTTGCCTGGTGGCTCAGCCTGGGGGATGACTCTGCTCTGTCTTGCTTTGGGGTGGGGGGTATGGTTCTGCTTTTTCTGGCTGGGGGGGTGGCCCTGCTTTTTGTGGCTCTGGGTCCCGGCTCCGACCAGGATAGGGATGGCCCTACTTTTCTGGCCTATGGGGGTGGTCCTGCTTTTCCCCCTGTCCTGGCTTTGGGAGGGGGACCCTGCATCTCCTGACTTAGGAGAGTGTGGCTGAGCAAAAACAAGTAGACACATTCCCCCCCCCCGGAGCCAGGAGAAGTAGGGTCATCCCTCCCAGGCTGCATGAGCCAAGAGAAGCAGGGCCATCCCCTCCTCTACACGAGCCTGGAGAAGCAGAGTCATCCTCCCCTGAGCTGCTTCATGTGGCTCGGGAAGGGGGGCTTCTTTCTCCTGGCTTGAAGGGGCTCCATGGAGGGATGGCCTGCTTTTCCTGCCGGGGGCCTGACATTGACGTTATTAATAATCTTAGAGTTATTTCTGGCTACGTAACTCTTAAATCATTGAACTAACTTGAAAGAAACGTTCTTTAACACTGACGATATGGGGCACACTATATTATTCTTTAAAATAAGAAAGTGCGATATATTATGGCCATTTGCTATGTACTTTGAAGACCAGTGCTATGATTTTCAGTGCTGACAGAATGAGTGGTATGATCGGAAATGTGTGCTATCAATTCTTTAATACATCCATAGTAGGTAGTAGGCTCAGTAAGTGTTTCCACCACTAGTGTGCCAGGCTGGTTACTGGGAAAATCCACTAGCCACACAAACGTATCTATTGTCCCAGCTGGTGATTCCGGTTCCTATGTGCCCTGGATGCCAACTGTGGTGCCCACCGGTGCCCTGGTAACCAGCAGAAGCTGGAGCCGCCACTGAAGTCAGGTGTGCTGTTTTCCGAGTGCAGAAGGCATAACCCAGCTTGAGTAATGAGATGTGACACAGTGTGAGAGAAAGAAGCTGTGTGGTGCAATGCTTCATGCCAGTGTGTTTATTCTCATACTTATTTATCTGAAGAACAGTTTAATTGCTTGTTTTGATGTGTGCTGCTTGACGGTTTTTGCCACCACGCGTTTCCACATAGCTTGGCCTCTTGTCAACCAGGACATCAGAGTAAAAATTTTACAATTTCAATTATCTTCTAGTTTCACTGAGTGAGGATCCTGCCCGTATGGAGTTGGAATGCTCAGTATACACAAAAGGGATTTAGGACACTAGTCTGTGCACCCTGAGCGCCAACTGATGATGTCTCATTTCAGACTTTGCTGGACTTTATGCAGAATAAGCTAGGCTTTGCTGCTGAGGAAGGTGGATCCCACTAAGAGAAATCTAGATGAATTCCTGGATGTCTTCATATCTTATTCTGTGAATATATCATTCCATTTACCCTGCTTTGGAAGCTGCTACCATGGCACAGAGCCGGTATATTACTGGCTGTTCCTTTTAAGGTGGAGACGCCAGTATGCTCTGCACAAGCATCGCTGTGCCCTTTACTTTGTGTGGCAAGGCAGTGCTGATATTAGGGTAATGCCAACCCCGCGCCGCATGGTAATTAAAACCCTGAGGAGTACGCCACATCGCCCATTTGTTTAAAGATAACAGGAAATAATTTCTAACTGCCAGCTTTGTATAAAGTACTTATCCTCAGAAATGATATGCATTCCACTAAAATATTCATGTTTAACTGTACCTGATTAAAAAGTGATACGAATAGCTGTATTTTGCATTGGTTTGTTTTTATGGGGAACATTCTATTACAGTTCTCTTCATGGAAACAGTAATTTAGAGTTTTAACTATGTCATGATTTGTGCACAGAACTCGTAAGCATAGTTCTGATAGGCCAACAGCTCATAATTAGCACTCTTTATACAAACTGTGACATAGTAAAACTCAATTACTGGTTCCATGAAGGAACTGTAACAGAATGCTGCCCATAAAACTAAACCATGCAAAATGCATTTCTGTATCACTTTTCTATTCAGATGCAGTTAAATATGGATGATTTAGGGAATGTATATTATTTCTGACAATAAGAACTTTTACAGTGCTACCAGTTAGCACAGATTTCTGTCCCCTTTACGCTCCCATGACCTCCAACACTAATTTTTCATTTCCTTAGTTTGTATGCTGTACTTTTCAATCCTACTAGATGCATTAACATAGTTTTTGTAATTAATGTCCTTACTTTTTAAGAGAAACAAGAGACCCATGTTGCTCAATAAGATAACTTTATTAGGGGCCGGCCCGGCCTGGTGGCACAGAGGGCTGAGGCGCTGGTGCCGTACTTCACACCACGCTAGTGACCCGGGTTTAGGAACAACCTCAGCTCACCAGGGTGCCAGCTCGGGGGGGGGTGGAACAGGATTGAGCTATGGCTCTCCCTTCTATAGGGGTGGATGCCTGCTCTGCCATAGTCCCACTCCCACCGGGTGGAGGTCTGGTGGGTAGGGGCACTGGATCCTGGCATGTGCATGTACCTCCACACACATATACGTATGTGTACACCGTGGCCCAGGGGGAGGGGAGCAAAATAGAAAAAACAGAAAGTATGTATTTAAAAAATAATAATAACTTTATTTGGCTACTGTTTAAAAGCTTCTCCCTTAGTGGCATTCCCTGCACCACACCTGAATTTTGCTCTGTGAGTCACTCCTAAACCACCTGTATAGCACTGTGCGGTGCGCCAGACCAGTTGCTTTCTTCACAAGTGGCACTGTGGGGCCACATGCAAGTACTATTCCTTCGGGAGGGTGGACTGCTGTGTGATATGCATTCCTTTAGTCATATGGTCAGTGTAAGTATAATGCTGCGTGGGTTTAATTTTAGGTTTAGTTCAACTTGAGAAAAGTTAATTGTTGCATACTGTTTGGATGAGAAGTTGTAAGATCAGAATTCAGAAGTGGTTAGGAATCTCACTTGAGGAAGTTACTTGTCTGTGCTGCAGGGTTTTTTTTTTGTACATGAGCTAGCCCTGGATCGCGAGGGACTTCTCAGGTAGCCCTCCCCCTCACCGTAGCACCGCAGCCATCCAGAAGGGCAGAGACACAGGCAGCCCTAGGTTGCGAAGGACTTCTCAGGTAGCATGCACTTGAATTTTTAGCTGAGGGATTTCAGTAATTATTTATTTATTTTTTGAGCCAAGACAGAGAACTCAGTAATTCCTGTTAATGTAATTGCTGTAGGCACAATCAAATTCAATTACTTGAGCAGCTCTCATGCTGTATCATGGTGCTAATCTTGCTACCGAATTTCTAGTCAGCTTCTAAAGGGAAATTTTCTGTGGGCTATTAATCCGAAACCAAATTTAGTTTACCTTATATGGTGCAGCATGTAGTGTAGATCCTCTCCCTTGCTACCGCCTACTCCTCCTTCTGCTGCCTTATAAATCCGCCCCTCTCTTTCTCTTCAGGCAGCCCTGGGTTGCGAGGGACTTCTCAGGTAGCCCTCCCCTCACCGGAGAACCACCGCAGTCCAGAAGGGCAGAGACACAGGTACACAGATCGCAGATTTGGAGGAAGAGCGCCAGTGTTTTTGAACTGTATGTGTTTGGGTCTGGAACAAAGGGTCTTGCTGTTTGGTGCCTTTTTTTAAAAAAGAAAAGGAGACTTTCACATTCTTGTCGACAGAGCTGTGCTGATAGTTTTTTTGCTCATGCCTTTACAAATATGCCTACAGATCTTGGCCATGTTAACAGTACTTTAAGAGACTTCTGGTAGCTTAATACTTTGCTGGCAGTTTTATCAAGAGTTTTAAACAGACACTGTCAACCCACTTAGGTCTCAAAGTGTCCCTAGTTTAAAACATATTTTACGACTGCCAACATTCTGTAAAGATTGATAATGTAGCTGGTAGTTTGATTCTGACTTTTTTTTTTTAAAGTGAAAAACAGACTGCCCACCACACTGGTGTTACCACACAAACGCAGGTTTGTTTACATTCTTTGATCAGCTCCAACTGCATCTTTCCTGGACTTGGGAACACCCAAACACAGTCTAGCCCCTCACGATGCAGTGGGAGTTTAGGAGGCTACTACCATAAGTGACTGCACTGTTTGGATGTGTTTAATGCTCAGGAAGTATGCAGTAAGAACAGATCAAGGTTGTAAACAAAATAGAAACATAGAAGTTGACGGCAGATAAGGACCGCAAGGCCCATCCAGTCTGCCCATTTCTTTTCTACCTTATGAATGTGCCATCGGCCTTTGCTCTGTCAATGGCCTATCTATTCATACTCATCCGTATTGCTCCCTTATGCCTATCCCATGCCTGTTTGAAGCCCTGCACTGTATTCACATCCACCACTTCCTGAGGTAGGCTGTTCCATGCATCCACCACCCTTTCCGTGAAAAAGAACTTCCTCACATTACCCCTTAATCGGCCTCCCTCTAATCTCATGCTGTGTCCTCTTGTCTTGCTATTTTTCTAATATTGAAACATGTTAGACTCTTTCACCTTGTTAATGCCCTTAAGGAGTTTGAATGTTTCAATCATATCACCTCTCTCCCTCCTTTGCTCTAGGGTATACATATTGAACTCGGTTAATCTGTCCTCATATATTTTCTGATGCAGTCCCTGCACCATTTTGGTCGCCCTTCTCTGGACTGCCTCAATTTGGTTAATGTCCTTGTGAAGGTGTGGCCTCCTGTACTGCACACAGTACTCCAGATGGGGCCTAACCAGAGACTTGTAAAGAGGGATTATTACTTCCCTCTTCCGACTTGTGATACCCCTACTAATACACCCCAACATTCCTCTAGCCTTACCTACTGCTTTAGTGGTCTGCTTGGATGATTTCAGGTCATCGGTGATGATGACACCCAAGTCTCTTTCTTCCCTTGTGACTGCCAGCAACTCCCCTCCCAGCCTATAGGTAGCTTCAGGGTTTCTCTTCCTTATGTGCATGAACTTGCACTTCTTTGCGTTAAACCCCAGTTGCCACTCTTCTGACCATTTTGCTAGTTTATCCAGATCTCTTCTCATTCTGCCCACCCCATTTGGATCATTTACTCTGTTGCAGATCTTGATGTCATCTGCAAACAGACAAACCTTACCCTCCAGTCCATCTGCAATGTCACTGATGAAGATATTGAAGAGGACTGGCCCCAGGACTGATCCCTGAGGTACCCTACTTGTGACTTACATCTCTTCTGACTGTATACCGTTGACCACCACTCTCTGTTTTCTGCCCATCAACCAGTTTGCCAGCCAGTTGATCAACTTCTGACCCACCCTGAGCCTACCCAGCTTATTAATCAATCTTCTATGTGGAACAGTATCGAAAGCTTTGCTGAAATCAAGGTAGGCGACATCAACTGCTCCCCCTTGGTCCACCACTCTGGTTACATAGTCAAAGAAATCTATGAGATTAGTTTGACAGGACATTCCTGTTGTAAACCCATGCTGTCTTGGATCCTGTGCTCCTGTGGATTACAGCCGTTGCACTTTCCTTTCCTTAAGGAGTGCCTCCATAATCTTGCCCACTACTGAGGTAAGACTGACTGGTCTGTAGTTCCCTGCCTCCTCCCTGCTACCACTCTTGTGGAGCGGGATCACATGAGCCCTTCTCCAGTCTTCTGAGACCTCTCCTGTGCTCAGAGACTCACTAAACAGTTCTGATAATGGCTCTGCTATTTCCACCTTTAGCTCCCTTAGTACCCTAGGATATATGCTATCAGGTTCCATTGCCTTGTCCACCCTGAGCTTAGTGAGCTCTTGTAGGACCCTTTCTTTTGTGAAGGGACTAGTGCACACCTCCTTCCTCCCCCTGTGTTCATGGTGCTGAGCTGTGGGCCCTGCCCTACCTTCTCCTTAGTAAATACTGAGCAGAAGTGTTTATTTAGAATAGATGCTTTTACATGGTCCTCCTCCTCAACGCCCCCTTATCCCTTTTGATCTTAGCAATACCCCCTCTGGACTTTCTCCTTTCACTAATGTGTCTATAGAAAGTCTTGTCACCTTCAGCACAAGGGGAGGAGTTGGACAAGGTTCTAGTGGAAGCCATCCATAAGATGGCGACTAAAGGGGAACTGCTGCTGGTAGGTGACTTCAGTCTGCCAGATGTTGATTGGAGCATCCCAGCCGCAGCCTTTAGCCATTAGCAAGGACATACTGGACTCCCTGCAGGGTATCAAAGTAATATAGTGCTTTAGCCCACCCATGAGGGTGCAATTTGGACCTGGTACTCACCAACGGGACAGAATTGCAGATGTCATGGTGGGTGGACACCTAGGATCCAGTAATCATCACGGTGTGGTTCAATATGAGTACAGTGGCAGAGTCAAGCCACACAAAAGCGGGGTCCTGGACTTCAGGAGGGCAGACTTTACAAAGTTGGGAGTATGACTCATGAAAGCCCTAGCAGGAAGGGAGGACCAGACAGGGGGGGTTGAGGAACAGTGGGATTATCTAAAAGGAGCCATAGTGGAGGCAACAAACCTTTGCATTAGGCAAATAAAGGCAAGAGAAAAAGAGAACCACTAGGGTTCTCAAAGGAAGTGGCCAGGAAGGTAAGTGTGAAAAATTTGACTTTCAGGAAGTACAAGGAAACACAGGAGGAGGAGGACAGGGTAGTGTATCTGGATAGGCAGAGGGGGCCTGGGAAGGCAGACAGGAGTGCAAAGGCACACACGGGGGCAAAAATAGCCCAGGCAGTAAAGAACAAGGACAAGACTTTTACAGGTATGTTAGTGAAAGGAGAAGGACGGGGGATTATAAGGCTTAAGTGGGAAGAGGGAGTAAAGGAAGGGACTTGAAAAGCAACAATCTTGAACAAATATTTTGTTCAGTATTCACAGAAAAGGAAGAAAGTAAGGGACCACAATTAAGTGGCAAGAGCAATAAGGGAGGGGTGGACACCAGTCCATTTATGGAAGGGAAAGTTCTAAAGGAACTCACAAAACTGAAAGTGGACAAAGCAATGGGACCAGAGGAGAGTCATCCTAGAATATTAAAGGAGCTTAGTGAGGTGCTGGCAGCACCACTGGCAGCCCTGTTCAATGAATTGCTGGAAACAGGAGTGGTTTCAGAGGACTGGAGGAGAGCGGATGTAGTCCCTCTACCCAAAAGTGGGAGGAGGCTGGAAACTATAGACCAGTCAGCCAGACCTCGGTGGTGGGGAAAATAATGGAATCACTGCTAAAAGAAAGGATTGTGGAACATCTTGAACCCAGCGGAGCACAGGATCAAGGCAGCATGGATTCACAGCGGGAAGGTCATGTCAAACAAATCTGATGAATTTCTTTGACTGGGTGACCAGGGAAGTGGATTGGGGGAGCAGTGGATGTGGCCTACCTGAATTTCAGCAAGGCCTTCAACATCGTTCCACATAGGAGGCTTGTACACAAGCTGGGCAGCCTGGGAGTCGGTCCCAAAGTGGTAAACTGGGTTAAAAATTGGTTGAAGGATAGAACACAGAGGGTGGTTGTAAATGGAGCTCAATCTGAGGAAAGGAGGGTGCCCAGTGGGGTGCCATAAGGATCAGTTCTGGGGCCAGTCCTATTCAGTGTCTTTATAAGAGTAAAGTTTTTTTTTTTGCCTTGTCCTCAGGAGCTCAGCCTCCGCTACCTTCAGCCCCTGCCCATCCCCTGGGACTTACCTCGGTGGTGTTCCTCCCAGGCTTGCCCCCCCCCAGGTGGGGCCACTGAGTAGACACTCCCCCGATGGAGCCTGAACTAGGTTCCTGGTAGGGGCCCTCTACTACCAGTGGTCCTTTCTTGCTTACCCCCCAGGGTGGGGCCATGAGTTCAGGCCATTCCAAATGGAGGACTGAACTATGTCACCAGCTGAATGTTGCGGGTGGGTGCAGTGGGCCCAGAGGAGTAGGGCATCATTGATGGGGCTGGCATTTTTGCTGCTTTTGTTCCCTAGGAGGCGTGGTGTGCAATGATATGGTACGCTAAAGCACACCTCCCCCATTTCTCAGCTCTAGCAGCAACTAATCTTCCCCTGGCCTCCACCAGGAGTCGATCACATGTCAGGCCTTATCCTGTCTACCCTCCAGAGGAGGACAGCAGCCCATGGAATGCTCAGTCTTCCTCCCCCCAGCCAGCCCTCTGACTCCCTGGGTCCATTACGAACCCAGGGTGTTGGCGTCGTGCGTGAAGCCCTATTGCTGCCCGTAGGGCTGACTCCAAGTAATTTTTATTAAGAAAGTGTAGCATTATGCTGCCCAGTGGTGCTGAGGGTTATGGGGCTGATGCCACACCTCACACCACGCCAGTGACCCGAGGTCGGAGCGAGCTCAAGTTGCCGGGGTCAGCTGGGGAGGAGAGGATTGAGGTCCAGAGGACAGCCTCCTCTTCTGGGAGGTGGAGACAAGAGCTGCTGCAGCAATGGCTCCTGGTAGTGACTGGAGGATGGTGCGCTGTAGTTCTGAGAGTGTGGGCATGGCAGGGCAGACATTGGACGTGCAGTGTGTGGGAGCACGAGCTGCAACGTCCTATACATCATTGCAAGCCCAAGCCGAAACAAGGAAAAATAGAGAAAAAGGAATCCTCCAGCACGCATGAGGCCTCGGCCAGCTGGCGCCTCACCAGACGCACCAGGATTCTCCCTCCAGCCTGGCTCACCAGGAACTCCCCAGTGCATGGGGTAAGTACCCACTGGGTTGAGACCTGGGATGTGTGAAGGGGAAAGAGGTCTAAAATGGGATCTGCGGCCGGTGGGGTACCGGAGGTCCCAGGCTTAAGGGGCACCAAAGGCAACACCCTCAGCTGAGGGGGTAGGAGCATAAAATAATTAATAAATAAATACATAAATAAAAGAAAGTGAGTAGCACAGTCTTTGCAGATTACTCTGTAACAAAACAGGGGTTAGCCCCCCCACATCGCTCACCACGTTTGTCCCCTTGGGCGCAACAGGTTCTGTATTTTGTATTGATGGGAGAATGTTGGCCATAGCACCGAGTAAACTCCTGTATTCTTTGTCAGTAAGTGCCATGGAATCTTTTACTTCCACCTGGACAGTGACCAGAGATGGGCAGAAGGTGTGGTGATAGGTGGCGCTGTAGCTTAGCTAGCCTATCTAGTTTATGGCTTATGATATTTTCTCAGAAATTGTGCTAGGGGCTCTCAACAAGTATGCTCCCTTACTAAAAGTTTGTGCCAGAAACAAATCCTGTCGGTGGTTTACAGAAGACCTGAAAGATGCTTTGCAGAGTAGGGATGTACTCTGGAGAACTGCTAGGAAAACTAATTTAATAATTGACTGGAATTCTTTCCGGAGGGCGAGGAACCTCTGCACCAAAATGGTCAGAGAAGCCAAAGCTAATTTCTACTGCTCTCAGCTGGAGAGCTCCTCAAGAAATGCCTCCAAATTCTGGAGGACTATCAAAGACATTGAAGGTCATACCACTGTAAATTTCCTACCTACTAAATTATTGATCGATAATACTGTCATCTCCGACAGACCGTCTATCCTCGATGCTCTCAATAATCATTTTGCCACTGAAGGGCTAGCCTTTGACTCCTCTCCCGCAAATATCCTCCGCCAACAACTTAGATTGGATACACAAGAAAAAAACATCCTCAGTCCATCCTTCTCTCTGCAGCCTACCTCCCTGAAAGAAGTCGAAGATCTTCTCCTTCAGCTGGACACTAGGAAAAGTGCTGGGGCCGGCTTCATTGACCCGTATTTCTTAAAGGTTGGCTACTGTGTCCTCGCAGTCCCAATTACTCATCTCTTCAACTTATCCTTGTCCCAGGGTGACCTACTGCCCATTTGGAAAAATGCACTTGTGGTCCCTTTGTTTTAGTCAGGAGATCCTAGTGACCTCAATAACTACAGACCAATGTCCCTACTTCCAATCCTGTCAAAGATGCTGGAGAAAATCGTGAACTCCCAGTTCGGAAGTACCTGAATGAGAAAATTGCTCAACCCGTTACAATCCGGTTTTAGAGCACAGCACAGTACAATCTCTGCTCTAGTCAAGGTGACAAACAACTGGCAGCTTGAATTAGACAAAAAAAACTTTGCGCAGTTTTCATGGACCTAAGCAAGGCGTTCAATACCGTTGATCACAGACTGCTTCTGTCGTCCCTCCGGAACACTGGTTTGGATTTCCTATCCCTTAAATGGTTCTCCAACTACCTCTCAGGACAACTTCAACAAGTAAAGGCAGAAGGGGAAGTTTCTCCACCAAAACCCCTATTGAGGGGTGTACCACAAGGTTCCATTCTTGGTCCCTTGCTCTACACCATGTAGATGCCCCCATCAAAGAAGCACAAATACACCTATTCGCGGATGATACGGTACTCTATGCTAGTAGCCCCACCACATCTGAAACAGCCTGTAAAGCCCTTCAAAATGAATTTAATCTGCTGCAACATCAGCTTATAAACCAGAAACTGCTCTTAAATGCAAAAAAATCCAAAGCAATGTTCCTCTGGCCCCTTCAAAATGCAATAAATCCTGCAACTGCTGGGACACTCCCGCAGATCACTACCATTCTAGGTGAGCGTGTTGGACTACATACCAAAGTTCAAGTACCTGGGGGTCTGGTTAGACCATAGACTTACTTTCACAGATCACTTAGAAGAACTGGCAAAGAAACCTGGACAAAGACTTGGTCTGTTCTTTAAGATTAATAATCTCCTTACAAGAAACGCTAAACTGAAACTGGTTCAAACTACCTTTCTTTCCCTATTGGATTATGCAGACTTTCTATATAGTCAGGGACCAGCAGATACCCTAGCCAAACTTGATACGCTTTATCACAGAGCCATAAGATTTATCACGGGTCTTCCATACTCAACCCACCACTGTGCATTGTACACGGCAGTGGGATGGTCATCCCTTGCTTACAGACGGCAAAAAAATGCTGCGATTTGGACATACAAAGCTATCTCAAATAAACTGCTCCAGTATATCTCTGTCTGTTTACCTTTGTGCACTCTGGGGAAGTATGCCCTGAGAAGCACCTCATATATCTACCTTTATGTTTACAAAGCAAAATCGCGCATTGGCAGAGCAGCCATCAGCTTTGTTCTCCCTCAACTGTGGAACAAGCTGCAAAAAACTTTGAAATTAACTCACCCCATCAGCCTAGCAGCTTTTAAATCTCTATATCTACATCATAATAAGGAGTCCTGTGCCTGTCTACCCTAAATAGTGACTCCTATAAGTCCAAGCACACTCTAATTACTACTGTTAAAAGACTGATCACATCTATAATCGACTCTTCCCTCTCCCCTTTTTCTACCCCATATCTGTCCCTTCCACATTCCTTTGATCCTGGTTCCAGCTCTAAATTCTCCATACCGTATCGCTATATATCTTTTTATATTAGGTTTTATTTGTGTTCGGTGCACCTGATATGTATATTTCTTTACTTTTATGAAAAATTGTGTCCTACCCAAAACTAGCTGTATCTTCTGTTCCAAACATATATTACTGTCAGTGCTACCTGCTGATACTTTGTATATTCTGTATTATAGTATCTCACTTTATTTGTATTATTACTATTTTCTTCTGTGTTGCATCCCACATATATTGTCCTCTGTTCCTTGTTAACAAACCCAGATCCACCTCGAAAATGAGCTTGCTCAACGGTGATCTCCTGGTTAAATAAAGGCTTTGATTGATTGATTGATTATGTGACCTCTGGGAAGAACTACCCAGAGGAGCGTCCTGTTAATAAAATAGTTGCCATCTTACCTTCAACCTGTGTGCTGCATGGTTCTTAACAGTGCTCACACGAAATGGTGTCAGAAGTGAACAGAATCAACCCCATCTGTAATTCTGAGTTCTTCGTCAAGAAGTCTTAAGTCAGGGAATCAGTAGGTGCCTGCAGGAGCACGGCACAGTGTGTTTTATTATTTGTGTAAGGAAAAAGCAGGAGTCTTTAGTTTTGCAGGTTGCACGTGGTCCAGAGCTAAGAGGCGAGTCATCAACAGAGAGGCTAAGCAAGAGCCAGAGCACGAGCACAAATATAGCAAACATATGAATGTGCCAGCGGATAAAGGCCTTACTGTCTATCTAGTCTGCTTGAATGTGCAGTTCCCACTACTTTTACAGATGGAACTGTTCCTCCCATATCCCCCCTTGATCACTGTCAAACACCCTCCCCTCTCTCTCCGCCTCTGTTTGCAACTTTCCCCTCACCCTGTCCCAACCTCCTGGAAGCTGTCCACCGTTTTAGGATACCACCTGTGGCAATTCATTCCACTTAGCCACCACCCTCTCATTGAAAAAGTGCCTCCTCGTCTCCCTCCTGAACAGTCCCCCACCAGCTTTAGGCTGTTACCCCTAGTGGTCTCATTTACGCTAAGGCTGAAGAGGCACTCAGCGCTCACCCTGTTTATATCTTTAAGGTACTTGAAGGTCTCAATCACATCCCCCTCTCCCTTCTGTCATCAAGAAACGACATGTTGAGCCCCCTGAGCCTCTGCTTGTCGGTGTTGGTTTGCTGACCCTAGATGATCTTGGTTGCCCTTCTCTGGACTGTTTCCAGTAAGTTGATATCCTTCTTAAGATAAGGGCACCAATACTGCTCACTGTAGTGTAGGTGCGGTCTCACTAGAGACCTGTACAATGGCAGAATGATCTTTGCCTTCCTGCTGGTAATTCCACTGGCTATGCAGCCCAGCATCCGATTTGTTTTGGCCGCAGCCTTCCTGCACTGTGCTGAATGTTTAAAGTGCAGTTTCCTAGTACCGCCCACTCCAAACATATAATAATCCTCACCTGGCACCAAGTGGACTGAAACATCTTTGTTAATTAATTGCTGCCTGTTTTTAATAAGAAAAGAGATCATATTTGGCTCTGTGGCGCTGACAGACAAAATGCTTCTTACCTCATACTGCCAGACACGCCTGCGTTTTACATTTTGTGATGTTAGTTAATGGAGAACGCGGGGGTGTGCTCCATACAGTAGAATAGGCATAGTTTCTAACTGCTTTTTATTATACTTTAGAGTTCTCTGAGTATATCAAATCAAGGTCACTGCTGTCAGGTATGCCTCAAGAGCACTGACACCAACACAAAAATGCTATGTGCACATTGAAAAAGAGACATTTGTCCTACTGTGGGCATGTGAATGCTTTAGTTGTTACCTTGTGGGAGCACAGTTCATTCTAGAGCCACACAAACCTTTGGTAAGTCTGTTGGGAACCAGAAACCTAAATGAACTTCCTCAGAGAATACAGAGGTTCCACATGTCATTGATGAGATGTATCTACACCAACGTTCATGTTCTGGGCAAGTCTTTCCATACTGCTGATGCCCTGTCAAGAGTGCCTCGAAGGACAACTTACAGAAGGAGATGAAAACCTTGTGGAAGAAACAAATATTTATCTAGGTCAAATATGAGACACACTTCCAGCATCAGACAGCAATCTTGATCAAATCAGACAACAACTACAGAAAGATAATGTATGTCAACAAGTCATAAAGTTTTGCCAACACTGTTGGCCACCAAGGATTCAAGGTTTGGATACTATCAAACCATCCTAGTATGAACAACATACCTTGGCAGTTCAAGACGACTTATTTCTGAAGGGAGCCAGAACTGGGATTCCACAATCTCTTAATTATTTGTTTGTTTATTGCAAAGTTTCACCAGAAAAGATCTGCTAAGCTGCAACAACTCATTTCCAGATGTGTCCTGGGAGAAGGGAAATGGAGAAGGTTAAACAGTAATAACTATTAAAATATAACAATAGAGTAATATACACTAATATACACTAATACAGTATTCCAAAGAAGCATAATCACAAATATTAAAGGCAAGTTACATAGATACATAGATGTGTCGGCAGATAAGGGCCTATGGCCCACCCAGTCTGCCCATTTGAGCTTGTAAGTTCAGTTTATATTTTCCTAGAAGTCTGTTGCCCTCACCCCTGACCTCCAGAATTCCTTTATGTCTATCCCATGCATTCTTAAATCCTGTGATTGTTTCAGCCCCACCACTTCCTCTGGCAGGGTGTTCCACTTGTCCACCACCCGCTCTGTGAAGAAATTTTTCCTCACGCTTCCTCTGAATCGTCCCTCCTCCAACTTCATCCCATGCCCTCTAGTCCTGGAACATCTTTTCGCTTAAAAATAGTGTATTCCTGCACCCAGTTCCTCCCTGTAAGATACTTGTATGTCTCTATCATATCCTCTCTCCTCCTCTCCTCCAGGAGTACATGTTCAGTTCCTTCAACCTGTCCTCATTGGACTTGTGATGCAATCCATGTACCATCTTTGTTGCCCTCCTCTGAACCTTCTCTACCCTGTCTATGTCCTTGCATAGGTAAGGTCTCCAGAACTGTACACTGTACCTTAGGTGGGGCCTCACTAGTATCTTGTATAGTGGAATTATGACCTCCTTTTCCCACTGGTGATGCCCTGCCTATGCATCCCAGCATCCTATTTGCTTTACCTGCTGCCTTGTCACACTGTTTCCTACATTGAGGTCATCAGAGATGATAACCCCAAGATCCCTTTCCTGCTTGGTGCATGCTATATCCTCACCCCCAACTGATATATTGTGCCAGGGTTTTGTGCCCCATATGCATTATCTTGCACTTCTTTGCATTGAATTTCAACTGCCAACCCCTGACCATTCTTCAGGTTTTGCAGGTCCCTTCTCATTCTGTCTACACCCTCTGGTGTGTCTACTCTGTTACAGAGCTTTGTGTCATCAGCGAACAGTGAAATTCTGCCTTCTAGGTCCTGCGAATGTCACTGATGAAGATGTTGAATAGGACCGGTCCCAGCACTGATCCCTGTGGTACCCCACTGGTCACTTTTCCTCTGTGGAGTGACAGCCATTTACCACCACCCTCTGTGTCCTGCCGCCCAGCCAGTTACCTATCCACCACACTACTGTCCTGCCCACACCCATATTCCCCAGTTTGTGTAAAGTCTTCTATGTGGCACAGTGTCAAAGGCCTTGCTGAAGTCCAGATAGGCCATGTCCACTGCCTTCCCCTGATCCACCTCCCTAGTCACCCAGTCAAAAAATTCAATGAAGTTGGTCTGATATGACCTCCCCCTGGTGAAACCATGCTGCCTTGGGTCCTGTAGTCCATTGACAACCAGATGTTCCACCAATCTCTCCTTCAGTAGTGCTTCCATGATCTTCCCCACTACTGAGGTGAGGCTGACAGGTCTGTAGTTCCCCGCTTCCTCTTTGTTCCCACTTTTGTATAAGGGGACTACATTTGCTGTCCTCCAGTCTTTGGGTACCGCCCCTGTTTCCAGTGATCAGCTAAACAGGATAGCCAGAGGTTCAGCCACCACCTCTCTTAGTTCTTTAAGGACCATGGGGTGCATTCCATCTGGCCCCATTGCTTTATCAACTCTTATTACTTCCAGTTCCTTCAGGACCCTTTCTCGTGTAAAGGGACTTGTGTCCATTTCTGCACCATTCTCACCCCTTGTACTCCCTTCAGACCCATTACCCTCCTCTTCCTCAGTAAAGACCGAGCAGAAATACCTGTTCAATTTGTCAGCTTTACTGTTGTCATCCTCCACGCGGCCCCCATCCTCCCTCTTCAGTCTCACTGTCCCTCCCTTTGCCTTTCTTTTTTCACTTATGTACCTGTAAAAGCTTTTGTCCCCTCTACCCACTGATTTTGCAATGTGTTCTTCTGTCTGAGCTTTGGCTTCCCTTACTGACCTCCCTGCCTCCCTTTGCTTCTCCTGGTACTTCTCCCTATCCCCTTCCACCTGTGTCTTTTTGTATTGCCTGAATGCAATCTTTTTGGTTTTCACTTTCTTTGCTACCTCTTTGGAAAACCATAATGGCCACCTCTTCCTTTCCTCTTGCTAACCTGCTTAATGCATAATTCTGTTGCTCTTGTAATCCCCATTTTAAATACTGCCCACTGTTCCTCAACCCCTGATTCCTGCCCCATTCCCCTTAATGCCTCTTTCAAGTATCTCCCCATTTTCCCAAAGTCTGCCCCCCTAAAATCCAGGATACATGTTTTTGTGTGGTTTGGTTCTGCTCTTTTGTGATTTCAAACCACAATGACTGGTGGTCACTGTTCCCCAGGTGCTCCCCCACTGTTACCCCCATCACACTGTCCTTGTTTGTGAGCACAAGGTCCAGTATTGCCTTCTGCCGAGTTGGTTCCATGACCAGTTGCTTAAGGAAGGCACCCTGAAGGGAGTCCAGGATAAATCTGCTCCTAGTTGATGCTGCTGCTGGGATGCTCCAGTCCACGTCTAGAATATTGAAGTCTCCAACCAGTACTACCTCACCCTTGTCTGCCATCCTTTGGATGGCTAGCATCAACTCCCTATCTGTTTCTTCCTCCTGGGCTGGTGGTCTATAGACCACACCTGTGCGGATGGCTGGCCCCATTTTCCTTTCCAGCTTAACCCACAGTATCTCTCCCCCATTTTGTTCCTCCTGGATCTCTGTAGTTAGTACTAGTAAATATATATACATATAAAATTTGCAAGGAAATCCCCGTTTCCTGATTGGCTGAGACTTGGTTCTAGCCATGGCAGTAACAGAGTACCATCAATGGTTAAAACAAGTCAGACTTCTTTATTTAAAAACAGTGGACAGCTTCAAGGGAGGTCCCTGCCAAACAGGGCAACTCAAACAATTCATAAGCCAGCTATTTTCTTATTTCCATTACAAACATGGCTGCAGCCTTTACTCATATATAAAAAACTTCAACTGGGCCCGAAAAATAAAAATCCATTAAATTAAATAAAGTAAGTAAACAATATTGTATTATTTACATGTATGAGTCCCCTTACACATACACAATTTTTTTAAATTATGCATTATTCAGAGTTTCCATTGCTGGTGTTCTTTGATGACCATGAATAATCTGCCTCCTATCCCTACCACTTTGCCATAGAACTCCCCGCTTACCTGGCAACTGATACAATTGAGGTTCTGGCTCCACTTCAGGCCTGTGTCTGTGTCTTTGTTTGTATGCCAGTTGAACTCTGAAGAATTTTGAATTCATGTATTTCATGTTACTATTCTGTATGTGTGTGTGGGGGCATTCTACTACTGGAATAATGCAGAGCTTTGAATTCCTCTATTCTATGGAACAATCACACAATGTATTGTGTGAAAAGAAAGACAGATGGCTGACAGGAGAAAACATCTGTGGAGGACTATTTTACATTATTTAGCAACATTTTAGTTTTTTGTGACTTTGAAAACTTTTAGAATTTTTTTTTTTTTTACAGTTGCCTTATGGGCCCATTTTATATAAGCAATAAGACATGGCTGGGTGTTGGTAGTACTGAGATTCCTGCACACCCAGAGGCTGAAGGCACTTGGCCTGTGGCCTCATGCCTCACTATGGCCTGGGTGTGTGGGTATCTTAGTACTACCAACACCCAGCTATGTCTTACTGCTTATGCAGTAAATAAAACATATTAAATTAGGTGGGAGAATTTCTCTTATAGGTATAGAAGGGGGATGAGTGGAACAGCAGGACTAGAAAAAGGAAAGAAGACAAGAAGAAAAGGGTTGTGGACAGTTGCAGGTAGGAGAAGAAAAGTCCTGAAGAAGAGACTTTAGGGAGTAAAGAGAAGGGGCAGAATGAACTGACAGGAAAGGAGGACCAAAGTTTAGGAAAGCAGTATGAAAAAGCAGAATGGGAAATATTGCTGTGCAGAGGGTAAGAGGGAGAAGGGGGAGAGGGCAGAATGGATTAAAGATAGGAAGGAAGGGAGCTAAACCAGAATCTGGATCTAAATGAGGCACAATGGAAAAGGCACCTGGCATCAAGAGATGGGAGAGAAAGGACAGAGTAGAGTGAGTAGTAGTGGGTATGAGGGGATCAGTCTAAGGCAAAATGACAAAAAGAGTGAAAGAGGGGGTCCAGTCTGTCAAGGGAGGATTTGGGAGCTCCACTGTAGACTATGTCACCATAGCGAAAAATTGGGAGAATCATTTTTAAAACAATTTCACCAGGCAGGAAGCAGGATACTTGCTTTAGTCCTGTACAGTACACCAAGCTTGGGATAAAGCTTATGTTGTATGGCATCAATATGCACTGTGAAATCAAGACATCAGTCAATCCAGACACCAAGGTACTTAAAAGAGGAAACATCCTCAACCTTAGCATCATCAAGACTATGAAACAAAGTGAGAAGAGTGAGTCTGGTAAGTCTCTGTTGAGTACCAAATGTCATGGAAACTGTTTTTCTTAACATTGAGAGATAGTTGGTTAGACTGGAACCAGCACTGAGTGTTGTAAAATCCAACTGCAGCTGTGAGGTGAGGTCATGGGAAGTGGAGCCCGATGCATAAAGAACTGTATCATCAGCGTACGTATGATTGAATGCAGAGGAACAGACAGAGGGGAGGTCATTCAAGAATATTGAAAAGAGGACAGGGCTCAGGACAGACCATTGAGGGACACCTGAGCAGATGGGAAGTGGTGATGAAATAGTGTTTCCTATTCAGACAGCTTCAGACCTTCTCTCAAGGTAAGAACAAAACCAACTGACTGAAGAGTCAGAGAGGCCTGCTGCTTTAAGCTTGTCCCAAAGAAGGGGATGTGCCACAGTGTCAAAAGCTTTTGCAATATCAACAAATATGGTGGAGGTGATCAGTACCTGATCCATACCTGTGAGAATGGAATCAGTGAGCTAGACAAGGGTGATACAAATGGATTGGGCGCCATGCCGGTGACCCAGGTTCAGGAATGAGCCCGGGACATCGGGGGTCAGCAGGGGAGGGAGGAAGAGGATTGAGCGTCCGAGGACAGCTCTCCTTTCCTGGGAGGGAGGGGGATACATGCTCGGTGCCTGACTGGCCTCTGGCGGAAGCCGGAGGCATAGCATACCCATGAACGTACAGAGGGGTCAGGAAGTGGCAGACGTCAGCGGAGGCACCTTGATGTCAGGGCGTGGGCCACTGCCAGAACATTGGAATAACACCCGCGGCACTCCTGGTAGACGGAGCACCAGGTCCCGATCCCAATACCCCTAGCTGCTCCGGTGATCACGGCCCTGACAAGACTCAGGAATTGGGGTGCTTGCTCTCAACCTCGTCCCCACCTGGGGAGTAAGCCAAGGCTACATGGGGGATGGACCACCATGGGATACAGATAGGAGGTGGGGACTAGAATGGCCATAGGCACCTCCCGAAGGAAGTGGAGTGCCACGGGAGGAGGAGGAGTACAAAACAGAAAGTGAAAAAAAGAAATAGATTGGAATTTCATAAAATCAGACTGGAAAGGGGTGAAAAAGGAGGAGTCAGGAAAGAAAGTGAGTTGAGACAGAACAAGGTGTTCCTGTAACTTAGCCAAGGTGGGAAGGAGAGAGAGAGAGAGACAGGCAGGACCGATGTTACCAGGAGTAGAGAAATCACCACTTTTGTGGAGAGGTATGACAGTAGTCTGTTTCTAAACATCAGTAACAGTTGCAGAGTGAAAATAAAAGTTGAGGAGTAGGGTAATAGGCAATGATGGCGGGTGCTGAGAGAAGCAGAAGATTAGGGTCAAGGCCATTGGGTCTACCTTCCATCTCCGATCTGAGGATTAAGGGCTAGTAGAGCCTTTAGGCAAACAGGGGGAGCAGTAGGAGAGAAGCGAAAAGAGGAAAGGAAGGTAGAGAGATGGAAGGAAGAGGATGGGGGAGCAAAGGGATGACAGAAAGGGCACAGATAATGAAGCAGGAGTTAAATGAAAAGGCAACAGCAGAAGGGTCAGAGATAAGGGAGTCACCAACCTTGAAAATGGGAGGGAGACTGGGTCTAAGGGGAGAAATGGGAATGGATCACCTTCCAAAACTTGGAAGGGTGATTAATGTTGTTTTGGAGTGTGGATGCAAAAATACTCAGACTTCGCAAGTCTGACAAATTTGGTACATGTATTGTGAAGGCATCGATAGTTGGCCAAAGAAGTCTGGGAGCCAATGATCTTAAACAAATGCCAGGCACAGTTTCTGGTGCAGAGACAAGTAAGCACCTTAGCTGTTATCCAGGGAAGATGAAAGCCTCAGACTCTGTTTTTTCTCAGGGATGCATGACAATCCCATGCAGACAAAATTTTAGACTGAAAGTATTGCAAGGCAAAATTTATATTACTGGCTGCAGGGATGGGGGACTAATTAGATACCCAGAGAACAGCTAGGAGAGAGGAGAAGTCCACTGACCTAAAGAACTTGAGATGGATGCATTTGGCAGGGGCTTTAGGATGATGAATCTTGCACACACAGTAAACCATTTGATAATCACTGAGAACACCAGGAAGGATACCTGCACCCACTACATGGTGGGGATGAGAAGAGAGGACACAGTCTAGCAGAGAGTGATTTAAAGACTTCAAGTTTACATGAGTGGTTTCAGTAATCAATTAAGTCAATTGTAATGGATTTACATGTTGTGAAAGTTTATTTGCATTGGGGGAGAGAAATTTATATTATAGTCACTGTGCATAAGTAGCTCACATCTGGAGGAGTTAAAACAGATAGAGGAAAGGAACTCAGTAACCAAAGTGGGAGACATACCAGGCAACAGTAAACACCAGCAATAAAGATGGGAAGAGTGAAGAGAATGGAAAGTTTAAGGAGGTGCATGCCATAGGAAGAGGGGGAAGAGACAGCAGGAACAGTCACAAATTGGATCCTAGTGGATATGTAAACTGCAACACCACCGCCCCTTTTGAGTGATGCTGCGTGGCTAAGGTGTAGCCAGATATAGTTACAGCAGAGTTCTGGACCTTAGGGGATCTACAGGATGCTACCCTGAAACTACTCCATAAAGGAAGGCATAGAAAAAGGTTGCAGAAGAGCACAACAGACTGTGTGGTGGCCGAGGCTTGGTACACAACTAACAACCCTGATAAACAAGTGTAATGTCTATACCAAACTCCATAGCAATCCACTAGAACAATTGACTCCATCTACATTTCTGGACAGACTATGGCAAAAGTTGCTATAGGTCTCTTCAACCTAAAAAGTTAGAAATTGCTCATAGAAACATAGAATTTGCGGCAGATAAGGACGCTTGACCCACCCAGTCTGCCCACTTCCCTACCTAATGGATAAGCTAGTTAACCAGCAGCCTACTTCTTTCTACCCCCACTCCCCATAGAATTTCCTTATGACTGTCCCATGCATGCTTGAATTCAACCACTGTTTTTGACTCCACAACCTCCTCCGGAAGGCCGCTCCATGCATCCACAACCCTGTCTGTGAAAAATACTTCCTTACATTACCTCTGAGCCACCCCCATCTTCAAATTGTGCCCCCTTGTTCTTGCACAGCTCTTTTTTTGAAAGATGCTACCCTCTTGGACTTTGTTGATTCCCTTGAGGTACTTGAAAGTTTCTATCATGTCCCCCTCCCTCCTTTCCTCGAGGCTATACATATTAAGCTCCTTTAGTCTCTCTCCATATGTCTTCTGGTGCAGACCCTGCACCATTTTAGTTGCCCTCCTCTGGACAGCTTCCATCTTGTCTATGTCCTTGGAGACTGGGTCTCCAGAACTGCACACAGTACTCCAGATGAGGTCTCACCAGCTGTCCATACAGAGGGATAACAACTTCCTGTTTTCTACTGGTGATGCCTCTCCCTATGCATCCCAGTATCCCCCCAGCCCTCCTTGCTGCCCTCTCACATTGCTTGCCCACCTTTAAGTCATCTATATGACTACCCCCAGGTCCCTTTCCATTTTTGTTGTTGTTAGTATCTCACCCCCCATTGTGTACTCTTCCCCTGGGTTTTTGTTTCCCAGGTGCATTACCTTGCACTTCTTAGCATTGAATCTAAGCTGCCATACATTTGACCATTTCTCTAACCTTGCCAAGTCCCTTCTCATCCTTTCCACCCAACCTTGTGGATTAACTCTGTTGCAGATCTTTGTGTCATCTGCAAAGAGACATACTTTTCCTTCCAATCCCTCTGCAATGTCACTTATAAAGACACTGAAGAGGACCGGTCCTAATATTGAACCCTGCGGTACCCCACTAGTAACCCCCCTTTCTTCAGAGTGGACTCCATTTACTATTACCCTCTGTGTCCTATTCTCCAGCCAATTTCTTTACCCAGGCTATCATCTTGGGACTCACTCTGAGGCTGGCTAACTTGTATATTAATCTTTTGTGTGGGACTGAGTCAAATGCCTTGCTAAAGTCTAGGTAGCCCATGTCCACAGCCCTTCCCTGATCTACTACTTTGGTCACCCAGTCAAATAAATCTGTTAGATTCGTCTGGCATGACCTTCCTGCTGTGAATCCATGCTGCCTTGGGTCCTGTGCCCCTTTGACCTCTAGGTACTTGACAATTCTTTCCTTCAGAAGTGATTCCATCATTTTCCCTATCACTGAGGTTAAACTGACAGGTCTGTAGTTTCCTGCTTCTGCCCTGCTCCCACTTTTGTGAAGGGGAATCACATCTGCCCTCCTCCAGTCCTCAGGTACTACCCCATCCTCCCATGATTTGTTAAAGAGGGTAGTCAGTGGTGTCACTAGTTCTACCCTTAGTTCTTTTAGAATTCTGGGATGAATCCCATCAGGCCCCATTGCTTTGTCCACCTTCAGTTTTAAGAGTTATTTCAGAACCCTTTCTTCTGTAAATGGGCTGGTATCAACTTCTGTATCCAGAGTGTTTCTATTGTTTGTTTTAGGTACCTGCCCCTCTTCATTTGTAAATACTGAGCAAAAATATTTGTTTAGTATCTCTGCCTTTTCACCGTCACCCTCTGCCCACCCCTCCCTTTATTAAGCCTCACTATCCCTCCCTTAGTCTTTCTTCGCTCCCTGATGTACCTAAAAAAGGTTTTATCCCCCTTCTTAACTGAGTCGGCTATCTTTTCCTCAGTTCGGGCCTTTGCTGTTCTGACTGCCTTCCCAGCTTCCTTTTGTTTTAACTGATACAATTCTCTGTTCTGCTCCTTCTGTGATTCCTTGTACTTTCTGAATGCTTTCTTTTCTCTTGAACCTTCACTGCTACCTCCTTTGAGAACCATAGTGGTTTCTTACATCGTTTTGTTTTATTTGCTTCACACAAGGCTTGTTACCTCCATGGATGGCAGTTTTTATTATTCCCCATTGTTCTTCCACCTCTCCTTCCTGCCCATTTGCTAGTGCATTCCTTAGGCACTCACCCATTTTGGCTTTCAACAGCCTCTGCTGTGTTCTCAGTAATGGTACAGTTATGGACTGTTGTGGACTATCATTTGAGTTACATTGAAGTTGTTCATCTGAACCTTACCACTGCAAGTCATGTTATCAAATACTTGAAAGCAATTTTCGCTCACCCTGGAGTGCAGACCAGACAATGGTCCACAGTTGAATTCTTCAGCTATTCCTGATTTTGCAAAAGACTATGGCTTTGTACATCTCATAAGAAGTTCAGGATATCCGCAAGGAAATGGAGAAGCTGAAAGAGCATAACAAAACAGTAAGAAGACTTACCAGGAAAGCTAATGATCTGTTCAAAGCTGCCTACCATGTCTACCAAGCCACACCACTTGCCAATGGCTACAGTCTGGCAGAAAGGCTGATGGGCGAACACTGAGAATAACCATACCTATTTTGCCATCTCTTTTGAATTCAAAACTTCCAGACCAAGGAAAATCCAAGACCACAAGGAGTTTTCATGTTTCAAATGCAAACAATCATACAACTTAGGACACAGAGCTCATACTTTGCCACAGCTTCAGCATGGAGAATGGGTTTGGATTTGGACATGAAGATTTCGGTATAGGCCACAGAACAGCTGTCATCTCATTCCTATCTTCTGCAGAGTCCGTGAGGACAGTTGAGACATAACAGGCGCCCTTTGTTCTCTTTCACTCCAGAGATGGATAGGGCCATGGACTGGAAGATGGATTGTCACCACCTCTAAGGGATCCACCAGAAAATCAACCAGAAGAGGTAAAACCAGTACCACTAGAAAATATTGTACCATTACTGTGAATGCAGCAGAGGCTGTTGAAAGACAGACCAGCTACAGAACAAGCAGGCATGAGATGCAGTGTCATGACCTGATCGAAATTGGTGTTGGTCAACCTCAAAGACTGGACTTGTAAAATAAAAAAGGACTGAATGTGACATGCCGCTCTAGCTGGTGGGTTTCCAGCACCTGAACTGGAATGCATGAAACACCTGCTGGGTCAGTAAAATCCTTCTGCAATGCATTTGAAGCTAAATTAAGTACTGTAGTGATACTTCAATGAAAGTCAGACTGAGCAGGGTGCAATCTGCACAAATGAGGGTACACTTTGGATCAACTGAGAATGACTGCAACCATCACAATGTGCAGGATCATGAAAAAAACTTCTAGGGGAGGTAAGCACGTTCCCCCCCCCAAAAAAAAGCAACAAGGGCATCTGCTTTTCTTTATTGATTTTCAGCAGGAATGCAGTTATGTTTTTCCAGATGTCAGAAACCAAACACCTGCAGCAGCATATCATGAACTTACAGAGCCATGCTGATCCAGGTGCTGGAAACCTGACACTACAGCAGCGTGTCATGAACTTACAGTGCCATGCTGATCCAGGTGCTGGAAACCTGACACTACAGCAGCGTATCATGAACTTACAGTGCCATGTTGATCCAGGTGCTGGAAACCTGACGCTACAGCAGCATGTCATGAACTTACAGTGCCATGCTGATCCAGGTGCTGGAAACCTGACACTACAGCAGCGTGTCATGAACTTACAGTGCCATGCTGATCCAGGTGCTGGAAACCTGACACTACAGCAGCATCTCATGAACTTACAGTGCCATGCTGATCCAGGTGCTGGAAATCTGACACTACAGCGGCGTGTCATGAACTTACAGTGCCATGCTGATCCAGGTGCTGGAAACCTGACAGTACAGCAGCGTATCATGAACTTACAGTGCCATGTTGATCCAGGTGCTGGAAACCTGACAGTACAGCAGCATCTCATGAACTTACAGCGCCATGCTGATCCAGGTGCTGGAAACCTGACACTACAGCAGCATGTCATGAACTTACAGTGCCATGCTGATCCAGGTGCTGGAAACCTGACACTACAGCAGCGTATCATGAACTTACAGTGCCATGCTGATCCAGGTGCTGGAAACCTGACACTACAGCGGCATCTCATGAACTTACAGTGCCATGCTGATCCAGGTGCTGGAAACCTGACACTACAGCAGCGTGTCATGAACTTACAGTGCCATGCTGATCCAGGTGCTGGAAACCTGACACTACAGCAGCGTGTCACGAACTTACAGTGCCATGCTGATGCAGGTGCTGGAAACCTGACACTACAGCAGCGTGTCATGAACTTACAGTGCCATGCTGATGCAGGTGCTGGAAACCTGACACTACAGCAGCGTGTCACGAACTTACAGTGCCATGCTGATGGATGGTGATGGAACCCTGACACTATAGCAGCGTGTCACGAACTTACAGTGCCATGCTGATGCAGGGCTGGAAACCTGACACTACAGCAGCATGTCATGAACTTACAGAGCCATGTTGATCCAGTTACTGGAACCTTGACACTACAGCAGCGTGTCACGAACTTACAGTGCCATGCTGATGCAGGTGCGGAAACCTGACACTACAGCAGCGTGTCACGAACTTATAGAGCCATGTTGATCCAGGTGCTGGAAACTTGATACTACAGAAGGACGCCTCCCCACCCCTGAATTTTTGGCAGCCTCAGAGCGGATCCACAGAGGGTCCAGGAGGTCGCGAGGGCTGTAGGAAAGGACGCCTCCCCACCCCCACCCCAAATTTTTCAGCAGCTTCAGAGCGGATTCACAGAGGTCCAGGAGGTCGCGAGGGCTGTAGGAAAGGGCGCTTCCCACCCCACCCCAGAATTTTCGGCAGGTATAAAAAGTGCTTGCCATGAGGAGCCCCTCTGTTCCAGCACTCTATGGAGGATCTGAATTAAGGACTTGCCACCATTTTGCCCTACCTGCTTTGTTGCTTTTATTAATTACTGTCGGCCTAGGCTTGGAGATATTTTTTAGTTACAGAATTCCATGCCCTAAGGCATAAAAGGCTTATTTCTACTGTGCTTTAAGACCACTTCAACTGCATTTAGGATCTTAAGATTTCATGTAAAATATCTGCTGTTGTGTAAAGATTTCTCCTGCTGTAGCATGCTCTTAATTTTCAAATAAGTGTGCTGCACCCCGAGAAACCTCTGTTTCCCCTGCTTTACAATTGAATCTACAGTCTGTAAGGCGCTACACAGGTTGGAGCTTTTAAAACGGTACTCCACTTAATCTGAATTGGGACCTTGCTTCTGGTGTGCGTTTCTGTCCTGCCCTCACTCCCTCCTCCTCCTTGCTCAACTGCCACTGTATATATAGCTTACCTCCCTGTGCTTTCTCCACAGCTTCAGGGCGGATCCACAGAGAGTCCAGGAGGTCGCGAGAGCTGTAGGAAAGGATGCCCTCCCCCGCCCCTCCCGAATTTTTCGGCAGGTATGTGCGTGGCTTGCCACGAGGAGCCCCTCTGTTCCAGCACTCTACGGAGGATTTGAATTAGTGGCCCCGCCGACGCATAGCGTCAACTCCCCACCGCTCCCACCACCACCCTTGGTTGGCACTCCCTTATATAGGGAGAGGCCGTGAGCTAAGAACTAATCAGCCCACATCTCCATTTGCAGCTTATACACATTCACCACTAGGGGCTGCTCCTGGTTTAATCCCACCTCCTAGAACTACTCTCATCAACCAGAATGCTTCCTTTAATTCTCCAGCTCTGCTCTCTAATACCGACCACCCTGCCCCCACAACCAATACACTTTATAAATACCCTCCCCAGCTTCGGGCCCAACATTAACCCAGATGCCTGGCTTCCTTCTAACGTATGGGATGCCCCTCTCTGCCTCCCAGTCCCTGTAGATATACAAAAGCATGTAGCCTTTTCTGCTACTATCATTACCTGTGAGCACCACCCCAGGCGTACTATGCTAGCCTTACCTGGCTCCATTTTTGGCCATACCACCCTATCACTGCTGCAGCCCCCCCCTTCCCTCATTTCAACCCCTCCTACTAACTACCCCTCTTATACTCCACCTTCCCATTCCTATCTTCTCAACCACTATGCAGTCAGAAAGGCTTGCTCACTACAGTAACAAAAGGTCCTGGTATGCTATTCACAGATTCATACTCCTCCTTCTCCTTATGTCAGGTAACATACACCTCAACCCTGGGCCTCCAGTGACCCATCCAACTAAACAACCCCATGTCTGTTGCCTCCATATTGCCTCCCTTAATGTCTGCAGTCTCTTAAACAAGTGGGACTCCTTCCAGGGTTGGGTCCTGCAGCACCAGCCTGATGTCATAGCCATCTGAGAAACCTGGCTTAATCCTAGGATCCCTGACTCACCCATCACCCTCTCTGACTACAACCTCTACCGCGTCGACCGGATGGGAAAGCGTTGGAGTGTATGTCCATTTACAGCAAGGCTATATTACATGAGCAGCTGCTCCACACCCTTGCTGGGTCTAGGACCACAAGCTCTCACACTTAAACTAACCTTGGATGTTCCCAAACCCGCTCCTGATCACTGTTGTGTACAGTTCCCCCAGGGACCAAAAGGTGTCCTTCCTCTGATTATTGTCCTATTTGGATACCCTCCCGTCTCATACAGAAAAGATTATACTTGGGGTTTTCAATATCAATTGGCTAGGTAAGGACGCCTCTCTACTCATGGATGCTGCCACAGCCCAAGATCTATCCCAAGTGGTCACATCACCCACCCGTCTGGACCCGCGCACGGGGTCCTCCTCGCTGCTAGACCTCGCTTTCACCAATCGGCCATACAAAATCACTAATGTCACTGTCCTCCCAAATGTACTTAGTGACCACTCCCCCATCCTCTGTTCCTGGACTTGCAAAGCTCCTAGATCTCCTCCAAAATTAATATTGCAGCGTAAACTAAGCCCTGGCAAGCTGACACTTCTTAAAGTTCACCTCAGCGCACTGGACTGGTCTTTCGTTACGAACTCCCTCGACCCTGATAGAGCACTTGACCTCTTCATCCTGGCCTTCAACAACCTATGTGACAAATATGCCCCTCACCAAAAGAATGGTCAGAGGCAACACTGTGCCTTGGATCTCTGATCGCCTCCTAGCCTTGATGCGGGCGAGGGATTCATTGTGGCAACTCTCCAATGAGTCTGGCCTCTTGCTTGATAGGCAAAAGTACAGACAGGCACAGAACAAGTGCATCTGGGCTGTGCGCATGGCAAAAGCAGACTATTATAAATCCTCCTTAACTACCTCCTTCGGCTCAGGGCGTAAGTTCTGGAACAACATTAAGAAAATCTGTGGAAAAGACCCTAAACCTGTTTCCGCTCGGGTCCTGGTCAATGGGTCTTTGACCTCTGACCCTACCCAAATTGCTGAGGCCTTTAATCATGCCTTCTCAAACCTCAAACATGTTCTCCCACTAATTTCTTTGATCCACCTTCTTCCTGCATCCCTACCCCCCAGAAGCCCCCCTTTTATCTACACCAAATTACACCTGATTCTGCGGCATTATCTCATGAAAGCTTTGAGCTCTCTTTCTTCAGCAGTGACTCCTTGATGTGAAGCTCCTTTGATTCACCCTCCGGGAGGTCCTAAACCCACTAACTCACATTTTAAACCGCCCCTGTGTCTAGGTAAATTCCTCCAGGTGGAAATCCACTGCCATTACCCCAATCTTTAAAAATGGGGATCGATTGGATACAAATAGTTACTGCCCATCTCCATACTCCCGCCCTATCCAAGGCCTTAGAGCGGATTGTGTCGGACCAGCTCACTGATCACCTCTCCAAATATAATCTACTCTGTAAACAACAACATGGCTTCCAAGGGCACAGTACCACCGCTGCCCTTCTTGAGTTTACCACCACATACACTCTGTTGGATAAGGGTCACATCACTGGTGCTGTCTATAGACCTCACAAAGGCATTTGACACCGTGAAACCACTCCCTCCTGCTAACCACCTTGACCAAGCTGGGCTTCTCCCGTGATGCGATGGGCTGGTTTACAGACTACCTCATGAACTGGTCCCAGCAGGTCAAAATAGGGAACACCTTATCCAAAAGTTTGCCTGTCCTCTCAGGCATTCCCCAGGGTTCCATTCTCTGGCCGCTGCTTTTCAGCCTATTCCTCAACTCCCTCCCCATGTCCTGCCCCAGCAATCTTTTACTTTACGCGGATGATGCTGTCCTCTTCTCCTCCAACCCTGACCCCTTTCAACTCCACTGCTCCCTCCAGGCTGCTTTCAGCTATGCTGAGAACTGGTTCGCTGCTCAGCGACTCACTATTAACTATTCTAAAACCAAATTTATGCTGTTCTCCCAGCCGCAGAATGCAAGAAAGCAACATTGCCCTCTAGTTCTAACTGCAAACCAGACCCCCCTTGTGCAAGTGTGCTCCTTTAAATTCCTAGGCATCACTTTGGACCCTGCACTTAACTTCCACATTCATATCTGCCACCTGTCCAAGTCCTTAAATGTCAGGTTGGGACTGTTATATCGCTTCAAACACTGTCTCATCCCAGACGCCCTCAGGCTTGCTGTCTCCTCCTCGGTTCTCTCGCTGTTGGATTACAGCCTACTAATATATGGAGCAGCAAACACCACTGCCCTAGATAGTCTGTGTCACTCCCTAAACAAAGCCTGCTGCCTCATCCTGGGATGTGACTGGCTCACGCACACCTGTGTATTTTATAATGATACTAGCTGGCTAAACCTAGACAACAGAATCTGGTTCCACACCTGCCTCTTGGGTAAAAAAATTGCCCTTGGTCTCCCCCCACCAGACTAGCCCCTTTAGTCAACCCTGAACCTAAGGTGCATCACACTCGTAGCTCTGACAAGACCGTCTTCTCAGTTCCCGGATGCCGGACCTCCCTATTCCAAAGATCCTTTAACTATAGGGCCCCTCGGTGGATGAATAGTGTACCTGGCCCCTTGGCAAATGAACCTAGACTTGGGCTCTTCAAAACCCACCTTAGAGAACATCTCCTGACCTCAAGTGCCTGCGACTGCTCATGATCTGGCGATAACCTTGGCGATGGCCCCAGGCCTGAGTTTACCCCACCTGCTTCTTCACCTAAGCAGTCATTGTCAAAATTTGTTTCCAAACTGTAATACCTGTCGTGTAATGACCATCACTAAGCAATTCCTGGTATTTGAGTTCTTTCTACTGCTCATTGTAACTGAATGTTTGCATTCTGCTCACTGTATATTTACTTGAACATTTACTCACTGATCTATCGTTAGTACTGTCAGTCTGTATTCTTATCTCTGTGACGTGGATCCTTTGTAAATGATTCTATGACTCTAAGGTGTTTCCGAATTCCAAATAAATAAATAAATAAAAACCTGACACTACAGCAGCATGTCATGAACTTACAGTGCCATGTTGATCCAGGTGCTGGAAACCTGACACTACAGCAGCGTATCATGAACTTACAGTGCCATGTTGATCCAGGTGCTGGAAACCTGACACTACAGCAGCGCATCATGAACTTACAGTGCCATGTTGATCCAGGTGCTGGAAACCCGACACTACAGCAGCGTGTCATGAACTTACAGTGCCATGTTGATCCAGGTGCTGGAAACCTGACACTACAGCAGCGTGTCATGAACTTACAGTGCCATGCTGATCCAGGTGCTGGAAACCTGACACTACAGCAGTATGTCATGAACTTACAGTGCCATGCTGATCCAGGTACTGGAAACCTGACACTACAGCAGCATCTCATGAACTTACAGTGCCATGCTGATCCAGGTGCTGTAAACCTGACACTACAGCAGCATCTCATGAACTTACAGAGCTGTGCTGATCCAGTTGCTGTAAACCTGACACTACAGCAGCGTGTCATGAACTTACAGATCCATGTTGATTCAGGTGCTAGAAACACGGCACCTACAGTGGCATGTCATGAACTTACAGTGGCATGCCAGTCCAGGTGCTGGCTGGCCGGTACATGGACCGGCATGTGGCTATGGATGCTGGACTGGCATGTCACTGTAGATGCCAGACTGGCATGTCAGTGAGACATGTTGGGTTTGGTGAGACCTGCCTGGTCTGGAAAAATCTTTTTTCGATGCATTTGAATGTTATTGTTTGTGGTGCTGTACAAAATGCACAGTAAGATTAAATTGAAAATCTAATTTAAAAAATGTCTCCCCCTCACAGATTACATTCATCATGTGGTTCTCCTTGCCTCTTTCCTTTTAGTATTACAGTAATTAGAGTTAAAGCAATGGATTTAAGTCTCTGAACATAGTCAAAATATACTGTTGATACTTTATATGTTACAATGAACTTTGAAACGTTGCTGGTATTGCATTGTACTCGCACTTTCTGTTGGTATGCATTTAAACTGGATTCTGTATTGTTTCAGAAACATATTTTTTGGTTTTAGTTTATTTGTTTTTACGTCCTTGGCTGGGGGGGGTTGTGCCTTTGGTTCCCCCCTTCAGGCCAACCTTCATGGCTGCTGCGCGGTGCAGCCAGAGCTTGGACCTCACCACCACAGCCCCTCCAGCCGCATCGCAACAGGTACATACCCCACCACTGCGGAGACCTGGTGGGCGGGCACAGAAGGGAGCTAACTTGTGCACGTCCATGGCAGCACCGTCGGGGCAGCCTTTCATGCTGCCGAGAGATTTCTTGTGTTTCTCCCCTGCAGGAAGGGGCATGCACTGACGCCAGCGGAGGGAGCGCACACGCATCCACACGTGCTCCTCCAGGCATCTGCCCCCTCCCGACCCTCTTCTGCAGCATCGGCGCACTGTCCTCCAGTCTCCACTAGGGGCCAATCGAGTGCTGACCACTGATGTTCTCCCCCCTGCGGAGAAAGAGAGCAGTCCTCTGGATGCTCAATCCTTCTTCAACCTTGCCAATCCTCGGCAGCCCATGCTCATTCCCAAACACGGGTCTCCGGTGTAGCGTGAGGTAAGGCATCCAGCGCCTTAGCCCTCAGCACCACCGGACCAGCAAGTTTCACTAAGATTTTAAAATAAAAAGACTTTGTTTTCCCAAAATGCCACACCCCTTGCGGAAGCCTTGCTGAGAGTTGAAGTGCCAGTGCTCTTTGGCATCCTATTCCTAGCTTGTCTATAAATTACCAAATAAATGACTGCATTGAATTTAGGCATCTATTTTCTTTATTGATTTTCAACAGGAGTGACATTCTTGCGTGTTTCCAGGGGCCGGAAATATGACACCTACAGCAGCATGCTGCTGTAGGCGCTCTTTTTTGGCACGTGGACCGGCAAGCCACTGCAGGTGTACCACATGCCGCAGTCACTGCTGTGTTTCCTGCATATGCACCTACCTGCCACTGTAGGTGTCGGGTTTCCCACATATAGACCAGCCATTTGCATCTCATTGCAGCCTAATTACATTGTGAGGCGCAGTCCTTTGCCTCTTGAATTATGGGCAGGTTGTGAGCACCGTGACTGCAGCCTGTGGTCAGCTGGGTGCTGTCAAATCCATGGGACATGACAGCATGGGCCCCCATCACCCGATTCCTGACTACTGGGCTAATTAAATTTCTCTGGCATTGAGTCGTCCCCCTCCCTCACTCAATCCCTGACTGCTAGCTAGCTAACTAGAATCTTCCAGTGGCCCCCCCCACCTGATCCACAGATATTTTCCTTGGTGTCTAGTGGTCCTTGATCCTGACCCAGTAGCTCCCTGGTCCCCCCAACAGCAGCCGGCACTTACTGCTGTCCTCATCTCTTTGTCTGGGTGCCATCTACCCCCACACACATCCAGTATCACTATACAGTGCTGTACAGAGATAGAGAATGTGGTGTGACAGTAGCTGAGTCCGCATACTGTGCCTCTGTGCAGGTGCGCAGACTAAGTCATGTTTCAGCAGTGCTTCATCTCAGACCCATAACTCAGCCATGGTACACTCTATTGTCCCTAACTTCAGTTGCACCTTCTGAGCCACCCACTCAAAACCACAGTGGTGATAGCTCATACCCCCCCACCCTAAATAGGTGCTTGAACGTTCACTCTTCATGTCTTCATTATGCAGTTCACTAATTCAGATGTATGTTAGTGGCCGCACAGACAGTGCAACCACTAACATGGTGGATTATGACCGCAGCAGGGGTGGGAGTATGGCATGGCACCAGGTGCCTGGTGGCATGACAAGATCCATGCAACAGACACTTTGTGCTACTGCCGTAGTCATCAACACAACCCCCAAAGACTTGGACCTTTGTGCATGCTTCCTATGAATGTCGATTCTGAATTTTAATGTTCCTCTCTGGTCTTCTCTGGTGGTCCAGTTGCCCTGTATCCATTGGTGGCAAATGTTCCATTCCTGGTGTGCAGTGGATACTCCCTTCCTAGCCCTTTCCTAAGCATTCCAGTGTTCGGTAGTGCTGTGCGCCACATAACTGTACCTCCTGTTGGAATGGATGTTCTGGCTCACAAGGCAGCAAACCCATGTAAAAGTGCTCATGGTACTCTTGTGGTCATGGGGTCTCTGTGCCTTTTGTACTGGGTGGTGAGGGTGCTGTGTAGATGCTGTGTAGAGCAAATCAAGGCCTTTCATACTGGCACCATGATTAACAGGGCCTTTCCCTTTGCCTGTGTTGTGTGATAGCACAGGTAAACAGTTGATACCTCTTTGTGTTTAGACAGAAAGAGTATAACATACGGGTTATGAATGATGGAGCAATTGTGTGCCTCTGTAATTTCTACTGTAAGCACATAATCATGTTCTGTCATTGAGATTGCCAAGGTAGTATGCAAAGAGACTGTGCTGGTTGCTGTCTCCATGGCTGTATAGAGGCTTTGGTGATTGGGGTGGAGGGTCCTGAGTGAGTGGGTTGGGGGTCAGTTGGACATTTGTGGGGCAGCAATTGAGGTGGGGTCCACAAGCCCTGATGGGGAAACCAGATGGTCTTCATTTACTTGACAGGGGTATGATTGTTTATTTATTTAAATTTTGATAACTGTGTGTGCCCACTGAGACCATTACAGTCTCTTTTTCAGGGGCGACCCGGGATTAATTACAAATAACACAATAGATAGACATGTAGAGCAATGCATATTACACTTTACACAATTAGAACAGTAACAAGCAGCAAGTAATCCAGACAATACATTTGTAGGTACACAAGTTGATAGACAATTGGGACAGGAAGGGGACATCATACACTACAGCAAATTAGGCAATTACATATTGGGGCTACACTATAAGTCAAGAAGATTGCATCAGGAATGAGGCACAGAGTTTCTTTAGCGATTTGGCAGTAGAGCCAGAGCAGCCAAGTGTCTGCTCACCAGCATTATTCTTTATGCATTAAGTTTACAAGTGCAGCAGCTCTCTCAGTAGGTGAACCTGATTCCCTTCTTAAAGCCCCAAGAGAGGTGCATTCCTGGAGATTACCAGGAGTGCATTCCAGAGGGATGGGATGAAGGCAGCAAATGACCAGAGCCCTTGGGAAGTTCTTACTCTAGGGACATGGAGAAGCTGATGGTCAGAGGATCTAAGTGACCTTCTGTTCTGTTTTGCTGTTACTAAATCAATCCAGGCTTGGGGGCGGTGGGGGGCATTGCTTAACCTGAGTTTGAAGGCAAGGTACAATGATGGATATGCTAATTTACCTTCTAGGTACTATCAGTTTATTGAATGTAGCACCCTGACAATGATGCTCCAGAGGTGGGGCACTGCTGTAACATCCTGTCCCGTGATACAAGGTTCTTTTGTTTTTTATTCAGATGTTTATGCTCCTAGGCCTGCCAGCAGGCTTTCTGTTCCCACCAGTCTCTGGCTGCCTTTTGCCCCTCCGGGAGCCCCCAGGCCCTGTATCCCCCTTGGATTCTCCCCCCCCCCCGAGGCGGGGCGGAAGGGCTGTCCTCCGACCTTCCTGAGCACATATCCGGAGTGGGCCCGAGAGCTCTGTGAGGCCGCAGAACCGGAGTGCCTGAGGGGCTTTCATGAAGCCAGCAGCTGATTTCCCCTTTTTCTGCAGTCCCTCCTCCTCGTGTCCGTGAACGTGCGCATGTGGAGGTGCGCGCGCACGTCATGATGCCACGCAATCTGTCTCCCTAGCTCTGGCACTACTCCCCATCCTCCATTGGGGGGTAGCCAAGGAGTGGGCTGAAATGCCCACCCTTCCCTGGGAAAAGAGAGCTGTCATCAGACGCTCGATCCTCTCCCTCCTCTGCCAAACCCCCAGCAGCCCGTGCTCGTTCCTGAACACTGGTCGCCGGCGTGGTGTGAGGTATGGCATCCAGTGTCTCAACCCTCAGTGCCACTGGGCTGGCATGATACAAGTTTCTAAACCTCTGCATCTCAGTGCTTCTAACAGAGTAAAGACTGGGGACCCGTAGGTAGAGTGGGTAGGAGGGTACCAGTAGTTACCTTTAGATGAGATTCCTTTGTGAGGAAAAGGCTAAGATGATGTAGAAGACCTAACTGATTCATGGACCTGGTCAGCTGGTTAATATGTACCTTAAATGGACAGTCTTGAGTTAGGTAGACCCCCAAGTACTTAAAGGAATCCACAACCTCAACCGTTGAGCCATTTGAAAGAGTGGGTGACAGTAATTGTGACCTTTGGAGTCCCAGACTTTTAGGGCCAAACAGTATGGCCTTTATCTTTTTTGCCGTTAAGAACAAGTTTGTTGGTATCAAACCAGTTCTCAAGTAGAAAAAGGTCTTTCCCAAGTGAATCATTCAATTGGCCAACATCCTGGGAGGACCATATAATACAGCGTCATCAGCATATAGGGTCAAGTAAGCCCCTCCACAATTTTGAGGCATGTCATTAATAAATAGGAAAATAGAAGAGGCCTGGTATAGATCCTGTGGGACTCCATCCGGACAGGGCATTTGTCAGATAAAACGTCATGCCATCTGACAAATTGTGACCTTCCATGAAGGTAGTCAGAGAACCACTGTAATGCCAGGCTATCTAGGCCTAGGGGTTTCAACTTCATAATAAGCAGCTGATGGTTCACCAAATCGAAGCGTTGGTGAGGTCGATAAAGACTGCACCAGTTAGCAGGCCATTATCTAAGGTAGAGAAAATATCCATGGTGAGGCTAACAAGAGCTGTACTTGTCCCATGTTTTTTTCTAAAACCATGCTGCTGAGCTGTTAATAATCTGTGTAGCTTGATATAGTCCAGCACCTGATTATACACAATCCTCTCTAATACTTTACCCAAAATGCAGAGGAGAGATACTGGTTTATAGTTCTCCACTTGCTCGCATGACCCACCTTTATGTATAGTGGTAACCAGGGCCACTCTCCACACTGCAGGGACTTTACCTTCGAGGAGGGATCTGTTAAATAGCCAAGTAATAGGGGAGGCAATAACATGGGCTGCAGTTCTAAGTAGCCTGGTTCTAATTTACTGTACCCAGCAGATCCAGTGGCTTTTTATTCTTAAGTGAATTGAGGACCCTGTTTTTGACACTAACTTGAAGTGGAAGTTAGGTGAGGGGAGGAACATTGGTGCTATTCTGAGGGAGAGGTTGTCCCTGAGTGAGATATCTTAAATTTATCCAGGTCTATAAGAAACACATTTATAGCCTTAGCAGAATCTGGGGTTCTTAAGTCGAGCACCATTTGCTATTAAAGGAATAATGCCTGACAGGGTGGGTGTTATGCTGGGATAACATCCTGCCTCGGGTGGTTGGGCCGATACACAAGAAGGGCATCCAACACCCGAGAAGGGATGTTGTACCAGCATAATACCCACCCTGGAGGGCATTATTCCTATCATACAATGGCTAATGTTTAACTTGAAAGAAAAAATAAATAAAAACAAGAGTTTTGTACAAAAGTTTTTACTTGATTTCTGTGCGTGAAGTGTATTTACACAAAAAGAGTTCCTTTTTCTATCTGTCCAATAGGTGGTGCTGTCTGTGTGCAGTACATGGATTTTGTTTTAGTATTTGTGTCTCTGTCCCACATGTGCTTTAGTTTCTTTCCTCTGTCATGCACTTCCGAACTGTGTTGTGGTTGTAGTTCACACTTTGCTACCATATTTAAATGTTGTTCCAGCATATTATTTTGACCGCCATTTACAGCTCCTGTCTACAGTCCACTACCACCACTCTCAAAAGGATGTCAGGCAATTGAATTTAACAAGATACAGGAAAGGAGGTAGGGAGGTTGTAGGGAGAATGTGTTTTCCCCATATTTGCTGATAAAGAAACATGCTGAAAATTGAAAAAAAAAAGGAATACGAGTTTACGGTTATGCCGAGTGAAGACAACAGCCACGCGCTGACTACTCAAAGACATGGTTTCCTGTTTTTCTTGGGAGTTTAGTGGGGGGCAGAGAGCACTGAGCTGATTCAGTGGGTAGGGATGGCGTATTTTAGCAGGGTGAGGTATGCAGATGAAGCTGCTCATGGAGACGGTTGCAGAGTGTTTTTTTCAATTATTTATGCGGTCCCAAGTGTACTAGGACTACAGCCGATGTTGGAATCATGGAATCATGGAACAGGATTCTTTCTTGCCATTGTATAATATGTAACATTCCTCCTAAGTGGCACGCCTTTGAGAAGAGTATTAATTTGGGACCAGAATTTTCTTGAGCCAGAGAGATTTTTATTTTGTAAATTTCTAAGATACGGTCTTTGAAGGGGGCGCCTGAGTCTCAACATGGTGGCAGCTTTTAACAAAGCTCGCCTAATTTCTCTCTCAAACTACTGCAAAGTGCAACTTATACCTACTGAAGAGTCACAAACTTTATACCATCTGCAATTGGATTATTTCTGCAGAAGAATGAGCCCAAAAAGGACCCAAAACAATCATCTCAGTCTTGATGTCTGACTATTGGCGAGAGCTCAGCCTCCAGCTCGGGCCTACTGCCTCTACTTTGATGGCCCCAGAGCTTCCTGCAGATGATGCAGATCCTTTAATGCTAGCAAAGATCCAGGCCACTGGGGGAGAAACAAACAAGCGTTTGGCTGCCGTGGAGGCAAAACTACAAGACAACGACTGCAGCATTCAAGACAATGCACATACCATCAAATATATTAAAGAAGGGTTGGAGAGACAACAAGAATGTAATGCTGCCTTTGTAAGGGACCTGCTGTTTGTTAAAGCAAAAAATAGAAATGCTGGAAAACCTTCAGAGGCAGGCAAATATTAGAATTGTGGGATTCCCCTCTAAACACGCCGGCTCCACGGAGCTACAAAATACGGTCCATAAAATGATCTTTCATGACCTGCAGCTCTTACCTTCTGCTGCTGGAATTCAGATAATAAATGTTTTCACAATTCCTCAGAAGCCCAAGCCACGAGGGGATCCCCAGCAGCCACTTACTGCAATCGCCACTCTCTCTATCCCAGTGGCACGGATTGCACTTTACAGGCAGTGCGCCCCGGGAAGATAAGCTGGGAAGTACATTGCCTATCTTTGTTTCCAGATCTGGTGGACAGATACAACAAAGAAAAAGGAACTGCAAGTGACCAAAAATAACTCTTACAGAATGGTTTTGAGCGAGGCTTAATTTTCCAGCTAGACACTTGGTAAGCATGCTGCTAAGTCACATGTGTTCGATTGACCCAACGTGGCATCAGCGTTTGTAAAAACTGATCTCCAGCCTTCAACCCATAGACAACTCCTCAGATGAAGAAGGGTGACTTTATATTTCTTTAATGAGGAGAGATTGCTTTAATCTCAGACTGGGAAGTCTAACGCGCCTAGATTGGGACTAATGGTGAACTTTTTTCCGTACAATGGGTCAGTTAATTTAAGTGACATCCTTATACCTGTTGTATGAGGGAAATGTGGTTAATGTCCTGTACTAGAGCTGTAGCCATGTTGGTAATGCTAGGTTATATCTACCTTACAAATTCTCTAGGTGAATGATGTGAAAATAATATGCTGGTGCATATGGCACCTCTCAGTTTGATGAGCTGAAAATTGTTCCGATTCTCGCCTCCTGCTCTCACAGGGCAGGTTGCCATGCTTCGCACAAAACCTGTGGGTACTTTAGTCAGCTTAATTGAGGCCGGACCTTCTGATTTAACAGTGTGAACAGTAAGTAACATATCTCTTACTCCCTCCAAAACTAGTTCTTCAAGGGAACTGTCCTCCTGGCTTATTAGACCTGTTCTTTTATTCAGAGTGAGAGTATCATAACCCTACAGGATGAACAGTTTGGACTATACTCCTACTAAATATTTGGGTAAACAACACACTAACTGGATCTCAATACGTTTTTTCTATCTAAAAATGTTCTGCTACCATTTCTGTACAAGTGCTGTGGAGGTTTGCATACCTCATTTTGGTATTTTTTATGAGAAGCAGTATATGCTGTACCATCGTAAAATCATATAAATAAAAAGTTTAAGATACTGTCTTTTAGCTAGTTTTAAATCCTTTTTACACTTGTTTCGTAACTCATTCTCTCTTGCACGGCCATTTTGGGTCAGGTTAAGCAATGGATGGTTCCAACACCATATGGTGCTACTGATAAGATGGTTAACTCTGTATTTCTGCCAGTCCTTAGTCTGGTTAGAGGATTTAAATGTACCCCAAGCCCTTTCTCTCACCCTCATTAGTTTTTTTAGTTCTCAGGACAACTGTCTAGACTGCAGACCTTTGACCCTAATTTGTTTTGACGGGGTGTGTTTATTTGCAGCCAATAGGATAAGAAAGTGGTATAGCTGCTTACCTGTTGGATTCTCATAAGAGGCTGAACGAAGAAGGCAGCAATTCATTTCAGGGAAGTGACTGTTAATTTTTGCTGAATTTTTGCAGTTGTTATTGTTTATTTTGCAGTTTATGGTTGCTTTCAGTTGGCACCAGCTTGCTTTCTGGATTCATTTGGAAAGTTACCTGTTTGGGGGATTTTGTAGGCGCAGCTGAGTGTTTCTGTGGGGTTTGCTGATGTAGCTGATTGTCTCTGGTGGTCAGGAGGGAATACTGAGTTTCAGTTCAACACAGAACCTGCTCATTGCTGGTTTTAGTGCTTTCATACTTCTTATTTCTCTTGGAAACAGTTATGCTTATTTTGTGTGTGTTCTCTGTATTGAGAGAGGAGGTAGCTGGACTCCGAGCAGAGTTGGTAAGGATACAGGTGATCTTCTCCCATACAGAGACTACCCTATCCACCCCACTTCCTCAGAGATTGCCAAGAAGGAGGAAGGATGGACTATAGTGGGCTGGGGAAGGTGCAGGAGACAACACGGAGACACATCCCAGCCAGTCGACTTCACAAGTTGCATGCCATCCTGGCAGAGCATAGATTCTCGCGAGCATCTCCAGAAGTAAACACCATGGGGGTTGAGGGGTCATCCAGGATGGAATCCCAAGGGCAGATGCAAGGAGAACACACAGGAGGAGCAGGAAGCAAATCTTGGTTGGGGGACCCATTGTCTGGGGATTGAGCTGGGTCAGGTAGCAATGGTGAGAGGAGGTAACATGCCTACCTGAGGCACAGTTTGGAAGGAGGGTGGTTAATCCTTAGGGACTGCAAGGGTGGTAGTGGGGAGCTGACATCATTATTCACTTTGGGACTAATGACATGCCTAGAGAGGGGTAGAAGAAGAATACAGGAAGAGTTCAGGGAGCTGGGAGGAGTCTTGGACAAGTATACTCTGTCACCTTCTCTGAGGTGCTACCTGTCCACAGCAAAGGTGAAGGGAGGGACATCTGCATCGCTGAACTCAACAAATGGCTGAAGAAATGGTGCAGAGAGGTGGGGTATGGCTTCACTTGGGACTGGAACCTCACCTGGAGGGACGAAGGACTATATTCTCCAGATGGTCTGCATCTATCCAGGGTAGGCAAAGGTATCCTCTGTGAGAAGTTTAAGTGCATCCTTAGTGATAATTTAAACTTGCCAAGGGGGGAAGGCATAGATAGTCAAGGGGATTATCATAGCCCCCCCCCCACAGGACATAACTGAAAGCAGCGAGGACCAAATAACTAGCACAATATCTAACCATAAAACTACCATGGTTACAATGTGGGAGAAAACAGAAGGTACATCAATAATGCAGCACGGGGCAAAGACCAATAAACAAGGTACATTAAGGGAGTAAACAGAGTGGAAGGTCATGTGCACAAATGCTCAGAATCTGGGAAACAAAATCCCAGACCTAACGGCACTGATGGCAGACACACACCTGGACATTGTGGCTATTATGCAGACATGGTACACAGGGGAACCATGACTGGGATGCAGCCATACCAGGGTATACACTTTTTAGAAAGGATAGGGATGGGAAGAGGGAGATGGGGTTGCTAAGTATGTAAAGGAAGGGATTAAAGCTATGGAGGCTAAGGGGTCCAGGGAAGAAGCAGAGACATTGTGGGTCACTCTGAAGTCAGGGAACAAAACAACCATCCATGCTGGAGTAGTCTACAGGCCTCCCATGCAGGGGGAGGATATAGATCTAGTATTAGTGGAAGCCATCCATAATATGGCAGCAAAAGGAAGTACTACTAATGGGTGACTTCAAGTGCCAGATGCAGATTGGAATATCCAGACTGCAAGTACATCAAGGAGCAGGGACCTCATGTTTGCCATGTATGGGGCAAACCCAAGGCAACTGGTGGTTGAGCCCACCAGGGAGGGGGCTGTGCTGGACTTAGTGCTGACAAATGGGGACAGAATCATGGATGTTGAGGTGGACAGTCCCCTTGGTACCAGTGACCACAGAACTGTGTGGCTTACAGTCAACACGTTGGCAGAAGAAAGCCATTCAAAAATCAAGATCCTAGATTTCCGGAAGGACAACTTCATGGAGATGGGGGAACAGCTCAAAATTGCCCTGGCAGCAGAAGATACGGGGGGAAGGGGTAGAAGAACAGTGGCTTAGGATTAAGAGATCCATAGCAGGAGGAGTGACAAGTCAATGTGTCAGATTGCTTAGCAAAAGTAAAAGAAAGAAGTGGCCACAGTGGTTCTCTAAATCATTAGCTGAGAAAGTGTGAGAAAAAAGTAAGGCATTCAGGAAATACAAAGAGACACAGAAAGAAGACAGACTGAAATATCTGGAGAAGCAGAGAGAAGCTGGGAAAACTGTAAGAGGGGCTAAGGCAAGAACAGAGGAAGGAATAGCACAGGCTATTAAGAAGGGGAACAAGACCTTCTTTCGTTATATTAGCGAGAGGAAGAAGACCAGAAATGGTATTGTTAGGCTAAAGAAGGGAGAGAGTGGGTGGTTGGAGGATGACCTTGAAAATCTGAGGTATTGAACAAATATTTTTGCTCAGTATTTACCAAAGAAGAGGCAGGGAGAGGGGCCAAGACTCACAAGGAAAGATGTACAAGGGGGAGAGGTGGACACCAGCCCATTTCACGATGAACAGAGTTTTGAAGGAACTAGGAAAAGTAAAGCCAGACAAGGCAATGGGGCCAGATGGGATTCACCCTAGAGTGTTGAAGGAACTCAGGGAAGTCCTAGCAGGTCTGCTGACAACCCTATTCAACCAATCACTAGAGACAGGGGAGGTACCTGGGGACTGGAGGAGGGCAGAGGTGGTCCCCTTGCACAAGACTGGAAGCAGGGAGGAGGCAGGCAATTACAGACCTGTAAGCTTGACCTCAGTGGTGGGGAAGCTAATGGAGTCCCTGCTTACGGAGAGGGTAGTGAAGTTCCTGGAGTCAAGTGGTGAAAAAGATCCAAGGCAGTATGGGTTAATTGAGGGTAGGTCCTGTCAGACTAATCTTATTGATTTCTTTGACTGGGTGACCAGGGTGGTGGATCTGGGAGGGGCGGTGGATGTGGACTACCTGGATTTTATTAAGGCCTTTGACACTGTTCCTCACAGAAGGTTGCTTAATAAGTTGGGGAATCTGGGTGTGGGCTCTAAAGTGGTAAAATGGGTTGGTAACTGGCTAAAAGGCAGGACCCAGAGGGTGGTAGTAAATGGCATAAAATCAGAAGATGGGGAGACCAGCGGGGTTCCATAGGGATCAGTGCTGGGTCCAGTTCTATTCAATGTCTTCATAAGCGACATTGTAGTGGGACTAGAGGGGAAAGTATGCTTGTTCGCAGATGACACCAAGATCTGTAACAGAGTCGATACACAGGAGGGGCTAGATAAAATGAGAAACAACCTAAGACTACTTGAGGAATGGTCAAGGGTTTGGCAGTTGGGTTTCAATGCTAAGAAGTGCAAGATAATGCACCTGGGACACAGAAACCCAAGAGAGGAATGCAGGATTGGAGAAGGTTCTAGCCACCACAAGTCAGGAGAGAGACTTGGGGGTTATCATATCCAATGACCTGAAGTCAGACAAACAATGTGAAAAAGGAGTGGGGAAGGCAAACAGAATGCTGGGTGAATAGACCAATAGCAGGAGTGAAGTGGTGATGCCGCTGTTTAGATCACTGGTGAGGCCTCATCTGAAATACTGTGTCCAATTCTGGAGACTGCATCTCAGGAAGGAGATAGACAGAATGGAAGCAGTCCAGAGAAGAGCAACAAAAATGATACATGGACTGCATCACAAACCTTATGAGGAAAGACTCAAGGAACTAAACAGCTATTCACTGGAAGAGAGAAGGGAGAGAGGTAATAGAGACTTTCAAATACCTTAGAGGAATAAGCAGTGTACAGAGAGAGCATATTTCAGAGACTAAAGTGCACAAGGACAAGGGGACATAACATGAGACTGGAGGGAGGGAGACTTAGGGGAATGCTAGGAAGTATTTTTCACAGAGAGGGTGGTGGATCCGTGGAACAGCCTACCAGTGGAGGCGGTGGAAGTGAAAACAGTACAGAGATTCAATAATGCATGGGATAAGCATAAAGGCACCCTTGCTGTACAGCAGATTGGGGTAAAGGCAGTCCTGATAATAGTAGGGATTGCCAAACCAAGTAGGGAAATGAGCAGACTAGGTGAGCTCTACGGTCCTTATCTGCTGACAGATTCTATGTTTCTATGTTCTTATTAAAGAAGTCAAGGGCTGTGTCTAAGCAGGGGATGAGATTGATTTGGATCCAATTCACCTCAGAAAGCATTTCAAGAAAGGTGCCTATATCAAAGTTTGAATCTCCAGTTTGGAAACAAGGACCCAATCCAGCGTGGTGTGGTTGCCTGATGTTGTATTCAGCCTTGTGGGCTCATTAATGATCTGGGTCAGGTTAACATCTTGTAGGATGAATTCTATATCACTGTTGGTTTGTTGACCCCAATGGAGATTGAAATCTCTTAGTATTGTGCTGTACATATGCCCATATGGACAGTATAGTTACCATGCCTTTCACTTCAAGATCATCAGGTGTGCAGTTGTGGATGGGGGTGGCCTGTTGATTGCTGGGACAGAGGGAAGAGGCGACAGGAACGAGGAGTAGAAATAGAGAAGAGGTCACCAGAGGTGGTGGTGAGGGGAAATCTTGACATGCCAGACATAAAAGGACATTTCAGCATCTAAGAGCACCAGAAGTTAATCCCTGCTAGATACATTACAAGACTATCTGACAGAGCAACTGTTTAGGAAATCCATAAGGCAAGCTGCCATTCTCAATGTGGTGTTCACCTACTTGGAAATGGATGGTTGAATGCAGGTTAAAGGACCACTGGAGTCCAGTGACCATATTATGTGGTTCAAGCAAGCCCTGGTTACCACTATAACCTTGGCAAAGGCTAAAGTTCTGGATTTCAGAACAGCAGACTTTGACCAGATGAGGGAATTAATCTAGGATAAGTTGGTTGGAGTGGACAAAATCGGGGAGGGGGGGTGGAGGAATGTGGGTAGTAATTAAAGGCTCCATTCTCGAGATGTCTAAGTGATGTTTGAGAACAGTTACAAAGAAACAGGTACAAAGATAAGTCTTGTTCTCTAAGAAGGTAAGAAGTCAGTGAGGGCCAAAAAACTGAAAGCTTACACAAACAGAGTAACCTGTACTTTATTCCAGTTAGAGACAATGATAGCCAATAGCCTTGTCAGAATTCTGATATGCCACCTCTCCCCAAGATGTCCTGGGAGGCATACATGAAAAAATGAAGATCCAGTGGAGCCTCCTACCTATGCAATGGCTCATTCATTGGAGGATTAGGTACCAGCAGAAATCTTTGTGATCACTGAGGAAGAATACTATGAATCTGAGTCACAGGAAGGGAAAATTCCTTTGATTGTTGCCCGATCTGTCCCTGATCCCCACTGGACCTGTCCAGCCTGTGACGCCTGAACCTTACAGTTGGGAGAAGTGATTGCCCAGCAGACAGTCAACTGGGGTCAGGATGCTTGGTAAGAACACATCTGGCCACCTTCAGGGAGAGCAGAAAGCAGCAAGGAGGAGAGGATCATCTGTAGAAGGGCTAAACCCAAGTTTGGAGAGAAGTATCTCTACCTTACAAGGAATATCTGGTGCAAGATTAAAAACCTGAGAAAACAGTGACTAATGGAACACACCTGCAAGAACTACACCTCCTGGGGTTACCCTGGCACTGAAGCAGCCCTAACCAAGGCCAAACAGATATACAAAGACTAAGTGGTGACAGGGAGGGCAGGAAGAGCCCTACAAATGGATGCAGTGATCTGCACTGATACCAACAACCACCAATCCCTTCACATTGGCAATGAGGTGTTTGATGGGGCTATTGTTGACCACCCCACCCTGGCTGGTACTCATGAGCAGACTCTTGAGCATCCCAGAAAGGTTCCTCTAAAAGAAATATGTGCACAAATGTTAATGTTGGCATAGCACCTGGCAGACTGTAAGTTATGGTCAGCTGGTCACACCTTCTGCAGGGCACTGGCTAAAGAGGATGACTTAACTACTGTGTCTTCCCCAACAGAAGAGAATGTTCCTGACATGGATCCTGTTCCAGTTCCAAAGGTCATGAAGGAGACTGGATCCATGAGGTCTGTAGGCAGCAGTTCTAGCCGAAAGGGTGAGGGTCAGCTTACACAGTGGGGCTTGTCCGGATGGCCCCAATGTGAACTGCTATGGGGTGTGGAGGACTAAACTCCTGTTTTTCGGACAAGATGTTTGAAAGGTAACAGTCCAAATTGTGCCTCTTTGATACAGTTTCTGTAGGGAACAGAGTAGATCACTCTGACTGGAAAACTGGATATTACCTCTCTGACCAGAAGATGAGGAATGACTCAGATACTACAAAGTGCTTTACATGGCACAGAAAAGTACTATATGTTGAAGTAAAGGACATAGGCTGTTCCAAAGAGCCTCGTCTGTGAGAAGAAAAGTGGAAGTTGTTTTCAAGTAACAGACACCACCTGTCCCAAAGAGTTTCTGCCTGTAAGAAGAAACGTGCCTTGGTGTAGCCAAAGTTCAAGTTCTATGAGGACGTCTTTGTCCTAGCTCCCGATCCCAGCATAGGGATGAACAAAGAGACTTCGCTAATCCCTAATGCAGGGACCCCATTGGGCTTTGTGTACAGTGCAGTGGACTTTGTACTCTTTGTATCTTCTGCACCTGCAGCCCCCATTAGGGCAAAACATTTGTCTAACACCTTATGAGATAATAAAACCTATTACTTGACACTAACTAAAGGAGATCACATTCCTTTGTGCTTGCTGTGCTTTACTGGTGCCCCATCATGACTGTGCAGCCCCCAGAGCCATAGCCCATCGTAGTCCCTAGGTTAAATATAAATGTTTTGCATAGCCCCCTCCAAAGAGCAAATGCAGGTAGCAACCCCTAGTGAGGAAGGGCAGGCTTACAATTGGTTTTATGGAAAATGCTAAATTCAAGGTGTTGTCATGGAATATGCTAAAAATCATGGAGTTTTCCTAACAGTAGGAACAATCATAGAATCCTACTTCCATGACAAAGGTAAAGTCTTGCTATAAGTATACCTTGGAAACTAGGTGTTCCCTTATGGCTAAGCCAGTGACTCTCGGCCAGAGCAAACAAAATGGAAGATGGGACACCCTGCTCTGTCCCACATTCAAGTGAAGTCTGAAGAAACCTGATTGTCAGAGGGAGATTCCCCAGAAAAAACAACGCACAGACAACTGTTAGTGGGTGTTTGACTGGCAATTAATTTATTATTATACACATCACACAATGCTTTTTTTTCACTTTAACTTTACAATTTACAACCTTCCTTCATTTTCCAAAGTTATCCATTATACATTCATTATACAGTCCAACCTTTACATTTTGTTAAATCACATATTTCACTAGTTTTATCAATTTTTCTCTGGTTGCCTTCTCGGGGTCTGGACGTTTTAAAGCCTGATACCCCTTGATATTCTTTTCCTTGAAAACTGTCTGTTGTCCTTCTCTTAACTGTCTGCTGTCCTTCGTCTTCTTGGGATCTGGATGCTTGAAAGCCCAATTCCCCTTCTTCTAGTCCTCTTGCTGCCCTCCTTTCCCAGCTGCTGATGGCAACTGGCCCTCCCATTAATACTTCCTTACTCATACTTTTTGCTTGCTCCACGTCTGCCTGTGCCCGCCCATGGATCTTACGCGGCCCCCTTTTCCACCCCATTTATTTTCATTTTCTTCCAAATTTTCCACTAGACCATCTCCAGCTTATGCGATGGAATGATGGGCTTCCCCCCTCCATCCCTCTTTGTCCCAAATTTCTATGCTATCTCCCAATTGAAGTAAATATGTTGCCATCCCCACTGTCAAAAGGTACAGCCCGTCCCCACCTGTATATTCCTGGACTGGAAAAACAATGCCTTTCTGGGCTATGTATGTTCCTCCCACCCCTTTTAACCATGCCGCCACTTTCCTGTTGATCCACTTCCTAGCTCGCTCCACCCTTTTATGTCCCTGGCCTGTCACCAAGCCATCGAGGTACCATTTCTGACCATGCTATCACTTGCCTGTGGCCAAAACTGTTGCATTGTCCTCCATATCCCTATCATTTCTTTGCACAACAATCCCCATGGTCGTTCTCCCAGATCATTACCTCCCAAATGTATTATTAACTGATCTGGTCTCGACCACTTTTGTTTCAACTCTTCCAAGGTTGGCATAATCTCGCCCACCTCATGCCCTGTACTCCTTCCAATAAACCATCACTAGTTCGGGTCTTGTCCTAGCTGTTTCCCAACTTGGTGATTAGTGGCCCACCTCTCTGCCCAATAAATGTATGAATGCCCTAGTATCCAGACCCACCTGCACCTTTCCTGACCTGTGAAAAACAAACATATATTAAACCATTTTCCTTACATGTCTTATAGCAGTTTGACCTCCACCTGCCTGCTTTTTTAATTTCTTCCTCCGATCCACCTTTCTCTGCTAGAACAGATGCGGCTCCAATCCTAAATGAATGAGAGGAGTAATTCTGTGGGTTCTCCCCCAAGTGTGTCATTCCTTTCTTTAAACCCCCCGCTACCTGGAAACACGTCACTGGCTTTCCATCACTATGTGCAAAGAACTGCCTACCCCTACTTTGTCATTTCCCCTTGTATTTCCATAGAGAGGCGACTGGGCATGTTACTTCAGCCTCTTGTTTATCTAATACAATCTCTGCCCCATCCCACTCTAGTCAGTCTTGGAACGTCTAAGCCAAATTGTGGCCCTCTCCTGTTCCCAGTGTATTTCCTTTTCCCACAAATCCCCTATGTCATCCCTTCTGTTGGCCACCGCTACTTCACTGACCCTGAATGCGCCTCTTGCCATCACTGTAAAAATGGCCCTAAATAAGCAGGCTTCGAAATCTGATGTACAAATATCCCATAGGGCCCCAACCAGTCCTTCGAGTTTATTCCCTGCAATGGGCTTTCTTGCATCTGCCTTGCCTCCTTTTAACCGCTGCCATCCCATCAACATGCGCCGCACCACTTTAAACTTATTCAGTTAAGCCCAACCTTTTGTGCTACAGGCCCAACCTATCCCAGCCAACCCCATTGTCCCACTAGCCATTCCCAACTCCCATTTTTTCACCATGTAATTTGTTACCTGGTCCTGTGAAACTGGCTCACTTACCCTGAACCCTTCCTGTTCTCGGAACTCCTGGAACGCTCCTCACGCCCCTTCGTATGCCTTCAGCATGTTAGCCGACCAGGAGCTCCTATATAACAGTCGGGCTCCTTCCAGCCAATTTTCCACACTCTTTCTGATACCAGCGTTCTTTGTGCAGCCGCTTGTGGCGCCATGGACCTGAACCTCTCCAGCTGTAAACGGGAAAGGCTGTCAGCTATGTCATTTTTAACCCCCTCTATATGCTTGGTTTTAAATTACATGTTTAACTGTAACCCCCTCAGCACTAGTTGTCTCAGGACCCTGTTTGCTGTCTCAGAGTGTCCTCCCTGCCTATTGATAACTTCTACCACAGCTCTGTTATGGCACCAAAACATGATCTTTCTGTTTCTTAGGTGTTCCCCCCATGTCAACACTGCCACCCATATTGGGGAAAATCTCAAGTAATATTATGTCCTTCAGTAACCCCCTTTCCTTCCAAGACTCAGGCTAAGTTTCTGATCCATCTCCTCAAAAATATGCCCCCATCCCAATACAGCCGAAGCATCTGTGTAGAAGTCCAAATCGTTATTCCCTAGCCACTCCTTCTGCCAGAATGTGACCCCATTGAATTATTTTAGAATTACTCCACACTTCTATGTCCTGTCTAATCTCTTGTGAGATGTCCACCCAATGATGTGGTAGTTTTTTTCCCACTGTCGCCCTGGCTAGTCTTGGTGAGCACTCTCCCAGGTGCCACAGCCTTGCATACAAAATTCAAGTGCCCCAAAAGTTGTTGGACCTGACTTAAGGAACTTTCCTCCTCCTCCTCTTGACCTTCTGTAGTAGTTCCTTGAGCCTGGCCACCTTCTGCTGGGGCAACCTGAAAACCTGCTCCTCTGCATTAACCTCAATCCCCAAGAATTCCAGTTCTCTACCTGGGCCTCCATTTTCCTCTCTGTGGTGGCACCCCAATCTTCCTACACATGTCCTCAAAATCTAGGAGCATTGCCCTTGTCTCTTCTTCACTCTCCCCTACCAGCAGAAAATCATACAGATAATGAACCACTGCCTTGTGCCCATACTTTTCCCAAAGTGCCCATTGCATCCAGGAACTGAATGCCTCGAACTTCACACAGGCTGTGGAACAGCCCTTGGGCATTGCCTTCTCAAAATAAAAGAACCCCTGGAAGCAAAATCCCAACAGGTCCCAATCTTCTTTCCTGACTGGTAGCAGCCGGAAACCTGACTCAGTATCAGTCTTTGCTAGCCAAGCTCCCTCCTTCGCTCTAATCAATTCTACTGCTTGTTCTAATGTGGCATACGAGACTGTGCTACATTCCCCTGGTATGTGGTCATTTACTGATGTCCCCTCCGAATATGACAGGTAGTGAATAAGCCTAAACTCCCCTTGTTGCTTCTTGGGCACCAAGCCCAATGAGGAAACCCTCAGATGAGGTAATGGCGGGGTCCGGAATGGCCCCTCTATCCTCCCAGCCTCAATTTCCTTCCTTATTTTCATTAACGCTATGTCCTCTTTACCCTTTATTGCTGTCAAGTTCTTGGCCCTCAAGCACTTTCTCCCTCCTTGATACTCCAAGCTGAATCCCCTTTCAAAACCCTCCACTAGCATCTTCCCTGCCTTCCTTTCCGGGTATCCCTTCATCCATTCTTTCACTACCCCCACCCTTACTGGAGTTCTAGCTAACCCAAACCCCCCTTTCGTGTTGCCAAAAACTCTCTCACTGGCTCCCCGTGCCCATTTCTGAACCCCTCTTCCCTGAAATCCCTCCCCTCCCATTCTGGTAGCCCCCTACATCCCCAAAAGGGCTGCCCTTCCCCATTGCCCACTTTTCCTGTCCCCAGTGCTCTGCAACCGCATCGCTGGGTGTTGCCAATGCATTTGAAGCAAACGTGTCTGAACTTGCAATTGTTCCAAGAACACGAAGCTTTTATTGAACTCCCAGCATGTTTTTTCCTGTTGCCCATTTCCCCCTTGTCTGTTCCCATCTCCTGTCCCTCCGTATCCTGATAGACTCCTCACCCATAGTTTGAAATGAGTGGAATCCCACCTCAGATCTCCCCTGGCTGTCATCCTCTATTGGAAAACTTTGTCATACTTTAGCCAACCCATCTCCATCCTTGCCTTATACGTAGGTGTCTTTTATAGTGGAGGCATATGTGAGCAATGGAATGGCTAATTCTGGCTTCCTATCAAGCAGGATGGCGCTGAATATGGAAAAACCCGCCTGCCATACCTCTATATTTTTTCCCTTGCAGCTCACCTCCTCCATCTTATTCCCCATGATCGCCAATGCCACCGCCATCTCAGATTTCCCCACCGTTTCCTTTTGTGCATACCTCTTAGCAGACACCTTGTCCACCAGCTCAAATATATCTACTTATTCCCTGTTCCATATTTTTTCCTTTAATCGTTAAAGGTACATGGTCCCCCATAGTCATACCTGGTATCCCATCGTTATCCACATTGGCTTTTGTATTCATTTCCTCCCCTGCTGCTTTAATTTCCTGCAACGCCTTTTCCATTTTTCTAAACCTTCTCCTCCATATCACCCAGCATACCTTGTAAATATTCTGTCAGATCCCCACTGGGATCTGCTCCCCTTATCCTTACCACTCATGCCCTCCTCTGCATCCAGTTCTTCCACCAGCTCTTGTTCTGGCACCTCTCTTGGCGTACTTTTTTTCTGTGGCTCTTCCTGGAACCCCCGCTGGTGTCTTCCATGTTCCCGCTGGTTCAATGGCCTCCTTTTGCCTAGCTGCCTCTCCCCGCTCATTTATCTTCTCCATTAGGCTCTTCCCTTGCACTTTCTTGTTCCTCGCCCTTGCGGCCTCTTCCTCCACTTCCTTCTTCTGCACAAAATCCAGCATCTCAGTCACCTTTTTCATCATTTCTGCCGCCTGCTCCATCATCTGCATGCTTGTAATCTCTGCCATCCTGAATAAGTTAAATACTTGTAGGGGGATATACAACAAAAAAACAAAGTTAACCGTGGCTCTTTGATCCTATTCTCTCTAACTCACTTAATATATTATTTTTTTTTATCCCTCAGGTCAATGCTGTGAGAACATTTTCAAGTCCCCTCATGTTACCACATCCGGAATAAAATCTTGCCACTTTAAGCTCTTTGCTTCAAGGCCACTAGAACAGCCTGCATGTTGTTATTTTTTTTAACTTCTTTTTCTGTGCATTTTCCTTACAAAAAACCCCAAATGCATCTCTTTTTTATGTTGTCCTTCGCATTCCCCAAACTCAACAGACACAAAGCCACTTGACTAGCTCAGTCACTATGAGCACATGCCCTATAACCTTTAATACCTAAATGCCTCTGGTAGTATGCATTGCCCCCCGCCAGCTGCGTGGGGTTTCTGCCCGTGCATGCGCACCAACTCTATATACTTTGCGCATGCTCAGCCTAGTTTTCCTTCCGAATGCCCATACTGCGGCCTCGCTATGCCCCAGGCCCCCTCTACTGTGCTTCAGGCCTGTGCACGAGTCCCCAACCCCTGAATCCCCTGCACGGTGAATGCACTTCCTGTTTTTAGGCGGTTGCGCCTTTTCAGTCCAGCAGCCAAAACGGACCACTGACCCCACTGCACTGGGCCCTCTACGCTCCTTGGACATTCTCCTTTCATCTTGGAGCCATGTTGTCCCCAGACTGCTTCCCAACCCTGAGGCTCCTTTTAACTGCAGCTCCCAACGTCTATCCCCCATGGACTCCGAAACAGCTTCCATAACCTGGAAGCACAGGACGCCGTCTTGAACATCCCGTGGCCTATCCCTCGCGGCCTGCCCTTCTCGGCTGACTCTTGACCCTGTTGCGACCCTCCTGGCTTTGTAAGCGCCCCTCCCGGAGCAACCAGAGCTCCCCACATGGCCAGCGGAACCCAGAGGACAAACCGTCCTTCTACATGGCAAAACCTTCATTGCTGCCACTGTCCATGGCATCCAGTGCCCCCAGAACCTCTGGACTGCCTTCCAGCTGCCAGCATTCGTGATACCCGGGCCCCCCCCCAATGCTCGGATGTGGAATGACCATGCGGTGCAATGAAACAGACCAGACCCACAACACTGATAAGACTTTTTCAAACCTACAGTTCTTACAGGACAACTAAAAGAAAACTTCTGTTGCTCAGATTATTTTCCTAAAAGTTAAATTACTTGCTCAGGGCCACACAGTATGCGAGTGGTGGCTGTGGGATGCAAACCCAGGTCTCAGATTTTCAGCTCAGCCTTAAACCACTGTTCAATACTACCTCCCAACCTAACTGTGTCAGAATCATGGCTATGTGCACAGAACCTGCTTCCCGGCCCCTACCGGTTGCGTCTGGGCCTAGTATACCCTACTAACCTTACCTTGATTCAAAATCCTGCCAGTCGATGTGCTGAGTGCTAATTTTGAAAACCCAGCAAAAAGAGGGAGACACCCTCCTCTGCTAGCTCCTAAATACCCTCCAAAACCATCCCCCTTTCTCCCTTGCCCAATCCTCACCTGTTTTACCTGACTTGTATTTGTCATGGCAGGCATGACATCATGACCCCCCCCTTACCTGAGCCCTCCCTCCTTCTTACCATCCTCCCACCCCTCAACCTGGTCCTGCTCCTAGCCTAGTACCCCCCCACACCCATATCCCACCCCGTGCCTCTTTTCCAGGAGTCCCCTTACAATTTAGGTTGTCCCTTAAGGGCAACCACATTTGTTAAAAGTGGGTATTCATAAACAGTGATCATCTTAGTTGGAAACTAAGCCATGAAAAGCCCTTTAAATGAGGTATTGGGTTTCCTGTAGCTGGAAGTAGTCCAGAGATATTGTTGACTATGTCTCCCATAGGTGATTCTAGTCTACACCATCATGTTTAGAACTTGAGATGTCTCTGATGGTGAAACTGTTCATTACCACATTGTAGTTAAACACAGCATCGCCCCTTTGACATCATAGAGTTCTGAAATGATGACAATGTTTTCTTATTCTTTTGGTAACTGGGTTTGGCCAACTAGGCACAGTGCCTGTTTACAAGGTGACCCAGGAGCACTGGGGAGGTTAAGTGACTTGCTCAGAGTCACACAGTGCAAGTGGAGGTTGTCTGAATGAAAACCAGATCTGCTGGATGTGCAGCACCAAACTCATTAACAGCTCATTACATTAACCTCTAGGCTACACTGCCGACCCTTTGTAGTAATGTAGTATTAATATGGGGCACACTTACTGATCAGAATTTCTGGACTGATGCTAGCAACAGGTAAGCCAAATATGGTTCTTGGTAAAACTCAGATCCCAGAATGATAGAAGCCTTGCCAATAGTAAAATCTGGACCGCATGCAGATTTTATGCTTTTGGATGGAACAGCTTCCCTGTCTCCACTGCATGCCCACTATGCACCAGTAACAGCTCCCTTCCCCCAAAAGAATGCATACCCTGCCCATGGAACAGCCTCCCTCATGAAATGCCCACCCTGCACCCGAAATGTCCTCCCTCCTTCAATGGAGTGTATATTCTCCTGTCCGAATGACCACCCACACCACCTCCCACATGACCTTCCACCCACCCAGAATGTCCCCACACTCTTTCAGTGTCCTAGCACCACAGCCCTTGCACTTCAGGCCTGATTTCTATGGCAGGGATCCTAGGCTTCTTCCGCAGCATTTGTTGATTCCTGCGGCATGGTTTATTCAGGTCAGTGGCAGAATGCAGCCCTGCTAGTGGCCAAAATATGTTGTGATGCGTCAATGACATCACATGCTGAGTGTGAGTCAGTGGTTTGAGAATAAACAAGGAATTGAAGGAAGCCAGGCACTGTGGGAAAATTATATACTGGAATAAGAATTCACCATGAGTAGTGACTTCTGTGACACACCATATATTCTGCAGCATGATGTATGCTCTGCAGAAAATGATGCAGCTAATGGATGCAGAATTCAGGGCATTGCCTACCACCCGCCCACATGCTCCTTGCCAGCTGCAAGGCTAAAAAAAAGAAAAAAGTTACATATTGTTATAACCTGCAATTCTGTGGGGTACTGGGACTGTTTCGGGAAAAGGGTGGGGTTTATATTGGTGGGTGCAGAAGGCTATTCCGGCAGCTGGGTGGTCATTCTGTGATGGGGGGGCACTCCGGTGGCACAGTGAAGGTTTTGTTGGGGACAGGAGGCTGTTCCAGGTGCAGGGTGGCATTCCATTGGGAGCAAGAGGCCATTCCATTTTCAGGGAGGGCATTCTGTGTAGGCAGGAGGCTGTACCTAGGGAAAGGTGGGCATTCGGTGGAGGCAGGAGGCCGTTCTTGGAGAGGGGTGGGCATTTCTTTGAAGGCAGGTCTGGCAGCAGTGTGGGCGTTCTGTGGAAGAGGGAAGGCCATTCTGGGGGCAGGGAAGGGTGCTGGGCATGCCATGGAAGGGGGGGTAGGAGGCTTTCTGTCCCTAAAACATGCACATGCCAAAATTCTGTAGCAGCTGAATGCAGAAATCCATACACATTTTTGCTCGTGTTGCGGATCTGGATTTTACCATTTGTGCTGGTCAGGGGTAACAGAAAAACCTATACCCGCCAAATACCTCATTCACAAAAGCTTTTTGTGAACTTCACAACCAATATAGCCACTGTTTATGAATGTTCCCTTTAATACATCTGTAGTTGGTGTTGTATATAAAAGACAAAGAACCTCTGTGCACAAACACTGAGGCAAGGGTTGCCCCAAAGGGCATTTGGCTGGGAAGCCAAGTTTCAAGAAAATACAAAATCACACATGCCCACACAATGCAAAGCATCATGGGCTGCATATGCAAATCACCACAGAATGTTATGCTGGTTCAACTTTAAGCAGAATTGCATGGTGCCGAAGGCCTCTCACACAGTTTAAAAGGGTGCTAACAGATGACATAGACACGTCATCTGTTAGCACCCTTTGCAAACTGTGTGAGAGGCCTTCCGGCACCATGCAATTCTGCTTAAAGTTGAACCAGCATAACATTCTGTGTTGTATATAAACTTTCCGCAACCCGAACGTTAGTGATCTTTCCATTTCAGCAGATTGGATGCCCTCTGGGCATTCACTGGGAGCAGCTACAGTTTATGGGTTCCGTCAAAATGGCAGATGAGATTTCCACAGATCGGTGGGCTCTGTCCCCCGTACCCTCCCTTCCTCACATACATCCGATCATTTAGTTTTGGAGACAAAGCCCCCTTCCCACCACGAGTAGTATATTATATCTACCCCAACTACTTCTAAATGTTTGTAAGGATTTCGCTGTTTGACATCTCACTAGCTGAAATCTTGTCTGCCATTTTGGGACCCATATACTGCATACGAGCCGAGCAAGTCCCTGAACCTATCCTTTCTCCAGTCCACCCAACTGTGGAAAATGCAGGCTTAGTAAAAGGGTTGAAATAGATGGACACAGGACCCCACTGCAAATGAGATTTTATTGCATCTCAGCAGGGCCAGCCTAAACCATTCTGGACCCCTGTGCAGCCCCTGCAGAGCCCCACCACTCCATTCCCTGTGCCCCCATTCAACATTTACACCTAACTAACCCTCCTGTCCTGTATTAATAAAGCAGTAGCAGGTCTACAAGTTTAACCAGCATATTTTAATTAGTGCCATTGACTGCACTGAGTCATTTGACTTCACCACTGGAAATGAATCACTGGACACTCACACCTCCGATACTCTGATCCGCAAACAAGTTAAACAACTTAGGTTTTCTGGAGGTGTGAGTGAGAGAGAATAGAGAGCATTATCATGGGGCACCAGTAAGGCTGTCACCTGTCAGTTTTTTTACCTGGCGATCAGGTCTTCGGGGGTCCCCATCAGGAAATCCGAGTTTGCACTGTACTGGTCAGGTTTTTGAGCCATTTTGAGTGCTTGCATACTTTTGAAACACATTTTGTCATATCATTCATTGTTTCAGCTGCATGTCCAGGTTACAGACAAGCTCTCTTGTCAATATAGCCCTTTGTTTGTGAAAGCAGTCAACCTGGGAGGTGTAAAGTATGGCTGTTAACACCATTGGCACTTACTTAACCTAATCTTTTCCACTGCAGCATAGCTGCCCCCACCTTTTGTAACAGTAATAGAATAATGCATATGCAGGTGGTTGATATGGAGTTTTTTTAGAGGTTTTTATATTATCACACATCGAGGGTGTGTAAAAACACTCCATGTTACCCACCCTTCATGTGCTTTATTTTATATTATAACAGGCTAGGGTCAATAGCAGGTATGTTCAAATGACATGCTAAAGAAAAAAAACTCTCGCATCACTCCATAAAACAAACAGCTCTCATAACTCCATATGCAGCGTTTATTATTTCAGTACATATTTCACTAAGAGAGTAGAACAGAATGCAATTACATATAAAATTCGGTACTTTTTAATCTTTATTTCAAGGTTGCATCTACCAGATGTCTCGGGATAGTTTCAATACAAGGCAAAGTTCATTAGACATGAAATATAAATCCACCGATGAGATCAGCAGGAGACAACTTACTGTTTTTAACAAATTAACGTACTGTTCTTCAGTGAACTACATTTTTAACTAAAATAACTTGTGACTTGTAGAAATCCTAGAGCGTTGCTTCCTCAGATCTGAGTGAAAGGTCATCCAACTTGGGAATAGAGAAGGGATAGCAGTGAAACAGGTTTCAGAGAAACATTTTCTTGGTTTGTGATTGCAGTTTACGATGTTAGCTGTGGATTTTATGCTTTACAATAGTTTCATTGTGCCATCTCTTTAGTTGGGAGTCTCCTGGTTTGTTTGTGCTGTTTTTGATGGACAGACTGCCTTTGTGTTTTGCCCTTATAGAAGTGTCTCGCTGCCTGTTAGCTGATTTTTTTATGATTCTCGGCGCGAGGATGTATAAGTCGTATCAACTCGCAGGTTTTACGTATCAACCTGCAAGTTGATACGACTTTTGAACAAGCCTGAAAACGAGTTGATATTGACCACAGCCAGTTGTCTTCCACTTTCATTTGCTGGTAAATATTTTCATCTCTAACAAAATGTTGACATTTTTAAATGTTTTTAATTATTTTTTTTTCTCAAGAAAAAAGTATGGGCCCCCAAGGAGCATAGTTTGCACCATGATTTCAGCTGGGTTAATAAATAGAACAAAAAAAGTAGAGCAAGAAACCTATGGTACCGTTAAGAGTTTTAATTTTAAGAATGAAACCATACTTTTTCAAAGAGCGTCTCGTAACAATATTAGTAGATTCTAGTATTACAGTGGCATACCTCTCAACTGTCCCTGATTTTCAGGGACGTCACTGATTTTGCCTCAAAATTTTCCTCTGTCCCTCGTAAAATGTGAGTTTTTGTGACAGAACAGTGGGGATTAAAAGCACAAAATAATGTCAAACATTAAAGTAACAGACTTGTTCTTCTTCAGAAAATGCATCTTAAGACTAATTCCTTTATTCTATCAGCTTTATGAGTGAATAGTACCAGTTTTTAAGATATGTCCCTGATTTGGGGTCTTTGTCCCTGATTTTTTCAGGCCTTGTCCCTGATTCATGAGGCAATAGGTTGAGAGGTATGTACAGTGGCAATCTGCGCCATACAGCTAACCCAGCACTCTCCACTTGGCTCCAAATTGCCCTACTTGCCGCACATCACAAGTATAGACTAAGTTAGCGGTATGCTGTGTAGCAGTATTAAGCACGGTGCACTGCAGCAAAACGTCGGGAGAGAGGGACGGCGCGAGAGATCGAAAAGAACCTGTTTCCATAGCATCCGCGCTATAAACTGTGACGTCAGCACGTATTTGTTTCCATGGTGATACGTACTGCGTCCAAGAAGGAGCCGGATGAGCTGAGCGCCGAGGCGAGTGGTCACGTTGTTTACATTTTTCAATGAACTGTTTTGGGAGGCTGTAGAGCGAGCACCAGGGACAGAGAGCCTTTTTCGCAAAGTTTGCAAGTAGGTGAGAGCGAGTATGTTTTATTTATTTTAGTCTTTGGTAACCGGGTAAGGCCACTAGGCACAAGTGCCTGTTTTCAGGGGCAACCTGGGAGCACTGGGTGGTTAAGTGACTTGCTCAGAGTCACACAATATGCAAGTGGAGGTTGTGAGAATCAAACCGGGGACTAGTCTGCTGGATGTACCATGCTCGTTCACAGCTCATTCTTCTAACCCACTAGGTTATACTGCCAGCTTGGCTTGGATCTCCTTATGAGTCTATCTCTTCCAGAATTTACACACAAGGGTTCCACTCTTTGTTATGTTTTTACCGTTTCGGTCCCAGTGACACAATGCGTGGAGTACTATGGTGGAGGCTTTGGGCTGGAAAAGAATGGCAACCAACTATCCCGGGTGTAGGAAAGGGGGCGCAAGTGTAGGGCCAAGGGAGGGCTCCACTAGTTGTTCTGTCTACTGTCATGCAGCGTATCCCGTAGTAGTATGTGGGCTTTTCGTAGCTGCACCGTGCGTGCTATGTTTATAGCTACACTATACTGTGCTAGCAGTTGCAATTGTATCGAAGAAAGTTGAACTACTGCCTAGTTGAAAAAATAAGGACTCGTTTGCAAATGATTCGCCAGAGGCTGGGGACATTGGTATAGTAATTGCATTTTGTTAGTATATTAGCAATTTTGCATTTGTTTATTACTCTTTTCCCCCTTTCCCATACGGAACGATGGAGCCCATACCCATTTCAACAGAAGCACAGTACTAGTATAGAGTTTGGCATGCAGAGACTGAATTATGAGGTAAAGTAAGCTGTTGTTTTGTTTAGGAATTCGGGGCAAATCCCCCATCCTTATGTTTCTAGAACACAAATATGTCTATGGTATAAGATTTTTTTAGCAATAAAAAAATATGTTCAATCTATATTGCGCATCTGGTGAGCAGAGTAGTATGTGTATAGAACATTGCCTTCCTGTAAACAGTGATGAAAGTGAACAGGAACTCAGTTCATGTACCCTTTTTGCAGTAGGAACAGAGTTCCTGTACTTCTTCCCACTGATACCAGAACTGAAATTCTTAAACCAGCAAAATAATGACAGTTTATGGGTCTGTGACCTGAAATCGGGGTTTCCATCACAAAATTTGACTTATACAACAATGATATTTTCCTAGAAATACTTCAGTATCCCTTATTGTGTGTGGCTCTCGGCCCCCAGGTCGCATCTGGAATCGAGCATGTTGCTCAGTATGTTTTCCTGGTAAAACTCATAAATAATTGAATCCCATAGTATCTATACAATTATCCTTCAGACTGAAGAACTTTATTCTGCGTTTATTTGCCAGTGCCTGAGTTCCTGTACTTCTTGTCTACCACTTGCACCACTGCCTGTAAATAATATTTACTATTTACATTGGCTTTGGTTATATACTTACAATTAGGGTTGCCAACATTGTATTTCAAAAATAAGGGACAGTTTTCTTAGACCCCCCCCAGGCCACTTCCTGACATGAATTTGGGAGGGTGGAGGCATGAGCTACAGTGTAGTACAGCCAGGAGCTGACGCTGAACATGCAATACTAAGGAGGCAGGCACCGATGCTGACCTGGAGTTTTCTTTGGTTACCTACCTATTCTAGTATAGGACATTGGGCAACAAACCTATTCTTTTGGGAAGGCAATCGTAGAATAAAACTAACAAACAAACAAAAAAACTATAAATAATAATGTATTTATTAGTACAGTAGCCACACTGTGAACCTGAGAATATGAAGACCTAACTTTCGAACAGCTGAGGAGCTTTGTTGTTTATTCTATACAATGACCCCTTCCCCTCTTGCTGATAAAACTACTTTTCTAATCCCAGGACTAGTCAAGTACAGGACGGTACAATTAAACCAACAGTACTCAGCAGAAATTACCCATTAAACTTACTTGGGTTTTGCTACAGAGCCCATCAGCCGAAATGACTTACCTGCTGGTGGCTGCAATTATAGTCTCTTTTTCCACAGGAGTCCGCATAGATACCTTTATATTGAAAAAAGTAATGTCCATTCTCAAAGGAAACATAAATTGGGATTGGGAAGAGAGTACAGTGTATTGTAGTGGGAAAGGGGAAATTGTTTAACCAGGACAGGCACACTATGCCGAAGCTTGTTTCCAGGTGTGACCTGGGAATACAAGGAAGTTAAGTGACTTGTTCAGGATCACACAGTATGCAAGTAGGGACTTGGGATTCGACCCCAGGTCTCCAGGTTTGCAGCTCAGAGCCCTAAACCACTGCATTAGACTGCTTCCAATATTCTTGTGAGAATGCAGGCTAGTGATACAAATAATCTCTCTCTTCAGCACTTACTCATCTCGCTCTCTGCTGCTCCACAACGATGTGACAGTCAGACTCAGATGGTTTTATGTGAAATGGGTGAATAGAAAACAGTAAGCCCAGAATCACAATGACATGGCGGCAAGGACAGATACGACTTTGCCACCCACACCCCCCTTACTTAAATAACCAACTCCGAGGTCGTAGTACCTTGGGAAGGGGGTAAAACATTTATCCCTGTTTCGTCCTCACTGAAATTTGGGCTCACCGTTTTGTATTTGCCCATTTCACGGGCCACCAACTCAGATCAGTGCTTTTCCTGCTAAATTTCTAAAATGGCTAACGTTAGCTGCAGCATCACCTTATGCATGTTAACGTTAGCTTCAAGTTAACAGGAGGCAATGTGGCACAGTGGTTTAAGGCTCTGAGCTGCAAATCTGGAGACCTGGGTTTGAATCCCACAGCCCCCACTTGCATACTGTGTGACCCTGAGCAAGTCACTTAACTTCCTCGTGCTCCCAGGTTGCACCTGCAAACAAACTTTCAGCTTAGTGTGTCTCACCTGGTAAAAAAACAAACAAAAAAATCCACGACGTGCGTATTGGTGCGGCAGCTAATGTTAGCCACTGAGAAACTGATTCTGTGCTATGCCAAGTTCGCCAACAAGAAATATAGGATACAAGGCATTCCATACTGATTTAATATGGGACAGTCATTTGTCCTTTGTAATATGGATCTGTTGACAACCCTACTTACAATATACAGGATAAAGGATAGTTTGTAATAATAATATTATATATTCTTGAGACTAATTGTCATGACTATAAAATGCGCTACTGAATGAGTAGAGGCACTGTAATAGAAACATAGAATTTGATGGCACATAAGGACTGCAAGGCCCATCCAGTCTGCCCATTTTTTTTCTACCTTATGATTGTGCCATAGGTCTTTACTCTGTCAATGGGCTATCTATTCATACTCATCTGTATTGCTTCCTTATGCCTATCCCATGCCTGTTTGTTCTACTTCATATAGAATAGGAAGTATTAAACAAAGTTGGCAGAATGTAGCGAACAGAGATAACAGCTTACAAATGAATTAGTGCATTGAATAGAACGCTGGATCATTTAAATGTGAATAAAAAAAGATTGAATTAAGTAGGAATTAGTGTATTCTGTAATCACAAGTTCAGTCATAGACAAGAATGGCAGTAAAGTATAATTCTGTCAAAGAGGAGTTGGCTTTTTTATTTATTGAGAAATCGGAATTACAACCTTTGAGCTAAAAGCTCTTTTACAAAGGATCCTCTGCAGAACAAAGGCAGGGGAACACACACACGAATGGGTGAGGACAGTAGCAGTCAAAAGGCATTGTCCGTCATCAACAGAATAACAAGCAGTACAGGATGACGTACAATGATCAATATCAAGCAAAGTATAACATAAGCAAAAATGTGGGCACAGAATACAACAGTGAGATACAGTTCCCACAGCCGCCCAGGGAGTAGGTACACCAATCTACATAAGCATAGGGGTGGGAGGGTATGGGGAAGGCAGTTGAGGGCGTGTCAGGGAGGTGTTGGGAGAAGGGATGGGGTGGCAAGTAGGTAAGCTGGGTCAGGTGGTGGTAGGTAAACTCATGCCTCAGTAGGACAGTGGAAGGTTGATCCAAGCGTTGCCCAGGTGCAAGGTAGGCTAGTACCAGCTAGGTTGGGTGCAACCAGTGGCGGAGCCAGGTTTGGGAGCCGGGGGCAAGTCAGTCATTTTGAGGGTGCCAAGATGGTATAGAGCAAAAGTGATCATTTGAAATTACATAGATACATAGATACATAGACAGTGTCGGCAGATAAGGCCTATGGCCCACCCAGTCTGCCCATTTAAGTTTGTAAGTTCAGTTTATGTTTTCCAGGAAGTCTGTTGCCCCTTACCCCTGACCTCCAGAATTCCTTTACGTCTATTCCATGCATTCTTAAATCCTGTGATTGTTTCAGCCCCCACCACTTCCTCTGGCAGGGTGTTCCACTTGTCCACCACCCGTTCTGTGAAGAAATTCTTCCTCACGTTTCCTCTGAATCATCCTCCCTCCAACTTCATCCCATGCCCTCTAGTCCTGGAACATCTTTTTGCTTAAAAATAGTGCATTCCTGCACCCTGTTCCTCCCTGTAAGATACTTGTATGTCTCTATCATATCCCCTCTCTCCCTCCTCTCCTCCAGGGAGTACATGTTCAGTGCCTTCAACCTGTCCTCATAGGACTTGTGATGCAATCCATGCACCATCTTTGTTGCCCTCCTCTGAACCTTCTCTACCCTGTCCATGTCTTTATGTAGGTAAGGTCTCCAGAACTGCACAGTGTACTCCAGGTGCTTTAAAGGAAAAAATAGCGGTTCTCTAAAAGCAGGAACCGTGCCGATAACTACCTTCTCCAGTTCCTGGGAACTGATGGAGAACCAGAGAAAAGATAAAATTTACACAAAAAATAAAAAACACCCTAACTAATGCAGAGTATTGAAAAGTTAACTAACACAGCTAAACACTTTAAAATAATAAAATATTAAACCATAAACCGATTGTGACCTTTATGGCCATTAACTGTACATTGGTTCAGCCAAGTGCAGGCATTTTCCACCAGGCATAAAGATGGACATAGAAGATGGGAAAAACGTCCTTTTGCTATCAATACTTGTACAGTCTGTCCTTAAGGTATTACCAGTGCTTCCAATTGTGGTGGTTGAAGACAAAAACACTGTTCCAGAACAGGTGGCATTGCCACCAGTACATTTGTTGCAGTCAGTCCTACAACATGAATCCGATTCTCCTTGAATGCTATTGAGGAAAGTCCTCTTGGCCTCATTAACTGATGTCTGTGTGGTATCAATCATCTCAGGTTTTGATTCCTGATTAGCCATGCTACACAAACCGTTCAAGGCAGGCAAACTCTTTGACCTGAAATGATGGCTTCGATCTTCATTTTGCTGGTTGTGTCCCTGGCTGTAGTCACCATGTCAAAATGGGGGGCTTTAGAATCCACAGAAGCCATTAATAAAACTTCGAAAAGTGATATTTATATAATACAGTTTGCAGTATGGCAAACACCATAATAGCAGAATGAATTAAAATGGAGCTGTGTTTAGCTTTTCAGACAGGGTTCCAAAAAAATGATGTGTGCCATGCATAAATGGGCTGTGAAATATGAAACGGCAGACCTACAAAAATCTGAGGCTGCTTGTTCAATTTTAAAAAAGTTAGATTGTGCCAATCCTGTTTCAGAAGTTCGCCCAAGCCGGTGAGTAATGTCTTTAATGGTTCATAATGACGTATGTTTTAAAATGTTACAATGTGTCTGCCAGTCCAACAGCAGCAGCCAGCAGGGAAATTACAGAACTGTGAGCGGCTTTGATCATCACTTTCATGACAAGGAACATCCCCCGTACAGATCTTCACTGGTGATTAGATTTACAGCACTGCATACCAATTTAAAGCCAGCAATAGAATATTGGCAGAGCCAGTGCCCCGACAGTAAACCTGCTCCGCTGATCTTTGATTGTTCTGTTTTGAAAATAAAGGCGAAGCGGTTCAAGTTCAATGGATATCTCTCCCGGTCCGCTTTGCCCTTTGTTTGTACAGTCAGCAGATCGGTTCCCCTCATCTGAGCTCGCAGCTGCCGGTCTTCCACATACAATAGAGCAGCACATAGCATGAACAGCCGAGACCACCATGCCCTGGAACTTGTGCCAATCTGTGCTTGACCAGTCTCATAAAATCAACGCATTTTGCTTTGAGCAGCAACATCTGTCCTGCCGACAGCCAAACACGCAATAAAGGAGCCACCACAGTTAGACAAGTGCATTTCTCCCGACCTCATTTCTCAGTGGCTTGCTTCAGCAGTCAGCATTTCAAAACCCAACAAAACCTCAATTCCTGAGTGACCTGCACGGAGCCTAAAATAAACTGACTCCATGCGTCTTCAGTTGTTGTTACAAATGCAGCTGAGAACGAGCTGCTTCGGAAATAATGGTATCCAATCCAAGAATAATAACCTCATGTTCAGCTCAACGGCTTGACATCGCATTACAGAGTGGAGCGGAGGAGGGGGAGGGAATTTCCGAGTCTCGGGTGACCCATGTCGTGTCCTGCTCCCGTGGCAGCGGCTGATTACTTGTTGGGGCTTGGGATCTAGTCTAGGGGCGCCAGGCAGGACTGCCGCCTGCCGCGGGTGGAAGCCAGCCCAGGGAAGCAAAATGGCTGGAGGCAAGGGGGTGCAAAATCGGAGGCAAAATAGTCCAGGTGGGCGCTGGCCCCCCCAGGCCCCCCCCCCAGCTCCGCCACTGGGTGCAACATTAGCAGTGTTCTGCAGGGGAGATAGTATTCCGAAATGTGAACTTAAAGGGATTGATATGGAAGAGGCTTGTGGTGGAGTGAAGCAGCTCATTTAGCCAGCCTGAAGCCCTCACCACAAAGGCTCGCCTCCCTAGGGCTGTTCTTCGGAATGGGACCCCTAGGCATACCTCTCAACTGTACCACATTATGAGGAACATTCCTCATTTTACTTCACAAAAGCTCCCTGTTCCACATTGAGAGGGCTTGTTCCACATTTAATATTAACATTTTAAAACAAAAATTTACAGTAAATGATGCAAAAAATACATTATTTAATTAATAACAGACATTCTGAACATAAATGCAAACATTTTAACAGTGTTCTGAGCTTCCTAGGTAAAGATTTGATTATGTGTTCCACATTTTGCTCATTTGTTCCACATTTTGAGAGGCAGTGTTCCACATTTTGGGGACAAAAGGTTGAGAGGTATGCCCCTAGGGCTTGTTTGGTGACACTTCTTGTAGCATGTTCAGTGGGTGCAGGGCAGAATAAAGATTAAAGGAAGGGAGGGGCCAGTCCTAGGAGGGCCTTCTTCTCTAGGAGGCAGGAGTAGAGCTTGATGCGATCCATGAGAGGGAGCCATTTCATCCCAATGTAAAGCTCTACATGTATGTGTTAGGTGATCTGCACTTAAGACAAATCAACAGGTTTTATTGAGGGTTGTGTGGTCTCTGAGTAGGCTTGTAGCAGTGGCTGCGCCATATATCACAGTTCTGTAGTCCAAGATGGGCAGTACTGTACTTGTGACTGCCAGGAGCCTGACATTGGGTGTGAGGCAGGATCTGAGCCTATGAAGAACACCTAATTTCCTGTTGACTGCAGTGATGATATTGTGGATGTGCTCATAGAATGAGAGGGACTCATCTTTCGCTGGTGTTTCAGTATGTGACACACACAAGTTTCTGCGCTCAACAAAGAAATGAAAAAGGGCACACTGAATTTTAACAAGCGTATCAGGTTTATTTCTAAGTGAGGACAAGGGGTCAAAGTGCATTATACACTATTTCAATAGATGACCATTGTCTGGAATGGTAGAGTTTATTAGCTTGAGGTAAAAGGAGATTCTAGCCGAACTGGTCCTTGGAAAACAGAAGATGCTGGACGGTTTGATACATTTTATTGGCCCAACAAGAGTCTTGTAGAAAAATGGAATACTACACAAGCTTTTGGGGCCTCACAGGTCCCTTCTTCACATGAATGACACAACTAAGCAACATAAGTAGTATTTATATATGCTGTGGGGCAAAATATAAAAACAGTAGAAAAAAATTACGGAAAGGGTAAAATGGTAGGCAGTGTGAAGCTCAGAAGTGCAGAAAGTAACACAGAGCAATTAAGCCCTGAGATAAGAGTCTGTAAAAGTAGCAAAGAAATCAACTATAGGACGTGTGAGAAAAACTTAGAGGGTGGGGAGGTGGGGTGGCAATAATGGGAACAGGGCATATAAAAATAAAAGGATGCTAAAAAGGTGACAAGACAGGAACACAGATGAAAAAGATTTGAGATACAAGATGTTAGGAAGGGTAGGAGGTAGGAAATGTTTTATAAATTCATAGACATGTGTTGGCAGAAAAGGACCCTCCTGGCCCATCGAGTCTACTCAGGCACAGGGTCATAATGTCGCACGGCAGAATGCCATGCAGCAGAATTGCGTTGCATGATATCTATTTATTCCTTGTTCTGTGGGGGCCCCGGACCCCTCCCACTAAGGATTCCAACTCTGGGGGGGTCCACTTCGGAGTACTCACAGGTCCAGGTTTCACCATAATGCCATACGCTATTAAGCGTATAACATTGTGACCCAGCACGGTCTACTCACTTCCCCCCTCTACTTGTCCCTCCTCCTCCAAGATTCCCCCTCCTCCCCTTGACAGTCCCTTGTGTTTGTCCCAGGCCTTCTTGAAACCCTCCACTGTACTGGCCCTCACCACCTCCTCTGGCAGGCCGTTCCAGGGATCATCCAGTCTCTCTGTGAAGTAATACTTCCTAACGTTTCCCCTAAACCTTCCTCCCTCCAATCTCAATCCATGCCCCCTAGTTCTTGTATATACCTTCCCTGCAAATAAGCTGTCCTCCACTTTATTGATCCCCTTCACATACTTGAATATTTTGATCATGTCCCCTCTCTCCCTTCTTGTCTCCAGAGGATACAAAGCCAGCTTCTTCAACCTCTCCTCATATGTCTTCCCACTTAGCCCAGGCACCATTTTAGTTGCTATTCTCTGCACTCTTTCCATGCCTTTATGTTTTTTCGTAGATGGGGCCACCAGAATTGTACACCATACTCCAGATGTGGCCTAATCATGGAGCTGTAGAGTGACATCACCACCTCCCTCCTTCTGCTGGTTATCCCTCTCCCTATGCACACCAGCATCCTGTTAGCTTTGCCCACTGCCTTACTGCACTGGGTCCCCACCCTAAGGTCATCGGTGATAATAATTCCTAGATCCTTCTCCTGCCTGGTTGCAGCCATTATCTCCCCACCCCCCCAGTGTGTATGTGGTATTTGGATTTCTCCTCCCCAAGTGCATCACTGTACATTTCCTGGCTTGAACTTTAGCTGCCATGTTTCCGACCACTCTCCCAGTAATTTTAGGTCCTTCCTCATTGCCTCCGCCCCCCGCCGCCACCTGGGGTGTCCACCCTGTTGCTGAATTTTGTATCATCCATGAAAAGACAGACCTTCCCCTGAAGTCCCTCTGCTATGTTGCTGATGTAGATGTTAAACAGAATGGGCCCCAACACTGACCCTTGGGGGACCCCACTCATAACCCATGTCTCCCCCAGAGTGCACCCCATTGACCACCACCCTTTGGCTTCTACTCATCAGCCAGCTCTCCACCCTTCTTGTTATTTTCTGTCTCACCCTTAGACTCCCCCAATTTATTGACCAATCTTTTGTGGAACACTGTGTTGAAGGCCTTCCCGAAGTCCAGGTAGGCCACATCCACTGCTCCCCCCCTCCCCCCAAATCAACCACCCTTGTCACCTCATCAATTTGATCAGGTTTGTCTAACATGACTGACCCCGAGTGAAGCCATGCTGCCAAATGTCTTGCAACCCCCCCTTCCAAATAGCTGACCACCTTTTGTTTCAGTGTTGTCTCCCATTACTTTACCCACCATCGATGTGAGACTGACTGGGTGATAATTGCCCGCCTCCTCTGTGCTGCCTCTTTTATGAAGTAGACCAGATCTGCCTTCTTCCAGCTCTCTGGAACCCACCCTGTATCCAGGGACAAGTTAAATAGTCCTGCCAATGGTTCTGCCAGTACCCTCGTTAATTCCCTGAGTACCCTAGGGTATAGGCCATCTGGGCCCATGGCCTTGTTCACCCTAACAGCTTACCTAATTCCTCCTTTACCTCTTCCGCACTGATTGGGCTAGGATCCACCCCCCTTTCCCCTTTCACTCAGCACTGGTCCCTTTCCTTTCCCCTCTGTTGTAAAAACTGAGCTGAAGTATCCATTCAGCACCTCAGCTTTCTCAAAATCCCCTTCCACCTGCAGTCCCCCTTCCCTCTTAATCCTTGCTATCCCCTGCCTTCCTTTTTCCTTTCCCCATGTGCCGAAAAGACATCTTCCCCCCATTTAGCCTGCCTAGTAATTCTCTCCTCTGTTTCTACTTTAGCCTTCCTAATCCTCTGCCCTGCCACCCTCAGCTTCTCTTTGTGAGTTTCCCTATCCTCCCTCCCTTGCGTCCTCTTATATTCCCTGAAAGTCCTTTTCTTCTGCCCTATTGCCTCCCTCACTTCCCTGTTGAACCACAGTGACCTCCTTCTTTTGTTCTTCCTCACCCTCCTTACACATTCCTCTGTTGCTGTAAGGAGCCCCCCCTTGATCTTTTTCCAAAGCTCCTACACCCCTCCCTCCCTCCATCCCCTCCTGGAATATCTCCTTCATCCTGGGAAAATCTGCCCGCCTGAAGTCTAGGACCTTAGTGCTGGTTTGACTAACCTCATACCCTGCTCATACCTTGAAGCCCACTGTGCTGTGGTCACTATCTTCCAGGCTGGCCCCCACCCCCACTATCTCCATGCTGTCTCCATTGATTAGGACCACGTCAAGTATGTTTCCCTCCCTTTGTGGGCTCCCTGACCAGCTGCTGCAGGAAGGCACCCTGTAGCGACCCTAGAATCTCCCCACTCCTAGCTGACCTTGCCGATGGGATATCCCAATCTATATCTGGGAGATTTAGGTCTCCCACCGGCAGGATCTCCCCCTTTGACAAACGGGACACTGCCCCAGCCTCCAAAGAATGCTCACGAATATAGCTGCTCTACAATTGTTGCACCCCACACTCCTCCCTCCTCCGTGTCCCTACCTTCCTCCTCACTAGCTGTCCCTCCCTTGAGCTACACAGCCTACCCTTGATGTAGCCTCACCCCTTCACCAACTTCTACGGTCCCTCCGCTGATCCACCCCACCCCCATGCCTCTCCTGCTCCATGTAATCAGGTAGAAATAAAACCTTCAGAAAAACAAGCTGTATTCCAACCCTTTGCCGTGTAAATTCACTCTCATAATACCCCTAAATTATATTGCACAACCTTTATGATGACTATTTTGCTGCACCCACATCCTATCTTCAGACCCTCTTTCCTACTTAGCCAACGTTCCACATTAATTAATTAGTCTCACCAAAACAGTTTCCCCAATCCCAGTTTTGCATGCAGTTGTGAACAGCCCTCTCATTGCATTTAATCCTTCTCCAATCTCAGATTTGTGTGCGGTTGTGAACAGCCCCCTTTCTGCATTAAGACTTTCCACACCAAAAGAAGCTTATTCTGAGAGTTTTAAACTGCACTGTCCTTTGCACACTTCTGTCTAGTCTAAGCAGCCTCAGCCTACTACAAACATTTCCAATGCAATCATTGGATAGTTGAAGAAATTATACAAATCCCCCCTCACTGGTACAGTACTGTTTGTTTAAATCAACTCCACAGTTAATTAAAACAGCTTGAATCAGAGTCACAGTTCATTTACCAGTCCCTCAGAGTCACTGCTATCCTATAGGGTGCACAATACCATAAGCAGAAGTTTTCACAGTACTTGAAGTTTCCATGCCTCCCAGTCCACTATTGCATGTGTTGACTTTAGGGCCCCTTGAATCAGCGGACCCATCAGGCTTCCAGACAGAGCCCCGCCAAATCCACCTCATAGCAAATAAACAGGACTTTTGGGTTGAAATTTGCAGGGCTTGCATCACAGATGTACCTTTTGCTGGTTTGGTGAAAACATTTATATCGGTTCCATAGTTATAACATTCTGAAGTTTCAAAATTTCCCATAGGATAACAATGCGGCGGCTGTAGTACCTTTTGGAGGCTATATCTCGAAAACGGTTAGAGATACATATTTTTTGCTAAGCGCAGCTGTATTAAGCACATGTGCAGGTTGCCAGGTCAATGATTACAACTGCAGTGGAATTTTTTCCAAACTTCCTGTGGTTACTGATATATTGCCACATTTACAGCACAGGGGTTACTTGGAATGTCTCTAGGCTTGTACTATGTCCCTATACTTATGTGTAGATGGGATGGATACCATTATGCAATCATGGGAGCGCAGGGCCCTCCATTATGCAGTACTCCACCAGAAGATGACAGTTCATTACAGTGTCTCTACCCTTATGTATACGTGGTTGCACAGGGTTCAGAGGGTCCAGCACTCCCATAACCACATATGGGTAACATTACACTTTTTCAAAAAGAAGAGAAATTCATTGCACAAAAACTCCGTTAATGCATCAGTTAGGGTTTTTATTACAGTAACAAAAGTTTGGAAATTTCATATTAGACTTACCAACCCTACCCCCCACCACCACTCTCCACACACCAACAGGCATCGGGGTGTGCCTTGGGGTCATCTGGCCTAACTCTTACCCCATTCTCCTATACTGTACCATCTCAGCTTCCTTGCAAATGGAATGGTGTGAGAGTTAAGCCCAACCACCCCAAGGCACACCCTGACTTCTGGTGTGAAGGAATTCTTGATGGTAGGGTTAGTAATCTATATGACTTTTCAAACTTTTATCACTAATAGAAACCTAACTGATACGATATGATTCCCAATAATATATATATGTGTGTGTATATATGTATGTATGTGTATATATATATTAGAGGCAAAAACTCAGTTTAATGCATTAGTTAGGGTTGTTCCACAGCGACAAAGTGAGGAAATAAGCTGTTAGGGTTGAAAACCCCCTTGGACCCGCCCACCCCCAACCGGCATTGGGGTGCATTGGGATAGTCACCCTAACTCTCACCCCATGACATGTGTAAATCAGCAGAAGTATAGGAGAATGGGGTGAGAGTTGGGACCCACCGTCAGCCGCGCTGACGAAGATGACAGTCAAAGGTTTCAATAACAAACTCTTTGTGTGTGGCTAATAACTAATACGATAAACAATTTGCCTCAATTCCAACCTCTTTTGAGAATGATAACGAGAAATAGTGAATGTAATGCAGCGCGGAAGGGCCCCGAGCTCCGCCACATGATGTGTTGTGGCATAAGTAACAGGGACAACAGCATAAACAGAAATGCTAACAGTGGCGCACATGGTAACACAAGCACGAATGAGAACAGAAGAGCTAACGCACATGGTGGCGTGAGGCGGAATGGTCTGCTGCGTGATGTGTTGTCACATAGTAACATGGTGCCTGCAAACAGAAATGTCAATGGGCATGGTGATGTAAAGTGAAACAGTAAGATAAACAATACTGTGAACAGAAATGGCCCAAAATAACAGAAAGCATAGCGCAAATGAAAGCATAAGGATAGCACATGGTGGCGCAGGCGTCAATGGTAAGGTAAGCGAGTGCGGATCCATAGCGGAAAGAGCAACAGTAACAGTAATGTAAGCGCGCAGGCTGGTTTCCCCAAAACCTGCATTGAGAAAGACAGTGAGTACAAATAATGTATGCAAAATAATGAGTATCGGCGCAGAAAATGAGATCTTGGAATACTAAATACATTATATCTCAGGAACCGTACGACGTAGAAAAAAAATTTAAAAGTCATATTATTTACAACTGTCCTGGCTAATTTGAATCTTAGCCCCATTATGGGGCTAAGAAATTTTCCGACGAAAAGTACGTATCTCGCACCGTTTCCGAGATACGGGCCCTGAAAGGCGCGGCGAATGCCGTAATGTTATCCTATGGGAAAAAAAGAAAAGTTTGGAGCGCCATAACTTTGCCTCCCTGTAATATTTTTTCACCAAACTACTGAAAGGCACATCTGTGGGCTGTTGGCTGTCTTCCCTCCAAATTTCAGGAAAAAAGACCAAACCGTTATTTTGCAGCAGGGCTCCAAATGATTTCTGTTAGTATGCGCCGAATGTTATCCTGTGGGAAAAACCGTCAATTTTGGAGTGCCGTAACTTTGCCGCCATGTGATATTTTTCACCAAGCTACTGAAAGGCACATCTGTGTACTGTTGGCTGTCTTCCTCAAATTTCAGGAAAAAGACCAAACCGTTACTTTGCAGCAGGGTGCCAAAGGATTCCTGTAATGCTTGAGCGCCCGTAATGTTATCCTATGGGAAAAACTGTCAACTTTGGAGTGCCATAACTTTGCCGCCGTGTAATATTTTTCAATACAACACTGAAAGCACATCTGTGAGATGTCGCTCGTTCCCTCAAATTTCAACCCAAAACTCCCAACGGTTATTTTGCAGTGCAGTGCCAAAGAATTGCTGTCATTTTCCCACAGACTAGAAAATTACAAACATGAATTTGAAGCTTTCATTAAAATTTACGACACTTCTAAACACAATAATATGAAAGTACTTTTCCAGAAATTTGAAAACATATTTCTGGGTGTTTACCACAAAAATAAAGACATGGCAAGCATCCTCAGGGCCCGACTAGGTGAATACAAAAAAATTAGATTGCTAGAGGTCCCAAATTTAAATGCCAACCATTTTCTGATCACCAACTGAAAACAAAATGGCGATTTGCGAAAGTAACAGGCCCATTTGCGAAGTAAAATGCATTTTTGAAAGTGTTGAACTTTTGTTAACTTTTCCATTGACTTATAATGGGAAACTGTGTTTGAATAACTTTTGAACCGTTTAATATTTTTTCACGAAATCTTGAAAGGCACGCCGGGGACCCGGCTGCGTTCCCTGAAGATTCGGGCGATCCGCATAAACCGTCGACCTGTAGAAGTAGCGACCACAGAATTCCAGAAAAGCGTAGTGCAGCACAGATCACGCTCATAATAACTCCGCAACCGTATATCCGATCAGTACAGAACTTGGCAGATCCCAAGGCCTATGGGTCTTGATTATACATTCAAATTTCAGGCAAATCCATCAAACAGTTTGCAAGTTATTAAGGTGCAAAATTTTGGTTTAACATGGAAATGGCTATTCCCTAACTATGGTAGCACTACTGTGTGTATACGTATATATATATATATATATATATATATATATATATATATATATATATATATATATATATATATATATATATATATATATATATATATATATATATATATATATACATATACATACATACCTACCTATTAGGAGGTTTATGCATCTTTTCCACTTAAGTATTTCCAATAAGTAACTAGTCAGTATGTAGTACTGTGTATTCCACAAGCTTCAGTTGAGGCAGCATGGTTTTATGGCAGTCACATCATGCCAGACAAACGTGATCGACTTTTTTGATTAAGCTACAAAGGCAGTAGACAGGGACCAGGTAGTAGATGTGGTGTATCTGTACTCCGGCAAGGACCTTAACTCCGTACCACACATAAGGCTGGTCAAAAGCTGGAGGATCTGAGGGTTGGGGTCAGCCTCACTAGATTGTTAGAGAACTGGTTGGTGGAGGGGCAGAACTCAGAGAGTGGTAGTTAACGTCAAAATCTCTGGTGTTGGTGAAGTCAAGAGTTGGGTGCCGCAGGGATTGGTCCTGGAAACTGTGCTACTCAGTATTTTTTTTCTGTGATCTAGAAGAGCATATCCAGAGCAAACTCTATGCCTTTTAAGATGGCACCAAGATTTTTTCAATTTAAAAAATGCAAGTTCTGCTGCAGGAAATGAAAACATTCTCCTTATGGCTAGTCAAGCAAACATAGCATTTTTGGCTCCCAAAACCCAGCCCTCTTGGGACACAGGGGAATATACATCTGACAAGTCTAACGGCTGTGGCAGGACTGAGTTACACCATTCCCTTTTAAAAGTCCAGAATTATATTTTCATGCTGAAGAACTGCAGGCTGCTCCTGTGAAGACACCCAAGACCAGCCACTTGGGCCAAGCGGGTCCATAGAGGCACATGTACCCAAGCATGTCAAAGATGCTTTAACGGATTTGTAGGCATCCCCTGATTTTTCTGGGCTTGGCTTTGATACTCATCCAGATAAAAAAAGCTACTGATGAGGAACGTCCTATTCCAGAAATCCCTGCTGAGACACCAGACAATGACGAGTACACTGCTGAGGAAGAGGAGCATAGCAGTAGTAATTTTATTTCTAATGGCACCCTTCCCTGGATGCCCAGGGTGTCTTGGGATAAAGTGCAGGAGTGACAGCATAATACATTAATAAATACAGACATAAATAAACTAAGGCAGTTAAAACAGATTAAATCTCAGCCGGGATGGTAACCAATCTAGAATATATATTAATCCCCAAAAGTTTGGTTAAAGAGACGTCTTCAGACTCCTCTTTAAGGCCTCCCCTGAGGGGGCCTGTCTGAGGGCCCTCGGGAACAAGTTCCAGAGCACCAGGCCAGCCACATCGACGAGGACTGGTCACCCAAGGTTTTTAAACTGGCCCTCAGCACAGCTAAGAGGCCCACCTCAGTGGATCGAAGAGACCACAAGGGCACATGAGGATGCAAGAGATCTGACAGGTAGCCAGACCCATCCCATGTAGAGCCTTGTAAGTTAGCAAACCAACTTTAAAGGATATGCATCACTTGACCGGTAGCCAGTGCAGTTCACTCAGCACTGGGGAAACATGACACATCCTTTTTTTTTTTTTTTTCCCCAGCTCTCTTTTACTTCCTGCACTGGTGACCCCCTGGACTCTCTCCAGTGTAGCCACTTGATGCACCCTGGTTCTGCCCTGCCTGAAGCCTTCCAGCACTGACTCCCAACATGGGCCTGTCTCCACTCCTCATCACTCTACTCCCCGGCTCTGAGCCCCCCAGGGCAGGACCGCCTACTCCTCTGGTGCTATATCTAGACTCCAGTTGAGTGACCAGGGAGAATTGGAGGGAGTGTCAGTAGTGCGCTAGAAAGGCCTGGCTTTAGACATGAGGGCTGATCCCTGGGCTTACCTCTGCCTACCGGGTGCCAGGGATTTTCACTTGTTCTGTCCACCGGTGCGGTCATGCAGTGGAGTGGTGTCCTCGCGTGAAGGGCATGCTCCCGCAGATGCCCGCTGACACCGTGCCCCCATTGGTTGTCCCCACCAAGGTGTGTGGTGCCCCCAGCCTCCATTAGGAGCCGCTACCTGGCAGGGAAGTCCCCGAATCCCACCCCAGGAGAGGTGAGCAGTCCAATGGATGCTCAATCCTTCTCCTCCGCTGATGACCCCCAACAGCCTGAGCTTGCTCCCGAACCCGGGTCGCTGGCATGGCACAGGGTGTGGCTTCCAGCATCTCAACCCTCAACGCCACCAGGCTGGCACATGACACATCCTTGAAAGATGCGTCAGTAACCTGGCTGCTACGTTCTGCACTGGCTACGGGCACTATAGAGTACTTCCATTGACCCAGAGGTACAGAACATTGTAGTAGTCAAGCCAAGATGTCACAAATGCATGTACTAGCATTGACAGTTTCCCAGGTCAGGAGATAAGGGACCTAATCCAGCTGATGTTCCTCAGATGGTAAAAGCCACTCTGGACTGCTGCTGATACCTGAACCTCAAGTTTAGCCTCTCATCCAGAATGATCCCCCCAATTAGTCACCTTTGTCACAGTTGTAAGCCTAGAGAATCCAAAGCCCTGTCTCCTTCTCAGCTGCTACCATTCCTCCTATGACCTCAGTTGACTACTAGTACTTCAGTTTTGCTCAGGTTGAGCCTCAGCCACTTTGATGACATTCGGTTCAGGATCTCTTCCAAGCATTTATTGAGCACCTCCACTGCATCTGGCATCCTGGGTGCAAACAACTGGTATAGCTGGGTATCATCTGCATAGCAGTGAAACGCCAGTCCTTACCTTCTAATGATTCCTCTGAGGGGCAGCATATACACTGCAAACAACATGGGCGTGAGGACCAACCCCTGGGGAACACCACATGGCTGTGACACTGAGAGTGAGAAGAAATTTCCCAACACAACCCCCTGTGTCCTGTCCCTGAAGTAGGACTTGAACCAGCAGATGACTTTTCCAGTGAGGCCTACATACTCCTTCAGCCAGTCCAACAACAATCCATGGTCTGCAGTGTCAAAAAACTGAGGAGAGATGGAGGAGAATGAGAATTCACCATTGTCTTCTATCCCTTGCCTCTGAAGGTCATTATGCACCCTGACCAGTGTAGTGTCAGTGTAGATATGGACTGGAGAAGCTCAATGTGAAAGGCTATGAGATGTGCTTCAAGCTGCAGCACAACCACTTTCTCAATAACCGTGTCCAAAAAGGATAGGTTGGAGACTGGTTGGTAATTTGCCATGTTATCTGGGTCCAAAGTTGGCTTTTTCAGAAGAGGGTTAACCTGAAAGTGAGTGTTCTAAGCACCATCAGATGTCATCCATTCCACTTTTGTTGCTTCTCAGTTTGTCTTTTACAGTAGCTGAATTCTGCAGAACACTAAAACTCTAGGAGGTTCAGTCGGTGGCCCTGGTGCCGGTGAACCCAATAATTTCCATTTCCGAGAATGCTTCCAAGTGTTTTTCAAGTTTTCAGCATTGTGACCAAGTGATCAACCAGGACTAGTTAGATATTGATAAGAAAAAGCAGTACTTTATCTGCGATGTTGCAGTGGGCATTGCACTGGCACATGGAATGGGTTGGGGCAGCCAGCCAAAAGCAGGTGCCAACATTCTGATGAGCGACTGAGCTGTGCTCAGCAGCTTGCCAGCACCTGCACCCCCCTGTTGCAGTGATCATTGCCCCGACCCTGGCAGAAGTAGCAAAAACAGTTCTACAAGGGGGTAATGGCTTGCGAAATAGAACAAAACTTCTCTTGGGGGCAGAGACATGTGCGGCACACTGCAACACTGAAAAGTTAAGCAGGCTAGGGAGAGGGCATCCATTGGACTTTCTTTGCCAGTATACTTAAATACACTGTTATACAATGGCAAGAAAAAATCCTGGACTCTGATTGGTCAGTCTTGGGCTGTACCTGTGATGTTATCCCAGTACAACATCACGGGTCTAGTCTCAGCCTCACTGTGAACCTATAGATGATTGTTTGCTTGATTTGTTTCTGCTTGATTGTTTCATCTTCTTTTAAAAAACAAAAATATTTTTTCACACTAAAACCTCTTTAAAATTATTTTTTTATTCTGTATAGCAATGAGTCATTGTATAATAGCAATAATGCCCTCCAGGGTGTGTGTGTCATTTGGGATAACATCACACCTCAGTCGTTGGACAAACTCTGCCTGTGGCTTCGTGCCCAACCACCTGAGGCGTGACGTTATCCCAGCACGACACACGTCTGGCATTATTGCTTAATTTTATGACTAAATGTGTGAATCATCTCTATTTTCCTGTGTCCGTAGGCTGTTTGACATGGCCTTCATAGGAACTGACTGCTCACTGCTGTGAGTTTGTTTTGTGCGTAGGAGAGATCTGGACATCTGCTGATGAAACACTAATGGGTTTGGGTGATGAGTCTTTACCAATATATCTTTTTTTTCAAATTTCTTTTTTTTTTTTTGTTATTCTTTAAAAGGGCAATACAGTAAGAAAACAACAAACAAACAATAAATGCTGCCTTCTAAAAATGCATAGAACAGATACAGCGGGTGCAGTGACAGGTCGCATTCTCAAAGTTAATCACTTGTATATCTGAATATTTACAGAGTATCATGGAACAAAGTGTGGGTTCTTTGCTGATATATGCATCACCCATCTATGTCATCTTAGTTCGAAACTAGTGTAAACATTGTTAAGCTGTGCAGTAAGCATCACCGTATTTAATATACGCATCATCCAGTTTGTCCAAGAGGTCAGGGTGGGATAGATTTGATAGTTTCATTGTATTGTGATGGTAGAAAAGGACCTTCTTGGTCCATCTAGTCTGTCCTTATCCTCCCCATAAATAAATTTAGCCATAAATTAGTAATAACCTTCTTTGTTACAACCATAGAGATATTAAACAGTTTTCTAAGGTCTGCTTCCTGATAACCTTCAGGAGTGTGTAGCAGAAGCACTGAGTGACTAGTGAGTTGTAAGGCCCCTTCCCCCCATAAATTCACTCAACTCTTGTTGCAAGTCTGAATAAAAAGGCTGAACAGTGAGGCAAAACCACAAAATGTGCCCGTGAGTGGCTTTCGCTTTGCCACACCCATGCCAGCAGTGTGCATCCCTAGTGGACTGGAACTTAACCTGTTTGTCAGGGGTTATAAAAAAAAATGGAGAGCTGGTCAGCCGGCGCAGCGGTTGGATTTCCGCTTGCGATGCCAGCGACCCAGGTTCGGGAATGAGCCCAGGTCACTGGAGGGCCGGCCGGGGGAGAAGGATCGAGTGTCCTATGGACAGCTCTCCTTCTGTGGGGAGGTAGGGGACTGATCGGCCTGCTGGCTCTGGCGGAGGCTGGGGTATCCTGGGGCCTTGCGGCCCAAAGTTAACTGGGGAGGGAGGCGGGCGTCGGCATGCGTGGCGTCACTACGCTGCCCCAACATAAAAAATGGAAAATTGCTCGCTCACGCGGATGGTGGCTCTCCATTCCCTGAGTGCTTCCAGTACTTTCCCAGGGCCTCCTGTTCCTCAGCAGCATCCCCGGGCCCTAGTAGTGTGTGCTGGGGCCATTCCCTCTCCCCGGTGCCTTCCCCCCCGGAGGAGGGGGACCCGCCCGGCGAAGGGATACGCCGGGATATCCCAGGGATCGGCTGAGATCTGAGGACCAGAGGAGGGCTGGGTAAGGGCAGTGGGGCCGGGGGGAACCTGTGGAGCCTGAAGGAGTGAGGACCAGCAAAGCATGGGAGGCGGGAAAAAATAAAATAAAAAAACGGAGGACAGTTTTCCAAGAATACTTCCTCCACACATATGAGGAAGTCACATTATGTACACTGTAGAGACAGTTTTTCCATTGTTGATCAATAATGGGTAATTGAAGATCCCTTTCCCAAGCCTGCCTGACGTGTTGTATGATATAGGTTTTCTGTGCTAACAAGGCCTGGTAAATATGAGAAATATAATATTGGAATGTGTCCTGGTCTCTCTCTCCTTCAGGCAGCCCTGTTCATAATAATGTTTGAATAAAGTCCCATGCCTGCAGATATCAAAAGAAATGAGATCTCGGGAGGTTAAAGATCGCTTTAAGATCTTTAGAAGCTCTAACCTCACAGCCCTGTAAAAATCAAAAGGTACATTGCAAGCTCTGTCAGGACCAGACCCGAAATCCAAGAACTAGGGCTACTGGCAGAAAGTTAGTCATGTCAGTGAGAGAAGAAGAACTCTGCTAGATACTATACTCTTATGACTAAGTACATGATGGCAGTGAGAAGGGATAGATTTAGTATAGGGATCATCCACCTGTTTAAGGAGAGCGCTAAATTCCAAGTCGTAACCAGCTTCCTCTGACGTTAGATTTGTTTTCCACTTCTTGCCAATAAATCTCATACTACTCTTTAGCTGCCTAATGTGCTGAACCTTGTAATAACTGTATTTGTTCTGAAATCTGTAACTACTGTAGTGGTGTTTTGTATTATTTGTCCACCGTGACGTGTAACCTTTGTAACTGAATTTGTTCTGAAATCTTTAACTACTGTATTGGTGTTTTGTATTATTTGTCTACCCTGACGTGGAACCTTTGTAAAAGAGCTCACGCTCAAAGATCTTCTGAAAATTCATAAATAAATAAAGAAATAATGTAATCGACAGTACATTAGAATTAAGGAATAAATCTCCCTCCACAAGTAAGCATTAAGCCATGATGAAGGTGGTATCTAATGGGGAGTTAATGCATGGTTGGGGCGTTGTGGGCGAGTGCCTGGCAGCCTTCATCGTAGTCAGTGGGCTCTGCCACCTTGGAGTGGCTTAATGGCTTGTAACATGGTGTGGCAATAAGTATCAGTGTCATACATTATTCTGTGGTTTGTTAATAAATGATTTACTGATGCTATGTCATTTATAATCAAATGCTTACTGCACTTTTCAAGAATACAGCCGATCCTTTTTTAGATACACATGCTGGTTTACAAGTTTTGCATAGACAATTACAAATGTTTTATTAAAGTACAATTCTGTTTTTTTTTTTTTCCACATGACTATTATTCTTATAACCTGCGTAGGAGGACACCGGTATACTGCTTTTTGTGTATCAGCATCTGACTGTCTACATAATTTGCATAACATCTGACCTTCGGTTCCTTTCTTATGTGAGGACCTTCAGTCGGCTTTACATTGCGGTTTTTGTCCACTGACTTTGTTGCCACTGTTTCTGTGCGTACAAGGAGCTACTTTTTCTGATGCTTGGAATTACCGGACCCATAATAATTGAAATTTACGGTTCCATGAACCGTGAATCACTGGAAAGTACAAGGATTGAGCATTTGCTCCTGTGTTGTGTCACGTTCGTCGAGCTCCTCCGGAAGCACTTCTCTGTCTCCAGGTGCAGCATGTACAGGTATCTCACTGAGTGTCACTACCAGTGTTACACCATTGCCGTTGTCAAACACTGCTCCTTTTTACTCTGTGGTTCGGTTCACGACTTCACTGTCAGCATGGCATTATTAGTACAATAATGCCGTGTTGAGCTACTGCCACCTGATACTTTTGAACCAATCATTTTCCTTCCTTCTGCTCCAGTTAGTTTAGCCATGTTACAAGCTCCATTGTTTTCAATTGTGCTTGGTATGTGGGGGGAAACCAGTAGAGTACAGGCTGAATTTGTGCTGCTGCATGGTATAAGCTTAAGTTGGGGGCGGTGAACCTCCTTTTGTTGTTTTTGATGCTAGGGCATTTCCTCTGCCATAAATATCCTTTGCCTGTATACTTAAATAAATACACTATTTTATTACTAAATGAGTGAGTGGATACTATTTTCCTTATGTATATAGGCTGGATTCATTGGACTCAAGGGAGTTTAAGTAACAATACACTATTTTTTTAATTGAGATGTTCAAGTACCTCAGCAGAATAAACAAGGTGGACAGCAGTGAGCTGTTCACAGTAAGTGGTAACACAGGTACCAGGGTTAACTCTCTGAAACTGTGTGTGTGTGTGTGTGTGTGTGTGTGTGTGTGTGTGTGTGTGTGTGTGTGTGTGTGTGGTCAAGAACCTACAAGGCCCTACATAGACAGGGACCGAGTTATCTGCAAGAGCTTCTCTGTCTCTACTGCCCCCTCTGACCACTCCGCTCCGCCGAGGAGAGATTGCTAGGGATTCCCAGGGAGACCGTGCATTCTCTTTTGCGGCTTCTACCCAGTGGAATACTCTAGCTCCTTGGATAAGAGGGTGCCTGATTGTGGAGAGCTTTAAATCCGCCCTGAAAATGTATTTATTCTCTCTTACCTATCCTGACTATTAATTTATGGACTCTTGTCATTTTAAGTGTTTTTTAAATTTTATGGTTTTAATGTTTTGTAAAAGCACTTTGATAGTCTTTGAATTGCGCTTCACTCAAATAAAGTTATTATTATTAAGAAGGATGTCAGTAAAGCATGTTTTACAAAGTGGTAGTCAACTGGAACACAGTCATTGGGGCTGAAACAGGAGATGGTTTACAAGGGGATGGGACAGGCCTATGGGAGTAGTGCATAAGGTATTAAACTGGGGTTGGGGGGAAGTAGTGCGGGCTGACAGAGGCACAGTCTCACAATTAGACAGGCTCAGGTAGACTGGATGAGCCCCTAGGCTCTCATCTAGTTGAGACAAGTAGCCTATATGCCATCATTTTCTATATGTCTGTAGGTGTTGTAATTGAGGGCCACTGGCCCAACAGGGAGGTTTAGCAAGGGGCTGAAAAATGTAAAGGACAACCTGGCCTCTAAGTGGGCCTTGAGGTATGGGTGTTGGGAACTGGGGAATTACTGTGGTGGTAGCACCTATAGCTGGGACTATGTATATGGCATAGCGCCATGTCACTGGTGTTATGTCATGAACAAACCCCTCTTCCTTTTGAATTCCACTATGTTGGGTGGTGAAAACCCCACTTTTATCACCTACCATCTGGCATATCTCATTTTCATAATGCTATCACTTTTCTCTGTCTCAGGGGGATTCTCTGTCCCTACTCAGCACTTGGTATCCTTTTGTATGGCCCAATAGTGATGCGGCTGAATTGGAGGGTCTTGCACACCAATAATGGCACCAGCATCATACTCTGTGGCTGCGTATCTGGCAGCTGCTCTTTAAGGCCCTTGAGACTTGAATAACTGGTCTCCGAACTTAAAGCAGCAGAGCAACAACATCTGAAGACAGACCGCAGCCTACAAAAGTTGATATAGATAACAATTTGTATGTCAAAGCTGGCTCTGTGGTGTGGAGGGCTGAGGTGCTGTATGCCTCACTAACTGCCATACTGGTGACTTAGGTTTGGAAATGGATGTGGGTCACTCGGGGGCTGGCTGGGTGAGGAAGGACTGAGCGTCCATGAGACTGCGCTCTTCCCTCGGGGAGGGGGGTTGCTGTGGCTGACTGTCTGACTGCCACCCAGAAGCAGCTGGGTGGCAGAGCATGTGATGTCACCAGGAGATGGAAGGGGACCCATGTTCGGAGGCCAGGGTGTCTCTCTGGTGTTGGAGCTTGCACATTGTGGCCACTGCACATCCTATGGGCCTAGGGAGAAACATCAGTAGAAAACACCTCTGGCTGCAGGATGATAACCGACCCCTTGTAAACCCAGTGACCAGCCTTCCCCTCCCATCCTGTGGCAGAGGATGACAGCAGGAAGGTAAGTCCCGGAGAAGCTGGATTACCGGGCCTGGGGGAGCGGTAGGAAGGGAGCAGCGGGCCAGCTGAGGAGATAAACAGATAATGGAAAATAATTTGTATGTCAAATTTGCTATTCTCTCTGCCTCCTATGCTATACATTTTATTTGGTTTGTCTTTCCTTGAACTTGTTTCTTCCTAGCCAGGCATCCCATAACAACTCAAACCTACTTGTGAATTTCATGGAGACTGATGTCAGCTGCTGAGGGTCAGAAAGTGATAATTCAGGCATTTTTATGTTTGCTTGCACGCATGTGCAAAAACCATAGTGCCATCATCCAAGTTTTCGGAGGTGGCACCCTGTCTTCCAATGCAGTCAGTGTGTTTGCAGGCACAGCCACAGTTCCCCAATGAATGCTGCAGCTGTCTATGACAGCAGTTGAAAATTCAGTGCCGTACAGTTCAAAGGAAGAGCTACACTTCAGTGAGCAGTGATAAGATATCGCGTGCTCATGCAGTGCCCCACACACACATACGCATATTGCGTGCTCATGCTTCACCCCCCCCCATGCACACACTGTGTAGCCGATGGGGGTGCCCAATCCCATGTCGGCTCTGCTGCGCTCTCCCCCCACAATAGAGTTCCAGGTGCCACGCTGGGAGCCCACCTCAGCGTGGCAGCAGTCTGTATTAGCTGACGGGGGTGCCCAGTCCCCTGTTAGCTCTACTGTCCCCCCCCAAGAGACTATTGGGTGCCACGCTGGGAATCCACCCCAGTGGCAGCAGTTCGTATGGCCGACAGGGGTACCCAATCCCCTGTCGGCTCCACTGTCCTCCCCAAAACAGTCTTCCAGCTGCCATGTTGGGAGCCCACCCCAGCGTGGCAAATGCCCTGCGTCGTCCAAGAAAAAAAAACCTGAAAGAAAAAACCTTCCCTCGCTGACTGTCCTGACCCCCGCTCCCTCCAGCCGCGCCCACCCTCTGCGCATCCTGACTCCCCACACTCACACCTCACCCCATACTTACCTCCGGAGGCCGGCGCGACGATCTTCGTTGGACCGGGAACACGTTTGCACTCTTCAAAGCCAGCCGCGAACTGGGGAAAGCTGGTAAGCTGTATAATGTAATAAATAGGTTTTTTTCAATTTTGGTGCATATCTCAGGCATTTTTGAGAATTTTTGCACCAGATTTTCAACATGGGGTTTTGGGGACCCCACCTCATGAATTCTGTCACTGTCATTTTGTTAATCGGGCCGGAAAGGTGATTTTGCAGTCACTGCACCGAACCACCTTTCGGGGCTGATTTATGAAACAACAGTGTCACAGTTCATGAGGTAGGCCCCCAAAAACCCTATGTTGAAAATCTGCTGAAACAATTCCCCAAAATTACTGTTTTATGAGCATGCGTTGCGCTGTTGCTACGCACACTTGTAAGTTTGCAAATTTTCAATATTTTCATTCCAGATTTTCAACATTGCCATTTTACCACACTTCCTTATGAGCAGTATAGCTGTCATTTTTCACATCTCGCCCAAAACGTGTTTCCGCCCCGTAGCGCACAATGGCGCAGTCGGTGTGCGAAATCAGTGTTCAGGACAGATTAAGAAAATCACAGTGACACTGTTCATGAGCAGAGGTGTTAAAATGGCTATGTTAAAAATTTGGTGAAAAAAGTCCATAAAATGACAGAGTTACGAGCGACCATTGTGCAGTTTCCACGCACTCTCGTAAGTTCATGGATCTCTAATATTTTCAGTCCATATTTTCACCACTGGCATTTTTCCACACTTCCTTATGAACAGTACAGTTGTCATTTTCACACCATGGCCGAAATGTGTTTTCGCACTTCCAGCACAGAAATACATGGTCGCTGTGGGAAATCACTGTTTGGGACAGATTAAGAAAATCACAGTAACACTGTTCATGAGTGGAGGTCCATAAATCCCTGTGCTGGCAATCTGCTGTAAAAAAAAAATCCCCAAACTAATTGCATTACGGGTGTGTGTTGCGCATTTTCTATGCACGCTCGTGACTTCACCAGTTTTTTTTTATATTTTCACTGCAGATTTCCAATATTGCCATTTTTGCACCTCCTCATGCACAGTGGTGCCAAATGTCGTAGTCATTGTGTGAAATCAACTTTTGCCTAACACACTGATACTGCCACTGTTCATAACTTGGGGGTCACAAAAAACCCATGTTGAAAATTTGGAGTGAAAATGCCAACGAACGCTTGAGGCGTTAGGGTTTCCGGCCATAACGCCCCCCCCCTTTAGAGATTGACAGGCATCGGGGACTTGGGATTCTCGCTTGTAATGCTCACACCATTCCACACCTTGCAGCCAGTGAGAGGCATCAAGGTGCGCCTTGGACTCTTCGGCCCCAAAGTTCACCCCATTCTCTTATACAGGACCCATCTCACCATATTTCCTGATGGAATGGGGTGAGCATAAGGGCCAAAGACCCCAAGGGACACTGTGACACTTGTCAGTGTCTGCAGGGTAGAATTGTGGTGAAATGGCATGGCCGTATACCTGACGACCCAAAGGCACACCCCAATGCCTGTCAGTCTCTGCAGGGTGGTGGTGGTGTTGGCTTCAGTTTAATACTTCACTGCCATTCCTATTATGCAGCTCTCTAACTCCTACACTGCCAATGCCAATGCCAGCAAGCAAACTTTCGGCATTGACAAATGCTTGTTTCCTTGAGAAAGCAACATTCATGTAAATAATTAACCTTTGGCAATTGACTCTTCCAGTCACATTAGCAGTAGCAGTCTGTGCCCCCGTGACAGAGCCCCATGCTGCATTCTGAATGTCAGTGGTTGCTTATAAGTTATGGGCTGGTCTAGTGATGTGTTGCCACCTGATAGCCAGTATTCATGGGCAAACCACAGAATCCCACTCTGGGGCCAAACACATTGTGGAAGGGAGACACTTTGTTGTTGGGGAGGGAGTACACAGACCACATGGTGTTTGAGCATGCCGCCAACCATGGACCAGCATTTTTGTTGGCTATGAAGGCAGTTGCTCTCCTTGCCTGCTGGATGGAGAAGGGTGGTACAGAAACGCTGACTGCCAGGTTGGGGGTTAGAAGGAACTAGGGCAAAATCAGGGCTAAACGAAACAAGTACTTTTTATTTATTTACTTATTTTTGTTTTAACAATTCCAAATAGTTTTCATTGTTTGTTTATTTTTTATCTTAAGTTCATTTTATGGTGGTACTGGACATCTCCGGTATAGTGACAGCTTGCACTGAGGGAGCTGAAAAAGCCATGGAGGACCACATTATGACCCTTACAGCTGCCTCAAACTCCCAGGCACCCTACAGTGTCCACCGCTTTGACCTCCCGCTGCAGTTTGCTATGGTATTGTTATGAGCTGAGGCAGTTAAAGACAAATGAGACGAGGTTGGAGCATTCTTGAATGAGGACAGATTGGTGTTGAGGGTTCATTATAATGAGTATCGGTGAGCAGTCACCCTGAAAAAGACAGAGATCCTGCCCAGAATGATTGCTGCAGGAAAGGACTGTTTAGCTAAACTGTTGTGCACTGAGGGCAGGTTACTAAATCCAGCCTGTCTTCAGGTTTTCATTGGCGGTAGGACTAGATGGACCACTTGCTCTTTTTCTATCTATTTGACCATGAAAAGCCATCATGGACGGGAAACTGAAGCTTTCCCCACAGTGTGCTGAGCCAGTAGGTAAGGCAGATCGAATGCTGGGCTGCACTAAAAGATGCAGCGTATGCTGTGGAAGTCATAATGTGATTCTGTCCCTTTATTAGGCACTGGTGAGTTTGCACTTGGAGTGCTGAGTGTGCTTCTGATTAATGCAGTAAAAAACAAGCAGTTGTCAATGCTGGATGTTCGCCACTGGTATAGAAACCCTGAGGCACTAGATGCTTTGCGTGACTAAGTGGCATTGATGGTGGTAAAAGACGTGCTGGCAGAAGTTTAAAATAAGGCATCTTGTGTTAAAAAAGGCAGTTTGCATACATTTTTAAATATTACTTAGATATATGTAAAGGAAGCTGTGGAAAGAGAGGAGAGCGAGTGAGTTCCATTGTTGTAGAGTAATGCGACCAAACGGTGTTAATGGTAGTAAAGAACATGCTGCCAGAGGTTTAAAATAAGTAATCTTCTGTTAAAAAATTATGTGACTTCCTTTTTTTAACTGAAGATTAGTTTGATAACTGTAAAAGAAGCTGCCGACTGCAGAGAGAGGAACGCGAGCGAGTTGGCTTCAGAAGGGAAGTCACAAGCCTGAGCGACTGTTGCTATGGTAACACTTGCTCATGCTTACGTCTTGCCTTCTAAAGCTGCCAACTTAGTCGCTATCCTCTATTTACAGTGAGCAGCTTCCACTGTGCTGGAACTTAAGACTAATGTGCATGGTGAACATAAAAAAAGAAGCAAGTAAGGCACAGTTAGTTTATAGAGATGTACTTACTATGTGACGTGCAGAAATGCTTCCAAGTTGTTTACCAAAAGCCCCATTTTCACAAAAATTTGCCTTTGGCAACACTAAAAGCAAAGTGAAGTTAAGGGTGAACATGCAGTGTGAAGTTACGAAAAAGCACATTTTTAACCTAGGGACGAAAATTCACAAAATCCTCCAGGAAGGTGGATTTCTGCAGTTTGTCTTAACTTTGCAGGCAAATTAAGACTTCACAACATCTCTAGTCTAGAACAAACGATCAGACATCTTAAGAATATACAGTGCAGCTTAAGCCAGTAAGGAGATTAGTAAGTAGTTTACCCACAATGTAAAAGGTCAACTGGCTAGCACTGACACCAGTGACCAGCACCTCCCACCCCAGTCCTGGCAAGCACATGCTAACATTGCTGCACTTAGAAATGAGTGACAAAGGCTTTTTTTTATTATCATTTAACAATTTTCACCTCTTCCAGATGGCCCCCATCTGACCGACCCCGCCCCATCACCTGGAATTATCGGGCTTGCTTTACTTTTGGCCCAGGAGCAAGCTTATGTGAGTTGGTAGCCATCCTGCCACTGGCAGTTTTCCTCTGTTTTACACCCAGGAGCCCCAGGAGTGGGACGCATGCGTGTGGAGGCATGCATTATTCCTACGGCCCTGGTAACAGCCTCTTTCCTCCCGCCCCAGGCATAGCGCCTATCTCCTCCTGGCCTGTGTTGTCCCCTGCCTCCACCAGGTGGCAGCCATCAGCTGGAGGAAGCCCTTAACCCCTACCCAGAGAAGAGAGCTTGCCAATTGGCAGCTCCATCCAACTCCGCCACCCCATTGTCGACCTCCAACGGCCCCAGGCATTCGTGCAAGGTAGCCAGTGTGCATGAGTAAAGCGTCCAGTGCCTCAGCCCTCAGTGCCACTGGGCGGCTAGTGACAAAGGCTTTGATTGGGGGCTTTAAATTTATATAAAATCTGTAAACTACCTGCAAATGCATGTTTTATACACATAAAGCAAATACATAGTTGGTTAATATCCCAATGCTGACACTGTAGTGCAGCATGAGGGGGGTGCTGTACTCCTGAGGTGCCGTCTTTTGGATGAGACGTTAAGCCGAGGTCCCATCTGCCTGTTCTGGTGGTTGTTCAGGTGGATGTTAAAGATCTCTTGCCACTTCTCGAAAAGAGTAGGGGAAATTTCCCTGGTGTCCTGGCTAAATTTCCTCCATTCACTAGAAATACCAAAAACAGCTTAATCTGGTTCAGTTTCAGTTGGTTTCCATCTGTATCCCCACCCCTGGGTTGCCCCTGAAAATGGGACTTCTAGTCTCGGTGGGATTACCCGGTCAACAGAATTCAATAAATAAATACAAGAACCATCATGCATCAGTAAAAGTCTAGTAATTAGGAATAAGTGAGATGGAAATGAAATTATTTTAGAATCCAGCTTGTGAGGAGACCAATATATATAGAATAATACTTGAGGTGGAGTGCTTAACGAGAATTTAGAAAATCGACAAACAAAAATGCACCTACTGATTGGCTAAAACAGCCTGGCACCCATTCTTGACAATGCCTGGTGAAAAACAAGTTTCAATTCGGGGTGCTCTATTACTAAGACTAGCCTTGGGCACCCCAAATTTTGAAACCGGACAGCTGCCATTTTGCCCTGCTCGCTTAGCGAGACTGACTTCTGTCAACACTGTCACAGGACAGTGAAAAAAAAACCCTGCAACAATAGTAATTTTTTTTTAAACTAATTTAAGTCCCTTTACCGAGCGCGATTGCGCTCTGTGTCAACACACAGCCGACTGATACACTAACCTGCAGAGTCGCGTGACTCCAAGAGTACAAGAAAAACAAAGTACCTCTCTTCAAATTTAAATAACCATGCAACATTCCCCCATTGTAGCGAATGACCCAAACATCTAAAATAAACATCTCTCCTCTCTGTGTGTTTCTGTGTGCCACTGAGTGACGAACAACAGACAAAGCAAAACAACAAGCTGAAGAAACAACTCTTGTTGTCTGTTAGTGCGTAAAGAAAAAGATCAAGTGAATAAACTCATGCCACACACAAACATGGCAGCGCCCTCCTGTGGTAATTCCAACAACATGGATTATTTTACTGTAAAGTTTTTTTTTATTTTACTTATTTCTTATTTCTTATATATGTTTATTGTTTTTTTATATATACATATTTTTTAAGTTACACCTATATCCCATTTTCTAAGTGTAATAATACCCTCTAGGGTGAGCGTTATGGGAGATATCGGACCTTCCAGGGGCTATAAGGCCCTCCGCCTGCGGCATCAGGTCTCATTACACCCCTGGGCAGTCCATTATATCCTAATAACGCCCACCCTGTCGGGTATTATTTCTTACTTATTGCACACCCCAATGTGTGGGATGTTGCATAAACCCCGAGGGCGAAGCCTGAGGGGTGTGTGCATTAACTTCTCATTAAGCACTCCCCCTTATGTAGTGTGTTATGTAATTACTGGGGGACGTTTTTCCTCCAACCAAATTTCTCTGGTGAATGGCATATTTCAATAAGAGAACAGGAGGAGCTACGGTCCCAGTCTGAAGAACAGGAGCTTGTGTACACTGTACGCAGCAATAAAGAAATCTCAGCGTGGCAGAATAGTGCTAAAGTAGAAGCAACCTGTTTCAAAACTTGTATTTTCTTTTGTTTCAAGTTTTCAGTTGCCGCTGTCAAGGCGATATTATAATGCACTGCACAGGTCAGAGGTCAGGGTGGTTCATGGGAATAGGACTCTGAGTGTGTGAGAGAGAGAGAGAGAGAGAGAGAGAGACATGTGTGGTGGCGGGAATCTCACTGCAATTTCTCAGTGTCTGGTGCTGTGTAAGAAGGTTAGTCCAGGTCAGATTTATTTTTATTCTTCATATAGCAGTTTTTGCAGCCATTCCCTGCATTGCCAAATGATCTGATTGCAGGCTGGAGTTTTAAGAGGGCAGTGAGTGAGCGTGTGCTGGGCTGAGGAGAAGCTGGCGCATGTTCGCGGTTAATGGCAAATTATAACCAGCTTCTCCTATGAGGAAAAAATGGTCCCCAGTTATTACAAAAGTATTCTGAATGTAATATTTGAGTCAGAAGTTATTAATATTCATATACTTTATAAGGAAGGCCATATGGAGGGCTTTTAGTTAGATGGTATGATCTAGTGATTAGAGCACTGAGCTTTAGCACTTAAGTTCCCACGTCCAAGTCCCACCACAGCCACTGAATCACTCTATGTCCCTGAGCAAGTCATGTCTCCTTTCTGTCCTTCAGTCCCATCAACCACTGGGCTAGGTAGAAGCAGGACCACGGACAGAGAACTGATGTATCTTAGTCGAGTGATCCTGGGTAAATAAATTACATGTTTTCTGTCATATAAAGGAGAACTGTATATGAGAACCCATAAATGTAACAAACAATGGTATACTGGTAAGTCTTAACCATACCTCCAAATCAATCAGTATGTATCATTCTATAGATTATTATTACATCGACTTTTTAAAGAAATACAAAATCACACGTGCCCCCATAATGCAGAGCATCATGGGCTGCATATGCAAATCACCACAGAATATTATACTGGTTCAACTTTAAGCAGAAATGCATGGTGCCGAATGGCCTCTCACACAGTTTGCAAAGGGTGCCAACAGAAGACATAGACACGTGTTTCGTCCTACCAGGACTCATCAGTATGCCTTTTGGGGTAACCATTGCCTCAGTGCTTGCGCATAGAGGTTCTTTGTCTTTTAACTTGTTTTTTGTTTTAATTGGATTCACCACAACATAACCCAGATAGACCATCTTAGGGTAGCTGGTTTATTCCACTGGGGTGTCAAACAGACAAAGCATACTGATGAGTCCTGGTAGGACTGAAACATGTGTCTATGTCATCTGTTGGTACCCTTTGCAAACTGTGTGAGAGGCCTTTCGGCACCATGCATTTCTGCTTAAAGTTGAACCAGCACAATATTCTGTGGTGATTTGCATATGCAGCCCATGCTGCTTTACATTATGGGGCATGTGTGATTTTGTATTTCTCTGAAACTTGGCTTCCCGGCCAATACCCTTTGGGGTAACCATTGCCTCAGTGCTTGCGCACAGAGGTTCTTTGTCTTTTAACTTACTCTTTAAAAGTGTGCATCTCTGCTAATGTACTTGTGTTCATGCTACTTTCTGTGTTTTGTATCATTTGAATACATATTTATTCATCCATCTGTTGACCAGGTAAGTACACTGTTTGAGGGACGTTGTTTAGGAATGATCTAGGTCTAGGTGGGCAAAGAGTAAGGGTGGTAAATGATCATAAACAAGCTGGGAAAATAACAGACAGTACAGATAAAACAAAAGTAAAAATGAGAGGACACAGTGTCATTTCTACAATGTTTGCAATTTGAGGTAGTACTGCAAAGTGACATTAAATGGGCATATTTTTCATATCACAGGTGTAATAAGAATAAAAAATGCAGACAGCTACACTCTGTGGAGCCACACCAATCTTAAAAATACTACTACTACTAGTAGTACTGTAGTTCATTAAAGGCCCTGGAAAAAAAAAAACTTTGCAGGTGCTATATCCATAATAAAAACAAGCCCCCCACACAACCTCTTTCTCTCTTGCTTTTTTTCTCTCCCCTCCCAAGCTTTGGAATTGTTTTGATAAGCATCAGAACGCCAGACAGTGCTGGTTTGTGGAAGTGCCTCAGCCCACATGGGATATCAAAGGTAACTTGACTGGCAAGCAACATAATTTACTACCGACCATTTAGATATTTAGCAAAACTGTGTTAAGTGTCCCAGCTGTGGCTCTGTCCTGGGGAAAACTTGTTTTCTCAAACTTGTGATAAAGTTTGCAGTTTAACTTGGGCTAGGGCTTTACAAACTTCCTTTCGTGACTGAGTGAAATGGACCGGAGGACAGCTGGAGAGGGAAGGGGGAAAATGTAATGAGCTTCTCTGTAAGTGTCAGGTAGTGGAAGGGGTAAACATTCAGCTCGTTCAGTTTCAGAGATACGGCAGTCTTCTTTTTACACTACAGTGAAACACACAGATTGGGTACAGCGCCTATGTTTGCTTCACAAACTACTCTGCTAATGCAGGGCTCCGGCTGAATGTTTGACATTCCTCAGCAGCCTGCTCATGACAGACCAGCTTGCTGGGCAGTGTAGATCAAAGGGAAGAGCCGACCTGTAATTGGGTCGGCTTTTTCTTTTCAAGTACACGACTGTTTACACCCAACATGCCAAAACTGTGTCATGCTCAACCTGGCTGATGATTGGTGTGGTACTGACACGCCCCTAGCAGACCATTCTACATTGAACTGACAGTGTCACCCCCTCAAAAGGCATTTTGTATCAAGATGTTTGCTTGTGCATGCATGCAGGGCAAACATAACAAGCATTTGTCAATGCCGAACGTTCGCTTGCAGGTATTTGCAGTGGTGTTTGGCATGTATGGTGCTTTATCCTAATGCCCTGTGCGATTGCTGGTATTTGCACAATAAATTGTCAGCATGACCTTTTTGTTACCCCCATCGTGCGCTACATAGGCGGAAACACGTTTTGGGCAGGATGTGAAAAATGACAGCTGTAGTGCTCATAAGGAAGTGTGGTAAAATGGCAGTGTTGAAAATCTGGAGTGGAAATATTGAAAATTTGCAAACCTAGGAGCGTGCGTGGGAACTGTGCAATGCACGCTCGTAAAACAGTCATTGTTAGGAATTTTTTCACCAAATTGTCAACATTGGCATTTTAAAACCTCTGCTAATGAACAGTGTCACTGTGATTGTCTTACCATGTGCCATACATTGATTTGCACCGACTGCACCATTGTACACTCATGAAGCGGAAACACGTTTTGGGCAGGATGTGAAAAATGACAGCTGTACTGCTTAAGGAGGTGTGGTAAAATGGCAATGTTGAAAATCTGGAGTGAAAATATTGAAAATTCGCAAACTTCTGACGTCGCGTAGGAACTACTACATGCGCCCGTAAACAGTTATTATTAGAATTTGTTCAGCAAATTTTCAACATAGCCATTTAAGATCTCTGCTCATGAATAGTGACACTGTGATTTTCTTAATGTGTCCCATACACTGAGTTCACACAGCGACTATGCCATTGTGCGCTACATGGGCGGAAACACGTTTTGGGCAAGATGTGAAAATTGACAGCTGCAGTGCTCATGAGGAGGTGTGGTAAAATGGCAATGTTGAAAATGTGGAGTGAAAATATTGAAAATTCGCAAACTTACGAGCGTGCATAGGAACTGCACAATGAACACTCATAAAACAGTCATTTCTAGGAATTTTGTCACCAAATTTTCAACATAGCCATTTTAAGACCTCTGCTCATGAACAGTGTCACTGTGATTTTCTTAATGTGTCCCATACATTAAGTTAGCACATGGACTGTGCCATTGTGCGTCATGGATGGAAACACGTTTTGGGCAGGATGTGAAAAATGACAGCTGTACTGCTCATGAGGAGGTGTGGTAAAATAGCAATGGTGAAAATATTAATTTGCAAACTTACGGTCGTGCGTGAGGAACTGCGCAACGCACACTTGTAAAACAGTCATTTTTAGGAATTTTTTCACCAAATTTCAACACATCCATTTTAAGACCTCTGCTCATGATCAGTGTCACTATGATTTTCTTAATGTGTCCCATAGATTGATTTCGCACACCGACTGCACCATTGTGCGCTACATAGGCGGAAACACGTTTTGGGCAGGATGTGAAAAATGACAGCTGTATTGCTCATGAGGAGGTGTGGTAAAATAGCAATGGTGAAAATCTGGAGTGAAAATATTGAAAATCAAGAAACTTACGAAAGGCATGAGGGAACCGCCAACGCACACCAGAAACAGCTCATTTTTAGGAATTTTTCATCAAATTTTCAACACAGCCATTTTAAGATCTCTGCTCATGATCAGTGTCACTGTGATTTTCTTAATGTGTCCCATACATTGATTTCGCACACCGACTGCGCCATTGTGCGCTACATGGGCGGAAACGCGTTTTGGGCAAGATGTGAAAAATGACAGCTGTACTGCTCATTAGGAGGTGTGGTAAAATGCCAGTGTTGAAAATCTGGAGTGGAAATATTGAAAATTCGCAAACCTCTGACGTCGTGGGAACTGTGCAGCATGCGCTCATAAAACAATTATTTGTAGGAATTTTTCACCATTTTCAACATTTCATTTTAAAATCTCTGCTCATGAACAGTGACACTGTGATTTTCTTAATGTGTCCCATACACTGAGTTCGCACCGACTGTGCCATTATGCTACATGGGCGGAAACACGTTTTGGGCAAGATGTGAAAAATGACAGCTATACTGCTCATGAGGAGGTGTGGTAAAATGGCAATGTTGAAAATCTGGAGTGAAAATATTGAAAATTCGAGCGTCTGCAGTGTGTAGGAACTTTATACAGCGCATGCTTCGTAAAACAGTCATTTTTGAATTTTGCACAAATTTTCAACATGGGATTTTGGGACCCCTTCTCATGAGTGATGTCACTGTCATGGCGTTATTTGCGCCCAAAGGGTGATTTCGCGCAGTGACTGCGCAGTGCCTGTGAAATCACCCGCCGGGCCCGAATAACGCCACGATAGTGACATCATTCATGAGAAGGCATCCCAAAAACCCCATGTTGAAAATTTGGTGCAAAAATTCCAAAAAATGACTGAGATATGCAATACAGTTGAAACCCCCCTATCTAGCCCATTATACAGCTTACCGGCATTTCCTCAGTTCGCGGTCGCCTTTGAAGAGTGCAGGCGTGTTCCCGGTCCACACGAAGATCTTCAGCGCTGGAGTCCGGAGAGTAAGTATGGGAGTGAGGGGGTGTGGGGAGGCTGGGTGCACAGTGGGTGGGTGCGGGTTGTGGGAGGGGGCTGGGAGATGCGCCGTGGGACCGTTTTATTTACAGGTTTTAAAACAAAAACGACGACGTGGGACGTTTGCCACGCTGGGGTGGGCTCCCAGCCTGGCAGAAGATGGCTTGGGGCGAGGGCTGACGGGGGATTGGGCACCCCGTCGGAAAACAAAGGAATGTTTGCCACGCTGGGTGGGCTCCAGCGTGGCAGCAGGATGGTTTGGGGCCGTGGAGCCGACGGGATTGGGGCACCCCTACCGGTAACAACATTTGCCACGCTGGGGTGGGCTCCCAGTGTGGCACGAAGCTGGGGGCGTGACACGCTTGCGGAGGAGGCGTGTGACGGTGCTCAGTATGGCAGCGGTGCTTTCCTTTGAAGCAGAGGAATACCGTTGTCATACAGAGCTCCTGCACCCATTGGTGCAGGACCGCCATGCCTGCTCAAGGGAGCAGTGCATTGGATGGGAGAGGCACACCTCCAAAGTGTGCTACTCTCCCAAAACGTTCCTTGCGCATGCACGTAAGCGAACGTAAAAAGGAAATGCAGCAGTAGAGTGGGTGCAGGAGTGAGCAAATAAAATGATTAGAGAAGGGAAAGATTAAGCTATGGAGAACTCTTAAACACGCTGGTCATATTGCCCCTGAAAAAAGGCTAACAAGAGAGAGATTTTATTTTTCAAACCCCAGGGATTCCTCACTTGTGCTTAACAGCAGCATCATTCCCCTGGAATAAGCCACCCCAGACCTTTAGACTTTTATTCTAATTAGAGAACTTAGAATGAAATTCAAACTGTGCTGTGTGGTCACAGTCACTCTTGCCCTCTAATTTCAGCGTTATTTCTGTGCGTGAAGAAAGCAGTTGCCCCAAAGTCTTCTTTTCGATTTCAGAGCCGATTACAGTTTATTGTTTAATCTTTTAAAAGTTTTACTTAAGTCTTTACTTGTTAAGTTATAATTTCGATACTCTGCTGCATTAGTTGGGGTGTATTTGTGTTAAAATGTACTCATTCTCCAGTTTCTCATGGGTTCCCAGGAACCAGAGAAGGTCATTTTGCCACACGGTTCCCTTCTTTAGGCAACCGCTTTTCATTTAAAAAAAGACTCCTTTTAAACTGCACCACTTAGTGGTAAATTAGTTATTCTTTCTTGGCGTCCATTTTTTTGTGAACTGAGGCAATAATTGGCCTAAACGTTCCTGAACCCGGGTCATCTGTGTCTTGAACGGTAGTGCTACCACTGTGCTAATGAGCCGCCCCGGGAGAAACGGTTTCAACTTGCTTATTTATTTATTTATTGAATTTTGATGACCGGGTAGGCCCACTGGACCACCTTGAAAATGAGTTCGCTCAATGGTGTTTTATCCATTTCATGGCATATTTTGAATAAAATATATTACTACTACTACTACACTGAACACCGAAGGTCCCTTTTTCAGGGGCGACCCTGGAGACAGAAACAGTACAATACAGTCAGGTAGTACAGGGTGCAGAGAAAGTAGACATGAAATTCAAGGTTACAATAAAGGCAATATTTCAATATATTGAACATAAGTGCAACAATTGAGGGAGTTGAGGCATGCTTTTGGAGTCATTTTGGGTGAGAAAAGGAGAGGGATTGGTATAGGATGTGGGACCGGGGGTGACTATCCAATACACTGACAATGGCACAAGCTTGCCCCAAGCAGGTGGGACTTGAGCCTTGTGCAAAGGTTTAACAGCAATGGAGCTTCCTGTACTAAAGGTGGGAGAGTGTTCCACAGCTTAGGGGCAGTATGAGCGAAGGATTTGCCTCCCATGTTAGTCTTCTTGACTCTGGGGATTGCTAGTAGGGACCGACTGGTGGTCCTGAGTATACGAGGGTTAGACTTAGGAATTATTATTCTTGTAAGGCTAGGTGTGGCAGTGGGGTGCTGCAGTTTGTAAGCAAGGCAAAGCAGGGGGTACTGAAGACGAGCCTCAAAGGAAGGCCATTGAAGCTGGGCCAGCGAGACGCAGGGGATGGCTTCTTGGGTGACTCAGTGTTGCAGACCTCTCCACCTTGTTGTACAGGACCTGAAGCCTGTCATCCTCATGCATTGACATACCCTGAATTATAGGGGCAGCATACATTAATGTAGGAAGGAGGACACTGGAGGCAATTGCTCGTCCTGCCTCCGAGATGTTTTTTTTTTGCTGGTACAAGGTGCCAAGTTTGCCGTGGATAGACCTAGTTGCCTGGTATATGTGGGACTTAAAGGTGAGACCTTGTTCGATAGTTAGCCCAAGGTATTTTATGTTGTCTACAATGTCTGTACTCTTTCCAGCAAGGGAAGTTAGTTGTAAGGAATTGGTCCTGTCCTGGCAGAAGGATCTAGGGCCAAACTGCAAGGCTTTTATTTTTGCTGCATTGAGGACCATTCTGTTAGATGTAAGCCAGGCTTCACGTGTATTTAGGTCCCCTTGGAGGAGAGGGCCCAGGTCCTGGAGGGTAGACATGGACTGGTAGATGACTGTATCATCAGCATATTGAACAACTGAGCTATCCCTGCAGTGAAAGCTGAGGTCATTTGTGAAGAAAGAGAACAGGAGGGGGCCAAGAATTGAGCCCTGAGGCACCCCCTTCTTGATGGGAAGAGGGTCAGATAGCTTTCCCTTCCAAATGACCCTCTGGGACCGGCCTGATAGGTAGCTGTTGAACCAGTTTTGGGCCTGGGCATCAAGACCTATGCTGTGAAGCTTAGTTAGAAAAGGTTGTGGTCCACAAGGTCAAACACCTTTGACAGATCTATAAAGATTGCACCCGTCAACATGCCTATGTCCGATGCCCTGAATACGTCCACTGTAAGATTGATGAGTGCTGTATCTGTCCCATGGTTTGCCCGAAAGTCGTGCTGTGAGGGGACTGGGAGTTGGTGGAGCTCAAGGTAGTCTCTCAGTTGCCTGTACACTTGCCTTTCTTGCAGTTTAGCAAGAGTACATAGAAGGGAGATGGGCCTATAATTGCCAATTTGTTCGCGCCACCCTTGTGAATGGGGACCACATTAGCCACCTTCCACTGGCGCGGAACGTAACCTTCAAGTAGAGACCTGTTGATGATCCAGGTCAGAGGTTTGGCAAGGGACTGGGCACCTTCCTTGAGTAACCTTGGGCTAATTCTATCAGGGCCTCCAGAGCCTTTGTTTTTGAGGGCTTTAAGTAGCTTAAGGACCTCACTCACCTTGACTAATCTTAAGTGAAATTGGGGTCTTTTCAGACTAGGGAGTACGTCAGAGATCTGTAAAGGCTTAGATGGGGGCAGCCCTAACGTGTAATCATCGAGGCTGGTAAAGTGGTGGTTGATTGCTGAGGCTATTTGGTGGCAGTCGCTGACGCACTGTCCTTGTACCTCTATTGGACCTAGTGCCTCCTTGGAATTGCCCTTAAGCAGTGTGTTGATGTGTGACCAGAAAAGCTTGGGGTTCCCCAGGTTGGACCGTTGGAGGTGGGATACATACTCCTTTTCCACAAGTTTGATGGCTGGCTTACATTTATTTCTTAGGGTTTTAAGGCACTGGAATTTGAAGGCATACCCTACACTTATTGGGGGGGGGGAGGTAGAGTTAGAGGTAAAGTGAGGAAACATTTTTCCCCTCAGAGAGTGGTTAGCCTATTGTACGAGTTCTTAAGAAACAGTGCATATGGGGTAGGTTGAATCTTTCTAACTAAAGTTGATCAGTTCCTTAGGCAGGGTATTAAATTGCTGGTATAATATAGCAAAGTGTTATGCATTATCAGAGGGTAATGTAGTCCTGAATTAAGCAGCACTAGAGTGCTACTGTTTTAATTTTTTTTATTCTGACTTACACATTCAAAACATAAAAATAAAACACTTTTTATTTTGCCACTCAGTTTGTGCTATGTGTTATGCATTTTCACAACTGATTAGTACTTTCACATGCAAAACTGCTAATCATTTTTTTTTGTCTGATTTAATACCCTGTCATGGAGAATAACATTTTAGGGTACAGCATTTAATTTAGTGGGTAGGAGAGGATTCACAGAAGTTTACAATTTATTTTCATTAAGCCTCTTCTCCATCACCAGTCCCTCAAGCCTGTATGCACTCCAAGCTCTAACCAGTGCTACCCCAGCAGACTGTATCCCTGATGGGTCAACATGACACAGCACCAAAAGTAACAACAGTCATGCAAATGGCAGTGAGGTTTTTAACCCTGTTTTTTCTACCACAGATTCCCACCTTCCCCATCATGACTCTGTATTGCCTACAGTCATACTTCTGAGTGTCAGTATCATCTGCCCTTACACTGGAGGTTGAACCCTTCAGGCTGAAACCACATGGGTCGCTGGTTCCATGAACAATCAGTGAAATTCTGCCACATGTACTGTGACATAGAAACATAAAATTTTGAATCCCACCACTGTTTTTTCCCCACTGCCTCCACTGGAAGGCTGTTCCAAGTATCCACCACCCTCTCTGTGAAAAAGGACTTCCTCACATCCTTCCTGAATTTACTCCCCTTCAGCTTCATATCATGCCCCTTGTTCTAAAGCACCATCTTCTCTGAAAACATAACTCCTCCAATACCTTATTTACCCCCAGAAGGTATTAAAAGGTTTCTGTCATATCTCCCTCCTTCCTCTCCTCTCCTCCATGGTGTACATATTTAGATCTTTTAGCCTGTCCTCATAGGGCTTTTGATGTAGACACTGTACCATTTTGCTAGCCCTCCTCTGGACTTCCTCCACTCTGTCTATATCCTTCCAGAGATGTGGTCCAGAACTGGACATACCACTCAAGGTGGGGTCTTACCAGCAATCTATATAGGGGCAACATCACATCCCTCTTCCTTGCTGGAGACATCTCTTCCTATGCACCCCAGTATCGTACTAGCCCTTTCGACTGTCTTGTCACACTGCCTGGCCATCTTAAGGTCATCTGATATGATTACCGCTAGGTCTCTTTCCTGCTTGGTCCTTGCCTGTATCATTCTGCCCATTTAGTACTCGATTCCTGTGTTTCTATGACCCAAGTGCATTATTTTGCATTAAAACCCAGCAGCTGCTATACCCTTGACTATTATTCCTGACTTTCTAGAACCTTGCTCATCCTCTGCACCCATCCACCTCCCCCCACCAAAAAAAATAAGTTCCAAGCACTAATAGTTTCAAAGTTTTTTTTTTTTATTGTAATAATGTTTGGCCAGGAAAGACACACTAAGCTAAGACTTGTTTCCAGATGCATCCTATGGACCAATGATCTTTTTGTGTGTAGCATTTTGGATGTTCCTGTTCTTCTTGGTCTTTCAAACCCCAGGAATCCCTCACTATGCTTAACTATTGCAGCTAGCCTGGGAGGTTCAGCTGCCCTGGAGAGTGTGGAATCTACGCAAATTATGGAACACAGAATGCAATTTCAGACTTCGCCTCGTGGTGGCACTGTGTTCTGCAGCCCAACGTCGGATTAATTTCTCCACCTGAGAAAGCAAGTCGCCCCGAAGAGTTCTGTCCAGCAGCAGTCCAGTTTTTTACTTTCTTTTCTAATAACACAAGTATTTCACTTCATTTTCTTTTATGTCTTTTGCAGCTCATCAGTTAGTTTGGTTTAGTTATTTTTTTCTGACTTTCTCTGGTTTCCTTGCTGTTCCCAGGAACTGGAGAAGTACTTGTGTATTTTTCTTTAGTGGTTTGGCTTTAAACGCTTTTCTCATAACTTTTACAGTTTTTTTCTCTCAAACTCTCTCTTTTTCTTCACTTGCTGCTAGTTACTTTTATAGCACTTTGGTTCCAGTTACACAGGGACCACGCTATTTGTTACTTTATGATCAGTTCCTGCTTAAAAAAAATAAATACAAAATGACATTTTAGTGGTTTTATTTAGTGGTCCTGATATTTTAAAGAACCAGATTGCATTTGTGTATTTTTACCTCATTGGGAGCTGTTTTTTACAGGGTCTGTCTGAGTTTTTGCATGACAGACAGCCCCAAAAAGAAAACAGGACCTACTGGCTTTAAAAATTGTGCTAGATGTTTTAGACTCTTGGCGAAGGCAGACCACCATGAATTGTGTTTAAGGTGCCTAGGTTCAGATCATATTTGTCTGATTGTGAGAACTGCAGCAGGTTTTGCCCAAAGACTGTAAAAAAGAGGGTGAAAAAGTTGGAAGTCATCATGGCTTCTCAGTCTGCCTCTATGTCCCCAAAGCATTCTGAGGAGGGTCCTTCCTCTCATAGTAAACATAAGGAAAGACCCTCCAGAGACTCACCTAACCCTAAAGTTACTGAGAAAGGGAATCCTGAGTTGGCTAAGCATAAAAGATCTTCTAAACAGGGTATAGACTTGGTTCCTGCTAAAAAGAAACAAAAAGAAAAACATGTCGCTGCCTCTCCTACTAAGGAAGCAAAGGAGCCGTCAGTAGACAGAGCAAAAATGCCCTCTATGGAGGATATATCTGAAGTTTGGCAGTTTTCAGGCCTTCCAGGCTATGGGTTCCCTGATGGGCATGCGGTTCCCTCCAGCTCCTGCCTGTTCCCAGTTCCTGAGGTCCAGGGAGCCAAATTTCTCTATGAGGAGGAAGAGAAATGCATTTAACCATATGGTTCCTCCCTTGATCAAGAATTCGATTCCACTGCCCGGGGTCCAGAGGATTTTTTTTCCTCTCACTATGCCTTTGTGAGGCAAATGATAAACACCCTCAACCTCTTACCCAGGAAACTGTGAAGGATGAGGAGGTGGAATTTTTGGATATGATGGGGTTAGCCTACACCAAGAGGTTGCTTTTACCCATCCACAGATCCATAGGAAAGCAGCCAGCAAGTTGTTGCAGACCCCACTTCTACCCAAGGGATTGACAAGAAAATACAGGAGAAAGTACCAGACAGACAGGCGTGACACTGAGTACCTTTATGTGCATCCAGATCACGGGGGGGGGGGTCGGTACAGGTGGCTGCCTGTGACTAGGCTAAGGTTCTCTCCTCTTCCCAGCCCCCACATAAAGACTCTAGGAAGCTGGACAGTATAGGGAAGTGTACATATCTGCCTCTTTATTATTGAGGCAGACTGCATACATGAACTACACTGCCCAGTACCAGAAAGCCCTCTGGAATTCCATACTGCCCATGAGTGAGAAAGCCTAAGTGGACACTGCCAAGACTGCTCTGGATGCTACCAAATACCAGTTCCATATGGCAGTGGATGCCAATGACACTGCCTCTAGGGTAATGGTAATGGCCCATGCCATCTCTCTAAGAAGGTTTGCTTGACTAAGGACCACTAACCTCGCCTTTCTCCCTTTTCCTCACCCCATTATCTTCCTCTTTTCTCATTCTTTACCTCCCTCATCCCCCCTGCAGTTCCTCCCCTTGCTTAAATCGACTCTGAACCATCCCTTAGGTATGACAACGTTTAGTTGTAGACTGCTCCTGCTATATTTTTGATACTTGCTGTACTTTTACACCCTGTACCTAATTTGACAACAACGTGCATTTTCTGGACAGCATCAGCTGCGTTGATCTATATTGTGTCTACACCTTGCTCAAAATGTAACTTACTGCATTTACTAGGTGATGTATTTAGTGTATTACCTTACTATTTGTTATATGTTACAACTTGCATTATCTTGTCTGTTCAATCTGACGTGGAACCTTTTTAAAAGAACCCCTGGTTCAAAGGCATTTGTAATTCTAGTATCAATCAATCAATCAATCAATAAATAAATAAAACCTATCTGAGGACACTCAGGCTAAAGCCATGGATTTCCCATTCAAAAACAATTCCGTTTGGTGACATGATAGAGGCATATATGAAAAACGTGGATGAGCACAAGACTACCTACAAAAACAACACTGAGAAAGAAAAGACCTCTACTTCCTACAGGCCTCATGGAAGGGGAGGTAGGGGTTATTTCTCCCATGCTTTCATACCCATGCCCTATGATTACTCTCAGATGAGAAGTTACTTTAGGGGCAGGGGCAGAAGAGCCTCCAAACAAGCTAATCCAACTCCAGCCCCTAAGGCTCAGCCCAAGCAGAACTCCTGACAAGTTGGTCTAGGTCACCCACCCATTGCCAGTGGGGGAATGGCTGGCTTACATCTCTCAGGAATGGAAACGGATCACCACAGACAAGTGAGTCAATCCTCCCTCTCCAACAGAAAGGATTCTGCTGAAGTTGGAGGTCAAAAAGTTGCTGCAGACAAATGCAGCAGAGAGGGGTAAGGACCTGTACTCAAGATCCTTCCTCATCTACAAGAAGAATGAGAAGTGGCAACTGATTCTGGTCCTCAGGTTTCTGAGCAAACATCTGAAAAAGGACAAGTTGACAATGATCACCTTGTCCACAGTGATATCCTTCCTGCAGCAGGGAGACTGGAGGGGATCCCTGGACCTGAAAGATGTGTATTTTCATATTCCAGTCAGGCCCAGCTACAGAACATAATTAAAGTTCAGGCTGCCTTCTGGTCATTACCAGCTCACAGATCTCCCCTTCTGTCTCTCATCTGCTCCCAGGGTGTTCACAGAGTACTTAGCCATGGTGACAGTACATTTCAGGAGACAGGAGGACATAGTCTTCCCATACCTGGACAATTAGCTAGTCACAGGGAAGTCACACCAGCAATCCAAGGATTCTCTTCAGCTAACCCAGAGCACCTTAGAGACACTGGGTTTTCTCATAAATACCCAAAAGTCCCAAACAGAGCCAATGCAGGTGCTGGAGTTCATAGGAGCAGAGTTAGAGCCCTCTAGGGCAAGGCATTCCTACCCCAGGAGAGAGTGGAAAGCCTCCTAAATTTGGCAAAGTCTTTCATCCTGGGCCAAGCCAGGTCAGCAAGGCAGTTCCATTAGCTTCTGGCTCATATGTCTTCCACCACGGCTATGGTGCCAGGAGCCAGATTTCAAATGAGAGCCATCCAGTACCACTTAAGGGACCATTGGTCCCAAAAACAACACTCACTTTCAAGGTTGGTGCTGGTGACAAAGACTCTTTTACAAGCTTTGGACTGGTGGAAATAAAGTGACAATCTCAGGGAGGGAATGCCTTTTCAGCAACAATCCTCTATAGTCATCCTAACATCAGATGTCTCCCTTCTAGGCTGAGAAGCCCACCTGGGCAACCAAACTGTAAGTGAAGTGTGGTCTTCTTGAGAATCTTCCTAGCTCTACAGTCATTTGCTCCCCAAATGAAAGGCCAGTCAGTCCAAATCAGGGCAGACAACACTACCACCATGTATTACATCAGCAAGCATGGAGGCGTGAGATCCTCAAAGCTGTGCACAGAAGCTATGAAGATCTGGAACCTGGCTTTCTCCATGGAAGTGCAGCTGTCAGCAGTTCATCTTCCAGGGAAGGACAGTGTCCTGGCGGGTTCCCTTATCAGCCAGGGGCAGCACGAATGGTCTCAGAACTAGCAAGTGCTGGCCACAATCTTTAGGAGATGGGGAACACCAGAAATATACTGTACCTGTTCACTTCCAATGACAATTATCAGCTCCCTCTTTTTTGTTGCAGGTCTCCAGTAATGGGCTCAGTCCCTGTGGATGCCCTGACCCTGGACTGGTCGGGGAACTTCCTGTGTGCTTTTCCTCCATTTCTGCTGTTATTTCGAGTTCTCCCGAAACTAAGGAGTCAACATGCAACAATGATATTAGTAGCCCCAGATTGGGCCAGGCAGCCCTGGTACCCCCTTCTCCTGACCCTCTCTGTTATACAACCCATATGTCTACCCCAAAGACATAGCCTGTTGACCATGTCTCAGGGCAGAGTAACGTTTCTGAACCTCAAGTCACAACGCCTCAAGGCTTGGTTCTTGAGCAGCTAGAGTACTCTGATTTTCAGTCTTTACAGGAGGTCCTCAGGGTCCTCAGTTTGCAGGAAGACTGCTACCAGAAAGAGACATGCTTCTAAATGGAAAATATTCTCTCTGTGGTGTGCTTCTTTGCAGTTCGACCCTCTACAGGCAGATCTGCGTATTCTTTTGGACTATTTGGTTCACTTGCAAGCTTTGGGTCTCTGGCCCTCAGCCGTTAAAGTTCACCTGGCAGCTATTTCTGCCTATATTTCAGTGGGTAAGGAGAAAACAGTGGCTTCTCACCCATTTGTCCAAAGCTTTCAATGTCATCTATTATCAGTTACTGCTGGCACGTTTATACTCTTGTGGGTTCTCTCTTAACCCTGTCGCTTGGTTCTCCGCTTATCTCCATGCTTGATCTCAGTCTGTTCTGTGGGATGGCTGTCTGTCTTCTTCTCTTTCTACTTTCACAGGGATGCCTTGGGGTTCTATTCTCAGTCCTGTTCTTTTTAATTTATTTGTGGATCCTTTGCCTTTAGTAGTCAGTAAATGCAAAGTTTGACTTTATGCTGATGATACTGTTCTTTTTTTTACCACAAAAATCTCGTCATTCTTAACAACACTCTTCATGCTGACTTTGATAAAAATGTTCATTGGTTCTCTACAAATCTTTTATTTTTAAATAGTAAAAAACTCAAACAATGCTATTTGGTTATCAGTCCGTTGTTAATCAAACACTCCCTACCTTTTCAATTAGCCTAAACAATAATCCTTTACTGCTTGTTCATGAATTTAAATATCTTGGTATTATTTTTGACTCTGCCTTAACTTTTAAATCTCATATAGTTTCCATCATCTCAAGGACCTAGCAATGCCTGGGCGGTTTAAAAATGGGCCAGGCACTGCCTGTCACCTATGGATCATAAATTAATTGTGACTCAGGCAATTCTACCTATTTTAGATTATGGTGACACAATTTATCGAAATGCCAATGCCTCCAACCTTTCTCTAGTGGACACTATTATCAGCTTCTACAATTTATTTTGAATTCTAAAAGGACGGAACACCATTGTATATTACTCACTCAATTGAACTGGCTAGCTCCCTCATCATGTCGTATTCTTCACTGGTTATCTTTGATTTACAAAATTGTTAACCGTTATACTCCCGTTCATTTATCAAATAAACTCAGTTTCCATTTTCAGTCACAACCTTAGAGATGTCCCAAATTGTGGCATAGTCTTACCCAGAAATAAAACTCATTGTGGAAGGAATAGTTTCTCATATGATGCCTCTCCTTCCTGGAATACACTTCCCCTGTTGTTGTGGAATTCCTGCACCTTGAGTGTTTTTAAAGAGCAACTATCGTGCTGTTTACATTCCCCCCTCGAGAAGCACAAAGAACCCTTACCTGTTCCCAAATCCAAACCATATAGAAATGTATTTTTTGGTGCCCCGGTTTAGGAAGGAAAGGGATCATATATTTGCTCCAAGGAGCCTCGCGGCACAGATCCCTTCCACTTCCTTGTAGCTCTGCACAGTGCTCTCCACCCCCAATCAGTCCCCGCGCTACCATGTTTTGTGACATCAGTATACGGGGAGCGTGGGGGGCGCGTGCCTCTAGATATGAATGGGGGCTGCTTTTTAAAGTTAAATTTTGGTACTTTAAATGACTATTCAGAATAAATGATGGCCACCGCTTAACTAACAAAGCATTGCAGAAACTCGCAGCTTAACAACTATTCAGAAGAAATATTCCTATAGCTAATAAACCTATTAAGAATGAATTTAAGTTAAGCAAATGTAACTCCCCTGTTACCCCGGGTTACTAGAATCCCAGTAAGACCTGGTGGTAGGCAGGGAAGGCAGCTAGTGAAACTCCAGTTAAATGGATTTCACACTGTCTCACTCTGTTCTCAGTCTCAGCTGAGACTGAGGGATGACATCACCATAGAACTATCTCAGCTGCGTGAGCCACATTGGAATCTGCAGTTGGGAGTTAGGTTAGAATGTTGGGAGTTTTTGAACAGTGAGATCAGTTGTGTGTGAGCAGTCTGTGCACAGGATCTTGGAGCCTAAAGCTCTGATATAGAGCTACTTTTAAGGGAAAGATGTGTGTTTCCGCCAGAAGAGGAACACCGTAAGCTGTTCGTGAAGTGGTGGAGACCGCTGTTACTGGTCTCTGTGCCCCATCCCTGAGGGGATGGGGGTAAAGGTTTGCCTGTTATTCGGGGCAACCTCCTGGTTCCGGCTAGGGAAGAAGCTGCCTTATTTTTTCTAAGTTGTGCTGTGGCACCAGAAGTGTCAAGAATCGCCTGTGGTGCACCTGCAACCAAAGGGTGAGTTTTGCTCTTACATGGGGCCTGTGTTTCACCTGAACTGTTGTAAAGTGGGAATTGGACTGCTTAATCAGTGGGAGGCCTAGAGGAATAGGCTAAGCCAAAGTAAAAGTATGTTCAAGTCCAGCACAAGGGGAAAGCCAAGACATGCAGAGGAAATGTGCTGTGCATTTACCCTTTAATCTACACTGCCAAGCTTTTCAGAAAGAGATGTTTAATGTCCAGAGAAATGGCTGGGTATGAATTGTGGAAGCTAGTGGTGGGAGACCCCCCCCATCATTAGTAACCAGGTTCACCTCTACGGATTTGCTCTGTGGCCCTTTTACTTTGCCTCAAGCACTTGGCCAATGCTGAGGGAAGTCCCCAGATGTGGGATTGAAAGGAAATTTCCCTTATGGAGTCGAAGGCTCTAAGGTGGTTTAGGGAGCCACCAAGAGAATGTGTCCATGTCACATGGAAGGTGTTCGAGTGGCCAGCAGGGGAGCCGAGCCAGGGAAAATCCCAATAGTGTACAAGTCGGGCTGTGTACCCAAAGCAGCTTGCAAGTCCAGGCTGTGTGTCTGGTGGGTCCAGAGCGTGAGAGCTGAAGTGTTGAGGAAATGTTCTGTTTCTCTTATCTGCATTACCAGGAATGTAGCCCAGTGGGGGTCCGTCTGTGCTTTGTTTGTTCAGTGGATGTAAATAAAAGCCACACTTTAGAATCCCATTCCTGGTATTGGACATTACAGTTATTGCTTCCTGTGTTTGGATTTACATGGGTGCCCCTGTGCAGAGCAGCCAAACCTAGCCCTTGTGCCGAGTAACCTAGTCCTCCCTGAACCCAGTACCCCACCTGGTACTGCTGTCAGCTTCAACAGCATACCACCTGTCGTTTGCAAAAAGGCAGGGGTGTAGGGGTTACACAAAGTTCTCCTAAAAAGGGGTCGCGAAGTTCCACAAATCATATTCCTTGGAACTTATGTGTTCTAACCCTTGGAAATCCTCAGTATTACTTTACAGTAGCAATCAGTTCACTGGATTGAGTTGCCCCAGAGATAGAACCTGTACTCATTTTGGAATCTTAGAAGTAGAACTAATTTCAAACTCTGCACTGTGGTCAGATTGCCACCAATAGATTTATAGTGTATGTTAGAACGTTGTCATTCGCTTGAGCAATACTTGTCTCTGCACAATCAGTTTTTACTGTGATCTCTGTGTTAGTTTAACCACAGCTTGGTGTGAGGGACCAATCTTTTGTTGTTTTTTCGGTAGTTTTTCACTTTGGGTATAGTTGGGTTAGTGAGAGTTATGGCTATTGCCAATAGGATTTGAAATGAACCTGTTGTTGAGCTGCGGAACACAGAGCTACCATGAGGCAAAGTTTGAAATCATATTCAGTGTTACATAAGTTGCATAGACTCTCCAGGGCAGTTGACCCCCTGCAGTGTGCTGTCCACCTCACGGACCTGGCGTCGGTGCGACCTCAACACAGTCTATGCCGGGCTCTGATGTAGGCATCCCAGGCGCACCCGGGGCTGGCCTGTTTGGGCACCTGCACACGCCCGCGAGGACATGGTCGCGGTCCTGCGCTTCCACCTCTGGGGGGCTGTTGTAGCCCCCCCCAGCTGATGCGCAGCCTCTGGCTACCAATCAGCCCCGGGGCAGCCTCCCCTGTGGTCGTGGTGGCCATGGTATCATGCAGCAGCCCTGATCTGTGGGCTGCCCTGACTGCGGTCTGCAGCTACTGCTCTGTGCGCACACGGGCGGTGTGTGTGTACCTAACCACTGGTGGTGCGCCTGTGTATCGTGCTGCACGCTGCCTGTGTGTGTGCATGCCCGGCTGTTGGATGCGTGGGCATGATGAGGGCAGTCTAGCACCAGTTGCGCCTGTGCCCTGGTGCAATGCATCTGATCCACGCCACATTCCAACACCTGGGTGGGTGGGTGCATTGCTGTATGTGGTTGTGTGCCACTGACTCCCCTACCTCTGTAGCACGCCTCTGTGTATGCATGCCCCTCGCCATGCATGTCCCTGCATTTGTGCTGTACCCGTCTGTGTGGCCCATGCATGTGTACTGCACCACCTACCTGTGTTCACCATAGTCAGAGCCCTGTGTTTTCTGTGATTCTGCAGTTGCAGCAGTAGCCGCAGTAATCAGGGTTGACCGCAGAAATTGGTGCTCACTGTAGAAATCAGGAAAACCAGTCACACAGCCGCAGAAATGTTAGCTATGCTATGTGTTCACACAAGACAAGGGCATAGCTATTGAGATGTTAAGTATGCCATGGCATGCATGCTCATTAGAAGGGGCAGCAAACTGATGCTGTCTGTTACAAAGCCAAAAAGCTAGTGGCCAATGGCATGTTGACTTGTGCTGGCTCATATGACATAACTCCGTCTAGCTAGTATTGTGGGGGTGGGGGGTTGGTGGGACTGACGCAAGAGTGGCAAAGCTTGATTAGGTCCATGGCAGTTGTGATTTGCTGCTGTGTAGGTGTGGGTAGCTCAGCCATGTTAATGTTTGATTGTGAAGCTGTTCATGGTGCATGCTGAATCCTTGGAAGATGAGTTTGGAAAGAAGAACTGGAAGGTGAGCTGTAGTCAAGAAGTGAGAAGATTCAGTGGTGCCCATGGAGGTGCAGTCTATCTCAGTGTGATGACAGGTATCAGAGAAGAAGCTGATTTCCGAAACACGGGACTGGCACCAGACTGAGGACTTGGTCCACACTGGTGGACATCGAGCACAGTTTTGATTTGTGGGCTGCAGTTCTGCACCTGAAAGTGTGAGGGTAATTTCTTGGTAGATTTGAACCTGCAGCCTAAGTGGTGGCATCAAGCTCAGTTCTTAAGGAGGGTCATGTTGCCCAGCTGCAGCAGAGTTGGGGACCAGGGTATACTAGAACTGGAGCAATCAGGTATGAAAAAAAATTGGAACGGAGAGTTTGATTGCTGCTATACATAAGTAAAATGAGGGCCACTGCCTGAAGAACACCATAGCCCCCTGAGTGGCAAGACGAGAACGTGCTAACCAAGGTTACTCCAGCTTAATAAGAATGACTTGCTTGCATTTTTTAGTTTGTCCCCCGAAAAGAAAAATCAGGAGTCAACAAATCCTACAGACACTGCAAGTTATACCCTCCTCCACTGCCATAGGAAGACAGCCCACACTGCACTCAACATATTTGTTGCACAGCAGCTGGAGTATTCCTAGTTTAAAAAAAAATAATAATCTAAAAGGACATTGATCAAAAACAGAAAAAAATTGTCTTTCAAGTTAATGTCTCTTTTTATATCAGCCAACTGTAAATATAAACCAGAAGAAATCCAAACAGGTTTTGCCTTTTGTGTAGTTTTAGCTAAGTGTGTATGTCCTCCTCTGATTATGACGTAAGAGAACAGCAAAGGCCACAAATTTCCAGAAGAAGAAGAACAGATGAGCCTTCACATTCAGGGTGGGAGGGAAACTTCATTAAAAGAGAACTCTGATGCCCATAGCTGTGCCAAGTCTGGGTTATTGCAGTTTAATATTTGTGATAAGGAGACTACATACTGTTAAATGACCTGCTGTTCCACTTTCAGTGTAGCAGAGTGGTTGCACGAAGGCAGTCAAAGGGTTAACTAAAGACTTAATCCCTTTGAAGGTATGCTGTTTAGCCACAATTTATCTGCTGCAGATTGAACGCAGAATCAGCAGTTGTTCTGCTGCAGAAAGTATGAGGTCCTGCTGCAGAATGTAGGCCCATTTTGCCACAGTAAACACGGGGCCCTGACCATAGTGTTCCTGTGTGACAGTATCGTGGTGGCATCATGCCTGCTGCAGCAGTCAGGGGTCCCTCTGCCCAGGGGGTGACTGTCCACCACCCTCCAGCCCATTGTCTCCATCGTCCCCACTACTGTTGCCTTCATCAGCCTCAACAGCTGTCCCACGGTCAATGGCCATGTTGTGCAGTATGCAGCAGGCCAGGAACAGGCCACAGGCTTTCAAGGGGCTGTACTGTAGGGCACCGCCTGACCTGTCTAGGCAATGGAAATGTGCTTTCAGCATGCCAAAGATGCACTCGATGATGTTGCGCGTGCTGGCGTGTGCCTCATTGTACCATTCCTCTGCTGGGGACGATGGGCACCGGTAGGGGGTGAGCAACCAGGGCCTCAGTGGGTATGCACTGTCACCTGTGTGGAGAATGACATGGTTAGCCCTCCACTATGCTGTGCACCTTGCCTGTTCCTAGTGCCCCCGCCACCATGCACACCCTGCCCACCCCCTTCCCAGGTCTGCTCTGCCCACCGCCCTTTGCCTGTGCCATACTCACCCACTAGGTGGCCCGTGAAGATTTCCCCAGGTTCAAACCTGTGGCACAGCACAGAGCTGTGCCAGATGAATGCATCATGTGCACTCCCAGGGTGTGTGGCGCAGACATTGATGATGCGCCCCATGGCATCACACACCACCTGGCAGTTGATGCTTGGGCTCCCCTTCCTGTTACTATACACCACTCCCTCGGGGCCAGGTGGCATACGGATGCCCATGTGGGTGCAGTCAATGGCCCCAATCGTGCTGGGCATGTGTGCCACCCTGTGGAAGTCTTGCATGTTTGCTGTACGCTCCGCCTGTGTGCTGGGGAAACAGATGTATTCCAAATCACGTGGCAGCAGGGCATTGAGGAACTGTGTGAGGAGGAGGGACGTGGCTGACTGGATGATGCCCATGGTGTCCCCTGTTTATCGTTGGAAGGTGCCAGTGGTGAACAGCCACAGGACGGTGGTTACCTTCGTCTCCATGGACATGGCGTAGCACTGTCTGGTGGGTGCTTGCATTTCCTCACTGCACAGCTCATAGAGCTGCCTCAGAATGGCCCTGTTCAGACGGTACTGGCCCACGATCTCAGTGTCACTGTAGTTCTCAAAGGTGATGTGGGCACGGTACCACCTGTGTCAGGCATACCGCCGACAGGGGCCCTTCATCAGCCATGTAGCTGTTCCTCCTGCCTCCTCACACCCCTCATTACCGCCTCCATCAGGAAGGGCGCACTCTCCATCTCTCTGCTTTCCACTGTCCCTCTGGGTAGTTGGCTGCTGGCTGTGTGCTACCCTAGTACACTGCTATTGTGTGTGTGTGTGTGTATATATATATATATATATATATATATATATGTGTGTCTCTCTCTCTCTCTCTCTCTCTCTCTCCACGCCACCTCTCTGTCCCTCTCCTCTATGTCTGGTGTTATGTCTGTCTGTCTCTCCCCGTCTCTCCCTCTCCCTCTCACTCTTGGTGCAACTGCTGTCTGTGTGTTTGCACCCTGTTTTTATAGGGACATGTCTGGTTGAAGCAACTTCTATTTGCTCCACGCTTGTGCTGTGGTTTCATGGCTGAATATGCCATTACGCTGGATATTCATGGGAACACCCCCTGCACATGCACCGCATACATTATAGTTGCGCATTAGCGCAATGGATTTTGCGCTGCACAATGGCTCCTGCTGAATATGACTCCTCAGTGAAATTCTGTACTTGCGTTGGCGCAACTGCTCTAAATATCCTGGCCTATGTGTCTCCACTTGAAGAGAGCAGTCGCCCCCAAGTACAGCTCCATTCTTCTGGCTTCCAGAATTGTTTAGTGATTTAATTTCTATTAATATTTATTTTTAGTTGTTTCTTGATACGCTGCATTGTTGCTTTTATTTTATTTGCATGTATTACAGTTTTGTGATCAGTGAATTGAAATTTAGACGGTAAACCAGGGGATAAAAGGCCAGAATTGGTGAGTTTTTTTTCCCCCCATCAAACATGTATAATACTGCTCATATACTATAAAGGACAAACCCACGGTGTTAGCTTACAACAGACAGGTAAGCTTATTCTGTCTGAAATTCAGTTCAGAATGGCAGGCCTTATTCATTATACGAGTACACGTGAGAGCATACTGTTATTCGCCGATGTGTATGCAATTGTTCTATAGTTTGTAACAGAAAGTATAAAAAACTACGATTTTTTAATTTCAGTTAAAAACATTTTTTTTGTTTGTTTCTGTATAGCAAGCCAATTCTAATATTGACAAATTTAACTAAATAATCCATGTGGTTGTCAAATGATCATGTACTATCAAAAAGATCCCCAAGTACTTGGTTTTAAATTTAATGACCTGCTTAAGTGTACCACTGGAACATGTCCCAATATTCAGTGCAGGTACCCTATGTAATTTATTACGTGTAGCAAAAATCATACTATGTTTTTTAATGTTCATACTTTTTTATGTTTATAAACAATATATTTTTTATTATCCAAGAATTAATTAAACTAGAATCATTTTTATGTTGTTGTTCATCCCCCATTTATTTTATTTTATTTAGTTAACTCTCGGATTAAACACCTTTGAGCAAGAACAACTCATTTACAAAGGTTCCACGTCAAAATGCTGGTAGACCACGAACAGGGTGAACACCATAACAAAATTATACAGAAATTATATAGCTGGTAGAAGACATACAGGGGTTAAACATCATTAAGTGATTATACATAATTACACAGGTACGGTAGAATTGAATTAAAAAACAGTGATACATGTGAGGGGAACTAGCTGAGATAGAGAACTAAGCAGAGCTAATTTGAAATATATGTAGAGTCTTATGTGGAGAGGACAGTAGGGCGAGGAGACCCAGTAGGAGTAACACCAGAACCTCATCCTATTCACCAGGGACTTTCTTCCAGGAGGTAGAGGTATGCATCAACTGAACCAGCCTTTGCTGCACTGCATCTGTGGGTGGGTGGGTGATTGTGTGTGTGTGTGTGTGTGTGTGTGTGTGTTTGATTGATGTTCGGAAAAGGGACCATCAATTTCATGTACTAAAACAGCATTTTTACATAAAATCATTAATAGTTCTTTCTACATTTTCAAGGAAGGGCCATTGACTGGGTTTTGGTGGCACAGTGAGAGAGCAGTGAGGATGCTCAATTTCCAGCCAGACCCCAATGGTTATTTGGCACAACTGGCAGGACATTTTGGAAAACAATCCATTAGCGTATTTGCCTTCTACACCTTCGGGAAAGCCTAGAAACTGTTGTTTTTTCCCCTTTGCCCTCTGTTCTCCAAATCTTGGTCTGTCCCAAAGGAACCTGAACCTGAACCTAAGCTACTTCAGGATGTGTGATTATGGTGAATAATCACAATAATCACACCACTCTCTCTCTCGTGTATTTAAAGACACTCTGTGCAAGCAATTATTTACCGATAATTGCACACCCTATGTGTCTTGTTTACATATCAAGTGATCAACGAGTCATAAAATCCAGAATACCACTTTGACTTGCTTTTTCTGCTGTATGAGATGACATAGTTTCTATGTTCACTTCTAAAATGCAAGGTTGAAATAATTTGTTGTTTTTATAGTTTTGAAATCACTCGCAAAGTTTCATCATGTCCAGCACTGAGAGACGAGGGGCAGTACCAATCGGAACAGGATTCTGGAACTGCACTGGAGCGGCCCAGTACAGCAAAGGGACACAGGAACTTCTGAAAGGTAAGGGACAAGAGAATGATCCAAGGTCTGCTGGTTAGAGGTCTGTAAATAGTTCTGTGGGCTCAGGCTACCCCAGATATGGCCATTTATGAGCTGAATCGGTTAATCTGGCACATACTGTATAGTGTTTTTTTTCCTCCATGTCCACCAGCCCCCGTCGGTCAACACGCACTGTCTGTTTCATTTTTTATCAAAGTGTTTCTGATGGCATCAGTGTTTTCATTTGCTTACCTTTTTAAGTAGATAGCCCACACACGCGCTTTGCCGTGAAACATCCGAGTAGTTTAAACCAATCCAAGCACTGATCGTGCAACCCCTGAGCTTCGACTGCCAGATAATTTTCAGTCACAGTTAAGACTTAATACCCCAGACTTTTCCCTGCAGCAAATCCTTGGTTTTGTGAGTAAAAAAGTTAATTTAAGTCCAGTTGGACTTGTGCATCATTCCAATTCAGGCACGGATCGGTTTAGTATGTAAATTATTAACTCTAAAAGCAATGGGGGGGAGCATGGTCTGGGTGCTGACAAGATGGCAGCATAACTCTTGCAGCTCTCCTTATCTTCAGTCTAATCCAGGTTAACCCTAACCCTTTCGCTATCATATCCGCTATAGAGAGCCTTATTCTGAACCTCAGTGCCCTGCTGAATTGAAATATCAGCTTATCTCATTCGTCGAACCTCTGTGGCGCTGCATTTAAATTCAGCTCAGTTTTCATGATCCCTGGTGTCCTTGATGGGAAATTGTGCTCTCCTTTTCGGCACAGTTAATGGTCCCAGTAGACCTCCTGGAGATAAAGCAATGTTTAGCCAAATACTACTGGACATAAATGAAAGTAAAGAAAGTGCCCACAAAAATGCCAAGGGCATCACAAGTTTGAGCCAGAGAGTTTCTCTCCCAGAACAGCAGGCTGTCCACCAAGAGGCCTATAATAATGACCGAATCACAGCATGCCTACAGAAGCAGAACCCCACCATCAGGTTCCTTTGGGACAGACCAAGATTTGGAGAACAGAGGGCAAAGGGGAAAAAACAACAGTCTCTAGGCTTTCCCGAAGGTGTAGAAGGCAAAGACGCTAATGGATTGTTTTCCAAAATGTCCTGCCAGTTGTGCCAAATAACCATTGGGGGGGGGGGTCTGGCTGGAAATTGAGCATCCTCACTGCTCTCTCACTGTGCCACCAAAACCCAGTCAAAAAACAAAACCCATCCTTACCAAATATTTGTACTGTGTTGTTAAAAAAAAAAAAAAAAAATTTGATGTCTTTGGCAAGGGAAAGAGAGATTCTTCATGGGCAGGGCTACCTCATCCAGGTATTCCTAGATTTCTCTCAAGCCCAGATGGAACAGCGGAGGGCCTCTACTGCTGCCCACAAAGCTCTGTAACAGCTGTGGCGTACCTCATAGCTTGAGGTACACAGTCACCTTCAGGATAGGCCAGGTGGAGCTTATCACTCCTTCACATCTCCGACAGTCGCAGAAGACTTCATTGAAAGATCCTGGCCCACAGCGACTTTGCTGGAGACGACTGCCATGGCAACCAGACATAGATGGACAGCACTTTGCTGCTGTCCCAGCTGTGCCATAACAGAACATCCAGATCCTTCTGAAGATTCATGGCAACCAGCATACAGAAAGCGGGGACATGGGGATTAAAACAAAAATCAAGGATGGATAGATGGGACTCCCCAAAGAAGCAAACCCCAGAGCAGAAGTCACAGCAATGAGAGAGAAAGAGAGGACCTCTGAAATGGCTCTCAAGAACAGGCCTCAGAAATAGGTATCACACTTGCGGCCACCATGGTGACTCTCCCCGATTGCATGACGCAGAAATCGTTTTCATGGCCATTCAGCCAAGTTCCTCAGGACACAGGACCCCAGCTCATGGCTAATAACTCAGCTTATCTGCCCTCCACAAACTCTACAACCCAACTGGAGCACACTGCATTTTGTCTGTCATCTTCATGACAGATGGACTAAATCCCACCATATCCTACACAGTGGTAGCCCCGTCTCTCCTGAAATCTGCTCCACCTGAGTGATGCCTGTAAGACTTCAACTGATCTCAACTCCCAGAACCAGTCAGAACACATGGGTCTTTTATTGGCTACTCTGATGTCTTGCTGTGGGCAAACCTTGATTCACCAGACTACTGTCTGTGTTAAGCAGCCTGCTTCCCTGTCTAGTTAAAGAGGCTACACAAATACAGCACAGCCTTCTCTCTCTTCTTAAGGTTACTGATTTATTACTTGCACATAGACTTTTTAACATCTGTTTTGTTTTTCTTTCCTACAGTAGGGATATCATCCTTTCTCCCCCCATTTTACCTGTCCACCTTTCACAGGGGTCAGTATCATTCCCCATGCAAGGGCTTTATTGTTTCCTTCATAACCAACCCATGCTTCATTACCCTGTAAGGTAAGACAATGGGTGGGAAGTGGGACCCAACAGGACAGTTGATTTAAGGAAGGTACTGGGGGTTTCCCGGGGGGGGGGGCACCTCATTGGCCGGTGCTGATGAAGACTGGCGCTAGGTTAGCTCCAGGTGTTGCCCCATCCCCAAGTCAATCCCTAACCTTATACCATTCACTTCAGATGACATACATGGCCCCCCAACTCATATCCCCAACTCCCCTTCTCAGATGTCATGTGAAATGCTATCAATCAAGGGATCTGACGCCTATTTCCTTAACCCTGGTGGAACTTACCCTAACACTCAGCCCTGTCTGGGCTTTAAACTTGAACCCTGGCATAATTAACACTAGGAGTCTGGTGCATATGTATGTTCACGGGTATCATTCCCTTTTTTTTATTAATTCTGGGCACTGCCTCAAAGTACAAAAGGTTGGATGGGGGACAGCCATTCCCAGAATTAATCTCACTCACTGGGGAGATTTTATTTATTTATTTATTTAAATTTTGGTGATCAGGTAGGTCCACTGAGCCCATAACAGTCCCTTTTTCAGGGGCGACCCGGGATTAATTACATAGATCTAGAGAACAGCATCAGTAAGACCATTGCATATTGAACAGTACATTCATTACAAACGTACGACGCAAATTAAATGTACAACAGGCAGGTTAAGTACAATTAACACCAATGAGAGAAGCAGTTCATATTACACAAAACAAACCAGAAATCAGGTAAAGGTCCCAATATGGGTGCAACAGTCTGCAAAGAAACCAGCACAGCCATATGAGTGGCCTCCAGTAGAGTCAATTGAACCTCAATGGTAGCAGGCACAACAGCTCAACTCCGAAAGGTGAGTTTTAAGACCCCTCTTAAAGCCCCCAAGGGAAATACATTCCTGGAGACTACTAGGGAGATCATTCCAGATGGACGAGATGTAAGCAGCGAAGTGACCCTGGGGATTTGGAGAAACTGGTGACCTGAGGACCTTAATGTTCTTCCATTCTGCTTGGCTGTTATGTTAATTAGGCTAGGGGGGCTGAAGTTTAAAGGCAAGGCACAGAGAAGGATACGCTAATCTGCCTTCAAGAGAAGGACAATTTAGTGACAATAGTACCTTACAATGATGCTCCAGTGGTGGGACCCCTGCGGCAAAGTGTCCTACCCTGTGATACAGGGTTCTCAGCCTTTGCATCAGAGCTTCTTACCAAGTGTAGCATAGGGGACCCATATAACAGGGTTGGTGGGATCGTACCAGTGGCTACCTTGAATTTGGATTCCTGAAAGAGGAATGGCTCAGGCGGTATAGGAGAGCTAACTTTGGGTTTAGTGTCTTAATCATTTGGTCAATGTGACCCTTAAAGGTACAGTCTTGGTCTATGTACACACCTAAGTACTTGATATAGTCAACCACCTTGATCTTAGAACCATTGGAGAGCGTTGAAGACAGTAAGTGCGACCTGTTTATGCCCAAACGTTTGGGGTCAAATTTATTTATTTTATTTCTATCTTTGATAGCTGGGTACATGAACTGAACCAAGGACCATTTTCAATCATGACCCTGGCCACAATATGGCGGCAAACAAACAGACAAAGTAAACATAGCAAATGGTATAGAGGCATCTGTGACAAAGAAGGTTACATAGCATAGACATTCATCGTACAGGCAAACTTTTATTTATTGAAACGTTTCACCATAAAAGGCACACTGAGCAAAAAGATGCTCATCTCATGGTGCAACCTGGGGGGGGAACAAGTGGAGAGCATCAACAAGCAGTTTTATTAGGGATTACATTTTACATGATGTTGCAGCACAGCTTGTGGTTACATTTAGTATGGAATTACAACATAGATCGAGGCTAACATAATAGGGTTGTGATGAATCAACATAACACACAGATACACGGCCCTGAGGCATTTAGGACATGGATCAATAGGTGCAGTAATGACAATGAGTGATAAGTGTGTAGTTGGTGCATATAAGCCAGTTTCCGTAGCAATTGCTAGGTGCTGCTGGTCAGGCAATGGAGAGGTAGTGGGACATTGGGGGATAGGAGAAGGGGGTATAATGAACAGTTGTAATTAACTGTAAGGTAGTTTGACAGGGTGGTAGATAAGGAATGAGTGGAGGAGGAGTGGCGAATTTGGTGAGGGAGATTGTTCCAGAGTTTAGGGAGTCGGTGTGAGAAGGCCGCTTGGCCTACAGAGGTCTGCCGTCGAGGGATTACCAGTTGTCAGGAGTTGTAGGATCTAAGGGCATGAGAGGGGGTGGGAAGTGAGGCTAGCATAGTGGCAAGGTAGGACGGGAGTTGTCTGAGCCAGAATTTCGACACAGATTTTGAGCAGTGCAGTTGGTGGTGATTTTCAAGGGCTGGAAATGCTAGTGAGCGGTAGAGCTCACAATGATGGGTGTGGGGAGGCATCAAGTGCAAAGTGGCAAAAAGCATGGAAAAGGGGGCAAAGACAATAATAAACATTGCATATGGTATACAGCCATCAGTTACAAAGAGTTACATAACATAGACATTCATCATATAAGCATCATGCAGACAAAGTGCACAGGAGACATGTGGTCCACACCCTTTGGGGTTGCAGTGGTCTGAGTACTAGTGTCAGTATGCCAAAGCATATTGAGGCCCGGATTTAACACATGGTGGCAGCCATGGTACTGACCTACATAAAGTTAGTGATTCAAGAGTCAGACAGGCAGGTTAAATTGATCAATAGAGTCAGGAGATATATGTATGGATGCATACAAGCTAGAGAGTGTAGGAGCAGAGGAGGTCGAGGGGGGATGGAAGAGTTAGGGAGTGCAGTCAGAAACCCTGTTCACTGCCTGGGAACGAGCTAGGGCAGAGCTCACATGCTTACATGATCTAGGGTGCAGTTGCAAGTAGATTATGCCAGGAGCCAGGCCTTCAGGTTAGATGTGAAGGACACGTAGGATGTGGCTTGGTGAATAGACAGCGGGAGCCTGTTCCAGAGGAAGGGGACAGTGACAGAGAAGGCCTTACTGCCCATCACTGAAGTGACACAAGGGACCTCCAAGGGAAAGGCCATGGAGGCCCTAAGGGTCCTTACTCATAAGTAGTGGAGCATAACATAGAAGTTGACGGCAGATAAGGACCGCAAGGCCCATCCAGTCTGCCCATTTCTTTTTCTACCTGAGGAATGTGCCATCAGCATTTGCTCTGTCAATGGCCTGTCTAGTCATACTTATCTGTATTGCTTCCTTATGCCAATCCCATGCCTGTTTGAAACCCTGCGCTGTATTCATATCCATCACTTCCTAAGATAGGCCATTCCATGCATCCACCACCCTTTCTGTGAAAAAGAACGTCCTCACAGTATCCCTTAATCGGCCTCCCTGTAATCTCATGCTATGTCCTTTTGTCCTGCTATTTTTCATATATTGAAACATGTTAGACTCTTCCACCTTGTTAATGCCTTTAAGGTGTTTGAATGTTTCAATCGTATCACCTGTCTCCTTCCTTTGCTCCAGGATATACATATTGAGTTCCATTAATCTGTCTTCATATGTTTTCTGGTGCAGTCCCTGCACCATTTTGGTTGCCCTTCTCTGGACTGCCTCAATTTGGTTAATGTCCTTGTGAAGGTGTGGCCTCCAGTACTGCATGCAGTATCCCAGATGGGGCCTAACCAGTGTCTTGTAAAGAGGGATTATTACCTCCCTCTTCTGACTCATGATACCCATACTAATACACCCCAACATCCCCCTAGCCTTTCCTACTGCTTTAGTGGTCTGCTTGGATGATTTCAGGTCATCGGCGATGACGATGCCCAAGTCTCTTTCTTCCCTTGTGACTGCCAGCACCTCCCCTCCCAGCCTATAGGTGGCTTCAGGGTTTCTCTTCCCTATGTGCATGATCTTGCACTTCTTTGTGTTAAAGCCCAGTTGCCACTCTTCCGACCATTTTGCCAGTTTATCCATATCTCTTCTCACTCTGCCCACCCCATCTGGATCATCTACTCTGTTGCAGATCTTGGTGTCATCTGCAAACAGACAAACCTTACCCTCCAGTCCATCTGTGGTGTCACTGATGAAGATATTGAAGAGGACTGGCCCCAGGACTGATCCCTGAGGTACCCCACTTGTGACTTGCATCTCTTCTGACTATATACCATTTACCACCACTCTCTGTTTTCTGCCTGTCTACCAGTTTGACACCAAGTTGACCAACTTCTGACCCACCCCAGCCTACCCAGTTTATTAATAAATATTCTATGTGGAACAGTATTGAAAGCTTTGCTGAAGTCAAGGTAGGCAACATCAACTGCTCCCCTATGGTCCACCACTTTGGTTACCCAGTCAAAGAAATCTATGAGATTAGTTTGACGGGACCTTCCTTTTGTAAACCCATGCTGTTTTGGATCCTGTGCTCCTATGGATTCCAGGTGTTGCACTATCCTTTCCTTAAGGAGTGCCTCCATAATCGTGCCCACTACTGAGGTAAGACTGACTGGTCTGTAGTTCCCTGCCTCCTCCCTGCTACCTCTCTTGTGGAGTGGGATCACATGAGCCCTTCTACAGTCTTCTGGGACCTCTCCTGTGCTCAGAGACTCACTAAACAGTTCTGCTAATGGGTCTGCTAGTTCCACCTTTAGCTCCTTAAGTGCCCTGGGATGTATGCCATCAGGTCCCATTGCCTTTCCTACCCTGAGCTTATCAAGCTCTTGTAGGACCCTTTCTTTCTGAAGGGACTAGTACACCTCCCTCCCCTGTATCCATGGTGCTGAGCTGGGCCTTGCCCTACCTTCTCTTCAGTAAATACTGAGCAGAAGTATCTATTTAGGATAGATGTTTTATATGGTCCTCCTCTCCATGCCCCATTATCCCTTTGATCTTGTAATACCCCTCTGGACTTTCTCCTTTCACTAATGTATCTATAGAAAGTCTTGTCACTTTCTTTTGCTGTTTGTGCTAGTGTTTCCTCGGTTTGGGCCTTTGCCTGCCTTACTGCCTTCCCTGCTTCCCTTAGGGAAGTTTGGTATGCCTCCCTACCTTCATCCTGCTGCATTCCCTTATATTTCCAGAAGGCCAGCCTTTTGGCTCTGACCTTTTCTGCTACTGTTTTTGAGAACCAAAGTGGTTTCCTTCTTTTGCACTTCCTTTTCTCTCTAATACAGTGAGATGTTACTTCAAGTATTGCATCCTTAATGCTTGCCCACTTTGCCTGTACCCCCTCACCTGTATTTCTTTTTGCCAGGGCAACTCTGTTGGCCATCTTATCAAAGTCCGCTCCTCTGAAGTCCCATATTTTTGCCTTGAAATGGGATGAGTTAGTTCTAGTGGCCAAATTGAACCATACCATGTGATGGTCACTGGCCCCCAGGTGACCTTATACCTGGAGATCTGTGATCCTTTCCCTGTTAGTCAGTACTAGATCTAGGATAGCTCTGTCTCTTGTGGGTTGTTTTACCAGTTGTTTGAGGCCCTCCCCCTGCTGGAAATCTACCAGTGACCATCACATGGTATGATTCCTCTCTGAAAGTCCATCTCCCTGCAGTTTTGGCCTACCACCTTCCAGTGGAGGGCAAAACCCTAGCTCAACTAAGTTTTCAGAACCTTTTTGAAGGGATCCTTCATCTCAAACCTCTGGTCCGAATCCCCCACCTGGATCTTAATTTTATCTTAGAAAACTTACTTTTTTGAGCTGGCAGCAAGTAGTGATATGCATTACAGTCTGGACATTGCTTCTAGGCTCAGGGCAGGCTTTGGACTAGCAGTCCTGCAAGGACGTCTGTCATGAGTGACCTGTAGTTGGCAGACATTTTCCTCCTCCTGGAACCTCATCTCCAACTCCTCCTTTTTAGTTGACTACTTGGTATTCAGTCCTCCTTATGAAGACCTACTGCAAGAACTCTCTCAAAGTAAGATATAGCAATTACGTAAGAACTTACCATAACAGTAGATCTTCAAGAGAGGTTTCTGCAGTAGGTCTAGATTTCCCACCCACCTTCCCCCAGCTCCTGTGTTTTTTTCCCTCTTTATTCCCTTCCCAGGACTTTGTTTTATCCAGGGCTCAGGTTCCCTGGAGTTTTCCACTCCTATTTTCTGCGTCCTCTTTAGAGGTCTCTGGTGGAAGAACTGGAGTGTGGGTGGGGATTGCCCCTTTTTTATAGTCTTGCTGACATCTGTCACCTGACGCTGGGGGTGGTCCCCGCTGATGATTGTAAGCTACAATTTTGCTGTGTGGTCCTGACTCTAGGGGGTACAGTTCTACTTGTGAAGACCTACTGCAGGAACCTGTCTCGAAGATCTGCTGTTACGGTAAGTTCTTACGTAACTGCTATTTTATGTTGCCTTTTGTACTGTGTCAGTAGTCTTGAGTGCTTTCCCTCAGACTTCTGAACACTCACACTACCACCATTAGCCTTGTGGTGATTGGGTACAAGCTTCTTCTTCATTGGGTTTTGTGCGCTTGCCTTCATGCACCAGCAGCTGCATAAGTCTGGCTGTATTTGTATAAACTGCATCTATTTTTGATGCATTTATGCGTGAAGTGCATGCAACCAGTTGTGACTGTATGCATGTGTATCGAGCAAGCTGCATTTTCTCTATATCGCAGTTGCATGTCAGATATGCAAGGTCACTATGGAATATAGTTTAGCCTGCTACTGGCTGATACGTTTTTCAGTATAAACAAGATAGTTATTTCTTGACTTCATAAAGGCATATTTTTCAGCAGGATTATCTTTTGGCACCTTGGCTTATCATAGACCATTAATTATGAAGAGGTGCAAGACCTGCAAAAGGGTTATGAGGCCCTCCCCATGAGTTCCTGTTGCCTTCATTGTGTTACCCAGCACAATATTTCTCTAACGGTTCCCCCCAGCCAGTCCTCCGAGCTGGGAAGGGGGGCAACTGGTTCTTCAGTTGGCAGTGGCAAAGCAGAACTGCGAAAATCACCTTTATTGCTCCTTGGTGAGCTTTTGAGCCCCGATGTCAAACAGGACATCGCAGCAATCGCACTCAACCCCAAACCGGGCTTCTCAGGTCAGGGAGGCTGACACAGGCATGTCCAGGTGCGTTATGGCCGGATGAGGCTGCGGAGTAAGATGTGCAGGCAGACCCCGACGCTGAGTATTTAGTGGATCAGGATGAGGATTTCGGAGATCTTGTGGAAACTCCTGACCTTAAAAAATTGCTTTCTGATAAAAAGGACCTCCCCTCTGAGGAGGAAGAAGAAGGAGAGTAGATGGAACCCAGGTCAAGGATTCCTATACCTCCTCTGTTTGACAAGTTCTTATATTTTTTGATAGCTGAGGCATGTAGATCCTTACAGTTCAAGGAGAAGCAGTCCATAGAGACAGTGGACGTTAATCTGATTATGTCTATGTCTATATCTTCTGCTCCAAAATGTTTTCTGCGTTTATTCACTATGACCAGATTACCGAACAAGAATGGGCTGGTATGGATCAGAGAAAATATCTTCCAAAACCAAAAACACAGCCTTTTCCCTTTTTAGAAGAAAAATACCGCAGGTGAGAAGCCCCACTGCTGGTGGACAAGGTGGTGTATAATTCGGTCAAGCACACCATCATCCCTATCGAGGGTTCTCTGGCCTTATCAGATTCACACAACAAACAAGTGTATGCCGCATGTGGGAAGGCTTTTGCTTCAACTATATGAACCTTCGTATCTCATTTGCTTCCTTTATAAGTACCAGAGCCTTAAACTTATGGGTCTGTACCCCAGACAGCTTTATCCTGCCAGATTCAGAAGGGGCAAGCATTTTGCAGTTGATTTACCATGGCCTCCAGTTTTCTCTGTGATTCCACATGGAGAACTAGCGCATGTTGGCCCGTTTGGCCTATCACATTATGCCAGCCATGCGAGGTGTCTGGCTTAGGCACTGGGCTGCTGATCAAGCTTCAGAGTCTCTTTAACCTACCCTGTGAGGGTAGTCTGCTCTTTGGATCCAGCCTGGATGCCATTTTGAAGGAGTTCCAGGACAAAAAGGGCCATCTTCCAGAATCAAGACAACAGCGCAAGACTACCTCAGTTCAGAGAGGTCACGGTAATAACCGACGCAGGCCAATTTCGGGGGGTCATCCCTTTCAGAACTTTCGTAACCAGAGAAATGGAGGAGCCTATTCAGGTAACAAGGGTTACAGTAATAGAGGGGCCTGGCCTAATGCTGTGGAGGAGGCCTAAGCCATAAGCCTGGTACCTCACAATGAGGATACGTGGGCCCATCTCTGCCCCTCTTCCCATGGTGGAAGACTACAGGATTTTTATTTAAGATAGGCCCAAACAACGTCAGATGCATGGATTCTGGAAATTCTAGCAATAGGATATGTGATAGAGTTCTCAACAATTCTCTCAAGAGGGCAATTGTTACCATCCCTGGTCTCCAAAGACTCTGCAAAGAGACAGGCGGCGTCAGAGACTCGAGTCATCTCATTCAAATCGGAGCAATAATTCCATTTCCATGAAGCGAGCTAGGTCAGAGATTCTACTTGATCTACTTTGTAGGTCCCAAAAAAGACAAGGGGCTTCAGGCCCATTTTGGATGTGAAGCATCTGAACAGGTTCGTGCACCACACGGCATTCAAGATGGAGTCCCTAAGGTCAATTATTTGTGTGGTTCAGTCGGGGGACTTCCTAGCATAGATAGATCTGATGGACACCTACCTTCACATTCCCATCCATCAGTCACACCAGAAGTATCTCAGCTTCTCTATACCGGGCCAGCATTTCCAGTACAGGGCACTTCCCTTCGGCCTTGCGACAGCCCCCAGGGTTTTCTCAAAGGTGCTGATAGTCCTGGTGGCTCAACTTTGGAAGGAAGGGCATCATGTCTATCCTTATCTGGATGATCTGTTCATCCATGCACCAGCGTTGTCCTTGGCAAGAAAGTCGGTGCTTAGGTAGCTGGAGATGCTCGAATCCCACAGCTGGGTGGTGAACTGGGAGAAGAGTTCTCTCGAATCATCTCAAACCTTGAGGCACCTGGGAGCAGTCTTCAACATGAAACATGGGAGGGTTTTCCTGTCATCATACCGGATAGAGATTCTTCTGAAGGAAGTTCAGTGGCTCAGGGCTCAGCCATCACCCTCAACCCTAGCATGCTATGCGTCCTAGGCCTCATGGCAGCAGCAGCAATAGATCTAGTCCTGTTGGCTGGTTTTCATATGCAATCCCTGCAAATGGGATTGCTGACAGCCTGGGTTCTGACAGCAGGAGATTATCAAGCCAGTATCTCTCTTTCCCCTCAGCTATGCTACTCCCGAGTTGGTGGGTGAGTGTGGAAAATCTGAGCAAAGGGGTTCCTTTGGAACTTCCCCCAGAACTGCTTTTAACAGCAGATGCCAATCTGCACGGTTGGGGAGCAGTCCTGGACCAAATTACTACTCAAGGGACATGGTCAGTCCAGGAACAACATCTCCATATAAATGTTCTGGAAATTAGGGCAGTCCATCTAGCTCTTCCTCATTTTCAAAATCTATTGCAGTCAAAAGTGGTGAAAATAAAGTCAGACAATGCCATAATAGTGGTGTACATAAACAATCAAAGAGGCATGAAGAGCAGGGAGATGCTAAAAGAAGCCTCCGATCTTCTTCGGGTGGGCAGAGGAGAATCTTCTGTCTCTGTCAGCAGTCAACCTAGCTGGAGAATTGAACGTTCAAGCAGACTGGCTAAGTAGTAAAAATGTTCACCCAGGGAGGTGGAGGTTGAATCCAGAAGTGTTTGACCTCCTGTGCAAAAGGTTCAAATGGCCTCAGATTGATCTGTTTGCCTCCAATATCTGTGCTCAGACTCCAAAGTTTTTCAGCTGGTATCAGTGTCTGCAAACAGTGGCAGTGGACGCTCTGTCCCAGGAGTGGGGCTTCAACAGAGCATATGTGTTCCCTCCATTGCCTCCTCTTCCCAGGGTCATACAAAAGATGAGACACTCAAGAGGAAGTTTTCTTCTATTAGCTCCAGAGTGGCCAAGAAGACCGTTGTTCTCTGATCTGGCAAATCATTCTCAACAAGCACCCTTTTGCCTTCCAGCGCAGGAAGACCTTCTGTCTCGGGTCCCATTTTGCACCCAAATCCAGGGGCAATGCAGCTCGCGGCCTAGCTCCTGAAAGGAGGAGACTCCTAAAACTAGGTTTTTGTAGGAAGGTAGTGAAAACTCTAATGGTTGCACGGAAATCTTCCACCTCTGCAGCTTATGCTTATGTATGGTCCACCTTTTCATCATGGACCAGGCAGAAGGAGCTCCACCCTTCCAGGCTTCAATTCCACAGATCTTGGACTTCTTGTAGAAAGGCATGGGAAAGGGTTTGGCCCTGAGCACTCTGAGATGCCAGGTCTCCACACTCTGAGCGTCTTTGGGCATCTCTCTGGGACTAATAGAGAGGTAATTCACTTTCTACATGCGGTTAGCAAGAGTTGACCTGTCTTCCAATCCCTGGTTCCTTCATAGGATCTAAATATGGTTTTGCTCTTTGTAAGGAGCCTTTTGAACTGCTGCCATCCATTCCCACTGGATGTGATGACATACAAAATGTGTTTTCTGCTGACTATCTGCTCAGCCAGGAGGACTGGTGAGCTCCAGGTCTTGTTGCACAAAGAACTGCACCTTATTATGCATAAGGACAAGGTGGTACTCAGAACAGTCCTGTCTTTTAGCACAGCAATTAAAAGGCGGCTAAACAAATAAGCCAGGGCCAAGGCAAAAGCAGTTACTTACAGAAGCAGAAGAAAGGCCCAGCATCACGAAAACCATGCTGCACACAGCCATCAAACTGTTGCAGCTTTAAGTTAAATCCTTTAATTAGTAATCTAAGCAGATAAAAGTTCACCAAAGCAGGTCAGATTCACACAGCAGGTAACCAGGTGAGGAAACAACCCCTCCTCAACATCACAGTTAAACATTTTCATGTAAGAAACACTTTGTCAAGGCTTGAGAAAATGTTTCTTACATGAAAACGTTTGGCTGTGACGTTGTGGAGGGGGTGAAGCTGCGGCAATTTGATGGCTATGTGTGCAAGGTGGTGACCGTGATGCCAGGCCTTTCTTCTGCTTCTGTAAGTCCCGTCTTTCATTCCAAAAGTGCCTACAGCCTTCCATGTGAATCAGGAAATATGTCTTCCGTCCTTTTGTCCACAAACATCTCATTCAAAGGAAAAGGAGTTGCACAGGTTAAACGTGATGGGCTGTTAGAACATACCTCAAATGGATGGATGTGTTCTGGAAATCGGATAGCCTGTTTGTTCTCTTTAGGACAGCCAAACAGGGCCAAAAAGCCTCTAAGGCCACTCTAGTTAGGTGAGTGAGGACTTGCATTGCTAAGGCTTATGTCGCAGTAAAGAAGAGGCCTCTGCCCCTTATCAAAGCTTCTTGGGCACAGAGGGGTGAAGCATCTGTTTTAGAGCTATATGTGGTCCTCCGTCTCCATTTTCACCAAACACTGCAAAGTGGATGTTCAGAGCTCTGCTGATGCAGCCTTTGGTCGCAGAGTATTACAGGCAGCAGTTCATAGGTGATCTGTTAAACAGTATTGGTTTCTGACATATGGGATAATATTCTCCCCTCTCCTGATTGGTCTGGGTACTGCTTCTTAGAACCTGGTGGTAATGACTTCCCATTGACAAAGTGGAGCACTACAGAAAGAAGAAATTAACTTCATACTTACCGTTATTTCGATTTCTGTTAGCTCCGTCATTGTCAGTGGGACCCCTCAGGAGCCTGCTCCTGTGGGAGAATATTATCTGGTATGCCAGTGGGGGATGCCTATTATTTCATTACAAATTTTTTTTTTTTTTTTTTTTACAGTTTTGGCATCCTTTTGTTTTTTCTGCTGCACTGTTTTATTAATAAAAAAAAAAAAAAAAGTTGCAGAGGATGCTGATGGACTGGGATGAGTAGATTTTCTACCCACCTCATCAGAAAGAAACACAGTCCGAACAAACCAAGAGCCAGCTATGAAGGGCATCCTTTTTCATATCTATCAGCAAGGTAAAACAGTTTTTCTAGCTAGCAATTAGAAGGTAGAGTGTAGTAAAGTTTTTTTCAGTTTGGTGTATTATGTTGTATAATTTATAAAATGGACATCATACTAACATACTAAAATGCCAGCAGAATAGGCCTAATGGTCTTTCGTGTCTGCTCATTTGGACAGCCCCCACCCTGGGTGCTGACCTTGCTGCCCCCCTCACCTTCTCTGGCTTCTCCCTTCCCAGTTCCGGATATTCTTGCTGCATTGGATTTTGCTTCCAGAACCCTTCCCCTGTACCTGTCCCACCCCCTCTTGAACCCCTCCACCGTCTCTGCCTCCACCAGCCCCCTAGGCAGTGCATTCCATGGCTCCACCACCGTCTCAGTGAAGTAGCACCTCCTCCTTTCTCCCCTGAATCTTCCCCCCTCCAGCTTCCACCCATGCCCTCTAGTGGCCCCTCCTCCTTCCTTTGAAGCACCCTGACTGTTCCTTCCCTATTTACCCTCTTCATGTACCTGAAGACCTCTATCATGTCCCCCGGGTCCCTTCTCTCTTCCAGTGTGTACATATTTAGCTCTTCGAGCCTCTCCTCATAGGTCCTGTCCCCCAAGCCCCAAATCATTTTGGTTGCCCTCCACTGGACCCACTCCAGGAGTTTAATGTCCTCTTTAAGTGTGGCCTCCAAACACCGCAATACTCAAGGTGCGGCCTCACCAAGCAGTTATACAGAGGAGTATCCGTCCCTCCTTCTGAGGTGATCCCCTAGCGATGCATCCCAGCATCCTGTTGGCCTTGGCTGTTGCCCTCCTACAAGTCCCAGAGTTGTTCATCTTGACATCCACCACCACCCCAGGTCCCTCTCAGCCATCGAGACTTGTAGCATTCCCCGGGTGTACACTTGGCCCAGGTTTCTGGCCTCCAGGTGGAGTACTTTGCATTTCCTGCATTGAACCTCGGCTTCCACTTTCTAGACCATCTCTCCAGAGCCTCTAGGTCCCCCTGTAGGCCACCCTCCCCTCCTCCCCATCCACCACCGCCCCAGTTTTGAGTCATCCGCAAAGAGACTCATCTCACTCTTGATTCCTGTCCTTATGTCAGAGACGTAGGCGTTGAACAGGAGGGGCCCAAGGACTGATCCCTGTGGGACCCCACTAATGACCCTCCTTGGGGATGAGACTATCCTGCCAACTATGACCCTCTGGGTCCGGTCCTGGAGCCAATTGCCTATCCATCTGATCATCTGGTTCCCCACCCCCATTTCTCCTAGCTCATCCAACAGGCCCACGTGAGGAACAGAGTCAAATGCCTTGCTGAAGTCTAGAAAGAGGATGTCCACTGGTCTACCCAGGTCCAAGACACTCAGTCATAGGACTCCACAAGGGTTTGTCTGACACGATTTCCCTGGGACGAATCTATGCTGTCTATCGTCCAGGCACCCTGACTTTTCCAGGATCTCCCCCCACAGTCTCTCCTTGACAATGCCCTCCATCACCTTGCCCACCACCGATGTCAGGCTGACAGGCCTGTAGTTCCCTGCCACCTCCCTTGATCCCCCCTTGTGGATAGGCACTATATGCACCACCTTCCAGTCCTGGGGCACCCACCCTGTCCTCAGAGAGATGGTGAAAAGCTCCACCAGGGGTTTCGCCAGGACATCCGCAAGTTCCTTCAGCACTCTGGGATGTAATTTATCCGGCCCCGGTGCTTTCTCCGTCTTAAGGGAGCTGAGGGCTTCCCTCACTTTCTCTGCTGTGATTTCCACTTCCAGTACCTCTTCTTCCTGCTTAGCCCTCCCTCCTGCCAGTGATGCCTCCCCCTCTCCCCAGACCCGCTGATTGGTAAGGGTCCCTCCTCCTCAGTATCTCTGTCTCCTCCCATGTATGATGCAGCACCCCCATTTTCCTTGATGAAAACTGAGGTGAAGTACTCATTTAGTACCTCAGCCTGCTCCCCCGGGTCTTGTGCCTATCTCTCCCCTGATTTAATCCTGCTAATCTGCCCCTTCACCCTTTGTTTTTCCCCAATGTATCTAAAGGGCCCCTTGTTCCCTCTCCTAATTTCCCTGGCCAGGTTCTGCTCCTTCCTTGCCTTAGCCGCCCTCAACACCCTAGTGGCCCTTCTAGCCATCAGCCTATACTCCCCTCGATCCCTTTCACTCCCTGAGCACTTGAATTGCCTATAGGCTGCCTTCTTTCCCCGCACCAGCTCCTGGACCTCCCTGGTCCACCAGCAGGGTTTTCGGGCCCTACCGCATTTTTGTCTTACTCTTGCACCGGTGCTGGTAGCATCCTGTACCCCTCTTCTGATGATTTCCCACCTACTGTCAGCGTCCATGTCTGACCCAATGACATCCAAATGCTCCTTAAGGATCCTTCCCATTTCCTTAAAATCCATCCCCCTGAAGTCAGTTACCTCCATCTTTGTGCAGCCTTCTAGCCCACCTAGGTCCAGGCAGAACCAAACCGTGGCATGGTCACTCCCCGCCAATAGGTCCCTTACCTGCAGGCCCCCAGTCTGGTCACTGTCTGCCAGGACCACATCCAGTACCCGCGCCTCCCTGGTCGGTTCCCCCACCTGCTGAGTTAGGAACGCGTCTTGAAAGACATCCAACAACCTCTGTTCCCTGGTCACAGAGGATGTCATAGTCTCCCAGTCTGTTCCTGGCATGTTTAAGTCCCCAACACCACCACCGTTCCTCTGCCCAGTCTGCAGTGTCTCCCAACATCTGCCACCAGACTCTCCTCCAGCTCCTCCGCCAGGGCAGGGGGTCTATATACCACTCCTATTTTACTCTCTTGCCCCCCTTGTTATCAAGGTGACGCAAATCGCCTCCACGGTTCCCTCCTCTACTCCCCCTATGCCAGTGCAGTTTTTGACTATCATTGCTACCCCTCTTCCCCTTCCCTCCCCCCTATCCTTTCTGAACATAGTACATAGATACATAGACAGTGTCGGCAGATAAGGGCCTATGGCCCACCCAGTCTGCCCATTTGAGCTTGTAAGTTCAGTTTATGTTTCCTAGAAGTCTGTTGCCCCTTACCCCTGACCTCCATAATTCCTTTATGTCTGTCCCATGCATTCTTAAATCCCGTGATTGTTTCAGCCCCCACCACTTCCTCTGGCAGGGTGTTCCACTTGTCAACCACCCGTTCTGTGAAGAAATTCTTCCTCATGTTTTCTCTGAATCGTCCTCCCTCCAACTTCATCCCATGCCCTCTAGTCCTGGAACATCTTTTTCGCTTGAAAATAGTGTATTCAAACAACATGAAGTCTTGCTATCTTATGACTATTGAAGTTTGTCCCACCATTAGAACTGCTCCGGAGGTGAAAGAGTTAACTCCATTCTAAGAACGGAACTTAGAACTCGAGCTCTATTAGAGAAGCTCTGTCTTGGTTATTTCAAACTCAAACTGTCAGATTCTTTACTCCGCCTCACTGAACAGTCGCTCCGGAGATTTCTCCTACTGCTGGTTCATTTCTCGGTTTAAACAGTATTTTTCTCGGTTAAATTCAACCCATGAGTATTTTTATTTTAACCGCTAAACCGATCGGTTCAAGCTCTGTCTGTGGTATTGTAAGTAATAGACAGGTTTTATTTCTGTGTGGAACTTGTAAATGTTTATCGGTTCGGTTCGAACCGATCAGGTTGTTTAAAACTTTAAAGAGTAAGCATTTTAAAGCTTTTAGAGTGCGGTTCCAGGTTCTTATCGGTTCTAAAAAAGACGGATTTCATTACGGTTTGTTCCATGACCCGTGACACGGTTGGGAACCGATAAGGGTGTCTTGCCTGGCACTGCCGTTAAAAGGGCAAGTTTCTTGGTTAGGCTGGCATCATGTCTGAGAAACCCAAAAGAAAAAACCGCCCACTGGTTTTAACACTGTAGTGTTCTGGGGAAGCCTTGCCAAGGCTGACCCACACCACATGTGTTTAAGTCTGGGGTTGACCACCCCAATTCAGACCGCCAGATTGGTAAAAATTCCCTGCAGCCACCCTGGATAAGAGAGTGGGCAGGCTCAGGGAACGAGAGGCCAAAAAGTCCGCTGACCCGGATGGCCAGCCCGGTTCGGTGCCAACCGAACCGGAGGAAGTGCCCTCTGACCAGGGCGAGACTTCCTCGGGCAAACATAAAGCTGGCTCTGAGGAGCTAGTTCCAGCTAAGAAAACTAAAAAATCAGCAGGTAGGGAGTCCAAAATTCCTTCCCCAACTGCTGCAGAAATAGCAAAAGCTATACAAATTGTACAGTCACTTTCCCCGGTTCCGTCCGAACCGCCTCTGTCTAGTAAAGGTTGGTTCGGCGGTTCCATCAGTTCAAGAATATGATACTGGAGATTTTTATGAACCAGAGGAGGGAGTAAGATTATGAACAGTGGAATGTGACTTTGAGAGTCTGGATGTGCCCATTGAACGGACATCTCCCCAGACTGACCCTTAGAATCTCCCGTATGCTTTCTGGGTCCCCTTCTCATTTTCTGTTTTATAAAAGGTTGCTGATCCTCAGCTCCTATTGGAGGAAGCTGTGGATGAGCAAGAGGAACCTGATTTTGTAGAAAGGATGGATATTCCAGAGTCTAGGAGATTGTCTATTCCCTGCATAATTCATTTAGAAACAAACAATAAAAATTTTTAAAAGCTCCTAATTCTGTGCCTCCTGTGGAAAAAAGATGGACAGGAGGTACACTCTGTCAGGTCCTGATACAGAATTCCTTTCACAGCATTGCAGTCATGTTGGTGTGGTTCAGGCTGCAGCCTGTGATAAAGCTAATATTCCCTTGGCTTCACATCCTCCTGACAAGGATTCCAGGAAGATTGATGCCATGGCAAAAAAAAAAAAAAAAACAATACATGGCAGCGTCCTTGGGACTCAGGCAAGCAAATTACATGGCTTTTTTTTTTTTGTAATTTTTTATTTATAGTATTTTGGTATACAAGTATACATCATACTCATTTCCTGAACAGGTATATAGAAAACATTTAGTTATTACATTACATAGGATAGTGACTATCTGTTCGGTTGGTACATCATTTGGGAGGTATCCAACAATAATATTTTCAACAATATCAAATAATAATGGAGCTTTCATGCAGCCAAAGCCCTATTTGACTTCTAGAAATTCATAACATCAAATTTAACAGACCTCAGGTCATAATAAAAGTTTTAGCCTCATTCTGATAAAAGTAAAAGAATCTCTACTCCGGAGTAACCCCTTGCAGATCTGAGAGCTTATTAGCGCTATCCGCAGCCAGATGGGATTTTGCCCTCCTTCATATAACAAGACGGAATATACTTTCCGTTAAAGCTGTGCCCCAGAATAAATTTCAGATCGACTGCTAAGTAAACACTGAACATGCCCCTCAATGTGGTGTGACAAGTTACTGGGTCTTCCAAGCACAGCTACTCTGCTGATCGTGACAAAATAGAAGCAATAGTTAGCCCAAAATATTTTGACATCAGTTAAATCATCTCAGTGGGGCACGCAGGCTTTGCAGTCATAATACTACATCGTTCATAGTGTAAAATGAGCTTTGAAAATCCACACCTACTAAGCTTTCCCCAGACTTTAAAGAATGCTGTTCAGCATTTACCGTGACCAAACCTTAATAATAGATTGTCCAATACTGGGAGAAAAGAAAAAACCTAGTGGAGAGAGCATGGTATTTATTTACTATCAGAAGCTCCGAGTCTCTGCAGAGTTTTAATGAATGATAATTTCCCTCTCTCAGGACTTATTGTCTCTAAGTTAATTTAGTCCCCTTCCGAATCTTCTTCTTCTGATGGTTGAGCTTCCCGTTGTCTTTTGGAGAATATATTTTCAATGCAAGTCCCAGCTTCTTTTGGATCCGTAAACCGATATTGACGCCGGTTTATAGTGAAACACAATCGAGCAGGGAAAGCGAGGGAATAAGATATGTCCATCTCTCGAAGGCGCTTTTTTACTGTGTCAAAGGCCTTCCTCCTCATGCGGGTAGCGTACGAGATGTCTGGGAAAAATAAAACACGGGCCTCGTCCACATAGATTGGGGCTTTGTTTCTCAGGACCCCCAACAACAGATCTCTCTCGCCCGGGGAGCGCAGTGTGAGAAGCACCGTGCGTGGGTTTGCCAGTTCATTAGAGGGTCGCCTCAGATTAATTCGGTAAGCCTTGATTATTTTAAATTCTGTTAACTCAGTTATGCCCTCCAACCAGAATTGCAGATATTGCAATAAGGATTCGCCTTCAGACCCCTCGGGCAATCCAAGAACACGGATATTGGCAGCTCGTATTGAATTTTCCAGCTGCTCCACGCGGCTTCTAAGTGCTGCTTGCTCTTTGAGCGATGTCACCGTGGCGGCCAGGGCCTTTCCCGCCGTAGCTTCCGTCTGTTTGGTTGCTTCCCCCAGCGCTTCCATTCTATGCTCCATAGTGATAAATTTTTCAGTAAAATTATCCAACTTCTGGTCCATCTGTTGTACCGTTTGGTGAGTACTTGCACGCTGTTTGGAGAGTCGACAGTGTAGCTCCATTTGCATCTGAGTTAGAGGCATGAGATGGGCCTGGAGGATCTTCAGCGGTTTGGTAAATGAAGATCGTAGGAAGAAATCCTGCTTATTTGTCTTCGATCGACCCATTATGAGCTTCAAAACACGAATTCTGTTGCAGAAGTTCCTCTTTATTGATGTGTTATGGCTGTAGATAGTTCCAAGCTCATAAAATTGTAACTTTATAGTTTTATTAAGCTGCAATAGGAGCTCCAGAGAAAGGCTGCTGCTGGCTGGGCTGCTAGCTCCGCCCCAAATTACATGGCTTATGTAAGGTTTCAAAATCTAGATGGGACACTGTCTGGCTTTGTTAAACAGGCCTCTGGCCAGCTTGCTAATGAGCTGGAGCAGTGGCTGCTGATGGCATTGAGGCATCCAATGCTGCTGTGGATTTTAATGATGTATCCTCTAGAGTCATGGCTACATCTGTCAGCTTTTCACAGGTTAGCCTGGCTCAGGTGCTGACCTGGCACAGGATACCCAGACTAAGGCTATGGATTTTCCTGTGGTAAGATTCTCTCTGTTTGGGGAGCAGACAGAGAATTATGTGAAGGAACTGGATGAATATAGGACTACCTATAAGAGTGCTCAGGCTAAGGAGCTGCAAGCCACCCTCAGAGGCAGACCCCAGGGGTAGGGGTAGGCCTTTCACAGGCCTTCACCAAACCCAGGCCTCCTCTGCTTATGTTCCAGAGGGGGTTCTTCAGAGGAGAAGGCAGACGGGGTGTGAGCAGGCCTGCTCCCACCCCTCAGCCTAAAGCACCTGCCAAACAGGCACCCTGTTGGAGGTGCCCAGGGCCGATTCTCCTTTACCTGTAGAGGCAGGTTGGCTTACTTCATTCGAACTAGGAGTCTCTAACTCAGACAAGTGGGTCCTGGAGTAGTAGGTCAGGGTCTGGTTCTCAGCTTCAAAAATTTCCAAAGATGAGAATCCGATCTTTCCCACCTGCAAACCCTTTAGAGACCTTTTCTTAGAAACAGAAGTCTCATCCCTCCTGGCTCACAGAGCTGTAGAATGGTTTCTCCCCTACATCAGGGCAAGGGTCTGTACTCCAGATATTTCCTTACCCGGAAAAAGACAGGAGAATGGCGGCCCATTTTAGACCTGAGATATCTGAACAAGCACCTTTTGAAACCAAAGTTCAAGATGGTAACTCTGGCAATGATTTTACCCTTTCTAGGCCAGGGGACTGGCTAGCCTCCTGGACCTCAAGGATGCCTATTTTTCATGTCCTAATCAGAAGCTCCCACCGAAAGTACCTCAGATTTGAACTGCCCTCAGGTCACTACCAGTTCAGAGCAATGCCCTTCGGCCTCTCTCGCCTCAAGGGTATTACAAATGTCTGGCAGTAGCAGTTGCTCATTTAAGAAGGCAAAGGATTGCTGTCTTCCCTACCTGAGACTGGCTCATTGTAGGCCAGTCCCCAGAACAGAGTCAGATCTCACCTGCAAGTTACCCAGCAGCTGCTCACTCTCTCTGGGCTTATGCTCAATCTTCCAAAGTCAGTTCTGGAACCTGTTCAGGTGCTCACCTTCACTTAGGTGCAGAATGGATAGAAAGCAGGCCAGAGCCTTCCTACCCTTAGAAAGGTAAGAACCTGGTGGCTCTGGCCTCCTCCTTCACTCTGCAGGTCTCGACCAGCAAGATACTTCTTACAGCTCCTGGGCACATGGCTGCGCCCACAGCTGTAGTGCAAGGAGCAAGATTTCAGATGAGGACATTCAGTTTCACTTGAGAGCCTTTTGGTCTCAGAGAAGAGACCCCTTCCAAGTTGGTCCCAGTGACTCGAACCTGATCCAGGCCCTCCAGTGGTGGCAGGATCAGAGCAATTTAAGGCTGGGGGTCCCTTTCATTCCTCTGTCTCACTCCTTGACCCTCACTACGGATGCATCCCTCCTGGGGTGGGGAGCCCACATGGGCGACCTCTCCACTCAGGGAGTGTGGTCCCCTCAGGAATCTCTGCTCCACATCAATTTGCTGGAGCTCAGAGCTGTCTTTCTAGCACTTCAAGTGTTTTCTGCGTCTGTTCAGAACAAAGTGGTATAAGTCAGAACAGACAACACCACAACAATGTGGTACATCAACAAGCAAGGGGCACTCGGTCTTTGGCCTTGTGCACCGAGGCAATCAAGTTGTGGTCTCTGGCCATTCCTGAACACTTCCGATAGCAGTTCACCTTCCAGGAAAGGACAATGTCCTGGCAGATGCTCTCAGCAGGTTCCCAGGGCCATCACGATGGTCTCTGGATCCTCAAATACTGGGATAGTTTCTGCCAGATGGGGCACCCTCAGATAGATCTTTTGCAGCCCAGACAATCACCAACTTCCACTGTTCTGTTGCAGGCCCCAGTGTTGGGCTTAGTCCCTGGATGCCTTTCTTCTAGATTGGGAAGGGAAGTTTCTTTACGCCTTTCCCCCCTTCCCTCTCCTATTCAAGGTGCTAGTCAAAATCAGATCCCAGCCTTGCAGGGTGATTCTGATTGCCTCAGATTGGGCCAGGCAGCCCTGGTACCAACTCCTTCTGTCCCTAGCAGTCCATCTTCCCCTGTGTCTCCCCGGAATCACAACCTGTTAACCTGTGCCCAGGGGAGAGTTTGGTATCCGAACCTCAAATCCCTCAACCTCAAGGCCCGGCTCTTGAGGAGCTAGAATTTGCTGACCTCACGCCTTTCTCAAGGTGTGCCTTAAATCCTAAAGGCTTCTAGGAAGCCTTCTACTAGAGCTACTTATAATTCTAAGTGGAAAAGTTTTTCCATCTGGTGTTCTGGAAACATATTTCCGGAATCTGCGATTTGCCCATTGTTTTGGACTATATGGTCCATCTTAATTCTTTGGCCTGAGACCAGCTACCCTGAAAGTACATTTGGCAGCTGTCTCTGTTTTTGTTCAACAGGAAAGCCCTCCTCTTTCCGCTCACCCTGTATTTTCCAAGTTTTTAAAGGATTACTTCATATTAATCCACCTTTAAGGATCCGGCCCTGCCTGAGATCTTAATGTTTGCATTGCTCAGTTAATGCAACCCCGCTTGAACCTCTGTCTTCTGCAGAGCTTAAGTACTTAACTTGAAAACTGTTTTCCTAGTGGCTATCACTTCTGCCAGGCGCTAAGTGAGTTCAAGCCTTGTCAGTAGAAACTGACTTTATTTCTTCCACAAGGACAAGGTAGTCCTCAGGACTAACAGGAGTTTTTGCCTAAGGTGGTTTCAGATTTCCATCTTAATCAATCTATCTCCTTCCAGTGTTTTCACTGATCATTTCTCCTCTGGCGAGAGGAATTGCACAGTTTAGATGTTAAGAGGCCCTAAGTTACTATGTAGACGCACTAAGGGTCACAAGTTAAAGATCCCTCCAACTTTTCTCACTTATGGTGAGGTCGAGAAAAGGAGACCTGCCACTAAGAGATCAGTTGCCAGGTGGATTGTCTCTTGTATCCAATTTTGTTATCAAAACTGGGAAGGTTCCCCTTCAGGCCTGAGGGCTCACTCTACCAGAGGTACAGCGCATCTATAGCTGCTGTTAGAGACATCCCTATTTTAGAAATATGTCAAGCAGCTACCTGGAAAGCGGTACACACTTTCTGTAGCATTACTCCTGGATGTCAGGCAGGAGAAATCGGTTTAACACAGCTATGCTTCAGAGCCTATTCTAAGTAGGTTCTGTCCCTCCTCCATGGAGGTACTGCTTATGTGTGCAATAGTCATAAATATAGCAAGACTTCATGTTGTTTGAAGAAAAATTACTCACCTTAGTAATGTTGTTTCTTCTAATGGAGTCTTGCTATATTATGACCTCCCCAGCCTGCCCTCTCAGAACTTCTACTTGGGTATGGGGTGGGCAGAGTCATGGGCACTAGTTATGCCCATTATATATTTTCCACCCCTTCTTGGGGTTTTGAGGGTGTGGTGTTTTATTTTATCTTGTATTACTTCTCATATTATTATATTATACTATTACTTTTGGTCCCTTGACTTGAGTCTTTGTGTTGGGACCAGGATTGGGTGTTAATATTTAGGTAGCCAGTTGGCTAGTGTAGGTTACAGCTTTCATACAGACCTTAGTGAGTTTTTGCTCGTAAAGTTCTGACAGTTTGAGTTTGAAATAACCAAGACAGAGCTTCTCTAATAGAGCTCGAGTTCTAAGTTCCATTCTTAGAATGGAGTTGAATCTTTCACCTCCGAACAGTTCTAATGGTGGGACAAACTGCAATAGTCATAATATAGCAAGACTCCATTAGAAGAAACAACATTACTAAGGTGAGTAATTTTCTTCCTGCACCCTGTTCCTCCTGTAAGATACTTGTATGTCTCATCATATCCCTCTCCCTCCTCCTCTCCTCCAGGAGTATATGTTCAGTTCCTTCAGCCTGTCTTCATAGGACTTGTGATGCAATCCATGCACCATCTTTGTTGCCCTCCTCCTGAACCTTCTCTACCCTGTCTATGTCCTTACGTAGGTATGGTCTCCAGAACTGTATACTGTACTCAGGTGAGGCCTCACTAGTGTCTTGTATAGTGGAATTATGACCTCCCTTTCCCTGCTGGTAATGCCCCTGCCTATACATCCCATCATCCTATTTGCTTTACCTGCTGCCTTGTCACACTGTTTCCCTACCTTGAGGTCATCAGAGATGATAACCCCAAGATCCCTTTCCTGCTTGGTGCATGCTATATCCTCACCCCCAACTGATATATTTTGCCAGGGTTTTTGTGCCCCTATGCATTATCTTGCTTCTTTGCATTGAATTTCAACTGCCAAACCCTGACCATTCTTCAAGTTTCTGCAGATCCTTCTCATTCTGTCTACACCTTCTGGTGTGTCTACTCTGTTACAGAGCTTTGTGTCATCAGTGAACAGTGAAATTCTGCCTTCTAGGTCCTGCGCAATGTCACTGATGAAGATGTTGAATAGGACCGGTCCCAGCACTGATCCTGGTACCCCACTGGTCACTCTTCCCTCTGTGGAGTGACAGCCATTTACCACCATCTGTGTCCTGCCACCCAGCCAGTTACCCACCCACCACTACTGTCCTACCCACCCATATTCCCCAGTTTGTGTAATAGTCTTCTATGTGGCACAGTGTCAAAGGCCTTGCTGAAGTCCAGATAGGCCATGTCCACTGCCCTCCCCTGATCCACCTCCCTAGTCACCCAGTCAAAAATTCAATGAGGTTGGTCTGATACGACCTCCCCTGGTGAAACCATGCTGCCTTGGTCCTGTAGTCCATTGACAGACCAGATGTTCCACAATCTCTCCTTCAGTAGTGCTTCCATGATCTTCCCCACTACCGGGTGAGGCTGACTGGTCTGTAGTTCCCTGCTTCCTCTTTGTTCCCACTTTTGTATAAAGGGACTACATCTGCTATCCTCCAGTCTTTGGGTACCTCTCTGTTTCCAGTGATTGGCTAAACAGGATAGCCAGAGGTTCAGCCACCACCTCTCTTAGTTTTTTAAGGACCCTGGGGTGCATCCCATCTGTCCCGGTTGCTTTATCAACTCTGATTACTTCCAGTTCCTTCAGGACCCTTTCAAACAACATGAAGTCTTGCTATATTATGACATATGCAGTGAGTCCCAACCTTAGTGCTCCGGAGGTGAAGAGTTAACTTTCCAGGCCAGGCATGGAACACTGAGCTCGAGCTCGGTTGAAAACTCTGTCTGTTGTTCTTCAAACTCAAACTGTCAGATTCTTTACTCCGCCTCACTGAACAGTCGCTCCGGAGATTTCTCCTTCTGCTCGGTTCATTTTGTCGGTTAAAGTATTATTTTCTCGGTTTTTTGACCTAATTTAATCCGAAACCGGTCGGTTCAAGCTCTATCTGTGGTATTTATAAGTACTAGATAGGTTTTACATTTACTTTCTGTGTGGAACTTGTAAACGGTTTATTGGCTCGGTTTGAACCGATCAGGTTGTTTAAAATATATTAATCTGTCCTTTAGAGTGTGGTTACGGGTTTTTATCGGTTCTAAAAAAACCAGATTTTATTACGGTTTTTTCCACGACCCGTGACACGGTTGGGAACCGATAAGAGAGTCTTGCTTGGCGGATTGCCATAAACAGGCAAGTTTGGTTAGGACTGGCACTATGTCTGAGAAACCCAAAAGAAAAACCGGGCCACTGGGTTTTCAACACTGCAGTGTCTGTAGGAAAGTCTTTGCTAAGGCTGACCCCACACCACCTGTGTTTGTTGTCTGGGTTTGACCACCTCAGTGCAGTCTGCCAGATTTGCAAGAATTTTCCTGCAGCTACCCTGGAAAAGAGTTTGGTAGAGCTTAGGAAAGGAGGCCAAAAATCGCTGACCTGGATAGCCCGGCCGGTTCGGTTTCAGCCGAACTGGAGGGAGTGCCTCTGACCAGGCGAGACTTCCTCGGGCAAAAGGAGGCCAACTCTGAGAGTGGGTTCAACAAAAGGACTAGAAAATCAGCTGGTGTGACAAAACTTTCCTCTCCAACCGCTGAAGAAATAGCAAGCGATTAAAATTGTCCAGTGCCTTCCCGGTTCTGACTGAACCGGCACCATCAAATCAAAAGCTTGATCGGTTCCCTGATTCAAGAGTATGATTTAGAGGAATTTTATGAACGGAGGAGGAAGGAGTATGAGAAAGAGTGAATGTGGTTGAAAGTCTGGATGTGCCCATTGAACCGGACATCTCCCCAGACAGACCTTCAGGTGTCTCCTCCTAGGCTTTCTGAGTCCCTTCTATTTATGTTTTATAAAAAGTGGCTGAAACCCTCCAGCTCCCCATGGAGGAAGCTGTGGATGATCAAGAGGAGCCTGACTATGTAGAAATGATAGATATCCCAGAGTCTAGGAGACTGTCTATTCCTTTGCATAAATCTTTGGGAAACAGTAGTAAAATTCAAAACTCCTTACACTATACCTCCTGTGGATAAGAGAATGGACAAGAGGTACACATTGTCAGGCTCTGATATGGAGTTCCTACACAACAATGCAGCCATGTTGGGGTAGTGCAGGCTACAGCCTGTGACAAGACAAATATTCCTTGCTACACCCGCTGACAAGGACTCCAGGAAGATTGATGCCATGGCAAAGAAACAGTGCAGCAGCATCCTTGGGACTCAGACTGGCAAATTATATGGCTTATGTTGCTAGATACCAGAAATCCAGATGGGATGCTGTTATGGCTCTGCAAAGCAGGTCCCTAGCCAGCTTGCCAAGGAGCTGGGCAGGTGGCTGCTGATGGTATTGAGGCATCTAAGGTGCAGTTCCATGCTGCAGTGGACTCTAATGATGTGTCATCAAGAGTCATGGCTACATCTGTGGCGCCATGAGAATGGCTTGGCTCAGATGTACTAGCCTGTCTGGGATACCCAGACTAAGGCCATGGATTTTCCTGTTGTGGGTAATTCTCTGTTTGGGGAGCAGACAGAGAATTACATGAAAAAATGGATGAGTATGGGACCACCTATAGGAGTGCAGAGCCAAGGAAGGCAGGCCACTCCTCAAGAGCAGCCTTCCAGGGGCAGGGGCAGGCCTTTTTCATGAGCCTTTTACCAAGCCCAGGCCTCCTCTTCAGCTTTTGCCCAGAGGTTCTTTGGGGAGAGCAGACAGGGGTGCAAGCAGACCTGCTTTCACCCTCAGCCAAAGCCCCTGCCAAGCAGGCACCCTGTTGAGGTGGCCAGGCCGATTCTCCACTACCTGTAGAGGCAGGCTGGCTTACTTTGTCCAGGACTGGAAGTCTCTAACATCAGACAAGTGGGTCCTGGAGAGTAGTAAGCCAGGGACTGATTCTCAATTTTAAAAATTTCCAAAGATGAGAACAGATCCTTTCCACCTACAAATCCATCAGAGGCACTTGCCCTAGAGCAGAAGTCTCTACCCTCCTGGCTCTCAGAGCCATGGAAAGGTTCTACCTCTACACCAGGGCAAAGTTGTACTCCAGGTACTTCCTTACCCCAAAAGACAGAGAATGGCGGCCCATCCTGGATCTCAGATACCTAAACAAGCACCTTTTAAACCAAAATTCAAAATGGTGACTTGGGAATTATTTTACCTTCTTTAAGGCCAGGGAACTGGCTAGGCGCCCTGGACCTCAAGGATACCTACTTCATATTCTCATCAAAGCTCCCATCAAAAGTACCTCAGGTTGAGCTGCACTCAGGCATTACCAGTTCAGAGCAATGCCCTTTGGCCTCACCTCTGCTCCAAGGGTATTCACAAAATGCCTGGCAGTAGCAGTTGCCTACCTAAGAAGGAAAAAATTGCCATCTTTCCTTACCTGGACGACTGGCTCCTTAGTAGGCCAGTCTCAGATAAGTCAAGTTACATCTTCAGATAACTCAGCAACTGCTTACCTCTCTAGGTTTCCTTCTGAATTTTCCAAAGTCAGTTCTAGAGCCTGTCCAGCTTCTCACCTTCATAGGCGCAGAACTGAACACAGAGGAAGCCAGAGCCTTCCTTCCTTTGGACAGGGCAAGGACCCTGGTCTCTCTGGCCTCCTTATTCACCCTGCAGGTCTCTCGACCAGCAAGGCATTTTCTGCAGCTCCTGGACACATGGTTGCTTCTACAGCAGTAGTGCAAGGAGCCAGATTTCAGATGAGGGACATTCAGTTCCATTTGAGAGCCTTTGGTCTCAAAGAAAGGACCCTCTAACCAAGTTGATCCCAGTAACGAACCCTGATCCAAGCCCTACAGTGGTGGCAGGATCAGAACAACCTGAGACAGGGGTCCCTTTGTCACTCAGTCTCACTCTTTAATCCTTACTACAGGTGCATCCCTCTTGGGGTGGGGAGCTCACATGGGTGACCTCACTACCCATGGTCTGTGGTCCCCTCAGGAATCTCTGCTCACATCAACCTGTTGGAGCTCAGAGCAGTTTTCTAGCACTTCAAGCTTTTTCCAAATCTGTTCAGAACAAAGTTGTACAGGTCAGAACAGACAACACCACTACATGTGGTACATCAACAAGCAAGAGGCACTCTGTCTCGGCCTTGTGACGGAAGCAATGAAGTTGTGGTCTCTGGCACTCCTGAACACCTCCCTTACGCAGTTCACCTCCCAGGCAGGACAATGTCTGGCAGATGCTCTCAACAGGATTTCCCAGGGCCGTCATGAATGGTCACTGGATTCCCTGGTCCTGGAGGTAATATTGCCAGATGGAACCTATGAGTAGATCTTTTTGCAGCCCCAGACAATCACCAACTTCCCTTTTTGCTGTAGGCCCCAGTGTTGGGCTCAGTCCCTCTGGATGCCTTAGTTCTCAATTGGGAAGAATTTTCTATGCTTTCCCCCTTCCTCTCCTGTTCAAAGTGTTAGTCAAATCAGATCTCAATCCTGCAAAGTGATTCTGATTGCTCCAGATTGAGCCAGACAACCTTGTATCCTCCTACTGTCCTTAGCAGTCCATCTCCCCCTGTGTCTTCCCAGGAATCACGATCTGTTAACCTGTGCAGGGAAGGGTTTGGTACCCGAACCTCAAATCTCTCAATCTCAAGGCCTGGCTCTTGAAGAGTTAGAGTTTGCTGATCTACACCTTTCCCAAGGTGTAATGGATATATTGAAGGCTTCTAGGAAGCCTTCACCAGAAACTACTACAATTCCAAATGGAAGAGGTTTTCCATATGGTGCTCTGGGAAGCAGATTTCCCCAGAATTTGCTGATTTGCCCAGTCCTGGATTATATGGTCCATTTAAACACTTTGGGGCTGAGACCAGCTACCCTAAAGGTGCATTTGGCAGCTGTCTGCTTTTATTTCAACAGGTAAACCCCTCTTCTATTTCAGCTCATCCTGTATTCTCTAAGTTTTTTAAGGGATTGCTTCACACCAGCCCTCCATTCAGGGGCCCTGCCCCTGCCTGGGATCTTAATGTTTGCATTGCTCCGCTTATGCAACCTCCCTTTGAGCCCTTGTCTTCAGCAGAGCTTAAGTATCTGACTTGGAAGACTGTGTTTCTGGTAGCTATCACTTCTGCCAGACGCACAAGTAATTACAAGCTTTGTCAGTGGAGCCTGATTTTATCTCCTTTCATAGAGATAAGGTGGTCCTCAGGACTAACAGAAAGTTCTTGCCTAAGGTGGTTTCAGATTTCCACCTTAATCAATCTGTTTCTCTTCCAATGTACTTCACTGACCATTCCTCCTCTGGCGATAGGGCTGCACAGCACAGATGTGAAGAGCCCTTAGTTACTACATTGAGGTGTACCAAGGGTCACAGGTTTGACTCCTCAACTGTTCCTCACTTATGGCGAGGTTGGTAAGGAAACCTGCCACTAAAGATCCATTGCCGGGTGGATTGTCTCTTGTATCCAATTATGTTATGAAAAGCTGGGTAAGGTTCCTCCCTCAGGCCTGAGGGCTCACTCTACTGAGAGGTACAGCTGCTTCCTGGCAGCTGCCAGGGACATCCCCATTCTAGAGATTTGTCAAGCAGCTACCTGGAAAACAGTTCACACTTTTACCAAGCATTACTCTCTGGACACCCAGGCTAGGAGTGATGCTCGGTTTGGCACAGCTGTGCTTCAGAGCCTATTTCCTAAGTAGGTTCTGTCCCTCATCCATGGAGGTACTGCTGTGTAGTCTGCATATGTCATAATATAGCAAGACTTCATGTCATTTGAAGAAAAAATTACTCACCTTAGTAATGTTGTTTCTTCTAATGGAGTTTTGCTATATTATGACCTCTTCCCCTGCCTGCCCCTCTCAGAACCTCTGTTTTTGGGATGTGGGTGGGCAGTGCACTGTTGGCACTTAGTAGATGCCCACCTTGTTTTTTCACCTCTCCTTTTTTTTGGGTGACTGGGTGTTGTGTTTTTTATTTTTTGGGTCTCCTGACTTGAGTCTTTGTTTTGGAACCAAAAAATGTGTTCTTATGTTTAGTAGCCAGTTGGCTAGTGTAGGTTTACAGCTTCCACACAGGACCTTAGTGTGTTTAGCTCGTAAAGATCTGACAGTTTGAGTTTGAAGAATAACAGACAGAGTTTTCAACCGAGCTCGAGCTCAGCGTTCCATGCCTGGCCTGGAAAGTTAACTTTTTCATCTCCGGAGCAGTTGAAGGTTGGGACTCACTGCATATCATAATATAGCAAGACTCCATTAGAAGAAACAACATTACTAAGGTGAGTAATTTTTCTTCTCGTGTAAAAGGACTTGTGTCCATTTCTGCACCATTCTCACCCTTGTACTCCTTCAGACCCATTATCCTCCTCTTCCTCAGTAAAGACTGAGCAGAAATACCATTCAATATGTCAGCTTTACTGTTGTCATCCTCCATCGACCCCATCCTCCCCCTTCAGTCTCACTATCCTCACTTTGTCTTTCTTTTTTTCACTTATGTACCTGTAAAAGGTTTTGTCCCCTCTACCCACTGATTTTGCAATGTGTTCTTCTGTCTGAGCTTTGGCTTCCCTTGCTGACCTCCCTGCCTCCCTTTGCTTCTCCTGGTACTTCTCCCTATCCCCTTCTGCCTGTGTCTTTTTGTATTGCCTGAATGCAATCTTTTTGGCTTTCTCTTTCTTTGCTACCTCTTTGGAAAACCATAATGGTCTCCTCTTCCTTTTCCTCTTGCTAACCTGCTTAATGCATAATTCTATTGTTCTTGTAATCCCATTTAAATACTGCCCACTGTTCCTCAACTCCTGATTCTGTCCCATTCCCTTAATGCCTCTTTCAAGTATCTCCCCATTTTCCCAAAGTCTGCCCCCTAAAATCCAGGATCGTGTTTTGTGTGGTTTGGTTCTGCTCTTTCTGTGATTTCAAACCACAATGACTGGTGGTCACTGTTCCCCAGATGCTCCCCACTGTTGCCCCCCATCACACTGTCGCTGTTGTGAGCACAAGGTCCAGTATTGCCTTCTGCGAGTTGGTTCCATGACCAGTTGTTGAGGAAGGCACCACGAAGGAGTCCAGGATAAATCTGCTCCTAGCTGATGCTGCTACTGGGATGCTCCAGTCCACGTCTGGAATATTGAAGTCTCCAACCAGTGTAACACTCCAGGTTCAGGTCCCAGTCGTGTCCTGCAGTGGCCCAGGTCTCAGTGACCGCTGCCACATCCACCGCTCCCACAGTTAGCATCGCGTGGAGCTCAGGCATTTTATTGCCCAAGCTCCTGGCATTTAGCAGGACTACCTTCCACCCTTTCCCTATACTTCCATTTCCTCTGCTCGTGTTCCCATGGGGATTCTGTTTTCCCCTGGTCTGCACTTTACCAGTCGGCCTTTTCCGCAATCCTCCAGCTCCCAGAAGTGGAGACAAGTCCCTCCTTTATCGGCACCCCTTGACAGCCTTTTCTCCCATCCCTCCCCTTCACAAGTTTAAGCCTTTTTCACAAATTAACCCCTCTATTTCAACAAGGATTCCCTCCCCTCAAATTGAGATGGAGTCTATCTCTAGCATACAGCTCCTTATCCTCCCAGGTCTCCCCCCAATCCCCCATCAACCCATACCCTCTGGCCTCACACCACTCCCTGAGCCACTGGTTTATCTCCCTAATCTTCCTTTTGTGTTCCCCACTAGCCCTTGGCACCGGCAGGATTTCTGAGAAGGAAACTGTGCATCCTATGTCATGACAGACCCTGGCAAGCTCCGTGAATCTTGCCTGTATCTCTAGCTCGCTATTTCCCTCAATGTCATTTGTACCCAGGTGGACCAGTATGTCCGGGGAAGCCCCACAATCCTCTGCCAGCTGATATACCTCGTGCTTAGCCCTGTGCACCGTTAGTCCAGGGAAGCATTTTGTTCTAACTGGCCAGGCTTCTCCCTCCCTATCCCATTTGATACCCCTGATCATAGAATCCCCCAACAGGAGCACTCTGACCGCTCCTTTTCCTCCATTTCCCCCCCTTCCATGTCCCTCATTTTATTTTATTTTATTTAGTTTTTGTTTACCGGTGAGTGCGCTAGCCAACAGGTGACTATTTTCAGGCACGACCCGGGAGAGTACAATACAGCATAACACATGGAAGCAAACAATACAACTAGGCAAACAACCATACATAGTACAATCCTAGTCATATAGACACGGTTCCAGCTAGTCTAACATGGTTTAGTCTATATTAAGCATAACCAGCAGGCCAAGAGCAGCTTCAGGGGAGTAAAGGTACCGGTGACAGGTAAGGAAGGGGTATAGGACTCAAGGGACTGCTAGCTGCTTTCCCGAGGAGAGCATAGGGAGACTGCTGGGTTTGGGGTTCCCAAACTGGCAGGGAAAGACAGGGGAGGGGTAAAGGGAAAAACAAGACCTGGCAGCCGACAGCCAGCCAAGCAGAGTACCCAGGGAGTAAGGGAAGTAAGGGATGCCTAGAACATCCGGCGGCAGCTGGGGATGCAAGTTCATGGCCCACAGTCAGGGGTAGAAAAAGGGAGGGATGGACGAGTGAGAGGCGGCTAAAGATCTGACTTTGGCGGTAGAGGCGGAGTAGGTGTGGCCGGGCAGGTGGTTCCTCGACTGGGCATAAGGACTGGAGCAGTCCGGCCATTACCGTCCGATCGGCAGAGGTAGATAAGAGAAAGGGGAGGAGGCAGTAGAAGCCAGCGTGCACCTATGGCAGAGTATGAGGCGGAGGCCCGGTGGCGCAGAGGTAGAGGCGGGGAAGGGTGAGAGGTGCCATAAACTGGCCCGGCCGTCAGCAGCCAGCCCGTGCAGCCTCAAAGGGTCGAGGGAGTAAGAGAGGATCCCTACAGCAGGCTAGAGGGATGCCAGGTTTATGTCCCAGCCATTAGGGATGAAGAAGAAGAAAGGGGGTGGGAGGAAAGGCGGCATTAAATACTGACTTAGCGGTAGTAAGTGGGAAGGTCGGCCGGGCTCGTGGTTCGAGGTTGGGCATAGAGGCAAGGTGACAGTCCCTAGCCGGGGACTCAGGGAAAGGAGGACAAGTGAGGGGAGGGAGGAGGTGGGCCCTAATAGGTACCAACATCCACCTGAAGTAGGTTTGGGCAGTGTTTAGGTAGCGCAGAGGATAAAAACAGTACATAATATACAGTAAATACAGGTAGTAGAAAATAAGTGCATACATTCATAAAACTAATACATGATGTGACATAATGAAGTTTGAGGAGAGGGTAGGAGTCGGGAGAGAGAACAAGGAGGGTGGTAAAGAGACCAGTAGCAGGGGGTGGGAGTGGGGCAGGAAGTGCAGGAATCAGGTAGGATCAAAGCAGATGCATGGATCAGTGGCAGCCAGGTGTAGTTTCAATCCCGTTTGAAAGAGGGATGGCAGGGTGCTTGCCTGAGGTCAGAGGAGCTGGTTCCATAACTTGGGGGCTGCATGTTGGAAGAGTCTGTTCCTTTGTTGGTGCGGCAGTGGGAATTTTCAGCAGGGTCTTAGACAGCAGATCTGAGCATGAGTTAGGAATCACAGGAAGAAGGAGCTTTGCAAGGCGGCAGGCTGACTTTGTCTCAGTATAGAGTCATTTAGGCATGCTAGGGAAGTAGCTCTTAATGGCCGGGAAGCCACAAGGTCCTTATATAGCTAGCAGTGATGAAGAAGCCGTAGAATTATGAGCACATCGGCATATGTTGTTATAGGTTACATCCCATTTGTGCAGTGCAAATTTGTGGGCTGAGGTAAATATGGGCGCACAGTAGGTAGCGTTGGTAGCAGGATCCATCTGGCTATGGCAATCCTCATCCTTTCTACTGGCCCCTCCACCCAGCCGGCTCCTTGTTCCTCCCCCTATCTGGGTGCCACATGCCACCCCCTCCTTATTTACCCTGGCCACCCTCTCCCCTCCAATCCTGTGCCTCTCCTCCTCCTGAGTATCCTTCTGTACCTTGCTAACTCCCCCCTCACTACTCGCGACTGGTCCTTCTCCCCCATCTGCTAAACTAACCTGGCTCGTCCTCCCTTCCTTCCTGTCTCCATTTAGTCCCTCCTTGCTTGTCTTGCTGCCCTGGCCTAAACCCTCAGCTCCGTTTACTGAATCCTCCTTGTACTTCTGGTCCTTCTCCTTTACCTTTCCTCCCAACTGGTCCTTCTCCTTGCGCTTTCCTCCCTCTTCCCCCTGCCCCTCCTGCTCTGATTCACTGCTCCCCCCATTTTCCTCCATTCCAGGTTCCCCCCTGTTCTTCTTGCTATCGGCCCCTGCCTCCTGCCCCTAACTCCCTTTCCATTTCTAACCACCCCTGTTGTGGCTACATCACCCCCAATCCATCATGGTAGTTAAAGTTATTGAGGCACTGCGGTCAATAGTGACTGGGGAGTTGCAGCTGCATGGAATCCTCATGTGCCCAGCATTCTAAAGCTTGAGCTGTGCCATTCCCCTGGTAGGGGTGCACTATACCCAGTGGTAATGCCTTCCCATTGATATTGTTGAAGCTAACAGAAAAGAAAATTATGGTAAGTATGAAGTTTATTTTTACTTTCCTTTACCACTGTGACTACTAAATAATGTTGATGCGCATCATTAAGGAGTGCCAGTCATGAAGGAAGGAAGCATATTAGTAAAACCCTGCACCCAAACAGGTCGACGTGAGCCGGGTGTTGGTAGTATATGTGTGTCTTCGTAAGACTTCATCACGTGGTACATTAGGCAGCCATTTTAGGGAGCAGACAGGGCAGGAGGTTTGAAAGGGAGAGCTATTGTATCGTTTTTCAAATCTCACGAAACTGCCTTTATATTAATTATATAGATGCAGTTTTAGCATTAGTATGAACAACAGCTTTTCCTTTACCTTTATGAAACCAGGTTTTAAAATTGCCTACTGGTAAAATAGCTTGTTTACTTGTCCTTTTTAAGCACCGTAACATAGAGACCCATGTGTGTTTTTGTATATATGGACCCCAGGTTACATACTGGGTTGGATGCTCAGTGGTCCACAACAGCCCCGGGTGTGCTGAACATATGGGGCTTGTAGCATTCTTTTGGCTGGCTATCAGGATTCTCAATCCCATGCACCAGTTGCCACAAGTTAGACCAGCTTTTTCTGGTCTAGTTTGCGTCAATCCTGGCACCCTTTTTATAGAGCTTGCACCAGATATTTGGCACAAGCTGCCGTAAATCGGGTAAAGTGTCATAAATGCACCCGATCTTCTAAATTGGGGTGCAGTGTGTAGCAAAGTTGTTGGTGCAGCTGCACAGTGACACGGCCTGACACAGGGCTGACACAAGCTCCGCATCACCCTTTGTGAATCCGGCCCACTGTCTCTTGTTGCTGATTTTGACACCCCATTCTCTTTCAACATCCCATTCCCATTCACATAGCACATGATGTCTTGCCAGGCTACCCCTCTACACACACATTCACAAAGCGGCGGTTTCAAACTGTGTATTTTAAACTTGATCTTTCAATGTGAGCATTTCCCTGCTCATACACTCAATGTGATGGTTTCAAATTTGATCTTTCTAACTTACCAGACAGTTTCTGAGTAAATTTCAATGTCTTTAAGAGCTGTCATCAGTTTTTTTCACTGTCTATGATGAGCTTCTCCTACTCTGCCACATCACCGTGGAAACACTAGTTGCGCTTTCAGAATTAGGTCAAGACACCGTTATACTGTAGTAGTCTGCTTTTCTATGTTAAAAAAATCCTGCCAATATATTACATATAGCTTATTATAGTGGTTTAATTTATAAAAACTTATATTCAGAAATGTTTGGTTTGGAATGTTATATTTTTACTAAGTTTACTTGTGTATAGCATTTTATTTCGGGCCTTTCTGGTCTTTATTTCTATTACGTGATCAATGCTTGGATTGGTTCAAACTATTCTGATGTGCCAGAGTAGAGAGCACATGGAAGCTTTCTCCTTAAAGTGGTAATCACAGGAAAACAATGGAAGCATGTTACCCTTCTGTGATGTCAACCCAGGTTCGGGAGCTGGCAGTCAGGCAGCCAGGCTGGTGGAAGCCCACTGCCTGGGCCAGCGCGTCCAGCTCAGTGCTACAGTGACTCCTGCTGGTGGGCGGAGGGCTTGCTGTCATGGTAGGAACATGCAGCATGCATCTGTAGCACTCCACACACAGGCAGTGCATGCTACCTGGGGATGCGTGGAAACCCCTGACTGATACAGGGTGAGGTCTGTCCTGCAGGCACCACCACTGCTATGCTGAATGAAGTTGTCTCTGGCGATGGTTCCTCTCTGGTACTGGGCAGTCTTTTACCTGGGAAGATAGGCAACCCTCTCATAGTTATAAAAAGAAACAGAAACTGTCCCAGTTCCCTCATGCTTGGTGTCAGATTCCAGGGACTGCTCAGCCTCATCCTCACACAAGAAGAACAAGTATTTGTCAGTGCCGAATGTTTGCTTTCCTGGCATTGACAGTGGTAATGTAGGAGTTAGAGGGATGCATAATAGGAATGGCAGTGCAGTACTGAACTAACACCAATCCCTCCCACCCTGCAGAGAGTGACAGGCATTGGGGGTGTGCCTATGGGTGCCAGGCATACGGCCTTGTCATTTCACCACACCCCACCCTGCAGACACTGACAAGTGTCACGGTGTCCTTGGGGTCTTTATGTTTATGCTCACCCATTCCATAAGGATATACGGTGAGATGGGTGCAGTATGGGGAATGGGGTGAACATTGTGGCTGAGAGAGTCCAAGGCTCACTTCAATGCCTGTCACTGGCTGCAGGGTGGGGGTGGAATGGTATAGGTATTACAGGTGACAATCCCAAGTCACACCCCTGATGCCTGTCCGACTCTACAGGATGGGCGTTAAGGCCAGAAACCATAACGCCCAGGAGTTCATTGGTATTTTGACTCAGATTTTTCAACATGGGTTTTTGTGACCCCCACCTCATGAACAGTGGCAATATCAGTTCATTAGCCAAAAGCTGATTTTGCACAGCGACTATGCCATTTGGCACCACAGGTGCGAAAATACATTTTGCACAGTATATGAAAAATGACAGCTGTACTGTTCATGGGGAGGTGTAAAAAAATGGCAATGTTGAAAATCTGGAGTGAAAATATAAAAAAAAACGGTGAAGTCACGAACGTGCGTAAAAACTGTGCAATGCACATTCGTAATGTAAGTAGTTTGGGGATTGTTTACAGCAGATTGTCAACACAAGCATTTTGGGACCTCCGCTCATGAACAGTGATTCAGTCATTGTGATTTTCTACAGTCATTTGATTTTCTTAATCTGACCTGAATAATGATTTCCCACAGCGACCACTGTGCAAAAACACATTTCGGCCAGGATGTGAAAAATGACAGCTGAACTGTTCATAAGGAGTTGTGGAAAAATGCCATTGTGGAAAATCTGGACTGAAAATGTTACAAATTTGTGAACTTACGAGGGCGACAGGAAACTGCGCAATGCACACTCATAACACAGTCATTTTATGGACTTTTGTCACCAAATTTTCAACATAGCTATTTTAAGAGCTCTGCTCATGACCTGTGTCACAGTGATTTTCTTAATCTGTCCCGAACACTGATTTGCACACCAACCACGCCATTGTGTGCTACATGTGGCGAAAACACATTTTAGGCGAGATGTGAAAAATAACAGCTATACTGCTCATAAGGAGGTGTGGTAAAATAGCAATGTTGAAAATCTGCGATGGCAGTATATGCAGCGTGCCTACACGTTACCACTGCTGATTTTGGCTGTGTTTTCTTCAGAACTGTACACCACTGCATCTGAATGGCTGTCATAGACAGCTCAGACATTCATTGGCACGGTGCAGCCGCACCTGCAAAAGGGAGCAGGGCATTAGAAATGGGGGAGGCACACCTATGAAAACTCGTATGGTGGCATTATGTTTCTTGCACATGCGTGCAAGCAAACATAAAAAGGAAAATCAATGACATATGTCTAGGTCAAATTCTTGTCATTCTGTCCCAAAGCAACTGTCAGCCATGGATGTCAGAATTCTGGTGGCTTCCCTTCATCACCATCAATAAGAGATGATACTATACTAGACCTCTTCATGCCTTTGGGGTCGAGCTCCATCTCCGACACCCCCTCTGCCTATAGGGATGTTTTGGATGAGTAGTTTGGTTAATGGGCAGCTCTCATTGAGCAGTGACTTCCCACCCGATTGGCTTTATCCATGGTGCCGATTACAGTGTTGGGGATATTGCTGTGTCTTGGCTCCCTTGGACTGTTTGTGGTGCCAATGCTGTCATCGGTGTCTCAAGGAAAAGAATCACTAGAGGGTTATAGGAACCTTGAAGACCCTGCCATGGGAACGGAGGATAGAAAAGGTACCTGGAGAAGGTGTATGAGGGCTGGGGTGACTGACCATCTGGGGCTAGTCAGAGAAGGAGCATAAACACTTAAATAAAAAAAAAGACCTGTGAAGGAGCAGAGAGTTTACAATCTCAACAACTCTAGGCTGAAGGAGAGTCAAGAGTACGATGCAGGAGAGCTGTACCAGTCAGCTAAATGTTACACAGTGAACTGGATGTGGTTATTGTATATAGGATAAAGTATGGGGAGAAGTGTGTTACGAGAATTTAACACACACCCGAGTTGTTGGATGGCACATAAACCCCGGGGTTTATGAATGCCATCCAACAACGAGGAAGTATTAAATTAAGTCAGTCACTACTTTCTTCTCATATTTTATGAAACTCAGATCCATGCAGTGACTGTCCCAAGCCTCCCCAGAGTACTCCCTTCGGATGCCCTCCGGCTTCAAAGCTTGCCTCCCTCTGACACTACCCGATAACTCCTGCTGCACTCCTCATCTCTGCCACTACACCCGGGCACCTTACCCGGGTATTCTGTCCCTTCATGGTTCCATGGACATTGCCTTCCTCAATTTGTCTCTTATGTGAAATGTGCAATTGCTTTCTGTTGTAAATTTGTATGTGACCTACCCATCCCGGGGGTTCGCTACCTTAGCGGATATAAGTTGTACTATATCCGTCCAAACCCCCTGGACTATGTTACTATCTCACTCATCCTGTCAAGCTGTACTTACCGCTACTGTATACAATTGTCGGTATTCTAGTGTTGTACTCCACAATTTTGTCTGTATCCTAATGTTGTACTCCACAATTTTGTCTGTATCCTAATGTTGTACTCTCCTGGGTCGTTCTGAAAATAGGCATATTACTTGTCTAGTGTACTTACCGGTCAACAAAAGCTAAAATAAAATAAAAATAAAATAAAATAAAATATAATTGAAGGGCTCCATTTGAAAAGTCCGAGGTCGCTTTTGTTTTTGAATTGTGTTTGATTTTCCTGCTCTTGTCTTCGGTTTCCTTGATTGTTTGGAATCGGCTTTTTTTTTTTTTTTTTAACTTCTAGGCTATGCGAGGCTGCTGGAGGCTATTTGGTATAGAGGCAACCCGAGAAGTGTGTATTTCAGTCAGTGCCGCTTGAGGTGACAGGGACAATTTGAGCGTCAGCGCTATGTTTAGTCTCGGCGCTTTGTTGTTCAAAGGGAGCGCGTGAATGGTAGGTGTTACAGCATTTAACACACGGTTTTGGCAATGGGAGAAAACGGAGACCATTAATTATAGTCTGATAATGGACATGACTGGGAATGTACTCTATATGATACACATATCATGGGGCCAACTCAAGCCTCTGACTACAAATACCTTTGGATATTTACTGAAGCCTGCAGATAGGAGTCATGAGCTGCGCAGCTTTATTACTGTTGGATCTGTTGTATTTTTTTCATTCTGATGTTTTATCTCCTTCAGTAGTCTGTAGGGTTTGTGCTACACTGTGATCCCTATGGTTGTTCCTGGTTGATGCATCTCTCACTCCAGGTGAAAGTTAATGAGCCCTGGGGGTACTGAAAAGATGAGATTTAGACACGGTTTGTGCATTCCTTATTCTTTATCTCTGAGGACATTTGCATGAAAACAAGGGTTTTCCCATTAGAATTCACCTCAGTGAGGCTCAGTTGCTAGCACTCTCACCTTTGGAAAAGCAGGCTGTGGGTTCAAGTCCCACATATGGGAGTTAGACTTATACACAAAGCTGTCACTCAACTTCAGTACTAGGTGAGTGCTGCACTGTTTAAGGTGTCATCCTTTAAATGAGATGTTACACATCTTGTGTAACATGTCCAGGTAGAAGTTAAAGATCTCATGGCACTTTAGGAGACATCCGCACTGTCCTGGTCAACATTCCTCCTCTCAACAAAACCACTTCTTATGCAGCTATCTGGGGTTGGATGTAAATGTTGTACATGCTTAATAGCTGCTGTTTTTGCACATGTAAGCAATAAAACATGACAGGGTGTACATGGAACAGATTTTACCACACACCCAGGAGCATAGTGAGGCACGAGGCCATAGGCCAGGTGCCTTCAGCCCCTGGAAGTGTGGTAAAATGTGTTCCATGCACACCCCAAGAGTGTCTTATTGCACTTAGAAAATGGTCTCCTTTTTTAAAAAAAATTTACAGTTGGGAAAAGCATGTTTATATGTAGAAACAATAGGTTTACTTGTGTGCATTTATGATAAAATAGTCCTTCCACCCACTGCAAATGATGTAATTGATTATGTCATTATATTACTGCTGGACAAAGTTTTTCCTTTGCTGGCATCAAGATTCAAGAAATGGAATGTTTATCATGGAATACATGGATTCAAAATTCTGCTCTGTTCCATTGGCAGAATGTTCCTCTCATAACATACTCTGTATATACACACACACACACACACACACACACACACACACACACACACATGGGATAGTGTGTGACTTAACATTAACAACAAGGCAATTCTTACCGGGTGGTTGTTATGACGATTGTTGACCTTGAGGCGCGGCTCGAGAGGTCTTGCTGTCGTCTTAGCACCATAGCAACTATGAGTGCTTCTTGTTAATGTTGCCATACACTTTTCTTTCTATATGGTGTATGTTACAGCCACAACAAGACACACATTTAAAAAACAATGCCAAGACGTGAATAAGGACGAAAAATTCTTTACTCCCAGTAATTCTGCCAAGCATTTCTTTCACAGCAACAACTTGAAAAACAGTAAAAAAACCCAGTCTGCATGAAGTGTCAACAGGGTGAACCAGCTGCACATCAGGTCCACATGGAGACAAGAAACAAAGGAGGGTGGAGAGAAAGGAAAAATTGTTTTAGTGAACTTGCCAGATAATGGCATTCTCATTACATTCGATGCTAGCAACTGCAGGGTGGTTCAAAATCGGCCCGGCTTCGTGCGCTAGCTAACTCACATGGCACCCCCGACCAACATTGCATGCACACTTCAGCCTTCACCCCTCATCCCTTACTCCTCACCCATCACGTCCAGTGTGGACTCTTGCTGACAATGACTAGAAATCTTTGGTCAGTCAGTTGACTGGAGCACGACTTTGACAGCCCGCTGGTGAAGGTTTTTATTTTCAAATGGCGCTTTAGCGGGTGGGAGAAATGGTGTGACTGGTAACGAGGGCAACACAGGTGCTCATGGGGGAGATAGTATGATGTCCATACTGAAACAGAATGAAAAGTCGATCTTTTTTTTTTTTTTTGCTCCCAGCCACACCCCAGCCAGTCTGTCCTTCCGGTCCCCACAAGGACCGATGCTCATCCTGGGCTACCCCCTCCACCTGCCCCCCACATCGCAGTCACCCTAAGGTACCCCAGTGTATCCCTTCATCTGGCAGGTCCCCTTCCTACGATGGGAATTAACCTTTACTGGTCATCCAGTGGTCCTGGGTGCTGCTGGGGTAGCCATTTGGTGGTCCGGGAGTTCCAGTGGCGAGCGTCCAAGAGGCCGTCATCCGACCGGCCAGAGCGCCATTTTTCCTCCGTTTTTCTGCCAGGGAGGTGCACCGTGCAGGACATCAAGGCAGATGCCAATGTCTGATATGCCCCCTTAGGTAATGGAGCTTAAGTAATGGAGCTCTGATGCACTGCTGGTCTCCTGGCCGATGCCAGGAGTCAGCAGGCGCCGGGCTTTTAACCCAACCCTCCCCCCAAGAGAAGGTGAGCTGTCTTCAGATGTTCAAGCCTTCCCTCCCCAGTTGTCCCTTCGATGCCCGAGTCCGTTCCCAAACCTGGGTCACCAGCAGAAAAGTCATTCTTCTGCAGTACAGATGTCACTACTGCAGCAGAACCATATTTTCACAGTCATGGAAATCCAGTTAGAACAACATTCTAACATACACTATAAAGGCCTCTTTTACAGCCAGATACTCAGTTATCTCACTGTCAGGGCAAGCAGAAGAGATTTCCATGATAAGCAGGTAAAGACAGAAGGGAGATTTTTCATTGTCAGCAAAGAAACAGTTGTAGTGAAAACTATAAACAGTACTTAACGTTTCTAATTTGTTTGTGTGTGTGTGTGTATGGAAAGTGTAATGATCAGGGAAACAACATTTGATTAATTTGTTTTATATTTTATTTAAGGTAGTTTTATTTTTAGAGCTCAGCTGAAGTTTTTTTTTTTTTTTTTTTACAGTGTATAGGTAGCAACCATGTTTGTGATGGAAGATCAATTCTGGTTGTAGGGGGAGATGGAAGATAGTTCTGGTTGTAGGAGGACTGATTTGCTCATTGTATGATGCGGTTTAGGACTAGGATGACTGTGCATGAAACAGATTTCATGCAGGGTCACGTGATATATTTTGAACAGTGAGACTTATTTATTTTGGATGCCCATTTTATAAATGTAGTTCATGCACTCCCAACATCTCATTTATTACTATGCAAACTGCTTTGAGATCCCATGGAGTACGACAGGTGCTATATAAAACCACAGTCTCCCTCTGCTTCTATTCTGGAATTTGGTCTGCTTTTGGTTTGTTTCAGATTTCCCTGAGGTGGCAGTTTGCGGTGGAGCACCTGGATTCAAGGAAAAGCTGATCGATCCATAAAGATTTGCTGTCCCTTATAAAAACAATACAGAGGGCATTCGTTAAAGAGCATGTTTGTGACCTTTCATAAAATGCCCTACAAACACCTGAGCTCCTTACCCCCCAAGTTTTGGATGTGAAAATTAAATTGTTTTATTACAGAGTTTTGGAAGAGGCTCCAGGGAGCCTGATCTGATCTGATCCTTCCGCTTCCTGATAGTGAGCACTGCCCCCATGTTTTGTGATGTATAGTTTGGGAGCGCTGAGACATGCTCCCAGAGTTCTATAGGAATTTTGTACAATATATTGCAGATGGTCGATTTGAAAAAATCAAAAGCAGGCCTCGGACAATGTCCCCTCCCATGTCTTTTTTTTTTTTTTTTTTAACCAGGAGAGACATTAAGTTTAAAGCTTGTTTACAGGTGCGACCTGGGAGCACAGGGAAGTTAAGTGACTTGCTCAGGGTCACACAGTAGGCAGGTGGGGGCAGTGGGATTTAAACCCAGGCCTCCAGGTTTGCAGCTCAGAGCCTTAAACCACTGTGCTATACTGCCTTTAACCGGACTGTACTGCTACCTGTGGTCATGCCAGATGGCAGTCTTGAAGTGGCGGCCCTCCCTCCCCTGCAGGAGGAGAGCATCCACTGGGACACTCAGTCATCCTCTCTGCAGCGGTGCAAGCTTGTTCCCAAACTCGGGTCACTGCCATCTTGAGTAGTAGCACTATCTCTGCACCACTGGGCTGACAAAAGAAAGGTGCTCTTTAAAGAAAAGGGTATGTCATGCTGTCGTTGGAGTAACTTATAAATACTTTGTTTTTCAGTTATGATGCAGGAGTCCAGACTGACTAATTTCCAGCAGCGGCAGATTGGTGAGCAGCTTAAAAGTGAGTAGGTACTTCCAATTATTTATTTTGTTCAGTCCACAGTATTGAAACTTCACTCCCCTCTTTTTCCACTGGCCATCATTGACCCGCCTCGAGAGCTAGACTCTCCCTCCACTCCCCTGAACCTTCCGTACTAACTTTCCCCATTGACCATCAGTGGATGCATCACTGCAGGAAAGGCCGCATTCTGTCCTGGGATGCTTGATTTCCCCCCCTGTTAGTCTGTGATGTTGAGCCCATGCCAGGGGGCATGAACTGATTTTATAACTTCGGTTTTTTTTTTTCAAACAACACGAAGTCTTGCTGTATTCTGACAAATTGCAGTGAGGTCCAACCTTCGAACTGCCCCAGAGATGAAAGAGTTAACTTTCCATGCCAGGCATGGAACACTGAGCTTGAGCTTGGTTGAGACTCTGTCTGTTGCTGTTTGAACTCAAACCGTCAGATTCTTTATCAGCGTCACTGAACAGTCGCTCCGAGATTTCTCCTTTGCTCGTTCAATTTGTCGGTTAAAGTACCATTTTTCGGTTTTCGACCAAATTTATACTGCAACCTATTGGTTCAGTCTCTGTCTGTGGTATTCGTGAGTACTAGATAGGTTTATTTTTGTTTTTATTCTGTGTGGAACTTGTAAGCGTGGGATCGGTTCGGTTTGAACCCGATCAGGTTGTTAAAGTCTTTATTTCTACTTTTAGAGTGTAGTTACGGTTCTTATGGTTCTAAAAAACTGATTTATTACATTTTTCCACGACCGGAACACGGTCAGGAACCGATAAGGTGTCTTGCCTGGTGGATTGCGAAAAAGGGTAAGTTTTGGTTAGGACTGGCCATGTCTGAGAAACCCAAAGAAAAATCGGGCCCACTGGGTTTCAGCACTGTAGTGTATGTGGGGAAGTCTTTGCTAAGCTGATCCCACACCACCTGTGTATATTGTCTGGGGTTTGACCACCTCGATTCAGACTGCCAGATTTATAAAAATTTTCCTGCAGCTACCCTAGAAAAAAGAGTTGGTAGGCTCAGGAAAGGGAGGCCAAAAGTCCACTGACCGGATGGCCAGCCTGGTTCAGTTCAACGAACCAGAAGGTGCCCTCTGACAAGGTGAAACTTCTTTGGGCAAAGGAGAACCGATTCCGAGGAATCGGTTCCAGTTAAGAGAACAAGAAGGGATAAATCAACCGGTGTGGATCCAAAAGTTTCTTCTCCATCCACTGATGAAATAGCCAAAGTGATAAAAATTGTTCAGTCGCTATCCCTGGTTCTGACCGAACCGGCACCATCAGGAAGACGCTCGGCTCGGTCGGTTCCACTGGTTCCGGATTATGATTTAGAGGAATTTTATGAACCGGAGGAGGAGGAGGAAGGAGAGTATGAGGAAAGTGAATGTGATTATGAAAGTCTGGATGTGCCCATTGACCCGGACATCTCCACAGACAGACCTTCAGGAGTGTCTCCTAGGCTTTCTGAGTCCCCCTCCCATTCATGTTTTACAAGAAAGTGGCTGAAACTCTTCAACTTCCTATGGAAGAAGCTGTGGATGACCAGGAGGAGCCTGACTATGTTGAAATGATGGATATCCCAGAGTCCAGGAGGCTGTCTATTCCCCTTCATAAATCTTTTGGGAAACAGACAATAAACATTTTAAAGACTCCTAATTCCATACCTCCTGTGGATAAGAGAATGGACAAGAGGTATACTCTGTCAGGCTCAGATACGGAGTTCCTTACCCAGCAATGCAGCCATGTTTGGGTAGTGCAGGCTGCAGCCTGTGATAAGTTAATATACCCTTGGCTTCACACCCCAGGTTAAGGACTCCAGGAGGATTGATGCCATGGCAAGAAACAGTACATGGCAGCATCCTTGGGACTCAGACAGGCCAATTATATGGCTTATACTGCTAGGTATCAGAAATCCAGATGGGACACTGTCATGGCTTTAGCAAAACAGGTCCCTGGCCAGCTTCCAAGGAGCTGGAGCAGGTGGCTGCTGATGGTATTGAGGCATCCAAGGTGCAATTCCATGCTGCAGTGGACTCCAATGATGTTTCATCTAGAGTCATGGCTACATCTGTGGCCCTTCATGGGATGGCTTGGCTCAGATGTATTAGCCTGTCTCAGGATACCCAGACTAAGGCCATGGTTTTCCTGTTGTGGGCAATTCTCTGCTTGGGGAGCAAACAGAGAACAACATGAAGAAAAGGTGTGTATATATATATATATATATATATATATATATATATATGTGTATATATATGTATATATGTGTGTATATATATATATATATATATATATATATATATATGTGTATATATATATATATATATATATATACACACACTGTCGGCAGATAAGGGCCTATGGCCCACCCAGTCTGCCCATTTGAGCTTGCAAGTTCCCTTTACGGTTTTCTAGGAGTCTGCTTCCCCTTACCCCTGACCTCCAGAATTCTCTTATGTCTATCCCGTGCATTCTTAAGTCCCATGATTGTTTCAGGCCCCGCCATTTCCTCTAGCAGGGTGTTCCACTTGTCCACCACCCTTTCTGTGAAGATGTTTTTACTCACGTTTCCTCTGAATTGCCCTTCCTCCAACTTCATCCCAAGCCCTCTAGTCCTGGAACATCTTTTTCACAGGAAAATAGTGTATTCTGCACCCTGTTCCTCCAACCCAGGGGCAGGGACAAGCCTTTTCATAGGCCTTTCTACCAAGCCCAGGCCTCCTCTTCTGCTTATGTTCATAGGGGGTTCTTTAGAGGGAGAGGCAGACGGGGTACAAGCAGGCCTGCTTCCACCACTCAGCCTAAAGCCCCTGCCAAACAGGCACCCTGATGGGTTTGCCAGGACCGATTCTCCACTACCTGTAGTGGAAAGGCTAGCTTACTTTGTCCAGGACTGGATGTCTTTAACATCAGACAAATGGGTCCTGGAAGTAGTAAGCCAGGACTGGTTCTCAGCTTCAAAAATTTCCAAAGATGAGAACCAGATCCTTTCCATCTGCAAATCCTTCAGAGGCACTTGCCCTAGGGCAGAGGTCTCTTCCTCTTGGCTCTCAGAGCTATAGAAAGGGCTCCACCCCTACACAAAGGGAAGGGGTTGTGCTCCAGGTACTTCCTCACCCCCAAACAAACAGGAGAATGGCATCCCATCCTGGATCTCAGATATTTAAACAAGCACCTTTAAAGCCAAAGTTCAAAATGGTGACTCTGGGAATAATTCTACCTCTCTAAGGCCAGGGACTGGCTAGTCTCCCTGGACCTCAAGGATGCCTATTTTCATATTCTCATCAGAAGCTCCCATCGAAAATACCTCAGGTTCGAGCTGCCCTCAGGTCACTACCAATTCAGAGCAATGCCCTTCGGCCTAACCTCTGCCGCAAGGGTGTTCACAAAATGCCTGGCAGTGGTAGTTGCCTTCCTAAGAAGGAAAAGGATTTCCATCTTCCCATACCTGGACGACTGGCTCGTAGTAGGCCAGTCCCCAGACCAAGTCAAGTTACACCTACAGATAACTCAGCAACTGCTTACTTCCCTAGGTTTCCTTCTGAATCTTTCAAAGTCAGTTGTAGAGCCTGTACAGCTCCTCACCTTCATAGGCGTGAGAGCTAGATACAGTAGAAGCAAAGCCTTCCTTCCCCTGGATAGGGCAAGAACCCTTATTTCACTGGCCTCTGCATTCACCCTCCAGGTGTCTCAACCAGCAAGGCATTTTCTACAGCTCCTGGGGCACATGGCTGCTTCTACAGCAGTGGTGCAGGGAGCTAGATTTCAGATGGGGGACATTCAGTTCTATTTGAGAGCTTTTTGGTCTCAGAAAAAAGTTCCTCTGACCAAACTGATTCCAGTGACTCGAACCCTGATCCAGGCTTTGCAGTAGTGGCAGGATCAGGACAATCTGAGACAGGTAGTTCCTTTTCTCACTCAGTCTCATTCTCTAATCCTTACTACAGATGCCTCCCTCTTGGGGTGGGGAGCCCACTTGGGGGACCTGACCACCCAAGGGTTGTGGTTTCCTCAGGAATCTCTGCTTCACACCAATCTTTTAGAACTCAGAGCAGTGTTTCTAGCACTTCAGGCTTTTCCAAGTCTGTTCAGAACAAAGTTGTTCAGATCAGAACAGACAATACCACCACCTGTGGTATATCAACAAGCAAGGGGCACTCGGTCTACGGCCTTGTGCACAGAAGCAATGAAGTTATGGTCTCTGGCCTATTCTCTGAACACCTCTCTTACAGCAGTTCACCTCCCATGCAAGGACAATGTCCTGGCAGATGCTCTCAGCAGGATATCTCAGGGCCATCACGAATGGTTACTGGATCCCCTGGTTTTGAAGGTGATCTTCTCCAGATGGGGCACTCCACAGATAGATCTTTTAGCAGCCCCAGACAATCACCAACTTCCCCTCTTTTGCTGCAGGCCCCCAGTGTTGGGCTCAGTCCCCCTGGATGCCCTAGTTCTCACTTGGGAAGGTAAGTTCCTGTATGCTTCTCCCCCTTCCCTCTCCTGTTCAAGGCGTTAGTCAAAATCAGGTCTCAACCCTGCAAGGTGATTCTGATTGCCCCAGACTGGGCCAGACAGCCCTGGTACCCTCTCCTGTTGTCTTTAGCAGTTCACCTTCCCCTGTCTCTTCCCAGGAATTACAACCTGTTAACCTGTGCTCAGGGGAGGGTTTGGTATCCGAATCTCAAATCTCACAATCTCAAGGCCTGGCTCTTGAAGAGTTAGAGTTTGCTGATTTACACCTTTCTAAAGGTGTTATGGATATCCTAAAGGCTTCTCGGAAGCCTTCCACCAGAAGCACCTACAACTCCAAATGGAAAGATTCTCCATATGGTGCTCTGGAAAGCATATTTCTCCAGACTCTGCTGGCCTGCCCACAGTCCTTGACTATATGGTCCATCTTAATAGCTTGGGACTCAGACCAGCTACACTAAGAGTGCATCTGGCAGCTGTCTCTGCTTTTCTTTCAGCAGGTAAGCCTTCTTCCCTTTCAGCTCATCCTGCATTCTCTAAGTTTTTCAAGGGATTGCTTCATACCAATCTGCCATTCAGGGACCCTGCCCCTGCTTGGGACCTTAATGTTTGCATTGCTCATCTTATGCAACCCCCTTTTGAGCCTTCGTTCTCAGCAGAGCTTAAGTACTTGATTTGGAAAACTGTTTTCTTGGTGGCCATCACTTCTGCCAGGTGCATAAGCGAGATACAAGCCCTATCAGTGGAGCCTGATTTTATCTTTCCATAGAGACAAGGTGGTCCTCAGGACTAACAGGAAGTTTTTACCTAAGGTGGTTTCAGACTTCCATCTTAACCAGTCTGTGTCTCTTCCTGTTTTCTTCACTGACCATTCCTCCTGTGGTGAGAGGAGGCTGCACAGTTTGGATGTGAAAAGGGCCCTTAGCTACTACATAGAGCATACAGGGTCATAGGTTTGACTCCCTCCAACTGTTCCTCACTTATGGTGAGGTTGGTAAAGGAAACCTGCCACTAAAAGATCCATTGCCAGGTGGATTGTCTTTGCATTCAATTTTGCTATGAAAACTAGGCAAGATTCCACCCTCAGGCCTGAGGGCTCACTCTACCAGAGGTACAGCCGCTTCCCAGGGATATTCCTATCTTAGAGATATGTCAAGCAGCTACCTGGAAAACAGTTCACACTTTCACCAAGCATTACTCTCTGGATATCCAGGCTAGAAGTGATGCTCAGTTTGGCACAGCAGTGCTTCAGAGACTATTTCCGAGGTAGGTTCTGTCCCTCCTCCATGAAAGTACTGCTTGGTAGTCTGCAATTTGTCAGAATACAGCAAGACTTCATGTTGTTTGAAGAAAAATTTACTCACCTTAGTAATGTTGTTTCTTCTATGGAGTCTTGCTGTATTCTGACCTCTCCCCTGCCTTTCCCTCGCAGAACCTTTGTTTTGGGATGTGGGTGGGCAGTAGCAGTGTTGGCACTCAAGAGGTGCCCCACCTTTTATTTATCACCCCTTTTCTTTGGGTGAGTGGGTGTTGTGTTTGTTTTCATTTTTTGGGTTTCCTGACTTGAGTCTTTGTTTTGAAACCAAAAATCTGTTTATTATATTTAATAGCCAGTTGGCTAGTGTAAGTTTACAGCTTCCACACAGGACTCTCAGTGAGTTTAGCTCCTAAAGATCTGACGGTTTGAGTTCAAACAGCAACAGACAGAGTCTCAACCGAGCTTGAGCTCAGCGTTCCATGCCTGGCATGGAAAGTTAACTCTTTCATCTCCGGGGCAGTTCGAAGGTTGGACCTCACTGCAATTTGTCAGAATACAGCAAGACTCCATTAGAAGAAACAATATTACTAAGGAGAGTAATTTTTCTTTTGGTCAGATGCCCCTAACTGGCTTGCTACCAGCTACCTTCCAACACTTATGATTCCTTACCTTGTCCTAAGTGGTCCATTCTGGCTTCCTTCAGTGGTGAGTCCAGCAGGTGGGTTCCCCTCCACTCAAAAGCAGGATCTGACAAGTGGAAAAAGCAGGGCTGCAGGGTCTGGGAGTGCTGGTGCCATCATCCTAGTGACCACAATTCTAGTAGTGCGAGTTTATTAGTGATGTCAAAACTCAAACTCAAATCCTGTCGCTGGTTCTCTGCCGACCTTAAATCCGCACTGCTTGCCAGAGACAAACTCTGGAAAAGGGCAAGAAAGACAAAGGACCCAAATGACTGGCTTCAATTCAGAAAAGCCAGAAACTCCTGCACAAAACAAGTAAGAAATGCCAAGGCAGCCTTCTACACAGCTGAACTAGATGCCTCCTATCACAACCCTTCCAGGTTCTGGGGTACCATAAAGGGCATCCTAGGTCAAACTTCTACCCCTGTCTTACCACCCCAAATTCAACTAAATAGTATTGAAATCACCGACAAGCAAAATATCTTGAATGCCTTTAACTGATCATTTCACTACAGCTGGCCTGGCTTTCGACTCTCTCCTGCAAACCTATTAAGATCATCACTAAACCTACAATCTACTGAGGGACAAAAGGTTGCTTCCATTCTCATTCAAATCAATATTCTTCAAAGAAGTAGAGACCTTCTACTCCAGCTAGATACCACCAAAAGTGCAGGTGCAGACTCCTGGATCCCTACTTTCTAAAAGTAGCACTGCATGCCTTAACCGCCCCTCACCCACCTCTTCAATCTATCACTTGCCACTGGTTCTATCCCCTCAATATGGAAAACAGCTCAAGTGTTTCCATTACTTAAGGCAGGTGATCCCATGGACCTCAACAATTATAGGCCCATCTCCATCTTACCAGTACTATCCAAGATGCTTGAGAAGCTGGTAAACTCTCAGTTAACTGCCTACCTTGATACCAACAATCTCCTTAATCCAGCTCAATCTGGGTTTAGATCTATGCATAGCACCATCTCTGCACTAGCAAAAGTCACAAATGACTGGCAGACTGCCTTAGACAAAAAGAATAATACCTGTGCTGTGTTTCTGGATCTAAGCAAAGCCTTTGACACTGTGGATCATGAACTTCTAATCTCCTCTCTGAACTCCATAGGCCTTGACTACTCTCTCTTAAATGGTTCAGATGCTATCTCTCCGGAAGATTACAACTGGTAAAAATGAAGGTGATCTATCTACCTCTAAACCACTCCTAAGAGGTGTACCACAAGGCTCCATCCTGGGTTCCATCCTTTTGCCATTTACATCAACAATATTGATTCCAATCTCTCACAATCTAATATCCACCTTTTGCAGATGACACTGTACTATATGTGAGCAATCCCTCACCATCAAAAGCCTGTGAGCTCCTACAGTCTGAATTCTCCTCCTTCAGCACAACCTATTAGAAAGAAATTACTACTAAATGCCAAGAAAACCAAAGCTATGTTCTTTGCCACCAAGAACTGTTCTTCCACTATCCCATCATTCACCTCCCACAACTCTCTACCATCCTTGGTGAAAATCTGGAATATGTAGACAAATTCAAATATCTAGGAGTATGGATAGACAATAAACTAGACTATACTACCCACGTTGAAGAGCTCCTGAAAAAGCTAAGACAAAGACTTGGTCTATTCTATAGGATCAAACACTACCTGACCAAAGATTCCAAACAAAGATTAATCCTAGCATCATTCCTGTCCCTCATTGATTATGCTGACTTCCTCTATGGTCATTGCTCCTCTCCCCATCTAAACAAATTAGACACCCTGTATCCATAGAGCTATTAGATTCATTACTGACCTTCCTCTAGCACCCATCATTGCTCTCTCTACAATGCAGTCAGTTGGACATCCTGCAACATAGAAGAAAAAAAATGCTGCTATCTGGATCTACAAAGCTCTGACAAACAAACTCCCTTCCTACATCTCAGACTGCTTCAACCGGATCACATCCAGGCCTTACACCTTGAGGATCAACAAACTGATCCTGCTGAAGATTCCTATCACCTGCACCCGGTATGGAAGAGCTGCAATCAGCTATTCCCTGCCACTTATCTGGAATTCTATTCAAAAGTCATTGAAACTGGATACACTGATTCCTCTAACATCCTTCAAAAAGCTGTACACCAGCCTATTCCCAGATTCGTGCAACTGCTTCCATAAGGCCTAGTCCTCCCACACCCCCACTCCTCTCACACCCCCTCTCTCCTCCACCCCCCTCTTTTAAAGCTCCTCCCTATTCTTCTATCATTCCTCTAGCCCTTTCCCCATCACACCTCGTACATATGCCCACCCATGTACCATTATCCAAGCCTTATCCCTACTAAACTGTTTGTTTCTCTCCTTTATTAGGTTTTAGGTTTACTGTCCTTGCCTTGTATATATGTAAATATTTGTACATCTATCTCACTCATAAATGATTGTATTTGTGCTTACTCAGTATCATGTTTTTGTATACAACTTGTAACCTTTTTTGTTATGACCACTCAGGTCCATCTTGTAAATGAGCTATGCTCAATGATGTTCGCCTGAATAAATAAAGATTTTGATTGATTGATTGATTGATGTCATACAAATGTCATTATCTCAGCCGTGAGTTGTTGCCCCAGACACAGAACTTTAGGGTGTTAAAGTTTAGACTCTGCTCATTGGTCACACTCCCTCAGTGCTCTAACAGCAGGTTTATTTATTTGCTGAAGAGTTCAGATGCCCCAGATTCTTGTTCCAGTTCTAGTGGTAAAGTTTGAAAAAAAATGTCATAACTGTTAATTATTATGTAATTTTATTTAGTTTTCCGATGCTTTGTGTTTAGCTTTTTTAGAATTTTATTATATTGTATGTTTTTTAATCAGCTCCACATCAGTTCCTAGAACCAAGGAAACTGCGGTTTACAGCATTTCCCAGTTTGGGCTATTTAAACTGACCAAAAAGAAATCTTTTTATATTAAGTTGCCTGTAATTTTAAAACGGTTGTATTTATTTTCTTCAGTGCAATAGCAGACATTTTAGCACCATTTACAGTCTGATTCATGTGACTGAGAAGCCTAAAAGGACTGGCCCTACAGATTTTAAAAGCATGTGCCCTGCCCAGCCCAGTGATGTGGATGGCTGAGGTGCTGCAAAGCACTTTATCTCCTGCCACGCTGCCGACCCAGGTTCAGGAATGGACTTGGATCATTGGGGCTTGGATGGAGAGGTAGAGGATTGAACATCCGAGGGACTGCTGTCTTCTCTCGGGTAGGGTTGGGTTGTCATCCTGGCCTCAGCTGCCCCCAAGTGGAGGCCTGGGGGTAGAGCAGGTAACAGAGGCAAAGTATGGGAGGGCACTGCAGTGGTTCATAGGGTAGGCACACCTCCACATGTGAGTCCTACGCTCCACAGGAGGGATGGGACAGAAAAAGCAGAAAATGGACATGGGGGGTCATGAAGCCTGGCCCAGCTGTCTTTGTGCCCACGCTGCTACTTGGTGAGTGACCTGGTCCACCTCGGACTTGATGTACTTGGGGGGGAGCTCTCTCTCCTCAGCCCTGCCATGAGAGGGGTACTCACAGGGAGACTTCCGACTAGGCACTTACCGGGAGAGGTGGAGCACCGGCTTGGAGGGGTTGGTGATTGGGCTGATGTGGCCCCAGATGTAGGAGGATATAAATCTAAATGAAACAAAATACATATCCTGTGTTCAGTTCCTGGTAAGTTTAGAGTGGCCACAAAGTGTATTTTGATTGTTTGGGCCCAGATCATGATTTTGAAAATGTGACTTCTACAGACGTTTTCTGCCCAAAACAAAGAAAGATGGCAGCTAACGAGCAGTCACTATCTGCCCTAGCTTCTACTTTAGTGTCACAACAGTGTTTTCCTGTAAAATTACAAACACAATATTGTAAGTGGGTTCCTCTGATGGTGGAAAACCTGCATCAGATAGTTTCCTATCCTCAAAGTGACTCGGACTTCAAAAGGGTCTGAAAAATGCTGCAAGCAGTTGTCTTGGCCCAAAAAATCCAATAAGACTGCCAAGAGACATAAAAGATCCTTTAACCAGTCATTTTCCTCAGTGTCTGGGGAGAAGAAACAAAAAGAGAAACCACCATGGCTACTCTGCTGAGAAGGGAATCTGAGCACCTAGTGCTACCAAAAAACAGTTCCTCTACACTGGACAGAACAACCAGTGTTGGAGAGAAAGATGTCCCCCGTGGAGAAGATCAAGCAAATGTGTCAGTTTTACAAGGTCATGCAGGCTATAAAAATACCCACAACTGTCCCTCTGCCTAAAACCCAATACCCTGAACTGGATTTGGGTGAAGAGAAGAAGAAGGGTGAACAGGAGGAACCTAGAAAGACTGAGGTGTTCCCAGAACAGGAATGAGTGAATGAGGACTATTCCTCATTTTCTGTATCCCTGGGCCAGATGGCTAGTATGCTAAAGCAACCATCCACTGAAACTGATGTGGTCTGGATATAGAGAAGGTGGAATTCATTAGTATGCTGGGACGACTTCCTCTAAAAGATGTAATTTCCATTCATACATTGAAAGGCCTCTTCAGCTGTGGTAGTGACACCTGCCACAGCACCAACCATTTACAGAAAAGCAGATAAAAGGTACCAGGTGGTTTTCTCTGCGCCCAACCTGACCATGAGTGTTCAGGTAGTTGACTGTGAAAAGACAAAGATTCCCATGGCAACTATCCATGACTATGCCTGGAGGAACCAAAAAGCATCCAAGCTTCCCTGTTACTACATAATGTACTGTACTCTTCACAATTCCTGTACAAAAGCAACCAGGTTAGCAAAGGCCGAATATTTTAAATTGGCATTCTTTACAAATATAAACTCTCCCTCTAAATTTTGTAAAGTGGTCCATGCCCTTTTCTCCCCCCTCCTTCCCAACCTCCCTCCTCTGTCCCCAAATTAAATAACTCCCTTGTATCAGATCCATCCTAAGTTGCTGAGGAATTTAGCTCCTACTATATGTCATGTGCCTCAGCTCTTCTTAACTCTCTCCCCCCTTCCACACCCTCGCACAGACAAACACCCCTCAATAGCTTCCATCATTCTCTTTTTCCATGATCACGCCTAATGATACCTTAAATGCCCTTCTAGCCATTAACCCTGCAAAGGTAGCTCAACTGATGAGTTAGACCCTAAGCTTCTTTACCTCTCAGCCCCTGCAGTTGCTTATCCTCTATCCATAATACTAAACCACTCCATCACGCCAGCTGTCCCGTCATCCTGGAAACATGCAATTGTCCTTCCCTCCCCAAGGGCAGAGACCCTTTGTCACCTGGAAACTATCGCCTATTTCCCTCCTCCCCACCCTTGCTAAATTTCAAGACCACTTGATTCAAACAACATGAAGTCTTGCTATATTATGACAATTGCAGTTTGACCCAGCCTTCGATCTGCTCCGGAGGTAAAAGAGTTAAGTTCCATGCCAGGCATGGAATCTTGAGCACGAGCTCAGTTGAAAACTCTGTCTGTTGTGCTTCAAACTGTAACTGTCAGATTCTTTACTCCGCCTCACTGAACAGTCACTCCGGAGATTTCTACTACTGCTCAGTTCATTTTGTCGGTTTTAAAGTATTTTTTCTGGGTTTCAAACCACATTTGTCTAAAATTAAACTGCAACCGGTCGGTTCAAGCTCTGTCTGTGGCATCGTAAGTAATAGATAGGTTTTACATTTTATTCTGTGTGGAACTTGTAAACGGTATTGTCGGTTCGGTTTGAACCGATCAAGTTGTTGTAAAAACTATTTTAAATTGCATTAGAAGTGCGGTTCCCGGTTCTTATCGGTTCTAAAAAAAACGGATTTCATTATGGTTTTTTCCACGACCCATGACACGGTCTGGAACCGATAAGGGTGTCTTGCTTGGCTAAGGGCCATTAACGGGCAAGTTTCTGGTTAGGCTGGCATTATGTCTGAGAAACCCAAAAGAAAAACTGGGCCCACTAGGTTTCAACACTGTAGTGTCTGTGGGGAAGCTTTTGCTAAGGCTGACCCACACACCACATGTGTCTATTGTCTGGGGTTTGACCACCTCAATACAGACTGCCAGATTTGTTTGAATTTCCTGCAGCTACCCTGGATAAGAGTTGGTAGGCTCAGGGGCAGGAGGCTAAGAAGTCCGCTGACCCGGATAGCCAGCCTGGTTCGGTTCCTACCGAACCAGAGAGAATTGCCTCTGACCAGGGTGAGTCTTCCTCAGGCAAAGGAGAGCTGACTCGGAGGAGTCAGTTCCAGCTAAAAGGACTAGGAAATCAGCAGGTGTGGAACCAAAAAGTCTTTCTCCAACTGCTGCAGAGATAGCCAAAGCGATCAAAATTGTCCAGTACTTTCCCGGTTCGACCGAACCGGCACCATCAAATGCGAAATCGGTTCGTTACGGTTCCTCGGTTCAGCAATATGATATAGAGGATTTTATGAACCGGAGTGGGGGAAGATTATGAGAGTGAATGTGATTTTGAGAGTCTGGATCTGCCCATTGAACCGGACATTTCTCCAGACAGACCTATAGAAGTGTCTCCCCAGGCTTTCTGAGTCCCTTCTCATTTTATTTTTATAAGAAAGTGGCTGAAACCCTCCAGCTTCCTATGGAAGAAGCTATAGATGACCAAGAGGAGCCTGACTATGTAGAGATGATGGATATCCCAGAGTCTAGGAGACTGTCTATTCCTATCCACAAATCCTTCAGGAAACAGACAGTAAAAATTTTAAAAGCTCCCCATTCTATACTTCCTGTGGATAAGAAAATGGACAGGAGGTACACTTTGTCAGGCTCTGACACGGAGTTCCTCTCACAACAATGCAGCCATGTTGGGGTAGTGCAGGCTGCAGCCTGTGACAAGGCAAATATTCCTTTGGCTTCACACCCCCCTGACAAGGACTCCAGGAGGATTGATGCCATGGCAAAGAAACAGTACATGGCAGCATCTTTGGGTTTCAGACAGGCATATTATATGGCTTATGTTGCAAGATATCAGAAATCCAGATGGGATACTGTTATGGCTCTAGCAAAGAGAGGTCCCTGGCCAGCTTGCCAAGGAGCTGGAGCAGGTGGCTGCTGATGGTATTGAGGCATCCAAGGTCAATTCCATGCTGCAGTGGACTCTAATGATGTATCTTCGAGAGTCATGGCTACATCTGTGGCTTTTCGAGTAGAATGGCTTGGCTCAGGTGTACTAGCCTGTCACAGGATACTCAGGCTAAGGCCATGGATTTTCCTGTTGTTGATAACTCTCTGTTTGGGGAGCAGACAGAGAATTAACATGAAGAAAATGGATGAGTATAGGAACACCTATGGGAGTGCACAGGCCAAGGAAAGGCAGGCCACTCCTCAGAGGCAGCTTTCAGGGGCAGGGGCAGGCCTTTCACAGGCCTTTTACAAGCCCAGGCCTCCTCTTCAGCCTCGCCCAGAGGGGTTCTTCAGAGGAGAGGCAGACGAGGCACGAGCAGGCCTGCTCCCACCCCTCAGCCCAAAGCCCCTGCCAAGCAGGCACCCTGAAGGGATGGCCAGGGCCGATTCTCCATTACCTGTAGGGGGCAGGCTGGCTTACTTCGTCCAGGACTGGAAGTCTTTAACATCAGACAAGTGGGTCCTGGAAGTAGTTAGCCAGGGACTGGTTCTCAGCTTCAAAAAATTTCCAAAGATGAGAGCCAGATCCTTTCCACCTGCAAATCCATCAGAGGCTCTCGCTTGAAACAGAAGTTTCAACCCTCCTGGCTCTCAGAGCTGTAGAAGGGGTTCCTCCCTCACACCAGGGCAAAGGATTGTACCCAGGTACTCTTCCTTACCCCAAAAAGACAGGAGAATGGCGCCCATCCTGGATCTCAGATACCTAAACAAGCACCTTTAAAACCAAAATTCAAAATGGTGACTCTGGGAATTATTTTACCCTCTCTAAGGCCAGGGGACTGGCTAGCATCCCTGGACCTCAAGGGCGCCTACTTCCATATTCTCATCAGAAGCTCCCATCAAAAGTACCTCAGGTCCGAGCTGCCCTCAGGCCATTACCAGTTCAGAGCAATGCCCTTGGCCTCACCTCTGCTCCAAGGGTATTCACAAAATGCCTGGCAGTAGCAGTGCCTACCTAAGAAGGCAAAATTGCCATCTTTCCTTACCTGGACGACTGGCTCATAGTAGGCCAGTCTCCAGACCAAGTCAAATCACACCTTCAGGTTACCCAGCAGCTGCTTACATCTCTAGGTTTCCTTCTCAATCTCCCAAAGTCAGTTCTAGAGCCTGTTCAGCTACTCACCTTCATGGGCAGAACAGAACGACACAACAGGCCAGAGCCTTCCTTCCTCTAGAAAGAGCAAAGACCCTGGTTTCTCTGGCCTCCTCCTTCACTCTGCAGGTCTCGACCAGCAAGGCATTTTTGCAGCTCCTAGGGCACATGGCTGCTTCCACAGCAGTAGTGCAGGGAGCAAGATTTCAGATGAGGGACATTCAGTTCCGCTGAGAGCCTTCTGGTCTCAAAGGAGAGATCCTTAACCAAACTGATCCCAGTAATCTCGAACCCTGATCCAGGCCCTACAGTGGTGGCAGAATCAGAGCAATCTGAGACAAGGAGTTCCCTTCATCCCGCAGTCTCATTCCTTGACCCTTACTACAGATGCATCCCTCTTGGGGTGGGAGCTCACATGGGCGACCTCACCGCCAGGGGTTGTGGTCCCTCAGGAATCTCTGCTCCACATCAATCTATTGGAACTCAGAGCAGTTTTTCTAGCACTTCAAGTTTTTCCATGTCTGTTCAGAACAAAGTGGTACAAGTCAGAACAGACAACACCACTACAATGTGGTACATCAACAAGCAAGGGGCACTGGTCTATGGCCTTGTGCAAGCGATGAAGTTGTGGTCTCTGGCTTATTCCTGAACACCTCCCTTATGGCAGTTCACCTCCCAGGCAAAGACAATGTCCTGGCAGATGCTCTCAGCAGGATTTCCCAGGGCCATCACAAATGGTCTCTGGATCCCCTTATCCTGGAGGTGGTGTTTGCCAGGTGGGGCACTCCTCAGATAGCTCTTTTTGCAGCCCTGGACAATCACCAACTTCCTTTTTTTTGCTGCAGGCCCCCAGTGTTGGGCTCAGTCCCTCTGGATGCCTTCCTTCTCAACTGGGAAGGAAGTTTCTATGCTTCCCCTTTCCTCTCCTTTTCAAGGTGCTAGTCAAGATCAGGTCTCAACCTTGCAAGATGATCCTGATTGCTCCAGATTGGGACAGACAGCCCTGGTATCCACTTCTTCTGTCCCTAGCAGTCCACCTTCCCCTGTGCCTTCCCAGGAATCACAATCTGTTAACCTGTGCCCAGGGAAGAGTTTGGTACCCGAATCTCAAATCTCTCAATCTCAAGGCCTGGCTCTTGAAGAGTTAGAGTTTGCTGACTTACACCTTTCTCAGGGTGTACTCAATGTTGTGAAGGCTTCGAGGAAGCCTTCTACCAGGGCTACTTATCATTCCAAATGGAAAAGGTTTTCCATATGGTGCTCTGGTAAAGTATTTCCCCAGAGTCTGCCGGCTTGCCCACAGTTCTGGATTATATGGTGCACTTAAATGCTCTGGGTCTGAGACCAGCTACCTTAAAAGTGCACCTGGCAGCAGTGTCTGCTTTCTTATCAGCAGGTAAACCCTCTTCTCTTTCAGCTCATCTGGTATTCTCTAAGTTTTTCAAGGGATTGCTTCATATCAACCCTCCATTCAGGGATCCTGCCCCTGCATGGGATCTTAATGTTTGCATTGCCCAGCTCATGCAACCTCCTTTTGAGCCCATGTCTTCAGCAGAGCTTAAGTACTTGACTGGAAGACTGTGTTTTGGTAGCCATCACTTCTGCTAGGCTGCAAGTGAACTACAAGCATTGTCAGTGGAGCCTGATTTTATCTCCTTTCATAGGGATAAAGTGGTCCTCAGGACTAATAGAAAATTCTTGCCCAAGGTGGTTTGGATTTTCACCTGAATCAATCTATGTCTCTCCTGTGTACTTCACTGACCATTTCCTCCTCTGGTGAGAGGAGATTGCACAGTTTAGATGTCAAAAGAGCCCTTAGCTACTACATAGAGCGTACCAAGGGTCACAGGTTTGATTCCCTCCAACTGTTCCTCACTTATGGTGAGGTAGGTAAAGGGAAACCCGCCACTAAAAGATCCATTGCCAGGTGGATTGTTTCTTGTATCCAGTTTTGTTATCAAAAACTGGGTAGGGTTCCCCCTTCAGGCCTGAGGGCTCACTCTACCAGAGGTACAGCTGCATCCCTGGCTGCTGCCAGGGACATTCCTATCATAGAGATATGTCAAGCAGCTACTTGGAAAACAGTTCACACTTTCATGAAGCATTACTCCTTGGACATCCAGGCTAGAAGTGATGCTCGGTTTGGCACAGCTGTGCTTCAGAGCCTATTCCCTAAGTAGGTTCTGCCCTCCTCCATGGAGGTACTGCTGCGTAGTCTGCAATTGTCATAATATAGCAAGACTTCATGTTGTTTGAAGAAAAAATTACTCACCTTAGTAATGTTGTTTCTTCTAATGGAGTCTTGTTATATTATGACCTCCCACCTGCCCCTCTCAGAACCTCTGTTTTGTGTTTGGGATGTGGGTGGGCAGTGCTATGTTGGCACCTAGTGTTTGCCATTTTGTTTGTTGTTGTATTTTCATTTTCTTGGTCCCCTGACTTGAGTCTTGCTTTGGGACCAGAAAATGTGTTAGTATTTAGTAGCCAGTTGGCTAGTGTAGGTTTACAGCTTCCACACAGAACCTTAGTGAGTTTTGCTCGAAGATCTGACAGTTACAGTTTGAAGCACAACAGATAGAGTTTTCAACCAGCTCACATCCAAGATTCCATGCCTGGCATGGAACTTAACTCTTTTCACCTCCTGAGCAGTTCAAGGCTGGGTCAAACTGCAATTGTCATAATATAGCAAGACTCCATTAGAAGAAACAACATTACTAAGGTGAGTAATTTTTCTTCTCTCCCAGATCTCCTCCTTTCTTTCTGACTCTTCCTTTTCACCCCATTTCAATCTGGTTTTAGGAAAACCACTCCACCACCACCTCCGTATTTGGGCATACTGACTCTATCCTTACAGGGATGGACAATGGCCTTATCACATCTGTCATTTTTGTCAACCTCGCCAAGGCTTTCAGCACGGTTTCCCACACCCTACTTCTTGACTTTATCTGCTCAGCTGTCCTGACAGCATCTGCCACGACTAGTTCAGGGCCTACATCACTGGTAGGACCTAGTCTGTCAGAATTGCTGATTCCATCTCCCCGCCTCTCCCAATCAACACTTGTGTCCCTAAGGGCTCAGGGCTTGGTCCCTTACTTTTCTCAATTTTCCTAAACGACCTACCATCAGCCTGCTCCTTCTCCTCCTCCATCCACAAGTGTGCCGACGATACTGTCTTGTTCACCACCGCCAGTCTCCCTCTGTATGTGAAACCAGATTACAGCAGGACTTGACCATAACCAGCACTGGTTTACTGCCCATCAGCTCTTTCTAAATGCCAAGATGACCATCTCCATGACCTTTGGCACCAAGCAGAGATTCTCTCGGCTCCCAGCCCTTCCCTCTTTATACACCCTGGATGGGACAACTTTTGAGGACACCTCTTCATTTAGATACCTTGGGGTTTGGCTGGACCAACACCTCATCTTTTCTGGACACATTGACGCCATCCTGAAAAAACTGCACCCCAAGCTTGGTGCTTTATTCAGGAACCGTAGTTGCATTCCTTTCACGGCAAGGCGTGAACTCGCTCAAAGATGATCCTCCCATTTTCACTACTGTGACGTAGTCTACGATGCTGTTCCCAATTCCTCCTGACCAAATTAGACACCCTTTGAACTCCTTCTGTCTCTTCACTCTGGACTCTCCTTCACAATCTCATCACTGTGACCTCTATCATGCCCTGTTTTACCCCCACTTGCTAATAGGTGCCTCTCCACTGCGCCCAAACTCATCCCAAAGTATTGGTTTGAGGAACTGCCCATATCAACTTCGACTTCTCCACCCTCCCTCACCTCCCATTACCTAAGATCCACCAACTTGTGCACTTTGGCGGTCCCTCACCGTTCTACTCTCATAGGTCAGTCTGAATTTACTCACCGCTTCCCTAAAATATGGAACTCCCTCCCCCCTCAAATACACCACTCCTCCCCTTACTCCCTCAGTAAAGCTCTTCATAACTACCTCACCTCTAACTGTACCTGCTTTACTCACACTTGAATTCCACCTTCCCTGACACTGTCAATGCTCTCCCCAATATGGTACCCTCAGCAAACCTCTGCACTGCTGTAGCAGCAACTTGCTACCCCCAATACACCCCTGACTCTCCTGTTTCTGCAGACTACTCACTTTGCTCTCCTACTTACCCCAGTTATTGCCCCCAATAAAACTCTGCCTTCTCCTCCTTCTGCAGACTATTCACTTTGTTCTCTTACACTCCCCACCTTCTCCTATACTCTTTCTCTTACACCCACCCACCTTCCCCAGTACTCATTTTCTACCTTTCAAATGGTGATCTATCTGCTGTACCTTTTCCTTCTCCCCCATCTCCAAACATCTAGCTATACCTCCCAGGTTTTATGGCACTTGGTATTCTATGAAAGCACTATGATGTACTATATTTTGTCCACCACTATTGAACTGTATATCTCCTAGCTGAGTATCATTGTCTGTAAGCTATCCTCCTTGTCCCTTCCCTTGTTGCACTTCCAGTATATTTTATGTTGACTACCTGCTGTTGTGCTATTTTCTAACTGATGTATTTTATATTTTAAAAATTGTATCATTTTCTGTTAGCCATTTTCCTTGTACCCTCCCCAGGTTGCACCGTGAGACGAGCAACTTGTTCAGTGTGTCTTCCTCGTGAAACATTTCAATAAATAAAATAAAACTATCCTCTTGACAAAGACTCCAGGAAGCTGGACCATGTCGTGTAAGGCCTACACTACTTCAGCTCTGCTGTAGAGGCAGTCAGCATGTCTTGGCTATACATACTACTCCATCAGGCACTGTGAACAGCCCTGTCTATGTGCGACATCTTGCCCTTGCAGAGATGACACACCTGGCATCTGCAGTGACAGCTGGTCTAGAAGCTGCAATGTACCAGTTCCACTTTATCTGGAGACAACATGAAAAAAGATGATGAACATAAAAGCAGCTTTTGAAAGTTTAACTGAAGAAGGAAAGTCCTCCACTTCCTATCGGCCATATAGAAGGGGAGGTATGGGAAGGGCTTGTCACAGTAGTCCCTATGTGTACCATGACTATCCAGTTCAGAGGGACACAGGGAGGAGCAGATGTAGAAGAGGAGCAAAGCAGAAGTCTGACTCAGCTCCTCCAGCCCAGGCAAAGCCCAACCCCTGACAGTTCTGCTCATGTCGCCAATCGTCTTTTCTTCGGTTTCCTCCCGGTCGGTCCAGTTTGGAACAGACTTTGTTAAATTTAATTTAAATCTTTCTCTTTCTGGGATTAGAGTGGTGTTCCGGTACCAATCGGTTTCAAAAGAACTGGACTTTTGCTGGTTCTTTTAAAAAGCCCGTGACACGGTTTGTAACCATTCGGTTGGTTTATTACCTGGCTTGAAAACTGCAATAGGATAATTTGTTAGGTTGGCAATGTCTGAGAAACCCAAGAAGAAAACTGGTCCCACTGGGTTTCAACACTGTACTGAGTGTGAGGAGGCCTTTGCTAAGGCCGACCCCCACCTCATCTGTGTTTATTGTCTGAGGTTTGACCACCTCAAGTCAGACTGCCAAATCTGTAAAAACTTTCCTAAATCCACTCTAGATAAAAGACTGAGTAGGCTGAAGGAAAGGGAGGCCGAGAAGTCTGTAGGACTGGATGGCCAGCCCGGTTCGGTTGTGGCCGAACCTGAGCAGGTGCCCACTGACCTAGGTGATACCTCCTCGGGCAAAAGGAGAGCTGACCCCAAGGGGTCGGTTCCATCAAAGAAGAAGCGCAAGTCTGCCAGTTCGGATCCTGTATCCCACTCTCCAACCGTGGACGAAATAGCCAAAGCAATTACTATTGTCCAATCGCTTAGACCGGTTCCGACCGAACCGATACCATTGGTTTGGCGGTCAGTTCGGTCGGATCCATCTCCTCTGGATTATGACCCAGATGCTTATTATGAGGATGGGAGGGAGATGAAGACTATCCCAGTGATGATGGCGATAATGATGATGACGAGGGGGGTCTGGATGTGCTCACTGAACCGGACATCTCCCCAGACAGGCCCTCAGGTGTCTCTCCTCCCAGGTTCTCTGAGTCCCCTTCACACTTTTGTTCTACAAAAGGTGGCACAAACCCTGCAGCCTCCCTTGGTTGAAGCCACAGAGGAGGATGAAGAGCCTGATTTTTGGAAATGATGGACATCCCAGAGTCCAAAAGCTGTCTATCCCTCTTCATAAATCCTTGGGAAACAGACACACAAAATTTTACAAAACCCTAATTTCAATATCTCCTGTGGATAAAAGAATGGACAGGAGGTATTACGTATCAGGCTTAGTTGGAGTTCCTTTATAGTCATTGCAGCCATGTTGGGGTAGTGCAGGCTGCAGCCTGTGACAGGGCTAACATTCCTTTGGCTTCACACCCTCCCACGGATAAGGACTCCAGAAAAGTGGATGCCATGACCAAAAAACAGTATTTGGCATCCTCTTTGGGACTCAGGCAAGCTACTTATATGGCCTACACAGCCAGGTACCAGAAATCCAGATGGGATACGGTTCTGGAACTGGCTAAACAGGCCTCTCCCCAGCTAGCCAAGGAGCTGGAGTTGGTGGCTGCTGATGGAATTGAGGCATCCAAAATGCAATTTCATGCCGCTGTGGACTCCAATGATGTGGTATTTAGAGTCATGGCTACATCTGTGTCTCTTGGAAGACATGCTTGGCTCAGATGTACTAGCCTTTCACAGGATACCCAGACTAAGGCCACGGATTTTCCTGTAGTGGGTAACTCTCATTTGGGGAGCAGACAGAGGCTTACATGAAGAAAATGGATGAATACAGGACTACGTACAGGAGTGCACAGGCCAAGGAAAGGCAGGCCACTCTGCACAAGCAGCAGTCTTGGGGCAGGGGCAGGCCTTTTCAAAGGCCTTTTTACCAAGCCCAGGCCTCCTCTCCCTTCCCACAGAGGGGGTTCTTCAGAGGGAGGGATAGGAGGGGGATGAGCAGGGCTGCTCCCTCCTCCTCTCAGTCTAAGGCTCCTGCCAAGCAGACACCCAGATGTGTTAGCCTGGGTCGACTCATCATTTCCAGTAGGAGGCAGGCTGGGTTACTACTTTCAGGCCTGGAAGTCTGTGACCTCAGACAAGTGGGTCCTGGAAGTAGTAAGCCAGGGACTGGCCCTCAGCTTCAAAAAATGTCTAAAAAGAAGGGCCAAGTCTTTTCCACCTGCATCAGTCTCAGAAACCCTTGCCCTAGATGTAGAGGTTTCCTCTCTTCTAGCTCTGAGCTATAGAGAAAGTTCCTACTCAGCACAAGGGAAAAGGACTGTATTCCAGGTCTTCCTTACCCCAAAGAAAACAGGGGAGTGGTGAACTATCCTAGACCTAAGGTATCTGAACAAACACATTTCAAAGCTCAAATTAAAAATGGTAACTCTGGGAATAATCCTTCCCTCTCTAAGGCCAGGGGATTGGCTAGCATCTCTCGACATCAAGGATGCCTACTTCCATATTCCTAGCAGGTGTTCCCGCAGAAAATACCTCAGATTCGAGTTGCCTTCAGGCCATTACCAATTCAGAGCCATGCCATTCGGCCTAACATCAGCTCCAAGGGTGTTCACAAAGTGCCTTGCAGTAGTGGTGTCTTACCTCAAAAGACAGGATATCACCATCTTCCTGTATCTGGACGACTGGCTTTTAGTGGGTCAGTCACCTTTACAGGTCAGGTCAGCTCTTCAAACTACCCAGGACCTACTCAGCTCCCTGGGGTTTCTTCTCAATCTTCCAAAGTCTATACTTGAACCAGTTCAGCTTCTCACTTTTATAGGCATAGAGTTGGGCACTGTACAAGCAAAAGCCTTCCTTTCCCTGGCAAGGGTAAAGGCCCTAGTGGATCTCGCTTCTTCCTTTTGACCTCTGGTCTTCTGCCTAGCAAGACAGTTCCTCCAGCTCCTGAGCCACATGGCAGCTTCCACGGTCATGGTGCAGGGAGCAAGGTTCCAGATGAGGGACATTCAGTTTCATCTGAGGTCTTTTTGGTCTCAAAAGAAGGATTCACTTATCATTGCCCATTGATTCCAGTGACTCAGACTCTGGTCCAAGCTCTCCAGTGGTGGCTGGACTAGGACAACCTCAGACAAGGAGTTCCATTTCTTCCTCAAGTCCCATCAGTAGTTCTAACTACGGATGCTTCTCTTCTAGGGTGGGAAGCCCACCTGGGAGCCCTGACAGCTCAAGGGCTCTGGTCTCCACAGGAGTCTCTCCTTCATATCAATCTCTTGGAACTCAGGGCAGTTTTCCTAGTCCTGCAGAGCTTCTCGGATTCAGTCAAGGGCAAAGTGGTCCAAGTCAGAACGGACAACACCACCACAATGTGGTACATCAACATGCAAGGAGGCACTCGGTCCTTGGCCTTGTGCACAGAAGCCATAAGGCTGTGGTCTGGCCTATTCTCTTCAGGCTTCTCTGGTAGCAGTCCACCTTCCAGGGAAGGACAACATACTAGCAGATGCTCTGAGCAGAATTTCACAGGGACACCACGAATGGTCCCTGGATCCTCACATTCTGAAGGTCATCTTCTCCAGGTGGGGCACTCCAGAGATAGATCTCTTTGCAGCACCGGACAATCATCAACTTCCTCTGTTTTGTTGCAGACCTCCAGTCCTGGGGACGGTTCCCCAGGATGCTCTCTTTTTGGACTGGAAGGGCAGGTTTCTCTATGCCTTCCCTTCCTTCACTCCCTTCCCTCTGCTGTCCAGAGTTCTGATCAAGAATAGGACTCAGCCTTGCACAGTGATACTGGTGGTTCCAGATTGGGCCAGACAGCCTTGGTATCATCTACTGCTGTCCTTGTCAGTGTCACGTCCCCTGTCTCTGCCCATGACATACAATCTCCTGTCCTCCTCCCAGGGGCAGATCTGGTACCCCAATCTCCAGTCTCTCCATCTCAAAACCTGGCTCTTGAAAAGTTAGAATATGCAGCTCTGCATCTTTCTCAGGGAGTTCTGGATATTCTGACGGTCTCTAGGAAACCTTCCACTAGAAAAACTTACAACTCCAAATGTAAAAGGTTCAGTATTTGGTGCTGTCAGAAAGGCATCCTGCCCGACTCAGCAGACATTTCCACAACCTTAGACTATCTAGTTTATCTCAGTGGTTTAGGCCTTAGGCCTGCCACTCTGAAGGTTCATCTAGCAGTCTCTCTGTATTCTCTCAGCAGGAAGGGCTCTTCCTGGCATCTCATCCTGTTTTCAGAAAGTTTTTCAAAGGTCTGGTTCACTCAACCTCCCTTTAGGAGCCCACCCACCTTGGGATCTTAATGTCTGCATAGCTCAGCTAATGCAGCCACCCTTTGAACCTCTGGTTTCATCCAATTGAAGTACTTGACCTGGAAAACTGTGTTCCTGGTAGCTATTACTTCTGCCAAGCAGATTAGTGAGTTACAGGCTCTGTCAGTGGAACCTGACTTAATTTCCTTCCATAGGGACAAAGTGGTCCTCAGAACCAATAGGAGGTTCTTGCCCAAAGTGGTATCAGATTTTCATCTGAACCAGTCTATATCTCTCCCCGTGTTTTTCACTGACCATTCGTCTTCAGGTAAAAGAAGGTTACACAGTCTGAACGTTAAGAGGGCCCTTAGCTACTATATTGAGCATGCTAAGGCTCATAGAAATGACTGTCTTCAGTTGTTTCTCACTTATGGTGAAGTGGGAAAAGATAAGCCTGCCACTAAGAGAACTATTGTCAGGTGGATTGTTTCTTGTATACAGTTTTGTTATAACAAGTTGGTTGGGACACCCCCTTCAGGCCTGAGGGCTCACTCGACCAGGGGTACAGCTGCTTCTCTAGCTGTAGCCAGAGATATACCTTTGTTAGAGACCTGTAAAGCAGCCACCTGGAAAATGGTACATTTACCAAGCATTACTCCTGACATCCAGGCTAGGAGTAATGTTATTTGGTACAGCAGTACTGCAGAGCCCTTCCCAAAGTAGGTTCCTGCATTCCTCCTCCATAGGGAACTGCTTGTTAGTCTGCATTATGTCTGAATACAGCAAGACTTCATGTTGTTTGAAGAAAAAATTGCTCACTATAGTAATGTTGTTTCTTCTAATGGAGTCTTGCTGTATTCAGACCTCCCCCCCTCCCGCCTCCCCTCTCAGAACCTGGTTTTGGGAAGTGGGCTGGCAGGTACAGTGCTGCATCTCAGGGATGTACCTTGTACCCTCCCTCTTGGGTGGGGTAGATGTTATTATTATTTTTTTCTATTGTTTTATTTAAATGTTGTCACTACCTTTCCATCTTGGGTTCTCTATTTGAGAATCTTGCACTAACAGAATTAGCAATATTGAAGATGAAATGAAGCTAATGGAAATGCTGAATTTGAATGGGAAAGTATAGAACCAGGTTCATTTGATGAGAGATGGATAAAATTATGGGGCACTTTTAACTCTAATATAGATACAGAAACTGTAGATTAATGAAGACATAAGAACTGCTTTTATGAAACTGAGAAGTTACTGATAAAGGAAATTGAAATCGCTTACAATGTTAGTACTTAGAAGAATACTTGGATAGAAATCAGGCACCTCGTGGGTTAAGGTTAACAATTGTTCCATCTTGTGGACTTGATGAGTTTCAAATTAAGGATGAGTGGCAGAAGGCTGCAGCTGAGTGTTCTAGGTTATTCCTTGATTTATTAATTAAGGATGATTTGAGTAAACATGCTGAATTGACAAAAGAACTTGAAATAGAAAAAGCTACCATGGAATTTAAAAGACAGTGTGGAACATTTGGATTTTAACATACAACTGAATACAAAGATAAAACAAACAAAAAGAAGTAATTAAGAGGAAATTTACTAAATTAAATAGAGACAATGCTGATTACCAATGGGGTGATATTTTAAATTGGAACAGACCTAGATCACAGAGTAGGGCATATCATGATCAAGGATGAGATTTTAAAAGGACAAACACAAAGTAACAGCACAAGAACGGAGGAATTAAGAGGGAAAGAACAGAATATGGGCAAAGAGCTGGATTTTCAGCAATGTCAATTACCAACAGGAAAAGAAAAAGCAGAAAACAAGAAGAGGTAAACATGGGGACAGGAACAAGCATAAATACAAGAGAACATTAGAGAGAGAGGAAAAGGACATACTTACAAGTATTAAACCTCTCAATTTCACTTTAAACTGTCATCAAGAAGCCGTTTTGAAAAAGACTTAACATTTATTCCTACACCTGCAGTTAATAATTTTGAGACATTCATGGACCTCCACAAATTCCTTAGGAAATTACATCAGAAACTGCATTTTCTCAGAGAGGAACGCTCTGTAATTTTTGAAAATATGGGGGCTGGTATTGAAAGTAACTGAGTTATGAGGGAAGATTTTTACCCATTTGAGGATGATGAGTTGAACATTTTGATAACTGAAATGACTAAATTAAGCTGTACACAGGAAGAAGGCGAGGAAGGCAATTTGGCGGCTATGGAAGTGAACAGCAGTGAATTATTGGTGTCAGATTCGACTCCCACCCGGGGGTCTGAACTCTATGAGTTGGAAATGGATTTAGCTGCATTAGAAACTTTATTAGAAGAACATAATGAAGATACTAATGTGACACAAACATTATTTTTTGAAGGTAATGGATTATTGGGGGCTAATCAGGCTTTGAAAAAAAAATGCAGAGTTTGTTATTTCATCCATATTCAGATTTTTGCCCTAAAGCAGTCAATGCGGCAATTTGTGCCTATGAAAAAATGGTACTAAAGCAGGTCACTGCATTGTTAGACAACAACACTACCCCCCCCCCCCGTAGATATAATTTAACTAAACAAGAGAGAGATACTTTGAAAACATTGTCACAGGAAGAATCAATTGTGATTAAACCTGCTGATAAGGGGGGCAATGTTGTTTTAGATAAAGAAAAATACAGGGAAATTGTGATGAAACAGTTAATGAAGAAAATTATAGGAAATTATCTTTTAATCCTACATTACAGTATAGAAAAGAATTAACTCATTTATTAATGAATGCAGTTAAAAAGGAGATATTACAGACGGTGAATATAAATTCCTGTGGAAAGGATACCCTATAATACCTGGATTTTATGTTCTACCCAAGATGCATAAAATTATGGAGTCTCCCAGGAGACCAATTATCTCAGGGATAGGCTCCATTATGCAGAATTTAGGGACATTTGTAGAGTTCTTTTCCAGCCATTAGTGGAGAATTTAGAATCACACATAAAAGACACTAGATCTTTTAAAAACATTTGATAAAATAACATGGAAAGAGGATTATAACTGGCTTTCCATTGATGTGGAGTCATTATACACCAATTCTCCATGTGGATGGAGAACATGCAATAAAAGAATGTTTGAAAAAATATTCAGAAGGGAAGATGTGCCCTTACAATATATTTGGATTCATGAAATTTTATTTTAAAACATAATTAGTTTGAATTTGAGGTACATTTTTGAACAGAAGTGTGGAACAGCAATGGGTGCCTCGATGGCACCAGTTATGCTAATTTATTTTGAGCAACTGGGAACAGACTGCAGTACTGAATGAGGATGTAAATCCATTCTTTAATCACATAGAAGTGGATTCGCTTTATTGACAATGTGATTTGAATTTGGAAAGGTGAACAGACCAAGGTACAAAATGTTATGGATTGTCTTAACATAAATTATTTAAATTTAAATTCACCTTAAGCACAATCCAGTGGAAATTGATTTTTAGATATACACTTAATTGTTAATCAGAATAATACTAGGAAGCGTGGTATTAAAACTAAGACATTTAGGAAGGAGACTGAAACTAATTCAGTGCTGCATTCTACCAGTGCTCGCCTCCAAGTTTGAAAAATTGATACCCTTCAGTCAGCTTATTCACATTAAAAGAACCTTTAGGGAAAATACAGATTTTGAGGTTCAAGGCAGAGAGTTTAAACAAAGGTTTAACAGTAGGGGATATGATTGGAACATGTTGGAAAAAAACCTTAGAAAGGGTAAGGAAAATTAATAGGGTAGACTTATTTAAAGAAAAATGGTTGGAAACGAAAAACTGTAATCCTCATATTTTTATTACAGAATATAACGAGTTGGCAGGTCGTATTGGTAATGTTATTTATAAGAACTGGCCAATCCTGACGGGGGACAATGAAGTAGGTGAATCCGTAGGAAATAAACCAAGGATTGCATTTAACAGGGCCAGCAATTTGAGGGATAGACTGGTTCATAGTCGATTTAAAGAAAAAGGAAATCAATAGGAACAGTATGTGGCTCAGCAGGAGATCAAAAGTTTTTTCTGTTGTTAGCGATGTAACATTTGTAAGTTTGCTTTTCCGGGGGGAATGTTCCAACACCCAGAAAAAGAAGATATAGTGGTAAATATTGAACATCAAATAACTTGTGCTATATCCTTTGTTGTATATGCTTGTATACGCTCTCTGGTGTACCTGTAATCTGGTTTATGTTGGAAAAACAATTCGTCCACTAAAACTACACTAGGGTTTTTTGTTGCCTGTGTGATATTGTGAATATACTGTGCATGAGAGAAAGACAAGTAAAAACTTTCAGCAACTTGGAAATCTTTCGTGTGGATATTTCTTTCTTTTATTTCATACAAGTAGAAGTTGTTCTCTATGTGCGCACCTCCGTTTGGAATATTTTATTTTTTAGATATAGTAAAGCTTGTTCTATTTTATATTGTAAAAGCTCCTGAGGTTTGGCTTTAATGGAGTTCATCCGAGTTTGAACTAGCTTATCTCCCTGCATATGTGCAGCTTGCCAGTATTGAAGTTTCGCCTTCAGCTCGAGCTGCTGTTGTTCCGCTTTTCTTAACTTGGGAGACAAACTTGATAGTGTCCCCCACCCCCATCACTGCTTTCAGAGTATCCCATAATATACCAGGGGCTATCTCAGAAGTTTTGTTCAGGCTAATTATGTCTGGTATCTGCTGCTTTATTAAATTAATATTATCCTTGTGTTTAAGGAGAGAAGTATTAAAGCGCCACTGACCAGGGCCACTTCTGTTTGTATGTTTAAGAGTGTGGGTGCATGATCTGATAAAATTGACAATATCTGAATCTCTTTAACCCGATCCCTGTGTTCCACCGAGATCAAACAATAATCAATCCTTAAGTATGAGCCATGTGCTGCTGAATAATGGGTATAATATCTGTCTCTCCCATGTTGGTACCTCCAGATATCAGTGAGGCCCAGGTCTCGTACTAACTTTCTGCCATGTTTCTGGCCCTTTGTAGAACGTGGAGGGTTTGCCCTAGAGCTATCCCTGCCTGGGTCCATTAATAAGTTAAAATCCCCTCCCACCAGTAAGGTCCCTAGTTTAAATTGTATCATTTTCTCAAATAAATTTTGTACCTGTGTGGGCTCAGCCCCTAGTGGGATATAAAGGCTGGCCACAGTATATGGCACCCCCCACCATGTCCCCCTTACCATTGCCAAGGTACCTTCTGTATTGGAAAAGGAATCCTGGAGCTGAAACGCTGAGTACCTCGGGATTAAAATGGCAGTACCCCTCCTCCTGCCTGATCTGTGGGAGCTAGCTACTACCATAGCCATACCAAATGTGGTTAGTTTCTGTTGTTTGGTGGGTTTCCTGTAATGATATCATTTGAGGATGGAACTTCCTTAGATATGACATTATTTTCCTCTCTTAATTGAACCATTCAAGCCATTTACATTCTGGGAGATTATTCTTCTATCTTGGTGGGGCCATAACCATTGAGTATAGTCACCATCATTAATTTGTTTCCCACTGAGATAAAACATTTCCTCCCAGGTACCCTCCAACCCACCTCCCCCAAGCTGACTCCATATACGTGTCTCTCTCTCTCAAATCTTCCTATACAGACTTTGTTTTTAAATATTATGTAACTATCAACAGGGTTCCTCAATAAATCTTCGTGAGGAGAAAAGTTTAAGATATCACCAACTATATGCATTACAAAATTGACTCCCACAATCTGGGCTAACCACCCAGATATATGCCCTCTCCTTTGGGGTTGTCTTGGGAATTGCAGCTCAAAAAATAAGTTGCTACCCGGGGTATAGGGCACCCCAAAATTTTGAAAGAAAAATATTGGAAAATAACATCCTAAGGCAACATAAATAGTTAAAGATACAATCATAATGTATAAGCAATGACTGTCTGAACATAAATAGAATGGTGCAGTTCGAGTACAGTTCATTGATGTCTTTAACATCTCGGGCCTGCCTGTCCATGAATTCTTGGGGTTCTGGATTTCTGTGGCCACTTAGGATCAGAGGTACCATTTAATAACAGAGAGTCCACAGTTTTTACTGCTAATGTGCCATTCCATCATGGAGCTGTCATCTCCACAAAATCTAAAAGTCTCTAAACAGGGTCAGTTCCCCAGTGAAGATGTTTTATACCCTCCAATATACTGAAGCAGCGGGCAGAAAATGAATCCAAATGTCCCTCCAGCCAGGATCATCAGGGGTCTGCACTAGGGAGGGTGCCGCGCCTGTGGCCTCTCCCGACAACAGGAGGGGGGACCCACCCAGACTCCGCCCCATAACAGAGGCCTATGCCCACTGTCTCCAAAGAGCTCCTTCCTGATCCAATAAGGGTCAGAATTCTTTATTAACCATTTATAACAAATTCATTAGGTTTTTCAACTGAGACCTAAACGGAACATATATAAAACTTTCTCCACTAGATGGGAGTATAACCTTTCTGTTACTTTGCAACTTTCTTATTAAAAACCTTTTATAAAGACAACATATTAACTGTGCTCTAAATCCTTGATTTGTAAAATAGGATGCTGGGATTAACCCACCATCCGTGCCCTTTCAGGCTTGCATGGGTAGGCTGTTCAGTGCCCTGGGGATCTGAGTTAGCATTTGTTTTGTCTGAGCTAGTGTACTCAGATCCCGGGTTTGGACTGTTGTCCTGTGCTGGATTGCATACATCCTTTGGTTAGTTAGACTTTCTTGGTCAGCCCAGTGTGTCAGATATGGGCTGGGTTGTGTCTCTCTGGAGACACTTTGCCCCTTGTAGTTATATTTGCATTGCCTGGTCAGAGGGTAATCAGTGGATCTAGGCTAACCCTCTGAGGTGAAACCAATGTCAGCAGCGTGAAGATCGTCAGCTGGAACATCCTTTTAAAACTCCACCCCCACCCTTTATTAATTCTGGAGATGAAAGGGTTCCCCAATGGGGAACAATGGTGTGAATTACTCCCTCCCCAATCCCTTAGTTCAGACATCTGACCATTTCTACTCTTGGAGGCCCCTCTCCTGCTCCACACAGAGGTAATGCCCCTTCTGTAAGAATAAGGTTCTCTGTCCCCCGCCAATCCCTGGCGGAGTTACCTGGGTGGAGCTACTGGTGCAGCACAGCCTAGGGCTCCCTCAAGGAAAAGGTAGCTGGTGTGGTGAGTAAGGAGGCAGAAAGAGTAAATATTAAAAAAAAAAAGCCACTAGCAAGATTTTGGAGCATCCAAATTCAGCTTCTGGCATTGACAAAAAGTGGAAAGAAATATCAATAGAGAAGCAGGGTAAGAATTCTTACATTCTAACCCTGGAATCCATCAACATAGCTTTACAATAGCAATCAGTCCACTGGATTGAGTTGCCCTGGAGACAGAATTTATGCTAATTTTGGAATCTTAGAATTAGAAGCAAGTTCAAACTCTGAATTGTGGACACTCCTCCCCCCCCAGCTGTTAGATTTGTTTCTCCAAACTATAAAAGATGCACCAGATGCTACCAAATATTAGTTCCACATCGCTGTAGATGCAGATGACACAGTCTCAAGGGTACTGCCACATGTAGTAGCTTTGAGGTGGTTTGTCTGGCTCAGGGCAACCATCCTGTCAGGACACAGAAACAAAGGCTGTGGACTTTTCATTCAAGGGGTGCACCCTCTTTTGGGATAAAGCAGAAGCCCACATGAAAAAGTTGATGAACAAAAAAACAGCCGGTAAGAATTTGACCCCAAAGAAGAGAGCTTTTACTTCCTTCAGGCAATATGGGAGGGGAGGCAGAGGGCAGGGCCTACTATCAAAGGCCTTAGTCCTACTATGACTACTTCCTCAGAGGAATGTCCATGTAGGCAGAGGCAGGAGAGTACAAGACAGAAGCAAGCGCCATCTTATAAACCACAAGAAAAAACAAATCCCGACTTTATCTAGGCTGCTGAGAACCCCTACCAGTGAGAGGCTGTCTGTCTCATTACTTCCAGGAGGGAAAACCATCACGCAGACAAGTGGGTGCTGGAAGTGGTGAGTCAGGGTTTATACCTTCAGTTTGCAAGCTTCCCAAAACTAAAGAGCCTACAGGTTTTCCTGTACCAACCCCAGGAATGAAATCCTGTTAAAGCTGAAGGTAAAGAAATTGCTAAGATAAAGACGTAGAAAAGATCCCTTCCTCACAGTGGGGAAGAGGCCTCTTCACAAGGTACTTCCCCACAGAAAGAAAAATGAGAATTGTCATCCCTTTCTGGATTTACGACTCCTGAAAAGGCACATCAAAAGGAAAAATTCTAAATAGTAACACTAGAAACAGTTATAGCATCCCTTCTGAAAGGGAAGTGTCTGGGATCACTGGATCTGAAGGATGTGCTTCTACATCCCTGTAAGACACTCCAACCCCACCGAAAATACCCAAGATTCAGATTAGGAAAAGAGCAGTACAGTTTGCCATATTGCCTTTTGGCCTAACCTCAGCTCCAAGGGTGTTTATAAAGGGCCTAGCAGCAGTGGCTTCATTCCTGAGAAGAAAGGGAATAACAATGTATCCTTACCTGGATGACTGTCTACTCACAGAAAGGACAAAGGGTATCTGGTTATAATAGTGCTTCCTGAACGTGAAGGAATAGCAACAGGGGCAGAATAATGTCCACTAATTACCGCTACCCCTGTCACTGTTCAGGCAATGGTTAGATTAGACAAGTACAGGGAAAGTGCAGTAGCTGGCTGAGCTGCTCCGTGGCCCGGAGGGTATGGTCAGCAGCAGCTCGGCTAGCACAGTGCGGGAGACCATGGTTCTGTTCCTGGTCTCCCGATACTGTAGCATGTAATTTTCTCCTGCCTGAAGCGTTCTATTTTTTTTGAACAGCTGAGGGCCAAGTTTGCACAGCCCCTGAGGTTCTCCTTTCCCCAACATCCGCACATCCTTCGGAGTTGGATATTTAATATTCGGGGGGTACACAAGTTGCCAGTTTATCTTGCCATGGTAGTGGTCCTCTGTGTGTATTTGGACTGCTACCACTGATGCTATTGTGTTTTGTGGCATTGTTACTTGCTGCTGTTATTGAGGGTGGCATTTGTACTGTGGGATTGTTGACCGCGTTGTTGTAGGCACTGCTCATCTGACCTAGTGCCAGGACAAAGCAAGAGGAACTGCTCCATGGCAATGGTGAGAAACACCCTGGAATGTCTGGGCTTTCTAGTAAACATAGAAAAGTCCCAACTGGAACCTAGCCAAGTTTTGATCTTCATGGGGTAGAGCTGGATACTACTCGGAGGAAAGCATTCTTGCCACTGGCAAGAGTGCAGGCCTGTTGTCCTGTGCAAGATCTTACAAGACAGGCGAACCAAGGCCAGCAAGGGACTTCTTGCAGCTACTAGAGCACATGTCAGCAGTCACAGCTGTGGTGCCCTGGAGTTAGTTACAGATGAGATGTCCAGTACCATTTAAGAAGGCACCGGCATCAAAGGTCAAACCCACTAATATTCTGAAGAAACCCTCTGTTTGGCGCCTTAACACGTCACTACTTAGAGATGAAGATTTAAAAAAAAAAATTTAATGTTAAAATTCCCCAAATCTTAGAGGAAAATACCACTCTGGAAGTTTCCACGAGTATCGTGTGGGATACATTGAAAGCGGTTATCCGCAGTGAAATTATAGCTTATGCATTGCATAAGTGGAAACAGTGGGAAGCCACATACAGTAAACTGCAGTTAGAACTTCAGGTGCTTCAACAGGACCTGGAAGCTGGTACACTGGCTGGTCGGTGTTGGATATGTCAGACAAAGGCTGAATTACAGAAAATTTTAGACAAAAAAGTACAGCAATACAGATATGAGGGAGGACCTAAAGGATCTAGAAATTTGGCTCGTCACCTCAGGAGCCATAGGACCTCCTCATGTATAACACAGTTTGACTTCCCTCTTCAGGGGTCGGGTAGCCAGAACGACACAAGAGATAATAGAAACATTCCGAGGTTACTACTCACAGATGTACATGGCCTCCCCTCCAGTGGAGGCTTCCTTGACTGAGACCTTTTTTAGTCAAATATCGCTTCCCACTATCTATCAAGTTATTCAGAGAAATGTTTGGCCCCAATAACACCGGCAGAGTTAAAGACAGCTATTTCCTCTAGTAAGACATTAAAATGTCCAGGACCCGATGGTCTACCACTGGAATAGTACAAGCTTTTTATTAAGAAACTATCCCCTCCTTTCTTGGCCATTTTCCACAAGGTACAGGAGGGAGGTCCCCCCTTCCAAGCTTATGCTACAATTTCCCCTATTTTAAAACCTGGGAAAACCCCCAAATCCTCCTCCTCCTCCTATAGACTGATTTCCATATTGAATATGGGTTATAAATTATTCATGTCCAATTGGGCATCTAGACTGGAGGAGATATTGCCAACTATAATCCATTCAGATCAGTTGGGTTTCATTTGTGCCCGGCAGATGGTGAATAACATCCACAGAACAATCCATTTGATGGATTATATAAATCCGAGGACTATCCCAGCTGCCTTGGTCAGCTTAAATGCTGACAAGGCTTTTGATCGAGTCTCATGGATATTTTTATGGAAAACATTGATCAATTTTGATTTCCCGGAAGACTTTGTATCATTACTTCAACGTTTTTATGTATCTCCCCGAGCTTTTATTAAGATAAATGGTCAGTTGTCCTCTCCAGTACCCTTAACCCATGGGACCTGACAAGGATGACCTTTATCCCCTCTCCTTTTTGTCCTATATATCGTACCACTGGCTGAAGCAATTGGGAAACACCCAGATATTCAGGCTGTCCCCCGGAGGGGCGGGTTTTTACCCTGTCTTTTTATGCGGATGATATATTACTGACCCTTATAGAACCAGAACAGTCCATCCCAGCATTGTTAAACACATTACAGACTTTTGCTACCCTTTCTGGCTATGTCACCAACGTTCAGAAGACCGAGATTTTAGCCCTTAATTTCTCCCCCACACAGACTCTGAAAACTATTTTCCCATCCCGCTGGAGATGTAATAAAATTTGATATCTTGGGGTGATGCTGCCCAGAATTTAGTTCATTTGGAGTTACTTAATTTTGAACCTGTTAACACAAGAATAGAAAGGCAGCTGGAAATTGGGCCCACCTGCATTTATCTTTTTTTCTAGAATTGATTCTATTCGCATGACTGTTTTCCCTAAGATATTATACTTTTTTCAAACCTTGCCAATCTACTCTTCCCAATTCTATTTTACAGTCTGGAATAGAAGTTTATCCAGATTTGTAACGTCAGGTAAGCACCCTAGGATCCGCTGGTCATTGTTGCAGCTACCAGTTGATAGGGGAGATCTGAATCGCCCAAATTTGTTAGAATATCATAGGGCCGTCACCTGTAAAATGATTATGATATGGCTCAATGAACAGCATGAAGTGCCTTGGAAATTTATTGAATGATTTATTTGATATTTACCCAGTAATCGTTGCACCCCTCACAGTGCCCCTAGTCTTAAAAACATTAATGTTTGGTACAGGTCACACTATACGAACTAGGCATGAAATAAGTGCTCAAACAGCATTGGCACAGAATTTTTATTACTTTCGGTTACTGATGTCAGAACAAGAGTTTTTACCAGCACAAAGGATTTAACTTTTGCAGATGGCACAGACAAGGCACATGGAGTTGTTCCTTTGCAACATTATGAACAGCTTACCATTTATCATACCAGGAACATTTTAGATATTTACAGATGTGGACATTTCTGTTGTGGAAGAATCCCCCTGGAATGCTTTACCAAATCCAATGCCCTATCTAATGCACCTCATGGACCATTGGTCTGAATCCACGCTTAATACTCTTAAGGCATGGAGCGGGGATTTGGGTACTGACATTCCGTGACAAATGGCTTGAGCCGATTCTTCCTTCGATGAAAATATCCTAAGCTCCCTATTGGCAGGAGTTTATTTGAAAGTGTAGGATCTGTTTCTTTAACACCCCTGATAAATTGATTAAATATTTACCATTGAAATATGGTACCTGTTGGAGACAGTGTGGGAACAGTGAGCAAATACAGTCCATGTTTTTTGGAGCTGCTCGAAGCTGTCACAGTTCTGGCAGGAGGTTGGCTCTAGCTTAACACAATTGGTGGACCCGGGTTAAATTTTAACACCACAACTGGTTTTGTTATATATATTTGAAGATGGCTGAGTTCCACTTAGCAGAAGTAAGTTATAACTATATCTGACAATGGCAAAAAAAAGTGCTCACTCACCTTTGGCGTAAGAATACAATCCCAATGCTGGCCCAGTGGCATTCGGTGATGACCGAAGTATGCTTTTTAGAATGCACCATTGCCACTCAGATGGGCAGAGCACAGCAATTTGAGATATCTTGGAGACCTTGGGTATTTTATATAGTACAACACAATGATTCATTTCTTCCATGAAGTGGATTGGGAAATGAGAGTGTCCCCACTTAGATGTCATTGCTGCTTTAAATTTAATGTTCTGTAAAAGAAATTATGTTATGTATGTAACTCTGAGTGATTGCTGAGAAAATATTCTCTTGCACAATGTATTGTACCATGCCATGTTGAACTAACATAAAGAATTAAAAAAAAAAAGGTCAGACCCACTGAGCCAGCTAGTACCAGTCACAACAAACCTAGCGAGGGCTCTAGAGTGGTGAAAGGAAAGTGGACAAAGTATCCACAACATTCATTCTGATAACAGTGCCTCCCTACTAGGATTGTGAGGGCATCTGGACCATCACACAAATAGTGGAGTCTGGTCTTCACAAGAGCAGCAGGAGCACATAAACCTGCTGGAACTCAGAGCTCTGTTACTGTCTTTACAGCATTTCTCAGATATGGTTCAAATCCAGTCAGTTCTGGTCAGAACAGACAATACCACTACTATGTACTACATAAACAGTCAAGGTGGCACCAGATCCACAAAACTATGCACTGAGACAGTGAAGATCTGGAATCTGGCATACTCCCTAAACACAGAAATCACTGTTGTACATCTACCAGGAGAGGACAATGTCCTTGCAGATTCACTAAGCAGGATGAGTCGGGGAACCACAAATGGCCACAAAATCATCAGGTGGTTCAGACCTTATTCAGGAAGGTTCCATGCCCTGAGGCGGACTTGTTTGCTTCATGGAACAATCACAAGTTATCCCTGTTCTTCTGCAGGCAACCCCACAGGGGGATTCTACCCCAAGGTGCTCTATCAATTGGGAGGGAAGGTTCTATTGCATTCCACCCCTATTCCCTCTAATTCACAGAGTGCTCTGGAAATTGAGGAAAGAGTCAGCAACATTGATTCTGGTGGCACCAGATTGGGTGAGACAGCCATTGTTCTCTCTCCTGCTGTCCCTGTCAGACTGGAATCCATCGCTGTCCCCATGAGACACAATCTTCTGACTGTGTCTCAGGGCAGGTAATTTCCAAACCTTAGAACACTGAGGCTGAAAGCTTAGATCTTCCAGGAATTAATCTTTACCATTGATTCCCACTTATGGTTCTGGGGCCGGAGACACTAGTACCCCACAGGAGCAAATTATTTTGCAGGAGGGAGCTGACATCGGGTACTGATGTGCTGTGCACCTCACCTATGGTGTTGCACGTGCCAGCCAGTAAACATCACTGGCTCCCACATGCACCTCAGTTCTGTTCTTCCTGCTGTAGAGAACACACCATGGGAGCAACAGCAAGTTAGGTTTCCCGTTATCATTCAGCAAATGCCTTACCATTACTGCTGAGTTTATTTCCACGGTGCCTTTTCTCTTTATTGTTTTTCTTCAGTTTCTGCTATGCCAAAGTCAAAAAAGAAGGGTGTCAAAAAGACAGCCTATGGCGTGGCAGTAGCAGTACTGACAACCATGCCAGTGACTCAGGATCAGACGTGATCTCTGATGCTGGGGGTAGGCTGAGGAGGGAGAGGATAACCCTCTGATGGATAGATCTCCTCTCCCGGGGGGCATGTGCTGTTCCCGCTGAATGACTGTAACCAGCTGGAGGTCTGTTGGTATTGCAGGGCAGCACAGCAAGGGTGATAAGCTGCAGGACTTCCATGGCACTCTTGTGCCTCTATATGCATGCACGTCTGCATAGGCACCCCAGCACAGGGATTGTGGAGAAAGTTGGAGGAAAATGGGTGAGGTAGGCGTGTATGATGCCATGCATGCTTACCCCCGCCCACTCCACCACCAGAGATGCCAGGCAAGCCAAGATGCTGGATGAGAGCCTTTGGTAGGGGAGGACTGCCCGCCCCCTCTGACCACACCATGGGAGGGTTCAAGGGAGTGATGGCTGACTGGTAAGTCTTGGGGAGGTCGGAGACAGTGGTGGCAGTGAGGGACAGGGTCAAGGGGAGCCCTGCCTGCCTCACTCTCAGGTGGAAAAACACCTTGATTGAAAATAGAAGGGGTTGAGAACACGAAAAGGTCTATCAGCCTCCAGTCATGTGTCATTGCCTCTGGGAAGCAGATGGCTGCAACAGACCAGTATCCATGCTGCGTGGCCTGCCTTGGCCCACAGCACAACATGGATGAATGCAACATCTATTTCTCCAGGGACTGCCATACCCTCGAGATCCATGCAGTGAAGTGGGGTTGGCCAACTCCTATCTTTTGAAGGCAGGCCTCACACTTGTGAGGCCAATGTAAAGATACTGGGCCTTCCCTGGGTCCCTTCTCGAGACCTCTGGTTCTGTGGAAGTACAGGATTCTCCTTTATTTTGCCCTGCTGGGCGTTTGAGGCCCTGATAGGTGGGTCTGGTGGTCAGCTTGCTCCTTCTGGGTGGCATCTGCTGAACCCCCACCCCCACACAGTCTGTCTGTCCTGGGCAGCAGACATTCCTGGTGGTGAGGCCAAAGCTATATGCTTAGTCTCCCTTGTCACGGCCTGGTGCTGCCCCAGCTCCTGGCACCATTACGGTGGAGGTGAACAGAGCAGTGTCAGCCATGACTCCAGACCCCCCCTCCAACACTCTTTGCGGTGTCGGAGGAGAAACTGGCATGGGGTCTGTCCATGATACATCCTCTTACAGAGGTGGAGTTGGTTCTTTCCTCTGGCATCACTAGTGACACCAAGGGAGAGGACACCGCCGCCTCAAGCAATGAACATGACACCAGCCATGGTGTTACCCCTGGGTCCAACACTGGCGTGAGTAACACTGTCACCCTGGGATTGCTTCTGGGGTTGATGCAGGCCAGTGTCGAACCTGGCACCAAGGACAGCATTGGCCATGATGATGCAGTGAACTTGTCTCTGAGCCTGTTGTTAACCCTGAAACCAGTGCTGGAGGTGGTGCTGGCTTTGGGTCTTATGGTGGCCCAGAGGTGGTGTTCTTCCCAGAGCTACTGGCTGACACCATCACCAGTGGGGACCAGGGCCACCCTACAGGAACTGTATGACTCCACTCTTCCCACCAGTACACTACATGAGATGGCAGAAGTTTTTAACAGTTACTTCTGTTCAGTCTTCTCCCAGAAAATAAGAATCCCGATATACCATTAGATAATGTTCAGGCAAATTCTAATGAAGCTCTTAAAATTACAAGAGAACATGCTGGCCCAGTGGCATGGAGGGCTGAGGCATCATGCCTTACCTCCTGCCATGCTGGCGACTTGTATTCATGGTGTGGGCAGGCCACGGGGGTCGGCTGGGGAGGGAGAGGATGGCGTCCGAAGGACAGCTCTTCTCTTCCAGGAGGGGTGGGGATGTAGTCCGCTGCCTGCCTGACTCCTAGTGATGGCTGGGAGCTGGCACAGTGGGCCCACACATGAGGGGAGGTTGCAGGGCCATGGAGGTGAGTTGGAGGGCTGTGCCAGTGGCCCGCTCAGAGTACTGGGGGGCGGGGGTGCACTGAAACTTATCTGATGGCAAGGTGGGAGGTGGGGGTTCACTGGACACCAGAGACAAACATTTTTTATTTTTAGACAATGGGGTCCAAGAAATTGATGGCAATCTCAGCGGGGGTGACTCTTCAGTTTGTGCTGGTGATCAGCAGGGGTGGGGTGGGACCACTAGACACCAGGGATTATATTTTTGTTCTACTGATAACCGAGAGGCTTTTTACATTTTAATCAGCCTCCCTCCTGGCCACGAATAACGAATACTAAATATTCTGGCCGAATACCGAAAATATTCAGCGAATATTCGAAGAAAGATATTCGCACAGCCCTAGTAATGACCTGTGAAAATGTCTAAATGATTACATGATCACTGACTGTAAGAATACAGACATCATGCTTATCAAAATATTTTCCTGTGACCAATGACAGCATAACTAGGTGCTTATGTACCAGTTCAACTGTATGGACTTATGTGTGTCCTGTTTGCTAAAACTTAATAAAAACTATATTTAAAAAAAAACAGAGAGAACAATAAAAAAAAAAAAAACTGTGTTCCCTGGGCCAGATTAATATATCCGTACAATACAGAGAATACTGGTTGGGCAACCATGCACAGCATGTACTACCACCAAAAGGTTCAGTTAAAAAGACCTTGAGAGCAAAGCCTCGAGAGGTCTGTTGTAATTGAACCACGAGCTGGCAGCACAGCCTGGTTAGGCATGGCTTTGCCCAAATCAGTATTTTTTATAGGTATAGATAAAAAATAACAGTTTTCCCACACAAATGTCACAAACCACAAGTTTTTAATGTTACCATTTTTAACAATTCAAACACTGTTTAAACTGTTATCCCATTCTCAGGCCATTCTCCTGTTGTCGGATACAAGTGTCAGTTGATATGCAGAAACAGATGTATTTTAAAAATTAGATTGAGAAAGTTAATGTCCATGTAAAGGTTTAATTTATCAGTGTTTTGTTGAAAACAGAGCAAAAGTTCACCTTGTCATCTTCCATTTTGTGGTATCTGTTGGGAGCGTGGCATTTTTTTAAGGCTGTGCCCTCAATATGGCTGCGTGGACATTGTGATCAGCTGTGTAGGATGCTGTTGTACCACAGAAGGTTACAACCATGTTCCGTGATCTTTGCACTGTGGTACAACAGTGTTTTGGAAGAGAGAGAAAAGCATACAGAACAAGCATGCTCTACATGTTAAAAATAATGTGTAAAACAGTGTCAGTACCATTGCAGATAATCTGCAGTAAATCAGTGGGAAAGGACACACTACCAACTGACTGGAATGTCATTCTTATCTTTAAGAAGGGGATGCGATAGGATTCAACAAATTGTAAACCCAGTCTAACCTCAATCCCTGGGAAAATTGTACCATAATGAAGGATGAAATAGTAACTAAAAAATCTCCACTCAGAGATGCTTGTCAGCATGGATTTTGTCTTACAAATCTCCTTTGTTTTTATAAACATGCTAGCAAAGAGTTAGATAAGAAAAACCCAGTATGTGTAATCTTTTTGGATTTCAGAAAGTGTTTTGACCTTGTCCCTCACTGGACGGTAATTGAGAAACTTAATTCCAATTACAAAACCAATCAGTAGAAAAGAATCTATGTGATGTGGTCATGATAACAAAGTTGACTCTGATAGTGTCACTGCTGGCCAAAACAATACACCAATCAGAATGCATGATTTTAAGCTGCATGTGTGTTATTTTCCCCGTCCTGCTATAGTTATGATTGAGGTGTGACTCTTTAGCTTTGACTCAAATGCTGACTGACAACAGTAGCATAGAAACCCTTGAAACATGCAAAATAAATAAGTTACACAGAGTCAGTTTCTGTTGGACATCATCTTCAGGAAGGAGAGGATTCCCTCTGGTATAATTGTGAATTTATTAATTTTAAGCTCATTTTTCCTAACTTGATGTGATGGAATGCAATGTGGATATTTACGAGTTGATCGTTTTTAATCTTTATTTACAGAGGGGGACTCTCTACCACTGCAGTGCAACCCAACATCCAGCCATGTGACACAGGCTCCTCCCCCACCAGCCAAGCCATCCCATGTTGTCACAGTTTCCAGCAAACCTCAGCTCCGCCCTGCTGAGCACTGTCGGGCTGGGGATGCATACTCACGAGAGAAGTTTAAACCAAAGCCAACACGTAAGTGACAGCAATAGCAAGATTTAATAAAACCATATATAATTTAATTATGTTTGAATGCAAATCATTCAGAATAATGAAACAGTGAAGCAAATAACATTCACGTGTAATGATTTACACCACTAGAAAACCTTTCTCAATGAAACTAATAACAGTACTTTTCCTACATTGTGGGGTGCTCTGTTGTTACTGTGTTTTGACCAATGCAGTACACAAACTCATTTGCACCCTTAAGTGTGTAACTCACACAGCACCATCACCAAATATTAACAAACAGATTTTCATTATTTTTTTTTGGGGAGTTTATGTTTGCAAAAGTTCTAAAATCACCTGATTTCGACCAATGGGTACTCTTTCCTTGTCCCTTGCAGCAATGTTAAAAGTGGAGCATTTCACTTTAGTGGTAGGGAGCATTAGTTTTTTTCTTTTTTGCTCTTTTCTCCTTGCTCTGGTCTAGTCGAACCCCATCCCCAGACACCCTAGTCTGGCCACATCAACATCCACCAAGACTTACCCGGCTAGCTGTCTTTCTCCAGGGCTCTCCCCGGTAGGGTCAGTTAGGTTTGTCAGCCCCGCCATTGATCAGGATCCAGTTCTGCTGGCAGGGCCCAGATGATCAGATATGGGACTTATGGGTGTCTTACATCATCCTACCAGCTGCTAGTGTTATCCCATTTTCTCCTTGAGCGGGTGCGTGAGCAGTGACATCATGATGCATGCCTCACTCCTGCACGACGTGCACTGGCGTCTGCTACACCTCCCTGCTGTGGCAGTCTTGAGCTACCTTCCACCAGCTTCCGCTAGGTGCCAGGCATTCACTGGGCTCTGCAATCCCTCCCCCCAATGGAGCAGGAGAGCAGTCCTTCAACACTTGATCCTCCTCCCAGCCAAACCTCTGCCTGAGTTCTCGTCTGAACCTGGGTCATTGGTACCGCAAACAGTAGTGCTACCGCTGCGCTGGTGAGCTGGCTGTGGAGGAGCATTGCATCTGCTTTTAAATAAAAAAAAAAAACTTATTATAAATCACTCTAGCCAGTTTGAGTTGATAGGTGCTAGACAAGATGTCCTTTATGGTATAATAGCCTCATCATGCACAGGTCGGGTTGACAGAACTGCTTTACTTTGTGATCCTCTCGCCTAAATTGCATGAGATGGCAGTCTAATTTTATACCACAATGACATCTCATACCACACCAATAAACTTATGATGAATGTAAAACAAAAAACTTCACTAAAAACAGGCATTATTGCCCAAGATGAAAGGTGCAGGTAAAATGCAAAACGGGCTGACCCAATAATGTAGCACTGTCTGGCTTTACTTGCTAAGCTGGTCACCTTGTTTTGCATCCTCGGCTTGGGGATGCAGATGTAGGCCTGGAATGGGATCAGACATGTTCTTCGGTGGTGGTGGTGGTGGGGGGGGGGGGGGGCAGTGACACAGGCACCAGTGCAGCTGGGAGTGCTTGCAAGGGTAGGTGTGTGGAGCTGCATGTGTGATATATCGGACGTCCTGATGCACACAGCACAGCATCTGAGAGGGTGGGGTTTGGGTAAAAGCAAGGAGGAAAAAAGGGGAGAGTGATGGGCAGGTGATTCCCCCATATCACTCATGTCCGATGAGCCTCTTCATCCTCCTCTTCTTTGGTGGAGTGATTCATCCCCTCCCTCACTGGAGTCTTATCCTAATAAGTATGCTGGGATCAATCAGGCACCACCATGAGGAGAAAGCCTGCAGGGCTCTTCAGATGAAGAAGGGTTATCCTGGATGGGAAGAGGACATATGGAAAAGCTGCAAGAGGTTCTTTACAGCTCCAGAAATACTGGAGATAGAAAGAGAACTGATATTATACCACAAGTATCTGTTCTCAGCCAATCAGAAACGAGAACACCTGTCAGTTATTCTCTCACAAACTACAGGTATAAACACATACACTCGGTTATTCAAGAAAAACCCACCCATAGTCATTTAATGGCCCTCTAAGCACGCCCAGTCATTTAATGACCCTCTAGCCATGCCCACAGTTGGTTAATCACCATGTCTCGCTCACCTTCGACCCGCATTTAAACACACTGCATGCCACACATATTACCGCAGTTCCTGTAAAAAAAAAAATGTCACTCCCCGTGTCCCTAGACTGCTTCATTGTCGCCACAGTATCTATCACTAACACTCAGCAAATCAAACCAAATTGAGCAGCGAGAACAAATGAAACTTAATCGAGGAGCAAGACACAATTTTCTGCCTCAGGTAGGCCAGCTGTGAGGAGAACGTGGGATATGAAATGGAAGAGGGAGAAAACTTTTTGCGATTCTCCACATCACTGCTCCACATCTATTGCTTTCATTCATTTCATAAATTCACAGTGAATTCCGCCTTTCAAAACTGAAACCGTGACTCTAAGCATGCGAATTAACTCGACACTATGCTAGATCTATCAGAAACCAGACTGCTTTGGTGGCAGATCTTGTTATATCGGTGGACTTAGCTTGCATCACCGAGACCTGGCTTGATGAAAATGCGGGCATCAGTTTGGAATCCGCAGTTCCGGACAGGTTCTCAGTGATTCACCGCCCGAGAGTGGACCATAGAGGCGGGGGAGTTGCAATCTGTTTTAGGCAGGAACTGGACCTCGGGGAGATACCAGTTGGATGTACCAACTCCTTTGAGTGTATTGTGGGTGCAGGTGCAGGCTTCAGGATACTTCTCATTTATCGTTCACCAGGTGATGGGAGAGAATTCCTGCGGGAGGTTGCAGACTTCATTGCCGAGAGGGTATTGGAATCCTCCCGATGGTTAATTCTGGGGGATTTCAATGCCTGGGTCAACGAAGAACTCGTGCCGTTTGGCCAAAACCTCCTCCAATTGATGGACTCATTGGGCTTGACACGGGTTATAACTTCTGCAACCCATCAGGGGGGACACTCATTGGATTTAATATTCTATCTGGGGATGGAAGTCTCTTGGGTGGAGGTGGAGCCCATCAGTTGGTCTGACCATCATGCCCTGAGGTTCAGTTTCGCAGCCCCCAAAAGAGGCCGGCCCCAAAGGAGATTCTACAGTTCCGTCCTTTGGGAGGAGTCACCTCAGAAGGCCTAATGACAGAGCTGGACTTCTTGGGATTTCCAATGGATAGCACTGACCCAGAGTCCTTAGTGCTAGCCTATAACAGGGCAGTTGTGAGGGCCCTGGATGTCATTGCTCCAGTCCGTGTTCATCCCTGTACTCTCCACCTGGGGGCCCCATGGTTTACCACAGAGATCCTTGGGTTGAAGGGACAGGGCCGAAGATTGGAGAGATGCTGGCGGAAAACTCACATGGAAGTGGACAGGCTTAGACTGTTAGATCATTATAAGACCTATCAGTTAGCAATTTCCCATAGGAGGCAGAGTTCCTGTCCAGGAAATTGCTACAGCGAGAATAGATCAGCCCAGCTCTTCGGATTTTGGACAGATTGTGCAATCCAGTCTGTCTTCAAGCTGGTTAGCGTTGTCGAATTATAGTGTGAGGAATTTGCGATGTTCTTCGCGGATAAGGTGTCCACTATCAGGGATGAGCACAGCCAGCGCCTACCATAGGGTCTTGCAGTGATCAACCAAGGGCCACAAATACTCAATTGACTTTGTTCACCTTCAGTCAACGGCAGTCAAGGATATAGTGAGGATCATCCAGACTTTTTGGCCTACAGCAGGATCTGGGCCCTACTCACCTACTTGTGGGGTGTGTAGAGGTTATTGGCCCGATCCTTACTGGGATAGTTGCAGTGTCACTGGAGAAAGGGATCTTTCCTGATCCCTTGAAGGAGGCAATAGTACGGCCCCCTTTTGAAAAAATCCTCCCTTGATCCCGACTGCCCAGAAAACTACAGACTGGTCTCGAATCTTCCCTTTTTGGGAAAGATTGTCGAGAAGGTGGTTGCATTGCAGCTGGAGGACCATTTAACTATCCACAGTATCTATGACCTTCTCCAATCTGGCTTCAGGAAAAGGCATAGTACTGAGACGGCTCTTGTTCGGGTACTAAATGATCTCCTGATGGCGAGAGATTAGAGAACTCATTCTATCTTGGTTCTTTTGATCTCTCGGCAGCTGCTGGACAATCGCGGGATCATGGGTGCTGCTCGATCAGCTTGTGGTTTTTCTGTGGACTAATGGGTGGTCCACAGTTGGTTAAATCTTCCTGCAGGGTAGGAGTCAGAGAGTAGTGTCGGGGATTCATTCTTTGGCCTCTCACTGTCTACACTGTGGGGTGCCACAGGGTTCGGTGCTGTCACCCATGTTATTTGCGGTGTACATGTTTCCATTGGGGGACATTATAAGACAATATGGGTTGAAGTTTCATTGCTGTGCCGATGATTCTCAACTCTGTATGTCTTTTGTGCCCGAACGGGAGTCTGAATCAAGTACATTGTTCAACAGCTGTCTCTTGGAGATACAGAATTGGATGAGTACCAATTGGCTGAAGTTGAATCCGGGAAAAACAGAGGTATTGGTGGTGGAACCGGGAGTGAGGATGTCAGGCTCATGGGTGGGAAAACCCTCAGGTTTATTTCTGGGGGAGACCCCGCTTATGGCATCTGGCTAGGTACGCAACCTTGGTGTTATGTTTGACGAGGGCCTGACTCTGAGGGCGCAGGTGTCGGCTGTAGTCAAATCATCCTTTTTCCATCTGAGGAATATAGCACGGGTGAAACACCTTGTTCCATCAGAGGATCTTCCTACCCTGGTCCATGCCTTTGTTGCCAGTCGTCTTGATTACTGTAACGCCCTTTATCTAGGGCTGCCAGGAGTGGATATTCGCCGCTTGCAGCTGGTGCAAAATGCGGCAGCTAGGTTGTTGAATGGAAGCCCAAGGTCCAACCATATAACACCTGTGCTTCATGAGTTGCACTGGCTGCCGGTACAGTGGCGAATCACTTTCAAGGTCATGTTGATGACCTATAAAGCCCTACATTGGTTGGGACCCCACTACCTGGAAGAACTCCTGACTTCTTACTGCCCCCCCCCCACTCCCTCCGATCCTCTGGCGAGGGATTGCTAGAGATTCCCAGGGTAACCTTAAAAACATCTGGTGGAAGAAAGTTTAGCTTTATGGCTCCTACCCTGTGGAATTCTCTACCTTGCCAGATACGAAATAGCCTGACTGTGGAGGGCTTTAAAAAAGCCCTAAAAACCTTCCTTTTTAATGAAGAATTTCATTAATGTAAATTATATTGAAGCCGTTGTATATAAAATGTTGTTTATTATTGTGGTTTTAATGCTGCTTATGTAATTTTGTAAAGGCGCCTTGAGCTTGGGAAGGGCGCCTTACAGAAATAAATTTTACTTACTTACTATTACGCATGTTCACTCATCCTCACAGCTTTACTTTAAACCCTGAATTGAACATCTAACACCGCTCATTTTTTCACTAGGAGTTGCATAAAAAAATTCTATGTAACTCCTAGTGGTATAATAGTAATAACATACATTAATTAGGAGTATATTTGCAATAACCGGCTTTTATGGAGAATTAAACACCTCGGCATTTAGTCATCCACAAAAGCCAGTTATTGCTTTGTATACTCCTAATAAATGTATGTTATCACTTAATTCAACTATTTAAAATATACTTGCCCTATAAGATAGGTAGCATGGGATACTTAGTTCTGATTTCACACACTGTTAAAATATAGCATTAGTAGATTGTGTTTATTTATGGCGTCCTTCCCCAGAGGCTCAGGGCCCCAGTACAATAAAACAGAGATAGCAAAACATCATAAAATACAATCTTGAATAAATAGTATAAGAGTATAAATAAATAAATACCCCTTATACAACAAAATAATAGCAAACAACTCAATTGCACTGCCATATAATATCTCTGATGTTCATGTAGAGTAATAACAGGGAATATCACTCCCCATAAGCCTTAGTAAATAAGTATATTTTAAGCCCCTTTAAAGATCTCTAACAAAGGACCTCCCTCAGGATCTTGGGAGCAAATTCCAAAGAACCAGTCCTGCAACCTCAAAGGACCAGTTCCACGAAGTTCTAAACCTGGCCCTGGGAACAACCAGGAAGCCTTCCTTGCTGGAGCAGAGGGGCCACGCAGGTAAGTAAGAATGCAGGAGGTCATGCAGATAACCTGGGCTCAGACCATGTAGGGTCTTGTAGATTATTAACCCCACTTTATAGGAGATATACTACTTGACCAGCAGCCATTGCAGTTTATGCAGTACCAGGGAGATCTGACTTGACCTCAGAAGGCCGATCAACAGCTTAGTAGCTGCATTCTGCACCAGCTGCAAGTGCCACAGCATACCTCCATTGACCCCAAGGTGTAGAGTATTACAGTAATCCAGCCACAGGGTCACAAAAGCATGCACCAGTGACAGCAAGTCTTCGGGGGGGATAAGGGATTGAATCTGGACGGTGTTCCTCATATGATAAATTATTATTAAATAACATAAGGGAGTAAATTCCCCCCTGCAAGTGCAGGGAAGGTGGTCTCGATGGGCTTTGCTTTCTTCCACCTTCAAGCACCGAGTAATACTGAGTAATATGGTAAAAGCCATTCCAGACTACTGCTGACACGTGAGCCTCAAATGTCAATCCCTCATCCTGAATGACACTCAGATTCTTCACCTTCGCAGCAGTGACAAGCCTAAAGGTGCAGAGACAAAGTCCTGTCTCCCTCACAGCCACTGCCACTCTCTCCCTCTGACTCAGTTTAATCACCAGTACTTCAGTTTTGTCCAGGCTGAGTCTCAGCCAGCTCGATGCCATCCAGCCCTCGATCTCAGTCATGCACTGATTTAGCACATCCACCGCAAAGCGTGTCTCAGGTGCAAAAGAGAGAGAGAGAACGGAGTATCATCTGCATAGCAGTGAAACTCTACTCCAAACTCTCTAATGATCCTAACCAAGGGTAGTATATACACTGCAAACCACATGTGTGAAAGGACTGACCCCTGAGGTGCACCACAGTACAGGTCCATGGGGAGTGAAGAAAAACTTACCATCACTACCCTTTGTTTCCTGTCCATCAGGTAGGACTCAAACCAGCTGATGACTTTGCCAGTGAGTCCTACATACTTTCTGAGTGATTCAGTAAAAGCCCATGGTCCATGGTGTCAGATGCTGAGGAGAGAGATCAAGGAGGAGACAAGAACTGACCGCTCTCCCCTATCCCTCGCCCTAAGCAGGTCGTTATGCGCCCTGAGTAGCATGGTCTCAGTGCTGTGCTTTGACCTAAAACTAGACTGGAGAGACTCATAGACGTCAAAGGTCATGAGGTGTGCCTCAAGTTGCAATGCAACCACCTTATAATAATAATAAGAAAAACTGCAAATGAATTTAAAAACAGGCTTGGTAAGCACTTAATGAATACACCTATGAGATACTGCTAGCAAGGAGCTAATTATGGGCTGTTTGCCTCCTCAGCTCCTAAATTCCTTAGTATGATCCTTAGTATTATCCTTCTCAATCACCTTGCCTAAAAAATGCAAGTTAGAGACAGGTCGGTAATTTGGCAAGACATCCAGGGCCCAACAGTGGCTTTTTCAAGAGGGCATCACCAGTGCATTTTCATTGCAGATGGGTAGATTCCCTCTGTGACATTGTACTTACCTTGTATTATTATTCATTGCGCTCTTCAGAACACCTGTGTATAATGTAAATGTAATGTTTTGTTAATGTCTGAGTGGATTGACTGCTGGACTGTAAACAGTGTTTATACTGTACATATTTATTTTTCTGTTTACTGTTTATTTCTCTGTACACTGTTCTGCTTATTGCTTATACAAGGGACATCCTTGCAAATGAGCTTGCTCAACGAATCTTATCCCTCCACAGTAAACTTGAACTTAATAAGGAGCACTGGATAATTTCAGTGGATTCCAGGCCCAGCTGCCTGACACAGCTCACTAGAAGCTGGGTTGGACCTGGATCCAGTTCATAATATGTTGGTTGCAGCTCCAAAATCACCTTCACAACCTCATCCATCGGCACTGGCCAAAACTCTTCCCAGGACCACTGACTGTGAGTGCATCTTACTGACTCAACACTGTTGGGCCATAATAACTGCCCACTTGGTGAGATCCCAGCCTTGATGGAGGACACTCCATCTGAAAAGAACCGACCAAACTCCTCACACTTAGTGAATGAAGCAGCCTTCATGGGCTCCTGATGGGCCGGATGCAAAAGCCTGTCCACCACCCAAAAAAGCTGAGCTGGTCAGTTCCTTCAAACAACATAAATGTCTTGCTGTATTTTGACAATATGCAGTATGACCGACCGGTTCAGCTGCCTTGGAGAGTTAAGAGTTAAACCCTATGCAAATGCATAGAACGTTGAGCTCGAGCTCGGTTTTCAAACCACTGTCCTCAGTACATTCTATGTAACTAACCAGATTCTTTACTCCTCTCGCCTGTGAAGACGTCTTGGAGACTGCTCCTCAACTTCTTCGGTTGAATTTTAAATTTTGAAGGTTTTTCAAACTACCGTTTATTTCTTTTGTTTTTCAAACCTCTGTCTTGCAGTTACAGGTTAGACTTGTCTAGGTATTTCTTCATTTTCGGTAAGTTCTTGGTTTCTAAACAGTTCTCTGTGACCGGGAGGAAACCGAAGATTTTCTTTCTTTCTTTTCTTGTGGTAAAGTGTAGTTTAAAGTTTATCTATACTGTGTTTGAGGATCCGGTTCAAAGTTTTGGACTAAAAACCAAGACATTTCGTCGGTTTTTAATGCAGGCACTGAACCGCTTGCTGCCTAAAACTTTGTTTCTCTTTTTACCCGGCCTAACCAAAGCCACCAAGGGTAAAATACACTATTTGATTTTCCTTATCAGGGCCTGATTAAGCCACTTTGGATAAAAGGTTGTTAATTGGGTTTACTTAACCAGCCTAACTAAGCCTCAGGGTTATGCTCTAAATTTAGTAAGGGTTATGTCACTGAAACCCAAGAGAAAAAACAGCCCTACTGGGTTTCAACGCTGCACTGAGTGCGGGGAGCAATTTGCTAAGGTTAATCTGCACTTAGTTTGTCTATATTGCCTTGGTTTTGACCACCTGCAACCAGACTGAAATCTGTAAAGATTTTCATCAGTCTACCCTAGATAGATGTTTGGGTGAACTGAGAGAGAGTATGGAAAAACCTTCCGATGAGGTCCGGTTCAAAAGACAACCCGGTTGAACCGGGGACTAAACCGTCAGACCAGGGTGAAATCAAATCGAGGAAAAGACAACGGACTCAGCCCTGAATGGGCCTACAAAAAGATGAGGAAAAGTGATTCGGAACTGCATAAACAAGCGGTTGCAGCTCCAACCGCTGAGGAGATCGCAAAAGCGATACACATTGTTCAGTCGTTGTAGCCCGGTTGGGGTGAACCAGCTGAACGACCGGTAACCCATACCTCGGTTCAGACACCTGTCAGTTCAGTTCCCTCAGGTTCTCTGGATCCAGAGGAATTTTATGAGTCAGAGTATGAAGATTATGATGAAGAGGAAGATCTGGGTGAACCTGTGGAGCCTGAGGTTTCTCCTGAACATCCTCAGTATGAGTCGCCCCCTCATCCTACTAGGGAATCTACCTCTCATTTTGCATTCATGAGGCAGGTAGCAGAGACTTTACAATTGTCTGTCCAAGAGACTAGACAGGAGGAGGAGGAGGAGGAGGAGGATGGCTATAAGGAGATGATGGATCTCCTTGTCTCCCAGGGTCTTATGATTCTTATTCATAAGTCTCTCAAAAAACAGATCTCTAGAATTCTCCAGACCCCAAGTTCTGTCCCACCTGTGGACAAGAAAATTGACAGGAAATATGTTTTGGCTGGCAGTGGCACTGAATTTTTAAGTAGCCATCGTAGTCATTTGGGGGTAGTACAAGCTGCAGCTTGCGAGATAGCTGGCACCCCTCTAACTTCTCATCCTCCTGATAAGGACTCAAAGAAAATTGACTCCTTGGCAAAAAAAAGAGTATCTAGCTGCCTCCCTGGACATCAGGCAGGCATCCTGTATGGCCTATGTGTGTAGATACCAGAAGTCCCTCTGGGAGTCAGTGGGACAACTAGCCAAGAAGGCTCCCCCTGAACTAGCAGCAGATTTACAAGAGCTCATCAGTAAAGGGGTTCGGTCATCCAAATCCCAGTTTCACTTGGCACTGGATGCCGATGATGCAGCCTCCCATTCTATGGCTTTGGCCATTTCCCTCAGGAGGTTTTCATGGCTGAGATGTACAAATATCTCCCAAGACACGCAGAACAATGACATTGATTTTCCCCGGACACAAAATTCTTTGTTTGGGGCACAAACAGACGCATATATGAAAAAGATGAATTAGTACAGGGTAGCCTACAAGGAATGCGGCTGCCAAAGAAAAGGCTGCCACCTCTCAAAGACAGCAGACTAGGGGAGACACAGGTAGGCCTTACCCCAGGCCTTTCCATCAGGCTTAAGCCTTGCTGTTCTACAAACAACCTAGGGGTTACTTTAGAGGCAGCAGTAGAAGGGGCACTAGTCGTGCTGGCTCCACCTCTCAGTCCACTACACCCTCTAAATAGACACCCTGAGGTGTTTGTCCAGGCTGCCTCCCACTACCAGTAGGGGCAGACTGGCCTACTTCAAACCTGGCAATCCATCACTTCTGACAGAGTAGGCCAGGGTCTTGCTCTCAGTTTCAAACTGTTCCCAAAAACAGGAGCAAGATCATTCAAACCTGCCACCCTCTCAGAAATGCCCTGTTGGAGGCAGAGGTTTCCACCCTACTTCAAGTCAGGGCAGTGGAGCCTGTTCCCTCTCAGCACAGATGAAAAGGGTTGTATTCAGTATACGTACTTCCTAACCCTGAAGAAAAATGGGGAGTGGTGGCCCATACTGTATCTCAGATACCTAAACAAACACCTCACAAAACCAAAGTTCAAGATGGTCACTCTGGCTGTCATCTTACCTACTCTCAGACAAGGGGATTGGCTAGCATCCTTAGATCTAAAGGATGCTTATTTTCACATTCCCATCCGGCAGTCTCACAGAAAATATCTCAGATTCAGACTGCCTTCGGGCCATTATGAGTTCAGGGCCATGCCCTTCAGACTGACATCTGCTGCAAGGGCCTTCACAGAGTGCTTAGCAGTGGTTGTGGCACATCTGAGAAGGCAAGGAGTCATGGTCTATCCCTACCTGGATGACTGGTTGGTAGTGGGTCACTTCCACCCTACAGGTAAAAGAAGCCCTGGCCCTCACACAGGTTACCCTCCAATCACTGGGGTTCCTGGTGAACCTCAAACAATCAGTTCTGAAACCAGTCCAAATCCTGGATTTCTTAGTAGCAGAACTGGACACAGTTCAAGCAAAGGCCTTTCTGCCACCAGGAAGGGCAGACGCCCTGATCCAGTTGGCAGATTCCTTCCCTCTTCCGGTTCCTCGCCCAGCAAGGTACTTCCTACAGCTCCTGGGACACATGGCTGCCACCACAGCAGTAGTCCCAGGGGTCAGATTTCAGATGAGGGATATACAGTTCCATCTGAGGTCCTTTTGGTCCCATAAAAGGGATTCTCTGTCCAAACTGATACCAGTAACTACCACTCAGAGGCAAGCACTGCAGTGGTGGCAAGACGGGGACAACCTCAGGGCAGGAGTCCCCTTTCTGCAACAAGCTCCCTCGGTAGTACTGGCCACAGATGCCTCACTAGTAGGGCTGGGAGCCCACCTAGGGGATCACACTGCTCATGGAACATGGCTCCAACAGGAATCTCTCCTGCACATAAATCTGCTGGAGCTCAGAGCAGTGTTCCTAGCACTTCGGTCACTCACCAAGATGCTACAGGACAAGGTGGTGCAGGTCAGGACAGACACCACCACCACCACCATGTACTACATCAACAAATGGGGAACAAGATCTTCAGTTCTGTGCACAGAGACCATGAAGATCTGGAGTCTGGCTTACTCCTTAAACATTTCTCTATCAGCAGTCCACCTGCAAGGGAAAGACAATGTCTGGGCAGATGCTCTCAGCAGGATCAGTCATCACGATTCGACCCTGAACAGACACATTCTTTTGACAGTCTTCAGAGATGGGTAACTCCAGAGATAGGTCTGTTTACATCCCCAGACAGTCATCAACTTACCCAATTCTGTTGCAGGCCCCCAGCACTGGGCTCAGTGCCTCTAGATGCTCTGCTACTGGATTGGTCAGGCAGATTTCTGGACGCCTTTCCTCCATTCCCTCTGATACCCAGAGTCTTAGTCAAACTCAGGGTTCAGTCAACCACCATGATTCTGATTGCTCCAGATTGGGCCAGACAGCCTTGGTACTTGATGCTGTTGTCCCTGTCAGTGGCCAGTCCAATTTGCCGCCCCAGGAGGCACAACCTGCTGACATCCTCTGAAGGGAGGATTCTGTATCCCAGCCTCAAGTCCCTCTGACTCAGGGCTTGATTCTTGAAGACTTAGAGTATGCAGGCCTGCATCTCTCAGAAGGAGTCCTGGACATCCTCAGGGTCTCCAGGAAAACTTACTGCTCCAAATGGAAGAGATTCCCCATCTGGTGTTCCCAGATGGACATGGATCCACAGGAGGCCGGACTGGCAATCCTGCTGGATTATGTGGTCCACCTTCAACCCCTGGGCCTACAGGTCTCCACCCTGAAGGTGCACTTGGCAGTTGTCTCTGCCAGTCTGTCAGCTGGGAAGGGCCCTTCCCTGGCTGCCCATCCTATCTTTAAGAAGTTCTTCAAGGAGTTACTCCATCTTCACCCCCCCCTCACAGGGAGCCTACCCCTTCCTGGGACCTTAACATCTGCATAGCTCAGCTTGTGCAGCCCCCTTTTGAGCCCATGTCCTCAGCAGAGCTCAAACTCCTGACATGGAAGACACTGTTTTTGGTGCCCATCTCCTCAGCCAGGAGGATCAGTAAGCTTCGGGCCCTGTCAGTAGAACCCAACTACATTGCCCCTCATAGGGACAAGATTGTTCTACGAACTAACAGAAAGTTCTTCCCCAAAGATCAGTCCATAGCATTGCCTGTCTTCTTCACTGATCATTCCAGTTCAGTGAACACATGCTGCATAGCCTGGATGTAAAAGATCCATCATTCTTAACATATTGTAACCCCCCCTGCAAATGGGGTTCCCAAAAAGACTTCCAGGAGCTTGCTTGAATGCTCACAAGCCTGAATGGTGTTTGGTGTTTGAGCCATTTATCAGTGAGTATTTTTAGAGCCTCAGGTACTGTCTCTTTAGAGCTGTCTGCTTGCAGACATAATTAGTTAGTATGGGGGAACTGTGTGCTCTCTGTTTGAGTACCACTGAGCTGCTGCCAATTCACTCCATTTTTGCAGTCACTAGGAGTGCAAAGGAACCTATCTGAAAGATGTAACTGTTTGCCAGAAATCATTTAGAGTAATAATGAAATGACAGTTTGTCTAACCTGCTTTCTTTGCAGTCAGAACTGTGTCTGCCTAGTTCCCATTCTGGTTTTGAACTGCTGAACTGGACCAATCAGTGTGGGAGTAGCTAGCTCTAAAATGGTGCCTTGGACCGAATCAGAACTTGGACTCATAATCTGAGCAGCCACAGAGGATTGTATGGGCAGTGACTCTGGGAGATGTAGTTTACGACTGCGCTTTTGGACCAACAGCAGCAGTCTGTTGTGAGTGACAGCCAATCCAGTCAAGAACTGGGAGGAACTCAAAGGAAATGCCAGTTTTGTCTGTTGGAGTTTCAGTTAGCTCTGGCAGTGAAGGGAAAGGAACCCTGTGCTCCTTCATGCACAGTTTTAGTCAAAAACATGTGTAAGGTCCAGAGTTCGGTCTGCAGCTTGTGTAACTGCTTGTTAGGACTGAATCCGTCCTGTGAAGAGAATCAAAGGATATCAGAAAGAGTAGAAACCAGGCTCACCCTGTAGAAGACTGAAGTTGCTGAATTGCACTTTCAAGTCTGTCAGGAACTGAATCTGCTGTGTGTTCTCCCGGTATTGTGCAGTAATTGCGATCGGATAGAGAAGCAGCCTGCCTGGTATAGTACTTTCTTTTACCATATAAATGTGTGAGAGTCTCTTGGAGCTCAAGAGTAGCCCTGCTGGCGTTGAAGGACCCTATCTTGTTTGGAGGTCGTGATACTAATTCAGGTCGCTCCTGTTGAATTACCACATTAAATCCAAATGGAATCACTGTACTGCTGACTGTTTAAACTAATTTTTCTTTTCTCTGTGAAAGGGCCCTACCAGCTGCCACGGTTTGGACTAGCCACTGGGGCTTGGTGCCCAGGGACAGTAACACTGGTAGGAGATGGCCTTGCACAGAGCCATAGGTAGATGAGTAGAGTGATAAGCTAGTACCTGATTTCCCCTGTCCTTGTTATATCCCCTAAATAAATCAGAGCTGCTTGTTTCAGCAAAGTTATATTGCCTGAGGTATTTGTCTATGTTAAAGTACTGTACTGTGATTGTTGCACTGTATCTTATTTCTGGGAGGTCTCAGTGCCGGAACCAGTCCTTGGGAAGTAAGTGTATACTGTGAAGGTAATTCTGACATATTGTGTGGGCCATCTAGTGGGAAGAAAGGGGTTGCAGTGTCCCAGAGGCTGTGACCAAGTTAGTTTAACTATTGCAACCCTGACCTCTGGGTGGAGGCACCCATCCATTGGATCCAGGCCCCTCAACCTGTGAGTGGCAAATCAGGCAGGGGTAGTAGCCCCTGGGATAGCGCCATCTAGGGTTGACATCTTGGAGGCTCACCGCTGGGATTGTGTGTCCTCTAGTGGCCATATTTACGGACCACTGTTAAGAAAAAAATGGTACCCCGACAGAAGTGGCTGTGCACCGGCTGGTGGAGTGGTGTACTGGGGAGGAGATTGACCCTCAAAATGCTATGCTTATCCTGGACATTCCCCTGGGTATCAATACGGACACTGTACAGGGAGTACTTTCCAAGGTGGAAGGTTTACAAAACCCTGTGGTGGTGGGTCGGCATGCTAATCTGCTCACCCACACTTTCCTGGCCCTAGTAGAGTTTAAGGATCCCATAGATAGCTCCAAAGTGCCACAGACCATTATACCCCAGAGGGAGCCCTCACTGCCTGGAGAGTGATAATAATGACAGTAAAGACCGGGGGAATGAGCCCCACCACTGTCTGAAAGTTTTGAGGAGAAATTTGCAAATGGTTGCTGGGGGAAGGGGAAAACTGTGGAGGACTTGAAGAAACTATTCTTGCCACCTGGGGTGGTCCTCCCCAACACCCTCTCCCGCCTCCAGTACCCGTAATGGTGGCTTTGAACCAATGCAGACTCCTATTTCTGCACCTGCCATTAGTCACAACTCTACATCGGTTGAGGATCTTCTGGCACCTCCCCCACCCCCAAGGGGAGGATGACTGGGAGACCTGGTAGACTATGTTGCCCCCAAGTGCTTGAATGGCAATGCCGGAAGCCTAAAAGCTAAAGAGGGTTAGTGAGAGCCTCGAGGTCCTGCCCTGGCTACCATCCGTGCTAAACAGGCCAGTAACCCTGAAGTGACTGCACAGGCCTATCTTGAGGCCCTGGGAGAATGTGTATGGGAGCCCAGATTCTGATGAGGATCTATGGTGGAGAGTAAGAAATGCACAACAGTACCAAGGGGAGTTGTTGTCTGTGTATGTATCTCGGCTGGAAAAATTAGTTGCAAGAATGCCTCAGAAAGGGTAGTTTGCCAGCGATTGAACTGGACCGAACCAGGCTGGACAGGATCCAAGTCTGCCCCTTCTCAGAACTGCTGTTGCTTCCATTCGCCTGGCAAATCGACTGGAATCCCACCCTCCTATGATGAGTTAATGAGAGAAATTGAGGAGTTGAGAAAAGGCGACCGGGAGGGACCTGCAGCTACAGCTGTTCGACCCGAGTGACTGAGGGTGACCCATCAAGTGAAGTTCAGGGCAGAGGTTGACAGTCAATGAGTGCTCTGACAAGGAAAAGATATGCCACAATGGGGCGTAACTGTTGAGAGAGATCCGAATTCAAAAACAGTCCCTTTATGAAGGCCACGCCTGCAAGTACGGGCCCTGACCTATATCTGACTGCATCTGCTATGGGGATGGGGGTACCCACCCATGTATTTCCTGCTGATAACAGCTCCAAACTCAATTCCTTGACCATGGAAGTGGAGAAACTGACGAGATGTCTCCAAATGCTTATCACGCTGCAGACAGAGATGGCACCAAGGTTTCCAGTTAGTAATACCCCCGCCCTGGCTCCCAGTGTGGCGCCTCGGCCAGCTCAAACTCCAGAAAGTATGTTTTGCTATAATTGTGGGAAGGATGGGCACATGAAAAGGGAATGCCGGTCCCCAAAAGACACTGACAAAGTTGTATATAGGCTACAAGGAGAGCTTCGGAGAACAAATCAGTGGTTAAGAGGTACACGAAATAATCCCAGTGAGGGCACCAAAAATGCTAACTCACGTCCTTTTGTGGCAAGGTCAGTTGCCCAGGCCCCCACTACCGCCTCTCCAGACTAGTCCAGAATAGTGGGTCCCTCCATGGAGACCACTGTAAAGGTGAATGGAGTGTCTACCAGAGCTGTATTAGACAGTGGCTCCCAAGTGACAATTATGTTCCAGGATTGGTATCAGAAGCATTTGTCAGACGCACTTACAACCATTAGAAGGACTGCATGTATGGGGGTTAAGGAGAAGGCCTCACCCTATTCCGGTATATTCCGATCTTGGCTGTCTTTTCCCCACCTCCATGGCTTGGAGTGGCCAACAAGTAGAGACCCTAGCCTTAGTGTGTCCCCCCACTGGACTGTATGATGGTGTCCCTTTGTTGATTGGAACAAATGCTCATATGTTCGGAAGGCTGGCACAGTTGTGTTATGAAAAACAGGGGTCAAAGACTAGTAGAGCTTTAAGAGTTCCAGCTTTAATTAAGAAGGCCTATGAGGCACAGAGATACTGAAAAAATAGAACCAGAGGAACCGGTCGGAATTATATGGAAGAAGGATCCTGAGTCTCTGATCCTGGCGCCAAATGCCCAGTGTACCTTACAGGGAGAGGTCCATATCAGAAAGGATGTTAAGAATAAAATATTAATGTTGGATGCACCAGGCGATGGAAAATTGCCAGAGGGACTGCTGGTCAAGCCTAGTATTTTGTCCGCTAGAGCCCATGCTTATGCCAGAAGGGTAATGGTCCAAGTTCATAATGTGTCTGAAAGAGACATTCGAGTAAATAGAGGTTGCATCCTGGCTAATGTGCATTGTGCAGACACTGCAGTGCTACCCAGCAGCAAGAGTTCAAGGAAGAATGACAGAGTAACGCCTGACTTGTTTGATTTCGGCGACTCCCGCTGCCAGCTGAATGGAAAGTGAGGATCAGTGAGAAGCTTGCCCAGAGAGACCAGGTGTTTTCTTTAAAGGAATGGGATGTAGGATGCGGCAAGGAGCTGAGCACAATATCGGCTGCATGACGAAAGACCATTTCGCGTGAGAGGTCTCACGCCTGGCACCTGCTGACATAGATGATGTGAGACGGCATCTGCAGAGATGTTAGCTGCTGGTGTAATACAAGAATCCAGAAGCCCTTATGCTTCCCCTATTGTGGTAGTGAGGAAAAAGAATGGGACAGTAAGGATGTGTGTGGATTATCGCACCTAAACCGCGCGGACTATCCCTGATCAGTACACAATGCCCCGCATTCAGGATGCTTTGGACTGCCTAAGCGGGAGCAAGTGGTTCTCTGTGTTGGATCTGCAGTGGGTACTACCAGATCCCGATGGCCCCAGAGGACCGTGAGAAGACAGCCTTTATCTGTCCGCTTGGCTTCTATGAATTAAGAGGATGCCTCAAGGGATTTCAGGTGCCCCAGCCACTTTTCAACGATTGATGGAGCGGCAGTGGGGACATGAACTTACTAGAGTGCCTGGTATACCTAGATGATGTTATTGTGTTTTGGCAGCTCACTGGAGGAACATGAGAGAGATTATTTAAGGTATTGGACCCACTGAGGACTTTGGTCTTAAACTGTCCATTGATAAGTGTCAATTCTTTCAAACATCAGTAAAGTATGGGACAATATAGTATCCACCGAGGGAATAGAGACCACCCTAAGTAAAGTTGAGGCCTTGACCACCTGGCCACAGCCCAAAATCTAAAAGAACTGCAAAGATTCCTGGATTCTGTGGTTATTATCGGCGCTTCATCAAGGACTATTCAAGAGTGGATCCGCCCTTTACTTAACCTTACTCAAGGGTATCCCCAACCCACAAAATACCAAAAGTCAGCCCTCAAGACTGAAAAGTGTATTTTCATCCGAGTGAAGTATTTGGACCGCTGACTTGATTGTGAGACTGCTTTTCATGAGATCATATATCAACCTTACCCATGCTCCAGTGCTGGCCTATGCCGATCCAAGAAAACCGTACGGCCCTGCACACTGATGCTAGCTTGCAAGGTGGGGGGCTGTGTTGGTACCAAGAGCACGAGAATGGCCTGAGACCAGTGGCCTTTGCCAGTAGAAGCCTGACCCATCCGAAAAGAACTATACTGTACATAAGTTAGAGTTCCTAGCTTTGAAGTGGGCTATTGTTGACCAATTCCATGAGTACTTGTATGGGGCTAAAATACTAGTAAAACTGACAATAATCCTTTGACCTATGTGCAGACCTCAGCTAAGTTGGATGCCACTGGCCATAGGTGGCTTTCTGCATTATCTACATATGACTATGCTCTCAATACCGAGCAGGTCTGAACCACATAGATGCTGGCGCTCTCTCCCGGAGGCCTGTTCCCCAGAATGATTGGGTCCATTGGCAGAACCTGACATTCGGGCACTCTGCCGGAAGTTTGACAGGGAGGAACAAATGTCCAGGACGCAGTGGACTGCATGGTGGATTGCTTGGGACCCTCTGAGAATTGCATACCTGCTGCTTATTGCCACTTTTCTGCAATAGACATTGGTGCACTGCCTCAGCTGGACAATGACAGTATTCGGCGGCTCAATCCGCGATCCCATGATCAAAGCAGCTTTAGAAGCCCTCATGCAGGAAAGGATGTGTCCAAAATTACGCCTCCACTGATTTGGAGAACTGCACTGTTATACAAAGAAGGTCCTAAGTTGAAACTGATCAATAAACTGTTATACAGAGAAACAGTAGACAGAGGGGACAAGTAGACAAACAACAACTAGTGCTGCCCACTGCCTTCGAGACTCAGTACTGAGGTCCTTGCACAACCACATGGGGCACCTTGGTATAGACAGAACACTTGACTTGGTGAGATCCAGATTCTATTGGCCTAAGATGGGGCTGATGTGGAGCAACACATTCGAACTTGTAGTCGCCAGCTTACAGAGGAAAGCTTATGCCCAGAAGGCTGCCCCTTGTTAACATCACCACCAGTGCACCCATGGAGCTGGTCTGTATTGATTTCCTGAGTTTGGAGTCAGATCAAAGAAATATCAGTAATGTGCTAGTGGTCACTGACCATTTCACGAGATATGCCCAGGCTTTCCCACCAAAGACCAGAAAGCAACCACTGTGGCAAAGTACTTGTAGAAAATCTTTTTGTTCACTATGGGGCTCCACAAAGAATCCATTCTGATCAAGGGAGAGACTTTGAGAGTCGTCTCATCAAAGAGATGCTTTCTCTGTGGGGAGTCGCGAAGTCCAGAACCACTCCTTACCACCCCAGGGGACCCACAGCCTGAACGTTTCAACCGCACTTTGCTAGATATGCTAGGCACCCTGCACCCAAAGGACAAGCCTAGATGGAGCCAACAAATTAGCACCCTGGTACATGCTTATAACTGCACCAAAAGTGATGCCACTGGTTCTCCCCTACCGCCTGATGTTTGGAAGAGAAGCTCGACTACCGGTAGATGTGTGTTTTGGGGTCTCTCCTGATGGGGTTCAAGCTGACAACTATTTACAGTATGTGCAGAAGTTAAAGGCCCAGCTAACTCATGCGTACTAACTGCTCAAACCATGGCTGCCAAAAGAAATCTAGCCAACAAAGAAAGGTATGATAAAAAGGTGAAAGCACAGGAACCCAGGAGGGAGATCGGTATTGCTAAGAAATCTGGGACTGCATGGCAAACACAAGATTGCTGACAGATGGCACCATCTCCCTCACATTTGATGGGCAAACTAGATGATCTGCCAGTGTACAAAGTAAGGCCTAAGAATAATTCAAAAGTTGTAAAAACAATGCATAGAAATCATTTACTGCCCATTGGACAAATCTTGATTGAGTCTGAGCCCCCAGAAGATGCCCCCTCTGGACCAGTGACTAGAGCTGCTGCTAAGAAAAGATCAAGAAAGTCTGCACCTACAGAAGCAAAGTTAAAGTGTTCCCCTCCACAAGTCCCAGTTGAGCATGACTGTCAGTCCATATCAGAAGAAAGTGAGAGTGATTTTGAATACTACCCTTCTTACGAACTGAGTCAATTGTTTCGGGGCAATCCCCTAGTCAATACTGGAGACGAAGCTGGGCCTTCTGGACTGTCTAAGCCCCCAGCTTCGTCCCTGGAGCCAATGCTCCCAGAAAGTGAGGTGCAATGCATCAGATCAGATGAAATGGAATGATTGTGCATGGTTGAACTGTTTGAGCTTTCAGGGAGGAAAATGATGGATTGGGGCAGACTGGTGATACACCAGAACCAGAAGAGTATTTTGAGTGCCTTGACAGTCCACTGCCAGTGTCCGAAAGCTCTCCATGCAAGCCAAATGTTGTGGACTCAGAAACTGTAACTCCTGGAGCTGAAAGTGCCCTAAGTTCTAGCCTCTCTACCCCCATGGAGACTCCCCTGACAAGTGAGGACAATGCTGAAAATGAGGCTCAGAGTGCAGAGACTGTAACAGTTCCCCCTAGAAAGACTGGTCGAGCTGTAAAGCCTGTGGTGCACCTCAGTTATGATTTTCTTGGGAGACCTGTGGACTTGCCTCTCAATGTTGTCCATAAAGGAGTGTATGTGTCCCCGAGCTCATTGCCCAAACTGAGCGTCAGTGCTAACTCCAAGTTACTTGTGTTGCCCTCTAACTATGGTGCCTTGCCCCGTCCCGCCCCAAGGTAACTGATAGGAAGGCCCCCTCTTCAGGTTTCATGTACAAGAGGTAATAACTTGAGTTATGATACAATGTGTGTGTAATACTGTGTAAAGAGTGACATACTGCAATGTTTCAAATGTGTTCTTGGTAAAATGATATATTGACTGATGATTACATGTGAGCCTAATGCAAATGTATATGGTTGCAGTTAAAATTATGGGTACTTGCTTGACGCGGACGCTGCTTTCCCCAGGCCAGGAAGGGTGTAACCCCCTGCAAATGGGGGGTTCCCAAAAGACTTCCAGGAGCTTGCTTGAATGCTCCAAGCCTGAATGGTGTTTGGCGTTTAAGCCATTTATCAGTGAGTGTTTTAGAGCCTCTGGTACTGTCTCTTTAAGAGCTGTCTGTTTGCAGACATAATTAGTTTGTGGGGGAACTGTGTGCTTCTCTGTTTGAGTACCACTGAGCTGCTGCCAATTCACTCCATTTTGCAGTCACTAGAGTGCAAAGGGAACCTATCTGAAAGATGTAACTGTTTGCCAGAAATCATTTAGAGTAATAATGAAATGACAGTTTGTCTAACCTGCTTTCTTTTGCAGTCAGAACTGTGTCTGCCTAGTTCCCATTCTGGTTTTGAACTGCTGAACTGGACCAATCAGTGTGGGGTAAGCTAGCTCTAAAATGGTGCCTTGGACGAATCAGAACTTGGACTCATAATCTGAGCCAGCCACAAGAGGATTGTATGGGCAGTGACTCTGGGAGATGTAGTTTAGACTTCGCCGCCTTTTTGGACCAACAGCAGCAGTCTATTGTGAGTGACAGCCAATCCAGTCAAGAACTGGGAGGAACTCAAAGGAAGTGCTCGGTTTTGTCTGTTGGAGTTTCAGTTTAGCTCTGGCAGTGAAGGGGAAAGGAACCCTGTGCTCCTTCAGTGCACAGTTTTAGTCAAAAAACATGTGTAAGGTCCAGAGTTCCGGTCTGCAGCTTGTGTAACTGCTTGTTAGGACTGAATCCGTCCTGTGAAGAGAATCAAAGGATATCTGAAGAGTAGAAACCAGGCTCACCCTGTAGAAGACTGGCGAAATTGCTGAATTGCACTCGGTCTGTCAGGAACTGAATCTGCTGTGTGTTCTCCCGGGTATTGTGCAGTAATTGCGATCGGGATAGAGAAGCAGCCTGCCTGGTATAGTACTTTCTTTTTTACCATATAAATGTGTGAGGAGTCTCTTGGAGCGCAAGAGTAGCCCTGCTGACGTTGAAGGACCCTATCTTGTTTGGAGGTCGTGAGTACTAATTCATGGTCGCCTCCCTGTTGAATTGCCACATTAAATCCAAATGGAATCACTGTACTGCTGACTGTTTAAACTAATTTTTCTTTTCTCTGTGTGAAAGGGCCCTACCAACTGCCACGGTTTGGACTAGCCACTAGGGCTTGGGTACCCAAGGGACAGTAACTGGTAGGGATAGGCCTGCACAGAGCACAGGTAGATGAGAGAGTGATAAGCTAATTAACCTGATTTCCTGTCCTTGTTATATCCCCAAATAAATCAGAGCTGCTTGTTTCAGCAAAGTTATACTGCCTGAGGTATTTGTCTATGTTAAAGTACTGTACTGTGATTGTTGCACTGTATCTTATTTCACAGGAGGTCCCAGTGCCGGAACCAGTCCTGGGGGTAAGTGTATACTGTGAAGGTAATTTTGATATATTGTGTGGGCCACTAGTGGGAAGAAAGGGGGGTTGCAGTGTCCCAGAGGGCTGTGTTCAAGTTAGTTTAACTATTGCAAACCCTGACCTCTGGGTGGAGGCACCCACCATTGGATCCAGGCCCCTCAACCTGTTAGTGGCAAATCAGGCAGGGGTAGTAGCCCCTGGGATAGCGCCATCTAGGGGTTACATCTGGACAGAACGAAAGACCATAGGAAGGACTGTACTCAGTTGTTCCTTACCTATGGTGAGGTGGGTAAAGGCAGGCCAGCCATATAGAGTACTATTGCCAGATGGATTGTGGCTTGCATCCAGTTCTGCTATGGCAAAGTAGGTAAGGAGCTGCCAGTGGGTCTGAGGGCTCACTCTACTGGGGGGGCAGCTGCCTCCATAGCAGCTATCAGAGATAACCCCCTGCTTGACATCTGTAAAGCAGTTACCTGGGAAACAGTTCACACATTCACCAAGCACTACTGCCTGACACCCAGGCCAGGAGTGATGCCAGGTTTGGCACAGCAGTATTGCAGAGCCTATTCCCTAAGTAGGTTCTGTGCCCGCCTCCATGGGGCACTGCATGGTAGTCTGTATATTGTCAGAATACAGCAAGACTTCATATTGTTTGAAGAAAAAATTACTTACCATAGTAATGTTGTTCCTTCTAATGAAGTCTTGCTGTATTCTGTCCACCACCTCTGCCTCCCCTCTGGAACCTAGGGAAGCGGGGTCTCTGCACTTCAGTTGTTAACTCCTTTACCCACCAGTGGGTGGTGTTTTTTCTGGGCATCAGTGACTTGAGTCTTCATTATGCCCTATTGTTGCATGTATTTACATTTGGGGTGTTAGTTAGAGTTATGGATTAATTTATTTGGCTTTCTTATTAGTAGCTATGTAAGAATCTGGTCAGTTACATAGAATGTACCGAGGACAGCGGTTTGAAAACCGAACTCGAGCTCAACGTTCTATGCATTTGCATAGGGTTTAACTCTTAACTCTCCAGGGCAGCTGAACTGATTGGTCATACTGTATATTGTCAGAATACTCCAAGACTCCATTAGAAGAAACAACATTACTATGGTGATTAATTTGTTCTTCTGGCTGCAGTCTCCCTGGACAGGAATTCTGCTTTCTTACAGGAGATTGCAGTTTAGTATTCACTGTAGTGAATATTCAAAGCCAGTTTATCCTCCCAGGCCCCCGATCTCATCTAACAATGCTCCAACCTCCATTAACTGTAGAAAATGCTCTGGTTTGATAAAACAATAACAAATTAATACTAAACATATCATAATTATTTTATAATAGCAGTAAGTACCTCCAGATGAGCATTATCTTCTAACTCTGCCCATCTAGGATCATTAAAGAGCTAAGGCTGGATTATACAAGACAGATGCAGTGCCTGCTGCCAGTGTTGCGGGCCATGCACCTTGTCCCTGCCGGTGCACCAGGTTCAAATACTGTAACAGCACCCTATTTTCCAATCCTCGGTGCATTTATGGTACTTCAATATTTATTTATTTATTTCAAAAGTTTCACCAGGATAGCTGGCCAGGTGGCATGGAGGGCTGTAGCATCCATGCCTTACCTCCTGCCACGCCAGTGACCTGTGTTCGTGGTGCGAGCAGGCTGCCGGGGTTGACTGGGGAGGGAGAGGATCAAGCATCCTGAGGACTGCTCTCCTCTCCTCTCTCGGGGAGGGTTGGGGATAGAGTCCGCTGCTTGACTGGCCCTTGGTGGTGGCTGGGGGCTGGTGCAATGGACCCACAATGTAGGGGGCAGATCTGGGGCAGTCACCCAGCATACCGTGCGCGAAAGTGTGCACAGCTCAGCCATTGGCGTCATTGCAAGCTTTCTGTCCATGCTCGGGGCCAGGAAGTAAATCAGGAAAAAAATCCCGACTGGCAAGATGATGCCTGTCTCCCACAGGTGCTGCACCCGGCTAGCCGGCACCTCATGGAAGCAGAGGTGAGTCCGGTGTATGCCGGGGTGATGGAGCTGGGGGGGGGGTGCTGGTGGAAGGGGACCGGTCCGGATGAAGAGAAAGAGAATAACAAAAAAAAAAAAGTTTTACCAGGAAAGACATAGCTCGTTTCCAGATGTGTCCTGGGGGAAAGGATGGGGAAACATAACATAAAGCATTTACTATACACATATATAGAACATACAGTAATATAATTTAAATGAAAGAAATACTAAACTTTTAATACAAATCAGAATAACATTTGCCTAGGTAAGGGCAAAATAAATTGCCAGGGCAAAGCTGGTGAGAGGGCAAAGGAGGAAGGTCAATGAAAGGTGCAGGAAGGGAAAAAAATAGTCATGAAGGAGAACACTGAAGAGCTTGCAGCATGCTTTGCAGCAGCATGTGGCATGGACATGGTGCAAGCTACCACAAGAGGCCCCAACACTGATGCAAGGTACACCACAGATATTTGGTCGAGCGGGCGTCACTTTGATGCAGTGATAGAAAATCCTGATTCTTTGTCCCAAGTCTCATGCATCATGTATTTATTTATTTATTTATTTTTAAATTTAGTAACTGGGAAAGGCGCACTGAAACGAGGCTTGGTTTCAGGTGCGGCCTGGAGAAAGGGTAGTATATGGAACAAGACAATAATACAATAAATATACAGAGAGCAAAGTCAGGTTATAGTAGGATACCTCATAATTCAGGAAGTAAAAACACTGTATAAGGTGTGCCATCAAAATCTACTATGGGAAAATAAATTAAACTGGTTTTGAAAAATAGTCCAGACTAACTTTGGCCAGGGTTGGGCACTCAACCCTTCCCCATGGTGAGGAGAAGTACATGGGAGGTGGGAGGCTACTGAGGAGGGGGGACGCTCAGGATGTAGGGGGAGCTGTGGAACAATTTGGACACGATGGAGAGGGGTGAGGAGTCTGAGGAGACTTTTGACTGAAGAGGAGAAGGAGAAAGATTGGCAGAGATCCTGAGGCAGCTTGTTCCAAAGAAATGGAAAACTGCAGGAGAAGGTAGATTGGCCTGCAGCAGAGTGAGGGTGGGGGATGGAGAAGGAGCGAGGGTCTCTGTGACATAGGGAGCACTTTGAGGAGGTAGCCTGAGAGAGGCAGGAGGAGAGGTAGGAGGGCAGAATTCCGAACCAGAACATAGCGACAAAGTAGGTGCAATGAACTATCCTTCTGTGAGACAGTGGTGCAAAAGAGAGAGTACAGTAGAGGAGACAGTGGTAAGTGAGTGGAGGGGTAGTGGTGGAAAAGCAACAGAAAGAATTTAGTAGGGTGTCCAGTCTGGAGAGAGATGTTGCAGGTGCAGTGCTGTAGACCATGTCGGCGTAGTCAGTGACTGGTAGAATCATTTTAGATACCAGCTTGTGATGGTTGGGGAGAGGAAGACTATCTTTATGGCGATAGAAGGCTGCAAGTTTGGGTTGAAGTTTGGTACATATGGAGTCTGTGTGGGTGTTGAAATCTAGGTGGTTGTCCAGTTAAACCCCAAGGTACAGTATTTGAAAGTTGGGACTGTCTCTAAGGGGGAGGCATCCAAAGTGGAGAAGACTGGGGTAGAGTGGAGGGAGACTATCTTTTATCTCAAGCTGAAAGTCATAGCAACATTTTTATTTGGTATTGAGTTTCAGTTGGTTTGACTGGAACTAAGTCTGTACTTTATTAAAGTCTTGCTGTAGAGGGGAATGCACACTGATAGATGAGGGACCGGAGGTAAAGATGACAGTGTCATCTGTGTACATATGTATATTGGAGGTGCTACAGACAGTGGAGAGGTCGGTAATGAATAGAGAGAAAAGAATGGGGCCAAGGATAGAGCCTTCGGGGACTTCAGTGAGGATGGGGGGAGGAAAGTGCATCGCCAATTTGGACAGATTGCTGCCTATTATGTAGATAGGAGTGGAACCAGTTTACTGTAGGGTCTACAAGGCCAATATACTTTACATTGTAATTTAGATTGTAATGTGATGTAGGCTAGAGGGGCAGCTATGGCAGGGGCGGAGAGATGGAGAAGACCATCAGGGCTGGTTTTGCTGGGTTGAGGGCAAGGAGGGCAGTATAGATTTCTTTGGGGAAGGGGGGAAGTGGAAGATGGTGAAGGCTTGGCAGATTTAGGAGGGGGAGGAGAGGAAGCAGGTGGGGTGGGAGATGGGTCGTCTGGGGGCACACAGGTGGCAAAGAATTTGTTAAAGGTTTCTGCTACTTAGGAGGGGTCAGAGACAGATGAGCCATCAATAGTAAGGACTAGGGACGTCTGTTGAGCAGGGGGGTCAAAAAGAGTGCATAACACTTTCCAGAATGAAGCAGATGTGTTTTGCCCATGTTGCAGGTGGGACCTGAAGTATGTGGCCTTGGAGTAATGGATGGCTTTAGTGCACTTATTTCTGAGTGTTGGAAGGTTTGTGGGTCTGACTGGGTTTGTGACACTTTGTATTGAGACCAGGCTTTATCTCTGGCCCTGCATTTGGCAAGTAGATCAAGTATAATCCAGGAATGATGGTATCGTTTTACTCTAACTTTCTTTAGCGGTGCATGGTGGGTCCAGGTGCTAGTAAGTATGCCAGTGAAGAGGAAGAGGGATGAGTCGACATTCTGGGCAAGGAAAACTGGTTCCCAGTCTGTATGGGTGAGATCTTGGAGGAGGGCTACTGCGTCTAGGGTGTGGAGGGCGCGGGTCCAAATGTATTTAGGGACAGCATGAGGGAGTTGTAGCTTGCGTACGCAGCATGTGATGCAATGATCACTAAGAGCACCAGGCAGAATGCCTGATGCTAAGATGCAGTGGGGGTGGGAGGATAACACCTAGTCAAGCAGGGAGAGGTTTTGGGATTGGGGATTTTTACATGTGGGTTCATGGATCAGCTGTGTGAGGTTTAAGGCCTCGATCTTTAAGAGACTGGACTTTGAGGAGGGGGAGAGAGCCAGTCTAGGTTATGGTCACCTAGAAGCAGGAATTCTCCATTTGCTGTCAGGGTTGAAATAGAGGAGATAGTAGAGACTACGAAGTCTGCAGTGGTTTTAGGTGGAGCACAGAGTGCGCCACTGCAGAGTGGGGTTGACGGTGGGAGGGCTAGAAGGGTGATGATAAGTTCATGGGAGGATGGATGAGAGTCTTTAAAGGAGACGGAGCAGGAGAGAGACTGTCTGATGTAAAAGGCTACTCTACCACCATGCTTACTGCAGTCTTGATGGAAAAGGTGAGAGAGAGAGAGAGAGAGAGAGATATGAGTTATCCACACTTTAAGGGCGTCCATTTTTGGGAGGAGGCTTCTGGCATTTAAATGAAAGTGTAAAGTCCCTTAGGCAGGAGAGAGGGTGTGGAACTCAAGGGTGTGGATGGGTTAAATTGGGCTGAGGTGGCAGGGGTAGTTTGAAGGCCAAGGTTGGGCTGAATATCTCTGGAGAGAAGCAAGAGGAGCAGGAAAAGGGATAGGTGTGGGAGGTACTTATGCCTTCTGTGGTTGTGGGTGGGAGGTGGTGTGAAAGGAGACATGCAGCGAAGCAGAACCTCGAGACTTAGGAGGCGAGAAGGCAGCAGCGCAGGCTGGATGCGGACTGTTGCAGAGGGGTGCAGGGGGGCTCGGAGGGAAGATGGAGGTATAGAAGGGGGGACAGGAGACGAAGGCTGAACAGAGAGAAAAAGAAGGGTAGTGGCAGTGAGCAGGGGAAGGGGATGAAGGAGTAGGAGCAAGAGTAGCTAGAGCGGTAAGTTGGAAAGTATGTGTGAAAAGCAGTGGGAGGAGATAGGGAGAAAGAGGAGAAATGTCATGGTTAATGGAGGGCATGAGGAAAATGAAGAATGAAAAGACAGTAGAGATTAAGTGTTTGGAGTATCAAGGACTGAAGTAGGAAGAAGCAAGGCAAAGCAGAAGGCAGGACTGTTAGGCAGAGTTACAACTAGGCGAAGCAAACCTCAGCTGGGCAAGAGGCAGACAAGTAGAATGGTGAGTGCACAACTGGCTAAAAACTAGCCTGGCTTGCAATTAGAGGCAGGTGCAGCTCGTTTGGAGTGAGGGCAGGCCAGAAGAGATGAGTAGAAAAGGGGAACCCCCCAGGGTGATGGGGTGGGGGGCAGCTTCACACGGCACTGCACCCAACCCAAATGCTGTGGGAAACAATCAGCCCAGTGCTGACGAAGAACTACCTGCAGATCCCGGTGAGTGGTGAGAGCAGCAGCGGGGAAGGGGGGGGAGGCAGGAGCCTGACCAGTCCCCTTCCCAACCCTTACGTCTTCTGATTGCTGCATGGCGTTTGGTCGTCGGCCCTAAAATGGGGGGGGGGGAGAGAATATGAATTAGAGCAAGCCCTATGGTGATTTACTCAGGTGACCTGTATCTGAGACAGCTAGGACTGGCAGCATTGAAATAGCTACAAAAAACTGGCCCCTAGGGCCACTCTGATGGCCCAGCACTCCCATGCAGGTGACCCAAGTCTGAAAGTCAACTGGGGTTACCATGTCGCTCATGCTGCTCAGCAGTATGTTGCAGTCAGGGAAGGAAGGTGTTGGGAACCATTGCTGCAGCGTCCACTTGTGGTGAATGAAGGGAGCTTGCTTCCTCCTAAGGCCATTGCTGTATGCATCCAAGGCTGACAGAAAGGATGTCCATGCCTGAGTGGTGGGATGAGCCAGAGAAAAAAAACAGGATTAAAAATCCCGTAATTGTCTCATTAAGTTGTACATCTATATATTGTATCTACCTCTGTTGTTCGTTGTAACCCTGTATCTCTTCTTTTGTACGAATGTATAGATTTTATATTGTTTTCTCTTAGCAAATGCCAACCGTTCCCCACAGGATGTATCTGGAAATGAGCTGTTTGAGCTCAGTATGGCTTTCCTGGTGAAACGCTTTAATAAATAAAATAAAAAATTAAAAATTGTCTCTATAATGGCCTGGGTACTAGGATTCCCCTAAATCATAGTGCCAGCTGACACTGGATCCTAGTCTACATAATGACTACCTCGGGGGGGGGGTGACCTCCCTATTGGGTGCTGCCATTGGGGGGGGGCCTGTGGGAGACCGCATGATGAGCTGGGTCCTGAGGAGGACAGGTGACTAACAGACCTGACTGAGGTACGTCCCTATAAAAACAGGGTGTATCCCTGCAAGATGACCAGCGTTGGGAGAAAAAGATCTATAACACAGTCTGGCCCCTAGTGCCCTGTTAAGTGCAGCACTGGCAGGTACTGCAGTTATGGTGTACCCAGTGGCGAAGCTAGGTTTGGGAGCCAGGGGGGGCCATTCAGTCAATCACGGTCTCCACAATGGGCATTAAACAATGAATAAAGATGGTGGTGGGGCGCCACTACTCACACTGGGGCAACCAGGAGGGGTGATCGCCCCCCAGCCCCCTCTCTAGCTCCGCCACTGGGTGTACCTCTCCTCGTACCTAAGCTAACCCCCACAGTTTTATATTAAAAGGAGGGATTTAACAGTTTATTTGGTGTTACAGAAAACTTTCCCCTGACTCAGAAAATTGTAAAAGGCCATCCTGATTTTATTTTTTCCGTTGTGCCAGGTAGGTGGACTGGGTGAAGCCCAGTTTGAACCATGCCTGGTGTCCACATAAAAACAATCCTGTTACAAACAAATATTTAAGAGAAACATTTGCAGACTGAAGAAGTGTACAGATAAGCCTGCTCATTAGATTTACGTACAGTGGAACCTTCATAACGGACACGTTTGTACAAGCAGGTTTTGTCCATTATAAAGGCTGTCCGCTATATTCTAAAGTCTTAAAATATGAATCTCCTTTACCACAGCTCGCACACAGAAGTTAAAATCAGAACATGCCCCTTCTCTGCCAACCAAGGGTGCAGGGATGTGCTGTTTGCAGCTCACTGGTAACTGAGCACTAACAAGATTGGTAAGGTTTTGCTGTGCAGGACCTGTGCTGATTGGGGATCGGGGGGATCAGAATTAGTCTGGAATAAGGTGTCGGGTACCGGCATCATGTGAGGTGAGTGATATTTTTGTGGTGACAGACAAACCAGCTGAATAATCAGGTGACAGTTAGCAGGCAGACTGCAGCATGTAACAAGGGTACAGAAAAGCTCACAGTGTCTGTTATACAGAGATTGCAGAGTATGGTAATGGGATTTTAACATTACAGACGTAGCGTTTGGCAAGGTGGATCCATCTATTACAAGTGGGTGTCTGCTGTAAAGGGGGGAAGGAAAGGGAAGGGAAAGGGGGAATTGTTTAACCAGGAAATGCGCACTAAGCCAGAGCTCATTTCCAAGTGCAACCTGGGAGCACAAGGAAGTTAAGTGATTTGCCCAGGGTCACACAGTACGCAAGTGGGAGCTGATGGGATTCAAGCCCAGCTCTCCAGGTTTGCGGCTCAGTGTCCTTAACCACTACGTTATATTGTCTTCAAAGTGTGTGCATTGTAAGAAAGTTCCCCTGTATGGGCCGGCCTGGTGGCGCTGAGGGTTGAGGCGTTGGATGCCACACCTCATGCCACGATGGCGACCCGGGTTCGGACATGAGCCCGGGTTGTCGGGGGTCGGCAGGGGAGGGATAGGATTGAGCATCCGGAGGACTGCTCTCCTATCCCGGGGAGGGATGTGGGTTGCCACTGCTCTGCAGCGGCCCCTGGTGATGACCGGGGGCACTGCTAGAGTCAATGCAAAGCGAGGGGGAAGTGCTGCGGATGTCAGCACGTTGGTGCTTCGACGTCATTGCATGCCTGCGCTCCGGGGAACAAGCTACAGGGAGGAAAATGGCAGCATTGACTGAGGCAGACTGATAGCTGCAGCTTCCTGAGCCCGGCGGGGCTCATGTGAAGCCACATGCCGGTATTAGTTCCTGGCCTGGTGCGGGGACCATGGGGAGGGTCCCTTTTGCGGGTACAGCTGCATATGCTAGTTGGTGTGGGGATGTGCCTCCAGGGTCGTCAGGGGAAGTGGAGCGGTGGCTGGATTCACAGCAGGTCAGTGGCTGCAGGAGGAAAAACACAGATGTGATAAAAAGAAAAAAAAAATTCCCCTGTATTTATTTAACATGTGCTGACCAGGAGAGAAACCACTCCCAAATATTAACCCTTGCATGGCTGCGGACTGATATTTTTTTATTATTATTATTTAAATTTTGGTAACCGGGTAAGCCCACTGAGACCAAAGTTCCCTTTTTCAGGGGCGACCTGGGGTTAGATACATACAGCAATTATTACATGCAATGGACAGTAATACAGAGGTTAGAAGTGAGACAGTATGAATTGGAGAGACAGTAATTACAGGTTTAGAATCCAGAATACACATTTGCAACATTGCAAGAGTTAACAGGGGTCACATTTTGACACTTACATCAGTAGGGCATGAAATACAGAGGTCACAGTTTGAACGGTAGGGAAAATGAGGCTAGCGGGTGCAGCAACCCATGCTAAGTTCCAGGAGGTATAGTTTGAGGCCAGCCTTGAATCCTTGGAGAGAAGGCCTATCAACCAGGGTAGCTGGGAGCGTGTTCCACAAGTGCGGGGCAGCATATGAAAAAGAGCGCTCACCCGGGTTGGTGCATACGAAGGGGATAATGAGGGGCCGGCCAGCTGAGGATCTCGTATATCGGCATTGCACTCTGGGGTTGAGCAGTCCACGCAGATGAGGAGGAGGGCTAGTGGTAACGAATGTATAAGTCAGGTAGATGGTGCATATCGGTGCATAATTCCTATACATTCTAATTCGGTCAGCAGCCTAAGGGTTAACAGAGTGTCTAATGCAGTGTACAGTAGAACGAAAGTAAGCAGCGCACTACAAACGAGGTGGGTGCTCCTATGGAGGCGACAAACTTCAATTTTACAAAGTGGAAAGAAATGTACAAGCACACCTTCGGTTATTTAAAGCTAAATGAGCTTATTTTTATTGGCAGAATATCCATGGCCAGTGACCCTGCGCTTTAGCTAATATGCCTTGAAGGCATTTTAAACGAAGCGCAGGGTCACTGGCCGTGGATATTCTGGCAACAAAAATAAGCTAATTTAGCTTTAAATAACCGAAGGTGTTCTTGTACATTTCTTTCCACTTTGCAGTGTACAGTACAAGAGATGGAGCATGATATAAAATTTACAAAACAATTTGCAGTATTGGTAACAGGTAATAAATCAAAACAGCAGAAGCAGTGTGGCCTGGGATTTAGTAAGAGCCTGCCAAAACTGATACGAGTGACCAGTAGCTAGAGCAGGCACTTGGGAGAGATGATTCATTAATAAAGATAGAGAAATGGGGAAGGAAAAGAAGATTATTCCAGAGTTGGGAGGTAGACAGAAAAGATGATCTGGCCAAAGGAGGTTTTGCAGTGAGGGATGTGGAAAGACTGAATGTCAAATGAGCGAAGGGAGTATAAGTGCAATATGAAAGGGTGAGGATAGGTACTGTAGGAGGGAAAGGAGGCAAGCCAGTATTTAGCCAGGTAAAAGGAGCAATGAGGGAGACAGTGGACCTCAAGGGAGCAGATAGAGAGAGAGAGAGAGAGAGAGAGAGAGAATAAGATTAAGATTTAGAACAAGCAATTGTCAATGCCGAATGTTTGCTTGCTGGCATTAGCATTGGAAGTGTAGGAGTTAGACTGATGCAGAATAGGAATGGCAGTGAAGTATTGAAGTGACGCCAATCCAACCCCCACCCTGCAGAGATGGACAGGCGTTGGGGTGTGCCATTGGGTCGTTGTCTATAATGCCCATGCCATTTCACTTCACCCTACCCTGCAGACGCCAACAAGTGTAGAGGTGTGCCTTGGTGTGTTCGGGTTTTGCACTCACCACATTCCATAAGAAAATACGCTGACATGGGTGCAGTATAGGAGAATGGGGTGAACTGTGGGGCTGAAGAGTCCAAGGCACACCTTGATGCCTGTCACAGACTGCAGGGTGGGGGTGGAATGGCACAAGCATTACTGTCGACAATCCCAAGTCACACCCCTAATGCCTGTCAGTCCCTACAGGGTAGGGCGTTATGGTCGGAAACCCTAATGCCCTGGGCGTTTCTTGGTATTTTCACTCCAAGTTTTCAACATGGACTTTTTGTAACCCCACTGCATGAACAGTGACATTATCAGTTCGTTAGCCAAAAGGTGATTTTGCATAGCGACTGTGCCATTTGGCGCCACAGGTACAAAAACACATTTCAAACAGGATGTGAAAAATGACAGCTGTACTGTTCATGAGGAGGTGTAAAAAATGGTCATTTTGAAAATCTGGAGTGAAAGTATAACAAAATTGGTGAAGTCACGAGCGTGCATAGAAACTACGCAACACGCACCCATAATGCAATTATTATTTTTTTTTCTTTACACCAGATTTTCAACATAGGCATTTTGGGACCTCCGCTCATGAACAGTGGCACTGTGATTTTCTTAATCTGTCCCAAACTTTGATTTCGCACAACGATTGTGCCCATTGTGTACCACAGGTGTCAAAACATGTTTCAGGCAGGATGTGAAAAATGACAGCTGTACTGTTCATCAGGTGTTGGAGAGACTGGTTGCTAGGGGTTCCTAAGGAAGCTAAGATGTGCTAATGCCCCTGATGCTCCGGACAGGACATTTTATTGGTGGATTCTGTGGATTTTCAAGATGTTACTGAAAAAATGGCGGCTGAGTTTAGCAAGTGGTGAGAAGCTAATTAATAAAGAGCGTGAGCAGTGATGTGGCTGCGATGTGAGTGCACAACAGAAAAATATATATTTTTTAATTTATTTGTGATCCTTGCTTTGTGTGGTTCAAGCTGTTTGTGGGAGTTCATGAAGTCTGTGGATGCTGGGGAGACACTGGATTATGTAGTCATGAAGCTGCTGGATAGAGACAGGGGAGAGAGAGAATACGCAGAAGCGACAAATGAAATTTTTATAGCTTCTAGGTTGCTTTTTTTTGTTACATCTGGCAACTGTGGGGAGAACAGTAGACGGGATGTACTGAAAAAAAAGAACATTAATGGTCTGCTATCTGGAGGTGGTGGCAGGGGGAGTCCTAGAAAGGGGATTTTTTTTGTTAAAATGAACCATAGTTGAGAGCAGTTCAGGACAAAGTTAATTTACAAAGAAACAGTTTTAAAATGTGTGTGCCATGGTTGTGAAGTACCATAGAAGGTATGGAGTTGTTTTTAAGATTGATTTTGCCTGTTTGTTAGGGAGTTTACATGCAAACGTATGGTGGAAGCTGAGTGGTGGAAATGAAAGTAATCAAGTAGTGCTGACGGGCAGGGAGTTGTGTGTGTGGCAGCGTTGATGGAGTAACTAGGTGTGTAAATTGACATTACTTAGTAACTATATGTATAAATTCTTAGTAGCCATATGTATACATTCAAGATTTTGCATTTATACATACAATTGCTCTGATAAACCAGTTTATCACACTGTTTATTTTCACACCTATTGCATAAATATATAAAATTAGATATATATAGATGTAGGTAGGTAGGTAGATAGAAAGACAGCTAGACTGACCGACATAGATGGATGGATAGATGAATAGGTGGATAGACAGATATATAGACAGACAGATAAAGAGACAGGTAGGTAGATAGATGGATAGATAGACAGATAAAGAGGTAGGTAGGTAGATAGACAGATAGAGGTAGATAGATAAAGAGATAGGTAGGTAGATATATAGATAGACAGATAGATAGGTAGGTAGATAGACAGAGATAGATAGATAGATAGAGGCGAATGAGGATTTTCAGACTTTATAGTTCACCTACTTGGATGACATCATTGTCCTTTCCAGGACTATAGACAGCATTGTCGAGAACACTGAAATCTAGAGGTCAGAAACTGGCGACCATCTATTTGGAAAATTAAAAAAGACAGCTAATGCTTCAGGGGAAATATTTACATGCATATTCTTTTATTGAGGAGCCAAATCTGGCCTCCTGATTTACTGTTGGCTGGGTAGTTAGCACACTGTCATTGTACTGACTGTGCGCATGCCCTACCATTGCGTGAAGCAGGAGTGGGTAGGTGGGGAAGTGGCAGTGAGGTTTGATTTCAAATATTAAATTTGACATATTTTTTCCAGTATCTGGGAAATCTTTTTTCAAATATAATCTCAAGACACAGTTCAGCTGATAATATTTCTTATATTTTCTTTATGTTTATTACTGAAGACATTTAAATGAAAGCCAGACCTTTTTGTCTCAGATTTCATCTCATCCACTAGATCATAATCTGCTCTTTGTGAGCTCACAGACATCTGCATACCAACAGATTGTGCTGCCCCAAAAGAGAATAATGTTTTCAGTGGGGAATCAGGATGATGAGATGAAGTCTAAAGAACAGAGATTCTGTTTTCATGCAAATGTTCTTAGTGATAAAGAATGAGCAGACATAAATAGAAAAGCAGTTATATATAGATGAACTGTGTTCTGAATACTGTAGAACTTGAAATTTTCATTGTCAAATAAGTTTCACTATTTTCACTGACACACCAATTTGCTTGAAAATAAATTTGTGCTAATTAGCACTTAGAAACATAGAATTTGACGGCAGATAAGGACCGCTTGGCCCACCTAGTCTGCCCATTTTCCTACCTGATGGATAAGCTGCAGATCCTAGTTAACCAACAGCCTACTTCCTCCTACCCCCCACTAGGACCGCCTTATGTCTGTACCATGCATTCTTGAATTCCATCACTGTTCTTGACTCCATGACCTCCTCAGAAAGGCTATTTCATGCATCCACAACCCTCTCTGTGAAAAAATACTTCCTCATATTACCTCTGAACCGTCCTTCCTCTATCGTCAAATTGTGCCCCCTTTGTTCTTGCACATCTCTTTTTCTGAAAGATGCTACCCTCTTGGACATTGTTGATTCCCTTGAGGTACGTGAAAGTTTCTTTCATGTGTCCCCCCCCCCCTTTCCTCCAGGGTATACATATTAAGCTCCTTTAGTCTCTCTTCGTATGTCTTCTGGTGCAGACCCTGCACCATTTTGGTTGCCCTCCTCTGGACAGCCGCCACTCTATGTCTTTGCAGAGTTGGGGTCTCCAGAACTGCACACAGTACTCCAGATGGGGTCTCACCAACTGTCTGTACAAATGTCTTTTAGCATTTTTTCTATTAATGTGAATGTGGTAACTGTGACTTTGCGCTAAAATAAATGTTCGCAATTATGGTTGCATTTGTGTTTGTGCTAAATTTTCTTTGCATGAAAATAACGAATTCGATGGTATTATTTTTAAAAATGTTTTTGGGGATACTGGAAAATGTTTTGCAACGTGTCTGACCTTTTATAATTTGGGAGGAAGGGGTACCATTGTAACCCACATTGTCATTCCTTACTGACTCAACAAAAGAACAAACTCAAAAAGTTAATGACGTATAAACTAAATAGAACTTTTGTAAATGCACCTGTAAGCAAGTTTTCGGCTTAGTGTCTCTCTCGTTGTAAAAAAAACAAAGCAAATGCACTGGTTATTAGTTGTGTATTATAGTATATAGATCATGGCTATTGGTGATAGAATTCGGTGGTCTCCAAAATATTCTTGTACAGTACCACAGTTCAAAGTACAAAACAGTTATACCATGGTACTGATATCACTACTATGGTACAAGAAGTTTCCCACAATACAACGTTTGTGTTGTTACCCTACTTCATCCAGCACTGCTGCAAGTTCTCTCCTCCTTGAAACAGAAAGTCACCTGTTTTGCAAAATCTCAAAAGATAAACCCATCCCACACTCAGCTGCTTTGTACTCGTACACAATCACCAACCTGGTGAGACAAACAGCTCTTTTTATTTCATGCATCATTCTTTTTTTTTTTTTTTTTTCACTTTGCACTCCTCTGTTTGATCCAGGACCTGACTCCCATGGGATCTGACAAGTTACCCTGGTGACCCACCCCTGCCTTTCTGACATTGCCTGTCATCCATGGAGCCTTGGTTTACCCCTAGGTGGGGTTGGAGTGGGGGGATTCATCCCAGAAAATGGTACCCCAGAACTCTACCCCTACCTTTCTGACATTGCCTGTCATCCTTGGGGCCTTGGTTTACCCCCAGATGGGGTTGGAGTGGGGGGATTTACCCCTGAAAGTGGTTAAACATCAGGAGGCAGTGTGGAAGCATGGCAGGGCTTGGATATACCAGGCTCCATCATCTATGGATGCTGCGCCATTTTCCTCCTTTCTTTCCTCTCTTTTCAGATGCTGGCAATTCTAATGTACGAGCTCAAATGCCCACAAGAACATGCAGCTGGCCCTCATTGTACTAGCCATCATCTCTCCTCCACAACGGTGTGCCAACCTACTGCTGAAACCCATGGTCACCCATAGGGTGCTGCCGTGGGGGTGGCATGCTCCTTACCTCCCTGAAGAATGAGTGCATCCTCTGGGATGCTCTGTCCTCCCCTCAACCAGCCTTTGATATGAACCTGGGTCATTGGTGTTGCAAGTGACAGCCCTACTGCTGCATTGATGGGCTGGCATTCATGTGTAATTCCTTGTTTTTTTTTAAATCGGCATTTTAACTCCTGTTTCACCGGCCTGCCCCCATTTGGACTGCCCCTGCCCCATCATTTGGCTTTTCTGGACGTTACCCGACTCCGATAATCCTCTGCCACAGGATCCTTTGGAGGTGTCCAGTCGCTGATGTGTGGCCTGTAAAGGGGCTGGGTCATCACCTATTAGCAGCCTGGGTTTCTTCACTGGTTTTCCCCCCAGAAGGCTCCACTGTGTGCAGTGACACTTTGTGCATGCTCCATCTCCTTGTAGACACCCCCCCAGACATATACTAATGGCAGCCCTATCTCTGGCATCCTGCTGCACTGCTACCCAAGGGAGAAGAGCAGTCCTGGGACCCTCCCTCCCATTTTTGAACACAGGCCATCAGAGTGGCAGGAGGCCAAGGATGCAGACGCTTACCCTCCACACCACTGGTCAGGTTCATACATAATTCCTATTGAATTTACCTTTCTTCTCTTCAGCTCTGTAACCCATGCCTGCCTCTGTGCACCTGCCTTAGGTATTTGTACCCAGTGTCCCCAATCTCAATGGACATTCACCCTGCCATCACACCAATAGGGATCTGCATGGGGAGAGACATATGGACATTGGCACTGTCATTGGCAGCAACTGTTGCACATATTCTGTACGTTTTCTTCATTATTTCCCCCTACCCTGCCATCCAGCCACAGGGCATGCATACCCACGCACATCCCCTTGGATACATGTAGCAAGCTCACTTGGCCATTCGGAAGGAGCCCCTATGATGTCAGAACCTGGATGCCTCCTTTTCCTAGCTGGGAACATTGTCAGCCCCCTGGCTGCCTGACCTGACATCCCAAGTCTTCTCCTGAATCTGAGTCATTGGCAGAGAAAGAAACAGAGCTTCTTCTGAGCCATCAGGCAGCCTTTTGGATTTACTTTTTAATAAAATCCACCACTGGTGATGATCCTTACTCTCTAATCGTGTCTGTATAACAGACTGAAAAACTCAGTTAAATAAAAGTTCAATGGCCTACGCAGCCAGTAAGTGTTATACTTGTGCAACTGTGTTACTTAGGTTTTGTCTGTTCACACACTCTATTCCTGAGGAATTACCACCCTGTAGGGGTACCAAAGGCAAGGAACTCTCTAGAGGGTTCCACCCCTAGAGGTGGCACAGGATACTTTTCTTGGCTAAAGGTACGTTGGGAAGGATCCCCAGGAGAGAGGCACTGTCACTGGAGGAGGAGGGGAGGATGGTGGGGCAAAGACAAAGTGCTTCAGAAGGAGGCTGAGGGGAACTGCTTGTATAGCTCAAGAAGTGGGAGTGGCTGGCTGCTTGTTCATCGAACCATAGGCGGAACCTTCCAGTACTTGTAGAGGAAGGATCATTACTCCATGCTGGATGTTTTAAAAAGTAAATTCAAGAAAAAATTACTCAAAAACAATTGCCTGTGGCACCAGGCAGTGGGTGTGTACTAAGTAGCTGGGTGCAGGGTAGGTTTATTTTTTTTCAAATTTGACAGAATCTGCAATTATCTGTTTTTTTTTTAGGGTGGGGAAGGAGAGACAGCAGTGCTCTTTATGAGTATCACATCATATTGACCAATGAAATTAAGTGACTCAAATGTGAGTGACTCAGTTTGCCCGCCCATAGGAGGTGTGACAGTGCAGGTATAGCAAGGGGACGGCATAGCGAGGGATAACGGACAGAATAGCAATGGTGAATGACAGGGCTTTGTATGGTGATATAGGTTAAATAGATGAGTGCAGCCTGCTGCTGCTGAGCTGGTCATCTGGCATGGTGGGTACAGATGCTGCCTACAGTGCCAATGGTCCTGGGTTCAGGACTGCCTGTGAGTACTTTTTGATAACTGTGTTTGGGTGTTGTAAACTGTTTTTTCCCCGTTCTGTTGCCCCAGCCTTGGTATCCCCCCCATGTACTTTGGCTTCTCTCCAGTGTATTTTACTGTCCTCCAGTGTCTTCCCCCTCCTGGAGTTGCTTATATTTACATGGGGTGTGCGGGGGACTTGACCCCCCACAAAGGAGGTTGCGGGGGCATAACTCCCACATTAAATATTAATTTTAACATCTTTGCCATCGCCCTTTTGGTAGGTGTGGAGGTGGGTTCCAGGATGGTTTTGCATTCGGCAACATGTACTCACTGTTGTGTGAGTCGTCGTAGTATTTTCACCATTATGACACGGAACCCTCTTTATGCACACCACCTGTATGACTATAATAGCTTATTTCAAAACCGCATACTGTATAAAATAAAATATGGGTAACCATGGTCAACAGGGCTACGTGGGAACAAGGTATTTGGAACACAAATACAGGTTAGAATTGCTAGGATTCTAATGCTGTGTTTACTTCCTAAATGCACCACCAGGTTGATCTGCTTACCTGATGCATCATCCTATTGTTCTGCCCTCCTTGGCACATAGAATCATAGAAGTGTGATGGCAGAAAAGGACCAACAGGCCCAGCTAGTCTACCCATTTGTCTAGCTGTTTGCTAGGACATGCCCCCCAACACTACTTTGTGTCTGTCCCATGCCTTTTTGAAGCCTTCCACTGTTGCATCTCCAACCAACCAACTCCTCCAGGTGCCTATTCCACTTATCCACCACCCTCTCTGTGAAATAGTATTTCCTAATGTTACCCTTGAACTGTCCTCCCCTGAATTTGTAATCCATGCCCCCTCATCTTCTGATTCCCTTTCAGCTGGAAGATGCTTTCCAATGGCACCCGGTTTATACCCTTAAGGTACTTGAAGGTTTCAGTCATGTCTCCCCTCTCCCTTCTCTGTTCCAGGGACTACATGTTCCATTGTCCTAACCTTTTCTCATAGGACTGGTGACTGAGCCCCTTTACCATCTTCGCTGCCATCCTCTGAACTCTCTCCAGCCTTGCCACATCCTTTTTGAGGTATGGCCTCCAGAACTGGACCCCATACTCCACATACGGTCTAACTAGATGGGTGTACAAGGGTACTTTGACCTCCTTTTTCTACTGGTAATCCCCCTTCTGATGCAGCCCAGCATTCTGCAGCCTCTAGCTACTGATCCCTTGCAGTGCCTTTCCACCTTCAAGTCCCTTGGTATACTGATGCCTACGTCCCTTTCCTGTTCTGTTAGTTCCAGGTCTTGGCCCCCCCCATTCAGTACCCTGCCCTCTGGTTCCTGTATGCAAGATGCATGATCTTACACTTGTCCATGTTGAATGAAAGCTGCCACCTCTTTTGACCATGCTTCAAGCCCCCTAACTCTTTCCGTATTCTTTCTACCCCTTCCGGAGTGTCCACCTTATTGCATACTTTAATATCGTTTGCAAACAGACTCACACCCCCCTTCAGGGCCCTCCATGACGTCCCTTATGAACAGACTGAACAATAGGGGCCATAACACTAACCCCTGAGGGACCCCACTTGTGACCCTGCCCTCTCCAGATGCCACCCTATTTATAATGACCCTCTGCCTCCTGTCCCCCAGCTTCTTTCCCATCTATTGAACCACCTTCTGCCGCAGCCACAGGCATGAAAGCTCATACAGCAGTCTCCTGTGTGGCACAGTCAGATGCCTTCTTAAAATCCAGATAAGCGACATCTGCTGCCCTCCCCTGATCCAGTTCCTTGGTGAATGCTCGAAAAACTCAACAGGTTCTACCCCCAGTAAAGCCATGTTTCCTTGGATTCATCAGGCTGCTTACCTTGAAGTATTTAGTGATCCTGATTTTCAATAGTTTCTCCATGAGCTTGCCCACCACCGATGTCAAGTTCACAGGGCTGTAATTTCCCACCTCCTCCTCCTCCTCCCTCTCTTCCCCCTCATGCAGAGGGACCACATTTGCCTGCCTCCTGTCCTCCAGTACTACTCCAGACTCCAGGGACCTGTTGAAGAGTGTAGTCAAGGGTGCTGCCAGTATATCTTTACATTCCTTCATCACCCTTGGGTGCACCCCATCTGGCCCCATCGCCTTGTCTACCTTCATGCAGCCTAGTTCCCCCAGAATCTCCTCCACCCGAAATGTACTCCTATGCACTCCCCCCTCCCCTGCCTCGGCTTCTCCTACTCTGCTGCCTACCCCTTCTTCCTCCCTAGTGAACACTGAGCAAAAATAGTTGTTTTGTAGTTTTGCCTTCTCTCTGTCCCCTTGTATCAGCTCTCCCTCGTTTGTTTTTAACCAGAGCATTCCCTGCCTAGTCTTCCTCCTTTCACTGACATACCTAAAAAAAACGGTATCCCTTTTTCTGACCTCACTAGCTGTGCTCTCCTCTGTCCATGCCTTTACCCTCCTTACTTCCACCCCTGCTTCTCTCTGGCTCACCTGGTACCTTTCCCAGTCCTCTTCAGCTTGTGTTACCTTGAACTTCTTAAAGGCCTTACTCTTTGCCCTGACCTTTTCTGCTACAACCCTATTAAACCACAGGGGATTCCTCCTCCTCCTCTTATTTTTGCTTGATCTCTTGACGCATAGGTCCGTGGCCTCCACAATAGCTTCTTTTGCCCTCTCCCACATGTCCTCCACATCTGTTAACTCCTCCGCCCCCTCCAGAGTCCTCACCACTACTTCCCCCATTCTCCTGAAATCTGCTCTCTTAAAATCAAGTACCCTCAACTTAGACTGGTGAACCTCCGCAGTGTTCCTTATTTTAAACCAAACTGTGTTATGGTCACTCGTACTAAGGTGTTCACCCACTGATTCCTCTCCTACCTTATCCCCGTTTGTCAGGACCAGATCAAGAATAGTTCCTGCCCTGGTTGGCTCCCTGACCAGCTGCCTTAGGAGGGCCCTTTGCAGGGAGTCCAGTAGTTCCCTGCTGCTGACTGATGATACCGATAGGGTGTCCCAGTCTACATCTGGTAGGTTCAGGTCCCCCATCAGCACCGTCTCCGCCTTAGCCGCCATTCTCACAGATTCATCAGCCATGCATCTATCCACAGATTCCTGCTGTGCTAGGGGCTTGTAAACCACCCCAGTATGCACCACCTCCCACTTCCCCACCACTAAGGAGACCCATAGTCCTTCGGCCTCCCCCCACTTGCCCTGCAATACTGATGCCCTGATACCCCCCTTTACGTAGAGTGCAACACCCCCCTTTCTCCTCCCTGTCCCTCCTAAACAGTGTATACCCTGGTATCGCCATGTCCCATCCTTGCTGTAGGTGGCACCATGTTTCTGTTACCCCCACAATGTCAAGGCTCTCCTCAACCATTGTCACTGCTAGATCTGGGATCTTCCTACCCAGACTTCTGGGGTTTGCACACATGACCCTCCAACCCCCTCCTCCCTGTTCCCTACTTGGTACACACCCTGTATTTCCTACCCCATGCTCCCTTGTCTGTTGGGTAGCTCACTGCCCCCCACCATGTGTCCTACAGGTAGATTCCTTCCCTCCCCCAAGTTTAGTTTAAATGATAGCGTTTTCAACTTAATCTTCCAGCTTGCATTTGTGCACTGCTTTCCCCTCCCCATTTAAATGCAGTCTATCTGGGGCATAGAAGCTATTGTTGGTCCATGTTGTTCCCCTATCTCCTACCACTCCATATCCCCTCTGAGCACACCATCCTGCTAGCCAACTGTTGAATTCCTCTATATTTTGTTTCATCTCTGTGCTGGCCCTTAGTACTAGCAGCACCTCAGAGAATGTCAAGAATTTAAAATCCAAGCTACTGCAGAAGCTAGCCAATCCTATAAACCATGCCTGCACCTCAATCACACTATTCTTTGCAAGGTCCTTTGTCCCTAAGTGGAAGATCAGATGTGTTCTCTCATCCAGTGCCTTCCCCCTTGAGGGGATCCAGTGTATGACTTTAGCCGCCATCATTCCTGCCAGGCATTCCTTCCATATTTTTCCCTCTCTGCCTCCCCTTCTCCCCCATGTAATACCCTTTACAATAGAGTCCCTGACTGTTAAAACCTTGTCCCCTTCCACCTCCTGAGCACCTTTTGCTACTGTGTTTCTCCCACCCTTTCCCAAGTTATCCCTATCCTTCCCCTTGCTATTCCCCCCCCCCGGACTTTCTTGAGACCTCCTCTCCCAATCCTCCTCCTCTTATTCATCTCTCTGAGCCAATGTCTGGTTCCTTGGCTCCTCTGTGCTGCTACCTGCCCCTGTGCCCTGCTCCATTTGGTCACCCCCCAAGAGATTCTCCCTCCGTCCCCTTCACCCCCAGCTTCATTTCAGGTCCATGTCCCTTGTCCCCAGCTCTTCCCACAGACGTCCCCATCCCCGTCTCCCTGCCTAGGTTGTTCCCACATAGGTTTTGCAGTTCCTTGCCTGGGTTGTTCCTGCACAGTTCTCACAGGTCCTGCCCTTGCTGCATGTATCTGTGCATTTTTACAGAGTCCTGATCAGGGTCCCCCACTCCCCCCTTCACTGCCTGCTAGAATTTCACACTGGCCATTACTATGAGGACCCCTGCGCCCACTGTGTCCCTCGGCACATTTACATCCCCACACTTTCCAACAGCCAGACTGTCAGCTCCTCCTGAACCATGTGTGTTCCTATGCAAAAAAAAAACTCCCTGCTTCCCCTGTTAACCAGGCCATTTACCATGCCCACCCCCCTTGCCCCCTTTTCCGCCTCTGCCAGACTGACCACAACTCCAGCCCCCAGAGTGGGCTTATGCAGTGTCCAACCCCCACTTTTCCTGTTGTCCTGGTGATCCCCCATGCCCAACCCACCTCTGACCCCCTTTTCCACCACTGCTCCATTTACAACATCCTCCCCATCCTTCATCAGAAATAGAGGGTCAAATCTGTTTTTAAGGTCCAAGCCAACTACCTTTTTCCCCTGTTGCTCCCCACAGCTTGCTCCTGTCTGGGCCACCCTGACCTCTGCACTCTACATATTGCCAGCCTTTGTGGCCCTTGTCAAATTTGTCCCCCCACCTGAGCCCCCTGGCGTGGCTCCATCTACAACACCCCCATTTGGCTCGTATCTTTGATCCCTGGTGCAGCTGCTGTGCCTATAAATCCCACCTCATATTTTTCCGCCCAGCCCCCCTCCCCACTTCTCCTACCAGGACAGCCTCCCTTCCCCCCCAGATTCCACTTTATTCACCTTACCTCGTCCCTTAATTGTGCCAGCTGGCAACATATCAAACAGCCCCCCATCCTCCAAGCCAAAGCCAGAACCATGGCCAAGCCACACTCTGTACACCCCAGCACCCTACCAAAGGTGCCAGCCCTAGTGATTTGTGGCCCCTGATTAACCCCCATCCCCATACTATTAAATGTCAAGCAGGAATTTTAGTTTGTACTATAGGCCCCCTCACACCTTCCCTGACAAAAAGCCCCACAGATACAAGTATATAGATCCTATAAAGTATACACACAATAGAGACCTTAAGCTAGAGTGCTTAAACTTTAACCCTTATAATGTTACCACAATAGAGTCCTTTAATGGAGTCCTTGAATTTTGACGCCCCCTAACTGTGTAGAGTCAAATCTAGGGTAGCCATTTCTCCTTGTCTGTAGATTCTCTGCCCCATGTCACCCTCCGATAGGTGCTCCCAAGGGTGGTCCCAAACAGTCTGTTTAATAGTGGAGGTGGTGAGGGGTGGGAGGGTGGAGAAAATTCTCCCGAAGCAGTCCCAAGTCTCCTCCTGTGGTAGAGCTCACAGCCCCTGATTCGAACCGGGAACCTGCTGTGATGTAGGACAGTAGCTGATCGGGTTCCGGTTCACAGCAAGTCCTAAAAAGAGAAAGAAAAACTTCTGCCAGTGATGCGGGGAGGATGGGGTCCCAGTGGAGACCAAGTCCAACACCCTCCTTCTCCCAAGTCCACACACGGTCTGCCGTCATGGAGGCATGTGCCTTTGGGGATTTTAAAAGATGATTATTCCTTCTTGGGTGGCAGCACTGTCCACCAGAACATTTAAAAATACATTATACAAAACTACTGCTACCCGATAATGGCAAATGGATGATGGTAATTTTCCTCATACATTGTGTGATATCATAACCTACTTGAGCTTCGCTCTCACAGATTATGGACGTCACACAAAGAACTTGGAAGATTACTGCCCTGTTTATTCTGATTGTGTTGCGGTTATCAACTCTGTGTGTTTTCATCAAGGGTTTCAACGACATCATAGACCTGAAGAGCAACCTGAGTAACAGCGATGGCTGTGACTTTTTTACTTTAATAGATCTTTGCTCCTTAAAGGAGATGGCAAATTGTAATATTTTGTAGCTACTTGTAATGCTCCCATGTTCAGGAATTATCTTCATAGCCCCCAAATGAGCCATATTTAACTGCAGTTATAGAAACAATGTCAAAACTGTGTTTTGTATTGTTTTCATTCTGTGAACAACATTCTACACAGTTTTCTTCCTAGAGCCAGTAGTTTAGACTTTTGATTGTACGGTATATCTGCAGGGGTGAAGAACTCCAAATCTAAGCTGTTGATGTGTTCAGAGCAGTGCTCAGAGTTCTGTACCCATGTTGTTGCATAGTAAAAAACTCGAGTCCTTGGGTCCTATACGTAGAGGTATTTGTGGGCTGCAAAGTGGTCACAAGGACAACTTTGTGGCACATTTCTTTTTTTATCATATAACATTTTGGCCTTCCTGGTTATCACCTACGCCTTTCTTTAGGCTTCCCCAGTGTCTCCAACCCCAACTGCTACTCACTCCACTGTTGCACCAACAGTGATCCACACAGGAAGGGGTCCGAGGTCTCCGGGTCATTGTCATATATGGTGACAGGGGCACATTCTCTTTTCCCCATTTCTTTCCCCCATTCCCAGGCTGTCATGCACGCCATGGTGTGGCACAGACTGTTAAGATGCTGCATGCACTCAGCACCTGCCCCCAGCCAGTCAAGGGGCTGTCACTGTTGCTCCACCCAGCTTCCCCTAGGTAACAGCTGGCAGTGACTTGCACTATCCCCCCCTCCCCAGTGGGGGAGTACAGTCAATAGATGCTCAATCCTCTTTGCCCTGACTGGCCCCTAAGCAACCCTAGTCCAGACCTGGACCTGGATCACTGGTGTGGCATCAGGTAAGGCACCTAGCCTCTCAGCCCTCCATACCACTGTGCCAGGGTGGCAAATTTCTACCTTGGACCCCTTTATTCTATACACAAAGGGGTCTCAAGTCCTTCCCTGCACTAGTACACAGGTCAGTGCACTTGCACAGGGAAAGGAGTGGGGGAGCCTGACTTAATGAGAGTGCCGGTATAGATGGAGGTGCAGTGCCATATATAGTGGCTCCCCAGTGCCGTCACCCCTTTGTTGCAAGGTACAGTGATCCTGGTCAAGAGGACTACTGAAAGCATTTTCAGATTGGATTGCACCCTTGCAAGCTGGAGTGTTCATTCCAACAGGGGGAGGGGACTGGTGGTGCTGTAGTACTGGATGATATTGGGGCTAAGGAGGGGGGAAATCCACTGGATGCCAGAGACATAGACAATGGCCTTACAGAATTTTAAGGTCACCAGACCACCACATAGTACTGGCTATGGATGGCATAATTGGTAGTGTGAATGGCTAGCACACAGACAAGAATTTATGGAGACTGTGGGTTGGGGGTAAAATCTAGTGGAGGCACCATGTGCACGGGGCACAGGCTGTGGCATGGCATTGTACACCTGGTGCTATGCTATGGGACAACTGTGGCTGCAACAAATCCAGTATGTCAGTGGTCCCACAGCTTTTGTGTGACCACTAACATCTGGAATGGCAGTTTGTATAAATTTATGCAGTATCACTGTCAGAGAGGAGAACCCACCCCTGCAGACAGTGACACCTTTGTACATATAAGTGTAACCCCCAGGTGGCACTATACCAAGGGCTACTACCCCTGCCTGACTGACTACTGACAGGTTGAGGGGCCTAAGTCCAATGGCGGGTGCCTCCACTCAGAGGTCAGGGTTAATACTGTCTGGTATGACTTGGTCACAGCCCTCTGGGACACTGCAACCCCCCGTTCTTCCCACTAGTGGCCCACACAATATATCAGAAGTACCCTCACGGTATACACTTACCCCCAGGACTGGTTTGGTCAGCTCGACTCTGGGGACCCCCTGTAAAGCAAGATGAGGTAAAACAATAGCTACTGTACAATATTTTAACACAAACACATATCTTAGTCAGTGTAACTTTGCTGAAACAACCAGATCTGATTTATTTAGGGGATGGCAACAAGGACAGGGGGAAATCAGGTTAATTAGATCAATCACACCAATATTCACAGCACTGTGCACAATGTCAGAGTCCCTAATTGTCACTTTCACTGGGTACCAAGGATGGGGGGGGGGGCTAGCCCAGGATTGGTGCAGCTGGTTGGGTCCCGGAGATGGAAACCACTTACACAATACCCAATTTGTAATCTGGAGCCGGTCGGCTCAGTTCATATATCAAGAAAGAAAATCAGATGAAACACTTGCACTTTAACGGTACATCTGGCAGGGAGCTACCCTGATTTTCACTCACTACTTTTGGCTGGACACTGTCCCCGAGAGTGACGTGGATTTCTGGACGCCTTTCACATAGTTGGGGAACAGGATTCTGTGAACAGGACACACCCTACACATTTATATGTAAAAGAAAGTTACCATACCAGGCAGCTGCTGTCATGTCCCGATCGCACTTACTGCTAACCCGGGAGTTAGCAATGCAGCTTCACTCTCCTGACAGACCGAGCGCGATGAAGCAGTTTCTCCAGTTCTCTACAGGGTAAGGCTGGTTCTTGGCTACACAGCCTCTCCTTTCTTCTGTCACAGCGGATTCAGTCTGAATCACCACAGCAAACACGCTGTCCGACTTTCGGCCTCCACACGCGCTTCCCGCGTAAAAACTCTGCAGCGCAGAAGCCTGGAGCTCCTTCCTCAGTCACTGCCACAACAGATCTGCCTTCTCAGCCACTAGGCAGGGAATTACAGTTGGGTGCTACCCGGTCCAATTGGTGGGCTTCAGTTGCCAGTCACTCAAAACTTTCCCCATTCGTGCAAAAAGGCGCCACAGTCCAGAACATCACATCACATCCCAGAATCACTAGCTATATCCCCCATTGCTAGCTGGCTCCCAAGAGAGTCCTGATCCTGGCTGATCGCTCAATACTCCATTTTAGGTGCCCCTCCCTCCTGGTTGGATCTAGTCTGCAGTTCAGATCCAAAATGGAGGGGCAAAGCACACAAAGTCCCAGCTGCAAGAAAGGCAGGTTAGAAACATAGAAACATAGAATTTGACAGCAGATAAGGACCGCTTGACCCACCCAGTGTGCCCATTTCCCTACCTAATGGATAAGCTGCAGATCCTAGTTAACCAGCAGCCTACTTCTTCCTACCCCCACCCCCTAGAATTGCCTTATGACTGTCCCATGCATGCTTGAATTCCACCACTGTTTTTGACTCCACAACCTCCTCCGGAAGGCCGTTCCATGCATCCACAACCCTCTCTGTGAAAAAATACTTCCTTAAATTACCTCTGAGCTGCTCCCCCTCTATCTTCAAATTGTGCCCCTTGTTCTTGCACACCTCTTTTTTTGAAAGATGCTACCCTCTTGGACCTTGTTGATTCCCTTGAGGTGCTTGAAAGTTTTTATCATGTCCCCCCTCTCCCTCCTTTCCTCGAGGCTATACATATTAAGCTCCTTAAGTCTCTCTTCATATGTCTTCCAGTGCAGACCCTGCACCATTTTAGTTGCCCTTCTCTGGACAGCTTCCATCCTGTCTATGTCTTTGTGGAGATTGGGTCTCCAGAACTGCACGCAGTACTCCAGATGGGGTCTCACCAGCCGTCTATACAGAGGGATAATAACTTCCTGTTTTCTACTGGTGATGCCTCTCCCTACGCATCCCAGTATCCCCCCAGCCCTCCTTGCTGCCCTTTCACATTGCTTGTCCACCTTTAGGTCATCTGATATGACTACCCCCAGGTCCCTTTCCATTTTTGTTGTTGTTAGTATCTCACCCCCCATTGTGTACTCTTCCCCTGGGTTTTTGTTTCCCAGGTGCATTACCTTGCATTTCTTAGCATTGAATCTAAGCTGCCATACATTTGACCATTCCTCTAACCTTGCCAAGTCCCTTCTCATCCTTTCCACCCCACCTTGTGCATCAACTCTGTTGCAGATCTTTGTGTCATCTGCAAAGAGACATACTTTTCCTTTTAGTTCCTCTGCAATGTCGCTTATAAAGACATTGAAGAGGACCAGTCCTAATACTGAACCCTGCGGTACCCCACTAGTAACCCCCCTTTCTTCAGAGTGGACTCCATTTACTATTACTCTCTGTGTCCTATTCTCCAGCCAATTCTTTACCCAGGCTGTCATCTTGGGATCCACTCCCAGGCTGGCTAACTTGTATATTAATCTTTCGTGTGGGACTGTGTCAAATGCCTTGCTAAAGTCTAGGTAGGCCATGTCCACAGCCCTTCCCTGATCTACTACTTTGGTCACCCAGTCAAAGAAATCTATCAGATTTGTCTGGCATGACCTTCCCGCTGTGAATCCATGCTGCCTGGGTCCTGTGCCCCTCTGGCCTCTAGATACTCGACAATTCTTTCCTTCAGAAGTGATTCCATCATTTTCCCTATCACTGAGGTTAAACTAACAGGTCTGTAGTTTCCTGCTCTGCCTTGCTCCCACTTTTGTGAGGGAATCACATCTGCCCTCCTCCAGTCCTCGGGTACCACCCCATCCTCCCATGATTTGTTAAGAGGGTAGTCAGTGGTGTCACTAGTTCTACCCTTAGTTCTTTTAGAATTCTGGAATAAATCCCATCAGGCCCCATTGCTTTGTCCACCTTCAGTTTTAGAGTTCTTTCAGAACCCTTTCTTCTGTAAATGGGCTGGTATCAACTTCTGTATCCAGAGTGTTTCTACTGTTTGTTTTAGGTACCTCCTCTTCCTTTGTAAATACTGAGCAAAAGTATTTGTTTAGTGTCTCTGCTTTACATTCTCCCTCTGCTGACCCTCCTCCCCTTTATTAAGCCTCCTATCCCTCCCTTGGTTCCTTGCTCCCTGATTTATCTATAAAGGTTTATCCCCTTCTTAACTGAGTTGGCTATCTTTTCCTCGGTTTGGGGCTTTTGCTGTTCTGACTGCCTTCCCAGCTTCCTTTGCTTTAACTGATACAGTTCTCTGTCCTGCTCCTTCTGTGATTCTTTGTACTTCCTGAATGCTTTCTTTTTCTCTTGAACCTTCACTGCCACTTCCTTTGAGAACCATAGTGGTTTCTTACATCGTTTTGTTATGTTTATTTGCTTCACACAAAGGCTTGTTACCTCTGTGATGGCAGTTTTTATTATTCGCCATTGTTCTTCCACCCCTCCTTCCTGCCCATTTGTTAGTGCATTCCTTAGGCACTCACCCATTTTGGCGCAGTCAGCCCTCCTAAAGTCCAGTACTTTTGCCTTTGTATGGCTTGACTCTATTGCTGTGTTTATTGTGAACCATACTGTTCGATGGTCTGAAGTTCCCAGATGGCTACCCACTTACATCTGTGATCCTCTCTTCATCTCCATTTGAGAGAACCAGGTCTAAGACTGCTCCCTCTCGAGTGGGCTCCAATACTAGTTGTCTAAGGCATGCCCCCTGTAGGGCATCTAGAATAACCCCACTCTTCGAAGTGGCTGCTGCAACTGCACTCCAGTTAACATCTGGCATATTCAGATCACCCATCAGCAATATCTCCCCTTTTTCTGCCATTCTAAGTATACTTTCTATCATTTCCTTGTCCATTTCCTCCCCCTGAGAAGGGGGTCTGTATACAACCCCTGTGTGGATTGTGGTGAAATTGCCGGTCTCCAAATTTACCCACAGTGCTTCTTCTCCTCCCTGTTTACCCTTTTGTTCTGTTGCTTTGATTTCTTCCCTTATGTAAAGAGCTACTCCTCCTCCTCTTTTACCCTCCTGTCCCTCCTGTAGATAGTGTATCCTGGTATGTTTACGTCCCAGTCATGGTTTTGTGTGTACCATGTTTCTGTGACTGCCACGATATCCAGATGTTCCTCCTCCATCAAGGCCACTAATTCAGGAAGCTTGTTACTCAGACTACGGGCATTGGTACTCATTGCTCTATTTTTGATGGCTTTACCTTCTGTTGCAGCATCCCCACTGACCTTTCTACCTGGTCTTTTTCTCATTTAGTACCCTGTTTTGTAGGAGAGGCTGGGATTTTCCTGCTGCTTATCAGTGCCTCCCCCCTTGACTAGTTTAAAAGCTTGCCAATGAAGCATTTAAACCAGTTGCTCAAAAGACTTGTTCCCTTCCTGGACAGATGCAGACCATCCTGCCAGTATAGGCTGGTGTCCCTCCAGGTGGAACCCCAGTCCCCAATGAAGCCAAGCCCCTGTGCTCCACACCATTTTTTCAGCCATTCATTAAACTGCATGGTGCAAAGTACCCTCGCCTCACTCATGCCATTGACAGGCAGCACCTCTGAGAAGGATACTGTGTGTGCTACTTGTCTTAGGCCCCTCCCCAATTCTGCAGAGTCCTTCTGCACTGCTCTAATCTCATGATGAGCCAAGTCATTTGTCCCTAGGTGGACAATGACATCCAGCTCAGACTGCCGTGCAGCTGTTCTCATGATCCTGAGGATGCGCCTGTCCCTCCAAGCCATGGCACCAGGCAGGCACCTTACTTCAGTTTTCCTGCTCCCCTAGTTCTATCCCCTATTAACTGAGTCCCCACCAGGAGCTGCTTCCTTCCTTGTGGTGTCCTCTGCCTCCTTCCTGTGGGCCTCCCTTGTGACAGTTGTCCTCAGCCTCCTTAGTCTCCTCTGTGGGTGCATTCATAGGGGAGCTATGCTCCCCCAGAATGGTGTATGGATTGTGGAGTGGAACAACTGACTGGGTGTGCCTCTGTTCCACCATCCTCACCCTCCCTGAGCCCACTGTGGTCCAACTGCTGTGCTTTCTTTGCAACCGCTGAGGTAGTGGTGGTGGCTGTGGTGCTCCCTGGATGGGGGAGATTCCCTTCCTACTGTCCAGTGTGGCCTGGGGGAAGGTTCTCCCTTATTACTGTCCAGTGTGGCCTGAAGACGGGCAACTTCCTCCCTCAGGGCAGAGAGTTGTCTGCAAATAGGGCAGCATCTCAGCCTCCAGAAAGACTCCCGGAAGACTGCTGCCTCACAGCCATTACATTGCACTACTCCCCACATGTTTATGTACGTGTGTGTGTGTGTGTGTGTGTGTGTGTGTGTGTGAGATTGGTTTGTTATATGGAAAAATATATATTATACCATGTGTATGCTTATATTGTCAGTGCAGTGTGCTAGAGAGGATATGACAGTGATACGCACCTTGCACTCTTGAGGAAATGATGTCAAAACCCCAGGTATAAAGGAACTATTTCCAGGGGTGGGTGGGGTAAGGGTGGAAGGGTTGGGCCTAAACTGTGCCCTCACAAAACAATCAGCTAAAAGCTCTGACCCACCACTGCGATTAGTGCCTTCCTGTCAGCAAGATGCCCTACACAACAATTTGATAGAGAAAATACCCTGCTAATCAAACAGAAAAATCCAGACATCCAAGTCAGACACAGGTAAACCTCCCCAGCCCCAAAACAGCCTGGTGGTTTGTGCTCTGAAAGCAGTCGGACCCAAAATAAGTCAGCTGTGCTTTAAACTCTTCCTGCACTGAAAATCTTAAGAATTGGAACAAAAGTAAAGCTAGATCCACCTCCCTCTGTTGCTTGAAAGACTGTCTTTTCCTGATAATTCTAAGTTCCTTATTTCACCTTTCAGTTAGAAGTAGCCTCCACCTGCAGAATATCTGCTACAAACCAAAGACAATTGTAAGGTTCACCTCCCCTCTGTTGTGAGCACAACTCGCTTTCTTGCAAATCCTGTGTTCAGTATTGCAGCTTCCAGCCAGAGGTAGTTTCACTTGAAGAATATTAGCAGTTCCCAATTTACATTTTCACCACCACTCTAACAGATCAGTAGTTACCTCCCTGGATAGTGCTCACTCTGCCCACTTAGTGACGGCAGAAACAGAGCAGTTTGTCAGCAGCTCAAGCAGGACTCAAGCAAGGAACCACACAGCCCCCCCTAGGTTCCAGCCCTGCCTGTAAGCAGACAGCTCTTAAAGAGACAGTACCAGAGGCTCTAAAAGCACTCACAATAGGTGGCTTAAGTGCTGAACACCATCCAGACTGGGGCCTTTAGGCAAGCTATTAGGAAACTTTTGGGAACCCCCATTTGCAGGGGGGTTACATAAGATTTGGTGGGAGGTAGTATGAGGAGTCCCTTGAACCCCCAAATACTGCCATCCATCTCTGTGACTGTGCAAGGGAGGACCCCTGGTTAACTAAAGAGAGCTGTACAGAATGGTTTCCATAAAGAAACAAACAGTACAGATGAGTTCTTTACCTCAGAATTTATTTAGGTACAATAAAACAAGAAACATCTGGAGGTACAAATATCATTTCTGAAAACAGAAGCATTATAAAGAGCCGTAAAACAGCACACATTTCCTGTCTCCTTTAACGAGCAATACAACTGTAAAGACAAGGTACTTTACTCACTCCAGTAAATAACAAGCATTTGTCAATGCCGAATGTTTGCTTGCTGGCATTGGCATTGGTAGTGTAGGAGTTAGAGAAATGCATAATAGGAATGGCAGTGAAGTACTGAACTGAAGCCAATCCCACCACCACCCTGCAGAGACTGACAGGCATTGGGGTGTGCCTTTGGGTCATCAGGCAAAACGCCCATGCCATTTCACCACACCCTACCCTGCAGACACCGACAAGTGTCACGGTGTGCCTTGGTGTCTTTGTGCCTTAGGCAAATTGCCTACACGTTTCCACCGCTGATTGTAGCAGTGTTTTTCTCAGAACTGTACGCCACTGCATCTGAACGGCTGTCATAGACAGCTCGTACATTGATTGGTGTGATGCAGCTGCTCCTGCAAAAAGGAGCAGGCATTAGAAGTGGGGGAGGCACACCTACGAAAACTTGTATGGTGGCACTATGTTTCTTGCACATGCGTGCAAGCAAACATAAAAACTACAAGGCTGCAGACAGCTCAGCATAGCTGACTCAATTCAGTGGTGACAGGTGCTTTGATAAAGTTAAATTCCACAAGTGGAATGCTAGCAACATATCACCTATCACACTTCCATAAATGTCTGAGCAAATTTTGTCAGTAAGTAATCTGTGATATCTCCACAGTAAATCTTAAACTACTAAACCTAATTTCTGAACAAGCCAACAAGAGTAGCTCATAGTGACCACCTCTGCCATGGGCTAACACAGTGCCAAACAACAAACTGCAGAAACCCAGCGCCAAGTGGCTGCTGGATGAGAAAGATACTCACAAAAACAGCTGATGTGAGAAATTATTTTATTTAATTGCACTAGAACAAGGACCCCATGTCCACAGTCCACCAATGTTTTACGCAGCCAACAACTGCATTTTCTCAAAGTGTACAGTGTCACATTGTGGTAGTTCTTATGTAGCCATAAGTGATTTAAAGTAACAGTGCTAAATGTTTTACTAGCCTAAGTTTTACATACATGCTGTAAGTGACAGTATTGTTAAAAATAGATAAATGAGTAAATAGTCATAAATAGTGAAACAACACATTTAAAATGATTTAGTGGCAAAGTACATAAAGCACTGAACACATAGTGCATTAAAAATGCCCCTTAAAATCAGAAATGTTAAAAAGAACGGATTTAAAGTTCTGACTTGGATCCAGACCGTAGTTAATTGTTTGCCAAAGATCAATTCATAGTTACAGACTAGTCCTGTCAGAACAAAAACATTTTATTAATCCTGATGGAAAAGATATTTATAACAGAATTTATACTTAAGATGTTAATTCCAATAGGGAATATTAAAGAAATTCACCTAGTACAGATTTAAAGCAGCAGTGCAATAAAAATTTGTCATTTTGTCAACTGTACTTTTAATTTAGAAACAAGCTTATTTATTTCTGTTTTAATTTGCTCAAAGGGTTTCTTTCAATTCTTTTTTATTTTGTGATTGATTCGCGCAGCATGTTCGTTCTCTTCATGTAACCTGATGGGCAGCACATTAATTTGTGTGAATTAAGTACTGTTTTTAAAGAACTAATTAGAAACCCTAGAGAACTGAAAGAAATCCTTACAGTAAGGTAAAACGAACATTAAGTGGCATCTTACCAAATGTAAATTGCAGATGACTCTAAATTTAAATATTTTCCACGCAATGCTGCTTTAATCAAATAATACTTATAAGGTAATAAACAGCAAAATTAGAGATAAGAGGACTCGTATAGTGTCTGTAAAATACAGCACTCAATAAGTTATCACTTTTTTCACTCTTATACAGGAAATACTAAAGTAAACCTGAGTAGACTGTCAGAAAAGACCATTCCTTGAAACAGCTGTGTGTATTGGGGAATCCATGTGTAACCAAAAGCGAAAATTCTTTGAGAAACCCATTGTTGGTCACATTTATTACCCTTTAAAAGCTCTTTGATGTACGCTTCAGTGAATTAGGCTGTGAGACTCATAAAAGCCCCGCTTCCCTCCTAAATACCTTCCTCTTGCTTCCCTGTGCATTATGAGATTACTGTGGGGCACCTTTTATTCCCCTACGCCCCACCCGTCACATACACACACACACACAGACTGCTCTTTAACTTGTCTGGAAATGAGAGATCTGCTTGCTTGTGCCATCCATGCTAGGCACAGCGTTTGTTCAGTATTCAGAACTCCTGAAGCACCGGCAAAGTGACTGGAGTATTTTTGTGCAAGACCCCTCAAATCAGCCTGTCCGTATATAATCATTCCTTCGATGTGGTCAGTGTATCAGGCACAAAACCCTTGTTAGAGGCAAACAGAAACATTTGCTGAACTGTTAAAATGAAGTACACATTTTACCTCCTCTAGGGTCTTTACTCACCTCACTGGTGCTCCTTTGTGTAGAACAGTATTGTACATATCAATGTCAGTGCTAAACATATTCAAAATAATAAACAATAACAAAATATTCCAAAGACTTGGGTGCCGGTTACTGATTTTGCCAGAAGGTGGAGGGCTTCCCAGTGGCACTTTATTGCTGTTCACAAGGGCTTGCAAAGTCAATCTGAAGTGAAAACGTAACTAGCGCCAGATATGTGACGGGGTTTATTTGTCTTGCAAGGCTTCACTCAGTGTCAAGGGCTGACAAGTACTTTTATTTGTGAGACACCTTAGATCATCTACAGGTGTGATTGTCACAAGAGAACTGGCAATTGTTTGTGAAGTCCCTGTGGACGGCTGTATGCCGGTCCTCATATTAGCGCATGCATTTCTTGACATCCTTTGCCTTGATGTAGTATTGATCTATCTATCTATGAATCAATCTATCTATCTATCTATCTATCTATGTGGCAGACGTAGAAGCGGTTTACAGAGGAGGTTCCATTCGCTCAGTGTAAATAGTGGGGCATACTCCCCCCTGTAAATAGGGGGGATTTAAATGGGGTGACTAATCTGTGTGCGCGCGCGTGTGTGTGTGTGTGTGTGTGTGTGTGAATTTAAAGTAGGATCTGTAAAGTGTGCGCCACTGACTGTGCACATTTCACAAAGGTTCCATTGGCTAGCTATTACATCACAATATAATTACTTAGCAGGGCTGTTTTGTAAGGTCTCAAGTGAGATGGGTAGCCATACAGAACCTCAAATTAATAACATATCAGATCACAGGTAACAATAAACAAAAGACCAAACCTTCTTGCTGTGCTGCTGTAGCTGAATAATGTGGACTAGCGAATGACTGAGACAAACCAGACTTCAAAAACTACTTTCACAGAGAGGTTGCTATACTCCTCCTATGAGTACCTTCACCCCATATTTGGTGTTGCCCTGGTGGGTGTCCATGTCTTCCACTACAGATGGAGAATTCCCGAGTCCTGCCCACCAGTCCCGTTTCCATAAGTGGCGAGGCTGTGTATCGATAGCTGATGTAGGAAGCGACTGTCACTACATCTTTTGTCACTTCACTACATCTATAACCTCGCTTGTAAAGCAGTTTGGGATACAAGGTAAACGGAAAGTGCTATATAAATGCTGATTTCTGTTTATTACATTATTCTGCTTACTATGATTTAACTTCTATTAAAACACACCAAGGAAGGGGTGCAGGTGACCCCTCTGTGTCTGTAGCTGTGACACTTGCACCACTGCATATAAGTGGTTGTCAAACTGAGCTTAAAACTGTGCTGAACCCGCCTCATTATTTCAAGCTATTTTCTAGCTGCATGGGCACTTCATGAGAGCTCGATCCCAAGTTTTTTGAAGCGCTAAGCGCAGTTAGGCAACTTAACAAAGTCGCCTTTAACACATCAAGTTAATTTATGAGCTTTTATGAGTAACACACCTAAGCATTGTACATGAACCTATGTTTAAAAGGGGACATCGTTGGCAATTTACAATTGTGTGCCAAATTAAGTGAAGTACTTCAGGAATGCAGCACAATACCTATATGTTAAAGCTGCTAGGCAGTACATTCAGAACAAGCTATATTTATTTGCATGTAAAATAAGCATTTTTTGAAGGTGAATGTATCCATAGCAAAGCAATACTGAACAGATAATTACTGAATGCGCATTGACCTATCTGTGCATTTCTGTGGCATGGGTTCATTGCTTGCATTTGCACATCCATGTACTTAGCTATGGTGCATTATACAGTATGACAGTCTGTTGTATTTTACCGTATATGTTTTCATCTTTGTTCAGGTGTCATTTGTATGACTGTATGACAGCGAACGTGCAATGTGTATTGCACATATTTTGGGGAAATATGGTATAGCCTTGTGACTTGTGCATTGATGAAGTTGCAACTGCCATGCATTGTATTGATGTATGAATGTATGCCATGCATTGTATTGCTGTATGAATGTATGCCATGCATTGTATTGCTGTATGAATGTATGCCATGCATTGTATTGCTGTATGAATGTATGCCATGCATTGTATTGATGTATGAATGTATGCCATGCATTGAAACTCTGTCCCACTATGCTGCTGTCGTGCCAGAGTCTTCTTGCACATGTGTCTGTCAATGTACGCAGTAGCCGTACCAAAATACATTTGATTTGAAATTGTGTGTGTATGTGGGGGGGGAGGGGGTCACAGAGAATGAACTTACCATTTCAAACTTGAAACTGCAGAAGAACAAGTACCAAAGGAGGGGGCGGGGGCAAAAAAAAAAAGCAAAGCAAATGTGATTATTGCTTTTCAAGTTGTCTTTATGGATGGCACACATTTCCTTGAAGACAATCACATTTGTATTTTTTGGTGCCAGCAGAAATTCGTGACCCTGCATTCATATGCAATTATTTTGATACAAACAAACAGTGTTTTCTGATACCAATTACTGTCAGCAATGCTTGAAGGGACCTGCTTAGGGTAAACGACAATCGTCGTTTTGCAAAAGCACAATATAAAGAAGTGTTTACATTCAGATGGTATGCTATAAAAGGTCTTACAGACGTGCTAAGTATCTTTCTAAATGTATGCACAAATGTTCCTGAAAGAATGGGGTTTAGATAACTTATAATATTCAGCAGGCAATACAAAACTGGTTTTGCATAGGATATGTGAGGCTTGGAGAAGATAGTACTCTTATTGTCAGTAACGTGCAACCATGGGCCAGCGCTGAACTGTGCCTATCTATCTATCTAGCTAGCTATCTATCTATCCAGCAGATGTAGAAGGGAGAGTGACAGATAAGGTTCCATTCCCTCACTGTAAGTAATGGGACATACTCCCCCCTGTACATAGGGGCGATTTACACGGGGGTGTCTACCCTGTCTGTGAGCATATGTGTGTGTGAGTGTGTCTGTGTGTGTGTGTGCGTGTGTGTGTGTGTGTGTGTGTGTATTTAAGCGAGGGCCTCTACCGTGCGTGTGATAAGTGTATACATTTCATTAACGCCCCATTAGCGCTAGGTATTACATAAAAAAAATAATCACTTGCCAGGTCTGTTTCCTATGACCTCAACTGAGATGTACATTACCCATATAGAACCTCAACATATCATATGACAGCACTATCGGTTCCGAAGCTAAGAGTAAGCAAAAGAAAGCGTGAACACTTAGTGCTGTAGCATTCCTGCTTGCTGAACTGTACTGTAACTAGCTCGATGGCTGAGCACAGTTCCACACTCGCAAGAGCTACCTTTCCCCTCTCGACAGGTTGCTGTACTGTTGTTCCTATGAGGTACCTTCAATGCATTGTTGGTGTTGCCCTGGTGGGTGTCCCTAGCTTTCGCAAGACATGGGGACTTTTCCTCGACTCCTGACCATCAGTCCCCTTCGCATAATTGCCCAAGCCTTTGTGTAGATGTTGATGTAGGAAACGACTGTCACTACACCTTCACTCACCTCAGTATATCTCTAGCATTGCTTGTAAAACACTTTGGGATACAATGTGACCGAAAAGCGGTATATAAATGCTGAATCTTGCTGTGATTACTAAGCCTTAAGTTCTATTAAACCACACCAAGGAATGGTCCAGGGCAACCGTGTGTGTCTGTAGCTGTGGAAATTGGAACTGTGCATGTAAGACCTTGCCACACTGATCTTAAACCCTTCCTGCACCCGGCTCCTCATTTTCAGCTACTTTCTAGGCATGGGCAATGCGGGATAGCTCGATCCCAACTGTTTTGAATGCCTAACTCCACAAACTTAGCCAACTTAACAAACTCGCTTTTACCACATCAGCTAAGCATTCTACATCGACTTCTGTTTGAAAGGGGGCATCGTTTGCAATTTACTGTTGTGTCCCACATTGAGGGAAGTACTTCAGCAATGCAAGACAATAGCTATATGTTATCGCTGCCAGCCACTGTATTCACACAAGCTATATTTATTTGCATGTTTTCAAGAACAAGCATATGTTCTAACAGCAACTTAGCATTTATATTTGTCAGTTACATGTAAGGAATTTTAGGCAAGCACTAAAGCTTTCAAATATTATTTGTGTAGCCTCAACCTTCAGCATGCTTTTTCCAAAGTTGAGATGTGGTTCCTTGAACATAAGCTGGTTCTAAACCACAAAAAAACTAAATCCATGCTCTTCTCTAACCCGCAAAACAAGAAACGGCAAGTCCCACTCACCATTAATACATACCTGGGAAATACCCTTGAACAAGTGCCAATTTTCAAATATCTTGGAATCAACTTTGATCAAGGCCTAACCTTTGCAACTCACATTGATAGTACAGCAAAAACTATTAAACAGCGAATTGGGATTCTGTATCGGAACCGACAGCTTCTTACCCATTCTGCACTGAGGATTGCCATCCAATCTTCTATCATCTCAGTCGTTGACTATGGCTTAGTTTTATACGGATCTGCCACTACTACAGCACTTAGTCGCATTACAACATCCCTAAATGAGGCCTGTCGGCTTCTCACTGGTGCACATCGACGTACCCACACATGTGAACTCTATGCTGACTCAGGTTGGTTGCAACTCTCAAACCGGATAAAGTACCTTACCTGCCTGATGGCGAAAAATCCACTCTGGGCCTCACTCCACCCTGTATCCAAGACCTGTTATGCCCGAGCGCTAGCACCCGTTTTACCAGAAGATCAGAACACCAGCCTCTCCAAGTCCCCCGATGCCGGACTTCTCAGGGACAAAGATCATTTGCCTATCATGCCCCCAGCTGGCTAAATGCCCTCAGCACTCATATTACTGCCTGCACCTCTCTAGGTATTTTCAAATCAAGGCTTTTCTCTCACCTTTCCACCTCCAGCTCCTGTGACTGCCCTGATTAAACCTCCTATTTTCTCACTACCCACCATGTTCCGTTATTTGACAAAGACATGTTTGGGAAACCTTTTCTCCTGCTATTGTCTGCTCCCCACACCTTTCACTTACCGTCTCTGTTCTGGACTTTTTCCCTATTTGTTTCTCCTAATCTGGCATGACCTCTTTCTTGTAATAATAATGTGATTATTGATATCTCATGTCCTTTTGCACAAGTGATTTGATATGTATTTGTATATGTTTTCTTGCTCTTGACACAACACAAATTGTTGTGTTATCTATGTAATCTTTTGTACTGTACCTAATTGACGTGGAACCTTTGTAAAAGAGCCTCTGGCTCAAAGGTAGTAATTCCTAGAACAATAAACTAAACTAAACTAAATTATACGGGCGTGTCTGACATGGTTACGCGAAGGTTTTGGCATTCAGGTTTTGTGAAACTTCCCCTAGGAGGATACAGTCGCTATACACTGCTTGACTCACTTCACTACATGTCTTGCATCGGTTGTACAGCACTTTTGGATATAACGTGAACGAAAAGCATTCAGCAGGCAATAAAAAACTGATTTTGCATAGGATATGTGAGGCTTGGAGAAGGTAGCACTCTTATTGTCAGTACCGTGCAACCATGGGTCAGCGCTGAACTGTGCCTATCTATCTATCTATTCTATCTATCTATCTATCTATCTATCCGGCAGATGTAGAAGAGAGTCACAGACAAGGTTCCATTCCCTCACTGTAAGTAATGTAACATACTCCCCCCTTTGTACATAGGGTCGATTTACATGGGGTGTCTACATATGTGTGTGTGTGTGTGTGTATCTGTGTCTGTGTGTGCGTGTGTATTTTAAACAGGGCCTTCACTGTGTGCGATGAGTGTATACTATGTCTATTAACGCCCATTAGCCTTAACTATTACATAAAAAGAATTACTTACGAGGTCTGTTTCCTATGACCTCAAATGAGATGTACATTACCCATACAGAACCTCAACATATTATATGCCAGCACTATCAGGTCCAAAGGTAAGAGTAAGCTACAGAAAGCATGAACACTTAGTGCTGTAGCATTCCTGCTTGCTGAACTGTACTGTACGTAGCTCGATGGCTGAGCACAGTTGCACACTTGTAAGAGCTACCTTTCCCCTCTCGACAGGTTGCTGTACTGTTCTTCCTATGAGGTACCTTCACCACAATGTTGGTGTTGCCCTGCTGAGTGTCCCTGGCTTTCGCAAGACATGGGGACTTTTCCTCGACTCCTTACCACCACTCCCCTTCCCATAACTGACCAGGGCTGTGAGTAGATGTTGATGTAGGAAACGACTGTCACTACACCTTCACTCCCCTCAGTACATCTCTAGCATTGGTTGCAAAACACTTTGGGATACAATGTGAATGAAAAGCGGTACATAAATGCTGAATCTTGGTGTGATTACTAAGCCTTAACTTCTATTAAACCACACCAAGGAACGGTCCAGGTCAACCGTGTGTGTCTGTAGCTGTGAAACTTGCAACAGTGCATGTGAGACCTTGCCAGACTGATGTTGAACCTTTCCTGCACCCAGCTCCTTATTTCCACCTACTTCCTAGGCATGGCCAATGCGGGACAGCTCGATCCCAATTGTTTTTTGAAGCCCTAACTCCACAAACTTAGCCAACTTAACAAACTCCCCTTTACCACATCAGCTAAGCATTCTATATCGACTTATGTTTAAAAGGGGGCATCCTTTGCAATTTACTGTTGTGTCCCACATTAAGTGAAGTACTTCCCTAGCAGGATGCACTCGCTACACAGTGCTTGAGTCACTTCACTACATGTCTTGCATCACTTGTACAGCACTGCGATACAGCGTGAGCGAAAAAGCATGACAAGGAACTGTTTCGCTAACCAGCAATCCTGCCTTTTGAGAACCGACGCAAGCAATACAAAAATAATTTTTAAGACTATATATGTCACGTTTGGAGAACGGAGCACTGTTATTATCACTAAAGTGCAGTCATGGTTCAGTGCTGAACTGTACCACTTAGAGAACGGAGCACTGTTATTATCACTAAAGTGCAGTCATGCTCCGGTGCTGAACTGTACCACTTACCTGTACAACTTAACTCTTGTAACTATTCTAAATGCGTCTAACACTATTGCCGCTGTATTGTGAAAAGGCATTATTTCAAGGAACTATGGTTTAAGAACAGGCATATGTTGTGCCAGCAACTTAGCATTTCTATTTCTCAGTTAAATGTAAGCATTACAAGGGAACTGTTTCGGTTACATGGCAATGCTGCCTTTTGAGAACCCACGCAAGCAATACAGAAATAATTTCTCAGACTATATATGTCACGCTTGGAGAAGGAGCAGTCTTATTATTACAGGTTTTGAATATTATAAGGGCATGTCTGCCATGGCTAAACCAAGGTTTTCACATTCCAGGTTTCTGACAACTCCCTACGAACACAGTGGCTGCACAGTGCGTCGCGGTGGGGGGATTCTCGACACCTGGCATCTGTCTGTGTGTGTGTGTGTGTGTGTGTGTGTGTGTAGGGGGAGTGCACATGAGCAGGTGATATCTTATCGCTGCTCACTCAAGCGTAGCTCCCTCTTTCAACTGTACTCCACTGCATTTTTCGAGCTGTCATACACAGCTCCAGCAGCCATTGGAGAACTGCGGCCGCGCCTGCAAAGACACTGACTGAATTGGAGCAGGGCTGACACACCTCAGAAAACTCCGATGATGGCACTATGTTTCTTGCACATGCGTGCAAGCAAACATAAAAATGTCACTTGTAGTAGTACTAGTAGTAGTAGTATATGTAGTGGTAGTAACAGAAGTAGTGGGAGTACTGCTGCACAATCATGCTGGCAGTAGCATACTTCTTAAAAAGAAACTAAACAGAGACCATCCCCCACAATAAAAATACCACAGATTATACAAAATACCAGTTACTGGGTTGTGCCTTTCTGAACCTGATTATCGCAGGACTGGTTAAACAGACCTCCTTTTTGCCAGCTGAAGTTTAAAGGACTCTGCTAAATCTGCTGCTTACAAATGGCTCTAGAATCAACAGTCAGCATCCCAACACACAGATAAACACCAACAAGTACCTAATCCTCTTTATGGGCGGCCTTGTATGCCTTTGCAGGTCAGATTACGACTCAGTGCAGTGAAGTGGGGAGGGCTGTCTAATGTATATTGTGTCTCAAACAGAAGGTCTCAGATGTGATAAGGGACACCTTACCCATCTTGGGTAACCACATTCTAGGGTGGCTGGGGGATATTAGCCCTATGGACTTAGCATGCCCAGTGACAAATAATTGTTCAGGAGAATTATTCAGGGGTTGCCAGGGTTGGAAACTGACCCTCTATGATTTCTCTTGCAAGCCCTGATTGTAGGTAATGACAATGTTGACAAACTAACAGGGTTTTAACAGTGTTTGCTTACATAAATTTTGACAGGTAATGTGGCACTGTGCAACCTCTGAATCTGGTGAAATGACACGTTGGTAACCCCTGTGATCCAGCAGACTTAGCAACCTCTACAGTTTTGCTGAAATATGGCTTTGGAACACCTTTGATCCTGCTGAAATGGGACTTTGCATCCAATTTGATTTGCAGAAAGGTGGCTTTGTGACCCCTATGATTCTGCTAAAAGGGATCTTTGCAACTCCTATCCTGTGATCCTGCAGAAATGACACCACTACAGTCACGGCTTCCACTACCCTCACCCCAGTCCAGTGAGTTCTGACCAGCAGAGAACTTTGACACAGCAAGCTAATTACCATTCTCATTCTCTGCTGTGCTGCCCACTTGAAATGTACAAAGCAGCGGAGACCCCAAGCTTACTGCTGGTAGGCATACTGTGGTGCTTCCTTAAAACAGATGTGGACCTGTGGATTAGCACAATACCAGGATACAGTAGGCAGTGCTACAACAGTTTTAAAATGAAAGGATTCTGTCTGTAACTGCATGGGATTAGTTCTGTACTGTAAAGTAAACTAAAGGACGGTGGCGGTTCACAGGGTGTATGATACTAGCATGCACAGCAGAAGCAGGCTCTCTCTGTATCATGTAACTCCAAGACCAGTTTTTAGAAGTGTAATGGAGAGGCATGAGTCACGGCCCATGTTCTCTCCAGAGAGCTGCTTAATGGGATGCAGAAAAAGTGTGAGCTGGACGGAATTGTACATATTGGTTATTTATCACCCATTCTGCTGTTCTACACTCAGAAAAGGAAGCAGATCATAGATTACCTCCCTGCACCTTTTACAGACTGAAGGAAAGGGAGGACTCCTGCATCCTCCTCTCTCTGGGTGGCACTGGCGGCGCCCTTCTCTTTGAAGCAAATGCCTTCCAGGAAACACAGCTAGAACTTGTACTGCTAATATTCTGCTCACAGTTTCATGTGTACAAACTTTCCACAGTCAGTCAGGGAAGGAAAAGAAGAAAGAACATGAAGAGAGTGACACCAGCATCTCACGTCCCATCATTATGAAGCTTGTTACTGATCTGCATCATAAGGGCATCAGAGGCGTAACACAAAGGTCAACTATTGAAGGAGTGTTCAAGCCTCAGGTCCCTCCTCCATCACTGCTGCACCAGACTGTGACGGAGTCTCTGTTCTCAGTCTGACATGTGGCCTCCTTGACTCAGAGCTTTTCATTGTTACAGAGTAAAGTTAGGTTTGTCACAGGAACAGTTAGGCTAACATTCAGTAACTAGTGCCGTTTAAGATAGTTATAAAACTGGATGCTTGACAATCCCTGGGAAAATGGAGTTAAGAGCTGTGGTCAGACTAGAGGCAGGCCGGAGGCCATTGTCAGTGGTAGAGGGACAGGGGACCCGGTTCAGGTACAGTCGCAGTCACTTGTGGCCTGAAGGTGGGCCCTAAGGTGCGTTTTAAAATTACCAATTCTTTGTTCAAAAAGCAAGGAGGAGGGTAGGTTATTCATCCACAAGGGTGCCCTATAGCAAAAGGATCTTTGGAATTGAGCTGTGCGACAAGAAGGGATGGAGAAAAGATGGGTGTCAGAGCTACAGATGTGCTTAACTTTTGAGTCCATGGTGATTAAGGGGGTGAATGCCGAGGGGGAGAGGCCAAGGGTAATTTTTTTTGTCAGGACATGTGTGGAATCTGATTCTGTTATCAAGGTTAAACCAATTGGTGTCCTTATATAGCGAACAGGTATGGGTGAGTCTATCACACCCTAATATAAGACAACAGGCCTTGTTTAGGACAAGTCTAAGACTACCAAGGGCTGAGGAACTTGCCCCTCCAAAAGTGAGAAGGCCATAGCTGAGCAGGGAGAGTACCGAAGGGGAGATAGCAAGCTTAAGGGCCTCAGGGGTAAGGCAATGTTTATAGTGGTGCAAAAACCCTAGCCTAATATTTAGGGCCTTAGATAATTGGTGTATATGCTCATGATAGGTAAGGCCAGTGTCCAAAGTGATGCCCAGATATTTAAAAGAATGCACAAATTCCAGGGGAGTCTGGGTCGCTGATAGTATTTGTGGGAAGAGCCCTAGCCTGGAATTCTGCGGATGTGCGAATAGCATACCTTTGTTTTTTTTATAGTTAATAATAAGGCGATGTGCCGGCCCGGTGGCGCTGACTGTTGAGGTGCTGGACACCACACTGCTGCTGCGCCGCGACTCCGGGTTCGGGACGGACTCGGTGGCCGGGGTCGGGGGGGAGGGAGGATCGAGCGTCCCAATGGATGCTCTCCTCCCTCAGGGGTGGGTTACCAAGAGCGCATAACGCTCTGCATTCCTTCCGTAGCCGGTGGAAGCACTGGCAGAAGGGAAGGGATGGAGGCGGCTTCACTTGTCGGAGCCGGGAGGGGGACATCGCGAAGCATGAGGGTCTGGCGCGTGGTAACGCTACCACTGGACGTGACGTCCCTAGCGCAAGGCGCCCTGGGGAGGGGACGTAAGGGGAGAAAACTGAAAACTTCCCGCAGCCCTAGATGAAGCCGCTTTGAGTCCACCCGGACCACCTACAGGACAGACCCCACTGTGCGAGGAGAGGAGGATGGGCACTCTAGGGGCAGATCCCTAAGGTAGGTACCGGGGGACATGAGCGGATGGAAGGAGGGGGCACCGGAGGTAGGGAGGAGGATAAAAAGATGAAAATAAAAAAAAATAAAAAAAATAATAAGGCATTGTGAGGAGAACCAGCTTTCGACAGCATTGAAGGAGGACTGGAGGGACTGGTGGAGTTGAAGGGGGTCTGAGCTGGAGGAGAAGATGACAGCATCATCTGCATATAGTAATAGGTTGGAGGGGCAGGATGCAGGAAGGGAGTTTAGGAAGAGGCTGAATAGAAGGGACCCAAAATGGACCCTTGTGGGACCCCTGAGAGGACAGGAGATTTGGAGGATGGGGTATTGCCAATTTTAACTTGAAGGGTCCGGTTGGCAAGATAGTCAGCGAACCATCCCACAGCTTCTTGAGAGAGACCCAGGTTGAGCAAGAAGGTTTGGAGAAGTGAATGGTGGATGGTATCAAAGGACTTAGTGAGGTCAATGAATATCGCACCTGTGATGTGGCCTTTATCCAGCGCAGTATGGATGTGCGATGTAAGTTCAAGCAAGGCAGTAGTCATGCTGTGACCTTTGCGGAAACCATGATGTTGTTGTTTGCAGAGCAGGTCATATTTATTGAGGTGGTCAGTGAGCTGATCCGAAACTATCCTCTCTAAGGCCTTGGAGGGGGGGGACGTATAGAGATAGGGCGGTAATTGTTAGTAGAGAAGCGGTCACCACCTTTAAATATGGGTGTGATAGTGGCGGATTTCCAAATGGCAGGGGATTTGCCTAGTTAGAGGGAGAGGTTTAAAATATGGGTGAGAGGAGCAAGGACTTCCTTAAGGGAGAGCCAAGAATTCTGAGATCAAGGGAGTCGGCGTGGAGGCATGACTAAGGGCAGTAGTAAGGTACGGTTCGACTGACTTAAGAGAGATGCGGTGAAGGTAAAAGGAAGGGGCACCGGGGTGGGGGGCGGGTGCGCTAGGTGCTGGTGGATCATAGAAGTTCGGGGGGAGAACATGGCTAAGGTTGGAGAAAGCATCACTGAAAACAGCAGCAATATGAGTGGGGTCAGTGGTCAAGGACCTGTTTGACATGACTTGGGAGGGGACCGGATTGGGGACCTTACCACATATTTCCTTAATGTTGTTCCAGAACTTGCGGCCGGAGCCCCAGGACGAGGTTAAGGTGGATTTATAGTATTCTGCTTTTGCTCTGCAAATGACCCAAGTGCACTTGTTCCGAGCCATTCTATAATTCAATCTGTCATGAGGTCGACCGGACTCATTGGAGAGCTGCCACAATGAGTCCCTGGTTCGCATTAAGGTCTTGAGTCGTTCAGTGAACCCAGGTATGTGATTGCCTTTTACCTTTCTTTTAGTGAAAGTTGCATAGAGGTCACATATATTATTGAAGGACTGGGTAGATGGGTCCAAGGCACTGTCAAGGTTTACGGTGTTTGAAATGAAGGACCAATCCAAGGCCCTAAGGTGAGCTTTTAATTGTGCCAGTTTACCAGGACCAAGTTTACATTGCACAATTATTTTGGGAGGGGATCTTGGGATTTTACAGGATCAAGAGCAGAGAACTGGTGAGTGGTCACTGAGGGCATTTGGTAGGATGGAGACATTGGTGATCTTGTGCGGGCGATTAGAGAAGAAGTCCAGTAGGGAGGTGGATCCTGTACGTGGATCCAAGCGGGTGGGGGAAGTGACCAGTTGAGTTAGGTCTTGGGCTGTGGCGAGATCAATGTGTGGGATGGCATCCTTACTTAGCCAATTGATATTAAAATCTCCAAGTACAAGTAGTTCTGACTGTGATGGTAGTGTGTCCAGATATGACAGTAATGCTTGGAAAGCTGATTTTTGGTCCCTTGGGGGAATGTATACTGTTGTTATATATATAGAGGGTTTTGGGCTTGTTCCAGTGCCATTTTGACAGTGAGGGTCTGTGTGCCAGCCCCCAGTTGAAGGGAGTGGAGTAGGTGACCTTGCAAGGTATCCTTAGTGTAGAAGGCACAGCCACCCCCTCGCTTACCATGTTGATCTGCATGGTAAAGGGTAAACCTGGGCAGGGATACAGAGGAATCAGGGGTCTGAGGGGTGAGCCAGGTTTCACACACTGCTATGACATCTGGCTGGTGCTGTAGTACCCAGCCCTGGAAGGAGTCCCACTTTTTTTGGATGCTACAAATATTGAGAGGGGCAATGTGCAGCAGACCTTGGGTACGTTGCAGAGGCATCATGCCAATTGGTGGTCCAGGATTAGGATGGATATTCCCTGACAAGAGGAGGAGGAGGAGAAGCAGGAATCTTGAGGAGGGGTTACAGGAGCACTTCCTCTTATTATAGAGGGATAGCTGGGTATGTGGTGTAGTGGAGGAGACGGTAGGAATGGGTAGAGCCTGTGCCTTGAGGTAGGCCTGAAGGTGGTAATGAAAGTCTAGGGTGGCCGACGGTGTTGCTTGTTGACGTTTCTGAGTCTGGACAGCACCAGAGGTAGAGGCCAGGGTTGACCAACTAGGCAGGCATTCGTAGTGAGTGTCAAGCGTGTAAGCTGTATGCCCAGCCCCTTTAACGGGGTCATGGGGGGGGGGGCGAGCGGCTACCCATAAAATCACTAGTTGCCAGGAGTTCAGACTGAGGCCAGTTGCAGAGGAGGGGAGAGGGGGTGCATCAGGGTACGACAGGGAGGGGGACTGGGCAGGGGGAACAAATTGCAAAGCAGCAGAATTACAGCAATCATCCTAACACTAAAAGTGGAAATCTCAAGGGTAAACAGTGAAACAGGATAGCTAGCAGTAGAGCAGCCTCTAGTGGTTGAACAATATAAGCTGCTAATGGAGATCTAGGCTGATTGGTTAAAGCTTCCTATAAAAGGGAGTGCTCACCAAGGGTGATGGTGGGAGCTGGCGCCCTGTGTCGGTGGAGCCAAAATGTAGGCAGCAGAGTCCTTCACGGTAGTGCGGTGGTTCAGTGGAATCTACTCTCCGTACCTGTCTGAGCGCAATTCAGGGGGTGGGGGTGGGGGAGGCCGCCGTAGCCACTAGCCCTCTTGACCTCCTGTGAGCCTGTGGAGAAAGCAAAGGACAGGTAAGGAATTTAAGAGGTCGTGTTGGGGAACAAAGGGGAAGGGGATACAAGCGAGAGAGCGTGTAATGGGATCCTCTTTCTTACACTGTAGCTGCACCACATCTGACTTATACTGTAAAGGTAAAAGTTGATTTAATCTGTAAAAGCCCTCTAAACCAACTAAATAAGCTACATACAGCTGCTTAGGGCACTCGCCATTGCTCCGCTGTGAATCTCAACAGTAACAGCCCTTAAATGAGTCACGGAGCGAGTCTTAAGGCACCAGTCAGCTGTAACATTAAAAGCCCTCTAAATCAACTCAATATTCTAGGTACAGCTGCTTAGGGCACTTGCCGTTGCTCTGGTGTGAAATTCAACAGTAACAGCCCTTAAAGGAGTCACGGAGCGAGTCTTAAGGCACCAGTCGGCTGTAACATAAAAGCCCTCTAAATTAACTAAATACTCTAGGTACAGCTGCTTAGGGCACTCGCAGTTGCTCCGATGTATAGTATAACAATAAATGTCCTTAAAATGAGTCACGGAGCAGTTCTTAAGGCACCAGTCAGTTTGTAAAAAATAACAGAAAACTTTTAACATGAGCCCCTGCAGTAGACTATCTCCATATGTGTGCCGACAGTAAAATGGCGCCAAGATTCAAAATGGAAAATGTAAGCAGCAGAGTCCTTCACTGTAGCGCGGTGGTTCAGTGGTGTGCAGAGGTCAGCCGCTGTTGTCCCATATTGTATAAGAAGGAGCACACGTTATCGGTTGATTGGGTATTGAAAAGAGTCCGATCAGAGCATGTTGCAAGTAAGAGTATCTGTCTTTTCTATGGATGGACATCTAAAAGAAGATATGTGACAGAGAGGAGCAAGAATATGGGACAGTGTGTTAAAACTTAAAAATCCTTTTCTTCACCAGTTGTATAGTCTGAGGATCTTACTCTCGGTTAGGGATGAGGAAGATTCACAGTCTCCTTGCAGCAGGGAATGCAGTGGGGCGCAGGCTGAGTCCAGATCTAAGTGACCGTGGACACCAGTCCAGAGCGGAACTGGAGCAGCAGATTTGGTCAAATGCTTATAAAAATATCTTCACACTTCCCCGCCTCTACAAGATGTGGATCCCCAACCCCCAGTTGCAAATTGGGATTGGCTGTGATCCGTAAGTAGACCCCACCACCATCTCCTGTTGCATTATTGTTCTTGGCACAGGCCAAGCCCCTGTCTTTGGACCTGTGCTTGGCCCCAGCACATAGCCAGAGGTGATCAGACAGCAGGACAGTGAAAAATAAGAGGGACGCAAGAGATATTCACCAGTTCTGTGCCCTCTCCGAAATCGGCACAGGGCTTGTCATTCAAACAACATGAAGTCTTGCTATATTATGACATATGCAGTGAGTCCCAACCTTCGAACTGCTCCGGAGGTGAGAGAGTTAACTTTCCATGCCAGGCATGGAACGCTGAGCTCGAGCTTGGTTGAAAACTCTGTCTGTTGTTCTTCAAACTCAAACTGTCAGATTCTTTACTCCGCCTCACTGAACAGTCGCTCCGGAGATTTTCTCCTTCTGCTCGGTTCATTTTGTTGGTTAAAGTATTATTTTCTCGGTTTTTTGGCCAAATTTAAACCGCAACCGGTCGGTTCAAGCTCTGTCTGTGGTATTGTAAGTACTAGATAGCTTTTACATTTATTTCTTCTGTATGGAACTTGTAAACAGTTATCGGTTAGGTTTGAACCAATCAGGTTGTTTTGAAATATATTAATCTGTCTTTTAGAGTGTGGTTACCGGTTCTTATCGGTTCTAAAAAAAATGGATTTTATTACGGTTTTTTCCACGACCCGTGACACGGTTGGGAACTGATAAGAGGGTCTTGCTTGGCGGATTGCCATAAACGGGCAAGTTTGGTTAGGACTGGCACTATGTCTGAGAAACCCAAAAGAAAAACCGGGCCCACTGGGTTTCAACACTGCAGTGTCTGTGGGGAAGCCTTTGCCAAGGCTGACCCCCACACCACCTGTGTTTATTGTCTGGGGTTTGACCACCTCAATGCAGACTGCCAGATTTGCAAAAATTTTCCTGCAGCTACCCTGGATAAGAGAGTTGGTAGGCTCAGGGAAAGGGAGGCCAAGAAGTCCGCTGACCCGGATGGCCAGCCTGTTCAGTTCCAACCGGTCCGAGAGGAGTGCCCTCTGACCAGGGCGAGACTCCTCGGGCAAAGGAGAGCCACTGAGGAGTCAGTTCCAGCAAAAAGGACAAGGAAATCAGCTGGTGTGGAGCCAAAACTTTCCTCTCCAACCACTGAAGAAATAGCCAAAGCGATTAAAATTGTCCAGTCGCTTTCCCCGGTTCCGACCGAACCGGCACCATCAGGTAAGCATACGGTTCGGCCGGTTCCACCGGTTCAAGAGTATGATTTAGAGGAATTTTATGAACCGGAGGAGGGGGAAGAGGAGTATGAGGAGAGTGAATGTGGATTTGAAAGTCTGGATGTGCCCATTGAACCGGACATCTCCCCAGACAGACCTTCAGGAGTGTCTCTTCCTAGGCTTTCTGAGTCCCCTTCTCATTTTATTTTTATAAAAAAGTTGCTGAAACCCTCCAGCTCCCTATGGAGGAAGCTGTGGATGATCAAGAGGAACCTGACTATGTGGAAATGATGGATATCCCAGAGTCCAGGAGACTGTCTATTCCTTTGCATAAATCTTTTGGGAAACAGTAAAAATTCTAAAAACTCCTCACACTATACCTCCTGTTGATAAGAGAATGGACGAGAGGTGCACATTGTCAGGCTCTGATACGGAGTTCCTTACACAACAATGCAGCCATGTTGGGGTAGTGCAGGCTGCAGCCTGTGACAAGGCAAATATTCCCTTGGCTTCACACCCCCCTGACAAGGACTCCAGGAGGATTGATGCCATGGCAAAGAAACAGTACATGGCAGCATCCTTGGGACTCAGACAGGCAAATTATATGGCTTATGTTGCTAGATACCAAACCAGATGGGATACTGTTATGGCTCTAGCTGAGGCAGGTCCCTGGCCAGCTTGCCAAGGAGCTGGAGCAGGTGGCTGCTGATGGTATTGAGGCATCTAAGGTGCAATTCCATGCTGCAGTGGACTCCTAATGATGTGTCATCAAGAGTCATGGCTACATCTGTGGCACTTCAGAATGGCTTGGCTCAGATGTACTAGCCTGTCACAGGATACCCAGACTAAGGCCATGGATTTTCCTTGTTAGGGTAATTCTCTGTTTGGGAGCAGACAGAGAATTACATGAAGAAAATGGATGAGTATAGGACCACCTATAGGAGTGCACAGGCCAAGGAAAGGCAGGCCAATCCTCAAAGGCAGCCTTCCAGGGGCAGGGGCAGGCCTTTTCATAGGCCTTTTTACCAAGCCCAGGCCTCCTCTTCAGCTTGTGCCCAGAGGGGGTTCTTTAGAGGGAGAGGCAGACGGGGTACAAGCAGGCCTGCTTCCACCCCTCAGCCTAAAGCCCCTGCCAAGCAGGCACCCTGATGGGGTGGCCAGGGCCGATTCTCCACTACCTGTAGGGAGCAGGCTGGCTTACTTTGTCCAGGACTGGAAGTCTCTCACATCAGACAAGTGGGTCCTGGAAGTACTAAGCCAGGGACTGGTTCCAGCTTCAAAAAATTTCCAAAGATGAGAACCAGATCCTTTCCACCTGCAAATCCATCAGAGGCACTTGCCCTAGAGGCAGAAGTCTCTACCTTCCTGGCTCTCAGAGCCGTGGAAAGGGTTCCACCCCTACACCAGGGCAAAGGATTGTACTCCAGGTACTTCCTTACCCCAAAAAAGACAGGAGAATGGCGCCCATTCTGGATCTCAGATACTTAAACAAGCACCTTTTAAAACCAAAATTCAAAATGGTGACTCTGGGAATTATTCTGCCCTCTCTAAGGCCAGGGGACTGGCTAGCGTCCCTGGACCTCAAGGATGCCTACTTCCATATTCTCATCAGAAGCTCCCATCGAAAGTACCTCAGGTTCGAGCTGCCCTCAGGCCATTACCAGTTCAGAGCAATGCCCTTTGGCCTCACCTCTGCTCCAAGGGTATTCACAAAATGCCTGGCAGTAGCAGTTGCCCACCTAAGAAGGCAAAACTGCCATCTTCCCTTACCTGGATGACTGGCTCATAGTAGGCCAGTCTCCAGACCAAGTCAAGTTACATCTTCTGATAACTCAGCAACTGCTTACCTCTCTAGGTTTCCTTCTGAATCTTCCAAAGTCAGTTCTAGAGCCTGTCCAGCTCCTCTCCTTCATAGGCGCAGAACTGAACACAGAGGTAGCCAGAGCCTTCCTGCCTTTGGACAGGGCAAGGACCCTGGTCTCTCTGGCCTCCTCATTCACCCTGCAGGTCTCTCGACCAGCAAGGCATTTTCTACAGCTCCTAGGGCACATGGCTGCTTCTACAGCAGTAGTGCAAGGAGCCAGATTTCAGATGAGGGACATCCAGTTCGATTTGAGAGCCTTTTGGTCTCAAAGAGAGGACCCTCTAACCAAATTGATCCCAGTGACTCGAACCCTGATCCAAGCCCTACAATGGTGGCAGGATCAGAGCAATCTGAGACAGGGGGTTCCCTTTGTCACTCAGTCTCACTCTTTAGTCCTTACTACAGATGCATCCCTCTTGGGGTGGGGAGCTCACATGGGCGACCTCACTACCCAGGGACTGTGGTCCCCTCAGGAATCTCTGCTCCACATCAACCTGTTGTAGCTCAGAGCAGTTTTTCTAGCACTTCAAGCTTTTTCCAAATCTGTTCAGAACAAAGTTATACAGGTCAGAACAGACAACACCACTACAATGTGGTACATCAACAAGCAAGGAGGCATTCGGTCTACGGCCTTGTGCACTGAAACAATGAAGTTGTGGTCTCTGGCTTATTCCCTGAACACCTCCCTTACAGCAGCTCACCTCCCAGGCAAGGACAATGTCCTGGCAGATGCTCTCAGCAGGATTTCCCAGTGCCATCACGAATGGTCACTGGATCCCCTGGTCCTGGAGGTAATATTTGCCAGGTGGGGCACCCCGCAGATAGATCTTTTTGCAGCCCCAGACAATCACCAACTTCCCCTTTTTTGCTGCAGGCCCCAGTGTTGGGCTCAGTCCTCTGGATGCCTTAGTTCTCAACTGGGAAGGAAAGTTTCACGCTTTCCCCTTCCTCTCCTGTTCAAAGTGTTAGTCAAAATCAGATCTCAATCCTGCAAAGTGATTCTGATTGCTCCAGATTGGGCCAGACAACCCTGGTATCCACTCCTACTGTCCTTAGCAGTCCACCTTCCCCTGTGTCTTCCCAGGAATCACAATCTGTTAACCTGTGCTCAGGGAAGGGTTTGGTACCCGAACCTCAAATCTCTCAATCTCAAGGCCTGGCTCTTGAAGAATTTGCTCATCTGCACTTCTCCCAGGGTGTAATGGATATATTGAAGGCTTCTAGGAAGCCTTCCACCAGGGCTACTTACAATTCCATATGGAAGAGGTTTTCCATATGGTGCTCTGGGAAGCATATTTCCCCAGAATCTGCTGATTTACCCACAGTCCTGGATTATATGGTCTATTTGAACACTTTGGGGCTCAGACCAGCTACCCTAAAGGTGCATTTGGCAGCTGTGTCTGCTTTCATTTCAGCAGGTAAACCCTCTTCTCTTTCAGCTCATCCTGTATTCTCTAAGTTTTTTAAGGGATTGCTTCACACCAACCCTCCATTCAGGGACCTGCCCCTGCCTGGGATCTTAATGTTTGCATTGCTCAGCTTATGCAACCTCCCTTTGAGCCCTTGTCTTCAGCAGACCTCAAGTATTTGACTTGGAAGACTGTGTTTCTGGTAGCCATCACTTCTGCCAGACGCATAAGTGAATTACAAGCTTTGTCAGTGGAGCCTGATTTATCTCCTTTCGTAGAGATAAGGTGGTCCTCAGGACTAACAGGAAGTTCTTGCCTTAGGTGGTTTCAGATTTCCACCTTAATCAATCTATTTCTCTTCCAGTGTACTTCACTGACCATTCCTCCTCTGGCGAGAGGAGGCTGCACAGTAGATGTGAAGAGAGCCCTTAGTTACTACATTGAGCGTACCAAGGGTCACAGGTTTGACTCCCTCCAACTGTCCCTCACTTATGGTGAGGTTGGTAAAGGGAAACCTGCCACTAAAAGATCCATTGCCAGGTGGATTGTCTCTTGTATCCAATTCTGTTATGAAAAGCTGGGTAAGGTTCCTCCCTCAGGCCTGAGGGCTCACTCTACCAGAGGTCTAGCTGCTTCCCTGGCTGCTGCCAGGGACATTCCCATTCTAGAGATTTGTCAAGCAGCTACCTGGAAAACAGTTCACACTTTTACCAAGCATTACTGTCTGGACACCCAGGCTAGGAGTGATGCTCGGTTTGGCACAGCTGTGCTTCAGAGCTTATTTCCTAAGTAGGTTCTGTCCCTCCTCCATGGAGGTACTGCTGTGTAGTCTGCATATGTCATAATATAGCAAGACTTCATGTTGTTTGAAGAAAAAATACTCACCTTAGTAATGTTGTTTCTTCTAATGGAGTCTTGCTATATTATGACCTCCCCTGCCTGCCCCTCTCAGAACCTCTGTTTTGGGATGTGGGTGGGCAGTGCAGTGTTAGCCTTAGTAGATGCCCACCTTGTTTTTCACCCTCTTTTTCTGTGGTGACTGGTGTTGTGTTTTCATTTTGGGTCTCCTGACTTGAGTCTTTGTTTTGGGACCAAAAATGTGTTGTTATATTTAGTAGCCAGTTGTCTAGTGTAGGTTTACAGCTTCCACACAGGACCTTAGTGAGTTTAGCTCAGAAGATCTGACAGTTTGAGTTTGAAGAACAACAGACAGAGTTTTCAACCGAGCTCGAGCTCAGCATTCCATGCCTGGCATGGAAAGTTAACTCTTTCACCTCCGGAGCAGTTCGAAGGTTGGGACTCACTGCATATGTCACAATATAGCAAGACTCCATTAGAAGAAACAACATTACTAAGGTGAGTAATTTTTTCTTATGTCTCGGTGCTCAGTAGATTTTCAGCATGGCGTCATCTTCTCTTCGATACATCCAAGCCCCCCCCCCCGATCATATTTTAAGGGGTTGGGGGGGATAGGGAGACAAACAAGTGTTTTACAATACCTTCATGTTTACATGAGAGATTTTTAGGGAAAAGGCTTTATTTCCTGTTTTCCACCACTCAAACCTCCGCAGAAGCACGGGAGAGGGATTTGTAAAAAAAATAATGCTTTTGCCTATGCCAGCCCTCTGCAGCAGCATGGCAGGAGGATTTGTATGAAAAAAAGCTTCCCTCTGATTTACTTTATTAACTTCCACTCATGTTTAGAATGGCGGCTTGTATGAAGATTGCTGTCTTCCCTGTTGTCTGCCACACAAACCTACGCAGAAGCACGGGAGGAGGATTTGTAAAAAAAAAAAATACTTTTGTCTATGCCATTACCCTACGTTTACTGCTGCAATCAGGGAATGCCCTGGCGTCAGACTGTTGCACAAAACAGCTGATTGTACAATGACGAGGCGGTGTCTGATTGCAGCGGCTACTTTCTTTCCAGTTGGTGGCATGCTACACAACTGCTGTCATCCACAGCGTGATCCTCTATTAATGGCACGAAGTCCAGCCCCAAAATGGACTGCTGTCATTGGCAACAACACTGCCGCGCCTCCACAACTCACTACCACAGCAAGCTGTCATAATATGTTTCTTACGCATGCTCGCAAGCAAACATAAAAAGGCAGAAGTGATTAGTAAGAGGCGGGGCATTTAGGGTGAAATGACAGAAGGAATGCAAAAGAAGTGCCAGGCTGGCCAGGTAGTTTTGGGAGCAGCACTCTAAACTACATCCACATAGTCAGACATCTGCAGGATCCTCTTGAGTGTATCTTGTGGTAGACCAGGAGTGGAAAGCAGGATTTTTTTTCATGCAAAGTTTCTTACTTGTGGCGGAGTTCCTTTTGCATAGCCACTCACCGACTGCCTCTAGCACCTGTGACTGCTATCTCTAACCGTACCACCCTTCTCCTGGACTCCCTAGACCATAAACATATCCTTTGCTTGCTGCTCCTTGGCACTAGCATTCACTGGTGGCATCAGCATCCTAGCACTTACCCTCACTGCCCTGCCCAACCCTGGCACTTCGTGTCCTCTGACAATGCCTCCTGGCTGCAGCCCCTCCATCCCTCCCTTTATCCTACCACTTCTGCTTTCCTTTCCACCTGTTTCTCCTCCACCTTCCTCCCTTTACACCCTTTCTCTACCACTCCCCTGCCTTTCTGATGCCTATTGCCTCCTCCTCTCCTTATATTTCTTCCTCCTTATTCCCCCCTCACCTCTATAATGCCCCTGCTAGCAATAGTTATTGTTTAGAACTATGTTGTGTAAAATATTTGTTACAAACTGTTTTTATGTACTATCTTGTTGTAATCCTTGACGTGGAACCTTTGTAAAAGAGCCCTGGCTCAAAGGTATTTGTAATCCTAGACCTGAATAAATAAATAAAATAAATTTTGCTGTGTGTAGGAACATGTTTTGGAAAAGAAAATCTGCAGTTTCTGTTTTGCCCACTAGATGGTGGTGTCAGAAGATATTGTGTTTGGTTTCTCTGTCTATAGGTTTTTTTTTTTTTGTCCACTCGCAAATGTCTGCGTCTGTCTCTCATTGCATGCTAGGTTGTGTCTGCGGTTGTAATATATATATTTTTTAAGTTGTGTAACAAATTCAGGCTTTTATGTCAGCTGAGGTGCACTTGAAACACTGGAAATGAATAAGAATTGGGTACAGCAGCTACTACAGCTCTGTTTTTCGGGAGCAAACAGATTACCAAGTTTGGTTTTCCTTTACCTAGGAGCAGTGGAGGGGTGGAGGATGTGTGGCACTTGAAACACTGAAAATAAATAGAATTTTCATTCCAGCTTTTCTCCTGCAAACTGAGCAGCGTCAGTGAACCACGCGACCGACAGTTACAGTCCCCTCAGTTCACTGAAGCCTCTGAGTTTAGGGAAGAAACCGGACATGAAAATTCAGTTCATTCTATATGCTGCAATCGGTCCTTGTTTAATTTATAATTGAGAATGAGTAGCGAAGTACAGGAGAACAGCAGCGAACTGTGGCAAAGGCAATTGGCAGTGCGGGTGATTTGAAGTACTTGGGGACCAGAGGATGTGTAGCTGTGAGGTTCACAGTTAAGAGAAGCAGCTTTCTTTGGCGATTTGGTCTTTACACATTTGATCCTGTCTTCTGTGTGCTGGGATAACATCACGTGTCCACTCCCAGACTGACCAATCAGAGCTTAGGATTGTTCTTTGCCATTGTATAATTAAGCAATAATGCACGACAGGGTGTGGGTTGTGCTGGGATAGCCTCACACTTGGGGTGGTTGAGCACGATGCCGCAGTCCAAGTGCAGCCAACACACCAGGTGTGAGGTTATCTCAGCACAACCCACACCCTGTCTGGCATTATTGCTATTATACAATGGCTTATTTACATAAAAGAAAAAAAGATTAAATAAGTATTTTATTTTTTTTACTTTTTAGTTCATTTATCATTGTGGATGTGTACATAGGAAAAAAATAGTTCTTTTTTTGGCCAGTAGGTGGTGCTGCTGGTAAATAAGTAGGTCTGTGTGTTCATTTGGCTGCTTCCTATAGAGGTCCCAGGGCTCCCACTTTGTGTGTGTGTGTGTGTGTGTGTGTGTGTGTGTGTGTGTGTGTGTGTGTGTGTTCACTCCAGAGTCCACAAAGTTAATTCAACTGTCCCACTGCCTGCCATGGGATCAGGTAAGTGGCTGGTACCAAGAAATACATTTTAAGTCCAGTAGAATGTGTCCCCGCTCTGTGTCTGTGCTGCAGAACAAACCTTATTGTGGGATTTCGAGAATGTGAGGGAGCCAACCACGGAGCGGGGAGTGGCAGTGTACAGTGAGGGGCAGGCTCCGCTTCTAACAGTTTTAGTACACACTGACTTCTCCCACTGTTGGCTGTGCACTGGGAGAGGCTGGTAAAAAGATGTTATACCAGTCTGAATTTTATTTGTTTAATGTGGAGAGTCTAAGGAGCAGGTGCTCGACGCTGCAAGCACTAACGCAAACGGACGGCCACATGCTGTTGTCATGAACTAACAACGGGTTTTAGTTTTATACTTTTTTGTAATGGGTAGAATCTTTGGGGATTTGCGGGGATGTCTGCTGGGTTGTTGGCTTGATTTGGTCTGTTTTTTTGAATTGGGGACAGTAAGGTCAGGTACTGTACAGGAATCGGAGAATGAAGCAATCGCGCCGTGGAGTGATTGATTTTATTTTTTACTTTTACATTTGATGTGTTCGTTTCTGTGCTGGGACTAGAGGCATGATGTTGTGCTGGAATAACATCATCGCTCCAGTCCCAGATGGACGAATCAGAGTTCAAGATCCTTTTATGCCATGGTATAATGAGATTTCTTGAACTGCAGCATTACTTTTATTATATATTTGGTTAGGCAGAACCCTGTTTCATAAACAAAATCATTACTTTTTTTAAGTTACAGTAATGATTTATTTTGCCAAATTTTGTCTGCCATCTTGTATTTAAAAGGTGCTCAGTATTATGACATTTCTTCTGAGAACATGCTTTCTTCAATTTTTGTTTTGCATAGTCTTCTGATACCTTCTTAGCATACCTACTTTCATTCTCAAGTATGGCATATCAATTACTCTTGAGTATTTGACTTTAAAAAACATTTAAAACTAGTGTATAAAGTCTTTTGGTTGAAGTTAGGAGGTTAAAATATTCATATAAAGCACAGCAGGATGTTTTGACTTAAGCCAACACGATGCTGCTAGTGCTTTACCAGCTGGCAATCCTGAGCTTCCTATGACCACGTTCTTTCTCTCAAACTGCAAACTCTACAGTTTGGAGCATTGCAGACTGAAAGGCATTGTCTGTACGGTGTTATCCAGTACGCAGCTTTAATCCTGAGCCCCAGGATATGTGCTGCAGACATCCAGTCTGGCCAAGCTGAGTTCTGTTTGTTAAGGACAGAGCTGGGAAGGGCTGGATTGGATGGCAGTGCTCTGATCTGACTTGTTAGGGCTCTGGGCAGCAGACATCACATCTCAATTCTTCTGAGAATTTTGCACTGGTATTAGAGAGCTGCTGGTCCCGTGTGGAGAACTCTGCGGAGAAAAGTAATATTTAAACATAATTCAGCTTATATTTTAAATATTTTCCACTTTCTTCTTCCTTCATTCTTTGCTAAATGTGTGTGTAAGCCCTTGTGGGTTAAAGGGCACTGTGTAAGCCAATCAGGAGTATTTTCTAGCATAGGGAGCCACTGGATTTCACGGACTACAAGTCTACCTAATTAGTTCAGGTACATTTTCATCAGCCTGTCACCTTCTGTGAAGTAGACCTCCATGGTTGCTCATCCTGATTGACAGCCCTGGGGACCAATCAGGTTTTCAGTCACCTCTGTGAAGCACAGAGGCATAGCTGCCCTCAAGTAAGATCTGGTTGAGATTTCATTGGAGTGGTGCAACTGACTGTGAGGCTCTCAGCTGTTCTGCAACAGACTGTGTATCTGCCTTAATGAACAGTGAGAGAGAGGCAGATTGCAGTGCTGGAGAAAAGGGAGGCATTCTCGTGCTAACCAGCACATTTTTATGCTTAGCATTGCCAGTATGGAGAGAAAATGTAAGGGTGAAAAAGTTGAATTGTCACTCAAGGCTATTGTGGTATTTGCCAACAGGCACCCACGACCAGTGTCTGGCTGTTATCAACCTGAAGGTCTGGAGGCCAGGATGTGTGGGTCACTGCAAAGTCACACTGGTGTATTCAATCAGAGGACAGCTAAACCTCTGCCTATATCACCATCACAGGGATCAGGAGGGGGAGTGAAAGTGGAAGAATAGGGAGACAGACTGACCAGCCAAGTAAAAACTACTGAGAGCTGCAACACCAAGCCCTGCACTATAAGGCAGGATCTCGTGCACAGTGGAATTGTGAGTACTGCCAGGGATTTGCCCTGCAACTGGAACTTTGTGTAAAATAGAAACAGAGACAATGACAGCAGAAAAAGATCAGAGGTCCATCTAGAATGCCCAAGTTCCCTATAATCCCTGTAATCTATGCGGCCAGTCCAGTGGCGCTGAGGGTTAAGGCACTAGTCGCCTCACCTCGCGGCACACTGGTGACCTGGGTTCAGGAACGAGCCTGGGTCGTCAGGAGTCGACAGGGGCTGGGAGGGACTGAGCATCCTATAGACAGCTCTCCCTTCCTGGGGAGGGTATAGGGCTTTGCTTTGCTCCTGGGTGACCTCTGGCGGCAGCCAGAGGTAGCCTGGAACCTGTGTCGCTGCCCTATGGCAGTGAGGGCGCAGCTTGGCAGATGCTGGCCGTCATTGCACGTCTGAGCTCCGTGGGGGGGGGGACAGAAAAAGCAGAAATCCCTGGCTCCAGGGAGGCGAAGGCGGAAACCCTGTGGCCGTGCCCACATGCCCAATGCCGTCCCAAACCCGATATGGCTCTCCATGGTCCTCTGCCTCTCTCATGGGCCGGGGGAGAGGAGAGAGCCCAGCATTCCTAATTTCCTGGTCAGACAAGGGTTCAGGTGGGAGTGGAGGCACGAGACCCCATGGCTGCACTGGAGAGGTGCCCTGGGAGTCCAGAGTTAGGCAGGGTAAAAAGAGTTAGAAAGAAAAAAAAATCCCTGGAACCTACTGTTCCTCCAGGGCACTAACCCTCCCCGTCATCTCTCTGTTCTCCTCTCTGTTCCTGTCGCTCCCAGTAACCACTATTCCCTTCATTATGTCTCAGCCTGGCTTGAATTCCCTGACTGTTTTTGCACCCTCCACCTCAGCTGACAAACTGTTCCAAGGTTCCACCACCTTTTCCATAAAGTAGTACTTCCTCACATCTCTCTTGGACCAACCTCCTGCTAATTTTCATTCATGTCCACATGACCGCGAATTGGTATTCAGGCTAAATAGTTCCCCACAGTTCACTTTGTTAATTCCTTTAAAGAACTTGAAGGTCTCTATCATATCTCCGCTCTCTCTCCTGGTCTCTGAGTACATAGTTAGTGCCTTGAGGCGCTCCTTATAGGATCTGCCCTGCTGGCCCTGAATCATTTTTGTTGTTCTGCATTGCACTGTCTCCAACTTATCCTTATCCTTTCTGAGGTGAGGACTCCAGAACTGGCCTCACCAGGATTTGTAGAGGGAAGAATTACCTCTTCTTCTGCTATCAATAACGTCCTCCCGATGCATCTTGTTAGCCTTGCTATAGGCCTTGTTGCACTGACTCGATTGCTTAAATGAGTTGCTAATGATAACTCCCCAATTCTGTTCCTCATCTATAGTGCCAAGTCTCTCTCTCCCCCCCTCCCATCCAATACTCGGCCTTAGGGTTCTTTTTCCCTAGGTGCATGACCTTGCACTTTTTAGCTTATATTTAGCAAATAGTTTGAGAACCCTTTCCCTGGATTTGGCTGTCCAGTCCAGAGGTTCCAAATATCTCAGGTTAGGGTTTTGCCATGTTTGCAGCTGCATGGCCTTGGGGTTGGGGGTCATACGGTTTCTCTGAGTATTGCTTAATATTTAATTGAAAGTGCACCACCACCAGCCATCTAGCTGCAACACCTATGAACTACATTGATCAGCCACTGGATGCCAGTAGCTTCTTTCGGAGCTCCTTAAAAGGTTTAAGGGGAAACATTCTAGTACGGTGGGAAGAGGGTAGTGTCTCCAGTACATGAGAGCGAGAATTCCACACTGTACTGCATACTACGCTGTGGGGTGAGCTGAGTGTCAGCTGTGCCTTGTTGGGCCATTTTACTGACAGCCTGAGAAACGGTTTTATTTGGCTTTGCCTACTTAGGGCATGTGAAGAGCAGCTACCATTATTAGGCTGGGCCTACCAGTGGAAATGGAAACACAACCATTGCTTATACCTACTTCATGCTGCTTAACCCCTTTTTATGGCTGCAGTGGGTGGAGCCTGCAGCTGTCTTGCTGTATCTCTGAAAACAGGATACTGAAGCACAAATTTGGAGTTGCAGAACATGCTTCCGCAACTCCAAATCACTCTGCTCATTCCCTTCCCCCCTCCCCGACAGGTACTGCTGCCGTCTCTGGTCCCCTCTCCTGTTTCCCCCATTTGCTCACTGCTGCTTTGGCCCTCCCATCAGCTCTTCCTAAATGTCAAGAAGACAGTCTCCATGACCTTTGGCACCAGGCAGAGACTCTCAAGGCTCCCCGGCCTGCCCTCCTTCCACACCCTGGACGGGACAACCTTAGAGGACACTACCTCATTCAGACACCTTGTGGTCTTGGTTGGACCAACACCTCAGCTTCTCTGGACATGTTGATGCCGTCCTGAAAAAACTGCGCCCCAAGCTTGGTGTCTTGTACAGGAACCGTAGTTGCATCCCTCCTATTGCCAGGCGTGAACTTGTCCAGATGATGCTCCCGATTTTTGACTAATGTGACGTAGTTTATGGTGCCGCTTCCAAGTTCTCCCTGGCCAAATTGGACACCCTCTTTAACTCCTTCTGTTGCTTCACTCTCGATACTCCCTCCCAGACCCATCATTGTGAGCTGTAGCATGCCCTGTCCTTTCCCCCGCTTGCTAACAGATGTCTCTCCCACTGCGCCAAACTCACCTCCAAATACTGATTGGGTCAACTCCCTCTTTACCTCACCACTTCTTTCTCAACCCCACCCCCACCTCCTGACTCCTGCAGATCTTCTGACACTCGTACTCTGGCAGTCCCACTCCGCTCCACGCTTATCGGTCAGTCTGCCTTTTTCTGTTGCTTCCCTAAAGCCTGGAACTCTCTCCAACCTCAAATACGCCACTCTTCCTACTCTCTCGGATCAGCCCTACACAGATACCTCTCCTCTAGCTTCACCTCCTATTATCCATCTTAACCCCCCTATAATTTCTGCTCCTGATTTATCCACCCCAACCCTCCCTTAACACAGATCCTATCTCCATTACATCTGTTACCTCACTACCTCTTTCCTACTTCTCTCCCATTACTCAAATTCTATTCTCCATTACCCTAATGCTACTCCTGCTCCTCACTAATCCTTCCTTCTTCCTCCCCTCTGCCCTTACTACCTATTACCTGCTCCCTCCACTACCTCTGCCTTGCTCCACCCCCTGGCAGGGTTCTCAGCATCCTGGAGGGGCCAGATCTTGGCAGACCTCTCTCCACCTCCTCTATCTTCCTGCCCCAACTCTATCATTGCCACCCCTGACAAGATTCTCAGCATCCCGTAGGGACTAGATCTTGGATTGCCCTTAACTCCCTCCCCCTTCTCTTCTACCCTCATGTTCCTTCCTCGCCCTCCTCTCCACTACTTGGCATTTACTCCTCCTTTATCTCTGCCTTGCTCTGTCCCCTGACAGGGTTCTCAGCATCCTGAAGGGGTTAGAACTTGGTAAGCCTCTCGCTTCCCCATACCTCCTTTTATCCACCCTCTTCTACCCCCTACTTCCTCATCTCCCTACTTTGCACTCCACCCCACCTCTGTCTTTGCTCTATTTCGACCCCTGGCAGGGTTCTCAGCATCCTGAAGGGGTTAGAACTTGATATGGCTCTCCCCTCCCTTCCCTTCCCCTCCTCTCCTCTTCCCCTTTTTCACCTCCCTTCCTCCCTCTTCCTCCTCTCCACTATTCTACCCTATTACTGCTAGCCCCTAAATCTATATTGCACTTGGTGTTCCATAACTAACTCGTACTGTCTGTGTTACTCCACACTAGCTTGCCCTAGATCAAAACTGTTAGAATTTAATTCGGCCATTGTCTAACTACACAGTCTACGAGCTTCTTAGTTGTTTGCATTCAAAGGTAAATTTTGTGTTATTGTACCTATCCCAGTAGTTTATTCTCCTGCACCTTAGTTCATAACTCTTAGCATTCCAGTCTGTCATTGCCTACTTTACAGTCTACATGCTTCTTATTTGTATGTACTCAAATGTAAATTTTGTGTTACTGTACTAAATCTCTATAATCAATCCTCATGTACCCCTACCAACCCCAGGATGCACCATGAGACGATCAACTTGTTGTTCAGTGTGCCGTCCTGGTGAAACATTTCAATAAATAAATAAAATAAAAGTTCCTGATGCTCCCTGAGTCTCAGTCCAGCCCCAGGTAACATTTTTCCTTCTAAAAAGGGGCCGGAGGAGCAGAGATATGGACCCACTTGCAGCTGCAACAAGAATGTACAAGCTGGTGGTCTGTGCATGCGCAGTGGCACACATCCATTTTCTCACCCACAATAGCAGTGCATCAGGAGCTCCCCCAGTGCTCCTGAACACTGAGATTAGTTATGGGGTCTGGAGTGAGGGCTTTGGTGGAGAAGCTGCAAAAGTATTTATTTAAAGAGCATCAATGAGCATTATAGGACTGAATTTATACACATTAATGAGCTGCTCATGAATATTAATGAATGCTGCCTGCCTTCTGTTCAGTGGCGCTCTTTAAACAAATACTTTCATGGCTTCTCCACTGCAGCCCTCGTGTCTCCGAACCCCAGCTAACTGATCTCGGGGTTCAGGGACACCAGGGGAGCTCCTTATGTGCTGCTATTGTGGTGAGAAAATGGATAGCTATCGCAGTGAGAAAACAGATGCATGCCACTGTGCATGCCCAGACCATCAGCTTGCACATTCTCGGTGCGGCTGCACGTGGTTCTGTGTCTCTGCTCCTCCAGCCCCTTTATAGGAAGAAACATTTTTTACCTCGGGCTGGATGGAGACTCAGTGCATCAGGGAGTTAGGCCAAGGTGGCGGTGAGCAAACAGGGGAAACAGGACCTCCACGAGCCTGGCTACAGCCATATCTGTTCTAGCCAGACTCTGTTCCATACAGGGTCTACTGCTGTAATAAAGTTGTATTCCTTTTGCTTGCATTAGTGGTCCATTGATATTTATTATAGAGTATAGGTGACTACCACTGGAGAACTGTCTAGTCTTTTACACTAAGATACATACTAACAGTGACAGATACACAGGAGGTCGTAGCCCATATAAGTGCACCTCCTGATCCTGGAACTTGTTTATACCTTATTTAATAAGAATTTGTCAAGGTTAATTTTAAAGGTTTCTACATTTGTTGACTTAAATACAGTTTTTGGTAGTCTATTCCAGATTGGTGTAATTCTTTGGGTAAAAAAATAACGTCTTCGATCTAATTTGGGATATGTTAAAGTTAATTGAAATTTATGACTTCTGTGATTCCGTTTTCTTATGTTGAAGGTCATTCCTAGCTGTGCCATAAGATCCTCGTCATTAACAATTTTGAACATCAGTAGTATATCTCCCCTTGTCCTCCTCATTTCCCAGGTATGTAAATCCAGATCTGCAATCCATTCCTCATAACATTTACGCTGCAATCCATCTATCATCCTGGTGACCCTTCTCTGCACCCCCTCCACTGCATCTATGTCTCACCTAAGAGAGGGACTTCATAAGGGGGAACAATAATCGAGATGGGGATGCACATAGGCTCTATATAATGGAATGATACACTCTTTACTTTTGGATGCAAAAAATCTTTTTATGCAACCAATTATTTTATTGGCTTGTTTCCTAATATTGTTCATTTGTGATGTAAAAGTAAAATTATTATTAATGATTATTCCCAAATCTTTTTCTTCATTAACAGATATTATTTTAGTATTATTTAACACAAAATCAACATTGGGATTATTATCTCCTAAATGCATAATTACACATTTTTTAGCATTGAAAACCATATCGTTTTTATTTGCCCAGGTTTCAAGTTTAAGGAGATCTTTGGATAATTCCACTATGTCATTAGGTGTTCTCACCCTGGCTACAATTTTAGTATCATCTGTAAATTTAATAGCCAGATTCTCTAAGTTAGATGTCATATCTGAAACAAAAATATTAACTAGTATGGGTCCCAAAACTGATCCCTGTGGCACCCTGCTGGTAACTGTACCTAGGGTTGAAATATAACCTCTTATCCGTACTACCTGTGTACGTTTACTTAACCAGTCATGGACCCATTTAACCAAGACCGGATGTATCCCAAGCGTTGTCATCTTATTCAACAAGGTTCTATGCAGCACCTTATCGAATGCCTTGCATAAGTCCAAATAAACAATATCCACTGGTTCACTTTAGTAAAACAAACTACTTACTCTTTCATAAAAACAGATTACTAGTTAAGCAAGATCTTTTACTGGTAAATCCATGCTGGCTCCTATCTACAAGATGTTTGGAGGCTATATCTTCTTCTAATCTACTCTTGAGAATTCCCTCAAGCAATTTACCCAGGATACTAGTCAGACTAATAGGTCTGTAGTTGGATAATTCCCCTTTATTACCTTTTTTGAATACTGGTGTTATTACTGCAGTCTTCCAGTCACTGGGAACTATTCCAGTTTTTAAAGTCATATTGAACAGTTTGTATAATGGTTCTATCAACCAGGTAGATATTTATTTCAATAATCGAGGATGCAAATTATCAGGTCCGGGGGATTTGTTTATGTTAATTGTTTCCAATTTTTGTTTTATCTCCAGTCTACTTATTTCAAATATATCATTCCCTGATGTATTTTTAGTATTTTCATTACTTATGTTTTGTCCAGTGATTGTTATTGGGTTAAAAGTAGAGCAAAAGAAGTTGTTAAATTCTTGGGCCATTTCATGTGGTGTTTGTATTGTTTTATCTGCTATAATCAGAGGCCCAATAACTCTACTAGTTTGTTTTTTATTATTTACATAGGAGTAAAAACTTTTCCCCCATCCTTAGTATGTGCCAATTTAAATTCCAATAGTTTTTTAGCCTTTTTAATTGCATTTTTACAGTTAATTAGTGCTACGCTATACTTACTATTGTTATAATCATTATTACATCTTCTTTTGGCTCTATGTGCTCTTCTTTTTTTTTTTTTTTAAATCAAATAGAGTATGTTTGGGCTCACCCATAATGGTAGTTTTCCCTTGTTATTATATCCTATTTTATTTGGAACATATTTTTGTTCTAATTCGATTATTCGACTTTTTAACAACTGCCATAGTTCCTCTGGTGAGGTGGACACATTATCCTACTCCCATGACATTAGTTCTTTATTAATCTGAGCAAAATTTGCCTTACCATAATTTTTAAAGATAGTTTTTCCACAATTACGCTCTAGTGTCAGCTTAATACTAAATGTAATAATGCAGTGATCAATGTTTAACAGTGGATCTAGGGTTTTTATATTATAAATATTCTCCGGGATATCTGTTACTAATAGGTCTAGGATGTTATTTCTTCTTGTTGGTGTACTTATTAATTGAGACATACCATATGAATCCAATAATTCAATAAAGGTGGTTTCCATTTTGTAACTAGTAGTACCATTTTTCCAGTTTATACCTGGAACATTAACGTCCCCTAACAGTATAGTATCTGACTGATTCAACTCTTTTTCGTTACTGTTTAGCATAGCTTGATGTTGTATTGCGTCCAAAGGAGAAAGGATCTCGGTGGGGAGGTAGGTGGTTACAGTATCCCAGGGGTTGTACTAACTTGTCACTAGGCCCACTTAAATCTTTCTCTGAGTGAAGGCACCACGCTTTTTTCTATCTGGCTATGACCACCCCCTCCCCCACACATTGAGCAAACAGAAAACAAGTCCAGAACCACACTTACACCTACAATGATCAGTTGGCATTATTAGGTAGCTGTGGCTCAACGTCCCCACTCCAAAGCATTTGGGTGGGCACCCCTGCAAAGGGCCTTACGTCTACAGGACAATTGGATCTTTGCCCCTTCAAATTCATTTGCTTATTTTTCTCCACTGAAAGTCAGACTCCTTTACATGAGGCTGTTGCTGTGGAAGCCTTTATGTCACAAACTAAAGATTTGGATTCCAAGTCAGTAATGAGTGTCAGGAATAAGCAGATGAAGTCAAGGGGCAAAGAGAACCTGCTTTTTAATAAAGTGAGGGAAGAGAAATATCTAAATATCAGCTAAATTCTATGGAAGTATCATTTTTAAGTTTTTCACAGAGGTTTTAGTAGCTTTTCAGTAAAACAAATCTGCCTTGTTTATCTATCTATTTATTTATTTATTTAAATTTTGTTGGCCGGGTAAACCCACTGGACCTCTGGAGGCCCTTTTTCAGGGACAACCCAGGATTAATTACAGAGATGATTCACAGACTAGCTAATAATAAGCAGACAATAAAATTGTCAGTCATACAACGCATAAGATTAGTTACAATATTTCAGTATGGTACAAATACTATGGTAAAGTACAAAGTACCAACTGGGCCACTAAGTAAAAAGTTGCATGCGTGCTTGCCACTCTGGAGCCCCACCTTGATTCCAAGTCTCAGGACTCAAGAAAGGCCAAGGGGACACTCTGGATAGTCTCCAAGATACATGTATGCCATCCAAAAGTAAGGTTTGTATCTACTGATATATGCTTTCCACATAGCAGCCAGCTCAATGACCAAATAGCTGGCATTCAAGATACAGGAATCTCCTAGTAGTATTAGGCAATACTGTAGTCAGTCCAGACCTGCTGACTGCCCTCAGAACTTTGAATTTAGAATGTATGCAAATTAGAGAATTTGGAATGCTTAGATCCAAAATTGCTGGTTCTTCTACCTAACTGTCAGATTGTTTTTTTCATTCAAGACAGCAGGAGTTTCCCCCAAGACTGTGCAGCACCCTTACTGCAAGACTGTTTATTTTATTGAAAAAGTGGTATTTTTTCAATATTTTATTCATACTCTGCCTCTTATAGTTATTTACTAAGTTTAGCTTGTTTGGGTTAGTTTTCAGCGGTTCCATTGCAGTTCCTAGGAACCTAGTTACTCAGTTTAACTTTAGTTATTTGCGGTTCTGACCGCTACAGTTTTTGTTTAAAATGATATTTATTTTAACTGTTTAAGATAACCTTGTTTTAATTGCGATCATGTTCCATTTTCTCCTAGGAACCAATCGTATTTTTGAAAGTAAATTTACTTTGTAAGCTTATTATAGTTAGCAATCAGTTCCCTTTTCATTCTAGGAACTGATCGCTTTTTGAATAAAACCAAAAAAAGTATGTTTTAAATCGCATTTCCTGTTTAAATGGGGGAACTGACCACGATTGCTCTAAATTTAGTTCTGGGACATTTTTTCACAGTCTTCTGACAATTTGGCATGTCAAACAGACCTAAAAAGAAGACTGGACCCACAGGTTTTAAAAATTGTGTAAAGTGCTTTCAAATCTTTGCTAAGGCTGATTGCCACGATTTGTGGATAGAGTGCTCCGGTCCCAGCCATATTTTCTCTAATTGTGAAGTGTGTAGTACCTTTTGTACAAAACCTATTAAAAAGAAGGCCAAAAGATTGGAACAAATAGCTTCTATTCCCACCTCAGTGTCACCAAAACAAAGTGAAGAGGGTCCTTCTTCATCACACTCCAAGTCATCGGAGAGACCCTCAAAGGACACCTCAGATCCCAAATTGCTGAAAAGGGGTCTGAGCATACTAAGCACAAAAAAACAAGTGAGCAGACACCCGAGACTGTGCCTGCCAAAAAGAAATACAAAGAGAACAATTTTGCGCCTCCAGTTGAGAAAGCAAAGTCGCTCCCAACAGACAAAGATAAAATACCCTCTGTGGAGGAAATTGCTAGAGCCCTGCAAGTAATCCAGGCTCTCAAAAATGCAGGTTCCATATTGGGTTCACCGGTTCAGATCCCACCACCAGTCCCCAGTGATCCAGGGCTTGAAGTTTACATTGAGGAGGATGAGGAGGAATCAGATCTAGGGGAACCCATGAATCAGAGGTATCTCCAGACCAGGAGTGCAGTTCCCCTCCATGTGGGCATGATGATTTTCCATCCCATTTTTCATATTTCAGGCAAATGGTTGACACCCTGGGCCTCACCTCACAAGAATCCATGGATAATGAGGAAGAGGCGGATTTTTTGGATGTGATGGGTCTCACTCCTATAACAAAGGTGGGCCTTCCTAACCATAATTTCCTTAAGAAGTCTACTTTTAAAGTACTGCAGACACCTTCCTCTGTCCCTGGGGTGGACAAGAAGGTGGAAAAGAAATACCAACTGGATAGGGCTTCAGCTAATTATTTGTATACCCATCCAGATCATGAGGGTGTTACACAGGCTGCAGCCTGTGATAAAGCATAAGTCCCCCTGGCGTCTCACCCACTGGACAAAGATTCCAGTAAAATTGACACAATGGGGAAGAAAGGTTATTTGGGATCTTCCCTTCTCCTCCGACAGGCAGCCTACATGGCTTATGCTGCACAGTACCAGAAATCCCTATGGAGTGGTATGATGGCTTTAATTGATAAGGTTTCAGGAGATGTGGCACATGGCATGGAAGATATTGCCAGGACAGCTTTGGATGCCACAAACTACCAGTTTCACATGGTCGTGGATGCAAATGATACTGCATCAGGATGTTGGCCCTGTCAGTTTCATTAAGAAGGTTTGCTTGGCTCAGAGCAACCAGTCTTGCACCAGACACCCAAATAAAGGCTATGGATTTTCCATGTAAAAATAATTCCCTTTTTGGTAACAAAACTGAGGCATACATGAAAAAGGTGGAGGAGTACAAAACCACCTACAAGAGTAACTCCTCGAGAGAAAGGGCCTCCACTTCTTTTAGATCCACAGGAAGGGGAGGTACCCCAGATCTTATGCCCCATACTCTATGCCTATAGAGTATACACAAGTTAGAGGGTATTACAGGGTTGGGGCAGGTGGTCTGCTAGGCATGCCAGCCCAGCTCCAGCCCCCAGACCACAATCCGGACAGAATCCCTGACTTCACAGATCAAGTTGTCCCCAAGTAGGGGGCAGGTTGTCTCACTTTTATCAACATTGGGAAAACATTACCACAGACAACTGAGTAATGGAGGTAGTGAGTCAGGGTCTTTGTCTGCAGTTCAAACAATTTCCAAAACTTCAGGGATGCAGGGTTTTCTGGCCTTCAACTCCATCAGAGACTGTCCTGCTGGAGTTGGAAGTAAAAAGCTCCTGCAAGCCAGGGCAATAGAGTCAGTCCCCCGTGCCCAAAGGGGAAGGGGTTTGTACTCAAGTTACTTTCTGAACAAAAGGAAAAACAAAGATTGGCATCCAATCTTGGATTTCAGATACCTAAACCGACACCTGGCAAAGCCCAGGTTCAAAATGGTAACACTGGCAGTAGTTATCCCTTCTCTAAGGATAGGAAACTGGCTGGCATCTCTGGATCTGAAAGGCGCTTACTTTCACAATCCAATTGGACCTTGCCACAGAAAGTACCTAAGGTTCTCTTTTCCCTCAGGTCATTAACGGTTCTCAACACTCCCTTTTGGGCTCACCTCTGCCCCACAGGTATTCACTAAGTATCTGTCAGTGGTGGCAGTTTTCCTCAGAAGGCAGGGAATCATTGTATTCCCTTACCTGGACAACTGGCTAGTCACTGGGGATTCATGTCAACAGGTAAAAGAATCCATCAGGGTGACTCAAAGTACCCTGGAGTCCCTGGGTTTCCTTATCAACCATCAAAAGTCTCAGATGGAACCAGTTCAAGTCATTGGAATCCACTGGAGCAGAACTGGATACCGTCCTGGAAAAAGCTTTTCTCCCACAGGACAGAGTAATAGACTTACTGACCCTAGCAAACTTCTTTGTTTTAGGTCAGCCAAGAACTGCAAAACAGTTCCTAGCATTGCTAGGACACATGGCCACAACTACAGTGGTAGTATCAGGCTCCAGGTTTCAAATGAGGGATATCCAGTATCACCTCAGATCACACTGGTCCCAAAGAAGGTATCCTATTTCAGAGTTGGTACCAGTTATGAGAACTCTGTTACTGGCTCTGTAGCAGTGGAAAGAAAGGTAAAACCTTCGACAGGGCATCCCCTTTCAGCAACAGCACCACACGGTGGTCCGAACAACAGATGCCTTCCTCCTAGGGTGGGGGAGCGCACACACGGGCGACCTCAATATCAGCAGAGTTCGGTCACCTCAGGAGTCCAAACTGCACATCAACCTTTTGGAGTTGAGGGTAGTTTTCCTTGCTCTAAAGGCCTTTGCTACTCAATTGAGGGATCAGTCAGTCCAAGTCATGACAGACAACACAACCACCATGTGTAGGAGTTTGCCAGTCCCAAGGGCAAACTCTGACTGGAAGCAGAGGATGACTGAGTTTAACGGTTGGCTCGCCAGCTAGTGTGCTCAGAGAGACTTTGGGTTGGTGGGGGGTTGGGGGACAACGTGAAGCGATGATAGCCTTTTTACCCCAGATAGGTTGCACTTAAATAGGGAAGGTAAAGCAGTGCTAAAGTGTAAACTAGCAGAGTTCATGGAGCACCACTACAATTTAAACTGAATCGGAGGGGGGGGAGTGTTACAGGTAGAGTCACGCCGGAGGGCAAATGATAAGGGGGCAACCAGCCCCCCCACCCCAGAATGCAAAGTGCCAGGTTGGGGGAGCAGGTAGGCAAGCTAGCACAAGGGAAAGAAAACAGAAGTATGGAGTTTGGAGACCCATGTGTACCAATGCCAGGAGTCTAGGAAACAAGATCCCGGACCCGACAGTGCTCATGGCTGAGGGTAACCTTGACATAGTGGGAATTATTGAAACTTGGTGTCACAAGGGGCAGGATTGGGACATGATTATACCTGGGTATATGTTGTTTAGGAGGGACAGGGAGGACAGGAGAGGTGGGGGGTGGCACTGTATGTGAGGGAGGGGATCAGGGCAACAGAACTGTAGGGTAGATGGGGAGTGGCACAAGGTTTATGGGTTTTGCTGACCACAGGTAAGGAAGATGTGTGCACTGGAGTGATGTACAGGCCACCAGCGTAGCAGATAATAGTAGATAAACAGATGACAGAAGAGATCCTGAGGATGGCAAATAAGGGTGAGGTGCTGCTGATGGGGGACCTCAACCTGCTGGACGTTGAATGGGGCACCCTATCAGCCTCATCCACCAGGAGTAGGGCAATCGTGGACTCGCTACAAGAAGTCCTACTCAAACAGCTGGTCGGGGAAGCAACTAGGGAGGGAGCAGTTCTGGATTTAGTTTGGACAAATAGTGATAGGCTAGGGGAGGTATCTGTGGGGGAGAACCTTAGAATGAGTGACCACAGGACCATTTGATTTACAGTACATACGTCGGCTGATGTTCACCAGACCAAGGTGAAGGTGCTGGATTTCAGCCGAGCAGATTTTAAGAGAATGGGGGAATACATTTATCAAGTACTGGAGTATGTAGAAGACTTGGTTTGCTGGCCAAGGCACCTAGCTTCACCTGAGCTCTTTCCTTCTAAGACTGCTTGAAAGGCAGAGCAGAGAAACTTACCAGAGCAAGGGAAAAGGATTAAGACTTATTTTGGCTAAGCAGATTTACTGTGTGGTGTTGTTCTTATTTTTTACTCACAGGGAGTGCTACTGTTTGTTGCTAACATTTCATTGTTTTATTTTTCTCTGTAGCAAAGTGTTTCTTACAGCATATATCTTCTCTGAAATTATTACAGGTGGTGCTTTACAGGTTTTACAGTTTTATCTAACATTAGGATAAGCTTTCAGGGTTACTGCATTTGTTGTTGACTGTTTCTGCTCTTACCTCCTTGTTCTTTCGTCCAGTGGTTCTTCTTTTCAGCAGGGAAAGGCCCAGCCACCACCCCACCCCCCACCCACACTACACTCCTTTTATAGGATACCACAGTTGTGACATTTCCTGTGGCAGAGCAGGAAGGGGTGGATCAGTGGGGCCTCCAAAAGGTGAGCTCATTTACAGGGGCACTAGTAATTTAACTTGTTATAATAAGTTAAACATAACACAATCAAACAATTACTTGCATTTTTTTCCTTTTTTTTCCTTCTAATTAGTCTGACTAGGTTATAAACCTAGCAACTTATCTGGAATGGATATCATTAACTGCAGGTACTGTGGAACAATTTTCAGAAGGACAGTCTTACAGGATTTAGGACACTGTCCTACATGCTGGGCCTTTGGAGATCTTAGGCTCAGCCCGGGGCATGGGCAGAGATTGCGCCTCAAATTTCATATTCAAGAGGAAATACATTATAAGAACCACCCGCCATTTCCCAGCATCCAACAGAAAACCTCGACCGCAGAGGGTAGTTGGTCCAGGAGGTTGGCAGGTGGTTAGGAGGGCAAATCTGGTGCCCCATCACCTCTGCTCTCCAACATATTACCTCCAATAACCATATAAACACTATGAACAGGTATCTGCCTCTATCTCTGAAATCAAACAAAGAGGCAGAAGACACTGCAGAGCAGGACACTGCAGCACAGGAGCTAGCACAACAAAACTCACCCAAATCAGGCCAAAACAAAAAAAGCAAAAAGGAAATCCAAAAAAACTTCTGATCATAGGAGACTCCATGATTCGGGGAGTTGATACCCATATCCAGCCAGGGGTAATGGCCAGATGTCTCCCAGGTACATCAGCATGGAGAGACACTGACCACATTGCTAAAATTGTTCACAAAGCAGGAGAAAACATTGATGTCCTAGTACACATAGCGACTAATGATCTCACCAGCCGGTCAGTTGTGGAGACCAAGGAATACCTGACCAGGCTGGGTGACAAACTATCATCTATTTCGTCCGGCATCTCCTTCTCTGAGATCCTGCCAGTCTAGGAGAGGGGAGCAGATGGACGGAAGGTCAGAGAAGGGGACATAGGGGAGCTAAACACGTGGCTCAAGGGCTGGTGCCAGGAAAAAGGACACAGATTTGTAGGGAACTGGCAACAGTTCTGGGAGCGAAAGTTCTTTAAATTTGATGGACTGCATCTGACTAAGGAAGGAGTCAGTGCATTGGGGCAGAAGTTTGACGTCTTTGCAGAATATTTAAACTAGCAAATGGGGAGAGGGTGGAGCACCCCATACATCGAATGGGAAGAACACCCCTCCCCACTCAGCTAGTGGTCAAACAGGAATTCAGCATGTTTGCAGTTCATTTGCATCACCAGGTAAGAAAAAGGTTTGTCTCCCATACGCATTACAGGGTAATGCCAACCTCACCCAAAACTAACACACCAAAATCTGACCAATGGAAAATCATGTACACAATGCTCACAGCCTGGGAAATAAGATCCCAGACCTGCAGGCAATAATGTCAGAGGCTAAACTGGACATAGTAGCAATTAGTGAGACGTGGTTTACCAGTAACCACACTTGGGAGACTTCAGTACCTGGCTATGTATTGTTCAGAAGAGACCGAGGTGCAAAAGAGGGGAGGAGTGGCCCTGTATGTCAATGAAAATATCAAAGCTACAGAAATTCAGAATACACATAAGGAGCCAGAAGAACTGTGGGTCACCCTGGAAACAGGAAATGGGACAGCCACAAGAACTGGGGTTGTCTACAGGCCCCCAGACCGGGGAGGACATAGACACATTACTGTTAGAAGATATACAAAACATGACAGCTAAAGGGGAGGTTCTGATAATGGGAGACTTCAACATGCAGGATACAGATTGGGCAATAGCAGCAGGAACATCTGCCAGAACTAGACACATAGTGGATTCCCTGCAGGGGGAGGGCCTCAAACAACTGGTACAGCAACCCACAAGAGACAGGGCTATCCTAGATCTAGTACTGACTAACAAGGAAGGGATCACAGATCTCCAGGTAGAAGGTCACCTGGGGCCAGTGACCATCACCTGGTATGGTTCAATTTGTTACTACATCTAATCATCCCATTCCAAGGCAAAATATGGGACTTCAGAGGAGCTGACTTTGATAAGATGGCCAACAGAGTTAAGCTAGCCCTGGCAAAAAGAAACACAGGTGAGGGGGTACAGGCAAAGTGGGCAAGCATTAAGGATGCAATACTTGAAGCAACATCCCATTGTGTTAGACAGAAAAGGAAGTGCAAAAGAAGAAGGAAACCACTTTGGTTCTCAAATACAGTAGCAGAAAAGGTCAGAGCCAAAAGGCTGGCCTTCAGGAAATATAAGGGAACACAGCAGGATGAAGATAGGGAGGCATACCAAACTGCCCTAAGGGAAGGCAGTAAGGCAGGCAAAGTCCCAAACTGAGGAAACACTAGCATGAACAGTAAAAGAAGGTGACAAGACTTTCTATAGATACATTAGTGAAAGGAGAAAGTCCAGAGGGGGTGTTGCTAAGCTTAATGGAGAAAAGGGAGCATGTGAGGAGGAGGACCCTGTAAAGGCATCTATCCTAAATAGATACTTTTGCTCAGTGTTTACTGAAGAGAAGGTAGGGCAGGGCCCACAGCTCAGCATCATGGACACAGGGGAGGGAGGTGAGCACTACTCCTTCACAAAAGAAAGGGTCCTACAAGAGCTTGCTAAACTCAGGGTGGATAAGGCAATGGGACCTGATGGCATACATCCCAGGGTACTTAAGGAGCTAAAGGTGGAACTAGCAGAGCCATTAGCAGAACTGTTTAGTGAGTCTCTGAGCACAGGAGAGGTCCCAGAAGACTGGAGAAGGGCTCATGTGATCCCGCTCCACAAGAGTGGTAGCAGGGAGGAGGCGGGGAACTACAGACCAGTCAGTCTTACCTCAGTAGTGGGAAGATTATGGAGGCACTCTTAAGGAAAGGATAGTGCAACACCTGGAATCCATAGGGGCACAGGATCCAAGACAGCATGGGTTTACAAAAGGAAGGTCCTGTCAAACTAATCTCATAGATTTCTTTGACTGGGCAACCAGAGTGGTGGACCAAGGGGGAGCAGTTGATGTCGTCTACCTTGACTTCAGCAAAGCTTTTGACACTGTTCCACATAGAGGATTGATAAGTAAGCTGGGTAGGCTCAGGGTGGGTCAGAAGTTGGTCAACTGGGTGGCAAACTGGTTGACGGGCAGAAAACAGAGAGTGGTGGTAAATGGTATACAGTCAGAGGAGATGCAAGTTACAAGTGGGGTACCTCAGGGATCAGTTCTGGGGCCAGTCCTCTTCAACATCTTCATTAGTGACCTTGCAGATGGACTAGAGGGTAAGGCTTGTCTGTTTGCAGATGACACCAAGATCTGCAACAGAGTAGATGATCCAGATGGGGTGGGCAGAATGAGAAGAGATCTGGATAAACTAGCAAAATGGTCAGAAGAGTGGCAGCTGGGATTTAATGCAAAGAAGTGCAAAATCATGCACATAGGGAAGAGAAACCTGAAGCCACCTATAGGCTGGGAAGGAGTTGCTAGCAGTCACAAAGGAAGAAAGAGACTTGGGCATCATCATCACTGATGACCTGAAATCATCCAAGCAGACCTCTAAAGCAGTAGCTAAGGCAAGGGGGGTGTTAGGGTGTATTAGTAGGGTATCACAAGTCGTAAGAGGGAGGTAATAATCCTCTTTACAAGACACTGGTTAGGCCCCATCTGGAGTACTGCAGGTATTGGAGGCCACACCTTCATAAGGACATTAACCAAATTGAGGCGGTCCAGAGAAGGGCAACCAAAATGGTGCAGGGACTGCATCAGAAGACATATGAGGACAGATTAACAGAGCTCAATATGTATACCCTTGAGCAAAGGAGGGAGAGAGGTGATATGATCAAGGCATTCAAACACCTTAAGGGCATTAACAAGGTGAAAGAGTCTAACATGTTTAAATATAAGAAAAATAACAGAACAAGAGGACACAGCATGAGATTAGAGGGGGGCCGATTAAGGGGCAATGTGAGGAAATTCTTTTTCACAGAAAGGGTGGTGGATGCATGGATTGGCTTACCACAAGAAGTGGTGGCTATGAATACAGTGCAGGGCTTCAAACAGGCATGGGATAGGCATAATACAGCAATACAAATGACTATGAATAGATAGGCCACTGACAGAGCAAAGGCCGATGGCACATTTATAAGGTAGAAAAAGAAATGGGCAGACTGGATGGGCCTTGCGGTTCTTATCTGCCGTCAACTTCTATGTTTCTATGTTTCTATGGAAGGGATGGGGAGCACTGGAAGGGGTGGAGGACATGCGAGATATGATAAAGGGGGCCATTGTGGGGGCCACAGACCTCTGTGTAAGGAGACTGAGTAAGAATAGAAACATAGAAGTTGACGGCAGATAAGGACCACAAGGCCCATCAAGTCTGCCCATTTCTTTTTCTACCTTATGAATGTGCCATCGGCCTTTGCTCTGTCAATGGCATATCTATTCATACTCATCTGTATTGCTCCCTTATGCCTATCCCATGCCTTTTTGAAGCCCTGCACTGTATTCATATCCACCACTTCCTGAGGTAGGCCGTTCCATGCATCCACCACCCTTTCTGTGAAAAAGAACTTCCTCACATTACCCCTTAATTGGTCTCCCCCTAATCTCATGCTGTGTCCACTTGTCCTGCTACTTTTCTTATGTTGAAACATGTTAGACTGGTTCACCTTTTTAATGCCTTTGGGATCATATCACCTCTCTCTCCCTCCTTTGCTCTAGGATATACATATTGAGCTCCGTTAATCTGTCCTCATATGTTTTCTGATGCAGTCCCTGCACCATTTTGTTTGCCCTTCTCTGGACTGCCTCAGTTTGGTTAATATCCTTGTGAAGGTGTGGCCTCAAGTACTGCATGCAATACTGCAGATGGGGCCTAGCTAGTGTTTTGTAAAGAGGGATTATTACCTTCCTCTTCCAACTTGTGATACCCCTACTAATACACCCCAACATCCCCCTAGCCTTACCTACTGCTTTAGTGGTCTGCTTGGATGATTTCAGGTCATCAGTGATGATGAGATGCCCAAGTCTCTTTCTTCCCTTGTGACTGCCAGCAACTCCCCTCCCAGCCTATAGGTGGCTTCAGAGTTTCTCTTCCCTATGTGCATGATATTGCACTTCTTTGCATTAAACCCCAGTTGCCACTCTTCTGACTGTTTTGCTAGTTTATCCAGATCTCTTCTCATTCTGCTCACCCCATCTGGATCATCTACTCTGTTGCAGATCTTGGTGTCATCTACAAACAGACAAACCTTACCCTCCAGTCCATCTGCAATGTCACTGATGAAGATATTGAAGAGGACTGGTCCCAGGATTGATCCCTGAGGTACCCCACTTGTGACTTGCATCTCTTCTGACTGTATACCGTTTACCACCACTCTGTGTTTTCTGCCCATCAACCAGTTTGCCCCCCAGTTGACCAACTTCTGACCCACCCCAAGCCTACCCAGTTTATTAATCAATCTTCTTTGTGGAACAGTATCGAAGGAAAGGAAAGCCTCTGTGGTTTAGCAGGGAGGTGGCAGAGAGAGTCCAGGCAAAGAGGTCAGCATTCAGAAGGTTTAAAACAATGCAAAGGGAAGAGAAGTGGGCAAAGTACCAGGCAAGGCAAAAGGAGGCGAGCCTGGAGGTAAGACAGGCAAAGGCTAGAATGGAGGAGAGCAAGGCATTTGACTCAGTCCCACACAAAAGATTAATTTACAAGTTAGCCAGCCTGGGAGTGGGTCCCAAGATGACAGCTTGGGTAAAGAATTGGCTGGAGAATAAGATACAGAGGGTAATAGTAAATGGAGTCCACTCAGAAGAAAGGGGGGTTACTAGTGGGGTGACGCAGGGTTCAGTATTAGGACCGGTCCTCTTCAGTGTCTTTATATGCGACATTGCAGAGGGACTGGAAGGAAAAGTTTGTCTCTTTGCAGATGACACAAAGATCTGCAACAGAGTTGATGCATAAGGTGGGGTGGAAAGGATGAAAAGGGACTTGGCAAGGTTAGAGGAATGGTCAAGTGTATGGCAGCTTAGATTTAATGCTAAGAAGTGCAAGGTAATGCACCTGGGAAAGAAAAACCCAGGGGAAGAGTACACAATGGGGGGTGAGATACTAACATTAACAAAAATGGAAAGGGACCTGGAGGTAGTCATATCAGATGACTTAAAGGTGGGCAAGCAATGTGAGAGGGCAGCAAGGAGGGCTGGGGGGATACTAGTATGCATAGGGAGAGGCATCACCAGTAGAAAACAGGAAGTTGTTATTCCTCTGTACAGACAGCTGGTGAGACCCCATCTGGAGTACTGTGTGCAGTTCTGGAGACCCAATCTCTGCAAGGACATAGACAAGATGGAAGCTGTCCAAAGGAGGGCAACTAAAATGGTGCAGGGTCTGCACCAGAAGACATGTGAAGAGAGGCTAAAGGAGCTTAATATGTATAGCCTCGAGGAAAGGAGGGAGAGGGGGGACATGATAGAAACTTTCAAGTACCTCAAGGGAATCAACAAAGTCCAAAAGGTAGCATCTTTCAAAAACGGTGTGCAAGAACAAGGGGCACAATTTGAAGATGGAGGGGCGGCTCAGAGGTAATGTGTAAGGAAGTATTTTTCACAGAGAGGGTTGTGGATGCATGGAATGGCCTTCTGGAGGAGGTTGTGGAGTCAAAAACAGTAGTTGAATTCAAGCATGCATGGGACAGCCATAAGGCAATTCTAGAAGGTGGGGGTAGAAAGAAGTAGGCTGCTGGTTAACTAGGATCTGCAGCTTATCCATTTGGTAGGGAAATGGGCAGACTGGGTGGGCCAAGCGGTCCTTATCTGCCGTCAAATTCTATGTTTCTATGTATTGCCAATGCGGTCAAAAAAAGGGAACAAAACCTTTTTCAGGTATGTAGGTGAGCAGAGGAAAACAGGGCAGGAGATACACAGACTGAAGAACAGTAGTGGCGAGCTGGTGGTAGGAGACCAGGAGAAAGCGGAATTGCTAAATAGCTGTTTCTGCTGTGGGAGGGTGGCAACACAAGGGTAAAAGAGGAGGAGGGGGATGGAGTGGACATGAGTCTCTTCCAGGTAAAGGAGATCCTAAGAGAGCTAGAGAGCTTGAAGGTGAATAAGGCGTTGGGACCAGATGGGGTGCACCCTAGGGTGTTGAGGGAGCTGAGGGGTGTGCTGGCAGCTCCTTGGACTGCCCTCTTCAATAGGTCCTTAAAATCAGGGGGGTCCCCAATGACTGGAAATGGGCAGATGTGATACCACTTCACGGGGGGGAAGAGGTGAGCAATTACAGGCCACTGAGCTTGACGTCTGGTTGGCAAGCTCATGGAAAAACTGCTGAAAAACAGAATCACCAGCCACCTAGAAGCAAACGGCCTGCTGGACCAATGCCAGCATGGTTTCACTGGGGGTAGATCCTGTCAAACAAACTTGATAGAGTTCTTTGACTGGGACACCAAGGTGGTGGATCGGGGTATTGATGGAAATTGTGCACCTTGACTTCAGGAAGGCGTTGGACTTTGTGCCACACAGGAGCCTACTGCATAAATTGGGATGTCTGGGGCTGGGGTAGATAGTAGTATGGTAGGTGCAGAACTGGTTGGGGGTAGAAGACAGAGGGTGGTAATAAACGGGGTACCCTTGGGGGAGGGAAGGGTCATCCGTGGGGTTCCCGAGGGTCAGTGTTTGCAGACTACTATTCAGTATATTTATAGGGGACATAGCAAAGGGCCTTGAGGGAAGGGTGTGTCTATTTGCAGATGACACAAAGGTCTGCAGTAGAGTAGACACACAAGAGGGGGTTGAGAGTATGTGTAGGGATTTGAAGAAGCTAGAAGAATGGTTCAGAGAGTGGCAACTGTCTTTCAGTACATCAAAATGCAAGATCATGCACCTAGGCAGGAAAAATCAGAGAGAGGTGTATTGCATGGGAGGGCAACCACTAAAGGTAACCAAACAGGAGAGAAACCACGGCATCAGCATTACACAGGACCTGAAGGTAGCAAAACATTGCTAGAAGGCAGTGACAAGAGCCGGCAGGATGCTGGGTTACATTGGGAGGGGGACCACTAGTAGGACGATGGAGGTCATAATACCCTTGTACACCCAGCTGGTTAGGCCACATCTGGAGTATGGGGTCCAGTTCTGGAGTACATGCCTCAAGAAGGACATGGAGAGGGTTGAGCACATCCAGAGGAGGGCGACAAAGATGGCTAAGGGAATCAGTCACTTAACATACGAGGAGAGATCGAGGGTCCTAAACATGTACTCCCTGGAACAAAGGAGAGAGGGGGGGGGGGACATGATTGAGACATTCAGATACTTAAAGGGTATTAACAAAGTGGCAGTAGGGAGCATATTCCAACTAAAGGGGCAATCAAACACAAGGGGCCGTGATTTGAAAATTGTAGGAGGGAAGTTAAGAGGAAACGTTAGGAAGCACTTTTTCACAGAAAGGGTGGTCGATACATGGAGTGGGCTTCCAGAAGAGGTGGTCAGAGATAGGACAGTGGGAGGGTTCAGTGGGGTGTGGGACAGGCACAGGGGCCTGTTGGCAAGGAGTGGGGTTACAGTTAAGTCCTAGCAGTGGTCTATGCAACCTGGGCAGACTAGGTGGGCCTGGCGGTCCTTTTCTTCCATCGTGTTTCTATGTGGTATATCAGCAAGTGGGGGGGGGGGTTACCAGATCTTCAAGGCTGTGCACAGAGGCCATGAAAATTTTGGTCTCTAGCTTGTTTCCTGGAGGTGCATATGTCTGCCATTCATCTTCCAGGGAAGGACAATACACTGGCAGATTCACTCAGCAGAATCAGTCAGGATCACCACAAGTGGGCTCTAAACAGGCAAGTGTTGGATATAATTTTCAGGTGGTGGGGGCACCCCAGAAACAGACCTGTGTGCCTCACAAGACAATCATCAGCTTCCACTGTAATGTATTGCTGCAGGCCACCAGCCCTAGGCACAGTGCCCATGGATGGATGTATGCAGTAGCCCTGGCTCGGACGGGGACATTTCTCTGTGCTTTCCCTCCAATTCTTCTGGTGTTGAGAGTTCTTCTCAGACTGAGGAGTCAGTCTGCAACCATGATATTGGTTGCTCCAGACTGGGCCAGACAGCCTTGGTACCTTTTGCTGCTCAGTCTTTCCACCAAGCAATCTATTTGTCTGCCCCACAGATTCAATCTCCTAACAGTTGTCCAGGGGCAGATACTTTTTCCAAACCTTGAGAGCCTTAACCGGAAGGCTTGGTTCTTTGAGGAGTTAGAATTTTCTGAGTTTAACCTGTCAGAAGAGGTACTTAAATTACTGAAAGTATCTCGGAAAACCTCTACAAGAAAGACTTGTGCCTCAAAATGGAAAAGATTTACCATTTGGTGCAAGCCTAAGAAAATCAATATCCTCAGGGAAAGTTTGTCCACATTGCTTGATTACCTGGTGCACTTTATTTATTTTTATTTATTTAAAAGTTGATAACTGAGAAAGGAACCAGTGAGCCAAGGCTCGTTTCCTGGGGGGGAGGGTTATATAGGGATAAAATATAGAATAATATATGGGTAGGTGGTTATAACGAGAATTTTACACACACACCCAAGGTGTGGGATGCCACATAAACCTCGAGGGCGAATCCCGAGTGCTTTATTTAGGCATCCCACACCAGGTGTATAAATTCGAGTTTATACCACCTACCTATATCTTATTTTATATAATTGCTGACCACAATTTTTTTCACCTATAGGATGTTTATTTGAGAAACTGTTATTTGGCAAGAGAGTAGCCTACTGCAGCTGTGTTGTGATTCATTAACTGTGCATTTTATTGTATATCTCAGTAACAGTAAAATAGATTAACTGCATAAGAACTTAATGATTTCATTACATTTCTTTTTTTTTTTTTTTTTTTTTTTACTGTTTCACTTACAGTACTTGAAATAGTGAGGTCTGTCTGGTAACTTCGCCCGGTAACCACGTGTTGCGCCTTAACTAAAACGGGTATCTTAAACTTTAAACAGTACTTGACAAAGAACATTTGTTAATGTTTTCTAAAGTTCTTTAACTATTTTGTATGTTTACTCGTTTTCTGTTGCGCTGTAAGGGCTCCGGTTGCTATGGTTATGTCATTGAGGGGGAGATCTCAGGGAGTTGCTTGAAGATCTTGCAATGTGTGTGAGGAGAAAGAAAATTTTTTGTAATGTTTTCGGGTGTTTTTTCTTGACAAGACAGTTTTCTTTGATGGTCAGAGTTGAAGCAGTGAGAGGACGGAGCGAGGTGACAGATCGGAGTTTGTAAAGAAAAATATGTGTTTCCTTTACAGGTGTTAGTGGCTCGCGCTGCTCAGAGAGAAAGCTGGTGCGTGTTTGCCATTTTAACCAGCTTAGCTGGTTATAACGGCAAATTATAACCAGCTTTCTCTATGGAAAAAAATTGTGGCCAGTAATTATATTAGCATAATTAGCACTGATGTGGTGCCTTTGTAAAGGAGTACCTGACTCAAAGGGTTGTAATTCCTAGTACTCAGTAAATACAAAAATAAATAAAAACGAAAAAAACATACAGCTAGGCAAATCATGGGTCACAGTTACAAGACCCAGTACAGAAGATAGCATCCAGATGAAAAAGTAACCAAATTTGATACAGTGCAAATGTGACAGAAAAAAGTCACTTGCAGCCTCTAGGCCTCAGGTCTGCAACCCTTAAGGTTCACTTAGCAGCAGTCTGCTTATTTGTCTGCAGGTCCTCAGAGAACAATAGCCTCACTCCCTATTTTAAAACTTATTTTCAAAGGGATGGTACATATGTGCCACTTGACAGTCTGTGTAGAGCAGACATCGTCAAATCTTAGCACCAGTTGGTATTTGCATACCTGTCGATCGTTCCTCACCCAGTGGTGGGGGGTCACGGGTGTGGAGACCAGTGGGAACCTAGTTAGAGGACAGCTGCAAAATTAAGAGCCTGACTCGGTTCCAGGGTAGCTCCATTTGTCCTCCCCAGGCCAGAGCCAGACATGGAGGTGCTGTTCAGCCCTCCCCCATCAGCAGACACTGCGGAGCCTGCACTAGCATCTGCAGGCAGCTCCATTTGTCCTTCTGCCGGATGTCGAGGTGCTGTTTAACGCTCCCCCGTCAACAGGCGCTGTGGAGCCTGCACTTGCATCTGCAGACAGCTACATTTGTCCTCCCTAGGCCAGAGCCAGACATTAAGGTGCTGTTCAGCCCTCCCTCATCAACACACGCAGCAGAGCCTGCACTAGCATCTGCAGGTACAAGAGCCTGAGGCCCTGTGAGCATTTGCCTTATAGGCAGCTCTACTCACATGACTAAGCCATGTGATCATTACAACGCCCATCACCCTATGATTCCATCAGCATCTTATATGGCTGGACCAGTAGGGGGCGCCACTGCTCCTCCCTATGTGTGGTAACATTTAAATATCCCCCTCTGCTTTCTGTAAGACCAATTGCATTAGATTCCCCTCCCATCCCCTTGCTCTCATGATCCTGCAATTTGTCCATTATGCACAGTATTATCCTGTGTGGGTCTAGAACCTGTGACCCTTGGCGTTGGTACAGTCCTTAGGTAGCTGCATTATCCTCTAGGCCATACAACTGGCTAGAGTTCATCTTCCTAAATTGTGTTATTCCAATGGGCCTCTGTGGTCACATGTAGGATCACATGCCACTCTATCCATACAGTTGTGTCCATCCAGGCATGCTCTGACACCATCTCCACGCTTTGTCATTAGTTCGTTATAAGGATTGGCCACAAGGGGCATACTTAGTTATATTTGCTTCGCAACCCGGATCCTACTTCAGTTGTTCTGTCCCTGCACACACCTTCTGCTACAAGCACCCTGCTGAATCACATGCCCCTATACAAGCAGCACTCTGTTTAGCTACTTCCACTTTGCAGTTTCCTCAGACTCTATTTTACCCACTAACTTATTTATTTATTTAATTTAGTTTTTGTTAACCGGGTAGGTAGACTAGACAGCATAGCTGCCTATTTTCAGGTATGAACTGGGAGATTACAAGCAAAGGATACGTAAACAATAGTAGATACAAAAAAACAACATGGGAACAAGTAGAAGTCAGACATAGTACACTTATACAAAATGTTCAACAATGACAGTACATTTGCAGGAATCTATATGTAGTAACAAAACAGAAATATAAGTGCAAATAACTAACAGTCATAAGTCATACAACTAGTGAGTAAGTGCTAGAAGAGAGGAAATAGCAAGATTTCCAGGCAGGTTTGAGAGTAGTAGAGGTTGGAGCTGGTAGGCAGCTATGAGGAACTGGTACAGAAGTGGGTGGACAGAGAACAGAAGCAGTGTTCAGAGCTTAGAAGAGCCATATGAAGCTCCTGTTTGAAGCTATGTGGAAAAGGGGAGATTCTTAGACTCAGTGGAAGGGAGTTCCATAGTTTAGGGGACCAGCTAGAGAAAGCATTCTCCTCCATTTTGGTTTTACATCTCGGTTGGACAAGAAGGGATTTGTCAGCTGATCTTAGTGGGTAGGCAGAGGTCACAGGTTTGAGCAGTAGAGCCAATTTGTCAGGTATCTGGGAGGAGATTATATTCTTTATAAAACAGTAGGAAGTAAACTGTCGGAAGGCTGAGGGGGTGAACCATCCCAGACTGGAGTATAGTGTACATCAGTGAGTAAGTTTGGGTAAAGACAAAGCAAAACAGCAAATGCTGTTGTAGCAGACATCCCACTTTCAGAGGAGCCCTCCAGTATTTGCCAGAAAGGATACTAACCCATATGCCAATTTGGGTCTCAGGATCCCCTGTGCAATGGCCACCCTCGCCGTGGATGTTAGGCTATGTCTCACCTTATATGCCAGCCCAAGTTGAATATTGCCGGATTTAATGACTGAGGCTAGGTGCAGGTCAAAATCCAAGGTGGGATCAAGGGTTTTTTCTAGGTATTTAAAAGATGTAACTGTGTTAAGGGGAGAGCCATCAAACGGACTTCCTCCTCTCCTTCACTCTCCCCCAACTGTTTCCTCCTTAAAACTCTTCTCCTCTTTTATCACCCCTTCTTTCTTCCACTTCAGTTCCTTCCTCTCATTTATTTCCTTCTCACCTTCCCCCCCTGTATCCCTAACACCACACACCTTTCCTATACTTAACCTCAGCCACCTCTTATGTGCTAATCATGGGTGTCCCCCTACTCAACCGCTCATTGCCCCTCCCCTTCCCCTCCTGCCAACCCCCCTTGCGAGGTTTGCATCTTGGAGGAGTGTAGGCCCTCCTGGCTATCCACCCTTCTCCCTGTTCCACTTTTCTGACAAAATTCCTCGCTCCTCCCCAAATGTTATAAGTAAAATTTCCCTGTTATAGATCTGTGTGTATGTCCATGATTGCATAACTGAACACAAATACATGCATGTGCAAATGGAAATGTAAAACTAAAAACAATATTAACGAGTCGATATGTGTAACATTGATCTATGTACATAGTTGTATATGTGGGCAAGTGCTGCCTGACTGTCCCACAAAATGTTTCATGTTGCCTTAATGTTTTTGTACAGACTTAGTTCTATGTATATTTTAGCTGTAGTCAATATTGTAGCCCCTCTTTCTAACCCCAGTAATGCTCAGAATATTCATAACTTTGTGCAGTCAGCCTGGTGGGTTGGACTGCCTGGAGAGATGGAACACATGCAAATGATGGAATTCTTTGCACGTGAGCATCTTTCAAATACTGCCTCTACCAACTGTAGTGTTCTAGGCCCTTCAGATTTTTCTCTCCGCCTGAAAGTCTGATCGCTCGGAGTCTCTGTCGCCCTCTTTCGCATGAAGAAGATAGAAAAAATCACCAAAACCATAAGTATATTTAGTTTCTTTTACTGCCTCTACTGATTGTTAGTTTACATCTAGTTTATTATTAAAATAGTTGTTTTTCTCGGTTCCTCGTGGTTCGGCATAACCGTGAGGGATCCGAGTTAGTTTAACTTTATTTCGGTTCTCTGACTAAAGAACCTATACTTTATCGCTAATTTTTGGTCCTTATAAACTTTAGTTGTAACCGCTTTTTATTGGTTACAGAACCGCTGAACCGGTTCACATTTCATCTCCTCTCTCGGTTCCTTCGGTTCCCTATTGGTTCCGGAACCGACCAAACAAAAAAAAAAAAAAAAACCTTTTAAAGCTGTTTAAATAACCACAACAGCATTTAGTATTTAGCGGTTGGGGTTTTTCCTCTTGCTTTTCACCATGACTGAGAAACCTAAGAAGAGAACTGGGGGCCTGGGTTTAAAAACTGTTTAAAGTGTGGAGATGTGTTTGCCAAGGCAGACAAGCACACTTTATGTGTAGCATGTCTGGGTTTTGAACATCTGGACCAGGAATGTGAGATATGTAAAACTTTCCCAGAAAAAACTGTTGAAAAGTGCCTTGAACAGCTCAATAAACAGTTTCCTAGGGGTCCCTCAGTCTCTGACCAGCTGATACCCCAGTCTGTTGTGGTTGAAGCCACAAGTGCTACTACCCCTGCCCCTGATACGGGTGAAAAAGGGGCAAAAAGAGTGAAAGAACCGGCTGACTCTCCAGTTCCCTCAAAGAAATTAAAGAAACTCAAGCATGCAGAACCCTCTCCTGCTAAACCAGGGACTTCTGCACAGGTGCCTGTAATGCCTTCAGCTCAGGAGATAGCTCAGGCATTTAAAATTATTCAGGCTCTGCAGGGCATCATCCCTCAGCCTCCTGCCCCTTCACAGGGTCCCCAGGTTGCTGCTACTGTGTTGCCCCCTGCTCCAGAGAAACACTATTTTGAAGAGGATGAGGAGCCTTATGAGGAGGATGAACCTATCCCCCCAGAGGTGTCCCCTGAGCAGGAATTTGGCTCGCCTCCCAGGGTGTCTGAGGATTTTTCCTCCCATTTTTCCTTCGTAAGGAAAATGGCAGATGCTTTAGATATTGCCACAACAGAACAAGTGGAAGATGAGGAGGAGATTGAGTGCCTTAATATGATGGGTCTAACACCCACAAAGGCCCTCCTCCCAGTATATAAATTTTTCAAGAAGGATGCTATGAAGCTCCTGCAGACCCCTAATTCTATTCCTCCAATTGACAAGAGAATAGATAAAAAATACCAGCTGGATAGGGAGCTGCCTTCCTGTTCTCCCATCCTGACCATCAAGGGGTAATACATTAAGCTGCCTGTGATAAAGCTAAAGTCCCTCTGTCCTCACACCCACTGGACAAGAAATCAAGAAAATTGGACAGTATGGCCAAAAAGGGCTATTTGTCAGCCTCGTTGGCCATGAGACAGGCTACTTTCCAAGCTTATGCTGCCCAGTATTAGAAATCCCTGTGGCAGTCAGTACTGGCAATGTCCATGAAGGCTACCCCACCCTTGTCAGATGACCTGGCTGAAACTGCCAGGTTTGGGCTAGAGGCGGCCAAGTACCAATTCCAAATGGCTGCTGATCTGAATGACACTGCAGCCAGATGGATGGCTAACACAGTGGCTCAGAGGAGGTTTGTTTGGCTTAGGGCTACAAACCTCACTCAGGATACCCAATCGAGGGCCCTGGATTTTCCATTAGAAGGAAATGCGCTCTTTGGGGAATCCACAGTGGCCTATATGAAAAAGGTGGATGAATATAAGGCTACTTATAGAAGTAATTCTGCTAGAGACAGAGCTTCTTCATCCACCAGGCCCTATAGAAGGTGGGCTAGGGGTCATTCTTTCTTGACAAGACCCTTTTTCCAGCCAGTAGCCATGCCCCAATACCAGCAGTACCCCCCACAGGGCTACTCAAGGGATAGGGGTAGAAAGGCCTTTAGGCGAGGTGCTCAGGCACAACCTCAACCTCAGCCTAAACAGAACCCCTGAGATGCAGACCGCCTCCTCCCTACCTATCGGAGGCAGTCTGTCCCATTTCCTCCCCCTCTGGTCAACCATCACCACAGACAAGTGGGTGTTGGAGGTAGTGGGCAAAGGTCTGTCTCTGGACTTCAAATTTTTTCCTCGAAAAAAACCCAGGGTTTCCATCTCCCCACCCCTAGCACAGATTTCATTGCTAGAGGTAGTGGTTCAGAAGCTGCTACAGCTCAGAGCAGTGGAACCAGATTCCTACAACCCTGAGAGGAAGAGGTTTTTACTCCAGATACTTCCTGACAACAAAGAAAATTGGGGAGTGGCGGCCAATTTTTGATCTCAAAGCTTTAAACAAGCACCTGAAAAAGCCAAAGTTCAAAATGGTGACTTTGGCTCGGATTCTGCCAACAATCCAAAAAGGGGACTGGCTGGCATCTTTGGACTTACAGGACGCTTATTTCCACATCCCCCTAAAAGAATCTTTCAGGAAATATCTCAGATTCAGACTCCCATCAGGTCATTATCAGTTTGCAATCCTGCCCTTCGGCCTTTCCTTGGCACCAAGGGTGTTTACAAAATGCCTAGCAGCTGTGGTGGCATTTCTTCGAAGACAGGGAGTGACTGTTTTCCCATATCTGGACGACTGGCTGATGGTGGGCAAATCACCAGAACAAGTCACACCTCTCTAAAACTCACACAGGATCTTTTGGAATCCTTGGGTTTCATAGTAAACCAGAAAAAATCTGTCTTAACCCCTACACAGACTTTACAGTTCATAGGGCCAGAGATCAGTACTGTACAGGCCAGGGCCTTTTTGCCACTAGACAGGGTGCAAAGCCTTCAGGCCATAGCAAATTCCTTCAAGTTGCACAGTCAAAAAACAGCCAGGCAATTCCTGCAGCTCTTGGGTCATATGGCTGCATCCACAGGCACAGTGCAGGGTTCCAGGTTTCATATGAGAGACATCCAGTTTCACCTCAGGAATCATTGGAGTCAGAAAAAAGATCCCTTTTCAAAACTCATTCCAGTGACAAGGCCTCTGTTACAAGTCCTCTTGTGATGGAAAAAGGAATCCAACCTAAGGCAAGGAGTCCCCTTCCAGAAGGAGGATCCTTCACTAGTCCTCACAACAGATGCATCCATTCTGGGCTGGGGTGCCCATCTAGGGGAGCACACGACTCAGGGTACCTGGTCAGAGGCAGAGTCCCTCCAGCATATAAACTTGTTGGAACTCCGAGCAGTGCGACTGTCACTAAAGGTTTTCTCTACACTGGTGAAGGGCAAGGTGGTACAAGTCAGAACAGACAATACCACCACTATGTATTACATAAACAAGCAGGGTGGCACCAGATCAGGTCCCCTTTGCACAGAAGCCATGAACATTTGGACTCTGGCATATTCTCTAAAGGTGTCCTTGCAAGCCATCCATCTGCCAGGAAAGAACAATATCTTGGCAGACACACTGAGTCGAATCAATCAGTCCCATCACGAATGGACACTGAACAAGCAGGTGGTGCAGGTAATTTTCAGCAGGTGGGGCATTCCAGAGATAGACTTGTTCACATCCCACCAGAACCACCAGTTGCCTTAGTATTGCTGCAGGCCACCAGCCCAGGGCACAATCCCTCTGGACGCCCTGGTACTGGACTGGTCATGCAAGTTTCTTTATGTCTTTCCCTCTTTTCCTCTGGTTTTCAGGGTACTGCTGAAGCTAGGGTTGCCACCTGTCAGGTTTTTTACCTGGTGATCAGGTTTTTAGGGTCCCTATCAGGTAATCCGGTTTTGCTCTGTGCTGGTCAGGTTTTTGAGCCATTTTGAGTGTTCACATACTTCTGAAACAATTTTGTCATATCACTCATTGTTTCAGCTACATGTCCAGGTTACAAACAAGTTCTGTTGTCAGTGTAGCCTTTTGTTTGTGAATGCAGTCACCCTGGGAGGTGTAAAGTTATGGCCATTAACACCATTAGCACTTACTTAACCGAATCTTTCCACTGCATCTTAAAGTGAAATAGCAGCCCCCACCTTTTGTAACAGTAACAGAGCCAGTTGTCCTCCACTTTCATTTGCTGGTAAACATTTCATCTCTAACAGAATTTAGGCATTTTTAAATGTTTTAAATTATTTTTTCCCCACAAGAAAAATGTATGATCACTTCTTTGGCTTTGAAATAGTACTGTGGACAAGAACAGGAAATGGAGGCAGAAAAATATATAAAGTATGTATATTGTTGTATGCTATTTACAGTATTTCCCTTGTCTCCCCCCAGATCATATCTGTAAATGAGATTTCTTTTATCTCTGTATGTTTATCTGGTTAACCAATGTCAATAAATAAATAAGTAAATAAATAAATAATTAGGAAGAACCACGGAAAGCAACTTTAACAGGCACAGTACAGTATCTTAACATTTTTATTTCACTGCTGCTTTAAGTGTTGCCTTTTATTGGAGGAACAGTGCATGATGAGTCATGAAAAGGGGTGGAGCTTAGGATCTGTTTTTTGCCTCTTCCAAAGGTGGCAACCCTAGCTGAAGCTCAGATCCCTCTCAGCTTCTCTGATCTTGATAGCTCCAGATTGGCCCAGGCAGCCATGGTATTCTCTTCTGCTCTCCATGTCAGTGAGCAAACCAATGGTTTGCCTCTCAGGCACAATCTCCTGACCTCCAGTCAGGGAACATTGTTGTTCCCCAATCTCAAGTCCCTCCACCTCAAGGCATGGCTCTTGAGGAATTAGTGTATGCAGACTTAAACCTTTCTGAAGCTGTATTAAATATCTTGAAAAGTTATAGGAAGCCTTCCACTAAGAAAACTTATTCTGCTAAGTGGAAAAGATTTTCCTTTTGGTGCTCTGGTAGAAACTTCACCCCAAACGATGCAGGGGTCTCAGTGGTGTTGGATTATCTGACTCACCTACGTTCACAAGGTCTACAACCCAGTTCTCTAAGGGTTCACCTTGCAGCAGTATCTGCATACCTTTCTGCTAGGACAAAGGTGTCTGTAGCATCGGATCCCATTTTCAAAAGATTTTTTAAAGGCCTGATACATTTGCACCCTCCTCACAGGGCACACAGTGCCCACTTGGGATCTTAATATATGTATAGCCAGATTGATCACGGGCTTCTTTGCAAAGAAGTGCAAAATAATGCACCTGGAAACAAGAACCGGGAAGAATACACAATGGGGGTAGTAACAACAACAAAAAGGAAAAGGACCTGGGGTAATCATATCAGATGACCTTAAGGTTAGCAAGCAATGTGAGAAGGCAGTAGGGAGGGCTGGGGTATATTAGGATGCATAGGAGAGGCATCAGCAGCAGAAAACAGGAAGTTGTTATCCCTCTGTACAGACAGTTGGTGAGACCCCATCTGGAGTACTGCGTCCAGTTCTGAGACTCCATCTCCATGAGACACAGACAGGATAGAGGCAGTCAGAGGAGGAGCACTAAAATGGTGCAGGGTCTGCAAGGGAAGCCGTGTGAGGAGAGACTAAAGGAGCTTAATATGTATACCCTTGAGGAAAGGAGGGAGAGGGGACATGATAGAAACGTTTAAGTACCTCAGTGGAATCAACAAAGTCCAAGAGGGTAGCATCTTTCAGAAAAGAGGCGTGCAAGAACAAGGGACACAATTTAAAAGATAGAAGGGGCGGTTCAGGGCAATGTGGAGGAAGTATTATTTCACAGAGAGGAGTGGATGCATGGAACAGCCTTCCTGAGGAGGTTGTGGGGTCTAAAACTGTGGGAGAATTCAAGAATGCATGGGACAGACATAAGGCAATTCTTGTGGGGGGTAGGAAGAAATAGGCTGTTGGTTAACTAGGATCTGCGGCCTATCCTGTAGGTAGGGAAATAGGCAGACTAGATGGGCCAAGCGGTTCTTATCTGCCGTCAAAGTCTATGTTTCTATGGCTACAGCCCATTTAAAGTACGTTACCTGGAAAACAGTTTTCCTGGTAACAATTACCTCAGCAAGAAGAATCAGTGAGCTTCAGGCTCTCTGTGTTGACCAAGACTACATCTCCTTCCACAGAGATAAGGTAGTCCTCGGAACAAACAGACAATTCCTTCCCAAGGTTGTTTCAGATTTTCATCTGAACCAGTCAATCACTCTGCCTGTCTTCTTCACAGACTGCAATGGAGTCTGAGCTGGACGTAATTGTCCACCTAGGGACAAATGACTTGGCTCATCATGAGATTAGAGCAGTGCAGGAGGACATTGCAGAGTTGGGGAGGGGCCTAAGACAAGCAGCACACACAGTATCCTTCTCAGAGGTGCTGCCTGTCAATGGCATGGGGGAGGCGAGGGTAATTAGCACCATGCAGTTTAATGAATGGTTGAAAAAATGGTGTGGAGCACAGGGGTTTGGCTTCATTGGGGACTGGGGTTCCACCTGGAGGGACACCAGCCTATACTGGCAGGATGGTCTGCATCTGTCCAGGAAGGGAACAAGTCTTTTGAGCAATCGGTTTAAATGCTTCATTGGCAAGCTTTTAAACTAGTCAAAAGGAGGCACTGATAAGCAGCAGGAAAATCCCAGCCTCTCCTACAAAACAGGGTACTAAATGAGAAAAAGACTGAGGTAGAAAGGTCAGTGGGGATGCTGCAACAGAAGGTAAAGCCATCAAAAATGGAGAGCAATAGTACCAATGCCCGTAGTCTGGGTAACAAGCTTCCTGAATTAGTGGCCTTGATGGAGGAGGAACATCTGGATATCGTGGCAATCACAGAAACATGGTACACACAAAACCATGACTGGGACATAAACATACCAGGATACATTATCTACAGGAGGGACAGGGAGGGTAAAGGGAGGAGGGTAGCTCTTTACATAAGGGAAGGAATAAAAGCAACAGAACAAAAGGGTAAACAGGGAGGAGAAGAAGCACTGTGGGTAAATTTGGAGACAGGCAATGGCACCACAATCCGCACAGGGGTCGTATACAGACCCCCTTCTCAGGGGAAGGAAATGGACAAGGAAATCATAGAAAGTATACTTAGAATGGCAGAAAAAGGGGAGATATTACTGATCGGTGATCTGAATATGCCAGATGTTAACTGGAGTGCAGTTGCAGCAGCCACTTTGAAGAGTGGAGTTATTCTAGATGCCCTACAGGGGGCATGCCTTAGACAACTAGTATTGGAGCCCACTCGAGAGGGAGCAATATTAGACCTGATTCTCTCAAATGGAGATGGAGAGAGGATCACAGATGTAGAAGTGGGTAGCCATCTGGGAACTAGTGACCATCGAACAGTATGGTTCACAATAAACACAGCAATAGAGTCAAGCCATACAAAGGCAAAAGTACTGGACTTTAGGAGGGCTGACTTTGCCAAAATGGGTGAGTGCCTAAGGAATGCACTAGCAAATGGGCAGGAAGGAGGGGTGGAAGAACAATGGGGAATAATAAAAACTGCCATCACAGAGGTAACGAGCCTTTGTGTGAAGCAAATAAACGAAACAAAATGATGTAAGAAACCACTATGGTTCTCAAAGGAAGTGGCAGTGAAGGTTCAAGAGAAAAAGAAAGCATTCAGGAAGTACAAGGAATCACAGAAGGAGCAGGACAGAGAACTGTATCAGTTAAAGCAAAGGAGGCTGGGAAGGCAGTCAGAACAGCAAAGGCCCAAACCGAGGAAAAGATAGCCAACTCAGTTAAAGGGGATAAAACCTTTTATAGGTACATCAGGGGAACGACAAGACCAGGGGCAGGATAGTGAGGCTTAATAAAGGGAGGGAGGGTGGGCAGAGGGAGACTGTGAAAAGGCAGAGATACTAAAATAATTTTGCTCAGTATTTACAAATGAAGAGGGGGAGGTACATAAAACAAACAGTAGAAACACTTTGGATACAGAAGTTGATACCAGCCCATTTACAGAAGAAAGGGTTCTGAAAGAACTCTTAAAACTGAAGGTGGACAAAGCTATGGGGCCTGATGGGATTCATCCCAGAATTCTAAAAGAACTAAGGGTAGAACTAGTGACACCACTGACTACCCTTTTTAACAAATCATGGGAGGATGGGGTGGTACCCAAGGACTGGAGGAGGGCAGATGTGATTCCCTTCACAAAAGTGGGAGCAAGGCAGAGCGGAAACTACAGACCTGTTAGTTTAACCTCAGTGATAGGAAAATGATGGAATCACTTCTGAAGGAAAGAATTGTCGAGTATCTAGAGGCCAGAGGGCACAGGACCCTAGGCAGCATGGATTCTGGCCGGAAGGTCATGCCAGACAAATCTGATAGATTTCTTTGACTGGGTGACCAAAGTAGTAGATCAGGGAGGGCTGTGACATGGCCTACCTAGACTTTAGCAAGGCATTTGACACAGTCCCACACAAAGATTAATATACAAGTTAGCCAGCCTGGGAGTGGGTCCCAAGATGACAGCCTGGGTAAAAATTGGCTGGAGATAGGACACAGAGAGTAATAGTAAATGGAGTCACTCAGAAGAAAGAGGTTACTAGTGGGGTACCAGGAGGTTCAGTATTGGACGGTCCTCTTCAATGTCTTTATAAGCGACATTGCAGAGGACTGGAAGGAAAAGTATGTCTCTTTGCAGATGACAAAAGATCTCTGCAACAGAGTTGATGCACAGGGTGGGGTGGAAAGGATGAGAAGGGACTTGGCAAGGTTAGAGGAATGGTCAAATGTATGGCAGCTTAGATTCAGTGCTAAGAAGTGCAAGGTAATGCACCTGGGAAAGAAAAACCCAGGAAAGAGTACACAATGGGGTGAGATACTAACAACAACAAAATGGAAAGGGACCTGGGGTAACATATCAGATGACCTAAAGGTGGGCAAGCAATGTGAGAGGCAGCAAGGAGGGGGTTGGGGGATACTGGGATGCATAGGGAGGCATCACCAGTAGAAAACAGGAAGTTATTATCCCTCTGTACAGACAGCTGGTGAGACCCCATCTGAGTACTGTGTGCAGTTCTGAGACCCAATCTCAGAACATAAGACAGTATGGAAGCTGTCCAGAGGAGGGCAACTAAAGTGGTGCAGGGTCTGCACGGAAGACATATGAAGAGGGCAAAGGAGCTTATATGTATAGCCTCGAGGAAAGGAGGAGAGGGGACATGATAGAAACATTCAAGTACCTCAAGGGAATCAACAGAGTCCAAGAGGGTAGCATCTTTCAAAAAGAGGTGTGCAAGAACAAGAGGGCACAATTTGAAGATAGAGGGGTGGCTCAGAGGTAATTTAAGAAAGTATTTTTTCAGAGAGGGTTGTGGATGCATGGAATGGCCTTCCGGAGAAGGTTGTGAGTCAAAAACAGTGGTGGAATTCAAGCATGCATGGGACAGTCATAAGGCCATTCTAGGGGTTGGGGGTAGGAAGAAGTAGGCTGCTGGTTAACTAGGATCTGCAGCTTATCCAGTAGGTAGGGAAATGGGCAGACTGGGTGGGCCAAGCGGTCCTTATCTGCCGTCAAATTCTATGTTTCTATGTTTCTATGTAGACCATACAAGCTCTGGTGAAAGAAGGCTTCACAGTCTGGATGTGAAAAGAACTCTCAACTACTACATGACAGCTACTAAAGGCCATAGGCAAGACAAGAAACAACTTTTCCTTACATATGGGGATGTCGGAATGGGCAAACCAGCCTCAAAAAAAGATCCATTTCTTGGTGGATTGTCCAGTGTATTCAATTCTGCTACACTAGAGCAGGTAGGGAGTCCCCAGCTGGGCTGAGGGCTCACTCAACAAGAGGAACAGCTGCCAGTCTTGCAGCTGCTAGGGAGGTGCCATTATTGGACATTTGTAAAGCAGCTACTTGGAAATTAGTACACCCCTTTACAAAGCATTACAACTTGGATGTTTTGTCCAGAAGTGATGCCAGGTTTGGCACAGCAGTTCTGCAAAGTCTGTTTCCAAAATAAGTTATGTGCCCTCCTCCAGCGGTACCGCTTGGTAGTCTGCACAAAGTTATAAATATTCTGAGCATTACTGAGGTTAGAAGAAAAAATTACTTACCATAGTAATCTTCTTTCTTCCCAGTGATGCTTAGATATTCATAACTCCCTTCCATCCTCCCCTTCCAGAACTTCAGCCTCTGCATTCCGCATGCTAGTGCCACATAGGCATACCCTTCTGGGTACACTTCCCTATGCTAGATAGATTTTAACAGAGTTTTCTGTCTCCCTTAATAGTTTTCTCACTGTCTGGTGAACACCATTATTATCGATGTAGTCCCTCCCTTGGAGGTTTTTTGGAGTAAATTGTTTTATTAGGGTAATCCTAAAAAAATGTTTTAATTAATTAGTTGGATTTTTTCATAATGCCTGACTTCCATGCTTCTTACACATCTGAAGGGCTTAGAACACTACAGTTGGTAGAGGCAGTATTTGAAAGATGCTCACATGCAAAGAATTCCATCATTTGCATGTGTTCCATCTCTCCAGGCAGTCCAACCCACCAGGCTGACTGCACAAAGTTATGAATATCTGAGCATCACTGGGAAGAAAGAAGATTACTATGGTAAGTAATTTTTTCTTCCCTTCCCCCAGGACGCATCTGGAAACGAGCTATTGTAGCTCAGTTCCTGGTGAAACTTTTCAAAATAAATAAATAAAATATGTTCCCTCCCGTTAGGAAAGCAGTCCCTCCTTGGGGCCTGAATTTGTGCATAGCCAAACTCATGGAACCCCCTTTTAAGCCAACAGCTACAGCCTAGCTAAAATATGTCACATGGATAACTGTTTTCCTAGTGGCAATTACTTCAGCAAGAAGAGTGTGCGAGCTCCTGCAGTGATCTTTGCACTGATCCCAGTTACATTATCTTCCATAGGGGCTAGGTAGTCCTTCAAACCAACAGAAAGTTCCTTCCAAAGATGGTAACTGAGTTCCACCTAAATTAGTCCATCACCGTGCCAGACTTTTTCATAAACAAATCTAGTTCAGGTGAACAAAAGTTCAAACAACATGAAGTCTTGCTATATTCTGACATATGCAGTGAGTCCCAACCTTCGAGCTGCTCCGGAGGTGAAAGAGTTAACTTTCCATGCCAGGCATGGAACGCTGAGCTCGAGCTCGGTTGAAACTCTGTCTGTTGTTCTTCAAACTCAAACCGTCAGATTCTTTACTCCGCCTCACTGAACAGTCGCTCCGGAGATTTCTCCTTCTGCTCGGTTCATTTAGTCGGTTAAAGTATTGTTTTTCTCGGTTTTCGACCGAATTTAAACCGCAGCCGGTCGGTTCAGGCTCTGTCTGTGGTATTTGTGAGTACTAGATAGCTTTTACATTAATCCTCTTCTGTGTGGAACTTGTAAACGGTTTATCGGTTCATTTTGAACTGATCAGGTTGTTTAAAATATCTTAATCTGTGATTTAGAATGTGGTTACCGGTTCTTATCGGTTCTAAAAAAAATGATTTTATTACGTTTTTTTCTACGACCCGTATCACGATTGGGAACCGATAAGAGGGTCGTACCTGGCGGATTGCCATAAACGGGTAAGTTTGGATGGGACTGGCACTATGTCTGAGAAACCCAAAAGAAAAACCGGGCCCACTGGGTTTCAACACTGCAGTGTGTGTGGGGAAGTCTTTGCCAAGCCTGACCCCGACACCACCTGTGTTTATTGTCTGGGGTTTGACCACCTCAATGCAGAATGCCAGATTTGTAAAAATTTTCCTGCGGCTACCCTGGAAAAGAGAGTTGGTAGACTCGGGGAAAAGGAGGTCAAAAAGTCTGCTGAACCGGATGGCCAGCCCGGTTCAGTTCCAACCGAACCAGAGGGAGTGCCCTCTGACCAGGGCGAGAGTTCTTCGGGCAAAAGGAGATCCGACTCTGAGGAGTCGGTTCCAGGAAAAAGGACTAGGAAATCAGCTGGTGTGGAGCCAAAACTTTCCTCTCCAACTGCTGAAGAAATAACCAAAGTGATTAAAATTGTCCAGTCGCTTTTCCCGGTTCCGACTGAACCGGCACCATCAGATGGCGCCCAGTTCGGCGGTTCAACGGTTCAAGAGTATGATTTAGAGAATATTATGAACCGGAGGAGGGGAAGAGGAGTATGAGGAGAGTGAATGTGGATTTGAAAGTCTGATGCCCATTGACCGGACATCTCCTAGACAGACCTTCAGGAGTGTCTCCTCCTAGGCTTTCTGAGTCCCTTCTCATTTTATGTTTTATAAAAGTGGCTGAAACCCTCCAGCTCCCCATGGAGGAAGCTGTGGATGATCAAGAGGAGCCTGACTATGTGGAAATGATGGATATCCCAGAGTCTAGGAGACTGTCTATTCCCTTGCATAAATCTTTTGGGAAACAGACATTTAAAATTCTGAAAACTCCTCACACTATACCTCCTGTGGATAAGAGAATGGACAAGAGGTACACATTGTCAGGCTCTGATATGGAATTCCTTACACAACAATGCAGCCATGTTGGGGTAGTGCAGGCTGCAGCCTGTGACAAGGCAAATATTCCCTTGGCTTCACACCCCCCGGACAAGGACTCCAGGAGGATTGATGCCATGGCAAAGAAACAGTACATGGCAGCATCCTTGGGACTCAGACAGGCATATTATATGGCTTATGTTGCTAGATATCAAAAATCCAGATGGGATACTGTTATGGCTTTAGCAAAACAGGTCCCTGGCCAGCTTGCTAAGGAGCTGGAGCAGGTGGCTGCTGATGGTATTGAGGCATCCAAGGTGCAATTCCATGCTGCAGTGGACTCAAATGATGTGTCATCAAGAGTCATGGCTACATCTGTGCGCCACTCAGAATGGCTTGGCTCAGATGTACTAGCCTGTCACAGGATACCCAGACTAAGGCCAAGGATTTTCCTGTTGTGGGTAATTCTCTGTTTGGGGAGCAGACAAAGAATTACATGAAGAAAATGGATGAGTATAGGACCACCTATAGGAGTGCACAGGCCCAGGAAAGGCAGGCCACTCCTCAAAGGCAGCTTCCCAGGGGCAGGGGCAGGCCTTTTCATAGGCCTTTTTACCAAGCCCAGGCCTCCTCTTCTGCTTGTGCCCAGAGGGGGTTCTTTAGAGGGAGAGGCAGACGGGGTACAAGCAGGCCTGCTTCCACCCCTCAGCCCAAAGCCCCTGCCAAGCAGGCACCCTGATGGGGTTGCCAGGGCCGATTCTCAGCTACCTGTAGGGGGCTGGCTGGTTTACTTTGTCCAGGACTGGGAGTCTCTGACATCAGACAAGTGGGTGCTGGAAGTAGTAAGCCAGGGACTGGTTCTCAGCTTCAAAAGTTTCCAAAGATGAGAACCAGATCCTTCCACCTGCAAATCCACCAGAGGCACTTGCCCCAGAGGCAGAGGTCTCTTCCTCCTGGCTCTCAGAGCTGTGGAAAGGGTTCCACCCCACACCAGGGCAAAGGTTGTACTCAGGTACTTCCTTACCCCAAAAAGACAGGAGAATGGCGGCCCATCCTGGATCTCAGATACTTAAACAAGCACCTTTTAAACCAAAATTCAAAATGGTGACTCTGGGAATTATTCTACCCTCTCTAAGGCCAGGGGACTGGCTAGCATCCCTGGACCTCAAGGATGCCTACTTCCATATTCTCATCAGAAGCTCCCATCGAAAGTACCTCAGGTTCGAGCTGCCCTCAGGCCATTACCAGTTTAGATCAATGCCCTTTGGCCTCACCTCTGCTCCAAGGGTATTCACAAAATGCCTGGCAGTAGCAGTTGCTTCTCTAAGAAGGCAGAAAATTGCTATCTTCCCTTACCTGGATGACTGACTCATAGTAGGCCAGTCCCCAGACCAAGTCAAGTTACACCTACAGATAACTCAGCAACTGCTCACCTCTCTAGGTTTCCTTCTGAATCTTTCAAAGTCAGTTCTATTGCCTGTCCAGCTCCTCAACTTCATAGCCGCAGAGCTGAACACAGAGAAAGCCAGAGCCTTCCTCCCTTTGGACAGAGCAAGGACCCTGGTCTCTCTGGCCTCCTCATTCACCCTGCAGGTGTCTCGACCAGCAAGGCATTTTCTACAGCTCCTGGGGCACATGGCTGCGTCTACGGCAGTAGTGCAGGGAGCAAGATTTCAGATGAGGACATTCAGTTCCATTTGAGAGCCTTTGGGTCTCAAGGAAAGACCTCTAACCAAATTGATCCCAGTGACTCGAACCTGATCCAGGCCCTACAGTGGTGGCAGGATCAGGGCAATCTGAGACAAGGGGTTCCTTTTGTCACTCAGTCTCACTCCTTAATCCTTACTACAGATGCATCCCTCTTGGGGTGGGGAGCTCACATGGGTGACCTCACTACCCAGGGGTTGTGGTCCCCTCAGGAATCTCTGTTCCACATCAATCTGTTGGAACTCAGAGCAGTTTTTCTAGCACTTCAAGCTTTTTCCAGATCTGTTCAGAACAAAGTTGTACAGGTCAGAACAGCAACACCACCACAATGTGGTATATCAACAAGCAAGGGTGCACTCGGTCTATGGCCTTGTGCACCGAAGCAATGAAGTTGTGGTCTCTGGCTAACTCCCTGAACACCTCCCTTACGGCAGTTCACCTCCCAGGCAAGGACAATGTCCTGGCAGATGCTCTCAGCAGGATTTCCCAGGGCCATCACGAATGGTCACTGGACCCCCTGGTCTTGGAGGTGATATTTGCCAGATGGGGCACCCCGCAGATAGATCTTTTTGCAGCCCCAGACAATCACCAACTTCCCCTTTTTTGCTGCAGACCCCCAGTGTTGGGCTCAGTCCTCTGGATGCCTTAGTTCTCAATTGGGAAGGGAAGTTTCTCTATGCTTTTCCCCACTTCCCTCTCCTGTTCAAAGTGCTAGTCAAAATCAGATCTCAACCCTGCAAGATGATCCTGATTGCTCCAGATTGGGCCAGACAACCCTAGTATCCACTCCTACTGTCATTAGCAGTCCATCTTCCCCTGTGTCTTCCCAGGAATCACAACCTGTTAACCTGTGCTCGGGAGGGTTTGGTACCCGAACCTCAAATCTCTCAATCTCAAGGCCTGGCTCTTGAAGAGTTAGATTTTGCTGATTTACACCTCTCCCAAGGTGTAATGGATATCCTGAAGGCTTCTAGAAAACCTTCCACCAGGGCTACTTATAATTCCAAATGGAAGAGGTTTTCCGTATGGTGCTCTGGAAAGCATATTTCCCCAGAATCTGCTGATTTACCCACAGTCCTAGATTATATGGTCCACTTAAATACCTTGGGGCTGAGACCAGCTACACTAAAAGTGCATCTGGCAGCTGTGTCTGCTTTTATTTCAGCAGGTAAGCCCTCTTCTCTTTCAGCTCACCCTGTATTCTCCAAGTTTTTCAAGGGATTGCTTCACACCAACCCTCCATTCAGGGACCCTGCCCCCACCTGGGATCTTAATGTTTGCATTGCTCAGCTTATGCAACCCCCCTTTGAGCCTTTGTCTTCAGCAGAGCTTAAGTACTTGACTTGGAAGACTGTGTTTCTGGTAGCCATCACTTCTGCCAGACGCACAAGTGAATTACAAGCCTTGTCAGTGGAGCCTGATTTTATCTCCTTTCATAGAGATAAGGTGGTCCTCAGGACTAACAGGAAGTTCTTGCCTAAGGTGGTTTCAGATTTCCATCTTAATCAATCTATATATCTTCCAGTGTACTTCACTGACCATTCCTCCTCTGGTGAGAGGAGGCTGCACAGCTTAGATGTGAAGAGAGCCCTTAGTTACTACATAGAGCATACCAAGGGTCACAGGTTTGACTCCTTCCAACTGTTCCTCACTTATGGTGAGGTTGGTAAAGGGAAACCTGCCACTAAAAGATCCATTGCCAGGTGGATTGTCTCTTGTGTCCAATTTTGCTATGAAAAACTGGGTAAGGTTCCTCCCTCAGGCCTGAGGGCTCACTCTACCAGAGGTACAGCTGCTTCCTGGCTGCTGCCAGGGACATCCCTATTCTAGAGATATGTCAAGCAGCTACCTGGAAAACAGTTCACACTTTTACCAAGCATTACTCCCTGGACATCCAGGCTAGGAGTGATGCTCGGTTTAGCACAGCTGTGCTTCAGAGCCTATTTCCTAAGTAGGTTCTGTCCCTCCTCCATGGAGGTACTGCTTTGTAGTCTCCATATTTCAGAATATAGCAAGACTTCATGTTGTTTGAAGAAAAAATTACCTTAGTAATGTTGTTTCTTCTAATGGAGTCTTGCTATATTCTGACCTCCCCCTCTGCCTGCCCCTCTCAGAACCTCTGTTTTTGGGATGTGGGTGGGCAGTGCAGTGTTGGCACTTAGTAGGTGCCCACCTTGTTGTTTTTCACCCCTCCTTTCTTGGGGTGACTTGGTGTTGTGTTTTTCATTTTTTGGGTCTCCTGACTTGAGTCTTTGTTTTGGGACCAAAAAATGTGTTCTTATGTTTAGTAGCCAATTGGCTAGTGTAGGTTTACAGCTTCCACACAGGACCTCAGTGAGTTTAGCTCGTAAAGATCTGACGGTTTGAGTTTGAAGAACAACAGACAGAGTTTCAGCCGAGCTCGAGCTCAGCGTTCCATGCCTGGCATGGAAAGTTAACTCTTTCACCTCCGGAGCAGTTCAAAGGTTGGGACTCACTGCATATGTCAGAATATAGCAAGACTCCATTAGAAGAAACAACATTACTAAGGTAAGTAATTTTTTCTTTCATAGCGTGGACATTAAAAGGTCCCTCAGCTATTACATTTCACATACTAAAGATGTCAGGGATTCCCACTTACAGCTGTGTATTACCGTGGGGAAGTGGGAAAAGGCATGCCTGCATCAAAGAGGTCAGTTGCACGCTAGATAGTATCTTGCATCCAGCTAGCCTTGCTTGTAGAGCAGAAAGCAGCTAACTAAAAGAAGCTACATTTTCTTATTAATTTAACACTTATATCTTAGCAGGAGTCAGTGTCTGTTGAGTTTAAGCAAACAGATACCTTATTAGAAGTAGAAGGGGCCTTATTTAGGGTTTAAAAAAAAAAGAAAGAAAAGAAAGAAAGTCAGTGTGTGTTCTGTGCTGGGAAGGGTACTGTATCAGTTTACTTTGCTAAACCAGTAGGAGGAGAGAGCTTAATTGGGGTGTGGCCAAGACACTATAAAAGCAGGTGACTCAAATTACAAATTCCTGTTGCTAGCCTTGCTTGTAGAGCAGAAAGCAACTAACTAGAAGAAGCTACATTTTCTTGTTAATTTAACACTTATATCTTAGCAGGAGTCAGTGTCTGCTGAGTTTAAGCAAACAGATACTTTATTAGAAGTAGAAGGGGCCTTATTTAGGGTTTAAAAAAAAAAAGAAAAGAAAGAAAGTCAGTGTGTGTTCTGTGCTGGGAAGGGTTCTGTATCAGTTTACTTTGCTAAACCAGTAGGACGAGAGAGAGTTTAATTGGGGGTGTGGCTAAGACACTATAAAAGCAGGTGACTCAAATTACACTGAGCAAGGAAGAAGGAGGCTACTGAAGAATATAGGAAGTTACTGTCCCAGAACAGGAAGGGTGAGAGTTGTAAGGAGAGGAGAGAGTAAGCATACAGAGAAACAGGAGAGGGGACACAAAATAAGACATGATAGGTGTGGTGCAGTGCAATGGCTGTGGGGCGGCAGTGTTCCGGGAGACATTCTGGAGGCTGCGATGCTGCCCTATTTGCAGGCACTTCTCTGGTCTGAGGGAGGAGGTTGCCCGTCTCCAGGCTGACCTGGCTAGGATTCGTGAAACCTCCTCCCCCACCCAAGGACCACCAGGGCCAGTGCCACTACCTCAGAGGTTGCCAAGAAAGAGGAGAGGCTGGACCAGGGTGGGCTCAGGGAGGGAGAGGGTGGTGGAACAGAGTTGCATCCCTCCAGCTGTACCTCTCCACAATTCATTCACTCTTCTGGTGGATAGTGGTTCCTCTACAGAGGCACCTGCAGTGGAGACCAAGGAGGATGCTGGGAACCTTCACAAAGGAGACCCACAGGAGGGTGGCATGAGACCCCACAGGGGAAGGAAACAACTCCTGGTGGGGGACTCAATCATTAGGGGGGTAGAAATGGGGGAGGAAGGGGAGAGGGAGGTAAGGTGCCTGCCTGGCGCCACGGCTTGGAGGGACAGGAAGCAAATCCTCAGGATCGTGGGAGCAGCTGCACGAGAGAGGGAGCTGGATGTTATTGTCCACCTAGGGACAAATGACCTGGCTAGGAATGTTATCAGAGCAGTGCGAGAGGAGTTTGTAGAGTTGGGGAGGGGCCTTAGACAAGTATCGCATACAGTAACCTTCTCGGAGGTGCTGCCTGTCTATGGCAAGGGTGATGCTAGGGTATTCCTCACCAGGGAATTCAATGAATGGTTGAAAAACTGGTGTGGAGCTCAGGGTTTTGGCTTCATTGGGGACTGGGGAGCCACCTGGAGGGATGCAGACCTATACTGGCGCGATGGTCTGCATCTGTCCAGAGGGGAACCAGGATCCCTAGGTGAGGGTTTAAATGCTTCATTGGCAAGCATTTAAACTAGCCAAGGGGAGGTACTGAAAGGAGCAGGAAGTCCCAGCCTCCCCCACAAACAACAGTAATTAGTGAGGTAAACACCAAGGTAGAGAAGTCATAGGAGCAGGCCAGACGAAATGTAAAAAGGCAAAGGCAGTAAGGACAGGAATGGGGCTAAAAGGGAAGGTCATCAAAAGTGGAGGGTGATGAGTACCAATGCCAGAGGTCTGTGTAACAAGCTCCCTGAACTAGTGGCCTTGATGGAAGAGGGTTGCCTGGATATTGTGGCAGTCACAGAAACATGGTACACAGAGAACCATGACTGGGATGTCAGCATACCAGGATACACAATCTACAGGAGGGACAGGGAGGGTAAAAGAGGAGGAGGAGTAGCTCTTTATGTAAAGGAAGGGATCAAAGCAACAGAACTAAAGAGTAAACAGGGAGCAGATGAGGCACTCTGGGTCACCCTGGAGACAGGAAATGGCACAACAGTCCGCATGGGGGTTGTATACAGACCCCCATCTCAGGGGGAGGGAATGGACAAGGAAATGATAGAAGGTTTCCTCAGAATGGCAGAAAAAGGGGAGATATTGTTGATGGGGGACCTGAATATGCCAGATGTTAACTGGAGCCATTTGCTGCAGGCACATCCAAGGGCAGGGTCATTCTTGATGCCCTACAGAGGCATGCCTCAGACAGCTAGTACTGGAACCCACTCGGGAGGGAGCAATCTTAGACCTGGTTCTCTCAAATGGGGATGGAGAAAGAATCTCAGATTTAGAAGTGGGTAGCCATCTGGAACAAGCGACCACCAAACAGTGTGGTTCACGATAAACACAAGCCATACAGTCAAGCCATACAAAAGCAAAGTATTGGACTTTAGGAGGGCTGACTTTGGGAAAATGAGAGAGTGCCTCAGAAAAGCACTAGCAAATAGGCAAGAAGGAGGGGTGGAGGAACAATGGAGAGCAATCAAAACAGCCATCACAGAGGCAACAAGCCTTTGTGTAAAGTAAATCAACAAAACGCAATGAAAGAAAAAAACGCTATGGTTCTCAAAAGAGGTGGCAGGGAAGGTTAAGGAGAAAAGGATAGCATTCAGGAAATATAAGGAAACACAGAAGGAGAAGGACAGAGAACTTTATCAGTTAAAGCAGAAAGAGGCTGGGAAGGCGGTCAGAATAGCAAAGGCCCAAACCGAGGAAAGGATAGCCAACTCTGTTAAGAAGGGGGATAAGACCTTTTATAGGTACATTAGAGGCAAGAAAGACCAAAGGAGGGATACTGAGGCTTAATAAAGGGGAGGGAATGTGGGTAGAGGGTGACAGTGAAAAAGCAGGGATACTAAACTATTATTTTTACTCAGTATTCACAAAGGAAGAGGAGGGGGAGGTACCTAAACCAAACAAGAGAAACACTCTGAAGACGAGGGTCGATACCAGTCCATTTACAGAAGAAAGGGTTCTGAAAGAACTAATAAAATTGAAGGTGGACAAAGCAATGGGGCCTGATGGGATTCACCCAAGAATTCTAAAGGAACTAAGGGTAGAACTAATGACACAGCTGACTACTCTCTTTAACAAATCATGGGAGGGTGGGGTGGTACCTAAGGACTGGAGGAGGGCGGATGTGATTCCTCTTCACAAAAGTGGGAGCAGGACAGAGGCAGGAAACTACAGACCAGTTAGTTTGACCTCAGTGGTAAGTAAAATGATGTAATCACTTCTGAAGGAAAGAACTGTTGAGTACCTAGAGGCCAGTGGGGCACAGGACCCAAGGCAGCATGGATTCACGATGGGAAGGTCATGTCAGACGAATTTAATAGATTTCTTTGACTGGGTGATCAAAGTAGTAGACCAGGGAGGGGCTATGGACATGGCTTACCTAGATTTTAACAAGGCATTTGATACAGTCCCACACAAAAGATTAATACACAAGTTAGCCAGCCTTGGAAGAAGAAGAAGAAGAATCTGCATTTATGTAGCACTTTTTCATACATCCAAAGCACTTTACAAGCAATGCTAGACTGGTAGTGAAGTGACTGAATGTGTGGTGGCAGCCATATCGCACATCATCACCCACACACAGCCTGGATAATTGCATGAACCGGTTTTATGGGAAGGGGAATGTTGGCCAGGACACCGGGAATGTTCCCTACTCTTTGCGAAGAGTGCCCTGGGTTCTTTTACTTCCACCTGGGCACCCACCAGGACAACACCAGGATGGGCAGAAGGGACCTCGGTTTAACATCTCATCCGAAGGACGGCACACCCCAGCTGTACAGCACCCCCCAATACAGCACTCGGATGCCAGCGATTTTTAGGTGCAAGTCCAATCCCGGTGTGGGACGAGAACCCACGACCTTCTGGCCCAGAGGCGGATGTGCTACCGACTGAGCCACGCTCTTGGAGTGGGTCTCAGGGTGGTAGCCTGGATAAAAAATTGGCTAGACAACAGGATGCAAAGGGTAATAGTAAATGGAGTCCACAGTGAAGAAAGGAGGGTTACTAGCGGGGTACTGCAGGGTTCAGTACTGGGACCGGTCCTTTTTAATGTCTTTATAAGTGACATTGCAGAGGAACTGGAAGGAAAACTATGTCTCTTTGCAGATGACACAAAGATCTGCAACAGGGTTGATACACCAGATGGAGTGGAAAGAATGAGAAGGGACTTGGCAAGGTTGGAGGAATGGTCAAATGTATGGCAGCTCAGATTCAATGCAAAGAAGTGCAAGGTAATGCACCTGGGAAACAGAAACCCAGGGCAAGAGTACACAATGGGGGGTGAGATACTGACAACAGTAAAAATGGAAAGGGACCTGGGGGTAATTATATCAGATGACTTAAAGGTGGGCAAGCAATGTGAGAAGGCAGTAAGGAAGGCTGGGGGGATATTGGGATGCATAGGGAGAGGCATCAATAGTAGAAAACAGGAAGTTGTTATCCCTCTGTGTAGACAGTTGGTGAGACCGCATCTGGAGTACTGTGTGCAATTCTGGAGACCCCATCTCCGCAAAGACATAGACAGAGTGGAGGCTGTCCAGAGGAGGGCAACCAAAATGGTGCAGGGTCTGCACCAGAAGAAATGCGAAGAAAGACTAAAGGAGCTTAATATGTATACCCTTGAGGAAAGGAGGGAGAGAGGAGACATGATAGAAACTTTCAAGTACCTCAAGGGAATCAACAAAGTCCAAGAGGGTGGCATCTTTCAGAAAAAGAGATGTGCAAGAACAAGGGGGCACAATTTGAAGATAGAGGGGAGACGGCTCAGAGGTAATGTGAGGAAGTATTTTTTCACAGAGGGGGTTGTGGATGCATGGAACAGGCTCCCTGAGGAGGTCGTGGAGTCAAGAACAGTGGGGGAATTCAAGAATGCAGGGGACAGACATAAGGCAGTCCTAGTGGGGGGTAGAAGGAAGTAAGCTGTTGGTTAATTAGGATCTGTAGCTTATCTGTTAGGTAGGAAAATGGGCAGACTAAGTGGACCAAGCGGTCCTTATCTGCCGTCAAATTCTATGTTTCTATGTTTCTGCTACAGTAAAGCTGACAAACCACAAGAAGGATGCGCTGCACGGAGTGAGCACGTGCCTGTCGCCAACAATAAATCAGCAGGAAAGACAATATGGTAAGCACTCAGAAAGCTGAACTTATGAAATAATATCAGAACTCAGGCTGATAATTGCAACATGGAGTCCGGGGCACTTAACGTTTACCAAACGCGCAGCGTCTGTTCTACACCGAAGACCATCACAGCGACATTGTCAGCAGTCGCTGTGCTGGTCTCCACTACCCGACACTGGTGCAGGGGAGGTGTTTGCCCCCATCCCTGAACTAATTCCGACTGGAGTTAGTAAAGTACTGGGGTGCAGGGGGTAGCCCCCACAGAAAGCACTTGTCCCCGGCGATAGCACAACACCAATTGGCGGTATTGTGCTGTCGGCTGTGCCGTCAGTGGGCAATTTCTTGTCGCGGCGACGCCAGATGGAACCTGCTTAACCCCAGTGCTTGTCTTCTTCCGAGATACTTCAGCAGGGTCTTGGAGAAGACACGAAGCACAGAAGTTAAGTGCAGCAGACTCCATGTTGCAATTATCTACCTGAGTTCTGATATTTTTCATTAGTTCAGCTTTATGAGTTCTTCTCATATTATGTCTTTCTTGCAGTAAGGCTGACAAGCAGCAACCACAGGGCCTCAGGGCACATTCCACTCGTGAAACTGCTGCTTCTGTGGCAGCTGCAAGGGACATCCCCTTGCTGGAAATCTGTAAAGCGGCTGCCTGGAGTACAGTCCACACCTTCACAAAGCACTACTGTCTGCACGTTCAGTCCAGGACTTATGCTAGGTTTGGCACTGCAGTATTGCAGAACCTCTTTCTTAAATAGATTCTGTACCCTCCTCCCAAGGCACTGCTTAGTAGCTTGCAGTAGTGTCTAATACTACTAGGAGATTCCTGTATCTTGAAGAAAAAATTACTTAGTTACCACAGACAAGCAAAGCAAACATGGGTGACATCAGCCAGGCTTATCAGGACACCAAGCAGCTGTTTGCTGGGTGGTGTCCTGCAGCACAGAGTAAAAAGTCGCCATATGATTGGTTTGGCTTTTCCTTTTGAACTAGACAAAGTTTCAGTCCATCAAGACAAAACAGCGTCACAATCAGCCTGGCTGATGATTGGTGTGGCACTGTTGCTGACAGGGGGATGGGGGGCATCCAACACTGAGAGTGGGCATCCCGGTGTCGGGAAGATAAATAAGTATAAAAAATAATTGTCTGGGCACACTGGGGTGGGCTTCCAGTGTGCCACAATGTGATGGGGGATACATGCCGACTTGGTGATCGTTGGGGGACAGTTTTCTTTTTTCACAGGTTTATGTTTTTAATAACACATTTTGGCACACTGGGGCTACCAGTGTGCCATATCATTGGGGGATACATGTCAACACGGGGACTGTCTTAACAGAAAGCTGCACTGTAGCTAATGTTGAGGCGGGGGTGCAGAGAACTGAGCACTGAGAGAGAAAGCTGCACCACAGCTAATGTTTAAGCTTTTGGGGTGGGGGTCAGAGGGAGCAAAGACAGGCTGTAACTGCAGCCATGCGCATTAGTGTGCACTGTAATGTGCATGGCTGGAGTTCGGGCTACAGAAAGAAATGAAGCACTCCCATTGGTGCAGTTCATTTCTTTTAAGTAGAGAATGTGCCATGTCAGCAAAGCTGAACTGCTGTCATGAGCAGAGTGCCTAGTCATTGGTGTGCAGTGCCAAACCCATTGCAGTTTCAGCTGTAATTGGCTCTTCAGTGACACACCTCTCATTTCGCGTTATTGTCCCAAGACATTTGGTGCACAAGCACATCAAACGCAAAAATCACAGTAAGAGCCGCTCCAATTTTTTTGAGACCATTTATCCATCTACTGTATACCAAACATTTTGGATCAAATTGGTTAACAAAAAAAAAATTTGTACCTACAGTTTAGCATTCTACTTACAATTCTGATCTTGTTGATCAGTTGGGATGATGTGGTGGTATCTCTGCTTTAAGGCCTACAAAAGTGATGGTTCATCATGTAAATTTAGACTGGTGGGGACTAAGATAGGGACCAGGCAGACATGATTGACAGAGGGTCTTTGCCTGCCTGCAGAATTCTGTGTTTTTATATACGTGTACAACATTTAGTGAGTGACAATGGTAGTAGAAAATATAGAATTTTTCAGGGGCAGAGAATGCTGATAACCTCTGAATATGTAGTAGATGAAAATTCACCCTATTACCAAAGGGGAAGGAGTATATCTGCAGTGGCCCTTTTTTTATTTATCTATTTTGTACTCCTTACTGTTGCTGACACTTCTCCTTCATGTCCTCCTATATCCTGTCTCTTACCTGAATAGTAAGGACCCTGCACTCCATGTCTCACTGTCCAGCCTGACCTTAGTATTCCTGTACAATCACTCCCAACTGGCCCCCCATCCAACATAGCCCAGCCTGACTGTATCCAGGTGGTGCTGATTATTCAGGAGGATGCCATCCAACGCTGGAGACAGCGTTTCCTCTGCATTTCTTCCCTCGCCCTGTACATGATGTTCTGAGCTACTAGCTGCACATCTGCTGCTGATCTCCCTGATGGCTTCCCTCCTCTGTTTCTCATACTCCTTGCTGCTGCTTCCCTTTGCCACAGGGAGGCTGGCATGCAGTCTAGCTCTCATACCCTAGAGATAGTGACAGTTTTTTTGTAATGCATAGTTGGTTCCTGGCCAGCCCACTGTGATAAACCAAAAATGGAGCACCAATTTGGGTCACCATCAGCGAGGCAAGTGACTGCCTGAGCTGCTGCCTTGTTGAGCTGGCCTGCAGGGGTTCTGTGCTACCAAACAAGGAGGCAGTGCAAGCCCCATGTTTCTGAGAAAGGGCCTCTTTCAAGCAGAACAGTGTTTGTCTCAACGGAGAGGCAGACATTTACTGTCCTTGCCTCATCTTATTTTCCATATGAGGTGTGTGTAGAAGGCCTTAGAACCCTTATGGTTTTCATATCCGCATTGAGTTCCATCTTTTCTCCCACCATCCTCTCACTACGTTACTGTTTCCATGTATGACTATTTTGTCCCTCCCTCCACTGATTATGCCCTGGGCAGGGCAGTTTGAGGGTTTTGGGGCCCCATCAGAATTAATGAAGTCATGGGACCCCTACTTGGTTGACCTTTACCCTATGTGTTTGACTGTAGCACATACCTACACCATTTTATATTATTTTCAGTACAACCAGTGGTATTTTTAAATTACTTTCAGGGAGACAGCAGTGTTACTCCTTGGGGCTATTCTCCCATCCCATCCATTACTGCCCATCCGTCTTTTATTGACTGGGTCATAGATTGGTGAGGCATTTCATAACATCATGATGCCATATCAGAAGTAGCTGCACAGATTTTTTTTTTTTTTAAACTATTGTTATCCTCCGATGGCAGGTTGACTTCTGCGTCCGCTGAGACTTGTCTTGTGGCACCATGTGCGCCCCGGCAGATCCCCTGAGTCAGTCCGGAGGCATCATCCAGATCGGCCCCCTTGATTTCCTCCGTTTTTCCTCCCTGACTTACTCCGGGACCCCAGAAGCAGTGGTGCATGAGCGTGGAGGCGCACATGCGCACCTCAGCTCCGGACTGGGTCCCCTCAACACTCCCCGTGACCTACGTCAGTGCATCTCTCAGAGCGCCAACTCACCAGCCTTCACCAGAGGGCGGCCAAGCTCCAAGAGAGCTACATCCCTCCACCTGAGGTGGAGCGCTGCCAGCCAGCAGCTTCTCACATCCTCTCCCTCTCCCTCTCCCCCGCTGACCTCCGATGACCCAGGCTCGTTCCCGAACCCGGGTCACCGGCATGGCAAGTGGTGTGGCGGCCAGTGCCTCAACCCTCTGTGCCACCAGGCTGGCTTGCACAGCTCTTTAATGTTGTTTTAAAAATATATTAAGATAATAAATATCTAAAAAAGAATAAGGTAAACTTCTCTGGTTGGGGGCCCTCCATGAGCAGGTGACCCCCCAGCAACCACAGGGTTCGCTGATGCCCAAAATCGGCTATGGCACTGGGTGAAATCTCTCCCCATGTCACATCTTGAATGGTAGCTGCTTTTTTTTTTTTAATTTATATTTATTTGGTATTTTCGTACACACTTGCAGCATCTGTATTTCGTACATCATACAGTATAATCACAGAATACAGTTATTTGTTCAGGTTGCGTATCCATAGCCAGAGTCCCCAAAAGTTTGTATTACTTCCCCCAGAACACCTGACCCTGAGTCCTATGAAAAGTGCTGTATAATACATTCAAGGAACAAAATATGAATCTATCCCTGAGCAGTAAAGTACCCAACCCTGCCACTTAGGTCTAAATCCCTGCATGCAATCCTATAGCGTTACCATAAGACTCTCCATCTGGTAGATTTCCAGCATAATAAATCTCCAATCCTGAATGGAAGGAACCTGTTGAGATATCCATTTTCTGGTAATGGTCTTCTTGGCCGCTATAAGAAATATTGGCAACAGCATTTTGGTCCATGGGAGAGAGTGGTCTGGGTACTCAGACAGCAATATCATTTTCCTCGTCAATTCTACTGGTTCCCCTAAACAGTTAGGCAGCTCCAACTGGAGTCTGCACCAGAAATGCATTAAGAGGGGGCAGTCCATAAAATATGGCCCAGTTCTGTCAAACAGCATCCACATTGTCTCCAGCAATGGCTGTATGCAGCTGGGAGAAATTTGGTTAGGATTGCCAGAGCTCAAAAATATCTAATTCGAATTTTCCAGGAAAACTCCCGCCAAAAAGAGGAAGAGGTCACTTTAATAGCTGGCAAGCTTGCGGCAGTCCAGTCAGAAAATTGCACCTCCGAGGCCAGGTCCCTATTCCATTTGTCTAGTACAGGGTTTTAAATAATTGATTAGCAGTTTTTTTCTTGGAATGATACTAACTGTACAGAAAGTATTTATATAGATTTTCTAGAAGTACTATGTTTGTTAAACACAGTGAGGCAAGAGCTATGCAGTTTCACAAAGTTTTAGCACTTTTATGAGTAAAACACTAATCAATTTTTAGAGTTAAATAAAACCCTGTAGTATTGACTGTGTCGAATCTCCCAGTAGGTCTCTTAATGCCTTATATATGTTCCCTATAAGGTGTCCACATTGGTTCCCATGAATGGAATCAATGAAAATTTTTAGCAAAGGTGGGTTTGGGGTAGGGAGTTTAGCAGCAAACGTCCGATGGCGAAGTATATAATTCCTCACCTGGAGGTATCTAAACAAATCTGTACCTCGGAGTCCGTATTAGACTTTGAGCTTATCAAAAGGAAAGACCACCCTCTCATCCAAGAACTGGAACAAGTGTGATAGACCAGATTTGTGCCAATGGGAAAAACAGGTCCATATCGGAAGGCTGAAAAAGATCACCCTTGGAGACGATTTTACAAAGATCATATGCTGGTTTTATTGCTGGTCTATTTCTTAACCTGTACCAGACCTGCAGAGTATGGGATGTTATCTGTGCGAAAAGTCTCAAGGAAGGTGTATTTTTAGTAGATGAAAAAAGAAGAGCAGAAATATCATACGTATCATTTAAAATGAACGAGTTTTCCAGGGTGCTGAAAAGCTGTCAGTCAGCCAGTTGATGAGGGTACGAAGAAATGCTGCCTGGGCATAAAGTTTAAGATTAGGTAAGTTTGCCCCCCCTTGAGCAGTAGACAGCTGAAGGATAAAGAGGCGAACTCTGGAACGTTGTTTGCCCCATATAAATTTAGAAAGTAGTTTGTCCCAGGACTTAAAATAAAAAAAAGAGGGGAAGTAGGGTATGTTTTGGAAAAGGTAAAGGAGCTGAGGGAGGACATTCATATGGATAGTTTAAATCCATTGAAAGAATGACAACGGAAGAGATGACCACCTTTCCAAATCTTTGTGTACTGTAATGGTAAGTGGCTCATAGTTCACCATCTCCAACATCTCCTGATTTAATGGAATGTGTATTCCTAAATATTTTATCTTCGTTGATCTACATCATGGGGCGAAGGCGATGAACGATGTTTGTTGGGGAAAAATTAAAAAGAAGGGCTTCTGATTTTACAATATTTAATTTGAATCCTGCTATAGCCTCATATTTCTGAAGAATTTTCCAGACTGCAGGGATAGAGGTATCCGGGGAAAGGAGGGTTACAAGAACATCATCAGCAAACATACTGACTTTATACTGCTGTTGTCCCAGTGGAATGCCTTCTACCTCAGAAGAAATTCTGAGAGCCATCCCCAATAGCTCCATATAAAGGGCAAATAAAGGGGGAAAGGGAGCAACCCTGCCGAGTACCCCGGGATAAGATAAAAGGGGGAAATACCCCTCCATTAACTGTCACATATGCCCAGGGAGCAGCATAGATGCCCTTCAGCCATTTCAGAAATGACTATGGAAAATGGAAAGGCCTTCTCTGCATCTAAACTAATGGCCGCTGCAGGGATCCGCCAGTCTCGTATGTACTCGATAAGTATTAAGGTCCTACGGATATTGTCTGTAGTGTTTCTATTTTTAACAAAGCCAGATTGGTTGTAATGAATTAGGCAGGGCAGGATCTTCTCCAAATGAGAAGCCCATATATCTGTGAAAAGTTTGTAATCAGTGTTAAGGATTGAAATCGGTCGATAGGAGGAGGGGTTAGTGGGGTAAGTGTTTTGTTTTACTAGGGTGGCCAATGTGGCGTAGGCCCAGGAGGTTGGAGAGGGGGAACCCTCCGCAACCTCTCTAACTATAGAGAGTGACTTGGGAGAAATCTCACTCCCAGATACCTTATACCATTCAGACGGAAGCCCATCGGGTCCCGGACAATGGTGGGAAGAAAGAGATTTAATACAATGGGAAATTTCGTCAAGTGTAATAGATGATTCCAGCAGGCCCCATTGAGCCACAGTAAGACGAGGGAGGAGGATATTGCTCAAAAAGGACAGTCTCTCTTCAGGGGTAGACAAATTATCTCCCTGATATAGGTATTGATAGAAAGTTACAAAAGAGTGGATAATATCCTCCTCGCTATGTGATAGGTTCCCAGAGATTGGATCTTTAATCTTTAAGACGGTTGTGGAGGCCTTCTGTCCCCGAAGGCGCTGAGTGAGTCTACGAGTGCCCTGGGGTCACCCCTCATATCTGGCCTGTTTTAGATAGAGAAGGGCCTGCTGAATCTTTATGTCCATCAATTTCTGTATCTCCGCTTTTGTTTCTTGGATCTTTTGTTGGACCTCTCGGTCCCCTTCTGTGTATAGTAGTTGGTAAGCATTTAAGTGTTCCAGAAAAGTATTATATTTGAGTTCTACCTCCTGCCGCCTCTTAGAGGCGTATGCTATGGTTTCCCCCCTGAGTGTTGCCTTTAAAGTGTCCCTAACCAAGGCCTCCGAGATATTTTGGCAGTATGTTCCTGAAGAAAAAGGGGAATGCGCTTCTTAATGTATTCCACATATTGCATGTCTTTTAGCAAGATCGAGTTAAAGTTCCACAGCGTTTGTTTTTTCTCCCTATCTAAATCCAGTCTGAGAATGAGAGAATGGTGGTCAGAGAGGACCATAGGGTTTATTGTGATGTCCTGCACTAAACCTTGGTGTTCACAGGTTACCAAAAGTAATCTATTCTGGAATAGGTGTGGTGCCTATTCGAAAAAAAAAAGTAAAACCCTTGTCAAAAGTAAATAAACGACGCCAGACATCTACTATGCCCAAGTGGTCCATATTGTGTTTTAAATATTTAGTTATGCCTGGTTGGTGCCTGTGGCAAGAGCTGGAGCTATCTAAGTGGGCAGACATAGTAATATTTAAATCCCCACCTAAGATAAGCTGTCCTCGGTGGAGGTCCATTACCCATCCCATTAAATGTTGAGCAACAGAGGGTTTTGACATGGTAGGCAAATAAGCACTCACCAGTGTCACTTCTTGGGAGTGTAATTTCCCCTGTAAAATAATGGTAGCTGCTTTTTAAAGTCTAGGACTGTAAGGCCTGCAGGATTTTTTTGACTGGGGTTAAAGACACACATATTTGCCACTCGTAGCTGTAGGTGTGCATACCGGCTAGGATCCCATGCCTGGCTGGCCTCGCCAACTTGGCGGGGCCCAAAGTTAGCCTACCTCCAATTGTGACAATGTCCCCTTGGACAGCGAGCTCCTCACCACACCAGTCCACTGGTTACATTAACACTCTAATTGCCTAGCTACCACCTTATATAGGCAAATATAATACCATGTGTTTAGTTGCCACTGCAATTACAACTTTGTCTGTACCCTACTAGTGTTGTACCTAATTTACCACTGTGTATACTCAGTGAACAATGTAGCTATGTAACCCTGTGTTTGTCTCTGTATACTTGACGAGGAGCCTTTGGAAACGAGTCTATGACTCAAAGGATTGTAATTCCGATATGTATAAATAAATAAATAGAGATGCAGCTTTAATTTTTTTATTTGAACACTAAATGACCTCTACTCCTTTTCTTTTGTGGTAGGAGACCTTGAGAAAGAGAAGCAACGTCTTCAGCGTATCCTGGCTACAGGAAAAGATGGTCCAGAGCCCAAGCCAGAACAACGAACCATCCAGAAGGAGAAAGAAGAAGTCATGGAAATCGACAGGTTTGAGGAATGTACGTACAATGGAGAGAGTGAGGTAGAGCGGTTTCTCCACTCTTTAACTGAAACAGTTTGAGAAGCATGCTTCTCATGCACTCAGGTGTCAATGTTGCCTTATCTATATTAGGCTTGCATTGCAGTTTTACTAAAAAAGGCTATTTCTAGGGACATGGATATGTTGTTCATCCACACTCATCGGCAGTATCCTTGCCGCTTTAAATCTTGCCGGAAGGTCTTCAAGCTTGCTCCTCCCACCCACCCGGGTGGTATAACTCTCGGCTCCGCCCCATGACGCCAGATCTTCCTTACCACTTGGAAGCTCAGGTTCCCTCCTTAACGCTCTGCGTTTGTGACTGGTTCCTATTTCTCCGTTTGCGGATTTAAAATAATATTTTGCAAAAGACTTCAGTCTTGATCCTCGCGGCTACGATGGATAAATCGACTCCAGATTTGGAGATGCCCATGCGGCAGAAGATGTCTCGGACGGATCCACACTCCACGTGTGTCTACTGCTTAGGCCTTGAGCACGACCCGCGGGCTTGCGACCTGTGCTCATCTTTCTCGGCCCTCGTCCTCAGAAGCCGTGCTGCCCGATTGCAACTGGGCCGTCCGAAGCGTTCCCTCGGTGAAGTCCAAGGAGGCCCGGTTGGCGGTGTCAGCGGTAGCGGGCCTCGGCGGATCAGCTCGGCGGATGGTACGCCCCTCGAAGAGGGAGCGGCGGGGCGTATCTTCCTCGGCAGCGGCATTTATCGCTCTCTCTGGGTTCTTCCTGCACGGCTTCCTTTAAGGAGCTTTGTCTGTCCCTCTCCACTAAAGGAAGGGCCTGCGTCTGCTGGACCTTTTCTCGGTCAAAAAGAGGACAAAGGGGGAATCCCTCGTCGGCAGCTCTTGGGAGGCGGGAAGGTCCCTCTCCCGGGCACGTCGACCGCCGGCCGGTCGACCGCGCCGGCCGACCACTGGCCTCCGCGGTGTCCCCGTCAGGTCAGTTGACGAGACTCCCACTGATGAAGTCGAGATTTTTCTCGACCCATTGGACGGGCTGTCGCCTTTAGCAGCCGAGATTCCCCTCTCCCCGTTCCCCGGGAGGAGTTGAGGATCCCGTGGGCTCGCCTGTGCCTCCGGTTCCGGAGCCCTCGGACGGACCTTCCGAGGCGGAAGGGTGTCGGTTCCGGCCGACACCTCCTGCACCGACCCGAAATTCCGGGACTCGATCTCGGTCTCCGGACCTCTTCAGCGGTCCAACCCGTTCCCACCGTCATGGCGGTCTGGTCTCGGCACGCGGTACGTCAGCGTCGCAGCAATCTCAAAATCTCCTCTCCTCGGATGAGGAGGCTTGGCGTAAGTCCGTCGGCAGATGCGAGACCTTATGTTTAACAGCTCCTCCTGGCGGGGAATAAGCCGACTCGAGCGCCTTCCCGGCCATTAAGTAGCTGTCACGGGCAGCCGACACAACCCCTCGACTTGCCGAGGACCTATACCCAGGCGGTTGTTCGGCCAAAACCAGCTGCTCCACCGATTGCGGTGGAACCTCCGCCTCCACAGCCACCAATTGGGGCTCCGACCAAAGATTCTCGGTCGGCTAAGGTTTACCCATCGGCTGTCAGTTACCCTCACTCCCGACCGACCTCGGCAGGTGAAGGGTGGCTCAGGCCAGAGGCAGCTCTTGAGGACTCTTCGAGTCCGAAGATGATTCCTCCTTCTTCTCAAGCGACTGGACTTGGAGTCTTCAGGAGGTCAGCCAATGGACGATAGCCGTCGTCCTTCCTAGGACTGCTTGACTCATCTCGGAGTCTACGGGATGGAGCTCGAACCCGTTCCAAAGCGGGCCAGGTATCCTCACGGAGATTCTGGACCGGGGGATTCTCCGGCGGAGGCCTTTCCGGTGGCGAGGCCATAGTGGGTCCAGCACTGGAACTTTGTGGCGCCCTGCTTCCTGCCCTGCGCCTTGGCCAGGATGGCCAGGAAGTATCACGGTCCCCCGGTTCCTTGTCCGGTTTTGGAACACCCTCTGCTGAGGTTGGTTACCGACAGCGTTTTCCAGCCCGGCGCGCGCCAGGATGTGGACAAACCTCCTGACAAGGGTCCAAGAAATGGACTATGTCGAGGCGAAGTCTCGCTCGTCCTCTCTAAGCCTTGTCAGGCCAGTTGACCGTCCTCATGGCACATTTTCTCATGCCCTGTTGGGCTCCCTGGATGAGGTCATCCCTCATCTTCCGCCGATCTGCAGACTACGGTTAAGCAGGTGCGGGACCAGAGCAGAACAGTGGCCAAACAGCAGCTCAGACTGCTTTGGATGTGGGGACTCGCCTTTCAGATCGGTGGCGGACGCGCAGTGGCTATCGTCGGCGGGCTTGGCTGAGATATCCACCTTTACTCGGATACCCAGCACAAGGTTGGCGGATGTTCCCTTTTGAGGACTGACCTCTTGACCCTGGGGTGGAAGGTCACCTGCAGAGGATCGAAGTCCAATGCCATGGACTCGGTCTCTTCGCTCAGAAGGACAAGGCCGCAAACCACAGCCTAAGCCCTTTAGGTCCTTCCTGTGCCTTTGCGCCTTGACCAACAACGTCAGGGCCAGCAGGCTCGGCCTTGGCATCCCAAACCCAAGCATCCGGCTTCCTCTAACAGGAGGCAGGAGGAAAGGGCCCAGGAGGTCCCTCGGCGGTCCCTCCTCCAAGCCTGCCCAGTGGCGGGCTGGGGGTGTCGCCCCATCCGTCACCCTACCCTAGGTCCCCCGTGGGGGCCGGCTCGGCACTTCCGTTCCGCCTGGTCCGCTGTTACCACGGACAGGTGGGTCTTGAGAGGTGGTGGGAAGAGGCCTGCCTCTGGAATTCGAGCAGGCACCACCCTTCCAGAGCCGTGCCCCTCGGGGCTTCGGGATCCCCAGCCTCACTGGCGGCTCGTCGAGCCGACATCGCTCTCCTCCTCCAGAAGGAGGTGGTAAGAGAGGTGGTGGACCCTCCTTCAGACCCAGGGTTTGTGTCCAGGTACTTCCTGGTTCCGAAACGGACGGGGGGCTGGCGCCCCATTCTGACCTACTCACGACCTAAACAAGTTCCTAAGGTCTCGAACCTTCAGGATGGTCACTCTGGCTCAGATAATACCATCCTTGGAGCGGCGTGTGGTTCTGCTCTCTGGACTTGCAGGGCAGCGTTTTTCACGTCCCTATCCGTCCGTCTCACCAGAATTCCCTCCCTTCCGGCGGAAGGATCTCTTTGATTCAAGCCATGCCCTTGGCTTGTCTCCAGCTCCCAGGGTCTTCACCAAATGCATGGCAGTGGTGACAGCATTCCCTGGCGCCGAGGGGTCGGGTGTACCTTACCTGGACGACTGGCTGATAGCAGCTCCCTCCAGGAAGGAGGCGGAGTGGTCCAGAGATCTGGCCCTCAGGTCTGCTCTCAACTGGGCCTCCTTGTCAGCAGAGCCAAGTCGGACCGAGCGAAGCAGGTGATTTTATTCATCGAGGCGCAGCTCGACTCTCTTGAGCCAAGCGCGCTCCGCCCGGACAGGGCCGAGGTTCTTTCCTCCTTTGCCCGATCATTTCTGGTTGGGCAATCGCCTGCCGGGACTTCCTGCGCCTCCTGGGTCTCATGGCGGCCTGTACCAGCGTGGTCCGTTGGGCCGCTGGAACATCGTCCCTTCAGTGGGGACTGGCCAGCCAGTGGTCTGGCAGCTGCGATCCCTTGGACCAGCTTGTGTCGGTGACACAGGGGATGTGGAATGCTCTCCAGTGGTGGACGTTCCAGATCAATTGCAGGAGGGCATCCCGTTCGTCCGCCCGAGCAGCCGGTCTCTCTGTCGACCGATGCCTCTCTGATGGGTTGGGGTGCCCATCTGGGGAACACCGGGCTCATGGCCTCTGGTCCCAGCGGAGTCCGATGCCACATCAACCTGCTGGAGCTCAGGCGGTCCGCTAGCTCTCACGCCTTGCTCCGTTCCTCCGGGGTCAAGTGGTCGAGTCAGGCGGACAATACCACGACCATGTACTATCTAAACCGCCAGGGGCGGGGCCGGCTCCATGCTTCTGCTAGGAAGCTCTCGCATTTGGTCACTCGTGCGCAGCCTGGGCGGATCTCCTAGCCATTCACGTGGGAGGGCCTCCAACACCCTGGCCGATCCCTGAGCCGGATAGGGCTGCATCCACAGTGGTCTCTCCTCCGGAGTAGTACAGCATCTGTTCTCCCTTTGGGGCACACCTCAGGTGGACCTGTTTGCCTCCACGGAGAGCGAAGCTGAGTCTGTTCCATGCCCGCCCCCTCAGCAGGGCTCGCTGCAGGGGATGCCTTCTCGAGCAATGGACCCCGAAGCCTCTTTACGCCTTTCCCCATTTCCCTTGATCCACAAGGTGCTTCTCAAGCGAGGGAGGACAAGGCGCAGGTGATTCTGATAGCCCCAGACTGGCCTCGCCAGTTCTGGTACCAGATCTCCTCAGTCTCAGCTCCAGGACTCAGCGCAGCTTCAGCTCGCCCGGACCTGCTCTCAGTCAATCAGGGAAGGTGTTCCATCCGGACCTTCAATCCCTGCACCTGACGGCCTGGTTCCTGGCGACTAGGTTCCAGGCTTTGGGTCTTTCCGGCGAGGTCCTCAATGTAGTTGAGGCGTCCGTGAGTCGACCAGAAAATGCTATGCCTTCAAATGGAAAAGGTTTTCCATTTGGTGTCAGAACAAGGGCTTGGACCCTTCCTCCTGTTCCTTGGCAAGCATCTTGGACTATTTATGGTCCCTTTCTAGTCAAGGGCTTAGGTCGGCGACCCTAAGGGTGCACCTGGCAGCCATCTCTGCTTACAGGCGGGCGGCGGGAAGCAGTCGTTGCGCGGAGAAGGTGGTCTGGCGCTTTTCAAGGCCTTGATCACATTTCCCCTCAGTGAGAACCCCCACCTCCGTGGGATCTACTGCTGGTACGGCAAAGCTCATGGGCAAGCCATTCGAACCTATGCACAGGTGTGCCTCTCTCACCTGTCGTGGAAGACCGCCTTCTTGGTGGCTATCCGTCAGCCAGAAGGATGGGAGAGCTCCAGGCGCTCCATCGAGTCTCCTTACCTGGTCTTCCACAGGGACAAGGTTGTCCTCGCCCCACCGAAATTCCTTCCGAAGGTGGTGTCGGAGTTTCACCTAACCAGGTGTTGACTCTGCGGTGTTCTACCCAATCACACCTCGGAGGCCGAATATAGGCTCCATACTCCTGGATCCTAGAGAGCAAGCTTATTATAAGGAGGCATACGGCTGAAATTGGGAGAGGTTGCCAGCTGTTTGTCACCTACGCTGAAGCCGCATCTGGCAGACCTGCAGCCAAGCGGACGATAAGCAGGTGGGTAACCTCCTGCATAGATCTCTGCTATAAGTTAGCGGGCATGGAGCCTCCCAGAGGATAGAGCTCATTCTACCGCCATACTGCTGCGGTGGCTGCTTCCAGGGACGTCCCTATCCAGGAAATCTGCAGGGCTGCTACCTGGAAGTCAGCAAACACCTTCATTACCCACTACCACATCGACCTTGGTCACGCGGGATGCTGGTTTTGGGGCCTCGGTTCTCAGTCTCTCTTTCCCAAGTAAGTATATGGGGTGTCGTCTTGCCTCCCTCCTCCCGGAGAACTGCTAGAGTCTGCCAATGAGTGTGGATGAACAACATATCCATGTCCTAGAAATACAGGTTACTCACCTGTAACAGGAGTTCTAGGAATGGTATATGTTGTCAACCATACCCCACTCCACCCCACCTCTCTCGGCTCGACGCGACAACCTGAGCTTCCAGCGGGCCAGATCTGGCGTCATGGGGCGGAGCCGAGAGTTATACCACCCGGGTGGGTGGGAGGAGCAAGCTTGAAGACCTTCCGGCAAGATTTAAAGCGGCAAGGATACTGCCGATGAGTGTGGATGAACAACATATACCATTCCTAGAACTCCTGTTACAGGTGAGTAACCTGTATTTTCAGAGCCTGATAGATAATTTGTTTTAGACGTTAGGACTGTGAAATTTAATAGGCACTTTCTCAGTCCTAGGGTCTCTTAAACTTTGAAATTTCAGTAAAGTTATGAAACCTAATGTAGGTATCGTGTAGGTATAAGTCCTTTGAGGGTTTTATAAAAAAAAAAAAAAAAAATTTTACGTTTTTTGCTGGTCATGCATGCATGCATGTTAAGAAAAACTCACTTGTTAAAAAAAGGAAATGCTTCAACAGAACGCATCTAAAGAATTTCCCACACAACGTAAACTGTTAAACACACAAAGCTACAGCTGTGAAATCCACCTTGTTTTAAAATTGTTACTGCACAATCATTTGCCAGCATTTGAAACAGTCACAAAAGCAAAAATAATATACGAATGATTAAATGGGATTGATAAAAGCATACTCACAAAACCATTTTTTTTTTAAATACATATTTCCAGAAAAAATGACAATATCTACCCATACAAAATATCACGGCTTCTTCCATTTCTAACAACTGGAATCCAACGATAACTTATATACAAATCTGTATCATCTCTATGGTGAGTGGTGTCCTGGAGAATAGAATTAAATACTAATTTGAGAATTTAGAACTATATTCAAACTTTGCACAGTGGTCATGCTCCCCCTACTGGCTAAATGCCAGATCTTCCTGGACTAAAAGTCTCCACCACTCATTAACACTAATGGGACTACGCCAGAGGCACAAGGAGGGTGGTGCCGGGATAGAACCGTGCATGCGCAGTGCTGCGAGGCTAGCTCACACTGCATAGTCTATCTCGGCATCGACCCTCCAACCGTCTCAGTTCCTTTTCTCCTGCCATCGAGTGCGCTTCGATGACAACGTCACTCGCCTGCTGAGAGCCGAGTCTTCATCTATACGACAGCAGCTATATAGCCATTCAGTATTTGCTTAACTTACCATTCTTAGTGTATTTTTATGTAAAAAAAAAAAAAGAAGAAATTCTCAGCCTGTCATCAACGGAGTCGACCTTGATGGTAGCGGAGATGGTAGGGAGACTTCGTTTGAAAGCTGTGATGGCAATGCGGCTGTGTCTGGTCCGCCGCCCTTTGTGGAGGGGATGACCCCAGGCAGTCTGGTGCTCGGGGAGTCTGCCCATAGCACAGATGTAGCGGTTCCGAGACCTGGCTCCGCTTGACCTCAAGCTCTTCTTCCTCCTGTTGGTGGAATAAGAATTGGTACCACTCGAGGTTGCCCTCTGGTATGTCTGTGCGGGGACTGTCACTGGTTGAGAGCGGTAAGCCTGAACCGACTCCGTTAGGTTCCCCTATGGCTCTGCTCTTAACGGCTGTGATCTTTGACATCGGTTCCCATCTCTGTCCTCGATGGGGTTCTGGTGAGCAGTTTCACCTCTGGGCCGCTCTTTTAGAGCAGGGGGTACGGCGTCTCCCCAGTTGTCCTGTCCAGTGGACCTGGTTCCGGGGCCTTTGGGCCTTGGTGCTGCTGGGCTGTGGCTGGGTCGGCCTGGCCAGAATGTGCGTGGTGCCTTCTCTGGTGCCATTGACACCAACTCCTCGTGCCTACCCCCCTCTGCTTTTTCCCTGCAGGGGCCAGCATGGGTATCGCTTTCCTTCTTCCCCTTTCTGCAGGTCCAGGTCCAGAAGTGGTTCTGGTGCCACGCGTTGCACCGGCTCTGTCTGGCACCATGTCTGGTGTCGGCGCTCTGTGTGCTGCCACCTTGTGTGGCTCCATGTGGTGCCTGCGGCATCATGTGGCACAGTCATCGTCATCGTGCGGTGCCGGGTGTGGCGCCTTGTGTTGTGCTGGTGCCACAAATGGCGCTGAACTCCTCCCTGTTCCAGGTGGTGCATCTCTCTGGCCTGGACCTGCCTTTTGGAGGTTATTTTGGGGTAGAAGTGGATCTGGATGAGTCTCTTCCTCTTCTGCTTTGTCGAACTCACAGTAGCTGACTCATTTTATGGGCTGGAATGCAAGCCCTTTGTATCAGTGTGATGGCAGATGTTCTTTCCAGTTCTTTTTCCTCAGAGATATGGGGTCCGCCACAACATTTCAGTATTCATCTGTGGACCAAAGCAGACTTCTACGTCTTGTGTTCCTACATTCCTCAGTACAAGTACATCCTGTGGAACACACTTAATGCAATGGTCGAGAGCCTCCTGAAATCTAACGTTCCATTGCTAGGGGCATATAGCCCAATAATCAGCTGAAAACTCTTTCGGACACCTACATCTCTGCCTCTAGGGCAGCTGCCACTGGCAGCAGGTGGTTAACTTCTCCTTGATGGTGCTTATCTGTTCAGCTAGAGGCCCCTCAGAACAATAGGGCTGCCATTTAAACCACAAAATCCTCGTAACAGGCAATTCTGTCAAGGTAGAGGCCTAGGTGCCCTTTTCAGGAACCAACCTCTCCTCCCCAAAGAGAGTGCAGCAGACTGCACAGGGACCGAAAGCACCCTATACTAACCTCTGTGGATCCAGCATAGGCCCCACCCCAGCTTTCTGAGGGGGGCACCTCTTGGCGGTAGGAGGGATGCCTAATTTGGTTTTACAATCAGTGGAAGTCCATTACAGAGGACCTATAGGTCATCAGTATTGTCCGAGAGGGATACTCTCCCAGTTTCACAGATTTCCACAGACGGCAACCCAGTCTCTTCACCTCTCAGTCACACACTCTCTGCTTCTGAGATACGGGGCCTCTGTGGATACTGGGCAGTAAAAGTCATTCCTCAACAGAGTGAAGCACAGGTTCCTATTACATTGCTTCTGGTTCCAAGTTAGCAGGCGGCATGCGCCCATTTGTCGACCTTTGAAGGTTAAACAAGTACCTGTTCAGGGAAGAGTTCACTAAACCTCGATGTCCAGATTTTCACTTGCCGGGCATTTGGCTCCTAGCCACCCCATCCAGTTAAGAGACACAGGAAGCAGCCGCCACAGCTTCTCAGTTGTTCTCTCCAGGTTCGGAGAAGGTGCCAGTTTATCTTCCCAATAGCTCCTCTTCTCAAGAGCCCTCCTGGATACCTCCAAGGCATAAGTTTCATTCCAGAGGATGGGAGAAATGACATCTTTAGATGGCTCATTACAATACGGAAAATTAATCTATTTGGCCTCTTTTTTGGTTGAGCGGATGCTGGGACTCTGGTCGTTCTCCGCAGCAAGCAGTGGTCTCCAACCACGCATCTGCAATCCTCCATACAAGATGACAGAACCTTGGGAAAAATCCATGAGGGGCTCATTGTCAAGGCCTCCACACTCAGGTGTGGAGCCAGGAGAAACCTCATCTTGTCATACATTTCTTAGAGATGAGAGTTATCTTATAGCAAAGTCCTGGAGGATGCCCCCTGCCACGAAGTGTTCCCTCTTTGGAAGGACATTAAAGCTGTGATGTATTACATCAGCAAACAGGGTGGGGTGTCCCCCTACCCTCTCTACAGTAGGGCCATGAGGTTGTGAGAGTGGTACCTTGAGCACGATGCGTCAATTCCAATTTTGTACAGTCGCTTTTGACGAGTGGGACAGCTCGGACCTGGTCCTCTTTGTATCCCCTCTCAATGCAGAACTGCCTCTGTCCTGCTTCAGAAATCTGGACCTTAGTGTCATCTGTCAGGATGTGTTCACAGCAATATTCAAGATGCTCCCTATACGTTTTCTTCCTATTCTCTTAATTCAGAGGGTGCTGATACAGTAAAGTTGTATGCACAGGTGGGCAGGATGATTCTCATCATCCCAGACTGGCCTCGTCAGATTGATTTGCATTGATCTACAGTCTGTCAGAAGTTCCCCCGAGGTGACTACCTCTACGAGTGGACCCTCTGACACAGGGATTTTAGTCCATCCTAGATTGCGCTTTCATCATCTTCATGCCGGGTCCAGGGGAGATGGAAATGGACAAGCTCTAGTTTTTTCCAGACCATTGTGGACATCTTCTAAGTTGTGCACTGGCCTTCAACTAGGAAGGATTACGTGGCTAAGTGGAAACCCTTCTCCATCTGGTGTGCAAATCCCATATGGACCCTTCAGTTGCCCACCAGGCAAGGTGTTGGAGTGCCTCTTGGACCTGTCAAACGCAGGTCAGCCATACTTGGCGGTGAAGGTACACCTCTGCGTGTTTTCAGTTTATCATGAGCCAATAGATAGCTTGTCACTGACTCAATTACCATTCATCAAGTTTTGCTTCATTAACTCCAGAAGTAAGGGGAGCACTTCCTTCACTCTCTGGATGTTCGGACGGTTCTGCAATTCTACATCGATAGAACAAAGAGTTACATAGCCAAGCAACTATTGTATCTTCAGCATGCCCCGGCTAGGTCAGACTGTTGCCATGAGATGTTTTCTGCTTGGTTGGTAGCATGTCTTTGACACTACTAATCCATGTTACAGGCCAAGTTGTATAGCCAGGTTCACACCACTCCATCAGAGCGGTTGCGGCTTCCTAGCGGAGTTTCATAATGTAACCGTTGCAGACATCTGCAAGGTGGTGAGTTGGAGCTCAGTGCATACCTTTTTAAAGTACTATGCTCTGGATGTCCATGCCAGACAGCTCTCTTATTTGACAGGACAGTCCTTATGGACTTCTGTCCTGAGTGAGCTCTATCTCTGACCGCCCTACTCGGGGAAGGGGGGTGATGTTTAGCTCGGTACTCTCCCATTAGTGTGAAAGAGTGTGGTGGAGACTTCTAGTCCAGGAAGATATGGAAATTATGTACTTATCGTAATTCTTGATCTTCTTGGATGAAGTTTCCACCACTCATTCTCACTCCCACCCACCATCCCCCGAGCTCACTCGTTCTGTTTTTGGTCTTCACTTCGTTATTGTTCGGACTGTGAAGACCTTGTTCAGTTAACCCTTCTTACATGGGTCATCCGGGCCTCCACATGCTCGGAGCTTGGGGTTAGGTTTTCTTTCGTTAGTTTATGCTGCACCTCCTCGGTCGAAAAGGTACTGAGGCGGTTGGAGGGTCGATGCCAAGATAGCCTATAGAGCATTCTGTAGAGCTAATTGTTCTAACTCAAAGTTTATTACAAACCCGTCTGGTTTGTGTTTAGAGATACTAACTTGAAATCATTCTGTTCTCATAAACAGTAGATCATTTGGGGTTCAGTGCTGAACTGAAGTGGTATGAATGAATGTCTGTGAGAAACTGCCTTGTCTGTATCACAGATGTCAGTACTCTGTCATCAAAACTCTGCATTCTGTTCTGGCTATATAACACAGGGTTGTTTAAAGGAAAACTGCACCCTCATATCTTTTAAATGTCATTTGTTTCCATGTCAACAGACAACTTTTTTCATGTAGCTGTTAAAGATGTATGCAACTGCTTCAGTTAATTTTCACACTTCATACTAGGTCCTGTCACTGTCCTGGGAGGGTCCATTTCGTGGTTGTTGAAATCTCATTGTCCCTGAGAGCTGCATTAGCATATGCGAACATGATGTCAGATCATCCAAATTTATATCATGTATCTATCCTGAAATAACAAATACCCTGCAAAAACACTCTGGAAACTTATAAACCAAATGGAGTTTAAAGGGGGAAAAACCTGCTTTACAACTCAGACAGCTTGTAAAACTCACTAAAGGTAAATGTAGTATTTCACACCTTCTTGCAGTTTGTTTCTTTTAAAACTACTTAAGCAGACAGGCATACTGGGGAGTTTAATGATTGATTACGCATCACATTCTCATATGCTAATGCAGCTCTCAGAAACAATGAGATTTCAACAGCCATGAAATGGATCCTCCCAGGACAGTGACAGGGCCTAGTATGAAGTGTGAAAACTAACTGAAGCAGTTGCATACATCTTCAACAGCTGCTTGAAAAGAGTTGCCTATTGACATGGAAAAAAATGACATTTAGAAGATATGAGGATGCAGTTTTTCTTTAATGGATATAAAATAAATCTATATTCCATTAGTTCATAGAAGCAGTGTGTCTTTGATGTAGCCTCAATAAATATGTTCATGTGATAACAATGTTGTTTACATGTCAGATTGACAAACCTGTGTCTGCTACACTCTGCTATTTCAGGAACATGTACTGTATGAACTCATAAAATTCAGTTCTTTGAGGGTTTCTGTATGAAAATACATCATGTATGTGTATGTGTATAACTATAAATGTTATATGGCATCCTGATGCCCCTGTCTCCTGCCCAATAGGTGAGGCAGCAGCAGCTCTCTGCTTCCCCCTTTCCCATGCCCCAAAAGCCCCCATCTCCTGCCCTCATATGAGGCTGCTGCAACCTGCTGCCCGCTGTCTTCTCCACACAGTCAGGGGTGCTGTACCCTGCTACCTCCTGCACAGACAGTTTAGGCTGTCACACCCTGCTACCCTCTGTCCCCACCCTGTAGCACAAGATGAAAGTATTTTTTGTATTTTCTATTGGGTAGTTTTGGGCAGTGTACCAAATGATCTGATTCTAGTGGCAGGGAGCAGCATGGTGCAACAACTCTAACTGTGGGGGCAAGAGGCTCTATAGTGCAGCAGGGCACAGTGGTGTTGGGGGACAGAGGACAGCATGGTGCAGAAGCCTTGACTATGGTGCAGGACACAGTGGGGCAGCATGGTGCAGCAGCCCAAACTGTGAAGGCAGAGGCTGTGGGAATCCAGGGCTTAGCAGACACAGCAGCCCTGTCTGTGGAGACAGGAAAAGGGGTCAACAGTGAGCACTGGCCCTGACTGTGGGGGTGGAGGACAGAGGGAAGTGGGGTGCAGCAGCCTCAGCTAACAGACAGGAGACAGGGGCATAAGGATGCCATATACTGTTTCTAGTTATACACATACATGATGCATTTTCACACAGAAACCCCACCCACAAAGGATTGAATTTTATGAGTTCATACAGTACATGTTCCTGAAATAGCAGTGTGGCAGACACGTTTGTCAATCTGACATAAAAATAAAATTGTTTTCACATGAACCTATTTATTGAGGCTACATCAAAGACACACTGCTTCTATGAATTAACGGAATGCAGATTTATTTTACATCCATAAAACAACACTGTGTTATATAGCCAGAATAGAATGCAGAGTTTTGATGACGGGGAACTGACATCTGTGATACAGACAAGATAATTTCTCACAGACATTCATTCATGCCACTAAAATTCAGCACTGCACCCCAATTGATCAATTTTTTATGAGAACAGAAAGATAGATTTTAAGCATATCTCTCTAAACACAAGCCAGATTTGTTAGTAACTAACTCTGAGTGAAAACAATTAGCTCTACAAACTGCTGTAACTAGGAACTCCAACAGCTTATTCAGTCAATCAGGGATTTAACTGGTGAAGAAGCAGGCTAGATATGTATGGTGTCACTGCTCACTGACAGGGACAGAAACGTCTTCACTGTTTCAGTTACTGTAGAGCACATTAACAGATGCTGATTTAAAGAAAACCACAAAACCAAACAACATGCTATTTTTAGGAAACACTAATCATGACACAGGGACATGTATTCAAGTGAATTCGAGCTTTTTATGAAATAGGTGTGCATTTGATCTTTAAGGCGAGCTTCTCTGAAGGTACATTTGTCTTCAGTTTCTGCATTTAGGTTCAAGGCCTCAGCTGAATCATTATTTGCACATCCCATGTTTAAGAGATTTATTAAAGGCCTCTCACATATGCACTCTCCTGTGAAGAGGCCTTTGCCAGCCTGTGATTTGAACCTGGTCCTTACTCAGTTAATGTCAAGCCCTTTTGAACCCATGGCCACCAGTGAGTTAAAATTTCATGTGGAAAATCATTGTTTCTGGTGGCAGTTACTTCAGCGAGGAGGGTTAGTGAGTTGCAGGCACAATCCTCTTTAAGATGGTGTCAAAATTCAATCTAAATCAGACTGTTACCTTGCCAGTGTATTTCCCAAGGCCACATTTCAGTAAAAGGGAGGTGAAACTCCATACATCAGATGTTAGAGGGATCCTCAGTTTCTGTAAGACTGGAACAGGGCACATCAGAAATGACAGTAAACAGTTGTCACTTACAGTGAGATGTCACAAGGACAGCTGGCTTTTAAGCAGTCCATATGAAGGTAGATAGTATCTGCAATTCGTTTCTGCTGTACCAAGGCAGGGAGAGTCCCTCTAGATGGCATCAAAGGGTATGCCATTCAGAGTAGGGGAGCATCAGTGGCAGCAAGAAGAAATGTGGCACTGTCAGAAATGTATAAAGTTGCTACATGGTTCACAGTACATAGTTTCACATCCCATTACTGCTTGGACACACAGACAAGAGATGATGCTAGATTTGACAGTTTTGTACTTCAGAACTTATTCCCAAAGTAATCCTAAAACCCTCCAACCCAAGGTACAAATTGGAGTCTGCCGGGGGAGGGGGGGCAGCAGCCGAGCTATTAACTGCTCTCTACAGAACCTCCACAACTAGATCTACATTTTGCAGAAACTAGTAAAGAAAACTACATCAGCAGACCAAATAATTCTAATATACTAAAAGAACTTGCTGTGCTGATCATTTTGATACCTTTTTTATCGAAGTCAGTCTACAGTGATCGGAAGTCAGGCCAAACAAACAAAGCGGCACCGGGTGGAGAAGGAGCCCGCCCAAAGGACTCTTAAGGCCGGGCAAAGTAAAGAATTGAGCATGGGTACATCAGAGAAAGCGATTCAACCATCTAATGCAGCCCTCCTTAAAGCAACCCAAAAACTGGACAGTCGGATGGAGGATTTTACTGCACAGTTTAAACTTATGGACTCTAAAGTTGGTAAACTGGCAGAAGACACCAAAGCAGTAGCTGAATCAGCATCCGCAGCAATAGCTGCCTCATCAGGCCTCGTAAAAGAAAACGGTTTGATGAGGCGCAGGCTTGAAAACTTAGAAAACCTATCCAGAGCCACTAACATAAGAATTCTGGGCTTACAAGAGAACGACGAAGGTGAGGACCATTCCAGTTTTCTGTTGGGTTTATTCCAAGATCTCTTCCAAATGCCGGCTACCTACACAATAATTAAAGCCTATCAGATAATGCTTCATGGCTCCAGACAATGCACGATCAACGGTCAGCTGCCATCTCGAACACTCCTGGTGGTATTGGGGTCCGTAGGCAAAAGAGACGCAATTATAGCCCAAGCAAAGAAGAATGGATCGATGGAGTGGGACAGTAATAAAATCCATATATTTCCCGACTTGAGCTATGTGACGTGGCAAAGGAGAAAAGGGATATGATGCTACATGGGCCCGTTTGAGACAATTGGGGATACAACATGTATTGCTACTACCTGCAAGTCTCCGTATATTTTATGGGGGGAAAAAACCTTTCAGTTCTCGGACCCAGCCGAAGCGGGCAAGATTGCTGATCGAGTGGAGAAGGAATTTGAATCGAAAAACATAGATGCTGATAGTGAAAATGAGGACAGTGAGCAACAGTCTGGTGTTGGGGTAACAGAGAAATTTTCTCCTTTATGTCCATGACTATAAGGATTTATGGTCAAATATAACAGAATCTCCAGACACCAAATGCATGTATCTATTGTTTGATTAGTCAGGTGGGGACAGCCTATCTCCATACCAGATTGGTCTTTGTGTCTAGGAAATTCACTACGAACTAAAGAAGGATTTAAATACTTTTAAAGACATGGACTATTCGCGATTGAACTTTCAGTTAATATTTTGAACTGTTGGGGTAATCTTATTTTTTAAAATGGTTGCTAGAGTTAACTCAGTAGAAAGCTAATACGTATTGATGTTTTATACCGATGTAGCTGGGAAATATGTCTGTCTAGCAGATGTATTGGTTATTCTCCCACTCATGGCTGCGTTAAGCCAGTTTCATTAATTAATGCTAGATGGTAAACAATTACATTTAGATAACCCTCCCTTGTTGTAACTTCATATAGGGGCTTTGTAACTGTAAAACTGAAGTATAACATTTATGTAATGTCATTATGATTAATCCTATGCCTAGGATTTATGTACTGTGCACTATATGCAGTAAATCAAATAAAATAAAAGTTTGAAAAAACAAAAACAAATAGGAATCTGCACAAGGTTTACTGGGCTGTGCTAATTATTGTAGTTTGCGAAAGTTACTCATACGGGTAACAGTTTTTCATCTGAAAGATTAAAACAGCTGGTAAAACAATCCTTCCCAGCCTCTCATTTGTAGGATAAGGTAATTGGGTTCGTCAGAATTGGCTATTGTTAATTATAGCTTCAGGTTTTAATGATTGCTGTTATTTGCTCTGTGTTATTAAACCCTCATTTTTTTAATTTCTAATTTAAAATACCTGAATACATAACTAATGGACTCCAGATTAGGATGGTAAAAGGAGATCTGCGCTCAGCTGAGGGAATAGAATATGACCTTCCTAGAAGAAGGACAGACCTAGGTAGAGCACACTTCTTCTTTTGAGGTCCTTACATATGGAATTCACTGCCACTTTATCTCAGGCCAATTAACACTAATCCTCGTATAGGAGAAATTAAAAGATGGTTCAAAAATGAAGCTAATAAGAGGTTATAGATCTACCATGAATTTTATGTACTATAGAATAAATAAGTTGAAGAATTGCACATGTTTGGTAATGGATGTGACTTGGTTCTGCTTTTGTAGACCTATGCTGTATAGTCGCTCAAGTAGTTTAATTGTAATTGTGTATTTGTGATCTTCAAACGACGAAGTGATATTACTTTTGGTATGTACGTCAGTCTGTTTTGTGTATATATATATATATATATATATACATATATTATACATATGTAACATGTTGTAGGATTTTTAGATATTGTAATAAAGGAATAATGCACGACGGGGTGTATGGCGTGCTGGGATAATGCCACGCCTGAGGGGGGTTGGGCATGAGGCCGCAGGCCAAGTGCGTCCAATGCCCCAGGCATGGCATTATCCCAAACGACTCACACCCTGGAATGCATTATTCCTATTATACAATGGCTCGTTGTTATACAGAATAAAAAAAATAATTTTAAAGATGTTTTTGTGTGGAAAAATATTTTCTGTTTTTTAAGAGCAGGTGAAACAATCAAGCTCGATGGGCTCAATGGGATCAAGCTAATCTACAGCTTCACAGTGAGGCTGAGACTAGACCTGTGGCGACTTGCTGGGATAACGCCATGGGTCCAGCCCCAAACTGACAAATCACAGTCCAAGGTTCTTTCTTGCCATTGTATAATTAGGAATAATTATACCAAGGACTTCGCTGGAAATGAGCTTGTCTCAGTTGAGTCTACTATTCTTTTGCTTGTCAATTGAATAAAAATTTTACTACTACTACTTATGATTCTACAGTTGGTATATCTTTTTTAAAATTAAGTCTTGAGTCTCTTGGCCTCTTCATTTCAAAGATCTACCATCGGAATGCTGGGAGGCTCGAGACCAGCAGAGAGAGCATCTTTGAAAAAGATTCTCGGTTCTGAGGCACCATATTCCTCATGGAGATGCTGCAAAAGTTTTATTGGCTGTTCAAATCCTTCAGGAGAATTTATTCCGGTGAATAACTTTTCCTTATACTGTACCTCAAACAGCACAGCAGAGGTGCAGTCTAGATTACATACATGGTCTACATACTGTGTACATGAACACAACTATCAGAGGTGCTGTGAAGAAAGGAAATTTGACATGGTCCTTGTTTAATAGTAGGAAAACGCTATGCCAGCCAGTAAAATAGCACAAGAATCTCTTCAAAAGATATGCTACCTTTATTCGACTAAACTTAAGTATACAAGCTTTTGAGATCTCTGAAATCTCTTCAGGAAGTTTTCTCCTGCAGGTCTGTTGGGTTTAGCTGATTCTCAGTGCTGGGACAGGGAGTAAAACTCTTTTGTAACTGGGGTTATAGGAAGACTACAATCTCTGAAGGTGGTAGCGCAAATGTTACTTCTTTCTGGTTATACCTGTGGGGCCTCAGCAACTTGTGATCTATAACTTTATTAGTCTGTTCTTATTACTGCATACACAAAGTGACAAGGGCACATACAAAGGCAGGAGATAAACATGCAGGATTTTTTCTCTAAGATAGGTTATTTGAGCTAATGGCTGACTGACTAGTGCAACAGTAAAACTACTGCTTGCCACACACATGTCTCAGGTTTGTGCCCTGAGCCTGGAATGTATGGCGCCGACCAGCGAGTTGGAGCTCCTGTGTCCATCCTTGACAACACCTGCCTTGGGAAGAGAGGGCATCTCCTTCTGCTACAGGAGTGTCCCTTGGTGGCCCAATGGGAAGGTTTGTCATGTAGGAAGGAATGTAGTCGTTCCTTTTGGAGTGGCCTTAAATACAATATGCACAGACAGAAAGAAGCGGAGGCATTACATGCCCAGAATAAGGCCAGCATAAGAGTATTGAAGGAAATGTGGGGCTCTGCTGATCTTCTGATGGCCTGGATCAGCTACTAGCCAGATTACTCCTCATAATTATGTCTTAGGGGACTGTATAAGGGGAGGGACTTAAAGGGAAAAAACACTTCAACGGCCCAAGACAGATGAAGCTGTCCCACCCACCATGCTACAGTGGGGCCCTGCCAACTCCCACTCCTCACCTGCTACTCCTCTTGCACCAAAACCATTAAATGAGTATGTGCCGTGCCCCCCCAAGCTTTGGAAATGGGGGGGGGGACCATCCAACAAGAATAAGCTGTGGGTGACAGCAGCAATCTAGAGTCTTGGTGGTCTCCTAAGGTGGGCAGAAGGGCTTGGGTGTGTGGAAGGAGGACCTAGTGGCTGGCAAGGAGGAAATAGGGGGGAAAAATAGAAAGCATAAAAAAGTAAAATTTTTCTCTATTTTCTACCCACAGTGATAAATGAAATTAAAGAAAGGCATGACTTCCTGACAGAGATGGAGTCTTTGGGCCAAGGGAAGAAATATCGCGGGATCATCTATACAGAGATCTCACAGGTGACAGACCACTGGAAATAAAAGTGCATCTGAGGAAACTTCCACACCCTGGTTTTGAGGCCCCGTGTGTCCTTCTGTTTGGTGGGGAAACAGGCACAGGGCTTAAAGCAGCAGTGTTTGTTACTGAAAAAAATAGTATCTTATTTTTTAGTTATAATGTCTTTCAAGCAAAAAAGGTAAGTTACTCATAGAAACATAGAATTTTTAGGCAGGCCGGCCTGGTGGCACTGAGGGCTGAGGCACTGGACGCCTAACCTTGCATCACGCTGGCGACCCAGGTTCAGGAACGAGCCACAGTCATCGGGAGCCAGCGGGGGCAGGATTGAGCAGCTGAAGGGCAGCTCTGCTGTCCCAGGGAGGACTCTGTCACCCACCATAGCTCTGTCCTGTACCTTGCTAACAGCCATGAGGTATTTAAAGGTCTCTGTCATATCCCCTTCTCACTCCTCTCTTCCAAGGTGTACATATTTAACTCCTTAAGCCTCTCCTCATAGGGCTTCTGATGCCTGCACCCTTTTAGTTGCCATCCTCTGGACCACCTCCTCTCTGTGTTCATCCAGAGATGTGGTCTTCAGAACTGGAAACAGTACTCTACTTGAGGTCTTACCAGCAGTCTGTACAGAGGCAACATCACCTCCCTTTTTCTGCTGGTGATACCCCTCCCTATGGACCCCAGCATCCCACTAGCCCTCCCTTCTGCCTTGTCACACCTGCCTGCCCACCTTTTGGTCATCAGATATCATTGCCCTCTCTTTCCTACTTGGTGGTCATCAGTACCATCCCTCCAATTTTGGACTCCGCCCTGGGTTTCTGTGCCCCAAGTGCATTATTTTGCACTTTTTCGTACTGAAACCAGCTGTCATACCTTTGACTTCTCCTCGAGTTTTCTCAGGTCACTGTTTATCCTTTCCCCCCTCCTCTGGAGTGTCCATCCTATTGCAGATTTTGATGTCATCCACAAAGAGGCAGACCTTCCCTTCCAGCTTCTCTGCAGTGTTACTTATAAAGACAATAAAGAGGGCCGGTCGAAGCACTGATCCCTGAGGCAGCCCCACAGGTCACCCTCCCTTCCTTGGAGTCAACTCTGTTTACCACCATCCTCTGCTACCTATCCCCTAACCAATTTTATACCCAGTTGACCACCTTTGGACTCACTCCTACGCTGCCCAGTTTGCTTACTGTTCTCCTATGTGGAACAGTGTCGAAAGCCTCACTGAAATCTAGGTTGGCTATGTCCACTGCCCCACCTTGATTGAGTTCCTTGGTCGCCCAATCAAAGAAATCTGTCAGATTCATTTGACATGACACCCCCCACCCATGAAACCATGCTGCCACGGGTCTTGTAACCCATTGGATTCAAGATATTTCACAGTCCTTTCCTTCAGCAGTGACTTCCCTACCACCGATGTCAAGCTGACTGGCCTATAATTGCTTCTTCCCTCCTACCAGTTTTGTGTAGTGAGACTACATCTGCCCTCCTCCAGTCCTCTGGAACCACTCCTGTTTCCAATGAGCTGTTAAATAGGACTGTCAGAGGTGCAGCCAGTACCTCCGTGATCTCTCTCAGTACCCTTGGATGCATCCCATCTGGCCCCATTTCTTTGTTCACTTTCAGATTAGTGAATCTCTTTAGGACTCTCTCCTCTGAAAATGGACTACTGACTCCTGTTACTTTTTGTGGTCCTTGCCTTTATTCCTCTGTGAACGCTGAACTGAACTAAAAGTATTTATTTAGGATATCTGCCTTTTCCTGGTCCTTCTCTGCACAGTCCCCCCTTCAAACCCTAGGAATCCCTCACCATGCTTAACAACTGCAATCAGTCCGCTGAACTGAGCTGCCCCAGAAAGTAGAATTTTATGCTAATTATGGAATCTTAGAATGAAATTTAAACTTGAGCTGTGTGGTCATGCTCCACTCTGCTCTCTAACGTCAGATGTATTTCTCCGCCTGAGGAAGAGGTTACACCGAAGACATCTCCCAAGCCTTCAATGCCATTGACGGTTTATTGCTTTAATACTTTGTTCTTAAAGGAACCCTGTCAGCCTTTTGACCCATTTTCATGAGCTCTGTAATATTTGTGCCTGTTAATAGAACTCTGCATAGTAATTGTTGCTTCCCTTGTTTTTAAAATGTATATTTTTTTCATTATCAGTATTTTTTTTTTTTTACAAAAAATTACTTTTAGTCGTCTCAACCTTATTACCACTGGTTGCTCCTTGCCACACATGCCCGACAAGAGATATGACACTGAATCCCACCAGACTCGTGCATGAACGAGTTTTGTGATTTTTGTGGCATATAACAGTAAGTAGCTTGTATTCAAGCAGCATTGTTGATTGTGGCAAGATAAGTCTTTTGACAAACCAAGGGCTGTTTCATATAGAAATCTCTCTTTGAAAAGTGAAATCAGGACTCAGTGCATGTGTATTGGCGTTGGCACTGGTGAGCATGTGCTGAGCCCCAATTTCACTTTTCAAGGAGAGATTTCTATATGAAATAGCCCTCGGTTTGACAAATGAGTGATACTGCTCAATCAGTGCAGTTGCTTGAACACAACAAGTTACTTATATATGCCACAAAAATCGCTCAACCTATTCATGCACAAGTTTGGCAGGCTGCAGTGTCATAGCTTTGTTGGGGATGCGCGGCAAGGAGCAGATAGTGGCATTAACAGTCACAAGCATTACAGGGGTCATGAAAATGGAAAAAGCTGACAGTGTCCCTTTAAGTTTTTTATTTTGTTTTCTCTAGTTTTTGATCCTCTGTATTAGTTAGGCGAAGGTTTTGTTGCTACAATTGTGCTATTCTTCGGTTCCCAGTCAGTTCCTCAGAAGCAGAGTAATGCTGTTGCACTACAGTTTCCTCCTCTAGAAACTGCTTATTTTCTTTTTTTTTTAATATTATTTATTTATTAGCAGTGAGAAAAAATTACATTGCACATTCAATGTCACTGTCACCGGGCGTGGGTTTAGGATAACACAATTTCAGGCAGACCACAAGTCAGGTGCATAAAAAATATACGCCTGGTTGCGTTTATCATTTTATTTTCATCAAGTGTAATATACAGAAAGCAAAATGGTAAGTTACGACAACTCCTTAGCTTCAGCAGTGTCTAAGGCTTTTCTTCAGCCTAGCATGACTCAAACAGTGTGAACGCACACACTACAATTAGGCCTTTCACTTTCCTATCTATCTCTCCTATCTCAGCACTAAGGTAGGGCTTTTTATAAGCTCACTAGAAGCTGGAAAAACAAAAAAGTTCCCCCTGTCTTTTGATTAACAGCAGACATAAGATAAAACTAGCCACTAGGGGCCACTGTTGCTCCATAGAAAACAACTATTTGGCAGCCACCTGTAGCACATTACATAACTTGTTTACAACATTGGAAAAGGTCAGACCCAAGGTCAGAGCATTCTGTGCTCTCCTAAACTCTCCTTTCGGATCAAATTACCTCATGCTGTCTGCTGCAAAATATATCTTACAAGGGGGCTGCTAACATCTAGAAAAAATAGACACAAACTTTTGTTATTCTTCTTTTAAAACTAACTTCTTAGTTTTGTAACTGTACTCTTAGTTTCATTATAGCCAGCCAAGCAGCATGTTGGACATTATACAAAACATATAAACTGCTTTGAGAAGGGGTTTCAGTTTATCCCAGGGGTGTCCACTATGACAGGTATCACCCTGTCACACATCCCCCTGCATAAGACGGCAACCATCCTATGGTTGTCCGAATCTCAACTAACACCCAGGAAGGTTGTGGAGCTTTGGCCCACCTTCACTGAAAGCTCCGTCTCAGGGTCCCTTTCAAAAAAAAACATTTGTAAAGTATCCTGTTCATAACAATGCAAACAACTCTAAGATATTTTACATGTTTACTACGTTAGTAAACTACAAAACATTAAAGACACCAGGAGAAAGAACTACTAACAGCAGTTTTAAGCCATCTACTGACTTTTCCTGACCAGATACACTCGAACGGATGGATTATCCAGCACCCAGTAGAACTGCCTTTGGAGGGAGAACTACCTTGCTCTGTCCACACTTAGACATTTAAAGGTATACTAGTAACATACCACGCTGTATGCCTAACAGCCTGTCCCTAACCTCTGGGTTTACGTATTAAATCTTATACACTTCTAGTGGCATTGGCCACCACCTTGCCCCTCCTGTTCTATGTGGGAGTCTCTCCCTTTTTTCACAGCTGCCATTTCTTGCTCTCCACCCTTTGGGTCACTCCTCCCACACTCCTTCCAGGTGCCTCTACCTGTTTGCCCTTACAACAGGTCTTATGGTATGCTGCTATCTTCTTATACATGCCGAGCCAATAGAAATGCGGGGTGAGTCTAGCCAATACTGTCCCATGGCTCAGATACCAAGAGTGACTTTTTCCTATTTGCCATGGGCACCACTACCTGGGCATCGACTTGCTTTGTCCGGAGGTTGGGCCTCATATGATATAGAACTTCCTTCCCAAGTTCATACCACCGTAACCTGTCCCCCACGCCACCATTAACCTGTCTCCCATCCTTGATTTTTACATACTCCCTTAATTGGGTTACTTCAGGATCCCCCATCTGCAACTTTCCCCAGTCAACATCAGGAGAAAAATAATTTTTCATAGGAGGAGGTTTAAAACATGTTAAAGTCCCTTCAGCCAAAATGGCTTCTTCCATCTTGCTTGAAGTCTTCTCCCCTAGTAATACATTGTCAGTCAAAGTCTTACCTGGGGTCTCCTCCTCTCATTCACTGTTCTGCACCAAATAGCAGCCAGGAAAAATGGGCAACAATGGGATCTCCAGAAACGTTGGTCACAAATGCTCTATGGGGGGGGTCCTCCTCCTCCTCCAGAGCCCATGGATCCTGCTCCACCGATTCTTCTTCAACATCCTCCAAGTGGCACCTCTTGAGTAGCTCCTGACATCTGCATTCTGCTTCTCTCCAGCCTAGATCAGCCTCCAGCTATCTCCCACTCATCCAGTGAAGAAGCCGTATCAGGGTTTCCATTTTCCATCGGGTTCATCTCATCCCATCCATGGTGCCTCACCCAGGTCACCATCTCCACCAGGTGCTGTTCTTCTCATCTCTGGCACCATGTACCTTTGCCATGTATCCTAGGTACCAGCAGGTCTGGCACCAACTGACTGGACTCCCCATTACCTCAGACATTCAGTCAGATCCCACTTTGGACACCATATGTCACTGGGTGTGGGTTTAGGATAACACAGTTTCAGGCAGACCACAAGTCAGGTGCATAAAAAAACGCATGGTTGCATATATCATTTTATTTTCATCAAGTAAAATATACAGAAAGCAAAATGGTAAGTCAGACAACTTCTTAGCTTCAACAGTGTCTAAGGCTTTTCTTCAGCCTATCATGAATCAAACAGTGTGAAAGCACACACTACAAGGAGGTCTTTCAACTTCCTATCTATCCCTCCTATTTCAGCACTGAGGTGAGGCTTTTTAAAAGCTCACTAGAAGTTGGAAAAACAGTTTCCCATGCCTTTTGATTAACAGCAGATATAAGATAAAACTAGCCACTAGGGGGCACTGTTGTTTCATAGAGAACAGTTATTTGGCAGTCACCTACAGAACATTACATAACTTGTTTACAGCATTGGAAAAGGTCAGAACATTCTGTGCTCTCCTAAACGCTCCTGTTTTGGGCAGACTAGGTGGGCCAAGCAGTCCTTATCTGCCATCAAAGTCTATGTTTCTGTGTTTTTATGCAGGGTCAAATTACCTCATGCTGTCTGCTGCTAAATATATCTTAGACGGCGGCTGCTAACATCTAGAAAAAACAGACACAAACTTTTGTTATTCTTCTATTAAAACTGCCCTCTTAGTTTTGTAACTGTACTCTTAGTTTTGTTATAACCAGCCAAGCAGCATGTTGGACATTATACAAAACATATAACCTGCTTGGAGAAGAGGTTTCAATTTATCCCAGGCATGTCCACTATGACAGGGGTCACCCTGTCACAGTCACATACATCAATAGTTCATCATAGATAAACAAAAAACAATATTGAATACAGTTTAAGGTAGCTACAATATCCCACAAAGAGAACAAGAAAGAAAAGAAGAGGAATAGGAAGAAAGGATAGGGAAGAGAGGAGGGCAAAGAAAGAAACCTATTAAATACCTTGTACTGCATATCTACTTGGTCTGAGATTTTAACACACGTAGCTGTGTGTATTGCCCTCGGTCATTTGGAAGTGGTAGTTTGTACCTGGTGTGTTTATTTGGGCAGGCATTTCTGTGCTTAGAACAGGCGTTTTTGAGCCATTCTTCTGTTGGCTAGGTTGCCTTTGTAAAGGCAGTCTATATACAGTTGTTCAGCACTTCAGGGAGGTAATTACGAGCGAGTGAGCATCTCCTAGCAACAGGCGGATGTCACTGAATGCTCCCTATTTAACACTCGGCTCTAGAAAGCGGAACTGAGCATGGAGCGGAGGCGAAGCGGTCAGAGGCCAGTGGCATCTGTCGGTGTCAGTCGTGGAAAAGTGTAAGGGTTTTGCCATTGCGTTCGTTGTTGTAGTGGTAATGGATAAATGATGCACAAATAAGCAGGCGGTTTGTAGTGGACTTACGAGTGCAGTTATCCTGCACCAGCTGTGTTGTTTTGCGAATTGAAGTTGGTTTTGTACCAGTAAGTGGTCTTTATTCTCTGCCTTATAGTTTCTTTTACTCAAACACTCTGTTTATTAAAGCCGTTGGCTTCTTGTGTTATAGGACGGGACTCGCAGATGAAAGCAATGGATTTTTCTGTGAGGGAAATTTCCTGTTTGGTGACAAGACAGAGGAATACATGAAAAAGGTGGAGCAGTGCAAAGCCATGTGCAAGACCAATACCAAGAAGGAAAAGGACTCCACTTCCAGCAGGCCTCATGGGAGGGGAGGTGGAGGTAGGAGATATTTTCCTCGTGGTTTCCTTGCCTTTGATTTCTCCCAGCTAAGGGGTTTCTTCAGGGACAGAGGCAGAAAGGGCTTTAAGTGTGCTGAAGCAACCCCAGCACCAAAGAGTCAGCCTACGCAGAACATCTGACAAGTTGGTCCAGGTTTCCCATCCATTGCCAGTGGTGGGAAGGCTGGCTCACTATTTGCAGGAGTGGAAGAATATTACCACAAACAGTTGGATCCTGGAAATCGTGAGCCAGGGACTGACCCCATAATTTAAAAGATTTCCAAGACTAGTGGTTCACAAAAACTTTGCACCTTCCACCCCTACAGAGAAAATTCTGTTGGGAGTTGGAGGTTAAAAAAAGTTACTGCAAGCAAATGCAGTGGAAAAGGTCCACCATCCCATCCCTTCAGCAAGGGGACTGGCTAGGCTCTCTGGACCTGAAAGATCCCTATCTCCATATTCCACTCAGGCCCTGTCACAGAAAATACCTAACATTCAGGGTAAGGCACAGTCACAACCAGTTTACAGCCCTCCCTTTTTGACTATCTTCAGATCCTCAGAGTGTTCACAAAATGCTTGGCCATGGTGGCAGCACATTTAAGAAGACAGGGTGTGGTGGTCATACCTTATCTGGATGACTGGCTAATCGAAGGGTAGTTGCACTAGGAGGCCAAGGCCTCTCTCCTTATCACTCAGCACACCTGGAGGGGTCAGGCTTCATAATAAACACTTATCCCAGACAGCAAGTACTGGGCTTCACAGGTGCAGAATTGGATGCCCTCCAAGGGAGGGTCTTCCTCCCTCAAGAGGGAGTACAAAACTTATTAGAGCTAGCGAAGTCCTCCAGATTAGGGCAGCCCAGATCTGCAAGAGACTTCCTCCAGATATTAGGTCACATGGCCTCGTCCACAGCAGTGGTGACTAGGTATGACTAGGTATTTGTGGACAAAAGAAGGTCATGGCCCATCGGGATTGTCCACCACAAAAGTGGGATATTAAATTCTATGAATATTTTCAGACAGACATTTGTCAACGCCTTTCTTAAAGGAGTTGTTGATTTCTGTGTTCACCAAACTCCTGTGGTAGTCTGTTCCAGAGTCTTGGTGTTCTTACAGAGAAGAAGTGAAGCCTTCTATTTGTTCTTGCCTTATCAACTACTAATTGCTTGTTGTGGAGCCTAGTGGAGACCAGCACCAGGTTCCAAATGAGAGACATGCAGTACCGCCTAAGGGCCCACTGGCAAGAAGGTTGGTGCCTGTGTCAAAGTCTCTCTTAAGGGCACTGGACTGGTGGAAGGAAGAAGGCAACCTCACGGAGGGTGTGCCCTTCCTCCAGCAGTTACCCACAGTGGTAATGACTACAGATGCCTCCCTCCTGGGCTGCACTGGACATCTGGATGATTTAACAGTAAGCGGGGGGTGGACCTCACTGGAGTCACAGGAGCATATAAACCTTCTGGAGCTTAGAGCAGTGTATCTGGCTCTATAGGCTTTCACCTCCCATGTCAGAGGTCAGTCAGTCAGTCAGTCCAGGTCAGGACAGACAGCACAGCTACCATGTATTGCATCAACAAGCAGGGAGGAACAAGATCTTCAAAGCTATGCACAGAATCAATGAAGATTTGGAATCTAGTCTATTCCCTAGAAGTGCAGTTGTCAGCAGTTCACCTGCCAGGAAAAGGCAATGTCTTGGCAGATTCTCTGAGCAAAATCAGACAGGGAGATCACGAATGGACCTTGAACAAGCAGGTGTTGCCACAGTGTTCAGAAGCTGGGTTACAATGGAGATAGACCTGTTTGCATCACGGGAGAACCACCAGCTTCCCATGTTTTGTTGCAGACCCCCTTTAGTGAGCTCAGTCCCGCTGGACACCCTGACTCTGGACTGGACAGAGAGATTCCTCTAAGCCTTGTCTTCCTTTCCACCTTGCTGAGGGTGTTGTTGAAACTGAGGGGGCAGCCTGCAACCATGATTCTAAAAGCTCCAGATTGGCCCAGGCAGGTTTGGTACTCTGCACCTGTTCCTTTCTGTCAAACATCCCATCAGCCTTCCCCTGAGATACAGTCTGCTGAGTTTGTCTCAGGGCAGGATAGCTTTTCCAGTTCTCAGAATTTGCATCTCAAGACATGGTTCTTGAAGTGCTAGAGCTCAAGCCCCAGGAATCCCTCATTATGCTTACTAGTGCAGTGAGCCCAATAGGTGAAGTTACCCTGGAGTGCGAGGTTTGGCATTTAGAATGTCATTTGAACTGCTGCCCTCTAGATGTTGCTGCCAACAGCAGCCTAACATCAGATCTTTCTCTCTGCCCGAAGAAGCAAGTCGCTCGAAGAGCTCTCTTCAGCAACTCGCTACCATTGACGCTTTCATGTTCCTGTCATTTTCTTGTTTTATTTTACCTCAGCTTTGCCCTTTAATAGGTTTTATGTATTGTTTTTAAAGTATAATATTACTTTTATTGAACGTCACTACTCACACTCTCTCCCCAGCGGATCCCATTCCTGAGACCAGCTTTACCTCACAGTACTTTCAGCCCGTATTACCAGTAGCCTGGATTTCTGTTATTTATTGCTAATTTTTAACTAAATAATTGTGAATCGGGGTGGTCTCCTCTTAGCACCCCTCAGCAGCGCAAGTCTTCTCAGGGGTTCCCGCTTCGGAGACCCGCGTTCCTGTCAGTAGCATCACCTCTATTTTTTTTTTTCTTTTGCTGCTTATTTAATTATTTAGTCAATGGGGAAAAAAATAATCCTGTCAGAGTTAACATTTTTTTCCCCTGGTTGGGGAGAGTCCAGTGATACTGTACATTACGACAGATTGTTTAATTCTGACTTATTGTCTGTTTTTTGTGGTGATTGTGTTGGTATAATGTCTTCTCTCTCTCTCTCTCTCTCTCTACCCCTCTGTTACCTCAGGATGTGGGGAAAGGTCCTTCACAGGTCAACACCTCTAGGGACCCCTCGAAGGGTCAGTGTGTCCCTTCTAAGAAGAAGAAGCAGAAATTGAAGCATTCCCCTGCCCCTTCTGCTGAGAAGCAAAAGGAAATGCCAGAGGACAGTCTGAAACACAAACTTAAGAAATGCACTGCCCCTCCTGCTGGAAGGCAAAAGGAGACGCCAGTGGACAGTTGAAAATACACCATAGAAAGAGTCACTACCCCTTCTGCTGAAAGGCAAAAGGAGTGCCAGTGGACACGCATAAGCAAAATATCAAAAAGGTCACTGTCCCTTGTGCGGAACAGCAAAAAGAGACGCCAGTGAACCAGGCTACAATGCCCTTGCAAGAGGACACAGCAAGGGTTTTCCAATTTTTCCAGAGTTTTCAAGCCATGGGAGACACAATGGCCTTACCAGTTCTTCCTCAGCCTCTGCCCCCTTCCCTGCCCCCGGGGGACAGGGTTGACGATTTGTGCTACAAGAACCTTGAGGATGAGGGAGAAACCATAGAATCAGATGGTTTCCCCGTCAGGATTTTGGATCCCTTCCACGGAAGCAGGAGGATTATCCATCTCATTATGCCTTTATGAGCCAGATAGTGGATACTCTGGCTCTTCCCACTCCAGAGACAGGTGAGGAAGAAGAATAGGTTGACTACTTGGACATGATGGGGATAAACCCCACAAAAAGGCTGCTCTTACCAGAGCATTAAAGAGGACAACCTGCAAACTTCTTCAGTTCTCCCACATCTGCCACTGGAGTGGACAAGAAAAAAATAGAAAGTACCAGCTGAATAGACATAATGCTGAGTACCTGACCATGGGGGGTGAGGTTTCCAGGCAGCTGCTTGCGACAGGATCAGGATCCCCCTCTGTCCCCAGCTTCCAGACAAAGATTCTAGATGGCTGGACAGTATGGGGAAGAAAATGTATACGACAGCCTCCCTGCTCCTGAGACAGGTTGCATAAATGACCAACATAGTCCAGTACCAGAAAGCCCTTTGGAAAGCAGTACTGGCCCAGTGTGAGCAGATACCAGGGGACCAGGCCCAGGACATAGCAGACACTGCTAAAACTGCCCTAGAGGCAACCAAACACCAGCACCACATTGTTGTGGATAATAATGAAACTGCTTCCAGGTCCATGGCCCATGCCGTCTCCCTTAGGAGACTTGCATGGGTAAGGACAATTAATTCATCTCACAATGCTCAGACAAAGGCCATGGATTTTCCATGTGAGAATAACTCTCTCTTTGGGGACAAAATGAAAGTTTACATGAAAAAGGTTCAGAAGTATAAAACCACCTACAGAAGCAATACAAATAAGAAATGGCTTCTATGCCTCACAGGCCTCAGGGCAGGGGAGGCCAGGGTAGAGGTCACTACACAAAACCCTGCTACCCCATGCCCTATGACTACTCTCATTCGAGACATTACTTCAGGGGCAGAGGACAGAGACCATCCCAAAAGTCAGATCAGGCTTCATCCTCCAGGCCTCAGCCTAAACAGAATCTCTGATGTATGTGTCCAGGTCGCCATCCTGCTGCCAGTAGGGGGAAGGCTGGCTCAGTTCTTTCAGGAGTGGGAAAACATCACCACAAACAAGTGGGGCCTGGAAGTAATGAGCCAAGGCATCTCTTTAAACTTCAAAATGTTTCCAAAATTGTCGGTACACATATTTTCATCTCCCTACTCCAACAGAGAAAATTTTGCTAGAACTGGAAGTTGAGAAACTCCTACTGGTAAACGCAACAGAAAAAGTGCTCCTATCCCAGCAGAGAGAGAGGACTTTTACTCAAGGTACTTCCTCTCAAAAAAGAAAAATGGGGAATGGCAACCCATTCTGGATTTCAGATTCTTAAGCATCTGAAAAAATTTAGATTCAAGATGGGCACTCTGTCCACGGTTATAGCATCCCTTAAACAGGGGGATTGGTTAGCATCCCTGGACCCGAAGGATGCATATTTTCACATCCCAATCAGGCCCAGTCACAGAAAATGCCTGCGGTTCAGGCTTCCATCGGTTACTACCAGTTCTTCCTTTCGGCCTGTCATCCGCTCCCAGAGCATTCACAAAGTGCTTGGCCGTAGCAGCAGCACATCTTTTTTTTTTTTTTTTGCATATTTTAGTTACTTCTTGGCTTGAGGGGGTTGTATGTATGGTTCCCCCCCCATCTGGTAGTCACTTTGGCCCTGCCCCAGCTGCAGCCTGAGCTCAACCCCTATGCCCTCCCTGCCCCTCCCCAGCCACATCGCAATGGGGACTTACCCCACTCACCGCGGAAGGCCAGGTGAGCACCAGGGGAGCTAACTTTGGTGAGTCTGCCGCAACGCCACTGGACCACCATCACATGCATAGGGAGGCTTTCTTCTTATGCTTCCCCCCAACGGTGCAGGCATGCAATGACACCAAGGATGTTCCATGTGCGTGTCCACGCCCAGGACATCCAGTGTCAGTCCTCGTCGACACCACAGTGGACCACGACTTGTACCAACCCCCAGCCACCACCAGGAGCCAGCACGTCCGCGGTCATCCCATCCCACCCTCCTCCTTGGAGGAGAGCTGTCCCTGGGATGCTCAATCCTCCTCCCTCCCAGCCGACCCCCAGCACCCTAGGTCGCTCCCAACCCCTGGTCGCTGGCATGGCACGAGGCATGGTGTCCAGCGCCCCAACCCTCAGCACCACGGGGCCGGCACAGCAGCAGCACATCTAAGCAAGAAAGAGATGATGGTTTTTCGTTACCTAGATGACTGGCTGGTCATGGGAAGATCTCACCAGCAGGTCAGAGACTCACTCCTCCTCACTCAGCACACTCTGGAGAGATTAGGATTCCTTATAAATGTGTAAAAGTCTCAGACAGACCCAGTACAAATACTGGACTTCATAGTAGCAGAACTGGATGCACTGCAAGGGAAAGCTTTCCTACCCTGGGAAAGGGGGAGAAACCTTATAGACCTGGCACAATCTTTTACCATAGGTCAACCCAGACCATCAAGACAATTCCTTCAGCTGTTAGAACATATGGCATTCACCACGGCAGTGGTTCCAGGAGCAATATTTCAAATAAGGGACATTCAGTTCCACTTGTAAGCCCACTGGTTGCAAAAGCGTCAGCCCTTATCAAAGCTAGTGCCAGTCACAAGGACCATGTTACAAGCCTTGGAATGGTGGAAAGATGAGGAAAACCTCAGAGAAGGGTACATTTTCAAGCATGGGCTCCTACAGTGGTCCTGACTATGATGCTTCCATGCTGGGTTGGGGCACTCACCTAGGAGACCTCACCATGAATGGGGTATGGTCTCAACGGGACTCCAGGGAGCACATAAATCTACTGGAGCTAAGAACAGTGTCTGTAGCTCTTCAGTCATTCACTCCACAAATCAAGGGCCAAACCGTACAGGTCAGAACAAACAACACCACCACCGTGTACTGCATCAGCAAGTAGGGAGGGAGGGAGGCACGAGGTCCTCAAAATTGTGCACAGAAGCTATGAAATTCTGAAGTCTAGTGTACTCACTGGAGGGACACTTAACAGCAGTCCACCTCCCGGGAAAAGACAATGTCCTGGCAGACTCCCTCAGCAGGATCAGCCAGGATCATCACAAATGGTCACTGAACGGTTGAGTGCTAGCCACTGTCTTCAGGAGATGGGACACACCACAAATAGATCTTTTCACTTTCAGAGACAATTTTCAGCTCCCCCTCTACAGTTGCAGGCCTCCAGCAGTAGGTACGATTTCCACAGAGGCTCTGTGTCTGGATTGGACGGGGAAGTTTCCGTACATCTTCCCTCTGTTCTCTCTAATGCTGTGAGTTCTCCTGAAGCTGAGAACTCAGTCTGCATCCATGATTCTAATAGCCGTGGACTGGGCCCAACAGCCTTGGTACTCCCATCTACTGGCTCTGTCTGTCAGGAAACCCATAGGCCTCCCTTTGAGGCACAACTTGCTGACAACATCTAGGGGCAGAATAACTGTCCTGAACTTCGAGTCCCTGTGACTCAAAGCCTGGTTCTTAGGAGCTAGAATATTCCAGTTATCATTTCTTGGAACCAGTGTTACATGTCCTAAAAGTGTCACAAAAGCTAACTACTTAGAAAACTTATGCATCCAAATGGAAAAGGTTTTCATTATGGTGTGCCTCTAAACATCTCCGCCCCCTTCAGGCTAATCTGCCTACACTCTTGGACTGCCTTCTGCACCTGCAAACCTGTTGGAAGCGACACCTAGAGGGCAGCAGTTCAAACGATGTTCTAAATTCTGAACCTCACGCTCCAGGGCAGTTTCACCTGTTGGGCTCACTGCACTAGTAAATATAATGAGGGATCCCCTGGAAGAAACAACAGCACTATGCTAAGTAATTTTTTCATAGGGATCTACCTCTTGCTGGATAGTCTCTTGCATTCAGTTCTGTCGTGAAAAAGCTGGGAAAATGCCACCATGGGGCTTAAGGGCATATGCCACAAGGGGTACCTCTGCCTCTGTGGCATCCTTAAGGGGCATCCCACTGTTAGACATTTGCAAAGCAACTACCTGGAAAACAGTACATACCTGCACAAACACTAGTGTTTGGATATACAGTCCAGAAAGGATGCCAGCTTTGGAACTGCTGTCGTGCAGAACTTTCCTAGTTAGATTCTGGACCTAGCCTCCCAACGTACCGCTACTGAGTCTGCGTAAAGTGGAAACATTAAGTGAGGAATTCCTGGGGTTAGAAGAAAAAAATAATCACCATAATAATGTTTCTTCTTAAGGGATGCATCAGTATGTTTATACTGCCTACCCTGCCTCCCCTTCTGGAACCTGAAATAGGTATACACATGAATCAGTCATTTTATAACCGAGGTTGCTTGAGCATTACTGTTGCAGTTCTACTATCGTAAGTTAGTTGTTATGGTTTATATAAACATTTTTTTTCTCATGTCTGCTTTCAGATTGTTTGCTTTCTTCCGTAAAACAATTTTCAAATTTTTTTTGGTAGCCTTGTAATGGAAATCCCACTCACCAGGGATTTCCAGCTCACTGTCACCACGAGAGTTTTACCAACAGGAACCAAGAAACCTGTTTTTACCTCCTCCTTGCTTGTGGTCAGGAAGATCAACACAATAACTGCGGGTAGAATGCTCCTTCAGAGACTGACTGCAAACAGAGTCCAGCAGAAATAGTAAAATTATCCTTTTTATGTTTTGTTTCATATGTTTATTAATGGACAGTTATCCATATACAGTTCATAGCCAACAGCTATAAGAAATCCATATTGTACAGTCATATACATTTGCCACGACACTTAGATAATAGCATTTCAGACTTCATTCCCCATTGCCGTCCTTTTTTTCATTTTTATTTTAACTATCCCCCCCTTTCTAACCCACTAACCCCTAACAATTAACTATTAGTTCGGTCTGTGTCCCTTCTTTCTATCTCATCCCCATCTTACCCAGAGGTCCGTTCTCTCAAATAACCCACTACCTTCCAGCAACATTCTTTCCCCCAAGCTTAGAGCACCCAAATATTCTGCCCAGGTTCTCTCAAATCTGTCTTCCGTCCCTTTTAAAGGGACACTGTCAACCCCCTGAGGTCTCAAAGTGTCCCTAGTTTAAAAAACATATTGTATGATTGCAAAAATTATGTAAAGATAGTTGATGTAGCTGGTAGTTTGATCCTGACTCTAATTTTCTTTAAAAAAGTAAAAAACAGACTGCCCAACATAGTGGTGTTATCACACCAAAACCGGTTTGTTTACATTCCTTGATCAACCCAAAATGCATCTTTCCTGGACTTGGGAACACCCACAAAACAGTACAACCCCTCATGATCCAATGGGAGTTTAGGTGGCCACTGCCTTTTGAGTGAAAGCACTGTTTGGGTGTGTTTCTAATGCTCAGGAAGTATGCAGTAAGAACAGAACCAGGATTGTAAACAAAAACAAGGTTGTTTATAAATGTACATTGCCATGCATTTCAGTTCTACTAAGCAAGGAGACGGACAAAACAAACAGCAACATCAGTGACTTTTAGAGAGGGTAAGCAATCATAAAATGTGGGGTTTCAACTAGAAGCAATATGATGACGAACAGGTTGACAGTGTCCCTTTAAGCTGTGTGCCAGCTTATCCACAGCTTAAACTTTCACCGTGAGTTCTTTCCACTGGCCCACTATAGGCCCCAAAGCTGTGGTCCATACATTTTGTATTCCTATCCTGGCCACTTTAAGTAACACCCTTATCTATCTAGGATAAAGAACCCATTCCCCATGTTCTTCTCCTTCTACCCTTAACAACAATGATTTTTGGGAGAGCTCAATGGACTTTCCTCTCATGGATGTAAATTCTTTAGATAGTCTTGCCAGTAGGACTTTATCACTGGGCAACCCCAATAATAATGTTGGTCTGTGCCCCTATTTATTTTGCACTTATTGCAAAACGACGATACCCCTGGACAGAAGCTGCGCACCATAGCTGGTGGATAATATAGCCTCTGAATGTATTTGAATTGGGCTTCTTCATACTTCTTACACACTAGCAGTCCCTGTTGGGATTCTAATATTAGCTGCCAGTTAGCCTCACTGATTTCTTCCCCAATATCCCACTCCCACCACACCTTCGCTTTCTGGGGAGGGTCCTGAAAAAAACTTTTCCTATCCAGCCTCACAGCCCTCCCTATTAATTCCTTCTCACACCTATTGGCCCTCCATTATTTCTCTTTCCACCTCCTCCATCAGTCTCCTTGTTTCCCTAGATCCGGTGGGAAGTATCTATACATGTGCGAAGTGGGCACATTCACCCTTTCTTTAACCTCCTGGAATGTACTTATGCTCCCCCCTGATGTCAAGGTTGCCATGCATTTTACTCCCTTGGCCTGCCATAGTTTGAATCCATCATCCTCCAGCCCTGACAAGAAATCTGGGTTCCCAAAATTAACCTTTTAAATAAAACAAGCAGTCACTGATTCTATAAAAATAGAATCTTTACTGAAATTCTACAAGTATTTACAGGAAACAAAAGGGTTGCACATTTACTAAGAAGCAGAAAATCAAATCACATTAAACAGACAGGTATTGTACAGCAGAATTCTAAGCTATCCTCACCTAAAATCCGCCACCTGCCCTAGCTAAAGAAGCACTTTTCCTCACTGTGCTATCTTACCCATCAGCTAGTCTTTGTAATGGCAGGGGCTCTCATCTTTAGATGTTTCAGTCCAAAAGAGCGAGCCTACTTATAGCCCCCTCAGTATGTTTCTTCTCTCTCTGTGGGGAGGGGTCTCACTCACACTGAGTGACAGTTCCATGTTGTCTTAGCCCTCTTTGAGAGAGAGAGAGAGAGTGAGACAGAGAGAGAGTGTGTGTGTGTGTGTGTGTGTGTGTGTGTTTATGTCCACCCTCCCTTCAGCACCTCCTTGTTGCCATAATGACGTCCACCTGGGTCCTTTGTTCAACATGGCAACATCTCCAGCAAAGACACCCCCCACTAAGTTTATTGCTTTATTGCCTCCTCCCTGGCTTTCCTTATAACTTTCCCAGGAGAACATCAGACCTCTAACATAGCTGTCATATACTACTTGGTCATGTGATCTGGTAGTCATCTTGAACCTGAAGCAGATGCATATTTAGAAAAGAGTAAATGACTCAAAAGAATACAGGGTTCTGGTCCCCTTTCCCATCACAAGCCTTTTAGCTCATTTCAAATCCCAGGAATCTCCTAGTAGTATTATACAATAACCAGTCAGCTCAGAATCTCTGGCTGCCCCTGGAACTCTGATATAATGTGGAATGTGTTCAAATCATGGAACTTAGAATGCAACATTAAAACTGCTGCCTCTAGGTGGACTGTGTTCCATCTAACTGCCAGATTCAATTTTTCTGTTCAGACAGCTAGACTTGCCCCTAAGAGCTACTCAGCAACTTTGCTGCAAGGACATTCATTTCTTTCAAAGAAGTGGCATTTATACCTGTACTTTTTTTGTTAATACCCTGCCTCTACTATTTTTATAAAAGTTTAGTTTAGTTTATAGAGACCCACTAAGATTGGCCCTTGCACTTGAGGTATAGGTGCCTTACCTCCACAGCAGTACTATGATTCAAAGCTGCACCCCACAAAATAACCCTTAAAAAAAGTTATTTTACTCATAAAAATCCCAAAACTGTGTCCCAAGGACTTCCCGTTTTTTTTCAGCTGCCTCGCTCTGCCCCCACGCTCACTAGCATGATGACGAGATACTAGGGAGAGCGCAGGGGCGTGCTCTGTTATAGTCAGTGGGTGCCAGCTTTTGGGTTGATTTTTAATATTAGAATGGCCACCGTGTAATGAAACATGGGTACTGGTCGACTAACAAGGGCCTTGTTAGTCGACTAGTGCCCACGTTTCATTACACAGTGGCCATTCTAATATTATAAATCAACCTGAAAGCTGGCGTCCATTGACTATAATGGAGCACATCCCCACACTCTCCCTAGCATCTCATCATCAAGCTAGTGAGCATGGGGGCGGAGCTGGGCAGCCCAAAAAATGGAAAGTCTTTGGGACCCAGCTTTGGGATTTTTACGAGTAAAATAACTTTTTTATAGATTACTTCTTGGGGTGCAGCTTTGAATCATACTACTGCTGTGGAGGTGAGGCACTTATACATGGGATACAGGGGCACTGGAAGGTATATTGGTGGATCTCTTTAACTTTTTTTGGGATATTTACCTCATTCCTTTTGGGTTCCCGGTAACCGAGATTTAAATTTTTAACTGTTGTTCATTGCAGTTCTTACCTTTCTGTTTAAACTCTGCTAATTTTAGTGTATTTTAAAAGTTTTTGTAATATTTTGCGATCGGTTCCCATTTTTAGTCAGGAACTAACTGGGTTTTGTTTTAAACTGTAAGAAATGTTTGTTAAATCGTGGTTCTTTTTTTTTTTTTTTTCTTTCATCTTTATCCTCCTTCCCTACCCCCGGTGCCCCCTCCTTCCATCCGCTCATGTCCCCCGACACCCACTTTTAGGGATCTGCCCCTAGAGTGCCCTTCCTCCTCTCCCTGGCACATTGGGGTCTTGTCCTTGTAGGTGGTCCGGAGTAGACAGCGGACTTCATCTAGGGCAGCGGAGATGTTTCGGTTTTCTCCCTTACGCCCGCCCCTGGGGCGCCCGTGCGCTTGGGACGTATGTCCCAAGTGGCTACGTGCTGGCGCCGCCAGCCCTCATGTATATCCCCCTCCCGGCTCCGACAAAAGCGAAGCCGCCTCCATCCCCTTCCTACCGCCGTTGCTTCCACCGGCTATGGAAGGATGCAGAAACACTGGCGTTCTTGGTCACCACCCTGAGGGAGAGCATCCGTTGGACGCTTCGATCCTCCTCCCCCACCTACCGGCTGCCGAGTCCGTTCCCGAACCCGGGCCGCCGGCGTAGCACGAGGTGTGGCGTCTAGCGCCTCAACCCTCAGCGCCACCGGCCCGGTGTGGTTCCTTTTTTAACTAAGGAACCAACCACAGTCTGTAATTTTAATCTATTTGGGGTACGTTTGTGCTACTCTACTGACATTCGGTAAGTCAGAAAGACTGAAAAAGAGGACGGGACCCACAGGTTTTAAAAATTGTATTAGGTGCTTTCAAATATTTACTAAGGCTGATCGCCACAAATTGTGTTTGGAATGCCTGGATTCCAGTCATATTTTCTTTAATTGTGAAGTGTGCAATAATTTTTGCTCTAAAACTCTTAAGAAAAGAGCCAAAAAATTAGAAAATGACTTCTGCTCCCACCTCAATGTCACCAAAGCAAACTGAAGAGGGTCCTTCTTCATCCCACTCCAAAACAAAGGAGAGACCCTCTAAAGATTTCTCAGACCCAAAATTTCTGAAAACGGGTCTGAACATGCTAAACACAAAAGAGCCACTGAGCAGGCTCCTGAGTCTGTGCCTGCCAAAAAGAAATATAAAGACAAGAATGTTGTGCCTCTTGCTGAAAAATCAAAGGAGCTTCCAACAGACAAATACAATTTCCTCTGCAGAGGAAATTGGCAGAGTCCTGCAAGTCATTCAGGCTTTACAGGCTGTAGGTTCCATACTGGGTTCACCAGTTCAAACCCCACCACTGGTTCCCATGCACCAGGACCAAGAAGTATACATTGAGGAGGAACCGAATCTAGGGGAACCCTTCGAACCAGAGGTATCCCCAGATCAAGTTTGGTACCCCTTCTCGTGAGCATTTTTCATTTGTCAGGCAAATGGCTGACACTCTGGGCCTCCCCTCACAGGAATCTATGGATAATGAGGAGGAGGCAGAGTTTCTGGATATGATGGGGTTGGTTCCCATGAAAAAGGTGGTCCTTCCTACCCGTAATTCACGTAAAAAGGCCATTTTTAAAATCCGACAGACACCTTCCTCTGTCCCTGGAGTGGACAAGGTGGAGAAAAAGTATCCACTAGATACTGCTGCTGCTGATTATTTGTATACCCATCCAGGTCATGAGGATGTGATACAGGCTGCTGCCTGTGATGAGGCAAAAGTACCCCTGGCATATCCCATCCTCCAGATAAAGATTCTAGAAAAAATTGACACTATGGGGAAGAAGGGTTATTTAGACTCTTCCCTTCTCCTCCAACAGGCAGCTTACAGGGCTTATGCTGCACAATACTAGAAAACTAGAAAGCCTTGTGGAATTCTATGGTGGCTTTAACTGAGAAAATTCCAGCTGATGTGGCACACGATATAGCAGATCTTCAAGGAAATCTCATGTAGCGGGTCATAACATGTAGGAATATCTCAGCTGCAGGCATCATTCCATCTGGATGATTTCTCAGCAGTCGACCTGGGACTGCCCCCTGATGACACCACATGTTGTGTCTTGGTAGGTATAAAAAGGGGGAGGGGGGGCAGTCCCAGAAGCTCCTTAGTTCTTTTCTCTCCGCGACCAGCATGCTACAGCACGACATTCTCAGTTTCGCCATGGCTTTTCCCCTCTTGTTGTCGAATGCAAGATGTGTCAAAGTGCCCAGATCATCATCGATGAAGACTGTCCGGAAGTTTGTGTCCGTGCTTCAATGTAACAACATTGGGTGACAAAGCCAGCTTTGGCTGGGGCGGCTGCAGTGTTCTTCGCCACCCTGTGTGTCTTCGTCACCCTTTGGTTCCTGCCACAGGTGGGTTCCCTTCACTGACAGAGTACACAGGTACTAAACCTCCCCATCACGTCTTTTTGCACCTGGAGCCTTTTTTTCCACCCATTCATCAATGATGTTCTTGTTGATGGCCTCTCAGGGTGTGGTTTCTGCTCTGGCAGAAGCTTTTCTGTGTCATCTTCTGCTCCGTTGAGGACCTCCAGACTTTCTTCTGCCCATTCATTGATGATACCCTCGTTGACGGCCTCTCAGGGTGTAGTTTCTGCTTTGGCAGCTGCTCCGTCCTGTGTGGCCTTCTGCAACTGTTGAGAACCTCCAGCCTTTCTTCCATCTGTTCGTCGACGATATCTTCATCGACAACCTCTCTGGGTGTGATTTCTGCTTTGGCAGACATTACCATGCTGTGTCGTCTTCTGCTCCACTGACAACCTCCAGCATTTCTTTTACCTGTTCGTCGACAAGATACTTGTCAGCAGCCTCTCAGAGTGGGCCTTTTCTGCTTTTCAATGACTGTGGCCTGTGCCGTCTTCTACTCCATTGGCAACCTGCATGCCTTTCTTCTACCCATTTTTGTCGGTGAGTCCCTCATCGCCAGTCTCTCCAGGTATCAGTTTTTAACTAAAACCAGCAGCTGCTTTGGGCTTTGTTGTCTTCTGCTCTGTCGACAACCTCTAACTTTTTTCTGCCTTTTGTTGGCATTTTACCCATCGCCAGACTCTCAGGGTATGTATTCTGCTATGGCAGCCACTCCAATTGTTGTCGTCTTCTACTCTGTTGACGGCCCCCGGGCCCCCCCCCATGACCTGGTCAATGGCCTTTCGGAGTATGTTTTTCTGGTATAGTAGCTGTTCGGGCTCTGTTGTCTTCCTTTCCATCAATGACCTAGCACTCTTATTCTACCCATTTGTCAACGTGATCCTCGTTGATGACCTCTTTAAGTGTGTTTAAGCTCTAGATGCTGCTCTAGTTGTATAGCTGCTACAGCCTTGGTTCTTTTGTCACCCTGACAGTCAACCTCAAACCCTTCTCCATCTTTTTGCCAAAGGCATCTTTGTCGGCGACTTTCCGGAGTGGCTTTTATCTAAATTTTCTCTGCGGGCAGCAAACAACCATGTCGTCCACTGCTCAGTCAACATCCCCGTGCCTTTCCTTTAGTTGATAGGATCCTTGTCTGTGCCCTCTCTGCCTGTGACTCATTCTGCAGCCCTTTATTGCTACCCCTTCTGTTACTGGGACATCGATCCCTTCTGATTAGTCACTTGTCCTATACACATGGTATGGGTGACTGTGTTCGGGCTCTCTGAGAACAGTCTGATTGCCACTACTGAAGGGCCCTTCTTTGTCAGCCCGGTTGATTTCCCATCCTACAAACCTTGTAGGTCTGTTTCTATACTGGAAAGGGTCACATACTCTTCCCTACAGGGGTTGCTTCTTCCAACCTGTTTTGGATTCACTGGAGTACAGTGGTTACATATTTCCCAAAATGTCCCTTTTTATGACCTTAAAATGGGAGAGTATCAATATTTGCAGGATTCTGGGATCTGAACAAGACTTGGTGGAATGACATGCCCCCTCTTTGCCTCCTCGGAGACTGGAGTGCTTGTTCTGTATTTTTCATGTTTCCTTCTGGCTGATCCATGTTTCTCTTGTTGGCTTTCTGGGCTGCACCGCCAAGACCCTGTACATTTCCTGAGATGGTACTAGACTTCCCTACACAGGTCTTTTACTGTCTCTATGGCTAGTGGCTGACTGTCGAGCCTTCTCATGCCCTGACTGGCCATTTTTTCTTTCCTCTTTGGAAAATATAACTACTACATATGAAGCCCGGAAGGTTCTTGCTGTGGTCCAGCCAATAATGGTGCCTTTCACAATGTCACTACAAATTCTAACCTATATGGATCACCTCCACTGCTCCTATAAGGGGTCATGTCTAGCTCTGGGTCGCCTCTGTCAGGGGTCGTGTTCACCACGCTCCCCTCTGCATGGGTGGTAAATCGCAAAATCTTTCACATGCAGCCTAGACTGCTGTTGGCTCTCCAGCCAGGGCTTCCATTGCTGGCCCACATTTTGTCCGCCATCACAGGCTGTGGGTGTCCAGATTTGCCATCCAATGGTATACTATTCTTTTATACCTTTGCCCTTTCCGGGTGTCAGACATATGTTTTTTTTTGACCAGACGTGTATCCTCCCTTTGGTCCTTCGGCTGGTGCTTTAACATATGAACATACAAAATTTGCCAGCAGATAAAGGCCTAGAGGTCTATCAAGTCTGCTTGAATGTGCAGCTAGCACCCCTTATTCTGCAGCTCCCCTCCCTTCCCCTTCATTGACCCTCCCCCTTGTCCTGTCCCATCCCCTTTTGAAGCAGTCCACTGTTCTACTGGATACTACTTCTGCAGGTAACACATTCCACCCAGCCACCACTCTCTCTGTAAAAAAGTGTCTCATCATCTCCTTCCTGAATCTTCCTCCTTCCAGTCTCATATCATGACCCCTGGTGTCTCTCCACTCTCTTACTTTGAACAGCCCCTCTGTACCTGTCTTGTTTATTCCTTTCATGTACTTAAAGGTTTCAGTCATGTTCCCCCTGTCCCTCCCCTCCTCCAGTGAGTACATGTTCAACTCCCTCAGCCTCCTCTCGTATGATAAGTCCCCCAGTCCATTGGTCATCTTTGTCGCCCTGCGCTGCACCGCCTTCAATAACTTAATGTCCCTCTTCAGATATGGGTGCCAGTACTTCACACAGTACTCCAGGTGCGGACTAACTAATGACCTATACAGTGGCAGAATCACCTCCTCCCTCCTCGAGGATATACCCCTTGCAATACAACCCAGCATTTTGTTGGCCTTTGCAGCTGCCTTCCTACATTGTGCTAAGTTGTTCATTGACCCTGTAATGAGCACCCCCAGATCCTTTTCCTCCTCTGTCTGGGCTAGCTGCACTCCCCCCAGCTGGTAACTCATCCTTGGGTTCTTCATCCCAAAATGCAGCACCTTGCACTTTTTGGCATTAAACCCCAGGTGTCTTACCAGGTTTCAAGCTTTGCCAGATCATCCTGCAACCCCTGCCATCCCCCTAGGTCATCCACCACTGTTTCTACCTTGGTATCATCAGCAAACAGACTGATCTTGCTCTTGATGTCCAATTATATGTCTGCAATGAATATCCCAAACAACACTGGTCCCAACACCGAGCCCTGTGGAACACCGCTCGCCACTGACCTTGGTGTGAGAGCTCCCCACCCACCCACCACCACCCTCTGTTACCTCCCTGAAGCCAGTTCCCTACCCATCTCACCAGCTTTGCACCTGCCCATGTGCCTACTAATTTACTTCCCAGCCTTCCATGTGGCAACGAGTCGAATGCCTTACTGAAGTCCAGATACAGGACATCCACTGCACTTAAATTCAGGTACGCCCTATTTAAGCCTAATATAAGCTTCCAGACCCTCTCCCTTGGGATCCCTACCACGGGCCCATTGCCAAAGTATGACAACGGCTCCATGTGGACTCCATTTGAAATCCCATGGACCCCCTTTGGGTTTGTGGGTTATGCCACCTGTGTTTATCTCTAAAGGATCTCATGCCTTCACAATGGCCCCTGTCCTTGATCGGTATCTATACTTCTATATCCTGAAACCTGACTTTCAGGTCTTCACTTAATGCTTTGCTGCTGTGACGCCTGCCCTGTGGTATAGACAACTGGCCTTTCGGGGCCTCATCACTGCGATAGCTTACATTTTCCTATCCCATATGCTCTGTGCCCTCTTTTTCAGTCAGGTCATGCTGGATACCTCAATGATCATAACTTTTTTTGCAGGTTATTGAGCAGACTCTGCTGCTTGCTCCGTTTCTGTCTTTCTGGCCGCAACTGGGTCTCTACCGGACATGTCCTGCGGTTCCTGGAACATATAAAGGTGACCATTCCTACTATGCCTATCTAAACAGCCAAATTTTACAGTGGGCCTGAAAGTTGCCATGTGATCCCACCTCAAAATATGTTTTGACATGGTACTCATGCTCTCCACCCCTGCTTTCCAGGACCTTTGGTGGTGACTGTCTCGGGACTCCTGCCTTGGCTGTGTGATCTGTTTTTTGGGCTTCCTTCAAACCTTCCCGACCTGCCCATGACTCCCTCTCCCATAACACTGCTACAGGTGCCCCAACCCCCGGGAGTGGTATCCTACTATTACAAGGCCTCCTTCCACTGGGTGATTTACAATTTCACCTGACTGTGTTCTTGCTTTCTGTTCTCTGAACTGCCAAGGAGGGTTACTTTACTTCCAACACTGGGTACAGTGGAGCACTTTGCATTTGGTTTCGAGCAATTCATCCAGGGATAAGATTTACATCAGTTCAGATCCCGTCCTCCATTCTTACCCTTGGAGGCTGCCTTTGGCCACCCGGGGGCTCAGGTTCATTAATGGGACATCCTTTGACAGGTTTCATAGTTTCATAGTAGAACTACAAGTTCATAAGGCCAAGGCCCATAATGAATTCTCTGCCATGTGGTCAGTGGTGGTATTTATATTTCATTTCTCCCATATAATCATCAAGAAGTGTTTTAAAGGATTCCACAGTGTCACTGGCAACAATGTAGGCAGGTAATGTATTCCATAACAGTGGCGCCCTCTCTGTGAAGAACCTCTGTCTTCTTTGAGTTTTATTAATGGGGCATTTAATTTTATCCTTATGTGATCTGGTATTACTCACACCAACCTGCCTCTCAAGACATATAACATCTAATGTCTCTTCCTCTTAATAGTCCGTACTTATGTGAGTATAGGTTTAGTGACTTAAGGCTGTCCTCATATGGGAGATTTGCCAGGTGTTTTACTCTCCTGGTAGCCCTTTGCTGAACCTTTTCCACCATGCTCAGACCTCCTGCAGTAGTTGGTGCACAAAAGGGAGCACAGTACTCCAAGTGAGGCCTAACGAGACTTGTATACAGAGGCATGGGCAGCCACGTAGATTCGCGCGCAGATACACGCGTGTCTTAGCGCATGTCACGCCGTGTCAAGAGTGGAAGAGTGGGATGAGGGGAATAAATCTATGATATATAGTTGTTGTCTGTGTAAGTACATTGTCTGATACTGGTGTTTGGTATTAGCTAGTTGGTTCTTCTCCTTTCTAAAATGAGTGACCTGTTTAGTTTAGAACCTTCCTCTGTGCAAACAATAACTCCTGTTAGTCCTCTACTACCAAATCTTAAACAGACAATTATGACATTGGATGGTGAAATTGGACTTAAATGCACCTCATGTAATATGTATATATTGCTTGATGCATTGCCCACTAACACTATCTATGTTTTTATGAAGTGTATTGGAAATAGTGTTCTGAGGGAAGATATTGAAGTGTTTTACAAAAGACTAGCAGTATTGGAATTACAGCAAGATGCTTTGGTCTCCAAAGTCCACATCTCAGCTGAGAATGGTACTTTATCTAGTAACAGTGACTCAATTACCTCACCTGATCTAGTGAGGAATAATAATAATTGTCCCAGTAGCAATACTGATAAAAGCAAGCATGAAGCTGATAGTAATATCATTGGCAACTTTGAGAGTGATGATTGGACCAAGGTACTAGTAGGCCCCAGAACAAAAACTAGATGTAGAGCTTTGGGAATTAATTTAGTACTAAACAATAGATTTGAACCTTTAATAAATCTTGAAAATAGTGAAAATTCCACTGATAAGTTCCCTTGTTGTGTTAATGTGGAACAACCGGAGGTTTCTGTTTCTGATAACATTGGATTCCCAAGCAAACCCTATATTATGTGGTTTGATTGAACAAAGTACACAAGCACTTGATGAACCAGAAATACATATTCCACCGTTTTCTACCCAGAGTAAAAGTTTACAAACACTTGAAGCTCCATCACAGCAGATTTACCCTTTCCTGACTCAAAGTAAAAGTGGTAAACACAAATCTAAATCCAAACACCATGTTTTACCAGACAAAATAATTAATACATCTTTACCCATGGATACCTAGTCCTCCAGATTAGTTAAGAGGCAATATTTTGTACTTGGTGAATCTATCATTAAATATACAGATAAAATTGTTTGTAGGAAAGATAAACATAATATTGCCTGTTCATCATTTAGGGGGGCTGGTATAAGGGATATCCATGATATGTGTACTGATATTCTTCACAACTCAGGTACCAATCCACTTGTTATTATACATGTTGGTACAAATTATATTAAAAAACGGTCAATTGAAGCTATAAAAGAAGAGTTTATTAGTTTAGGAAAAACATTACAGGAATTAAATTGTGAAGTCCATTTCTCTGAAATTTTACCAGTACCAAGGGTAAATTACTATATAGAGAAGAAAATAAAATGTGTAAATGAGTGGCTCAGGAAATGGACTCTTGAGGAAAGCTTGTTTTCTATACCCCATTGGGAGACATTTAGTGTTAATAGATCATTATTTTGCTGGGATGGGTTGCACCTGAGTAAACAGGGTGCATATAAAGTGGGTAGGGTGTTTGAAAACATCAGTTGTAAATCTTTAAACTGATTGATGAGGGGGACAAGGGAATAAAGAATAAGTGTTTTGATGCAGATAAAAGAATGCAACTTAAGATCTGGGGGATTAATGCTTGAAGCCTAAATCAGGTTAAATTAGTAGAGTTAAAAATTGTAATTCAAGAACTTGGTGTGGATATAGTTTGTGTTACAGAAACTTGGGATGACTCAAGTGAGTGGTTTAATAATATACCAGGTTTCAGGTTATTTTATAAGAACAGAAATGGGAAGAAAGGTGGTGGTGTCTGTTGTTATATTTCTGAGAGTATACAATGTCAGGAATTAGAAATAGTTAATACATTCAATAAGTCAACTGAATCATTATGGATAGATCTAACCTTTACTCATGCACCACAAATAAGGTTAGGCATTTGTTATCGACCTCCTAATAGCAATCAGTGTTATAATTATGAGTTAATAAATGAAATCAACAGAGTTTGTAAATTGGGTGATACTATAATTATTGGTGACTTCAATGCCCCTGGTATATCTTGGGAGGTGTTGAGTGGAACAACTATATTTGAACAGGCCTTTCTAGAAGCCATAATCCTGCAAGGTTGTGATCAACTAGTTAGGAATCCAACTAGGGGCAATAACATCTTGGATCTTGTGATAACAAACTGCAAGGAACGCATTTGTAATATAAATGTATGTGCTCATTTGGGATATAGTGATCATAAAACCATTGAATGTACACTAAAACTTTTTAAACCCAAGATACATGGTATAACTGATATGCTGGATTTCAAGAGAACTGATTGATCTAAATTAACTCTTGAACTTGGTAAATTAGATTGGCTATCTCTCCTTAAAGATCTAACTGTAAATCAAATGTGGACTATGCTGAAAACTAAAATACTTGAGGCAATTACATTGCATGTCCCAATATGTAAAAAAATTTACTAGTAAAGGTAATATTCCACTCTGGTTTTCTAAGTCAATAAAAACATTGATAAGTAAGAATCAGCAAACTTTTAGGAAATTTAAACTAAACCCTACACCATTAAATAAATTAAAATATAGGACTCAACAAAGATTACTTAAAGCCTTAATTAAAAAAGAAAAAAATAAGCTAGTTCTAAGGACTGCAAAGCTTTTTATGCCTATATAAATAAACATAAACAGTCAACTAATCAAATTAATGCAATAACAGTTGATGGTAAGGCATTAACAAATAATACAGATGTAGCCAATGCTTCTAATTCTTTTTTGACATCTATATTCCATCTGAAAGATTTAACAACTTTAAAATCCGATTTTGATTATGCTGTGGTGATAAATATAGATCAAGTTACTGTATTGAGTGAATTAAATAAACTTCCTACCTCTTCATCAGCGGGACCTGACAATATCAGCCCAATTGTTTGGAAAAAAATTGCTGATATTGTTGTGCAGCCACTTACACTTCTGTTTAATAAATTCCTTAAGACTGGTGATATTCCTATTGATTGGTTAACTGCTATAGTTGTCCCAATTTGTAAAAAGGGAAATAGAATTTGTGTTTCTAACTATAGGCCCATTAGTTTAACATCAGTCTGTTGTAAATTATCTAAGAAAATAATTAAAAATTTAATTGAACTTGAAATAACCTCTCTGGGATTAGAGGATATTATGCAGCATGGTTTTAAGAAGGGTCTTTCGTGTAACACAAATTTGATTACTTTTTATAATTTTGTTAGCGATAAATTTGATAAAGGAATACTGGTTGACGTGTTTATTTTTTGATCTAGGAAAGGCCTTTGATTCAGTACCCCATGATAAACTGATTACTAAATTACATAATCTAGAATTACATGGTTCTATTTTGAGATGGATTAATAACTGGCTAACCGATAGGAAACAAAAAGTAAGAATAAATTCAAAATTATCAAGAGAGGGAAATGTTACTAGTGGAGTCCCCAAGGGATCCGTGTTGGACCCGGTGTTGTTTGGGTTATATATGAGTGATATGGGGAAAGGATTAAGTAGTGTAATAACTAAATTTGCTGATGATACAAAAATTGGAGGGGGTGTTTTCTCCCTTACTGAATATCAACAATTGTATAAAGATCTTCATTCTATAGAATTGTGGGGAATTGAAAATAATATGAAATTTAATGAGGATAAATGTTCTGTATTGCATTTTGGTAACATAAATCTTAAATATCAATATTTTTTAAACAATAAGGCACTTAAGGCTAATATATGTGAAAAAGACCTAGGAATATGGATGGATTCTAATTTATCTTCCTTAACACATGTTAAAAAACTCTTTGTTAAATGCAACCGAATAACACATTCAATAAGAAGAACTTTTATATCTAGAGATAGATTAAATATTATGAAATTACATAAAACCTATGTCTTGCCACATCTTGATTATGGAACTCCAGCTTGGAGTCCCTATCTTCAAAAAGATATTAATTTAATAGAAAAAATCCAGAGAAGGATAACTAAATCAGTTTATGGGTTAAATAATTATGAGTATAATGATAGGTTGAAGATACTAAGCCTGTATTCTTTGGAAACAAGAAGAATTAGGGGTGACTTGTTATTATATAAAATTATAAAGGATCCCTCAGTAAGAGAGAATTGTGCTTTTAAGTTAATAGAGAGGGAAGCTAACCTTAAGTCACATAAAATGCCAATCCAAGTCTCTAATGTACTTATAGTAACAACTGAATTTTTACAACATGCATACTGCCAGATTATGGAATTCATTACCCAATCGTATTGTAGAAGCATCAACATTTGACCAATTTAAAATAAGGCTGGATGATTACTTCCTGAGTTTTAGGAAATCATGATAACCCCACTATGTAGTGGGAGACAATTAAATGGGCATTTTTGCCTACTTGTCTGATTGCTCCAAGTTAAACCAAGTCAGGGCATCAGGACCTCAGCCCTCCTGCCCTTTATGTGTTTATGTATGCATCCCAATAAGTAATAGCATTTCTTAACAGGTTTTCTTTGCATGTATGTCGAATTTTAGATCAATAGTAATGGTTACACCCAGATCTCTTTCCTCCGTGGTTGTTTGAATTATTGTATTATTTATAGTATAACTAGCCCCCATGTTGTTATTTCCAAAGTGCATCACCTTACACTTGGATTCATTAAATGTCATTTTATTATCCTTGGCCCACACACCTATGTTATTCAAACAATCCTGGAATCTGTCAACCGATTCTGGGTTATTGACTGTGCAGCTGATTTTACAGTCGTCTACATATTTATCAATCCAGACATGATCATTTGTCTGCATGGTTGACACAAGAATATTGAACAACAAGGGGCCCAGTACCAAACCTTGAGGGACCCCACTTGTCACATGGCCCCAGCTCGATTCTTGTCCTGATAAGACAACTTGTTGTTCCCTACCATTTAACCACAAGGATATCCACTTAATAATAATTCTATTCAAATGTATTTTCACAGTTATTCCAGTAAGATTTTATACAACACTGTATCAAATGCCTTGTGTAGTCTAGGAAAATGACATCCACAGGCACTCCCCCATCCAGAGCCTCACTAACTGGCTCAAAAAAACTGATTAGGTTCATTAGGCATGATCTGCCTGAAGTAAAACCATGCTGAGATATATCACAATTTACAGTTTTACTTGTATGTTCCATCATTCTTGTTTGGATTATTCTGTCCATCATTTTACCAATCACAGAGGTAAGGCTAATATGCCTATAGTTCCCCACAGTCAGACGTTTTCCCTTCATGGGGTCCCTTCTGGCTTGCCCTCTTTCCCTCTCCATAGGGCACCTTCCTACCTCACTCTTGTTTCCTCAAGCCATATTCTAGTAATATGAGGCTGTAATCCTTATTGGACTGTCATATTTCGTATGCCTGTCTGCCCTTCCCCCTCATACAGAAGATTCTATTCAAAACTTATCAGAGATCCCACCTTTGTGATTTTCCTTGCGCCTCGAGCTCCATCCAGTCAGATGACTACCACTACAATATTTTGTTGTCCTGGATCTTCTTCCCCTTCCCTTTTCTTCCCTTTTGTCACCTGCCCTTCTCACTCGGGTCCAGGGACGCTGCTGTGTCCCGCTCTTCCATAAAAAATGTAATCTCCAGGATTGGTTCCTGCAGTCCTGGTCCTTTCAAGGTCCCCCCCCCCCTTTTTCATTAGGATGATATTAAGGAGCATCTTGTGGTCCTTCCATCAGGATGTCCTTTCCCAGGAATGGGACATGTTTTTCTACAAGAACAGTGGATCAATGATTGGCACATACACATATCCAGGGAAAAAAAAACACCCTCACTGTCTCCTAGTTACGCACTCAATCAGAATGAGTACCTCATTCTCTGCAGTATGTTTACTTGTCCAGCGTTCTCTCCTTCTCAGATAATAAACTAGGTGACATACCCTTGCATATATCGATCAGTAGATACCCATCTTCTGAGGTATCCTCCTCCTCTACCCTGGTTTGGTACCACATGTCCACCATGGTCCCTACTCCTTTTAGTTTTTTGGGTGGAGATTACGTCAGTTAGACGTGTATCAAACTTATGTGCACTTATGTTCTCCAGCCCCAGTGTCAGGCTTCGGTTCCATTAAAGAACTATACAAGTAATCTTAGTGCTTTGCAGAGCCCGGCTTTTCCAGGTGACGCTTTGCTTCATTTGTTGGGTGTAAATAGCCCTTTGGGTTCCACTTTTCTATGTCACCGTCCAACGCACACATTAACATACCTATTGTTCCTTTCACCCAAGGCGCCAAGAGCAGTTCTTTTTCTGAGCAGTACTTGTCCCCATGGTGGCTGGTCTGCTCTACTTTTTGTATACTACGCATGTTCCCGGCATTGCAGTGGAGGCTTTACTACTACTGAAATTTGATAAGTGGCATTACAGTCTACGATTCATGCCTTGACCATTCTTTATGGTTTGGACATTGCATCTTACCGGTTTTGGTCTAGCGGTTTTACAATACCTGTTGTCCTGTTTTATTAGTAGGCTGTCCTGGCGCCTTTTTTTGTCTCCCAACTGCTTGGACTCATTTCTATATGTTATGACCTGCTGCAAGTGAGTTCCTCAAAGAAGATAGTACAGTTGCGTAAGAACTTACCGTAACAGTAGGTATTCAAGAGAATCTCTTGCAGCAGGTCATGCTTCCCCTCCCTCTATTGCTTCCTGTTTCAGGAGGGTGACTTGCTCATGCTTTTTTGCAATACAAAAGTATCTCCTCAGCTCCCCTCTGATGACTGCCCTACTCATTTGTCTCATTTACAGTTGCTGAGGTGGAAAAGAACTGAGGAGCTTCTGGGACCACCCCCTTTCATACCTACCAGGAAACAACACATGGTGTCATCAGGGGGCAGTACCAGGTTGATTGCTGAGAAATCATCCGGATGAAATGATGCTTGCTGCTATGATATTCCTATATGTTATGACCTGCTTGAAGAGATCCTCTCCAAGATCTGTTACAGTAAGTTTATATGCAACTGTACTATATTGCCAGGACGGCTTTGGATGCCACAAAGTGCCAATTTATTTATTTATTTAAATGTTTAACTAGGAGGGCATACTGAGCAGGCTAATGCTCGATTCCAGATGTGTTCTGTGGGAGGGGGAACATAGACAACAGTTGAGGACAACAAGACTCAAGTAAAATACATAATGGGGATTCACTAACATTTTCACATGGCTGTGGATGCAAATGATACTGTAGCCAGAATGTTGTCCCTATCAGTGTCTTTAAGTAGATTTTCTTGGCTCAGAGCAATGACTCTTACATCAGACACTCAGTTAAAGGCTATGGATTTACCTTGTGAAAACAATTTCCTTTTTGGTGACAAAACTGAGGCGTACATGAAAATGGTGGAAGATTATAAAACCACCTTCAGGAGTGACTTCACTAGAGTGAGAGCCTCCACTTCTTTTAGAACCACAGGAATGGGAGGTAGGGATGGGGGGTGCTACCCCAGGTCATAAGCCCCATAGTCTGTGTCTGTAGAGTATACACAGTTCAGCAGGTACTACAGGGGCAGGGGCAGGAGGTCTTCAAGGCGAGCCAGACTAGCTCCATCTACTAAACCCCAGACTGGTCAGAACCTCTGACTACACAGAACAGGCTGCCATCCCTCCTCCAGTAGGGGCAGGCTGGCTCACTACTTCCAACACTGGGAAAATATAATCACAGACAGTTGGGTCCTGGAGGTACTGAGTCAGGGTCTCTGTCTACAGTTCAGATAGTTTCTAAAACTCCAGGACTGCAGGGTTTTCCAGCCTTCAACCTCTACAGAGACTATTCTGCTGGAGTTAGAGGTAAATAAGCTCTTGCAAACCAGGGCAGTAGAGCCAGTCCCTCTTACCCACAGGGGAAAGGGCATGTACTCATACTTTTTAACCAAAAAGAAAAATGGGGATTGGCAGCCAATCCTTGATCTAAGATACCTAAACAAACACTTGGCAAAGCCCAGGTTCAAAATGCTAACACTGGCCATAGTTATTTCTTCACTAAGGAAAGGAACCTGGCTGGTTTCTCTGGATCTGAAAGATGCTTACTTTCACATTCCAATCAGATCTTGCCACAGAAAGTACCTAAGGTTCTCTTTACCATCGGGTCATTACCAATTCTCAGCACTTCCCTTCGGGCTCACTTCTGTCCCATGGGTAGTCATAATGTGTCTGTCAGTGGTGGCAGCTTACCTCAGAAGGCAAGGCAGGAAATCATTGTATTCCCTTATCTGGATGACTGGCTAACTGCAGGGGACTCATATCAGCAGGAAAAGGATTCCATCAAGGTGACTCAGTATCCTAGAGTCACTGGGTTTCCTTATCAATCTCCAGAAATCTCAGATGGAACCAGTTCAGTCACTAAAATTCATCAGAGCAGAACTGGATAACATCCAGGGAAAAGCTTTCCTCCCACAAGGGAGGGTGACAAATCTACTGATCTTTGCAAATTCCGTTGTCTTGGGTCAGCCCAGAACTGCAAGACAGTTCCTAGCATTACTAGGACACATGATCTCGACCACTGCTGTAGTGTTGGCTCCAGGTTTCGTATGAGGGCTATTCAATATCACCCAGGGTTTAAATAATTGATTAGCAGTTTTTTTTTGGGGGCAATACTAACTGTACAGAAAGCATTTATATAGATTTTCTAGAAGTGTCATATTTGTTACACAGTGAGGCAAGTGGAATGCATTTTCACAATGTTTTTGGAACTTTTATGAGCAAAACTCTAATCAGTTTTTTGAGTTAAATAAAACCCTGTCACCTCAAATTTTATTGGTCCCAAATAAAATACCCCATTTCAAAGCTAGCGCCGGTAACAAAAACTCTGTTACTGGCCCTGCAATGGAGGAAAGAAAGGGACATCTGCAGACAGGGTATCCCTTTTCAGCAACAGCACTACACGGTAGTTCTAACAGCAGATGCCTCACTCCCTCCCAGGGTGGGGGGCACATACAGGCAACCTCACAATCAGTGGAATTTGGTCACCTTAGGAGTCCAAGCTGCACATCAACCTTTTAGAATTGAGAGCAGTCTTCCTTGCCCTAAAGGCCTTTGCTCCTCAGTTGAGGGGTCACTCAGTCCAGGTCAGGACAGACAACACAACTACCATGTATGTGGTACATCAACAAGTAGGGAGGTACAAGATCCTCATGGCTGTGCACAGAAGCCATCAAAATTAAGTCCCTAGCATATTCCCTGATGGTGCATCTGTCTACCATTCACCTTCCAGGGAAAGACAATACACTGGCAGATTCACTCTGCAGAATCAGTCAGAATCATCATAAATGGGCTTTGAACAGTCAGGTGTTCAAAACAGTTTTCAGACATTAGGGCATCCCAGAAACAGATCTGTTTACCTCAAAAGAAAACCACCAGCTCTCTCTTTATCACCGCAGGCTTCCCTCCTTGGACACAGTGCCCATGGAGGCGTTAGCTCTAGATTGGATGGAGAAATTTCTTTATGCTATTCCTCCATTTCCACTGGTGTCAAGAGTCATGATCAAGCTGAGGAGTCAGCCTGCAACCATGATACTGGTTGCTCCAGACTGGGCCAGACAACCATGGTACCCTCTATTGCTCACCCTGCCCACTAAGCAACCCATTTGTCTGCCCCAGAGACACAGGGTCAGATAGTATTTCTGAACCTTGAGAGCCTTCATCTGAAGGCCTGGTTCTTGAGGAGTTAGAATTTTATGAATTTAACCTGTCAGAAGAAGTACTTAAAATACTGAAAGTTTCTAGGAAAACTTCCACAAGACTTATACTTCAAAATGGAAAAGGGTTTTCCATCTGGCGCATGCCTAAGCAAATTAATCCCCTTAAGGCAAGCGTATCTACATTGGTTGATTATCTGTTGCACTTGCAGGCTCTAGGCCTCAAGCCTGCAACCCTTAGGGTTCACTTAGCAGCAGTATCTGCTTATTTGTCTGAAGGTGGTCAGAGAACAATGGCTTCACACCCTATTTTTAGGACATTTTTCAAAGGATTGGCATATATGTTTCCTCCTGTTAGGGAACCAGTCCCTCCTTGGGACCTGAATTTGTGCATAGCCAAACTCATGGAACCTCCATCTGAGCATAGGGCTATGGCTGATCTGAAATTTGTCACATGGAAAACTGTTTTCCTGGTGGCAATCACTTCATCAAGAAGGGTGTGCAAGTTCCAGGCTCTTTGCACTGACCCTAATTACATTATCTTCCATAGGGACAAGGCAGTCTTTAGTACTAACAGGAAATTCCTTTCAATGGTGGTATCTGAGTTTCACTTGAACCAGTCCATCACCCTTCCTGTATTTTTCGCAACCAAGTCCAGTTCAGGGGAATTGAAGCTTCATAGCTTGCATGTAAAAAGATCTCTCAGCTATTATATCATTCGTACCAAGGACCTCAGGGATTCCAACTCACAACTGTGCATCACCTATGGTGAAGTGGGAAAGTGTAGACCTGCCTCAAAGAGGTCAGTAGCACATTGGATAGTATCCTGCATCCATTTCTGCTACAGTAAGGCTGAGAAACAGCCACCACAAGGACTCAGGGCACATTCCACTGATGGAACTGCTGCCTCTGTGGCATCTGCAAGGGACATCCCCTTGTTGGAAATCTGTAAAGCAGCTACCTGGAGTACAGTCCATACCTTCACAAAGCTCTACTGCCTGGACGTCCAATCCAGGACTGATGCTAGGTTTGGCACTGTAGTATTGCAGAACCTTTTTCCCAAATAGGGTCCGTACCCACCTCCCAAGGCACTGCTTCATAGTCTGCATATTGTCTCATACTACTAGGAGATTTCTGGGGTTTGAAGAAAAAATTACTAACCATAGTAATATTGTTTCTTTAAGGGATCTCCTAGCAGGATTAGACCTCCCATCCCTACTTCCCCTTACATAACCTGAATAGGTTCAGCAAAACTTTTATGGGAGTTTCTAATGTTGCCATTAATCATTGGCTTAACTTTACATTTTAATGCACACAAGTATGACTAGGCCTAGCTCTCCTTTTTTGTGTTCTTCTTTTCCTATTTGGAACCCTTCCTCTTTACCAAGGGTAGGGTATTGTTGCTAAGGGTGTTACCTGACAGTTATTTAATTTGGATAGTCTAGTGTGTTTTTTTCATCTGCAAAAATTGAATCTGCCAGTTAGACGGGACACAGTCCACCTAAAGGCAGCAATTTGAATGTTGTATTCCAAGTTCCATGATTTGAATACATCCCACATTACATCAGAGCTGTGTGGGCAGTCAGAGATTCTGAGCTGACTGCTTATTGTCTAATCCTACTAGGAGATTCCTTAGAAGAAACAGTATTACTGTGGTAAGTATTTTTTTCTTCTCTAGCCACTGCTCCACTCTGGCTTGGGAACAAATCTGAGCAATGGGCAGAGTGGAGTGCAGATGCAAAGTCTGAACCTACATTCCAAATTCTAAAATTTGCATAGGATCAACCTCTGGGATGTCGCTCTCGGCTGAGATGACTGCATAAAGTGTATACATAGTGAGGGATCTCTTAAGATAAAACAACATTACTGTGGTGATTAATTTTTTTTCAGGCACAACTCTGGGAAATTATAGTATACAGTAACAATGTGGTAGATAGGTACAGTAGGTTATGCCGTAATACAGCACAGTTGTACAGCAGTACAGCTCAATGTATAATAGTGAGACAGTTGGACAGTTTATACAGCAATACAGTAAAATTATACATCAGTGCACCACAAATTACTTCCCAGGTGGTGCAGTATAGTTACAGCTGTGGACTCAGTGAGCCAGATTTTCAAAGGGGCCCTTAGATCCATGCAAGCTATGTCAAACAACCAACATGCACCAGATCCAGGTGTGCTAAATACTGTGCAACATATTTAGCAAGAAAAACATTCTCTGTGGTAATTCCCCCCAAATTGATGCAAGAAGTCCACTGCATCAACAAAATGACACAAGGGCCAAGAGTGACGCAAGCTGCATCAAACAAACGGTACAAGTTGAGTCAAACAGTGACTCAAGGAATGAAAATAACACAAGCTGAGTCAATAAAATAGTGCAGATTGAGTAAAAAATGCGAAGACAAAAATGACGCAAGCTAAGTCAGAAAATACAGCAGATGAAATAGCTAAGACTAAGCCCCCAAAATGTTCTAAACTAGTCATGCAAGAGAATACTGGCCTTTAATAGCAGCATGGTCAGGTCTGCCCTCCTGCTGTGGGTCTTGTTATATGCTCTATTGTCCCTTAGACCAGCTCTGGCTGGTCTAACAGTGACATGAATCTTGGGCACAAGGACAGGACTCATATTCCTTGAAAATCCCAAATAAGGGGACGGTGCATCATTTCAGTGACACAGGCATCCCTTCCAACATGGTACAGGAATTTTTTTGGTGCAAACATGGCGCAAGCCCGTCTGGTGTATGAAGACCTGTTTTTGACACAAGTACCATTTGAAAATCAGAATTTGCACAAGATTTGACATATCCTGCTCCTTGCATCAGCTGTTTTTGACACAACACCCTGAGTCATTCTCCGGCCTTTGAAAATCTGGCCCAGTGTCTTTTCAGCTTTGACTTAAATTGCAGATGGCTGTCAGGAGTCAAGAAAGGACATGGTGAGAGCTTATTGGTCCAAGGCTCAGTCTAGGGGCAAGAGAGCCCTGACTTAGGTGGAATCTAGTTCTTGCCAAGGAAACATGATTTTCTGAGTTGGGATCAGTACAGACTTCTCTTGATTCAAATAGAACCCCAGTTTCTTTTTTTTTAAACTTTTTTTTTGTATAAAAAAAAATCAAGTACAACTTAAATAAAACCCAGTAGGCAATTGAGTACACAAAATTAATCTCATTATCATTATACAAATAACGTGATACAGGATTCAGCAGCAGTTGTCAGACCTTGTTACCACACTGGGAACGGATTGCCAGAGTTCATAAAAGTCTTGAATATAAGTCCAAAAGAAACCTGAGGATGGCACAGTGCTGTGGACACCCTTGACTGATGCAGTTAGTCCAGAGAAGTTTCAGCCACTTATTTTGTCTTAGTATTGGTCTCTGAAAAGTTTTGGAAAACACACTTTTAATGCTACAGAGTACTAGAGATTTCCTATGGCATAAAGATTTGAACAACAAAGTATATTAAAAGATTTCAGCTCCCATGAAAGGAGCCACACCTCATGCCTTAATCATGGACCATATTTGGCAAATCACTTAAATGTTTTTTGTAAGCAGTTATATCCATTCAAATGGCAAAAACATGGAACTGTAAAAATGAAGAGAAAAACTCTCAATTTTGTGGCAGAAATAGAGTAATGCAGTAAGGATGCTCAAATGGTTAAGTTTTTATTTTACTGAGTAGTGAGCAGTGTTCCACTCCATGGGGGAAGGGGGGATACAGAGGTCTGTCTAGTCTGCACTTTTGTAGCCCCTTGGTGCCATCTAGACCATGCGGTCTAACGCTAAATCTTCGAGAAGGTACTCTTAATAAGGGTACTAACCCCATTCTAGGACATGACCCCTTTGTCCTCCATCCACGAAGACTGAACTCTGCCACTAAACTCAGCAACAGTTATCAAACATATTTGACAGCATACCTCTCACTGTCTTGCACTGAACTAAGGAACATGGGCACTCAAAATGAGGGAATATGAGGGACACTGGCCCTCAGAATGTGGGACACATCTTCAGGCATAGCGATACAAGCTCAAGCACAGTGAAAGCCACTGTATTTACCTCTATAAAGTTGATTTTTGATTTACCATCCTAGAATATTATGAATGTCTGCTTGAAAGTCTGACTTTACAGCACATTCTGTGAGTGGACATCATTTCTTGAGGGACGGATGAGGGACAGAGCAATTTTGAGGGGTAAAATGAGGGATGTCCCTCATAATCAGGGACAGTTGAGGTATGTTTGACAGTATGTAAAAACAAACCTATCCTCAGTTATGTATATTGAACTAAACTTGCAAGTAATTTAGAGGGGTATAAGGCTGCTAAGCAAAAGTTCAATATTTAAGTTCTTTTAGTTCATTTGAGTTTCCCACTTATCCCTCCTGTACCAAATCTGAGTCCTTGGGTCACTGGTGGATAGTGAATTTGTTTCTGAGTTTTTCCATTAACTTGCTGACATCAGAGGGATTGGAAAAGATTTATATCCTACCTCCTGTGTTGCACCTTGAGCCTTGCTGGTAGCAGCATATAGTGGCTGATCTGCCGTGGGTGAACCATCTTTGATCAACCAGTCCAGGTATAGATATAAGGAATACCCATGCCTGCAGAAGAATTTTGTGCAACTCAGTTCTGTGTACCATAGAAATATGTTAAGGCCTCAGATCTTAGGCAGGCTGCCATCCTACTGACATTTTGGGAACTAGGAAGTACTAAGAAAGGAATCCCACTCTCTTTCTATCTCTATAACCCCTACTAGCAGGAGACTCTGAATTTCTGTCCCTAAGCAGTTCTGCTTTAGGTTGGAGAACACCCAGCACTTCAGGGAGTGATTGAAGGGAGAAAGGGATGTACATTCCAGAGTCTGACGTTTCCTGACAGTCTCCAGCACACACTTGTCTGTTGTGGTGGAGTGACAATTGGGGAAATGTGGTAGATCTGCCTACCACTGGATGGTCTTGAGGGACCTGGAATGTGGTGAGCATGGAGTCCATTCTGCTATCCTCCCTGCTCACCAGAAGTAGCCAAAATGGAGGCAGGTGGGACCTTTCTGTGTCCCTTGCCATGGCTGTTAGGATAAGGTCTTGTCTGAGATGTCTGTCTCAATGGTGGGGGGGGTGAGGTGAGCATGAAAGTCTGCCATTCCCTTTCCAGCTAGGAAGACTGGTTGCTTGGAGCAGTGGGTCAGCAGCTTAGCAGTCATCCTGTCCTCCTTTGCCTTCTTCAGGGTTTTCACCTCTGACCAAAACAAGGTGGAACTTTCAAATGCAAGGTCAGCCACCCTGTGCTTCATCTCCTGGGGCATGATGGAGCATTTCAGCCCGTCCTGTAGCTGTGATTCTGGCTTTGTGGCCTCTATAGCATACCAGACAGTATGTAGGAAGCTCTCTCACTACTTTGAGGAATTTCTAACTTGTTTTTGGATGAATGACCCAAATAGTTAAGCAGCTGAAATGACATAGAAGCACAGGAATACTGTCTCCTCCTCAGTGCATCTACTTTGTTTTTCCTTGTCCAGAAGATTACCTGATATAGTAGATCTAAATTTCTAAGATTCAGCTGCAGATACCAGCCCCCTGGCAGCAGGCTGTGTTTGAAAATAGCTCTGACATTCTTTTGGCACTGGATGTCTTCTGTCCATTTTTTGTCTAGGGCTGAGGTCTATTAAGGCTCCTTCCAGACATTCTTGGGAGCTACAGGTATATTAAAGCCTCCCATTTGAGGCTTACCCAAAGTTTCTAGAAATTGTCACTTCTTCTGATTTGTCTTGGAGGGTACTATCCAGTGCCCTGGCCATAAACCTCACAAAAACTGGAATGTGCAAATGTCTTTGGGGGAAAATTGGGGTGGAGCCCCAAATATCCTTTGCTCTGGACTCGTAAGTGTCCAGAGGATCTTTACTGTTCTGAGGCTACCTCTGAATCAGACTTCCTGTCAGCAGGATCTCCAGGGAATAGGCCCACTACAGGCTGAGATGTGAGTCCACCTCAAGCAGATGGTCCCTGTAGTAGCTTAGGCCATAAATGAAGGCCTGCTGCAAGGCCCTGAAATGCATGGCCATGTGGGAAAAGGGAAGCAGTAAGGGATAGGTTTTTTGCAGACCCCTTTTTATAGCCAGCCACATTAATATTGGTGAATTGGGGAAACTGGATGGCTCTATGGATTGCCAGCGGGCTTAGGAGCGTTTTACCTCTAGATCACTGGTTCGAATGCAGTCCAGGTCGATAGTGGCTGAAAGTCTATATCACCAGAGGGCTGTTCAGTGACCTGTGTGAAATGAGTTGTGGTTTCAGTCCAGTTCCCAGTGGGCAGGTGCCCACATGATAGAAATCACCAACACGGTTAGCAATAATTGGCACCCTTTGTAGAAGTCTGACATGAAAGGGCAAGGATTGAATAGTCTGAACTAACCTGTACAGTGGTGGTCCCTCTGTGACAGGTTTTAGATGCATAAGTGTGGGGAAGCTAGCACTGTGATCACCCATGCTGTATTTGTCATGTAGATAAACAGTTAGTTTCCAGTGCTGTAAATCCAGCACCTTACTCTCATGCACACACACATGTGTGAACATACATAAACATACACAAACTCACACACACACCCCTTATAACTATGGCAGATAAAACCCAGACAGGGCCTGGGCTCCAATAAACTAAATCGGGAACAATTTGATCTGTACCAGTCAATAGGGCCCTTCCCTGGTTATCAGAAACAGAGTAACATGACCCTACCTTTTGGAAGGTTCTGAAAAAGTGAAGGACCCATTAGAGTCTGCATCACCAGCTCCTTTATTTCTCCTTGGAAAACAAAAATGGAGTGACTGTCCTCAGCACCAGATAATGGCATCTGATTCTGTATCCAACAACGGTTTGGCACTGGCAAACTGGAATCAGAGCCAGAACAGCATATAGTTTCAGGAATGGAACCATTCCAGCCTGGAGTTTCTTCTTAGAACTGGTGTTTCAAACTCACCATAGTAATGCTGTTTCTTTCAAAGGGATCCCTCACTACGCCTAATCCCTAATCCCTATCTCCCCTTCCAGAACCTGAGAAAAGGTTCACACAAAAATCCGTTCTTCCAGTTTGCTTGAGTATTACTTGTTACAGTGCCTTTACAACTGATACTCTTTGTCTTTTAAATAGTTTTTTATTTTAATGGGTTCACCACAAGATATCCCAGGCACACTGCCTTAGGGGTAGCTGGTCTATTGCACTGGGGTGTCAAACAGACGAGGCATACTGATGAGTCCTGGTAGGACGAAACACGTGTCTATGTCTTCTGTTAGCACCCTTTGCAAACTGCGTGAGAGGCCTTTCGGCACCATGCAATTCTGCTTAAAGTTGGACCAGCATAACATTCTGTGGTGATTTGCATATACAGCCCATGATGCTTTGCAGTGTGGGGGCTTGTGTGATTTTGTATTTTCTTGAAACTTGGCTTCCCAGCCAAATGCCCTTTGGGGTAACCCTTGCCTCAGTGTTTACGCACAGAGGTTCTTTGTCTCATATTCTGATTTTCATAACATTTGCACATTTTTCTGCCATGTTCAAACAGTTTTTTAAAAGTTTTGAAATATATTGTGATATAATTTGTTGGTAGTCATTTAGCTAGTTTTAGTGGTCATTGCTCACCCTCACTTAGATATAAATCTGAAGGTAGAAGGCAGGGGTAAGCGTGACCACACAGCAGAGTTTTGAATTTCATTCTAATTCCATAATTAGCATAAAATTCTACAGCTCCAGAACAGCTCATTCCAGGGGAATGATTACAGTTGTGAAGCATAGTGAAGGATCTCTTTGGAAGCAACAGCATTCCTACAGTGAGTAATCTTTTTTCTTTTTGAAGCTACCTTAGGGGTTCACCTATGAGGAGGGCATCACAGCATTAGAGGGAGCTGGAAACAGTGTAAAGGGAAAAATCGGGAGGAGAAACTCAATTAGCAGAAGTGGTACTGAGTAGTATGCGTATAGATGATGCATGATGGGGTGGTACTGCTGTAGTATTCATGAGCAGACATTGAAAATCGGAGCAGAATTGCGTGTAGCTGATATCCTTGGCAGAAAAGAAAGATGACTGTTGGAGGGAATTATGTGTAAGGAGTGGGGGAGTTTGCAGTATGAATCTGATTATATGGCTCCAGATACTGCTTCTTCACACCAAAATGATGCAGGAGTGTGGCTATGGGTAAACTAAGCCTGCTACAAAAAAATTGTTAAGTAGAACTTAATGTAGCTGGGAGATGAGGTAATAGCAGTCTTATAGGAAGATGTTAGGATGAAGCCCTAAAATTAGGAGCAGAGGTTGTCCTCCTTGAATAGATAAATCCAAAAGTAATTTCAGCATTTAATTTAGTGGCTAGCTCTGATACTGTGGTCACTTTGTGTTTCTTTCTTGTTAGAAAGTCCGTGAGATGGAGGAGATTGATAAGAAGAGGACTGCTGAAGTGAAACACATGCTGGAGTCTTACAATCAACAAAAAGAGGGCAATAACTCCTCATAAGCTATAGAGGCTAGCCTTGAAGGGGTCCATGCGGATGGTTCAGAGATTGTGGACACAACTGTCTATCAGGATACCGAGTCTGAACTAATATAAACATTTCCTAGCAGTTGTGTAAATTTGCCCAAGTCCCTGTAACCTTTCATCTTTGGACTGGACTCTAGGGTGGGTTATCTCAATGACAGTTTGTAGAACTGGTTGAAGTGTTAACAGTCTGTGTTTTAGACCTTTTTGCTTCTCCATGTAGTTTGTAAACTAGATACAAAAATTACCTACGCACCATAATTCTTGATCTTCTAAGAATGTCTTCACCATTTATTCCCATTGCCAGGTCTGAGCCAGAGGCACTAGGACCCAGCGGGAGCCAGAACATTTCAAACAGCTGGTGCCGAGGTAAGCACTGCACATGCTTGGCTGTGTGAGTTAGTGCATTTGGATGACTGGTTATGTTGGTGCCAGCCCCCAACCGTCTCAGTACCTTTTTTACTGAGGAGGTGCAGAATAACCTAACAAGTATGCGTTCTCTTAACCTAAGGGCTTAAGATAGTCCTGGTGGCCCATGAAAGGGCCACCAAATCCAGTAACACAGAGTCTTCACAGCCCAAACCGGACATAAAGGAGTAAAGACCAACACAACCACACTGGAGTGAGTCCATGGATTGTGGGTGGGTGTGTGAATCAGTGGTGGAGCTATTCGCAGAAGATCAAGAATTGCATCGAGTACGTAATTTTCACATCTTCCAAGAGTCAATCTTCACCACTAATTCCCACTAGTATATCACTGTTTCAAGCTCAGATAAAGTCCCCTGGACTAGAGCGGTAGGAGCTTGAGGACTCACTCAGGATAGTAATCCATTCAGGATTGTTCTGCCAAAGGTGGCATGCTGCCTGGTATGGACATCCAGGGCATATTATTTAGTAAAAGTGTGCACTGCGCTCCAAATTGCAGCTCTGCAAATATCTCTGATAGGCACAGAGCAAATCTCTGCCAGGGATATGGCAACTGCTCTGGTGAAGCGGGCACATAACCAGCCCTCCAGTTTAACCTGAGCCATGGCGTAGGCAATTCACAATCCAGGCAGAAATGCACTTGATTCTAACAGGCTGTCCACTGTGATTAGGATCAAAGGAGATAAATTGCTGCTTTGGATTGTCTGAAGTCCTTGGTTCTGTCCAGATAAAACCTAAGGACCCTGTTAAGATCCAGTGAATGGAGAGTGTGCACTCTCCCTCAGTCTGGAAGTTGGTAGGCAGGACAAGGGGCTGATGAAGATGGAACTCCAACACCACTTTCAGTAGAAATTTGGGTTGTGTGCAGAGAACCACAGTATCCCTATGGAGAACAGTATATGAAGGATCTGTGATCAAAGTGTTGGTATCAGACACTGCAAGCAGAGGTAACGGCCCCTGGAAATGCTGCTTTCCAAGTTAAAAACTTCCAAGTCCTACATCACAAGGGGCTCAGAGGGCTTACAAATGAACATATCTAACACAAGGTTGATATCCCAGGCAGCTACTGGTTTCCAGATGGGAGGCCTGGTGTGTAAAATGCCCTTGAGGAACCTCTTGAACAGTGACAGCTGTGCTGGGTAGAGGGCATAAACAGGCTAGTGTAATGCAGCTATAACACACGGATGGATATTTACTGTGGAATAATGTAGACCAGCATAAGAAAGGTCCAGTAGATTCTCCAGAACCTTGTCAGACTGACACCCAAAGGGGTCCATGCAGGTTATGGAGCACTAGATGGAAACTTTTTTTTTCCATTTGGCTGAGTATGTCTTATTAGTGGAAGGTTTACAGGCAGCCAAAAGTATTTCAGAGACCCTCTGAGATACCTTGTACCTGTTCACTTCTCACCCCAGTAATTCTTTGGCATCTATTGACAGATGCAGTATGCCAGCTGGGTTCAGCTGCCCCCGGAGAGGAGGAGTCAATGCAAATGAGGAAGGCATTGGCCAATCAGGATACAGTTAGAGTAGAGTGCTGCCTGCAGTCAGCCTAAGGGACCTCAGAACTTTTTCTCTGCTGAGCTGGCAACACTGCCCCCAAGCTCTCCTCTTCAGAGATCTTCTTGTGCCATTTTCTTTCTTTTTGAGTGCTGCTTTTAAGATATTTTGTATATTTTCTTCATTTTATCTATTTTTACCGCATCTGCACTGGGTTCCGCACAGTTGCGGGATTTTTTTGTGTTTTTCCCGCTTCGGCGTTTTTTTCTGAGTAAAATTCGCCCAAGTGCATGATAAATTGTGTCATTTTTATTTGTTAGTTTTTAGTATTTATCTGTGGTTTTTGACGCTTTTGTGCTAAAATAATTGATTTTTTTTTCGCGCATGTGCAATTTTTCCGTTGCGCACTAGCACGAATTCTTGGAACCCTTTTTTCTCTATTTAAATTCAAAATGATTGCTATTTGAAGGGTAATCCCTTCTCTTTTGGGGTGAGACTCTCTTGTGTGCTGTTCAGTGGGCTTTGTTGACAAAAGGTGTGGAGGTGGTTCTGTTTTTTCCTTTTTGTGAAAAAAAAATCTTTTAAAGTTGATTTTGATTTGTTTAAGCTTTGGCCTAACTATTATTATCTGTGCTTTCAGTCTACCTCCCCCCCTTCTCTAAAAGCGTTGAGGAGGGTACCTCAGGTTAACACAACAGAAATAACAAGTCACCTTGGGACTTCTATTATTACAAGTCTGATTCTGTAGTAGTATTTTCTCTGTTCAAGCCTTTATTAATTTAAAAATAGGCAGGGTGCGCTCTTCCCTGCACAAAGATAGAGATTCATCTCCTCTGATCCTCCCTCCTGAAGGACTTAGGGAGTCATCAGGGGTTGATACAATTATGCCCTCTGCAACTGAATTTCTGAGAGCTTGGCAATTATTCCAGACTTTATAATTCTGGGCGTGTTCTCGGCTCCTTCGGGTCTGAGTATTCCTATCCATGTTAATCCTTACGCCCAAGGATATTATTATTATTATTATTAGTAATTTAGGAGAGGATTTTCCTTCATGAATTCCTCTCGGGGCCCACTAATTCCAGTCGGTCACCCTGAAGATGATTCAGGTTATGGTATAATGAGGCATTTATATTCAACCGATGGACTCCCTGGACTTTTCCCTCCTGGACGACACCGATAAAGAGGTGGAGGACGACGACTTCATAGATCTGGTGGTTGCTCTCCTCCAAACAAGTTGACAACTCTCTGAAGACACCTACAGGTAGGTTCTGGAAACCCCTCCTTCTTTTTTGGGGTTGATAGAAGCATTCAGAGGAAATACCAGCTCAATAAGTGTTCTGCTGTTTTTATCTGTACACTTTCAGATTAAAGAGAGTTAGTGCAAACAGCGGCCTGCTTCTCAGCCTTGTGCCACTGTCTGCTTTCCCTCCAGAGATAGACTCTAGATAATCATATACTGTACCATGTGTAAGAAATTTTATGTAATGCCTCCTACCTTTGTAGCATATGCTATTATACTGTATATTAAGAGTTTTTTTGATGTCTCCTGTCCTTGCCATAGTGCAACAGTTCTGGAGCACTATTCACAAGGAGGTTTGCTGAAATACCCAAGTGGCATATGATAGCACTGTGCTGTCATAGCCTTAAGTCATAATGTTACAGCTTCTGGAGTCTTGGTGTAGGTAATGTCCCTCAGGCTTGCCTGTCTGAAAAGTTCCAGCCTTTTGGGTTATGCTTTGGTGCACATTTTGGTTAGTTTTATGGCAAACTAAAGCTGACAGGCACGTATGGACGAGTTTAACTCTCCTAGTACTCAGTTAAAGATAAGCATTCCTTCCCCAGAAGTCTCAGGATATGGGGGGCTTTGGGTAGGAATTATTCTTCCTTTAACCCTTTTTTCCTCTACGTCAACACATTAGGAAATGTCCAAATGTGAAGTTTTTCAGGGGTTTAGGCAGGAGTGTACTTTCATTCCTGGTAATCCCTTTTTCTTCGGTTACTTTTCTTCTTGGTTCAAGTTTTTACCCCTTCTTTGGTTGGTGTAAAAATAAATAAAAGATAGATGTATGCAGACATTGAGCTATATATATATATATATATATATATATATATATATATATATATATATATATATATATAAAATAAGTAAATAAGTAACTAAAGTTTACCTCCAAGTGCTGCATTCTCTGTTTTTCTCCAGTAGCATGTCAGCAGTGGGAACTAGAGCTCTAGAACCTCGTGAGGTTCAAAGTTGTGAAAAGGTTCCCTTCTCCTTGGGAGTTGGACCTTTTTCCGGGCTATTACCTGAATTTAAAGGAAAATAAGGAACAGCAAATCATTATCAACTTTCACAACCTGGGGTCAGGATGCTTCCTAGACTCAGGTGTTTTTTTTGCAAACGCAGGGGATTTTCTTGTTTCCTTCTATACATTCTATGTTCTCAGTTCCTTATCCTGGGGTTTTTCTCAGGTGGCTACCAGTTTTCTTCCATGCCATTTATACTGCCTCCAGAGTGTTCTTGGATACGGAGTAAAAAATCAGACTATTCTCCAGGTATCTGGGTAGGTTGGTGGTTCTCACCTGAAGACAGGGAATCCCTGGTTTCCCTTCTCAGATGCTTGGCCGTCTTTAGTCAAGTCTCCTTGACTTTAGTTTTCAAGCCCTAAGTCTGACATGTTATTTCCTACAGTCTTGGGGTTTTTTGTACTTACCAGAAAAAAAGTTCCCTAACCATCTAAATCTCGGCAACTCTTAGGAGGCAATGCTTATCTCTTGTCAGGGGAAGTTCGTTCCCTGTATATGGTGCATAATTTTGTCACTAGAGTCCCAGGGGCTACACCTCTAGGTTAGATTCCAAATAAGAGAATTTTTCATGAAGCCTGAACCCTTTTATAAGCTGGACTTGTATAAGGAAACAGTGAACTTCACACCTCTCCCCTTCAGATCTTCAGTACAGAGGCTTCCTTCAGGTGGGCGCTTCCCTTCAGGGAGTTCCAAAATTGGGTCTTGGTTTCTGAGAGAGTCCTTCTTTCATTAGTCCCTGGAATCTCAGAGCATCTCTATCAGGTCTGCATTGTTTCAGTCCAGAGGTCATTTAGTTCAAAGAGGACCGGATGATATTCCTGCCCTATATCACACCAACGAGCATTTGGGACACAAGGCTTCCAATCTCTCCACAATAGCTACGAGTTTTGATCTCTAGTTGGCTTCTTTGGAGGTGTCTTAGTCTCTCATCCATCTGTTGGGCAAGGACAACACTTTGGCATAGTCAGGGCCACCACAAGTGGAACCTTTGGCAGATCCTCTAAGCCGCATTAGTCAGGGCCACTACAAGTGAGCCTTCAGCACACAAGACCTAGCCACATCGTTCAGGAGGTAAGGTCAGGTCCAGTTTTGGATTTTCACCTCCAGCCTGAACCACCAGTATTTTTCTTTTTTCCTGTTGCAGGCCCCAACTCTGGGTTCCTTCCAATGGACTTTCTTATCTCAAGACTGGTCAGAGAAGTGTTCTCTCTCCCATATATCCCTTGTTTCCTAAGTACCTTTCTAGTTAAGGAATCAGCCACCACGATCCCAGTGGCTTTGGACAGCCTTGGTACTGTCTGATAAAAAATGTTTCAGTTAAACAGCCTTCTGGCTGCTTTCATTTCCACAAGCTACTTCCTTTCTTGCACAGGAGTAGTGTTTTTCTCAGCTCCCAGTCTTTACTCCTCAAGGCCTGGTTCTTGAGAGGCTAGATCTCCTAGAGTCCCTGTAGCCAAACAAGGCCTGAAACATATTTAAAAAAAAAAAAAAGTTTTAGTACCACGAAAACCTCTGTTTCCTAGTGGAAGCGTTTTTTCCCCTTGGTACAAGGACAAGAGCCTAGAATTTTTCAACCCTCTTTCCTGTCATGACTGGATTATTTAGTTCATATCCAAGCTTTACTGTCTTGTACATGGAACTTGTTTGGTCTTTGTGACTTGTTTTCTGTAAAAATATAAAGGTTTTTATTTTCTTACCGACAGTAGGCCTCTTTTTTGGGAGTACACCTAGTGGTTACTCTGATTCTTTTTCTGTCAGGCAAAAGAAATCTGTCATTTCTCAGACCATTTCAAAGAATTCCACAAGGGGCAGTTTCACTTTCAGACCCTTCTAGGGACCGGAGTTTTTTCCCCATGGAGCACAAACCTCTGCATATTCAAGTTCATGGGGTGTCCCTTTGAACCTGTGACAATTCTGTCCTGAAGTAAGTAACATCGAAGACAACCTTTCTGCTGGTCTTTTCCTCTGCCAGATGGATTTTCAGAGTTTCAGGTTTTTCTTTTAAGCCTTATCCTCTCAGTGCTTTTAAGAACAGTGTAGTCCTTTGGACGGATAGGAAATCCTTTTCCCAAGTGTCTACCATTTCCACCTTCATTAACCTTTTTTCTCTGCCTGTACTGCTGTCAGGCAAGTCCTGTCTAAGCTATCTCAAGCAGCTCGGATGGGGCATGAATTAGTCCTGCCAGTCTGTGTCAGTGGTCCTAGCAGTTCAGTTATTGTCATTATCATCCTTTCCTTTCCTTTCCTGCATTTTCGCAGAAAAGGAGAAACCAGTGACTAAGAGTATTTTCCCACTGGACTGTTTTCCCATATTTCGGGTCTGGTACAGCAAGACTGACATTCAGCCTTTCTACTGCTTAGGGCCTACTTCCTGGAGAACAGCTGCCTCCTGTGCAGTGTTCAAGGCTATATCCTTACTAGAAGTGTGCAGATCACTTATTTGAAATTTGCTTCTCACATTCAATAAGATCTTTTCTTGACTAAAATCGGTCCACAGAATATGGCAGAAATATAAACTCAGAAATTCCATCTGGCCCTTAAAAAGGCTAGCGTGGGACCCAGATTTTCAACCGGGATGACTAGACAGAGGATTCCATATGTGGGAGGAGAAAGGTCTTAGATGCCTTGCACAATTTTTGCAGGGAGATACTTTCTTAGACTTTGAATCCCTCAAGAATAAATTTGGACTGCAAAATACAGATCACTTCAGATACTTGCAGGCTAGAAATTATATTTCCGCACTAAAAAAAGATCCAGACTCAGATAGGGCCCAACAGATTCTCAGGGCTATCCAGGAAAGTTGCAGGGCTAGTAAACAAAGAGGGCTGATCTCTTTTCTCTACAAAGCTCTTTCGTTGCTGAAAGGGGATTCACTTAACAAAATCAAACCAAAATGGTGGGAGGAAGCTCCACAGGACCTGGAAGAACTTAATTGGGACCGCATTTTTTCCTTAATTAAAAAAACCCAGTCACCATACTGGCAGGAATTTTCCTGGCAAATTAAGGTCCGATACTTCTTGACCCCCTACATAGTAAGTAAAATGGATCCAAATTGCATGGCACAATGCTGGAGGGGGTGTGGGTCGGTAGAAGCAAACCACTTACACATTTTCTGGTCCTGTCCAGGCCTGCGGACTTTCTGGGGTGAAATAATGGAGGCATTTAAGAACATATTCCTGGTACAGACCCTGTTAGATTGGCCTAGAATGATCCTGGGGCTTCTCCCCGAAGAAATAAAAGATATGGACACAATGTATCTCTGGTCCATATTAATAACAGCAGCACATAAGGCTATCACGAAAAAATGGTGGTCCTCTACTCTCCCCACTACACAAGACTGGATAAAGATAGTAGGTATAGCGGATTTGGAAGAACTCACTTTTAAAATTAATAACCGAATCCCCACTTACCTGAGAAGGTGGACTAGATGGGAGAACTGGTGTTCTACAAATGAAACAGTAGATGATAGATCAGTTGCTGACCTGGAGGCGGAGGAGGAGAGATCCACTACTAACAGGTGGGGCTGGGGGGACTGAGAGTAGAGAACCAAAAATAGGGGAGCGGGCTTTGTTCTGGCTTGGGATGAAGGGGAACGCTGGTCAATTTCCTGGAACTCCAAAAAAACAAATGAGTCTATAGCTGTTAGAGGAAACAATAACATAGTATTTATGGAACTGCTCAGACAAGATGAAATGAACTGGATGGAATCTCTTTTTTTCCTTTTAAAAAAAAAAAAGAAAATAACAAAGAAACTTCTTTATAACTTGAGAAAGGTATGGATGTTAATGGAATGCATAATATGATGTACCTGTTTGTTGTCAATAAACTTGAATAAAAAAAAAATAAGATCTTTTCTTGGATGTGTAGTCTAATAGGATGCCAAATTTGGCAGGACAGTACTTCAGAGCCTCTTCTTAAAATAGGTTTCTGTGCCCTCCTCCCAACTACACTGCTTTGAAGTCTGCATCTGTCAATAGATGCTAAAGAATTCCTGGGGTGAGAAGAAACAATTACTCACCGAAGTAATATTACTTCTTCCAGGGGATTCTTTAGCATTATTGACACTCCCACCCTTCCTCCCCTGGAAACCTTGTCTAAAGGCTCTGTTGGGGGATTTAGCCAAATCTGACGACTGTCATTCATTCATGTGATTAAAAAGAAAAAAAAAATTTCATAATAGTGGGTTAGAATATACGGTGGGTTATTGCTAACAGTGTTTTTGCCCCTATCGGGCACAGTTTTTGCTGTTTTTCAGCTCTGAAATGCGTTCTGGGGTCCCTCAGGCTGACTGCAAGCAGCACTCAGCTCTAACTGTATCCTGATTGACCAGTGCATTTCTCATTTGCATTGACTCCTCCTCTCTGGAGCAGCTGAACCCAGCTGGCATACTGCATCTGTCAATAATGCTAAAGAATCCCCTGGAAGAAGTAATATTACTTTGGTGAGTAATTGTTTCTTCTGTCTCGTCAGGAGCCAGGCCTAAAATATAGAAACTTAGAAAGTGACAGCAGAAGGGGGCCATGCAGCTCGTCTAGTCTGCCTATAATCCTACCCCTTCCCTTAATTGCTTTTCAGTGTTACGGTGCTGAAGGTGAAGAGTGTGCAGGTTGGGATGGACCAGGTGACCCTGAGTGGTAGAATCCTTGGTGTGCCGATTGAAAGTCTGTTCAACAGAGGAAACCAAATCTGTCGAGGCGAGCAGGGGGTCACTAGTATCATCTTGCCCTCTTGTGCCTCCAACTTTAGTAATACTCTATGCACAAGAGGGATTGAGGGAATGTTACAGAAACTAATTCTGCCATTGCAGTCTAAATGTATCCTAACAGAAAGTGCCATGTCCTGGATTTCTGGAGCAGAATCAAGGTAGTTTGACTTTGAGTGGGGTTGCGAAAAGGTTCACATCTGGGGTACCCCACTTGTCCATGAGTGATCTCAGGATGTCTGGAGCTAGTGACCACTTGTGAGGATTGGCTTCTGTTCAACAAAGTTCATCTGCCAGAGTGTTCTGGACTCCTGGCAGATAGATTGCTTGGAGCAGCATCCCCTGTTCTAGGTACCATTCCAACACTCTGTGTGCTTTTCTCTGTTTGTTAATGAACACATGACAGACTGTCTGGAGGAGAACTGTTTTGTGGCTGATTAGGTTCACTAGGGCTCTCATACTGTACAAAACAGTTCGCATCTCCAGCACATTGTTGTGGAGATGAGTCTCTAATGGTCTTAGACTATTTGTGTTTGGAGACCTTGACAGTGGGCCCCTTACCCCAACAGGGAGACATCCATGGTGAGAGTCACCTAAAGGTCCAGTGGGAGAAAAGGAAAGGAAAATGACCACTATGTGAGAGAATGAACCAGAGGCTTGGTCTCCTGAATGGGGTAAGTCGGAGGGTGTGATGCCTGAGACCACTGTACACTGAGCATCCACTAAGTCATCCTCTTGTGCAGCTGTGCTTGAGACACTGTGAACACTGAGGAGGCTATCAAACCTAGCATGCACTACATGGAGTAGGCTTGTATAGTCATGTGCTCCATGATGTAACTTGCCATCTGCAGAACTGCTTGTAGGCCGCTCTCTGGGAGGAATGCCCAGGCCTGGATGTATCCAGAAGGGAGCCTATGAACAGCAGCTGCTGTGAGGGCTGGAGCTGAGACTTCTGGAGGTTCAGCAAGACTCCAACTGAAGTTTGGAACTGAGAGTTAGTGGTTACTGTTTTTTCTTTCTCCTGACTCTACAGGCTTCAGATTAGCCAGTCATCCAAGTATTGGAAGACTTGGAATCCTAACTTTTGCAGGTGCTCTGCAAGTATTGCAAAGCACTTTGTAGAGACTCATGGTGCTGAGAAAAGCCCAGAGGCAGGACCATGAACTGGTAATGCTCTCCCTTCACTACAAAATGGAGGCAGTTGTGGCTGGGGTGCACCAGTATGTGCTGATATTCATCCTGCATATCCAGGAATGCTAGCCATTCCTGAGGCTTTAGGAAGGATAGTGGGGAACTTGGAGAAATGATCTTGAATTTTTCTCCATCCATGAATGTTCAGATTTCTGAGGTCGAGAATGGGACATATGCCCCTTGATTTCTTTGGAACCAGAAAATAGTGGGAGTAGAACCTTGTGTTTCATACGATGAAGCCAGCAGAATAAGGCCATCAGGTCTTTCGAGTCTGCTCGTGTTGCAGGGTCCTTAGCATCAGCTACTGACCCTGCCCACCCCCCAATCCACCATTCCTCCGTCCCAGCTCTCTCTCTCTCTCGATCCTTATTTTCCCCTTAACTCTGACCCAGTCTGTCTTGAAGCTGCCTACCATTTTCAATGAAACTACCTCCTCAGGAAACCCATTCCAAGCCACCACCACCCTCTCCACAAAGAAGTGCCTCCTAGCATCTCTTCTAAACCTCCCCCCAACTTGAAACTGTCCCCTTGTATTTCAGTCCCACTAAGCTTGAAGAGAGCCTCCTTATCTACCTTATTTATTTATTTCAAATATTTTAAGGTCTCAGTCATGTCCCCTCTCCCTGCCCTCCTCTCCCCTCCAGGGAGTGCACGTTCAGGTCCTCCAACCTCTCCTCATACATCCTACCCAGCTGGCCTATGATCATCTTATTTGCCTTCCTCTGGACTGTCTCCAGCAGGATTATTTCCTTTTAAGATATGGGCACTGGTACTGTACTCCAGATGCAGTCTCACTAATGACCTGTACAAGGGCAGTACTACCTTCTCCCACCTGCTGTTTATCCCCCTGGTAGTGCAGCCCAACATTTTATTTGCCTTTGCTGCTGCTTTCCTGTATTATGTGGAGTGTATCAGATCATCCTCACTCCCAGGTCTTTCTTCTCATCTGATGCAGTCTAGACACCCTGACCCCTTCCAGGCTATACTCAGTCTTCAGGTTCTTGACTCCAATGTGCATAACCTTGCATTTCTGTGCATTGAAGCCAAGTTGCCAAATCCCAGACCACCTCTCTAACTTTTTCAGATCTTCCCTTAGGTCATGTATCTTTTCTTCTGTGTCCAGCCTCCCTCAGAGCTTGATGTCATCTGTGAATAGGCAAATTTTGCCCTTAATGGCATCACCAGTATCGTTGATGAAGACACTGAACAACACTGGTCCGAGCACCAAGCCCTGTGGGATCCCACTAGTGATCTCCCTGGTGCTGGAGAGCTCACCTCCCACTGCCACGCTCTGGGTCCTGCAACTCAGCCAGTTTTCCACCCACTCAGTCAACTTTTCATGAACCCTCAGATCTGCCAACTACCTAATCAGCCTCTTGTGGGGTACAGAATGACAGGTCTTGGTGAAGTCCAGGTAAAGGATGTCCACCAATTGGCCCATGTCCACTGTTTTAGTCACCTAGTCAAAGAAGTCAATCAGATTTGTTTGGCATGACCTCCCTCCCATAAACCCATGTTGCCTCTCATCCTGGAGACCACTGTCATCTAGATATACTACATGGTCTCCAGGAGCTTGCACACAGTTGAGGTCAGACTGTCTGGTCTGTAGTTCCCTGGGTCATCCTTGGGACCACTCTTATGAAGGGGCAGTAGTACATATGCCATTCTCCAGTCCAGTGTACCATGCCCAAATCTACTGAACTATTAAACAGGTCATGTAAGGGATCTGCAAGCTCCTCCGCCAGCACCCTTGAGTGCATGCCATCTCAGCCTGGGAATTTTTTTTACCCTCAATGCTAGCAACACTGTACTCACCCTGTCCACCTCTGTTAAAACATTTGTGTACCCTCTCCCATCTTTTCCTCTAGTGACATTCATCCATCTCTCTCCCCCTGGTGAACATGGAACAGAAGTACTTGTTCAGTACCTGTGCTTTGCCCCCATTCTCCTCCATTCACCAGTCCCCTTTCCTCATCCTAACAATCCCATCTTTCTTGTCCTTTTCCTCGCTAATATAGTGAAAAAGGCATTTTCCTCTTTTTTAATTCTCTCAGCTAGCTGCAGTTCTTTCTGAGGTTTAGCTGACAGATCAACCTTACCTGCTGTGCTAGCTATCTTTTGGTGGTAGTTCGTTTTCCTGAATTTCTTGTAAGTTGACCTCTTACTCCTTACTGCCTGGACAATCTCAGTGCTAAACCAGCTGAGTGCATTGGCCTTCAAGTTCTTCCCTTTGAGCCTAATGCACTGCCTTGTGACCACCATTATTCCCTCCTTGAAGATGAACCACATTTGGTCCACTCCCATAGCCACTCAGATGAGTACTATGTGACTTCTTAGTAGCTTGCCCATCTTTCTAAAGTCTGCCTTTCAAAAATCCAGGATTTTAATTTTAGATAGGGTCTTTTCCCCTCCCATGTCCAACCAGAACCACACTGTGCAATGGTCACTCCCACCTAGAGGTTCCTCAACCTTTATATCCTGGACATGGTCCTATTTTGTCAGCACCAGATCAAGGAGTGCCCCTTCCTTGGTGGATTATGTGACACATTGTGTCAGGATCCCACTTCACAGCACATCTAGGATCACCTGACTCCTGGCACAGGTTGTGGCCGGTACCCTCCAATCCACCTTGGGCAGGTTGAAATCTCCCACTATTACCACCTCTCCCTTCCCTGCAGTAGTCAATATTTTCAAGCACAGTTCCCTGTCTCTTTCCTCCTCCTGGTTGGGTGGTCTGTAAACAACCCCCAGCTCCACCTCTCTCCTTCTTATACAGCAACTGAATCCTCATTGCTTCCAACCTTCCCTCTTCTGACTCCTCTCTTGTACAAGTTATACCTTCTCTGATATAAACTGCCCCCCTCTCTTTTTCCACCTCCCTGTCCCTCCCGTATAATTTCAGCCAAGGAATCATTCTGTCTCTGGCACTGTTTCTACTGCCCTGTTGCTCAGAAGGTCGGTCTCCGGTGCCATAAGCACTGGCATATGAACTAACAAAAGGGGTTGGTCTCTGGGTGGATAATCTGGAGAAGTTTATGTAAAATCCAGAGAGTATCCCTCTGCAGTGATCCTGAGGACCCATTTGTCTGTCATAATGTACTCTTGATGATAAAACTGGGTCAGGCACCCCCTGGTGAGGAGAAGTCTGTGTTGAGCAGCTGAGGCAAGACCAGGGTTTGAGCTTCAGATAGTGACACTAGGTGCTTTCAACACCTGTGCCTTCAGCTGCACCTTCTACTGAGGCTGGGGAGGCTGATTTTTGTTTTGGGCTCTCCTGCCTTTACCATGAAAGGACTGCTTGTTATGAAAAGAACCACATCCCCTGCTCTTCTGGGGGTTAAAGGGAGCTGGTAGGGAAGTCTTAAAGGTTGTTCTAGTTTTATTTGATGCCTTAAGAGATTGCTCCACCTGCTGTCCAGACAGTTAAGCTCCATCAAAGGGAACATTCATAACCTGTTGCCGGACATCTTGGGTGAAGCCAGAAGTCCACATCCAGAACTGCTACCTGGTGCGAATGGCTGCAGCAGCAGAACATGATGCAGTATCAAAGGCATCCATGGAGGCTTTAAGCTGGTGACTGTTGAACTCAATGCCTTGTTTGATAGTCAGCAAAATGTCTTGTTTAAGCTCTAACTCTGGCAGAGACTTTGCCAGAGACATCATCCTGCTCCAAAGGGAGTACTCATACTTACAAAAATGCCCTTGGTAGCTGGCAATCCTCATGCTTATGGTAGACGAAGCATAGGCAGTCTTGTGTGACTCACAGTTAATGGAGTGTGCAGACACTTCTTTGGGGATAACTACTTTATCATTCTTGGCAAGAATGACAATAAGATCATATATGAAGTGAGTAACATACACTGGTTTATCCTTGGGAGCAGTGTATTTTCTGTCCACCTACCTGGAGACAGCTGCCACTGAAGCAGGCTTGTGCCAAACTGCATCACACAGGGTTTCAAATGTGGGGGGTCTAGGAGGGACTAAATTGACTGGAATATTAGACATATTTAGAAACTCCAGCCAGAGATGTTTACCCTGACTAGTGGCTGCGGGCTCAAAATTCAATGCTGAGTGTATATTTCTGAGCAGAGCCTGGAAAAAGAGATACTTCTAAGGCACAGAAACAGGAACTGGGTCTGAGGTCTCTAGACTGTACAAGGAGTCATCATTGTCCCCTTCAGAAATAATGAGAAGGGGGGTCAGACTTTCCCCCCTTTACACCCTCCTTAGAAGGGGAACAGAAAAGGGCTTGTAGTCGCAAGCCCATCAGTCCAGCATGTGCCTATGGAAGGACAAGGAGTCGGTGCCAAGGGTGGAACTGGCACTGGATCCTGCACTGGGCCAGGTGCCAAAGGGCCTGAACCTGGCACCGAATGTATGTCCAGAACCAGTGTAGATGACCCAGCCAGCACTGAAGTGACCAGGAATGGCACCTGTGGCCAGTCACATCCCCTCACGGGACAGGAATGGGCCACTAGTGGGTGCTGCCCCTTGGCAAGGACCCTGAGGCTGTTGCTGGACATGAACACACTGCCTGACTTGATGGTACCACCTGCAGTACCGATTCAATCTGCCCTGAAGGGTCAGGGACCAGTTCCACTAGCAGTGCCACTGGAGCCAGACATTGCACCCACTGCTCCATAAAAGCTGCCCAGTGGTGAAACTACCCACTAGAGTCCTCAATTATAGACATAGTGGAGCTTTGGATCCAAGATAACGATCTCCCAGAACCAGAGACTCTCAGTGACAATGAAGGTGATGGTGAGGATCTTCAGCACCAGGGAACTGAATATGTTGTGGCAGACCACACACAGGGCGTCTTTGACTGGTGCTGTTTCTTCTGCTTCCTATGGGAAGTGGAAGAATTCAAGCAGTGCCTGGGCCCTGATGCTGAGCAGGATTGGGACTGGAACTGCTTCTTTTTTTTCCTTATGGGAAGACTATCCTTCCTCATGGGCACTGGACTACCTGCTGTCAGAATCCTTCCCCTGCGGAGAAAGTGGACTGGACATGGCCCCACTGCCATAGCAGCCTGTTTCTCCAGGGTCCCTACCATCTTCCATGGCCTTTGACAGTTGACGCTCAGTAGGACTGAGAGAAAACTATGATGAATTTGACAAATACACTAAACTGACACAAAAATAACAAACTCCAGCTTAAAACTCTAAAAACTGACAGAACTGAACACTGTTGTCATACAGACATAAAGTTCTAGTTGCTGGCAAATTAGCAGTGAAATACTGATTTGCACTCAACAGCAGGGAAAAAAGTAACTGAGACAGTTGGGAGCTAGCGTCGATGTAACTAGGCAGTCACATGCGCTTACTCATGGAGCCATGTGTGTGCGTTGCTTACCTTGGCACCGGCCCTCTGGAAAGTTCTGCTTCCCATGGGGTCCTAGCACCTCTGGCTCAGACCCAATAGTGGGAATCAATAGTGACGAATGATTCTTGACAGATCAGTGATTCCCTGACTTCGATGTCACCCTCGAGGCCTGTGTCCCATCCAGCACAGGGCACAAGAACAAGAGCATGATTGCCTATGTCAATGTCATATTTCAAACTTGAATCATGGTTGTCTTTCTGAATAATTTTGCATCTCTGACAAATGTACTCAGTATTAAGCATGCTACACAATCACGATAAACCAGACACTGGGGACTTAATGTCATTCTCCAATTCTTTTTATTTTGCTTGCATTCTGCGATGGGAGTCTCTACAACATTTGTTGGTTCATGGGTGGGTTGGGTGGCCTTTACCAGGCAGATGTTTTCCAGTTGCATGAGTCAGAATAAAAATAGAAGAGACTCCATGCTGAGTCAATATAACTGACACTAAAGGGTTGCTGCATCTAACCTCTGTAAATCTTATTTGCATTTCAACACTGTTGAGAGGGTGGACTCCTGTCCTTTGCAACTATAGTTGTGCATAGCAGAAAAGAATATTGGTGTAACAGAGTGAGAGAATGCCTCCCCCCTCAAAATTTGTGCTGCCATGCTGCCACCCTTTGAGACTGTGTGTAAGGCCCAGGTTGTTTAGCCTGGATTCAGAATTACTGTCAGGAGGAGCTGAAATGCAGTCACTTTAATTTTCCAGATACCTTCTTAAAGAATGCAAGGCAAGTTTAGAGTGTGTGTATTGTCGTTCCCTGGGTTGACTGCCATCTATCTCCCCCACTATTCCATATTGTTTGGACTATTTATATACTGATTTTAACAAATATGAAGTCATCTTGCTGCCATTTTAATAGCACCTGGAAGTGGTCTTTGGCTTAGTGTGCCTTTTCTGGCCAAAAATTCTAAAAAATAAAATAAACTGTATGTCTTCTTGTCGTTTACTGCACAGCCCCTTTTTCCCCATTTAGAGCCTCTGAAAGTCCACACAATTCTCATTGTCAAATCCTACTAAAATAGTTCTGGCTTTAGAAATAAATAAAATGTAGGATTTTTAGTAGTTATTTGCGAGAGTACATGAGTATGTTGCTACTGTGGCTAGGAGTAGATGCAGTCAGCTGCCCTTTGTGGTTAAATCACTGTGGCATCTTATCAAGGAGTTGCACATTTGCAAAGTTACAGTTGCCTTCAACCACTGGGCTGTGCAATATATTTAACTACCTGTGTGTTGTGTGGAACTTGGGTGAACTATGAAGTACTGTATTTTTGGAATAAACATGAAAAAATCCACATACAACAGATGGTTCACTATTCACACTCCGGCAGTTGCTGGGTGTTGCTCTGTTCACTAGGTGTCTAAGCTGGCACTAGGTTTGAACAGCGCCAGCAATAACAGCGGAGCATAAACAGTGCTGTCAAGAACAGCGCCAAGAAGCCGGCCCGGTGCTGCTGAGGGTTGAGGTGCAGGATGCCACACCTCACACCATGCCGGTGACCAGGGTTCAGGAACTAGCCGGGGCCACCATGGGTCGGCAGGGGAGGGAAGAGATCGAGCATCTGGAGACTGCTCTCTCTCTCTCTCTCTTCTGGGGGGTGGGTTCGGGGTGCGCTCACTCTTGGAGTGACTTCTGGTGGTGGCTAGAGGATCATTGATTGTAGTGGCATATATGCCTGGGGGCGGAGCCACAGCAATTCGTTGCCTTGCTGGCCGGGCTCCAGGAGGGGAAACACGTTGAAAAAAAAGAGAGAAAAACCCTATATCTGGGGATAGATGAAGGCACCTCGTCTGCCCAAAGCCCACACCTCCAATTCCAGGCTATCTCCTCTCCGCAGGGCCACTCGTGTGCCAGGCACTTTCCCCTATATATAGAGTGCCCTGATCGGATAGGGCGGCCCTACCTCCGGAGGGTTCAGACCCAGAGGTGGTGCTTGGTGGCACGAGGGAGAAGGACTAGTCACGGAGGAGGGTAGAGACTGGGTAGTCCCGAGGTTGCTGGAAGGAGTTCTCCAGGAATGGAGATAAATAAAGTTAAAAAAAAAAAAAAAACAGCGCCAAGTACAAACGCTGTAACACAGAACAGCGCCAGTGATAGCAGTCGAAAACCTCACCGACAACCGCTGCCATTAAAAAATAACAGGCTATACATTTTATTGGGGGGGGCAGTGCCCCCCACACCCACCAACATGGGGGGGCTCTACCCCTCATACTTTTTATAACTAACCCTGGTCTCTCGATCTGTGCTGGCTGAGCTGCTTCTGATTTAGCTCTCTCCACCATGGGAACAGCTCGACCAGCTTCTGCATTTTTTTTGTTACTTAGCTACTTCCACCAATGCCTGGATAGCTACAGGGGTAGCAGTAGTTGACATTCACTGTTCTACCCCGTCACTATCCAGGCATTACACAGTTCCTGTAGCATGCTTCAGATGGTACTATTCAGGAATTGCTATTCTAACTGTAGACCCTTCAAGCTTGGCTTTTCCCAACACCCATGCTGTTGTCCTCCGGCTCCACCCCATCTGATATTAGAACTTCCTTTGCATTTGAAGGGACAGGTCTCTTTCTTCACAGCTCCTGTAGCAAAGATGGATTTCAGTTATCAAGTGCTAATACTTACTTGACAAAACTGTTTCATCTGTCCCAATGATTCATTTGTGTGCCTTGTCATCTGGTTACTGCTTTGCTGACAATTTGAAGAGGGAAGGTAAAAGCTGGGTTTTAAAAGATACATAACCTGCCACACTAAGACTTTTGTTATGGATGGCCTCTATACTTGCCTCTGCTGCCTGAGGCAGACCATAATGTTGGGCAGTGTGCATATCGATGGGCCATGCACCAAGCATCATAAGATGACTGTAAGGTGCAACTCCTCCTCAGTAGAGCCTTCGTAACGTTACAAGCCTCAGTGTCAGCAGGGTTGGTGGCCCAGCTTGCAACATGAAAGAGGAGGACTTTCATTGGCCAAGATCTTGGTTACAGTGGGGAAGGCCTCGGGCACTCCAAACATGGATTGCCCAGAGTTCAGGGATAGGTACCTGGCTCTTTGAATGTTTGATGAAAGCCCTGCTTATCAACGGAAATACAAAAAGTACCACTACCATCAATCATGGGAGAGGGAGTGGTCCCACTCTGCCCAATCATTTGATTGCCTTGCCCAGTCAGCTTTGGTCAAACTTGCACCGGTCAGTGGATCAGTTGATACTTCCTCAGTACCCCAGTGGAGTAGTCTGTGTTGACTCCGGTCGAGATTTTTCTCAAATTGTTTCAGCAGGAAATGGATGAGGTTTCATCACTTTTCAAAACCCTGGTTTTGTCTAGGCTGTCCTGAACTGGGGAGGAGGTTCTTCTGGTGACCTTGATCAAGTCGACCCTGGTGCAGCCTTCACTAGCAGTTACACTGAAAACTGAAAAACTGTGCACACACCAGAATGCTGAGATTCATTAAGGATTATTTATTACATAAGCACAGCATGTACAGATGCAGGGGTAACACCTCTACATATTGACCCAGCCACATGGGTCTTCCTCAGGGAGTGTGCCCAGTTTTTCAGTTTTCAAGTCTTATATTAATATGACTGGAGCACCTTTGGGACAGCTGATGTGTGTCCCTCTGCTTTGCTTCTGTTCCAGCAGTCATATGCAGGTACACTTCACGGCACTATCCACTGTGGTGAAGCTACCTTAGCAGGTGGTCTATCGAGCACTGCAGCCATACTCTCATCAACCTCAGGGAGATCAGTGGTCATGGATGAGATTTCAGTCACAGTCTTGATCTCAGTCCTGATCTTGTTGACACGGACATCAACATCCGTCAAGTTCTTCCTCTTCCATGGAAGACCATCAATGTTGAGGAATGAGGAGAAAGTATGAAGACCTCCTCTGGCAGCATTGGACCATTCTGGGCCCAGGGTGGGGTAGGCCTATGTTGCCTGCCTTTTTAACCCCATGGTGTGTGCCATTGCCTTCTAGTCATCCTCAGGGGCTTCTACTGCCATAGACCTCATCTGTTCAACCATTTGTGATGCAGCCTCTACTCATGCAACAGTGGGAGGGGTCCCACATGGAAGACTCTTGGTCTAGTCTTAGGTTGCCTGGTTTCTGTCAGTGATGGTCACTGCAGACAGGCAGGTGGTCCACACTCCTGAGAAGTGGCATTGGCCCTTGTTTGGGGACCTAAACTCTGATTTGGAGGAGGAGTCTTCCATGGCATCCTCCACCTACTTGTCAGATAGTCTGCTGCAGATGAATCAATGACCTTTGCTGCTGTTTTGCAGTACATCTGCTTCCCTAGATGTTTCCTTAGATGTACAGAAAACAGAAATTATGTACTCACTGTAATTCTTAATCTTCTACAACTATCTTCCCCATTTATTCTTATGAATGAGTTCTGAGCCAGTGGTGCTGTGACCCTGTGGGAGCCATAACTTTCAGGGGGGCTGGTGCCGATGTAAGCTGTGCAGCACAGGATTGCCTTGGCACCAGTCTTCAGCTGCCTCAGTACCTTTTTTACCGAGAAGGTGCAGCACTAACATTTATGCACTAACCTAAGGGCATATGATAGCCCTGGTGACTCATGTAAGAAAGGGCAACAAACAGGTAACACAGTGTCTTCACAGCCCAAACCAAGAACAAGGGGTGAAGACCAATAAACAGGCTAGGGTGAGCCCAGGGATGGTGGGTGCATGACTCAGTGGTGAAGACACTCCTAGAAGATCAAGCATTATGGTGAGTACGTCATTTTTATATCTTCCAGGAATCCGTCTTCACCACTGATTCATATGACTGGGTTAGAGTACCAAGCTCAGACAAAAGTTCTGTGGGTCAGGGCAGTCGGAGCCAGGGCTCACTCAGGACAGAAGTCCAGTGATGATGGCCCTGACAGTGGAGGCATGCTGTCTGGCATGGACATCCAGGGCAGTGTGCTTGGCAAAAGAATGCACTGTGCTCCAAGTTGCAGCTCTGCAAGTAGCACTGAGTGAATCTCTGTCAGGGAGGTGGCAACTGCCCTGGTGAAGTGGGCACAAACCTGACCTTCCAATTTGACCTGCACCATAGCATAGCAGTGGCAAAGGCAATTGACAGTCCAACCAGAAATGCATTTGATTGTAATAGGCTGTCCCATCCAGTTAGAGACAAAGAGTTGCTTAGAGTGCCTGAAGTCCTTGGTTCTATCAGGGTAGACTTTCAGGGCTCTCCTGACATCCACAGCTTAGAGAACATTCTCTTTTTTTATTCTGGAAGTTAAGAAAGTATGCAGGCAGTACAACAGGCTGATTTAAGTGAAACTCTGACACCACCTTGGGAAAAAACTTGGAGTGCATACAGAGGACCACCTTGTTTCTGTGAAAAACAGTATAAGGAAGATCTGTGACTAAAGCAAGAATCTCAGATACTCTTCGGGCAGCGGTTATGGCCACTGGGAAAGCCGTTTTCCAAGTTAGAGACTTCAGATCACATGTAGCCATGGGCTGAAATGGCTTAGGAGTGAGCATGTCCAACACAAGACTGATATTCTAGGTGGCTACAGGTTTCCTGACTGGAAGCTTTGTGTGCAGTATGCCCTTCAAGAACCTCTTGAAGAGGGGCAGCTGGGCTAGGGAGAAGTTCATCACAGGCTCTTGGTACACTGAAACAGCACACAAATGGACCTTAACTGTAGAGTACTGCAAATCTGCATCAGAGAGGTCCAGTAAGTACTCCAGAATCTTGTCTGGTGGGCACCGGAAGGGGTACATAGGAGTTCTGGAGCACCAGACAGAAAAACATTTCCACATGACTGTGTAGGTCTTCCTTGTAGGAGGGTTTGTGAGCAGCTAAAAGAATCTCAGAGACCCTCTGAGATACTTTATACCTGTTCCTCTTTATCTCTTCAGGAGCCAGGCCTGTAGGTGAAGGGTGCGCAGACTGGGATGGACCAAGGACCCTTACACGTCAGAACATCCGTCCTGTGAGGAAGGGCCCTCAGAGTACTGATTGACAATTTGTTGAGCAGAGGAAACCATATCTGTCGAGGCCAGCATGGAGTGACCAGAACTATCTTGGCCTTGTGTGCTTATAGTTTGAGCAGTACCCTTGGAATAAGTGGAATTGACAGACATGCATACAGAAAAAGATTTGTCCACTGCAGCCTGAATGCATCCTGATGGAAAACACCATGTCCTGGATTTTTGGGGCAGAACTGAGGCAGTTTGGCACTGAGTGGGGATGCAAAAGGTCCACATTTAGGGTTCCCCACTCATCGAACAGTGACTCCTCGATGTCAGAGACTAATGACCACTCATGAGAATTGACCTCTGTTTGGCTGAGCTCATCCGCCAGAATGTTCTGAGTTCCTGGTAAGTAGACAGCCTGGATTAGAACATTGTGTTCAAGACACCAATTTCACACACTCACCGCCTCCCTGCAGAGGTGGTAAGAGTGTGCTCCCCCTTTCTTCCTGATGTAGACTTCACGAGTGTGGTGTCCCTGACAGTTGGCTCCTCATCCTGTCAGAGAGACATCCATAGTGAGGGTTACCTGAGGCTCTAGCTAAGAGAAAGGAAGACTCTGAAGGACACTGTCCTCCTGTGTCCACTGTGCAAGAGAGCGAAGCAGGGGCTTTGTCACCTTGATGGGTAAGACTGATGATGCGATGCTGGCAACCACTGCGTACTGAGCATCCATAGGGTTGTGCTCATGTATAGCCATGCCAGGGGCACCATGAACTCCTCTTGAGGAGGCTATCGGGCCTAACATGTGCTGCATGGTGTGTGCCTAAACTGATTTTTACTCCATTATGGAATGTGCCATCTGAAGGATTGCTTTCTTTCTGTCCTCTGGAAGGAAGGCCCCCCTGGCTCTGGTGGTGTCTAGGAGGGCCCCTATGAGGAGGAACTACTGAGAAGGCTGTAGCTGCAACTTCTCTAGATTGAGTAGGACTCCCATGGTGGTAAGGAACTGAGAGGCCATGGCCACTGCTTGTTTCGTCTCATGCTTGGATGGGCTTGCTAAAAGCCTCACATCTAGATAGGGAAAGACCTTGAGTCCGAGGTTTGTTAGGTGAGCGGCAAAGATGGCAAAGCACTTTGTAAAGACTCAAGGCACTGCGGACAGGCCAAAGGACAAGACTCGGAACTGATAATACTGACTCAGCACCACGAAGCAGAGACATTCGTGATGGCTGGGGTGGACTAAGATATGCAGGTAAGCATTCTGCATGCTCAGGGAGGCGAACTAATCCTGTGGTTTGAGGAGTGATAGCAGAGTTCCCAGAGAGATCATTTTGAACTATTCCCATTTCATGAACTTGTTCAAATTTCTGAGATCAAGAACAGGGTACTTGCTCTGGACTTTGAAACTAGAAAGTAATGTGAGTAGAAGCCTGTGTTGTGCTTTGCCTCTGGCACTACATCCACCATCCTCTTGCTCAGAAGGCCTGCAATCTCCTTCACCAGGAGGTCTGTTAAGTGAGCTGAAAGAAGGGTTGTTTTCCGGGTTGGTAGTCTGGAGGGATTTCTGTAAAATTCAGGGAGTATCATTCTCAGATACTCCTGAGCCCCCTCATGTCCATCTTAATGGATTCATATTGGTGGTAAAAGTGTGTAAGGCACCCTCCAGCTGGAGAGAAGAGGTCTGCCTCAAGTATCTGATGCAGGACTGGGGCTGGAACTTCAGAGGGTTGCACTGGACACTTTGGGGCCTGTGCCTTTGGCTGTGCTTTCTTTTGTGGCTGTGGATGCTGGGACTTGATTTGAGCTCCCCTGCCTTTGCCCTGAAAGGACTGTTTACTATGGTAGAAGCCTAGCCCCTTCCCTCTTTGGGGATTATAGGGAACAGGCCTAGAAGTCTTGATGGCCATTCTAGTTTTCTGGGAGGCCTCAAAAAACTATTCGGGGCGCTGTGGAGCCCAAGCTGTATGGACATGGAAGGCATAGCTGTGCCTTTAACAACTTTAAAAGTATAATTTTAGAAAGCCAAGTTGAAGAAAACAATTTAGAAAGATATATTTCTGCAGCAGTACTCAACGGGAAGACAATGGGCAACCCGAGAAAAGCCCTTCACCAACCTGATGGCTGTAAAGAACAGAGAAAGCAAGTGCACCAGGGACCTGCCACGAGGTTAACTAGGCTGGGTGTGACAGATTTCAGTCTCTTTTTTGTAAATATCATTTTTATTAGGTTTTTCCAACATATATACATTTACATCATTAGGTCAGACATATTCCATTTCTTTTATGTACAGCTTCATAAATAAGGGAGGAAAATTCAGAGCAATATAGAGTTACATACAAATTTCTTTAGGTTTCGTACAGGGTGCAAGAAAAATTAATTCATTAACAATTAATCGCAAATTAACCTATGGAGGAATGTTCTCTCTGGAGTGCTAAGTTCTTATTCATGGGCTTCCATAATTATTAACCCTTATATCATTTAAGCTTGTAGTCACGTAATTTCCCCAAATATCATTTTATTCAGAACCTTACATGTTAGTCTGGTCAGCCCTAGTACCACTCTCAGCAAATCTTACTTTAGTTAATTCAATTATTTGGTGGATCTGTATTTCAGTATATCAGTGCAATCAGCATAATCCCTCCCATTTCAGGTTACAGTCTGCAGTTTGTGGTCTCTCATCTATTTGTGAGTCCCTAGTGTCCCCTTCCCATTTCTGCTGATCCACCTTGTCTTTCCTTGGGGGCCATTGTACAGATGTCAGTCGCAGAGGAAACTCTTCAGTTGCTGGGCTGCAAGCCCAAGACTCTGATCACCTTGGTGGCGACAATGAATTCCAAACTGGATGGCTTGTTAGGCAGGCTTACTTTGGCAGAATAGGCGGTGAATCAGCTCCAAACTGACGTCGCAGATTTACAGCACTCTGAGAAGTGCAGGGCAGTTTCAGCGGATGCACTAGGGAGGCACAACACATCAACAGCCAGCTGGAGCTGCTGGAGAATCAGGTCTGGAGCTCCAATATTAGGATTATTGGCCTGCCGAAGGAGCAGAGGCAAGAGGACTTTACCAAGTGGCAATTGATCAAGGCATACAGAGTCAGACCATGGGGGAGAGTGGCCGAGGAGACCCCCCCCAATGATCTTATGGTGGTGCTGGATAGCATGGGAACAAGGGACTTGACAGTGACTTTGGCAAGACGATTGGGACCTCTCAGTGTGGAGGGCCACACCATGCATCTGTTTCCCCAACATTTCTTATGCGACCAGACAACGGCGGAAGAAATTTGATGGGGTTTGAATGTAGCTCTGTGAACTCAGCATACCCCATGCCATCATATTTCCTGAAAAGTTACGACTTATCCACCAAGATAAAGTCTTTATTTTCACTGACCCAATCGATGCAGAGAAATAGTCCGCACATGTGGAAGCTGAAAAATCCTCTTGCTGTGCAGTCTGACCAGGATGAATTGGAGGAGGACACCTGAGAAAGGTCAGATGAATCCAGGACTTCGCTCTGTCTTAGTTATATAAAACCAGAACGCTTGCTCCCGAGCAATTGTAAGTGAAGTGATCCCCTGTTTTGCTTTTTAGAAGGCTCTTCTTCTGCTTGAATGTCTAAGTGTTAATGTTGGTAGGGTTTGCAGCAGATATATTAAAATATTTAGCTAGTGATTTTGTAGCAACTGTATCTAACATATCGGTAACTTCCCTGATGCACCCTTCCTTTATAAACATTTGAGTTTCAATATGCTAATAGGAATAGCATGACTAATTCTTAGAGGTAATATGTCTTGATTGGGGGGAGAATGTAACTGTGTTCTCCTGTTGCTTTCAGATCACTTTTAGTTAGCCTTTTTCTCTTGTTGAAGTAGCCACTATGTTTATCAGTGTTCAGATGTACTGTATGTATGGGGAATTAATAATTGCCCATGGGAGTCGACCTTTAGTTAAATATGTGGATTCCAGGCTCTTTGAGCAAGGCTATTACAAAAACCCTTTCAGGACCTATTGGTGAGCGTTTTCCACATGCTCAAGAGCTATGGTTCCACAGGTTTTAGATGCTAAATTTAGAAGTATTAATCTGTTAAATGAGGTTTCTCCCCAGATTTAGCAACAGCCTGGAGATACTGTTATTTTAACTGAATAACCATGGAAATACGAACATACGAAATTTGCCAGCAGATAAAGGCCTAGAGGTCTATCAAGTCTGCTCGAATGTGCAGCTAGCACCCCTTATTCTGCAGCTGCCCCTCCCTTCCACCCTTCCCCTTCATTAACCCTCCCCCTTGTCCTGTCCCATCCTCGTTTGAAGCAGTCCACTGTTCTACTGCATACCATTTCAGCAGGTAACGCATTCCACCCAGCCACCACCCTCTCTGTAAAAAAGTATCTCCTCATCTCCCTCCTGAACCTTCCTCGTTCCAGTCTCATATCATGGCCCCAGTGTCCCTCCTCTCCCTTACTTTGAACAGCCCCTCTGTACCCATCTTGTTTATTCCTTTCATGTATTTAAAGGTTTCAATCATGTCACCCCTGTCTCTCCTCTCCTCCAGTGAGTACATGTTCAACTCCTTCAACCTCCTCTCGTATGATAAGTCCCGCAGCCCCTTATGTTCAATTCCCATTGTAAACTGTAGATTGCTGTTTCCAGGATGTGGTATTCAACATGCATCTGTGATATACTTGGAAAACCAATAAAATATAAATATATATATATATATATATATATAAAAAAAAAAAAGACTGTTCCACCTGCAGTCCAACCAGGTAAGAACCATTTAACTGGAACATTTATGACCTGTTGTTGGACATCACTTGAGAAACCAAATGTCCAACACCAGGAATGCCTTCTAATACAAATTCCTGCTGCAGCGGAACTTGAGGCAGTGTCAAAGGTGTCCATAACCACCTTGAGCTAATGACTGTTAGACTCAATTGCATGAGTGACGGTCTGGAGGATCTTTTGTTTAGTCTCAGATTTGGGCAGAGATTCCGCTATAAACTTAAGGGAGGTCCAGAGAAATTATGGACAGAGATACAAGCTGACATCAATAGATAGAATACCATGCTCCTCACCCTGGGAGGGAGGATCAATGCCCTTAAAATGAACATCCTCCCCTGACTGTTATTTCTATTCTGTTTCAGGCCCTGCCCATTACAATCCCAGGACCTTTTTGGAGAATGATGAATAAATCCTTGATGAGATTTGTTTGGAAAGGTGGGAGACACAGAATGGTGGCAAGGGGGCTATCTCTCCCTAGAGAGAGGGGGACTCGACATGCCATATTTGCAACTATACTACTACTAGGGTTGTCATGATAACATGGTATGAAGATATATCATGATAATTGCCACTGACAATAATTTGTTGTTGTAAAAAAACAATATTACGATTACTGTGCAGCACGATATACCACGATATAGAGTTATTACTGACCCTCAGCACATCGTGGATTCTCTCAACACCGTTTACTGACCTGACTGGAGTGCTACCCCCAACTACCTGCACCTTGCTAGGGAACAAACCAACTGCACGCCTCAAGGGGGCTCAATCCCTGTCTTCTACTTCAAAAAAGTGTCAGTGAAGGAGGCTTCAAATACATAAAAATATTAGGCAAGACCAGAATGGTGAGTGATGGAATCAATATGAAACTCCTATCCCTAACACTGGATGTCATCATCGTGCCAGTTACAAAACTATTTAACAAATCGCTGGCTCTTGCACAGTTCCCTGGGACTGGAAACAGGATCTCGTGATGCTGGTGCACAAGAATGGTGATCTAGTGGAGGAATTATAGCTGGGGGTCCTCCAGGCTACGAATTACCTCGGGACCTAGTTGTACATTACAATACAGATGACACAGATGCAGTTGGAAGAGTAAAAGATATGTTTACTTCAGCGTGGTGCTGTACAGCCGTTGATGTTACATTTTCTCTTCTCCTAGGAAAAGCAAGCAAGCATATATATATATATATATATATATATATATATATATATATATATATACACATCATCTTCCCCCCCAGCATAAAATCATCCATGTACCAATAAAAATCATTTTGTTATTAGCATCTAGGCAGAACTTGTCTAGACATGTTTTGATTGCATTTTACACTTTGGTTTCTGCTAGATCCATATAAGGACATGTAGGCTTGTGGTGTGGTATGTTGCTATGGTGTGAGTTAAACTCGTTTCTCCTAGGTCGAGTTGACCCACGGTGCACACATGAACAGTTAGGCAGTTGGAGCCAGTGGATGATGACATAGGTACATTATATGGTTACAATCCCCCCTTGTACCTATGGAGACAGCCACTTAGTTTGGAAAATTTAGGTCTCCTGTGCAGTAGTGGAAGTCCTCCGATAGGGGGCCCTATTAGGGACCCTTTGGGTGGCTTTTCCTATAAGTATGAGTTTGGAGACTATTTACTAATTACGACATGGCTTCTCTCACTAGTCCTGCTCCACGCAATGTTTGCAATTCCCGCCTCATGCCTCTGATGGTACGTCTTAGACAGTATGCACTAAACATTAAAATGGCTACCAACGCCAGTTGTAGTATTAATAGGACTTTGAAGGTCAGCATCACTAAGTAATTCTTGAACTTTAAGCTGTATGTTATGTGCTGAATTCTCAATGTTCATCAGATGTGTGTCCTTACGGTCTAGCAGCTTCTGTAAATTTAGAGTAAGTGGTGGTATGTGTGCCTTAAATGCAGGTGCATAGTTATTAATTTGATATGCCTGATGGGGAGTTTGAGTAATTTGAGATGACTTATGCTGTGATATAGGATGGAAGGTATAGTCTCCAATTTGTACATCACTATTGGGTACAAAGCAGAAGTTAGGTTAGGTAATAGGACAGATTCTGCCTTGATATGTTAATGTTTTAACATTTGTTACAATACAATATTGGTTAGTAGAGTTATAAGTGGAGATTACACGCTGGGTGGTCCATTTTTGTATTTGAACTGGACACCAGACAGTATCATTGTTCTCTCTTCTCACTGAAAGTTCTCCACAAACTGGTTGAATTTGTGACATAACATTGCACTGGCAGATCCACTGGTTGTTTATCTCCTCACAACAATGCAAATTTGGCGCTACCCAGGATCCATTTTTATCTTGCACTAATATTTTAGGTGGATTAACTTGGTATGCATAGTAATCTCCTTGGAGATAGCCTAAAGAATGGATTTATACAACCTTAGTATACCTCTGCTCTGCATATTTTACTTGTGGCAGCTTTACAGTGAGGAGTACATTCATTGTATCTGCCAGTGTACTATTTGGCTTGAACCCTTGTGGTCTGATATATATCTTTGCCACTTTCCTTACCCACCAAATGGGTGGGGCGCTGTTAGAAACACAAGGGTTTAAACAATGGTGGTCATAAACATTCTGTCACATGGGGCAATACCATGATTTGATTTGGGCATCCAATATCTGATCAGGTAACCTATTGTTACTTAATTGCTGTAATAACTTATTTACAGTGGTTAGTACATAAGATCCATAAGCAGAACAGGTTATGGCTTTCCCTATAGTATGGTGCCCTACTTCCTCATTATGCTTATCTATAATGTCATTTATTTTATTTTCAACTTGTTTGAACAATTTAGCTATCTCATTTATATTATATATGGTCAGTCATTCCTCGGCTGCCAAGCCAGCCTGGTTGGTTGCTAATGGTAGGAGAACCTCTCTCTCCTCCTGTAGGTTTACAGTATTTTGGTGTTTTCTAATGGCTTCCAAATCAGCTCGATTCCAGATACTCATCCCTGAGCCGAAGAGTCCTGTTATGTCACCCAACAGGTCTCTTTTCCTTCTTTTAAGCAATTTATGGGTCTGATTAGTAATCATAAACCCCCCCTCTCGAGCATGGAAAGCACTGACCATATCTAACAACATTGTGGCATAAAACTTTGATACATTTGTATTGGCACAATCGCTTGTACTATTTAGATCCCAACCGGAAAAAATTAAAACTAACAGGTAATCTAATGTATTGTACATCATTTACAAGAGTTTGGTCAGTGGGTGTTGATGTAAGTCCACTGTTTGGCCTTGCGGTAAGGTTAAGGCAGGTGGCAGGGTTTACAGTCAATGTTATTTGTGCCACGCTTTCGCCATTAATACAAGCATTATCATTATAACTGCCACATGTCCCTGCATTTCTTCCTTCCGTTAGTGTGCACTGGCATACAGTCACATAGTAGGTGCCTGAGTCTTTGGCGGTAACCTTTTCTAACACCAAAGTTCCAGTGTCTGGTTTAACCCATCCTCTATAGGGTGTGCAGTATGTGGCACAGGTATATGATTTACCATCCGAGGTCTTTATCAGACAGTGTCTTGAATATTTTACGACCTGAGTGTTGTTTAATGTCCAAATTATCTTCCAGGTCTGGGCGACGGTTTTATTCTGGCTCCTCGTATAGTTTATTTTCGAGTAAGCAGTGTCTTCATAGTCCACAATTGCGTAACTGGTCTGGACAGATAGTTGTATGTCAAGAGTTGCTCTGCAGCAGTGTGTCACTATTAACAGTAGTAACGTAAGCATGGTGTCAACCTAAAAAGACAATTCAAATGCAGTATCATTGTTTAGTCAGCTTTATCTGATACCTTTTTACATTGGTCAACATGGACCCATAATTCTGGCCTGGTCTTTTGTATTTTCTTTTTGTTTACAAAAGCTAATTGTCCCCTGTATTGTTGTTGCAGAGCTTGGGGCACTGGTTTGATTTCTTTAGCAATTCTTTTTACAAATACTGCAGTCTCTCCCAATTTCTTTAGCATGGTATAGGGTTCTAGCCAACAGGCATCTTTCCAAGGTGATTTTTGTTCCCAATTTCAGACCATGACTGTGTCTCCCTCTTTTATTGGGGTGGCCCATCCCATAGAGGGCTGTCTATAGTTAACATTCTTTTCCTGTGCCTTGGCCATGTTTTGAGTGGCAAATCCTAGGTACTGTTCCAATTGTAATTGTACCCCGGACAGGAACTTTTCATGTTTTACCTTATCACTGATAGGGCCGCTTGGAGAAGGCACATCTGCCGGGTGCGTTAACCTCATCTTTCACCCCGTCATTAATTCGTAGGGTGATAATCCAGTGCTTGCCTGGACAGTCCCTCTGACTGCCATTAGAATACCAGGCAAGTGATCTACCCAATCTTTTCCTGCATCTAAGATGCACTTTTTTAATGCATTTTTAAGTGTTCTATTCATTCTTTCCACCATTCCCGATGACTGGGGATTGTATGGTAGGTGGCATCTCTGCTGGACCCCAATTATTTGGCACATTGTGGCCATTACTTGATTTACAAAATGTGTGCCTCCTAACATTGGGGAAGCCCCACCTACTGCACACCTGGTTATATAGGATTTTTGCCGTTGTTATTGCTGTGTTGTTTTTGGTGGGGAATGCCTCCACCCATTTAGAAAACATGTCTATAATAACCAGCATGTACTTATATCCCCCTTTGCCATTGAGAGTGGCCCCACATAGTCAATTTGTAATGCATCCCAGGGGCCATTTGCCAGCGGCAATGGTTGTAATTTTGGTTTGCCCTCTTGGGGTCTTGTTGCAAACATATAAGACAGCAACGTAAACCGTCTGCGATTGTGTTATCCATATTAGGCCACCAGTATTTATATTTGATAATTTGCATAGTTTTGTTGGACCCCCCCATGGCCACACCAGCGTGGTTTTCCATGACAATATCATGATATAATTGACTTGGAGGTATCCATTTTAGTGTTTTATCCTCCTCCTGTCTAAACAGGATGTTGTCTCTGATTTTAAATTTGTAGTTATTTTGGGGGTCCTCTTTTGTTTGTGTACACTTATTTACAATCCAGGGGTCCTGGCTTTGCAAATCTCCCAAATTTGCTTTGGGTAACAGTTTATGGGTTGGCAGTAGCACTTTGATGGCTGGTTTGATTTGTACAGAGTGAATGGGAATCTTTGGTCAGATCCCTTTCCAGGGGTTTCCCATTTTTGCTGCCATTTTGGTGAGCTTATCTGCCTTATCATTTCCTAATTCTGCTGGAGTGGCGTATTTAGAGTCAACATGGGCATTAACCTTTATGATAGCTATTCTTCCTGGCGTGGCATCCCCCTCTTTTAATATGGCCTGTAAAAGTTTTCTGTGTTTGACGTACTCCCCAGTTGCCGTTTTCATACCTCTGTTATCCCATATGGGTAACCAGGTATTAAGTGATCCCACTGCAAACTGTAAGTCTGTATGTATGCCTAACCTACCTTTGGGGTTTGCCAGGATGGCCTCATAAATTGCTACCAATTCAGCAAACTGGGAGGAGTCCCCTGGTGACAGCTTTACGAGTATTCCCTGTTTGTGTATGGGCCTTTTATCCTCTAGGTGGTAACACCCGGTGTCATGATACACTGCTGCACCTACGTATGGGACTCCTTGTTCCCAATACCTTGACCCATCCACGTAAGCTGTATTATAGCCATTTGTACCATGCCCATCCACAAAAGACAACTCTTTGGCTGCTATTTGCTGGACCTCCCCACAATCATGTGGCTCTCCTTGGTAATACAGGTACTGTAACATGTGTGGCACTGTCAATTTCTCAGCGGTAATGTTTTCATCTTGCAGGGCTAACAGCCACCTTGCTTGTCGAGTTACGCTAACCCCCTTGACTTTGTTTTCTAACAGCAGTTTTAAAGGGGTATGTGTAGTTTGTATTATGATAGGGTTAAACCTAGTGGTTGCCTCACTTGCTTGTACAGCCCAAGCAATGGCCAGGACTGCTCTCTCACACATGTTAAAGCCTCTCTCTACCTCTGATAATTGTCTGTTTAGGTAGGTAACTGGTATTGGCTTTCCATTTCGTTTTTGTAACAGCACCGCAACGATGGTGTCATCCGTTGCATTGGCTTGTAAAATAAATGGTTTTGAGTAATCAGCTTGTATTAAGGCTGGTGCTGTCTATAATGCTTTTTTTAACTTATTAAAACAGTATAACTCTTCTCCCTCCCATATGAGCTTGTACTGGCCCTGTGGGTCATCTTTTGACATATTATATAATGGCTTTGTGATTTCTTCGTATCCTTCGATATAATCCCTACAGAAATTTGTCATACCCAATAATTTTCTTAAGCCAGTAATGGTAGTTGGTAATGGTAGGGTCTGGATTAGTGCTGTTCTGGCAGGGTCTGTTCGCCTCCCCTGGGGCGAAATAATGGTTCATTAAAAGGTAAACTTTTGGTCACCGATTTGTGCTTTGTCTGGATTTACCTTTAATCCTTTCCTTTCCAATAAGCCTAGTACCCTGTCCAGCAGCACTAGGTGGTCCCCCTTTGTCAAGCTGTTCCTGTATCCGTTTTATCTTCTTTTTAAGGTTCTCTCCTAACTGTGTGAGTCTGGCTACTTCGCTTGCGTTACCACTTTCTTCAGCATGTTTACGGCTTAATTCACATCTGTCCCTTTTTCTTTTTAACAAAAGTAAAAACTCTTCCTGTTTTTGTCTAGTTACTTGAAACATTGTACCACCTGTGGCAGTTGTGCCCCGCGTGGAGACCAGCGCCATCTTTACAACAGTCTCTTCTTTGTTCCGCTGCTCCTCCATCTCTTGCTCTTTTAACTTACTCTGACCCTCTACTAACAATTCCGATAACTCTTCTACTTCCTCTCGTAACTTATTATTATCAAAACTTAATCTACTCTCTTCAGCAGCGTGTTCCTGTGACTGCCGCTCTACCTTTATTTTTAGAAGAGAATTATCCCTATCTAAGAGACAAAGGTCTCCCTGTACCTTTACTAACTGTGACTTTAGTTGCTGGTTCTCCTCTTGCAGTGATTCTGACCCTTGATTTATTTGCATTTTTAAACTATCTAGTTCTAACTTTAGCTGGGTTACTACATCTTGCTGCTCTACCTCTTGATTTATTTGTGTTTTTAAACCATATATCACCAACTGTAGTTGGTTTACTATCTCTTGCTGCTCATGCAGTTTTTTTAGAAGTCTCATATGTTGATGAGTTACCTCCTGGCTGTGTTGCCACAGACCTTGTACAGCATTCGCTAGCTTCTCTTTTTCATTTTTGGTTGCTGAATTACGATCCAGCACTAGCGTGTTAAAATACTCTTGGACTGACTTGTCCTCTGGAGGGGCATTGTATGCCCCTAACTTGCATCTTTTCCCCAGATACTGGTGTATCTCTGTCTCCATTGCTAAGTATATCGCGTTGTGTTTACAAATTAATTCTGTGGGGTTCTATCCCCACGGTTTCATACTTATCCGTCTGCTAACTCTGACAAAGTATCACCCCCTTGTGCACCAGTGGTGACCCTGTACGTGCTAGTCTTATGACCCACCTAGAGCCCTGTCTTGCAAGTAACAGTGGTCCCTAGCCTATATCTTGTTTCCTAGAGTTCTGCCTTATGAGTTCAAACAGCAATCTCTAGTTAACGGTTAACAGTTGCTTACTTATTAAATCTCTGAGCATACGTTACCTTGTGGAGCCTCGTGGTTGGTTGAGGTGATCAGTCTCTCTCCTGTGGCACTGAACTTTCCAAGAATTAAACATGCTCAGGGTAATTTCTTACGGCGTGGACAGACTATGTCGAGGTCCCAGGTCGGTGTTCCCCCATTTAAAAGCGATCCGAGTCACGGCACCAAATGTAGTGGAGAAATTATAGCTGGGGGTCCTCCAGGCTACGTATTACCTCGGGACCTAGTTGTACATTACAATACAGATGACACAGACACAGTCGGAAGAGTAAAAGATATGTTTACTTCAGCGTGGTGCTGTATAGCCGTTGATGTTACATTTTCTCTTCTCCTAGGAAAAGCAAGCAAGCATATATATACACATCATCTCCCCCCCCAGCATAAAGTCATCCATGTACCAATAAAAATCATTTTGTTATTAGCATCAAGGAAGAACTTGTCTAGACATGTTTTGATTGCATTTTACACTTTGGTTTCTGCTAGATCCATATAAGGACATGTAGGCTTGTGGTGTGGTATGTTGCTATGGTGTGAGTAAAACTCATTGTTTCTCCTAGGTCAAGTTGACCCACTGTGCACACATGAACAGTTAGGCAGCTGGAGCCAGTGGATGATGACATAGGTACATTATATGGTTACAGGTGATATGACATGCACCGCCAGTTACAGTCCGATATCCATCCTCTCTCCCTTATCTAAAGCCCTGGAAGAGATTGTGACCGCCCAACTCACAGATTTCCGCAACAAATACAACCTGTTATGTCCCAACCAAAATGGCTTCAGGCAGAATCATAGTACCTCCACAGCTTTGCTGGACTACACTGACTACTCACACAAGGCACTAGATGAAGGAAAGCTGGTGGGGCCAGTCTTCATAGACCTCACCAAAGCCTTCGACACTGTCAGTCACTCTCTCCTCCTGACTCAACTACAGAACCTGGGGGTTGCAACCAATGCTGTCTGCTGGTTCAAGGACTACCTAACACACAGAAGCCAACGTGTAAAAATTGGGCACACAGTATCTAACTCCAATGAGGTATCTTTAGGGGTCCAACAGGGGTCAATACTGGGGCCCTTACTATTCAGCCTCTTCCTAAATAATCTTTCTGAAGCCTGTGGCACTAGACTGATACTTTACGCAGATGACGCTGTGCTTATCAACCAGCAGTTGATTATCAATAGTCGCCCTCCGCTCCGAGCTGCAGGCATCCTTCTACAAGCTGGAAGACTGGTTCTGTAGCCATAAACTTCTATTAAACTACAAAAAAAACCAAGGTGATGCTCACAGCCAGCCCACAGCACAAAAAGAAGCTCCCTCCCCTCACCATCTCCACTAAAGTCAGTGAGCCACTGGAACAAGTTCAGACCTTCAAGTATCTGGGGGTCACCGTTGATGACTGCCTCACCTTCACCCAACACATCGACACAGTGGTAAAGGCAGTGAGCACCAAGCTGGGTGTACTATATAGGCATAAAAAGTATCTCACTCCAGTGGCCCTCTGTCTCTCAGTCTGCAGCTCCATCCTTTCTACCATCGACTATGGATTGGTGGTCTATGGAGCAGCAACAGACACTGCACTAAAAAGGATTCACGTTGCCCTCAACAAGGCATGTAGGCTCACAATGGCTGCAGATTGAAATACCCACACCTGCTCCTTATACAAGGAGACTAATTGGCTGCCACTAAAGAACAGGATTATATTCCAAACATGTCTCCTTGGAAAAAGGCACTAATGGGTAAAACCGCCCCATGCATTTCTAGCATCCTAACACCAAGTGCTACCAGCTATACCACCAGAGACAGGATGAGGGGGGCCCTTTCAACAACTTTCCATTGAACTGTGCAGGGACAGCATGCTTTCAGCTATAGGGCTCCCCCAATGGCTCAAGTGAAATCCTAGTGCACATTCTAAACTCCCAATACATCTCGCAATTCAAAAATGGCCTAAGGCAACACCTTCTTACTAGGACAGTTTGTGACTGCCACTAGGATTCTAACACCCATAATGCCCACTCATCCACATTCTCATTCCCCTTCCTTTAACCCCCACTCTTCCCTCTTGCCCTATCCCTCTGTCTTCCTCTCCCCAGTGCCTTTTCTCCCACTGGATCAACCTTAAAACCAACCTACTACCACTACCTCCCAACCACCTAGACAAAGCCACTTCTTTTGGCCGCCCACTCTCCCCCCACCAGTCTCCCTTCCCCCTCACCTTGACTCCTCCTTGGACTCTCATACTAGGTGTCACACCTCTTTATCTTCTTCGCTACATATAAACACTGTCTTTTAACCTAGTTGAATGCTCTTGATGCTGTACTATCACCATTGGTACAAAGAATTACATTGTAACCTTATTGTATACTAGCTACCTACTATTCCAGTATTGTACGTAAACTGTTTGTTCAAACACCATGAAGTCTTGCTATTATTAGGACTTATGCAGTTAGCCTCTGGCTCTGAACTGCCCCAGAGAGGAAACAGTTAACTCCAGAGTAATCTGGAGTTCCACATCGCAAGGGCGCTGTTCAAAGCTCTATCTGGCCAGTTTCAAATGAAACTGCCAGATTCTTTACTCCGCTTTCACTGAACAGTCGCTCCAGAGAGCAGCTCCTTCAGCTCGGTTCATTTCGCGGGTTTATTCGGTTCATTTGAACCGGCAAAAGTGTTTATTTTACCACGTTCTCGGTCAAAAGCTCTATCTGGTAAATCGTAAGTACAAGTATTTAAGTCTGTGTGGAAATTCATTATCGGTTCAGTCTGAACCGATCAGTTTGCTTTAAATAACGATTTTATTCATTGAATGGGCTTTTAGAAGTGCGGTTCCCGGTTCTTATCGGTTCTAAAAAAACCTTGGATTAATCTTGTTTTTTTTAAAATACCCGTGACACGGTTAGGAACCGATAAGGGTGTCTGTCGGCACGGCCGCTTAAAGGGCAAGTTTTTGGTTAGCTGGCATTATGTCTGAGAAACCCAAAAGAAAACTGGGCCCACTGGGTTTCAACACTGTGATGTCTGGGGAAGCCTTTGCCAAGGCTGACCCACACACCACTTGTGTCTATTGTCTAGGGGCTGACCACCTCCTGTCAGACTGCCAGGTGTGTAAAAATTTCCCTGCAGCCACCCTGGAAAAGAGATTGGGCTGGCTCAGGGAACGAGAGGCCAAAAAGTCCGCTGACCCGGATGGCCAGCCTGGTCCAGCACCCACTGGACCAGAGGGAGTGCCCTCTGACCAGGGCGAGACTTCCTCAGGCAAAAGAAAGGCTGGTTCAGAGGAACCAGTCCCAGTAAGAAAGACAAAGAAATCAGCTGGTCTGGAGTCCAAAATTGTCTCTCCAACTGCTGCAGAGATAGCAAAAGCCATACAGATTGTTCAGTCTTTGTCTCAGGGACTTGTTGAACCCCCTACAGTTGGAAAAAGGGTGGCTCGTTCAGGTCCAGTGGTTCGGGATTATGATGTTGAGGATTTTTATGAACCACAGGAGGGGGAGGAGGAATTTAATCAGTGTATTTGTGACTGGGAAGGTCTGGACGTGCCCATTGAGCCGGACATTTCTCCAGACAGACCCTTAGAATCTCCCCCTTTGCTGTCTGAGTCCCCTTCTCATTTTAGGTTTTATAAAAAGGTGGCAGAAACCCTCCAGCTCCCTTTAGAGGAGGCTGTGGATGAGCAAGAGGAGCCTGATTATGTAGAAATGATGGATATTCCAGAGTCTAGAAGGTTGTCTATTCCTTTGCATAAGTCATTTAGGAAGCATACAACAAAGATTTTAAAAAATCCTCATTCTGTTCCTCCTGTAGATAAAAAAATGGACAGAAGGTATACTTTATCAGGCCCTGATACAGACTTCCTCACTGAGCAGTGTAGTCATGTAGGTGTTGTTCAAGCTGCAGCCTGTGACAAGGCTAATATTCCCTGGCCTACATCCTCCTGATAAGGATTCCAGGAAGATTGATGCCATGGCGAAAAAACAATATATGAGCACGTTGGGACTCAGGCAGGCTAATTATATGGCTTATGTGGCTAGATATCAGAAATCTAGATGAGACACTATATTGCAGTTAGCCAAGCAGGCCCAGGGCCAGCTGGCTAGTGAGTTGGAACAAGTGGCTGCTGATGGCATTGAAGCCTCTAAAGTTCAATTTCACACTGCTGTTGATGTTAATGATGTTTCCTCTAGGGTCATGGCCACTTCTGTAGCTCTCCGTAGGTTGGCATGGCTCAGATGCACTAATCTGTCCCAAGATACTCTGTCAAAGGCTATAGATTTTCCTGTAGTAGGAAATTCTCTGTTTGGGGATCAAACAGAAAATTACATGAAAAAGATGGATGAATACAGAACTACCTACAAAAGTGCCCAAGCTAAGGAGAGGCATGCCACTCCACAAAGGCATGCCCCCAGGGGTGAGGGCAGGCCTTACCACAGGCCTTTTATCAAGTTCAAGCCTCTTCAGCCTTTGCACAGAGGTTTTCAGAGGCAGAGGTAGGACGGGCACAGGCAGACCGTCTCCCCTCCTCAGCCTAAAGCTGCTGCCAACAGGCACCTCTGACGGGGTGCCCAGGGCTGATTCTCCTGTACCGGTGGGGGGCAGGTTGGCTTATTTCAGCCAGAACTGGTTGTCCCTAACTTCGGACAAATGGGTTCTGGAGGTGGTAAGCCAAGGTCTGGTTCTCAGTTTCAAACAGTTTCCAAAGATGAGAGCCAGACATTTTCCACCTGCAAATCCTTCAGAAGCCCTTGCTTTGGAAGCAGAAGTTTCTTCTCTTCTACGCTGCAAAGCAGTGGAAAGGGTTCCTCCTTGCCATCAGGGCAAGGGTCTGTACTCGAGATATTTCCTATCCCAAAAAGACAGGAGAATGGCGGCCATCCTAGATTTAAGGTTCCTGAACAAGCATCTTTTGAAACCAAAGTTCAAAATGTTAACTCTGGCAATGTTTTTGCCTTCCCTAAGGCCAGGGGACTGGCTAGCTTCCCTGGACCTCAAGGATGCCTATTTTCATATCTTGATCAGGCCTTCTCACCGAAAGTACCTCAGGTTCAAACTACCCTCTGGCCACTACCAGTTCAGAGCAATGCCCTTCGGCCTTACCTCTGCTCCAAGGGTTTTCACAAAATGTCTAGCTGTGGTAGTGGCTCATTTAAGAAGGCAAGGGGTTGCTGTGTTTCCCTACCTGGACGACTGGCTCATAGTAGGTCAGTCTCCAGATCAGGTAAAATCCCATTTGCAAGTCACCCAGCAGCTTCTCACTTCCCTGGGATTCCTGTTGAATTTTCCAAAGTCAGTTCTGGAACCAGTTCAGGTACTAACTTTCATAGGTGCAGAATTGAACACAAAGTCAGCCATGGCATTTCCTCCCTCGGAAAGAGTGGACAGACTCATTGCCCTGGCATCCTCCTTTACCCTGCCGGTCTCTCGACCAGCAAGGCACTTTCTGCAACTCCTAGGGCACATGGCTGCTTCCACAGCTGTCGTGCAGGGAGCAAGATTTCAGATGAGGGACATCCAGTTCCACTTGAGGTCCTACTGGTCTCAAAGGAAGGACCCCCTTACCAAATTAGTCCCAGTGACCGAAACCCTGATCCTGGCCCTTCAGTGGTGGCAGGATCAAAGCAATTAACTCAGGGGTTCCCTTCTTACCGTTCTTCATTCCCTCACCCTCACCACGGATGCCTCCCTGTTGGGTGGGGGGCTCACTGGTGACCTTTCCACTCAGGGAGTGTGGTCCTCAGGAATCTCTGCTCCACATCAATCTCTTGGAACTCAGAGCTGTTCTCTTAGCTCTCCAGGCTTTTTCAGCTACTGTCCAGAACAAGGTAGTTCAAGTCAGGACAGACAACACCACAACAATGTGGTACATCAACAAGCAAGGGGGCACTCGGTCTTCAGCCTTGTGCACCGAAGCAATGAAGTTGTGGTCTCTGGCTTACTCCCTGAACACCTCCCTGATAGCGGTTCACCTTCAAGGGAAGGACAACGTCCTGGCGGATGCCCTCAGCAGGATTTCTCAGGGCCATCACGAATGGGCCCTGAATCCTCTGGTGCTGGGGTCAGTCTTTGCCAGATGGGGCACCCCTCAGATAGATCTTTTCGCAGCCCCAGACAACCACCAACTTCCTCTGTTTTGTTGCAGGCCTCCAGTGCTGAGATCAGTCCCCCTGGACGCCTTTCAGTTGGATTGGAAAGGGAAGTTCTTGTATGCCTTTCCCCCCTTCCCTCTCCTATTCAGGGTACTAGTAAAAATCAGAACTCAGCCCTGCAAAGTGATTCTGATTGCTCCAGACTGGGCCAGACAGCCCTGGTACCCTCTTCTCCTGTCCCTTACATTCCACCCTCCCCTGAGCTTGCCCAGGACCCACGACCTGCTGACCTGTGCACAGGGGAGAGTGTGGTATCCGGACCTCAATTCCCTCCACCTCAAGGCCTGGTTCTTGAGGAGCTAGAATTGCTGATTTACACCTTTCTCAAGGTGTTCTGGATATTTTAAGGCTTCTGGAAGCCTTCCACTAGGAGCCACTTACAACTCTAAGTGGAGAGGTTTTCCTTCTGGTGTTCTGAGAAACAAATTGTACCAGAATCTGCTGACTTGGCCATTTTATTGGACTATTTGGTCCATCTAAATTCCCTAGGCCTCAAACCAGCTACCTTGAAGGTTCATCTGGCAGCTGTTTCTGTTTTTGTATCTGCAGGGGAAACCTGTTTCCCTCTCCTCTCACCCTGTGTTTTCCAAGTTTTTTAAGGGGTTACTTCACACTAACCCTCCCTTTCGGGAACCAGCTCCTGCCTGGGACCTGAATGTTTGCATTGCTCAGCTAATGCAATCCCCCTTTGAGCCTCTGTCTTCGGCAGATCTCAAGTTTTTAACTTGGAAGACTGTTTTTCTAGTGGCTATCACTTCTGCTAGACGTATAAGTGAATTACAAGCCTTGTCAGTGGAAAAGGATTTTATTTCTTTTCACAGAGATAAGGTAGTCCTCAGGACTAACAGAAAGTTTTTACCTAAAGCGGTTTCAGATTTTCATCTCAACCAATCCATCTCTCTTCCAGTATTTTTCACTGAGCATTCCTCCTCAGGGGGAGAGGAGATTGCACAGTCTGGACGTCAAAAGAGCTCTAAGCTACTATTTGGAACGTACCAAGGGTCACAGGTTCGAATCCCTCCAACTCTTCCTTACCTATGGAGAAGTTGGCAAAGGGAGACCTGCTACTAAGAGGACAATTGCAAGGTGGATTGTCTTTTGTATCCAGTTCTGTTACCAAAAACTAGGTAGAGAACCTCCCTCAGGACTGAGGGCTCATTCTACCAGGGGTACAGCTGCATCTCTAGCGGCTGCTAGAGATATTCCCATTTTGGAAATTTGCCAAGCTGCTACCTGGAAAACAGTCCACACCTTTACCAAGCATTATTCCCTGGATGTCAGTCCAGGAGAGATGCTAGTTTTGGCACAGCTGTGCTTCAGAGCCGATTCCCTAAGTAGGTTCTGGCCCTCCTCCATGGAGGTACTGCTGTATAATCTGCATAAGTCCTAATAATAGCAAGACTTCATGGTGTTTGAAGAAAAAATTACTCACCTTAGTAATTGCTTTTCTTCTCATGGAGTCTTGCTATATTAGGACAACCCTCCCTCCTACCCCTCTCAGAACTCCTACTTGGGTGCGGGGTTGGCAAATTAGTGCAAGCAGTGTGTCATGCCATGTTAGTTCTCCCTAGCCCCCCCCCCTTGTTTCATTTGGGTTAAGGGAACTAGGCAATTCTGTTTTTTGTTAAGTGGTAGGTGGCCCTCCTGGACTTGAGTTTTTGGGGAGAGGGCCTATTAGTGCTTGTCAGGGGTGATTCTAACAATAATATGTAATATTGTTATTATTCTATGATTGTTGTTGTGTTTTTGTTGTTCTACTACTGGTAGGTAGCCAATGGCTAGTGTAGAGTTTTTCCACACAGACTTGCTATGTTAGTTTAGCTTCGTAAAGAACCTGGCAGTTTCATTTGAAACTGGCCAGATAGAGCTTTGAACAGCGCCCTCGCGCTGTGGAACTCCAGATTACTCTGGAGTTAACTGTTTCCTCTCCGGGGCAGTTCAGAGCCAGAGGCTAACTGCATAAGTCCTAATATAGCAAGACTCCATGAGAAGAAAAGCAATTACTAAGGTGAGTAATTTTTTCTTATTGCTGTCATTGTCACTGTTTGAGATGGAACCTTTGTAAAAGAGCTGTGAGCTCAAAGGTATGATCCGAATCCCTAAATAAATAAAAATAAAAAATAGTTTTCCCTACCTATTGTAATACCGCAGTCCCCTTTGGTCTTTGGATTTACCCTCCCTTTCCAAACCAGTAAGTTTACCTTGTGCCTAATTTATGCGTCCTTGAATCCTGTTAGTTTTTGCCCCATCCACCTCTTCTGGGAGGCTGTTCCAGGTGTCCACCACTCTTTCTGTGAAGAAGTACTTCCTCTTGTTTCCCCTGAATCTACCACTCCCCTCCAGCTTCATAGCATGACCTCTTGTTCTTGAGCATCTTTTTTTCTGAAAAATGCTTCACTCTTGTACTCTATTTATACCAGTGAGGTATTTGGAAATCATCATATTCCCCTCTCCCTCCTTTCCTCCAGGGTGTACATATTGAGGTCCTTTAGCTGCTCCTCATAGGACTTTTGGTGCAGGCCCTGCATCATTTTAGTTGCCCTCCTCTGGACCACTTCTACTCTGTCTATATCCTTCCGGAGATGTGGCCTTCAGAACAGGACACAGTACTCTAGGTGAGGTCTCATCAATGATTTATACAGTGGTATCACCATGTCTCTCTTTCTACTGGTGATACCCTCCCTATTTTTTTTTTATTTAAACATTCGGTAACCAGGAAGGGTAAACTGAGCCGGGGCTCGTTTCTAGGTGTGACCCAGGGAAATATGCATCCTAGCATCCCACTAGCTCTCCACACTGCCTTGTCACACTGTTTGACCACCTTTAGGTTGTTAGATGATTACCCCCAGATCTCTTTCCTGCTTGTCGGTCGTCAATACTACTCCCCCCATCTTGTACTCTGCCCCTGGTTTATGTGCCCCAAGTGCATGATTTTGCACTTCTTTGCATGGAATCTTAGTTGCCACACTTTTGACCACTCCTCAAGCTTTCTTAGATCTCAATTAATGTTTTACATACACACACACACACACACTGGAGTGTCTACCCTTTTGCAGATCTTTGTGTCATCTGCAAAAAGGTATACCTTCCCTTCTAGCCCCTCTGTAATGTCACTAATAAAGACATTAAAGAGGACTGGTCCCAGTACTGATCCTTGTGGCACCCCAGCTGGTCATGTTCCCTTCCTTGGAGTGAGCTCTGTTTACCACTACCCTCTGTCATCTATCCCCTCAACCAATTTCTTACCCAGTTTATCACCTTTGGACCCACTTCCAGGCTACCATCTTGTTTACGAGTCTCATACATGAAATTTTGTCAAAGGCCTTACTGAAATCTAGATAGGTCACATTCAAGGCACCACCCTGATCTAATTCCCTGGTCACCCAGTCAAAGAGCTCTATCAGATTTGTTTGACATGACCTCCCTGTTGAGAATTCATGCTGCCTTGGATCCTGTAAGCTGCTGGATTCAAAATATTTTCCAAAATCCTTTCCTTAAGTAGTGATTTCCTTCAGTAGTACTTAACGGTGAACAGGAGCCCTTGGACTTCTACCCATGTTGATCCCCATTGGTGAGACAGTGGGGAGGGTGCAGGAGTCAAAATTAAACTTGGCAGCTACTAGCCAGCAGGGCTAGCAACTGGAAAAATGTATTAGCTCCACAGATTTTTACATTGGCCCAGCCACTGTACTTATTGAAATGTTACCTTCTCTAGTACTAGCCCACAGGGCTAGTTAAAGGAAAATCTTACTAGCCCGATAAAAAATCTGCCAGCATTTGGCTAGTGGGCCAGTGCTAATTTTGACCCCTGGGAGTGGCGGTTGGGCAAGGGGGCACCAGGACACCCAAATGCTGGAACTGATGGTGACTGGGTCCAAAGAGCTGTATGGGAAAACACTTTTTTAAAAAATTCTGCTGATTATTGTGATAATCAAGATATCGTGATCATTTTTATCCAAATATTATGATACTAAAAATTTGATATCATGGCATGTCTAACGACTGTGCAGTGCAACTGGCACTGGTGGTGGTATGGATAAAGCAGGGCAGTGACTCGGGGTGGAGGGACATAGAAGCTGCACAGATAGGAAACACCCCCTTCTTTGCCCTGCCCCATACTTCTTTTACAACTCAGGTATGGAAGGAAGTTACTAATCCCTTGACCAAGCTCATGATGAGGGTTATTGCTAAGGCTAGATCCCGTACAGGCACACCGAATGATGTAGGCCCCCTAACCTTGATAATAGGTGACCCAAAGTTCCCCCCAGCCCACACAGACCCAACATACCGCAGATGCAACCAATGCAAGCTCATAAGATACAGCTCCCTGCTCCAAAATAAAATAATCATGTCATTTAGGGACCTACAAACAAAGTATACCCTGCCACACTCTGACTTCCACAGATATCTGCAAGTCAGATGCTATATATTGTCCAACCAGCTAATTAACAAAGTGGAGAGAGACATGTCCCTGTTGGAGAACATTTTATACTGGACAGTGAAACTTAGGGACCCCAAGGGAAAAGTATCCAGGGCATATAAGCCACTCCTGGGAATGGAGGATAAGATGCTAGAGGCCCTTAGGACATGGTGGGGGGAGGAGGAGAAGCAGCCGGGGTGGAGATCCCAAATGAGAGCTGAAAGAAAGCATAGGAGAGGGGGTGGAGGGTCACTGCTTCCCCAGGGTAGAGGGAGTTCAAGTGGAAGTGCATGACACAATTTTTCCATACTCCCTCACTTTGCAGCAAATAACTCACCTCAGTGTTGGAGAGGATGTGGGCAAAATGGCACCCACTACCACATTTTCTGGAAGTGCCCACTGGTGAGGGGCTTTTGGGGCAGAATACATGTACAGATCTCCAAATTATCGGGGATACAGTTTCCAGTGGATTTCCGACAGATGGTCCTGGGCCTGGAGGTAAGGGAATTGAGAGACCCATAGTCTCATAAACTGTTAGAATTTTGAGCCTAGTGGCTCTTAAGGAAATCACAGCCAATTGGTTGAAAAGTAACCCACCATCATTCAACTCATAGGTTCAGACATTGAGAATGTGGAGAGAATGGAGAGTCTCACGGTGAAGTTAAGGATACAGACTGACAAGCACAGGGAGATTTGGAATAGGTGGCTCATTAACTGGGAACCTGACCCTGAGATGACTCAGAGAATTAAACAGTGTAAGACAAGCAGATTTGGCACCAAGGATAGAGTGTGAGGGAAGGATGGAATGCCCTGAAGGAAAGGAAGAGAGAAGGTAACAGTGGCACCCACTCACACAGGGAATGAGAGAGGCAACTGGGGAAAAGGACCAACTGGACAAACAGATACTTTGGGGCTATAGGATCAGATGATAAGGACTCCAGACAATAGATGGAAGCAAAATATGGTTGAAACAATAACACAGGGAAGGGGGGGAGCAGAGCCAACTGCCAAACTGAGAAGACATGGGGGAGAGAGCTCTGTCTACTTTATATCTTTAAACCTTCATAACTTACTTTCAGGCTGTAATACAAGTGTTTAAAAGAACTTCATCACATAGATAAAGAAGTGCTGAATAAGTCGATATAAAATACCTGAGAAAATGGGTAGAAACACTCGTGGAGGCAGCCAAAAGGAACATCAGCCTAAACCACGACACAGGCAGGAAATTAGGAGCCATTGACTTCAGCTACAAGTATGGATGCTGCGCAGCCTACCAGTGCAATGCTTTTGAAAGCCATTCTTGCCATGGACCTAAAAATAGAATCGCTCGTCACTAAATTCACTGTGATAGATGCCAAGGTAACCAGAGTGCAAGCTGAGGTGAAAATGGCCACAGAAACAGCCAATAAAGTATTTACAACAGCCTCATGACTAACTAATAAAAGTATAGTCCTAAAATACCACCTGGACCATCTTGAAAACCAAGCGAGGTCCATGAAGCGTCATGTAGTGGGTATGCCGGAGGAAGAGGAGGAGAGGGACCTTAAATCCTTCATGCAAAATTGGCTCACAGATCAGTTTCAGATTACAGATTGTAAAATAAAGAAAACCTACAGAGTCACCCCTTGCAGAAGCATGAGGGAAACCCCTCCTTCCTGGACAATCATGTTGGTTGTAGCAGACTCCGAGGAATGTGACGACCTCCTTCAAGCCACCTATTGAGCAGGAACCCTTGAACTTTTGGGCCAAACTGTGAGGATGTTCCCTAATCTAAGATCTTACTTTGAGAGGGCTCTTGCAGTAGGTAATTACAGATAGGACTGAAGCCAGCAGGCATCAGGATCCCATGGAAAAATTTCTAGCTAGCAGTCTCTGGCGGGGGACCGCCCCCACATCAGGTGGGCAACGTCAGTATAAAGGGGTGGTCCCCCACACCTGCCTTCCAGTTCTTTCCCATCATTAGCTAGTGCAGTGCCTCATGGTTAAGTTCACTGCTTCGCAGTCAGTCGTCAGTAGTTTACCACCTATTTCAACCTTTTTCTTCAGAATTTCTTCAGCCTTTAACTCAGCTGCTGTGTATGTCGTCCCCGACTCCCTCTGAGCACAAAAACAAGTGTGATTCCTGCGGTACCCAGCTCCAGCACAAGGACGGACACTTCCAGTGCCTTTTGTGCCTAGGCCCCGACCACCCTGTGGAGAAGTGCCAGCTCTGCCAACAGTTTAACATGGCCACTTGAAAGCGCAGGCAGCAGTCCATGGAAGCCCATGTTCTCAAACTCAAGATGACCTCCATGGAAAAGAAATTGAAAAACTCAGGCGGGCCTCTACTTCTCTGCAGGGCCACCACAAGAAGAAGCACTGGGACTGGGACTCCTCTTCTACGGTCACCGTGACCTTGGGTAGGGTCGCAGTGCTGCAGGTAACATCTCCCCTGGGACACAGTTCCACGGCAGCTGTCTTGGAAGCTTCCAAGGTGGCACAGACCCTCCCATTGGGCTTGCGCTTGAGCCCCTCGAGAGCCTCCAGGTCAAAGGAGGCAGCCGTTCCTAGTAAGGCCGCCACCGTGCAGCCTTCTAGTTCGAGCGGCCCCAGTAAACCAGACGTCCGCTCCTCCGACTCCTGCCTGGATAAGGCCGATAAGACTCCTGACCCTTCGGGGCAGAGCGCGGCCTCCAAAGCGTCTGCCATGGCCACCCCTCCATCACAGCCTTCATTGAGTGTAGAGTCTGATAAGTCTGACGTCAGCTCCTCCGACATCCACCCAGATCCTGCTGGTAAGCTGGACGTCAGCTCCTCTGATGTCTGCTTGGCATTAGAGCCGACTTCGTGCCTTTCCATCGTCCTGAGCTTGCTGCAACGTTCGTTGCATTCTGAGGCCCCAGCACCTCCTTTACTGGACCCCGGGGCTTGTAACCCTTTTTCCCCGGGTGACAGGGAGGATGTTGGCACGCTACCATCGGGTCTCCCTCCTGTGGGGCTGGATGACCCGACGTCGGACCCTCAGATGCCGACGCCTACTTACCTGACCCCCGGCAATATCCCCTTGCCAGACGCTGCCCCTACACTGGGCCTGCTGCCCACCAGGCCTTTCGTTATGGACCCACCAGCTGGGCCATTTCCGGGGCCCTCTGCTCCTTCAGAGCCCCTGGTACCTGGGTATCCAACCCCATCGTATCCGACGCCATCCTACACAGGCCCACAGTATCCAGCACCCCAGTACCCAACACTGGCCTACCCGACACCGCAGTACACGGTGCCCCAGTACCTGATGCCTGGCTTCCCGCCTTCGGGTTATGGATATGCGCCATACGGAACCCCCCAGTATCCATACCCCTCCTCCTCCACTGTCCCCTCAGCCGTCTGTGGATTTGAAGGAGGCTCTGGCTTCCTGGTGGGCTGAGGCCAAGGCTCAGCTCACCCGAGAGGTATTGAGCCACCTTCCGATGCCAGGCCCAGTTCTGGACCCCCTACGTCAGAGGTGAGAGACTCCTTCCCCTCCTCCGGATACCAGAGGTGAGCCCTCTGGTTCCAGGGCAGGGCAGGGCAGGATATGCTTCCCCGAGGGCTTCCCAAGGGGTCTGTTCCTTCCCCACACTGGGAGGGGGAGTCCTCTTCTTCTTCTTCATCATCATCCTTGGACACCTTGGATGACTCCGACAGTCATTCCAATCCAGACGACAGGACTCCTCTGAAGTCCCCTCCGGAGGATCCTTCTTTTATGGAGTTGCATAAAATCCAGTCTGTTCATCAGTGGCAATCCTTGGAGCCAGATCCACAGCATAAGAAACTTTCTGCACACCTGGATCTGCCCAAGACCGCTCCTACTCTGGTTTCCACCCTGGATTGAGCCTCATGCTGACCTTGTGTCCGCCATTTGGAAGCAACCGTCGACGTTAGCACCCCCTTCCTAGGAAGTTGGACTGGCTATATAAGGCTCCAGAGGGTGTTGACTCTTTGAATTCACACCCCAGAGCTGATTCAGTCATGATTAGCACCACTCACGGCCGGATGATTAACCCCAAGCACTTGAGCTCATCACCACCCGACAAGGAATCCCACCTTCTGGACCAGTACGGGAAGAAGGTGTACGCTTCTTCATCTGTGGAATCAGGGCCCTGAATTACGTTGCTCACATGGGGGATTACCAGAAGGCGATCCTTAGCAAGGTGGAAACTAAGTTGGACTCCCTTCCTGAGTCTCAGACGAAGCAGGAAGTGGCTGACCTAGTCCAGTCTGCGCGTTCGACCAGTCTGCACATGCTTCATGCCACATATGATGCAGTGGACACTGTTGGTCGGAGCTTGGGCTTTCACCGTAGGGTTGAGGCATCATGCCTGGCTCCAGGTGTCAGTTTTTTTCATTTCATTTCGTTTTTATTTTTTATACTTGTAAATCCAAATGTGCAAACTGCCCGTTTTCATTGGAGACAAGTTTAAAACTAAAAAACACACAAAAAATTAACAAACATAATACAAACAAAACATTCAATCAATAAAATAGAATACATAAAAATACGTCATGTTTCCAAAGATAGCCACTATTTGGTCCCGGGGGTGCAGTCTGCTATCCAGGACGTGCACTTCAGGGGTTCAGTGCTGTTTGGTGGCGATGTCAAGAACATAATCACCGATCTGCAGGAGAAGGATACTGCACTTAAGTCTGTTGACTCCTTGTACAGGCTCCTTCAAGCTCAGCATCGTACCTTTTGCAGACGTTCTCAGCCCAAGGCGAAACCTCAGGGAAAGCAGGCCGACAAACGCCGGACCCCTCCTGCTGCCAAGCCTCCCACCCAAAAAAGCAGCGGAAGCATCAGCCACGATGCTGCCTCACACCTCCTGACTCCTCTCCCACAGCCTCTGGGCCTCCCAGAGGAACCGGTAGGAGGGAGAGCCTCCTTCCATCTACCGGGTTGAGAGAGGATCACTTCAGACACTTGGGTGCTCCAGCTCATTGCAGAAGGACACTCAATAGAGTTTTTTCAGAAACCACCTCGGAACCGCCCCCCAGGTCATCTAACTCCCAGAACACCTTCTTCTGGTCTGGGAAGAGATATCCACACAAGCCAGAAGGACTCACCGGCTGAGCTCCCTCAGCTCCAATTTCAGCGCGGGTGCGGCTGCGGGGAATGGTCAGCTACCTCAAGAGAACAGCACCCTTGCAAGGGGGATTAGCCCGTCGACCCCTCCACCCACCCTCGACATTTCCTTTATAGGTACTCCCTTATGACATCACTTCCTGTTCTCCTTAACCTAAGTCCCCACTTTGCCATTAGCAGGTTATACCTGCCAACCACTAGAGGGACCCTTACTACCCACCCTGCACCCACTATCTATCCCCATCCCCACTATTTCCTAGACCCCTCCAAACCTCCTGAGCCACTCCAACCGCCTCCAACTCACACCTTTCTGCAATCCACACCCCACCCACCCAGCCCCACAAACTAGCCCATTCTCTGACTGCTTGGCTGAACTGACCGCAGTGACCACTAGGAGTCACTATTTCACACCCAATTCTCAACTCAAACCCAACCTGTTCTAGGCCCTAGAACGTGGACTTACTGCTCTCACCCAGGCACCTCACCAGCTGTCCTTGCTGAGACTTGAACCTTGCACCCTACCCACCGGAGTCCGTGTCACTACCACTAATCCAAAGTGGTAACTACGTTCTTAGAAGTCCATTCAGAAACTTCTACTTAATCTCAGCTATCACCAAAGTTGCCATGTTAGACCACCTCCTAAAATGCCTCCCTCATTTACCTTCTAATACCTCGTGCCTCCAGCCAGCCATCCCCCTGGATCGCGGGTTCCAGCACTGGCAATTCCCCCAGACATGGCTCACATGAACCCCACAATTACCATGCCTACTGGCCAAAAACACCCATTCTCCATGCTCCACCACACCCTTTCAAGGCCACCCTGGCAGTTTATCGCCTCGCACTACCACCCCTGCCAATCCCTACCCATTCCCTGCTCCCCAAGGTCCCCCCAGCCCCCATACACGAGGGAACACATACATCACCACATCCTGCCCAGAATGTAGATCCTCCTTACTCCTAACAGGCAACATACATCCTAACCCAGGCCCTCCGGACCTGCCCATCAGGTGGGCCCCTGGTCTGAGTATTGCCTCCATGAATATGCAGCATCTTGAAAAACTTGACACACTCCAGTGCTGGGTCATGCTGCACAAACCTGACATCATTGCACTAGTAGAAACCTGGCTATCAAAGTCCACTCCTGACTCCTTCGTCGCCCTCCCTGGCTACACCCTACACCGGGAGGATCGTGTAGGCAAACAGCGGGGGTGGCTGTGCGATCTATATAAGGGATTCTCTCACTGGTCAAGCACTCTCTGCCCCGCCTGGCAGGTGGGGCACAGGCCCTCACCCTAAACTCCACTCCAGACCCTCTAGGGCCCCTGTATCTCACCTCTGCCTACATTCCACCTAAAACCAAAATTCAGCTACATCATCCTTAATTGACTATCTTACCACCATCCCACATAGGGCTGATCAAGTCCTTGTGGGTGACCTAATATTAACTGGCTCAGCCTCACCTCCACCACCATCCGGACTCCTTTTCTGCCATTGATATGGACGAGCTAGTCTCCAAACCCACAAGAGTAAACCCTAAGGGAGGTACCAGCTCCCTCTTGATGTCATCATCACCAACTGCCCCCAAAAATCCTGGACATCCAAATCCTCTCTGACTCACTCAGTGACCATTCTCAACCATATTCCATTGGGTGACCACCTGCCAAACCCACCGCCCTTACGCCTGGCTGGCGTCTCAAACCTAGCGGGCTGAAGAACCTCAGGCAGTTCTGGCCCAAACAAACTGGTCGCCCATTCACCATGCTCCAGATATAGACACTGCCCTCGCCTTCTTCTCCCATACATTTAATACAGCCTGCGACCTCTTCGCACCCCTCACAGCTACCAAAAGCAAAAAACATAAAGTGCCCTGGATTACCCCTGCCCTATTACAGTTACTTAGACATGGGGATAACCTGTGGCACCTCGCAACAGAAACAGGCCAGATGGCTGATAGACAGGCCTAAAACGCCACTCAGAATAAGTGCACTTGGGCAGTCCGAAAAGCCAAGGCCGACTACTATCAAGCCACCCTCACCTCCTCTTGGGGGTGCGCCCAACCTGGGACAATATCAACAACTGAACGGGAGCACACGCCCCTCCCCCATCCCATCTCAATATTGGCGGCACCAACGTTACTGACATGATAGGCATCGCAAATCACCTCAACTCCTCCTTCACGGACCTCAGCCCCATCCTCCCCAGTAACTTTTTCGACCCACCACCCTCCCTACCAACCCCAGATCACTGGCACCCTAGCTTCTACCTATGTAGGTTAACTACCCTCGAAGCTAGACCCCACCTGATCCCTGCGCTAAAGAGCAATAGTCCCGGCAACTCCACCGTGGACCCCACCATTCTCCGGCGCATACTGGACCAGGTCCTTGTCCCACTTACCAGCCTTCTCAATAAATCCCTTCTGCCTGGGGCAGTTCCCCACAGCATGGAAAACAGCCATTGTCACTCCCATCCACAAAGGGGTGATAGGTCCTCAGCTAGGAACTACTGCCATCTCTATACTCCTCCCTCCAAAGCCCTTGAAAAACTGGTCGCTATACAGATTACTGAGTACCTGACTAATATAACATCCTTGCCCTGAACAGCACGGTTCCCGGGCAGGACACAGCATGGGCACAGCACTAGTGGTGGAGTTCTCAACATTCCTACACACATCCTGGACTCTGGCTCTAGCTGGGGCAGTGTTCATTGACCTTTCCAAGGCGTCGACACTGTTTCCACCCCTCCTACTGGGTGCACTCCACCAGGCTGGCTTTCCATTGGCCACCGCATGGTGCACCAGCTATCTATCGCCCGCCTCCCAATGTGTCAAAATTAATGGAACACTATCAAAATCATGTCCCATCCGATCAGGGGTTCTTCAGGGCTCCATCCTGGGACCCCTACTTTCTCGCTCTACCTTAACACCCTGCTAAGTGAATGCACTGGAAATATGTTGTTGTATGCAGATGACGCTGTCATCTTTGCCTCTCACCGCAACCCTACCTTCAGGACTCCTGCAGCTCTCATACTGACGAGAAACCTGGTTCACAAAGCATAGACTGATCATAAATCTCAAAAATGAAAACAATGCTCTTGCCCACCCCAAAACAAAGCCAACAATTTTCGACTCCACATCCTCCCTGGTTCCAAAAACCGCTAGAGCAAGTACACTCTGCTCAGGTACCTTGGGTCACCTTTGACTCAGCCCTCAACTACCATACCCACATTGACACCCTTGCCTCAGCAGCCAATATGCGGCTAGGTATCTTATACCGCTACAAAAGCGCTCTCCCCCCGCTGCCCTCCGGCTTGCGGTAACATCCTCGATATTACCCCTGGTAGACTATGGACTCCCGGTCTACGGGGCTGCCGACACAACTGCACTCAACAAATTCCACCTGTTACTTAACAAGGCCTGCAGACTAATCACTGGGGCCCCTAGTCTTACACATTCATGCCAGCTCTATGGGCTGGCAACATTGCTGAACCTAGATGAACGGCTGCGTTATCAAACATGCCTAATAGCAAAAAAAACTCCTAGGACTGTCCCCCAGGGCTGGCCTCCCTCCCATAGCCAAACCCTGGTCTGTACACGGACTTCCTGAAGGACTACCTTCCAGACACCTAGAGCCAGGACCTCCCATGGTCAAAGGTCCTTCCCCATAGAGCCCCTTCCTGGTTCAACTCACTCCCTCCACATCACAGATGCCCCTCACGATCTCAAATTCAAAACCGCACTCAGAAGTGAACTGTTCACCGCATCTAAATTGCACCTGTATAATCTGAGGTGCTACCCACTGTGCCCTGACAATGCCCACTGAGCAGCATCCAAACCACACCACGTATCTCCTCTGGCAAAATTACCACTGTTCTGCTGACTGCTCAACCTGCAGTATTGCAATATGTTACTGTAACTTGGCTTAAATTGCTCTGTTGATTTCGCCCTGGCAGTGTTACTATGTGCTGCTGTAACCTGGTTAATTTGCCACTGCTCCTGACTGCTCTTACCATTATATACTGCTGTAACCTGTTAAATTACCACTGCTCTATTGACTGCTTCATTTCCAGTCTCTATGTTGCCACAATAACCAATCTGGCCTCTCTGTAATATCGGCCAATCACCAATTTACTGATGTACCCATATCCTGTAACCTTAAGTGAGTTTTTGTATGTACTGCTGTATCTATCATGTTCCTCACAAAAGTGTATGTTAATTCCATGTACCCTACATTCTGTAACATGAATGTCTGCACTGTATTGTCCTCTTTGTGACGAGGTACCTTTGAAAATGAGCCCTTGGCTCAAAGGTTGTAAACTGATGTACAAATAAATAAAATAAATAAATCCTCTCTTCTTCTGAAAGAGGTGATAGAGCTCATCCCACCCCATCTTCGGGGACGGGTTACTACTCCCATTTCTTCCTGGTCCCAAAGAAGTCAGGAGACGTGAGGCCAATTCTCGACTTCAGCTCCCTGAACTTGTTCATGGAGTACAAAAGGTTCAGAATGCTCTCTCTGCAGAGTCTTCTGCCCCTCCTTCGGCCAGGACAGTGGCTGTGCATGCTGCACATGCAGGATGCTACCTGCATATCCCTATTCGCCCTTCCCACTGCAAATACCTACGTTTTTCATTCCAGGGGGACCACTACCAGTTCAAGGCCCTCCCATTTGTTTTTTCCTCGGTGCCCCGAGTGTTCACCAAATGTCTTTCGGTGGTAGCGGCTTTCCTGCTTACCAAGGGGATTCAGGTTTTCCCATACCTAGACAACTGGCTCCTGGCAGCCCTGTACAGGGAGGAGGTCCTGTGCTTCCTTTCCTTTACCCTGCAGGTTTTCACCAGCCTGGGTAGTACCATCAACCAGGCCAAGTCCTATCTGATCTTGTCCCAGAGGTTCCAGTTTATCGGGGTGAACCTGGACATGACCTCCAGCATGGCATTCCTGCCACTGGACAGGGTGGCCACATTCCAGGCTCAGGTCAGTCTGTTGTCCAGCTTCAGGTGGGTCAGTGCCAGGTCAGTCCTTTGCCTCCATGGGGTCATGGTGGCTGCTATCCTGACAGTCCCTTGTGCTCGGCTCCGCATGAGGATCTCTCAGTGGACCCTTCGGTCTCAGTGGGATCAGTTGGTGGATAACCTAGATCAACAAGTTCTGGTCTCCATCCCTATGGTTTGGGACTTGTAATGGTGGATGGTTCAGGAGAACCTTTGCCGGGGGTTCCCTTCTGCCTTTTCCCCCCCAGACGCTGACAACAGACACCTCGGGCGAGGGTTGGGGAGCCCATCTGGGGTCTCACAGAACCCAGGGCTCCTGGTCCAGGCACGAACAAACACTTCACATCAATGTGCTTGAGCTTCGGGCCATGCTGTATGCTGTTCAGGCTCTGCATCTGTATCTGCTCCACGGGTATCTGGCTGTACAGATGGACAACATGTGTGTAGTCTGGTACATCAACAAACAGGGAGGAACTCATTCCTACCCTCTCTGCAGGGAGGCAATGCAAGTTTGGGATTGGGCAGTACAGCATAACCTTCACCTCATGGCAATTCACATCCCAGGGGTCAAGAACACATTGGCAGACCACCTCAGTTGGTCATCTGCTCACGCTCCCAAGTGGGAACTGGATCAGGGGGTGGCAGGCAATATCTTCCTGCACTGGGGAACACCACAGGTGGCCCTGTTTGTGTCTCCTCACAATGCAAAACTTCTCGCCTTCTGCTCGCTCGTTCCAGGGCACGGCATTTTTTGGAGAGACGCTCTGTCTCTAGACTGGAAGGGCAGATTCATCTATGCCTTCCTCCCGATCCCCTTGATTCCGAGGGTCTTACAGAAACTAAGCTCAGAAGGAGCTCGCATGATCCTAATCGCTCCTTTCTGGCCCAGGTAAGTTTGGTTCTCTCTTCTGCAACAGTATTCAGAGGAACTTCCTCTTCCTCTGTTGCAACTTTTGCTGACCCAGGATCAGGGAACCATGGTCCATCCAGGCCTCAAGTCCCTTCAATTGCACGTGTGGCTCCTGCACACATAGCTCAGGCCTGGTTCGGGGTTTCCCTGCTGGTGGCTGAGATTCTAGTGAAGGCCAGAAAGCCCTCCACTAGATCTACCTATGCCATGAAATGGAAATGGTTCTCTATTTGGCCTGCTTCCAAGGATTTCGAGCCTTTCTTTTGCTCTGTTAGGCGGCTTCTGTATTACTTGTTCCATCTCTTTGATCTGGGTCTGTCATTCCTCTCTGAAGGTTCACATGTCGGCCATCTCCACTTACCATGTTCCTTTCGGGGACAGAACCTTTGCACATTTGGAAGTCTCTAAGACTTTTCTGAGAGGGGTTCTCCACTTGAGGCCCCCTATTCATGTTCCTGCCCCTCCTTGGGATTTGAATTTTATCCTTGAGAAGCTTACTCTGCCTCCTTTCAAGCTGGCAGCCTTAGCAGACCTAAAGTTTCTTTCATGGAAGACTCTCTTCCTAGTGGCCATTACTTCTGCTCGAAGAATTTCTGAGCTTCAGGCCCTCATGTGCAAAATCCCGTACTTGATTTTCCACAGGGAACATGTGGCTCTGCGTACCAACCATAACTTTCTCCCTAAGGTGGTAGCAGAATCTACGCTGAATCCATCCATCAAGCTGCCTGCTTTCTTTTCGCAGCACTCCAACCAAGGGGAGTACCTCTTGCATACTTTGGATGTTCACTGAATTCTGAGATACTACACCACCAGGACGAAGGATCTCAGAAAGATTGATCAACTGTTTGTCTCTTTTGTGCGCAAAAGAGAAGGTAACGCTGTTTCTAAGCAATGCCTAGCTGAATGGTTGGCTCATTGTATTACTTTCTGTTACGACAAGTACAACAAGACCCTCCCGGATCAAGTCAGAGGCCACTCCACCAGAGGGGTAGCTGCCTCTGCTGCTTGTTTCAAGAATGTGTCAGTGGCAGACATCTGTGCAGCTGCAACTTGGACTTCTGTCCATACCGTTATGAAATATTACAGTTTGGATATTGCCTCTCGCCATAGAGCTGGCTTCGGGTTGGCTGTTCTGCAAGGTCTCCTTTCCTAAGACCTTCACAACCAGAGGGTCTACATTTGGGGAGTTTCCTCCTCCCATTTGCTTCTTCTTGTTCCAGACTGCATGGAACTCAGTCCTATCTGTAATTACCTACTGCAACAGCCCTCTCGAAGTAAGATAGTACAGTTACGTAAGAAGTTACCGTAACAGTAGATCTTCAAGAGAGGCTCTTGCAGTAGATAATACCTTCCCACCTTCCATCCCCCAAAGCTTTTTCAGTTCCTTTTCCAGGGAAGAAAACATCGTCTTCTCTCGCCTCTTGCCTTTTTGGCCTTTGGCGGGAAATAACTGGAAGGCGGGCGTTGGGGACTGCCCCTTTATACTGATGTCGGTCACCTGATGTGGTGGCGGTCCCCCACCAGAGACTGCTAGCTAGAAATATTTCTGTGGGGTCCTAATGCCTGCCAGCTTTAGTCATATCTGTAATTACCTACTGCAGGAGCCTCTCTCGAAGATCTACTGTTACGGTAAGTTCTTACGTAACTGTACTTTTCTCAACTAGGTCTAGACACAAGGCTTTCGATGGAGTGGGAACCCAGCTCGGAGCCTTGGGGATCAAACATGCCCTCATGATGCCAGCCAGACTTAAAAATTGTTATGGAGGGAAGGTGTACTTACATAATAATCCACAAGTGGCAGGAGAATTGGTGGCAAAGCTACGGGCTGAATTTAATAGGAAGCATGATGGCTCTGACACCACTTCTGAGGAGGTCTGAGCAAGCGGACTTAACTGCATGTGATGGTGAGGAATGCAAAGCACAATGTTTCTGGGAATATTTTTCATTTTGAAAGTTAGAATAGTTCATGTTTAAGTCTATCTGCCTGTGCTATTGCTGTCTATGGGAGTGAATGAATAATGTTTTTAATTTTTTTATTTAGGGATTCGGATCATACCTTTGAGCTCAGAGCTGTTTTACAAAGTTTCCACGTCAAACAGTGACAATGACAACAATAACAAACAGTTTATATGCAATACTTGAATAGTAGGTAGCTAGTATACAATAAGGTTACAATGTCATTCATAGTACCGATGGTGATAGTACGGCATCAAGAACATTCAACTAGGGTAAAGGACAGTGTTTGTATGTAGCGAAGGAGATAAAGGGGTGTGACACGTAGTGTGAGAGTCCAAGAAGGAGTCAAAGTGAGGGGGAGGGGAGACTGGGGGTGGGAGAGTGGGCAGCCAAAAGAAGTGGCTTATTATTATTTTTATTGGGATTAACTGCTAAGTAAGTACCTCCTGAAACTACAGTAAAATGGCACTTTTGTAAATCAGACCCTACTGATGCATTTTGCACATCGGAGTGACATATCTTTATCTTCCCCCACCAAAATACTGTGACTGTGAGAGCCGAAGGGTCAGGCTGGCACTTTTTTTAACTTTATTGTTTTTATTTCTCACAAATATCGATACAACAGTACAAGTGAGACATAATTGATTCAGAACAGAGTCAATCATACAGAGGGACAATAGGTATAGAAAGAATAATACTGATATAGTCTGGTTGTTAAAAATCCATAGATAGAAGTACATGAGATGACATAAATACTGTGTAGAAGCATACATTATAGGGTTAAAGGTGTCTAATCTTACACTGAGCAGGTAGACCATCTGAGTAACAATCAAGCTACCTGTTATGTCCTTTAGGTGTTCCCCACAACTAACATGTTCTTTATAATCTATACCTCGTGTTATGAAAAGGGGATCATGCTGAGTTGCATATATTACCCATTTTCACCATCTAAGTTGAAATGAAGTATCTGGTTTTAATCCCCTGGAGGTAAGCCTTTCTAGCACATAAAGGTCTCTCATAATCTTAAACCAATCATGGGGCATGGGTGGGACACTTCTACTCCATAGGTGAGTAATCACCTTCTTGGCAGCCAAGATATAGGTCACCAGGACAGACCCCTTTTGGACATGAAGTCCTTCAGAGAGGACCAATTCAGGAGTTAGAACTGCCTCTTCTCCTACTAATTTGACCAGGGCTGTTGCTATATCCCGCCAGAACCCCCTTATAGTAGGGCAGGACCAGAAGACATGGCAGTGGCCTGCCTTCACTTCCCCACAGTTTCTCCAGCATTTCCCATGAGGATCACCTATTATTCTGGCTACCTTAGCCGGAGTATTTAAAAATCTGTTCCTCATTTTCCAAGGAAAATTCCCCCCAATAGGGGGCAAGAGGGACCCTCAAATAAAGCCTTGTGTATTTGCTCCAATCCTCCTCGGAGACCGGGATCTCTAATTCCCTGTTACAGGCCTCCAGGATTGAGACTGTAGATTCCTGAGAGAGCTCCTGTAGTCCCCCATACATCACTCTGATAAGGTGTGGCCGCTGCTGCCCCTTCAGGGTTGCAAAAAAAGGTGTAATAGCATAGGAAGTGGTTTTGGCAGGGTGTTCCTATGAGGACCTCTCTGAGTTAAAAGGTCTCTTAATGAGACATATATCGGAAGGTCAGCTTGCTGGATCCCATATATTTCCTGAATCTTGTGAAAAGGAAGAGGGCCCTCCGGTTCCATTACTTGAAACAGGAATTTTAAGCCCCTCCCACTCCATAGATCCAATGTAAGCAGTGCTTGGAGGAAAACAGAAAACATCTCTGACTTGTTGAGCTTCAAGAAATAGGAAACCATCTCAAAATCCCCCGAGGTCCGTAGTCTATACAAGGTTTCTAAATTGGAACACATGCCCTGTAAATAGGTAGTTGGCCCAGCCAAAAGTGAGTTTGGAGAATAGACAACTGGAATGAAGTCTGGAATTTGGTTAAGGGTTTGGTCTAAAATCTTCCAGGGGAGGGTGTATGCTGGGTTACTTCACTGCATGATACAAACAGTGTCCTGAGCATATTTGAACAAGTTTGGGAGAGCCAGGCCTCCCCTAGCCTTGGGAAGTTGTAAAATGGTCCAATGAATCTGGGGTCTTTTACCTCCCCAGACAAACCTGGCCAGGGTATGGTTCCAGGGGGTAAAGTAGGAGGGGGTAGGGAATATGGGTACAGTTTAAAATAGGTACAACAGTCTGGACAATATATTCATATGGATAAGATCAATCTTGAGATAAAATGGGAGATAGAGTTGGAACCATTCATGAATGTCACCTTCTATTCATAGAGTAAGTGGCTCGTAGTTTAAAAGGCATATATTTTGGACATCTTGGGGAAGAGTGACTCCTAAATACTTACTTTCAGTGCTCCGCCATCAAAAGGGAGATTAGGCTTTTATATTATTGGGGGGTATAATGAAAAGAAATAACTTCTGTTTTTGAGGAGTGTATTCTATAGCCTGACACCTGTGCAACATTTTCCAGAATGTCCCAGAGAGCTGGAAGAGATTTGTCAGGGTCAAGCAAGGAAAGGAGGATGTAATTGGCATAGAGAGCCAGTCTCCAGTCCCTCTGTCCAGTGTCAACTCCTAAAAGGGCCCGAGAGTCTTGGATCTTCATCACCAGGGGTAGAATGTAAACTGCGAATAGAAGTGAAGAGAGAGGACATCCTTGTCGACTGCCTCTCTCAAGTGGTATCGGGGTGGAAATCTCCACATTAAGTCTAATATAAGTTTTCAGAGAGGTATACATCCCCTTTAACCACTTAATCACCTCCTCAGGGAAACCAAATGCTGACAGGACCTCCCAGAGAAATGCCCAGGAGACCCTGCCAAGGGCTTTGTAGACATCTAGGCTGATCAGTATGGAGTGGGAGTGTCTCTGAGACATGTGCTACATTAAATGTATGGTTCATTGAACATTGTCAGCTGTTTGCCTTGGCCTTAAAAAAACAGCCTGGTCCGAATGAATCAGGCCTGGCAAAATGTCCTCCAGTCTGTGAGTCCATATGAACATGTAAAGTTTATAATCACAATTAAGGGCTGAAATGGATCGATATGAATCTGTTGTTATGGGGTCTTTACCAGGCTTCAATATGGCAGTTATGACTGCATATGCCCAGGAGGTTGGGGGGGGCACCCTGCTGAATTTCTAGAAAAGCTTGGCGAAGGGGCAGCAGTAATGTAGGGGCAAGAGCTTTGTATCACTCGGTAGCGAACCCATTGGGTCCTGGAGATTTTAAGGTCTTAGCTCTGCCTATTGCTGCCTGAATTTCGGCAGCCGTAATGGGACTCAGCAAGAGGGCTCGCTGAGAGTCTGTCATCTTTGGAAAAGTCAAAGGGGACAGGAATGCTTGGATATCTTCAGGAGAAGGGGGGGGGTCTGCTCAGCTTATAATCTTTTGTAAAAGGTTTGGAATACGTTCATTATATCTGCACTGTGATACTTCACCACCCCAGTATTCAAATCCCAGATTTTGGTGCCAGTCGTCAAATGTTTAAAGGCCCAAACTCTTTTAGCTAGGTTTCGTGCCCCACGGGAGCTCCCTTCATAATAAAACCTCTTGGTGTATAAAAGCGCTGCCTGAACTTTATGGTCCAGAATCTCCTGTATTTCAGATTGTACCTAAGTTCTTCAGAAGGGACCCTCTCACCCCTTACCACCCTTCCCAGTAGCTCTGAAAGGAGACCTAATAATGCTTGATATCTTGCCTCCCTTTGCTTAGCCTTACAAGCTGAATAGGCAATAATTTCTCCCCTAATTACTGCCTTTAGGGTATCCCATACTATGATAAGGGAAATATCAGGAGTTAGGTTGTCAGAAATGATTTGGGGGACACGGATTTGCATCTGTTGAATAAACACAAGAGTCCAGCAGGTGGGAAAGATTGAGCCTTCATAGAGTAGACTTCTTGGATGTCCCCAGGCAAACTTTCAGCAAGAGAGGTGCGTGGTCTGATAGTACCCACACCCCCTATCCTGTATTTTATCCAACAATTTGATACAGGCAAAAATATAATCTAATCTGGAAAATGTATGATGGCGAGCTGAATAGAAAGTGTAGTCCTCCGTGTTGTGAACAAAATGTCACCAGACATCTGTTAGTCCCACCTGAGGGAGCTGTGCCTGGAGAAGTTTTTATGTAGGGGAGCTTCTCTATGCCTGGGGTTGGGAGGAGTCTTTCTGGGGTGACAGAGTGATATTGAAGTCTTCTACTAACATTATCCCCATTTGTATATCCATTAATTTGTTTAAAAACTTTCAGAGGAGAGTTGGAGAGGCCTCTGGTGGTAGATGCTAAGGGAGGCAGTATAGCACAGTGGTTTATTACTCTGAGCTGCAAATCTGGTGACATCCAGCAGACCAGACCTGGGTTTGAATCCCACAGCTTCCACTTGCATACTGTGTGACCCTGAGCAAGTCACTTAACTTCCCTGTGCTCCCAGGTCGCACCTGTAAAAAAGCTTTCAGCTTAGTGTGCTACTCCTGGTTAAAAACAACTAAAAAAAAAAGATACACATTTGCAAGTGCAACTTCCTGTTCAGCTAGGTGGCCCTAGACTATGACAAAATACCCATCTGGCTCCCCATATTCTTGCTCTTTCACAAATGGAGTGGCCCGAGGGATCAATATGGCCATTCCTCTGTGTTTTCCAGTTCTGCTCAAGGAGGAGAAGACCACATATCTGCTACCTGCAGCGAGTTAAGCAAGCTATAAGGAAGACAAATGAGTCTCCTGTAAGTAGATTATGTGAGCTGCCTGTTGGAACAGATACTGCTGGAGCCTTGACCTTTTAATCGGGTTATTAATCCCATTCATGTTAAGGGAAAGCAAACTAATCACCCTGTCAGCCATTTAAGAAAATCTTAATGCCAGGCCTTATTGAAATGTGCTGCCTCTCCCAGGTGGGTGTGGTCAATCCCTTCCCCCCAGAGATTGCAGAACATTCAGAAATGCATCCCTCAGTTCCTCCCTTAAAAGTTGTTCCGTGGTCACCTTTATGTATTAGGCTCCAACAATGATCTGTTAAGAGCGCCCTTTGTTTGTAAATGCTTCTATTTCTTCTCTGTAAAATACCTGAACCCTTCCCTGTATCTCTACCAATATAACTGCTTGTCTCACTACATGTAAAATCATAAACAACATCAGAAAAAACAGTTAGTATTAACCATAAAGGTTGCATATACACGAGGTATGCAAAACTATGTACAAAAACTTCAGAATAAGAGATCATCCATTGTACTATTTGGACTTCCAACTGTGGGGAGGTGTAGTAACTCCTCCCTGTACCCATAAGGATAACTTAGCAGCATTGTGTTCTCCCCAGTGGTGGAGGTAGTCCTAATACCCGAAGGTTCAAGGTCTCCAGGGAATCAGATGGTTGTTCCCTTAACACAAAGGAAAATCGAAGTAAGAAAAGGAACTCTGGTAAGGGGAAAACTCCTCATTGGAGAGCAGTAGCCATCTAATCCTTTCCTCTGCCTGACCTTCTGAAAATTAAAAAAGTGAGATAGGGTGCCCATTTTTGTCCGCTTTAAATTAACTGTCTGAGGCACTTAGCGGTAAGCTATTAAGCCAAAATGATATAAAAGAAACCCCTGAAGAAACATAAGGGGAGAAAAAAACGGGAAAAGAGGTGGGGTAATTCCTCCCCTCTCCTTTAGTCCAGCCTAGGGTTAGCAGCTTATTTCTGTCACCTTCATAGTGTAAAGTATAAGCTTTAGGACCCAGAATTTAAATGATAACCTGAAGTGATGCTAAATGGAACATCGTAGCAGATAAGAAAAAATTACTCACCTTAGTAATTGTGTTTTTTCTAATGGAGTCTTGCTGTATTCTGACAATCTGCAGTTAGCTCCAGCCCTTGAACTGCCCTGGAGAGTAGAGGGTTAATTTTCTATGCAGTGCATAGAACATTGAGCTCGAGCTTGGTTGAGGTCTCTGTCTGCAGCACTTTGAAACCCAACCGTCAGATTCTGAGGAGCAAAACTCACTATCTATGTGGAAATTGTAAAAATTTTGAACTACCCAACTGGCAACAGAAAGTTTTGGATTCCCAAAGGAAGACTCAAGTCAGGAAACCCGAAACCAAACCTATCCAAAAATAAAAGATCATAATACAAAAGCACCCAGATAAAATGGAGGGTGTGCATGAAGCACCCCTGGGGTGCAACACTGTGCCTGCCCACCCACTTCCCAAAACCAGGTTCTGAGAGGGGAGGCAGGAAGGGAGGTCAGAATACAGCAAAATTCCATTAGAAGGAACACAATTACTAAGGTGAGTATTTTTTTCTTCAAACAACATGGCATCTTGCTGTATTCTGACAGTCTGCAGACTACCAAGCAGTACCTCCATGGAGGAGGGACAGAACCTACTTTGGGAATAGGCTCTGAAGTACTGCTGTCCCAAACCGAGCATCACTCCTAGCCTGGATATCCAGAGAGTAATGCTTGGTAAAGGTATGGACTGTTTTCCAGATGGCTGCTTGACAAATTTCTAAGAGAGGGATATCCCTGGCAGCAGCCAGGGAAGCAGCTGTACCTCTTGTGGAATGAGCCCTCAAGCCTGAGGGTGAAATTTTTCCCAGTTTCTCATAGCAGAATTGTATACAAGAAACAATCCACCTGGCAATAGTTCTCTTGGTGGCAGGTTTGCCCTTTTCCACTTCCCCATAAGTGAGGAACAACTGGAGGGAATCAAACCTATGACCCTTGGTACGCTCTATGTAGTAGCTAAGGGCTCTTTTTTTTTAAAACGTTCTTTATTTTTAGATTTTTCTCACATATAGAGGACAAACATACCACAGACATTTCTTTCAATGAACTTAGTTGAACTACTTTCCTCTTCTTTTGTAATTCACAGGGAATTCATCACACAAATTACAGAGTGTGGCTACTAGCCTAAATTTATACAAATAAGAATTTAAACAAATATGGATTTAAACAGAAGATAGCCTAAAACAATCTCCCAACTGTCTGGATAATATTAATTGATTCACCTGAATCGGCTTCTAGGGAGTGCCTTTAAAAGGAAAGATCTTTAGATGTAATGACCTTTAAAGGGTGATGAAGAGGAGGAGAGTAGGAGCTGCCAAATCACCCTGTCCTCCCCTAGTCCCCGTTAAAACACAGAGACTCCTTCAAGGGGTACAGGACTATGTGTTACAGAATGCATCTTGCCCATTAAAGCCACTTCATAGCAGATCCAACAATGCCTTATCAGGGCAAGAAATCAGGCCTCACCCTTGCCATATATATAACCCATCTCCTCCACAGAATCTCAAAGCTGGGAACCCTTTTATTGATAGTGGCAGTTACAGCCTCCATTCTGTACAGGTCTATCATGCGGTTTTGCCACATATTCAGGGTGATGACTTTAGAAGAGTGCCAGTTACATGTAATTGTTTTTTGAGCAGCTAAAAATGAAATTTTCAGAAACCTGATTGTTAGGAATCCGAAATTCCTTGGGCAGATCAAAAAGAAATAACAGAGGAGGAGATTTCCAAATTAGGCACCAATATTATCTGTAAGGCCTGTTGAAGATCTTGGAAGAAGGGCCTCAGGACAGGACAATCCCACATTATATGGACTAATGATGTGGGAGAGTGTCCACAGTTTCTCCAACAGTACGGAGATAGGGAGTCTCAGTATTTCAGCTGGCTCGCAGGGGTTCGAAAATACCAAATAAAAATCTTCCATGAGAACTCCCGCCATACCCCAATGGATTCTCGTTTGTGTCCCTGCCCATAGTTCCTCAGGGATTCGAGATCCCAGGTCCCATTCCCAGGCTATCTTAATATAAGAGGTGGAATCCCCTTTCCAGGATATGAGTAGCTGATATAGTTTAGAAATAATATGGGTTCTAATCGGGTCCCCCCTACCGCTTTTCTGAGCATGTGTGCGATCTGAGGAGGTGATGAACCCACAATCTTGCCCTGCACCACTAAGTTAGAAATATAATTCCTAATTTGGAAGTATTTAAATCTATCCTTCCATGAAATTCCATAACTGTGGACCAATGATTCAAATGGCTGAATCTCCCCATCCTTTAGGAAATGCCAAATCAGGTGTAGGCCCCTCTCTTCCCATCCCCTAAATCCTGCATCCCACTTATTAGGGGTAAATGATTCTAGGTGAGGAACGGAAGTCAACAAATTCCTCCAGTTCTTAGCGCTTTTGTCTCCTAAAATCCCATACCATATCGTCAAAGTGGAGGCTGTGTAGGGATTGTCTACCTGCCCTAAGTTTGACCTACTTTTCTGTCCAAAGAGCATAGCATTCAAATTTTTCTGTAAATTAGTTTCCCCTAAATGTAAAGATTTTCATTTGGCCACATATGTCTGATCCAGCCAATAGAAGGCTGTTCGTAACTGGGCTGCATAATGATATAATTTAAAATTTGGCAGTGTCAGGCCCCCTTCTTCCCTCAGGCTCTGGAGGGCCGACAGGCGGATTCTAGGTTTTTGTGAACCCCAGATAAAACGAGAAATTGTCCTATTCAATGATTGAAAATATGTGTCTGGGATCTGAATAGGTATTGTCTGTACCAAATATAAGAACTTAGGAAGCATTACCATTTTTATCGCTTCTACTCTTTGAATCAATGGTATAAGAATAGGGGCCCACTGATCTAATTCCATCTTAATTCTCTCCAGCACTGGGATAAAGTTAATGGAAAACATCAGATCCGGTTACATGCTCAGTTGTACCCCAAGATATTTAATTTGGGATACATTCCATTTAGAAGGGAATTTCTTTTGAATTTGTTCCGATGGGTCGTAACATGTTCTTAAGATTTCCGTCTTGTTCATGTTCATTTTGTACCCTGCCAGAAGGCTAAATTCTGACAGCCAAGTCCACAAGGGTTCCAATGATTGCTCTGGGTTTCTGAGGTAGATTAATAAATCATCTGCATAAAGCACCAGTGTAAATGTTATTTATAATTTTAATGAAGGACTCGGAAAATCCGAATACCCCCATAGTTACAATCAGGAAGCACCACGCTACCTGGTCGAAGGCCTTCCCCACATCCAAACTTAACAGCATGCAAGGAGCCTCCAACCGGGCTGCCCGGTGCAGGACCTGCAAGGATCTTTTGATATTATGCTGGGTCTGTCTACCAGACTGGGCAGTATCACTTCCAGACGTCTCTCCAAGATAGATGCATATAACTTATAATCAATATTTAAAACAGATATCGGGCGAAAAGCATTACACTGCGTGATATCTTTACCTGGCTTAAGGACACTTGATATAACTGCGTAATTCCAGGAGTCAGGTAACACCTCCCCTGCCTGTGCTTCCTTGCAGGCCTCCAATAGGGGGCTTTTAATTTCTTTTATGAAAAACTTAAAGAACTCGGGAGTGTATCCATCAGGACTCGGGGATTTTTTTGATTTCAATCTTTTAATCACTGAAACCAATTCTGTTGAGGAGATGGGGAAGTCAAGAGAGTTTTTAATCTCTTCCGTCAGAATTGGTAATTTTAACTTGGCCAAGTATGACTTGATTTGCTCTCTATCTGGTATCTGTTCCACAGTGTATAAACTTGAGTAGAAGTCTCAGAAACTATTCAAGATTTTCTCCGGGGAACTTAATATCTGACCTGTCTTGGGGTCTCTGATCCGAGCAATCGTTGTTCTGGCAGTATGTTGTCTCAGCCGGTGGGCTAGGAGGCGGGAGGCTCTATGGCCATTTTCATGGTATCTTTGCCTCAAACACTGCAGTGCTTGCTCCGTTTTATATCAATTAGTTTTTGAATTTGCTGTTTAACGGTTTGTATGTCTGATACTACAGTTTTGTCCCCCCCCTGCCTGGCGTCCCTGTAGAACCAATAGTTGCTTTTGAAGCTCCTCCATCTGCCGACTTTGTTGTTTTCTAAAGTGGGTAGCAAACTTGATACAGTCACCCCTGAAAACTGCTTTCACCGTATCCCAAAGTATTGTGCCCGGCACCCTGGGGTACTTATTATCTTGTTGTATTTGTGATAGCCTCATAGTTGCCATGTCTGTAAATTCTTTTACATTGAGAAAATAATTGTTAAACTTCCAGAGAGACTGACCCCTTTGGACTCTCAATTCAAAGCGCAGCAATAGCTAGGAATGATCAGAGAGAACCGATGGGATGTGTTTACATTCCACAACTTGGTCTTGGTGTTCTCAGAAATCAACAGATAGTCAATTCTGGCAAAGGAGCCATGGGGGAATGAGTAGTGTGTATATTCTCATTTATTTTTGTTATGCCTTCTCCAGGCATCAACCCAGAAAGTCCTCTTTAGATGTTTCTTAATGAATTTACCAGCTGGATTTTGTCGGAATGACTTGGTTTTGGACGTATCAATCTGCTCCCACACCTGGTTTAGAGCTCCCCCTACTATTAGTAATCCCTTCTGCTGCTCCGTTATTTTGTGTAATAAGGACTGAAAAACGTCCGCAGTGGAGCCCGGGGGGGGGGCATACAGGGAGACCAGAGTAATGGGGGTGCCCTCAAGGTTCCCTGATACAATGGCCAAACGGCCCTCAGGGTCTGCATAACAGGTCAGCCTCTGGAATTGTGTTCCTTTGGCGATCAGAATTGCAAAGCCTCTTCTTTTCCCCTTCCCATATGAGGCAGCGATCACCTGATCATACCCGAACTTCCCCAATTTCTGATGTTCAAACAACATGAAGTCTTGCTATATTATGACAGTAGCAGTTTGTCCCACCACTAGAACTGCTCCGGAGGTGAAATGGTTAATACCATTCCAAAATAGAACTTTGAGCACGAGCTCTAAGAAGCAGCTCTATCTGTGTAATTTCAAACCTGAACTGTCAGATTCTTTACTCCGCCTCAGTGAACAGTCGCTCCGGAGATTTCTCCTACTGCTCGGTTCATTTCTCGGTTTAAACAGTGTTTTCTTGGTTCGATTCAACCGAGAATAGTTTATTTTAACCGCATAAAACCATTCGGTTCAAGCTCTGTCTGTGGTAATCGAGTAAATTAAAGGTTTTGTCTGTGGAACTTGTAAGTTTATCGGTTCGGTTTGAACTGATCAGCTGGGTTTAAAACTTATTAACTTTAAAGTTTAACATTTTAGAGTGCGGTTCCTGGTTCTTATCGGTTCTAAAAACCGGATTTTATACGTTTTTCCAATACCTGTGACACAGTTAGGAACCGATAAGGGTGTCTTGCCTGGCACTGCGTTTAAAGACAAGTTTTTCTGGTTAGGCTGGCATTATGTCTGAGAAACCAAAAGAAAACCGGGCCCACTGGGTTTTCAACACTGTGATGTCTGTGGGAAGTCTTTGCCAAGGCTGACCCACACACCACATGTGTCTATTGTCTGGGTTTGACCACCTCCAGTCAGACTGCCAGATATGTAAGAATTTCCTGCAGCCACCCTGGAAAGAGATTGGGCAGGCTCAGGGAGCAGAGGCAAAAAGTCCACACTGACCCAGATGGCCAGCCCAGTTCGGTGCCAACCGAACCGAGGGAGTGCCCTCTGACCAGGCTAGACTTCCTCGGGCAAAGAAAAGCTGGTTCTGAGGAACCAATTCCAAAAAAAAACAAGAAAGTCAGCAGGTTTGGAGTCCAAAACCCTTCTCCAACTGCTGCAGAATAGCAAAAGCCATACAAATTGTCCAGTCACTGTCTCGGTCCGTCCGAACCGCCACTATCTGGCAAAGGTCGGTTCGTCCGGTTCCAGTGGTTCAGAATATGATGTTGAGAATTTTATGAACCAGGGGAGGGGAGGATGATTATGAACAAGTATGAATGTGGCTGGGAAGGTCTGGGTGTGCCCATTGAACCTGACATTTCCCGACAGACCTCTAGAATCTCCCCTATGCTATCTGAGTCCCCATCTCATTTTATGTTTTACAAAAAGTTGCTGAAACCCTCCAGCTTCCCTTGGAAGAAGCTGTGGATGAGCAAGAGGAGCCTGATTTTGTAGAAATGATGGATATTCCAGAGTCTAGGAGATTGTCTATTCCTTTGCATAAGTCTTTTGGAAGCAAACAATAAAAATTTTAAAAGCTCTAATTCTGTGCCTCCTGTAGATAAAAGATGGACAGAAGGTACATTGTCAGGTCCTGATACAGAATTCCTTTCTCAGCAATGCAGTCATGTTAGGGTAGTTCAGGCTGCAGCCTGTGATAAAGCTAATATCCCCTGGCCACATCCTCCTGACAAGGATTCCAGGAAGATTGATGCCATGGCGAAAAAAAACAGTATATGGAGCCTCTCTCGGACTCAGGCAAGCAAATTATATGGCTTATGTAGCTAGGTATCAGAAATCTAGATGGGATACTGTTATGGAATTAGCCAAGCAAGCCCATGGCCAGCTGGCTATGAACTAGAACAGGTGGCTGCTGATGGCATTGAGGCTTCTAAGGTACAGTTTCATGCTGCTGTGGATGTTAATGATGTTTCCTCTAGGGTCATGGCCACATCTGTAGCTTTTCATAGGTTGGCCTGGCTCAGGTGTACTAGTCTGTCACAGGATACCCAGACTAAGGCTATGGATTTTCCTGTGGTGGGAAATTCTCTGTTTGGGGAGCAGACAGAGAATTACATGAAAAAGATGGATGAATATAGGACTACTTACAAAAGTGCCCAAGCTAAGGAGCGGCAAGCCACTCCTCAGAGGCATACCCCCAGGGGTAGGGGTAGGCCTTTTCACAGGCCCTTTTACCAGACTCAGGCCTCCTCTGCCTATGCTCAGAGGGCTTCTTCAGAGAGCAGAGGCAGGCGGGGGTGGGCAGGCCTGCTCCCACCCCTCAGCCTAAAAGCTCCTGCTAAGCAGGCACCCTGATGGGGTGCCCAGGGCCGATTCTCCTTTACCGGTAAGGGGCATGCTGGCTTACTTCAGTCAGAACTGGGCTTCTTTAACCTCAGACAAGTGGGTTCTGGAAGTAGTAAGCCAGGGTCTGGTTCTCAGCTTCAAAAAGTTTCCCAAGTTGAGAGCCACACTTTTTCTACCTGCAAGTGCTTCAGAGACCCTTGCTCTGGAAGCAGAGGTCTCAACCCTGTTGGCTCTCGGAGCAGTGGAAGGGTTCCTCCCTGCACCAGGGGGGGTCTGTATTCCAGTTACTTCCTTACCCCAAAAAAGACAGGAGAATGGCGGCCCATATTAGACCTCAGATATCTGAACAAGCATCTTTTGAAACCAAAGTTCAAAATGGTAACTCTGGCAATGATTTTACCCTCCCTAAGGCCAGGGGACTGGTTAGCCTCCCTGGACCTCAAGGATGCCTATTTCCACGTCCTAATCAGAGTTCCCATCAAAAGTACCTCAGATTGAACTACCCTCAGGTCATTACCAGTTCAGAGCAATGCCTTCATGCCTTACCTCTGCCCAAAGTATTCACAAAGTGTCTAGCAGTGGCAGTGGCTCACTTAAGGAGGCAAAGGATTGCTATTTTTCCCTATCTAGACGATTGGCTCATTGTAGGCCAGTCCCCAGAACAGGTAAAATCTCACCTGCAAGTTACCAGCAGCTTCTCACCTCCCTGGGCTTTCTGCTAAATCTACCAAAAGTCGGTTCTGGAACCAGTCCAGGTACTCACCTTTATAGGGCAGAGTTGGACACAAAGCCAGCCAGAGCTTTTCTTCCCTTAGAAAGGGTAGCGAATTTAGTGACTCTGGTCTCCTCCTTCACCCTGCAGGTCTCTCGACCAGCAAGACACTTCTGCAGCTCCTGGGACACATGGCTGCATCCACAGCTGTTGTGCAGGGCAAGATTTCAGATGAGACATTCAGTTTCACTTGAGAACCTATTGGTCTCAGAGAAGAGACCCCTTTCAAGTTGGTCCCAGTGACTCGAACCTTGATCCAGGCCCTCCAGTGGTGGCAGGATCAGAGCAATTTAAGATTGGGGTCCCTTCATCCCCCTGCTCACAATTTGACTCTCACTACAGATGCTTCCCTTCTGGGTTGGGGAGCCCACATGGGTGACCTTTCCACTCAGGGAGTGTGGTCCCCCCGGGAATCTCTGCTCCACATCAATTTGCTGGAACTCAGAGCTGTCTTTTTAGCTCTTCAAGCATTTTCTGCATCTGTCCACAACAAGGTGATACAAGTCAGAACAGACAACACCACAACAATGTGGTACATCAACAAACAGGGGGGCACTCGGTCTTCGGCCTTGTGCACCGAGGCAATGAAGTTGTGGTCTCTGGCCTATTCCCTGAACACTTCCCTCATAGCAGTTCATCTTCCAGGGAAGGACAATGTCCTATCGGATGCTCTCAGCAGGATTTCCCAGGGCCATCACGAATGGTCCCTGGATCCTCAAGTGCTGGGGATAGTCTTTGCCAGATGGGACACCCCTCAGATAGATCTTTTTGCAGCCCCAGACAATCACAAACTTCCTCTGTTCTGTTGCAGGCCTCCAGTGTTGGGCTCAGTCCCCATGGATGCCCTTCTCTTGGATTGGGAGGGGAAGTTTCTTTATGCTTCCCCCCCTTCCCTCTCCTATTCAAAGTATTAGTCAAAATCAGATCTCAGCCTTGCAGGGTGATTCTGATTGCCCGGATTAGGCCAGGCAGCCCTGGTACCCTCCTTCTGTCACTGACAATCCATCTTCCCTTTGCCTCCCCAGGATTCACAACCTGTTAACTTGTGCCCAGGAAGGGTTTGGTATCCGGACCTCAAATCCCTCAACCTCAGGCCTGGCTCTTGAGGAGTTAGAGTTGCTGATTTACACCTCTCTCAAGGTGTTCTTGAAATCCTAAAGGCTTCCAGAAAGCCTTCCACTAGGAGCTACTTATAGTTCTAAATGGAAAAGGTTTTCCATTTGGTGTGCTAGGAAAAATATTTCCCCAGAATCTGCTGATTTGCCCATTGTATTAGATTACATGGTCCATCTTAATTCCTTGGGTCTCAGACCAGCTACCCTGAGAGTCCATTTGGCTGCATCTGCTTTTGTGTCAGCAGGAAAGTCATCCCTCTTTCCACTCACCCTGTGTTTCCAAGTTTTTTAAGGGATTACTCCATACTAATCCACCCTTTGAGAACTGGCCCCTGCCTGGCTTACTGTTTGTATTGCCCAGTTAATGCAACCCCCTTTTGAACCTCTGTTTTCTGCAGAGCTTAAGTATCTAACTTGGAAAACTGTTTTTCTGGTGGCTATCACTTCTGCTAGACGCATAAGTGAGTTGCAAGCCTTGTCAGTGGAAACTGACTTTATTTCTTTCCACAGGGATAAGGTAGTCCTTAGGACTAATAGGAAGTTTTTACCTAAGGTGGTTTCAGATTTCCATCTTAACCAATCTATCTCCCTTCCAGTATTTTTCACTGATCACTCCTCTTCTGGTGAGAGGAGGTTGCACAGCCTGGATGTTAAGAGAGCTCTTAGTTACTATATAGAGCGTACTAAAGGTCACAGGTTCGAATCCTCCAACTTTTCCTTACCTTTGGTGAAGTTGGGAAAGGCAAACCTGCCACTAAGAGATCAATTGCCAGGTGGATTGTCTCTTGTATCCAATTTGTTATCAAGAAACTGGGTAGAGAGCCCCCTCTGTGAGGGCTCATTCTACCAGAGGGTACAGCTAGATATAGCTGCCCGCCAGGGACATCCTATATTAGAGATATGCCAGGCTGCTACTTGGAAAGCGGTACACACTTTCCAAGCATTACTCCCTGGATGTCCAGGCCAGGAGAGATGCTCGGTTTAGCACAGCTGTTCTTCAGAGCCTATTCCTAAGTAGGTTCTGCCCCTCCTCCATGGAGTACTGCTGTGTAGTCTGCTACTGTCATAATATAGCAAGACTTCATGTTGTTTGAAGAAAAAATTATTCATCTTAGTAATGTTGTTTCTTCTAATGGAGTCTTGCTATATTATGACCTCCCCCCCAGCCTGCCCCTCTCAGAACTTCTACTTGGGTGGGGTGTGGGCAACTTAGTATGGGCACTATTTTATGCCCTTTTAGCGTTTCTCCCCTTTTGGGAGTTTGGGGTGTGTGTGTTTTATTATACTGTTGTTTTATTCTCATGTTGTTAGAATTGTGTTAGTAGTTCTGGTCCCCTGACTTGAGTCTTGGGTGTTGGGACCAGCAATGGTTGTTAATATTTAGGTAGCCATTTGGCTAGTGTAGGTTACAGCTTCCACACAGACCTTAGTGAGTTTTGCTCGTAAAGATCTGACAGTTCAGGTTTGAAATTACACAGATAGAGCTGCTTCTTAGAGCTCGTGCTCAAAGTTCTATTTTGGAATGGTATTAACCATTTCACCTCCGGAGCAGTTCTAGTGGTGGGACAAACTGCTACTGTCATAATATAGCAAGACTCCATTAGAAGAAACAACATTACTAAGGTGAGTAATTTTTTCTTCACTTTTATTTAAATGGGTTTCTTGCAATAGGACAAATGTGGGCTTCTGTCTTTTTATAGCTGACATTACTTTATGTCTTTTCACCGGGTTAGTTAGCCCATTAACGTTGTGAGAGACAATTCTTACAGTGGTATTATCCTCCATTTACCAGCCGAAACCATAGTCCCATCTGTATAGGGATCCTCCCTTCCCCTCACCCCATCCCCTCCACAATGTACTGTATATCAGTGCTCCCCTCTCCCCTCTGCCTCCAATTCCTCTCCAGTAAAGTAACATTCTTTGCATTTTTATACATTGATCTAATGCAGTATGCCATTGAAGGTCTATCTTTGACTTTGTAATTCTCAACATCATATAAACACAGTCATAACAGTAAATTCCAAACCTCCTGTGGGGTGGCGCTAACAGATCGAGCCCTCCCCACTCGGACAAACTATTTACAAGGTAACTCCCAAGGTAGGAGAATAGTAAATACCATTCTCTAATCATTCGAGCTTGTGAGACTTGAATAGGAGGAAAGGGAGCCAATAAAATGACTCGCTCCTCCTGGACCTTAACCTTATCAGGTCCTTGCCGGATGTCTTGGCATATCATCCCCAACATTATACCCATAAGAAACATACGGTGTATTGGCAGTAGTCGTTCCAGTATAATCGGTCTGGGTATTCAACTCTCTTCCCCACTTTGTCCTCCTCATGTCGAGGCTGTAAAAAAAAAAAAAGGGAGGGCGATCCAGTGCTTCCTCTGTCTTTTTCCCCCCCTGAACCCCTCACCCACAATGGAAACAAAAAGAAATTATAGGAGTTGCCCTATTTCACATTAAGGTAACGTTACAGATAATACTAGATATTTCTTTAACACATACTCGAGACAGAAACCTGGAGCGATTTTCAAACATTCTGTTTTAAACTTCCTGGACTGAGGTAGTCTGCCGCCCGAGAGGTGTCTAAAAATGTAAACCTCTTCGTCTTTACAAAATGGGCATGTCTACGTAGTCCGGATCCCCAAAATGTCCCCGAAATCCTACTTCATAGGGCACCGAGGTCCCCACAAGTCTGCACCCCCCAGCTCCCTTAAATGTAGCGCCTTATGGTTGCTCGAGGTATGCCCCACCGAGAAGCGCTCCAGCATTTTGCTAGGCTGGCCTAGACCTTCCTGATGTTTATATCACTTCAGCCGAGATCCAACCGAGGGCAGAGACATAATGCTGATGTACTTCTACAGCCTCCCTCTCGAGTAGAGCCACTCAGCCGAGACTCTACATTTAACAATCCTGTCTCTCCAAGGTAAAAAACTTGATGGTTACATGAGCTGCCAGCGAGATTTGATAAAACCAGTCTGCTCAATAAGAAGCCCCCTCTAAATAACCCCCCCCAGGTTTCTTAGAGCCACATATGGATTTACAGCATTCCTAGGCTTCTGCTTCTCATCCCCTAATTTCCCCTTTCCGGTGGGTAAACCCTTGCTGCCTATGGGATCATAAACATAGTGTTCAACTAAGGTGATCTCGTCTCCCTCCATATACCATGCCTACTGATCCATGTTCCCCTTCATCAAATAAAATTACAGACTGCTCGATCCCTCCATATCCCCCCCCCAGCTTCCCCTCCAAGCCCATAACAGTTACCAACTTGGCCTCGCCCTTAGGCCTCGAAGTAAATTTCTACAGGTCCTTTTTTTGAGAAGACTGCAATGTCTACTCCAATTGTATAGGGTTAGACACCAGGACAGGGCTTCTCCTAAACCCAGGTACCAGCTTATTTCAGAGGGATCAAACTTCAAGTATCCTCCGTCCTTCCGGTTAATGTCTCCTCGGGGGCCTGAGGGTGGGTGAGTTTCTACAGCATCTTTTTGATATCTTGGAGTGAGTTAACCGCCGCTTTCCTTCCTGATCAAGAAGGGTGATGAAGTCCGGCCTGGCGCCATGGATTCTGCAGGAGGGTCGGAGGGTCCTTATGAGCGAGGGCCTCAGATATTTCATGCCCTTTATCTCTCAGTGCTCGAAGTGCTTCTTCACATGTATGGTATAGTTCTGTACCAGCCTTCCAGAACACCCGTAGGTGAGATGGATAAGGGGTTTGGAATCTAATATTTAGAGCTTTCAATTTCTGGAGTATCGGGGTGTATGCCATCCGTTGTTGTTGGATTACAGGGGGGTAATCTTGATCAAACGACAGGCGGGCCCCGTTGTATTCAACACGCCCTTGTTTCCAGGCAGCCCATAGGATTTGTTCTTTCTCCTGGAAACTTGCGAATTTCGCAATGATCGACCATGGCCTAGCAGATGCTACGGTCAGTTTAGGCACCAATGCTCTGTGTGCTCTTTCAATCCTGAATTGGAATGCTGGGGGTAAGTCCAAAACGTGCTTTAACAGGTCCTCCAAGAAATCCATCATCTCCCCAACCTCCGTAGCTTCGGGCAGACCGTATATTCTTAGGTTGTCTCTACGAGAGCGAGCCTCTAGGTCTATGCATTTGGCAGTGGTGAGCTCTTGCTGGTGTACTATGACTTCCATTGCATGTGAAATTTGAATTAAATCATCTTCGGCGGTTGAAATGCGCTCCTCCGCAGAGGTCATTCTGTTTTCCCAACCTTTTAAATCAGAGTGCAGCTTGTTGAATTCTTGCTTTGTTTCCGATCTGAACTGTTGGATTTCGGAAAGAAGGGTTTCAAATCTAGATCGAGACAGAGTTTCCAGTTCTGTCTCCGTGTCCCCACCCGCCATGCTCAATGGAGACTCTCTCCCGCTATTCACTGAACTTGCTGAGCTCAATCCTCCTTGATCCGCCTGTGCTTTCCGTTTTTTTGAACGGGATCGTTTCCCAGCTGAGTTTCCACTATGTAGTCTTTGCATTTTTACCCCAAGTTGTTTACTCTGAGCTGTGTGGAAACGTTTTAATTGTTGATACGGGGGGAGTTGTTCTTCTAAGCTGCCATGATGTTAGTGACATCACCGGAAGTCTCTAAGGGCTCTTTTAACATCTAAACTGTGTAGCCTCCTCTCTCCTGAGGAAGAATGATCAGTGAAGAAGACAGGGAGAGACACAGACTGATTCAAATGGAAGTCTGAAACCTCTTTGGGCAAGAACCTCCTTTTGATTCTAAGAACCACTTTATCTCTATGAAAGGAGATAAAATCAGGTTCCACTGACAGGGCTTGCAATTCACCGATACATCTGGCAGAGGTAATGGCTACCAAAAACACAGTTTTCCAAGTCAAGTACTTAAGCTGTGCTGAGGACATAGGCTCAAAATGAGGTTGCATAAGTTGAGCAATGCAAACATTTAAATCCCAGGCAGGGGCAAGATCCCTAAAGGGAGGATTGGTGTGACGCAATCCCTTGAAAAATTTACAGAACACAGGGTGAGATGATAGAGAGGAAGGCTTTCCCACTGACAGAAAAGCAGAAACAGCTGACAAGTGTGCCTTGAGAGTAGCTGGTCTGAGGCCTAGGCCATTAAGATGGACCATATAATCCAGAACTGTAGGCAATTCAGCAGTTTCTGGAGAGATATGCTTCTTGGAACACCAAATGCTGAATATTTTCCATTTGGAGTTGTAAGTCTTTCTGGTGGCAGACTTTCAAGAGGCTTTGAGAATATCCAGAACCCCTTGGGACAGATGCAAATCTGCATACTCTAACTCATCAAGAGCCATGCCTTGAGATTGAGAGACCGAAGACTGGGGTACCAAATCCTCCCCTGAGAGGAGGTTAACAGGTTGTAATTCCTAGGAAGAGACAGGGGAAGATGGACTGCTAGAGACAGTAAGAGGGGGTACCAGGGCTGTCTGGCCCAATCTGGGGCAATCAGAATCATTTTGCAGGGTTGTGACCTTACCTTGGCCAGAACCTTGAACAGTAGAGGAAAGGGAAGGAAGGCATAGAGAAATTTCCCCTCCCAGTTCAACATCAGAGCATCCAGAGGGACTGAGCCCAAGACTGGGGGTCTGCAACAAAACAGAGGAAGTTGATGATTGTCTGGGGCTGCAAAGAGATCTATCTCTGGAGTGCCTCATCTTAAAAAAAATCACTTTCAACACCAGAGGGTCCAGGACCATTCATGATGGCCCTTAGAGATCCTGCTCAGTGCATCTGCTAGCACATTGTCCTTCCCTGGAAGGTGGACTGCTGTTAGAGAGGTCTGCAGGGAATAAGCCAGGACCACAATTTCAGAAGCGCTTCATGCATAGAGGCCATGGATGGTGCCTCCCTGCTTGTTGATGTACCACATGGTGGTGGTATTGTCTGTTCTGACCTGAACCACCTTGTTCTGCACAGACTGAGAGAAAGCTTGCAGGGCCAGAAAAACTGCCCTGAGTTCCAGGAGATTGATATGAAAAGGGATTCCTGAGGGGACCACAGTCCCTGGGCTGTGAGAGCCCCCAGATGGGCTCCCCACCCCAAAAAGGAAGCATCCGTGGTAAGGACCACTGAATGAGACTGAGTGACAAATGGGATCCCATGCCTGATATTGTCCTGATCCTGCCACCATTGAAGAGCTTGGATCAGTGTCCAAGCCACTGGAATCAGTTTGGTAAGAGGATCCTTCTTTTGGGACCAAAAGGCCCTCAGATGGAACTGAATGTCCCTCATCTGGAACCTTGCCCCTTGGACCACTGCTGTAGAAGCTGCCATGTGGCCCAAGAACTGAAGGAAGTGCCTTGCTGGTCAGGACACCTGAAGGCTGAAGGAAGAAGCCAGTTCTATAATAACTCTTGCCCTTTCCAGGGGAAGAAAGGCTCTTGCTTTGACAGTATCTCGCTCTGCCCCTATAAAGGTAAGAAGCTGCACCGGTTCAAGAACTGACTTGGGGAGGTTGAGAAGAAATCCCAGGGAAGTGAGCACTTGCTGGGTCGCTTGCAGGTCTGACTTGGCTTGGTCTGGAGACTGACCCACTTTGAGCCAGTCATCCAGATATGGAAAAATGGAAATCTTTTGCCTTCTTAAAAAGGCAACTACTACTGCCAGACACTTTGTGAAAACCCTTGGAGCTGATGTTAGATCAAAGGGCATTACTTTGAACTGATAATGGCCTGAGGCAACTTGAACCTAAGGTACTTTCTGTGGGAGCACCTGATGGGGATATGAAAGTAGGCATCTTTGAGGTCCAGGGAGGCTAGCCAGTGCCCTGGCCTTAGAGAGGGAAGAACTATTCCCAGAGTCACCATCTTGAACCTTGGTTTTAAAAGATGTTTGTTCAGGTATCTTAAATCTAGGATGGGTCGCCACTCCCCTGTCTTTTTTGGGGTAAGAAAGTACCTGGAGTACAGACCTTTGCCCCAGTGTAGGGTAGGAACCCTCTCTATGGCTCTTAAGGTCAGAAGAGATGAAACCTCTGCCTCTAGGGCGAGGGTTTCGGAGAGACTTGCAGGTGGAAAAGCTCTGGCTCTCATCTTTGGAAATTTTTTGAAGCTGAGAACCAGTCCCTGACTTACTACTTCCAGGACCCACTTGTCTGAAGTAACATACTCCCAGTCCTGGACAAAGTAAGCCAGCCTGCCCCCTACAGGGATAGAAGAGTCGACCCAGGCAGGCCTATCAGGGTGTCTGCTTGGTAGGGACCTTAGGTTGAGGAGTGGATGCAGCCCTGCTCATCCCCCTTCTGCCTCTCCCTCTGAAGAACCCTCTCTGTGAAAAGGGAGAAGAGGCCTGTCCTTGGTAGAAAGGCCTATGAAAAGGCCTGCACCGGCCCCTAGATTGCTGCCGTTGAGGAGTTGCCTGCCTCTCCTTGGCCTGTGCACACCTATATGTGGTCCTCTATTCCTCTATCTTTTTCATGTAATTTTCTGTCTGCTCCCCAAACAGAGACTTACCTTCCACAGGGAAATCCACAGCCTTAGCCTGGGTGTCCTGTGACAGGTTAATACATCTGAGCCAAGCCATTCTCTGAGGAGCCACAGATGTAGTCATGACTCTTGATGACACATCATTGGAGTCCACAGCAGCATGAATTTGTACCTTAGATGCCTCAATCCCATCAGCAGCCACCTCTTCCAGCTCCTTGGCCAGCTGGGGGGAGGCCTGTTTAGCCAGTGCCAGTACAGTGTACCACCTGGACGTCTGATACCTGGCTGCATAGGGCATATTATTAGCCTGCCTGAGTCCCAAAGAGGATGCAATGTATTGTTTCTTTGCCAAGGCATCCATCCTCCTGGAGTCTTTATCTGGGGGGTGTGAAGCCAAGAGAACATTAGCCTTGTCGCAGGCTGCAGCCTGTACGACCCCAACATGGCTGCATTGCTGATAGAAAAACTGTGTGTCTGAGCCTGATAAGGTATACCTCTTATCCATTCTTCTATCAACAGGAGGTACAGAATTAGGAGACTTTAACTTTTTTTGTGTCTGTTTCCCAAATGATTTGTGTAGAGGAATAGACAGCCTCCTGGACTCTGGGATGTCCATCATTTCAACAAAATCAGGCTCCTCTTGATCTTCTGTAGCCTCCTCCTCCTTAGGGAGCTGGAGAGTTTTAGCCACTTTCCTGTAGAACAGATAGTGGGGAGGGGACTCAGAGAGCCTAGGAGGGGAAACACCGGAAGGTCTGTCTGGGGAGATGTCCGGTTCAATGGGCACATCCAGACTTTCTGCTCCATCATACTCATCATCTTGCTCATAATCCCCCTCCTCCTCAAATTCCAGTTCATAAAAATCTTCAGGGGCATACCCCTAGCTAACGGAGCCGGATCGGATGGAACCTGGCGGAGCGATTCAACAATCCGAATCACTCGGTCAATCTTATCAGCGGTCGGAACATGAACCTCCAGATCTGAACCAGCTGATTTTTCTTTACGTTTCCTTTTCATAGGAACTGATTCCTCAGGATCGGCTCTCCTCTTGCCCGAAGAAGTATCGCCCTGGTCAAAGGGCACTCCTTCAGATTCGGTCAGAACCGAACCGGGCTGGCTATCTGGGTCAGCGGACTTCTCGGCCTCCTTTTCCCTAAGTCTATCTAATCTTTTCTCCAGGGTAGACTTAGGAAGGTTTTTACAAATTTGGCAGTCTATATCGAGGTGGTCAAACCCCAGACAATAAACACAGATGGTGTGGGATCGGCCTTAGCAAAGACCTCCCACACTCACTGCAGTGTTGAAACCAGTGGGCCCATTTTTTTCTTGGGTTTCTCGAGATATAGGCCAACCTAACCAAACTTACCTTTTTGGCAACTGCTAGGCAAGACTCTTTATCGTTTTCTAACCGTGTTACGGGTATTGGAAAAAAACATTAAAAACACTTTTTTTTTAAAACCGATAAGGACCAGTAACCACATACTAAAGAAAAACACAAGAATTCAATATATTGGATCGGTTCAGCCGAACCAATTGAAAATACAAGTTTTACAATTTCCACAATAAACAGAAAGACTATCTAAAGTACTCACAGTACCGCAGACAGAGCCTGAACCGACAATGCGGAAATAAATTCGGTATGAAACCAACAACTTTAACCAATTTTGAACCGAGCAGAAGGAGAAATCTCCGGAGCGACTGTTCAGTGAAGTGGAGTAAAGAATCTGACGGTTGGGTTTCAAAGTGCTGCAGAGAGAGACCTCAACTGAGCTTGAGCTCAACGTTCTATGCACTGCATAGAAAACTAACCCTCTACTCTCCAGGGCAGTTCAAGGGCTGGAGCTAACTGCAGATTGTCAGAATACAGCAAGACTTCATGTTTTTTGAAAGAGTAAATGTCTTTCTAATGCAGGTGTGTCCCAGTAGATTCAAGGCAAGGATCTAAATATACTCTCAGACAAGTGTGGGGAGGAGAGATACTTCTCCCCACGTCTAGCCAACAGGTAACGCTAAACTAGCCCAAAATAGAAGGTCTGTTCGAGGCCTAGAGTTAAACCAGGGCTGAGGAGAGCCAATTGCTCCAGTACAGGGGTATCCCCCCTCCCCGATCCACTAACCTGCAATGATCAATATGTCCTCAGACCCCTTCAAGTATCACCAGGGCCAGCATCTCTTCAGTAGGCAGCAAGTACGTTCCAGACTGCAGCAATTCCCTGCTGTTTATCATTAGATTTTGCCACCTCGCTGGTTGGGGGTTGCCAGAGCCGAGGGTTCTATCTAGAAAGTGCAGTCCAACCTTGGCTAATTCAATGCAGGTGTCCTGGGCTGTAGTGAATTCCACCTTTCCCATTGGTAACTGCACGACAAGGCAAGTGGGTATGGTGTGGTGAACTTGTAGCCCGCAGCTTTAATGACCGAAAGTAATGGTAAATATGCTCGCCTCAAGCACATCATTTTTGGTGCATAATCGTGGTCAAAATACATGCATGTCTGTCCATAGAATGTCTTCTGTTTTCTCCAAGCAGTGAATAGCACCTGCTGTTCCATAGCATAACTGTTAAAGCACAAGATAATCGAGCAGGGTAGGGCATTCTGGCCTATGGGTATGTACTCGCTACAGTTGCAGTTCATAGCTCTGTGGTAACTGTAGGGCAGTGTGTAGTAAGGCCTCCACAAAATCTTTTATATTAGACCCTTCTGAGCCCTCAGGAAGACCGTAGATCCTGATATTCTTTCACCTTGCAAGATTTTCAAAGTCCTCCTGTTGCGCCTCAAACAGATTCTGCTGATCCTGTAGTTGCTGGACCTTAGTTTCAAGGTCATCTACCCTGTTTTCGGTAGCCGTCCCTTTGCCTCTCCTGCTCGTCCATATGCTGCTCCAATTGCACTACATTGCAGCAAAGTTCTCCATACATTTCTTTTATTTCAGCACAGAAGGTCAGCAGTTCCTGGTAGATTAAGTCTAATTTAGCTTTTTGGGCCTTCATTTTACCCTGCTTCGGTTTGTTTTTGGAGGTAATACAGTGAGCTTCCCTGGACCACATTGCTCAATGTTCTAAGCCATCTGAGGCCTCTGAGTCGGATCAGGCTGCAGAATCATCCATCTTAGCGAGTAAATAGTAAATCGTACCCTCTTTTTGCTGCACACACTCTTTACCATAGATAGATGTAAATATTAGAGTACCAAAATCACTATTTATGCTGTATTAAGGGTGTTTTTAGTCGGGGCAGATTCCAGACACACGTCTATGCTGCCTTTCTCCACAGAGTGGAACCAGAAGTCCCTTTGACTTTATATACCAGCACTTTAGCACTAAAATATGAACAAAAAGTAGCTAACCAAGGCAGCAGTAGATTTTTTTCATTTTGCAGGTCTTATAGGTTCTCATGAACTCTTTGGATCTCTGCACTAACAGAAACTGTTGGTTAATGTACATATGCATGCAAGTTGTATCTAAATGTATTATCGTAATGAATAATGCTACCATAAATGTTCCAGTAGTAAGTATATTTTAATGAGGTGGATGTAAGTTTTGAGGTAGTTATATTAAAGGTGTTACATTAACTAGATGACAGAACTTTAATTGTCTTACCCCGGGGTCCCTACCTCCTAATGAGATCTGTTTGGGGAACTTTAATCCCATGTAGTTGGTCAGGTTATAATATCTTCATCTAAAATAACTTTCGTTTTTTTGTTCCCATTCATGGCAATAAGTGCAATTCGTGCTAATGTTTTTAGGTACTAATGTAGTAGACCTCCCAGGTATAGTAACTTAGTCTGAAATATTGATGAAATCCTATTATGACATGTTATAAATGTGTGTCTTTGTATTTCTTTGAAACTTGGCTTCCCAGCCAAATGCCCTTTGGGGTAACCATTGCATCAGTGCTTGCGCACAGAGGTTCTTTATCCTAAATAGACACTTCTGCTCAGTATTTACTGAAGAGAAGGTAGGGCAGGGCCCACAGCTCAGCACCATGGACACGGGGGGGGGGAGGAGGTGTGCACTAGTCCCTTCACAAAAGAAAGGGTCCTACAAGAGCTCAATAAGCTCAGGGTGGACAAGGCAATGGGACCTGATGGCATACATTCCAGGGTATTAAAGGAGCTAAAGGTGGAACTAGCATAGCCATTACCAGAACTGTTTAGTGAGTCTCTGAGCACAGGAGAGGTCCCAGAAGAGTGGAGAAGGGCTCATGTGATCCCGCTCCACAAGAGTGGTAGCAGGGAGGAGGCAGGGAACTACAGACCAGTCAGTCTTACCTCAGTAGTGGGCAAGATTATGGAGGCACTCCTTAAGGAAAGGATAGTGCAACACCTGGAATCCATAGGAACACAGGATCCAAGACAGCATGGGTTTACAACAGGAAGGTCCTGTCAAACTGATCTCATAGATTTCTTTGACTGGGTAACCAGAGTGGTTCAATACTGTTCCACATAGAAGACTGATTAATGGGGTGGGTCAGAAGTTGGTCAACTGGGTGGCAGACTGGTTGAAGGGCAGAAAACAGAGAGTGGTGGTAAACAGTATGCAGTCAGAAGAGATGCAAGTCACAAGTGGGGTACCTCAGGGATCAGTCCTGGGGCCAGTCCTCTTTAATATCTTCATCAGTGACATTGCAGATGGACTGGAGGGTAAGGTTTGTCTGTTTGCAAATGACACCAAGATCTGCAACAGAGTAAACGATTCAGCTGGGGTGGGCAGAATGAGAAAAGATCTGGATAAACTGACAAAATGGTCGGAAGAGTGGCAACTGGGGTTTAATGCAAAGAAGTGCAAGATCATGCACATTGGGAAGAGAAAATCTGAAGCCACCTATAGGCTGGGAGTGGAGTTGCTGGCAGTTACAAGGGAAGAAAGAGACTTGGGCATCATCATCACAGATTACCTGAAATCATCCAAGCAGACCACTAAAGCAGTAGGTAAGGCTAGAGGGATGTTGGGGTGTATTAGTAGGGGTATCGCAAGTCGTAAGAGGGAGGTAATCTCCTCTTTACAAGACACTGGTTAGGCCCCATCTGGAGTACTGTGTGCAGTACTGGAGGCCACACCTTCACAAGGACATTAACCAAATTGAGGTAGTCCAGAGACGGCAACCAAAATGATGCAAGGACTGCATCAGAAAACATATGAGGACAGATTAACAGAGCTCAATATGTATACCCTAGAGAAAGGAGGGAGAGAGGTGATATGATGGAAACATTCAAACACCTTAAGGGCATTAACAAGGTGAAAGAGTCTAACATGTTTCAATATAAGAAAAATAGCAGGACAAGAGGACACAGCATGAGATTAGAGGGAGGCCGATTAAGGGGTAATGTGAGGAAGTTCTTTGTCACAGAAAGGGTGGTAGATGCATGGAACGGCCTACCTCAGGAAGTGGTGGATATGAATACAGTGCAGGGCTTCAAACAGGCATGGGATAGGCATAAGGGAGCAATACAGATGAGTATGAACAGATAGGCCATTGACAGAGCAAAGGCCGATGGCACATTCATAAGGTAGAAAAAGAAATGGGCAGACTAGATGAGCCTTGCAGTCCTTATCTGCCATCAACTTCTATGTTTCTATGTACTATCAGATGTACTGTTTGCAGTGTGTAGTGATCTCAGATGGATCACCTTGTATTTGACGTGTTTGAAAAATGCAACAAAATATAAGTTAAAAAAAAAAACAACACGGAAAAAACGAGACAAGCAGCAAAGGGCTAAATAAATTAAACAATAACAGAGACCAGTGCAATGTTTGACATGTTTGAGTTTATGATTTGGTTACATGTTTTCTTGTTGAGTTTGAGCTTCTTCAGGCAGATTCAAAATTTAGTTGCACCTGTTAAGACAAAGAGGGGTAGTGGAAAGGCAGAATCTACAAAAGGAACAGTAGAGCTGGCTTAATCATATGGTAATGGGCTCCCTTTGAGCTAGAGACATGATAATATACCTATAGCTATAGAGCCTGTACATTGTAAGTCATGCCTGAATACTGCTGTTCTTTATTTCAGTGCCTTTGATGTTTACCAAATGTCATGCTGATGAAGAAACAATGCGTTGTACCCTTTAGTTTTCCACAATAAAAATAAGTTTAAAAAAAAGGGAGATCCAGAGGGCATACAGTTTCAAACAACATGAAGTCTTGCTGTATTCTGACAATTGCAGTGATTCCCAACCTTTGAACTGCCCCGGAGAACAAATAGTTAACTTTCTATGCAGGGCATAGAATGCTGAGCTCGAGCTTGGTTGAAGTCTGTGTCTGGAGTGGTTCAAACCTAAACCATCAGATTCTTTACTCCGCCTCACTGAACGGTCGCTCCAGAGATTTCTCCTTCTGCTCGGTTCAAAAGTCGATTAAAGTTTTCAGTTTTCGTCAGTTTTTAAACCGAAAAAAGTATCTGCATAGTCGGTTCAGTCTCTTTCTGTGGTGCCATGAGTACTAGATAGGAATTGTTCTATTTTTCTGTGTGGAACTTGTAAAAGTGCAGCTCGGCTGAACCAGCCATTTGTTAGTGAAATTTGTTTGTTTACTTAGTGTATGGTTACCGGTTCTTATCGGTTCTAAAAAAAAAAAAGTATTTTGAGCCATTTTTTTTCCCAATACCCGTGACACGGTTGGGAACCGATAAGAGAGTCTTGGCGTAACGTAATAAAAAGGTAAGTTTGGTTAGGTTGGCCATGTCTGAGAAACCCAAGGAAAAAAAACGGGCCCTCTGGGTTTCAACACTGCAGTGAGTGTGAGGAGGTCTTTGCTAAGGCCGATCCCCACACCACCTGTGTTTATTGTCTGGGGTTTGATCACCTCGATTCAGACTGCCAAATATGTAAAAACTTTCTCAAATCTACCCTTTAGAAGAGATTAGGTAGACTTAGGGAAAAGGAGGCCGAGAAGTCCGCTGACCTGGATGGTCAGCCCAGTTCAGTTTCGACCGAACCAGAAGGAGTGCCCTCTGACCAGGGCGATACTTCTTTGGGCAAAAGGAGAGCCGATTCCGTGGGATCGGTTCAGACAAAAAGAAAACGCAAAGATAAATCCACCGGTTCGGATCCAGAGGTTCATGTTCTGACCACCGAAGAGATGGCCAGGGCAATTCAGATTGTGGAATTGCTTCGTCCGGTTCCGACCGATCCGGCTCCTTCTGGCAGGGGTTCAGTTCGGTTGGTTCCCCCGGTTCTAGAGTATACCCTTGAAGATTTTTATGAACCGGAATTTGAAGAGGAGGGGGAATTTGAGGATGATGATGTAAGTGAAGGTCCGGATGTGCTGTGGAACCGGACATCTCCCCAGACAGACCTTCAGGTGTTTCCCCTCCTAGGCTTTCTGAGTCCCCTTCTCACTTTATATTTTACAGAAAGGTGGCTGAAGCCCTCCAGCTTCCTATGGAGGAGACTGTGGAAGATCAAGAGGAGCCTGATTATGTAGAGATGATGGACATCCCAGAATCCAGGAGACTGTCTATTTCCCTCCATAAATCTTTTGAGAAACAGACACAAAAGATCTTAAAGTCTCCTAACACTATACCTCCTGTGGATAGAAGAATGGACAAGAGGTATACACTTTCAGGCTCAGACACGGAGTTCTTATATCAACAATGCAGCCATGTTGGGATAGTGCAGGCTGCTGCCTGTGACAAGGCAAATATTCCCTTGGCTTCACACCCCCCTGACAAGGACTCCAGGAAGATTGATGCCATGGCAAAGAAGCAATACATGGCATCTTCTTTGGGACTCAGGCAGGCGAATTACATGGCCTGTACAGCCAGGTACCAGAAGTCCAGGTGGGACACTGTACTAGCACTGGCTAAACAGGCTTCCCCCCAGCTAGCCAATGAGCTGGAGGAGGTGGCTGCGGATGGGATTGAGGCATCTAAGGTTCAGTTTCATGCTGCTGTGGACTCTAATGATGTGTCTTCAAGAATCATGGCTACATCTGCGGCTCTTCAGAGGATGGCTTGGCTCGGATGTACTAGCCTCTTGCAAGACACCCAGGCTAAGGCCATGGATTTTCCTGTAGTGGGCAATTCTCTGTTTGGGGAGCAGACAGAGAATTACATGAAGAAAATGGACGAGTACCGGACCACTTATAGGATTGCTCAGGCCAAGGAAAGGCAGGCAACTCCTCAAAGGCAGCAGTCTAGGGGCAGGGGCAGGCCTTTTCAAAGGCCTTTTTTACCAACAACAGGCCTCTTCTTTCTTTTCTCAGAGGGGGTTCTTTAGAGGAAGAGGCAGAAGGGGGATGAGCAGGGCTGCATCCACTCCTCAGCCTAAAGCCCCTGCCAAGCAGACATCCTGATGGGCCTACCCGGGTTGACTCTCTTATTCCAGTAGGGGGCAGGCTGGCTTACTTTGTCCAGGACTGGATGTCTATTATATCAGACAAGTGGGTCCTGGAAGTAGTAAGCCAGGGACTGGTTCTCAGCTTCAAAATATTTCCAAAGATTAGAGCCAGATCTTTTCCACCTGCAAATTTCTCGGAAAACCTTGCCCTAGAGGCAGAGGTTTCTTCTCTCCTAGCTTTAAAAGCTATAGAGAGAGTACCTACCCTACACTGGGGCAAAGGACTGTACTCCAGGTACTTCCTGACCCCCAAAAAGACAGGGAAGTGGCGACCCATTCTAGACCTAAGATATCTAAACAAACATCTTTTAAAACCAAAGTTCAAAATGATAACTCTGGGAATAATCCTTCCTTCTCTAAGGCCAGGGGACTGGCTAGCCTCCCTGGACCTCAAAGATGCCTACTTTCACATTCCCATCAGATGCTCCCACAGAAGGTACCTCAGGTTCGAGTTGCCCTCAGGCCACTATCAGTCCAGAGCAATGCCCTTTGGCCTAACCGCAGCCCCAAGGGTTTTCACAAAGTGCCTGGCAGTAGTAGTTGCCTTTCTAAGAAGGCAAAAGATTTCCATTTTTCCATATCTGGACGACTGGCTATTAGTGGGTCAGTCTCCAGACCAAGTCAAGTCTCACCTACAAGTGACCCAGCAAGTGCTCACTTCTCTAGGATTTCTTCTCAGCCTTCTCAAGTCAGTTCTCGAACCAGTCCAGCTTCTTACCTTTATAGGGGGCAGAACTGGACACACTCAGAGCAAAAGCCTTTCTTCCTCTAGAAAGGACAAGGGTTCTTATGGAACTAGCTTCTTCCTTCAGCCTTCGGGTATCTCGATCAGCAAGGCATTTCCTCCAGCTCTTGGGCCACATGGCAGCTTCAACAGCAGTGGTCCAAGGGGCAAGATTCCAGATGAGGGATATTCAGTTCCACCTGAGAACCTTCTGGTCTCAGAAAAAGGATTCCCTTACCAAACTGATCCCAGTGACTCTGACCTTGATCCCAAGCCCTCCAGTGGTGGCAGGATCAGGACAATTTAAGACAAGGTGTTCCTTCTGTTGCTCAGCCTTGTTCAGTGGTCCTTACCACAGATGCTTCTCTCCTGGGCTGGGGAGCCCACCTGGGGTCCCTTACTGCCCAGGGGCTGTGGTCCCTCCAAGAATCCCTTCTCCACATCAGACTTCTAGAGCTCAGGGCAGTTTTTCTGGCTCTAAAAGTGTTCTCACAGTCAGTACAGAACAAGGTGTTTCAAGTCAGAACAGACACCACCACCACCATGTGGTACATCAACAAGCAGAGAGGCACTCGGTCCATGGCCTTGTGCATAGAAGCCATGAAGTTGTGGTCCCTGGCTTATTCCCTGCAAACCTCTCTGATAGCAGTTCACCTTCCAGGCAAGGACAATGTGCTAGCAGATGCACTGAGCAGGATTTCTCAGGGTCATCATGAATGGTCTCTGGACCCTAAGGTATTGAAAGTGATTTTTTCAAGGTGGGACATTCCAGAGATAGATCTCTTTGCAGCCCCCAGACAATCACCAACTCTCTCTCTTTTGTTGCAGACCTCCAGTCCTGGGCTCAGTCCCTCTGGACGCCCTCATCCTGAATCGGGAAGGGAAATTTCTGTATGCCTTTCCCCCCTTCCCACTCCTGTTCAAAGTTTTGTTAAAAATAAGGTCTCAACCTTGCAAGGTGATTCTGACTGCTCCAGATTGGGCCAGACAGCCCTGGTACCCCCTGTTGCTGTCCCTAGAAGTCCATCTTCCCCTGTCTCTTCCCAGGAATTAAAACCTGCTAACATCCTCTCAGGGAAGGATTTGGTACCCCAATCTTCAGTCTCGCAATCTCAAAGCATGGCTCTTGAAGAGTTAGAGTTTGCAGATCTGCATCTTTCCCAAGGGGTTCTGGATATCCTCAAGGCTTCTCGAAAGTCCTCCACCAGAAAGACTTACAACTCCAAATGGAAAAGATTCAGCATTTGGTGTTCTAAGAAGCATGTTTCTCCAGACACTGCTGAATTACCTACGGTTCTGGATTATATGGTCCATCTTAATGGCCTAGGCCTCAGACCAGCTACTCTCAAGGTACATTTGTCAGCTGTCTCTGCGTTTTTGTCTGTGGGGAAGTCTTCCTCACTATCTTCCCATCCTGTGTTCTGTAAATTTTTTAAAGGATTGCTTCACACCAATCCTCCTTTTAGAGACCCTACCCTGCCTGGGATTTGAATGTTTGCATTGCTCAATTTATGCAACCCCCTTTGAGCCTATGTCTTCAGCAGAGCTTAAGTACTTGACTTGGAAAACTGTGTTCTTGGTAGCCATTACCTCTGCCAGGCGTATCAGTGAATTGCAAGCCCTGTCAGTGGAACCTGATTTTATCTCATTTCACAGGGATAAAGTGGTCCTTAGAACCAATAGAAGTTTCTTGCCCAAAGTGGTTTCAGACTTCCATTTAAACCAGTCTGTGTCTCTCCCTGTTTTCTTCACTGATCATTCTTCCTCAGGAGAGAGGAGGCTACACAGTTTAGATGTCAAAAGAGCCCTTAGTTACTACATAGAGCGTACCAAGGGTCACAGGTTTGACTCCCTTCAGTTGTTCCTCACTTATGGAGAAGTGGCAAAGGGCAAGCCTGCCACCAAAAGATCTATTGCCAGGTGGATTGTGTCTTGTATACAATTCTGCTATGAAAAGATTAGAAAAACTGCACCCTCAGGCCTGAGGGCTCATTCCACAAGAGGTACAGTTGCTTCCCTGGCTGCTGCCAGGGATATCCCGCCAGAAATTTGTCAAGCAGACACCTGGAAAACAGTCCATACCTTTACCAAGCATTACTCTGTGGATATCCAGGCTAGGAGTGATGCTCAGTTTGGCACAGCAGTACTTCAGAGCCTATTCCCAAAGTAGGTTCTGTCCCTCCTCCTTGGAGGTACTGCTTGGTAGTCTGCAGTTGTCAGAATACAGCAAGACTTCATGTTGTTTGAAGAAAAAATTACTCATCTTAGTAATTATGTTTCTTCTAATGGAGTCTTTGCTGTATTCTGACCTCCCTCCCTCCCTGCCTCCCCTCTCAGAACCTGTTTTTGGGAAGTGGGTGAGCAGGTGCAGTGTTGCACCCAGGGGTGTTTTTTGTTTGCACCCTCCTCCTTTTGTTTGGGTGCTGATTTATTATTGTCATTTATAGTACATTGGGTTTTGGTTTTGGATTTCCTGACTTGAGTTTTCCTTGAGAATTCAAAACTTTTTTCAGCCAGTTGGCTAGTAAGAATTTTTACAATTTCCACATAGAATTTTTAGTTTAGTTGGGCTCGTAAGAATCTGACGGTTTAGGTTTGAATCACTCCAGACAGAGACTTCAACCGAGCTCGAGCTCAGCATTCTATGCCCTGCATAGAAAGTTAACTAGTTGTTCTCTGGGGCAGTTCAAAGGTTGGGAATCACTGCAATTGTCAGAATACAGCAAGACTCCATTAGAAGAAACATAATTACTAAGGTGAGTAATTTTTTTCTTGCATCATGCTCCTTCGGCACCCGCCACCCCACCTCCCCCAACTCCCAGTCCAGTGAGTTTCCTTAACAGTTAGTACTAATGCAGGCTGCCTGACCATGCCCCCTCACACCCCACCATTTACTCTAGCAAGTCTTCTCTGCTCAGTCTCTCCTCACCCCCCATTTCTCCCTTTACCGTATCGCCCTTCTTCCCCCACCCTTTACCTCCACTGCAGTACCTACCTCTCTCTCATACCTCCTTTCTTCACCCCACTGCCAGCTATCCCCATCCCTCTCAACTACTGACAAGGCACTTTGTGACTGCTTATTCCCCTTCCACCCTCATAAAGTGTTTTTCTTATTATTTTAACTTGTACCTATGTTTTGAGTTATTCTGTTAAGTTCTGAACCCAAGCTGTATCGTTCATTGTGATGTACCTTTGCTTTCTCCTATTGTACTTTGTTTTGTAATCCATAATATGGAACCTCTGGCAAGTACCAATCCTCATGCTAAAGGCAGCAGCAGTGAAAGCCCTTTTCCCCATAGTCTCATCAGAACCCTCTAGGAAGTGAACTAGACAGCCCCACCGCTGAAGCAGCCTGCCTGAAAAGGCTCCGTGCCATCACCGTCACCTCCCTGGTTGTCGACTGTTGCTTGGTAGGCCTGAGACAGTTGAAGAAAATTGTTTTCTTAATTGAAACTAACACAAAAATAACAAAACCTATTCTGTAGCACTGCACATTGTCAATGGGTATTCAGAACAAATGGCTGAAGTGCACCCCCACTAGGGGAAATATGGCACAGTCCAAGGCTGAAATCGGCATAGAATCTTGGGCACATGAACATTCTGGGCAGCAACAGCTCCCCAGTCTTTGCTGTGCCATTGGGGGGAACAACACAGAAATGCCTCTGAAAAAGAAACTCTTTCGTTCAGTGTTTACTCTTTGGGGGTGCGATTCTGCATAGCAGGTTTAGGCTACCTCGTGACAGGCAGCACCCCTAAAATTTAAATCGTGCCTGTTGAGCCACGACTTTCAAATTGACCAATCTGCCTTTTTCCCCGCATTCCATTGCCTGTTTGTGCTTGGATTGGGGGCCACATCTGTCACTTATCTAAGGGTGTTTATTTTTAGTAGGTCTCCATTTTCCTCATGTCATGGTGCCTCAGGTAAGTACTTGTTTTTGGTCTTATTGTTAGGGTCTAGATTTAGGGCATTCCCTGCATCTCCCTACCATCAGTTCCCAACCCCAGGACCATAGGGTGACTATTGCATGTGTTTATTTCTTTTTTTTTTTTTTTATTTGAGAAGAGAAGGAACCACTGGTTCTTTTGAGTGCTCACAGTTGATGGATCTGCTTTTCCTTACTCCCTAGTAAACCTGGTTTACTGTTTTGTTTTTTAAAGGAGAGGACAGAGGGAAAGAAGCGAGAAAACTAGAGCCTTTTTCAGGCAGTTTTCGGGGGAGGAGGGTCTGTTTCCACAGCCTTTGTGGTGGTTCTTAACAGCTCTCCTGAGCCACGAGGCTTTCTGCCACTTTTTCTGAGCCCTGGCAGTTGGACCCTTGCTGTGTATTTAGCTAGAGGTTTCTCAGAGGCTCAGTGCATCCTTTTCATGCGTCTGTGCTTGGGTGCACACCCCCCAATGTGCTGACATCACATGCAGCATTGTGACATCATGCACATGCTCACTCACATGAGTGTGCACATGCCGGCACTTTTACAAGTGCTAGATGCAGCGGCTCTATCTTTCTGACTGCTCAGTGTGAAAATTTCCTGCTACAGCCTTTGAGTTGGTAGGCTGGTAGGAATGTTTTCTGCTGTTGCTTTTGGTCACAGAGGGAGGTGGTGCCTGTGGCAGCGTTCTTTTCTTTTCCTTATATAATACAGGTAACAGTGTCTTTAGGTTTTTTCTTTGTGTTGAGCTTCTGTTGCACTAGTGTTTTGGCACCATGGCTTGTTGGAGACCTCTAGTGTTCAAATTATGTAAGACCTGCAAAAAGGTAATGTGACCCTCTTCACTGGTTTCTCAAGCTAATATGTCTCTTACAGTTCCCCCCAGTTGTAACCCCAAGCTGGGGGGGGTGCACCTTGTGTATTGGCTGGAAGTTGCACAACAGAATTGTATAACTCTCTGTGGTTGCTCTTAGGAGAACTTTTGAACCCTGATGTTCTGTGGGACATCCCTTTGGACACACACGGCCGCAAGACGAGCCCCTCGGGGGGGGCACACAGTCATGTCCAGGTGTGCCAGAGCAGGACAAGTCTATTAATATAGATCTGCAGACAGACCCCACCCTTGACCATATGGAGGGTCATTATGAGGATGTCGGGAATCTTGTGGAAAATCCTAACCTAAAGCAGTTACTTGATGATGATGATGAGGACAAACCCTCTAAGGAGGAGGAAGAAGGAGAGTGGACAGAGCCAAAGAGGATTCCTATCCCTCCCCTGTTTGTAACCAAAATTTTGCCCTATCTGATAACTGAGGATTGTAGGACATTACAGCTGAAGGACGTGCAATCCATGGAGGCCTTAGATGTGAATCTTATCCTGTCCCTGTCCTCCTCCACTCCAAAGTGTTTTACAGACTTTATTCACTGTGACCAGATTACTGAACAAGAATGGGCAGGTGCGGACCAACGAAAATATTGCTGAAACCCAAGGTATGGTGTTTCCCCTTTATGGAGGAAAATACCTACAAATATGAAACCCCTCCCCTGGCTGATAAAGCTGCACATAATTCCATAAGCCACATGACTATCCCAGTTGAAGGGTCTTTGGCCTTAGCAGTTATGCACGACAAGCGAGTGGACGCTTCATGCAGAAGAGCCATTGCCTGCAGCGGCACAAACCTCCATACCTCCTGTGCCTCCTTTATTGTTGCCAGAGCTTTAACCTTGTGGGCTACAATGCTGGGTATCTTCATTTACACCAGATTCTGAGGGGGCAAGCAGTTTGCAGTTGATAACCATGGCCTCCACCTTTCTGGGGGGGTGCCATGGTGCAGAATTTATGCATATCAGCTTGATCTGCTTATCATATTGTGTCTGCCATGTGAGGAGTGTGGCTTTGGCACTAGGTCACTGACCAGGCATCGAAGACCTAGTTGTTTAACTTAGCCTTTGAGGGGGGCTTATTGTTCGATTCAGGCCTGGATGACATTTTGAAGGATATCCAGGACAAAAAGGGGACCTTCCAGTGTCAAAACAACAGCAAAAGGCTGGCTCAACCATGAAGAGTCAAAGACATCGCTGACAGAGACAGTATCAAGGAGGGGAGGTTCATCCCTTTTGAAACTTCGGGAACAAGAGGAGTAAAGGATCCTATTCTGAATAAAGAGCAATAGTGGCAGAGGAGCCCTTGCCCGACGATGCAACAAAGGTCCAGGGCAAAAGAGGTGGCACCTCACAATGAGGGTACATGGGCCCATCTCTGCCTCCCTTCTCTTCGTGGAAGACTGCACAGTTTTTATACAGGATGGGCCCAGATAACATCTGATGCTTGAGTTCTAGAGATTTGGGCTTTATATTATCAACAGGGGGGACTTCCGGTGACGTCGGCACCTGTGATGGCTGTGCGAATTTCAGCTCCTGAAGCAGTCCCTAAAAACAGGCTAACAAAATTAACTTTTGGTGAAAAATAAATCATAATATCTGCTGTAAGGCTATATCAGAACAGATGGGGAGGAAAAAACTGGACCGAAGTCCAGAGGAACCACTAGATGCTGAAGGATCTGATTATCCAGACTCGGCGAGTGAGACGTCCTCACAGGCCAGCATGGCTGCTTCGGGCTGAAATCCTTCTGGAACTCCTATAAAGAAAACACAAAAAATTAATATAATGTTAGAGGAACTATGGGCATTCCAAGCAGACACAAAAAAAGACTTTGAAAGCCTTTGCACTGATATTAAAGAGCTACAAAAAACAACCATGGCTCAACAAGCAGCAGTCACGGAGCTAGACGCAAGAACAGACCGCAATAAAAGATTGATTACTGAAGCTTTTATGTGGATACAAACCCTTAACAGCTAAGTGTGGGGACCTGGAAGGCAGGTCAAGAAGAAAAAACAGGCTATATGGTTTCAGGGAGCAAGCAGAGGGAAATAATATTTATTCAATTTCTGGAGACCTTTTTACAGGAAAAAAAATAGATTTACCCCCCTATTTCCCACTCAGTATAGAAAGGGTCCATACAGCACTTGAGCCAGTACCGACACACAACCAGCGAAGGCCCTGATCGATGGTGCTGCAATTGATGTCATACTCGATTAAGCAACAAATCCTAACTGGGCTATGGAAAAAGAAAGAGGTGTTTTTCGAGGGGGGCTGAATCTATGATGATAATGACTTCTCCACAACGGTAATGGATCAGCATCGAAAACTGGACCCACTCATTAAGCTGCTCAAGGGTAACAACCACAGATTTCACACGACATTCCCTGCAAAATTAAGAGTGTTCTTCCCCGAGTGGGCTGTAACATATGAGAATCCTGAAGCAGCATGTGTCAAACAAAGAGGCCTGAATGCAGCCCTGCCATTGTGCCCACGACCTAGAGCCGAGCAAAACAAGCAATCCATTGGAAGCACCCAGGAAAAAATACAACATGCCACCTCAACACTGAAGCACTTTTACAAACTTTCCAGAAGACCTGAATTACTCCATCAACCAATCACCGAGACAGAATTTTGAGAGAAAGGAGGGTGGCTTTACTTGTGTGTGCTTGCTGAGACCGAAACCCTGTTATTTCACGAAACAGCGATGGAAACCCAACCAGACATGTCAACATAAAAACAACAGATGCTAAGGGAGACCCCTTAGGGAACACAAAAACAAACACAACATAAACTGAACAATGGGGAGCCATCCTCAATGAACTTGCATCTTGAAAATCCACTGTCCTCTCAGACTGCCCTCTAATGATAATGTGCCCCCGAAACAAGGAATGCAAAGGCCAAGATAAAAGAAGCTCCCCTACCAGGACCAGCCAAAAACAATGCCATATGAGCCCAGGACACATAGCAAGTATAATCGGACTATAACCTACATGTTTCTACAGCCCCCTGAGATAAATAATCTACAAAGTTCCTCAATCAAGACTCCTTTGAAAATTGAGAAAGATTTCCCCACCGATCGTTATCTGTCTGCTGCCAAAATGAAGATGCCTTGAAGTACGCCTACCTTCCTGGGAAAACGATCGATAGAGAAGCAATCCATCCAGGTAGGCACCATCTTTATGCCAGGAGAGTAGACGATTGGGAGGCAGAGGTAATCCGACGACAAATGCGCTAGACAGGTGAAGGGGTGGAATAAACAGAATGAACAAAAAGATCTTGGGTGGGATATTCAAACGGCTTGCGCCATGCGGAACCCAATGATGCACCCCGGCGCAATATTCAATGGGGGAATATGTGCAGCACAACTCCCCATTCGCCGGGGCACACCGGTAATATATGCAGCATAGGTAAGAGGGGCGTGCCCATGCATATTCTGCGCAACCCCTACATGCGCCGCACATGGTTAAGCCAAAAAATCATGGAGCAACAGCTGGCCACCCACAGGTGAGCTGCCATAATGCAGGGTGCAACACAGCAGCTGCCAGCTGTGGGTGGTCACCCGAGCTCTAGTGGCACCATCCGGTGGCATAGCGTCCCTCCCATGCCCGATCAAGGGCTATAAAAATGAAGAACCTCCCTGGCGGTCCAGTGAACCTCTCTCCTTGCCTGATCATGGGCTGTAATATTAAAAACACTCCCTGGTGGTCTAGCGGTACCTGTACCCCCTTCCCAACCTGCCCACTCATTCCTGCCACCCCGCTCCACCCTGGTCAGCAGCAGGCGGCAGCACCCCACCCACAAGCTGCCCGGCCGACTGACGCCATACAGTATGGCTGTACACCCATTGGTCCGCAGTGTGGGCCAATGGGCATGCAGACCTTACTTACTACACAGTCCTAATATGTGAATGGATCACATTGAAAAAGCGTTGTTTAAGACGTGAAACGTGCGTCTGTGGCTCTGGAGTGCTGTTTGTTTCCTTGCTTTTAAAGTTTCTTTATTAAAAGCTTTTCTATTTGACCTTAGCTTACAGGTCTTTTTCGTCGATTACTGGGTAGCCGTTCTGTTTTTCACTTGATAAACTATAAGATGTTCACTTCAGTCTGTGTGCAGTGACTCAACACAATACTTCCCACCATAATACAACTAGAACAGACAAGCTTCATGCACACAAGGCAAACCCAAGACAACATTAAGAGGACACTGCACATCATCCACAATGGAACTCGGTCAAAGATCTCTATGGTTCTCCTAAGCCTTGATATGGAGAAGGCCGTCAACTGGGTATCATGGGAATTTCTTTTCAACACCTTATTAAAATTCCAATTTCCCCCAGGCCTTTGTGGACATAATAAAATCTATTTATAACACGCCAAAAGCATATGTCAAAATTAATGGACAAATGTCCACCCCTTTCTCCCTAACCAGAGGCACAAGACAGGGCTACCCCCTATCCCCACTGTTATTCACACTCTATTTGGAACCCCTAGCTCAAGCCATCAGGCAAAAAGAAGACATTACAGGACCAGACCTGGCAGGTCACCAACAGAAATTGGCTCTCTACGCTGATTATTTACTAATATATCTAACCTCACCAGAGGACTCTTTGCTACACCTCTGGATTCTACTGGGAAATTAGCCCGATACAAAATCAACAGTACTAAAACAGAAACCCTCTGCTTCAACTACATCCCCTTAAACTGCATCATAGAAACAAAGAAACATAGAATTTGATGGCAGATAAGGACCGCTTGGCCCACCCAGTCTGCCCATTTCCCTACCTAATGGATAAGCTGCAGATCCTAGTTAACCAGCAGCCTACTTCTTTCTACCCCCACCCCCTAGAATTGCCTTATGACTGTCCCATGCATGCTTGAATTCAACCACTATTTTTGACTCCACAACATCCTCCGGAAGGCCATTCCATGCATCCACAACCTTCTCTGTGAAAAAATACTTCCTTTCATTACCTCTGAGCCGCCACCCCTCTATCTTCAAATTGTGCCCTCTTGTTCTTGCACACCTCTTTTTTTGAACGATGCTACCCTCTTGAATTTGTTAATTCCCTTGAGGTACTTGAAAGTTTCTATCATGTCCCCCCTCTCCTTCCTTTCCTCAAGGCTATACATATTAAGCTCCTTTAGTCTCTCTTCATATGTCTTCTGGTGCAGACACTGTACCATTTTAGTTGCCCTCCTCTGGACAGCTTCCATCTTGTCTATGTCCTTGCGGAGATTGGGTCTCCAGAACTGCACACAGTACTCCAGATGGGGTCTCACCAGCTGTCGGTAAAGAGGGATAACAACTTCATGTTTTCTACTGGTGATGCCTCTCCCTATGCATCCCAGTATCCCCAGCCCTCCTTACTGCCCTCTCACATTGCTTGCCCACCTTTAAGTCATCTGATATGACTACCCCCAGGTCCCTTTCCATTTTTGTTGTTGTTAGTATCTCACCCCCCATTGTGTACTCTTCCCTGGGTTTTGTTTCCCAGGTGCATTACCTTGCACTTTTAGCATTGAATCTAAGCTGCCATACATTTGACCATTCCTCTAACCTTGCCAAGTCCATTCTCATCCTTTCCACCCCACCTTGTGCATCAACTCTGTTGCAGATCTTTGTGTCATCTGCAAAGAGGCATACTTTTCCTTCTAGTCCCTCTGCAATGTCGCTATAAAGACATTGAAGAGAACTGGTCCTAATACTGAACCTCCTGTACCCCAATAGTAACCCCTTTCTTCAGAGGACTCCATTTACTATTACCCTCTGTGTCCTATTCTCCAGCCAATCTTTACCCAGGCTATCATCTTGGGACCCACTTCCAGGCTGGCTAACTTGTATATTAATCTTTTGTGTGGGACTGAGTCAAATGCCTTGCTAAAGTCTAGGTAGGCCATGTCCACAGCCTCTCCCTGATCTACTATTTTGGTCACCCACTCAAAGAAATCTATTAGATTCATCTGGCATGACCTTCCCGCATCAAACAAATATTTAATTTTAATTGGGATAAAACCTCCATTAAATACCTCAAATCAAATCGTTATTTATCCAGTCGATCATCATAGAGCAAGCTCATTTACAAGATGGACCTCCTGTTGTCCAAGACAGTTATACATACATAGATTGAGAATACAAAGTACAACATGTGCAAAGAGTTACAAATAAATTTACAGAAAAGTGGTAGGTGCACGATATACATTCCAAGTGTTCTTGTAAGAACATACATGCATCACTCAACTTTGCTGTGGTATATACAGACTCCATGTATGCAGAAGTTAAGGTGGTATGTTTAGTCATTCTTAGTCAAGCTTCCATCAGAGGGTACAATTTGTATTTCAGCCCTCGGTGACCGTTAACCATACTTGGGTGAGAGTCCTGGGCTGCATAGGGGCCCCTAATGAGGTCTGTATGTTCCGCTTAAATGGTGAGAAGAGAGTAATATGGGAGAAGTGGTGCCTTGGGTGCCGAGGGCCACTATGGCAGCTGACTAGTGGACTTGATTAAAATAGGAAGGGGAGGAACTAGGTTCATGGATGGATGTGGTAAGGATATGAAGTGAACCGTCAGCAGGACAGCTAGGAACTATGGAAACACTTACAGATTTCGGCGAATGTTTTGTCATAAATGATCCTAAACAGGGCAAAACTGACAGGAGAGCTGAGTCTCAAGGATCTTTGTACCCTGTTCCAGAGCATAGGCAAAACATGGCTTATGGCAGCCCTGCCAAAGTGGGTACTGATCCTGGGGATTTTCAGAGAAATTAGCGAGTGGCTTCTTAGTGCTTAGCTACTGATTGGGCTCAGGAGGAGGCAGGCAACAATGTAATCTGGGAGTTTGCTGATAAGGGCTCAGAATGTCCAGAGTGCTGCATTTCTACACCGCATATATTGAAGGGAAGGCCACCCTATGGCTGCATATAAAGAGCAGTGATGTGTGGAGGATGGGAGACCAGTTATAAATCTTAGCGCTCTGTGGTACAGGACATCCAGTTTTGCAAGGTGTGAGACGGAGCATTGGTCATAGATAATGTCGGCATAGTCGATTAATGAGAGGAAAGTTGATTGAACAAGCTGTCTTCTTGCATCTGCGGTCAGAAGGTGTTTAATTCTGAAGAAGAGGCCAAGCCTCTGCCTAAGCTTTTTCATCAGTTCTTCTGTGCGCTCCAACAAAAAAGAGTTTGTTGTCCAGCCATATACCCAGATATTTGACTTTAGGCACAAACTCAAGATCTTCGCCTGGAAGGGTAGTTATAGGAGGAAGGTTACCAGCAGCAGCAGAGTAGGCCCTAGTGCTAGATGGGGTAAAGAGCATGGCCTTAGGTTTTTTTTGCATTTAGCAGTAGCTTTTTGCTGAGAAGCTGATGCTGCAGCGTACTGAATTCAGTTTGTAGATCTGTGCGTGCGGCTCCAGGGGAGTCATGGCTTAGATAGAGCACCACATCATCGGCAAACCAGTGGATACTTGCTTCTGTAATGCCTAGGTCCAAGTTGTTAATGTAGATGGCAAACAGTAGAGGGCCCAGTATGGAACCCTGTGGGACTCCTCTTTTCTATTGGTTTGAGAGGAGAGAGCTCACCTTCGGCCTTAATTTGTTACTTCCTATCAAAGAGATAATCCTGGAACCAGTCCAGTGAGGTTGAGTCTATACCTATGGTTTTTAAGATGGAGAGAAGTAGGCAGTGGTCGATGGTATCAAAGGCCTTGCTGAGGTCTACAACCACAGCACAAACAAATTTTTTGTTGTCAAGATCCCATTGCCAGTCATTAGTGACTTTGGCCAGCACTGTAACAGTGCAATGCGTTGCTCTAAAGCCAGACTGCATAGGGTTAAGCAATGTAGAGTTGTCTAGAAACGATCTCAGCTGTAAATCCACGACTTTTTCCAGCATTTTTGAGAGTATAGGTAGAAGAGAGATTGGCCTATAATTGTTTAGGTCGCATGGGTTCCCTGCTTTAAATAGGGGGATAACATGAGCGGTTTTCCATTCCACGAGGATAGAGCCCTGGGCTAGGGATAGGTTGAATAAGTGTGATATAGGTAGGGCAAGTATGTGGTATGCTATTTTCAGAAAGTATGGGTCAAAGGAGTCGGCTCCTGCACTTTTTCTGGTATCTAGCCATAGCATAAGGTCTTCAACTTCTTTTATGGTGGTTGGAGAAAAGCAGAAGATCGTATCTTTGTTACTTTGGTCTGTAGGTTGGGCAGTGAGCTGTGGACGGAGACTACTTGCTGGTGCATTATCGAATGCCATGCCTGCAGTGGCAAAGTGGTTGTTGAAGGCTTGAAGAATTTCAGATTTATCACTGATAGTGACATTGTTGATGATGATTTTGGAGGGTAGTGCACTACCTAGGGAGTGTCCAGACAGTTCCTTTATGTTGGACCAGAATTTGGTTGGGCTGTTGGATGTGGATAGTAATTCATTTTGATAATAATTGGCCTTGGCCTCGCTGACCATTTTCATGCAGGCATTTCCAGCTGTCCTAAAGAGACACCAGTCTGTATTGGCCTGCGTTTTCTGTGCCTTTTTCCTCAGTATACATATAGCCAAAAATCCAGACATGCTTAATCAGTTAAACTATGACCCTATCATAAAAACTATACAAGAGGATCTTAAAAGATGGCAAACTATAAATGTAACCTTTATCCATAAAATAGATACAATTAGAATGAATATCTTGCCCAGACTACTATCTTACCCAGACATTACCTATTACCCCAACCTTACTACAATTTAGAACATGGGATAAAATGATCTGACAATTCACTTGGGGAAAATCAAAACCAAGAGTGAGATACGCCACACTCCATCTACCTAAAACTAAAAGAGGCTTAGCCCTTCCCAACCTGCAACTATACCATCAGGCTGCCCAAATCCGGACAGCACTTTAGTAGTTATCACCAGCTTATGAAGCTCTCTGGAAAACAATAGAAATAATAGAAGAGCTAATCCCATGCACTCAGACATTCTTATATGACCCAGAACTATGTTTGGCCACAGAACTCAACAACCCATTCACAAAACAGACTCTTAACAACTGGTATAAAGCATTAAAACACCCATCAGTTGTACCATACAGATATCTTATTACCCCATTTACAAGCAGCAAAACATTTCAAGTGGCCAAACTAGACCATACCTACTGGCAATGGGAAAGAAGAGACCTATTCATGCCAACACACTGCCAACTGAATGGCATAGTAGTAGAATATAATAAGAAGACCATCAGTGTGGCTGGCTGTTTGTGTTTGTCTCTGTCAGTAGTTTAGTTTTTGTGGTTTTTCATATGTTTCTTCTTGGACGAACTGGACCATTCTTGGACATAACATCTATGAACATTTCCTGGACTAAGAAACTACAAAACATCACCACCAGGTATAGGCATTCTCATCATAAATCAACTTTTTTGGAAGACATCAAAAAGTAAAAATGAGGTCAGTAAATCTTTTATACAAGTTTCTGGGTTGTGGAGTGCTGCATCGAATCCACATTTCCATCTGACTTTCTTAAAGGATGTGTGCTTGTCTTTGAGGTCTATTCACAACTGTTTTGGAGAACAAATGGAAGATTCTAACAAAGGATTTTTATATCCTGCATATGCCCTAGGCTAATGTTCATCATCTTCAGGAATTTAACACTTTCTGGGTCTTTGATCTACAGTAACAATCAGTTTTCTGGTCCACAATAGCTCACCATGAGTCACTCAGGAACACTCACCCTTGCTACAGTAAACATTTGCAGTCTCCTGCCAAAACTGGCAACTCATAGATTGGGAGGATGAATTCTGCTTCTGATACTGCTATTATGCTTACATGGGGTATCTACTTCTGTTCCAATCAACAACCACTATGGAGAGAATACCTCACAACACAATGACTTTACTTTCTCCAACCAAATTGCCGAAACACAACATGTGCGTGCCTACACCACCCTTATCCTTCTGAAGGGTTGTACCTACAACTCATTTCGTATGCTCAGAAAATACAAAATGACACAACTGGTTCATCTCCCATTCCACACTATTAAACTGTGGTTTCTCCTACTCCTCATCATCCTATTGTCAGGGGATGTAGAACTTAACCCTGGCTCCTCTGTCCACCACTCTCCCACTGACCTATCGGCTGTCTCAGGAAAAGGGCTTCTCATTGCCCATATGAATATTGGGAGCATTACCAGGCACTTTGCTGATCTCAAGGCATGGACGAAAGTGTACAATCCTGACCTACTGTGCCTATCTGAAACATGGCTCAAGCCTCACATTCCGAACTCCTTATGTTCCTTGCCCAATTATTCCTTGATACGGAGAGATAGGCCTTCCCCAAAATGTGGGGGAGGTCGCTGTCCTCTTGAAAAACCATCTTGATGTTACAGTCTGCCCACCCACTGGCTCACCCTCAGTCTATGAGTCCCTACACACAACCATTGCCCTTGGTGCAAAAAAACTCCACATTTTCTGTGCCTACAACCCACCCACTGGAGGTATCACAGGTCTTCAGGATTTACTTAATCAAACCGTCACAAACGCCAAGCAAAACGAGGTCATAATCTTAGGTGACTTTAACCTAACCTGGCTGGGACCAACTCACAGCACACTTCTGACACTAACGCAGAGCTATAACCTGCACCAGATCTTAACTGAACCCACTAGAACCACCCCTTCTCCAACTACCTCCACCCTCATAGACTGGGTACTGGTGAATTGCCTTGACCATGTGCAAACTGCAGGCATCTTGGCAGATGCTATCACAGACCACTCCCCCACTTTCTGTGTATGGAGCCCAGAGACTGCTCCCCCAACCCCTCCATGCTACATCACAATTACCAACTTTGCCAAACTGGACGTGGAAGCTTTCCTCTGTGATGTATCCTGTATCAAGTGGTCTGACATCTATCACTCCCATGATGTTCAAATAGCCCTTGATATCTTCATTGATAATTTCACAGCACTTCAGAATAAACATACCCCGAAGGTCACCAGAAGGGTCAGGGGTAAACAAACAAGATGGCTACACAAGGACCTGCAGACTAACCTGCGCAGATGGGACAAACTCTGGAAGAAGTATAAAGTGTCCATACTACCAGAGGATTGCAATACCTACAGGGCCTCTCGGAGCACCTGTAAAAAACAAATCAGAACAGCAAAGAGCATCTACTGCGAGGAACTGCTCACAAACTCTGCTGGTGACCCTAGAAAATTCTGGACACACATCAAGACCTTTCTTGGGGCTACCCAGTCATCGACCTCAGGGGATATGATCCTAAATGGTGTACATTGCAATGACTCGAACACTATAGCAAATGCCCTTAACAGATTATTCACGGACCTGTCTCAGTACACCTCATCCTTCGCATCACCTCCCACAGCATTTCAGCCCTACTGCACACTCCAGAGATCTGCATCTGGTGCTGACCTCTACCAACTAACTACTACCCCCCCTTTCCACTTTAAAGCTATATCTAGATCCGAGGTCCAAAGGCTATTGCAAAACATATCCGACAACACTAGCCCTGGCTCAGATTCACTCGAGCCATGACTCCTGAAGCTAGCGGCACCATTGATTGCCTTGCCACTGGCCAAGATTTTCACTCTGTCTCTCCCTTGGTGTTGTCCCAGATCTCTGGAAGATTGCCCGAGTTACGCCTATTCTTAAAAAAGGAGACCCAAAGGATATCAACAACTACAGGCCCATAGCCATCCTCTCTGTGATAAGCAAGCTACTGGAGAAGCTTGTTGCAACCCAAACCATTGACTATCTCACAAAGAACAACCTTCTCTCAGACACTCAGCATGGTTTCGGAAAAGGGCACAGTACCTTAACCGCTCATCTCAAATTCTCCACTGATGTACTCTGCAACATGGACAAAGGCCTACTCACTGGAGCAGTATTTATCAATCTTACCAAAGCTTTCAATCTTGTTGATCATCCCCTGTTTCTATCAACCCTGCATAGACTTAACTTCTCATCCTCAGTAGTTGACTGGTTTAACAACTACCTATCAAACAGATTACAACTTGTTAAATTCAACTCCGCTCTCTCGGATGTAAGTAAGTAAGTAAGTAAATATTTATTTCTATAAGGTGCCCTTCCAAAGCTCAGGGCGCCTTTACAATATCATTCATACAATATTAAAAACCATAATTATAAACAACATTAAATTCAAAACACAATCCGATATAATTCAAGTCACTAAAAATGCTTGGTTAAAAAGGAAGGTCTTTAAAGCTTTTTTAAAGCTCTCCACAGTCAGGCAATTGCGTATCTGGCAAGGTAGAGAATTCCACAGGGTAGGGGCCATAAAGGCAAATATTCTTCCACCTGATGTTTTTAAAGTTACCCTGGGAATCTCCAGCAATCCCTCACCAGAGGATCGGAGGGAGCAGGAAGGACAGTAAGAAGTCAAGAGTTCTTTCAGGTAGCAAGGTCCCAAACCATGTAGGGCTTTATAGGTCATCAACATGACCTTGAAAGTGATCCGCCACTGTACAGGCAGCCAGTGCAATTTGCGAAGCACAGGTGTTATATGGTTGGACCTCAGGCTTCCAGTCAACAACCTAGCTACTGCGTTTTGCACCAGCTGTAAGCGGCGGATATCCACTCCCAGCAGCCCTAGATAAAGGGCGTTGCAATAATCAAGACGATTGGCAACAAAGGCGTGGACCAGGGTAGGAAGATCCTCTGATGGAATCAAGTGTTTCACCCTTGCTATATTCCTTAGATGAAAAAAGGATGATTTGACTACGGCTGACACCTGTGCCCTCATCAAATTTAACACCAAGGTTACGCACCTGACCAGATGCTATGAGCGGGGTTCCTCCCAGAAATAAACCTGAGGGTTTTCCTGCCCATGGACTTGATATCCTCACCCCCGGTTCCACCACCAATACCTCTGTTTTTCCTGGGTTCAACTTCAGCCAATTGGTACTCATCCAGTTCTGTATCTCCAGGAGGCAGTTGTTAAACAATGTACTTGACTCAGACTCCTGCTCGGGCACAAAAGACATATAGAGTTAAGAATCATCATCATAGCAATGAAAACTCAAACCACAATGTCTTATAATGTCCCCTAATGGAAGCATGTACACCGCAAATAACATGGGGGATAACACTGAACCCTGTGGCACTCCACAGTGTAGGCAGCGAGATGTGACCAGCACTGACATTGGAGTACCCCAGGGCTCCATCCTGGGACCCCTTCTTTTCTCGCTATACATCAACAACATAGATTATGCCATAGTCTCCTGCTCAGCTATCTTATACGCTGATGATCTTGTCCTCTACTCTAGCACTGACAAAGTTAACATCATTAACAAAAACCTCTCCTCGGACTTCAGGAATGTGCAAACATGGCTAAATATCAATAACCTCATCCTCAACACAAAAGACCCAAGCCATGCTATTTGGCACTGCCCCCAAACTCAGGGCCTGTAAGGAACCCCTCCTAGCCCATGACTCTGGGGGGTCTCATCGACTGTGTCACATCCTTCAAATACCTGGGAGTCCTCCTTGATAAATCCCTTGATTTCAGTCTGCACATCCAGTCAACCTGTAAAGCAACAAATGCCAAACTTGGAATTGCCTATAAACTTGTCACCTGCTAACACCATCTGCCAAATTGGCAATTGCCAAGGGTATTCTGCTTCCAGCGCTGACATATGGTGTCTCCACTTTTGCTAATGCCCATAAGATTGCTCTTCATAAATGGGATGTCGCATATAACAACATATGTCGGTATGCCTCCTCTTCCCATCGCCTCAAGTACCATTGCACTCTGTATAGCGAGCTAGGCTGGCTCTCCCTAACTACCTACTGACTATACTCCCTAGGGACCCTCACAGACTCTGTAATCCATAACCAAACCCCCTCCTCCCTTACAGCTCTACTTGTACCACAGACAACTACCCACGGACTACGCTTGGCAAACAAATTTCTACTCACCATACCCAGGTGTCTTACTTCAAAAAGCTCTGGAATATTTCACTGCACTGCCCCAGCCACCTGGAACTCCCTCCCTTCTGCCCTGAGGCAGGCTAACTCCCACCCAATCTTCAAAAAAAAACTATATCACCACCTATCCCTGGACCCCTGCTCATGCTTTGATCCCACTTAATGCCTCACAGCTAACCACCTTATTTCGCCCAAGACACTGCTGCACTTCTAAACAAGCTTTGCTATAAAATGCCTTTATAGCTGCCACTTAGCTCAGTTTCAGTTATTTGCATGTACTAATGTCACTTTTGTCATGTCTGCATAGCTATATGTATTATCTCGAGTACTGTCTGACTTGATCTGTATTCTAACCTACCTGTACTATATACTATGTACCTGTACTATATACTATGTGTTGTATAATCTCATCTCATTTTATGTATGTATTCTCCCAGGCTGTGCCTGAAAATAATCAACTTTGGCTAGCACACCTAACCCGGTTAACAAAAACTAAATAAAAATAAAAATATAGTCTTAAAAGAATAATATAATCTAAGACAGACTTTTTTTCGCTATTTACAACTCAAATCCTACATTACACAACAACAAAATAAGGTCCCCAAAGGGACCCAAGTCCCACTACCGATACCCTTAATCTTACAAACCCTCACTATGGGAGCAGTTGACTCACTTATTTCAAAGATTTACATGGCCCTTATAAACCTCACAGGCACTTCAACAGAATATATAAGGAGACAATGGGAAACAGATCTCGGGATTGAGATTTTTCCCTATCAGTGGGACACATTTATAATGTATACTCACAAACCCACATCTTACATATGGAAAGAATATTCGTGGAAGGGCCTTATCTGCTACTTCTGCACCCCAGTACAACAGGCGAAATATCAAAATCATATGGGAGGTCTCTGTTGGAAACAGTGTGGACAAACTGGAGCATCTCATGCACACATATTTTGGCAATGTCTAAAGTTGCAAACATTCTGGAATCAGCTGGCAAAAGAAATGCAAACCCTACTGGATCCATCATTTCAATTAGAACCAACTACATTATTCAAACAACATGAAGTCTTGCTGTATTCTGACAATAGCAGTGAGTCCCAACCTTCGAACTGCCCCGGAGATGAAAGAGATAACTTTCCATGCCAGGCATGGAACGCTGAGCTCGAGCTTAGTTGAGACTCTGTCTGTTGCTGTTTGAACTCAAACCGTCAGATTCTTTACTCCGCCTCACTGAACAGTCGTTCCGGAGATTCTCCTTCTGCTCGGTTCAATTTGTCGGTTAAAGTACCGTTTTTCTCGGTTTTCAACCGAATTTAAACCACAACCTGTCGGTTCAGTCTCTGTGGTATTCGTGAGTACTAGATAGGTTTATATTGTTTCTATTCTGTGTGGAACTTGTAAACGATTCATCGGTTCGGTTTGAACCGATCAAGTTGCTAAAAAATCTTTATTTGAAATTTTAGAGTGTGGTTACCGGTTCTTATCGGTTCTAAAAAAAACGGATTTTATTATGTTTTTTTCCACGACCCGTGACACGGTCAGGAACCGATAAGACGGTCTTGCCTGGCAGATTGCCATTAAAACGGTAAGTCTGGTTAGGACTGGCACAATGTCTGAGAAACCCAAAAGAAAAACTGGGCCCACTGGGTTTCAACACTGCAGTGTGTGTGGGGAAGTCTTTGCCAAGGCTGATCCCCACACCACCTGTGTTTATTGTCTGGGGTTTGACCACCTCAATACAGACTGCCAGATTTGTAAAAATTTTCCTGCAGCTACCCTAGAAAAATGAGTTGGTAGGCTCAGGGAAAGGGAGGCCAAAAAGTCCGCTGAACCGGATGGCCAGCCCAGTTCGGTTCAACCGAACCAGAAGGAGTGCCCTCTGACCAGGGTGAGACTTCTTCGGGCAAAAGGAGATCCGATTCTGAGGAGTCTGTTCCAGCTAAGGAACAAGAAAGGAAAAATCAGCTGGTGTGGATCCAAAACTTTCTTCTCCAACCACTGAAGAAATAGCCAAAGCGATAAAAATTGTGCAGTTGCTTTCCCTGGTTCTGACCGAACCAGCACCATCAGGGAGGCGCTCGGTTCGGCCGGTTCCACCGGTTCAAGAGTATGATTTAGAGGAATTTTATGAACCGGAGGAGGAGGAAGAGGAATATGAGGAAAGTGAATGGTTTTGAAAGTCTGGATGTGCCCATTGACCGGACATCTCCCCAGACAGACCTTCAGGGAGTGTTTCCTCCTAGGCTTTCTGAGTCCCCATCCCATTTCATGTTTTATAAAAAAGTGGCTGAAACCCTCCAGCTTCCTATAGAAGAAGCTGTGGATGACCAGGAGGAGCCTGACTATGTGGAAATGATGGATATCCCAGAGTTTAGGAGGCTGTCTATTCCCTTACACAAATCTTTTGGGAAACAGACATTTAAGATTTTAAAGACTCCTACCACCATACCTCCTGTGGATAAAAGAATGGACAAGAGGTATATATTGTCAGGCTCAGATACGGAGTTCCTTACACAACAATGCAGCCATGTTGGGGTAGTGCAGGCTGCAGCCTGTGACAAGGCAAATATTCCCTTGGCTTCACACTCCCCAGACAAGAACTCCAGGAGGAATGATGCCATGGCAAAGAAGCAATACATGGCAGCATCCTTGGGACTCAGACAAGCCAATTATATGGCTTATACTGCTAGGTATCAGAAATCCAGATGGGACACTGTCATGGCTTTAGCAAAACAGGTCCCTGGCCAGCTTGCCAAGGAGCTGGAGCAGGTGGCTGCTGATGGTATGACATCCAAGGTGCAATTCCATGCTGCAGTGGACTCCAATGATGTGTCATCTAGAGTCATGGCTACATCTGTGGCACTTCGCAGAATGGCTTGGCTCAGATGTACTAGCCTGTCACAGGATACCCAGACTAAGGCCATGGATTTTCCTGTTATGGGTAATTCTCTGTTTGGGGAGCAAACAGAGAATTACATGAAGAAAATGGACGAATATAGGACCACCTATAGGAGTGCCCAGGCCAAGGAAAGGCAGGCCACTCCTCAAAGACAGCATCCCAGGGGCAGGGGCAGGCCTTTTCACAGGCCTTTCTACTAAGCCCAGGCTTCCTCTTCTGCCTGTGCTCAGAGGGGGTTCTTTAGAGGGAGAGGCAGAAGGAGTACAAGCAGACCTGCTTCCACCCCTCAGCCAAAACTCCCTGCCAAACAGGCACCCTGATGGGTTTGCCAGGGCCAATTCTCCACCAACTGTAGGGGGCAGGCTGGCTTACTTTGTCCAGGACTGGAAGTCTCTAACATCAGACAAGTGGGTCCTGGAAGTAGTAAGCCAGGGACTGGTTCTCAGTTTCAAAAAATTTCCAAAGCTGAGAACCGGATCTTTTCCACCTGCAAATCCCTCAGAGGCACTTGCCCTAGAGGCAGAGGTCTCTTCCTTTCTGGCTCTCAGAGCTGTGGAACGGGTTCCACCCCTACACCAGGGCAAAGGATTGTACTCCAGGTACTTCCTTACCCCAAAAAAGACAGGAGAATGGTGGCCCATCCTGGATCTCAGATATTTAAACAAGCACCTTTTAAAGCCAAAATTCAAAATTGTGACTCTGGGAATAATTCTACCCCCTCTAAGGCCAGGGGACTGGCTAGTGCCCCTGGACCTCAAGGATGCCTATTTCCATATTCTTATCAGAAGCTCCCATCGAAAGTACCTCAGGTTCGAGCTGCCCTCAGGCCATTAACAGTTCAGAGCAATGCCCTTCGGACTAACCTCTGCTTCAAGGGTGTTCACAAAATGCCTGGCAGTAGTAGTTGCTTCTCTGAGAAGGCAAAGGATTGCCATCTTCCCATACCTAGACGACTGGCTCATAGTAGGCCAGTCCCCAGACCAGGTCAAGTTACACTTACAGATAACTCAGCAACTGCTCACTTCTCTAGGGTTCCTGCTGACTCTTTCAAAGTCAGTTCTAGAGCCTGTTCAGCTCCTCACCTTCATAGGTGCAGAGCTAGATACAGAAAGGGCCAGAGCCTTCCTTCCCCTGGACAGGGCAAGGACCCTTATCACTCTGGCCTCCTCTTTCACCCTACAGGTGTCTCGACCAGCAAGGCATTTTCTGCAGCTCCTGGGGCACATGGCTGCTTCTACAGCAGTGGTGCAAGGAGCAAGATGAGGGACATTCAGTTCCATTTGAGAGCCTTTTGGTCTCAGAAAAAGGACCCTCTGACCAAACTGATCCCAGTGACTCGAACCCTGATCCAGGCCTTGCACTGGTGGCAGGATCTGAACAATCTGAGACAAGGAGTCCCCTTTGTCACTCAGTCCCACTCCTTAATCCTTACTACAGATGCCTCCCTCTTGGGGTGGGGGGCTCACTTGGGCGATCTGACCACCCAGGGGTTGTGGTCCCCTCAGGAATCTCTGCTCCACATCAATCTGTTGGAGCTCAGAGCAGTATTTCTAGCACTTCAAGTTTTTTCCAAGTCTGTTCAGAACAAAGTTATTCAGATCAGAACAGACAATACTACCACAATGTGGTACATCAACAAGCAAGGAGGCACTCGGTCTACGGCCTTGTGCACAGAAGCAATGAAGTTGTGGTCCCTGGCTTATTCCCTGAACACCTCCCTCACAGCAGTACACCTCCCAGGCAAGGACAATGTCCTGGCAGATGCTCTCAGCAGGATATCTCAGGGCCATCACGAATGGTCACTGGATCCCTTGGTCTTGGAGGTGATATTCTCCAGATGGGGCACCCCACAGATAGATCTTTTTGCAGCCCCAGACAATCACCAACTTCCCCTTTTTTGCTGCAGGCCCCCAGTGTTGGGCTCAGTCCCCCTGGATGCCTTAGTTCTCAATTGGGAAGGGAAGTTCCTGTATGCTTTCCCCCCTTCCCTCTCCTGTTCAAAGTGCTAGTCCAAATCAGGTCTCAATCCTGCAAAGTGATCCTGATTGCTTCAGACTGGGCCAGACAGCCCTGGTATCCTCTCCTATTGTCCTTATCAGTCCATCTTCCCCTGGCTCTTCCCAGGAATTACAACCTGTTAACTTGTGCTCAGGGGGAGGGTTTGGTACCCGAATCTCAAATCTCTCAATCTCAAGGCCTGGCTCTTGAAGAGTTAGAGTTTGCTGATTTACACCTCTACCAAGGTGTTATGGATATTCTGAAGGCTTCTAGGAAACCTTCCACCAGAACTACTTATAATTCCAAGTGAAAAAGATTTTCCATATGGTGCTCTGGGAAGCATATTTTCCCAGAGTCTGCTGATTTGCCCACAGTACTTGACTACATGGTTCATCTCAATAGCTTGGGTCTCAGACCAGCTACACTAAGGGTGCACCTGGCAGCGGTTTCTGCTTTCATTTCAGCAGGTAAGCCCTCTTCTCTTTCAGCTCACCCTGTTTTCTCCAAGTTTTTCAAGGATTGCTTCATACCAATCCTCCATTCAGGATCCTGCCCTGCTTGGGATCTTAACGCTTGCATTGCTCAGCTTATGCAACCCCCTTTTGAGCCTTTGTCCTCAGCAGAGCTTAAGTACTTGACTTGGAAAACTGTGTTTCTGGTGGCCATCACTTCTGCCAGGCACATAAGTGAGCTGCAAGCCCTGTCAGTGGAGCCTGACTTTATTTCCTTCCATAGGGATAAGGTGGTCCTAAGGACTAACAGGAAGTTTTTGCCTAAGGTGGTTTCAGACTTCCACCTTAACCAATCTATGTCTCTTCCTGTGTACTTCACTGACCATTCCTCCTCTGGTGAGAGGAGGCTGCACAGTCTAGATGTGAAAAGAGCCCTTAGCTACTATATAGAACGTACCAAGGGTCATAGGGTTGACTCCCTCCAACTGTTCCTCACTTATGGTGAGGTAGGCAAAGGAAAACCTGCCACTAAAAGATCCATTGCCAGGTGGATTGTCTCTTGCATACAATTTTGCTATGAAAAATTAGGTAAGGTTCCACCCTCAGGCCTGAGGGCTCACTCTACCAGAGGTACAGCTGCTTCCCTGGCTGCTGCCAGGGATATCCCTATTCTAGAAATATGTCAAGCAGCTACCTGGAAAACAGTTCACACTTTCACCAAGCATTACTCCCTGGATATCCAGGCTAGGAGTGATGCTCGGTTTGGCACAGCTGTGCTTCAGAGCCTATTTCCTAAGTAGGTTCTGTCCCTCCCCGAGAGGTATTGCTTGCTAGTCTGCTATTGTCAGAATACAGCAAGACTTCATGTTGTTTGAAGAAAAAATTACTCACCTTAGTAATGTTGTTTCTTCTAATGGAGTCTTGCTGTATTCTGACCTCCCCCTGCCTTCCCCTCTCAGAACCTTTGTTTTTTGGGATGTGGGTGGGCAGTGGCAGTGTTGGCACTCAGGAGGTGCCCCACCTTTTTTGTTATCACCCTTTCTTTGGGTGAGTGGGTGTTGTGTTATTTCATTTTTGGGTCTCCTGACTTGAGTCTTTGTTTTGGGACCAAAAATGTGTTATTATGTTAGTAGCCAGTTGGCTAGTATAGGTTTACAGCTTCCACACAGGACCTCAGTGAGTTTAGCTTGTAAAGATCTGATGGTTTGAGTTCAAACAGCAACAGACAGAGTCTCAACCGAGCTCAAGCTCAGCATTCCATGCCTGGCATGGAAAGTTAACTCTTTCATCTCCGGGGCAGTTCGAAGGTTGGGACTCAGTGCTATTGTCAGAATACAGCAAGATTCCATTAGAAGAAACAACATTACTAAGGTGAGTAATTTTTTCTTATTCCTGAATCTCCCAAAAGGTTTCCGGGACTCCCACCCAAAAAAAATAATCTATATTACCATGCTAGCTGCCCGAAAAGCAATAACTAAAAACTGGCTGACACCAACAGTACCCACAGTGGAGCTCTGGCAAGACATAGTGAACGCTATATATAAAATGGAGAAACTAACAGCCAAGATCTCCCAAACAATACCGACCTTTGAGTTGATATGAAGATGATGGATCATTTAAATCATGGTAAAACAAAATTATTTTGTGCCTTAAAAAAGAAGAAAAAAAAAAAACCTGAGTGAAGCTTATCTTGGTCTGAAGCTCAAGATGAACTATAAACTGTTAACTAGAAGTGAATAATATATATATATATATATAATTAAGAAAATAACCAAGATGGAATAGAATAAGTGATGACAATAAGAAAAATGAATTGTAATGTTTGAGACCACCTAGATGTATCAGACTGAAAAGCAGCTACTTGTTATGTTGTTGTTACATGTTGTATATTGAAAGATATTTTAATACAAATAAATAAAAAAAAATAATCTTATGCAACAGAGTTTTTGGCCAGTCCCTCAAAGGGACATTTTCTGCCATCCCCTGTATCAAAGGACCCCATGAAGAGACAAACAGTGTTGCAGACATTGGATCACCTTTCACAGATAGAGGTGATTGTTCCAGTGCCTCCTGGTGAACAAGGCCGGGGATTCTACTCAATTTATTTTGTGGTTCCCAAGAAGTCGGGGGGGGGGAGTCAAACCTATTCTGAATCTGAAGCACCTAAACAAGTTTATTCACCACACGACCTTTAAGATGGAGTCCTTATGATTGATCATATAGGCTGTACAGCCGGGGATTACCTAGCATCCATAGATCTGAGGGATGTGTATCTCCACTTTCCGATCCAGCAGTCTCATCAGAGGTTCACAGTTCTGGGGCAACACTTCCAGTACAGGGCACTCCCAAATCAGATAGCAGCAGCCTTCAGAGTGTTCTTGAAAGTGTTCATAGTCCTCGTGGCTCAACTCTGACAGGAGGACATCATGTCTATCCTCACCTCAACTACTTGCTCATTCATGGAAATCAGTGGCAAGGACTCTGGAGGCTTTGAAGTCTCATGGCTGGGTAGTAAATTGGGAGAAAACCTCTCTCGAAGCTTTGCAGACCCTGGAGCACCTGGGAACGATATCCAGGTCGGATAAAGGGATGAGCTTCCTCTCGTCAGCCAAGAAGGAGACCTTGTTGAGAGAGGTTCAGTGGCTGAGGAGGCAATCAGCAGCTTCAGCTCACAGCACATTGTGGATTCTGGGCCTCATGATGGTGACAATAGAACTGGTTCTGCGGGCTGTCCTTCTCAAGTGATCCCTCTAGATCAAGTTGCTGTTAACCTGGGATCCAACCTTGGAGGACTATCAGGCCAGGATTCCAATTTCCCCACTCCTGTGACAGTCCCTGAGTTGGTGAATGAGTGTGGAGAATCTGAGCAAAGGGTCCCCCTTAGAAGTTCCTCCAGAGTTGATTCTGACAACTAATGCCGGTCTATTGGACTGGGAGGCAGTGCTGGACCACATTCCCATTCAGGGGACTTGGTCTGTGCAGGAAATGGAAATTACGTACCTACCATAATTCTTGATCTTCTTGGACGAAATCTCCACCACTCATTCACACTAATGGGAGTACATCAGAGGTGCTAGGACCCAGTGGGAGCCAAACTTTTTCAGGAGGGCCAACGCCGAGATGGCGCCACGAGAAGTGGCACCATGAGCCAGGCTCGTGCGGTATAGACCATCTTGGCGTCAACCCTCCAACCACCTCAGTACCTTTTTTTCTGAGGAGGTGCAGCGTAACTAACCTAGAGAGGACTAACCTAAAAATCGGACATAAGATAGTTCAAATGACCCGTGTAAGAAGGGTCAAAAGCAAAGTCTTCACAGTCCAAACATTGAGGAAGTGAAGACCAGAAACAGAGAAGTGTGCTTGGGATAGTGGGTGGGCGTGTGAATGAGTGGTGGAGACTTTGTCCAAGAAGATCAAGAATTACAGTAGGTATGTAATTTCCATATCTTCCTGGACATAAAGTCTCCACCACTCATTCACACTAATGGGAGAGTACCAAGCTAAATAATCCCCCAAGATGGGCGGCAGGAAAGGGAGGAGCTCACTTTTTAGGACAGGAGTCCATTAAAAATTGTCCTGCCAAATGACTGATGTCATCTGGCATGGACATACAAGGCACAGTGCTTAAGAAAAGTATGCATGAAGCTCCAGGTAGCCGCATTTCAAATGCCTGCAATGGGGACATTATGAATTTCCACCAGAGATGCCATGACTGCTCTGGTAGAGTGAGCATACACTCTGCCTTCCAGCTAGACCTGTGCCATGGAATAGCAATGGCAAAGGCATGCTAACAGCCACACAGAAATGCACCTGATAGCAACAGGTTGACCCAGCCGGGTCATGCTGAAGGAAACAAATAGTTGTTGAGCCTTATGAATTTCTCTTGTTCTATCCAGATAGAACTGCAAGGCTCTTTTTACATCTAGGGAATGAAGGGTACACTCTCCTTCATTCTAGAAGTTTGCAAAGTAGGTAGGAAGGACTAAAGGTTGATTCAGATGGAATTCTGAGACAACCTCAGGAAGGAACTTGGGATGAGTCCTAAGAACTACTTTATCCTTGTGAAATACAGTATATGGGGGGTCTGTGACCAAGGCGTGTATTTCTGATACCCTACAAAGTAATGGCCACCAGGAAGGCCATCTTTCAAGTGAGGAATTTCAACTTGCAAGTAGCTAGAAGCTCAAAAGTTTTATGAGTGAGCATGTCTAGCTCAAGGTTAATGTCTCAGGCTGCAACTGGATGTCTAACAGGAGGTCTGGTATGCAGAATGCCCTGAAGAAACCTCTTAACTACAGGTAGCTGATCCAGCGACATAGTACCAGCTCATGATATGCCAAAATTGCACAAAGATGAACTTTGACTGTGGAGTATTGCAGACTTGTGTTTGAGAGGTCTAAGAGATACTCCAAGACTTTATTCAGCGTGCAGGAAAAAGGATTCCAAGAGGATTTTGCACACCAGATAGAGAAACACTTCCATTTAGCTGTGTAGGTTTTTCTGGTGGCTGGCTTACGTGCAGCCAAAAGAATGTCTGAAACCCCATGAGAAACATTAAACCCATTCTCCTCTGTCTCCTCAGGAGCCAAGCGTGGAGGTGAAGAGACCTCAGGCTGGGATGGACTACAGGGCCCTGGGTCAGAAGGTTTGTCTGAAGGGGAGCGGTTTCAGAGATGTTCCTGATAGTCTGTTAATTAGGGGAAACCAGATCCGATGAGGCCAGAACAGGGCAATGAGAATCATTCTGCGCCCCCGTGCTTCCAGTTTGATCAGTACCCTCTGACTTAGGGGTAGAGGAGGAAATGTGTATAGAAAGCATTTTGTCCACTGCAGCCTGAATGCATCCTGACAAAACAAATGCCAGGTCCTGGACTTCTAGAGTAGAAGAGAGGCAGTTTTGTATTGAGTAGGGATGCAAAAACATCCAGGTCCAGAGTTCCCCACTCTTCGAAGAGTGACTGAATGACAGTTAAGTTGAGAGACCATTCATGAGGATCTGTCTCCATTCTGCTGAGACAGTCTGCCAGCTCGTTTTGTACTCCTGGCAGGTAAACCTCCTGAATCAGAGTCTTGTGCTACAGGCACCATTCCCACACTCTCATTGCTTCCCTGCATAATGGGTAAGAGTGTGCACTGCCTTGTTTATTGATATAATACATCACTGCCTTGTTGTCCATTTGAAGCAGAATGTTCTTGTGACAGAGTATGATCTCCAAAGCTCGGACTGCATAGAGGACGGCTCTCATTTCCAGGATGTTTATGTGAAGTTGAGACACGTTCTGTGTCCACGTGCTCTGGATGTGGAGATCCTGGCAGTGGCCTCCCAACCCATCAGGGATGCATCCATAGTAATGGAGATCTGATGATTCAGAGGGATGAAGGGATATCCTTCCAGAAGGTTGTCCTCCTGAGACCACCAGATGAGTGACGTCTTCAGAGGTTCTGTCACCTTGATGAGAAAGGACTGAGGGTGAGTGGTTGGGGACCACTGAATACTGAGCATCCACTGAGAGGTTCTCATGTGGAGATGAGCCAAAGGTACAGTGAACACCGAGGATGCCATGAGACCCAGCATCTGTTGCATTGACAGAGCTCAAACTAAGCTGTGTTCTCTGATGAAGCAGGCCATCTGTAGGATATCGCTCCTTCTTTCCTCCAGAAGAAAAGCTTTCATGCAGAAAGTGTCTAGAAGGGTTTCTATGAAGAGGAACTTCTGGGAGGGCTGCAGCTGTGACTTTTTGAGGTTCAGCAGGACTCCAGTGGACATGAGGAAGTCTGAGGCTGTGGCCACGGCCTCCAGAGTCTCACTAGAAGCCAGTAATCCAGATATGGGAATACTTGGATTCCGATTTTCCTTAGCTGCGCTGCGAGAACTGCACAGCACTTTGTAAAAACTTGATCACCGAGGATAGCCCAAAGGACAGGACTCTGAATTGTTAGTGCTGACCCAATGGCATGAACCTTAGGTATTTGTGGTGATTTGGGTGTATGAGAATGTGCTGGTAGGCATCCTGTATGTCCAGGGAGGCTAGCCAATCGTGTTGATGAATCAAAGGTAGCAGGGTACCTAGTGATATCATCCTGAACTTTTCCTTGTGAAGGAATTTGTTTAACTTTCTGAGATCCAACATGGGGTGCATGCTGCCGGTTTTCTTTGGAACCAGAAAGTAATGGGAGTAGAAACCTGTGTTTTGTTGATCCAGTGGAACCACTTCTACTGCCCTGTTGTTCAAAAGGCCTTGTACCTCAGAAGCAAGAAGGTCTGACTGGGCCGCAGACAGCCCGGGCTGTTGCTTGGGAAGATGATCCGGAGGGGTTTCTAACAGACTGAGAGAGTACCCCTCACGGATTATCCTGAGGACCCATTTGTCTGATGTTATAGATTTCCACTGGTCGTAGAACTGAGTCAGATGTCCTCCCACTGTCAAGGAAGAGTTCCCCTCGGGCAGCTGAGGTGGGACCTGGGTCGGAAACTCAGAAGGTGGCACTGGGCGCTTTTGGGCCTTGTGCTTTCTGCTGTGCTTTCTTTTGTGGCTGAGGGGTTTAGTTTCTGTTAAAACCTCTTCTGCCTTTGCCACGAAAGGACTGACGGTTATGAAACTGATGCTTGTTCCCACCTCCTCGAGAGGGAGCAGGCGGAGGTCTAGCTGTCTTTATGGCAGATCTAGTCTTCTCTGTGGCCTCTAGTGCTTGTTCTACCTGAGGCCCAAACAGATATATACCATCAAAAGGTAAGGCCATGACTTTTTGTTGGGTGTCATTTGTAAAGCTCTAAGTACGCAGCCAGAAATGGTGATGGGTGCAAATGCCAGCCGCCGCCAGGGAAGCAGTATTGAAAGTGTCCATTGCAGCTTTAATTTGTTGATTATTGGACTCGATACCTCTAGTTATGATCTGTAGCAGCTCTGAATTAACCTCCTTCTCAGGCAGAGCTTCTACCATTGCTTTGAGTGAATGCCAAAGAACATACTCATATAGAGAAAAATAGCCCTGGTAGCTGGCAATACGCATGCCCAGGGTTGAGGCAGCAAAGACTTTCTTACCCAAGGTGTCTATCTTGCAAGATTCTTTGTTTATAGGATGGGCTGTGGATTCCTGAGGGAGGACAACCTTATCATTCTCTGCCAGGACCACTAAGGCATCAGCAAAGGCTTGTGAGGCCAAAATGGGGCAATCCTTGGATGGGGCATATTTCCTATCTATGGACTTAGCCACAGAAGTAATAAGAGCTGGATTCTTCCACACCATCTGGGAAAGAGTCTTGAAAGAGGGCTGTACTGGAGGGGTTAAATCCATAGGGATTTCTGGAAAATGTAGATATTGGAGACGCAGAAGCTCCCCAATATCGATTTCCGTGGTCTGGAGAGAAAGAGTAGAAATAAATTCTTGAGCAGACTTAAAGGAAAGGCCTTCAACAACAGGCTCTGCAAGAGAATTGATCCCTGCCCCAGGGCAGAATCAGCATCAACATCGTCACCCAGCCGAAGATCCAGACCGGGCTCAAAATCATCTCCTGACAGTCCAGGGGGGACTGCATAGACAGAAAAGTAATGAAAACCAGGAGGAAAAAGAGGAGGAGAAAGAATCAAAGTCAAAAACCTCTGGAAACTAGACTGCGCCATACACATCCTCTGCGCCATCGAGGAGAATGGTGCCAAGTGCAGAGACAGGAACTGATGGTGCAAACAGGGAGTGTGGCACTGTACACAGCACCAGCATCACTCCCCCAGTGCTGAGGATGGCACCAGCGGCACTGACACCAACCCTGGCACCGAAGACCCGTCAACAGGGCATGTGGCACCGCAGATGGCACAGACACCTCCCACGGTACAGAAAAGGACCTTGGTGCTGAAGAAGTCAGCACCATAGACGAAGGCACCATCACAGAAGTCTGAGAACTGTGATTTGAAGGTAAAAGATAAAAAATGGCAGGAGATAAAGGCATAGGTGTGGACCCCTGTGCCGCAGCCATGTGAGGGGGATGGACACTGGAGCACAGAGTCGATGGCCCGAAGAAGGTGCCATGCAACTAGAAAGTCCTAACTGCCCTGACTGCTGATCCAAAACCAACTGGCCCGAAGGTCCCGGCAATGGACTGGCTGGTCTGGGCAGTTGGGACAACCTCCGAGCCCACTGCTCTATATGAGTAGCCCAGTGGTGAAACTGCTCATCGGAAGCCCCTCCAATAGGCAGAGAGGAGCTTCAGTGTCAAAGAGGCTGGTTACCAGAAGCAGAAACCGGCGGAAACTTTGAAGGAAGCAGAGACTGGCTCCTAACTTTAACAACCAACCGTCTACACGCAGACGTACCAGACAGCAACCTCGAGTGATGCAGTTTCTTCTTTGACCGGTGGGCCAAAGAAGAGCTCAAGGTTGAATGGTGCCATGAATGGGACCATTCCTTTTTGTGCTTTCGGGGTGATTGCCCATCCCCCCCGCACTGGACCGTCCATTGTCAAACCCCCTCTACGGAGATGGAGGCGGACCAGACTCAGCCCAGCTGACTGAACAGCTTTTATATGAAGTCTCCCTACTGTCACCTGCCCCACTCATGGTTCATCAATGGAGGGCTGAAGACTTCTTTCTTGTACAAATAATTAATTTATTAAAATGTAATCAGTACTTTTCGTGATAAATACAAAATAATAAAACTGAAAACTAAGCTGCTAGTTTGAAGTTTGACTCCTGGTGAGCGAGCAACGTTGTCACTGAAGCGCACTCGACAGTGGAGAAAAAAGGAACTGAGGTGGTTGGAGGGATAATGCCGAGATGGTCTATACTGCAAGAGTCCGGCTCGCAGTGCCGCTTCCTCATGATTCCATCTCAGTGCCAGCCCTCCTGAAAAAGTTTGGCTCCCACTGGGTCCTAGCACCTCTGGTGTACTCCCATTAGTGAGAATGAGTAGTGGAGACTTTTATGTCCAGGAAGATCAATGCCTACACATCAGCATCCTGGAGATGAGAGTTATGCCCCTTACTCTCCTTTGCTTTTGAACTTGGGTGTAGTCGAGAGCGGTGAAAATAAGGTCAGACAGTGCTGTCATGGTGGCGTACATAAACAATTAAGGGGGCACCAAGGGCAGAGACATGCTAAAAGAAGCAACCAGTCTTCTGCTGTGGGCAGAGGAGACCCTTCTCTCTGTCAGCAATTCACTCGGTGGGGGAACCGAACATCCAGGCTGACTGGCTAAGCCGTGAGAATTTCCACCCAGGGGAGTGGATGCTGAACCCTGAAGTGTTTGACCTTCTGTACAAAAGATTCAGTCATCCACAGATCAGCCTGTTCGCCTCCAGCCAGAATGCACAAGTGCAATTGTCAAAGAGTCGTGGAAAAGGATGAACACAAAGTCAGGATTCAAGGTTTAAAGAGCCAAGCAAGGCCAGTATTTTATTTACAGCCAGCAATAAAAAGTAAAAGTGGACTGGAAAATGGCAAAAATAAAACACAAGCATAACATGGATGACAGTTCTCTAGTAAGCAGAGCTCCAGATGAGGTCAGCACTCCAGCAATCTCTCCACTCATCTGAAATGGTTGCACAAAAGAGCTTCATTTATAATGATAAGGTCAGGTGGTTTACCTTAAACTCCACCCACTACTGTTTTAAAACATCTAACTTCCAAATAAACCAACAGTTTTATGTGAAATATACACTAAAACTGAAAAGAGAAGCAGATGCTAATAATAAGGCTTTTAAATCTTGATATTTTAGCTGTTTTGCTAATATTTACATAAATCCTTAGCAGCAGGCTCCTCCCCTTGGGCTTGCCAGTATATAGTTATGAAGGAAAAGGCCGGCTGACTCTTAGAAAACAATGGGAAGCCGAGGGGTGAGGACCTCCAGCTAGGTATGTAGTACTCTCTGCTGCTACTCTTTATGCAATTCATTATGCAAAAAACAGTCGTGCAACAGAAAGCAATTGCCATTTCACATGCTTTTCATTGTGCAGTAAAAGTTTTAACTGAAACCTTTTCCTGGTAACATAATTCTAAAACATCAGTGCACTGAGAAATAAAACAATTCAACTTCAAACAAACATAAATTCTGTTACAGGGAGTGTCAGGTCACTGTTTCTAACCGGTCCAATTTACAAAACAAACATAAGTGCTCCCTGTTTTTGAAACCTACAAAACCTACACCCTCACTGTACATTCTTAGCACAAGTGCTTTCTTTTACCTTATTTGAATTCAGTTTTCTTACTTTGTCTTTCTTGCATTCATGAATTGTAGTGTTTGACTGCTTCCTAGCTTGCAAGTCTGCCACATACAAATATCCTGCTGCACGACTGGCTGCTGGTTGTGAGGGACAAGGGATGTACAAAGAAAAGCAAAACAATACAAAATGAAGTGCTAGCATGGGGGGGATGGTAACCCCAGGAAACAAAAATAATGCTAAGCGCTTCAAGGGAGACACTAACTGGTTCAGAGAGTTTTTCTAAACTTACAGGGTACAGCTATCGTCTCCCCAGCTCAACAGTAAAAGCAATGATGCTTTTATTCCCTAAAGACAGCACACTCTGTGTGCTATATTCTAGCAGCTTTGTAAGCCTAACACAACCGTGGTTGCCGCATTTGTAATTTTTATTTGAGCCTTTGGCTACAGATAAATAGAGGATCATGAAAAGGGAGGTACCACGGGTCAGAAGACCGATGTATACTGGGTCCAGTTAGTGAAGCAGAGAACCTGCCCAGTTGGCCTAACTGGAAAAGGGGGAAAAGACAGCTTTACATAGACAAAGTGCAGAGGATGATAAAGGCGCTGCTGCAGCAGACTGTTGTAGGAAGAAGAAAGGCAATGGACACCAGTTAACACACAGGGTCTCAACAGCCCTATGACAGCAATGGTTCTTCAGTCACTACCAGTGTCCACAGGTGGAGGCAGTGGATGCTCTGTCACAGACGTGGAATTTTGGCAGAACATATGCCTTCAGTTAGTTGCCGTTCCTTCCCAAGGTCATATGCAAAATATGGCACTCAAAAGGATGCTTTCTTGCCTGCCCGGTGGTGCTGAGGGTTGAGGTGCTGGACGCCACACCTCGCGCCACACTGGTGACCCGGGTTTGGGAAGGAGCCCGGACCGTTGGGGGTCAGCAGGGGAAGGAGAGGATTGAGCATCCAATGACAGCTCTTCTCTCCTGGGGAGGGTGGGTCAACAATTCTCCAGCACTAGCGAGTCCCAGCGGAGGCTGGGAGTGCAATAGCCAGGGGGATCATGTCAGGGATGGGGAGGAGCATTGGTGGACATCTGCAGGAAGGGTGCAGGGGTGCACTCAGCTGGCGCTGGACGTCATTGCACATCCATGCTCCTGGGGGGGAGCTCTTGAACAAAGGAAACCAACCATTGGCTGGGAAGAAGACGTCACCTGCCCCCACCTCCAATGCTGGATTCTGTCCACCGGACCTCATCTCACCCAATCACCTCTGCCTAAGGAGCTTCAGAAGAGAGAGTGCCGAGAAGCAGAATGCGGCCCTGCTCTGGGGGGCGTGGACCAGGGGACTCTCCGAAGGTATGTCACGGGTGTGGGGAGACAGAGTACGGCTCAGGAGGATCTCGGCAGGAGGGGATGAGGCAGAATGACTCATAGGGTCCCAGCCAGCGGCGACCGGAGGGAAAAATAATCGTAAAAAAAAAAAAAAAAAGGATGCTTTCTTCTAGTAGCTCTGAAAAGGCCTAGAAGGATGTGGTTCTCGGACCTTGTGAACCACACTCAACATGCTTCATTTTAACTCCAACTATGGGGGGGGGGGACCATCTCTCTTAAAGTCCCATTCTGCATCCACATCTGAGAGCAATGCAGCTTGCAGCCTGGCTCCTGAAAGGAGGAGACTCCTGAAACAGGTTTTCTCGAAAAAGGTAGTGTACACACTGATGGCTGCCAAAAACAATTCCACATTGACAGCTTATGACCATGTATGGACCACCTTTTTGGCTTGGGTCAGACAGAATGGTATCCTGCCTTCTAAAGCCATGGTTCCACAGATTTTGGACTTTGTGCAGGAAAGAGTGGATAAAGGTTTGGCCTTGAGCACCTTGCAAGGTCAGGTGTCAGCCCTCGGAGCCTCCTTAGGTTCATCCTTAGGGATGAACCGGGAGGTTATTTGTTTTTAGTTAGCTATCAGCAGGACCCAACCTCTGTTCTGATCCCCTCTTCCTCCATGGGATATGAATCTGGTCTTGAATGCTCTTTGTAATGAACCCTTTGAACCACTGTCGTAGATTCCCTTGGACATGCTGTCCTAACAAGGTGCATTTTTTAGTTGGCATGTGTTCAGCCAGGAGAATTAGTGAGCTCCAGGCCTTGTCCCACAAAGAGCCTTACCACGTCCTGTATAAGGGCAAGGTGATTCTGAGAATGGTTCCATCTATCATTCCAAAGGATCCTACAGTCTTTCATGTAAATCAGAAAATCTGTCTCCTGTCCTTCTGTCTGCAACAAATACCCAAGAGAGAAGGAGCTGCACAAGTTGGATTTCCACCAGGCAGTTAGGATATACCTAGGATGGACTGCAGAGTTCAGGAAATCAGATATGTTGTATGTACTTTTTGAAGCAGCCAGGAAAGGACAAAATGCCTCCAAGGCCACTCTGGCAAGGTAGGTGAGGGCATGCATTGCCAAGGCTTATGTCACAATAAAGAAGACGGCTCTGGCTGTCATCAAGGCACATTCCACTAGGGCTATGGTCACTTCCTGGGTGGAGAAAGGTGAGGCGTCTGTCTTAGAGTTGTGCAAGGCAGCAACGTGTTCCTCCATCCACACATTCACCAAGTACTACAGATTGGATGTTCAAAGTTCCACTGATGCGGCCCTTGGCCGCAGAGTTTTGCAGGCGGCAGTTATCAGGTAAATTCTTTCTCCTTTTTGCAGTTGGCATAGGAAAAAATATTCTCCCCCCAACCATTTTTTAAATGGGTACTGCTTCTTAGAACGCATTTGTTTGGAATACCTATTAACAATCTGGAGTGCTACAGAAGAACTTTTCATCATACTTAACCATAATTTCCTTTTCTGTTAGCTCCAATATTGTCAATTGGACCCATCCAGGAGCCTTACTCCTGCAAGAGAATATTGTCCAGTATGCCAGCAAGGGGACTTATCTTCTAATACAATTCTGATTGTAAGCCAGTCTGGACATATAGATAAAAAAAAGAGTAGGCCAACATTTAAGTATTGGTTACTAACGCACAGAATTAACCGGTTTGATCTTTATGATAAATAAGGGTGCTTCCTTTGTTACAGGTGAGTGCTTACACTGTTTGCAGTTCCTTTCCAGTGTTACTTGTTTTTCATTAATTCCTTTGGCAAGTCTCTTCTAGTTGGCTCAGTTCTTCAAAGAATTTCCACAACATCAGAGAAATAGATGACGGGGGAGCCAGCAGCCAAAGGGAACAGATGTTCTTTAGAGAGCTCTCTAGGGATTTCAAGTGGTGCACAAATATCTTCTGTTTTTGGAGCTTGCAACCAATTTTGGATAGTCAGTTTAACTTCTGCTCACTGAGAGGATTATTTTGATACCACTTTCGCCTATCTACCATTATAAGCATTATGAAGAAGCGGGCACAACAGGGCAGTGGCAAAACCTGGTTGAGTAGGCAGACAGGAGCAGCAGCTGCCAACCACGTGGTGGGGCCCAGCAGGGAACCATCAAATGGTGTCCTGCTCCAAGCAATTAGAGACCTTGATAAAAAGTGAATGGAATTAATGCAAGACAGGCTTCAATGGACATTAAAATTGAAAAAGTGACTGCAGTGGCCACTACTGCAGCCAAAACTGCCACTAACACAGCTACAGTAGTGTCTGGGATTCTGGTAGAGAACAAGGTGCTCAGTCTTCGGATGGAATACATGGAAAATGGCATCTGGAAGGCAAAATTTAGGTTTCTAGGTGTACTGGAGTCTGCAGAGAATCAGGATTCATTATCTTTTGTGAAAGAACTGTTACAGGACATCATGGACTCAGACCTCTCTGGACAACTGCTGAAAGCTTATAGGATTACACAGAGGAGGCACCCTGCCAGCACAGACCAGCCATATACTATCTTGGCCATAACCAGTGGCCGGCATATAAGAGACTTAGTACTGGTGGCAGCAAAATAAAAGGGCAGCTAACTTTGGCAGATGGCACAAAGTACTGTTGTTTTCCCGGTATTAGCTTTATGACCCACCAGAGTCACAGTTTGATGCTGTGAGATCGGATCTGTGTACTCTGGGAGTCACTCATGCCTTACAGTTTCCTGCAAGGCTAAAAATCTTCTACGCAGGGAAATAAAGAAATTTCTTCATACTTACCATAATTTCCTTTTCTGTTAGCGCCAACATTGTCAGTGGGTAATCAGAACAACTGGGTATAGTGCACCCCTACCAAGGGAATGGTACAGACCAAGCTTTAGAATGTTGGGCACATGAGGATTCCTAGCAGCAGTAACTCCCCAGTCACTACTGACGTCGCAATACCATAGTAGCTACACATTTGCCTATATTTTAACCAATTACTAGTATGCAACAACCCTTAGTATTGTAAATACATGCTGTCTTATCTTCTTGCAGACATCAAGGAAGACCATACTCTCCATTGGACACAAGGTTTGGATGATTTGGTCCTCTCTGCAGGAAAGGACAATCGGGCAGTAAAGCACGCTCCATATCAGTCACAGATCTGAGGAATTGAGTGTGACCACACAATGAGGCATAACCTCCAGGCAACACTGCATTCAGTAAGACTACCAGCAACAAAGAACAAACACCTTAAAGATATTATGAAACCTATGAATACAGTGCAGCAAAATAGAGGAATGTCCGAAAGTAGGAGATTCTATCAGACAGGATGTCCCTCATAGCATACCAGATAAGATTCTCTCACAGGAACTATGCTTCTGGGTGGGCCCCATTGACAATGTTGAAGCTAACAGAAAAGGAAATTTCGGTAAGTAGAAAGACATTCCTTCTTTCTGTAGCACTCCCCATTGTCAATGGGTAATCATAACAACTGGGTTCTAAGAAGCAGTACCCAGACAAAATGGAAGGGGGAGAATATTATCCCATATGCCAGAGACAAGCACTAAGAATTACTTGCAAACTGCTGCATGTAGCACTCTGCAACCAAAAGCAGTGTCAGAAGAACTCTGAACATCCAATTTGTAATGTTTTGTGAACAAGTGGACGTAAGACCATGTAGCTGCCTTACATAGCTCTAAAACTGAGGCTTCACCTCTCTCCACACAGGAAGTTGCTACAGCCCTGGTGGAGTGAGCCTTCATGAGAGCTGGAGGCCTCTGCTTTTCTGTAAAATAGGTTTTAGTGACGCAGGTCTGCACCTAGCTTGGGTGGCTTTAGAGGCTTTTTGATCCTGCTTGGCTGCTCCAAAAAGAACAAACAGATTATCTGACTTTTGGAACTCAGCCGTCCATTTAAGGTAGATCCTTACTGTCTGTTGCAAATCCAGCTTGTGCAATTCCTTCTCCTTAGGATGAGAAGGTTGTGGACAGAAGGATGAAAGGCATATTTCCTGGTTCATGTGGAAGGCAGTGGGCACCTTGGGAACAAAAGATGGAACCATTCTGTGTACCACCTTATCTTTATGCATAATGAGGTATGGCTCCTTGTGAGACAAGGCCTGAAGTTCACCAATTCTCCTGGCTGAACACATGGACACCAAGAAACACACCTGGGTACTCAGTGATACACTGCCCAAGATTGGATCATAGGGGCAGGGGTGTAGCCATCTGTTTCAAGTTGGAACTGGGCCTTGTTGAAGTACCAGTGGGGGCCACCAGATCCTTTGAGTGTATCTTGGGTGCAGGTGTGGGTTGCAGGATTTTTCTCATCTACCATCCACCTGGAGATGGGAAAGTTTTCCTGCAGGAAGTTGCAGCCTTCATGGTCGACATGGTGTTGGAATCCTCCAGGTGGTTGGTCCTGGGGGATTTCAACACCTGGGTCAACAAACTCTCGCCTTTTGGTCAGAACGTCCTCCAACTGATGATTTTGTTGGACTTCACACAGGTAGTTGCCACTGCAGCCCATATTCAGGGCCACTACCTGGACCTGGTGTTCCTCTTGGGGATGGTGGTCGCTGACCTGGTGGCGGAACCGGTCGGATAGTCTGACCATCACTCTATAGGGTTCAGTTTTGCAGCTCCCCCTGTGAGATCTGCCCCTTTGGCGATGGTCCGGTACCGCCCTTAAGGGGAGTAACCCCTGAGGGTCTGATGGTAGTGCTGGACCTATCAAGCAGGCCACTGGGATGCTTGGATCCAGGGGACCTGGTATTGCACTATAATAGTGCGGTGTCAGGAGCCCTGGACTCTATAGCTCTCATCCGAGTTCGCCCTCTCTCTCCTCTCCCTTGGTTCCCCTAGTTTGATGGGACCTTGAGGGAGTTAAGGAGAGTAGGGCGAAGGTTGGAACGCCGTTGGCAGAAATCTGGCCTGGAGGAGGACAGACTTAGATTGATGGCCCATTATTTGGACAATCAATCAGCAATCTTCCATAAGAAGGCAGAGTTCCTGTCCAGGGAGATTGCTGCAGCAAGAAATCGACCAGCTCCTCTCTTCCAAACTGTCGACAGGCTGTTCATTCCAGCCCGTCTTCAGGGTTGGAGAACCTTTTCACAGTTTAAATGTGATGAGTTTGCTCAATTCTTTGCAGATAAGGTGTCCTCCATCAGGTCAGAGATCAGCTTGACTTGTTCAAATGAGTGTTGCGGAGGCCGGTACGAGGGCACAGGCACCCAGTCTGTCTGGTTGAATTTCAATCATCCAGCGATCATGAATATTGTGAAGATTGTTCAGGGCATGCGACCGACTTGCTGTAGTTTGGATCCTGGTCCAACCCACCTCCTTGTGGGGTGTGTGGATGTCATCAGGCCGATCCTTGCAGAGATAGTCTGGTGTTCGTTGGACAAGGATGTGTTTCTGAGCCCCTTGAAGGAGGCTGTGGTGACACTCCTTTTGAAGAAATCTTCCCTCGACCCAGACTGTCTTGCGAACTACAGACCTGTCCCTAACCTGCCCATTTTGGGCAAGGTTATTGAGAAGGTAGTCGCGTTGCAGCTTGAGAACTTTCTTACCACCCACGAAGTCTATGATCCTCTGCAGTCTGGTTTCAGAAAGAGGCATATTACTGAGACAGCTCTGGTTCGGGTACTTAATGATCTCCTGATAGTGAGGGATCAGAGGAGCCATTCGATCTTGGTCCTCCTTGATCTCTCTGCAGTGTTTGACACTGTGAACCACAGGGTGCTGCTGGAACACCTGTGGGTACTCTGAGGACTGTTGGGGACTGTCCTCAGGTATTCCATTCTTTCCTCACAGGTAGGACGCAGAGGGTGGTGTCAGAGATTTTTTCCTTGGCCCCTTTCTTCCTGCCTTGTGGGGTGCCTCAGAGTTCCGTGCTGTCCCCCATGTTGTTTGCAGTGTACATGCTGCTGTTAGGAGACATTATAAGGTGGTATGGGCTGAGTTTTCACTGCTATGCAGCTGATACTCAGCTGTACATGTCCTTTGTACCTGAACAGAATGATGCGATCTTGGTCTTTAACAGCTGCCTTGCTGAGATTCAGGACTGGATGAGTGCTAACTGGTTGAGATTGAATCCTGATAAGACTGAGGTGTTGATGGTGGACCCAGGCCATCGGGTAGAGGGGTTAACTCCTGGTCAGCCTTCTGGCCTTATGCTAGGGGGCAACCAGTTGAGATCCTCTGAACAGGTGCAGAATCTGGGCGTTGTGCTTGATGGTGAGCTGACTTTAAAAGCTCAGGTGTCAGCAGTCATTAAGTCCTCTTTCTACCATCTGAGGAACATTGCCTGGATAAAGCACCTAGTTCTGCCTGCGGACCTTCCTACATTGGTCCACGCCTTTGTGTCTTCGCGCCTTGACTACTGCAATGCTCTATACTTAGGGCTACCTGGGGTGGACATCCATCGCCTGCAGCTGATGCAGAATGCTGCAGCCAGGTTTGTGACAGGTTTGCTGAGATCTAGCCATGTCACACCTGTGCTTCGCAAACTGCATTGGCTGCCTGTGCAATGGAGAGTCACCTTCAAGGTCACATTGCTGACCTATAAGGCCCTAGATGGACAGGGACTGGGCTATTTGCAAGACCTCCTTTAGCCCTACTGCCCCCTCCGTCCACTCCGCTCTGCCAACAAGGGATTGCTAGAGGTTCCCAGGGTCTGTCGTTAGACCTTGGATGCCAGGGCTTTTTCATTTTTAGCCCCAACCTTGTGGAACTCTCTACCTCATCAGATTAGAGAGTGCCTGTCCACGGAGACTTTTAAGTCCTCTTTGAAGACGCGTTTATTAACTTAGCTTTTGGGGACAATGTCTAGTTACAATTTAATCTGCTGCTTACTTTAAATTTTGATATGTTTTATCTGATCAATTACTTATGTTTTATGTTGTATACGTGCTTTGATATTTGAAAAGCACATTATAAATAAAGCTTGACTTGTAGGACAACACATCCAGTGATATGGATGACGGGAGTTCAAAGGGCTCCTTACAGAGTGCATTCAGAACCAGATTAAGATCCCATGGGGGGACTGTGGATCGGAACACTGGACTACTCCTGCTAACTGCGTGGAAAAAAATAAATGACCTCTCTATTAGTTCCTAGGGAGAACCCCAAGGACGCTCCGAAAGTGAATACTTGGCCTCTCAACATACTCAGTGCCAAACCTTTCTCCACACCTTCCTGTAAAACATCCCAAATCTGTAGAATTGATGCCTTTGAAGGCTTTAAAATCCTTCTCTCTGGCCCAAGATGAAACGGTGGTCCATATTCGAGCATAAGCTGCGGACGTAGAAGTCTTTTTGGCAGCCATCAAGGTTTTAACTATTTTCCTGGAGAAACCTAATTTTAGGAGCCTCCTCCTTTCAGGAGCCAGGCTGTGAGCTGCATTACTCTTGCATTTGGTTGGAGAATGGGACCTTGCAACAGAAGGTCTCTTCGCACCGAAAGGTGGAAAGGTACTTGCTGAGCTAGGTTCACTAGATCGGAGAACCACGGTCTTCTTGGCCACTCTGGAGCTATTAGGAGAATGTTTTCTCTTGAGTGTCTTATGTTTTGTAAGACCTTTGAAAGAAGAGGCAGTGGAGGAAAGGCATACGCTCTGATGAAGGACCACTCTTGAGTCAGAGCGTCCACGGCTTCTGCCTGTAGACACCGAAAATGACTGAAGAACCTTTGGATCTGAGCATTGTGGCTTGATGCAAACAGATCTATCTGCGGTAGACCAGACCATTTGCTCAGGAGTTCGAACACCTCCAGGTTCAGCTGCCACTCTCCGGGGTGAACATTTTTGTGACTTAACCAGTCCGCCTGAATGTTCAACTCCCCTGCCACATGTTTTGTGGTCAGAGGGAGAGGATTTTCGTCTGCCCACCTCAGGAGTTCAGAGGACTCTCAAAGCATCTCCCTGCTTTTTATGCCTCCTTGGTTGTTTATGTATGCTACTGTGACAGCGTTGTCTGACCTCATGTTTACCATGCTGTTCTTCAGAAGGGTTTTAAACCAAAGGAGAGCTAAGCAAACCATCTGCATCTCCAGAACATTTATGTGGTGGTGCTGTTCATGTATTGACCACGTCCCCTGAGTGGGAAGTTGGTCCAAGACTGCCCCCCACCCATGCAGACTGGCATCTGTTCTGAGAATTAACTCAGGGGGGAAGTTCCAGCAGATCCCACTTGCTGTGATTCTGCACATTCACTCACCAACTCAGGGATGGATGAAACTGAGGGGTGAGGGGAATCCTGGCCTGACAATCCTCCAATGACCAGGTCCCAGGCCATCAGCACACCCGTCTGAAGAGGCCGCATATGGAATTGAGCCCATGGGACTAAGTCTATCGCTGCCGCCATGAGGCCTATAATTCACAGCTGACTGTGGGCAGAGGCCAATGACTGTTTCCTGAGCCAATGGATCTCCAACAATAAGGTCTCTTTCTGGGAGGGTGAAAGAAAAACCCTCCCTAATTTCATGTTGAAGACTGCCCCCATATGGTCCAAGGTCTGCGGTAGCTCGGGAAAGCTCTTCTTCTGGTTTACGACCTATCTATGTGACTCCAGGATCTCCAGAGTCCTGAGCACCAACCTCCATGCTAGAGGCAATGCCGGTGCCCACATGAGCAGGTCATCCAGATAAGGATAGACATGATGCCCTTCCTTTCTAAGCTGAGCCACCAGGCCTATCAACACCTTCAAGAAAACTCAAGGGGCTGTTGCAAGGCCAAATGGAAGTGCCTTGTACTGAAAATGTTGGCCTGGTATCAAGAACTTTAGATGTTTCATCCAATCAATCAATCAAGTTTATTTTATACTGGAAAGGTATGTGATCAAAAATGCCCATTTTCACAAATGTCCAGTTTTATAAATGGTTGCTAAGATACAAGAAAACAATATACATAGTACATAGAAAATACAAGTAGTGACAACAGGATTGACAGCCGGACCTGAGTAAATATTATAAACATATTACAAAGTACCTGCATAAGTACAAGCAATGTATAACGGAACAGACAGGCCTGTGTAAATATAATCATATTACAAATTACCTACATGAGTACAAGCAGTTTAAGGTAGTGTCTGGAAAATAGGACTTAGGAAATAGTCATTAGAACAGAGGTGCAGGTACAGTACTTATTGGCAGCTCAGAACTTGCAGATTTATCTGAATACATGAACAATAATAAAGTATAGCCTGCTATGATGCCCAGGAGAACATGTGAGAAGATCAGGGGTTAGGAATCATGGGGGTGGTGAAACAAGTACAGGAGAGCTTAGTAAGGAGGTGATACTTCAGGGATCTTTGAAAGATGTGGGTAGAGTTGCAGGCATGTAGTGAGGAAGGGAGCTGGTTGTAGAGCTTTGTGCCCTTAAAGGCGATGGAGTTTTGAGCCAGGGAAGTATGAAACAAAGGGATGTGAAATATGTTGCTGAAAGTATTCTTCTGGTGGGACTGATGGATGGGGATGTAAAGGTAAGCATCTGTCAGATCTATTGAGGCTAAGAAGTCCCCCAACTGAATGGCCCAGGTTATTGACCTCAGGGACTCCATCTTGAATGTTTTGTGGCAGACGAACTTGTTCAGCTGCTTCAGATCCAGAACGGGTCTGAACCCCCCTGAATTCTTGGGAACTGAGAAATAGATCAAATAGAACCCTATTGCTTGTTTGGTGGGACCGGTACAATGGCCCCAGTTTGAATGAGGTGGATCAGAGTGTCTGACTCTGCCTAACGTTTTGCCACTTGCTTGGAAACCGGGGACTGTAGAAAGCATCCCCTTGAGGGAACCGTTAAGAATTCTATGACATAGCCTAAGTGAAGGATTTCCAGAACCCAGGCATCTGACGTTGATTGGACCCATCTTGAAAAGAACTCTTGAAGTCTTCCACCAAGGAAAGTGGGTAGGGATGGGCCTGCATACCTTCATTGTGAGGCACCAGGTTTTTTGTGCTGGTCCTCCTCCATGGCGCCTGACAAAGTCTCCTCTGTTACTGTAACCTTTGTTACCTGAGTAGGCTTCTCTAGTTCTCTGGTTACCAAAGTTGCAAAAGGGACAAAACTCCCCTCGGGACTGCCTGCGCCAGCCATCACCTTGACCCCTTTGGGGCGCTGTGGTCTTACGCTGTTGTTTAGACACTGGCGGGGGGGGCCCTTCTTGTCCTGAAGATCCTTCAAGATAAAATCCAAGCCAGAACCAAATAATAAGCTTCCCTCAGAAAGAAGATTAAACAGTTCCACTTTTGAAGCTTGATCAGTGGACCAGTGTGTAGGCCACACGCCCTCATGGCCATCACACTGTGGTAGGCCATATGGGCTGACATGCATAAGTTCTCCACTGTAGAGTCACCAAGAAAGGTGGAGGCCATGGCTACCAACTACAAAATGCTCACACCTTCTAAATCAGGAGGAATGAAGCTGGCCAGAGTAGTGACTCAGATATTTAAGGCTCTGGCAACAATAAATGAAGCATAAGATATACAAAGGTTCTTGCCATTAGAGCGAAAGCCCTCCTGAATGCAGTATCCACCCACTTGTCATGAGAATCTGCTAGGGCCAGAGAGCTTTTAATAGGAAGGGTAGCGTGTTTTACTGAATTATAAACTGCCTTGTCCACCAGAAGAGGAGCTTCCCACCTGTGAGACTTTTCCCCTAAAAAAGGGAAATTCTGTGTGTTTGGTTTGGGAAGATTTTTTTCTGATCCACAGCTTCTCATTCTTGCTTGATAATTTGGTCACATTTTGGAGCAGAGGATGATGCAGACAGAATTGGATTGACATCCACCGTCTCCACGGACGGCTCCTCCTTAAGCTGTAAGAACCTACAAGCCTCAGCTATCAAAAAGGACAAGGAATTATTGTCAAATGGGGTGGAAAGATTCGGTATCCTGGACTTGGGTGCTGTCCGCACCCCCTTCCTCATCCTCTTCATCAGAGAACATTTTTGTTAGGTCAGGAGCATCCCCAAGATCCCTGAAATCTTCATCCTGGCCTTCTAAGAAGTCAGGGTTGGGGTCTGCCTGCACATCTGATTCTGCAGCCTTCTCTTGCTGTGACATTTATTTATTTTATTTATTGTATAATCGGATTTCCAACCTTTGAGCCAGCAGCTCGTTTACAAAGGTACCTCGTCACAGAGAGGACACACATGGTTAACATAATTTACAGAGTACAGTCAAGACAGAGTAACAGATTTTTACATGTTTACAGAATGCAGACATACAGAGTCAACATAGTTTTACATAGGTCGCATGAACAGATACACATAGTATTACATACAGTTGCTTGAACACATGTGTAGATAAACATTTCAAGTAGTACCAGCAGGTACTGGCAGAGGAGAGAGGGCCCAGGGAGGATTAGGGAGGATTGGGGTGGGGTGGGTGGGTCTTCAGCCCAGTGGGCCATATCAATAGCGCCAGAAGAACAGCAGAGTATCTTTTAGTGACAGGTGCAGCAGCGGGTGTTGAACAGCAGGTCTTGTAAGGCAGCTTTGAAGGGGCAATTTTGGCAGTGTTGGAAATGGCTGCAGGGAGTGAGTGACATGCCTGGATGCCCCCCCCCCGATCTGAGGGACCCTGTTTGGGGCCGGGTGTATCTGCTGAGATGTCCTGCATGTGACAGGGAGCTCGTGCCACTCTTGAGGACCGACCTTTTCTTGGATCTGCTGCAACAGTTCTTCTGCTTCTTAGCTTAATCTGTCCTTTACAATTTCTAGTCCATAAGATTGGCCACCTATGAGCACCCCCCTCCCTTTTCTTGACTATGCTATAGTGTCCTCTTTAATTTTCCTTTTACCTCTCAGGTCCTCGTACAGGGAGGTTATTGTGGTGACCTCCAAGTGTATGTAAAACAGATTGTGTTTATTGTTGTTGGATTTAGTATGTAATATCACTATGTCATAAAATACTTCGATGTATATACCTTGTGTTTATGAAACCTGTAAATGTTGAAAATACCGTGGCACTTGATGTTTTGATAATGATAAAATGTACTAGGTGACTATTATAGAAATTAAAATAGTTGTGCTATATAAAGTGCATGTAAATTGTTGTAAACTTAAGCCAGAAATGTCATGGTGATTTGCATATATCCCATGATGCATTGCATTATGGAAGTATGTATGATGATGTATTTCTTTGAAACTTGATTTGTTGCCAATGCCCTTTGGGGTAACCTTTCTTTCAGTGATTCTGCATTGACATTATTTGTCTATGGCTTGTTTTTGTTTTTTTACTTTTTGGGCCCAAACTACACAAGCAAATGGGGCCTGCATAGGGGTGGTGGCTACATCTCAACTAGTGATTTGGATCAGAGATCAGTGTCAGTAGGTGCTGGCTAAGTGCAGAGAAAGGACATTTCTGTTGCTGCAAACTGATGTACTGAAGAAGGAATATGCCACTGCAGAAGGTTATTTCTTGTACTTTAAATAAACATCACACAGAGATTGTCTGTTGAGCCTGAAGTTCGGTGTCTGGTCCATCTGTTATCCCACAACCCCTCCACAGACTTGGTGTCAGAAGTGGGATAACTTGCTGGAAGTGTCTGGACTGGCCGAAGAGGGATGTTTTCTGGTGGATATCACCCAGGTGTCCCAGGTGGATTGATGCACCAGGAGCTGCCAGAGGAGAACCCGGAGAAGAAAGTCCATGGAGTTCTGACCAGAACCATGGCTGACAGATGGAGAGAAGCTGCTGCCTGGACTGGACCTGAGAGCTCAGAGGAAGGCCAAGCCTGAAGAAGATGAAGAGATGCAGGTTGAGGCAGACTGAAGGTGCAAGAGACAACACCCCAGAGGTGAAGACCCTGATGAGGATGATCCACTGGATGAGTGGGCAATGGCTGGAGGCAGACTGACTATGCAGAGAGGTGGAACACTGGTGCCAGGTGCTCAAGAGGTTCCTGCTGGAGAGTTTGGACAAAGAGTCAGAGGATTTTTCGTGGGCTCAGTTTGAGGAGGACTCCTTGACTGAGCAGGATATTCCTTTGTTTCCTGTGTTCCTAGGATGTTACCTGTTGGAGGTCGGAGATGCAAGTATGGAACCTGATTGCGAGACCCCAGGTAAGACTGTGCCTAGTGATATTGTGCTGGGGTTGAAGACTCCAAGCAAGCAAGAAGAAGCCTATGAGGCTGAAGGGACTTTTTCTTGTATTGATGCAGTTAAATCTATTAACAGTATTGACTGGGGTACACTGCATGCTAAAAATGCTAATGTTGCCAAACTGTTATAGTATGTTAAAGTTAAGGAGGGTAGATGTCATTTAAAAAAATGTCACCCTTGGAAAAAGGGAAACTGTCACATAGGTTACAAGGTATTAGATGGTAACAGATGCCTGAAAATAGCACAGTGATTAAAAGGATGTTTACTAAGACACCCCAGAGTTAAAAAGTTAAGGAACCTGCAGTTTACCATTGCAGGATATTCAGCATGGGAGGTTCCTTGGCGTCCTGTAGGTTTCTGTAGAGACCTGCCTGGGGGTAAGATGACCAAGGATTTGGGGTCATAAGTTATAAAAGGTTGAAATAGGAGAGTAGAAACTACTATTGCTCCTTCCATATCCCTGCAGACACTTTGTATAAGACATAGGGGCCAAGTTGGTTGCAGCCAAGGCCAGAGGTGGCTCTGCAATGGTCCCTTTCTGTAGGCAAAAGTGTAGCATGTTTGGTCAGGGGGCGGGCCTGATGTCAAAGAGGTACCCAAGGGCAGACAAGGAGTCTGAGGTGGTATGTGTGTTTTATTCTTTTCTGAGTGAAAACCTACAAAGGAGAAGTGGGTGGAAAATTGATTAGAACCTGTGTTGGGGTAACACCTTGAGTGTATACCCTCAGGTGTCTATATCTGTAAAAAGTGAAATGAATCAAGAGTCATAGTGGGTTTATGTAGAGGGGTTGAACTTAGGAATGGGCACCTGCTTAAAACTGACATGTCTGGTGGGGTTGGAGCAGGTAATTACTCACCCCAGAGAAAGTCTTTCTGTGGTACTGGACTTTACAGTTATCCAGATGTTCGGTCTGTAAAATATGATGGACTTTCCCTAAAAGAAGATGGGAAGGTACTGTTACTCTCTGTCAAGAAATGTATTAATGCCTCAGGGTAAAGAATGATGATATCCACTATGTTTATGATGGAATGTTTGTCGTTAATAGGGACCCCGAGACATAGTTTCTGAAGATGGATGGCGGAAACTCCATCCCTTCCTGGGACAGGAAGGTGGTAAGCAGTCTGCAATAACTGCTTCCCTCTTAAGGTGGAGGATATGTGACAGGGAGCTCCTGCCACTCTTGAGGACCAACCTTTCTTGGATCTGCTGCAACAGTTCTTCTGCTTCTTAGCTTAATCTGTCCTTTACAATTTCTAGTCCATAAGGTTGGCCACCTATGAGTACCCCCCTCCCTTTTCTTGAGATATGCTATAGTGTCCTCTTTAATTTTCCTTTTACCTCTCAGGTCCTCGGACGGGAGCTTATTGTGGTGACCTCCAAGTGTACGTAAAACAGACTGTTTATTGTTGTTGGATTTAGTATGTAATATCACTATGTCATAAAATACTTCGATGTATATACCTTGTGTTTATGAAACCTGTAAATGTTGAAAATACCATGGCACTTGGTGTTTTGATAATGATAAAAAGTACTAGGTGACTATTATAGAAATTAAGCTAGTTGTGCTATATAAAGTGCATGTAAATTGTTGTAAACTTAACAAGCCAGAAATGTCATTGTGATTTGCATATATCCCATGATGCATTGCATTATGGAAGTATGTATGATGTTGTATTTCTTTGAAACTTGATTTGTTGCCAGTGCCCTTTGGGGTAACCTTTCTTTCAGTGATTCTGCACTGACATTCTTTGTCTATAGCTTTTTTTTTTCCTTTTTGGGCCCCTACTACCCAAGCAAATGGGGCTTGCATAGGGGTGGTGGCTACATCTCGACTAGTGATTTGGATCAGAGATCAGTGTCAATAGGTGCTGGCTAAATGCAGAGAAAGGACATTCATAGTCTGTTTCTGTAAACTGATGTACTGAAGAAGAAATATGCCATTGCAGAAGGTTATTTCTTGTATTTTAAATAAACATCACACAGAGATTGTGTGTTGAGCCTGAAGTTCGGTGTCTGGTCCATCTGTTATCCCAGAACCCCTCCACACTGCGGAACATCAGGGCTCAAAAGCTGACCCAGGAGCAACAAAAGTGATTTTCACAATTCTGCTATGTCACTGCAATAGACGGACCAGGTGCCCCCTCCCCTTCTCAGAGGACTGGCAAGGTGGAACCGTGAGAGAAATATTATGCTGAGCAAAACAATAACAGCAATAGGAACCCATGGCGGAGGGCCTCATCACCCTTTTGCAGGTCTTACATCATTTCATAATTAATGGTCTCTGATAAGCCATGATGCCAGGAATTGATGTTACCACAGAAAACCCCCAGGTAAAAATATATAAAACAATAACCATTAGCCCTGTAGCTTGCCAGGCTAAAAAAATCCCAGTAGGCTGTGAACTGTAATTAGCACACCAAAAAGTGTTAAAATGGGTGTGCACGTTCACTAGCGGGTGCGTGCAGGATGTTAGCATGCTAGTGTGGATATGCATGCACCAGTGAGTGTGCAAATGCAATAGTGCAAATTAATTTAATAGGGATTGCATTGTATAAATGCACCTCGTGCTGCGCAAGCACATGCACCATGAGCGTGCACTTAAAACAAAGGCAGGAGGACTGCTTAAAGAAGGAGCGCGTGCCCAGCCCCAATTTATTATTTATTTATTTGAGTATTCAGAAACAACCTTTGAGCAACATGCTCTTTTACAAAGGTTCCACGCCAGGTAATCAAAATACATAAAACTGTGAACAAGATAATAGAACAAATGATTCCAGTAAACCAAACAAAGTGAGAGATTAAAACATAGAAAATTTGTCCCTGGGCCAGAGAGTGAACAGTGCAGTAGACAAGAGCAGCTCAGAGCTAGAGCAGTGTCAGAATAGGGGGACAGGGAGATGGGAGAAGTTCGAGACAAGATGAGGGAGGAGGAGGGGGGAGGATACTGAGGAAGGAGAAATGCAAGAGGAAGGGGCTGGGGAAGTTAGAAGGTATTAACCAACCGAAGAAAAGGTAGCCAACTCAGTTAAGAAGGGGGATAAAACCTTTTATAGGTACATTTGGGAGCAAAGAAAGACTAAGGCAGGGATACTGAGGCTGAACAAAGAGGAAGGTGGTTGGGTAGAGAGCGACAGTGAAAAAGCAGGGATACTGAATGAATACATTTACTCAGTATTCACAGTGGAAAAGCAGGGGGAAATACCTAATCCGGTCAATAGAAGCACTCTGGATAGGGGGGTTGATATTAGTCCTTTCACAGAAGAAAGGGTTCTGAAAGAAATCTTAAAACTGAAGGTGGATAAAGAAATGGGGCCTAATGGGATTCACCCCAGAATTCTAAAAGAACTAAGGGAAGAACTAGTAACACCACTGACTACCCTTTTTAATAAATCATGGGAGGATGGTGTGGTACCTGAGGACTGGAGGAGGGCGGATGTGATTCCCCTTCACAAAAGTGGGAGCCAGACAGAGGCAGGAAACTACAGACCTGTCAGTTTGACCTCAGTGCTAGGGGAAATGATGTAATCACTTCTGAAGGAAAGAATTGTTGAGTACCTAGAGGCCAGTGAGGCACAGGACCAAAGGTAGCATGGATTCACAGCGGGAAGGTCATGTCAGACAAATCTAATTGATTTCTTTGACTGGGTGACCAAAGCGGTAGACCAGGGAGGGGCTGTGGACATGGCCTACCTAGACTTTAGCAAGGCATTTAACACAGTCCCGTACAAAAGATTAATAAATAAATTAGCCAGCCTGGGAGTGGGTCCCAGGGTGGTAGCCTGGGTAAAACACTGGTTGGACAACAGGACACAGCAGATAATAGTAAATGGAGTCCACAGTGAAGAAAGGAGGGTTACTAGTGGGGTACCACAGGGTTCAGTACTGGGGCTGGTCCTTTTCAATGTCTTTATAAGTGACATTGCAGAGGGACTGGAAGGCAAAGCATGTCTCTTTGCAGTTGACACAAAGATCTGTAACAGGGTTGATACACAAGGTGGGGTGGAAAGGATGAGACGGGACTTGGCATGGTTGGAGGAATGGTCAAATGTATGGCAGCTTAGATTCAATGCAAAGAAGTGCAAAGTAATGCACCGGAACAAAACCCAGGGGAAGTACACAATGGGGGTGAGATACTGACAACAACAAAATGGAAAGGGACCTGGGGTAGCTTATATCAGGCGACCTAAAGGTGGGACAGCAATGTGAAAAGGCAGTAAGGAGGGCTTGGGGGATACTGGGATGCATAGGGAAAGGCATCACCAGTAGAAAACAGGAAGGTGTTGGCCCCCTGTACAGACAATTGGTAAGACCACATCTGGAGTACTGTGTACAGTTCTGAAGACCCCATCTCTGCAAAGACATAGACAGGGTGGAGGCTGTCCAGAGGAGGGCAACCAAAATGATGCAGGGTCTGCATCAGAAGACATATGAAGAAAGACGAAAGGAACTAAAGATGTATAGCCTCGAGGAAAGGAGGGAGAGGGGGACATGATAGAAACTTTCAAATACCTCAAAGGAATCAACAAAGTCCAAGAGGGTAGCATCTTTCAGAAAAAGAGATGTGCAAAAACAAAGGGGCACAATTTGAAGATAGAGGGGGGATAACTCAGAGGCAATGTGAGGAAGTATTTCTTCACAGAGGTGGTTGTGGATACATGGAACAGCCTTCCTGAGGAGGTTGTAGAGTCAAAAACAGTGGAGGAATTCAAGAATGCATGGGACAGACATAAGGCAATTCTAGTGGGGGGTAGGAGGAAGTAGGCTGTTGGTTAACTAGGATCTGCAGCTTATCCGTTAAGTAGGGAAATGGGCAGACTAGGTGGGCCAAGCAGTCCTTATCTGCCGTCAAATTCTATGTTTCTGTGTTTCTATGTATTAGCAGGGGGTAACAGCAGGGGTGAATTTGCGGTTGGAGATGGGTGACTGTGGAGGGAGATGAAGTGAGGGGAGGTAGGGTATCAGGGGAAAGGGGTAGGTTGAGTGAAGAGGGGGTAGTAAGTACTAAAAAGGGCAAACTCTGAGTCGGGAGGGAGAGTATGAAATGGTAATTTACAAGGCCAGCCTGGGTCTAGCTAAAGTAGTAAGGTAAAGGGTAGGAGTAAGTGTCAGGAAGGGCAGATCTGAAGTCGGGGGGTTGGGGCACTGGTCTTTTGCTAGGTTAATGGCAGTCGTGCAAATAGAAAAATGGAAGTCTGTGGTGAAAAAACACCAAAAAAACTCTAATGAGTACAAAATCACAAAATAGCTGCAGAAAAGTACCAAACACAAAACCTGAGGCTAGGGGGGAGGAACCAACGTCAGAGCTGAAGGACCCCCCACAGAGACCCTACATTCCCAGAACAAATAACATTTGTACCCACAGAGACCCGACACTCCCAGAACAAATAAGATTTGTACCTACCTGTGGCACCTTTTTTCCTTTTTTTAACGGAGACCATTAAAAACACCCTAACAAGACAGAAGTAGCTCGCAATCCACATAAGGATTGAGAAAAAAGGCAGGTTATTCAATTTGAAAGCCGCACCCTAATAGGCACAATTTTAATTTAGGGGTGCTCCCTGGAAGAGGCAGCCCCAACCTACTATGCAGAACTGCAGCCCCCAAAGAAATCTTAAAACTTGAAAATCTTGAGAGAAGATAAAAGTACTGTAGCTCTGTCCCCTTCAAATGGCACAGCTAAACTGGGGAGTTGCTGCTGCTTGGAATCCTCATGTGCCCAACATTCTAAAGCTTGGGCTGTGCCATTCTCCTGCTAGGGGAGCACTATACCCAGTTGTAATATGGATATAAATGCAAGAGAAAATACGGTAATATAATTGGTGCAGATAGGTCATGTGGTCGTTCAGCAGCGGGTATTAATTTTCAAGTAATGCCCGCTACTGTAGTACCACAACTGACCAGAAAGTATCTGTGCAGTACTGAATGAAAGTGCATGTCGCGCAAGAGTGGCATCGTCCTGCCATGTATCGTTGTTTAGTGGGACAGTAATTCAAAAGTGACAGCTAGTGTCCCACCCACCCGCCCAGGCTGTCACTTACTATCCCCATGCATAGCCATTGTCTGCTGCCACATCAAGTGTCAGGTAGTCTCCATTCACATAGTCTTTGTGTGGTTGCACAGTAATTTAAAAGTGAAAGTTGGTTTCCCACTCACCCGCCCAGGCTGTCACTTATTATGTCAATGCATAGTGTGTGTAGTCGCAATGTAGACATTGCCAAGTGACACGCTAATGTAATAGTTCGGGCCTGAAACAACACAAAAGAGTTGTATGCTTTCCTGTTTAAAAAAGTTTTGTATGATTCAAACAACATGAAGTCTTGCTGTATTCTGACAATATGCAGTTAGCCCCAGCACTTGAACTGCTCCGGAGAGGAAAGAGTTAACTCTATGCCAGAGCATAGAACGTTGAGCTCGAGCTCGGTTCAGACCTCTGTCTGCTGCACTTCAAAGTGTAACTGTCAGATTCTTTACTCCGCCTAACTGAACAGTCACTCCGGATATTTCTCCTTTGGTCACAGTTCAGTCGGTTTAAAAATCATCGGTTTTACCAATACTTTTTCATGTTTTTCAGTTCAGATCCCTGTCTGTGGTACAATAAGTGCATAGGTAGTGGACTTGCTTAGAAAACTTTTACGGAAATTGTAAAAATAAGCTTTTCAACCGGTTCAACTGAACCGGTTTCCTGATAGTGTGTGTGTTTGTTTTTTCTTACAGGAATGTAGTGTGAGGTACCGGTCCTCATCAGTTTAAAAAAAAACGTGTCTCATCGTTTTTTCCAAATATCCATAACATGGTTAGAAACCAATAAGGGGGTCTTGCCTGGCAGTTGCCAAAAAAAGGGTAAGTGTTAGTTATGGCTTCGTCTAAGACATCCAAGAGAAAAAACGGGCCCACTGGGTTTCAACACTGCAGTGAGTGTGGGGAGGCCTTTGCTAAGGCTGATCCCCACAACACCTGTGTTTACTGTCTGGGTTTTAACCACCTAGAGTCAGACTGCCAGATCTGTAAAAATTTCACTAAAGCCACCCTGGACAAAAGATTGGGCAGGCTGTGGGAGAAGGAGGTCGAGAAGTCAGCTGACTTGGATGACCAGCCCGGTTTGGTTTCGGCTGAACCTGAGGGAGTGCCCACTGACCTGGGAGATACTCCCTCAGGCAAACGGAGAGCCGATCCTGAGGGGTCGGTTCCAGTGAAAAGAAAAAGAAAAGATAAATCAGCTGGTTTGGATCCAGAACTGCATCAACCGACCACTTAAGAAATTGCCTGGGTGATTAGCATAGTTGAATAGCTCCGTCTGGTTTCGACTGATCCGACGCCTTTGGGTAGGCATTCAGTTCGGTCGGTTCCTCCGGTTCAAGATTATTCCCTTGAAGACTTTTATGAAGCGGATTTGGAGGGGGATGATGATTATGATGATGATGATGGAGTGGAAGGCCTGGATGAGCCCATAGAACTGGACATCTCCCCAGACAGGCCTTCTGGTGTTTCCCCTCCTAGGCTTTCTGAGTCCCCTTCCCACTTTATGTTTTACAGGAAAGTGGCAGAAACCCTCCAGCTCCCTTTGGAAGAAGCTGTCGAGGTGCAAGAGGAGCCTGACTATGTGGAGATGATGGACATCCCAGAGTCCAAGAGGTTGTCTATTCCCCTGCACAAATCCTTTGAGAAACAGACACAAAAATTACTTAAAACTCCAAATTCTTTACCTCCTGAAGACAGAATGGACAAGAGGTATATGTTGTCAGGCTCAGGTACAGAGTACTTGTACCAGCAATGCAGCCATGTTGGGTTGTGCAGGCTGCAGCCTGTGATAAAGCTAACATAACTTTCACTTCACCCCAGATAAAGACTCCAGGACGTTGGATGCCATGGCAAAGAAACAATACATGGCATCTTCCCTGGGACTCAGGCAGGCTAATTACATGGCCTAAATGTCCTTAAAGAAACAGGAGGTGTATGCTTGTCACAGCTCAAAAAATGTCCACTTCCAGAGCAGAGTTCACTTCTTATTCTTTTTATTCAATTCCAACCTCTACATTTTGCTCCTCAGAGTTTGTTCACAAGGCATTTTTCATAAAATAGTTTCCATCTGTTTAAAAAAGAAATTCAGCATTTTAATATCACCACTTAAATTACACATACATTTGATATGTTTATAATCATTGCATGATTTTGTGTTATTAATTACCCAGTAGATTCAGTTGTTTGTTAATCATTCATTAGATATTTTCCATTAGGCTATTTTAAATCCGCTTCTGTGAAAAAATGCAACAAGCAACTATCATTAGCGCAACGCCACTCGTTCTAAGTACTGGGCAGAAAAACTCATTTACTTCAGTATCAAACTTGTTACCCCACAGCCATCCACATACCTCTTATATTTAGAGCTTTATCATTTCAAAACATCTTTCTTTTTCAGTAAATCAGAACAGTATTAAAGCAGTGGCTATCATGTATTCAGCAGATTCTTTCTTAAACTTACTTCCTTCTTTAAGGACATTTTGTATCAGTTTGCACCTTCGAGGGGGGGTTATCTAAGATAACCATTTCCCAGTTGTTTCATTGTTTAGTATATAATTACATGGCCTACACAGCCAGGTACCAGAAGTCCAGATGGGACACTGTACTGGAGCAGGCTAAGCAGACCTCTCCCCAGCTTGCCAAGGAGCTGGAGGAGGTGGCTGCTGATGGGATTGAGGCATCAAAAATCCAATTTCATGCTGCTGTGGACTCCAATGATGTGTCATCAAGAGTCATGGCTACATCTGTGGCTCTTCGGAGACTAGCTTGGCTCAGAGGTACTAGCCTATCACAGGATACCAAGGCTAAGGCTATGGATTTTCCTGTTGTCAATAATTCTCTGTTTGGGGAGCAGACAGAGATTTATATGAAAAAGATGGATGAGTACAGGACCACCTGCAGGAGTGCACAAGGAAAGGCAGGCAGCTCCTCAGAGGCAGCAAGCTAGGGGCAGGGGCAGGCCCTTTCACAGGCCTTTCTACAAGGCACAGGCCTCCTCTCCTTTTTCCCAGAGGGGGTTATTCAGAGGGAGAGGCAGAAGGGGGAAGAGCAGGGCTGCATCCTCCTCTCAGCTTAAGGCTCCTGTCAAACAGACACCCTGATGTGTCAGCCCGGGTCGACTCCCCAATCCCTGTAGGAGGCAGGCTGGCTTACTAATTCCAGGACTGGAAGTCTGTTACATCAGACAAGTGGGTCCTGGAGGTAGTAAGCTAGGGTCTGGCCCTCAGCTTCAAAAAATTTCCAAAGCTAAGGGCCAGATCCTTTCCACCTGCGAACATCTCCAAAACCATTGCCCTAGAGGTGGAGGTTTCATCTCAGCTGGCTCTCAGAGCCATAGAGAAAGTTGCTACAGTTCACAGGGGCAAAGGTCTGTATTCCAGAGACTTCCTTACCCCCAAAAAAACAGGGGAGTGGTGGCCCATCCTAGACTTAAGATACCTAAACAAACATCTAATAAAGCCAAAGTTCAAAATGGTGACTCTGGGAATAATTCTTCCCTCTCTAAGGCCAGGGGACTGGCTAGCCTCCCTGGACCTAAAGGATGCCTACTTTACATTCCCATCAGGTGCTCCCAAAGAAAGTACCTCAGGTTTGAACTGCCTTCAGGTCATTACCAGTTCAAAGCAATGCCTTTCAGCCTAACATCAGCTCCAAGGGTATTTACAAAGTGCCTAGCAGTAGTAGTGGCCTTTCTAAGGAGACAAAACATCTCCATATTCCCATACCTGGATGATTGGCTCATAGTGGGTCAGTCTCCAGACCAAGTCAAGTCAGATTTACAAGTGACCCAACAAGTGCTCACTTCTCTAGGATTCCTCCTCAATCTTCCCAACTCAGTTCTTGAGCCAGTACAACTCTTGAACTTCATGGGGTAGAATTAGATACTGTCAAAGCAAGAGCGTTTCTCCCCTTGACAAGGGTAAGGGCCATTATAGAGCTGGCTTCCTCTTTCCACCTTCTGGTATCTCAACCAGCAAGGCATTTCCTTCAACTTCTGGGCCACATGGCAGCTTCCACTGCAGTGGTCCAAGGTGCCAGATTTCAGATGAGGGACATCCAGTTTCATTTGAGGGCTTTTTGGTCTCAGAAAAAAGATCCTCTAACTAAGCTTCTTCCAGTGACTCAGACCCTGATCCAGGCTCTGCAACGGTGGCAGGATCAGGACAATCTCAGGCAAGGAGTCCCATTCATCAATCATTCTCATTCTGAGGTTCTAACCATGGATGCTTCTCTCCTGGGGTGGGGAGCTCATCTAGGAGCTCTCACAGCTCAGGGAGTGTGGTCCACTCAGGAGTCTCTTCTCCACATCAATCTTCTGGAGCTCAGGGCAATGTACCTGGCTCTGCAAGCCTTCTCAGAATCAGTACAGAACAAGGTGGTTCTGGTCAGGACAGACAACACCACCACCATGTGGTACATCAGCAAGCAGGGAGGCACTCGGTCTACAGCTTGTGCATGGAAGCCATGAAATTATGGTCTCTGGTTTATTCTCTACAGACCTCTTTGGTAGCAGTCCACCTCCCAGGGAAGGACAATGTGCTAGCAGATGCATTGAGCAGAATTTCCCAGGGCCATCACGAATGGTCCCTGGATCCCCTAGTGTTAAAAGTGATATTTTCACATTGGGACACTCCAGAGATATATCTCTTTGCAGTCCCAGACAATCACCAACTTCCTCTTTTCTGTTGCAGACCCCCAGTCTTGGGTTCAGTCCTTCTAGATACTCTGATTCTGGATTGGGAAGGGATATTTCTGTATGCCTTCCCTCCTTTTCCTCTACTGTTCAAGGTCCTGGTCAAGATAAGGTCACAATCTTGCAAAGTGATCCTGATTGTTCCAGATTGGGCCAGGCAGCCTTGGTATGCCCTGTTGCTGTCCCTAGCAGTCCATCTTTCCATATGTCTTCTCTGGAATCACAACCTATTAACCTCCTCTCAGGTGAGGATCTGGTATCCCAACCTTTGGTCTCTCAATCTCAAGGCATGGCTCTTGAAGAGTTAGAGTATGCAAATTTGCATCTGTCTCAATGGGTTCTGGACAGTCTCAAAGCTTCTCGAAAACCTGCCACCAGGAAAACTTACAACTCCAAATGGAAAGATTCAGCATTTGGTGTTCCAAGAAGCATATTTCCCCAGATACTGCTGACTTGTCTACAGTTCTGGATTACATGGTTTATCTTAATGGCCTATGCCTCAGACCAGCTATCCTCAAAGTACACTTGTCAGCTGTTTCTGCTTTTCTGTCAGTGGGAAAGCCCTCCTCACTGGCATCTCATCCTGTTTTCTGTAAATTTTTCAAGGGATTGCTACATACCAATCCCCCTTTTAGGGATCCTACTGCTGCTTGGGACCTTAATGTTTGCATTGCTCAGCTTATGCAACCACCTTTTGAGCCTTTGTCTTCAGCAGAGCTTAAGTACTTGACTTGGAAAGCTGTGTTCCTGGTAGCTATTACTTCTGCCAGACATATAAGTGAATTGCAAGCTCTGTCAGTGGAGCCTGATTTTATTTCATTCCATAGGGATAAGGTGGTCCTTAGAACCAACAGGAAGTTCTTACCCAAAGTGGTTTCAGATTTTCATCTGAAGCAATTCATGTCTCTTCCTGTGTTCTTCACTGATCATTCTTCTTCAGGAGAGAGAAGATTACACAGTTTGGATGTTAAAAGAGCTCTTAGCTACTACACTGAGCGTACTAAGGCACTCAGGTTTGACTCCCTGCAGTTGTTCCTCACTTATGAGGAAGTGGGAAAGGGCAAACCTACTACTAAGAGAATTATTGCCAGGTGGATTGTCTCTTGTATACAGTTCTCCTATGAAAAGCTAGGTAAAGTACCCCCCTCAGGCCTGAGGGCTAATTTGACTAGAAGTACAGCTGCTTCTCTGGCTGCTGCCAGAGATATACCCTTATTAGAGATATGCAAAGCAGCCACCTGGAAAACAGTCCATATATTCACCAAGCATTACTCTCTGGATATCCAGGCTAGGAGTCATGCTCGGTTTGGTACAGCAGTACTGCAGAGCCTGTTCCCAAAATAGGTTTGATTCCCTCCTCCATGGAGGTACTGCTTGGTAGTCTGCATATGTCAGAATACAGCAAGACTTCATGTTGTTTGACGAAAAAATTACTCACCTTAGTAACTGTGTTTCTTCTAATGGAGTCTTGCTGTATTCTGACCTCCCTCCCTCCCTGCCTCCCCTCTCAGAATCTGGTTTTTAGGAAGTGGGCTGGCAGGCGTAGTGTTGCACCTCAGGAGTGTACTTGCCACTTCTCCTTTTTAGCCAGGGGGAGTGGGTTATTGTTATGATTTGTTAATTATTTTGTTCACTACCTAGTTTTTGTTTTGTATTTCTTGACTTGAGTCTTTTGGGGATCCAAAATATTGGTTGCCTTTTTGGCTAGTAAAACTGTTACAATTTCCACATAGTAAGGATAGTTAGTATTAGCTCGTAAGAATCTGACGGTTACACTTTGAAGTGCAGCAGACAGAGGTTTGAACCAAGCTCGAGCTCAACATTCTATGTTCTGGCATAGAGTTAACTCTTTCCTCTCCAGAGCAGTTCAAGTGCTGGGGCTAACTGCATAATGTCAGAATACAGCAAGACTCCATTAGAAGAAACACAATTACTAAGGTGAGTAATGTTTTCATTTAGTAGTTGTAACCTCAAGTTCTGTTGTAGTACGCATCAAAAGTATATGAAAGTAGTGTGGTACAAATCACTGTTCTCCATCTGTTGCAGACTTACACAAATATGCTAATGAAAAGCAGTGCTATCCCAGAGTCATGAAATACTACACTATGTGCTGCATTTTCGAGGACATTAATGGCATGTTCTTAGTGATAGTGAGAGGTTTAAACGTGTTATTATTTCTATATTTCATGTTGGATGTACAAGACTAGTTAATGAGAATGGCAACCACCATATAAGTAAACATTATTTTAGCAAAAACGACGTGAAGAAATATGCAAATGAGATGGTAGCATATTCCACACTTCCTATTTTACTGTAACGTTGTATGATTTTCAAGTGGTTTAAGGGAATTCTGCCACAAATGTTTAAAAATGTGAATGCTGCATTTAAATATTACATGCTCTGTATCATAATTAATAGAGTTTGTCAACACTGGTAACCACAATATAAAATATGTGGTTTTAGGGAAAACTTCATAATCAATATTTGTTAGATAAAGCATGTCCCAATCAAACATATTTTCATGTACTTATTGAATTATTTAAGTATTACCATTTCTGTCAAGTAGATATATTTCTACATATATTTTCCATGTTACAAGCGCATTAAGCCCTTTGAAAGGAGACTTCTACTAGGGAATTAATGCATGGTTGGGTGGTTGTAGGCACTCGGCCTTCAGCCTTATGCCACCCCCCAACCACGCATTAATTCCCTAGTAGAAGCCTCCTTTCAAGGGACTTAATGCTTACTTGTTATGATTACCCATTGACAATGTGGAGCGCTACAGAAACATACCTTTACTCTGATCCAGCAGAGGTCAGCAAAAGGTTTTGGTCCATAAAAGTGGACTTTACTAGGCAACAAATGGACACTGCTGTAGAAGAAGGAGAATAAGGGCAAGTGTTAAATATGGGTACTTGAAATACTATTACATTTACTGCTTCTTATGGTGCAGGATATGGTAGTTTGTTACTGAGTAGCAGAGCAAAACTTTATAAATCAGTGCCAGTGGCACAATGATGTTAGTTTGCACATCTTCAGTTTTATTAAAGGAAGAATGTTGGCAGGCTTCGTCGTTGGCAGAATGGGGGAGGGCTGAGAAGTCCTGGCTCTCAAAATGACTGCCAAGTTTAGCAGGCTGCATGCCTGCATAATGGCAATCTACCACATAGTTTTAGATCTGCTGCTCGCATTGACTGACCCTAGCCTCTGCAAGTTACATATGTGGTTCACATGAAAGTTTTCTAAGGTTTACTTCATTTCAAGCATAAAGCTATTGTTATAGCTGTTATTAGATTGTATGGATATCAGTCACAATTTTATGTTGGTATAAGTAATCATAACAACCTTCAGTAGTAAAAGTTTTTTTCATTTTCTTTTTTTGTATTTGTTGTAGCTCCCCTGCGCCTCCATCCTCTACTCCTTTGGGCCAATTGCCAAGGATGCTCTTCCCCCGTGGCTCCAGTGCTGATCCCTGACCCCACATCGCAGCCACCTCAGGGTAACCCCACATAACCCTTCTTTGGGTGGGTTCTCCTCTTCTGAGGAGGAAGGGCCTGGCAGCCAATTGCATTGGCCCTGGGTGCTGCTGCGGTCAGATCGGCTTCTTGGAGGTCCGGGAAGGCACTGGTCCTGGCGGCCATCTTCTGGCAGTGTGGAGGCACTATTTTCTGTGTTTTTCCTCCTCTGGTTCCCTGTGTGTCGCATCTGTACTTCCCGTGGTCTCCACCGGGGATCGCTACAGAGTGATGCCTCTCCCTAGCCCGCCCCAGGAGAGGAGAGCAGTCCTCTGGATGCTCAAACCTTCTCCTTCCCCTGCCGATCCCCTGGCACCCGAGTCTGTTCCCGAACCTGGGTCGCTTGTATGGTTCAAGGTAAGGCGCCAGCACCTTAACCATCTGCACCACCGGGCTAGCGTTTTTTCATTTTCATCGAGCTAGCGGAGGATGAAAGTAAACTGTTCAGTCCTGGTGGGGGTGGGGTTCATCTGAGCGCCAGTGGTTATTTTGAGACTGAACTCTTCAGTTCAGGGATGCATGAACTCTAACACTGCACGTGACAGTGTTTTGTGGTGCTTTTGCACCAGGACTTAATTTCTGAACTGGTAGACATAATATCATCTATGTTCAATGCTACATGGTTATGCAGGATGTATTTCTTCATTATATGTGTAAAAGCGCCTCTCCTCTGTAGTAACAAAGGAAGAAGAGTGTATTGATTCTAGTCATTAGATTCTATATACATTTTTACTACACTCAGAACCAAGAACGTATTTTCATTGTTAACTCCACACCTGAATTAAATAGAAATCAATGCAACTTTGAAAATGAATAAAAAAAAATAAAAAAAAGAGAAGTAGACAAAGAACCTTGTCCTGTCCTCCCTTTCACCTGACAAGGTAGGGAACTGTTTACTGTATTTTATTTTGGTTAGAGGTTTGTCTGTTTAGACAGCTTTTATGTGTTGGTTAGTGAAAGGACGGACAGTACAATCTATACGGATCTACTTTCACGTACTTAGGGGCACAGCGTGGACAAAAGTGACTAGAGAGCTGTTGCTGTCCGGAATGTTCACATGTCCTTGAGCTGTGCCACATTTCCCTTAGTAGGGGTGCACTTCACCCATTTGTTCTGAATACCCATTGACAGTTTGGGAGCTAACAGAAAAGGACATTTTATTTATTTGAGATTTCGGAATTAACAACCTTTGAGTCAGGGACTCATTTCCAAAGACTCCACGTCACAATTACAAAACTACACTAAGTATGAAGAACTTTCTTCTTTGATGCAGATAAGAACTGAATGCTGTTGTCATACAGATGTGAAGTTCTGACTCCTAACTGGTGAGCAACATCATTACTGAAGAACACTCGGCGGGGAAGAAAGGAACTGAGGTGACTGAGGGCTGGTGCTGAGGTAATCCTGTGCGGTGAGCTCCCCCTTGCGGTGCTGCAAATGTGCACAGCTTACCTCGACGCCAGCCCTCCTAAAAAGTTCTGGCTCCAGCAGGGTCCTAGCACCTCTGGCTCAGAACTCATTTGTGTGAATCAGTAGTGAAGACTGATTCCTGGAAGATCGCCAGATCTACCCCCTCATCGACATCCAAGAGAGGGATGACTCCCTAGGCATGGCATTCCCTTAAGCTGAGACTGTCATGGGGCTTGTGCGCGGGATCTGGCACCATCACACCTCCTACCCAGCCCCCTCGCCATATGGACCACAAGTATTCAAAGCATATTGGGGGTCTCTCTGGGCTCTCAGAGCATTCTTCAGTCAAGGAACTTGTCTCAAACTTCAGAAAATTGAAGGTCCAGGAAGATGTGAACATGCCACAAGACAAGGAGTCCAAGAAGCAGGACTTCCTAGCCTGTAAGGACTATGTGGCAGCCTCCTTGGGTCTATGTCTGCCCAGCTATGTGGCTATTATGGCTAGGTTTGGGCATGCCTTTTTTTGATTTAGTATGCTATATAACCCCTTGCACCTGACCAGCAACTATCAGTCCTGCTGCTCTTTCCAGGACTGTCACCCACAATCTCCAGTACTTACCTCCACTCTGTGTTTCCCTATGGATGACCCCCCCCCAAGAAAGGGCTGCTGGAGATCAACCCCCTACTCCCCCCCAACAGAGTTAAAATGTTGGGCCTGGCACAGGAGCATGATCAGCAGTACAGATGTGTGGCAGATGGCATTCTGTGCATTCGGGGCCATTTTCCTTCCCCAGCCCACAAATGTCAGAAGACCTTGAAGTGATGCACTAATGAATGCAGAGCATGCAACATGCATCAGAGTGCTGGTGTGCCCCCCCAAATTGTGGAGGGTTTGCGGTCATCCGCCAGGGTCTCCAATGCCTGAGCATGGTGAGGGCAAGGAGAACTCTGTCCTTCCACAGAACCAGAGGTTCTGGGAGTAGGCCCAGCAGAAAGGCGTAATGATCTGGACTTGGAGGCATGCATGTGAGACCTGCATCAAGATGTACAGATCAAATGATCCCACCTCAGCTTGTGGTTCTTAAGGCTACGATGGTCTATGGAGAAGCAGATATCACATGCATCCATGTTGTGCTCCAGTGTAAGACAGGCCATACAGGTCTGATGCTGGTCGTGAACAGCCTTCAGTTTCTCACAGGGGCAGCTTCATATGATGGGAGGCTGTTGGACTTTCTGTGAGATTTTACACCTTTCTTACAGCTTCAGCATCCCAGTAAGATAACAAACACAACTAACAATGCAAATAAAGGGAAAATTGCGGTGGCACAGTTAGAGAAAAGCATCGAGTAAAACTACGGTGCTGCACTTCCATGGTATACACTCAACAATGGGAAGAAAAGAACTGAGGTTAGTGAGGGAGCTAGCAATAGTTAATGGTTGACTGCAGCACCACATGGCGGGTGCACAAGCACTATTGCCGGCCCACTGGCAAAAGCTTTGCTCCCATGGAGTCCTAGTGCTTCTGGCAGAGCCATAAGTGGGATTTCAATGGTGAAGATTGATTCTTAGAAGATCCCTGTGTTTCTTTCCTGAGGAGGTACAGGTGAGATAGCCTGCTTGTGCATAAGCAACTGAACCTCCTCTAGCAGAAGGGACAAGTGGCCCAGGGCAGGTGGTGGATGTACTAGAGGGGTAGACAGCAGCTCCAGAGCATGCCCCATTTCCACTATTTCCAGGTCCCACTCATCCAGCATGATCTCCCTCCACTTTGGAAGATGAAGGGAGATCTTTCACCCTAACTGCACACCATGAGGCAGCAGTGGAGGGAGAAGAGGTGTAGAGTCAGAAGGCACGGAGGGAGGCAGAGGAACTGCCTTGACTGATACCTTTGAGTGCCTTTTCGTGGGCACCTGGTGGAAGGGGACTTCCACCACAAGCCCAGTGTTGCTGATGGGAGGCCTGACCTCCACAGGCAGCAGACTTATGAAATTAGCACCTACCACGCCCTCTGGTGGGCTGAGGGGGTCAAAGATTTGAGTGACCTTAAAGTCATTTTGAAGGATTGAAGTTCATGCAGAAGATTTTCTAGATCACCTTAAAACAGCCTGGAGCCTCTGAAAAGGAGCATTCAGTTTGGCATGTTGTACACCAGTGGCAAATCCAGCCACACAAAGCCAGGAATACCTCTGAAGGTATATGCCAGAGACGGCAGCCCTGGAAAAGTCATTAGAAGGATTACATCCAGAGTGTTACAGATGCTTGCCGGTATCTGCACTGGAGGCAGCTTCAGTAAGTCATCTTTGTCAGGACCATAACACAGAGCATGAATTGTAGACAGCAGGTTTCCACAGGCTATTCTGGTATTTAATCACATGTTCCTGGTAGTTTGCAATTCTTAGGCTTAAGGATTGTAGAGTGTATGTGCAACACACTGCTACTACCCATAAACTGTTTCACAACCCTGCAACACAGGTAATGCAGGTTTTAACTGGGGCTGTGGTGGGATTTGTACCAAACCTCTACCCCTTTCAAGCTGGCTTTTTTTAACTTTATTGATTTTACAATAGACATACAGTAAAAATGTTCCTGATACAGTACATTAGGATTCATTCTTTAAGATTCCACTTGAGGGTGCCACCCCTCTTAATACATGCAGCATGGGTTCTTGGGGGGATCATGTGAAATTAATCTGATTGATTTCTTTGACTGTGTCGTTAAGATAGAAGACAAGAACCAAGCACTAGACATCCTCTATCTTGATTTCAGCAAGGCATTTGACTCTGTGCCCCACAAAGGGTTAATCAGGAAGTTGGTGGATGTTGGAGTTGGGGAAAAGATGGCCAGATGTGTGGAAAACTGGCTGAGGGACATAACCCAGAGGGTGGTTGTGGGGGACAGTATCTGGCACCAGAGAGGTAACCAGTGGGGTCCCGCAGAGCTCAATATTGTTCAGTGTCTTCATCAATGACATTAAGGATGGAATTAAGGGCAAAATGTGCCTATTCACAGATGACACCAAGCTCTGCAGGAGAGTAGACACAGCTGAAGGGATACAGAACCTACAGGAAGATCTGGAAAAGCTGGGGAGGTGGTCCAGGATCTGGCAGCTTGGCTTCAAAGCCAAGAAATACAAAGGTATGCACATTGGAGCCAAGAATCCCAGGACAGAGTACTCCCTGGGTGGACAAGTATCTGCAACAGTGGAGAAGAAGGACCTGGGAGTGATGATCACTAGTGACCTGAAGCACTTCACACAGTGCAAGAAAGCAGCAGGAAAGGCAAACAAGATGCTGGGATGCATATCTAGGGGGAGCAGTAGTAGGAAAGAGAAGGTTATACTGACTTGTACAGGTCACTAGTAAGGCCGCATCTAGAGTATGGCGTTCAGTACTGATGCCCACACCTCAAAAAGGACATTAACCTGCTGGAAAAGGTCCAGAGGAGGGCTACAAAGATGATCGTGGGTCAGCAGGGTAAGGCATACAAAGAGATGTTGAGGGCATTGGGACCTTCAAGTACTTGAAAAGGATAAATAAGGTTGATAAGGAGAGTCTCTTTAAGCTAAGTGGCAACCATAACACAAGGGAGCACAGTCTTAATCTGGAGGGTGGGAGGTTTAGGAGGGCGGTCAGAAAGCACTTCTTCATAGAGAAGATAGTGGACATTTGAAATGCGCTGCTGAAAGAGGTCATCTCGTTGAAGACAGTGGCCAGCTTTAAGAAAGGCTGGGATAGGCATAGGAGAAAGGTAAGAATCATGGGTAGGGAGGATGGGAGGAGTGGGGAAGGAGGGCAGGGATATTAGCTCAAGCTGTGAACCCTGCAATACGAGCAGACTTGATAGACCAAATGGCCTTCATCTGCTGGCTTCTTCATATTAAGGAGATAAACGATGGGCATGAGTATGATATGGAAAATATTTTCACTCCTTTAGAGTGACCTCTGGATATTAACGAGTGGTGAAGCCACAAGTGAGTATGCAGTGGCCACTGTGCAAGAGTGAAAATATTTTCCATATTACAGAAGTGCACATCATGTGTCCTAGTTATACAATAGGGACGTGATAACTGCAGAGAACTCCAGTTTTCACACTCTGATGATGTCAGCAGAGTATGACATCTCATGGTGGTGGTTTTATGCTGAAATAAAGAATGGCATATCATCTCACCCTATTGTATAAGTTTGTATATTAAATGATTTGTACTGTGTCTATTAGATACATCCTTGGAGGATTTTCAGTAAAAACATTGTATTGCAAAGTATTATCTAATCGTTATTTGCTATTCAACCAGCCCATGAGCTGCATGTTATTTAAATTCCATTAATTTGATCCAAAAGATACAAATTCCAACTCCTTTGCTAAGGAGAAAAGTGTTCATGGTTTTATCAATGAATGGCACCAAACTGGTAACATCAGAAATGTGTTTAGTTAATCTGAAACTACAGTATGAGCCCTTATTATAAAAGTGCTTATGGGGCTATGATTTAAAACTTCCATCTGTTAGTTTAAGTAATAAAACCTTAGGGGAGAATGCAACAGGGCGTTCCTGGTCTCCTGAATGAGTACTATAACTTTTGAACACTGTAACACCAACAAGATAATGACAGTACAGATTTATTTAAACAACGGCGGCACCATATCAAAAGTCATATGCAAAATATTCAGATTTGCAATTTGAATCTTAGAAACTTAGCAGGAGGTAACCATAAATGTGGGGTAAGTTCTTTTCTATACCACCAAATCCTATCTTAGTGTCACTAACTGCAAACCTGCTGTTCAGTCAAATGGTACACTGATCAGGTCTCTCTTTTTTCAGCTTCGTCTTGGTCCGATTGATCCGTAGAGTCTCCGTCTCAGCTTATGTTTCTGAGCCCATTTCAGAGCTTCAACAGGGTCTGAAAAAATACAAACTTTCCCCTCAATCAGGATGTGCAGTTGCTCTGGAAAGAGCATGTTGTGTGGAATTTGTGCCTCGCAAAGGAGAGTCGTCGTATCTTTTCTTCATTTGCCGGGTGGCAAAACTTAGGCCTAGATATAGCTGTACTTGGACCTTTTCATGGAGCATCATTTTTTTCTTTCTGGCCAGAGCTAGTATGAGATCCCTTGAGCCAATGCCATCTAGAATTGCCACTACAGCTCTGGGGGCTTCCATGTTGGTTTGCCTGCCCCTCGATGCAACAAGGTAAGCCTTCTGGATTTGGATGCACCTGTTGGAAAAGGGTTGCCCCAGCTGCTGTTCCAGCCACTCCGAGCGAAATAGGATTAATTGGTCCCCCTCGCTCCATTCAGGCATCCCAATGATGCAGAGATTTGTGGCCCTGGCTTGGTTTTCAAGCATTTCAAGCCAGGTTCTCAGGTAAGTATTTTCCTTTACCAGGTTAGCTGCAGTCCCCATAGCTGCTTCTGAGCATTTGTGAGACTCTGACGCTTCTATCTTAATCAGTTTGACTTCTGCTTCTATCATGTTTACCCTGGCTGTCAAGGAATCACATTTTTCCAACAATCTGGGTACAATGCTGATGGGTCTACTGATATTATGGCCCAGAGTTTGTAATGTCTCTTCCCCGCTTATGCCTTCCTCTGTAGTGATACAGCCTTGTGTGGGCCTTGTGGCAGGGGGTCCGGGAGCATTTTTACTTTTTAGTCCATCTTGTGGCCCTTTGTCTTTCTTTGGATTCCCCATTGCTATTCTCAGATGATTCTGGTTTTCAAATTTATAATCCTCATTGGTCGGTGTCACCAAAAAAGGTACTTATTTACACTTATTTTGTTTGTTTTGTATGGAGCTGTAGTTTCAGACAACCGCCTTGCTTGGGCTCAACAGTGCCCCCCAATCTGGCCCTTTTAAACCTCACTGCACTGCTTGTTCTGGGTGTTGAATATACCTCAGGGTCAGGAGTGTTAACAGGCAACACCTCAGACCAATAAAGAGAGAGAGAGAGAGAGAGAGAGGCAGGCAGAGGTTACTATTTCAGTTAGACGCAAGTGGAGACAGAAAGAGACTGAACTGCATTGTTTGTTAACCTGAATACAAGCAGTTTGTTTTTTGTATTATGTATTTATTGACTTTTGCAAGCAAACGCTTACAAAGCACAAACATCCACAAGTGGATCCAGAAAACATTAAGCATCCAGAATAACATTATGCAAACAGTAAAAGTACAAAGAGAACCACCCCATTTGATACAACATGGGGAAGGGGGGGGAGTAACAGATAGATATCATAACAGTAAGTAAATCTAGAGCTCACAGCCCAGGAAAATCCCAGGGGATAAGCATGCAAATTAGGTGCCAGAAATGTCTAACTGACCTGAAACCAGATGGTTAGATAAATCCCCAGAAGCACTACATATATGGATAACAGAAGCTTTCCAAGTGCAAGAGAAACACAAATAAACATTATAACCCCAAACCTAAGTAAACCTTGTACAATTATACATAAAATGGGACAAAGATAGTCTGCTGTCTAAATCAGCATGTCAGCAGAACAAAAGACCCACTATCGAGAGTTCCATAAACAGTCCCAACATAGCACTCCATTAAAGCATGAAACGAGCCATCAGCATTCCGCCTCATATAATATCCAAGAAGTCTGCCTTAAAGAATTGGAATCATGCAATCCCCAGTCCAACATGTTCAAAACTGGTACATCTGCCCCTATAAGGAGAAATCAGCAGGCATGCTCATTATACTCTACAGTCCACCTCCTAAATGAGGAATTGGATCAGTCCTCATCGTTCTCCCGCTCAGTGTGGCTTATCATTTTTTCAGCATCCTTAGGCTCCGTAAACATATAAAGCTTGCCATTCCATAAGAGCCAAAGTCTCACCGGGAACAACAGCTGATGCTGTACTTTAAACTGATGGAGGTGACTCCTGACTCCATTGAAGGATTTACGGCACTGGTGTGTGCTAAATGAAAGGTCCAGGAACAAAGAAAGCACTGCTTCCCTGTACTTCATCTGCCAGGGCCGCCTTGTCGCAGAAAGGATATGATCTCTATCTCCCACTCCCATGCAAACTAGGAGCAGGGTCCAAGGGGTAGTTGATTCCACAGGCATTCTTTGGCGGGTGATTCTATAGATCTTCTCTAGAGAAATCTGAGGATCATCCTCCGTAAGTCACTAGAGCTGAGGTAGGATGAACGAGCAAACTACAAAGCATCTTTCCCCTCCACTGATTCCGGCAAGTCAAGTATCTGGATATTTCATTCCAGTGCCTGATTTTCCACCAGCTCAAGCCTCTGTCTCAACAGTTAATTCTCTTTAATGACTTTGGTGGTAACACCCATAGTTTTATTAAGATTAGCTTCCGTCTTTGACGAGGCCTGATCCAACAACTCCACTTTTGTCTTGAGGGCTGTAACCCAGGAGGGTAAGTGTGTCAAATTTGCGGTCAAGCTCTTGGACCATTCTAAGCAGTTGTCCCAGAGCTGCATTAACTGTGGCCAGGGTCACTTCATCCGCATCACCCGAGACCCATGTCTTAGCAGTCATCTCAGGCCATTCCTCACGTCTCCACTTCAGCTGGAAAAAGTCGGCAGAAGCCGCAGGAGCGCCCTTTGTCTTCCCCATGAGACACGCCGGGGTGTAGATTAACAAGGCAGATAAACTAGGAAGCACCAAAAAAGTCACATAAAACAGATTTAGTATCTTTAAATTAAATGTTTCTCAGGAGCTCATGGAAAGTACTGTTTCTAACCCCAGTAATACTCGGGTATTCATAACTTCTGCAGTGACCCTTTAAGACAGAACTGCCCCGAGAGAATGGAACACGTGCAAATGATGGAACCTTTTGCAGGTACAGTAAAAACTTCAAATGCTGCCTTGAACTAAATGCCTTAGTTCTAAACCTCTCAGATTTCATTCTCCGCTTGTCAAGTCTAGAGACTAGGAGTTCCTCTCCTCAACTTCTATCTGTGACGTGAAGGCACTTTTATAAGTATCTTTTTTTCTTTCATTTGCTGCCTTTTACTTTTTGTAATCATAGCTAAACCATAGTTTTAGAGTTAAATTTGTATTATCGGTTCTTCCTGGTTCGGCATAATCGGTGGGGAACTGGGATATTTTAGTTTAGATTGGAGTTTTCTGACTAAAAAACTCTTTGTTAGTTTAGTTTATTTTTATTTAAAAACATTGTTTTTGGTAACCGCTTTATCCTTTTTTCATTTTTTCTGCAGTTCCTATTAGTTACTTTATTGGTTCTGGAACCAACCACAACTGCTAAATATTACTTAAAATTTAAAATCATTTAATGGTTGGAATTTTTTATCACTTCACAATAAAAATGTTTGAAAAACCTAAAAAAAACAACGGTGAACCTGGTTTTAAAAACTGTTCTGATTCTGGGGAAGTATTTGCCAAGGCAGATAAACATAGAAACATAGAATTTGATGGCAGAAAAGGACCGCTTGGCCCACCTAGTCTGCCCATTTCCCTACCTAATGGATAAACTGCAGATCCTAGTTAACCAACAGCCTACTTCCTCCTACCCCCCCCACTAGAAGTGCCTTATGCCTGTCCCATGCATTCTTGAATTGCCCCACTGTTTTTGACTCTGTGACCGCCTCAGGAAGGCTGTTCCATGCATCTACAACCCTCTCGGTGAAGAAATACTTCCTCACATTACCTCTGAGCTGTCCTCCCTCTGTCTTCAAATTGTGCCCCCTTGTTCTTGCACATCTCTTTTTCTGAAAGATGCTACACTCTTGGACTTTGTTGATTCCCTTGAGGTATTTGAAAGTTTATCTCATGTCCCCCCTCTCCCTCTTTTCCTCGAGGCTATACATCCTAAGCTCCTTTAGTCTTTCTTCATATATCTTCTGGTGCAGACCCTGCACCATTTTGGTTGCCCTCCTCTGGACAGCCCACACCCTGTCTATGTCTTTGTGGAGATGGGGTCTCCAGAACTGTACACAGTACTCCAGATGTGGTCTTACCAACTGTCTGTACAGAGGGATGACAACTTCCTATTTTCTACTGGTGATGCCTCTTCCTATGCATCCCGGTATAACCCCAACCCTCCTTACTGCCTTCTCACACTGCTGGCCCACCTTTAGGTCATCTGATATGGCTACCCCAGGTCCCTTTCCATTTTTGTTGTTGTCAGTATCTCACCCCCATTGTGTACTCTTCCTCTGGGTTTTTGTTTCCCATGTGCATTACTTTGCACTTCTTCGCATTGAATCTAAGCTGCCATACATTTGACCATTCCTCCAACCTTGCCAAGTCCCTTTTCATCCTTGCCACCCCACCTTGCGTATTAACCCTGTTGCAGATCTTTGTGTCATCTGCAAAGAGACATACTTTCCCTTCCAGTCCCTCTGCAATGTCACTTATAAATGTAACCTCCAGTCGGCACTAAACTGAGAGGGCTACTACCCCTGCCTGTGTAGCTAGTGAATAGGTTGAGGGGCTTGGGTCCTATGACACGGTGCCTCCATTTTTATAAGTTGAACTGGAGAGAAAGGTGTCACTCAGCATGTTGGCTAGGTTCGGCTAGTCTGCACAGGGGCCCCAAGTAACTCCGGACACAGGAAGCAATAACTGTAATGTCTAATACCAGAAGTTGGGATTCTAAAGTGTGGCTTTTATTCAATCCAACAGAATAACAAAGCATAGATGGATCCCCACAGGGCTACTCTCCTGGTAATGCAGATTTATGGAGATCAGAACACATACTCTTTACACTGAAACCCTCAGGTTTCGAAACACTCTGGGCATTCGGCCCTAACTCAACTCTTTTTCGGTTTCCCTGGCTTGGCTCCCTTGCCAGCCCTCTGGACTACCTTCCTTCCATGGCTCGGCTCTCATGCCAACCCTTTGGACACTTTCCATATAGCATGGAACATTTTTCGGTGTCTCCCTAAACCACCTCTGAGCACTTCTGGCTCCATCAGGGAATCTTCGTCAATCCCACATCTGGGTACTTTTCTCAGGCATTGACCAAGTACCTGAGAGAAAGCAACAGGTGTCCCAAAGCAAACCCGTAGAGGTGAATTTGGTTACTATTGATGGGGGGGGGGGGGCTCCCACCTCTTGCTCCCATAATTCATACCCGGCCATTTCTCTGGACTTTCACACCTCATCCTCTGAAAACACTTTACTGTGTAGATTCTCTATAAATGTATGTCACATTTAATCTACTGTTCTTCCATCCCATTTGTGCTGAACTTGAAACATACTTAAATAGTGGCTGTGTCCATTGCTCTAGACACCCACAGAGTTAAGCAGTCCAATTCCCACAACGTTAAACACTGTACTTGGCTGTCTTTTCCTGACCCCACAGTAACAGTCACTTAACTTCATCTTGTCTCAGGTGACAACACAGTGGCCCTTTATCAGACCAGACTCACCCCTTGGTTGCAGGTGCCCCACAGGCTTTTTCTCTTCAAAGAAATCTCATCCAAACTTTTGGTGCCTCAGCACAAACTCAAAATTAAGGCAGCTTCTTCTTCCCCTAGCCGGACCAGGGGGATTGCCCTTGGAAGTAGGCTGACTCCTTCCCCCCATCCCCACAGGGATGGGACCCTGAACCACTGGAAGTGGTCTCTGCCACTTCACTTTGCTCTTCTTGTGTTCCTCTTCAGGTGAGAACACACACCTCTAGCAAAAATATAGCTCTTTGTCAGAGCTGAGGGCTATGAGGGCCTACAGCTGCAGCACACCTCTTCCCTCTTCAACACTCTACTCAGACTGCTACTGAACTGACTTCAATTTCCCCAACATTCTATCCTAACTTCCCTAGCTGCAACATTCCAGTGTGGCTTATGCAGCTGCGACAGTTCTAAATGATGTCATAGCTCCAGCTCAGCAGAGACTGAAAACAGAGCAAGACATAGTGAATTCCATTTAACTGGAGTTTCACTAGCTGCCTGTCCCTGCCTGCCACCAGGTCTTACAGGGATTCTAGTAACCCTTTACATAAAGACATTAAAAAGGACTGGCCCCAGTACTGAACCCTGCGGTACCCCACTAGTAACCCTCCTTTCTTCACTGTGGACTCCATTTACTACTACCCACTGTGTCCTGTTGTCCAGCCAGTGTTTTACCCAGGCTACCACCCTGTGACCCTCTCCCAGGCTGGCTAATTTGTTTATTAATCTTTTGTGCGGGACTGTGTCAAATGCCTTGCTGCAGTCTAGGTAGGACATGTCCACAGCTCCACCCGGGTCTACTACTTTGATCACCCAGTCAAAGAAATCAATTAGATTTGTTTGACATGACCTTCCTGCTGTGAATCCATGCTGCCTTGGGTCCTGTGCCCCACTGACCTCTGGGTACTCAACAATTCTTTCCTTCAGAAGTGATTCCATCATTTTCCCTACCACTGAGGTCAACCTGACAGGTCTGTAGTTTCCTGCCTCTGTCTTTCTCCCACTTTTGTGAAGGAGAATCACATCCGCTTTCTCCAATCTCAGGTACAACACCATCCTCCCATGATTTATTGAAAAGGGTAGTCAGTGGTGTTACTAGTTCTTCCCTTAGTTCTTTTAGAATTCTTGGGTGAATGCCATCAGGCTCCATTGCTTTATCCACCTTCAGTTTTAAGAGTTCTTTCAGAACCCTTTCTTCTGTGAAATGACTAATATCAACCCCCCTATTCAGAGTGCTTCTATTGACTGGATTAGGTATCTTCCCCCTGCTTTTCCATTGTGAATACTGAGCAGAAATATTCATTCAGTATCCCTGCTCTTTCACTGTCGCTCTCTGCCCAACCACCTTCCTCTTCATTCAGCCTCAGTATCCCTGCCTTCATCTTTCTTTGCTCCCTAATGTACCTATAAAAGGTTTTATCCCCATTCTTAACTGAGTTGGCTATCTTTCCTTCTTGGGGCTTTGTTATTCTGACTGCCTTCCCCACTTTCTTCTGCTTTAACTGGTACAGTTCTCGTCCTGCTCCTTCTGTGTTTCCTTATGCTTCCTGAATGCTATCTTTTTCTCCCTTACCTTCCCGCCACTTCTTTTGAGAACCATAGTGTTTTTTTTTCTTTTGTTTTGATTTATTTGCTTCACACAAAGGCTTGTTGCCTCTGTGATGGCAGTTTTGATGTTTCCCCATTGTTGCTCAACCCCACCTTCTTGCCTGTTTGCTAGTGCTTTTCTGAGGCACTCTCCCATTTTGACAAAATCAGCCCTCCTGAAAACCAGTACCTTAACTTTTGTGTGGCTTGACTCTACAGCTAAGTTTATTGTGAATCATACTGTTTGGTGAGTGCTTGTTCCCAGATGGCTACCCACTTCAAGATCAGAGATCCTCTCTCCATCTCCATTTGAGAGTACCAGGTCTAAGATTGCTCCCTCCCAAGTGGGTTCTAAAAATAGCTGTCTGAGGCATGCCCCCTGTAGGGCATAGAGAATGGCCCTGTTCTTGGATGTGTCTGCAGCAAAGGTGCTCCAGTTAACATCTGGCATATTCAGGTCCCCCATCAGCAATATCTCCCCTTTCTCTGCCATCCCAAGGATGCCTTCTATCATTTCCTTGTCCATTTTCTCCCCCTGAGATGGGGGTCTGTATACACCCCTGTGCGGATTGTGGAGCCATTTCCAGTCTCCAGGGTGATAAGCACAGTTTGTGTGTTGCCTGCCTTGGCTATGATCACCTAAAAGAAGACTGTGATATTTGTAAAACTGTCCCAGAAAAAACTGTGGAAAAACACCTGGAATGGCTAAAGAAAACACTTCCTCCACCTAAGGATCCCTCAGTCTCTGACCAGCTGACACCCTTTTCTGCTCTGGGTGAAACCTCTGCAGTTTTATATTCAGCCCCTGAGAAAAGTGAAAAAATTACTTCCAAGAGGCTTGCTGAACCGGCTGATGCCCCGGTTCCCTAAAAATAAAACTAATAAATTAAAGCACACAGAACCCCCTACTGAACAAATTAAGAGGACTTCTGTGGGTGTTCTGGCTCTCCTCTCTCTTCAGGAGATAGTACAGGCTTTCAAAGTGGTACAAGCCTTGCAGTGACTATATTCTCCTGCCTAACAGTCATCTGGGCAAACTCCAGCTGTACAGGCTGGTCACTCAGCCAAATCCTCATTTTTTGCCGAGGAGGATTATGGGAAGTGTCAGGAGGAGGAGGAACCCATTGAACTTGAGGTTTGCCCCGAGCAGGATTTTGGCTCTCCTCCCAGAGCAACTGGGGATTATTCCTCACACTTTTGTGAGGATAGCTGATTCCCTGGACATCACCACAAGTGAAGAAATAGAGGCTATTGGGGGGGAGGAATATCTTGAGATGACGGGGTTAACACCCACTAAAAAGCTCCTCCTCCTCCCAATCAATAAATTCTTCAGAAAAGATGCTTTGAAGATTTTGCAGACTCCTAACTCTGTCCCCCTCTTGATAAGACATTGGACAAGAAATATCAGTTGGAAAGGGAGGGTGCAGAATTTCTGTTTTCCCACCCTGACCATCAGGGGGGTGGTACAGGCGGCAGCATGTGACAAGGCTAAAGTGCCCCTAGCTTCTCACTCACCAGAAAAGGAGTCCAGAAGAACTGACAGTATGGCCAAGAATGGATATTTGCCAGCCTCCTTAGCCATCAGGTAGGCTACTTTCCAAGCCTATGCAGCACAGTACCTGAAGTCACTGTGGCAATCTGTCTTGATTATGGCAGATAAGGCCACGTCCCCTTTGTCGGCTGATCTTGCAGAAACTGCTAAATTTGGTTTAGAAGCAGCCAAATATCAGTTTCAAATGGCTGCCGATACTAACGATACAGCAGCTAGGTGGATGGCCAGTACTGCTGCTCAAAAGAGGTTTGCCTAGCTAAGAGCCACAAATCTTATCCAGGACACACAAAGGTAATTGATTTCTCTCTTGAGGGTAATTCCCTTTTTGGAAACAAAACTGTGGCTTACATGAAGAAGGTGGATGAATATAAAGCCACCTTCAAGAGCAATTCAGCCAAAGAGAAGGCCTCCCCATCCACCAGACCCTATGGGAGGGGAGGCAGGGGCAGGTCCTTTCATAACAGGCCCTTTTTCCGGGCAATGGCTGCACCCCAATACCAGCAGTATCCCCAGCAAGGGTACTTCAGAGGTAGAGGTAGAAAGGGCTCCAGGTGGGGATCTCTACCCCAATTTCAGCCCCAGGGAAACAAACAACCCTGATGTGTTTTTAAAGGCCGCCTCCTCTCTACCTGTCGGAGGCAGACTGGCTTATTACCTCCAGGCTTGGCAAGAAATTAACACAGACATGTGGGTCCTGGAGGTAGTGAGTCAGGGATTGTCACTGACTTTAAGATCCCTTCCTGTTCTGAGAACCAGAGTATTCAGACCATCCTCCCTCACAGAAAAGAAACTGCTGGAGAAAGAGGTTTGAAACCTGCTACTGTCAAAGGCAGTCAAGCCTGTCCCAGCTCAACAGAAAAGAAAGGGGTTCTACTTAAGGTACTTCCTCACCACAAAGAAAAATGGGGAGTGGCGGCCTATCTTAGATCTCAGAGTAACAAAGTCAAAGTTCAAAATGCTAACATTGGCATTGATTCTGCCAACACTCCAAAAAGGAGACTGGTTGGCATCACTGGCCCTAAAAGATGCCTATTTCTACATCCCCATAAGGGAGTCTCACAGAAAATACCTCATGCTCAGACTCCCATTAGGTCACTACCAATTCTCAACCCTGCCATTCAGTCTCACTTCAGCTCCAAGAGTGTTCACAAAGTGCTTGGCAGAGGTTATGGCACACTTTCGAAGATAAGGTGTCACAGTGTTCTCATATTTGGATGACTGGCTGGTGGTAGGAGGATCACCACAGCAAGTCAGTCAGTACCTGCAGATCACCCAGAGGCTTCTGGAGTCCCTGGGGTTCCTGATAAACCACAAAAAATCTGTCCTACTACCTGCACAGGTGTTGCAGTTCATAGGGGCAGAAATCAACACCCTGCAGGACAGGGCCTACCTGCCTCTGGACAGGGTAAGAAGTATCCAGCTGATTGGCCACATGGCTGCGGTCACAGGCACAGTCCTAGGCTCCAGGTTCCAAATGAGAGACATTCAATTCTGCCTAAGGGCACACTAGTGCCAAAGAAGAGATCATCTCTCAAAGTTAATCCCAGTAACAAAAACCTTGTTACAGGCACTTCAGTGGTGGAAAGAGGAATCCAATCTAAGAGAGAGGGTTCCCTTTCAGCAAGAGTCCCCATCAGTTGTTCTCACAACAGATGCATCTCTACTGGAGTGGGGCACCCATTTGGGGGACCACACAACCAAGGACACTTGGTCAAGTGCAGAGTCACTCCAACACATAAACCTGCTGGAACTCAGAGTAGTGTTTCTGGCACTAAAGGCCTTCACAGTACTAGTACAGGTAACGGTGGCTCAAGTCAGGACAGACAATACCACCACAATGTATTATATAAAGAAGCAGGGAGGTACAAGGTCAATCCCTCTCTGCACAGAAGCCATGAAAATCTGGAGCCTGGCATACTCTCTGGGAGTTTTCCTACAGGCAATCCATCTGCCAGGGAAAGGCAATACCCTCGCAGATGCTCTGAGTTGAATCAATCAGGCCCATCGTGAATGGACCCTGAACAGGCAAGTGGTGGAAGTGATTTTCAGGAGGTGGGGCACTCTAGAAGTGGACTTGTTCACGTCCCACCAGAACCACCACTTGCCACAATACTGTTGCAGACCACTAGATCGGGGAACAGTCCCCCTGGATGCTGTGGCTCTGAATTTGTCAGGGAAGCATATGTATGCTTTTCCTCCCTTCCCTCTGGTATACAGGCTATTGCTCAAGCTCAGGTCCCGGCCAGCATCAATGATCTTGTTAGCACCAGACTGGGCCAGGCAGCCATGGTACTCTCTACTGCTCTCCATGTCTGTGGCTGAGCCAATACACCTTCCTCAGAGGCACAATCTGCTAACCTCCAACCAGGGGAGACTCCTGTATCTGAACCTCAGGTCACTCAGGCTCAAGGCTTGGCTTTTAAGGACCTAGAATATGCAGGCTTGCATCTTTCAGAAAGTGTCTTGGACATTTTAAGGTGTTACAGGAAGCCTTCTACTAAGAAAACCTACGCCTCAAAATGGAAAAGGTTTTCTATTTGGTGTTCAACCAGGGAACTGGTACCAGCACAAGCTGGGGTCCCAGCTGTACTTGACTATCTTACTTATTTACATTCTCTGGGCTTGCAGTCCTGTACCCTCAAGGTTCACCTGGCTGCAGCATCTGCTTACATATCAGCTGGGCAGAATGTGTCAATGGCTTCAGATCCTATTTTCAAGAGGCCCTTTAAGGGCCTCCCCCATTTGCACCCCCTTCATAGGGGACCGGTGCCAGCATGGGACCTGAATGTGTGCATAGCTAAGCTCATGAGGCCTCCCTTTGAGCCCGTGCCTTCGACTCATTTGAAATATGTCACATGGAAAACAGTTTTCCTAATGGTAATGACTTCTGCAAGAAGAATCAGTGAGCTTCAGGCTCTCTGTATTGAACAGGACTACATCTCATTCCACAGGGATAAGGTGGTCCTGAGAACAAACAGGAAATTTCTCCCTAAAGCGGTCTCTGATTTCTACTTGAACCAAACCATCACCCCACCGGTCTTTTTCACTGAGCACTCTACCTCTGGTGAGAGGAGATTCCACAGTCTAGATGTCAAGAGAACTCTTAGCTACTATGTGACAGCCACTAAGGACCATAGACAAGACAGAAAACAGCTGTTCCTGACTTATGGATATGTGGGAAAGGGTAACCCAGCATCTAAAAGGTCAGTTTCTCACTGAATACTACTGTATACAGTTTTGTTACATCAAAGCTGGAAAGGAACCCACAACAGAATTAAGGGCCCATTCCACAAGAGGCACAGCTGCTACCATAGCAGCTGCCAGGGATGTTCCATTAGTGGGCATCTGTAAAGCAGCTACCTGGAAAACAGTGCACACCTTTACAAAGCATTACAATCTGGACATCCAGTCCAGGGATGATGCTAGGTTTGGCACAGCAGTCCTTCAGAGTCTGTTTCCAAAATAGGTTCTGTGCCTGCCTCTAAAGGCACTGCTTCGTAGTCTACAGAAGTTATGAATACCTGAGTATTATTGGGTTAGAAGAACAAAATTACTTACCATAGTAATGGTGTTTCTTCCCAGTGATACTCAGGTATTCAGAATTTCCCACCCTGCCTCCCCTTCTAGAACCAGTAGCTTGTGCACTTCTGAATACTGTGCACTCAGGGGTACAAGTGCCACCTCCTGGCATTACTTTTTCTAACTATGTTCATAGTGTTTTCCCCCTTTTCAGATGATTCTGACATTTTTGGGGGGTACCTTTCAAGGTTTCACCATCCAGTTGGAGAGTTTATTTGGGCGTTTATGGGTATAATTATTATTATTATTATTATTATTGTTGTTATTTAATTTACTTAGTCCTCAGGGGCCTGCCTTTCCAGGCGTCCAGGAAATCGGAGAGGTTTAGAACTAGGGCAGTTAGTTCAAGGCAGCATTTGAAAAGTTGTCACGTGCAAAAGGTTCCATCATTTGCATGTGTTCTATTATCTCTGGGCAGTTCTGTCTTAAAGGGTCACTGCAGAAGTTCTGAATGCCTGAGTATCACTGGGAAGAAACAACATTACTATGGTAAGTCATTTTTTCTTCTTGATCAGCTGCTCCCCAGCACCCCCCCCAGCTGTTTGTTTTTTAATCTGTTACTGAAAGTGAAGCAGATTTTATTTAATTTGAACTGGTGTCCAGAGTGTTCTCTTTGAGAGTGTTCCCCAGAAGCTGCCTGGTTCACTACCCTTTCACATGTGGTTGGCTTTAGTGGTGGGATCGAACTCCCCTTGTCTAAATAGGGTAAAATGGACTTGAAAAAAGGACTGAAATGGGAAGCATGACAGGCCCAGCTGCATAGGGACCAGATAGCTCAGCAAGTGCAGCAACAGGCTCAGAGACCAACAGCTGACACAACAGGTCCAGATGCAGACAAACTGGATGGCCTATCAAGCACAATTGCAGGACAGAGAGACCAGCAGTAGGCACAACAGCAGGCACAGAGAGACAAGCAGCAGATGCAACATCAGGCACAACAGCGGGTGCAGAGAGAGACCAGCAGCAGCACAACAGGGGGTGCAAAGAAACCAACAGCAGACACAACAGCAGGTACAGAGAGACCAGCAGCAGGCACAACAGAGGATGCTGAGAGACCAGCAGCAGATGCAACAGCAGGTGCAGAGACCACCAGCAGGTGCAACAGCAGGTGCAGAGAGACCAGCAGCAGGCACAACAGCCAGTGCAGAGAGACCAGCAGCAGACACAACAGCAGGTGCAGAGAGACTAGCAGTAGGTGCAACAGCAGGCAGAAAGAGACCAGCAGCAGGCACAACAGTGTGCGCAGAGAGACCAGCAGCAGGCACAACAGCGGGTGCAGAGAGACCAGCAGCAGGCACAACAGCGGGTGCAGAGAGACCAGCAGCAGGCACAACAGTGGGTGGAGCGAGACCAGCAGCAGGCATAACAGTGGGTGCAGAGAGACCAGCAGCAGGCACAACAGTGTGTGCAGAGAGACCAGCAGCAGGCACAACAGCGGGTGCAGAGAGACCAGCAGCAGGCACAACAGCGGGTGGAGCGAGACCAGCAGCAGGCATAACAGTGGGTACAGAGAGACCAGCAGCAGGCACAATAGGTGCAGAGAGACCAGCAGCAGTCAGAATTCATGAAGCAGGTGCTGCAAACACAGAAAGAAACTGCACCTGCTCCAGGTCCCAGGGAATTCTGTCACTGTAGGACCTCACCATATGCTAACAAAAATGAGTCCTGAAGATGATCCTGATGCCTTCCTTATGATTTTTGAGAGGTGTCAATACCATTGCCTGGGTGGCCATGAGAACACTGAAATACTCACATTGCACCATACTTGACTGGAGATGCCCAAGCTGTATACAGAAGCCTAACTGACATCACCGCCAGAGACTATGATCAGGTAAAGGTGGCTATCTTAGACCAGTTGGGAATAACCAAAGAAAGTTCCCGATGGAACTTTCTCATCTTGGATTTCAAGATTGGAACATGACCTAGAGTACCGGTACAAAAATGACAAGACTTAGCTACTCAGTGGTTAAAACCAGAGGTATGCATTAAGAGGATATTATGGACCTGATTGTATTGGAGCAGTGCCAGAGCATTTTACGATTGAGTTTGTGACTGGGTAACCAGTATGAATAGACCAGTCTTACATGTATCAATCTTCACCATTCGTCACTGGTGGGTCTAAGTCTAAAGCTCCAGGACCCCGCGGCAAGCTTATAGCTGAAAGCTTTTTCAGCTTTCCTCTGGATGAGGAGCCAACTTGGGAGACGGCACCGCCCTCGAGGCAGACATGATATGTAGCGTTCCCGGGTTAGCCATTAACAGACGCCGGCCCCTCCACCATTTCAGTTCTGTTTTTCCCACCGTCAAAGCAAGGTCCATGGGAGCAACGCCATAACTTCTAGAAAGTTCAGTCTTTGAAATTTTTGTTTGTTCAGTTCAACCACTTGATACCATTTCTGTCACTGTTTTTGGCACCGTTTTTTTATTTTACAAGCAAGTTGCAATGTTGACTTTTCTTTCATTTTTTTATTACTTTGTGTAGCCAATCATGTCTGGTTTGGGGCAAAAAACGCTTTTTCAAGTCGGGGACTACCCCAATGGTCAGTGCCCCCTGTGGTAGTCTTTTCTCCATAACGGACCCTCATGACCGGTGTTTTACTTGCCTGGGGCCAAACCATGATATGGATATGTGCGATGCCTGTTTTTCCATGGATTTTTGCACGTTAGTTAACTGCGCCATGCGGTTGGGGAGGGACCCCCAACTTTCAGTGGTCAGCGTCATACAAGAGCCGCCAAGGTAAGGTCTCTGGGCATTTCCCATGGGCATCCCCCCATTGCTATATGTACTCAGAGCGAGCAGGCCTTCACTGTCTTGGGTCTCACTGAGACCGGATGCCTGAGCCAGAGGTCAGGTGAACAGTCAGTTTCCTCTGGGGGACCAGTTGAGCACCCTTCATGGTCTAGTTCCCCATGGGGGAACTGGACCCACCCCTGTGTCAAGGCCTCAGCTATATGTGGGACCTACATTGGAGGTTTCCTTGGTAGCTGAGACCACGTATGGCCTCAGCTCCTGTCACTGACCCCAGTGCCGGTGAGCGAGGCGGTGCCGACATTGCTGCTGGGTCCCCTCCCGATGCAATTTCTGGTGCCGGGACAGGTATGAGTGTCCGGGGTGCCTCTCTCGGGATCTCCATGGTTTCCTCCTCCTCAGAATCAGAGGATGACTGGGATGATCTGGACTGGCAGCCCAGCTCTCCAGAGCTTCAGACCCTCTCCAGATGCAGTAGGAGGTCTTCTCCCTTGCCCTCTTCTCGGGCCGACATCATCCATGGTGCCACCTCTCTCTCTCTCTCTTTCTCTGCTGATGCCACCTTTGGTGCCATTTTCAGTGCTGTGCCGGAGAGCGGTGCCACTTTCGGCACCACCTCTGGTGATGGCACCGTGATCAGTGCCGTCTCTGAGGTCAGTGCTGCATCTAAGTCTGGTATCACTTCTGAGGTCAGTGCCGTGTCCAGGAATGATGCTGTGGTCTATGCTGCATCTGATGGCGGTGACATGGTCTGGGCTGCTTCTGGTGACGGCACCACCTCTGGTGCCATTTCTGTTATCAGTGCTGCCTTCAGTGCTGCTTCAGCCGTCGGCACTGATGCAGAGTCCGAGGAGGAATTGGAAGCCGACCCGGGTGCCGGTTTTCTCTTCCTCCCTCTCTGAGAGGGGTGGCCAAGGTAGGGCCTCTTTCAAGGGGCAGGTCCCAGTCCTCTAGCTCAGGTCTGGGGGAGCCCCATCATGCATCCTGTTCTGTCCTGGTGGCCTTAACCACTCCAGGACAGAGCCAGAGCACTGATGGGGCTCTCCCATTAGGGGCTGAAGCCCTGCTGTTGGTGGGGACAGAAGCCACCCTTTTGGGCCTGTACAGCTCCAGTCTCCTCTCCAGGGGTCTTCCACCTTAGGGCACCATCCTGTTTGCTTATGGCAGGTTGAGCCGCTGTCAGTGACTGGGCAGCGCAGTCCCCTCCCTTGCTTGCTCCCACAGCCCTGGTATAGGGGCTTTGGTCTCCCATGACTATTCTGCTCCTCCTCATACCTCTCTGCCTCCTCCTCCCCTTCTCCCAGGAGACTCTGGCACCTTGAGATCCCTTAAGTAGGAGCAGTATAGGGCGATGGTGAGTGCGTTCCCATCTACTTTAGGGCCATAGATGAGATGATTTTTGCACCTTGTCATCAAGGCACATGTCAGGAAGCATATGAAAACCAGGAGCAGTTACAAAATTCACAAATAGTGCTTTATTATTAATAACAGCAAAATAAAAAATTAAAAATAGTTCAGTACAACTATTTACAATAGCAGTACAAACATAGAAAACAGACCTTCTGAGTTTTTTCTTCTCAGTTTCAAATCTCAGCCTCTGTCTGTCTCTTGCACAAGAATTGCTGGTCTTTTTATAAGATTGAGACTGGGAAATTTAAGAAAACAGCATGCTTCTCACACAATGTTCTTTTAAGTTTCCAATATCTCAGAGAGTTTGTAAACCAGCTTCTCAGGTTAACCCCTTGAGTTCCAAAGAGCGTTTTGCAATCATTTCAACAGTATAACTATATACAGCTTTAAACAAAGGGATCCCAGTATCTGTGACATTTCCACATAAAGATTCACATATATATTTTTTTTTACCTGCAGATATGCAAGTGGGAAGAAAAGACAGAAATAGCAAGGGAAGGCAGAGAGATAGCGAGAGGCAGAGAATTACGAAACCGTCGGAGTGATCAGTTCTTATGTCTCATAGGAAAAGTTAGTTGCGCAACCAGACAGACGAGACAGAAAATGAGAGGACAGAACAGACCCTTGTGTTTAACCTCTTTCTGCATAACAAATGGGGCAAGGCTTTATTCAATCCTGTTACATACCACCCTCTTTAAGAAGGAACCTGATTTACAAAAATAGGTTTCCAAAACATCCTATTAAATTCCCGTCTAACATTAGCTTATAACCTTTACAGTTCGGTGCATATGCAGCATAGCAGAGAAGTTTCAACTCACTTTTTTTCAACCTTCGGAATTCTCAATTCCTGATCCATATCTTTTTCTTTTGTTAAATATTTTTATTAAGAAAAGTAGCAGTACATCATGAACATTATCACTTTACACAGATATTTGCTTGACTTCAGGATCACAGATAACGAGTGCATCATTATAAAGTTTTCCGCATACATCAGATTCTCTTATTGATTATACACAACAGTTCATTTCGGTTAGAGAAACAGGTAACTGTATAGGGTTAGACAGTGACAATGGTTGGAATGCAACTGTGTACTTAAGAAAGATGGAAACATAGATGCTACGGGGGGGGGGGCGCTGGGGTGAAGTATGTACAAACACCCAAAGCATTGTACACTCTGCTAATTCAGCCAAGGTTATACTGGAATTATTCCAACTTCAATAGCCCTTTCCAGGGGGTCCCAAATTGTTTGAAAGGTACCCTTAGTACCATTAGCTGAGTGTTGAACCTGTTCAAGTGTGAGACACTGCCTTAAGTTGTTTACCCATTGCTTTACTGTTGGGGAGTTACATGACATCCATGTCTGAGCCATTGTTTTCTTTGCATTGACCAGTGCAATTCCCCACAGAGGATGGGCAGTCTGTCTCCGATCCGTTAGTGGCTTTGCACCTAATAGCAGTTCCAGAGGGGTGCAGGGTAACTTGGTTGAGAGGGTTACTTCCATTATTCTGTGCACTTCCGCCCAAAATGGGGCGATTTTCACACAGGTCAGGGCCATGTGCAAGAAATTGGCCTGCTCGTGCTGACATTTAGGGCAGGTGTGGCAGTTGTCGGGCTCATGACATGAAACCTAGAGGGGGTTAAATAGGTTCTCTACAGAAAATTGAACTCCACCTGCCGCAGCCTGTTATTCCTGGAACATGTGTTGAGGTGCTTCACGGCCAACTTTCATACATTGTGATCTGAATTAACACCGATGTCACCTTTCCACTTCAGTCTGATGTTCTGTGCCTGATCTGGTTCTGCTCCCAGTAGTGTGTGATAATAAATGGATAAAGCTTTCTCCCCTGGAGGGGGACTATATAAGCCCTCCTCAAAAGGTGTAGACTTAGCCCAACCAGATTTCTCATTCATGTTGCCCCCAAATCTGTGGCGTACTAATTGGTAAATGAAGTAGTCCCCAGGGTCACTTGAGTACTGAGCACTAATTTCAGAGAATTCTAGGATCCTGCCCCCTTCAAATAACTGTAGGGCAACCTCCAATTCCCCTGGCATTCCAAACTCTCAATCTCTGGTGCAAGTGAACTGTATAAGCACCTCTATCTTTTAAAACTGTGGTCAGGTCTGAGTATGGCGAGTGATTTACCCCCACCTCACTCCCCAACTTGCTATGTGCAGTATGCCAAGCCCCCAGAGTAGCAATTGTGCAAGGGTTACTGGTATTTGACTTAACCCTGGATCCTAGTCCTCCAGACAAGTACATAAGCCTCAGGGATCCCCCCAATCTACTTCTCTTCCATCTCCATCCAGTCCGGCCTGTGAGGGTTCATCCCCCCAGCAAGAACACCAGTTGTGCAGTTAGGTAATACAGCTGGAAGTTGGGGAGGCCCTACCCATCTTTACTGGATGGCATTTGTAACACCAATCTTTTGGTTCGGGCAGCTTTACCCCTCCAGATAAAGCCAAGAATCAGATAATTAATCTGCTTAAAGTGTGTGTAGGGTACCCGAACAGGCAGAGGCTGGTACAGGTATCAGCATCTTGGAAGTATCATCATCTTTACCGTGTTTACTCTACCAGTCAGGGTTAAGGGCAAGTTTTACCAGTTTTCACAGTCCAGGCCCAGTCTTCTCACTAAGGGGCCATAGTTCTGGGCATATAGTGTTCCAATTTTTGCTGAAATAAGGATCCCCAAATATTTTACCTTCTCAACCATCATCAGGCTCCCCAAGACCTGCACTAGTCTATACCTGCTCAACTAACCCACCAGGAGAAGTTCACTTTTTGTCCAGCTGACTTTATGGCCTGACAGTGCCCCATATTCTTGCAACAGACCATGTATCAGAGGCAGGTCCTCCCCAGGGTTCTGCAGGTATAAAAGAATGTCATCAGCATACAATGCTATTTTATGTTCTTTCCCTCCACCCCTGAACCCACGTATCCCTGTATAGTTTATAATGGCTGCTGCCAGCGGTTCTAGTGCCAGGACATAGAGAAGTGGGGATAAGGGACAGCCCTGCCTAGTGCCCCTTCCCAATGTGAAGGAGGTGGACAGTACACCATTCACTAATATTTGGGCGCTTGCAGCTGCGTATAGTGTCCTGATACATTTCATGATCCCTGGGCCCAACCCCTGCCATTTCAAGGCTTCAAACATGTAACTCTATTTGACTCTGTCAAATGCTTTTTCTGTATCCAGCGCTAATATGGCAGCCCCATGTTTTGTGGCAGATTTGTCCTATGAATGCAGAATATTTATGGTCCTCCTAATATTATGTTTCCCATGTCTACCGCCCACAAATACTGTTTGATCAGTATGTATAAGCACAGGGAGTACAGGCTCCAGCCAGGAGGCCAGAACCTTAGCCAATACTTTATAGTCAGCTGTGAGCAAAGAGATAGGTCTGTATGAGGTGCAGGGTGCAAGGTCTTTCCCTGGTTTAGGAAGGACGGTGATAGTGGCAGCCTTCATAGATGGTGGTAATGATCTGTTAGCCAGTCCTTCCTGGAGGACATCAAACAGAGGGCCCACTAACTGGTCCCTAAAAGCTTTGAAAAAAATCGATAGGCCATCCGGGCCTGGTGCTTTCCCACCTGCTAGGGACTTAATGGCCTTAGATATCACAGATATCTCTAGCGGCCTGTCTGCCTCACCCGACATTTCAGGAGATAAGGTCTGTGGGGGGGGCTTTATCAAACAAAACTTGCATTTGTTGTGGGGCAAGGTCGTGAATTCCCCATCTTTCTTTGGGATTTGTGTGATAGATCTATCTCCTTGCCTCTTTTTTTAGCTGCCAGGCTAAGAACTTTCCTCCCCTATCCCCATCAAAGTAGGTCATGGCTCCTGATAGCAGAATTGCTCTTTCAATTCGTGCAGTATTTAATAGATTGAACTCCCACTTCAGTTTTTGCACTATTCTGTATAAAGGCTGTGTGGGGGTTCTCATGTGAGCCTCTTCAAAGGCTATAATTCATTGTCTGAGCCTTTCCATATCTATTTGAGTCTCTCTTTTTTTTGTGAGCAGAGGTAGGAAATTGCCTGACCTCTTACATAATGTTTTCATGGCCTCCAATCTGGCCGAGTGTGAGGTATCTCTCCTTTTATTATGGTTCCAGAACTACTCAAGTGATAATCATATAAGCCAGGGAGTCCCCATCTTTCAACAATAAGGGATCTAGTCGCCATGCCCCCTGACTTGGTCTCTCTCCCCCCCCCTCCACCCAGGCCCACTGGGACTCGTGAGTATGTGTGGTCCAATACCGAAATTGAGGAGTATTGAGCTGATCCCAAAACACCCATGAGAGGGGCACTGACCAATACCCGGTCAAGTCTAGCATAAGAGCTGTGGGCATGAGAGTAGACGCTGTACTCTCTGTTAGTGGGGTTCTGGTGACGCCATACATCTACCAGAGTATAGGCCCATTCCATTTCTCCTACGACCAGCGCATTCTTTGACATTGGCATGGGGCAGGGTTGGATCTGTCCAGAGATATATCACTGACACAATTATAGTCCCCTCCCCAATCACCCAGTCAGTCCAGCAAATTAGTCATGTCCAGGGCTAAGTGCTGGAAAAAAACATGATCCTCCACATTAGGGGCATAAACCGAGCCCACTGAAATGGGACTTCCATCCTCTACTATCAGGTGGGCCAGAACATACCTACCTCCCCATCCTTAATTACTTTGTAAATCTTAACCCTCCGATTTCTAGGTATCCAGATAAAGGTACCCCTAGCTTTTGTGGAATAGCAAGCTGATATCCACTGACCTCCCATATACTGCATAGTTTTTAGTGCCTCTTGCGTAGACATGTGAGTCTCCTGCATAAAATAATGTGGGCCTGAGCCCTTTTCATTTCATTCATTAACTTTCTTCTTTTCAACACAGATTTTAGTCTGTTAACATTCCATGTCACCACTTTAGTTAAGCTACCCATTTTTATTTTTATCTAAGATCACTATCCTATTGTCACTGCACTGTGATGTTACAGAGCTCCGAAGATGTATTTCCCTCGATACCTGTGATTGCTTTCCACCAAGTGTCTTTTGTTCCTTAGTAAAACAGAATTTCTTTCTTTCCCTCCCTCCCACCTTTAACATTACCCTTCCCCAACATATCAACTATTTGTGCCAACAGGGCAACCAAACTAACTCCTTCTGTACCCCCCCTTGACTGGGCAACCCCCTGCCCAGTCAGAAGTCCCTCTCTTGTAGATGGCGAGTCTCTGGAGTCACCTGAGAATCTAATTGTTAAACATATTTTTGAATCCATTGACCTTAGTACATGGAGCTGACAGCTGACCAATCCCTCTGTGGCAGGCAATAATAAAAAAGTGTTAAAAAATGACCACCTTACCTGCCATTAGCTTTAGTCCTAGTACTGTTCTTCAGGGGTGGAATTCATGGCATCCTTCACCCTTCAAAAAAGCAAGCAAACCCCAAGTATCAATTCTAAGGTCAGTTTACCCCCCCCCCGGTATCAGTTATAAGCATATAAGATGGACAAAATATTGGACACAGGCAATTAACAAAAACATGCTATAAGTTAAAAACAGTAACATTTCAAGCAGTTTTACATGCAACTGACTGGTGTCCAAACTTAGTCCACAAACGTACACCTCCTGAACTCCTCCCCCCTTTGCTTCTAGCGGTACCATCCAGCCTTTTGAAGCTACCCTCCCTATAGCCACAGGCTTCGAGATTATATACCACATAGATTTAAGCCCCCTCTTTTATTCGCCCATCTATGTCTATGGCAGTCCCAACCTCTCCCCCCCCCCATAGCCTCGATGGAGTATCATGTTATAAAGCATATAGATCACGCCATTGGTCACCCAGCCGTTTCCAAGTTTCATGCTGATGCATGCACGTCCCCCCACATGCAGTCCCTAAGATGCTGAACATACGAGGAGAGGTGCACTTCCCAGATGATCCTCCACACGATGTGCCAGCTTCCACAAGACAGTCACCACCCGCTGGTACTCACATCCCCAGATGTGGTCGAGTTGGTCCATCTCTTGCCCCCAAGCCAGTCGCAAGAAGTTGTTGGACTGACCAGATGGGTATACATCGCAGCAATCCTGGCAACCTGCAGATCAAAGTGTCCAGCACCAGCAGACCAGCACACAATGTTTTCCCCCAATCCAGAGCCAAAACCACGGAACCTGAGTGAGATGACTCCCCCAACATTTAATTTGACTCCCACTGCTCGACTTCAGTGGTGGGCTCGCCGCTGAGTCATGACGCAGGTCAATTTAGTCTACCTCAAGTTCTTTACAGGAATTCACAGCCTGCCCGGTCAACCGTTACAGTGCTTTCATGCCGAGAAGCCAGAGAGTGGTCCACAGTGAAAAGATGGCTGCTATTTAGGAGGGGACGAAGTCAAAAAAAGGAGGCCACCAGTAACACCAAACACTTTAGTCAGAAAATCCACTAACATTGGGCATCAACAAAAGGCTTTTTCTTTTGTCACTCAGTGATGCAACAATCTCTTCCCCTTCCTGCTGAGCAACCCCAGCCACCCATTTCTCCACTTCTAGATAGTTATGGAAGGTTTCAGGTGGGGCCCCTGGATGATCGCTCCTCAATTTGGCTGGATAGAAAAAGGAAAAGGGCCACCTCAAGTTGTACAGTTTGACTTTGACTCCATTGAACTTCTGCCACTTGTTTTGCAGGTCATGGCTATAGTCTTGATAGATCCCCACTCTAGAGTTGCCACACTTGAGGGAACCTTTTTTCTTCACTGCTGCAAGCACCACTTCTTTATCTGTGTACTGCTGGTATTTGATCAAGCAGTGCCTCAGATGTTCATTCAGCTTAGGCGGGGGGCCCACCCTATGTGCCCGCTCAGTTTCATAATTCGCAGCCTCTGCAGGTAGTTTGAGATGCTGCACCAGCCACTGCTGCAAACCAACTGCTGGGAATTTCCTCTCCGTGCCTTCAGGTAGCCCCACTATGCACATATTAGAGTGACGGGAGAGGTTTTCTTGTTCATCCACTCTCTCTGTAGCCGTGCAATAATTTCTGTATGATTCGTACGCTTTCGGGACAGTGTGTAGAGCGAATCTTCCAAGTCACTCACACATTGTTGCAGCTCACTGTTGGTGGAGTGAGTGGCCATGGTCTCTGTCAGGCCGGTCACCACTGATTACAGGTGACCCATTTGGGTAATCACTGATGTAAAACCCGCCTGCATTTCCTGCTGCATGGCGTCTATGGTGGACGGGATTCCCGCCAATGAGTGATCTAGGACAGACATACCCAACTCTTCTGCTGTGGTGTTTCCGGCCTGCAGATGTGAGGAGGGATCTGGGCCCTATGCCAGCTCTCTTCGATGTTCTGCTGACCCAAACTGAAGTTTCGATTGCCTATTTTTGGGTTTTCTGGATGCCATGAACAAGCGCTGTCACTCCCTTGTCAATTTATTTATTTATTTATTCAAATTTCAGATAAATACCTTTGAGCGAATGGCTCTTTTACAAAGGTTCCACGTCAGTATACAAAGAATAGAAGTACAGTTTGTGTGAGATTATTCAGTACAGGGTATACATGGTCTAAAGCTACAGGTGATATAAATAACAGTTAGAACAACATAATCAGGCATACATTTAAGAATGATGAGTCACAACAAATAATAATTACATGAATTAAAGTTGCCACAAGGGCATTGTCAAAGGGTAAGGTAGAGTGGAAAAAACTGAGTTGCTGTCAATTGTCAATAGCAACTGTAAGCTTAACTGGGTCACTGGAAAAGGGCACTTTTTAAGGTAGATGCTGTAGGAGCAGTGTGACACTTGGACAGCTGGTTCTGATTGCTCTATGATTTTGTAATATAAAAATGGGTTATTGAGTGTCTCTCATGAGACACTCTGTGCTCCTGGGATGACCCCCCCCCCAAGGTTTCAGTTTAAAGGACAGGATATTTTAAACAGCAGATCTCTGTATTTGATTAACTTCCAAGAACTCGCATTTTGGATGGAGGAGTACATAAAGGAAGTAGGGAATTTAAACTAGAAGCGGGGGGTGGCAATTGCGCAGGAGACATGCAGACACCACAGGTTGGGAAACCATATGAGCTTACCCCCCATAGCAGTGACAAAGGACAAATGGCAAGTACTGTTGGTGATGCTAGGAAAGGAGGGCAGGATGGGGGGGGAAGGTGGAAGGTGGTTACCCTCAATGCTAGGAGCCTTGGGAGGAAAACTGCAGACTTACAGGTGCTCATGGCAGAGGGAGAGGTGGACATTGCAGCCATCACAGAAACACGGGCCACCCAATACAATGACTGGGACCTGTCTGTACCAGGGTACAGGTTATTTCAGTAGGGACAGGGTGATTGGGAAAGGAGGGGTGTGGCACTATATGTGAAGGAAGGACTGAAGTGTGTAAGGGAGGAAGGGGAGGAGGGTAGTACAGAGTCACTCTGGATGCAAATCCAGGATTCCAAGAATAGGATTCTTAGAATGGGAGTGGTGTACAGACCACCATCTCAGACGGAGGAGTTAGACAGGGAACTAGTGGGACAGATCAGGAGGACCTGCGAGAAGGGTAGTGTGGTGATTGTGGGGGACTTCAATATGCCAGGAGTGGACTGGAGTACCCCAACAACCAGGAACAGAAGGGAGCAGGTACTGATGGATGCCTTCCAGGACAGCTTCCTGCTGCAAATGGTCAGTGAACCAACCAGGTTAGGGAATACCCTTGACCTTGTGCTGGCAAATGGGGACTTTGTGAGAGAACTTACAGTGGAGGAACCACTGTCAGGGAGTGACCACCAATCAGTATGGCTCACATTGGATATGGGCAAGGAAGGAGTGGAATCTGGCACAAGAGTGCTGGACTTCAGGGGGGCTGACTTTGGGAGGATGGGGGAAGTGGTAAAAGGGTACCTGGCCAGAATTCAATCTAGTATGGACACTAACCACAGGTGGGAGCTCATAAAGCTGGGGATAGTGGAGGCAAACAAAACCTGCTGCAAGGCCCAGAGCAAGATGGCTAGGGCTAATAAACCAAGCTGGTTGAGCAAGGAGGTCATGGAAAAGGTAAGGAGGAAAAGAGCTACCTTTAGGAAGTACAAGAAAACAGGGAGAGGGGAGGACAGGGAGGAGTGCTTGATGGAACTGAAGGAGGTGACAAGGACAGTAAGGGGAGCCAAGGCATCTACGATACTCAGTCTGGCACAAGGCATTAAGAAGGGGGGGAGAAGGACTACTTTAGGTACATCAGGGAGAAAAGGAGCTGTAAGGACCACATAGTAAGGATTAGGAAGGAGGGGGGTTGAGTAGAACAAGGTGCGATAAGGCAAAAACACTAAATGAGTACTTCTGCTCAGTATTTACTAAAGAGAAGAGGGGGTGACACCCAAGTGGGGGAATGGCAGAAGCAGGGAGGGAGGGGGTGACAGATGGGGAAGTCATGGAGGGCAGAGTTCGGGAGGGTTTGAAGGCACTGAGGGTGGATAAGGCGCCAGGCCCAGATGGCATCCACCCCAGGGTACTGAAGGAGCTGGCAGAGGTCCTTGCAGGACCTTTGGCAGACCTATTTAATGCCTCACTACATTTGGGGTGTGTACCTCAGGACTGGAGGATGGCTCATGTGGTGCCCCTCCACAAGACTGGCCCCAAGGATGAACCGGGAAACTACAGACCAGTAAGCCTCACATCCATCATGGGTAAGCTAATGGAGACTATCCTGAAGGAAATGCTGGTGGCCCTCCTAGAGGCCAAAGGACTGCAGGACAGCAGACAGCATGGCTTCATATGGGGCAGATCATGCCAAACCAACCTGGTGGAGTTCTATGACTGGGTAACTAGGCAACTGGACAGGGGCCATGCAGTGGATGTCCTGTATCTGGACTTCAGTAAGGCATTCGACTCAGTGCCACATGGAAGGCTGGGAAGTAAGCTAGTAGGTACAGGGGCAGGTGCAAAGCTGGTGAGGGGAACTGGCTTCAGGGAAGGCGACAGAGGGTGGTGGTGGGAGGGGAGCTCTCACACCCAAGGGTAGTGACAAGCGGTGTTCCACAGAGCTCGGTGTTGGGACCAGTGTTGTTTGGGATATTCATTGCAGACATATCATTGGACATCAAGAGCAAGATCAGTCTGTTTGCTGATGATACCAAGGTAGGAGTGGTGGTGGATGACCTAGGGGGATGGCAGGGGTTGCAGAATGATCTGACAAAGCTTGAAACCTGGTCAGACACCTGGCAACTGGGGTTTAATGCCAAAACGTGCAAGGTGCTGCATTTTGGGATGAAGAACCCAAGGAGGAGTTACCAGCTGGGGGGAGTACTGCTAACCCAGACAGAGGAGGAGGAGAAGGATCTGGGGGTGCTCATTACAGGGTCAATGAACAACTTGGCACGATGTAGGAAGGCAGCTGCAAAGGCCAACAAAATGCTGGTTGTATTGCAAGGGGTATATCCTCGAGGAGGGAGGAGGTGATTCTGCCACTGTATAGGTCATTATGAGACTGCACCTGGAGAAAAGGCAACACTGGCGCCAGATCTCGAAGAGGGACATTAAGTTACTGGAGGGCTGCAGCGCAGGGCCATACAAAGATGATCAAGGGTCTGGGGGACTTATCATATGAGAGGAGGCTGAGGTAGTTGAATATGTACTGACTGGAGGAGAGGAGGAATAGGGGGGACATGATTGAAACCTTTAAGTACATGAAAGGAATAAACAAGACGGGTACAGAGGGGCTGTTCAAAGTAAGGGAGGAGAGGGCCACCAGGGGCCATGATATGAGACTGGAGTGAGGAAGGTTCAGGAGGGAGAGGAGGAGACACTTTTTTACAGAGAGGGAGGTGGCTGGGTGGAATGCGTTACCTGCTGAAGTGGTATGCAGTAGAACAGTGGACCGCTTCAAATGAGGATGGGGCAGGACAAGGGGGAGGGTTAATGAAGAGAAAGGGTGGAAGGGAGGGGCAGCTGCAGAATAAGGGGTGCTAGCTGCACATTCGAGCAGACTTGATAGACCTCTAGGCCTTTATCTGCTGGCAAATTTCATATATTCATATTTTATAGCCTTGTTTAGGATCTGTGTTGCTTGAAGCCAGGAACTAAAAATATCCATTTTATGATGTCCTCAGGAAGGGCAGTTAATTTTAACTGATACTGAAAAACTGTGTTGCAACTAGGTGAGAAAACTGCAGAGTTATTCTGTGATGTCTTTGAAAAAGCAGTAAAAAACACATTAGATCAAAGGAAATACTCAAGATCAAAGGGTCATATGGGGAAATGAGTTTTTGCTGATGTCACCTTATTTAATATACACACTGAGTGATGAGACATCCTGTGTGTAGTATTTTTTATATTTTACAGGGAGGAACTAGGTGACATCATGGAAGGGGCAGGTTTAGAGACAGTTTAACTGTGTTCTATATTTCCACTTAGAGACATTCCCATTTGGACTCTCTTGAAACAACAGCTAACTAAAGCATTGTAAGAAGGTATACATTAGACAAGTCTAAGTGTATTGGGGTAGGAGTTTAAGTTTGTATTTCACCTTATTCTTTTAAGTGATTGTATGTTTTGTGATATATTGTTCTGCAGTTACATTTTACATATTTTATTCATTTTAAGTAAAACCTCTTATTTTAAAGAGACTGCCTATGTCTTCCAAGTCCTTCCTTTTTGCCTGTGATGTATGGATGGTTAATATTTTGACAACACTGTTCATAAACTTAATGGTATACCAAACTGGGAAAAGGTAAGAATTTATCAAAGGTCTTTCATAGAGCTTTTAAGGGTTCATTTTGTATACCTGGTTAGGTGCCCATAGGCGAAAGATAGCTGGCATTCCCCGAAGAGCAGATAATCTGAGCCTGTACATTTGGGTACACTAGCAAGAGGTTCACAGTTTGAATCCCTCCAGAACTTGAGACCAAAGGTGATTCGGACCCACAAAACAGACAGGAGGGTTACCCTGTTCACAATACTGCACTTGGAGGTTGGCACTGTGGGAGTAGAGGGCCTGATCTGTTGAGTGTGGTTGAGACAAGCAGTACTAAAATGCGCCCACCATCATGCTTGCGCTAGCCACGCCCCAGATCCGTATTGTGACAGAAAATCAGCACTGACATTCTCTTTCACAGATTTGTGCATCACTTTAAATTTAAATGGTTGTAGTGCCAGGTACCACTGTGTGATTCTAGAATGTTTATCCTTCATTTTGTTAAGCCAGCAGAGAGGTTTGTGTCCTGTTACAAGTACAAAGTCAGCTCCTAGCAAGTAAAACTTAAGGGACTCCATGGCCCACTTTGCCACAAGGCATTCCTTTTCAATAGTGGAGTACTTTTTCTCTCTGTTGTGCAAATTCCTACTTATGTACAGAATAGGATGTTCTTTCCCATCTATATGCTGGCTCAAGACTGCACCTAGGCCTTCCTCTGATCCATCAGTGTATAACATAAATTGTTTCTCAAAGTCTGGGTTTCTTAAAACAGGAGCTGAACATAATGCAGCCTTAATAGCTCAAAAATCCTCGTCACACTCTGGGGTCCACTTCACATTATTCGGGAACCGTTTCTTTGTGAGTTCAGTGAGGGGAGTAGCTAACTCTGCAAAACTAGGAACAAATCTTCGATAATAACCAGCCAGCCTTAAAAATGGCCTGATGTGTTTCTTGGTTTTGGGGACGGGGCTGTTAGCTACAGCTTCTATCTTGGAAACCTCTGACTTGACTTCTCCATTTTCCAAAACAGTTCAAATATCTGATTTCCTGTTGGCCCAGTGGCGCTGAGGGTTGAAGCACTAGATGCCACGCTTCGCACCACACCAGTGACCCGGGTTCAGAAACGGACTTGGGCACTGGCAGTTGGCAGGGGAAGGAGATGATTGAGCATCCAGAGGACTGCTCTTCTCTCCTGGGGTGGGAGGTTGCCACTCCATGCAGCAATAACGGCCCCTGGTGGAGGCTGGCAGCTGCAGCATGACATGGAGCATGTACAAGGGGCAGGGAGCGTCAGAAAGACTTCCTGCAAGTGCGTGCGGGAGTGTGCCCACATTGCACTCAACATCACTGCACATCTGCGTTCCTGAGGGGCAAGTAAGGAATAATCCTCACTCCTGGGGATAGGCGAAGGCACCTCTACCTCCGAGCCACATTCCCAACACCGGACCCTCTCCTCTCTGGCCCCAACTTGTGAAGACCAGTACACTATACTGTAAGATAGAGTGCCCTGGGCAGATAGAGCAGCCCTTCCCCTGGGGGTTCAGATCTGGGGGCTGTGATGGTTGGAGCAAGGGAGAGTGAAGGTCTCAGTTGGGAGGTAGAGCTCAGAGGCTGGAGGATGCTGGTAAGAGTACTCTAGGAGTGGTACAGAAATAGAGTTTGAAAACAAAATATCTGGTTTCCTGCATGCTCAATGCACATTTGGTAGGATTAATTTCAGACCTGCTTTTTTGATCGATTGGATAACTGCTCATAGGAGTTCCAGGTGGCTTTTCCAGTCTGGACTGTAAACCATGACATCATCCAGGTAACGCAGCACAATAACTAGTGTGAGGGGATAAAATTACATCCATATACCGCTGGAATGTAACGGGTGCACCATGTAAACCAGATGGCATGGTGGTGAACTGACAGATTCCCATAGGAGTGGCAAATGCAGTTTTGTCTCTGGGTTCTTTAGCAAGACGGATTTGCCAGTAACCCTTGGTGAGATCAAGGGTACCGATATACTTGACACTTCCCAGTCTGTCCACCAAATCATCTATTCTGGGCATAGGATAACTGTCAAATTCTGACACTTGATTAAGTTTCCTAAAATCAAGGCATATTCTTATACCCCATTCTTTTTTGTTTACAACCACCATTGGTGATGACCAAGCACTTCTCAGCTCTTCTGTGATACTCAGTTCTTTCATTTTTTGTATTTTCTTAACCACGTCTGCTCTTAACTGCTCTGGTAATCTGTATGTCTTTTGTCTACTATGGCGAGCATTCCTTGTCACTATTACGTGCATGACCTAGTACTGTGGTAAAAGTACTGTGTCTTTATCAAGTTACACATTTCTGTGGTTTGTTCAGAGGTTAAGGAAACATTCACCTTTACAGCATCAGCAGTTACAGTTTGTTCCAGTCTGCCATAAGCTACATCAATATCTTCTTTATCAGTTTCTGGTAAAACCAGCAAAACAGTTTTTGTTTTTTCAACCCATTTTTTGAGGAGGTTAGCATGGTATATCTTAGTAGGATTTTTTCTATAAGGGGTCTCATCTCATAGTTAACTGTGTCAGTACATCTAAGTACTTTGTAAGGCCCTTGCCACTTCATTAACAGTTAATTTTCTGTAGTGGGTAACAGTAGCAAGACCTTTTCACCTGGCTCAAAAGCTTTTTCTGTTACCCCATGGTCATAATACAACTTCTGTTGGTTTGGGGTCTCTTCCTGATTACTATGGGCAATTTCAACATATTTTGCCAGCTTCTTTCTCAGGGCATACATATAAGATATAATAGATTGTTTCTGATGGGGGTTATCATCCCATGTTTCTTCTATTACATCTAGTTGCCCTCTAGGTTATCTATCATACAGCATTTCAAATGGTGAAAAACCAGTTGATGCCTGTGGCACTTCTCTGTAAGCAGAAAGCACGTAAGGTAAGTATTGGTCCCAGTCTTTTCCTTCCCCTTTTATAAACCTTTTTAACATGCGTTTTAGGGTTTGATTAAAACGCTCAACAAGACCGTCTGAGGGTGATAAGGGGAGGTTCTTACGGTAGTGTACAGCTCCTTCAGTAATGTAGCACCAAAATTACTGCCCTGATCAGTAATAATCTATTTAGGCATGCCCACCCTGCTGATAATTTTGGCAAGCTCTACTTCCACTTTTGGGGCTGTGACAGTATGCATTGGAACTGCCTGTGGGTATTAAGTAGCATAGTCACATACTACCAAAATGAATCAATTACCCTTTTTACTTTTGTCTAAGAGGCCAACCACATCCGTTGCAGTTCTCTCAAAAGGCACATCTATCAATGGTAGGTGCACCATGTCTTTTTTAGTCAGTGGGGCTACTTTCTGACACTCAGCACAAGAACCGCAATAGGTAGCAACATATTCATGAATTCCAGGCCAGTAAAATCTTACAGCAATCTGGCAAGGGTGTGATCCTTCCTCAGGTGACCGGCCATTGGACTATCATGTGCTAGCTGTAACAACTCAGTTCTGTACTTTTGTGGTATAACCAATTGTTCTATCTGGTCCTGTGTCTGAGGTTTAACCAAAACTCTGTACAGTAACCCATTACATTTTTTAAACATAGGTTCACCCTGTTTTGGTTTCACCCCAGCTGCTTAAAATAACCCTAGAGAGAAACATTGTTAACTTGTTCTGAAACAAAATCACAATCAGTTATCAGTTTAGTTTCAGTATTTTCATATGTTAACCCCTTATGTCCATCAGTCTTTTGTTGCCACCGTTTCTTCAGGCATTGTCTTTCTTTCCTGGACTTCCAGATCTTGGAGCTGTGCTCAAACAAGTCTGAATCAAAATCAGTGAAAGGAAAATAGTCCCCACCATCTGAAATTTTCTTTGCCTGAGCTCTTGTCACCACAGCTGCTGAAACATCAGGATTTACTCCCTCTGTGATTAACTCGATAAATCCTGGAAAGTCATTTCCAATAATCACAGGTGCAGGTAATTTAGGTTTAACCCATTAATAGTTAGACTCACTTGACTGGTGGGATAGTATTGAGTGTCCCTGTGGATGCAAATGACACCAGTATCTGGTCCTTTTGGACATTGTTTTCCCAGCATTTCAACATGCACTAGGGTCTGTCTCCTTCCTGAATCAATAAGCCCTTTCACAGTCGTATCTCCCACCTTGGTATTTGTTAAGTACTTGCCCAATTTGCTAAGGACAAATCTGCTCCAGTGTCACTCTTCTTACTACGGCAATTTCTTGCAATATGACCTCGCTTATTACAATTATAGCAAATACAGTCTTTGAGTACAGATTTGTAACCCCCACCAGCTTATCAGACTTGGAGTTTAAATGGGAAAAAGGGTGTCTTACCGGTGCTTGATTGTTACCTCGCTGCTGCGTGGTCTGTCTGGCCATCTGATAGTCCTTGGTCAAAGAAACAGCCTTTTCCCCACTTTCTGGTCAGTGTTCTTTTACCCAAAGCTCCAGCTTTGATAGCTTGCAAGGCATTCATCCATTGCTGCATCTCTTCTCTTCTCTGCTTCTCAAGTTGTTGCATTTCTTCTTTTCTCTGTGCCTCTAGACTGAATCTATTTTTCTCTCTGCTGCATCTCCTGTCTTCTCCATTTCTCCATCTCTGTTTGTTGAAAAGCCCACCATTTGTAAAAGGCAGTCGGGATTTCAGGTTCTATCACTGCCTGTTTTTTTTTTGTTCCCATCGCTGGTGCTGGCTGTACAGTCTCAGCCTGGACTCCTGTCTCTGCTAGTTTGGCTGCCATTCTTCTGATAATCACTCCTGGACTTACTGCTTCAGAATCCATACCTTTCTTCTATGCCTCCCTGGTACCAGATCTAGTACCCATGCACAAAACTCCTGCCTTAGAGTATGCACTGCATAAATCTCACATCTAAAAACCATCTGTCGTCAAGGTACAGGTCAGGAAGCACAATAAAATAGTGTTTTATTATTATTAACAGCAAAATAAAACAATAAAAATTGTTCATTATAACTATTTACAATGGCAGCATAAATGGAAAACAAAGTCCTTCTTCTGAGTTTTTTCTTCTCAATTTCAAATCTCAGTCTCTGTCTCTTGCACAAGCATTGCTGCTCTTTTTAAAAGTCAGAGCCTGGGAAACTTGTTAAAACAGAATGCTTCTCGCACAATGTTCTTGTAAGTTTCCAATGTTCTTGCAGGTGCAGCAAAAAGAAAATAATGACCCAGAACTGGCCTCTTGTTTACAGCATCTCAGAGGGTTTGCAAACAAGCTTCTCAGGTTAACCCCTTGAGTTCCAAATAGCGTTTTGCAATCATTTCAACAGTATAACTATATACAGTTTTTAATAAAGGGGTCCCAGTATCCGTAACATTTCCACATAAAGATTCACATATGTATTTTTTTACCTGCAGATATGCAATTGGGAAGAAAAGACAGAAATAGCAAGGGAAGGCAGAGAGATAGCGAGAAGTGGAGAATCGCAAGACCATCGCAGTGATCGGTTCATAGGTCTCACTGGAAAAGTTATGTTGCACAACCAGGCAGACAAGAAACAGAAAAGGAAAGGATAAAACAAACCCTTGCATTTAAACTCTTTCTGCATAACAAATGGGCAGGGCTTTATTCAACCTTGTCATACACCTCCTACCCTTGCACCATCGCACCCTGTACAGAGTCCATCCACATCGTCGACTTCCTTCTCAAAGGAAAAGAACACTTCAGCCCACATCTCCGGTCCTGATTTCACTGAGTAGCAGTGGTTCTTCACGACAATGTTGGAAGAACTCCATCTTCCCCTAGCAGTAGACCACAGTCCGGTGCATGCAACACTGTCCTTCCTTGAGGAGTACCGTCCAGAATCCATCGTGATTCCTCCATGGCCCCTCCATTTCATGGAGGAGTTGCATAGCATCTGGCAGTTTCCAGCCTCCTCTGTTCCAGCCCCTTGGGACTGTCAACAGAGGTATTGCACTCCTCCCATGGTCTTGGTGACTATGACCTATCCTACATCAGGACTAGAGTGGCTGGATAACCCCTTGGGGCTTCTTCGCCCTTCAAGAGACCATCCTCCAGAGGCTGACTCCGCAGAATTTGTTCACTGGGGTAGAAGGATTTTCTCTTCCTGTCTTATCTGAGCACACCAGGTAGCCTATGCAAGGTGCCTGTGGGCTTCACTGGGTCAGATCTTGGTGGCCATGCTTGATAGCGTGGCAACCAGATGAGCCATCACCATTTCTACCCATGGCTTGGAGCTGACGAGACACCAGGCAAGGGCATCTTATGGCACCAATGCAGTAGCCTCCAGGCTAGTAGGAACAGCATTCTGCATTCGACGGACAGCATGACTACATTTATCCTGCTTGTCACACTTGGTCTGGTGTTGGGTGATTGCCTTGCCTTTCCAGGGGGGCCTAGTTTTTCTCCTGTAGGGTCAGGCAAGCTCTGTTGGGGCATCCTCCTTCAGTGCATCAGTAGCTTTGGCCTGAACCTGACCAGTAGAGGGTCTGGTCAGGCCTGTGAGGGCCCCCTCCTCTTGTGAGTCCCCCACATGAGGCTGAGAGAAGATTCAGTCCTCAGGGAGGTGTCAGCGCCACAGCTGTGGTGCTTGATACTCACCCACCAGTGACGAATGGTGAAGATTGATACAGGTAAGATAAGAAAATGACTTACCTACTATAATTCTTAATCTTCCTGTATATCTTATCATAGCATCATATCATAGAAGCTTGACAACAGAAAAGGACCATACCAGCCCATCTAGTCTGCCTTCCCCCCACACACCTCCCCCTCCCTGCCAGCCCCCACACTCCTCCCCATTCATCACTGCTTCCCGCTCACCATCCCCTCTTAGGCCCCAGTCTCCTGGGCAGTGCCTCCTCCCTGCTTGCCTTCTTCCCAATTGAGGCCAATTGCAGATATAATCCCATTGGCACCTCTGGGTTCCCTGACTCTTCATCTGAAGCACCAGGGAACCACCTCTGGGGGGAGGGCAAGCAGGGCTCTTGCCCTCTTCTGATAGGGGCTCCTTGGGGCCCCATATGGCCTTGGCTGGGACCCCCTTGGGATGGCAACCTCGACCAGGAATTTTGTCACTTCCTTGGGTTCTTTCTTTTCTGGGGCCCAATAATTGTCATCTCCCTTGGGTCCCTAATCTTCGGTCAACAGGTCTCCAGGGACCTTCTTCTTCTTTGTCTCCAGGAATCCCACATGGTACCTTTATACTTCTATGGTGTGCAAACTTAACTCCTGTTGCTCAAGTGGGCAAGGTCCCTGGATTGCCTACCTCCACTTTAGAAAGGTAAATCCTCTCACCTTCTCAACCTGTTAGTGGAATTAGGTTCAGGCAGCCCACCCTCCACTTGTAGTTCGAGGGGGGCTCATTTAGCCAGGTGATTGCCTCCACTTCTGACTGGAGGGATCTTGCCCTGGGGTGAGTTTCCTTTTTTCCTCATCTCTATGTAGTGTGGGGGGGGGGAGAGAGAGGGAGAGGGAAGATTGTTTGGACCCCTTCTTTTATTCTGTGGGCAGAGAGGTTCTGACCTTTAAATAAGCAGTGACGGAGATCTTCTCTGTTTCACCTTTTCTGTGGCACTCTTTATGACTCTGAAACCAATGAACACTCTCCAGGGTCTCTAGCCATCAAAAAAGAGAAAAAGAGAGGATCTCCTACCCTTAGTTCACAGACGGCACAGAACCCCTTTTTTTGGTTTGTTCTGTTGGGGTCCACTCTTTTCCCTCTCTACTCATGCTATCTCCTTTCATTCTCTTCATTCTCTTCTTTCTCTCTCGCCCCCTTGTTCTTTTCAGTCTTCTATCTCTTTATTTCCCTCCTCTTTCCTCCCTACTCATTCTCTCAACTCCTTTTTGGCCTGCCCAGTTGTTGGGCTCTCCCTCCCTGAAAACTTAGGTCCTAGCCCCTCTCCTCTGGCCGGCTTATTCCATCTTAAGTTTATATCCTTTCCTTTTCCTATCCCTTTGGCTTCCTTGCCCCTCCCTCCACCTCTTTCTTCTATATCTCCATCTTCCTCTCTGGCAAACAAATCTGAGATGGTGGAGGGGCCGGTGTCCATTACTAGCCAGCCCTTGAGCACCATGTATCACGTCAGCCTCAAGGGTGGTGCCGTCCCCGATGTCAGCCCCTCCTCCAGAGGAAAGCTGAAAAAGCTTTCAGCTATAAGCTTCCTGTGGGGTCCTGGTGCATCTGGCTTACACCCACCAGTGATGAATGGTGAAGATATACAGGAAGATCAAGAAATATAGTAGGTACATAATTTTCATTTCTGGCTGCATCAGTGAATATCATGGAACATTACCTGGAAGCTGAAAAACCATAGGTTGCTAAGAAGAGCAGAACCCATGGCGAAATCTCTGGCGGCAACCTGATGAGAAGATTCACACAATGGTGGGATGGGAACAAATGTACTGGTATGGGTAAGTGCTCAAATGGTGAAATATTACTTAATCCTCCACTCCAAAAAGGTATATCCCCAAGGCCTAGTGTAATTCACCCAGTCCTAAGAACCCGCTCTCCGTGACGGGGGGGTGAGGGGGTCAAGACCTGATAGTTACATTGTATGTTTTTGTTATGATAAAGTGGGGCATATAAATAGGTTACTCACCTGTATCTGTAGTTCTAGGAGTAGTATATAGTTCACTTCCAGATGATGGCCATTCCACTGGCATTGCTGATTCATCAGAAAATCTTCAAGCTAAGCTCTTTCCACTATGTGTGTGGTATAGCCTCTGGCTCTGCCCCATGATGTCAGCTCTTGCATGCTGGAAGCAGGGATCCATGTGCCACTTGCCAGGGGAGGCCAGGTAGGTGGCGTAGCTGTGAACTATATACCACTCCTAGAACTAAGACTATAGGTGAGTAACCTATTCTTCTAGGGGTGTGGCTATACAGTACTTTTCTACCCACACAATGGCAGACTTCCAGCAGTTCTCTAGGAGGAGGGGGCAAGGAGCACACCACTATTTGGCAAACAGAGATTGGAGAACCAAAAGCAGCATCCCAATGAGGCTGTAGGTCAATGCTTTAGTGGGAGATGAAGGTGTGTGCTGACTTCCAGTTGTCAGCCCTACAGATATGTTGGATAGGCTCCCTGGAAGCAACCACTGAGGCAGTGTTATGTCTGCTGGAATGAGCCCTAAGCCCTATGAGGGGTTTCCTACCAGCCCACCTATGGCAGAGGTCAATGTTGGAAGTTATCCACCTGGCAATTGTCCACTTAGCAGCTGGTCTAGCAGGTGCAGCTTCGACATATGTCACAAGCAGGTGGTGAGCCTCACCCTGAACTCCAGCTGTGCACTACTTGTAATAGGAGAGCACCCTCTGCAGGTCCAGGGTATGGAGCCTGCGAGATAGGTTACTAAAATATACAGTGGCCCAGATATTCAAACTGCGCCCAAAATGAGCACAACAGCAGGAGCAAGCACAAACCAATTGCGCATATGCACAACAGGTGCGATATTCAAACATGGAGCAGAACAAATTGCGCAAGCAACCAACGTCTGAATATCGCACATACTGCGCCATAGCGCAACCAGGATGGAGAAGCTGAGCCGAAATGTTGCGCTATAGGCAACCAGTGCAGCCCAGCTGAGCAGTCCAGAGGTGCACAGCCAGCAGAGCCCCCCAGAGCAATGGAACTGACATCCAGGGAGGCAGGCTGGAGCCCACCGCCAGCCATGCCACACATGGGCACAGGAACACACTGCAGAACCAACACCACACCTGCACACCCCAAGCACAGCATCACTGGGGTGTGACGGATGAGCTACTGGCCCATGGGGACAAGCCAACAAAGCATAGCAGAGCCATGACACCCAGCACAAACCACTGGCAGTGGCTGAGAGGACACACACAGGGGTTGACAACCACAGTGCACATCAGCCCCCAGACGCGACAGCACACCCCTGCACTGTGACCCCAAGACACCACCTATGTGCAGTGACTGGCACTGCAGGAAACCATGCATCCCCAGCACCGTCAACCCGTGCAGCACAGAAGCCTACAAGCCAGACACACCCTGTGCACCCAGCAGTGGGTGGCAGCGAGGCAACAAGACCAACAGAAAGTCACAGCCATGCTGGAATACCTCCCATGCACACACACGCACACACACACACATATACCCAGGACCATACCACCCCAGATGGCATGTACACCCCTGCAACTGAGCACCCATAGCCAGCTGCAAATCAGAGACCAACACATTATTCTTATCAAAATAGAAATGTATATTGACATAAACAATATAACCATAACAATAAAACTATTTACAAGGGGGGATCGGGTACAAGGTAGGGGTGTTCAAGGGGTAGGGATGACAAACTTGGAGAGGGAAGGCAGGGTGGTAGGGATGGGAGAAGTGGGGAGGGTAACTGAAGTTATGGGCCAGCCGGACGCTCATCTTCCGGCTGCTGTCGGCCCGTCCTGTGCCGCCTCCTGCGAAGGCCATGCCGGTGTATCGATTGCAGGATGGCCTGGTTGTCTGCAAGCAGCTGTCTGAGGCCCCGGACATCCCTCCCAATGCGCTGGAGAACCTCGAGGCCTAGGAAAATGGGAACACAGTCAATGGCTGTGACTGACCACAACCCTGAACACCACCCAACCTGCAAGCCATATAGCCCAATGTCCCGCACCTGTGATGGCATGCACCCACCCACAGTGAACATGCACATGGCCATCACAAACAGGTGGCACCAGCTATGCGCACCACTGCACAAACACACTGCCCATGTCCATCACAGCACAAACAAGGCTGTCAAAGGTGATGGCAACGTGGTGACGATGCCAGTTACCGGCTATGTGCCCAGTGCATGCATGGACCACCAGTGATGCATACACAGACGTGCTGTGATACTGGACAGTGATGCATGTCACCTGTGTCGTGCATACAGACATTGAGACATAGACAGTGTCGGCAGATAAGGGCCTATGGCCAACCCAGTCTGTGCATTTGAGCATGTAAGTTCACCTTGTTGTCCTAGAAGTCTGTTGCCCCTAACCCCTGACCTCCAGAGGTCCGTTATGTCTATCCTGTGCATTCTGAAATCCCGTGATTGTTTCAGCCCCCACCTCTTCCTCTGGCAGGGTGTTCCACTTGTCCACCACCCGTTCTGTGAAGACATTCTTTCTCATGTGTCCTCTGAATCGTCCTCCTTCCAACTTCATCCCATGCCCTCTAGTCCTGGAACATCTTTCTCACTGCAAAATAGTGTTTCCCTGCACCCTGTTCCTCCCTGTAAGATACTTGTATGTCTCTATCATATCCCCTCTCCTCCTCCCTCCAGGAGTACATGTGCAGTTCCATCAACCTGTCTCCATAGGACTTGTGATGCAAGCCATGCACCATCTTTGTTGCCTCCTCTGAAACTTCTCTGCCCACTCTACGTCCTTACATAGGTATGTTCTCCAGAAATGTACATGTACTCAGGCGGGCCTCACTAGTGTCTTGTATAGTGGAATTATGACCTCCCTTTCCTGCATGGTTGTATTGTGCAGGGATACTGGTCTTCCCAGCATGCAATAGCATCCATGAAGTCATGATACTCACACTGCACAAGCAGCTGTGTCTGCTGCTGTTGCTGTGTGCTGCTGCTGCTGCTGTTGGGGTGCAACCCCTGCTGGCACCGGGGCCCTGGCACAGCCCTCGTCAACCTGGGCCTGCATCCTCACATCCCATCCTGTGGCAGACATATGTTAAGACAAACATCAGTGTGACTCAAAAGCAGACTGCCCCCTGCCCCAGTGAGAGTGCCTGCCCACACAGCCATACCCATTCATCTCACAGCTGCACACACTGACACAGCCAACCGTGGCTGAGCCATCACCTATGCACAGCCACCAAAACACACACACACCCCTACAGAGAATACAGGTGCATAGATGGTACACCCACCTGGCCTAGGCACCACGCCCCACCTGGCACGTGACTGCAGCCTCTCCAATAGGTCCAGATCCCTCTGGCAGAGGTCACCGTACTGGTGCCGGCACTGCTCAGCAAATCGGCACCGTCCAGTGACCCCCACGCCAGGTCAGTGGCCACTTGCTGCCACACTTGTGTTCTTGCAATGGTGAGGGGCGCCTCACCATAAAGTGCACCATAGTGGACTCCACTAGGGCCAGGGTTGGCCACTTCAAGTTGGCTCCAGGACACAGCCCTCCTCTAGCCCATGGTACCAACACGGCAGGCAATATGGCGCAGCTGGCTGTAACTTCCGTGGAGATGTTGCGCCAATAGACCACCACAGGCTCCAATCGGCTGTTCGAACAGCGCGTCCGCTCACATGGCGCTATGCCAGACAGGCGTAATAAGACGATACTCATGGCGAGGCGAACAGCGCCAGGGGGCAAGGGTCATACACAAGGTCATGGGCAATGACGCAAGGCTACGCACAGTGCCATCTGACGTATAGGCATCCTGCGTGACCGACCAGCTGCATACCAGTGCCACAGTGGACTATTGTGCAGTAGTGCCACAGCGCCATGTAGTGCCCATTGCTGTAGTGCCACTGGCACAATGATGGCCATGGCCTGAATTGCCGATCGCGCTCAGCACGTCAGCAGCGCGACAGATGCCTGCGTAAGCTATCTGGGCATGCGCAATGCAGTGTACCACACAGTCACAGATCTGCACCATTGGCTCAGCCGACTCATCTGTATTGCGCAAAGCGCAGATTCGCGATATTCAGCCGACACATGCAAATCATCTGATCAGCCATTCAAAGGCGCAGTGGCGCGATTTGCATGTCATTAAAGTTGCTCCACTCCTAATTTGCATGTATTGCGCTATAAATGTGCGACATTGGGCTGCGCTGGCCAGATTCGGTTACTGCAGGTGAGAGGTGAGTTGCATGCTGTGTGATATTCTGGACAGTGGTCATGGGAAAATGCTGTAGACTGCACAGTGACAGGTGTCCACTTCTCCCCATACAGATCGCCATGACCGAGCAGAGCCAAGCTGAGGGTGAGGACGGTGGGCGTAGGAGGAGGCCCAACTTTACAGCAGCAGAGACAGAGGCCCTCTTCCAGGCCTACCTGGATGAGGAGCCAGTACTAAGTGGACGGAGGGGCACCCCTCAGTCCCGTGCGGCTGCATGGGAGGGGGTAGCTCGGGCCGTTAACCTGCACGAAGCCACCAGCGCTCCGTGCAGGAATGCAAGAAGAAGATGGGGACAGACGCGGGAGGCTGAGGAGAAGGTGGCAGCCTTCAGGCGGCAACGATGCTGGCACTGGCGGGGCCTGCCAGTGGTGTTGGAGCTGACCCGACTGAGGAGACACTGGTCGCATCCATGCAGTGGAGCGCTGTAGAGGGCATACCAGGAGGTGGATTCCAGACAGGTGGAAGCCCTTCACTGCACGGTATGACATGGTGGTGGTGTTTGGGGGAAGGTTGTTCTCATGCACTCCATGTACTCTCTTTCTGTTACAGATCCTGTTCGTCTTCAGGAGATGGTGGTGGTGGGTCCAGGCAGTGCTGATGACCTGCTGGACATGGAGGAGGGTCCATCCACCTCTATCACCAGCCAGCAGGCACTGCAGCAGCATGCACGCTGGGCCGCCAACTCTGGTGTCGGTGATACAGGTGTGGGGGTGCACAGCCTGTGTCTCAGCAGTCTGGCATGCAAGCATGCCAGCATGCTGTGACCATGGCTGTAGCACGTACCTGCACCATTGATGATGCAAGGACTGCAATGGGCAGTGATAGGTGTGTGTCCCATGATGGACACACAGCAGGCCAACACGTGCCCTGGGCCTTTCTGGTTCCAACCTGTGTACCAGCATGCTGGCACAGTCCCAGGCTGTGCCTGTCAGCACCGGTGGGGCAGCACGGTGGCTGTGCAGGTGTCTGGCACTGTTGCCAGCACAGCGGTGGAACGGTGGACCCTGGGCACAGCGGTTGGAGGGCAGCAGCAGCAGTCACCCACCAGGTCTGGGGTACAGTGTCAAGCGGTGTCACATGTCCGCCGCCTTTGATCCGCCCATTCCTGGTCCTGGAACAGCGCCCACCCTCAAGGGGTGTTGTGCATCAGGACCTTCCACACCTGGGGACAGGATGCCGTTGGGGCACTGTACCCATGGACGAGCACACCCGCCTGCTGCAGGAATCAGTACAGCTGCAGAGGTGGGTTGCAATGTCTGGAGGCACTGTCTGTGTCCGTGGAGGCGGCACAGCAGGAGTGTGCTCTGGACTGCGAGCTGAGCTGGTCTGTATGCGGACGGATGTGACCGCCGCGAATTGACAGGCTGACCCAGGCAGTGGTCTCTGTCGTGGCCGCATTGGCACACAGTCAGGTGCCCTGTCCACACACACCCCACACAGTTCACTCTCCACTCCCCTTTCCCGGCGTCGTGCGACACCAGGCCTGTCGACGCCGGGTTCTGCTGTGGGCATCCCGAGCACCCCTGGTGCAGGTTTGTTCAGCATGCTGCAGACCCCTGTGCGGGCAAGGTCGCGTTCGCGCAGTGGGACCCCTGGTGGTGCAACAGTGCCACCCCATGTGGCCCCTGCTCAGCCTGCCAGTGCTGTTGGGTCACGGCGGGGCCGCCCACGCATCCGCGGTGGCCGTGGGACAGTGCTACATGACTGAGCTGTCTCCCAGTGCGGGCCCTGTCTGGTGCTGCCATGTGTTCAATTGTGTCATGGTGGGCAGTGCACTGCTGGGTGCTCTGCTCACCACGCTGACGGACCACCTGCACACCCACCCAACTGCTGTCCACAGGTGCATGTGCATGATGATGCCTGCATTGCTACTGTACACCAAGGTGCAAGGGTGCCCAGCATCTACGTACTTGGACAGTACAGGTGGTGGGGTGGTCGGTGGTGCTGTGTGTTAGCAATGTCGGTTCTGCAGTGCTGTGCATCTGCCCATGTACGCTCTGTGTGCCTGGTGTGTGTGTGTGTGTCCATATGAGTGCTCACCCTCCTGATGGTGTGTTTGTATGCCTGGACCTTCCACTCCCCTGACCGTCATGCACCCTGGTGTGTTCCCTGTGTGCCTGTGGTTTGCGCATGGACAGTGTTGGTTGCACATGTCCCTTGACTTACCTGTGTTGTCGTGGTGCTCCTCTGTGATGGTGTCCCGGTGCAGCTGGGCCTGCTGGATCAGTCGGGGTCCCGCCGTCCTAGGGGGGGGCTGCTCATCACCATCAACACCGGCGCCACTGGCGTCCCCATCGCTGTCCCCCTCTTCGACCTGAACGGCTATCCCATGGTCTTTGGCCATGTTGTGCAGGATGCAACAGGCCAGGAATATCCCACAGGCCTTTTGGAGGCTGTACTGTAGGGCACCGCCGGAGGTGTCTAGGTATCGGAAGCGTGCCTTGAGCATCCCAAACACCCACTCTATGATGCTGCGTGTTGCGGCATGTGCCTCATTATAGCGTTGTTGCGCTGGGGTCATGGGGCACCGGTACGGTGTGAGCAGCCAGGGACAGAGTGGGTATCCGCTGTCACCTGTGTGGAGATAGTGGAGCTCAGTCTCATGTTCAGGTCCATATTGGCCATCTCACTGTGTGCCACTACCATGGCACCTGTGGCCTTCCCACCCTTGTCCCGGGTTTGCATTCCATACATGTGGACTCACCCACTAGATGTCCTGTGGGGATGTCCCCATTCTCGAATCGATGGCACAGTGCAGACTGATACCATATGAAGGCATCATTTGCTCCGCCAGGGTGTGTGGCACAGACATTGATTATGCACCCAGTGGCATCACACACCACCTGGCAGTTGACACTAGGGAATCCCTTTCTGTTCCGATATGTGAGGCCATCAGGGCCAGGTGGCGTGCAAATGGCCACATGGGTGCAGTCTATGGCCCCTAGCATGCCAGGCATACGTGCTACCCTGTGGAACTCCTGCATGTTTGCTGTACGCTCTGCCGCGGTGCTGGGGAAATGGATGTACTCCGCGGCATGTGGCAGCAGTGCGCTGAGGTAGTGGTGAGGATGCGTGGCGTGGCCGACTGTGTGATGCCTGTGGTGTCCCCTGTCGGCCTCTGGAAGGTGCCCGTGGCGAGCAGGCACATGCAGGCTGTCACCTTGGTCTCCACCAACAGAGCGTGACTCTGTCGTGAGGGTGCCTGCATCACATCACTGCACAGCTCACAGAGCCGTCTCAGTATTGCCCTGTTCAGGCGGTACCAGCCCACGATCTCTACATCTGTGTACAGCTCAAAGCTGATGCAGGCACGGTACAGCCTGTCGGGGGCATACAGCCGACGGGCCCTTCCACGGCCACGTCCCCCTGCAGCTTGCATTCTCACCCCCCCTCATTACAGCTTCCATGTGGAAACTGGCACTGTCCATCTCCCTGGCTTCTGACCCCCCCGGCTGGTGTTGCTGTGTTACCCCCGCTGTCCTCATTGCTACTTCCACTGCATCGGGCACCCCCCGCTGGCCTCTACAGACTATGGCCCACACTTTCCTTGCCTGCCCTTTGCTGGCTGGCTGGCTGGCTGTCTGGCTGGCTGTGTCTCTCTCTCTCTCTGTCTCTCTCTCTCTCTCTCTCTCCCACTTGGCAGCCTGGTAGCGTTCTTGCGCTGCTTCCTTGAGCCTTTTTATTTTGGCTCATTTCCGATAGTGCGCAATTTCCGGCTGTGCCGCTCTTGCGCATCGTGCAAGTCTTTGAATATCGCATTGCGGTCTTTATGCATGGATCCACCCCCTTCGGTTGCGCATGCCTTCATTTTCATTGCGCTGTTGCTCAGCATGTTTTCGGGGGCGCAACTGCCTCCTTCTGAATATCGCTAAATGGCGCATTTTCTGACTTGCACATGCGCAACCCTGTTGCGCATGGCGCAACCCTTTTGAATATCCGGGCCAGTGAGTTTATCACCTGGTTAAGGTGCAGCTCTGATACTACCATCAGGAGGAACTTTGGGTGGGACAAAGGATGACATTGTCCCTGTGGAAGACCTAGTAAGGAGACACCACTGAGAGTGCCTAGAACTCACTGATCCTTCTGGCTGATGTAATAGCCACCAAGAAGGCTATCTTTCATGACAGGTGTGAAATTACACATCTGTGCATAGGCTCAAATGGTTTGCCCATGAGTACAGCCAGCACCAGCTGTCAGTCCCAAAGTGGTGGTGGTTCATACACCGATGGGGATAGGTGATCACAGCCCTTGATAAAGTGTCTGACCACCTTCTCATGGTCCTCAATAAGCATGCCCACCCACACCTGGTATGCAGAGTTGACTGCCAAGTACACCTTGAAGGTCATCACTCACAGTCCCAGCTGAGAGAGGGACCAGGTGTACTCCAGAAAACTAGCCAACAGGCAAGCAAGCTCCTTGCCCTAACACCAAATGCAATGTTTAACCTCAGGGAAGTGTCTGTACTGGACACCCAGAGGCACCTGGCCAGCCTCTCCCAGCACTCCAGTCCTGGCCCAGATAACCTTGAATCAAGGCTCCTCAAGCTTGGGGCTGTCCACCTTGCCCACCCAGTAGCCCACATCTTCAATCTATCCCTTGGAAGTGGTACCTTCCCCGATATCTGGAAAGAGGCCAGGATTGTTCCAGTACTGAAACAAGGCAATCCCAAACTACCGGATAACTATCGCCCGATTGCCATCCTCTCATCCCTCAGTAAGCTCCTAGAAAAGGTAGTGGCCGAACAGATTTCGGAGTACATCCAGTCCCAGGAGTTGCTGTCCCCGGCCCAGCACGGGTTTCTCAAGGGTCACAGCACCACCACTGCCCTGATCTTGGTCACATCCAGAATAAGATCAGCCATGGATCAGGGCAAACTCTCCGGAGCCATATTTATTGACCTGTCCAAAGCCTTTGATCTCGTTGACCACACGTTGCTTTGCTCACAACTGTGGTCACTCGGTCTCTCCCCACTCACCATGAATTGGTTTATGGGCTACCTGCATGGCAGAGCATGGCGGACCAGTTTCAATAAAGTCCTCTCAGAGTCCCTTCCAGTGACCTCCGGTGTCCCTCAGGGTTCGGTACTGGGCCCTCTCCTCTTTTCCCTCTTTATCGACCTGCTACCCGCGGTGACCTCCACCTGCAGTACCACCCTCTATGCCGATGACCTGGTGATCCTGGCTCACGCCCGAGATGTCACTACTCTCAACAAGGCCTTGTCCGAAGGCTTTAACAAAGTTCAAACCTGGATCACTGAGAACAAACTGGTCCTGAATCTGAAAAAAACTCAGGCCATGCTCTTTGGCTCAACAGCCAAACTCAAAACCTCGTCGGCCTTGTTAAAGATTTCCTGTCCCGACGGATCCCCCCTCCCTGTAGTGAACTCTGCCAAATACCTAGGGGTCACCCTTGACCCCCAACTTGACATGGGTAGTCACATCCTAAACATCTGTAGGGCAGTAAACTGCAAGCTGGGCCTGGCCTACAGGGCCAAATTCAACCTCACACCTGCGGCTAGACTAGCCCTCGCGATAGGTGTGCTTCGTCCCTCTCTCAGCTATGGGCTGCACCTATTCACTCGCTCCCCCCAGACTCACCTTGCACGGTGGCACATGACATACAACAACATCTGTCGCTTTGCCCTTGCTGTCCCCCACCTCACCCATCGCTGTGAGTTATACGATAAACTCCGATGGCTCTCCCCAGCTAGGTACCTGGACTTCAGGGTGGGCTGCCTTACCGACAAAGTGGTCAGAACTGGCACCCCCCCAGAGCTGGCCCTGCTCCTGCCGCTAACTGACACCACTACCTACCACCTTAGGTCCCAGGCCCTGGAGATGCTCAAGGTCCCCTCCACCCGCACCCTCATGGGTGGCGGGACTTCGCCACTTATATCTTTGAGCTCTGGAACTCCCTTCCAGAGCAGACCCGGTGTCCTCCTCCCACCTGCATATAGCTCCCTCCGGGTTTCCTGAAACTTGCCTCTACGTGTGACTGCCCTAAGCCTCCCTAGAGAATTTCTCTCATACGCTGCTCTTCCAGCTTCAATAGTTTGCCTCCCTCAGATACTTCACCGATAACTCCTGCTGTTCTCCTTGACTCTACACTATACCAGGGCACTTGACCCAGGGCATACTGCCCATGCCAAGGTTCCCTGGACATTGCCTTTCTAAATTGTCTCTAACGTGAAAAATGTGTATATGCTTTTTGTTGTAATCTGTAGGTGACCTATTCATCCCGGGGGTACATTAACCTTAACAGTTATAAGTTGTATTATGACCGTCCATACCCCCTGGACTATGTTACTATCTCCCCCATGTTGTCATGCTGTACTTACTCTCTACTGTAAACAATGTCTGCATCCCTATGTTGTACTCTCCCGGGTCGTTCCTGAAAATAGGCATAATACTTGTCTAGTGTACTTACCCGGTCAACAAAAGCTAAAATAAATAAATAAAAGCATAGCACCAGTGAGTTGACTCTTTTCAGGAGGCCTCCACAGTGTAGAGCACAGCTTCCAAATGTCCCAAAGCCTGAAACTCTAGCCACTCAGGAAGCAAGCTGTGATGTACAGGGACTGGTGCAGCACCATCCCGTTGTCTGGTCAGCAAGATTGAGACAGTGAGGTAATCACCATGGAGGCCTGCTGCTGAGGCTAAGGAGATCTAGGTGCCAGAACTGTCTTGGCCAGTCTGGAGCTATTAGAATCATCTGCATCTTGTCCTTCCAGACCAGTGTGTACGAGGCCTGGGGTCCTGGGCCTCATGAAGGCATCCTCCAACATGTCCTGGACTGTGGAGTGCGGGCACAAAATAGCGTCAGTTTGGTGTTCTCCCAGGAGGCAAACAGATCCACCAGAGGGGTGCCTCACAAGAACAGGTAGCATATCACCTCCTGTTGCAGGGACCACTTGTGCAATGTCTCTCCCACCCAGCTGAGAGTGTCTGCCCACTGATTGTTCACTCTGATGATATGAACCACCAGGAGATTTGCACTCAGGCCGTACATGATGGTCCAGGTGCGGAATCCTCCCAACACAAGGGAAGGAAGTGAGTTCCACCCTGCATGGTCAGGTAAAATGTGATCATGATGATGTCCATCTGGATCTGGACAACCCTAGCCCCGACTAGAGAAGTGAATTCCATCAGAGCTAACTACTGCATGGAGCTACAGCAGGTTGACATGGTGACAGACTGTTTGGGTGACCAGAAACTGTGAGCTCTGTGGTCTCTCGAGTGTGCTCCCCACCACACCAGAGACACATCCATCATGAGCACGAGGGTCAGTTCTGTGCAGATGAAGGGGACTCCTTCCTCCAGGTGTCCTTGGATCAGCCACCACTGGATAGCATCCCACATCAGCTGGGTCACTGCAAATGGATGGTCCAAGTGGCCTAGGTGCTGGGACCACTGATGGCCCAACTCCCACTGCAGGTGGCAAATCCATCAGCTAGCCCATCAGACCACACTGGTGCAGGACACCATGTACTCCAGCAACTGCAGGAAGTTACATGCAGGGCGTGAGAGCCCAACCTGAAAATATCAGGCAAAGGAGATAAGATCCAGTGCCCGGTCCACAGAGAGACAGGCCTTGGCCTAAAGAGAGTGTAGTTCTGCTCCAATGAGCCACATCGCCTGTGAGGGGATCAGGTCAGACTTGACTGGGTTGACCAGCAGGCCCAAGTCTCTGCAGGTCTGGAGGGCCAGATCCCTGGACAGCTCCACAGCCTCCTTGGATGGGCCGGTTGGCAGTCAGTTATCCAGGAGGGATACAACCTGATGCCCTTCTGCCTCAGGAAGGCTGCCACCACTACCATGCATTTGGTGAAGACCCTGGGTGCAGAAGAGAGGCTATAGGGTATGACCTGGAACTGATACAGAACTTTTGCATGGAACCAAAAGTACTGACAGTGGGACAGAAGGACTGGGACGTAGTACCTGGACATGTACCCCTGAATTGCCAGGGTGTCTGAGACATAGGCTATAGCCCCTTTTGCAAGGAGCTAAGTATGTCCTCCCTTGGGGTTGGCAGCGTGTCCTGTGACACTGAGGACTGCTGAGGAATGTGGGATAAGTAAGGCAGGAGAGCCTCAAAATCTTGAGGCATCCCTCTTCCTGCCACCTCTAGGACCCACTTATCTGTGGTAATAATAGAACAATGTGACCAGAAGTGGCAAAGCCGACCCCCCCACAGGGAGCTGGATCAGGGACTGAACAGGCGGGAGGGTGACACCCCTTAACCTGTCTCTGGGCAGGTTTGGCGGGGCCGCCGGCTGCCAGGGCCAAGGGGCACTACTTCCCCTACCCCTGCCTCTTTTTGGGCCCTGGCCAGAGAACTTGGACTTGGGACGCCAGGCTTGGTATTGTTCCTGTTGAAGCTGCTGCCGAGGCTGCTGTGGCTGAAAGGATCAGAACTGAAAGGCATTTTTCTTCAGTTTTTGGGCCTTGGGCTCCTTTGTGGGACAAAGTCACTAAGTTGAGAGTGGCACTGAACTTCTCAGTCCTCATGAGATGTCCTTCCACCCAGGGCCAAAGAGGTGGGTGCCCAAAAAAGGGACATCGGCCAGTCTGTGCTGAGTGTCTACAGTGAAGGTAGACAACCTCAGACAGACCCTGCAACACACTGCAGTGGCCACTGCCATGGCATGGGCACTGAAGTCACCCATATCTAAGGTAATCTGGAGCTGATGTTTCATCAGGGCTTGACCCGAGTCTCTGACCAATTCACCAGCAGCTGCTTGACAGCATAAAGGTGAGGGATGATATCATACAGTACTCCCATCAGGGAGTGACCAAAGTTGACCATCATCACGGTGTAGATCACATGATGGAGACCAAGAGAGGAAGTGGCATAGACCTTCTTGGCTGTAAGGTCATGCATTTTAAACTCCTTGTTGGGGGGTTGTCCACATCCTCAACCCCTGGACTTCCAGAAGATCAAGTCCACAGCCCGACCTTCGGCTGAGGGATGGTCTGAGAACCCTGAAAGGGACCCTGTAGGGAGCACATACTTGTGGACCATACGGGTTGAGGACACTGGGCAAGATCTTGGGTGCTGCCAGAGCTCCATGGCTGGCCCCATAATGGCCTCCACTATGGGAAAGACGATGTCCCAGGGAATAGTCCTTGTCCAGGATATTAGTAATGGGGTTCTTAGCCCACTTCTGGTCTGACTCCTGGGACATCAGTCAGAAAGGAGCCCCAAATAACATGGCAAAAGTGTCAGTAGTCATCTCCTTGACTGAAGCCTGGTCAAAGGTATGCATCCTCAACAACAACATGGACAAACTGTCTGAGGACTCTTCAAAAATGGCCCATGACCATTTGCCGCTGTGGATCATACGAGTATCTTCCAAGAGGGTGATTTCCATTAACAGTCTGCCTGGCAAGCCAGCTGTAGCATGGTAGTCCTTGGTTGGTACTCCCACCAAAGGCTGCAGTGGAGGCGGCTTCACCCACAAGAGTGGAGAGACAGATGCTGGAGACAGCTGTTGAGGGTGGACTGGTGTGGGCCTGACTGGCACCTGCCAGTTGACCAGAGGTGTCGGGGTAGAGCCCTACCCTACCCCACAGTGGTCTACTGCTGCCAGAGGAGTTCCTTGTAGCACCATCACATCCTGCGGTAGTGCCTCTCCTCACCCGAGGATGAGGAGGTAGAAGAACATCAATGGTGGTGCCTCTCAGTTGAGTGGGGTCAGAAGCCCAAGTAGTGCCTTGAACTCGAGCATCAACCTGATGACAAGGAGAAGTCCCAGAGGCTTGGTACAGACCACATGCTGAGGTACATTTTTTTTTTTATTTCTTTTTATCTCTCTCTCCCTACCTGAACTCTCTCTGGAGAGGTCACTCAGGGCTGGCCTTTATCCTGCCTGACTGAAGCTCACTTCATCTCACTCCTCCTGGGCCCCGGCTCTCCGACTCATTACCCAGCCACCCAGGCCCTCGGCTCTGAGTCCCACGAGGCAGGACCGCCAGATTGCTCCTCCTGGCACTCTATCTAGAATCCAGATGGGCAACCAGGCATGGAGGAGAGTGGAGGAGACGAGAGCCCGACATTGAGCATGGTTGACCAAGCCCCCCGAACCCTCCTTCACCTATCAGGAGGCAGAGGGTATTTTTACGTGGTTTTCTCCCCACCCACCACCCTCCCATGGAGCCTGAATGTGCAATGATGACCAGTGTCTGCCGAGCTCCACAACCCAGCACTGTAGCATCGCTGGTTCCAGGCCACCTCTGACTGATGCCAGAGGTCGCTCAAGAGCGACCCAGATCTCTACTCCCTCCCCGGGAAGGGAGTGCCGTCCATCGGATGCTCAATCCCTTCCTGCCCCTGCCGACCCCCGATGGCCCAGGCTCGTTCCCTAACCCGGGTTGCCAGTGTGAAGTGAGGTGAGGCAACTAGTGCCTTAACCCTCAGTGCCACCAGGCCATTGCTGAGGTATATTAAGCACTGGTTTTGGCTGCATGTCCACTGGTGGAGGCTGATCCCAAGTGGAGCTGGTTGGGGACATGGACCAGTCCACATCCTTCTGAGTGAGGACTGGGAAAACTGGGGTCTTGGATATTGACTCCTTGTCAGTCCCCTCCGACAGGTGGTTGGGAGGGTCAAGAATTATCTTGACCACTTGATTGACTGGTGTTGAGGTCGACAAACTTGATGGGGGCACTGTGGAGCTGTCGACTGAGCCCTCAACCACATTCAGCTTGACCAGAGTCGAGCACTTGATGTGTTAACTAGTCGGGGAGTCAAGCGAACAGGAGGACCACAATCTCTCCCAGTCCCATGGCTGGTGCCAGCGGCACTTGTGCTTCTTACTGTGGTGGGCAGGGCTCTCCTTGTAGGCCTGGAGGGCCCGACACATCTTCTGAAAGTCTTTGGTGAAGGAACCACTCACTCTGGCTCCAGCCGGGAGCAGCAGCAAGAAGCCCACCATGGAAGCCTCTGATGCTTCTTCCATGACTGCAAGTTGCACAGCCAACTCTGCCACAGTGGAGGCTGACTTGTGGCCTTTTGACTGGAGCTTCAGATCCCTATCTGCCAGCCAGCTAAGAAGAAGCCCAGCCACGTGATACTCCAGAAAAGAAGGGAGCATCACTTGATACAGCCGCAGCCAGCAATGTCATGTGCAGCTCCTAAGTAGTAGAGACAAAACGTGTGGTCCGTCTTTAACATCTTCTGTTGGCAAATGATGCAGAACTTGACGCCATGAAGAGGCTTCACTTCCTTGGAGTCCATTTTGCATCAATGAGGCACAGCCAGAGTGATGGAGGGCAGAAGCTGTTGAGGGACAATCACAAGTTTTGAAAGTAAATTTAGAAAATCGCCAGTGGCACACGTGGTAGCCTACAACACTGCAGGACTGTGAAGGAGAAGACCAGACACTTCTAGCAGAAAGGAAGATCTGTTGTCATGGGTCGAAGCTGGAGGATATACCACCCGGGTGGTGGCAGGAGCTTAGCTTGGAGACTTCTGATATAATCAGCAATTCTGGTGGAACTGCCATCATGTAAACGGTGAACTATATCAATGTCCCTAGAACAGTAAGATCTTCCACAAGTTAATTTTCACCATTCATTACTAATGGGTCTAGCCGGAGGTCTGGACCCTGCTCAGGAAGATAAATAGCTCTGCCTCATTCAAGTTTTCAGAGCTGGAGGAGCTGACATCAGGACGGGGCCACCCACGAGGCCAGCGTTCTACATGGCGCTCGCGGATTAGTCAGTAAGTGATGCCTACGCCTCGCAGCCCTCAGTTCTTGTTTTCCTGTCTTCGAGGAAGGACCTGCGAGGGAAGACTGCAATTAAGCTTCTGCGTAGTTAAGTTCCACTAGGCCTCATCAGTTTAGTGAACTTTCCCGGCGCCGTGAGTACTGGTTCTGTTTTTTGGTACCGGAGTTTTTCTCTTGTTCTTTATTATCATGGCACCAGTGTGTATTTCTTAGTGAAATTATCCTGTTTTTGTGTTTATTTTTTGCTCGATGGTAATGTCGGGTCAGGGCATAAAGCAGCATCAAAGCGAGCAGGAGTTGACCCAATGTGTCGGTGGCCCTGCGGCAACTCAATGACCATGTCGGACCCCCATGACCATTGCTTTACCTGTCTGAGTCCACGCCAGATGATGGACAAGTGTGATACCTGTTTTTCTAAGGACTACTGTACTCTCGTTATCCATGCGGCAAGGTTGGGGAAAGACCCCCTGACCTTCGGAGGGCATCAGAACACTTGTGATGCCAAAACTAGGTCTCTGGGCTCCACCCCTGAGCCCTCTACAGCTCTATATGGGCCAGCGGGGATGGGGCCCCTTTGCTACACAGCTCGCTGGGCAAAGGTGTCCCAGTGAGGGGTCGGTGGGGCAGTCGTCCTCCTCCGGGGGGGGCAACTGGTCACCTCTCGCGGTCCAGGTTCTCCTCAGAGATAAGGATGACCCCCAGTGTGGTACCTCAGCTATGTGCTAGGTCTGCTCCGGTGGTCCCCTCGGTGTCATGGGTTGACACCAACTCTGCTCACGGTGCCACCTCTGATGCCGGTGAGCAAGGTAGCACCATCCATGTGCCCAGACTCCCCTCCAACACCTCAAGCTCCTCCTCTTCCCATCAGAAGAGAAAGAAACAGTACCCCCTCTAGGTCGCCTTCTGGTATGTCTGCCAGGGAGTCTCTGGTAGTTGAGAGCCGTCCAGGTTACTGGTGGCTTCTGCTTCTGATGGCCTGGACTCTCGTCACTGGGGTCCTTCTCTGTCCCTTGGTGAGTTTTGGTGGACAGTTTCATCTTTGTGCAGCTGTTTAGAGCAGTGGATTCAGTGCTGGCTCATTTGCCCTTGCTAGTGGTTCTGGTGCAGAGGCCTTTGGCACCGCTGGGGTTTTCGGTCCGAGATCTACATTTGGTGTCTTCTCCAGTGCTGGCACTGTCTAAGCTGATCTCATGTGCCTACCCCCTCACTCTTCCTCACAGGGACCGGCACAGGTGCCAGTCCTCCACCTTCCTCCAGGGACGGCCGTTCTCTGGTCCCCATCGGCTATGGTACCGCATGCACTGCCATTGACTGCGGTGCCATCGTCTTCGGTCGGCACCGCTGACTTCGGTGCCACTGGTGATGCCATCGACTTTGGTGCCATGGAAGGTGCCATTGACTTTGGTGCTGCGGGCAGTGATGCCAGCTTTGGTGCTGTTGGTGGTGACATCGAATTGGGTGCTGCAGGCGGTATCGTCAACTTTGGTGCCAAGTGTGGCACCATCTTCTTGGTGCAGCGTCAAGGTCTTTGGGGCTGGGCCTGTTTCTGGAGCCAGATGCCCTGCAGACTTCCCTTGCCCATGTTGGCCTTGCTGGGGCATTTCCTGTTTCTATGGGGTGGATGTGGAGCATAAACATAGAAACATAGAATTTGATGGCAGATAAGGACCGCTTGGCCCACCCAGTCTGCCCATTTCCCTACCTAATGGATAAGCTGCAGATCCTAGTTAACCAGCAGCCTACTTCTTCCTACCCCCACCCCCTAGAATTGCCTTATGACTGTCCATGCGATGCAGATTCCACTACTGTTTTGACTCTCACAACTCCTCGGAAGGCCATTCCATGCATCCACACCCTCTCTGTGAAAAATACTTCCTTAAATTACCTCTGAGCCACCCCTCTATCTTCAAATTGTGCCCCTTGTTCTTGCACACCTCTTTTTTGAAAGATGCTACCCTCTTGGACTTTGTTGATTCCCTTGAGGTACTTGAATGTTTCTATCATGTCCCCCTCTCCTTCCTTTCCTCGAGGCTATACATATTAAGCTCCTTAAGTCTCTCTTTGCTCGTCTTCCGGTGCAGACCCTGCTCATTTTAGTGCCCTCCTCTGGACAGCTTCCATCCTGTCTATGTCTTTGTGGAGATTGGATCTCCAGAACTGCACGCAGTACTCCAGATGGGGTCTCACCAGCTGTCTGTACAGAGGGATAATAACTTCCTGTTTTCTACTGGTGATGCCTCTCCCTATGCATCCCAGTATCCCCCCAGCCCTCCTTGCTGCCCTCGCACATTGCTTGCCCACCTTTAGGTCATCTGATATGACTACCCCCAGGTCCATTTCCATTTTTGTTGTTGTTAGTATCTCACACCCCATTATGTGCTCTTCCCCTGGGTTTTTGTTTCCCAGGTGCATTACCCATAAAGAGTCTGATTTGGCACTCATCAGTCTGACAATGGTAAGATGACTTGTTTTACAGCCTGGATGTGAACTCCTCATCCCAACTGAACCCTGGTTGAAGCCATTTTCTTTTCAATCTCTCCTTAGGACATGGGTTCTGACCTGGCTCTACAGACCCTTTGATGTAGAACCGTGAGGGGGGGGGCTTCTGCATCTCAAGTACCCCATATTCAAGAACACTGTGCCCTCTGCCCACCCTCCTTGACATCTTGTCGCACGTGGTGTGGGGAAGGTCAGCTCTGATTCCTTCGATGCCCCTCCCAGGAAGGGACAATTTTTAGCTCACGACCCCTGCAGATTCTGTGGTTGTCAGAGCACAGAATGATGAGGCTGTTCTCCCCTAGGGATCCACAGCTTGTCCTATCAATAGGGAATATTGCAAGATTGACACCTTGGGGAAATGAGCAGTCACTGCTGCAAAAGCTCTGTAAAGGCCTATGACTCTGCCTCCAGGGCAGCTACTACTGGGATCTATGTCAGGTGACTCTCCAGACTTAGAACATCAGGATTTCCTAATGATTCTCACCTGTTCAGCACTCAAGTAGCTACCTTCAAAACAACCAGACCGGCTCCTTCCGCCCTTCAAGGGGGCTGGAACCATCATCAGTTTTACAACAAGCAGTTCTGTGAGGTGAGAACTGAGGGATGGGTCTTTATGGAGTTCAACCCCATCAGTCACAAAGAAAACGCAGCACAAGGCACAGGGCCCGAAAGCACCAAGTGCCACTCTCTGAGACATTAGTCTGGGTTCCATCCCAACTGCCTGAGGTGGAACTTCACCCTACGGTGAGAGATGTCTGACTAACTTTCAGTCTATTGCAGTCTATAACATATAGAATAGTGGATGGGTGACCATCCACAACAAGGCTGTTTTCCATCGAGGGAGTTGACGACATCATAGAGACCTCGAGAACGAAGCTCGAGAGGTCTCCCTGATGTCACCAACTCCAGAGATGGAAAACCGCCTTGGTTGTGGATAGTGAACCATCTACTGTTTTATATATTACATGGTTCCTGGTTTTTGTCTTTTTTTTGTCCCCCCCGAAGTTGATGGTTACCTTTGTTATGTCGTGCTGCTCCTGCTCTGACTCATCCTGCTCTCAGTTCAGCTTTACCCCGTCCCGCTAGCTTGTTTCGGCTTCACTGCACTCCCGCAGTTTGCTGCTTCTCTCCACACCCGCTCGCTCTCTTTCAGCAGCAGTTTGTTTTTTAAAATAAAAAAAATGCTTATGCGCCACAAAGCCGTGTGGTAGAAGGAAGATTCCCCGGGAAGATCCACCTCTCCATGACCGCCTAATCCCGCCGCCATGTTTTAATTTTTTTTTCGCCGTTACAGCCAGTGGAGTGAGCCAATCAGGAGGTAGGACAAGGCTGAAAAGTTGTTGTACTATCGATGTGACGTCAGAACGATAGTACAACAACTTTTTTGACCTTTGAACTGTCCTACAACAGGATTTAGAAAGCCACCAATTTTAATCTACAATAAGCCCTAACCATATACTATAATAGACAAGTGGGTCCCCTGATTTTCTGGAAGGGGTACTCACTCAACCTATCAGAGACTCCCCAACTGTCCCCCCAAGCGATGGCACACTCTCCCCACTTCATAGTCAGATCTTCTCACCTCAGAGATTCAGGGCCTTCTTTGTAGTCCTCTGGTCCCTAAAAGGACAGGCAGCATGTGCTCTATTCTCAACCTCAGAAACAAAATCGTTCTTTGTTCGTGGCAAGATGGTCTCCGTAGGGACTCTCCTACCACCTCTCCAGCAGCATGACTGGTTTGCATCCCTAAACGTACAGGATGCTTCCATGAAGGTACTGCCGACCCTGCAAATTCCACAGCTTCAAGACTCTCAGCTTCTCTCCATAGGGGTCCTCTCCCCCTCCACGGTCACCTCCTAGTGAGAGCCTTCCTCCTGGGGGTCAGTGGGACCCACTTTGTCCAGATGGCTCTTTTCCTTACAGAGAGTAACCTTGTATGAGCCTGATCCATGTAGCGGATCCTGGGCCTAGAAGACAGGCTTCTACAAGGTCTATCCTTTGCCCCACTGGCATCTCAGATCACCATCACCATGGATGCATCTCTGATTACTGGGGCAGCTCACTGTCAAGACCTGCGCACTCAGGGAGTGTGGAGCCAGAAGGAATCTCATCTTCACATAAATGCCTTAGAGATGACAGCTGTCCTATATGCTTCTGAGTCCTGAAGGATGTCCTCTGCCATGAGGTATTCTCTTTCAGATGGACTATAAGGCCATGATGTATTACATCAACAAGCAGGGTACAGCATTCTCCTACCCTCTGTGCAGGGAGGCCATGAAGGGGTGGGAGTTGTGTCTCGAGCACGTTACCCTAATTCAGGCAGTCTACCTGTCAGGAATTCAGAACAACCTAGCGGATATCATCAGCAGGCTGGAGGCGGGTTCCCATGAGTGGTCGCTCACCCTAGCGGCATGCAATCGCTATTTGACGAGCAGGACAGTCCAGACCTGGACCTTTTTGCATCCCCATCCAACATAAAACTGCCTCTATTCTGCTCCAGATATCTAGAACCTGATGTTTTCTGTCAGGATGCATTCCGACTGCAGCGGACAAGACGCTTTCTGCGCACATTTCCTCCCCTTCCTTTAGGTCTGAGGGTGCTGCTCAAGCTGAAGGCACAGGGGGGCAGGATGATCCTCATCACCCCACATTGGCCTCATTAGATATGGTTTCCACTAATCAACAGGTTGTCAGAAGTCCCCCCCCAAGGAAGCTCCTCTTTGGATGGACCTCCTGACACAGGGACTCCTGGTCCATCCCAACTTGCGCTCCTTCATCTCCATGCCTGGCTCCTGAGCAGATAGAAGTGGGTAGGTCTGCATTCTCTCAAAGGATCTCAGAAATCCTCTTAATGCAAGCTTTCCACTTGGAAACTTGCATGACTAAGTGGAAGTGATTTTCCATTTGGTGTGCAAAAAAAAAAAGTCCACGCTGGACACATTTTGTTGCCCATCGAATAAAGTGTTGGAGTACCTCATAGACCTGTTTAATGCAGGACTGCAATACTCGACAATGAAAGTACATCTCAATGCGATTTCCTTTATTTATTTATTTATTTATTTTTTTATCTATCTAGCCCACTCCGGCTAGGGCTCAGTCGTAGCATACCACCATCCGGGGCTTCTTCACCCCTAATCATTCTGCACAGCTATGGGGCAGGATTGTTTCGATTTTTTTTTTTTTAAGCTAACTTGTCCTGTCCCCACCCCTGAGGGCACTGGTGAACAGGACAATGTCCAAGCGGTAAGCCGTGGTGAGGCACTGCTTCCGTCACTTGCCTAACGATGCCCTCCCCACCTGACACCACCCACTATTTGGTGCAGCACCTGGCCCACCCCAGGAGAGAGAGTCATCAATTGGTGACTCAGTACAGACCCTCCCCACCCCAGCTGACCCCTGGCATCCCGCGCTCATTCCTGAACCCGGGTGGTCACCAGCATAGCATGAGGTGTGGCATCCAGCACCTCAAACCTCCACACTATCGGGGCAGCCTAGGTACACCTCGATGCGATTTCCATCTACCAAAGGTATCCTACACACTAGACTCCCAGTCAGGAAACCAGTGGCCACATGGGATATCAACCACATGCTAGATATGCTCACCCGTAAACCTTTGAGCCTCCAGCCACCTGTGACTTGAAGTTTCTGACCTGGAAGACTGCCTTCTTAGTGGCCGTTACTTCCATTTGCAGAGTTTCCGAAATTCATGCCTTGGTCACAGACCCTCCATATACTGTCTTTCACAAGGACAGGGTAGTACTTCATACTCACCCTAATTTCCTACCCAAAGTGGTTTGGAATTTCACCTTAACCAACCTCTGGTTCTTCCCACTTATTTTGCCAACTTCCAGAATGAAGAATAACGCACCCTTCGCTCTCTGGATGTCAAGAGGATGCTATGATTCTACATCAACAGAACTAAGAGATTTGCAGATCCAAGCATCTTTTTGTATTTTCAGCATGGCCCAGCTGGATCAGCCGGTTGCCATTAGATGCATTTCTGCATGGTTGGTGGCATGTCTTCATCACTACTTCTTGATGGAGCAGGTCACGTTGGAAGGCAGGGTTTATGCCCACTCTACCAGAGTGGTTGTGGCATCACTGGCAGAAATTCGTAATGTACCCATTACAGATATTTGCAAAGAGGCTACTTGGAGCTTGGTGCACACCCTTGTGAAACACTATGCTCTGGATGTCCATGCCAGACAGCACACTTCCTTTGGCGGGACAATCCTTAATGGACTTCTGTCCTGAGCAAGTTCTGTCTCCTGCCGCCATTCTTGGGGGATTGGTTTTTAATTCGGTATGCTCTCATTAGTGTGAATGAATGGTCAAGACTTTTAGTCCAGGAAGATATGGAAATTACGTACCTACTGTAATTCTTTATCTTCTGGGACAAAGTCTTCACCATTCATCCATGCACCCACCCACCATCCCCCAAGCTCGCTCATCCTGCTTCTGGTCTTCACTCCCTCATTGGCTTGGGCTGTGAAGATGCTGTTGAGTAGACCCTTCTGACATGTCATCCAAGCTATCTTATGCCTGGATCAGGTTAGGTGTTTCCTAGGTTGGTTAATTTATGCTGCACCTCCTCGGTCAAAAAGGAACTAAGGCGATTGGAGGGTTGACGCCGAGATAGCCCATTCAGTCACGAGCCAGCCTCATGGTGCCATGCATGCACAGTCCTACCTCAGCGCCGGCCCTCCTGAAGATTTTTGGCTCCTGCTGGGTCCTAGCGCCTCCAGTGTAGTCCCATTAGTGTGACTGAATAGTGAAGATTTCGTCCAAGAAAATCAAGAATTACAGTAGGTACATAATTTATATTTTTTGTGACTACATGGGCTGCAATTTTGTAGAATGCATAACTACCATCCACCCACGAGTCTCAGGTCAAGAACATGTGTACAGTACCAGTGTAACTGGGGAACCAAATGGTTACAGCTCTGGTGGATTCAGGCTGTGGGCAGACATTGGTTAAAGAATCTATGATTGGACCTAACCTAGGTCAGTGGGGAGATCCCAAAACAATTGGCTGCATACATGGGGACACCCATAAATACCCTACAGACCCAGTATGGTTAAAAGTAGGAAACTGGGCAGAAATAACAAAGGTGGGAATTTCCAAAGCCTTGCACTGGTCTGTAGTCTTGAGATGAGACTGGGAAGAGTTTTATACTCTGAGATCAATGCTGAAAGTTCAGGCCCACAGGAGGCCACACAGACAGATGGACTGGAACATGTATTTCCATTTACTGACTCTAAACAATTTTGCTCAGAAGTGAAGCCTAAGAAGTCAGCGGCCAGAAATGGATGGAGAAAAACGAAGGCGCTCGCTATCTGAGATTGTAACACCTGGAGACTGCAAGGACCCGGTTTCAGGGAAGGTCTGAGGTGATTCAGATGAGGAACAGGGAATCCACATCTGCAGGAGTTCATGAGATCCTTCTTAAGGTCAGACCAGACATTTTCCAAAACCCAGCCATCATAATTTCTGAACAGGCTGATGAGGGTCTCAGGAATGCCTGCCAAAACCTAAGTGTGGTAAATGGTAAAGTGGTAGATGAACAAAAGGAAAAAATTACTCACCTTAGTAATGTTGTTTCTTCTAATGGAGTCTTGCTGTATTCTGACTATTGCAGTTAGGTCCTGCCTTTCAACTGACCCGGAGAACAAAGAGTTAAACTTTCCATGGCCAGCATGGAATGTTCACCTCGAGCTCGGTTGAAGCCCCTGTCTGCTGTTGTTTAAACGCCAACCATCAGATCTTTACTAGCAATACTCACTAGAAGTTCTGTGTGGAAACTGTAAAACTCACACTAGCCAACTAGCAACTAAATTTATTAAAAAGCGTTTTTTGGTTTCAAAGCAAAGACTCAAGTCAGGAAACCCAAAAAAACAAAACACAACACACACCCAAAATAAAGGAGGGTGAAAAAGGGGACACCCCTAGGGTACCAACACTGCTCCTGCCCACCCACGTCCCAAAAACCAGATTCTGAGAGGGGAGACGGGGGGAGGTCAGAATACAGCAAGACTCCATTAGAAGAAACAACATTACTAAGGTGAGTAATTTTTTATTCAAACAACATGAAGTCTTGCTGTATTCTGACTATAGCAGATTACCAAGCAGTACCTCCATGGAGGAGGGACAGAACCTACTTTGTGAATAGGCTGTGAACTACTGCTTTGCCAAACCGAGCATCACTCCTAGCCTGGATATCCAGAGAGTAATGCTTGGTGAATGTATGGACTGTTTTCCAGGTGGCTGCTTGATAAATTTCTAAGATAGGAATATCCCTGGCAACAGCCAGGGAAGCAGCTGTACCTCTAGTAGAGTGAGCCCTCAGCCCTGAGGGTGGAGTTCTACCCAGTTTTTCATAGCAGAATTATATACAAGAGACAATCCACCTGGCAATAGATCTCTTAGTGGTAGGTTTGCCCTTACCAACCTCTCCATATGTGAGGAAAAAATTGGAGGGACTCAAACCTGTGACCCTTGGTGCACTGTATGTAGTAGCTGGGGGCCCTTTTAACATCCAAGCTGTGCAGCCTCCTCTCTCCAGAGGAGGAATGGTCAGTGAAGAAAACAGGGAGAGACATAGACTGGTTAAGGTGGAAATCTGAAACCACCTTAGGCAAAAACTTCCTGTTAGTTCTTAGGACCACTTTATCTCTATGGAAAGAGATGAAATCAGGCTCCACTGACAGGGCTTGCAATTCACTGATACGTCTGGCAGAGGTAATGGCTACCAAAAACATAGTTTTACAAGTCAAGTACTTAAGCTCTACAAAGGACAACGGCTCAAAGGGTGGTTGCATAAGCTGAGCAATGCAAATATTAAGGTCCCAAGCAGGAGCAGGGTCCCTAAAGGGGGATTGGTGTGCAGCAATCCCTTGAAGAACTTACAAAACACAGGATGGGCTGACAGAGGAGAGGGCTTGCCTACTGACAAGAAGGCAGAAACAGCTGCCAACTGCACTTTACGTGTAGCTGGCCTAAGGCCTAGGCCATTAAGATGGACCATATAGTCCAGAACCGTAGGCAACCCAGCAGATTCTGGAGAAATATCCTTATTAGAACTCCAAATAGTGAACCTTTTCCATTTGGAGTTGTAAGTCTTTCTGGTGTAAGGCTTTCGAGAAGCCTTAAGGATATCCAGAACCCCTTGAGAAAGCTGCAGATCAGCAAACTCTAACTTTTCAAGAGTCATGCCTTGAGATTGAGAGACCTGAGGTTCGGGTACCAAATCCTTCCCTGAGAGGATGTCAACAGGTTGTAATTCCTGTGAAGAGACAGGGGAAGGTGGACTGCTAAGGACAGCAACAGGGCTGTCTGGTCCAGTCTGGAGCAATCAGAATCACTTTGCATGGTTGTGACCTTATCTTGACTAACACCTTGAACAGGAGAGGGAAGGGGGGAAAAGCATACAGAAATTTCTCTTCCCAATTCAGAATCAGAGCATCCAGGGGGATTGAGCCCAAGACTGGGGGTCTGCAACAAAAGAGAGGAAGTTGGTGATTGTCTGGGGCTGCAAAAAGATCTATCTGTGGAGTGCCCCATCTCGAGAAAATCGCTTTCAAAACTAGGGGAAATAGGGTCCATTCGTGATGGCCCTGGGATATCCTGCTGAGAGCATCTGCTAGGACATTGTCCTTCCCTGGGAGGTGAACTGCTGTCAGAGAGGTTTGCAGGAAATAGGCCAGGGACCACAACTTCATTGCTTCTGTGCAGAAGGCCGTAGACCGAGTGCCTCCTTGCTTGTTGATGTATCACATTGTGGTGGTGTTGCCTGTTCTGATCTGGATCACCTTGTTCTGTACAGATTTGGAAAAGGCTTGTAGTGCCAGAAACACTGCTCTGAGTTCCAGGAGATTGATGTGAAGCAGAGATTCTTGAGGTGACCACAGCCCTTGGGTGGTAAGATCCCCCAGGTGGGCTCCCCAGTCCAGCAGGGAGGCATCTGTGGTGAGTATCATTGAATGAGACTGAGTGACAAAAGGAACTCCTTGTCTCAAATTGTCCTGATCCTGCCACCATTGCAAAGCCTGGATCAGGGTTCGAGTCACTGGGACTAGTTTGGTAAGGGAATCCTTTCTTTGGGATCAGAAGGCTCTTAAGTGGAACTGAATGTCCCTCATCTGGAATCTTGCCCCTAGACCACTGCTGTGGAGGCTGCCATGTAGCCCAGAAGCTGCGGGAAATGCCTTGATGGTCAAGACACCTGTAGGGTGAATAAAGAGGCCAGTTCCATAAGGGTCCTTGCCCTGTCCAGGGGAAGGAAGGAAGGCTCTTGCTCTTACTGTATCCAACTACACCCCTATGAAGGTGAGGAGCTGTACTGGCTCGAGAACTGACTTTGGAAGGTTGAGGAGGAATCCTAAGGAAGTGAGCACTTGCTGAGTTATTTGCAGATGTGACTTGACTTGGTCTGGAGACTGACCCACTATGAGCTAATCATCCAAGTATGGAAAGATGGAGATCTTTTTTTATCCTTAGGAAAGCAACCACTACTGCCAGGCACTTTGTGAAAACCCTTGGGGCTGATGTTAGGCCAAAGGGCATTGCTCTGAATTGATAGTGGCCTAAGGCCAACTCGAACCTGAGGTACTTTCTGTGGGAGCACCTGATGGGAATGTGAAAATAGGCATCTTTGAGGTCCAGGGAGGCTAGTTTAGTTTAGTTTATTGTTCTAGGAATTACTACCTTTGAGCCAGAGGCTCTTTTACAAAGGTTCCACGTCAATTAGGTACAGTACAAAAGGTTACATAGATAACACAACAATTTGTGTTGTGTCAAGAGCAAGAAAACATACAAATACATATCAAATCATTTGTGCAAAAGGACATGAGATATCAATAATCACATTATTATTACAAGAAAGAGGTCATGCCAGATTAGGAGAAACAAATAGGGAAAAGTCCAGAACAGAGAGGGTAAGTGAAAGGTGTGGGGAGCAGACAATAGCAGGAGAAAAGGTTTCCCAAACATGTCTTTGTCAAATAACGGGACAGGGTGGGTAGTGAGAAAATAGGAGGTTTAATCAGGGCAGTCACAGGAGCTGGAGGTGGCAAGGTGAGAGAAAGCCTTGATTTGAAAATACCTAGAGAGTGGAGGCAGTAATATGAGTGCTGGGGCATTTAGCCAGCTGGGGCACTGATAGGCAAATGATCTTTGTCCTGAGAAGTCCGGCATCGGGGACTTGGAGAGCTGGTGTTCTGATCTTCTGGTAGAACAGGTGCTAGCACTCGGGCATAACAGGTATTGGATACAGGTGGGAGTGAGGCCCAGAGTGGATTTTTCACCATCAGGCAGGTAAGGTACTTTATCCAGTTGAGAGTTGCAACCAACCTGAGTCAGCATAGAGTTCACATGTGGGTACGCTGTGTGTACCCAGTGAGCAACCGATATGTGGCCTTATTTAGGGATGTTGTAATGCGACTAAGTGCATGTAGTAGTGGCAGATCCATATATAACTAAGCCATAATCAACAACTGAGATGATAGAGGATTGGATGGCAATCCTCAGTGCAGAATGGGTAAGAAGCTGTCGGTTCCGATACAGAATCCCAGTTCGCTGATTAATAGTTTTTGCTGTACTATCAATGTGAGTTGCAAGGTTAGGCCTTGATCAAAGTTGATTCCAAGATATTTGAAAATTGGCACTTTTCAAGGTATTTCCTAGGTATGTATTAATGGTGAGGGACTTGCCGCTTCTTGTTTTGGCGGGTTAGAGAAGAGCATGGATTTAGTTTTTTTGTGGTTTAGAACCAGCTTATGTTCAAGGAACCACATCTCAATTTTGGAAAAAGCATGCTGACGGTTGAGGCGTAAGAGGTTCGGATCTTTATGAGTGGTAAGAATCACGGCATCGTTGGCATAGAGGATTATTTGTTCAGGGCAGGATTTGGGGAGGGAGTTTAGGAAAACGCTGAAAAGGAGGGGGCCCAGGATGGATCCCTGGGGAACTCCTGAGTGAACCGGTTTTGAGTCTGAGAGAACTCCAGCTACTTTTACAGATTGAGAGCGCTGAGCAAGGTAATTTTTTACCCAGTCACCAGGACTTCGTGAGAGCCCTAGGGATAGTAGTTGTTTGATAAGTAGGCCATGGTGAACTGTATCAAATGCCTTGGTTAAGTCAATGTAGACTGCTCAGTTAGGTTTCCTTTGTCCATGGCATTGTGGATTGCTCCTGAGAATTCAAGTAGGGCAGTCGATGTGCTGTGCCCTTTCCTAAATCCATGCTGCTGAGTGCATAGGATGTTGTGCTTTTCCAGGTAGTCTGAAAGTTGGTCCGCCACCAGCGCTCAAGGGCCTTAGAGAGAGGTGGTAGTATTGATATCGGGCGATAGTTATCAGGCAGTGACTTATCACCACTTTTGTGCACCGGAGGACAACTGCAGCTTCCGCTTCCTAGGGAACTGGCTGTAGCAGAGGGAGAGATTGAAAATTTTTGTGAGGGGGAGCAGTACTTCCTCCAGAGTGAGGGACAGAAGTTTAAGGTCAATAGTGTTGCTGCTTGCTCGGGACTTAGAAATGACCTTCTTTACATATTTATAGACTTCATGTGCCTTTACTAGTTTGAAATGGAAGGGTGGTTTGGTTGGAGAGGCAGTAGTAGAAGTAGAAATTGGAGGGTCAGCATCAGTGAAGAAATCAGATGAGAGGACACCACTAAGGTCCGTGAAGGTATCATTTAGGTGTTTGCAATGATCTCTGGGTCTAATGTAGTGGTTCCATCCACATTCATTATTGTAGGAGAGGATTTGGACTGCTGACCCATGATATTCTTTATGTTGTCCCAGAAGGATTCCCTTCACCCCAGAAGTTGGAGAGGCATTCTTGAAGTAGGAGCTCTTCATCAAGCGGATCTGTTTAGTACAGTGGTTACGAGCCTGTTTATACTTTTGAATGTCCGACAGAGTGCCAGTAGCTCTTGCAGTGGCCCAGAGGTGATCCCTACTTTTGAGTTGTGCCAATAGCTCGCGTGAGCCAGGGGTTTGTGAGTGCTTTGATTTTTGTGCTTTTTTACTGGTGCATAGGTGTCACAGGCAGTGTTGAAAGTAGAAATAAAGTAATCAAGGGCTAGGTCAACATCTTGAGTTTTGTAAATCAAGGACCAGTCTATCTGCCTAAGACAGGTCTTGAGATGAATAAGGTTGCCATAAGGTAGGACTCTGCTATAGATGGTTTTTGGAGGCAGAATACGAAACTTATTTGTCCAGGTACATATTATTGGAGAGTGATCACTGAGCGAGTCAGGGAGAACACTTACATTGGTTATACGGGTAGGGTGGCTGGTAAGGATCCAGTCAATGAGGGTGCTGGTCCCTGATTTGTAGTTTTTCCTGGTAGGGGAGTTTACCACTTGTGTTAAATTTGCTGCTAGGATAGCATCTTTGTTTGACCCTGCATCAGGGGCAAGCCAATTGATATTAAAGTCCCCAAGGAGAAGGAGTTCGATGTCAGAAGGTTGTGTACTTACGAACTCGAGGACAGCCTGTAGGCCAGAATCAGGATCTTTTGGTGGGATATAGACAGCAGCAATCGTGAGGACTTTGTTTTGGGCACCAAGTAGTATCTTGATAGGGAGGAGTTGCACTGAGGTTTCTATGGTGGGGTAAGAACCAGGGAGACAGGTGAGGTAGTCCTTTATGTAGATTGCACACCCACCACCCCTTTTCGAGGTCCTATCCAGCCTGAATATCTTGTAGCCTTGTATAGAGATGGCACGATCCAGAGTATTAGGTGTCAGCCAAGTTTTGACGATGGCAAGGATATCCAGGTTGTGCTGACTGGCAAAGATTTGAAGGGAGACCAGTTTTGGGAGGAGACTGCAGATGTTTAAGGTAGCAATTCTGAGCCCCCCCTCCATTTTGGCAGGCTTTGGCTAGCCAGTCCCCTGGCCTTAGAGAGGGCAGGATTATTCCCAGAGTCACCATTTTGAACTTTGGTTTTAAAAGGTGCTTGTTCAGATATCTTAGGTCCAGGATGGGCCGCCATTCTCCTGTCTTTTTGGGGATTAGGAAGTATCTGGAGTACAATCCTTTGCCGTTGTGTAGGGTAGGAACCCTCTCTATGGCTCTGAGAGCCAGAAGGGAAGAAACCTCTGCCTCTAGAGCAAGGGTCTCTGATGGATTTGCTGGTGGAAAGATCTGGTTCTTATCTTGGGAAATTTTTTGAAGCTGAGAACCAGTTCCTGGCTTACTACTTCCAGGACCCACTTGTCTGATGTCAGAGACTTCTAGTCCTGGACAAAGTAAGCCAGCCTGCCCCCTACAGGTATTGGAGTATTGGCCCAGGCAGACCCATCAGGGTGTCTGCTTGGCAGGGGCTTTAGGCTGAAGGGTGGATGCAGGCCTGCTCATTCCCCATCTGCCTCTCCCTCTGAAGAACCCCCTCTGAGCATAAGAAGAAGAAGAGGCCTGGGCTTGGTAAAAAGGCCTTTGAAAAGGCCTGCCCCTGCCCCTGGACTGCTGCCTTCAAGGAGTGGCTTGCCTTTCTTTGGCCTGAGCACTCCTGTGGTGGTCCTATACTCGTCCATCTTTTTCATGTAGTTCTCTGTCTGCTCCCTAAACAGAGAATTACCAATAGCAGGGAAATCCATGGCCTTAGCCTGGGTATCCTGTGATAGGCTAGTACATCTGAGCCAAGCCATCCTCTGAAGGGCCACAGATGTAGCCATGAATCTTGATGAAACATCACTGGAGTCCACAGCAGCATGACATTGCACCTTGGATGCCTCAATCCCATCTGCAGCTACCTGCTCCAGCTCCTTGGCAAGCTGGTCAGGAGCCTGTTTAGCCAGAGCCAGCACAGTGTCCTATCTGGACTTCTGGTATCTAGCTGTGTAGGTCATATAGTTAGCCTGCCTGAGTCCCAAAGATGCTGCCATATACTGCTCCTTTGCCATGGCATCAATCCTCCTGGAGTCCTTATCTGGGGGGTGTGAGGCCAAGGGGATATTTGCCTTATCACAGGCAGCAGTCTGTACTACCCCAACATGGCTGCATTGCTGAGAAAGGAACTCCGTGTCTGAGCCTAAAAGGGTGTACCTCTTGTCCATTCGTCTGTCCACAGAAGGTATGGAGTTAGGAGTCTTAAGAATTTTGTCTGTTTCCCAAAAGATTTATGGAAGGGAATAGACAGTCTCCTGGACTCTGGGATGTCCATCATTTCAACAAAATCAGGCTCCTCCTGATCCTCTACTGCTTCTTCCATTGGAAGTTGGAGGGTTTCAGCCACTTTTTTGTAAAACATAAAGTGGGAAGAGGACTCAGAAAGCCTAGGAGGAGAAACACCTGAAGGTCTCTCTGGGGAGATGTCCGGGTCAATAGGCACATCCAGACTTTCATAATCACCATCATCATCCATATACTCTCCCTCCTCCTCATCCGGTTCATAAAATTCTTCTGAAGTGTAATCTGGAACCGGGGAAACCAACCGAACTGAACCCCTGCCAGATGGTGACGGTTCGGCCGGAACCGAAGTAAGCGACTGCACTATTCTTATCGCCTTGGCTTTCTCATCAGTGGTCGGAGTATGAATTTCTGGATCCGAACCGGGCAATTTATCTTTTCTTTTTCTTTTAACCGGAACCGACTCCTCAGAATCGGCTCTCCTCTTGCCCGAAGTATCATCCTGGTCAGAGGGCACTCCTTCCGGTTCGGTTGGAACCGAACCGGGCTGGCCATCCGGGTCAGCGGACTTCTCAGCCTCCCTTTCCCTCAGTCTACCTACTTTCTTATCCAGAGTAGCTTTGGGAAAATTCTTACAAATTTGGCAGTCTGAATCGAGGTGGTCAAACCCCAGACAATAAACACAGGTGGTGTGGAGATCAGCCTTAGCAAAGGCTTCCCCACACACACTGCAGTGTTCAAACCCAGTGGGCCCGGTTTTTTTCTTGGGTTTCTCAGACATGGCCAATCCTATCCAAAACTTACCCTTTTTTCGGCAATCCGCCAGGCAAGACTCCCCTGTCGGTTCCTGACCGTGTTATGGGTCTTGGAAAAAGACATAATAAAATAAATTTTTTTAGAACTGATACGGACCAGTTACCACACTCTAAGTAAATTCACAAACTTTTTTAAACTAAACTGATCAGTTCCGCCGAACCGATCCAACATTTACAAGTTCCACACAGAAACTAAATGCAAAACCTATCTAGTACTCACGGTACCACAGACAGAGACTTAAGCCGACAGATTCGGTAGCAGAAATTCGGTAGAAACCGAGCGAAAATGACACTTTAACTGCCTTTTTTGAACCGAGCAAACGAGAAATCTCCAGAGCGATTGTTCAGTGAGGTGGAGTAAAGAATCTGATGGTTGGAGTTTAAACAACAGCAGACAAGGGCTTCAACCAAGCTCGCGGTGAACATTCCATGCTGGCCATGGAAAGTTTAACTCTTTGTTCTCCGGAGCAGTTGAAAGGCAGGACCTAACTGCAATAGTCAGAATACAGCAAGACTTCATGTTGTTTGAAGCACAATGTTTTCCAAGGTTTGAGCTGAAAGATTATATTTTGTACTGAGTAGAACCCGAGAAACAAACTGGGACTTTATGTTACCGGTTCCCAGGTCTGCAGGAAGGGAAGTACTGAGGCTGGATCCATACTACTGTATACCTATTGTGAGTCATTTGGGCAGGGAGACAACTGAGGCACACATACTTTCCCAGTTCTTCTGGCCACGTATATGGAAATAGCAGATATTTGTGCTTCCTGCCGAGTGTCGGTTGATGGCCCCAAAGTATAAAAAGGGCCCCTTTAATCCCTATGCCTATAACAGACACTCCATTTGAAAGAACTGGGATTGACATGGTGGGTTCCTTGATAAAAAGTACAGTATTAGTTAATCTGGCATTACACCTCCTGTTACCCCATGGCTATTCCCCGATGTTCCACTGCAGCCTGGTAAGTGGCAAAAGAATCAAAAAGTTTTTCCTTCAGTTGTACTGCTGAAGGAGATTCTAACTGATCAAGGCACCAACTTTATGTCAAAATTTATGATGGTGGTGTGTGCTTTACTGGAGGTTAAGTCCATCCAGACATCAGTGTATTGCCCACAGACCAATGGCTTAATGGAACACTATAAAAAAAGTAGTAAAAGGCTTGCTGTATAAATTCATATCAGCCGAGGTAAAAAAAAGCAAAAAACTGAGATGAGTTATTACCTATTTAATGTTTGCCATTTGGGAGATGCCACAATCATCCACTGGGTTGTTGCCCTTTGAATTATTGTATAGGCAATAACCCCAAGGGATAGTGGACCTCTTGAAAGAGAGGTGGGAAGAACAGGCACATGGACCACCTAACATGCTCCAATACGTATTTCAAATGAAAGAAAGATTGGACATAGTGGGCAGATTTTTTTTTTAACTCTTTTTTTCCTCCAATCACAGTCTGCAGAGCCTCTCTCAGGCATCCTGCCTGTTCCTGCCCACCTGAGGTCCCCTCGTCCCTGAGCCTCCTCTGTTCCCCCCCTCCCCACAGCCAGGACCCCCAGCTTAACCCCTCCAGGTGGGGTCACTCCTCCTCTTTGGGCACTCTTACAACATAGACTCTGGTTGTAGGTGAGGGCCCGGGTGGAGGAACTGGAAAGCTGGGCAAGGTTGATCCAGCGGTGGGCATGGGGGTCAGGTGCCGTTGCCTACCCCACAAAGCCAGGTATTTCCATGTTCTGATGACCCTTCCCCTGGCGTGGTGCACCCCTGATGCAATGGCGCACGGCAACCCTGCCTGCGTCAGCCACACTGATTGACATGCTGCTGATGTACTGCAGTGCATCTGATCTCCACCAGGAGCTGCTGGTATGCTGGACAAGCCCCAGCCCTCCCCACGGGGGAAGAGAGCAGCCCTGTGGGTGCCCAATCTTTGCCCCATCCCTGCTGACCGTGGCGCCCGAGCTGGCTCCCAAACTTGGGTTGTCGGCGTGGCATGAGGTGTGGCGTCCAGCACCTCAACACCACCAGGCCAGCCCACAGTGAGCAGATTTGTGAAAGAAAATTTAATAAAAGCACAGCAAACTCAGGAAGGACATTTAACCAAGGGGCCAGGTTATGAGAGTTCAAGTCCGGTGACAGAGTACTCCTCCTGTTGCTGAACTCTGAAAGTAAACTCCTAGCTAAATGGCCGGGACTGTGTGATGTCCTCAGAAAGGTGGGTCTGACTGATTATGAAATCTTACAACCAGACAGAACACATGTTAATTTGTTGAAATCCTGGAAAGACAGGGAGGTGTTATTCATTGACCCAGAAGATCCAAAAATGGCCCCAAGTCTGGTGATGGGCGAGGACACTAATGATGGAACCCTGCACTTGGGACCTAAAATTGTAAAGGAACCAAGCCCTGTCCCAGTGGATGACCAGCTCAACCAAAAACAAAAGCAAGAAGCCCAGAGGCTGGTAGAGAATTTTCAGGATGTATTCTTGTGATCCAGCATCACATAGACACAGACCCAGGTGTTCGGATTCACCAGCAACCATACAGACTACCGGAAAAAGTCCAAGAGACAGTATGGAAAGAAATCCAGTCTATGTTGGAGATGGGAGTCATTAAGGAATCCTAAAGTGAGTGTTCCAGCCCTACTGTGCTAGTCCCAAAATCAGACAGGACCACCCAGTTTTGTATAGGCTTCCGGAAGGTTAATGCCAAGGGTAGATGAACTTTTGGAATGACTGGTGAAGGCTCGTTATATTAGTACCCTAGACCTGACAAAGGGGTATTGGCAAATCCTGATAACTCCTGAGTCCCAGGAGAAAATGGTCTTTGTCACCCCATTTGGCCTATATTAATTTACCGTGCTTCCCTTCGGGTTGCATGGAGCCCCAGCCACATTCCAGAGAATGATGGACCATGTCCTCTGTCCCCATGGGCTGTATGCAGCAGCATACCTGGATGATGATGTCATATTTAGTCCTTATTGGGACAGTCACTTGTAGGTTGTGTCTGCAGTACTTCAGTCCCTTAGGGAAGCAGGTCTCATGGCCATTGCCACAAAATGCGACCTAGGGAGGAAGGAGACAAAATACTTGGAGTATATTGTTGGAATCATTAAAAGGTATGCTGTTTAAATTTGTGTCACCTGAGGTAAAAAAAAACTGGAATGAATTGTTACCTTATTTAATGTTTGCCATTCAGGAAGTGCCACAGTCATCCACTGGGTTCTTGCCCTTTGAACTATTGTATGGGCAACAACCCCATGGGATGTTGGATCTTGTAAAAGAAATGTGAGAAGAACAGACACACACAGTCCATCTAATGTGCTCCACTATGCATTACAAATGAGAGAGAGATTGGTCACAGTTGACAGATTTGCCAAAGAAAACTTAACAAATGTACAGCAAACTCAGTTAGGGCACTATGACCAAAGGGTCAGGTTAAGGGAGTTCATGTCCGGCAACAGAGCCACTCCTTCTGTTGTCTTGCTCTGAGAGTAAGCTCCTAGCTACATGGTAGGGACCATATGAAGTCCTCAGAAAGGTAGGGCTGATTAATAATGAAGTCTTAAAACTGGAAAAAAGGAAAAACAAATTTACCATGCTAATTTGCTGAAACCCTGGAAAGACAAGGAGGTATTGCTCATTGATCTAGAAGAGCTTAAAGTCCACTGAAGGACGAGGACACTGATGATGAAACCCTGAACCTGTAATCTAAAATTGTAAATGGAACTGAGCACTGTCCCAGTGAATGACCGGCTCAACCAGGCCGAAAAGCAAGAAGCCCAGAGGCAATTAGAGAATTTTGGGGATGTATTCTCCTCAAAGCTCACCAATGTTTTCTACCGGAGCAGTGCTATGCCATGCTGGAAAAAGTGTCTGGCAGTAAAGTGGGTGGTGGTCACTCTTTGCAACTACATATTGGGATGGAAGTTCACCCTCACCACTGACCACACACCCCTCAAGTGGTTACATGCTATGCGGGATAGCAATGCCTGTGTATCTAGATGGTATTTGACACTGCATCCTTTCTCATTTGATGTGCATCACTGGGCAGGTACCCAGCATGGTAATGGAAATTTTTTTATCTCAGGAGGATGGGTGAGTCTCCAGGCATTACTGAGCGTGACATGGACACGACTCTGAGGGGAAGGGTATGTGACAGAATGTATGTCTATCATGCTCTTTTTACCTGCAAACTCCTTCACAACTCTGCAACACAGGTTTTTACTGGGGTTGTGGTGGGATTTGTACCAAACCTCTACTGCTTTCAGTTGGCTCTTTAAAACCTCTCTGCTCTGCTTGTTCTGGATGTTTGATATACCTCATGGGAAGGGGTGTTAACAAACAACACTGGGACCAATAGAGAGAGAGAGGCAGAGGTTACCACTTCAGTTAGACGCAAGCGGAGACAGAAAAAGACTGAACTGAATTGTTTGTTAACCTGGATACAGGCTGGGTTTTTTTTGTTTTGTTTTATTCTGTTACTGAAAATAAAGCAGATTTAATTGAATTTAAACTGGTGTCTGGAGTGTTTCTTTTTAGAGTGTTCCCAAGAAGCCACCTGGTTCACAACACCTTCAAGTAATTTTGGAGGATTAAAGCACATGCACAGCATTTTCTGCTTCACCACCTAACAGTGTGGGACCTCTAAAAGGAGCATTCAACACAGCCTGTTTTACATCAGTGGCAAATCCAGCCACACAAAGCCAGGAGTTCCTCTGAAGGCATATGCCAAAGGCAGTAGCCCTGGCAAAAAGCATTAGAAGCATCACATCCAGAGTGTTACAGATGCTTGCCAGTAGGTACACTGGCCAAGGCAGCTTTAAGAAGTCAGCCTAGACAGGACCATAAGACAGAGTACAAGACATAGCAAGTTTCCAGAGGCTGTTCTGATATTTAACTCTGTGCACCTGGTAGTTTGCAATTCTTAGGTTTAAGGATGCAGAGCGGAGCCATAAGTTATTTTGCCTGTAACATCTAGCCTCTTGGATTCTTTATCAGGAGGCAAAGTACTCATGTCTCTAGGGGCTCTAGAGCAAGATCATAAGCAGTCACAAGAACCACAAAATCTGATTCAAGCTGTGAAGCATAATGAAGTTTAGAGGATGGAGCCAGGTACTGCTTGTCAGCCTTCCGAGGTACTGCAGGGAAGGTATTAGGCCTATGCCACGCAGCAAAGGTAGCATCCTCTAAAGCATGATATACAAGAGGAATCACAATGAAGGACCCTGCAAAAAACATTCATTTCTCTTAATGGAGCTTTCCTACTCAGCCTCAAATCCCATGACATCCTGGGTTTGTCTGAATAAAGCCTGAAAGAGAGGCATCTTCAGGAGGAGACCTGGGAGTATATACCACAAGTGTCCGCACTGCATGAGAAAATGGTAGAGCTGGAAGGCAAACGCCCCTTATAGGGATCATGCCCTTTTCATCATTCTCCAAATTCTCCCCCACATTAAGAAGATCAGGACTGTATTTAACCTCATCGTCATCTGGAATGATGACAGGAGCAATAGACGGAGCCAGCAACAGGGGCGCCGTCTATGATGGAGGAATGATAGGTGTGCTTGTGGATCCCATCAACAAAGACAGTGCTGATGAGGGAAGCCCAATCAACAGAATAGCCGCTATTGTTGGTGGGAGTGACAGTAACAGTCAGGCAAACGGTTAAGAGAATGATGCCAGCACAACCTGGGAGTTGACAGCACCCTGCAAAGGGCCTAGTACTGCAGATGTTGAAGGGGTAAAACCGGATGACAAAGGCGGAATACCATTTGTAGCAGGTATGGAAGTGCCAAAGCCAGACCTCGACCCTGATGTCCATTGACAGTTGGGGCGGCTGTAGTCACTGCTGGAGAGTACAAGGACTTACCCTCTCTCAAAGGAGATCTCGATCTCACTGGAAAAGCATGAACTTTGTCTTTATGCTTGTGGTGATGGCTGGAAGAGGAGGACTTTGGCAACTTTCCCTTGCCCTTGTCCTTGGTTCTGGATGATTGTGTCAGTTTCTGCATCACTGAATGCAGGGGAGTATCCTTCCTAGAGGTTGTTGAGCGAGAGGTAGAAGCTGGCTTGGAGCCTATGGCCTTGGCTTGAACTTTCATAGCATTAATGCAATGAAGGTTTCTACAGCCTTTTTTTAAAATCTCCTTGTGGCCTGACTGAAACACTGATAGACTTGCAGGCCGTGACATTGTGGGACAGGTTCAAACGGCAAACACAAACCGTGTGAGCATTGTCCTTGTAGATCTTGTAACTACAGGTACAAATATAAAGGTTCTCAGTGTGGGGGCAAGATAGTCAAATGAAGGGAGGCTGCCATGCTAGTTGTTCTGTTTTGCATTCTCAGAAAAAGCTAAAAAATGCTGATTCTACCAATTTAAACCACTTTTTGGGCACACTAATGGATCTCAGCTCGATGGACTCTGCCAACCTATCAAAAAAAAAGTGCAAGAAGCTGTTGGAAAGAGAGAGAAGACAGAAATGGAAAGAAGTCAGCATTTCACCTTCTGACTCATTTCAGCCTGAGACATGAGAACGCACAGGACCCCTAGACCGCTACCTAGGCATGCACTCGGGTAGTCTCGAGGAGTGGGTTCTATGGCTGTAGCGGAATCTACTGCCTCTGGTCCTGTACAAAAAGCAGAGTTGCCATCAGTTTTTGCTGTAGATACAGATTCAGTGGAACAAACTCTTAAGCAATATTGAAAGCTAGACTCCTTGGAGGCAATCGACCATTCTTATACCACGTTGTTGAATGTGATTGTAATAGCAAAACTGTGGTAGAAGGTAGCTACAAAGGGTGAAGCTACTGAAAGTAAATTACTGGAAACAGAAAAAGCTGTTGCTGACCTCAACAAAAAGTTGATATCAGTGGATACAAAAGTTGCCTCAAATGTTGCTCTCATCTCTTCCATGTTGAGAGGCAGTATTCAGCAAGCCAGGAAGACTAAGTCTTTGGAAAATGCAGTATGTTTAAAAAAAAATCTGAGGGCAGTGGGATTTCCGAATCTTGAAAGTTCTGAAGTTATAATGTAGGACTTAGGAGCTTTGTTTGTTGAAGTTCTTGGTTTCAATACTGATGTCTTGCCCTGTCTGGTTAGAGTGTTCAGATTTCCTACACTGATCCGTAATAAATCATATCCCCTTTCTGCATCAACGGTATTACCTTTAGTCTCTGAACAAACACTTATTTCTAATATGGCCCCTTCTAAACCCACCACGGTCCTTAAACAGTTCACTCTTGAGCGTGATAGGGACTTTGTTATAAGAAAGGTTTGGATAAAGGGAGCTCCAAGGTTTTAGAGGGGCAAAAGTTTAGCTTTACCCCAATGATGCACCACAGACACAGGCAAGACAGTGACGATTTTGTCTTTGTCAATGTCATTTTCTGACAGCACTTCCATTCACTCCATCTGTGGCCACCTACACCTAACTTCCATGCCTCTAACTCAGGCCTACTTCTTTGTGATTCCACTCACTGCCCTCCCCCCCACTATGCTCTTTCCCTTCCATGGGCCCCTTTTCCCCTTGCCACAGTCAGCTTGACTGCACTTCCCTCCTTGCTCAGACCTACTCATTTGTCTTTACCACATCCTCACACTATTCTCTGTTCAGAGTATTGCTCTTTTTCTCAGCAATACAACTTTTGACAATGTCATCATTTTTTTACTCATTATTTTTATCCGCCTACTACTGCCCCCAAACCCTCCTATCTCTCAGATCCCCAGGCTACTGCTAACCAGTCCGCCTATGGGTCTGCCCCTAGAGTGCACACCGCCTCATTTTTAGTTTAGTTTCCCGGTTATCCCCCCGGGCAGGGTAAGGAAGGCCACCCTCTTACCTTCCCTAGACCTCAGGGAGGCATACGCACACAGCGGAGTCTGCTCACTGGCTTCATGGGAGTGGAGCGGAGGATCGTCGCCAGGACCATCTGGGGAGATTTTTCCTCTGTACTTCCCCCTGACGCTGGCGTGCAATGAGGAACAAGGAGTCGAGTGCACGTCGAGACGTACGGCTGCTCTAGTCCTCCGCCAGTGTGAACCCAATGTAATGGCATTTCCCTGCTGCACCGACATCCCCCGAGTTCCCCAGTGGGCGGCAGTATTGCAGCGGGGGAAGCATCCCAACCCACCCTAGAGAAGGAGAGCAAGCCGTTGGGCGCTCGATCCTTCTCCCTCCCTGCCGACCCTAAACCCAGGTCGCCGGCGTGATGTGAGGTGTGGCATCCAGCGCCTCAACCTTCAGCACCACTGGGCCAGCCCACAATGTCACCATTTTGACAGCACCCCACCTTTTTCAACCTGTTTGTTACATTATCCTAGCTCCTATGTTGCCACCTGTTATGTTATATTGAATTCTTATGTAACTGTTATTTTTCTTTGAAATCTGTTAATCTTATTGCTGTAACTGTTCTTTTGTCTGTTATTTCCTGTACTCATGATGTGGAACTTTTGTAAAAGAGTCTCTTACTTGAAGGTATTGCATCAGAGGTAACTGAACTCAAAGACAAGTTCTCCCTACTTTACCCATGTAAGGCTAGGGTAGCCAGAACAAAAATATATCTCCTATGACCTGGACCAGCTGCATTAATTTCTGCAGTACAGAAAACCTACTCAGGAGGAGAAAAACTCCGATTTGTCCTCAAACGGTGATTCAGACATTGGTGTGCCTGTTTTCTTTTGAATGCAGAAATTTTCTCACTGAGATTTTCATGCTGACCCAAGTAGCAACAAGTATACGATCTTTATAACATGCAGACAAAATTTTGACCACCTATTCTTGGACTTTACAGCTAAGTTGAGGATGTTACACATAAGAAACAACCTTTTATGAGCTGGGACATTTGCACATAATAATGCTTTCAGCATGTATTAGTTCTTGTTTGACAGTGAACTGACAGCTTTAAAAATCAGAGGAAGAAGGTTGGAGTGTTGTTGGAGGAGGTCCAAGGCTTGGGAGGACAAACTAGTTCTGAGTTCTCATTATGAAGAATATCAGAAAGCAGTCACTCAGAAGAAAAAATTACCATAGTAATCTTGTTTCTTCCAAGGTATTCTCCAATATTCATAACTCTTGCAGTCAGCCTTTAAAGTAGAACTGCCCGGAGATAGAACGTTATGCTAATGATGGAACCACCATTGGCTTGCGCCACTTATTCAAATTCAATTCAAGTTCACTGCAGGAACACTCCATTGAGCATGCTCATTCACAAAGAGATCCTGACTACATAAAAGGCGGTACATAAACAGGTTTATGTAAAGGAAGGGTACATACATTGTAAAAAAAACAATGGAATTCTTACAAAATCAACACATGCAGTCATTAAAAGATCTTAGCATTAACATAATGCAATAATGTGACAATTTATGGCAAAAATACAGATAAGACATGGGATGCAGCAGAGAAAGTAGCAAAAATGCATAAAAGGTGTGAGATGGTCATACATTGCAGAAAGGAGTGCTTTGGAAGAAAGTAAGGGACTGGGGAAGCTATAATAGGTTAACATTTGCAGCTTAGGAGGAGGAGAGAGAGTGGCTAGGGCAGTGAGATATTAGAGGGCAATTAAGGGGTGAGCCAGCAAGATAAGAATGAGGAGGGCGGAAGACGGAGATGGAATGGTTAGGGTTCCGAAAGTGGCCTGGGAGGGATGAGTGGGCAGAGCGAAGGGGGATGGAGGAGAAGGAGAAAGAGAGGGAGGAGGGGAGGTAGGGATGTTAATATGAAGAAACAGAAGAGGGTAAGAGGGTATACAGCAAGAGAAACCCTAAAGATTCCAGGAGCCCCTGGGTTACCTGTTGGTGATCCTTTACCTGTTGTGGTGAATTTCCCACCACTAGCCAGTCATCCAGGTAGGGAAACACTGTGACATCTAATCTTCTTAGGTGAGCTACAACCACTACCAGACACTTTGTGAACACTCTTGGTGCCAAAGTGAGCCCAAATGGAAGTGTTGAGAAGTGGTAATGATCCAATGGGAGTCTGAACCTCAGGTATTTTCTGAGAGACCCCCTTATTGGGATATGGAAGTAAGCATCTTTTAGGTCCAGAGATGCCAACCAAGCTCCTTCTGGAGAGTTGGCAGAATCATACCAATGTTACCATGTTGAACTTTGGCTGTGTTAAAGAGACAGTAAACACTGCAGAGGTGGGTCACTCAAATTATGAAATCCTATAAGACTATCTTTCAAATGAGGTATGGGGCTTACCTGTAGGTGTCAGGAGTCCTGAGTTATGAATACCGAAGTCATCTGTAAATTAAAATAAGGCAGCAGCCATTTCATTGAATCATGAGACCAACAGTGATGTCACTGAGGGCCAAGTTGTAATTAACAACATGCAGCTTGCCCCTCAGTGACATCACTTCCTGTTGTGAAATGGCTGCTGCCATGTTTTGATTTACAGATTAATTAGAAAGTCATATCTCAGGACTCCTGAAACCTACAAGGAGGTCCAGTGCCTTGGTTGAAATATCTTTTCATGGGCTTTCACAATTTGAGTGACCCCAGCAATGTTTACTATCCCTCCTGTTTAGTAACCTTAGGTCTAGAATAGGCCGCCACTCCCCATTTTTCTTTGTGGTGGGGAAATATCTTGAGTAAAAACCCTTTCCCCTTTGCAGTGGAGGTACCAATCCCACTGTCTTTGACAGCAGCAGGCTTTGCACCTCCTTTTCTAACAGCTTTCTTTCTTTCTTTCTGTAAGTGAAGCTGGTTTGAACTGTCTTGTCCTTAGGGGTGGAAAGGATTTGAAGCTCAGGGACAAGCCCTGACTCACTACTTCCAGGACCCACTTTTCTGTGATAATGATTTTCCAAGCCTGGAAGTAGTGAGCATGTCTATCCCATACTGAAATTTGGGAGGTGGCCTTGGCAACTAAGTCAGGGATTCTGTTTAGTCTGGGGCTGGGCCTGACCAGTCTGGGAATCACGTCTGGACCCCTGTCTGCTGGGGGTACTGCTGGTATTTAGGTACAGCCTGGGCCTGATAGAAAGGCCTGCTGTAGGTATCTCTACCCCCTGCCTCCCCTTCCATAGGGCCTGAGGGAAGGTGAAGGCTTTTCTTTGGCCGAATTACTCTTGTAGGTGGCCTTGTACTCATCCACCTTTTCCATATAGGCCTCTGTCTTGTCACCAAAAAGAGAACTGTTCTTCACAGGAAAGTCCATGACTTTCATTTGAGTATCCTATGTGAGGTTTGTAACCCTGAGCCATGCAAATCGTCTGAGGGCTATATTAAGGGCCATCCACCTGGCAGCAGTATCATTAGCATCTGCTGCCATCTGGAATTGGTACTTTGCAGCCTCCAGGCCAAACCTGGCAGTTTCAACCAAGTCAGCTAAAAGACCAGATGGAGCCTTATCAGACATGGCTAAGAATGACTGCCACAGAGACTTTTGATATTGTGCAGCATAAGCCTGATAATTAGCCTACCTTATAGCTAAAGAGGCTGACAGATAGCCTTTCTTGGCCATGCTGCAGAGTTTTCTGGAGTCCTTTTCAGGAGGGTGTGATGCCAAAGGCACATTTGCCCTATCACAAGCTGCTGTCTAGATGACATCCTGGTGGTCAGGGTGAGTAAACAGGAACTCGGCCCCTTTCCTATCCAGTTGGTACTTTTTGTCCGCCCTCTTGTCCAGAGGTGGGACAGAGTTTGGCGTATGCAGAATTTTTAAAATGTCCTTTTTAAAGAACTTATTGATTGGGAGTAACAGCTTTTGAGTGGGTGTTAACTCTATATATTTGAGGCACTCCACCTCTTCCTCATCTTCCACTACTTCAGTTGTGGCCATGTCCAAGGCCACTACTATTTTTCTCACAAAGGAGAAATGGGAAGAATAATCTTCAGTTGTTCTGGGTGGAAACCCAAACTCCTGTTCAGGGGAAACATCAGGTTCAATGGGCTCCCCTTCCTCTTCCTCATACTCCATCTGCTCTTGGAGTGAGGTATGAGCTGAGATAAGTGTTTGTTGAACTGGAGTTTGAAGTGGTGTCTGGGGGGCTAACCCCTGTAAAGTTTGTACAACTTTGAAGTCCTGAGCAATTTCCTCAGGAGAAGGCAAAATGGGAGGCACAGTAGAGGTCTCCTTATGCTTTTCTGCAGGGGGTTCAGTGTGTTTGGTTTTCTTTAGTTTTTTTTTGCAGGAACCGAAGATTGAACCAGTTCACTGGTTCTTTTGCCGATTGAAGAATCACCCTTATCAAGGGTGGTTTGCTTTGGTTCTGCGGTTTTACCCACATGTTTTGAGGGTGTAGGCTGGTCAGAGCCTGAAGCACTCAACTTTTTAAGGAATCTTTCCTAATGTTTTTCAAGTGTCTTTTGAGGGAAAGACGGGCATATTTCACACTCACAGGAGAAGTGTTCTTCACCCAGGGAGACCAAACATAATTCATGTTTGTCAGCCTTGGCAAACACATCCCCACACTTAATACAGTTTTTAAACCCTGGAGGTCCATTTTTTTCCTTAGGTTTTTCTAACATATCTATTTTTTTGTACAAAGAAAAACCACAATAACAACTGCAAGCTGAAATTTAAATTTACAGTATTTATTGTGGTTGTGGTCAGTTCAGGAACCGAGCTAGGTTCCGATCGGAACCGGGATTCAGAGAAAAAAGTATCTCCCTTATCAGTTCCTAAACCACAAAAACTAGTAAAATTTCTACAACTAAAAACAGAGTTGTTTTTTTTTTAACTGACTAAACTAACCAAAACCCTGGTTCCTCAATGGTTATCCCAAACTGACAGAACCGGGAAAAACATTTAAAACACTACTCTAACTAGCAATTATTAAATTTAAACAGAAAATAAAGGCAGCAAATCAAAATTTTTAAGAAATACTTCTAATTTCTAAGTCAAACACTGAGGAACAACTGTGAAGAGAAGTCTCTGAGGCATCTAGTCTTGACAGGTGGAAAAAGAAATCTGACGCTTTAATAGAACACAGCAATTGATAAGGGCAGCATTTGAATAAGTGGCACGAGCCAATGATGGTTCCATCATTAGCATAAAGTTCTGTCTCCAGGCAGTTCTACTTCAAAGGCTGACTGCAAGAGTTAGGAATATTATGGAATTCCTGGGGTGAGAAACAGGTAGATTTTCTCTCAAGAAAGATTACTGCTGGGAGGAATCGAATGGCTCAGCTCTTTCGGATAGTAGACAGGCTTCTCCACCCGGCCTGTCAGGAGCCTGTGAGAGCAGTTACACCCACGAAATGCAAGGAGTTCACTTGGTTCTTCTCAGACAGGCTGTCTTCCACCAGGGCTGGAATTACTCCAGTTGGGCCCCAGAAGCCCGTGGGTTGTAAACGTAACCAGTGGTCTTGGGAAGAGTCACAGCCAGTGGTAGTGGAGGAGGCATGCAGGGTGATTTTGTAGCTGTGGCCAACATTCTATAATCTGGACCCAGGCTTGACATGACTACTAATGAAATGTGTTGAGCATTTGGGTCCAGTGTTCGTGGAGACAGTCCAGTGCTCCCTATCAGAGGGGTTGTTCCCAGCAGCGCTTAAATACACTTGGTTAAACATCTTCTGGGGAAAAAAAAAATCAACATTGTACCTGGATGTCTTAGCAAATTACAACCACTCTCTAGCCTTCTCTTTTTGGAAAAGGTTATTGAGCCAGTTGTTGCACTTCAGCTTGAGACACACCTTGCAGCCTTTGACATCTTTGAACCTCTCCAGTCTGGGTTTACAGCCAGGCACAGCATGGAGACAGCACTAGTTAGGGTGCACAATGACCTACTCAGGGTGAAGGATATAGGAGACCAGTCGATTCTTGTCCTCCTGGATCTCTCATCAGCATTTGACACTGTGGACCATGGACTGCTTTTGATTTGACTCAGGGAGTACGCTGGACTAACCAGCAAGGTCATCAGCTGGTTTGAGTACTATCTCCAGGACAGAATCCAGAGGGTAGTGATAAGAACATTCTCCTCGCACCCAGTGGTTCCTTCCTGTGGCATACCCCAGGACTCGGTTCTGTTGCCCATGTTGTTTGCAGTCTACATGCTACCCTGGGCAAGGTTATTAGACGTTACAAGCGTGGGTTTCATTGCTATGCAGATGATACCCAGCTCTGTATGTCTTTTGCTCCCAGGACACCAGGTGCTGTCGACACACTCAGTATGTGCCTGCCCAAGATCCAAGACTGGATGTCATCGAACTGGCTGAGACTCAGCCTTGAGAAAACTGATGTTCTAGTGATTGAGCCAGGCAATGGGGGGGTGTAGCAGCTGCTGGGAGAGAGACCAGGCTTCGGCTAGCTGCCTCTAGGTTTGTGCTGCTTCTACGGTGAAGAATCTGGGAGTCATACTGGATGAGGGCCTGACAATGGAGGCCCAGGTGTCGACTGCTGTCTGCAATGGCTTTTTCCACCTGCGGAATATCTGTCAGATCAAATCCCTTATCCCTCCTGGTGGCCTGACCACACTAGTACATGCGTTTTTGACCTCCAGGCTAGACTACTGTAATGCTCTGTACCTTGGGGTTAGTGGGGGTATGCTGTGATGCCTGCAGCTGCTGCAGAATACAGCTGCTCGGTTACTTGCCGGTAAAGTAGCGTATCTCATTTAAAGTGGGTTTGTTAACCTACAAAGACCTACAGTGGCTGCGCGCAGACTACCTGGCTGATCTCCTGCATCTGCACATCCCTTTATGCCTGTTCTATTGAAGAGGACCTTTTGGTGGTTCCTTGGGCTACACTGAAGACCTCTGGGGACTGGGCTTTCGAGGTAGCAGGCCCATCCCTTTGGAATTCTCTACCCAGATCTTTGAGGGAGGCCCTTTCATTGGAGGCCTTTAAGAGGGGCTTGAAAACATATCTGTTTCAGAGAGCATTTGGGGATTATTAGTAATTGAAAATTATGTACTGTACCTACCATCATTCTTGATGTTACTGTACATCTTCACCATTCATCAATGGTGGGTACTACACCGGAGGTGCTAGGACTCCGCTGGAAGCTTTTTAGCTTAAAAAGCTTTTCTCTTGGGCTTTAGAGGGACATGCACCCTTACCTCACATGATATCATATATTTATAAGGCACTCATGGTGCTGTGGGGAGATCCCATACAGTACATTAAACAGAGTGGGAGATGGATATGGGGATTCTCATTGCAGACCAGACATGATATCATATATTTATAAGGCACTCATGGTGCCGCGGGGAGATCCCATACAGTACATTAAACAGAGTGGGAGGTGGATATGGGGATTCTCATTGCAGACCAGACATATCATCATATATTTATAAGGCACTCATGGTGCTGTGGGAGATCCCATACAGTACATTAAACAGAGTGGGAGATGGATATGGGGATTCTCATTGCAGACCAGACATGATATCATATATTTATAAGGCACTCATGGTGCTGTGGGGAGATCCCATACAGTACATTAAACAGAGTGGGAGGTGGATATGGGGATTCTCATTGCAGACCAGACATGATATCATATATTTATAAGGCACTCATGGTGCTGTGGGAGATCCATACAGTACATTAAACAGAGTGGGAGGTGGATATAGGGATTCTCATTGCAGACCAGACATGATATCATATATTTATAAGGCACTCATGGTGCCAGGGAGATCCATACAGTACATTAAACAGAGTGGGAGGTGGATATGGGGATTCTCATTGCAGACCAGACATGATATCATATATTTATAAGGCACTCATGGTGCCGCGGGGAGATCCCATACAGTACATTAAACAGAGTGGGAGGTGGATATGGGGATTCTCATTGCAGACCAAACATGATGATATATATTTATAAGGCACTCATGGTGCCGCGGGGAGATCCCATACAGTACATTAAACAGAGTGGGAGGTGGATTTGGGGATTCTCATTGCAGACCAGACATGATGATATATATTTATAAGGCACTCATGGTGCTGTGGGGAGATCCCATACAGTACATTAAACAGAGTGGGAGATGGATATGGGGATTCTCATTGCAGACCAGACATGATATCATATATTTATAAGGCACTCATGGTGCCGCGGGGAGATCCCATACAGTACATTAAACAGAGTGGGAGGTGGATATGGGGATTCTCATTGCAGACCAGACATGATATCATATATTTATAAGGCACTCATGGTGCGCGGGGGAATCCCATACAGTACATTAAACAGAGTGGGAGGTGGATATGGGGATTCTCATTGCAGACCAGACATGATATCATATATTTATAAGGCACTCATGGTGCTGTGGGGAGATCCCATACAGTACATTAAACAGAGTGGGAGGTGGATATGGGGATTCTCATTGCAGACCAGACATGATATCATATATTTATAAGGCACTCATGGTGCCGCGGGGAGATCCCATACAGTACATTAAACAGAGTGGGAGGTGGATATGGGGATTTTCATTGCAGACCAGCTCTGAGAGCGCCATATTCACTTTCTACACTCTACCACCACCTTCTATAAGTGGAAGGAGTTCAGCTGGAAAGTTACAATACGATTTTTTTAAGACTCCAGCTACACAGGCAAAATACCTTCTGGGGCAGGGGGTTCTGTGCTGGAGGGGCTGTGGGGTTTGTCCCTCCACATATGGACATGTTTTCTGGAATTGTTCCTCCCTGAGGCCCTTCTTGGAGGCATTGCAATTTGCTATCTCTTGAGATGTTAGTCTCTCCAATCAGATTTCCTTTTTTCTCCAATTCCTCAGGGATCTCTGTGATCCTGCTACCAGAACACTATTAAATATTAGTCTTCTTACTGCTAAAAAGACTATTGCACGTTGTTGGCTATCGGCAGTGATCCCTACAATAAAGGATGGGCAGGACCTAATGACTGAGGTCTGTCATATGGAGAGACTAACTGCTTGGGTACGTCACGATAAAGACAGGTTTGACTATTATGGAGGAGATTGGTCCTTTATATAATGAAGTATAGAAATGATTTTGCCCCATGAAGGAAGCAGCTTGGAGAGAAAGGGAATAGCCTAAAGAGTATTCAATCCAATATTGTGTTTTGTGTTAAATTTACATGGGAGGACCCTACTCCTACTATGGCATACCATTATAGCACATATATTAAGTTATTGTCATCATTTCTAATTTCTTACCTCATTTGTTCATATGGCTGTATTATGCACCTCTACCAACATTAATTAGGTATAATTATAATTAATTCTTCTTTTTAGAACCGTCTGATCTTTTTTCTACTCATTGTTCCCTATAATATGTTTTTTTTTATATACTTTGTTTATTGTTATTCTGTATCCATACAGTTTGTTATTCAGAAGCAGTACATAAGGAGATATTTAGTTTCATTTATCCATGTGAGGGCGCCACACCTCTTAATACATGCAGATTAAAATTATCACATACTACTTCAATTAGATACATCATATGGAGGGATTCAATTAAAACATTTAGAAATAAAGTTAACTTAAAGATTTTTATGGCTGTTTGCAAAAGCCCAAGAACTGCATGATAATTAATTCATTATTAGTATCTATAGATTTACCACATATCTTTTTCCTATAAAAGGAATGATAGGTATCATGCTAAACCTTTGTGTAGGAACCATATTGATATCCTGTGTACAAACAAGTTCCAGACTCCACATTTTTAATTCTCTTAGGTCCATCGCTACAAACAAAACCCTTAATATAAAGAAAAAAGAGGCATCTATATTTAACATTGCCTGTATTATTTTTTATAACCAAGCGGTCCAGCGCAGGAAAACATTTATATCAATGAAGAAATGTTCCCTTTTATGAAATTAACCTTTAACTGAAGCCTATCAGGCTCAAAACTTTCTAAAGGTTACTACAATTGGTATCGTTGTTTTAATATAGATCTAGCGTATTTAGTCACTAGTCCAGATAAATATCTGACATGGATAGGGCAAACCTAGGAGCAGAAATAATGGCAAGGGATTCAGGTCTCTTCTTCCTCCTCCAAATCTTCCTGGTCAGGTTGATCCGATGATTCTTTATGAGCAATCGTTACTGCGTGACATTGGGCCCACTTGAGAGCTTCAGTAGAGTTGGAAAAAATGAATACTTTGCCCTTATGTGAAATCCAAAGATGTGCTGGGAAAAGCATGTTGTGGGATACGTCTGCCCCTCGTAGAATGGCCCTCACTCCATCAAAACATTTTTTCTTCTGCCTCGTGGGGTAACTTAAATCCTGGTAGACTCTTACTTGAATTCCATCTTGTAACAACATTTTCTTCTGTCGAGCTAGTGAGAGAACAAAGTCTCTTGATCACACTCCATCTAAGACTGCAACTATTGCTCAGGGTACTTCAGGGTTATCCATTCGTCCTCTAAGGGCCACACGGTACGCCTTTTGGATTTTAATTTGCTGACTGGAAAAGGGATCTCCCAGTTGTTGCTCCAAACAGTTACACAAAAATAAGGCTAGATGGTCTCCTTTGCTCTGCTCAGGCATTCCAATAATTCTCAAATTAGCCACCCGGGCTTGATTTTCTAAAGCTTCAAGCCTAGAGCAGAGATGCACATTTTCTTTCACCAGTGTTGACGCAGTGCCCAGGGCTGCCTCTGAACTCTTGTGAGTGTCTGTAGCTTTCGATTTGATTAGTGTTATTTCTGTTTCTAGGTTCGTAACCCTGTTGGTCATGGTTTGGAATTGTCCTGCCAGTCCCGACACTGTAAAAATGAGACGATTAATTTTCACACCAAGAGATTGTAGTGTTTCTTCTCCGAAATCCAAAGCCTCGGTCTCCCTGTGGTCTAGAGTAGATCGCGTGGCTGGGGGATCCACAGTATTCTTGCTTTTTGCTCCCTCCTGTAAATGTCTGTCCTTCTTAGGATTGCCCATAGTGGAAGTCCACTTATTCCGATTTCGATTTCTGGTAGTGAATTTTTTTTTTTAAACTACAATAAACAGTTTTATTTTTCATTGTTTTTCTGATTTTGGCAAGAGCTAAAACTTTTAGTTACCGATTAGCTCGGGGTCAACAGCACCCGCCCCCCATAATATGTTTTAAGTGACATGTATTGTTGTGATGTTTGTTCATCTGTTCTTGAAAAATAGAAATAAAGAATAAAAAAAAAGCTTTTCTCTTAGGAGGAGGGACAACGTAGAGCCCTTGAGGCCGATGCACTGCGTGGCACTCGCAGGTTAGCCAGTTACCGTTGTTGTCCCCTCCACTACCTCAATTCAGCTCGCCGGAGAGGAAACAGGCATAGAGAAAAAGAAGGGTGGCGAGAGGGGCAAGAGAGCCCAAGGGACAGCAAAAGGAAAGGATAAAAAGTGAAAAGGAATAAGCCGACCAGATAAAAAGAGGTTGGAGCCTTATTTGCTCTGGAAGGAGGACCCCAACCTCTGGGCAGGCTAAGGAGGAAAGAAAAAGAAGGAAGAGGAGGAGGAGGAGGAGAAGAAGAGGTGGGAGGATGAGACCGCATGCCTGCACATTCCAGAAGTCTCTGTGTACCAAGGGAGACTAAAACTCCACTGTCTACATTCTCTTGTTAGGGTGGGAAAATTTTTTTTTTTTTTTGGAAGAGCCTGAGACAAGGCGATAGTCCAGAGAAATGTAAATTATGTATCTACTGTAATTCTTGATCTTCCCTTGTAGCTTCACCATTCATTACTGATTGGTGTAAGTCGGAGGTGCGCACCTGCTCGGGAGCTTTTTTTGTGTGTGGAAGGAGTCGTCGATGGCACCGCCCACAAGGCCGACACACTGCGTGGTGCTCAAGGGTTGGCTGTTAGGTGCTGCTGACTCCTCCTCCACCCCAGTTCTGTTTTTCCCAGAGAGAGGGGGGAAAAAAAAAGAGGGATAGAGAAAATTTAAGATGAGTCAAGGGATAGGAAAGGATATAAACTGAAAAAGGAATAAGCTGGCCAGAGGACAGAGGGGAAGTAAGATTTCACTATCTGGACATTAGGTCCCCAGCCCTTGGCTGGCAGCACAGGAAAGAAAGAGAGGGAAAAGAATGAGAAAAAGAGAAACGATAGAAGATAGGGGGAGAAGGTGAGAGAGCGCCACCAGGCTCAGCCAGAAGACTATTGTCTTATCCTTATTCTCAAACCTGGGAGGTATGAAGACACAGGTGCAAGGATCCCATCAGGCTTCAGAAACCACTGGATACAGGTCCAGAACAGGAGAGTTTGAGATGGTCTTGGAGAATATAAAGCATGGTGGTGTCTGCTCCCTCCTACCGCTAAATCTGCAGTTGGGATGAAAGTCCTGGAGCATGTCCCTTTCAAGCTTGCCACCTGCGGGCTTAGCCAAGGGAGGGAACCTCTAATCAGGAGAGGACCCTGTCCAGAAACAACCTCTATATATTGAGGGGACAGAGAGAAAAGGAAGGGGGTGGGGGGGGGAGTCCCTATGGGCCCTCCCACAGGATGCTGTGATGGAGTCCTCACCCTTTTTTCTGAGTCAGCAATGAACCAGAAAGGTCTGTGCCAAGTCACAGAGGGGACCCCATAGTGCACCCCCCCACTGATAACCCCAGGGAGTTCCCTCCAAGGCCAGAGCAAAGACCGTACGTGCCGCCCTCCTCAGGTTGGGTGCCCTGTGACTTAGAGAAGGAAACAGAGGGTCCTGACGTACCAGGGGGACTCTGCCCCAAACTGGCCTCATAGAGGGGGAAGGTGAGCAGGGTGGAGGCGGCACCCAGAAGCTGAGGCCCAAGAGGGGAAGGTGGGCGGGAATCAGTAATGAGTGGTGAAGATACAAGGGAAGATCAAGAATTATGGTAGGTACATAATTTACATATCTCCCCTTGTCAATCTTCACCATTCATTACTGCTGGGTGAGTACCAAGACACCCGAAGGGGACATGGCACTGCCCTGAGGGAACAGTTTCCCTCAGCCTCCTGTGGGGGAGACACAGGAGGGGGAAAGACCCTTTTAGCCATCCTAGACCATGCATGGTCTAGGGCTGTTCAGGGCGAGGAGGTGTCCCCCGTGGCCAGGGTGATGGAAGATGCCAATGCAAATTCCTCTTCGCCCTGCGGGAAAAGGGACGGGTCCCCCAGAAGGCCGAGGAAATCACCCTAAGCCAGGCCACGGGTGACAATCTTGACAGGTGAAGCCATGCTGTCCACCTAATGCAGATCGCTGTCCCTACCAGTCTGGAAATCACCTCACTAGCATCATACAGTGCCTCTGCCTGGTGCCTTGCAAGCTCCAGACCCTGCACAGAGAGAGCAATGGCCTGCCTAGATTTCCTCCATGTCAGGCAACAATGCTAATACCTGCACCAGCGTTGACCACAATTGCCCATTGTAGGCAACGTGGTAGGCCTGATGTGATGCAGAGTAGCACACGAGATGAAGAGAATACTCTTCTTCCCCACCAGTCAAACTCTGCAGTCTGGATCCGGTGGTTGGTCATGTGCTGGGTGTTGTAGCCTGGAAGGAGTGTCTAGGGCTGTCAACCCCAAAGGTGGATGAGGCAGAGACCCTAGAGACTCCTGGGTTGCGCAATACCAACCTTCTGTAGTCTGCTGGGGCTGGGGATGAGGCAGCTGGTGACTGCCAGGTGTGGATAGATGCTTCCTGGAAAGGAATAGGCCAGGAAGGGGACCACAAGGTGGTTCGCACTGAATTCGCTCAGGAGGTAGCGTGTCTACCGCTCAGTATTGCACCTGACCACATGGGAAATATGGAGCTCCTGAACTAACCTCGAAAGGAATTTCTGATATTCTGTGAAACCAGCATCGGAGGAGAGGTAGATGGAATGTTCCTCTTCCTCAGAGGAGGAAGTCGAGGAGCTCGGATGTTCAGAGTCCTCCTGTGGCAGCGAGGACAGACGAAAGACCTGCTCGTCCATAGCCTTGACATACCTATGGAAGGCCACTGCAGTAGCTCTGAATATCTCCCAGGTCAAGGGCCCCATACGATCCACATGGTCAGGGAGAGGAGGTGGTGTTTGCAGATGTATTGGGGAAGGGCACCTGACAGAAGGTGCCTGATCTCTGCCAGGGCTCTGAGACCTCGCAGTAGATCCTTCCGCATGGGGTGGGGGGATCCGGTGGTTGACCCAGTCAGCAAACACTGCAAATTGGAGAACAAATCCTGGCTGAACCCTGAGGGGATTCTCCCTTGTAGTGTGACCAGGGTTGCATGGTTCCAGAAGGGCACACCCAAGCACCGCCCACTAAGGGCACCTTTACAGTCTCAGAGGAGGAGAAGCAGGGTTTGGCACTGTGGCTCCTATCCTCTCCCCAAAGGGTAGCAGAGGAAGGCCCCCGTGCTTCACCCTGACCTCTCAACCCCTCAGACACCAAGGCTGTCCTTCTTCCTTGTGCCCAGTGCTAAGGAAACCCCAATCCTGCCTGCCCCCCAAGGGAGGCTGTAGAAGAGGAAGGCAACCCTGGGAGCCCCCCTGCCAACAGCACCACCATGGGACATACCACCCATGGCACTGGAATCTGAGATGGCACCAGTGGGTGGCACCAAGGGTCCGCAGGTTTCAGGCCCAGCAGCCGTGGTCCACAAAACCAAGGGAGCCTGCACCTCTGAGGAGGTGACTGCCGTAGCAGTGCTCCCAACATGGCTCCGGAGGGAACAGAGCCATTCCTCCAGCACCATGAAAGAAACCTCCTCAATGGCAAGGCTCAAATCAGATGAGGAGGTTTCCTCCTCACCAGGCCATATAGACCTGGGAGGGGACCCAGAGGCAGGGTCAAGAGTTCTAGCCATGGCATCCCTAGAATGACGCCATCCTCCAAAAGTTGGTGGGGCTCTGCCAACTTTAAACGTGTGGATTTCAAGTACGTGGCGGTCCATGGAGAAGCAGGCATCACAGTTGTCCATGTCGTGGTTGGGACCCAGGCAGCGAAGGCAGATGTCATGCCAGTCCATAATGGAGTAATGCCGGCCACAGGGGCACTGATGCATTGGGGCATGGCCCATTTTGGATTTCTTCCTAGCCCTCGAACCAGACATGACATCGAAATAAACTCACAAAAACTACAGCAAACAGACCCGGCACTATTGGTAAGAATTTAGGAAAATAGGAGGTACGAGCTTACCGAGTGACAACAGTGTCGGGTGAGCAACTTCAGAACCAGGATGGAAGGAACCATCGAATGGAGTCAAAGGAATGGTGTCGAAATGAAGTAGGCCGCTGGCGCAACTTTTTTCTGTTGTACTTGTGCAAGCAGGTGCTTCCTTGATGGCGGGAGAAACAGAAATGGGGTGGAGGACGAGTCAGTGGCACCTAACAGCCAACCCTCAAATGCCATGCAGTGTGTCGGCCTCGTGGGCGGCGCCATCAGTTCCGGCTTCTCCCACACACACAAATAAAAGCTTCCAAGCAGGTGTGTGCCTCCGGCTTACATAAGTCAATAATGAATGGTGAATTTCATCGAGGCACATGTCAGGAAGCATAGGAAAAACCAGGAGCAGTTGTAGAATTCACAAAAAATGTTTATTAGTACTAGCAGTAACATAAAAAAAAAAACATGTTCAGTCTATTTACAAAGGCAGAATAAACAGAGAAGCTCCATCTGAGTTTTCCTTCAATCTCTGTGTGTCTCCCAAAACACTGCAGCTCTCTCATAAGTCCTTTCAACCCCCTCTACTTAATAAGCTTCCTGTTTTTTTGTAAAATGTTCTTGTAAATTTCAGGCAGGTGCAGCAAGAACACAATGTCCTAGAACTGAGGTCCCTTCTCCACAGCTTCTGAAAAAGGGCTTAAAAACTGCTCCCAGGTTAACCCCTTGAGTTCCCAATAACTTTTTGCAATCATCTCAAACTATAAATAAATGTATTTCATCAGTAACACTATATAATTTCTAAACAAAGGGATCCCAATATCAGTTACATTTCCACATAATGATTTGCATATATTTTTATACCAGCAGATATGCAAGGGAGGAAAAGACAGAAACAGCAAGGGAAGGTTGAGAGACAGTGAGAGGCAGAGAATTGTGCGACTGTCGGGGTGATCAAATCCTAGGTCTCACAGGAAAATTTGGTTGCTGCCAGACAGACAAGAGACAGGAAAGGAAAGAACAGAACAGACCCCTGCATTCAAAATCTCCATAACAACTGGGACAGGGTCCTATCAACCCTATCACAGTGAAGATTGACGAAAGGAAGATCAGGACTTTTCCAAGAGGAGTGGGAAATCTAAACCCCCACCAGCAAGAGGGATCCAACAGAAGAAATGCTTGACAGGCCATGCTAACCCCCAGGTCCACTAGGGGAGGAACATTTGGTGATAGATGCACCTTCTTCCCCTTCTCTTAAGCCAGAAGACAGGCGAGAACCAGTCTTCCCATTGGAGTTCACCTCGGCGCCCAAGGGGAAAGACCCAGGGTGTAAGAGGGTAAAAATGAAAATGATGTACCTACTGTAATTCTTGATTTTTCTGTGCATCTTCACCATTCATCACTGGTGGGTTCTGCCTGGAGAACAGGTCCCTGTGGGAGCTTGTTTTGTTTTGCAAAGAGGTGGAGCCGACCATTGCGTGGCACTCGTGGGTTAACCAGTACTGGACGTCGACTCCTCCTCAACACCAGTAGTCAAGAAAAAAAGAGGGTGGGGCAAGGGAGTCTGAGGAATAGAAAAAGAAAAGAATATAAAACCAAGGAAGGAATAATACTGGATTAGAGGACAGAATGATAGGAGCCTAGGGATCTGGGACAGGGCGGCCCAACCTCTAGGCGAACAAGGAAGGGATAGAATAAGGGAGGGAGAAGAGGTAGAACAGAAGAAAAAATTACTCACCTTAGTAATGTTGTTTCTTCTAATGGAGTCTTGCTATATTATGAAATTGTGCATGATCACCAGGTTAGAACTGCTCCGGAGGTGAAATAGTTAACTTTTCATGCAGGCATGGAACTTAGAGTGCGAGCTCGGTTGAAAACTCTGTTTGTTGTGCTTCAAAGACAAACTGTCAGATTTTTACAAGCTAAAACTCACTAAGGTTCTGTGTGGAAGCTGTAAACCTACACTAGCCAACTGGCTACCAACATAAACACTCACTTTTTGGCCTAAAACAAAAACTCAGTCAGGAGACCCAAAAATGCAAAAAAAACACAACACCAATTCACCCAAAAGGGTAGGTGAAAAAACAACAAGGTGGGCATCAAAAAAGTGCCAACCCTGTACTGCCCACCCACATCCCAAAACAGAGGTTCTGAGAGGGGCAGGCAGGGAGGGAGGTCATAATATAGCAAGACTCCATTAGAAGAAACAACATTACTAAGGTGAGTAATTTTTTCTTCAAACAACATGAAGTCTTGCTATATTATGACAGTTGCAGACTACACAGCAGTACCCCCATGGAGGAGGGACAGAACCTACTTAGGAAATAGGCTCTGAAGCATGGCTGTGCCAAACCGAGCATCACTCCTAGCCTGGATGTCCAGGGAGTAATGCTTGGTAAAAGTGTGAACTGTTTTCCAGGTAGCTGCTTGACATATTTCTAGAACAGGAATGTCTCTGGCAGCAGCCAGAGAAGCAGCTGTACCTCTGGTAGAGTGAGCCCTCAGGCCTGAGGGAGGAGCTTTACCCAACTTCTCATAGCAGAATTGGATACAAGAGACAATCCACCTGGCAATGGATCTTTTAGTGGCTGGCTTCCCTTTACCAACTTCGCCATATTTAAGGAACAGTTGGAGGGAGTCAAACCTATGACCCTTGGTATGCTCTATGCAGTAACTAAGGGCTCTTCACATCTAGGTTGTGCAGCCTCTCCCCAGAGGAGGAGTGGTCAGTGAAGTACACTGGAAGAGAAATAGATTGATTAAGGTGGAAATCTGAAACCACCTTAGGCAGGAACTTTCTGTTAGTCCGAAGGACCACCTTATCTCTGTGAAAAGAGAGAAACTCCTGCTCCACTGACAACGCTTGTAATTCACTTATGCATCTGGCAGAGGTGATGGCTACCAGAAACACAGTTTTCCATGTCAAGTACTTGAGCTCAGCTGAAGACAAGGGCTCGAAGAGGGGTTGCATAAGCTGAGCAATGCAAACATTAAGATCCCAGGCAGGGGCAGGATCTCTGAATGGAGGGTTGGTGTGAAACAAGCCCTTAAAAAACTTGGAAAATACAGGATGAGCTGAAAGAGAAGAGGATTTACCTGCTGAAATAAAAGCAGACACAGCTGCCAAGTGCACCTTGAGGGTAGCTGGTCTCAGCCCCAAAGAATTCAGGTGGACCATATAATCCAGGACTGTGGGTAGATCAGCAGAAACTGGGGAAATATGCTTTTCCGAGCACCATATGGAAACCTTTTCCATTTGGAATTGAAAGTAGCCCTGGTGGAAGGCTTCCTTGAGGCCTTCAATATATCCATTACACCTTGGGAAAGGTGTAAATCAGCAAACTCTAACTCTTCAAGAACCAAGCCTTGAGATTGAGAGATTTGAGATTTGGGTACCTTACCCTTCCCTGGGCACAGGTTAACAGATTGTGAGTCCTGGGAAGGCACAGGGGAGGATGGACTGCTAAGGACAGCAGGAGAGGATACCAGGGCTGTCTGGCCCAATCCGGAGCTATCAGAATGACTTTGCAGGATTGGGATCTGATTTTGACTAGCACTTTGAACAGGACAGGAAAGGGAGGGAAGGCATAGAGAAACTTCTCCTCCCAACTGAGGGCTAAGGCATCCAGTGGGAGAGAGCCCAACACTGGGGGCCTGCAGCAAAAAAGAGGAAGTTGGTGATTGTCTGGGGCTGCAGAAAGATCTATCTGCGGGGTGCCCCATCTGGCAAATACTACTCCCAAGACTAGGGGATCCAGTGACCATTCGTGGTGGCCCTGGGAAATCCTGCTGAGAGCATCTGCCAGGACATTGTCCTTGCCTGGGAGGTGAACTGCCGTAAGAGAGGTGTTCAGAGAGTAAGCCAGAGACCACAATCTCATTGCTTCGGTGCACAAGGCCGTAGACCGAGTGCTCCCTTGCTTGTTGATGTACCACATTGTAGTGGTGTTGTCTGTTCTGACCTGAATACTCTTGTTCTGAACAGATTTGGAAAAAACTTGAAGTGCTAGAAAAACTGCTCTGAGCTCCAACAGGTTGATGTGGAGCAGGGATTCCTGGGGAGACCACAGACCCTGGGTGGTGAGGTCGCCCATGTGAGCTCCCCAGCCCAAGAGGGATGCATCTGTAGTAAGGATTAGAGAATGAGACTGAGTGACAAAAGGAACCCCTTGTCTCAGGTTGGTCTGATCCTGCCACCACTGTAGGGCTTGGATCAGGGTTCGAGTTACTGGGATCAACTTGGTAAGAGGATCCTTTCTTTGAGACCAAAAAGCTCTCAAATGGAACTGGATGTCCCTCATCTGAAATCTTGCTCCCTGCACAACTGCTGTGGAAGCAGCCATGTGTCCTAGGAGCTGCAGAAAATGCCTTGCTGGCCGGGAGACCTGCAGGGTAAATGAGGAGGCCAGGGAGACCAGGGTCTTTGCCCTGTCTAGGGGAAGGAAGGCCCTGGCTTCCTGTGTGTTCAGTTCTGCGCCTATGAAGGTAAGAAGCTGGACAGGCTCTAGAACTGACTTTGAGAGATTCAGAAGGAAACCTAGAGAGGTAAGCAGTTGCTGCGTTATTTGAAGGTGTAATTTGACCTGGTCTGGGGACTGGCCTACTATGAGCCAATCGTCCAGGTAAGGAAAGATGGCAATCTTTTGCCTTCTTAGGTAGGCAACTGCTACTGCCAGGCATTTGGTTAATACCCTTGGGGCAGAAGTGAGGCCGAAGGGCATTGCTCTGAACTGGTAGTGGCCTGAGGGCAGCTCGAACCTGAGGTACTTTCGATGGGAGCTTCTGATGGGAATATGGAAGTAGGCATCCTTGAGGTCCAGGGAAGCTAGCTAGTCCCCTGGCCTTAGAGAGGGTAGGATAATTCCCAGAGTCACCATTTTGAACTTTGGTTTTAAAAGGTGCTTGTTTAAATATCTGAGATCCAGGATGGGCCACCATTCTCCTGTCTTTTTTGGGGTAAGGAAGTACCTGAAGTACAAACCTTTGCCCTGGTGTAGGGGAGGAACCCTTTCCACAGCTCTGAGAGCCAGGAGCGTACAGACCTCTGCCTCTAGGGCAAGTGCCTCTGATGGAGTTGCAGGTAGAAAAGATTTGGTTCTCAGCTTTGGAAATTTTTTGAAGCTGAGAACCAGTCCCTGGCTTACTACTTCCAGGACCCACTTGTCTGATGTTAAAGACATCCAGTTCTGAACAAAGTAAGCCAGCCTGCCCCCTACAGGTAGAGGAGAATCGGCCCTGGCAATCCCATCAGGGTGCCTGCTTGGCAGGGGCTTTGGGCTGAGGGGTGGAAGCAGACCTGCTTGTGCCCTGCCTCTCTCTCTAAAGAACCCCCTCTGAGCATAGGCGGAGGAGGAAGCTTGCTTGGTAAAGGCCTATGAAAAGGCCTGCCCTGCCTCTAGGAAGCTGCTTTTGAGGAGTGGCCTGCCTTTCCTTGGCCTGTGCACTCCTATAGGTGGTCCTATACTCATCCATTTTCTTCATGTAATTCTGTTTGCTCCCAAACAGAGAATTTCCTAACGGAAAAATCCATGGCCTTAGACTGGGTATCCTGAGACAGGGTAGTACATCTGAGCAAGCCATCCCTGCAAGTGTCACAGATGTAGCCATGACTCTTGATGAAACATCATTAGAGTCCACTGCAGCATGAAATTGCTCCTTGGATACCTCAATACCATCCATAGCCACCTGTTCCAGCTCCCTGGCAAGCTGGTCAGGGACTTGTTTTGCTAGGGCCAGCACAGTATCCCATCTGGATTTCTGGTACCTAGCAGCATAAGCCATATAATTTGCTTGTCTCGAGTCCCAAAGATGCTGCCATGTACTGTTTCTTTGCCATAGCATCAATCTTCCTGGAGTCCTTCTGGGGTGAAGCTAGAGGAATATTAGCCTTGTCACAGGCTGCAGCCTGCACTACCCCACATGGCTGCATTGCTGAGTGAGGAAATCAGTGTCGGAGCCTGATAAGGTATACCTCTTGTCCATCCTTTTATCCACAGGAGGTATAGTGTGAGGAGTTTTAAAACTTTACTGTCTGTTTCTGAAAAGATTTATGCAAAGGAATAGACAGTCTCCTAGACCCTGGAATATCCATCATTTCTACATAGTCTGGCTCCTCTTGGTCATCAACAGCTTCCTCAACAGGGAGCTGGAGAGTTTCAACAACTTTTTTATAAAACATGAAATGAGAAGGGGACTCAAAGTCTTGGAGGAGAAACCCCTAGGGGTCTATCTGGAGAGATGTCTGGATCAATGGGCACATCCAGATCTTCAAAACCATATTCACTCTCCTCGTATTCCTCTTCCCCTTCCCCTGATTCATAAAAATCCTCAAAATCATAATCTTGAACTGGTGGAACCGGCCGAACCGAACGCTTACCAGAAGGTGTCGGTTCGGTCGGAACCGGAGAGAGAGACTGGACAAGTTTAATTGCTTTAGCTATTTCCTCAGCAGTTGGGGAGAGAACTTTTGGCTCTACACTAGCTGACTTTCTAGTCCTTTTTGCTGGAACCAGCTCCTCAGAACCAGCTCTTCGTTTGTCCGAGGAAGTATCGCCCTGGTCAGAGGGCACTCCCTCCGGTTCAGTTGGTACCGAACCGGGCTGGCCATCCGGGTCAGCGGACTTTTTGGCCTCCCTTTCCCTGAGCCTACCAACTCTCTTATCTATGGTGGCAGCAGGGAAATTGTGACAAATCTGGCAGTCTGAATTGAGGTGGTCAAACCCCAGACAATAAGACACATGTGGTGTGTGGGTCAGCCTTAGCAAAGCTTCCCCACAAACACTACAGTGTTGAAACCAGTGGGTCGGTTTTCTTTTGGGTTTCTCAGACATAATGCAAGCCTAACCAACTTGCCCGTTTATGGCAATCCACCAAGCAGAGACACCCTTATCGGTTCCCAACACGGCGTCCGCGGTCGTGAAAAACGTAATGAAATCCGTTTTTTTTAGAACCGATAAGAACCGGGAACCGCACTCTAAAAAAGGACTAGTATATTTAAACACAACCTGATCGGTTCAAACCGAACCGATAACAAATTACAAGTTCCACACAGAAAAACTAAATGTAAAACCTATCTATTACTTACATTACCACAGACAGAGCTTGAACCGACCGGTTGCTGTTTAATTTCGGGCTAAAAACCAAAAAATAATACTTTTAAACTGACAAAATGAACCGAGCAGAAGGAGAAATCTCCGGAGCGACTGTTCAGTGAGGCGGAGTAAAGAATCTGACAGTTTGTCTTTGAAGCACAACAGACAGAGTTTTCAACCAAGCTCGTGCTCTAAGTTCCATGCCTGCATGGAAAGTTAACTATTTCACCTCCGGAGCAGTTCTAACCTGCGGTCATACTGCAATTGTCATAATATAGCAAGACTTCATGTTGTTTGAAGGAAAGGAGAAGGAGAAGAAGAGGAGGAGAGGGAGAGAAGACACTCACTCTACCTGGCAGGGTCCGAAGGACTGCCCGAGGACCACAGAAGGTCAATACTGCTTTAACCATGTTCCTTTCTTCCAGAAAGGAAGAATGCTCTAGAATGAATACAGAGAACAGACAGTTTGAAGTCCAGAAGAAGAAGCAGCGCACCAAATCTTTTTTTTTTTTTTTTTTTTAGTCTGGTAACCGGGTAAGGCCCACTAGGCACAAGTGCCTGTTTTCAGGGGCGACCTAGAAGCACTGGGTGGTTAAGTGACTTGCTCAGAGTCACACAGTATGCAAGTGGAGGTTGTGAGAATCAATCTCAGGTCTGGTCTGTTGGATGCATCAAGCTCGTTCACACGTCATTCCTCTAACCACTAGGCTATATTGCCAGCCCAGAATCTGAAGAGTCCTCAAGAAGATAAGTAGACAGCTAATGTCTCTCCGCCCCCTCAAAAAAAGGGGTAATAAGAGAAGGGACAGGACTCATTCTAAATTAGACTCATTGACAAAACAAGCCCCCAACTCTTCCCTTTTTTTTTCTTTAAACGTCTCTCTGAAGGACAGATGAAGAAGAGGAGGCTTATTCTTATAATTAAAGAGCGACAAGAAATCCCCAGAGGGAAACCCTACCAGGGAATGTGATAGAAAAAGGAGGAAAGGATCACCAGGGCCCCACCAACACTGCTTTAAGAGAAACCCTAGGGTTTTAGATAAAAACAGGGATGAGGATCCAAAACGGTTCCAACCAGGAGGAGGGTCCCATCAGGATGAAAAACAGAACCCTGGTGATCAAAAGAGGGCTGTCTCTCCACTTGTCTCCCCAACACTCCCGACACCCTCAAAAAAGGGAGCGGAGCAAGAAGTACCAGAATTACCATCAGGAACAGTTTGGAGAAACAAACTGGGAGGGGGCATCGCCCAAAGACTGAGGCCTAAGAGGGGAAGGTGGGTGGGAAGCAGTGATGAATGGTGAAGATACACAGAAAGATCAAGAATTATGGAAGGTAGATAATTTTCATCTCTTATCTGTGTCAATCTTCACCATTCATCACTGGTGGGTGATTACCAAGCCCCCTCGAAGGGGACCTGGCACCTCCCCGAGGGAAGAAAAATCCCTTGGCCTCCAGTCAGGGAGACACTGGAGAAGGGAACCCTTACAGGCCTAGTTAGGCCTGAGACTGATCTGAGTGAGGTTGGGTTCTCCTTTGGGTGGGAGAAGGAAGTCGCCTCTGAAGTTCTTATCTCACCCTGTGGGAGAAAAGGTGGGTTCCCTGGAATGTGGAGGCAGTCATCCTTTGCCAGGCCTGGGGTGATAACCTGGAAAGACAAAGCCATGCCGTCCACCTAATGCAGATTGTTGTCCCTGCCAGCCTGGATGCCATCTCATTGGCATCATACAATGCCCTTGCTTGGTGCCTCCCAAGCTCCAGGCCCCCTGTGGAGAGGGCAATGGCCTGGTTGGTCACCTCCAAATCAGGCAAGGCTAATAGGATCTGCCTTAGTAGAGACCATAAGTGCCTGTTATAGGCAGCCTGATGTGCCGAAAGAGATAGAGGGACATGCCGAAGAGAACACTCTCCTCCCCCAAAAGTCAAACTCAACAGAGTCTGTCTCTGGGGGTCGGTCATGTCTTGGGCCCAGAAGGTGTGTCCAAGAGCATCACACGCCCAAAGGAGGGTGAGTCAAAGCTCCGGAGGACCCTAGGGTTGCGCAGTACCTGCACCAGCAGTCCTTCGGGGCTGGAGAGAGGGTTGAAGGACTTCTCCAGGTGTGGTACGACACCTCCCTGAAGGGGGAGGGCAAGGCGGGAACCACCAGGTTGGCCGCACTGAATTCGCCTAAAAAGGCATGCACCATCCGCTCAGGATTGCAACTTCCTAATGTAGATATGTGGAGCTCGCTGACCAACCCGGAAAGGAAGCACTGATAACTAAATAAATCAGCAGCTGGGGACAGGTGGATGGAAGAATCCTCTCCCTCAGAAGAGGAAGATGAGGAAGCTGACAAGTCTGGAGAGTCATGCACTGGCTGCACAGGGGAACAGTGGAACACCTCCTTGTCCATGGACCTAAAGTAGGCAGGGAATAGTGCAGCCATGGACCTGAACTGCTCCCAGGTGAGAGGTCCTGTAGGACCAATGTGGCTTGGGAGAGAGGGAGGTTTTGGCAGAGGTAAGGGGGCTAAACACCTCTGAGGAGGAGCGCAACCTCTGCCAGGGCTGGGGGACTGACCAGGAGACCTCAAAACTGGAGAAGATCTGTCAGCCAAAGCAGTCGGGGGCCATTCAACCGAGTTGGAAAGGTCAGGACTGAGCCCTGAAAGAGAATCCCCGGTTAAGCCCAGAAGAGTGCCCCTAGCCTCTAAAAATGAGATTCCTCTCAGGGAGGCCTCAGGGCAAAAGACAGGACCAGCGCTGCAACTCCTACCTCAGCCCCTGCAGGGATCTGTCCCCTCAACCCTTCAGACTCAGAGAGGGACCTCTTCCTCAGAGTCAGCCTAGGCAGCTCAATCACCGTGGCCGACTCTTAAGAGACGGTCACCGAGACAGCACCCTTCCCTGCTTCAGGTGCCCTAGTTGGTCCAGAAATGGGCCCAGCCTGAGTATCCAAAGAAGAGGGTACACCTCTTAAGGGAGAAGGAGAACCACCAACTCCGGTACATCACCCAGTGCCGCCCTCAGCACCAGAGGACCAATCGGGACCACCGACACTGGTGCCAGCAGTAACTACCAATCCCAAAGGGGGGGGGCTGAATCGGAGTCATAGTGCTGGGCAAGGAGGAAGAGTCTGAGGACTCCAAAGAATCTGGGAGTCAGTCCGGGTCCACCTCCGAATTGTCATCCTCACCTGAGGAAGCTCAGACACAGACCACCCCATGATCTCCTCCGCTTCTGGCACCATGAGGTGGTCTCGCACTGCTCTCAGCACTGCCATGATCCCTGGCACTGCGTGCGGCACTGGGATCAGAAACGGCACCGAGAGCCAACTCTGTACCACCTGTGGTGCCGCTCTCCGATCTCCGATGCAAAAAGTGCTGCCAGGATCCAAGGTGGCACCAACAGGTGGCGCCAAGGAATACTGTGGACCAAGCCTGGAGGCCCTAGGCTGCGGCGCCGGGGGAGCCTTCGCCTCTGAGGAGGCGATTGCCAGAATGGTGCCTCCCGCCTGACTCCCAGAGGAATCAGACTGGGCCTCCTACATCATGGAAGGAGTTTCAGCCAAGGCAAGGTAAGAAGAGGCGGAAGCTCCCTTCTCCATGGGCTGCATAGGACCGGGAGGGGATCTGGAGGAAGTAACAAAGAAACCTGCACTTGGCGTCCCGGGTGCAAGCCTGTTCACTGAATGTCGGCAGCACACGTCTGACTTTTAACGCGCGCAGTTCTAACACTCGATAGTCCATGGAGAAACAGGCGTTGTGACAGTTTATATCATGGTGTGGTCCCAAGCAGGTCAAGCACCGGTCATGCAGGTCTGAGATGGAGAAAAGTCGGCTGCAGGGACACCGCTGCATAGGAGGCCAACCAGCCTTGGAGGGTTTCTTCTTGTCCCCCGAATGAGACATGACCAGATGGAAAAACAAGAAACAGAAATAGCACTTGGTGTCATTTAAAAATTAAAAAGGAATGGTCTTACCAGTCGATGGCACCAAGAGAAGCTGTACAGAACTAAGTATACCGATTGAGTACGCCACTGACGCAGAAATCGCTCCACATGAGGTACGTGTTAACTTGATGGCGGGAGAAGCAGAACTGGGGCTGAGGAGGAGTCTACATCCATTACTGGCCAACCCATGAGCACCACGCAATGTGTCAGCCTCGGGGGTGGTGCTGTCAGCTCTGCCTCCTTGCAAAAAAAAAAACCAAGACTCCTGCAGGGTTCTGTTCTCTGGCCAGAACCCACCAGTGATGAATGGTGAAGATTGACACAGATAAGATCCCTATATTAAGCTCCACCTGGGAGGTAAAGTTAATAGGAAAAGGAGATCTCAAGGAGGTCCCTGAGCCTTGAAGTCCGAAGGGACTTTGAGTGAACAAGGGACCCAGGAGCGGGTCTCTTGCAATTTGGAGAAAGAAGGAAAAACAAAACAGAGAGGGTCCCTGGCACCCTAATCTTAGCAGAGAGGTTCAGACGAAGGCAGGACCCACAAGGGTAGCCCGAGTCCGAACTCACAGACAGGAGGCCTGAAGATCTCCCTACCAAGAAGAGGGGCTTGGAGAGCCAAGTACAAAGAGGGCAAGAGCTCCTGCTTCTTCCCCGAGTGGGACCCTGGTGTTTCAAAGAAGTGGCAGGGAGCCTGGAGGTACCAGTGGGACTTCACCCACAATTGGCCTCAATTGGGGGGAGACAAGCAGGGAGGAGGCACTGCCCAGAAGATGAGGCCCAAGAAGGGATGGTGGGTGGGAAGCAGTGATGAATGGTGCAGATATACAATAAAATCAAGAATTACAGTAGGTACATAATTTTCATATCTTAACTGTATCAATCTTCACCATTCATCACTGGTGATCGAGTACCAAGCCCAAAAATTGGTACCTGTACCTCCCTGAAGGCTGGACAGCCTTCAGCCTCTCATGGGGACTCACAAGGGGAAGAGGGCCCATCATGGGTCTGGCCAGACCTGCTACTGTTCAGAGCCAGGACTGGGCTCCTGACTTGTAGGAGAAGGAGGACACCCCGATATTTCCCGCCTGGCTCTTCAAGAGAAAAACCTGGCCCCCACCAGAACGGCAAGGTAGTCACTCTATGCCAGGCCAAGGGTAACAACCGGGAGAGGCGAAGACATGCCTTCCACCTAATGCAGACTGCAGATCCCATAAACCTGAAGGTTACTGTGTTGGTGTCATAAGATGCCCGCACTTGGTGTCTCACTAGCTCCAGGCCTCTTTTGAAAATGGCAATGGCTTGCCTATTTGCCTCGCAATCAAGCAAGGCCACTAGGATTTCCCCCAACGTGGCCCACAGGCGCCTCTCATTGACCAACAAGTGTGCCTGATGAGCAGCAATGGATAACAAGAGATGCACTGAGGCGAAAACTCTCCTTCCTCAGTGGTCGAACTCTGCAGAATCCACGTCTGGGGGACGGTCTCTTGTCAGGCGCTGACATCCAGAAGGGGGTGTCCAGCTCCTCAAAGCCCGATGTGGGGTGGGCAAAGTTCCTGGGGACCCCAGAGAAGCGTAATACCTGCGCTGACAGTCCCCAGGGGCTAGGGAAGCAGAAGTGGGTGACTGCCAGATACTGTAAGAGTCCTCCATAAAGAGCCGAGGCCATGGAGGGATCACTAAGGATTTCTGGATGTACTCCCCAAGAAACACCATAGTCGCACGTGCAGAATTGTTTTTTTTAAACTTAGTTTATTGAAAGTATTTCAGTATAAAATGATAGTTTTGGTTGTGACTTACAGACTTTATCATAGACAAGCTCATTATCAAATCTTGCTAGTAAAGGACAACCATATTACATTACATTAAAATGTTATATAATTTCCAGTTTATATAAAACACTTATTAACCAACCCAAATCATTAACCTTTGAATTAAATTATTTAAAACCAAATTAAACCTTTAGGGTAAGGGGGGATCCATATACTTTAACACTACATAAACATTAATTTAAAACTGATAGTCTTTGTGGAGAGTGCTACTAGACACAAAATAAAGAGGGAAATGGTAAAGGGAACACTTTTATCTATATTGCATTTATATCCCATCTTTATAAAGGTCCCAACGAGTCCATCTATTTGTATATGCTTCTATACAATGATTGGCTGCATATGTGGTTCTTTCCATTATTTGAATTTGGCTGACTATCCCCATCCAGTCCCGAATCTCCGGGGTTACTTGAGCACGTGCAGAATTGTGTTGAGACACTGGGGTATGATTGAGCTGTTCCACCATTGTCAACAGGAGGAGTCCTGACGAAGTGGAAGGGCTCTGTATAAGGAATGACAATGCATGAAGAGGAGATGCGAACACCATCTCATACATGGTCCTGTAAAACATGTGGAAAGCACTCGCTGTGGCCCTATACTGCTCCCAGTTGAGACCATAAAAGTTCCAGGACAAGAGGGGCAGGAGGAGGGAGAGAGGAAGAAGGATGGGCTGAATGGTCCTGGAAGACCGGGCCCCCCCCTCTGCCAGGGCTGTAGAAACAAGCGGGGACCCCTCTGAAGCAAGGGGGATGCACTGCCCAGACCCCACCTGCTGCTCAAACCTCCCCAAGCTAGCAGGGAGAAGCCCATGGGGAGAAGACTCCTGGTGGGGATATTGGAGCTGAGCAAACCCAGCAGGGTGGCCCCTGTCCCCACCTGTCGCAGGACTCTGTTCCTCCACAGGAGGAGAGGGTACCCAGCTCAGCATTCTGACTCTTGCCCGGAGTGACCAAGGTTACCTGAGGTGAGGAGAGTGGCAAACAGACCGTCTCCCCAGAAAGGACCTGCCCCCGAGTGAGGTCCCACTATGGCAACTGCTCTTAACTCATTATTAACTGGGTGGCCATTTTTGTGTCAGGTTAATCAATGGATAGTTCGGACTTCATATGAAAGCTATTGGAAGTAATGAGTTAAGGAAGAGGGAAGAGAAAAGCCAGCAGCAGGGTCGGCCTCTGACTCCTCCTCCTCCAACTCTGTGCCAGCACCGAAAAGCAACCCGGCACCATCGGCCTCCTCTATGGAAGTGGCACCCAAAGTGGTGGCACTGCCACCAAAAGCGGCACCGACCATGGCCCCGGAGCTGTGTGCGGCACTGATGTCTACACCACTGCCAGAAACTGCACAGCCATTGACACTGACCTCGGCGACAGCATCTCCCATGGCACTGACAGGAAGCATGGCACCAACTGCGGTGTCATTGCCAGATGCACTGACCATGGCACCTTCACCGGAGATGGCACTGCAAGCACTTTCATCACCTGACACAGCACCATCAGTGGCACCAGAATCCCCCGTGGTGCCATGTGGAAAAGACAGCGTCGCGAAAGGAGTCAGTCCTAAGATCGGAACTCACAGATGATGACTTCGAGCAGATCCTGGTGGAGCAACTGTTGCTCCAGAGAGTTCGGCTGCCAATCTGGATCTGTCTGATCATCCTTCAAATCTGAGGAGAGCACGGTGATCCTGAGAAGCAACCCTGGGCCAGTCCTGATGTTGGGAGGGGACTCCGCAGCACCGGGGGGCCGGCCCACTCATCAACACCGGAACTGGCATCAGGAGCTGAGGCCGCACCCCTGGAAGCACTCGAAGGGACCGCCGATGCAGGCCCTGTGTGTAGCTGAGGCCTCAACACCGAGGTTGTCTGGTTCCCCCAAGGGGAACCAGACCTTGAGCGATCCACGGCTGGCACCACTGGAGGAGGCTGACCGTTCCCCCAACCACTTAATCAGGCATCGGGCTCAGCAAGACCCGAGATGATGGAGGCCTGTTCTCCCCTGGTGCATATAGCAGTGGGAGGAGGCCCGGAGGACGGGCCTAAGGACCTTACTTTAGAGGAAAAAGAAGAAAGAGACTCAATGCCATATAAACACTAGTGAAGAAATTAAAACAATGTCAAACACGGCATCAACTATTCGGTAAGGCGAGCAGAAAACGGTTGTTGGTGGGAAAAGCAGAACTGAGGTAATGGAGGGAGCAATGGTTACTGGCCAACTCACCATGCCCGTTGCCCCTCCTCCTAGGAGAAAAGTTTTTTTCCTAAAATTTGTTTTTCCACCTGGAGCCCTGGCAGGCAGCTATGGCCCTCCTTCTCCGCTCCTGCTCACCCCCCACGGTGGGGCTAGGGAGGAAGGTGCTGGCTACTCTCCCTCCCCAAGACCCAATCCAGAAACTGGGGGCAGCCCTTGGGACGTGGCAGGCCAACACAAGCCTGCCAGGCTCTTTTTGCCACCATTCGCTCCCCGCCTCCACTACCGACGCAAGGGCTTTAGTACGTGCCTCTCGACCAGTACTGTTCCCCAGCCATCACCAGAGGGCAGTCAATGAGCGGGACAACAAACCCCCCATCCCCGAGAAAGGAGAGCAGTTCTTCGGACGCTCGATCCTCTCTTGCCCCTGCTGACCTCCAGTGACCTGGGCTTGTTTCAGGGTCGCTGGTGTGCCACAAGGTGTAGCAACCAGCGCCTCAACCTCCAGTACCACTGGGTTGGCCAGGAGAAAAGTTTTTTTTAAGCTGAAAAGCTTCCTATGGGGTCCTAGTGCCTCCGGCGTAGTACCCACCAATGATGAATGGTGAAGATTGATACAGTTAAGATCATCAAATTTCAGCACATCCTAAACTGTTAGTCCATTTTTTTATTAAGTTGGTATATGTTTTATATGATTATTTGTTATTTATTTCTGTATTTTATGTGATGGATAATTTTCTTTGGGTTTCTATATTATTGTTGTATTGTATTGGTGCCCTGAACCTACTACAGTTCTACTACTTTACTGTAAGGCAGTCTTGATCTTTGGCTTTCATTAATTGGAGATTGTGAAATGGCTTTGTGAGAACGGGAATTCACTTACATATCAGTCAACATTACTTAACGTCTCTATTTAAATTGCCCTGGTATTGGTCTCACAATGTATAAATTTTTCTTGGTTATGCACAGGATGCAAATGCTAATTTCAATTTCTTTTCTGTATTTTGAGCTCTTAAATTTTCAACTACATGGCTATTATGGGATTCTTTTTTTTTAATGTGGTGATATTCACATTCAAAATTCATTCTTATTAAATATTCTGTTTTACTCAGTATTATGTTGTATTGTAGGAGTGCAATGAAAGCCTTTGGGGATCAAGGGGCTGCACATGTCTTATTTGATACTTAATTTCTGAGTCTGACACAGTATATATTTTGTGTCCCTATTTCCATTTACTAGATGAAACACTACAATGTTGTTAACATATTTTTTTTTCTCAGGTAGAAAATGATTACAATTTTCTTACTGGTTTGAAGTAATTCTTAATTTGTCTGCTTCCTAAAAGTACTGGCACATATATTTTCATTAATTAGTTAGTTAGGATGCTGTACGAATTGCCCCTACCTCAATCTTTAAGGACTTCAACTACACCATATTATCTTGCGTACTATATTATGTCAATTGTATCATTGCTTTTTGAAATGGTGTGGACATACTGCAAGTGACCAGTGAATGTTCACTATATAATCAACTGAAAATTCAATAAAATATAACTTCAAAAAAATAAAGGTTCTTTCAATAGTGGCATAAAAGGACAACGCCAACAGGTTAAAGTGTGGAAAATAATGTTGAAGGAAATGACTGTGTTGTTGCTCTGCAGGTCTGACAAGAGGTCAAAAGAAATGAGGAGCAGTGGAGCCACCCACGATTACACAGGCGCTGATGTTGCACACCATCATGGGCAGTCCCCGGCTAGCAAAAGATTCCGAGAGGTCCTGACGCCGACAGCTTACAGTTCCAAAAGTGTGGCTCCATTCAAGAGATACCCTCTATGAAAATCAGCACTTCGTGGCTCACACAACAGCTTCTAATATGGGACTGGCAGGCTGTCTATGAAGTTGTGTGGAGCTGTGGCAAGGCAAACAGAGCCACACAGTCTCTACTGCTGAGGCATCGGGAGCTCCACATGCAGTAACCACTCCTGCCTCCATCCCCAAATACATGGTGTCTGGACAGTGAGGAGGGGAAAATGTACAAAAAAAGAACACCCCATAAAAACCTACCAAAACAGCACTCTACCAACAAATGGATGAAACACCTCCATGCGGCTAGCCAAGCTCTCCAAGAGGCAGCTGAGGCTCCAGGGTCCAGAATCAGTACTTGGATTGGTTCAAACTACCCTCAAATCCAGAACAAATGGATTGATACCTTTTATTGAACCAACAAGGATGTTACAAAAAGAACAAAGAGCTTTAGCTTTCAGACCAACAAGTCCTTCTTCGGAAGCCTAAGGAAGGACCTGGTCCAAAAGCTAAACCTCTTTGTTCTTTTTGTAACATCCTGGTTGGTTCAACAAAGGTATCAAACCATTTGTTCTTGATTTGTTCTTAGTAAGACCAATACAGCATTAAACATTTTGTTTTTCAAACTACCCTGAATTTTCTGAGCTGTTTCTACAGTACGAGGGTGCTTGCTTCCTCCCTGTCATGACAGATGGTCGAGGTGGTGCGTGGAAGGGTCTGTGCTGGTCACCATCTATGGATTTTTAGTGATCCAGAAAAGAGGGCTTAATGGTTGAGTTAGGGGTGGGCTGGGGTTGGTGGGATGGGGTACAATTATAATGAGGATTGGGCAGGAGGGGAGTACCACTGGACTACCAGGGATGTTTATTATGCAATCAGGGATCAGGTAGGAGTGGTCACTAGACTACCAGAACTATTTCTGCAAACACCTCGGAGATTGGGTGGGGGGAAGGGGGCACTACATTATCAAGACTATTTCTGCAAACACCTCAGGGATTAGGCCGGGTGAGGAAGCCACTAAACTACCTGGGATATTTCTGCAACTATCTCAGGGATTGGGAAGGGGACACTACACTACCAGGATCTACCACTACACTATGTCCATTTACTCATGGATCAGGCGGGGTGGGCACAAGACTACCTAGGCTATTGCTAGTGCTATTTCTGCAAATATTTTTAGGACTGGGTGGTGGTGGGGAATGACACTATTGACTACCAGGGCTATCTCTACCATTAAGAAAAAAAATACCATAGTAATCTTGTTTCTTTCAAAGGAATCTTACTGTATTCTGACAATATGCAGTATGGTCTCACCATAGGACTGCCCTGGAGCTGAAATGGTTAATGGAACCTATGCAATTATGGAATGCTAGGCTCCAGCTCAGTTTTCAAACCACTGTCCCTGGTTGCACTTCCTGCAACTGTCAGATTCTTATGAAGTGTGAATAAATAACTAAACTATCCTAATATAAAACCAATTCTCCCTTAAAGACCAACCCCTCCTTTAAACAACAGTGGCATCCTTAAGACTCAAGTCACAGTTGCCCAAGAAACAAACATACCAACAGGTTTGCACTAAGGTATGGACAGCTGGAATGCAGTGCCCATTAGGTTCTAGCAGGGGGAGTTAGGGTGGGAGATCAGAATATAGAAAGATTCCCTTGGAAGAAACAAGATTACTGTAGTAATTTTTTCTTCAAACCCCAGGAAATCTTACAGCGTTCTGACAAATGCAGACCACCAAAGCAGTACCTTTGGAGGTGGGCAGAGAACCTACTTAGGGGAACAGGCTCTGCAGTAGTGCTGTACCAAACCTGGCATCACTTCTGGCCTGGATATCCAAGCAGTAGTGCCTGGTAAATGTGCGGATAGTTTTCCAGGTAGCTGTTTTGCAGATTTCCAGCAGAGGAATGTCTCTAGCAGCTGCTATGGAAGCAACTGTTCCCCTGATGGAGTGGGCCCTGAGGCCCACAGGGGGCTGTTTGCCCACCTTGCTGTAGCAGAACTGAATGCAGGCAACAATCCATCAGTGCAATCGACCTTTTTGTAGCTGGTTTTCTTTTTCCCCCACTTCCCCATAGGTCAGAAAGAGCAGAATATTGTCTTGTCTGAGGCTCTTTGTGTGGTCCAGGTAGTAGCTGATAGCTTTTTTAACATCTAGGTCATACAGTCTACATTCCCCTGAAGTGGAATGGTTAGTGAAAAAGACTGGCAGTGTAATGGACTGATTGAGGTGGAAATCAGATACCACCTTGGGAAGAAACGTCCTATTAGTTCTGAGGACAACCTTATCCCTATGGAATGCATGTAGTCAGGCTCTGTGGACAAGGCCTGGAGCACACTAATTCACCTGGCAGAGGCGACTGCCACAAGGAACACTGTTTTCCAGGTTACATACTTGAGATCTGCCTAGGACATGGGCTTAAAAGGAGGCTGCATGATCTGGGCAATACATATATTAATATCCCACACTGATTTAGGGTCCCTATGTGGGGGATACAGACGCAACAGCCCCTTGAAAAAGTTTCAGAATACTGGGTTCGAAGCCAGGGATGAGACCCTGCCTGCTAAGTAAGCAGACAACTGCCAGGTGCACCTCAAGAGTGGATGGTCTTAGACCAAGGGAGTGAAGGTGGGTCAGATAATCCAGAACAGCTGGCAAGCCTGCCTGACTGTGATCTATGTCTCTTGTCTGACACCAGATGTAAAACCTTTTCCACTTAGGTATGTAAGTTTTCCTGGTGGAAGGCTTTCTAGAGCCCCTGAGGACCTCCATGACTCCTTCTGAGAGGTGCTAGTTGGCATACTGTTAAGTCCTCAAAAGCCAGGCTTTGAGCCTGAGGGACTGGAGGCTGGGATATCCTGCCCTGCAAGGATGTCAGAAGATTTTGCCTCCTGGGGAGGCTGACTGGTTAAGCTACTGAAATGGAGAGAATCAGGGAATACCAGGGCTGCCTGGCCCAGTCTGGAGCAATGAGGATCATTGTTGCTGGCTGAGATTTGACCTTGTTCAGTACCCTTAGCAACAATGGAAAGGGAGGGGAAGGCATGCAGGAACTTCCCTGTCCAATCCAGTAGCAGTGCATCCAATGGGATTGTACCCCTCACAGGAGGTCTGCAGCAGAACTGAGGTAGCTGATGGCTGTCTGGGGCTGCGAAGATGTCCACTTCTGGAGTGCCCCATCTACTGAAAACAACCTGTAGGAACTGCTTGTTGAGTGACCACTCATGGTCGTTCTGGTTAATTCTGCTGAGGGCATCTGCCAGAACATTGTCCTTCCCTGGAAGGTGGACTGTGGAAACAGGGATCTCCAGTGAGTATGCCAGACTCCAAAGTTTCATAGCCTCTGTGCAGTGGAGTTGACCTTGTGCCTCCTTGTTTATGTAGTACATAGTGGTTGTGTTGTCTTTCCTGACCTGCACCACCTGTTCCTGCAGCATGTTGGTGAAGGACTGGATGCCCAGGAGGATTGCTCTGAGTTCCAGCAGATTTATTTGTAACAATGACTCCTGCTTGAGCCATGTGCCGTGAGCAGTGTGCTCCCTGTCCCAGGAGGGAGGGAGGAATCTGTGGTCAGCACCAATGAAGGGCTGGTACGCCCTGTCTGAGGCTGTCCTTCTCCAGCCACCACTGTAGTGCCTGAAGGAGAGTTCCCATAACTAGCACTAGCTGTGACAACAAATCTCTTTTTTGATGCCAGTGTGACCCGAGATGAAACTGAATATCCCTCATCTGAAACCTGGCCCCTGACAAGGTTGCTATTGAAGCAGCTATATGGCTGATGACTGTAAAAAAAATGCCTTGCTGGCCTTGGGGTGTGTAGCTTGAAAGAGCTGGCTAGCTGCACCAAGCTGTCCACTCTTCCCTGTGGAAGGAATGCCCTTCCCGTTACAGTGCCCAATTCGGCTCCTATGAACTCTAGGAGCTGAACTGATTCTAGCACTGAATTTTTCAGGTTCACTAGGAACCCTAAGGATTGCAGAGTATCCTGTGCGACTGCCTGAGCATCCCTGACCTGATGGGGTGATTGACCTATGACCAGCCAGTCATCCAGGTAGGGAAACACTGCCACCCCTGACTCCTTAGATGGCTACGACCACAGCCAAGCACTTTGTGAACACCCTTGGGGCAGAAGTGATTCCAAAGGGCATTGCTCTGAACTGATAATGGCCTGATGGCAATCTGAATCTGAGATCCTTTCTGTGGGATTGCCTGATGGGGATGTGAAAATAAGCATCCTTTAGGTCCAGAGATGCTAACCAGTCTCCCTGCCTTAGTGTTGGAAGGATGGTTGCCAGAGTTACCATCTTGAACTTTGGTTTTGACAAATGTCTGTTTAGATGTCCGAGATCCAGTATGGGTCGCCACTCCCCAGTTTTCTTTGTTGTGAGGAAGTATCTTAAGTACAGGCCTTTTCCCCTTTGTGCCAAGGGAACTAGATCCACTGCCTTTTCTGCCAGAAGGTTGGATACTTCCTTCTCTAACAGAGCTGTTTCTAATGGGGTAGAAGGTCTGAAAACCCTTGCCCACAGCTTTGACATGAACTTGAAGCTGAGAGCAAGACCCTGGCCCACTATCTCCAGGACCCACTTATCTGTGGTGATGGTTTGCCATTCCTGGAGATAGTGAGCCAACCCGCCCCTTATTGGGGTTGGGGAGGTGACCCGAACAGACACCTCAGGGTGTCTGCTTGGCTTGAGATGCTGGCTATGTGCTACGGCTAGTACAGCCCCTGCCTCTAAAATACCTCCCTCTACTGCTGATACTGGAAGAAGCTTAAGGCTGAAAGAATGGCCTATAATAGACCCTGCCTCTACCACCTCTGGCTTGGTGCTTCTGGGGTGTGGTTTTCCTTTCTTTGGCAACAGCATGTTTGTAAGCAGTTTTGTAATCATCAGTTTTCTTCATGTAAGCCTCTGTTTGCTCTCTGAACAGAGACGTGGGCTCACATGGAAAATCCAAAGCCTTTCTGTGTCCTGGGTCAGGTTAGTAGTCCTGAGCCAAGCAAACCTTCTGAGGGATACTGACGTTGCCATCTGCCTAGCTGCAGTGTCGTTGGTGTCAACTGCCATTCTGAACTGGGCTTTAGAAGCTTCTATGCCACTTTTTGCAGCCTCTTCTAAATCAGCTGCCATGGGAGCTGGGACAGCCTTTGCTATTTCCAGGACAGTATTCCAGAGTGTTTTCTGATAGCTGGAGATATAAAGGCCTAACAGCCAGAGAAGATCCTAGGCAAGTTTTCTTAGCCACAGAGTCTATTTTTCTGCAGTTTTTATTGGGGGGGGGGTGATGCTAGTGGGATGTCAGCCAGTTTTGTCACAAGCTGCAGCCTGTATCACCCCCTCATGGTTAAGGTGCCCAAAAAATAATTTTGCTCTCCCTTTAGCTACCCAATACTTTTTGTCCACTGCGGGCACAGAAGTGGGTGTCTTCAATATTTTGTTGACCTGTTTTTTCAGGGACTTGTGGATGGGCAACAGTAGTCTCTGACACTGGGACATCCATCCTCTCCATCTAGTTCTATTCCTCCTCTTCCTTAGTGGACTCCTGAGTGGGGAGGTCCAGGGTTTGAGCAACTTGCTTCATAAAAGCACAGTGAGACATGTATTCCTCAGATCCCTTGTCAGGGAATCAGGACGGTGAGGATCACGAGAGATATCAGGTTCAATGTGCGCTCCACAATCCTTGTCCTCATTTTCATAAAATTCCCCACTCTGTTCCAGAGAACCATGAACCGAGGTTGACCTGGTGTTTGTGCCTGCAGTCGCTTTTCAACTAGAACCAGGGTTTCAGGTTGCAGTGACTGTATGATTTTGATTACGTACATAATCTCTTCAGTGGTCGGAAATGAGGTCTTTCTCGGTTGTGGTTCCTGCACTGTATGTTTTTCCTTCTTTTTTCTTTTACTTGCAGTAGTTGGTTCAGCAGCTGTATCTGCAGTGCTTTTTCTTCCCGAGGAACTATCACCCGTCAGAGGGCTGTTCCTCCAGTTCCTTTTGAGGAGACTGTTTGTTTGAGGCCGGGTCAGCAGCCTTTTTAGACATTTTTTCCTGCAGTCTTTTAAGTTGCCTCTCAAGCATAGATTGTGGAAAATTTTTACAGATTTCACAATCTGCCTTCCAGTGGTCAAACCCAATGCAGAATACACAAATTAGAGGATCAGGTTTAGCAAACATTTCCCCACACTCGCTACAATGCTGAAAACCTGTAGGGCCTGTTCTTTTCTTGGTTTTCTGTGACATCTAGCCAAGAAAAAACTTCTCTAGTTAACCAACAGTAGGCTGTTGGTTAACAAGGATCTTCAGCTTATCCAATAGGTAGGGAAATGGGCAGACTGAGTGGGCCAAGTGGTTCTTATCTGCTGTCAAAGTCTTTTTTTTTTTTGCCTTAAAACCAACAGAACTGAGAGTTACCCCAGTTAAATAATATCCAAATTAACGCGACTTACCAGATAAGTCGAATTAGACTAAAATCTACTGAAGTTCACTTTGGGGAAAAAAGTAAAAGATATTGGTTCCCTCCCAGTTGTGAGGAACTGAAAAGGAATCAAGAACTTGCCTGATAAACACTAAATCTAGATTAAGTCTACCTGTGTACCAAGGACAGTGCTTCAAAAATCGAAAGAAATAGATGGTACTATCGAAAACAGATGAAAATACATTTTCTTTAAGCAAGTGAAGGCGAGGTCCCCGGAGACGTCTTACTGAGGCAAGCGGATAAAGAATCTGATGGCTGCAGGAAGTGCAACCAGGGACAGTGGTTTAAAAACAGAGCTCGAGCCTAGCATTCCACTATCTGCATAGGTTCTGTTAACCATTTTGGCTCTGGGGCAGTCCTACGGTGAGACCATACTGCATATGTCAGAATACAGTAGGATTTCCTGGGGTTTGAATATGGGGACATGGCATGCAGGGGGGTGGATCATGTCAGTGTTCAGCACCAGCACTGTTAGGGGTGAGGGATCGTATGGCACTGTACATGTAAACAGTAGGGTTTAGAAAGCGGTAAACAGCATTTCCACAACAGCCTTTTAGCACTTCCAAAATCTGCTGACTATACCACTGCACCCCGTATGCAGGATGGTTCCCTCATTAGCATGGGCACAGTGATGTATTTAGTGCAATCACATTATTCACTGAGCACTGTGCACCAGGGCCCACTGAATATGGCCTCAGCCTTGTTCGGATGCCTTTGTACCTGGTAAGCATGGCACTATTTATGTTTGCGCAATGCTAACCTGAATGTCAGGGCCACTGTTTACATACTGTGCTTGTACATTTAAAAACAAACAAGCGAAGCATCCTGGAGGGATCAACAAACACGTAACAATTTATTAACGTTTATTTGTAAAGCCCCTTATAGGTTAGTACAATACATAAAGCACTGTATAGTGGTATAGCTCAGCTTCAAGCAAGACACCTTTCAGACTTCAAATTAATATATTTATAGACATTAAAAACATAGGCAGCAATAGAAATGGTGGTACTGCATACAGAGAATTTGTCAGATCTAGTACAGGAGCAACACACTGAAAAAACTGAATCCATGTGCAAAATACAGGCTGTTCAAAGTGGCACTCAAGACAATCATCTTCTGAACTACTGCACTAGGGAGTTCTAATAAAAAGGCAAGGCCCACTGATAAATATGGTTTGGGTTCATTTCAAAAACTGCTGGGCTCCAGCTAAGCTACAGGTACCATTTTATAAGGTGCACAGCCCCTTTTTATAAGATCCACACAAACTCCAAGTCAGGAAGATTTAGCATTCTAGCCAGTGGATTCCTCCCCTATGGAACCCAAGTCCAAAACTAATTTTTCCTTGTATTCTGTAGTGTTCTCCTTTTTAGGTTTGAAGTCCAGTTCTGGGCCCAGAAGAGGAATGTTACGGTCACAGGCACTGCCATTAATCTGTATTAAAATGCAGGCCAAGCTGTAAGTTTAACTTGGGTAAAACAGTAAAGACTGGACTTTGTCTGGCAATGTCCATTACTCCCCCCTTCTCAAAAAAATGACAAAAAAGCACCTCTGGTGAAGAAGGTGTGTGATATGGCTATCACAGAAGCTACTGTAAGCATCTGCTGTTCCTTTGATGACTCAGCAGCCTCTCGCTCTTTCCGATACACAGTCTTTGCACCTTACCCACAGGGATGGCCCAGGCAGGACTTTCTTCCACTGCACCTCACTGCCTGGCCATTTGTCCAACCCATCAGTCCTCCATGGGTCTCTGGCATAACCAGTGTACCCATGTAGTTTTCACAGCTTTTCCTCTGCAGTGCCATTGTTCTGGAGGGGAGCAGAGTTCAACATAAAAGGGAGTGGTTGGAGAAGGACGTACTGGCCCACTGGAATGTGGGTGGTGGTTGTGGTGGTGGTGGTACGCTTTATCTGCTCGCCTGAGTCCCATCCACTGTTTTTTTTTTTTTTTTTTTTATGCTCCATCTCAACACTTTAGGGCAAACCTGCAGTAACTGCTACTGTTGTTGCAGACAAGGCCAAACTCGAAACCCACACTTCTAACCCTAGGAATCCCTCACTTAGATGTTTATACTTTATGCAGTTATCTTGGCAGACAGTGATGCCCTGAAGACAAAAGATACGTTAATTTTTGAATTTGGAATGTAGGTTCAAACTCTGCAACCACACTCCACTCCTGCTATTGCTCAGTTCTGTTTCTCCACCTGAACAGATCAGTCACCCTGTAGTGAATTCTGGTAATGGCTGGTTCTCCAGTCGGGATTTTTATTTTGCAGTTATATTAAAAAAAAAAAAAAAAGTATTCAGTTAGTTTTCTCGATTGCTCTGAGTTTAGCTAGGTTTTCTGTTTTCTCTCTGGCTCAATACACTACCACCCCCACTCTCCCAGACCCATAGCATCCCACTATTCAAAACAGGCCTCAAAGCTCATCTACTTGGAGCGATAAATGTGACTGTGGCTAATGCTGCCCACCCAATTTTGCTCCCAAACCCTCCATACACCCAACACAGGGTCTCTCTAGACCCCATGAATCAGCATCCTACAAGTCTCAGTCAAGGAATTCCAAGAATGCTGCCTAATACCTTCACCAGTTAAATAAGTTCAAGCCTGGACTGCTCTGTCAGTACTGATACTGTAAATACTGCCTGTGTATGTACGTCTTTGACTGTATTTGTTTACCCTCCACCCCTTGTAACCAACATGGAGACTTTGCAAAAGAGTCTGTGACTCAAAGGATTGTAATTCCGATTGTATTCAATAAATAAATTAAGGTTTCTCTGGTTCCTGTTTTGATTCCCAGGAACCGAAGAATAACCTACTTGGCTACCGTGACTATTCTGGCTAGAAAACCATGCTTCTGCAAAATTTTTTGTGGTTTACTATTTTTAACTATGCAATACAGTATACAGAGAACGGAGCATTTTCACTTTCCATTTCTGTCTGTGCCCTTTCACCTTAATTGCTTCCTGTTACAGGAGCTGCAGTTTGACCTTTGGCACACTTTCTTCAGTACATGAGCTGTTTACTCCGGGGCTTTTGTCACCTCTTTGGGAATCATTTTGATTAGTTCAAGGTTCTCTCTAATTGCTATGTCAGAGAGACCTTGTAAAGCTTCAAAAAAGCTGTACACATTGTTTTCAGCTCCTGGCAAGGGCAAACTGTCACAGGCTTTCTTTAAAGTGTTTAGGTACACAGCATGCCTCTCATATTTTTTGCCCCAAAACCTCATTTAAAAGGGTAGAAATGTTAAAAAAGAAGCATGCCTTGTCAGTCTGCTCTGTGTCACCTAAAAACAATAAAAAAGGCTGAGGGTAGCCCAACGATGGTGGAAAGTGCACATCGGAAGGGTCCATTTCTTCATGTACAGCAGTAAATAATGTAAAAGGTGAAAAGAGAAAAAGGTCAAATTGCATAGCCATCAGAAAGGGTTGGTAAAGATGGTTCAGATATCAGCGTGCCCTGGTGAGGGGGAACCCCGAATCCAGTGATGGCCAAAATAAACATAAAAGAGCCTTACAGCAGGCACCCGAGACAGTGTCTGCCAAAAAAAAAACTGAAAGAAAATAATGTCACTGCCACTCCTCCTGCACGGAGAAAGGAGCAGGCAAAGAAAAAATGCCCACCATCAGAGGACATTAAAAAATGTGGTAGTTTTTCCAGGCAGTCTAGGCCATGGGGGAATTTCAATAACATGACTGTCCCCCCCTTCCCAGGCTCAGGCTCCAACCTACCTGCCTGCAGAGCAGGAGGAGGAGGAGGAGGAGGAGGAAGAAAATAATGTGCATATGGAGGAAGTTGACCTCACGGAGTTAGAGGGCACACCTGAGCAAGATTTTGAACCTCTTCCAAGGCATACTGAGGATTACTCATCTTTTTCCTAATTTGTCAGATAAATGGTCAATACCCTTAACATCCCGCCATTGGAAACAGATGAAGAGGATGCTGATTTTATGGACATACTGGGATTAGCTCCACCAAGAAGGATGTTACCGCCCATACATAAACCATTTAAATAGTCCATAGCAAAAATAATGGCAGCACCTACTTCAGCTGCAGCCATCAACAACAAAAAAAGAAAACAACAGGTGGACAAGCAGAGTGGAATATCTGTATGCCCATCCAGATTATCATGCAGTGGTCCAGGCTGATGCTTGTGAGAGAGCAAATATCACTATCTGTGCAGCCCTCCACCAACTGCTGCAGTAAGGGGAACCAAATCTGATGATGCCAGAAGGGAGCAACGAGGATCATAGTCGCTCCTTCCATCTGAAGCCTGAGCAGCACTCTGAATTAGCGGGAAGGGAGGAAATGCATAGAGGAACCTCCCTTTCCAAGAAGGGAACAACGCGTCTCGCCAGAAAACTCCAGGCCCTGGAAAGAACAAGCAGAAAAGCAGCACTTTTGCGTTGAGTGGGGAAGCACAGAGGTCCAACTCTGGATGACCCCACCTGCCGAACATGTCTTCTACGATGGAGCTCAGCAGCTCCCACTTGTGCATCTTGGACTGCGACCTGCTTAACTTGTCTGCCAGGACATTTTGGACACCTGGACATCCAATAGCTCTAGACCATGTTCCAGAGCCCAGTACCAAACCCTCATCACTTCTCTGCACAGGGGAGTAGGAATGGGTCCCCCCCCCTTGCTTGTTTAAGTAGTGTACCACACTGATGTCCGTCTGCGCCAGCAGAGGTCCTGGGGACAGGAGGTTCTGGAAGGCTTGTAGAGCATACAAAATGGCTTTCATCCTTGGACATTGATGTGGAGGGAACTCTCCACTGCAGCGCAAGAACCCTGGGTCTGATGGGGCCCAGGTGTCCCCCCCAGCCCATCCCTAAAGCATCTGTGGTGAGGCTATGATGAGGGGAAGGAATTAGGAAGGGGACCGCTTTGAGCAAATTGCCAGGGTCCATCCACCACTGAAGCACCTTCTTTACTGGGGATGTGACCAGAACCATTTGTTCTAAATCATCTGTGCACTGATCCCACTGGACCCGCAATGTCCACTGGGGGATCCGCATGTGCAGCCCGGGCCAGCAGAACTATGACAATGGCTGCTGCAATCTGGCTCAGTAGTTTGAGGAATGTCCTGGCTGTGACATACCTGCTGGTATAAAGAAACTGGGTCTGAGCTATCAGACGCTTGTCCTGGCGCAGGAAGCTAGACCCCTGGGCAGTGTCCAGTATTGCTCCTATGTACTGGAGACATTGGTAAAAGGTCAAGACTGAGTTGGGCAGGGTGACCATAATCATAATATGGTTTACGCTTCCAAGGAAGGACTGGGTTGGTCCGAAAGCTAAAGCACTTTGTTCTTTTTGTTACATCTATGTTGGTCCAATAAAAGATATCAGATCATTTGCTTCTGGATCATAATCCCTAGGGCATGAAACAACTGTCTGGTGTGCACTAGGGTGTAAGACAGGTGCTCCTTGGACTAAGCTTTGAGCAACCAGTCATCCAGGTAAGGGAAGATGTACAGCCCTTCCCTCCGGAGGGCTGCTACCATTACTGCCAAGCATTTGGAAAAGACCCATGGCACAGAAGATAAGTCAAAGGGCAATGCCCTGAACTGTAAGTGCTTCCCCTGGAACAGGAACCTGATGTACCCAAGCACAAATGAGCAGACGGGGTGGGCCATAGGCCCTTATCTGCCAACAGTGTCTATGTATCTATGTACTTCCTGTAGGGAACACAAATCTTTATATGCAGGTATGCATCCCACATGTCTAGGGAGCATATCCAGTCTCCCCTTGTGCAGTAGAGGCAGCAGGCCTTGTAGGGATACCATCTGGAACTTCTTGTACTGGATGTAGAAGTTCAGGTTCCACAGGTCCAGGATGGGCTTTAAATTCCCTGTGGATTTAAGAACTAGAAAGGAATGAGAATAGAATCCCCTGTTCCCCTGATCATCGGGAACTGGTTCTAAGGCCCTTTTTTGCAGCAGCATTTACATTTTTCTCCAGCAGCACTAGATTGTGGTCTGGAGGGTAACTGGAAGGAACTAGAGGTAGATCTGGAGGCTACTCCAGCAGTTCTTGAGTGTGGTCTTGCTATATGAGCTACAGGACCCAAGCACCTGTGGTTATCTCCCTCTACCTGTCCAGGTGAAGGAAGAAGCAACTTCCTACCACTGCCCCCTGTGGTGCCAGCGGGTGGGTGTCTGGCAAGAAGTCATGCTGAGGTAGAACCAGTGACCGGGGCCACACCACCACCTCTAGGGTTTGCCTTCCCAGTGGAGGTAAGGGCAGGCAGGGGAGTTCCTGCTCTGCACTTGCTTGGCTGTCGGGTACCTGCCTTGGATCTGTGGGAGGCCCAACGAAAAGGCACCTTCTGCCCACTCCTTGGCTGGGTACGGTAAAGTGAATGGACCAACTGCAGGGTACTCCTGTAGACCTACAGGTCAGAAAGGACGTCCTGTACATCTGCCCCAAAGAGCTTGTAGCTTCTAAAGGAGGCATTCAGGATGGACTGCTGTACATCAGTAGCAAAGTCAGACACCCTGGGCCAAGAATGTTGCCTTAGGCAGACGCCAACCACAGCTGCCATAGCAGAGGCATCGGAGACATCAGAAGCAGACCTCAAAAGGTGCTTACCCACGTCTGCCCTGGACTGGAGGGCTTTAAGCAGCTCTTGCTTCTGAGGGCCCTCTGGAAGGTCCTGAGCTGCAGCTTTGGCTTTTTTCCAAAGAGTGTTCTGGAATTTGACCATATGGGTAATGTAATTGATAATTCTGAGGGCCAGCGTGGCAGAGGCATGGGCCCTATTGCCCAAGATCCAGCTTTCTGGAGTCCTTGTCTGGGGGGGGGGGGAGAGAGAGAGCGGAGGTGCTGAAGTCTGTTGAACCTATCATGGGCAGCATTTATCATCACTGAATCTGCCTGGGGTTGCCCCATGAAAAAAAGCTTCCCTGAGGGAGCCTGGTAAAATTTGACTGCCTTTCTGAGTATCGCAGAGATCATATTTGGACTGTACCAGGCAGCCATGGTGGCATCCTCCAATGCAGCTAGCAGGGGAGGAGTAATCAAAGGGGGAGAATCTGGCAATTCCAAACATTCAGCCAGATTCCTCTTAGTAACATCCTGCTCTTCAGCATCAAACCCCATAGCTGTTTGCATCTGATTCATCACTGAGATGAAGGAGGGGTCATCAGGGGACCTCGGCGTATATTTGGAAGAGCTCTCTACCCCTGAGGAAACAGTGGAGGTAGAGTGGGAGGGGCTCCTTGCACTTCCTCGTCTTCCTCCTCATGTGGGATAAGATCAGGATTATACTCATCCTCATCAACTGGCTCTGAATAGGGCACAGACAACATCGATGACAGAGAGCTAGCAAACCATGTTGCCATGGAAGGTGCAGGTGCAGGAGATGGCCTGGTAGGCCCCGGTGTCGACAGGTCTGGAGAAGGGACGATGCGGTGTATGAACTCCTAAAAGGAGGACAGCAAAGTCTGGACGTCGATGGTGATGGGTGTCATCAGAGCACCTTGGGGTGTCAGTGGGGGTGGGGCTGGATCCCTGGCTTTGGTGGTGTGGCCTGAGGCATCAATGAGAAAGGCTATGGTCTCTGCATTGACATGACAGCCTGAGGTGTCAATAGGGGGGGCTGAATCCCCAGCATCAACAAAATGGCCAAAGACGTCGACTGGGGAGGTAGAAATCCCGGCTTTGACAGGCCATCGCCATCTAAAGCAGGCCCAACAAAACTCCATCTGTTGCCCTGAGCAAGAATGGGTCAAAACAGCAGGGGTTGAAACGTCAGCGGGGGTGTCAGGAGGCCTGACATCAATGGGCCATCGCTGGTCGAAGGACCAGTGGGCTGTACTGCCAGAGTTGACCTTGTGGAGAAGAGGATGTGCACGGCAGTGGGGGTCACCGCCGGGCTGGTGGATGACCCAGCAGCGGCTGGCGCTTGAAGCGGCAACCGTGAATGCACTGGGAGGATCTCTCCTTGGGCCTATCCTTCTCCCTGTGCTTGTACTTACAATCCAATTTGTCCCAGGCCTTGGAGGAGTAAGAGCCTGGGGATGGAGCTGGTGATGCATAGGAGATTCTTGCCTGGAGCTCCTTCTCAATTCTGGCAACCTTCTGTTACAGGAGGAAGGACTTTAGGGCCTTCTGATGGTGCCGCAGGGTAGCTTGGTTGAATCCGCAGCAGACTTCACAGGCCTTAACGTTGTGGTCAGTGCTGAGACAGCAGATGCAAGTGTTGTGGTCTTTATTGCAGATTTTCTGATCGCACCCGCAGTATCTGAAGAGTTTCTTGGGGTCGGTTGGCACAGACGAAGGTGAAGATCACGTTAAAAAATAAAGCGATAAATGAACTAGGGTGAAAAAAGAAAACAAAGGTAAAAAATCGAAGATTTGGCAGTTGACTGAAGCGGCGCTGTCTCCACTGGGTCCCATGTGGGATGGTTGATGGCAGGAAAAGAACTGAGAAGGGAGCAGGGCCACCCACATTTATATAGAAAGGACGTTGGCAGCTGATGGGCGGCCCCTAGTGGACTGCCAACTAAAAGGTTTCTGTGTGATCCTAGTGTCTGGTGGCTGTAATTCCATAGGTGTGGCCTGATACAAGACTTATCCTTTATGAAGACAATACAGTTATGTAAGAACTTACTGTAACAGTAGATCTTTGAGAAGAGCTCTTGCATCAGGCTATTACCATAAGGACTATGCTGCCAGGCATTAGGACCCCATGGAAACCTTCTAGCTAGCAGTCTTCAGCGGGGACCACCCCTGACGCTGGCCAATGGTATATCGGGGGGTGGTCCCCAGACCCACCTCAGTTCATCCACCGGAGACCTGTTGGTTAGGCTGACAGGCAGACTGGGCGGAAGCCTGCCGTAAAACAAAAAATGCAGAGATTCACTGGGGTAAGGCGGGGGGGAAAGAAGCGCCTGCTGCAAGAGCTCCTCTTGAAGATCTACTGTTATGGTAAGTTCTTACATAACTGTACTATCTTACTTCAAGTGGGAGCTCTTGCAGCAGGCTATTACCTTAAGACTGAGTCCCAAGCAGTCCCAGAAAAGGAGAAAGTAGGTACGGGAGGATGCTGAAGTGCACTAGCCATAGGAAAGCATTAAGATAGGAGGCCTTGAAGGATCACCAGGCTGAAACCTGCTCTTCAATTACAGGCAATGTCCAAGCTGTAGTGCTTGATGAAAGTATGCACTGAGCTCCATGTGGCCGCTGCACAGATGTCTGCAATGGAGACATTATGCATGGCTGCAAAGGAAGTAACCACTCCCCTGGTAGAATGACCCCTTACCGAGCCCAGAAGGGGTCTGCTGTACTTGTTATAACAGAAGATGATGCAATTTACCAGCCACTTAGATACTGTATGTTTAGACACCGGAGTGCCTTCACAGCAGGGCACAAAGGCCACAAACAACCAGTGCTCCAGATAAATGTTGGCCAGGAAGTAAAAATGTCCTAGTTTTCCATGCTGGTAGTACTTTGGTATGCCAGATAGTATTTTGCGACATGGTCACACTGTTCTGGTGGACTGAAGTGCAAATGCGCGAAGTCTGTGGAATCACCTGGTCGTGATGATACTACCCAGGACTCCATACAGGGTGTTAAAAAGGGCAAAATTGGGTGTAAAATACGCCGATATGCCCCTTAACTGGACCACTGCAAACAACTGATCTGTCTTACGGTGTGGAGCAGTGTGGTTAAGGTAATACCGTAGCGCCCTGTGGACATCCAAAGTATGCAGGAGTGCTTCCCCTCAGTTCAAGTGATTAGGGTAGTACACTGGGAGGTTAGTGTCCTGATTTAGCATGAGCTTGGACATGATCCTGGGCAAAAACTTAAGGCTAGTACATAAGGACACTCATAACTAAATAAGGCTGCTTACATATCAGGGTCTGAAGCTCTCTGAGCAGAAGTAACGGCAACAAAAAAATAATGCTTTCCATGAAAGGACACGAAGCTCACATTCCATGGCAGGCTCGACCGGGGGAACAGTAAGTTTTTCGAGCATAAAGAGGAGATCCCAGGGCATTACAGGATCTCTGATGGAAGGCTTAATATGTAGTATGCCCTACAAAAATGTAGAGGACAGGTCCAGTTGGGCAAAGGTTTTCCCCTCCACAGGCACGTGATAAGCAGAAATTGCAGACAGATGTACCTTAACGGAGGAGTAGCTCAAGCCTTGATTTAATAAGGAGAGGAGATACTCTAATATTGAGTTCAGTGGACAGGTAAGTGGGTCCAAGTGATGAGGTGAAGCCCACAGGCAAAATCTTTTCCACATCATGGCGTAGGTGGATCTAGTTGAAGGCTTTCTTGCAGCAAGAATGTCCGCCACCTCCTGGGAAACCCCATACTTAGATTGACTAAGTCTGCAGGAGCCAGGCATGAAGATGCAGGGATTTGATGTCCAGGTGGATCAGGGTTCCCTGATCCTGGGATAGCAAGTGCAAGCTCAGCGGCAGCTGTATTGGAGGCTCCACTGCCAGCTGCTGAAGTGGTGGGAACCAAATCTGCCGAGGCCAATAGGGAGCAATGAGGATCATCTCTACTTCTTCGGCCTGTTACTTCAGGAGGATCCTCTGAAGAATGGGAAAGGGAGGAAAGGTGTACATAAGCTTCCCTGTCCAACAGAGGGACAAAGTGTCTGGTCAGAAAACACCAGGTGCAGGCTCTAGAATCTGATGAAGACCTGTGCCTCTCAGCTGAACTCCGCCCACTAGAAGATCGGCGATGGCTACAGGACTGATGATGGCTGACAGAATGGCTGACGGCTATCTGACTGACGCTAGCTGACTGACCGCCTATGGCTGGAGAAGCAATGGCAGTAAGTGTTTGGCGAATGGGAGTGATGCAGACAATCGGGGCAGACAACACCGCAACAGTGTACTACATAAACAAGCAAGGGGGAAACAAGATCCTCAAAACTGTGTACAGAGGCAATGAGGATCTGCTATCTGGCATATTCATTAGAGGCCAACATATCTGCAGTGCATCTGCCAGGCAAAGACAGTGTCCTGGCAAATTTTCTAGGCAGAACTGGCCAGGGAACTCACAAATGGATCTTAAACCAGTAGGTTCTGCCCCCAGTTTCCAGAAGGTGGGGCACTCCCAAAATAGACCTGTTTGCATCTTGGGAGAACTATCAGCTCCCACAGCTTTGTTGCAGACCATCAGCCAGAGCAACAGACCAAGAGGACACCCTGGTACTGGACAGGGAAGTTCCTGTATGCCTTCCGACCATTTCCACTCATTCAGAAAGGTACTCCTGAAACTCAGGAGGGAAATTGCAACAGTGATCATGCAAGCTCCAGACTGTGCCAGACAGGCCTGGTACTGTCGAACAAGAATCCAATCAGCCTGCCATGCAGTCACAATCTATTTACTTTGTCCAAGGGCAGAACAGTATTTCTGAACCCCAGGAGGCACCTGTGCTTCAGGGAATGGTTAAGGAGTTAGAATTTTCCAGATTTTATCTCTCAGAAGACGTCTCGAACGTGCTTAAGGTTTCAAGGAAACCTGCTACCAGGAAAGCTTATTCCTCTAAATGGAAAAGGTTTTCTTACTGGTGTGCCCCCAGAAAAATAAACCCAAGAAGGCAGGTTGCCTATAGGTCTACAGCCTTCAACTTTAAAGGTGCATTTAGCATCAGTATCAGCATACATATCAGCTGGCAGGGAAACGTTTTTATCCTCACAACCCATTTTTTTTTTTAAAGGCCCAGATCACTTGTACTCAACAATGAGGGACCCTGTCCCACTGTGAGACCTCAATGTACGTCTTGCCCAGTATATGGAGGCTCCTTTTGAGCCTATGGAAACTGCTGACCTGAAGTATGTCACATGGAAAACCATATTCCTGGTTGCAATTACCTCTGCTAGGAGGATAAGTGAACTGCAAGCCCTCTGCACACAGCCAAATTACATAATTCCCATCGGGGATAAAGTAGTTCTTAGAATCAAAAGAAAATTCCTTCCCAAGGTGGTACCCGAATTTCACCTCAACCAGTCAGTGACCCTCCCTATACTCTGTCCAGAGCATTCCAGTCCAGGTGAGGAAAAACTGCACCGCCTGGGCCCAAGGCAAGTCCTGAATATCTGCATGGACCGGACAAAAAGATGTCGGGTCTCACAGCACCCAGCGTGTTACCTATGGTGAGGCTGGCAAAGACAAAACCAGTACCAAGAGATACATCTCTGACTGGATAGTCTCTTGCAGATCATTCTGCTATGAAAATGCCAAGAGGCTTAAGGGCACACTCCACAAGACGTACCTCTGCCTCTGTGGCATCCCATTGTCAGACATTTGCAACGCAGCTACCTGGAGAAGAGTACACACCTTAACAAAGCACTACTGTTTGGAAATACAGTCCAGAAGGGATACTTGCTCTGGAACTGATGTTTTGCTGAACCCTCTTCCTATCTAGGTATGGGACCAAAGGTATTGCTGAGCCTGCACAAAGTGTAAACATTAAGTGAGAGATTCCTGGGGCTAGAAGAAGAAAATTGTTCCCCATAGTAATGTTGTTTTTTCTTATGGGATCCCTCACTATGTTTACACTCCCTACCCTGCCTCCCCTTCCAGAACCTGAAACAGGTTCACACTTTTTTTTTTTTTTTTAATAATTGCGGTTGCTTGAACATTACTATTGCAATTCCTACAACTGTATGTTTGTTATGGTTTATATAACAACATTTTTCTCAAGTCTGTTTTCAGATTGTCTGCTGTTTGTTAAAATGATATAAAAAAAATTTCAAATTTTTTGGGTAGCCTTTTAGCTACTTTCACTAGCTGCTGCTCCACTCCAGCTTTGAAATAGATCTAAGCAATGACCAGAATGGAGCGCTGATGCAAAGTTTGAACCTACGTTTCAAATTCTAAAATTTGCATAGGTTTATCTCAGGGGCATCACTGTTGGCTGAGATGACTGCACAAAGTGTAAACATGGTGAGGGATCCCTTAAGAAGAAACATTACTATGATGAGAAATTTTTTCTTGCACGTCGCCCCTGAAAATGGGACTTGCATGTCTCAGTGGGCCTACTCGATCATTAGCATTCACATAAATAAAACGCAGTCACCAACACAGGGCAGGCAAACAGCAGCAAACAAGACAATAATTCTGTGCAGTGCTGAGGAGGGATCTGTTGGCTTCATTCACTGCTAGGGATAGGATCACCATAAAATCATCTGTCTGTAAGGCAGTGGCACAACTCTGATCTAGTCTATTGTGTGCAAACGGTAGAGCACTGAAACAAGTATTAAAGCAGCATGGAGGTTCAATTTTACTGCACAAACGTGGAGGCATTACGAGTGCAGGAAAAGGGTATCTGGTGCTTCAAACACTTGGCAAAATGAGATGTTGATACTGTACGTCCAGCAGCATTGTCAATTTTTTGCAAGTCTGTTTCTATGATGGCCTCAAGGCTAGCCCTTGATTTTGGTTGACCTGCAATAATCCCTCCCCTGCAATGTTTGTGCATTTCTCCACAAGTCGCACAGAGAGCAAGATTAGCTGGACTGATGGGCTGAAATACTCTAAAGCTCAGACACAGGCTCAACTGTTGTCTGCACACACACTTGGCCAAAATATGAATTTAAGAGAAAAAAAATTCCACAAAAAATTCATAGTGCATTCGGAGGAACAGTATTAAAATGCTACCGATACGCTGGTAAGCATCAGACCCACACAGACCTAATGTATTGTAGAAAAATACACAAATTTATTGTGCTTCACTGCATCAAGAAAATACATTTCGTTAAAGTAACAGGGCATAAAACTTCACCTCAACAGAGGATTGAGAGCTAACAAAGTGCTAAGTACAGAAAGAGCCTTCAAAAAATACTAACCTCACACACAGTGTCCGTGTCGCAGCACTGTGTGGGAGGTTAGTATTTTTTGAAGGGTATATCCCTCTGTACTTAGCACTTTGTGTTAGCCCTCTATCTTCTGTTGAGATGAAGCTGTATCCATATCCTGTTGCTCTAACTAAACATATTTTCCTGATGCAGTGAGGCACGATAAATTTATATATTTTTTCTACAATACATTTGGTCTGTGTGGGTCTGATAATTATCATCATATTGGTGGCATTTTAATACTATTCTTCCGAGTAAAGTTTGAATGTTTATGGAATTTTTTTACTGTTTTACAGAGCTTAGCCTTGCGTCAACAAACCTGTTTTGGAACCCAAATCAAATAAAACAGCAGGCTGGCAGGTTTAAGAACACTGCAGATGCCTCCAGGTATTCCTAATATTTAGACAACATTCCACTTACATTTCAGAGGTTCAGTATCTCTTTCCTTTCTGACTTTATGATCAAAGACATCTGCACAACAGAATTTGTGTCACTTAGAATTTGTCTCCATGTGAGGTCACAGTCTTCTGCTCCTGAGATCTCACTCTTGCAACACAAAATTATCGTGATACTTCGATGACATGGAGATGAAGAGCAAATGCAGATAGATGAAAGTGTATTGTGAGATGTGTGTCTGCATCTTCAGCAGTGAGACACTTGGCAGGTCTCAGATGCTCAGAATTTCTCACAGCCCATCCCCCAGGTTTAGGAGTAAAGGGGCAAACAGACCTTCACTGTGCCAGGGCTGATGTTCTGCTCAATTACTTACAGAACACATATAGAGTAATATACAGGGGACTGTATCATGGGCTATAATACTATTGAGAGGTTCTAGGGACATCTGAATCTTGAGAGGGTGTTATAGCGGAGAAATCACAGACCCCTGTTATTTTTTATAATATATGGATCCAAGTCTGTTTCTCTAATTTTGATTTTTTTTCTCTGTTTTGTACCATTTTGCTAGTGTTGTAGTTTTGTTAGCTGAAGAGCTGGCTGGCATTTCTTTGTAAACGACAGTCACGGTAAGAGCCAGATCATGCTCAGCTGAAGCACTGCGTGTGGTGCAAGATCAACATTCTTTCCTGTAATACCACTGTTGGAACTACATGGATAGTATTGCAAGACAGTACAGTTACGTAAGAACTTACCATAACAGTAGATCTTCGAGAGAAGCTCTTGCAGCAGGTTAACACATATGGGACTGCAGCCGCCTGGTGACAGGACCCCATGGCAAACATCTAATCAGCAGTACCAAGCAGAGACTGCCCCTCCCAACGTCTGCCCGCCTCGAACGTCCCACGTGGTATAAAAAGTGGTGGTCCCCAGCGTGCCCCAGTTCTTGCACTGCTGGAGACACCAGCAGTCAGATCTATGACAAAACCATTGCAGAAGTTCTGGAAAGGGCACTTTTCTCATCCAGCAATAAGAGGTAGCATTTGCATGCAACAGGATATCTCCAGGGGGGAAGGAGGGAGGGAAATATACCTGCTGCAAGAGCTTCTCTCGAAGATCTACTGTTACGCTAAGTTCTTACGTAACTTTACTATCTTACTTCGAGAGTCAGCTCTTGCAGCAGGTAACACATATAGGACTAAGTCCCAAGCAGTATAAACTGAAGACAACTTTCTTTGGTGGAAGGAGAAGGGAAGAAAGGGGTCCCTTTATGAGATAAGACCCTGCAGCACAGCCAGGCGAAACCCTGCTCTATGCCTTGATGCAACATCCAGGCTGTAATGCTTGATGAATGTATGGACTGTATGCCATGTGGCTGCTGCACATATGTCCGGAGCAGAAACATTCTTAGAGCTGCAAAAGAGGCAGCAACCCCTCTGGCTGAGTGACCCCGTACCAGTCCCGATAGGGGCTTCTTGTATTTCTGGTAGCAGCAAGTGATGCAATGCACCAGCCATCGAGAGAGGATCTGCTTGCCCACAGGGCAACCTAAAGACCGAGAGGTGAATCAGACAAAGAGTTGATCGGATTTCCTGCTGCCACTGGTTCTGGACAGGTAATATCGCAAGGCGCGATGAATGTCCAAAGTATGGAGAAGAGCCTCACCTTTCTTGGAATGGTTCAGATAATAAACCGAAAGTTGAACGTCCTGGTTTAACGTCATCTCCAAAACCATCTTGGGAAGAAACTTGAGATTTGTATGTAAAGCCACCGTCTTTGTGGAAAATCAAATAAGGCTCTTTGCACCTCAGAGCTGGAAGCTCAGAAATTCTTCGAGCAGAAGTAATGGCAACCAAAAATAATGTTTTCAAAGAAAGAAAACGCAGCTCGCAATCTTCGGCAGGTTCAAAAGGGGGTAAGGTGAGCTTCTCCAAAACGAAAAGATGAACCCAAGGGGGAACAGGTTCCTTAATGGGAGGTTTTATATGAAGGATGCCACTGAGGAAGGTATGGGTAACATCCAATTGAGCCACTGTTCTGCCAAAGACAGGAGTGTGGTAGGCAGAAACAGCAGCCAGGTGTACCTTAATGGAGGAGTAGCTAAGACCTGATTCCAAAAGGGATGACAGGTATTCCAACAGAATATTGACCGGACAGGCCAAGGGATCCAGATGACGTGTAGTGGCCCACAAACAGAAGCGCTTCCACTTCATAGCATACGTGGCTCTTGTGGAGGGTTTTCTAGCCTCCACTAGAACTTCAGCGACCTTGTCCGAAACGAAGTTTAACTAGGTTTTCAGGAGCCATGCATGAAGACGCAGGGATTGCAAGTTTGGATGAACTAAGGTCCCACTGTTCTGAGAAAGTAAGTGAGAGCTCAGTGGAAGCACAACTGAAGGAGCCACTGCAAGTTGCTGCAACAGAGGAAACCAGATTTATCGGGGCCACAGAGGAGCTATGAGGATAATAGCGGTTCCCTCTGTCTGCGCCTTGAGGAGTACCCTCTGAAGGAGTGGAAAGGCATAAAGAAACCTCCTCTTCCAGGAGAGGGCAACGCATCTTGCCAGAAAGCACCAGGCTCAGGATCTAGCGAGCAAAAACTGGGCAGTTTTGCGTTGGTGGCTGAGGCAAACAGGTCCAATTCAGGGGTTAACCACATGATGAATAGGATGTTGACCATGGACTGGAGGAGAGACAATTCGTGAGTCCTTGACCTTGTTTGACTGAGGGTGTCTGCTAGAGTGTTTTGCACTCCCAAATGTGGACTGTCGAAATGGAGATCTGGCGGGCAAGAGCCCAATCCCACACCCTCATGGTCTCCCTGCAAAAGGAGTACGAGTGTGTGCCTCCCTGTTTGTTACTATAGAACACCACCGACATGTTGTCCATCTGAATCAGAAGATGTCCAGGGTGGAGAGCTGTGCTCAAGGCCTGAAGTGAGTAGAGGACGGCTCTTATTTTCAGGACACTGATATGCAGGGACTCCTCTGTCGCAGACCAGGGTCCCTGGGTCCTGTGAACCCCCAAGGTGAGCCCCCCATCCCGAGTTTGAGGCGTCCGTGGTAAGAACCTGTACAGGAATTGCCCTCTGGAATGGGATCCCTTCCTGTAAAACAGAAGAGGTCATCCACCAGATTAATTCCAGGCAAACAGGCCGTGTCACTGTGACTGGGAGACCCAGGTCATCCCAAGTCTGATCCCACTGGACCCGAAAGGGCCACTGGATGGTTCTCATCCTGAGCCTCGCAAAGGGGACCATGACTATGGACGCTGCCAAGTGGCCCAGCAGCTGAAGCAAAAGTCTTACCGGTACCACGGATGCTGAACAGACCTGGCCAGCAAGGGACTGGAGGCAGTTTGCCCTGTCTGGTGGCAGGTAAGCCCTTCCTCTAACAGTGTCGAATATGGCCCCTATGAACAGCAGCCGTTGCACAGGGTCAGGGACGACTTCACCATGTTGATGGTGACCCCAGGCTCCAGAAGTGTGCAGGTGTCCAGAATGGCAGACTGCAGGTGTTTTTTGGACTTTCCTGTGGGAAGTCAATCGTCTAGGTAGGAAAACACATAGTGTCCCCTCCTTCGAAGTGCTGCAGCCACCACCGCAAGGCACTTTGCTGACACCCTCGGAGCCGAGGAAAGGCCAAAGGCAGAGCCCTGAACTGCAAATGCCTGCCCTGGAAGGAGAATCGGAGGTATTTCCTGTGATGCTTTGCTATCTGGATGTGGAGGTAGGCATTCTGCATGTCCAGGGACGCTAGTCAGTCACCCTGCCTGACCATAGGGAGTAGGCTCTGCAGGGTGACCATCCAGAATTTCTTGTACTCGACCCACAGGTTGAGGTCACTGAGGTCGAGAATTGACCACAAGTCTCCTGACTTCTTCGGGACCAGGAAGAAGTTAGAATAAAACCCTGTTCCCTGCTGATCTGGAGGAATGGTTCTATGGCCTTTTTGGAGAGCAGAGCATCTATTTCCTGGTGGATCAGATCTGTGTGTTCCCTGGAATAATGGGATGGGGGTTGGGGTCTGTCCGGTGGAATGTTGACAAACTCTATAGAGTGCCCATTCTGTATGAGCTTGAGGACCCATTGGTTGGAGGTCACGCCTCTCCAGGCTGTTGCATAGAGAGAGAAGCAGCCTCCTACCTCCTCTCTCAGTGGAATATCCTGGGGAGGGGGGCCACCTGTGGCATCAGGCAGTTGGGGAGGGCTGGGTGGGTTAGGGTTGCTGGAGCGATGCCGCCAGTAGCTGCCTCGTCGATTATAGCCACCCCGTTGAGGCTGTTGATGCTGGTAACAGGGTTGTTGGTGGTACTGTTGGTTCCCCCCTTGGCCACAAAAACAAGACCGTCGAAATTGTGTCTGTGTCAGGCGGTACATAGACTGCACAGAACGGACGGCCTTACCGGAGTCCTGTAATCTGTTGACAGTGGTCTCTGTGTCCTCACCAAAGAGGATGGAGCCTCTAAAGGGTGCATCCAGAATGTTGGATTGAATGTCTGGAGCAAACCCTGAAACCCCAAGCCAGGAGTGGCGACGTAGGCAAATGCCCGTGGCGGCAGCCCTAGCTGCAGTGTCCGCAGAGTAATAGGCAGAGCATAGAATGTGGGTGCCTACATCTGACCTGGTTCGAAGCAGTTTAGTGAGTTCTGCCCTCTGGGGGCAGTCGGGCATACCCTGAACAATGTACAACCCTTGTCCCCAAAGGGAATTCTGGAATTGGACCATGTGTGTCAGAAAGTTAAGACTTCTGACGCTGCAGGTGGCAGACACGTACACCTTCCTGCCAATAGAATCCAGCTACTTAGACTCTCTGTCAGGGGGCTGGGTGCTTAGGTGTTTGGGCCTCGGTGTCATGAGCCTCGGAGATGACCACTGAGTCCGCAGTTGGGTGCTCAGCCAGAAAAGGATGGTCTTTAGGCTCCCTGTATAAATGGTCAGCTTTTTTAGGGATGGCTGTCAAAGAATAGGGACGTCTTCAGGTTTCACTGGGTTTGGGTCTTTTTGCCTGAGGTATTTAGCTAGCCGCATACGCTCACGGTTGAGGTTCTCTGTGTCCCCATCCCATGTTGGACTGGATGAGGCAATGACCTCCATAAAGGAAGGGTCATCCGGGGGAGATTTAGAAGCATCCTCAGGGTCCCTAGAGGGAGACTCTTCAAAGGGTGTGTCTGAGTAATCAGACGTTTGGTAGTCGGAAGAAGACTCATAAGGTGACCGGTGTCTCCTGTGTTTATGGTGCCTTCCACTTGAGGAGCTAGAAGGGCTGGTGCTCCTTGACCTGGATCTATGGTGTTTTTTCTTTGACACCTTCTTCCTCGGCCTACCAGGGGAGGAAGGGTGGTCGTCCTGACCCCCCTCAGCCAAGGGATGGGGTCACATTCTGATCCAGAGGAGGGACCATGTCCGGAGCCTTGCCCAAGTCAGGTTCCACAGGTGTGGATGGCTGGGGCTTAGGTGGCACAAGATTGGATTTTACGGTCTCACACCAGTGGGAGAACAAGTCCTTCACCTGAGACATGTTTAATTTCAGAGAGTCTGCAGGTGCAGCCGGCATCGGATCCGGGGTAGTACCAATGCCAGTACCATTGGTTCTTTCAGACGTCAGTGTGTGGACAGGCGACGACGGAGCATGCTGACCGTCATCAAGCCCTGAAGGTACGTCAGAGTCCATCATAACGTCCTCTGGCGCCGGGGTGTCATCCGCTCTGACGTCCAATGGAGGTGGGGGCATCAGTGGGGATGGTGCTCTTGGTGGAGGAGGAACTGGCATACGGGATTCCTTGGACTTACTGTCAGAGGGCTGACATCAGTGCGAGTCCGAGGCAGGTTTAAGTTTTTCTGAGCCAAGCCGGTCAGAAGTCTGAGCAGGGCGTTTATTTTCCGACTTCTGGGCCTGTTTGGGAGGGAGAGAAGATCATCTCCCAGCAGATGAACCTGCAGATTTGGCCTTATCCCGGGAGTTGATGCTACACAAGGAGGCCGACCGGGAGGCGTGGGAGGACTTGCCTTTGAAAGACAATATGAGCTGTAATCTGGTCTAGAGGTAGGATTTTTATAGGCTGGAAAATCAGGCCCGAGGGCATCAGTGTTTTCTCCTTGGCGCCCAGCCCTGGAGCCTGCAACCTGCCCTTGGAGCTGGGCCCGCCCGAGGCGGCTGGGGACTTTAGGACCGTAGTCGACTCTGTGGTCTCAAGACTCGAACGGAGGTCAACAGTGACCCAGAGGTTCTGGACCTCAGGAGGGACCTCTCCCTCTCTCTGTCTTTTTCGTTATGTTTTTTGGAATGGTGTTAATGATGGTGGGAAGACTCCTGCTCTGTGGAAGATCCCTTGTGTGTGGCGGCCAACTGTTGCTAGGTGAGGAAGGCCTGAAGTGACTTCTGCTGACGGATGCGCATCCAGTTGTTGAAGGACCGGCAAAACTGGCAGGCCTTGGTGTCGTGGTCTGGGCCCAGACAGAAAAAACAGGCCACGTAGCTGTCCTTGGCGGGTATTTGCTTCCCACAGGCACACTTGTTCGTGAGCCTGGGCAGGGGTGAAGACATGCAGACACTGTGGAAAAAATGGAATGAATCTGAAAGGAGTCATTGTAGTGGAAGTTCTAACTGGTGAAAGTTGAGCCATGGAGCAGATGAACGCACTGTCGACGGCGGGAAAGAACTGAGGCACGCCGGGGACCACCACCTTTTGTACCATGTGGGATGTCGGGAGTGGGCTGACGTCGGAAGGGGCAGTTCCTGCTTGGTACTGCTGATTAGAAGTTTGCCGTGGGGTCCAGTTGCTGGGTGGCTACAGTCCTATATGTGTTACCTGCTGCAAAAGCGGACTCTTGAAGTAAGATCTCATAATACTATTGCTGGAGCTCCAACTATGGTATTATGGGAAGCTTACTGTATAGGTTTCAGTAGTATAATTTTAATATCCATACATTACATCATTTTAACATGCCTAAAGTTAGGAGACGGGCATTTTCACAATGTACTGTAGAGAGCTGTAGTGGACTGGTAAATATTTACATTCACGTTGATTAAAACTGGGTTCATAAAAAAAAAAAACGAACTGGAACAGAGCCACAGTGAGGCTGCAGGATCTAGTAAGTGGCATGAAAGCGACGTGCTGCATTGATCTGAACTTACAGCACAGTTGTTCTGTCAGGTTTGATACTCCATCCCACTTCATGGTAAATCAGTGTCATGTACTTAATCTCTGGGACTCTTGCTATGGGTTCCACGCCAAAACACTAAGGCTGCACCTCAGAGAATGGACTTCAGACCGGGGTAGAGGAGAATGCACCTATCAAACAAAGGATCTCCCTCAGGAGAGCAACAGGAGGCTGGTACAGAATTATCCTTTTGTGTGTTGTGAGAGTGTTACATCAGTGAACTCTGCCTGCAGCCATCTAGTATATCATGTATATTTACAGTAAGCAGTGAAGTAGCCTATTGTTTGATCCAGTTAAAGATCCAGTTTACCAACTGTACAGGGAAAGTTATCTGTATCTGTATGTAGAAGGTTAACTGTACTTTTGCATGTTTTTAAATTTAAGGCACCAATATCCTTCCTCCCTCCCTGAGGCCTGAATCCTATACAGCAGTAGCCCCAGTGAACGAGTTAAGTCATATGGACACAGCCAATGATTAGAACATACGACTTCAGACCCCTTCCATCATAAAACCACTAACCTCTGCAAAAAAACAAAAAGAATTCTGTGCTTTAACAATGAGGATGTATTTATTTGAAAACTGTCCCCCTCCACGCCCCCAAGTAGCAGTAAAGCTGGCTATGGCAATCCTCAGAAAAGCAGAGGCTGCAGTGAGAGGCTGCCGAAAGCAGGTAATGGGAGACGTTTCTAACATTGTGCCTACACAACTGTCTGCACCACTTCATGAAAGAATGACAAGGGAGAGGATCATCATTTTCAGTGTAGATCACAACACCGGCACTTGAAGCAACAAGGGAAAAGAAATACTAGAACAGTAAGGCACAACTGCTTGGGTTACTACAAGGCAATTCAGCCCAAAAGGTGTCGAGGTCACTCAGAAGGGTGGGATTCCTGAAAGTAAGCTGCCCCTTGAGTACCTCACAGCCGCTACACACACACACACACACACACACACACACACACACACACACACACACACACACACACGCACACTTAGTATTCAGTACTTTTAGCCCCTTGTGTATTTCTGACTACAAGTTCCACTTCCTTTTACTTCTGCTTTGGTTTATCACCCTGAATACTGTCATACTGAGGTGTACTGTACACCAGTACAAGGACACTGGAAAGCTGTAAGCTGATCAGAATAGAGCTCAATATTTAAATAATGAGCAGGTTTATGTCAGAGGACCACAAAAAAGAATATGTACCAAACCACTGATTATAGGAATCCTGTCATCCCTTTTAGACCTAAAGGGGATTTAATGAGAGATCAGCAATGAAACATAGTATGTTCTTCTGTTTATCTTGTAATGCTAACGTAAACTTGTTTGTTGACCTCGTCTTGTATTGCATGGTAATTTAAGCTTGAATGTACTTACACACTACGTCTAAATTGTTCAAACATTAATAAATATGTCTTAAAACCCACCAGAAGATATTTATTTATAGTTTTATATATTTATGTGGCAAATTAGGAGCACTGTTATGGTATTAAGAGTGTCTCCTTAGGCTTCCTAGGGTGAGAGAACAGCATACCGAAGGGGAGTGGGTCTGCCACCCTGAGAATGCAAGAGGAAACAACCATGACAGTTGGTTTAGAATCTTTTCATATATTAAAAAAAATATAAAACGTTCCTCTTCTTCAGAAAGTGGAACTTTTTTTTAAATGTTGCTTGTGAGGCCTTCTCATGGTTATGAGAGGGTCGCACAAGCAAGGCACTCATCAAGGCATATTGGCTGAATCTGTTCACCGGTCACAAAACGTACAGTACAGCAAAGTTTACAGTCAAGAACTGCTTTGTGGGATCACTACTCTCCCAACAATTCTGCATGAAAATAATCGTAACAGCAGACAATTTGTGTTCAACAGAAGTTCAGATTGTTTTGGTAATAAATGCTTTTTCAGGACCAGGAAAAGGGGACTGCTAGTGTCTTTTTAAGTAATTACAGTGACTCAGTAGCAGACTCATTAGATTAGATTGGCTGAATTATGGAGGCAAAAACACAGGCATAATAGTTTTTAAATATGAGATGGGCGAGCCTAGTGGAGGAGGCGTCCAATTTATGGACAGGACATGTACCGCAGTGATGATACAGTCCGATGAGCCCAGTGTGCAGTGAGGTGGGGAGCAAAGAAGCAACCACATATAAAACTGAGAGGGAAAGCTGTGGCAATTTCCGGATTTTAAAGGTGGAGTTCCACAATCTTAGGCTTTGGTAAAATGTGTGTGTGCTGGAGCAGGGAGGAGGTGCCTCCCCTATACCCTCCCCTGTGGTTGTATATGTGCTGGGAAGAACAAACTACTACTGCTGACAGGGATCCTATTTACTTGGAAGCAAGTACTGTAGTTTATTTTTAAATGCCATCAAAAGGACATGACAGTTGTTTTCTTTTTCCATTTCAAAAGACCCAACAGTGGGAGCAATTTGTTCTCAGCCCCCCCCCCCCCCGGGTACAGTTGGGACCGATGAGATCATAATCTGATGGTAACTCGCTTCCTGACTATAAACTGGATTCCAGAGCCAGGCTCCCACAATTCTACTTCAAAGGGTGTTTTAGGGTTTTACTTTTGACAAGTTTAGTATAGCTAATTCACCGCTTCAGATGCATGGCCATTATTGCTCCAGTAAAATGAGTGTCTGCTTTGTGGTACAATACAAAAATATGTGTTTTGATCTTACCACAGTTCAGCAAATGCCAATTATTATATGATTCAATATGACATGACAAATCTGGATGAGAACATATATGTGCACCCCCCCCAATAAAAACACTTGAAAGTCAGGTACCAGTCACTGCAAAGCTGGGTGTGATACCAATATTCTACCACCATTTGAAGAGATCTCCAAGTAGAAACTTCAACCTGCTAGACCGTGGCATGAGAACATACTGAACATTTATGTGAGGTCCAGTGCTGGCACCCCGTAGGTGTGCCCCTGTGCAAGCTGAGCTATGCTGGATCCTTTAAATCCATTGAGTCAGGAGTGGGTATGGGTGGGAACCCACACTATCTCAGTTCTGGGAATGAAGTTAGAAGTCTGAATCATTCCAGAGAAAAAGTGTGGAGGACTTCTGATATGTAAAATAGTCACTAAATGCATAACAGTACCCCAAAGGTGCAAACAAATGTGCTACATTTTATGAGGTAACATGCCATGAGCTCTCTGCAGCAACTGTTCTTTCTTACACCAAAGGTGGAAGGTTACCTCAGTGACTTAGGTCTATTTTTACTACAGCATGGATACCACAGTCTCATCCTCCCAACATTCAGAGATGCAGGTCTATGGAGCATGCCAGAGCAGGATACCACCTCTTATGCAGGGCAGGTGTCTCTGTCATTCCTCACTGTCCACATCACCATCAACACACATGTTCGAAGGCAGTTGGGCTTGAGGTGCTTCCAGTGATCCCAGAATAAATATCTAACTAGGGCTTGGGGAAACAACAGTGTTGTGGGGACTGAGGTGAAGCTTTTTTAAATATTCTGCACAGATTAGGAACGGGGTTCAAAAGCACTGTGCACACCACCCTCCATGGTTCATGTGGTTGTACTAACAGTCCACTTGTGTTCCACAACATGGATGGACATAGCCCATAATCCTTGCATGGACATCATAGGTGACGTTTTAAGTTACGACTAGAGGCACAGAGTCAGAAAAAGGGACTGATGGATCTCATATGTTCTGCGGCGAAGGCTCATGCTCACGCTGTCCATGTTGTGGGCCTCTACTTTAATTGTTATCCTTCGGGGATTTGGATTTCACTTCCTTGTTACCCAGCAGTTTCAGCACTTTCATGGGCTTGAACTTTCCTTTCTTTTTGGTTTCGTTTTCTGGTTCTTTGTGAAAGTCTGCAGTAACAAGAGACAATGTCAGCACTAAAAAAAAAAAATTATGAAAAATTTATATGAAATTATGAAGACTGTTGTGAACTGAGCTACAGTTATACCCTCTTCTGAACAAACAGTCTTGATCCAGACAGCTCAAACCCTCTCTCTGACAGTGCACACTATAAAATCCAGCCTCTGTAGAACTTCCAGTGCTGGCTATTACTCTAGCTGTCTGATTGTGCAGCAAGGTAAGCCCTCTGCACCAACAGGAAATGCAATAATTTTGACTATATTCAGGACAAGCTAGAAAAACAAGTTACTCACCTGTAACTGTAGTTCTAGGAGTGGTATATGATGTACGTCCACCACACTTCTGACAGAATTATTTTTCCCTTTAAATCAGGCCAGAAGGTCTTCAGCTGGCTTCTCTGTTTCTCCCAGGTGGTATCCTCCTCTGCAGCACCCCATGATGTTAGATCTGACCCGCTGAAAGCCAGACCAGTGTGCCAATTGCCAGGGGAGGTTGGGTAGATTGTGTGGGTGTACACCATATACCACTCCTAGAAAGTACAGTTATGTAAGAACTTACCATAACAGTAGATCTTCGAGAGGAGCTCTTGCAGCAGGTTATACAATAAGGACTGAAGATGGCAGATGTCAGGATCCCACAGAAAACTTCTAGCTAGCAGTATACATCGTGGGACCACCACTGACATCGGCCTGCCCCATACGTCACATACAGTATAAAAGGGGCAGTCCCTCAGCACCACCTCGGTTCTCCCACCACAGACTCTGGCACAGATAAAGAATGGAGAACCAAGGAGGTTCCTCAAGCCGAAGAGGTATGATAGAATAGCTGATAATGCAGAGGAAGAGACGGGTGGGGAAGGAGGGAGGGAAAGTAGCACCTGTTGCAAGAGCTGCTCTCAAAGATCTGCTGTTATGGTAAGTTCTTATGTAACTGTACTATCTCACTTTGAGGGGGTGCTTTTACAGCAAGTTACACTATAAGGACCGAGTCCCAAGCAGTACAAGACAAGTCCTGATGTAAGGGCAGAGGAAAGGAGGCTGAAAAGCTAGGTTCCTCATGACAGAAGGCCCTGCAGGACAGCAAGGCTGAAGCCTGTCCTTCACCTGGAAGCAATGTCCAAACTATAATGCTTAATGAAGGTGTTGACAGAGCTCCAGGTGGCAGCTGCGCAGATATCTGTCGCTGACAGGTTTCTCAAAGATGCAAAGGAAGCAGTGACACCCCTGGTGGAATAGCCTTTAACCGAGCCTGGTAAAGGCTTGTCATATTTCTGGTAACAATACAATGAACCAACCACTTAGATAACATTTGCTTAGAAACAGGCACCCCTAAAGTTCTCGGGGCAAATGAAACAAACTGATGAGACTTTCTGGAATCCCAGGTATGAGTCAGATAGTAGCATAAGGCCCAGTGAATGTCCAGAATGTGAAGAAGAGCCTTCCCTCGATTAGAGTGCTCTGGATAGTAAACAGGAAGATGAATGTCTTGCTTGAGGGTGAATTCGGACACCACCTTGGGCAGGAACGTAGGATTGGTCTGCAAGGACACTGGTCCTTGTGGAAAATGAGGTAGGGCTCTTTGCACATCAGAGTCTGAAGCTCGTAAATCCTCTGAGCAGAAGTAACTGCAACTAAAAACATTGCTTTCCACAACAGAAAGCACAGCTCGCAGTCTGCGGCTGGTTCGAAGGGAGGTAAACTAAGTTTTTCCAAAACAAACAAAAGGTCCCACGGAGGGACAGAGTCCCTGACATGGGGCTTCAGATGGAGGATACCCCACAAGAATGTGCAGGGTAAATCAAGCTGGGAAGGGCCTTGCCCTGTACTGGTGCATGGCACGCAGGACACAGCGGAAAGATGCACCTTGACAGATGAGTAGCTCAGGCCAGAGTCCAGTAAGGACAGAAGATACTTGAGGACAGAGTTTACAGGACAGGTGAAAGGGTCAAGGTGGCGAGTGGCGGGCCAGATGCAAAACCGCTTCCACTTCATTGCATTGGTGGCTCTGGTTGACAGCTTCCGTGCTGCAACTAGGATGTCTGCCACTCTTACAGACACACCAAAATGGGTGACGTCTAAGTCTGTAGGAGCCATGCATGCAGGTGCAGCGATTTCAAGTCTGGGAGGACTAGTGTCCCCCTCTCCTGGGAGAGCAAGTAAGAGCTCAGAGGCAGCGGGGTTCCACTGCCAGTTGCTGAAGTAGAGGGAACCAAATCTGTCGAGCCCAGTAGGGAGCAATCAGGATCATGTCTGCTCCCTCCAGTTGCAGCTTGAGAAGGACCCTCTGGATCAGTGGAAAGGGAGGAAAGGCATACAGATATCACACTGACCAGCAAGGGGACAATGTGTCTCACCTGAAAACACCAGGCCCTGGATCTAGTGAGCACAGCATTGAATGGGAATGCAAACAGGTCCAGCTCAGAATGGCCCCATGTGTCAAAGGTCTCCTGTGACTGATTGTAGGAGCTCCCACTCATGGGTTCTGGACCGCGATCGACTGAGGTCGTCAGCCAGGGTGCTGAGTACACCTGGAACATGAATGGCTGAGCGTTCCAGCTGGTGTTTGATGGCCCAGTACCAGACTCTTATGGCTGCCCTGCAGAGAGGGTATAAGTGAGTTCCCCCCGCTCGTTGATATAAAAGGTCACTGACATGTCCGTCTGGATGAGTAGGTGGCTAGGTCCATCTGCAGAGCTTGCATGGCATAGAGGATCACCCTCATTTCCAACATGTTGATATGGAGAGATTTATGCAATGCAGACTACTGACCTTGAGTCTGCTGGTCTGCGAGATGAGCTCTCCAGACCATGCTGGAGGCATCTGCGGTCAGGGACTGAGTGGGAGACAACTCCCTGAAGGGTATGCCCCCAGAGAGGCTGGAGAGGGGTTAGCCATCATTGGAGAGTCTGATAGACTGGTTCCGAGACTGACAAGTTGGTTTAGGTCATCTGTGCGCTGATCCCATTGGGCTCGCAATGCCACTGGATCACCCGCATGTGAAGGCGTGCTAACGGCAGGGTTGCGATGGCTACTGCATGTGTCTCAAGAAACTGAGAATCATTCTGGCCGGGACTGTACTGGCAGAGAAGACTACTCATGCGTGAGCCTTAAGGCGATCTGCTCTGTCTGTGGGGAGGAAAGCCTTGCCCTGGACAGTGTCCAGAAAGGCTTCTTTTGCTCTGCAGACCCTCCTCGGCCAGGCCAAGGTGAGGAGCTCCGGCGTACTCCCCCCCCCCGGAGCAAAAATCTAGAATCGGGGGTGGCATTGTGTGGGAATGACCAGGCCATCATGGGTCCTGTCAGCACCTGGCTTTTTTCCTCCATTTTCTCCCTGAGCCCACATCCGTGCAATGGGCAGTGCGGCTGTCCCTGCCTCTGTGGAGGCAGCCTAGCGCCCTGGATGTGGGCCCTCCTTGTACATGGCTGTGTGCCTGTGCCAACACCCAGCCACTGCTGGGTGTCAAGTCTACAGTGCTAATCCCCCCTCCCCGAGGAAGGAGAGATGTCTAAGGACACTCAATCCTTCCTCCCCCGGCCAATTCCCGAGCAACCCAAGCCCATTCCCGAACCCAGGTCACCATCGTGGTGCAAGGTGTTGTATCCAGCGCTTCAACCCCCAGCGCCACCTATAAACCAAAGCTTCTGGGTTGGCCGGGGGAGGACTTTGGAAGATTCAGGGTGATTCCCAAGTCTCGAAAAAGGGAAAAGGTGTCTTCCATTGTCTGCAGCAGCCTTTTGCTGGAGGGAGCTGTGAGGAGTACATTATTCAGGTAGGGGAAGACATAGTGACCCCGTGCCCAGACAGCCACTGCCACTATGGCAAGGCACTTTGTAAAGAATCAAGGAGCTGAGGACAGCCTGAACAGAAGAGCTTGGAACTGGAAGTGGTGCCCTTAAAACAGGAAATGAAGGAACCTGCAGTGGGGCTGGGTGATCAAGATGTGAAGGTACGCATCCTGCATGTGCAGCGAGGAAAGCCAGTCCCCTTGGTGCAACAGGGGGATTAGGCCTGGAAGGGTTACCATCCTGAACCATTTGTACTCCACATACTTGTTCAGGTTGCTGAAGTCCAAGATGGGGCCATAGATGCCCGGTTTTCTTGGGAACCAGGAAAAAGTGGGAATAATAACACCTTTCCCCTCTGGGAGACTGGCAACAGCTCTACTGCCCTTTGTCCAGAAAGGCCTGGATTGCCTCTTGGATGAGGGCTGCATGGGATGGGGAATAGGGGGAGAGTAGTGGGGGTTGTCCGGAGATACCTCCAGAAACTCTTGTTGTGTGTCCCATTCTTATCAATTGCAGGACCCATCGGTCAGATGTGATTCTACTCCACCCCTCTAGGTAGAGGGAGAGGTGACCCCCACCACCTCTCCCATGGCTTCAGCTGGGGTCAGGCAAAGAGTCAGGCGGAGGCACTGTGGATGGGCAGAGTGGCCTGGGAGTACTTGGCGGCTCTGGGAGCGGAACCTCTGGGGTTCTCAGAGGAGGCCTTATGCTTAAAAGCTCCTAGCTGCTGCTGCTGCTAACCTCTGGGCAGCTGACCGGTGGAGCATCAAAAGGGCTGGCACTGAAATGGCTTCTGATTGGACTGGTACATAGTCTGTACAGTCCAGAAGGCTTCGCCTGTGTCTTGGAGATGAGTGATAATCTTCTCAGATTCCTTTCTGAAAAAGGACCGAGCCTTTAAAAGGGGCATCCATGATACCAGCCTGGACATCCTGGGAGAACCCCGAAACATGGAGCCAGGAGTGCCTTCTGAAGCAAACCCCTGTAGCCGCCACTCATGCTGCGGTGTCAACTGAATCATAAGAGGACTGCAGGACGCGAGTGCTGACATCTGATCCTGTTTTCAGAAACTTAAGTAATTCTGCCTTCTCGGGCATGTCAAGCAAGGCCTGGGCTATTTCCAAGCCCTGCTCCCAGAGGGCGTTTTGAAATTGGACCATGTGCGTAAGGAAATTTAGGGAGCGTATGGTACAGGTGGCAGAGGTGTAGACCTTCCTGCCAAGTTGGTCCATTTGCTTAGACTTCTTGTCTAGAAGCTGAGTGCTCAGGTGCCTGGGTTGCTTTTACCTATCGTGGGCAGCTGTGATTACCATGGAATTCCCCAGGGGTTATTCGCCCAGAAAGGGTTCTTTCCTGGGGGCCCTGCAGAGGCAGTCTGACTTTTTGGGTACAATTGAAGAAGTAGATGGGTGCTTCCATGCAGCCCTGATGATGTCCTAGAAAGTGTCGAATAGGGGTGGCACCACTAAAGGCTTAGGGTCCTTTTGGCGGAGGTACCTGGGTCCAAATCCTCCGTATCCCACCCCATGTTGTCCTGGATATGGTGCATGACATCCATGAACGATGGATTGTCGGGTGGAGACCTGGGGGAGGTTCTGAAAGGGAAGGAGCGCAACCGGAGGACATGGAAGAGGAGGAAAAGTTACGGCTCGAGTCCTCCGAGGATGCAGACCTAGAAGAAGAGTGTCAGTGGTGACTTCCCCAGGAGCGACGTCGGTGCCTGTCCGATGACCTGGAAGAGGAGTGATGCCTGCTTCCCTTGTGGCCAGCGCAACCCCTGCTTGGGTTAGCCGGTTGAGGGGTGGTTTCCCACAGCTGAGGAGTGGGCTCCTTGGGCAGAGGGATAGGCCGTTTAGGAGGTGTGAGCTCCAGAGGAGGAGAGGCAGGTCTTGGTGAAACAAGGTCCCCTTTGATGATGTTACACCAGGATGAAAAGAGATCCTTTACATCCAATAGCGGAATTCTGGACTCCTGAGGAGCATCTGGTATTGGGTGGTGGCACCAGTGCCTGTGGAACAGGATCAGCCAGCGTCGGTGGTACTAAGGTACTGTTGTCTGGTGTTGTCAGCTGATCAGATGATGGTGTCGTCGGCTCCAGTGTAGGATCTGTGCATTCATCGGCTGGCGATGAACAGGGGTCTGGCGATGCGGGGTTAGAGGTCACTGGGACAGATGCTGGGGACACCAGCACAGAGGAAACATATGTCAGCTGATACTGGGGTGGTGCAGCGGCTGTCATCTACTTGGGAGATGCTCAATGAAGGGAACTGAATCCCGAGGACAGAGGATTCGCCCTCCTAGGGGAGGTGAGCTCCTGCCCTGGCATCGGCCCAGGGAGTCAGCACTGGAGGAAGTGGCTGATTTGGATGACGCATTAGCCAGTTGGGTGACGGGGAGGGACTTGCCGCCTGAGGAAGAACTGGCTGAGCCACCTGGCTGTGGGCCCTAAGTCTGGGAGAGGGGCTGAAGATTCAGGGGCTAAAGAGCCGAGGATGAAGTCCCCCACCCTGAAGAACCTCTGCCCGACGTCCGTACCAGGGTGGGAGGTTTCACCACAGTGAGTCCGGAGTCTGTACCCAGCTTGAGAGGGGATCGGGAATGAGAGTCCATAGAGGAGTACTCCTTGTGCTTCTTCTTGTGATGATGCTTCCCCGAAGATTTGTCCTTGTGACCAGAGGCGGCCGAAGCCCCTGTGACAGGGGAAGAAGAGGAACTCCCTCCATGGGTCTCCATCTGCAGAGCAGCAAGTTGTTTTTCTAGCAAGAAGGATTTTAGGGCTTTTTGGCAGCGAATCCTGGTCCTGCTGTTGAACTTCAGGCAATGCTTGCAGGCCTTGATGTTCGGTGTTGTGATCTGGGCCCAGGCAGAGAAGTGCAGACCCAATGGCTTGTGATGGAATTTGTTTGCTGCAGGCATACATGGATTGGTACCGTTCCATAGGAGGCGGTGGAGAAGTAGGTATGCAGATAAAAAAACGCTAAATACTAGAAAACAGGAAAATAAGAAAGCATTGGTAAAACACGGTGAGAATGGTGGTTGAACTAGAGCAGAAGGTGTTCATGGAGCTTATGTGCACGCGGGTTGATGGTGGGAAAAGGACTGAGGTGGTGCTGGGGGACCGCTCCTTTTATACTGTACGTGATGTCAGGGGTGGTCCCCCGCTGGATTCTGCTAACTAGAAGTTTTCCATGGGGTCCTAGCGCCTATCGGCTTCAGTCCTTATGGTGTAACCTGCTACAAGAGCTTCCCCTCGAAGTGAGATCTACAGTTCCAGGTAAGTAACTTGTTTTTCTAGGGGCGTGGATAGGGTGTACTATCCACAGTTCTGGCAGACTCCTAGCAGTTCTTCGGGAGGAGAGGGCAAGGTGCACACACCCTATTTAGGGAACAAAGAATGAAGAACAGAGGACCCAAAATCAGCATCTTGGTGTGACTCAAGGTCAGTGTGGTAGTGGGAAATGAAGGTGTGTGTGCTGACTTCAAGGTAGCAGCCCTGCAGATTTCCTGGATAGGGACATCCCTGAAAGCAGCCACAGAGGCAGCAGTATGTCTAGTGGAATGAGCCCTAAGCCCTATGAGAGACTCCCTACCAGTAAACCTACAGCAGAGTTCGATGCAGGATATAATCCACATGCAATTGTCCACTTTTTATTTATTTTATTTATTTAGGGATTCGGATCATACCTTTGAGCTCAGAGCTCTTTTACAAAGGTTCCACGTCAAACAGTGACAATGACAGCAATAACAAACAGTTTACATACAATACTCGAATAGTAGGTAGCTAGTATACAGTAAGGTGTCAGTGTCAGTGGCTCAGTAGGTAGCACTCTCGCCTCTGAGATCAGAGGGCTGTGGGTTCAGTTCCCACATCTGGCACTTGGGTTAATATCCCAGTACTGACACTGTAGTGCAGCATGAGAGGGGTGCTGCACTTCTGAGGTGCCGTCTTTCGGATGAGATGTTAAACCGAGGTCCCATCTGCCTGGATTGGTGGTAGTTCAGGTGGATGTTAAAGATCCCATGGCACTTATCGTAAAAGCGTGAGGAATTTCCCGTGTCCTGGCCAAATTTCCTCATTCACTAAAAATACCACCAACAGCTTAATCTGGTTCAAGGTCAGTTGGCATTCATCTGTATCCCCTTCCCCCGGGTCATGCCTGAAAATAGGCAGGATTTGTCTAGTGCACTTACCCGGTCAACAAAAGCTAAAATAAAAAAAAAAAAAGGATACAATGTCATTCATAGTACCAATGGTGATTGTACAGCATCAAGAGCATTCGACTAGGGTAAAGGACAGTGTTTATATGTAGCGAAGGAGATAAACAGGTGTGACACCTAGTGTGAGAGTCCAAGGAGAAGTCAAGGTGAGGGGGAGAGGAGACGAGGGGGAGTGGGCAGCCAGAAGAAGTGGCTTTGTCTAGGAGGTTGGGGAGGTAGTGGTAGTATGTTGGTTTTAAGGTTGATCCAGTGGGAGAAAAGGCACAGGGGGGAGAGGAAGACAGAGGGATGGGGCAATAGGGAAGAGTGGGGGTAAAAGGAAGGGGAAGGAGAATGTGGGTGAGTGGGCATTGTGGGTGTTAGAGTCCTAGTGGCAGTCACAAACTGTCCTAGTAAGAAGGTGTCGCCTTAGGCCACTTTTGAATTACGAGATGCATTGGGAGTTTAGAATGTGCACTGGGATTTCATTGAGCCATTGGGGGGCCCTAAAGCTGAAAGCATGCTGTCCCTGCATAGTTCGACGGAAAGGTGTTGATAGGCCCCCCCTCATCCTGCCTCTGGTGGTATAGCGGTAGCACTTGGTGTTAGGATGCTAGAAATGCATGGGGCGGTTTTACCCATTAGTGCCTTTTTTCCAAGGAGACATGTTTGGAATATAATCCTGTTCTTTAGTGGCAGCCAACTGGTCTCCTTGTATAAGAAGCAGGTGTGGGTACTTCGATCTGCAGCCATTGTGAGCCTACATGTCTTGTTGAGGGCAATGTGAATCCTTTTTAGTGCAGTGTCTGTTGCTGCGCCATAGACCACCAATCCTTAGTCGATGGTAGAAAGGATGGAGCTGGAGACAGAGACGGAGGGCCTCTGGAGTGAGATACTTTTTATGCCTATATAGTACACCCAACTTGGTGTTCACTGCCTTTACCATCGTGTCGATGTGTTGGGTGAAGGTGAGGCAGTCATCAACGGTGACCCCCAGGTACTTGAAGGTCTGAACTTGTTCCAGCAGTTCACTGACTTTATTGGAGATGGTGAGGGGAGGGAGCTTCTTTTTGTGCTGTGGGCTGGCTGTGAGCATCACCTTGTTTTTTGTAGTTTAATAGAAGTTTATGGCTACAGAACCAGTCTTCCAGCCTGTAGAAGGTTGCCTGCAGCTGGGAGTGGAGGGCAACTATTGATGAACTGCTGGTGAGAAGCACAGCGTCATCTGCGTAAAGTATCAGTTTAGTGTCACAGGCTTCAGGAAGATTATTTAGGAAGAGGCTGAATAGTAAGGGCCCCAGTATTGACCCCTGTGGGACCCCTAAAGATACCTCGTTGGAGCTAGATACTGTGTGCCCAATTTTTACATGTTGGCTTCTGTGTGTTAGGTAGTCCTTGAACCAGCAGACAGCACTGGTTGCAACCCCCAGGTTCTGTAGTTGAGTCAGGAGGAGAGAGAGATTGACAGTGTCGATGGCTTTGGTGAGGTCTATGAAGACTGACCCCACCAGCTTTCCTTCATCTAGTGCCTTGTGCAAGTAGTCAGTGTAGTCCAGCAAAGCTGTGGAGTTACTATGATTCTGCGTGAAGCCATGTTGGTTTGGACATAACAGGTTGTATTTGTTGAGGTAATCTGTGAGTTGGGTGGCCACAATCTTTTCCAGGGCTTTAGATAAGGGAGAGAGGATGGATATCGGCCTGTAATTGGTGGTGCATGTCATATCACCATTCTTGTGCACCGGTGTCACGAGAGCCTGTTTCCAGATCCCGGGGAACTGTGCAAGAGCCAGTGATTTGTTAAATAGTTTTGTAACTGTCACGATGATGACATCCAGTGTTAGGGATAGGAGTTTCATATCAATTCCATCACTCCCCATTCTGGTCTTGCCTAGTATTTTTTTTATGTATTTGTAAGCCTCCTTCACTGACACTTTTTTGAAGTAGAAGACAGGGATTGAGCCCTCTTGAGGCGTACAGTTGGTTTGTTCCCCAGCAGGGTGCAGGTAGTCAGGGGGTAGCACTCCAGTCAGGTCAGTAAACGCTGTGTTGAGAATCCGCGATGTGCTGAGGGTCAGTAATCGTGATGTTGTCAATGTTGAGCGAGTGGGGGATCTTCTTCTCATCCTTCCCAAGAAGGTTTTGGGTGTTATCCCAAAAATTCTTCCCATTGCCCCAAGTTTTTTTAAACTGCTCCTTGTGGAAGTTGGCCTTTGCTTGGCAGATAAGGTTGGTGCAGTGGTTTCTTGCAGCTCTGTGGCATTGGAAGTTGTGTTTGCTGTGAGAGGACCTGGCTTTTTCCCAGAGATTGTCCCTTTCCTTCATCTGGGTGAGGAGATCCCCTGTGATCCAACCATTAACTTGATCCCGAATTTTTCTTTTCCTCAGTGGTGTAAAGATATCGCAAATCTTGTTGAAGCCCTCTATAAAGAAACTTAGGGCCTGGTCAATATTAGGCGCATGATCGATGGGGGACCAGTCATACTGGGAGAGGGCAGAGGAGAGGGACCCAAGCTTACCCTTCCCCAAGACCCTACCATTAATTATGATAGGCGAGGACTTGCTCAATTTGTTTGACCATGTGAAAGTGACCGGGGAGTGATCACTTAAGGTGTCAGGCAGGATCTTAAGTTCAGAGATCTGAGAAGGGTAACTCGAGAGGAGCCAATCGAGGAGGGTGTCTCTTCCTGTTTTGTGGTTCTGTCTTGTTGGGCTGTCTACAAGTTGGGTCAGATTGGAAGTAGCGACCATGTCCTTGAAAGGCGTGGATTCCCTGCCCTCCCAGTTGATGCTAAAGTCACCTGTTATGAGAAGCTCTGTGCCCTGAGAAAGGGTAGCAATTGTATCCAGTATTTTTGGGAGGCCATCCCTGGCTTTAGTGGGTGGAAGATAAACTTTGCTGCCAGTCTGCAAGGTGTAGCTTCAGCAGAGGTGACAAACAGCGGCAAACCTCTCCCCAAACTCCAGCTGTGTGCTCATTCTAGTAGCCAAGTGATTGTTATAGGTCCAGAGTATGGAGCCTGTGCTCAGACCCAGAGGTGTGGCTGGTGAAGCAGTCTGGGAGACTGATCACCTGGTTAAGGTGACACTCCGACACAACCTTTTGAAGGAACTTCAGGTTGGGGAGAAGGACAACCTTACCCTTGTGGAAGACCCGGTAAAGAGATTCCACCGAGAGCACCTGGAGCTCACTGATACTTCTGGTGGATGTGATGGCCACCAAGAAGGCGGTCACGACAGGTGTGACATTTCACACCTGTGCATCGGTTTGAATGACTTGCCCATGAGCATCACCAACACCAGCAACAAGTCCCAAGGTGGAGGTGGTGGTGGTTCACACACTGGAGGGGAAATGTGGTCAAGGCCTTTAAAGAAGCACCCGACCACCTTCTCCTGCACCACCATCAGCATACCAGCCCTCACCTGGTGTGCAGAGATGGCTGCCAGGTACACCTTGAGGGTCTTCGACCGAAGGACCAACTGAGAGAGGGCCCACAAGTAAACAAGGATGCTAGCCACAGGACAGGACAGAGGGGTCAAGCTCCTTGCTTTAGCCCCAAATGGAGAATCGCTTCTATTTGAAGGCATTGCATCGACAAGTCGACCTCTTCCAAGAGGCCTCCACCACATGGAAGACCTCGTCGGAGAGACGTACAGCCTGGAACTCTAGCCACTCAGGAACGAGGCTGTTAGGTGCAGGGACTGAAGGTCTGAATGGAGGACATTCCCCTGAGAGCAGGTCCGGGCAAAGTGGCAGATGCCTCAGAGGCCTGCTGCTGAGGCTGAGGAGATTGGGGCACCAGAACTGGTGCGGCCAGTCAGGAGCCACCAGGATCATCTGTGTCTTGTCCCTCTGAGCTTTGATCAGGACCTTGTGGATCACAGGAAAGGGAGGGAAGGCATAAAAGAGGCCCATGGTCCAGGGCCATGCACACGCATCCCCCTGCATTGGTCCCAGCTTGGGGGAAGGGGGCACAAAACACCCTCAGCTTGGCGTTTTCCCAGGAGGCAAGCAGGTCCACCTGAGGGGTGCCCCACTGGGAGAACAGACTCTGTACTACTTCCTGATGAAGGGACCACTCGTAAGACGGCTTGCCCACAGAGCTGAGGGCGTCCACCAGCCGACTGGACACTCCGGCAACATTAATGGCCAGCAGGTCAGCCTGGAGGCTGAGAAAAAGAGTCCAGATGCAAAGAGCTTCCCTGCACAGAGGCAGAGAGCGAGTCCCGCCCTGCTTTTTGAGGCAGTACATGGTCGTCATGTTGTCCATCTGGACCTGGATGACCTGACCCCGGAGATGTGGAGTAAAGGCTGTCAGGGCCAAGCAAACAGCCCGAAGCTCCAGCAGGCTGATTTGACATCAGGACTCCTCAGGGGACCAGAAGCCATGGACCTTGTGTTACCCTAGGTGGGCACTCTAGTCCATCAGGGAGGCGTTGGTCGTGAGAGTGACCATCAGCTCTGGGCAGACAAATGGGACTCCTTCCTGTAGCTGTTCTAGGACCAACCACCACTGGATGGCATAACACATCCGCTGGGTCACCATGACTGGCTGGTCGAGGTGACCCTGACACTGAGACCACTGCAGGGAATGCATTCGCCAGTGAGCCCAACAGACCATGCTACTGCAGGCTACCATGAAGCCCAGAAGTTGCAGGAAGTCCCTAGCAGGGTGCAACTTCCCAACCCAAAAATCATCGGGCAAAGGAGGAAAGGCCCTCCATCCTGTCTGCCAGGAGCTGGACTCGGCAAGAGTCCAGCTCTGCCCTGATGAAGTGAATTACCTGCAAGGGGACCAGTTCTGACTTGGCCTCAATAACCAGGAGGCCAAGGCATAGCAAGTCTGGAGGTCCAGATCCCTGGACCACTTCACCTCAATCCTGGAGGGACCTGCAATCAGTCAGTCATCCAGGTACAGGTACACCCGGACCCCTCAGTGCCTCAGGAAGGCTGCCACTACTGCTATGCAACTGGTGAAGACCCTGAGAGCTGAGGAAAGGTCGAAGGGCATGGCCTGGAACTTGTATAGGGTCCCCTCCGGACAGAACCAAAGGATGGATGGATGGGGACATGGAAGATGGTGTCCTGCAGGTCCAGGGAGCAGAATGATCTGGTTCAGTGACCATTCTGAAGGTGCGCAACCACACAGAACTTGTTCAGGTCATGCAGATCCAAGTTGGGGCACTAGCCCCCATCCATTTGGGAACCAGAAAATATCTGGAGACAAACCCATGATTGTCTGGTGGGTCCGGACATGAACCACCACCTCCTTCTGGAGGAACCCGGTGATGTCCTCCCGACGGGTGGACAACATGTCTGCAGACACCATATCCTCCTGAGGGGTGTGGGCACAGCTGGGTGGGACAGCCTCTAACTCCAAAGGTAAACCCTGACCCACCACCTCCAGTACCCACCTGTCCATGGTAACACTGGACCAGGCAGAAAACAAGTGGCAGAGCTGGCCCCCATGGGAGGATCCAGGGGAGATAGGACGGGCAGGGAGGGCTAACTCCAACCTGTCACTGGGCAGGCTTGGAGGCGGGGCCAGCAGAGGATGCTGCTGGACCTCGACAACCTGGCTTCCGGACCACGGAAGCGACCAACTTAGACCTGGGATGCCAGAACTGCTGGTTCCCGGCCGGTGTGTGGAGAGGCTTGGCTGCAGGGGCAGAGTAGGGCCAAAGGCCTTTTTCTGTGGTCTGGAGCCCTTGTCCTTTTGGGCTGAGGTAAAAGAGTCTGAGGTGGCATTGGACTTCTCAATCCTAGTGAGATGACCACCACCCCTGGCCCGAACAAGTTGGTGCCCTAGATGGGGACATCCCCGACTCGTGCTGGGTATCCGCCATGAAGGTCAAGATCCACAGCCAAACCCGGCGGTGCACAGCCACAGCTGCCGCCACAGACCTGGCACAGGAATCACTGATGTCCATGGCTGTCTGGAGCTGCTGTCTGGCCACAGCATGGCCCTGGTCCGGACTTGCTTGACTGTCAACTGAAGGCTGTCCAGGAGCCAAGGGCGCACCTCATCCAGGACGCCCAACAAGGCATAAGTGAAGTGGGCCATCATTAGGTAAGGCAAGATGTTTTTTTTTTCTATGGCACCCAACCCCAGAGGCTTTGGGTGCCTTACATAATCAAAGACAGGCAGGGTAAGTAATAACAGTAGAATAAAATCCCTAAAGGGTTATGCAAAATTTAAAATTCAAACATAAATAAGATCTTTTTTTAAAAGTTAATAAATGATAAAACATGTTTAAAAACACCGTGGGTAGTCTGGACAAGCCATTTTAAAAAAATGAGACTTTAGGGCCCCTCTTAAATGCCTACACCGACATGTCCTCTCTTACTGATCTAGGAAGCGAGCTCCAGAGGGCCAGGCCAGCCACCTTAAAAGGCCAGTCACCAGAGATTTTCAGCCTGGCCATCAGAACTGCAAGGAGGGCCCCTGATGGAGCAGCAGAGGGAACGGACGGGAGTGGCGGGGTAAGGAGATCTGTCAGGTAACCAGGGCTTGATCTGTACAGGGCCTTGTAGGTGAGCAAGTCCACGTTGAAGATGATCCTCCATCTAACAGGTAGCCAGTGCAGATCTTGCAGGACTGGAGTCACATGACATGACCTAGACAGGCCTGTCAGTAACTTGGCCACTGCGTTCTGCACCAGTTGCAGCCGGCAGAGGGTCCCTCCACAGACCTCAAAGTAGTCAAGCCTGGAAGTAACAAAGGCATGTACTAGTGATGGCAGGTCCTCAGGCGGTATAAGGGGCTTAATCCAGGTGACATTCCTTAAGTGGTAAAAAGCACTTTGGACAACAGATGACACCTGAGCATCAAGTGTCAATCTGACATCCAGGAGGACACCCAGACTTCTCACCCTAGGGGAAGCCATCAACGGAGTGGTTCCCAGGACTAATCCTGTTGCCACTCCGGAGGCACTCCCATTACACCCATGACCAGGTTCAATCACCAGGACCTCCATCTTGTCGGGGTTGTGCCTCAACCAGTTGCAGGCCATTCAGTCCTTGATTTCGGTCGGGCAGCTGTTAAGCACTTCCACAGCATCATTTGTTCCAGGGGCAAAATACATGTACAGCTGGGTATAATCTGCGTAGCAGTGAAAACCCAAACTGTACTGTCTAATGAGCTCTCCCGGGGGTAGCATGTACACTGCGAACAGCACTGGTGACAGAATCGACCCTTGAGGAACTCCACATGGCAGGAGCTTTGGGGAGGGGAAGGAGAAAGTACAGTGACGTAAGAACTTACCGTAACAGTAGATCTTGAAGAGGCTGAGTTCACGTGAGAACTTACCGTAACAGTAGATCTTCGAGAACAGCTCTTGCAGCAGGTTACACCATTAGGACTGAAGCCGGCAGGTGCCAGGACCCCATGGAAATTTTCTAACTCGCAGTATTCAGCGGGGACCGCCTCCGACATCGGTCCCGCCCCCATCAGGCGTAGTACAAAAGGAGGCGGTCCCCCAGAATCCCCAGCTCTCCCACCAGAGGCTCCCAGCTGCTGGATGACATCAGAAAAGGAGACTGAGGATCCGCCACCATATAGCAAACAGAAAAAAAAGGGCTGTGAACATCTTATCCTAGGAGAAGGATGCTGGAACCAGAATCTACCTCCAGCAGGGATGGTGGGAGGGAAGGTACCTGCTGCAGGACCTGTTCTCGAAGATCTACTGTTACGGTAAGTTCTTACGTAACTGTACTATCTTACTTCAAGAAACAGCTTTTGCAGCAGGTTACACCATTAGGATTGATTCCCAAGCAATCCTGGATTTCACACACCATCGGGAGGAGGGAAGGTAGAAATCCTCGAATGACATCGATCCTAGGACAGAAGTCCCTGAAGGACTGCTAGACCAAAACCTGCTCTTCGCCTCGATGCGATATCCAGGCTATAATGCCTGATGAAAGTGTGGACGGAGCTCCAAGTAGCTGCAGCACAAATAGCTGAGGTGGATACGTTCTTTAGAGCTGCAAAAGAGTTCGCCACCCCTCTGGTGGAATGACCTTTAACCATGCCCGGTAGGGGTTTGTTGCGTTTCTGGTAACAGAAAGTTATACACTGAATGAGCCACCTGGACAGCGACTGTTTTGAAACAGGAGTTCCCATCATCCTGTGGGCAAAGGAGACAAAAAGCTGGTCCGATTTTCAGTGGTGTTTGGTTCTGGTTAGGTAGTATCTGAGACACCTATGTACATCTAGAGTGTGCAGAAGGGCTTCTCCTCGATTAGAGTATTTCGGGAAATACACTAGTAAATCGATATCCTGATTAAGGGTGAGTGCTGAGACCACCTTAGGCAGAAATTTTGGATTAGTCCTTAGGGATACCCTGTCTTGGTGGAAAATGAAATAAGGTTCTTTGCACATAAGTGCATGTAGTTCAGAAATTCTTCTGGCCGAGGTAATGGCAACTAAAAACAACGTCTTCCAAGAGAGAAGACGTAGCTTACAATCCGCGGCTGGTTCAAAGGGTGGCAGCTTGAGCTGCTCCAGGACAAAAGGTAGATCCCATGGTGGAATCAGATCCGTAATCGGGGGCCTGAGGTGGAGGACACCCTTCAGGAAGGCACGTGTCGTGTCCAACTGAGCTATAGTACGTTGGCCTATAGGGACGTGATAGGCTGAGATGGCACAGCGATGTACCTTAATCGAGGAGTAAGCCAAGCCTGATTGGAAAAGAGAGAGCAGGTAGTCCAATACCACCTTCTCTGGACAGTCCAAAGGTGATAAACCGCGCGCTTGAACCCATAAGAAAAATCTGCGCCACTTCATGGCGTAGGTTGCATGGGTAGCCGGCTTCCTGGCAGCAGTGAGAATGTCTGCCACCTCTTGCGAGACCCCATGTCGCATCATGGCCATGTCTCTAGTAGCCAAGCATGTAGGTTCAGGGAACGTAGGTCCGGATGGACCAAGGAGCCAGCTTCCTGAGACAGCAAATGGGAGCTGATTGGCAACGGCACTGGAGGGTCACGGGATAGCTGATGCAAGAGAGGGAACCAGATCTGTTTGGGCCAAAATGGCATGATCAGTATCAGTGTTGCTTGCTCTGGGAAGTTTTAGAACTCCTCTCTAGATCAACAGGAAAGGGGGAAAAGCATAGAGGAATCTGCCCGCCCAGGAGAGGGACAACGCATCTTGCCAGAAAACACCAGGCCCTGGATCTAGCGAGCAAAAATTGGGCAGTTTTGCGTTGGATGGGGACGCGAAAAGGTCTAGTTCTGGAGAGCCCCATCTGCGAAACAGATCCTCTGCTACCTCCTGAAGTAGTTCCCATTCGTGGACTCTGGCCTGAGAGCGGCTTAGGTCGTCTGCGATGACGTTGTCCACTCCCGGAACATAAACGGCAATGAGGTTTGCGCCGTGTTGCAAGACCCAATCCCATACTCTCATGGCCTCCCTGCAAAGCGGGTAGGAATGGGTGCCTCCTTATTTGTTGAGGTAATACATCACTGCGGAACTGTCCGTTTATAACAGAAGTGTACCTGGTGGAATCTCTGACTGGAAGGCCTGCAGGGCGTAAAGAACTGCCCTCATTTCCAGGATATTTATGTGGAGATGAGCCTCTTGGTCTGTCCACAGGCCCTGACACCGGACACCGTCGAGGTGTGCTCTCCAACCGAGCCCTGAGGCACCTGTGGAGAGTGTCACAGTCGGTGGCGGTGCAATGAAGGGGACTCCCGCCGAGAGATTCCTTGAATCTAGCCACCATTGCCAGTCTCGGATTACGACCTTTGTGATCCGGACTGGCTGCTGCAGATGGTCTTGCTTTTGGTCCCATTGGACCCTTAACATCCACTGGGTTACCTGCATGTGGAGACAGGCTAACGGGACTGTAGCAATGGCCGCAGCCATGTGTCCGAGTAGGCAAAGGACCAGTCTGGCAGGAACGGTCTTCTTCGCCGAAAAGTCCCTGATGAGGGATCTGATGTGTTCCACTCTGTCCGGAGGAAGGAAAGCTTTCCTTTGGACGTTGTCCAGAACTGCACCTATGAATTGCAGAGTCTGGGACAAAACCAGGCATGACTTCTCGTGATTGATGATAATGCCCAACGTCTCGAACAGAGACTGAGTGCAGTGAATGGCAGACATCAAGGCCTCCCGAGAGGGCGCCATGAGAAGCCAATTGTCCAGGTAGGGGAACACGTAGGGGCCTTGTCTCCTCAGAGATGCGGCTACGACTGCCATGCAATTCGTGAACACCTGAGGTGCAGATGACAGCCTGAAGGAGAGAGCTCGGAACTGATAGTGGCAACCCTGAAACTCGAAGCACAGAAACTTCCTGTGTATCTGAGCAATGGGAATATGCAGGTAGGCATCCTGTATGTCTAGGGATGCTAGAAAAGCGTCCTGCTTTAGCATGGGAATCAGACCTGGGAGGGTCACCATGCGGAAACGTTTGTACAGGACTGAGACGTTGAGGTCACCGAGGTCCAGTATTGGACGGAGGACCCCTGTCTTCTTTGGAACCAGAAAGAAGTGAGAATAATATCCTAGTCCCCTCTGGTTCCTTGGTACGTGCTCTATGGCTTCTTTTCCCAGAAGCGCGAGCACCTCCTGCTGTATGAGCAGGGCATGCTGACCCGAGTAACGGGAGAGCAGGGGAGGTCTTGCAGGTGGGTGGTCAAGAAATTCTAAGAAATGGCCTTTCTTGACCAATTGAAGAACCCACCTGTCGGTGGTGATCGACTGCCACCCTAAAAAGTGGCGAGCAATGCGACCCCCCGACCTTTCTTGCCCATTGATCCAAAGGAGGGGCAGGGGCCGGTTTCGTGTAGCGTTGGCCTATGCCTGGGGACGACTTGGCTTGGGCTTTACGCTGAAAAATGCCCTTTTGCTGCTGGCCAGAACGTGGCTGTTGCCTTTGTTGCTGGCTATGAAAGCAGCTCTGGTTCCTACAAAAGGAACTAGGCCTGGATCTGTACATGGCCTGTACAGATCGGACTGCCTTCCCTGCATCCTGGAGTTTAGTGATGACCTTCTCCGAGGATTCACCAAAGAGTACCTCGCCATTGTACGGGACGTCTAGAATATTCTTCTTTACGTCCAGGGTAAAGCTGGAGACACAGAGCCAAGAGTGTCGCCGGAGACAAACGCCGGAAGCTGCAGCTCTGGCCGAAGAGTCTGCCGAATCGTATGTGGCTCTAAGCACTTGGGTCCCCACATCTGACCCTGTGCGGAGCAGGTTAAGGAGCTCCGCTTTTTGGTCACCATCGGGAAGCTTGTCGACCAGGTCTTTACCCTGTCCCCACAGGGCGTTCTGAAACTGTACCATGTGGGTAAGGTAGTTCAGAGACCTGATGGCGCATGTAGCAGCCACGTACATGCGCCTCCCAGGGCATCCAATTGCTTGGATTCCTGATCCGGTGGCTGAGTGCTCATATGTTGGGGTCTTTGAGACTGGTCATGTGAGGCCGTGATGACCAGGGAGTCTGCCAGAGGTTGCTTCGCCAAGTACTGGTCCTCTCTCAGAGCTTTGTACAGGCGGTCAGCCTTCTTCTGCACTGCAGGAGTGGAGTGCAGACGCTTCCACGCAGCCTTGGTGACGTCCACAAGAGTGTCCACCAAGGGTGGGACCACCACAGGCTTTGGGTCTATCTGCCGAAGATAGCAGGCAAGGCGTTGTCATTTGGGGTCAAGGTCTTCAGCATCCCACCCCATGTTGTCCTGGATGTGCCTCATGATCTCAGCGAAAGAGGGATCTTCCGGCAGAGACCTAGGGAGGTCATGTGGGTCTGGAGAGGAGATGCTGAGCGGAGAAGGAGATCTGGAGTAGTGCGAGGTGTCCAATCTGGAGTCCTCCCGCAACGGAGTATACAGACGCCATCTGGGTCGCTTAGGGCTCGGAGACCCTGATGGAGATCTGGAAGGAGGCCTTCTCCTGTCTTTAGATCTGCCCCTAGGAGGTGGAGTCTGTTCCTTGGGGGTTGGTGGTCATCCTGCTGGCCCCTTAGGTGGAGGAGGGGGCGTAGGAGGAGGAGGGGGCGTAGGAGGAGAAGGAGAAGGAGGAGGTTTAACAGGGACCACATCCTTTTGGATGGTGTCCCACCAAAAAGTAAAGAGCTCCTTTACTTCTTCAATATTCATGCCTGACGACGGGCCTGGCGCTGGTGGTCTGTCGCCGGGTCCCCGGGTGTCTCCTGATTCAGGGAAGGTTCCCGTGGGAGCCCGGCATACTTGGTGTTACCCTCCTGGTCTTTGGGCAGTGGGGTGTCCTCCTCAGTAGATTCCCGGTGACCGGCGTCTGCCGGTGATGGGGGCGGTCTTCCGCTCCAGAGAGTGCGATGCCGACATCGATCTCCTGACCGACGCCTTCGGATTTGGCAAATGCCCAGCCGGCGACTGGTGTCTGGCTGGTGTCGCCGGTTCCTGTGAGCGCCTGGCTGACTTCGAATGTTTAGCCGACGTCAGGTCCGATGCCGTTTTCAGGGACGTCAGGTCCTTGGTCCTTCTGGGTGCTGGATCAGGACCTCTGGGCGGTTGGGAGACTGACCTGGAGTCGGTGTCCCGACATTGGGTGGAAGAGAATTTTTGGCGCTCAGAAGACTTCGAAGAGGCCTTGGATGGAGTGGAGGAAGCCGAGGGCCTCGAGGTCTTGATCGGCTGGAGCAAAGAAGAGCCGCCTGAAGTCTGGACCGTGATTTGGGGGCTGTGACCGAGCCCTGGAGGGAGAGTGGTCCGATCTGGAGCCTGAGCTGTGGGAGTCCGAGGGGATCTGGACCTCACCTTCTCCCAGTGCTTGTCCTGGTGTTTATGGGCCTTTGAAGAAGATTCTCCCCTGGAGGAAGGTTCTCGGTCCATCCTTTTTAATTTCTCTTCAAGGAGATACGCCTGTAGTGCTTTCTGACAGCGGATCCTGGTGCGGCTATTGAAGCCCTGGCAAAAAGTGCAGGCCTTGTTATCATGGTCCGGGCCTAGGCAATGCACACAGGAAGAGTGAGGATCCTTGAAAGGGATCTGTTTTCCGCAGGCACACTTAAAAAGATGACCCTCAAGTGATGGAGTTGGAGAAGACATCAGTTGGCAAAAAATACACAGACAATTCTGTAGTTGTCGTACACTAGGTAGAGACCGAGAGGTCGATGCTGGCGAGTCGATGGCGGGAAAAGAACTGGGGATTCTGGGGGACCACCTCCTTTTGTACTACACCTGACGTCGGGGGCGGGACCGACATCGAGGCGGTCCCACTGAATACTGCCAGCTAGAAAATTTCAGTGGGTCCTGGCGCCTGCAGTGCCTCTATTGTGGTGTAAACTGCTGCAAGAGCTGTTTTCGGGCAAGATCTGCCCATGCAGCAGGTTACACTATAAGGACTGAAGCCGGCAGGCTGCAGGACCCCACAGAAAACCTTTAGCTAGCTATACCCAGCAGAAGACTGCCCCCGATGTTGGCCCTACCCCTGATGTCACACACGTCATAAAAGGGGTGGTCCCCCAGCATCCCTCAGTTCTTCTGCCGGAGACTCCTGGCACAGCGATGTGATACAGAAGGGGAGACCGAGGATCCACTTCCAGAGGAAGGCTAAGGACAAAAATTTGTCTGAAATTGTAAGAAGAAAGATAATCTCCTGGGGGAAGGTGGGAGGGAAACTACCTGCAACAAGAGCTGTTCTTGAAGATCTACTGTTATGGTAAATTCTTATATAACTGTACTATCTTACTTTGAGAAACAGCTCTTGCAGCAGGTTACACCCTAAGGGCTGAGTACCAAACAGTACCAGATGAACTCTGATGTTGGGAGGGGATATAAGGATGAGAGAGAGAAAGAGACTCTCTCTCGCGAAAGCAACCCTTGGAGGACTGCAAGCCCAAAACCCGCCCTGCGCCTGGAAGCAATGTCTAGACTATAGTGCCGGATGAAAGTATGCACTGTACTTCATGTGGCTGCTGCACAAATGGAAGCAGCTGACATGTTTTTCAGGGAAATGAAGGAAGTGGCCACTGCCCTGGTGGAGTGACCCTTTACCTGGCCAGGTAAGGGTTTGTTTTTGTGCTGGTAGCAAAAGGTGATACAATTCACCAACCATTTGGTGAGTGTCTGTTTGGACACTGGAGCCCCAAGCATTCTGTAAGCAAAGGAGACGAAAAGCTGGTCGGTCCTTAGGAGGGGATAAGTCCTGTCCAGATAGTATCCGAGTATGCGGTGAACATCCAGGGTGTGAAGGAGAGCCTCTCCTTTGTTGGTGTAGTTAGGGAAGTACACCGACAAGTCAATGTCTTGGTTGAGTGTGAGTTCTGACACCACCTTGGGGAGGAACTTAGGATTAGTTCTCAAGGACACTCTGTCCTTGGGAAAAACTAAATAGGGTTCCTTGCACATGAGTGTATGGATCTCTGATATCTTCTGGGCAGAGGTAACTGCCACTAAAGGCAGGGCCTTCCAAGAGAAGAGGTGAAGCTCACAACTTGCGGCTGGCTCAAAAGGTGGTAGCGACAGTTGCTCTATTACAAAGAGGAGGTCCCAAGGGGAAACCAACTTTCTGATGGGTGGTTTCAGGTGTAGAATACCACGCAGAAAAGCTTGTGACACTTCTAGCTGTGTTAGAGCTTTTTGACCGATCGGTGCATGGTAGGCCGAAATGGCGTAAAGCTGCATCTTCAGAAAGGAGTATGCTAGACCCGTCCTGAACAAGGAAAGGAGGTAGTACAGGACTGACTTATCTGAACAGGGGAGCAGATTAAGATTCCGTGCAGTGGCCCAAAGGCAAAACCTGCGAGACTTTATCGCATAGGGAGCGTGAGTGGAGGGTTTCCTAGCCGCCACCAGTATGTCAGCAACTTCTTGAGATACTCCATGCCTAAGGATGGCTACAGTATGTCCTTAGGAGCCAAGCGTACAGGTTCAGGGACTTGAGGTTCAGGTGAACCAGAGACCCTCCTTCTTGGGACAGCAAGTGTGAGCTGACCGGTAGGGGAAACTAAGGCTCCTGTGCTAATTGGTGGAGCAGCGGAAACCAGATCTGTCTGGGCCAGAATGGTGCTACCATGATCACTGTCGCTCCTTTTGCTTGCAATTTGAGGAGAACCCACTGGATCAAAGGGAAAGGAGGGAAGGCATAGAGGAACCTGCCCGTCCAGGAAAGAGTCAATGCATCTCGCCAGAAAATACCAGGCCCTGGATCTAGTGATCAGAAATTGGGCAGTTTTGCATTCTATGGGGATGCGAACAGATCTAAGTCTGGCGTCCCCCATCTGTCGAACCGCATTTCTGCGACTGGCTGAAGGAGTTCCCACCCATGAGTGTTAGATAATGACCTGCTCAGAAGGTCTGCTATCGTGTTGCAAACTCTGGGAACATGTACTGCAGTAATAGTAATGCCGTGCTGCACGGGCCCAATTCCAAACTCTCATTGCCTCTCAGCAAAGCTGATAGGAGTGAGAGCCCCCTTGCTTGTTGATGTAATGCACCACTGAGGTGTTGTCCGTCTGGACCAGTAAGTGGTCTGGGGGAATTTCTGAATGCAAGGCCCGCGCTGCGTACAGGACTGCCCTCATCTCTAGGACACTGATATGGAGACGAGTCTCCGGTGGGGACTAGGTGCCCTGTGTTCTTGTGCCATTTAGGTGAACCCTCCAAACAGACCCCGATGCATCCGTGGTGAACGTTAGAGATGGTGCTGGAGTAGAAAAGGGGACCCCCTTCTGCAAGGTGGTCCCGAATGAGCCACCATTGTAGTGCTTGTGAGATGGCGTTTGGAACCCTGACAGGGTGATCGAGATGATCATGTTGTTGATCCCACTGCGCTCTGAGCATCCAGTGAGTGACCCTCAGGTGGAGACAGGCGAGAGGAACTGTGGCAATGGCCGCCGTCATGTGCCCCAGGAGGCACAGCATGGTCCTTGCCGGAACCTGCTTCCTCGTGCTGATGGACTGGATCAGGGCCCGTATGTGTTCCGTTCTGTCCTCTGGCAGAAAAGCTTTGCCCTAGTGGGTATCTAGAACTGCGCCTATGAACTGCAGTCTTTGGGTGGGAACCAACAATGACTTTTCCTGATTGATGGTGATACCCAGCAACTCGAATAGGGAGCAAGTGTCCTGTATCGCCCTGTTCAGTTCCTCGTGAGATGGAGCCATAAGGAGCCAGTCGTCCAGGTAGGGAAAGATGTAGTGGCCTTGTCTCCTGAGGGCTGCTGAAACTACCACTAGGCATTTAGTAAAAACCCATGGTGCCGATGAGAGACCGAATGGGAGGGCCCGAAACTGGTAGTGACGTCCCAGAAACTCGAACTGCAGGAACCTTCGATGCGATTGAGCAACGGGGAGATGGAGATATGCATCCTGCATATCCAATGACGCTAGCCAAGTGTTTTGGCTGAGCATGGGGATGAGACCTGGAAGAGTGACCATGTGGAAGCATTTGTACACTACCGAGGTGTTCAGGTCACTGAGATCCAATATCGGGTGTACAGTAGATCCCCGCCTTCTTTGGAACCAGAAAGAAGTGGGAATAGTATCCCCTTCCTCTCTGGTTCCGTGGGACTACTTCTATGGCCTCCTTTTCTAGGAGGGCAGAGATTTCCTGCTGAATGAGCAGCGCATGCTGTCCTGAGTAACGGAGTGCAGAGGAGGTCTTGATGGGGGGCGGTCAAGGAACTCTACAGAGTGCCCTTGTCTGATGAGTTGTAGAACCCACTGGTTGGAGGTTATCCCCTGCCACCCAGGGAGGTGGTGTGTGAAGCGACCCCTGACCCTGTCTTCCCTTTGATCCAGAGGTGGGGCAGGGGTCTGAAAGGAGTCATGCTATGGTGAGGTTCTGTCTGGAAGGCTCGTTAGGCTTTGTATTTCGCTGTCCATGGCCTCTGGAAAATTTAGTTGACCTTTTCGGCCGAAATTGACCCTGGGCTGCTGGCCAGATCGGGGTTGTTGACCCTATCTGCTATGAAAACAGTTCTGGCCCTTCCAAAAGGGCCTCTGCCTTGGTCTGTACATGGACTGTATGGACCTTACAGCTTTGCCAGTGTCTTGCAGCTTAGTAATTACTCTCTCCGATTCCTCTTTGAAAAGGATGGACCCTTATATGGCATGTCTAGGATGCTCTTCTGGATATCTGGTGTAAACCCAGAGACCCTCAGCAAGGAGTGTCTCCTTAAGCAGACACCGGTTGCCGCTCCTCTAGCCGCGGAATCGGTCGAATCATAGGCAGCCCAAAAGACCTGTGTTCCAACATCAGAGCCAGTCTGGAAGAGTTTCACAAGCTCTTCTTTTTTGTCTCCTTCCGGGAGATCCTTCAGAAGGTCTTGGCCTTGCTCCCATAGTGCATTCTGAAATTGCACCATATGAGTCAGGTAGTTTAAGGACCTGATGGAGCAGGTGGATGCCGCATACATGCATTACCTCATGGAGTCCAGTTGCTTGGATTCCTGGTCTGGGGGCTGTGTACTCAGGTGTTGGGGCCTCTGAGATCTGCTATTGGTGGCAGTAATAACCAAGGAATCTGCCATAGGTTGCTGCCCCAAATACGAGTCCTCTGCCGGGGCCCTATATAGACGGTCTGCCTTTAAGGGACCGTGGGCGAGGAGTATGGGCACTTCCAGATGGCTTTAGTGGCATCCTGGAAGGTATCCACCAAAGGTGGAACCACCACAGGCTTTGGATATTTTTGCTGAAGGTATCAGGCCAGGCGTTACCTCTCAGGGTCCAGTTCTTTGGTGTCCTGGCCCATATTTTCTTGGACGTGTCTCAATATGTCCATGAATGAGGGGTCATCTGGGGGACACCTAGGTTGACCCCTGGGGTCGGGCGAAGGGACACTGAAAGGTGAAGGTGATCTGGAAGTATCTGAGGTATCCGAGCAGGACCCTTCCGATGAAGAAGAATGAGACCTTTTGCAAGGATTCTTATGCCTGTGTGAGCTAGGTGATCGTGAAGAGGTTCTGGAACGGTATCTCTTCCGATGTGCTGCTAGCCCTCTGCCCCCCCCGCCAAGACCCGCCCCTAGGCGGGGGTCCTCCTGGGGTGGGGTTCAGAAGTCGGTGACTTGGGAGGTGGGGTCTCCTCTGTAGATTTTGTGGGGACTACATCTTTTTGGATGTGTCCCACCAATAGGAGAATAATTCCTTGACCTCCTCAACATTTAGGCCTGAGGACGGTCCCAGCGTCGGTGCTTTTCCTAACGGGGGACCGGGCTCTGGTCCTTGAGGGGTGGACTTCTCCGTCGTCGGGTCTTGGGGCAACCCAGAGTCTTCTATGTCACCCGACATCTGGTCGTCAGTAGCTTGCTCGGCTTCAACGTCCATGGCGTTGTCTTCCGATGGACCCCTCAATCCGGTCTCTGGTGCAGACGGCGGGGCTGTTTGAGGAGTCGTGTCCTTCGGACGCTTGGGAGTCGTCTGGTCCACTGACCATTTAGGGGTTAGTAGTCCACCTAGTGGGTGCATCTGAGGGGCCCCTCGGAGGTTGGGAGACCGATCTTTGGTCAGTGTCCCGACGCCGGTCCAGGGAGTCGGGGCCTACCTTGGTGGCCGACTTGGACTGCGGTTTTTGATGCCTGTCTGAGGCCTCAGACCAGCTAGAGGATCCTGCAGGCTGGCTAAGGGGGTCCTTAGGTCAAATTTTAAGAGGTTGCAAAGATGATGAAGTACCTGAACCACCAGACGTCCGAATCTTGACCGGTGGGGGCTGAGACTTTGCCCGTGAAGGGGGCCTGTCTGAGCGGGTCAAGCCTGAGCTGGCCCGGGAGTCCGAGATGCAGTTTGACGGGGATCTCCCTCTATCCTTCTCCCTTCTTTTTTCTTTATGTTTCCCTGACCTGTGGGACGATTCCCCTCAGCAGGATGAATCCCTCTCCATTGCTTTAACCTTTTGCTCCAGAAGAAAATTTTCAAGTGCCTTCTGGCGGCAGATCCTAGTGTGGTTGTTAAAGTGCTGGCAGATGGTGCAGGCCTTGGTGTCATGGTCAGGGCCTAAGCACCGGATGCAGGCCATATGCTTGTCCTTAAACGGAATCTGCTTACCGCACGCACACTTGGAGGGGTGTCCTTTGGCTGGAGGGGTTGGGGACGAAGACATGTGAAGGGAGAAATGGTGATGGAAGAAATCGCTGAAAAATCAAAAGTTCTGGTGTAGTTTTTTAGCTGATGGCATTTGTGGAGTTGATGCTTTCGAGTCGACGGCGGGAAAAGAACTGAGAAATGCTGGGTGACTGCCCCTTTTATGATGTGTCCGACGTCGGGGGCGGTCCCCTGCTGGGTATAGCTAGCTAGAAGTTTTCCGTGGGGTCCTGCAGCCTACTGGCTTTAGTCCTTATGGTGTAACCTGCTGCAAGAGCTGTTTCTCGAAGTAAGATTTCCCCATAATCACCTGTTGCTTCCTGCCCGAAAGACAGGACTCATTGACAGTACCGGCGAGCCCACGGTATTCTCTAAGGTGATACAAAAGCACAATGTGGTCCATGGTGTCAGATGCTAAGGAAAGATCGAGGAGGATGAGAACTGACCAGTCTCCTGTATCTCTTGCCCTTAGGCGGTCATTTTGCACCCTGACCAACGCTGTTTCAGTGCTATGCCTAGCCCTGTGACCAGACTGGAATGGCTCACAGATGTCACAGGCTGTGAGGTGTGCCTTGAGCTGCAGTGACACTATTTTCTCAATAACCTTCCCTAAAAATGGGAGGCTGGAGATAGGTCAATAATTCGCCACGACATCAGTGTCGAGTGATTGTTTCTTAAGGAGGGGCCTCACCAATGCCTCCTTCAAGACATCAGGGAGGATCCCCTCCGAAAGTGAACACCGGATTATCCTGGTGAACACTGGGCCAACGATCTCAGCGCAACCCACTAGGAGATGAGTCGGGACAGGTCAAGTGGTTCACAAAGAGTGGGCTGCAGCTTTGAGATCACCTTAACAACCTCAGCCACCTCCACTGGCCTAAACTCTTCCCAGACAATAGGAGTGCCCATGCTCCAACCAAAACCTTGCCCCACTGGGGAGATCCCAGACTGGATAAAGGACACGCTGTTGCAGAAGACATGAGCAAACTCATTACACATTGTGATTGAAAATGCTTTTTTCAGACCAGCCCAGTGTCGCGGAGGGTTGAGGCACTGGATGCCACACCTCGTGCCTACGCCGGAGACCCGGGGTCAGAAGCAACCTCGAGTTGCTGGGGGTCGGCAGGGAGGAAGACAATCGAGCATCCGATGGACTGTTCTTCTCTCGGGGAGGGTTGTCATCCCGCTCTTTGGCTGCCCCCTAGTGCAGGCCGGAGGGCAGCATCAGAGGTCAGGAGACACAGAAGCACGGAAACGTGATGTGCGTGTGCCTCCACACATGCATGTTCATGCTGCAGGGGAGGTATGGGGAGAAAATTGAAAAAAAGCAATATGGAAAATAAAAAATGCTTTTTTCTGGCTGCAGACAGCCTGGATGGTGCAGTCTGTCTACAGTCTGAAAAATCTGAGCTGGTCTGTTCCTCCCTGCAGCAATTAAGGCTGAACTAACCTGCCTGAGGCCAAGAGATGAGGCCGCATACACTTTCTTGATGGCATAATCTAATTTCTTGGATTCCTTGTTGGGGGGGCTTGTCAACATTCCCGACACTGCCATCTGGCGGAACACTGAGTCAGCAACTAAGCCCTCAGCTGAGGGATGCTCAGTGAAACCAGAGAGGTACCCTGTAGGGATTGCACAGTTGCGGGCCGTATGGGTCGACGGAGTAGGGCAGGAGGCTGGATGCTGCCACACCTCCAACGTATGCTAAGAATGGCCTCAGCCACTGGGAAGGCGACTTCCAGGGAGTCGTCCTGGTCAAGGATCTTGGTGAGGGGATATTTAGCCCATTTCTGGGTGGGCTCCAATTGGATCCCTGTAGTCTCAGAGATATGGCAGAGCATGGCCCAGAAGGAAGTGGGACCATGGTCCATGGACAGATCCTCTCCGGATTCTAGGTCAACTCACCTGGAATGCATGGAGGAACCCTGCGACTGATGATTTGTCAAAGACTGGCCAACTCCCCCCGCTAACCTTGCAGGGCTCGTCAGCCTGAGTGACAGTGACAGACAGTCGCTGAGGAAGCCCGAGGGCAGTATGGGCATCCTTGGACAGAGGACAATCCTTCAGCTGAATCAGTATGGGTTCCACCAGAATAGGCAGAGAAGCCAGAATCAGCCGAGCCAGAACTGGTTCGGGCTGAGGAAGGATCTGGCACCGGCTTAGGCCCAGCACTCAAAAGGAGTTGCTGCCACATAAGCTCTTCGCAGCACCGTTGCAACCTGCATTGGAGCCGGTCCTCCCCCAAAGAGGAGGAACAGTGGCAATGCCACTTGCCCGAGTGTCAAGAGCACAAACACCAACTACAGTGAGGGCTACTCAGCTTCGAGCTACGGGTTCGAGACCTCATCCTCAACCGCTGGTGGATCACACAGCAGGGCGAGTCAGGAACTGGTGAGGGATGCCTGGGGTCTCCCCTGCAAGCTTGATGTCCCAAGGATTAGGGACTGGATTAGGGGGCTGATCCAACCCACCCTGGGACTGAAAAGTCAGGACCAGAGTCTTGGAGAGGGAAGTACTGTATCCCCCTTGTTCTGCAACAATGGGTCGACAAAAGTCTTGATGAGCTGGTCGGCCCGTGTCTCGGTCAACAGGGACACCACAGCACCAGTGGCCTGGACAGAAACATCGGACGAAGCCGATTTGTCAAGGAACGCTGACGAAGCAGGAGCCTGGGAATCCGAGGACAGAGAAAGCTTGCGATCCCATGACCTGCGACGGGACTTTTTAACTTTAGCCTTGCAGTCCTTCTTGGATTTTGATCCATGGGAAGGGTCCTCCCCGAGGGTGGGAAGGGACTTACATAAATTCTAGAACACCCCGGCAAGAGGTGCCAAAGCCCAGTGGGACACTGTGGAAGAGCCTGTGGCCACCTAGGCGGCAGCTTCCTCCGAAACCACAATATGTTCAGCAGATTCCGCAGCAATGGAGAGCACCCTACGGCTGTCCTTGGACTGAATGGGAGGACCCTGCTTGTCAGGACGACTAAGTAAAAGTCGAGCGTACCAGTCCTCCAGGGTGGAGGGATGCAGAGTGCGGCATAGGCCGCAAGCCTGGGAGACATGTTCCTGGCCCAGGCAGTACACGCACATGGCATGAGGGTCCATGCACAGCATTTTCTGTCCGCATGGACAAAACTTAAAACTGGACACTGACTTCAGAGCAAATGAGTCCATGGTGCGAACATGGTAAACCACAAAGCAGCCTGAAAATCACGTAGTTTGTTATTTTTTGAAATGAAGATGGGGCCTACGCAAACGCAAAGCACTATGGAGGGAACCTTTCTCTTCCAGCAGAAAGGAATATCTGACATCAAGGGGCCTTGCAGAGGAAGACACCACCCGGGTGAGTGGGAGGAGCCAACTTGAAGACCTTCCGGACTGATTTAAAGGGGAAAGGAATTCTAGAAGCTGACTCTGCCCCTCTGATCTGCTGGCAAGAAATCTTTCGGTACCCCCCAACCACCACCATCTTGAAGCCAGGTGCCACACTTCTCTGACATGCTCAGTCCCAGCTGGTGCTAGCTTAAGACTGTGGGACTTAATGGGACCACTGAAAGAACAGACTGTCACCAATGTAATGGGCTTCTAACGGGGGAAATATTGGTATTAATGGAGTTGAAAAATGTTGCTTTAAATTACTACATAAAATATCCATTTTTTTCTGCTGTGTTAAAACAAATGTAAACTGATTATATTTTCTTTCATACACTGCAGTGTAGTGGGATTTTACTCTTCTCAAATACTGCCTTTCAACATGGACACAGTTATCACATACTGTACCTGGTATTCATAATGTGAGGCCTTGAAGAATACAAGAACTGATCTTATGATAAGATCTGAACCATGCTATATACCACATATGGTAAAGGGATTTCAATTTAGCTTTTTTCTCTCTAAGGCACTCTGATATACTGTAAATAACAATACTGACAGGCATATGGCCTTGAACCAGTGAATACTAAATGTTTTGAAAAACAAATATTTAATTTCACTGACTTTCTGTTCAGAATTTTCAATGTAACATTATGCTAAATTAAGAAGGTATAATCAAAAATTGCAACTAGTAAAAGTTGTGTTGTGTAGATTACATCCAGTTCATGTATATGTTTAAAGGACACATAATGTCTCTACTTTAAAAAAAACATTTTATGATTGTCAACATTCTGTAAAGATTGCTGATGTAGCTGGCAGTTTGATTCGGATTCTTTTTTTCTTTTAAAAAGTGAAAAACAGACTGCCCACCACACGTAAACAGGTTTGTTTACATTCCTTGATCAACTCCCACTGCATTTTTCCTGGACTTGGAAACATCCACAACACAGTCTAGCCACTTATGATGCAGTGGGAGTTTAGAAGGCTATTGCACCATGAATGACGGCACTGTTTAGAGGTGTCTCTAATGTTCAGGAAGTATTCAGTAAGAATAGTTACAGGATTTGAAACACAACAAAGTTGCTTATAAACATACATTAGCATGCACTTCAGTTCTACTAAACAAGCAGACAGACAAAACAAACAGCAACATCAGTGAATTTTGGGGAAGTTAAGCAATCATAAAATGTGGGGTTTTAACTAGAAATAATACGATGCAAAACAGGTTGACAGTGTACTAAATGCTTCTGATGGTATTGACTATTTAGACAAATCCCAATGTAGCTATGACTGTCAATACCAGACCCTGCGATTAGAAGTTAAGTACCCCTTGCCATATGCTGGGTTGAACCTGGGACCAGTTTGTTCCCAAAGGATAACTGTGCCCCCAACACCTGTCTCCCAGTGGTAAGCTATCGTCCTGAGTTCAGGCACAGGAGTGGTAGAACATAATCATTTTCACAGATGGAACCTTGCATAAATGCCTTTAAGGCAAGAAGTATTTCCAAAGGAATGTTTGCCAAAGGTATACAAGGGTTTTTCACCCTGGGAAGAAAATACAGGTTACTCACCTGTAACAGGAGTTCTAGGAATGGTATATGTTGTTCATCCACACTCATTGGCAGTATCCTTGCCGCTTTAAATCTTGCCGGAAGGTCTTCAAGCTTGCTCCTCCCACCCACCCGGGTGGTATAACTCTCGGCTCCGCCCCATGACGCCAGATCTGGCCCGCTGGAAGCTCAGGTTGTGCCGGCCGAGGTTGGAGTATAGGATGAACAATATACCATTCCAGAACTCCTGTTACAGGTGAGTAACCTGTATTTCTAGGGACATGGATATGTTGTTCATCCACACCATTGGCAGAACTCCTAGCAGTTCTCCGGGAGGAGGAGGCAAGCAGCACACCCCATATACTTACTTGGGAAGAGAGACTGAGAACCGAGGCCCCAAAACCAGCATCCCGGGCGTGACTCAAGGTCGATGTGGTAGTGGGTAATGAAGGTGTTTGCTGACTTCCAGGTAGCAGCCCTGCAGATTTCCTGGATAGGGGCGTCCCTGGAGCAGCCACCGTTGCAGCAGTATGTGGTAGAATGAGCTCTTATCCCTCTGGGAGGCTCCATGCCCGCCAACTTATAGCAGAGATCTATGCAGGAGGTTACCCACCTGCTTATCGTCCGCTTGGCTGCAGGTCTGCCAGATGCGCTTCAGCGTAGGTGACAAACAGCTGGCGAACCTCTCCCAATTTCAGCGCGCTCCTTATAATGCGGCGCGCCTCTAGGGTCCAGAGTATGGAGCCTATTCGGCCCTCCGAGGTGTGATTGGGGTAGAACACCGGCAGAGTCAACACCTGGTTAAGGTGAAACTCCGACACCACCTTCGGAAGGAATTTCGGTGGGGCGCAGGACAACCTTGTCCCTGTGGAAGACCAGGTAAGGAGACTCGATGGAAGCGCCTGAGCTCTCCCATCCTTCTGGCTGATTATAGCCACCAAGAAGGCGGTCTCTCCACACAGGTGAGAGAGAGCACACCTGTGCATAGGTTCGAATGGCTTGCCCATGAGCTTTGCCAGTACCAGCAGTAGATCCCACGGAGGTGGGGGTTCCCGACTGGAGGGAAATGTGATCAAGGCCTTTGAAAACGCCAGACCACCTTCTCCTGCGCCATCGACTGCTTCCCGGCCCGCCCTGTAAGCAGAGATGGCTGCCAGGTGCACCCTTAGGAGTCGACGACCTAAGCCCTTGACTAGAAAGGGACCATAAATAGTCCAAGATGCTTGCCAAGGAACAGGAGGAAGGGTCCAAGCCCTTGTTCTGACACCAAATGGAAAACCTTTCCATTTGAAGGCATAGCATTTCTGGTCGACTCCTCACGGGACGCCTCAACTACATTGAGGACCTCGCCGGAAAGACCCAAAGCCTGGAACTCTAGCAGCCAGGAACCAGGCCTCAGGTGCAGGGATTGAAGGTCCGATGGAACACCTTCCCTGATTGACTGAGAGCAGGTCCGGGCGAGCTGGAAGCTGCCGTGAGTCCTGGAGCTGAGACTGAGGAGATCTGGGTACCAGAACTGGCGAGGCCAGTCTGGGGCTATCAGAATCACCTGCGCCTTGTCCCTCCTCGCCTTGAGAAGCACCTTGTGGATCAAGGGAAATGGGGGAAAGGCGTAAAAGAGGCCCGGGGTCCATTGCCTCGAGAAGGCATCCCCCTGCAGCGAGCCCTGCTGAGGGGCGGCATGAAAACAGACTCAGCCTGCCTCCATGGAGGCAAACAGGTCCACCTGAGGTGTGCCCCAAAGGAGAACAGATGCTGTACTACCTCCGGCAGGAGAGACCACTGTGGGATGCAGCCCCTATCGGCTCAGGGCATCGGCCAGGGTGTTGGGGTCCTGCCACGTGAATGGCTAGAGATCCGCCTCCAGGCTGCGCACAGTGACCAAATGCGGAGGCTTCCTTGCATAGAAGCATGGAGCGTCCGCTCCTGGCGGTTTAGATAGTACATGGTCGTGGTATTGTCCGTCTGGACTCGGACCACTTGACCCCGGAGGAACGGAGCAAAGGCGGTGAGAGCTAGGCGGACCGCTCGAGCTCCAGCAGGTTGATGGCATCGGGACTCCAGCGGGGACCAGGGCCATGGGCCCGATGTTCCCCAGATGGGCACCCAACCCATCAGAGAGGCATCGGTCGACAGAGACAGGAAATCGGCTCGGGCGGACGAGCAGGATGCCCTCCTGCAAATGATCTGGAACGGTCCACCACTGGAGAGCGCTCCACATCCCCTGTGTCACCGACTCAAGCTGGTCCAAGGGATCGCAGCGTTGTGACCACTGGCTGGCCAGTCCTCACTGAAGGACGATGTTCCAGCGGCCCAACGGACCACGCTGGTACAGGCACGCCATGAGACCCAGGAGGCGCAGGAAGTCCCAGGCAGGGCTAATTGCCCAACCAGAAATGATCGGGCAAGGAGGAAAGAACCTCGGCCCTGTCCGGGCCGAGCCGCGCCTGGCTCAAGAGTCGAGCTGCGCTCGATGAATAAAATCACCTGCTTCGCTCGAGTTCACTTGGCCTCGTTGATAAGGAGGCCCAGTTGAGAGCAGACCTGGAGGCCAGATCTCTGACCACTCCGCCTCCTTCCTGGAGGGAGCTGCTATCAGCCAGTCGTCCAGGTAAGGGTACACCGACCCCTCGCGCCGCAGGAATGCTGTCACCACTGCCATGCATTTGGTGAAGACCCGGGAGCTGGAGACAAAGCCGAAGGGCATGGCTTGGAACTCAAGAGAGATCCTTCCGCCGGAAGCGAAGGAATCTCTGGTGAGACGGACGGATAGGGACGTGAAAAACGCTGGCCCTGCAAGTCCAGAGAGCAGAACCCGCTGCCCAAGGATGGTATTATCTGAGCCAGAGTGACCATCCTGAAGGTTCGAGACCTTAGGAACTTGTTTAGGTCGTGTAGGTCGAGAATGGGCGCCAGCCCCGTCCGCTTCGAACCAGGAAGTACCTGGACACAAACCCTGGGTCTGAAAGAGGTCCACCACCTCTTACCACCTCCTTCTGGAGGAGGAGAGCGGCGTCGGCTCGACGAGCCGCCAGTGAGGTTGGGGATCTCGGCTCCCGAGGGCGACGGCTCTGAAGGAGGTGCCTGCTCAATTCCAGAGGCAGGCTCTCTTCCCACCACCTTCAAGACCCACCTGTCCGTGGTAACAGCGGACCAGGCGGAACGGAAGTGCGGAGCGTCCCCACGGGGACCCAGGGGTAAGGTGACGGGATGGGGCGACACCCTCAGCCGTCACTGGGCAGGCTTGGAGGAGGGACCGCCGAGGGACCTCCTGGGCCCTTCCTCCTGCCTCCTGTTAGAGGAAGCCGCGGCTTGGGTTTGGGATGCCAAGGCCGAGCCTGCTGGCCCTGACGTTGGCAGGGCTGGGGTACAGAAGGACGAAAGGGCTTAGGCTGTGGTTTATGCCTTTGTCCTTCTGAGCGGAAGAGACCGAGTCCAAGGTGGCATTGGACTTCGATCCTCTGCAGGTGACCTTCCACCCCAGGGCCAAGAGGTCAGTCCCCAAAAGGAACATCCGCCAACTTGTGCTGGGTATCCGAAGTAAAGGTGGATATCCTCAGCCAAGCTCCGCCGACTGATAGCCACTGCGGCCGCCACCGATCTGGCACATGAGTCCCTACATCCAAAGCAGTCTGGAGCTGCTGTTTGGCCACTGCCCTGCCCTGGTCCCGCACCTGCTTAACCGTAGTCTGCAGATCGGCGGAAGATGAGGATGACCTCATCCAGGGGCCCAACAGGGCATGAGAAAAATGTGCCATGAGGACGGCCGAACTGGCCTGGCGAAGGCCGAGAGAGGACGCAGCGTAGACTTTCGCCCGACATAGTCCAATTTCTTGGACTCCTTGTCAGGAGGTTTGTCCACATCCTGGCGCCGGTGCCAGCCGAAAACGCTGTCGGTAACCAACCCCTCAGCAGAGGGTGTTCAAAACCGACAAGGAACCGTAGGGACCGATACTTCCTGGCCATCCTGGCCAGGCGCAGGGCAGGAAGCAGGCGCTGCCAAAGTTCCAGTGCTGGACCCACTATGGCCTCGGCCACCGGAAAGGCCTCCGCCGGAGAATCCTCGGTCCAGAATCTCCGTGGAGGGATACCTGGCCCGTTTGGAAGCGGGTTCGAGCTCCATCCCGTAGACTCCGAGATGAGCCAAGCAGTCCTAGGAAGGACGACGGGCTATCGTCCATTGGCTGACCTCCTGAAGACTCCAAGTCCAGTCGCTTGGAGAAGAAGGAGGAATCATCTTCGGACTCGGAAGAGTCCTCGAAGAGCTGCCTCTGGCCTGAACCACCCTTCACCTGCCGAGGTCGGTCGGGAGTGAGGGTAACTGACAGCCGATGGGGTAAACCCTTAGCCGACCGAGAATCCTTGGTCGGAGCCCCAATTGGTGGCTGTGGAGGCGGAGGTTCCACCGCAATCGGTGGAGCAGCTGGTTTTGGCCGAACAACCGGCCTGGGTATAGGCTCCTCGGGCAAGTCGAGGGGTTGTGTCGGCCGTTCCGGTGACAGCCACTTAATGGCCGGGGAAGGCGCCGGAGTCGGCTTATTCCCGGCCAGGAGGAGCTGTTGCAACATAAGGTCCTCGTACCGTCGACGTAATTTACGCCGAAGCCTCCCCTCATCCGAGGAGGAGGACGAGGACGAGCGGCGACGCCGCTATCATGTGTGCGAGACGAGACCGCTTATGACGGTGGGAACGGCTGGACTGCCAAGAGGTCCGTGACCGAGACCGAGAGTCCCGATTCCGGGTCGGTGCAGGAGGTGTCGGCCGGAACTCACACTCCTTTCGGCTCGGAAGGTCCATCCGAGGCTCCGGAACCGGAGGCACAGGCGAGCCCACGGATCCTCAACTCCTCCCGGGGAACCGGGAGAGGGTCTCGGCTGCTAAAGGCGACAGCCTGCTCAATGGGTCGGAAAATCTCGACTTCATCAGTGGGAGTCTCGGTCAACTGACCTGGACGGGACACCGTGAGGCCAGTGGCCGGCCGAGCGGTCGATCGGGCCGACGGTCGACGGCCCGGGAGAGGGACCTTTCCCGCCTCCCAAGAGCGTCGACGGAGGGACTTACCTTGTCCTTCTTTTGGACCGAGAAAGGTCCAGCAGACGAGGCCCTTCTCCTTTAGTGGAGAGGGACAGACAAAGCTCCTTAAAGGAAGCCGTGTAGGAAGAACCCAGAGAGCGGGATAAATGCCGCGCCAGGAAGATCGGCCAGCGCCGCTCCTCCTCTGGAGGCGACCATCCGCTCGAGCTGATCCGCCGAAGCTCGCGCCGGGACACCGCCTAACCGGGCCTCCTTGGACTTCACCGGAGGGAACGCTCTCGGGACGGCCCAGTTGCAATCGGGCAGCACGGTCTTCGGGCGATGGGCCGAGAAAAGATGAGCACAGGTCGCAAGCCTGCGGGTCGTGCTCAAGGCCTAAGCAGACACACGTGGAGTGTGGATCCGTCCGAGACATCTTCGCCCGCATGGGCATCTCCAAACCGAGTCGATTTATCCATCGCAGCCGCGAGGGATCAAGACTGAAGTCTTTGCAAAATATTATTTTTAAATCCGTAAACGGAGAAATAGGAACCAGTCACAAACGCAGAGCGTTAAGGAGGGAACCTGAGCTTCCAAGCGGTAAGGAAGATCTGGCGTCATGGGGCGGAGCCGAGAGTTATACCACCCGGGTGGGTGGGAGGAGCAAGCTTGAAGACCTTCCGGCAAGATTTAAAGCGGCAAGGATACTGCCAATGAGTGTGGATGAACAACATATCCATGTCCCTAGAAAGAAAAAATTACTCAGCTTAGTAATTGTGTTTCTTCTAATGGAGTCTTGCTGTATTCTGACAACTGCAGTTAGCTCCAGCCTTTGAAAACCCCTGAGAGTATAGGGTTAAATTTCTATGCGGGGCATAGAACGCTGAGCTCAAGCTCGGTTGAAGACTCTGTCTGCAGCACTTTGAATCCAAACTGTCAGATTCTTACGAGCTAAAAACTCACTGACCTATCAGAATGTGGAAATTGTAAAATTTCTACTAGCCAACTGGCAACTAACGGTCTAGGTTCCCAAAGGAAGACAAGTCAGGAAACCCAAAAACCAAACAAGCTTACAATTCACTGATATGTCTGGCAGAGGTAACAGCAACCAAAAACAGTTTTCCAAGTCAAGTACTTGAGCTCTGCTGAGGACATAGGCTCAAAAAGGGGTTGCATAAGCTGAGCAATGCAGACATTCAGATCCCAGGCAGGAGTAGTATCCCTAAAAGGAGGATTGGTATGAAGCAATCCTTTGAAAAATTTACAGAATATAGGACGCGATGACAGACAGGAAGGCTTTCCCACTGACAGAAAAGCAGAAACAGCTGACAAATATACCTTGAGAGTAGCTGGTCTGAGGCCTAGACCATTAAGATGAACCATATAATTAAGAACTGTAGACAATTCAGCAGTGTTTGGGGATATATGCTTCTTGGAACACCAAATGCTGAATCTTTTCCATTTGGAGTTGTAAGTTTTTCTGGTGGCATTCTTTCGAGAGGCTTTGAGAATGTCCAGAACCCCTTGGGACAGATGCAAATCTGCATATTCTAACTCTTCAAGAGCCATGCCTTAAGATTGAGGGACCGAAGATTGGGATACTAAATCCTCCCCTGAGATGAGGTTAACAGATTGCACTTCCTGGGGAGAGACAGGGGAAGATGGACTGCTAGGGACAGCAGCAGGGGATACCATGGCTGCCTGGCCCAGTCAGGAGCAATCAGAATTAGTCTGCAGGACTGCGACCTTATTTTGACCACAACTTTGAACAACAGAGGAAAAGGAGGGAAGGCATAGAGGAATTTCCCTTCCCAGTTCAGAACCAGAGCATCCAGAGGGACTGAGCCCAGTACTGGAGGTCTGCAACAGAAGAGAGGAAGTTGGTGATTGTCCGGGGCTGCAAAGAGATCCATCTCTGGAGTGCCCCACCTGGAAAAAAATCACTTCTAGCACCAGGGGATCCAGAGACCATTGGTGACAGCCCTGGGAGATTCTGCTCAGTGCATCTGCTATCACATTGTCCTTTCCCGGAAGGTGGACTGCAACTAAGGATGTCTGCAGAGAGTAAGCTAGAGACCACAGTTTCATGGCTTCCATGCACAAGGCCGTGGACCGAGTGCCTCCCTGCTTGTTGATGTACCACATGGTGGTGGTGTTGTCTGTCCTGACCTGTACCACTTTGTTCTGCACTGACTGAGAGAAGGCTTGCAGAGCCAGGAACACTGCCCTGAGCTCCAAAAGATTGATATGCAGGAGGGACTCTTGATGGGACCACTGTCCCTGGGCTGTAAGAGCCCCAAGATGGGCTCCCAACCCCAACAGAGAAGCATCTGTGGTAAGGACCACAGAGTGGGGCTGACTGACGAAAGGAACCCCTTGCCTGAGACTGTCCTGATCCTGCCACCATTGAAGTGCCTGGATCAGAGTCTGAGTCACTGGAACTAGTTTGGTAAGAGGATCCTTCTTTTGGGACCAGAAGGACCTCAGATGGAACTGAATGTCCCTCATTTGAAACCTGGCTCCTTGGACCACTGCTGTAGAAGCTGCCACGTGACCCAGAAGCTGAAGGAAATGCCTTGCTGGTCGAGAGACCAGAAGGCGGAAAGAGGAGGCCAGCTCTGAAATGGCTGTAACCCTCTTTATGAGAAGAAAAGCTCTTGCCTTGACTGTATCCAGTTCTGCTCCTATAAAAGTGAGAAACTGTACAGGTTCGAGAACTGACTTGGAAAGGTTGAGAAGAAACCCCAAGGAAGTGAGCACTTGCTGGGTAACTTGGAGGTCTGACTTGACTTGGTCTGGGGACTGTCCCACAATGAGCCAGTCATCCAGACATGGAAACATTGCAATCTTCTTCCTTCTTCCTTCTTAAAAAGGCCGCCACTACTGCCAGGCACTTTGTGAACACCCTTGGAGTTGATGTTAGGCCAAAGGGCATTGCTCTGAACTGATAATGGCCTGAAGGCAATTTGAACCTGAGGTACTTTCTGTGGGAGCACCTGATGGGAATGTGAAAACAGGCATCCTTGAGGTCCAAGGAGGCTAGCCAGTCCCCTGGCCTTACAGAGGGAAGAATTATTCCCAGAGTCACCATTTTGAACTTTGGTTTTAACAGATGCTTGTTCAGATATCTTAAATCCAGGATGGTCGCTACTCCCTGTCTTTTTAGGGTAAGGAAGTACCTGGAGTACAGACCTTTGGCCCTGTGTGGGTAAGGCACCTCTCTATGGCCTAGAGCCAACAGAGATGAAACCTCTGCTTGCAAGGCAAGGGATTCGGAGGTGCTTGCAGGTGGAAAAGATCTGGGCCTCAGCTTTGGAAATCTTTGAAGCTGAGGACCAGTCCTGGCTTACCACTTCCAGGACCCATTTGTCTGAAGTAACAGACTTCAGTCCTGGACTAAGTAAGCCAGCCTGCCTCCTACTAGTATGGGGGAGTCGACCCGGGCTGACACCTCAGGGTGTCTGCTTGGCAGAAGCCCTAGGCTGAGGGGTGGATGCAGCCTTGCTCATCCCCCTTCTGCCTCTCTCTCTAAAGAACCCCCTCTGGGAAAAGGAAGAAGAGGTCTGCGCTTGGTAGAAAGGCATATGAAAAGGCCTGCCCCTGCCCCTAGCTTGCTGCCTTTGAGGAGTTGCCTGCCTTTCCTTGACCTGTGCACTTCTGTAAGTGGTCCTGTATTCGTCCATTTTCTTCATGTAATTCTCTGTCTGCTCCCCAAAGAATTACCCACCACAGGGAAATCCATGGCCTTAGCCTGGGTGCCCTGTGAAAAGTTAGTACATCTGAGCCAAGCCATTCTCCAAAAAGCCACAGATGTAGCCATGGCTCTTGATGACACATCATTGGAGTCCACAGCAGCATGAAACTGAACCTTGGATGCCTCTATCCCATCAGCAGACACCCCCTCCAGCTCCTTGGCCATCGGGGGGAAGCCTGCTCAGCCAGTGCCAGTACAGTGTCCCATCTGGACTTCTGGTACGTGGCTGTATAGGCCATATAATTAGCCTGCCTGAGTCCCAAAGAGGATGCCATGTACTGTTTCTTTGCCATGGCATCCAACTTCCTGGAGTCTTTATCTTGGGGGTGTGAAGCCAAGGGAATGCCTGCCCTGTCACAGGCTGCAGCCTGCACTACCCCCAACATGGCTGCATTGCTGGTAAAGAAACTCTGTATCCAAGCCTGACAGAGTATACCTCTTGTCCATCCTTCTGTCCATAGGAGGTATAGAGTTAGAAGACTTTAGAATGTTTTGAGTCTGCTTCCCAAAAGACTTATGAAGGGGAACAGACAGTCTCTAAGACTCTGGGATATCCATCATTTCAACGAAGTCAGGCTCTTCTTGGTCCTGCACAGCCTCCTCCATAGGAAGCTGGAGGGTTCCTGCCACTTTCCTGTAAAGCAGAAAGTGGGAAGGGGACTCAGACAGCCTAGGAGGGGAAACACCAAAAGGTCTATCTGGGGATCTGTTCGGTTCTATAGACCCATCCAGACTTTTTAAGCACTCATCATCATAATCCTCACATTTTTCACAGTCCCCCTCCTCAAAATCTGGTTCATAAAAATCTTCAGGGGCATAATACTGAACTGGAGGAACCGACCCGAACCGAACCTACCAGCAGGGACGGATCGGTTGGAACGAATGAAAAGCGATTCCACAATCTGAATCGCTGGCAATTTCTTCCGCGGTCGGAACATGGAGTTCTGGATCAGAACTGGCAGATTTTTCCTTTCTTTTCCTTTTTGTAGGCACTGACCCCTCAGGATCAGCTCTCCTCTTGCCCGAAGAAGTATCGCCCTGGTCAGAGGTCACTCCTTCTGGTTCGGTGGTAACCGAACCAGGCTGGCCTTTCGGGTTAGTGGATTTCTCTGCCTCCTTCTCCCTAAGTCTACCTAATCTCTTATCCAGGGAAGACTTGGGAAAATTCTTACATATTTGGCAGTCTGAATCGAGGTGGTCAAACCCCAGACAGTAAACACAGGTGGTGTGGGGATCGGCCTTAGCAAAGACCTCCCCACACTCACTGCAGTGTTGAAACCCAGTGGGCCGGTTTTTTTTTTCTTGGGTTTCTCAGACGTGGCCAACCTAACCAAACTTGCCCTTTTTTCGGCAACCACCAGGCAAGACTCTCTTATCGGTTTCTAACCGTGTTACAGGTGTTTGAATAAAAATGCTAAAAACACGTTTTTTTTTTTTTTAAACCGATAAGAACCGGTAACCAAACACTAAAATGACTAAATCAAAAGACCTAAAGGATCAGTTCGGCTGAACCGATCGGGACTTTTACAATTTCCACAATCCAAAAACACTGTAAGTATTTACTGTACCGCAGACAGAATGAACCGAATCGCGGTAGAATAATTCGGAAAACTGAGACTTTAACAGACACTTTAACCGAGTAACAGGAGAAATCTCCAGAGCGACTGTTCAGTGAAGCGGAGTAAAGAATCTGACGGTTTGGATTCAAAGTACTGCAGACACAGTCTTCAACCGAGCTCGAGCTCAACGTTCTATGCCCTGCATAGAAATTTAACTCAATACTCTCTGGGGCAGTTCAAAGGCTGGAGCTAACTGCATCTGTCAGAATACAGCAAGACTTCATGTTGTTTGAAAAGGGGGTTCTTTCAGAAGTACCTGGCAATTGCTCATTTAAAGTAAAGGTAAAAATGTAATTTGTGGGAAATACAGTTGAGTGTGTCCAGGGATCAAGTGCACTGCCAGCTCCATTCTACACAAGTACAGTATGTGAGAAAAGGTTCAGCAGCTGCCATGGTTAAGGAGGCTCTGCTTGCCCCATCCTAATCATTCCTAAGGCAAAGATGAAATTAATCAGTAAGCACAGAATCCAAGCGTCTCCGTAAATATAAACAAGATTTAAGATCCTTGCATGGGTACAACGCACCACATTTCTTAAAGCTTGTTTAAGATGTTAGTAAGTAATCTGGTGCATAGGAAATTGGAATGTTAACACTCAGGTTTGCATGACACAGAAAAACTTATAAAAGCAGAAGGCATCATGCTACCATGAGGACTAGCGTCTGGGAATGGACTCTGGTCGCAGTGCTGAGAGGTAGGCCAGGCAGTGCACCTTGGCCGGGAGGGGGTGCTGGCACCAGGTTCTGGCGTGCAGTGACCCCTGCAGGCAGGTCAGGCAGCTTGCCTCCTTCTACAGGCGCATACAGTAACGTCGAGGTTGTAGGGCATAGCTCACACCAATGTGAAGAAGGGAGGCTCAAGAGAGAAAACGGGGGAGAAAAATCGCCCTGCCATATGGATGATGTTGAAATCACCAGAACAGGGTGCATCCCTGATTAACAAGGTACATCCTAGCAGACAGCAAGGGAAGGGGGACAGAAAAACCGGCATGAAAAGAAAAAAAAAAAAAAAAAGAGAAAGGTATTGTAAAGCTCTGGAGTTTTCCCAATAGTGACACAAGCATGGTTCATTATTCTGCACATGATCAAAGGATTTGCTGGACCCTTCCATTGCAATGTTGATATCCTGGTGAAGAAAAATCTTCCTGAACATGCACTTGGGAGGTTTATGCAGACCTAACAAGTAACTCACTCCCCTAACAAGTACTAGGGATAAAAAAGAGAGTTGAAATTAAAATTACATACTCATCGTAGTTCTTGATCTTCTAGGAATATCTTCACCACTGATTCACACTAATGGGTCTGAACCAGAGGCACTAGGCCCCCATGGGAGCCAGAACTTTTTAGGACAGCTGGTGCTGAGGTAAGCTGCGTGCACACATGGCACCATGAAACTGGATAGTGCTGCATGGCTTACCTTGGCACCAGCCCTAAACCACCTGGGTATCATTTTTTTTTTGTTTGTTTAACTGAGAAGGTGCAGTATAACCGAACTAGCACTTATGCACTAAACCTAAGGGCATAAGATAGCCCTGATGACCCGTGTAAGAAGGGTCAACAAACCAGTAACAGTGTCTTCAAAGCCCAAACCAAGAACATGGTGGACTGGAGTAAGCCGGGGGATAGCGGGTGGATGTGTGAATCAGTGGTAAAGATACTCCTAGAAGATCAAGAATTATGTTGCATACTTAATTTTCATATCTAACAGGACTCAGTCTTTACCACTGATTCAGACTAACAGGTCAGACTACAAAGCTCCGACAAAATCCCCCGGACCAGGGCGGTAGGAGCTGAAGTTCGCTCAGGACAGAAGTCCCTTAAGGACAGTCCTGCCAAAGGTGACATACTGCCTGGCATGGACATACAAGGCACAGTGCTTAACAAAAGTGTGCACTGTGCTCCAAGACACAGCTCTGCAAATACCACCAACAGGCACAGAGCAAATCTCTGCCAAGGATGTGCCAACTGCTTGGGGGCATGTACCTGACCTTGCAGCTTGAACTGCGCCATGGTATGGCAGTAGCATAGATAGCTCACAATCCAGGCAACAATGCACTTGGTTGTCACAGGCTGACCCTTTTCAATTGGGATCAAAGGAGATTAACAGCTGTTTGGATTGCCTTAAGTCCTTAGTTATGTTCAGACCCTCTTACCATCCAAAGAATGGAGTGCATTCTCCTTCATTCTGGAATTTAGCAAAGTAGGTAGGCAGCACAAGTGGCTGATTCAGATGGACCTCTGACACTACTTTGGGAAGGAACTTAGTGAGTGTGTGGAGAACTACCTTGTCCTTGTGCAAAACAGTATAAAGGGGATCTGTGACCAAGGCATGGATTTCAGATATTCTGTAAGCAGAGGTGATGGCCACAAGAAAAGGTGCTTTCTAAGTTACAAACTTAAGCTTACAGGTTCACAAGCTCATGGCACACAGAGAACCATGACTGGGACGTCAACATACCAGGGTACACAATCTACAGGAGGGACAGGGAGGGAAGAAGAGGAGGAGGAGTAGCTCTCTATGTAAGGGAAGGGATCAAAGCAACAGAGCTAAAGGCTAAACAGGGAGGAAATGAGGCACTGTGGGTCACCCTGGAGAATGGAAATGGCTCCACAATCCGCACAGGGGTTGTATACAGACCCCCATCTCAGGGGAAGGAAATGGACAAGGAAATGATGGAAGGCATCCTTGGGATGGCAGAGAAATACAGGTTACTCACCTGTAACAGGAGTTCTAGGAATGGTATATGTTGTTCATACACACTGTCTGGCAGATTCCTTGCCGCTTTAAATCTTGCGGAAGGTCTTCAAGCTGGCTCCTCCCACCCACTTGGTGGTAAAACTCAGTTCCTCCATGGCAGGATCTAGCCGCTGGAAGCCAGGTTGTCGGCTCGAAAGCCGAGGTCGAGAAACAGATGAACAACATATACCATTCCTAGAACTCCTGTTACAGGTGAGTAACCTGTATTTCTAGGGACATGGATATGTTGTTCATCCACACTGTCTGGCAGACTCCTAGCAGTTCTCCAGGAGGAGGGAGGCAAGGCACACACCCCCTACTTGGGAAATAAAGACTGGAGAACCGAGGCCCCAAAACCAGCATCCCGGCGTGACTCAAGGTCGATGTGGTAGTGGGTGATGAAGGTGTGTGCTGACTTCCAGGTAGCAGCCCTGCAGATTTCCTGGATAGGGACATCCCTGGAAGCAGCCACCGACGCAGCGGTATGGCGGGTAGAATGAGCTCTTATCCCTCGGGGAGGCTCCATGCCCGCCAACCTATAGCAGAGATCTATGCAGGAGGTGACCCACCTGCCTATCGTCCGCTTGGCTGCAGGTCTTCCAGGTGCGGCTTCAGCGTATGTGACAAACAGCTGGCGAACCTCTCCCCGAACTTCAGCCGTCTGCTCCTTATAATAAGCGAGCGCTCTTCTAGGGTCCAAAGTATGGAGCCTATATTCAGCCTCCGAGGTGTGATTGGGGTAGAACACTGGCAGAGTTAACACCTGGTTAAGGTGAAACTCCGACACCACCTTCGGAATGAATTTCAGGTGGGGGCACAGGACAACCTTGTCCCTGTGGAAAACCAGATAAGGAGACTCGATGGAAAGCACCTGGAGCTCTCCCATCCTTCTGGCTGACGTGATAGCCACCAAGAAGGTGGTCTTCCATGACAGGTGAGAGATGTCACACCTGTGCATCGGTTTGAGTGGCTTGCCCATGAGCTTAGCCAATACCAGCAATAGATCCCACGGAGATGGAGGTTCTCGCACCGGAGGGGATATGTGATCAAGGCCTTTGAAAAAGCTCCTGACCACATTCTCCTGCGCCACTGACTGCTTCCCGGCCCGCGCCCGGTAAGCAGAGATGGCTGCCAGGTGCACCTTAAAGGTCGTCGACCGAAGCCCTAGCTGAGAAAGGGACCACAGGTAGTCCAGAATGCTTGCCAAGGAACAGGAGGAAGGGTCCAGGCCCTTGCCCGGACGCCAAATGGAAAATCTCTTCCATTTGAAGGCACAGCATTTTCTGGTCGACTCCTTAAGGGATGCCTCAACGACATTGAGGACCTCGTCTGAAAGACCCAAGGCCTGGAACTCTAGCCAATCAGAAACCAGGCCGTCAGGTGCAGGGATTGAAGGTCCGGATGGAATACCTTCCCCTGATTGACTGAGATCAGGTCCGGGCGGGCTGGAAGCCGCCTCGGGAGCCTGGAGCTGAGACTGAGGAGATCTGGATACCGGAACTGGTGGGGCCAGTCTGGGGCTACCAGAATCACCTGCACCTTGTCCCTCCTCGCCCTGAGAAGCACCTTGTGGATCAAGGAAAATGGGGGAAAGGCGTAGAAGAGGCCCGGGGTCCACGGCCTTGAGAAGGCATCCCCCTGCAGCGAGCCCTGCTGAGGGGGCAGGCATGAAACAGTCTCAGCTTCGCATTCTCCCTGGAGGCAAACAGGTCCACCTGAGGCATACCCCAGTGGGAGAACAGATCTTGTACTACCTCCGGCAGGACAGACCACTCGTGGGACACAGTCCCTATCCGGCTTAGGGCATCAGCCAGGGTGTTGGAGGCTCCTGCCACATGAATGGCGAGGAGATCCGCCTCCAGGCTGCGCACAATTGACCAAATGCGGAGAGCTTCCCTGCACTGGGGCATGGAGCGCGTCCTGCCCTGGCGGTTTAGGTAGTACATGATTGTGGTATTGTCCATCTGGACCTGAACCACTTGACCCCGTAGAAACAGAGCGAAGGCGGTGAGGGGCTAGACGGACCGCTAGAAGCTGCAGCAGGTTGATATGGCATCGGGACTCTGGAGGGGACCAGAGGCCATACGCTCCCAGATGGGCACTCCAACCCATCCGAGAGGCATCGGTTGATAGACCGTCGGCTCGGGGCGGACAAACGGGATGCCCTCCTGCAGATGTGCTGGAATGGTCCACCACTGGAGAGCGTTCCACATCCCTTGGGTCACTGTCACTAGCTGATCCAGCGGATCGAAGTGCTGTGACCATTGGCTGGCCAGTCCCCATTGAAGGGGATGCATGTACCAGCAGGCCCAACAGACCACGCTGGTGCAGGCCGCCATAAGGCCCAGGAGGCGCAGGAAGTCCCGGGCAGGGGCGCAATTGCCCAACCTGAAATGACTGGGCAAAGGAGGAAAGAACCTCGGCCCTGTCCAGCGGGAGCCGTGCTCTGGCTCATAGAGAGTCGAGCTCTGCCCCGATGAATTGTATCACCTGCTTTGGCACGAGTTACGACTTGGCCTCGTTGATGAGGAGGCCAACCTGAGAGCAAACCTGGAGGGCCAGATTTCTGGACCGCTCCACCTCCGCCCTAGAGGGGGCTGCAATCAGCCAGTCATCCAGGTAGGGTATACCGGACCTTCGCGCCACAGAGGAAAGCTATCACCACTGCCATGCATTTGGTAAAGACCCTGGGAGCTAGGGAAAGGCCGAAGGGCATGGCCTGGAACTTGTAAAGGGATCCCTCCGCTCTGAAGCGGAGGAATCTCTGGTGGGACGGACGGATTGGGACGTGAAAGAACACGTCCTGAAGGTCCAGGGAACAGAACCACACGCCTCATTCCAAGGATGGGATTATCTGAGCCAGAGTGACCATCCTGAAGGTCTGAGACCTAGGAACCTGTTCAAGTCGTGCAGGTCGAGAATGGGGCGCCAGCCCTCGTCCGCTTTGGGACCAGAGTACCTGGACACAAACCCCAGGTCTGGAGGAGGATCCGCCACCTTCCTGATCACCTCTTTTTCGAGGAGCAGGGCAATATCGGCTCGGCAGGCCGACAGAGAGGCTGCGGACCCCGTGGCCCCCCGAGGGGCGACGGCTCGGAAGGGTGGGGCCTGCTCGAACTCCAGAGGCAGGCCCTTTCCTACCACCTCCAACACCCAGCGGTCCGTGGTGATAGCGAACCAGGTGGAAAGGAAGTGGCGGAGCCGTCCCCCCACGGGGGGAACCCAGCGGGGAGTGATGAGGCTGGGGGCGACACCACTCAATCCGTCACTGGGCAGGCTTGGAGGAGGGACCGGCCGAGGGAACTCCTGGGCCTTTACCTCCCTGCTTCCTATTGGAGGACGCCACGGGCTTGGGTTTGGGATGCCAAGCCCCAGTCTCTTGGCCCTGGTGCTGGTGATGCTGGTCCGGACGTGCCGCAGGCGCAGAAGGGCGAAAGGACTTATGCTGCTGCTGTCGGCAGCCTTTGTCCTTCTGGGCGGAGGTGACCGAGTCCAGTGCGGCATTGGACTTTTTGATCTGCTGGAGGTGACCTTCCACTCCAGGGCCGAAGAGGTCAGTCCCCAGGAAGCGGACATCCGCCAATTTGTGCTGGGTATCCACCGCGAAGGTGGATATCCTCAGCCATGCTCTGCAGCGCATGGCCACCGCGGCCGCAACCAATCTGGCACAGGAGTCTCCTATGTCCAGAGCCGTTTGGAGCTGCTGCTTAGCCACTGCCCTATCCTGGTCCCGCACCTGCCGGACCGTGGTCTGCAGGTCGGCCGGGACATAAGGGATCACCTCATCCAGGGAGCCCATGAGGGTGTGGGAGAAGTGTGCCATCAGCACGGCTGAGCTGGCCTGGCGGAGGCCAAGGGACGTGAGGTGTACACCTTGCCCGGCGTAGTCCAGCTTTTGGACTCTTGTCGGGGGCTTGTCCACGCCCCTAGCATTCCCATAATATCAGAAACGCTGTTGGTGACCAACCCTCGACAGAGGGTGTTCCAAACCCGGCAAAGAGCCGGAGGACTGCATACTTCCTGGCCATCCCACGGGCGAGGGGAAGCAGGCCGCTGCCAAAGCTGGGCCAACAATGGCTTCCAGCCACCGAAAGGCCTGGGGGAATCCCTCGGTCCAGTATCTCCATCAGGGGATACTTGGCCCATTTGGACATGGGCTCGAGCTGCATCCCGGTGGACTCCGAGATGAGCCGAAGCAAACCCATGAAGGACAATGGGCTTTCGTCCAACAACTGGCCCATGGAGGACTCCAGGTCAGCAGGCCTGGAGAACAGGAAGGAGTCGTCGTCGGACTTGGAGGAGTCCATGAAGAGCTGCCTGGGGCCTGAGCCACCCTCCACCTGCCGTGGATGGTCAGGAGTGAGGGTGACCGACAACCTGTGGGGCAGGCCTTGACCCAACCGAGAGTCCTTGGTCGGTGCCCCTGATTTCGGTTGTGGAGGCGGAGGTTCCACCACAATCGGTGGGGCAGCTGGTTTCAGCCAAACAACCAGCCCAGGCTTGGGCACCTCGACTACAGACAGCGAGGGTTGTTGACGCTCAGGTGACAGCCACTTGATGGCCAGGGAGGCGGCAGTGAAGCTTGTTCCCAGACAGAAGTAACTGCTGCCACATCAGGTCCTCGTAGCATCGACGCACTTTGCGCGAAGCCTCTCCTTCCGAGGAGGAAGATGAGGACGAAGGCAGAGCCGCATACTCGGTGCCGAGACCGAGACCGCCGATGTTGGCGGGATCGGCTGGACCGAGACGAAGTCCGAGACTGAGACCGAGATCCTCGGTGTTTCCGAGGACGGGTCTGGGAAGGAACGGGGGACACCCGCTCTTACCTCGGCTCAGAAGCCTTAATCGGGGACTGCTGCAGCAGGGGCGCAGGCAGATCCTCGGTCTCCACCGGGGGAATCGGTGAAGAAGGGTTGTTGGCCTCACCAGTCGACAGCCCGTCTGATGGGTCGAGAAAAATCTCGACTGCATCGATGGGTGTCTCGGCCGGCTGGCCTGACGGGACGCTGCGGAAGCTTATGCCTAGCCGCAACCTCGACCAAGCCGACAGTCAGCTGTCTGGGAAGGAGACCTCTCCGGCCCCACAAACACCAATGATGGGACTTACCTTTGAGTCCTTCTTTTGGACCGAGAGGAATGTCCTGATGGCCCCTCTCCCTTCGTGGAAAGGGATTGGCAAAGTTCCTTGAACAAAGCTGAATACGAGGTATCCAGAGAGAGTGGGATAAATGCCGCGACCGAGGAAGAGGATGATGCAGCCTGGGCCACCTCCTCCTTGAGCACGATCATCTGCTCGAGTTGCTCAGCCAAGCCAGCCACCGCAGTAACCGCCCAACGGGCCTCCTTCGACTTAACCGGCGGGTAGCGCTTCTCAGGGCGCCCAAGCTGTAACCGGGCAGCGTGGTCCTCCAGGACATTACCAAAATGAACGGTATGACTCGCGAGGCCCGCGGGTTGTGTTCTAGGCGAGGCAGTAGACGCATAGTGGAGTGCGGGTCCGCCCTGGACATCTTCTGCCCACAAGGGCACCGCTGAAATCCGGGAGTCGATTTGTCCATCGCAGCCGCGAGGGAGAAAGATGACTGAAGTCTTGAAAATTTTAAAATGAGTTTCGGGTAACCGAAGAATTAGGATCCAGTCTATCACGCAGAGCGTTAAGGAGGGAACCTGAGCTTCCAAGCAGTAAGGAAGATCTGGCGGCCATGGGGCGGAGCCGAGTTTTACCACCCGGTGGGTGGGAGGAGCCAGCTTGAAGACCTTCCGCAAGATTTAAAGTGGCAAGGAACCTGCCAGACAGTGTGACGAACAACATATCCATATCCCTAGAAAGGGAGACATTGCTGATGGGGGACCTGAATATGCCAGATGTTGACTGGAGCACCTTTGCTGCAGCCACATCCAAGAGCAGGGCCATTCTCGATGCCCTACAGTGGGCATGCCTCAGACAGCTAGTTTTGGAACCCACTCGGGAGAGAGCAATCTTAGACCTGGTACTCTCAAATGGGGACGGAGAGAGGATCTCTGATCTTGAAGTGGGTAGCCATCTGGGAACAAGCGATCAGCAAACAGTGTGGTTCACGATAAACTTAGCTGTACAGTCAAGCCACACAAAAGTGAAGGTACTGGACTTCAGGAGGGCTGATTTTGTCAAAACAGGAGAGTGCCTCAGAAAAGCACTAGCAAACAGGCAAGAAGGTGGGGTGGAGCAACAATGGGAAAACATCAAAACCGCCATCACAGAGACAACAGGCCCTTGTGTGAAGCAAACAAATCAAAATGAAAGAAAAAAACACTATGGTTCTCAAAAGAAGTGGTGGGGAAGGTAAGGGAGAAAAAGATAGCATTCAGGAAGTAAAAGGAAACACAGAAGGAGCAGGACAGAGAACTGTACCAGTTAAAACAGAAGGAAGCGGGTAAGGCAGTCAGAATAGCAAAGGCCCAAACCGAGAAAAAGATAGCCAACTCAGTTAAGAAGGGAGATAAATACAGGTTACTCACCTGTAACAGGAGTTCTAGGAATGGTATATGTTGTTCATACACACTTATTGGCAGGTTCCTTGCCGCTTTAAATCTTGCCGGAAGGTCTTCAAGCTGGCTCCTCCCACGAACCCGGGTGGTAAAACTCTCGTCTCCGCCCCATGACGCCAGATCTAGCTTCATTGGAAGCCAGGTTGTGCGTCAAGCTGGAGGTTGAGAGTCAGGGATGAACAAATATATACCATTCCTAGAACTCCAAGTTACAGGTGAGTAACCTGTATTTCTAGGGACATGGATATGTTGTTCATCCACACTTATTGGCAGACTCTAGCAGTTCTCCGGGAGGAGGAGGCAAACACCCTACTTAGGTAGAAAGACTGAGAACCGAGGCCCCACCAGCACCCTGAGCTGCCACTCCAAGGTTGATGTGGAAGGGGAACGGTAAAGCCTAAGCCTGGGCAGAAGCCCCATGGATATCCTGGACCAGAGTATCCTCGGAAGCAGCACCGAGTGCAGCGGAAGGACGGTAAAATGAGCGCTTATCCCTCTGGGAGGCTCCATGCCAGCCCTCTTGTAGAGACCCATGGGTGACCCACCCGCCTGTCAGTCCACTTGGCTGCAAGTCTGCCAGATGCGGCTTCACAAGATGATAAACAGCTGGCTTAACCTCTCCTGAACCTTGCTTTATGCCGCCCCTAGGTAGGTGAGGCTTAAACAGGTTCCTGTGGAACCTGTATACAGCCTCCGGAAAGTGTGAATGGGATAAACCCCTGCAGAGGTACCCTGAAGGGAAGACTCTGCCACTGCTCGGAAGGACTTCGGTGGGCGAGGACAACCCAGTCCCTGTGGAAGACCGATAGGGAGATTAAAGGAGCGCCTGAACTCCCCACCTTCTGGATGGCTGTGGCCCCAAGAAGGTGTTCTTCCACAACAGGTGGGGGAACCTGCACCTGTGCAAAGGTTCGGATGGCTTGCTCATGAGCTAAGCCCATACCAGCAAGGATCCCACAGAAACGGGGATACTCTCCCAAAAAGGGGAGGCGTGATCGAGGCCTAGAAGTGCCAGATCACCTTCTCTGCACCACCAACTGCCTCCCGGCCCGCACCCGGAAGACAGGGGTGACCCGCAGAAGCACCTAGAGGGTCATCGGCCGAAGCCCTGGTTTAAGGATGGACCGCAGATGGTCCAGAATGCTCACTCAGGGACGGGGAAGGGCACGGCCCTATCACATCATCAAAAGGGAGAACTTCTCCCAGAGGACGAGCATCTTGGCTGACTCCTTAGCAGGACACCTCGAAGGTCGAGGACCTTGCCAAAAGACCCTAGGCCTGACCCCTAGCCGCAGAGGGTCGGCCTACAGGTGCAGGGATTGAAAGTCCAGATGGATAACCTTCCCCTGAAAAAGAAGACAGGACCGGGCGGACTAGAGGCCGCCCCGGGAGCCTGGGGCTGAGACTGAGGAGAGCTGGATACCAGAGCTGGCAATCCAGTCTGGGGCTACCAGCATCACCTGCGCCAAGTCCCTCCTCGCCTTGCCCGTAGGTCAAGGGAAATGGGGGAGAGGTACGGAGGGGCCCGGGGTCCGTGGCCCCGATGGCATCCCTTGCAGCGGGCCTTGCTGAGGGGCGGGCAAAAAAACAGTCTCAGCCTCGTATTCTCCCCGGAGGGAAGAGGGAGAAGATCCTGTGCTACCTCCGGCAGGGGAGACCACTCATGAGGCGCAGCCTATGCCCGGCTTACGGCAGCAGCTAGGAAATTGGCCCTGCCATCAAATGGCTGGGAACCCTCGACTGCCCAAAAATTCCATGCAGAGAACCTCCTTGCACCGAGACAAGGGGATCGACCGAACCTGTCGGGTAGGTAGCACATGGTCGTGGTGTTGTCCTACTTGGACTTAGACCACTAGACCCCGTACAAGCGGAGCGAGCGGTGCAAGTTAAGCGGACCGCCTGTGCTCCAGCGAGCAGGAAGGGCATCAGGACTCCGAGAGGACCAGAGGTGAAGCACTTGTATTCCCCTGGATGGGCACCCCACCCATCCGAGAAGCATCGGTCGGAGAAGACCGCCGACTCAGGGCGAATGAACAGGATGTTCTCCTGCCGATGGAATGGCCCAAAGGGAACGTTCTCTTAACTCCTGGCCTGTAGTCACGAACTGGTCCAAGGACGCAGCGCTGACCTCTGGCTGGCCCCTCCCACTAAGGGAAGGCCGCCCTGAGGCCCAGGAGGTGCAGGAGGTCCTGGCAGGACAGAATTACCCGCCAACCCGACTGGGTGCGGGAGGAAGAACCTCAGCCTGTCCGCCTTCCGGAGCCGAGCTCGACTCAAGAGTCAGTGTTAGTCCCAAGATAGTTTCACTGCTAAGGCACGAGTTCCCACTTTGCCCTGAAACGGGAGACCAGTCTGCCTTCCGGTGGGTTACATCCGGACCCTTCAGTGCCACAGAGACTGCTGAGCAAAAGAAGAGCCTGACTAGGAACTCGTAAGGAGATCCCCCGCTAAGAAGGGGTGGTGCCTCCCAAGAAACGGATGGAACGAGGAATAGGCACATCCTGGAGACCCAGGAAACAGCCACACGCCATGTTCTGAGGATGGAATATCTGAAGTAGAAAGACCATCCAGGCGGGCGGGAGAATCGGCATGAGCCCCCGTCCGTTTGAGGCCAGGAATACCTGGACACGAACCTGGGGTTGAAAAAAGGGGGGGGGGGTCTGCAGCCTTCCTGATCACCTCTAACTAGAGGGCCAGGCATGTCGGAACGACCGACACAGAGGCAGTGGACCCAAGATCCCATGGGGCAATGGCTCAAAAGGGGAAACCGCTCGCAATCTGCGACAGGATCTACCCAAATACCCAGAACGAGGTGCGGAGCCATCCCCATGGGGAAACTCGGCTGGGACGACAGGGTCAAGCAGTCCCCTTGGCCTGTCACTAGCAGGCTTGAGGGGGAGGAGGCGAGGGGCCCTTGGTTCCTGCCTCCCTGCTTCATTTTGGAGGAAGACGCTGGACTGCAACAGCCGCCCATGCATGTGCCTGCTGGCCCTTATGTTGGGCCGGGGTGAGCCGAGGGCCTAGGGGGCAAGGGCTTTATGAAGGCTGATGGCTGCCCTGACCCTCCGGGCGTAGAGTGACCGAGTCCGGAGTGGCATCGACTTCTCGGGCCCCTGGATATGACCCTCTACTCCAGGGCCGAAAAGGTCAGTCCCCAAGAAGGGAATGTCTGCCAACTCGTGCTGGGTTTCCAAGGAAAAAGAGGATAACCTCAGACACGCCCTGCAGCCGCCACCGATCTGGCACAGGAGTCACCCAGATCCAGAGCCGTCTGGAGCTGTTGTATTGCCACCGCCCTACCCTGGTCCCATACCCGCTGGACCGTGGTCCGCAGATCGGCCGGGAGATGAGGCAGAACCTCGTCCAGGGTGCCCAGAAGGGCGTGGGAACAGTGTGCCATAAGAGCCGCCGAGCTGGCCTGACGGAGGCCTAGGGAGGACGCAGCGTAAACCTTGCGCCCGACGTAGTCCATCCTTTTGGACTCTTTGTCAGGGGGTCTATCGACGCCCCAGCATTTCCAAGACATTGGAAAACGTCATCGGTGACTACCCCTCAGCAGAGGGGTGCCCGAGAAACCGGCAGAGAACCGACAGGGACAGGGTACTCTCTGAGCCACCCTGGCCAAGCGCAGGGGTGGAAGAAGGCCGCCATAGCTCCAGGGCTGGGCCCCGATAGCCTCAGCCACCGGGAAGGCCTCCGAGGGAGAACCCCGGTCCAGAATCTCCGTAAGGGGTAAGGTGCCCGCTTGGAGACGGCTCAGCTGCATCCCACATTGAATTCTGAAATGAGCTGAAGCAGACCCTCAAGAATGATGGGCAATGCCCACGGAATGTTCCCTGGGAAGACCCCGGGTCCTCCATGCTAGGGAAACATAGCAGGAGCTCGCCCAAGCTCCAAAGGGTTCGCAAAGCTGCAACAGAGGCCCGAGGCACTCTTCGCCTCACCGGGGCAGGCAAGAGTGAGGGGACCGAGTGACCTGAAGAACAGGTCATGGTCTGGCCTGAACCCCGCCGAAGGCGGAGGGGCAGCGAGGGTCGGACGAGCAACCGGCCCTGGAGAGGGCTCCTCGACTAACTTGAACAGCTGCCGACCGAGCGGTGGCTGCTTGCTATCCGGAGAATGAATCAGGGTCGATTGATCCCCGGACAACAACTGCTGTCGACACATAAGTTCGTCGTAACACCGACGCCAACGGGCGTTAAATCGCCTCCTCATCCGAGGAGGGGGACGAGGAAGAATGGCAAGCTACTTAACTCGTGCCCCACCGAACGAGATCGGGATGAGCGTGCCAGACCGAGAGGTTGACCGGACCCAAACTCGGGGACTGAGGGTGGTTTGGGAAGGAGCGGGACACACCCGCCTCCCTCAGCTCGGAAGAAAGAACTCCGAGGGCTGTCGACCAAGGAACGGATAGACCTCAGCCTTTCCGCTGGAGGCGGAGGGATGGCGCACCAGAAGACCACCAAAGACGGGTCGAGAGACTTGACAACGCCTCACGGGGACCTGGCTGGCTGACCTGATGGGGACACCATGAGGCCAGTGGCCGAGCCGCATCCCTCATCAAGTCGAGCTGGCCAGCCAATGAGGGAGGGGAGAGTTCCCGCCCCGCCGACGAGAGACCCTCGCTCATGCCCTTTAGCTTAGGCCGAGCGGCAGGGCTCCAGGGTCCCTCTCCCTGAGGGAATGACGCAGCCCTTGAACGGTTGCATGAGTTGAACCCAAGGAGAGCGGATAAGCGCCGCAACCGAGGTGGGGGGGAACTACTTCTCCCCAGCAGGATCAAACTGCTGAGAAACAGTCAAGCGACACCCGCCGGTCCTGCGGGAATTCTGGAGCGGAAAAACTACCGATGTCCGAGACTCTCGATCCGGCTAAGGCGCTGGTCTCCAGAGAGCTGACCAAAGGGCAGAACAGAAACTGCAAGCCTGAGGATCGGATCCAAGTCCAGGCAAAAACGACGTGAATGCTAGTCTCTTCTGGAGAAACTAACCGCGCCTCTCGGGGCCGGAAAAGGACTGAGCCATCGCCGTAGCGAAGAAGAAAAGAACGAAGTTTCAAAAAGACACTTCCAATGATTTCGAAGACCGAAATTTTCAGGAACCAGTCGAAAATGCAGAGCTCAGGAGGGAACCTGAGCTTCCAGGCGGTAAGGAAGATCTGGCATCTGCGGTGGAGCCGAGAGTTTTACCACCCGGGTGGGTGGGAGGAGCCAGCTTGAGGACCTTCCGGCAAGATTTAAAGCGGCAAGGAACCTGCCAATAAGTGTGGATGATCCATGTCCCTAGAATAGTCCTTTCACAGAAGAAAGGGTTCTGAAAGAACTCCTAAAACTGAAGGTGGACAAAGCAATGGGGCCAGAAGGAATTCACCCCAGAATTCTGAAAGAATTAAGCAGAGAACTAGTGACACCGCTGACTACCCTTTATAACAAATCATGGGAGGACGGTGTGGTACCTGAGGACTGGAAGAAGGCTGATGTGATTCCCTTCACAAAAGCTGGAGCGAGACAGAGGCAGGAAACTACAGACCTGTCAGTTTTACCTCTGTGGTAGGGAAAGTGATGGAATCACTTCTGAAGGAAAGAATTGTTGAGTACCTAGAGGCCAGTGGGGCACAGGACCCAAGGCAGGATGGGTTCACAGCGGGAACGTCATGTCAGACCAATCTAATTGATTTCTTTGACTGGGTGACCAAAGAAGTAGACCAGGGAGGGGCTGTGGACATGGCCTACCTAGAATTTAGCAAGGCATTTGACACAGTCCCACACAAAAGATTAGAAGTCAAATTAACCAGCCTGGGAGTGGGTCCCAGGGTGGTAGCCTGGGTAAAACAGTGGCTGAACAACAGGACACAGAAGGTAATTGTAAATGGAGTCCACTCTAGAAAGAGGGGTTACTAGTGGGGTACCGTAGGGTTCAGTACTGGGTCCAGTCCTTTTAATGTCTTTATAAGTGACATTGCAGAGGGACTGAAGGAAAGTATGCCTCTTGCAGATGATACAAAGATCTGCAACAGAGTTGATACACAAGGAGGCATGGAAAGGATGAGAAGGGGCTTGGCAAGGTTGAGGAATGGTCAGAAGTATGGCAGCTTGATTCAATGCAAAGAAGTGCAAAGTAATGCACCTGGGAAACAAAAACCTAGGGAAGATTACACAATGGGGGGTAGTAACAACAACAAAATGGAAAGGTGCTTGGGGCAATCATAACAGATGACCATAAGGTTGGCAAGCAATGTGGAGAAGGCGGTAGAGAGGGCTGGGGGGATACTGGGATGTATAGGGAGAGGCATCACCAGCAGAAAACAGGAAGTTGTTATCCCCCTGTACAGACAGTTAGTGAGAACCCATCTGGAGTACTGTGTCCAGTTCTGAAGACCCCATCTCCGCAAGGACATAGACAGGATGGAGGCAGTTCAGAGGAAGGCAACTAAAATGGTGCAGGGTCTGCAAGAGAAGCCATAAGAGGAGAGGCTAAAGGAGCTTAATATATCTTGAGGAAAGGAGGGAGAGGGGGGACATGATAGAAACGTTTAAGTACCTCAGTGGAATCAACTAAGTCCAAGAGGGTAGCATCTTTCAGAAAAAGAGATGTGCAAGAACAAGGGGACACAATTTGAAGATAGAGGGGGGACGGCTCAGGGGCAATGTGAGGAAGTATTTTTTCACAGAGAAGGTGGTGGATGCATGGAACAGCCTTCCTGAGGAGGTTTTGGGGTCTAAAACTGTGGGAGAACTCAAGAATGCATGGGACAGACATAAGGTAATTTTTGTGGGGGGTAGGAAGAAATAGGCTGTTGGTTAAATAGGATCTGCAGCTTATCCTCTAGGTAGGGAAATGGGCAGACTAGGTGGGCCAAGCGGTCCTTATCTGCTGTCAAAGTCTATGTTTCCATGTTTCTATGTAACAAAGTCCAAGAGGATAGCATCTTTCAGAAAAAGAGATGTGCAAAAACGAGGGGTCACAATTTGAAGATGGGGGGGGGGGGACAACTCAGAGGTAATGTGAGGAAGTATTTCTTCACAGAGAGGGTTGTGGATACATGGAACAGCCTTCCTGAGGAGGTTGCAGAGTCAAAAACAGTGGGGGAATTCAAGAATGCATGGGACAGACATAAGGCAATTCTAGTGGGGGGTAGGAGGAAGTAGGCTGTTGATTAACTAGGACCTGCAGCTTATCCGTTAGGTAGGGAAATGCGCAGACTAGGTGGGCCAAGCAGTTCTTATCCGCCGTCAGATTCTATGTTTCTATGTTTCAGGTTGCTAGGGGCTCAAAGGGTTTGTGGGTGAGCAAATCCAGCACAAGGTTGATGTCCCAGGCAACCACTGGCTTCCTGATGGGAGGCCTTGTGTGTAAAATGCCTTTATGGAATCTCTTGAAGTGTGGCAACTATGCCAGGTAGAGGGTATTGATGGGCTTGTGATATGCAGAAATAGCACACAAGTGGCGAATGACTGTGGAATACTGCAAGCCAGCATCAAAAAGGTCCAGCAAGTACTCCACAACCTTGCCAGGTGGGCACTGAAAGGGATCCATGTGAGTTTTGGCATACCAAATGGAAAATCTTTTACATTTGGCTTAGACCCTCTGAGATACCTTATACCTGTTCACTTCTATCTCTTCAGAAGCCAGGCCTGAAGGTAAAGGGAGGGCAGGTTGGGATGGACCAGGTGGCGCTGCATCAGTAAGTCCATTCTGAGTGGAAGGATCATCAGTTTGTTGACCGAAAGTCTGTTCAACAGGGGAAACCATATCTATCAAGGCTAGCAGAGGCAATCAGTATCATCTTGCCCCCATGTGCCTCCAGTTTGAGCAGTACCCTGTGCATTAGGGGAATTTTGCCATTGCAATCTGAATGCATCCTGACAGAATACTGGATTTCTGGAGCAGAATAGATGTAGTCTGGCATTGAATGGGGAAAAAGGTCCATATCTGGAGCGCCCCACTCGAACGGCGATCTCACAACATCTGGAGCTAGTGACCACTTCTGAGGATTGACCTCTGATTGACTGAGCTCCTCTGCCAGAGTGTTTTGGACTCCTGGCAGGTAAATGGCTTGGAGCAGGATCACACAACCACCACCATCAGAAACTGTAACTGGACTAAACACAGTAGCATACAGAGTTAACATATTCATTTAGGATCAGAGGGGACGCTCGGTATATCATGTTCTGCTTCATAAACAAGTATAAATAGGCATCCTGTGTCAACAAGTACTAACTTAAAGGGGCTCCCTGGCCACTCTACTAACCAGGGTGTTTAGTGATTCCCCTTGGTAAGCAGAAATTTGTTAAAGCTTACCCTGAAGGCCTGTACTGTCTTCATGTCCATGGTCTCCTTTGGTAAGCTGCTCCATAGGTTCAACACACTGTGAGTAAAAGGGCTTCCTAATGTTACCCCTCTAGTCACCATCTCTGAGCTTTAGTAATGTCCTGCTGGAGGAACCAGATCAACCATCTCTGTTTGATCTTGTTGGTAATCTTAATTATGTGGAAAACTGAGATCATATTCCCCCTCAACCTCCTTTCCTGTAATGTCCGCATGGCCACATTTCTCCTCATAGCTTTTGTCTTCCATACCCCTGAACATTTTGTCAGCCTGTGTTGTACCTTAACTGACTCAATGTCCTTTTTGTACTGAGGAGCCCAAAATGTCATGCAGTACTCCGAGAAGAGCTTTACCAGGGGATGTAAAGGCAAGATAACTTCTCCTGCCCTGTTGATTATCCCCTTTTTGATGTACCCCAGCACTATGCCAGCTCCCTGACAGCAGCCACACACTGCTTGTCACAGAAACACAGAAACTGTCAGCAGAAAAAGACCAAATGTCCATCATATCTGCCCATGACTACCTAATCTACTGACCTAATGTCATGGTTGGTTAATTCCCCCACCCCCCACCCGCTGCAGCCCTCCACATTCTGTGTGCCGCTCTCAGGTGTGCAAGTCCCTTTGTTATGCCATGCCTCAAACCCAATGACTGTTATGATTCCCAGGTTCTTTTTCTCCTCCACTGCAGAAAGAGCGCCCCAACACAATGTGTACATCCTACTCTGTTTTTCCTCTACTGTAGCACCCTGTTCTAGGGACATGGATATGTTGTTCATCCACACTTATTGGCAGGTTCCTTGCCGCTTTAAATCTTGCCAGAAGGTCTTCAAGCTGGCTCCTCCCACCCATCTGGGTGGTAAAACACTCGGCTCCGCCCCATGACACCAGATCTTCCTTACCGCTTGGAATCTCAGGTTCCCTCCTTTGCGCTCTGTGTTTTAGGCCTGGCTCCAAACTCTTCGGTTAATCCAAAACTTATTTTAAAATTTACAAGACTTTGGTCTTTATCTTCCCTCATGGCTGCAATGGACAAATCGACTCCCGGATTTCGTCAGTGCCCCTGTGGGCAGAAGATGTCCTGGACCGATCCGCACGCCATGTGCGTTTATTGCCTTGGACTCGGCCATGACTCACAGGCTTGTGAGTTGTGCAAATCCTTTTCGGCTTCGGTCTTGAAGGACCGCGCTGCCCAGTTACTGTTGGGGTGACCCGAAAAACGCTATCATCCGGTTAAGTCTAAGGAGGCCCATTGGGTGGTGTCCGCGGCTGCGGGTGTGGCGGAACAGCTGGAGCAGATGATCGCCCTCGAGGAGGAGGCACATCATCATCATCCTCTGTCGCGACATTTATTCCGCTCTCCTTGGAATCCTCCTACACAGCTTTTTTCAAGGAGCTTTGCCAATCCCTCTCCACCAAGGGAGAAGGCCCTTCAGGAAATTCCTCTCGGTCCAAAAAGAAGGACCCCAAAGGTAAGTCCCACTGTCGGCATTCGTGGGAGCAGGAGAGGTCCCCTTCCCCGGATAGTCGACACTCTACTTTGGTCGAGGTTGCGGCTAAGGCCGCTGGCTTCACGGTGTCCCCGTCAGGTCAGCCGGCCGAGGCACCCGTAGACACAGTAGAGATTTTTCTCGCCCCGTTGGACGGGCTGTCGACCAGAGAAGCTGACAACCCTTCTTCACCGGTTCCCCCGGTGGAAACCGAGGACTTGCCTGTGCCTCCTGTGCCGGGTCCCCGCTAAGGTCCCTGAACTGAGGGAGGAGCGGGCTTCTGCCCTCTCAGACCACCCCCGGAAGCAACGAGGTCTCGGACCTCTTTTCAGTCTAGCGATCCGCCGACATCGGGCGGTCCGCACGCGGGAAAGCGCGGCGCCACTCATCCTCATCTTTATCCTCTTCGGAGGATAGGCTCTGGCGCAAACTGCGGCGGCGCTACGAGGAGCTAATGTGGCAGCAGCCCCTTCTGACTGGGAATAGGCCGACTTCGTCACCTTCCCCGGCCATTAAGTGGCTGTCTCCGGAGCGGCCGAAACAACCCCTCATAGTGGTCAAGGAGCCGAAGCCGGCACCGGTTGTTCGGCCGAAACTGGCTGCACCACCCATTTTGGTGGAACTCCCACCTCCACAAACTAAATTTGGGGCCCCAACCAAGAATTCTCGGTCTGGTCAGGGCTTGCCCCATCAGTTGTCGGTCACCCTCACTCCCGATCGACCTTGGCAGGTATAGGGTGGCTCAGGCGCTCGGCAGTTGTTCGCAGACTCCTCTTTGTTCTCCAGGCCACTTGACTTGGAGTCCACTGGGGTCAGTCGGTGGACGAGAGCCCATCCTCGTTTCTGGGAATGCTTCGGCTCATCTCAGAGTCCACTGAGATGAAGCTCGAATCCATTTCAAAATGGGCCAAGTATCCCCTCACGGAGATACTGGACCAAGGGGATTCCCCCATGGAGGCCTTCCCGGTGGCCGAAGCCATTGTTGGCCCGGCCCTGGAGCTATGGCAGCGGCCAGCTTCTTGTCCAGCACCTTCAGCCAGGATGGCTCGGAAGTATGCTGTTTCCATGGTTCACTCTCCAGCTTCTCGGAGCACCCCTCTGTGGAGGGGCTCGTGACCGATAGCATTTTCCGCCGTTCTGGAAACACTCAGGACGTGGACAAGGCTCCCAACAAGGAGTCCAAGAAGTTGGACTACTTTGGGCGGAAAGTTTACGCCATCCTGATGGCACACTTTTCACACGCCCTTTTGGGCTCCCTGGATGAGGTGATTCCTCATCTCCCGGCTGACCTCCAAACTACGGTCAAGCAGGTGTGGGATCAGGGAAGGGCAGTGGCCAAACAGCAGCTCCAGACTTCCTTGGACATTGCTGACTCATGTGCCCAGTCAGTAGTGGCTGCAGTGGCCATGCGCCGCAGAACTTGGCTGCAGATCTCCACTTTCTTGGCAGATACCCACCACAAGCTGGCAGACGTCCCTTCCCGGGTACCGACTTGTTCGGTCCTGGGGTTGAGGGGCATCTTCAACAGATCGAGAAGTCCAATGCCACTTTGGACTCAGTCACGTCTTCCCAGAAGGACAAAGGCCGCCAGCAGCAGCGTAAGCCCTTTCGTCTTTCAGCCCCGCGGCACGTCCAGCCCAGCAACACCAGCATCAGGGCCAGCAGGCTCGCACTTGGCACCCCAAAGCCAAGCCTGCTGCTTCCTCCAATAGGAAGCCGGAAGGGAAAGGTCCAGGAGGCTCCTTGGCCGGTCTTTCCTCCAAGACTGCCCAGTAACGGGTTGAGGGGTGTTGCCCCCAACCTCGTCACTCCTCCCCGGGTTCCCCCAGTGGGGGGACGGCTCCTCTACTTCATTTCCACTTGGTCCGACATCACCATGGACTGCTGAGTGCTGAAAGTGGTAGGAAAGGGTCTGCCGCTGGAATTCGAGCAGTCCCCACACTATCGAACCGTTGCCCCACGGGGGCTGTGGTCCAAGCGCTCTGTCGGCTCATCGAGCCGACATTGCCCTGCTCCTCCAGAAAGAGGTGATCAGGGAGGTGGCGGATCCTCCATCAGACCCAGGGTTTGTATCTAGGTACTTCCTGGTCCCAAAACGGACAGGGGGCTGGCACCCCATTCTAGACCTACATGACCTGAACAAGTTCCTAAGGTCTCGAACCTTCAGGATGGTCACTATGGATCAGATCATCCCATCCTTGGAACGAAGCGTGTGATTCTGTTCTCTGGACCTTCAGGACGCGTTCTTTCACGTCCCAATCCATCCGTCCCACCAGCGATTCCTCCGCTTCAGGGTGAAGGGATCCCTTTACGAGTTCCGGGCCACGCCCTTCGGCCTCTCTCCAGCTCCCAGGGTCTTCACCAAATGCATGGTAGTGGTGAAAGTATTCCTGCAGTGCCGAAGGGTCCGGGTGTACCCTTACCTGGATGACTGGCTGATTGCAGCCTCCTCCAAGTCGAAGGTGGAGCGGTCCAGGAATCTGGCCCTCCGGGTCTGCTCTCAGATTGGCCTCTTCATCAACGCAGGCCAAATCGAACTCGTGCCAATGCAGGTGATTCAGTTCATCAGGGCAGAGCTTGACTCTCGAGCCAGAGCATGCTCCGGGCGGATAGGGCCGAGGTTCTTTCCTCCTTTGCCCAATCATTTCTGGTTGGACAGTTGCGTCCTGCCCGGGACTTCCAGCACCTCCTGGGCCTCATGGCGGCCTGCACCAGCGTGGTCCATTGGGCCCGCTGGCACATGTGTCCCCTGCAATGGGGACTGGCCCGCCAATGGTCACAGTGCTCCAGTTCTCTGGACCAGCCAGTGACAGTGACCCAGGAGATGGGGAACGCTCTCCAGTGGTGGATCGTTCTGGCTCATCTGCAGGAGGGTATCCCATTTGTCCGCCCAGAGCCGACAGTCACTCTAATGACCCACACCTCTCTGATGGGTTGGGGTGCCCATCTGGGGGAGCTCAGAGCGCACGGCCTGTGGTCCCCTCAGGAGTCTCGATGCCACAACAACCTGCTGGAGCTTCGAGCAGTCCGACTAGCCCTCACCGCCTTCGCTCCGTTTGTACGGGGTCAAGTGGTCCAGGTCCAGATGGACAACACCACGACCATGTACTACCTAAACCGCCAGGGCAGGATGCACTCCTTGCTTCTGTGCAAGGAGGCTCTCCGCACTTGGTCTCTCGTGAGCAGACCGGAGGCGGATCTCCTAGCCATTCATGTGGCAGGAGCCTCCAACACTCTGGCCGACGCCCTAAGCCGGATAAGTGCTGCATCTCACAAGTGGTCTCTCCTGGTGGAGGTAGTACACGATCTGTTCTCCCACTGGGGCACACCTCACGTGGACCCGTTTGCCTCCAGGGAGAATGCGAAGTTGAGGCTGTTTCATGCCTGTCCCCAGCAGGGCTCGCTGCAGGGGCATGCCTTCTCGAGACAGTGGACCCTGGGCCTCTTCTATGCCTTTCCCCCCATTTCCCTTGATCCACAAGGTGCTTCTCAAGGCGAGGAGGGACAAGGTGCAGGTGGTTCTGGTAGCCCCAGACTGGCCCCGCCAGTTCTGGTATCCAGATCTCCTCAGCCTCAGCTCCAGGCTCCCGATGCGGCTTCCAGCCCACCCAGATCTGATCTCAGTCAACCGGGGAAGGTACTCCACTAGGACCTTCAATCCCTGCACCTGACGGCCTGGTTCCTGAGTGGCTAGAGTTCCAGGCCTTGGATCTTTCCGACGAGGTACTCAACGTTGTTGAGATATCCCGTAAGGAGTTGACCAGAAAATGCTATGCCTTCAACTGGAAGAGATTCTCCATTTGGTGTCAGGATAAGGGGTTGGACCCTTCCTCCTGTTCCTTGGCCAGCATTCTGGACTACCTATGGTCCCTTTCTCAGCTAGGGCTTCGTTCGATGACCTTAAGGGGTGTGTACCTGGCAGCCATTCTGCCACCGGGCCGGGCCGGAAAGCAGTTGGTGGCACAGGAGAAGGTGGTCGGGTGCTTTTTCAAAGGCCTTGTTCACATATCCCTTCCAGTGCGAGAACCTCCACCTCTGTGGGATCTACTGCTGGTATTGGCTAAGCTCATGGGCAAGCCATTCGAACCGATGCACAGGTGTGACATCTCTCACCTGTCGTGGAAGACCGCCTTCTTGGTGGCTATCACGTCAGCCAGAAGGATGGGAGAGCTCCAGGCACTTTCCATTGAGTCTCCTTATCTGGTCTTCCACAGGGACAAGGTTGTTCTGTACCCCAACCCGAAATTCCTTCCGAAGGTGGTGTCAGAGTTTCACCTTAACCAGGTGTTGACTCTGCCGGTGTTCTACCCCAATCACACCTCGGAGTCTAAATATAAGCTCCATACTTTGGACCCTAGAAGAGCGATCTCTTATTATAAGGAGCAGACGGCTGAAGTTCGGGGAGAGGTTCACCAGCTGTTTGTCACCTACGCTGAAGCTGCACCTGGCAGACCTGCAGCCATGCGGACGAGAGGCAGGTGGGTCACCTCCTGCATAGATCTCTGCTATAGTTTAGCGGGCATGGAGCCTCCCAGAGGGATAAGAGCTCATTCTACCTGCCATACCGCTGCTTCGGTGGCTGCTTCCAGGGACGTCCCTATCCAGGAAATATGCAGGGCTGCTACCAGGAAGTCAGCACAAACCTTCATTACCCACTACCACATCGACCTTGAGTCACGCCGGGATGCTGGTTTTGGGCCTCGGTTCTCCAGTCCTTATTCCCTAAGTAGGGGGTGCACACCTTGCCTCCCTCCTCCCGGAGAACTGCTAGGAGTCTGCCAAAAAGTGTGGATTGAACAATATATCCATGTCCCTAGAAATACAGGTTACTTACCTGTAACAGGAGTTCTAGGAATGGTATACGTTGTTCATCCACACAACCCACCTGACCTCCCCGGCTTCGACGTGCAACCTGGCTTCCAGTGGGATAGATCTGGCGTCATGGGGCAGAGCCGAGAGTTTTACCACCCGGGTGGGTGGGAGGAGCCAGCTGGAAGACCTTCTGGCAAGATTTAAAGCGGCAAGGAACCTGCCAATAAGTGTGGATGAACAACATATACCATTCCTAGAACTCCTGTTACAGGTGAGTAACCTGTATTTTTTGGCTACACTGAAACCAAGACTCCACATAAGTCTGACCAATCATCCAGTTTGTTCAGGTCTTCCTCATATTTGTGCCCAACCTCAAGGGAGTCCACCATCCTTGCCAGCTTAGTGTCATCAGGGTACTTAGTACCTTGCTAGAGGCTCATGCTTCCAGATTGTTGCAAAAAATGATAAAATGCTGTGGCCCCAGCACAGATCCCTGAAGGAGGCCGCTGAGTAACCCCCCCCACACTCATAGTGCCTGTCCATTGCAACCATCTGCTTCCTGCTCCTGTGACCCTCGAGTATACTATACTGCTGTACATGGTCCAGAAGCATGTCAAACATCAAAGTGTCAAAAGTCTTTCTGAAAGCCAGGTTGATTATGTCTATGGCTCTGCCCCTGTCGACCTCTCTGGGTAATCCATCAAAAACGGTGATCAGGTTGGTTTGGCATGATCGCCTCTTATAAAGCAATGTTGAGTGCTTCATTATTTTGTCCACGATAATGGCTTCCAGGGACTGCCCAACACTGGGGTCAGGCAGACCAGCCTGTAGTTACCATGGTCATACGTTGCACCCTTTTTGCAGACAGGGATCATAGTGGCCATTTTTCAGTCCTCTGGCACCACACCTATTTGGACAGACTCCTGAAAGGTCACTGCACGCAGCCCTGCCAGTTGTTCCTTCGCTCCACTACATTACATACTCACCGTAATTGTTGATTTTCCTGAATATCTGCAACATTCATTCACACTTAAGGGTCTAGGCCTGGAGGCACTAGAATCCTGCGTGAGCAAAGTCTTTTGCAGCCTAGGGGATTGACGTTGGTGTCGGCACTACTCACAAGGCAGAAGTAGTGACATCAAGCTCATGGGTTTGCCACTAACTGATGCCAGCCCCCTACCTTCCTCAGTTTTTTTTTTTGAAATCATATTTTATTAAAGATTTCAATACATACAAAACAGATACAAAACATACCAAACATTTACTACAAACAGACAAAAATTAAATAATCAATAAAACAATTACAAAAACGATAGAGAAAAGACAGGGAAACAAGAAAGGAAAACCCCAACAGAAACCTTATAGGGAAGGGGAGGTAATGGGTTGCACACCTATAGAATTTAATCGATTCCAGTTTATTATGTTAAAGTGATTAATCAAGTGAAGGAGTTGGATTTGAGTTACAGGAAAAAGTAAAAGAAAAAAAGGGGGTATGCAGCGAGACATCTCCTTGTATGTGTCAGACTGCTCATCCCAGCAGCAAGGGACATTAACCCTTTGAGCATGAACAACGAGGGCTGACATCAGGCACATCTGGCTCTTTTTTATTTGTTGGATGTGACAATTTGTGGTACAGTCATCTTTGTTTGCATATGACATTTAGATCATTTACAATACATCTGTATTTGATTAACAAAGGTAAATCCAGACCATATTATCTTATTAAGGTATCTCCATTACAATATGACTGAGCTTCTTATTTCACATTCAACCCCCTTCTGCTCTTTGTAATAAATGGTCCTTCCTGTGACAAAATTTATTATTACAAATGTGACGGCTGCCCCTGTGCATTACCCAGGACCAAGTCTCCCCTGACACCTGTAAAGCCATGAAATAGAACATGTCGAGGAATAAAATCTGGATCGTGCCTTGACATATACATCACCCATGGCCTCCACAACACCTCATTCACAGGGAGTTTGTTATGAAGTTTAGCCGTAAGAGATTCCATATAATAAATATCTGAAACCACCCTCCTCCAATCTTTAATAGTGGGAACTACTGGGGACATCCATTTTCTTGTTATGGCCTTTTTGGCTGCCAAAATATAAATAGGTAGCAAGGTTCGGTGCCAAGATGGTCTATGGGGGGAAATAAAGACAACAGGACCATCTCAGCAGTAAACTCCGCCATCTCTCCCAGGCAATTGGACACCTCCTGTTGTAGTGTAGAACAATAAGGTGCCATCGGTGGACACGTCCAAAAAATCATGGCCAAGGTAGGCGTGTGAACATGCACATTTCCTTCAACACCTGCCATATGAGGAGGGAAAATATCTGGTAAGGATGGCTGGAGAGCAAAAAAAAACTGCCATGGCATTTCCAGGTGAATTCACGTCATATAGTAGAATGAGTTATCTTGCACGCCAATGGGGATGCGAGCATTCAATCCTGTTCTAAAATTTCTAAATCAAGATCCCAACACCAGCTCTTTAGAACCAAGATCGATGAATCGCCCATCCCCTCCCGAAGAACCCAGTACAGGTGTCCCCATGTATGACCACTTATAGTATCCTCAGGGTATTTCCAAAACAGTGGAACTGGATTTGGCAACCTAGGTACTATATCCCGCGGTCTCAGGAGGTAATTTTTGACCTGGGTATATCTGTACAGGTCACTACCTGATAAGCCATAAGTTGTTTGAAGGGTTTCAAACGGAATAATGCCCCATGAAAAAGAAACTGCCTAAAAAATTGGAGCCCCACTCTCCTCCATTTTGCAAAGGTATGGTCTGTGGCAGTGGGGAAAAACTCGTCATCCTCTGAAATATGTGTGTAAAAGAAAAAAAGTTCCCTGAAGCCCTTATGTGTTTTCAACCCATACCATAATTTAAAAAATGTGGGCAGTGAAAGGTGTAAAATCCCATAGGCAAGGAGTCTTAGTTACCGAGGCCAAGGTTACCTTTGTTATATCATAAAGATCATTTAAAGCAAATTCCAAATCTTTCCAGGGTGCTTCATAGGCTGGAGACAACCATAAAGACAATATTTTAAAAAAGGCTGCAAGAGCATAAAATTTCAGATTAGGTAGGCTGGCTCCACCTTGGGAAAGTGGGAGTTGCAATAAAAACAGCCTGATCCTAGGCCTCTGGTCATTCCAGATAAAATTTGATACAATTTTGTCCCATGATTTAAAATAAAGGGTGGAAGGAAAGGTAAGGATGTTCTGAAATAAGTACAATAGTTTTGGTAAAATGATCATACGGTCTTGATTCTTTGGAAAAAATTTAAAGGCAACCTGGACCAACTGGACAGGTCGGACTGAATTTGTACCGATAAGGGTTCATAGTTCAATAACTCCAAATGATCCTGGGAATAGTAATTCCTAAATATTTAAACTTTGTTAGGTGCCATTTTATAGGATATTTGTTTTTAAGAAATTGGGAGGGTGTAAAAAAATAACGGGAGAAGATCTGTTTTAGCTACATTTAAATAAAAACCTGATACCTCTGTAAAGTGTTCCAGAGTTTCCCACAGCGCAGGGAGGGAAGTTTCCGGGGAGAGGGCCGTCACCAGAATATCACTGGCGAATAAGGCCACCTTGTGTTCTCTCTGGCCCACGGGGATTCCCTCTTTCTGGGTGTTCCTCTGGATAGCCTCGGCCAGGGGCTCAATATAAAGGGTGAATAGAAGTGGGGATAGGGGACATCCCTGTCTCGTGCCCCTTTGTATAGCTATGGGTTGAGACAAAGATCCACTGACTCTAATATAGGCTTTGGGGCATGTACAGATGTTTTTCAGGCAAGTGAAGAAAAAATCCGGAAAGGAAAACTTTAAAAGGGTAGCCCATAGGAATTCTCACTCCACCTTATCGAACGCTTTATCGGCGTCCAAACTTATAATAGAAGTAACCAGAAGGGGAAGGGTTCAGATCAGTTCCAGTACAGTAGCTTCCTCTTGCTGTTTTTACATTGTTTCTTGTGGATTTTACTTGGTAGAAGGTTATTTCTTTTCTTTCTTACTACTTCTAATAGGCTAGCAGGGTATTGTTTTGGGGCTGTTGGAATTTTGAAACCTATTTTGGTGGCTATAAGTGGGCTCATTTGTTTGATGTTTCACTGTGTAGCAGGCTGCATTTATGGAGGCCTATTTCTTCTGATTTAACATCTATTGGTGTGATTTTATTGGGGCTGTTTCTTTGAATTGGAGACCGATATCTTCTAATTTCAGTCCTAGTTTGATGTGCTGTTGGTGAGGCAGTTTGAATTGGAGACCTGTTTCTTTTGGTAGCAAACCATTTTTTGTGCTTTGAGTGGAATTGTGATTGCTTTTCGCTGGCTTCACTAGCTGCAAAATTTACTGCATAGTGGGGGAAGGGTGCTAATGGTCTGACCAGGGGCCTCAGCTACCTGACTGCTTCTGGAAGGCACTGGCTGGTCCCACCCTCCATGCCCCTCACCCCACCCACCCCGGTCCGTGATTTCCTTTATACCAGGGGTTCTGACATCACTTCCGCAAACAGGCAAAGGACATGCACCTGTCATAGCAGAAGAAGACATCCAGGAAAGGAACAGCAGCGAGTGAAGAGGTGTCTGCTATCTCAGTGGAAGGGAGGTATCTGCAAATCAAGGAGCTTTCATTGTTACTTCTTTGCATTGCTATTTGTATTGTGGAAAGGAGGAGTAGGAGTTTGAAGAAGGTTGTGCAATAGTTACTTAAAGTCTCTTTTTAGGTGTGGACAGGAAGGATAGAAATATAAAAAGCAGTTGCTCAGTCTATCTAGACGTGTATGAAAAAGGGGGTAAGGGACATTAAGAAAAGGAGAAGAATGTTTTGCACTGATTGGGGGGGAAGAGGGGAGACTTGATGCACTGGTGGGCAACAAGAGCAATGGGTAGGGTAGTAGGCTGCAACAACTGTGGTGCACCAATCTTTCTACAAATTGCCTGGAAGGTGGGGGGATGTTTAGTGTGCAACCACATAGAGAAACTTAGAAAGGAGATCAAGGGTCTGCAGGAGGAACCAAGACAGGCAAGGCAGACTGGAGGCGGGTTTAGCCCAATACTTGAGGGAGGGAGGAGGGAAGATGAGGGAGGGCAATTTGAGCCAACAGTGGTGAGGAGAGGGTCAGAAGAAGGGAAGTGGGGACAAAGGGGCTCAGGCCAGGAAGAACAATTGCCAGGGAAACCAGGTCAGGAGACAAAAGACAGACAGAAGGAGGAGACAGGGACTTGTGAGGGGAGGAGAAGAAGTGGCAACAGTCATGGAGTGGAACGGAGGGAACAGGTTACTATGAAGAGACAGGAATCTGACACTTGTGAAGGGTCTTTAGAAAATAGTGTTTCGCTGCTAGAGGGGAAGGAGGAGGAGGAAGGTGAGGCAGTTGGAGGAGTAATTGATAAATGCGTGGACCAAACCGGAGCGGTGGAGAAGTTCTGCTGGGAGAACTGCAACAGGGGCAAAAGGGGGAAATAATGTGCAGGAGGAAGAAGAGGAGCCGGGAATGAGAGATGGCGATGAATGGATGCAAGCAGGGAGTAAGAGGGGTGGATCTTAGTGCTGGGGGACTCAATACTAAGAGGAGTCAGGTGGGGTAGCAAGGGGGAGAGGCATAGTAGCATTTGGATGGAGGCCATGCCAGGAATGACATTGGAAAGGGTGGGACAATCTGTTCTGAAATATGCTAGAACGGGTAGGGATAAGCCTCATTTAATTATACATCTTGGGACAAACGACCTAGCTGATAAGACAGTAGATATAGTCTGGAGGAGGTTTGAGGAACTAGGACAATTATGTGAGGGGGCAGGAAGATCAGTAAATTTTTCAGAGATACTTCCAGTGCCCAAGGCAAGGACAACAAGAAAGCTGAGAAGAAAAAATTACTTGCCATAGTAATTGTTTCTCTTCCCAGTGATGCTCAGATATTCATAACTTTATGCAGTAGCCTTCTAAGGTAGAACTGCCCGGAGAGATGGAACATATGCAAATGATGGCATAAGCCATTTTTCAAATGCTGCATTCTACTAACTGCCTTTGCTCTAAACCCTCAGATTGCCTAGAAGCTTGGAAAGACAGGCCCACTGAGGACTGTGTGACAATGATGACAATATTGAAATATAATAACAATAATAAAATAATAATAATTATAGTAGGAACTACTTTAACACCTCAGAAAAGGGCCTCCAACAGGAGGGGGCATAGCATGTGAAAGAACACCCTGAATGGCAGAATCACCTGGCAAGGGGAATAATAAAAGTGAGCGCAATCACAACATAAGCATTCACACATGGCATTTATTCCCTGAGAGCACAGTATACAGGAGTGCAGAGGTTGGAAGTTCTGGAAGGAGGAGGAAAGTTATGAATATCTGAGCATCACTGAGAAGAAACACAATTACTATGGCAAGTAATTTTTTCTTCTAACCCCAGTAATGCTCAGTATATTCATAACTTTATGCAGACTACCAAGCAGTACCCCTGGAGGTGGGTACAGAACTCTAATTTGGAAACAGACTTTGCAGGACTGCTGTGCCAAACCTAGCATCACCCCTAGATAAAATATTCAGATTGTAATGTTTTGTAAAGTGTGTACTGTTTTCCAGGTAGCTGCTTTACAAATGTCCAGTAATGGAATATTCCCTGGCAGCTGCAAAGTAGCAGCTGTCCCTCTTGTGGAATGAGCCTCAAACCTGATGGGGCTCCTTACCAGCCTTTGTGTAGCAGAATTGATACACTGGACTCATCCATCCATCGAGAAATTAACCTTTGATGCTGGATTAGCCTTTCCCACGTTTCATAGGTCAGCAGCAGGTGTTTCCTATCCTGCCTATGAACTGTAGTGGTTGTCAAGTAGTAGCTAAAAACTCGTTGAAATCCAAACAATGAAGACTCCTTTCACTTGAACCAAAGTGATCAGTGAAAAGACACGTAAGGTAATGGTTTGGTTCAAATGGAAATGAAAACCCATTTTAGGAAGAAACTTACTGTTTATTTTCAGGACCACTTTTGTCTCTGCGGAATGAAATGTAGCCATGTTCATTGCAGTGAGACTGGGGCTAACTGATCTCTCTGACAGAAATTACCATAAGGAAAAAACAATTTTCATGTGGCATATCACCAATAAACTGAAAGCATAGGCTCAAAAGGGGGAACCCACGAGCCTAACCATACACACATTTAGGTACCATGCTGCCAATCTGGTTCCTGTGAGGGTGTGTGCAAATAGGATAGGCCTTTAAAGAACCTTTGGAAAACAGGGTCTGGGGCACAGAGAAATAGAGGAACATTCTGTCCACTGAAATAGAAGTATATGCTTTTAAGGTACTGAACTGTAAGTCCAGTAAATGCAATAGGTAAGACAGTCCAGCCAGCTGGGACACCAGCCTGTACTGTTATATGTGAAGCCCTTAAAGTGCTCTTTTGGAGACAGGATCTGGAGTGACTTGAAACATTTTATCTAGCTGATATGCAGGCTGATGCTACAGCTAGGTGGATCTTAAGGGAGCTGGACTGCAAGTCCAATGAATGTAAATAAGAAAATAATCAGACACAGCTGGGACCCCAGCATGTGCTGGTACCAGTTCCTAGTTGAATACCAATAGAAAAACCTTCCCATTTGAAGAATAGATTTCCTTAATAGAGGGACCTTTAACCACTTTAAATGTCCAAGACATTTTCAGAAAAATACAATTCCACATATTGTAGGCCCCCAAGAGCCATGCTTCGAGCCCAAGTTTTAGGTACAGGAGCCTCCCTTGGTTGGAGGTTAACAGATTGCGCCTCCGAGGAAGGTGTATTGGTTCAGACCGAGACATGGAGAGTAGCAGAGAGTACCATGGCTGCCTGGCCCAGTCTGGTGCCATCAAGAGCACTGATGCTGACTGGCACCTGAGCTTAAGAAATACTCAGTACACCAGAGGGAAAAGAGGAAAAGCACATAGATGCTTCTCTGACTAATCCAGAGCCAGAGCATCCAGAGGGATTGTTCCCGTATCCGGTGGTCTGCCATAGTACAATGACAGGTAGGTGGCTCTGGGACACAAACAAGTCTACCTCTGGGGTGCCCCACCTCCTAAAGTTTCTTGCATCACCTAATTGTCCAAATCCCATCTATGATTGGACTAGCTGACTTGAGTCAGGGTATCTGCCCAGGTATTGTCCTTGCCTGGCAGATGAACAGCCCCCATGGAGCATCCTATACTGACTCCTATTATCATGAGTCTTCTGCAGGCATGGCTTGACTTTATCCATCCCTGCTTGTTTGTGTAATACATTGCAGTTGTACTGTCTCTTCTGACCCATACCACCTTCCCTGTACTAGTTGTGTGGAAACCCTTAGTGCCAGTGACACTAATTTTGGCTCCAGCAGGTTTGTGTGCAGAAATGACTCTGTGCTGGGATGGTGTGAACCCCCAGATGGGAGCCACACACTAGCAGAGATGTATCTGTTGACTGAACAACTGATGGGGACTCTTGCTGAAAAAAGGGGACCCCTTTCCTCAGGTTGGTTTCTTCTTTCCACCCTTGGGTGACCTGTAACAATGTTTGTTGTTATCAGAATTATTTTTAAAGGAGGGACCTTTCTCTCAGTGAACCCAGATGTGAAACTGAATGTACCTTATCCATAACCTGGATTCCAGGACTATGCCAGAGGCAGGTGTCATAGGGCCAGTAGCTGAAGAAACTGTCTTTTGGCTTTCTGTTTGTTCAGGCCGAATGAGCCCACTATCAGTGGGATACATCTTGCCCTGCCTTGCAAGGTATCTAACTCTGTTCCTATGAACCATAGTGCCTAAGCAGGCTGAAGGGCAGAACTTCTTTAGATTATCAGGGACCCTAGCGACTCCAGGAGCCCCTAGGCCACTTGCTGGGTTGATTTTACAACCCCTAGCCAGTCATCTAGGTGTGGGAAAACTGACACCTTGTCTTTGAAGGTGTGTCAGAAACCCTGCCAAGCACTTCGTGCAGACTCTTGGAGAGTGACCTGATGGAAGTATGCACCTGAGGTACTTTCTGTGAAATTCCCTTATGAAGGTGGGGAAATAAGCACCCTTTAAGACCAGTGATCCCAACCATTCCTTTGTCTGGAGTGCTGGCAGAATCAGTGACAAAAGTTATCATTCTGAACTTTGGCCTTGTTAAAAATGCCTGTTTAGTACTGAGAAGTCGAAGACAGGCCATCACACCCCATTCTCTTTGTGGTACCTTTTGCTGTACTAGGACAGGCTCCACTTTGAGACAGTAACATGTTTTGAATCTTTTTTTTTTTTTTTTTTTTTTACTGTTAGCAGGGATTTGAACTCTGAGCCAATCCCTAACTTCACTGTGGTGCCTGAAGTACCCCTGTTGTGGGTACTGCTGATACTGAGGCACAACTCTAGCCTGATAAAAGAAAGGCTTAATGAGAAATTATCTGTCTCTGCCTCCCCTTCCATATGTTTTAGTGGAGGGGAAGCTTTCTTTTGCAGAACTGCAACTATAGGCGGTTTTTGTATACATCCACCTTTGCCATATAAGCCTTTATCTTTCTTCCAAGAGGGGATGACCCTCAACTGGAAAAAACATAGCCTTGGTTTGGGTATCCTGAATGAGGTTTGTGACTCTCAGCCCGGCAAGCCCCCTTTGAGCTACTTAATCTGCCATTTATCTGGCAGTAGTGCCTGAAAAAGCAGCAGTCATATGACTGGTATTTATTTATATTATTTATTGAATTTTGATGACCGGGTAGGCCCACTGGGCCCCGGAGGTCCCTTTTTCAGGGGCGACCCGGGAAGTAAACAGTACATGAAATAGAAGACAGTGGTACGTATACAGTATGCAACAGCTTACAAATCCGTGAGGCATAGCCTTCTTATCTATGAGTTGTAAATGTCTAACTACTTAATCTGTTGTTCATTTGTTCATGCTTCAGAAACATACAAAGTAATGAGACAGTACCGTGAATTCATTAGGTAACATATATCTAAGAGTCATAGGATATTTTCTGAACGTGAGGAGGAGGTGCTAATAAGTTCAGTGGGTAGAGATTAAGTATGGTAGAGAGAGCTGAACAGGGTCGTTATTGTACTGTCAGGTACCACAGTATAGGCATTTACTCATTGACAGCAGGTGGGTCTTGAGTTCAGCGGGAAGCACGGTATCGATGGGGTTACGTGCACTTCCAAAGGAAGGTTGTTCCATAGGAGGGGAGCGTGGTGAGAAGGACTTGCAACCTGCCTTGGTCCTGACCTGTGGACCTCTAGTAGCTTTGGCCTGGGGACCTGAGGTTACGATGTTTCTCTTACTGTAAGGAGTCCACGAGGCTCGGGGAGGCACTGGCTGATTAGCTTTTCGCCAGACAGAGTACAGGGTACCTGAGGCAGGCTTCAAAGGATGGTCAGTTGAGCCTCGCTAGGTCTCGCAGTGGTGGCTCCTAGTGGGATGAGGAGGCAGCAGACTACCTTATTGTTGTAGTGTCTGTAGTTCACTATATTCCAGTTTAGCGACCACCCTTGAAGGACCGGGCAGCATATGTTAGCGCTGGGAGTAGGACACTAGAAGCTACTGCAGTCCCAGAGCTTTGGGGGTCAGCTGTCCTTGAGCTTCTATACAGTAATCCGAGCTTGGTATGGATTACTTTGGTAACTTGGTCTACATGTTGCTTGAAAGAGACCTTGGTCGAGGGTAAGGCCAAGGTACTTTGTCGAGGAGACTACTTCCAGTTTGTTGCCTCCAGGGACGAATTTGGAGTGACTGTGATCTGTCTAGTCTGAGGTTTTAGGCCAAACAACATGGCTTTGGTTTTATTGGTATTTAGGACCATTTTGTTCATGGTGAGCCATTCCTCCATGACACGGTTATCCTTTTGGAGGATGGGCCTAGGTCGTCCAGGTTGTCAGAGGCTTTATAATAACAGCATCATCTGCATATTGATTGCCTTGCTGTTCCTACAGTGATTGTGCATTTCATTAACAAATAGTGAGAACATTAGGGCCCTAGTATCGGCCTCTTGTGGACACCTCCTTTAGGGACTGTGGTTTGGAGAGTTTATCTTGCCACCTGACTCTTTGGGTGCGACTTGAAGGGGTAGCTTTCCACCCATTTAAGGGTAAGGGTATCCAGGCCTATGTGGAGGAGTTTGTGAGTAGAAGTCTGTGATCCACCAGGTCAAGGACTTGGAGAGGTCTATAAAACCGCCTCTATGTTGGATCCAGAGTCTATTTCTAAGTACATCAGTAGAGAACTTTGTTAAGGGTGTATCAGTCCCATGTTTGGCTCCTCTAAAGCCGGGTTGTAATGGGGACATCAGCATGTGTGTCTCAAGGTATTCCTAAGTTGGGTATATACTAGTTTCTCCTGGATTTTGCCAGGCACACAGCAATGAGATAGACCTGTAGTTCTCAATAGGTTCCACAGGCCCGCCCTTGTGTATTGGGACCACATGAGCCTGCTTCCACAGCCCTGGGACATATCCTTCTAGTAAGGACCTGTTGATGAGCCAGGTGAGCGGTCTTGCAAGTGCTGAGGCACCTTCTTTAAGCAGTCTAGCTTTAATTCCATCCGGGCCTGCTGTGCCTCTTGTTTTCAGGGTTTTTAGAATAGCCAGGACCTCATTTACCTTTGCCAGCCGCAAGTGGAGGAGTGGGCGGTGAAGGATTGGGGGATCCAGAGGAACAGACTGGTTATTGGGCACCAAGGACCCTGCCTTATGTTTGTCCGGGTTTGTAAAGAATATATTGAGGGTCTCAGCAATTAGTGCCTCATCATGCAGTACCTGGCCATTAGCCTTGATAGGGCCTGTGGCAGTCTTTTTGTTTCCCTTTATCAGTTCGTTGATATTGACCAGAAAGTCCTTGATTTCAAGGTTTGTTTTCTGGAGGTGGTTGAGGTACACCTTTAGCTATCTTGATGGCCTGTTTACATTGGTTTCTGAGTGCTCTGTAAATTACCCAGTCTGCCGTAAGTGAGGAGCCCTTAAACTTTTCCAGGCTTTGTCTCGACTCTTCATTAGGGCCTTTAAGGGTGGGTAATCCACTTGTAACAGTGGCCTTTACCCGATAGGTCTTATTTGGGGCCAGGAGGTTGCTACACTCAAGATAGATCTGTTGAAAAAGTCAACTGCCTCCTCCAAGGTAGGGAGACATCTAAGGGGATTCCAATCTAGGTTGCCCATAAGGATACTGTACTGCACCGGAGAAAACGTTGAGTAGTCCCTGGTGGTGAGCATTCTAGGCGGGACCTTTTCAGCCCTGTTTTTCCAGACACAGAAAATGGGCGAGTGGTCACTGAGAGCATCAGCCATGGTGCCAGCTAAGGGACATTTTTGGGTTAGATACCAATGCCCAGTCAATGGTTGAGTGACTTCGCTTATGGTTCAGTCTGGTGGAAGGAGATAATCTGGGCAAGGTTTGCCTCGTGTAGCAGACCGCTAAAAGAGGACCTAGCTTCTTTGGCCCAGTTCAGATTGAAGTCTCCAAGGATGATGAGTTCCGATGTACACTCTACTGTTAGGTTTTTAGTGAGTGTCTCAAGGGATCGGAGCGCATCCTTAGAGGGACTATATACACACCCTATTTGACTGCTCCCAAACCCAACTTAACTGTTTCAGCTAGATCATCTGACAGGGAAGTCTGAGCCTTGACTGCCATAGTGACTTTTGGTACTGAGCATCAAAGGCTTGAAAGCCGTTCTGTCAGTTTTCCTGAAATCCTTGTCAGGAGGAATGCCAGGGTATCTTTGCATTGTTACAGTGTACTCCTTGCTGAACAGGGTGGGAGAATAAAAATTCAGCTCCCTCCCTGTCCAGCTGATATTTCTTATCCAGCCTCTTTTCAAGAGGGGAAGATAGAGCTCTGAATTTGTAGAAATATTTAAAGTATCTTTCCTGAAGAATGAATTGACAGGAAGGAGAAGCTTTTAGTCGGTGTCAGCCCAATCATTTCTCACAATATGAAAAGTGAGGAATAATCCTCAAATGCTCTTTGGGAATAGCCCAACTCCTGTTCAGGGAAAGCTCAGTTTAACAGGTTCCCCTTTCTTCTATTTAATCATAAACATATTCTTCCTCTTACTAATAGGAAGACTGATCAAAGGAGAAAGACTGCTTTGCAGTGGTCTGCTGTTGAGAAACAGACAGCCCTTGCAAGCCTAAAAGTTTTTTTTTTTTTTTTAAACCATTCAAGGCATTTTTCCACACTTTCTCCTAGAAAGCTTTACAATTTCTGCAGGAGTTGTTAGGCTTTATAGCAGACATAGAAGTCCCCAAATGCTGTCCAGCAGGAGGTTCTGTGTTTGATTTATTTGAGAGAACCAGGGAGTCAGCTGGTTCAATAAGTCTAGCAGGCATAGAAGTCCCTGTACGCTGTCTAGCAGGGGGTTCAGTGTGCTTAGTTTTATTTGATTTCTTAGAGGAAACAGGTAGTCAGCCAGTTCAGCAAGCCTCTCAAGAACTGTTTGTATACCCGTCTCAGGGGTAGCAGTTACAATAATTGTTATGGTTTCAGCCACATAAATTTAGGGTGTCTGCTGGTCAGAGCTAGAGGGACGGGTGGTGATAACTTTTTTCTTTAGCCTTATCAGGCATGTTTAAATAATTTTCTCAGGACATGTAATGCAGATTTCACTCTGCCTGGAAATGTACATGCCCAGAGAGGCAAACAAAGACTGTTTGCCTTAACAAATATCACCACTCTTAACACGATTCAAAACCGGGATCACCAGTGTTCTTTCTCGTTTTTTCTGACATTTTCCAATAAAACCGATAAAAGTTGTAACCGCTAAAAGAAATGTATTTATTTAAACTTTATTTAACATTCGCGGTCAGTTCCCGACCGATGAGGAACCGATCGGGACCAGAAACCTAAATAAAATGAACTGAGGCTATCGGTTCAAAACCCAGTATTAGCGGTTCTTAAAACAAGCTAAATTAAATAAAATTAAACATAACTAATGGAGTTTTTTAGTCAGAAAACTCCGATAAATGTAAAATACACTTCGGTTTCCCTCTGGTTATACCGAACCGGAAGAAACCGATACTTACAATTTAAACACTAAAACTACGGGTTTACTTAAAACTATAAAAGCAAGAAGGCAGCAAATGAAATGTAAAGAATACTTATATAAATTTTATAAGTTTTCTCACGTAAGAACAAGATGATGAGGAGAGAATCTCTGAGCGTCTAGTCTTGACAGGCGGAGAGAAAAATCTGAGGGTTTAGAGCAAAGGCAGTTAGTAGAATGCAGCATTTGAAAAGTGGCTCATGCAAAAGATTCCATCATTTGTATATGTTCCATCTCTCCATGCAGTTCTACCTTAGAAGGCTACTGCATAAAGTTATAAATATACTGAGCATTACTGGGGTTAGAATAGAGTAATTTAACAGATGGCCAAGAACCTGTGTGTCATGCTAAAGGCTATGGGCTGTTGGGGGAGGGGGACCTGGAGGACAGTAGTCTCTATGCCAAGGCCAGACTACACTCGAGTGAGGAGGGAAAGAAAGTGTTGAAACAGAGGATGGAGGAGTACACAGAGGAAGTTGGAATTTAAACTAGGAGAATGGGAGTGGTGTACAGGTTGCCATCTCAGATGGAGGAGTCAGACAGGGAACTAGAAGGACAGATCAGGAGGACCTACAAGAAGGGTAGTGTGGTGATTGTGGGGGACTTCAATATGCCAGGAGTGGACTGGAGTACCCCAACAACCAGGAATAGAAGGGAGCAGGTACTGCTGGATGCCTTCAGGACAGCTTCCTGCTGCAAATGGTCAGTGAACCAACCAGGTTAGGGAATACCCTGACCTTGTGCTGGCAAATGGGGACTTTAGAGAGAACTACGTGGAAGAACCGCTGTCAGGGAGTGACCACCACTCAGTATGTCTCACATTGGATATGCGCAAGGAAGGAGTGGAATCCAGCACAAGAGTGCTGGACTTCAGGAGGGCTGACTTTGGGAGGATGGGGGAAGTGGTAAAAGGTTACCTGGCCAGAATTCAACCTAGTATGGGCACTAACCAGAGGTGGGAACTCATAAAGCTGGGGATAGTGGTGGCAACCAAAACCTGCTGCAAGACCCAGAGCAAGAAGGCTAGGGCTAAGAAACCGAGCTGGTTGAGCAAGGTGGTCATGGAAAAGGTAAGGAGAAAAAGAGCTGCCTTTAGGAGGTATAAGAAAGGGACCTGGGGGTAATTATATCAGATGACCTAAAAGTGGGCAAGCAATGTGAGAAGGCAGTAAGGAAGGCTGGGGGATACTGGGATGCATAGGGAGAGGCATCACTAGTAGAAAACAGGAAGTTGTTATCCCTCTGTACAGACAGTTGGTGAGACCCCATCTTGAGTACTGTGTGCAGTTCTGGAGACCCCATCTCCGCAAAGACATAGACAGAGTGGAGGCTGTCCAGAGGAGGGCAACCAAAATGGTGCAGGGTCTGCACCAGAAGACATACGAAGAAAGACTAAAGGAGCTTAATATGTATACCCTTGAGGAAAGGAGGGAGAGAGGGGACATGATAGAAACTTTTAAGTACCTCAAGGGAATCAACAAAGTCCAAGAGGGTGGCATCTTTCAGAAAAAGAGATGTGCAAGAACAAGGGGGCACAATTTGAAGATAGAGGGGGGACGGCTCAGAGGTAATGTGAGGAAGTATTTTTTCACAGAGAGGGTTGTGGATGCATGGAACAGCCTCCCTGAGGAGGTTGTGGAGTCAAGAACAGTGGGGGAATTCAAGAATGCATGGGACAGACATAAGGCAGTCCTAGTGGGGGGTAGGAGGAAGTAAGCTGTTGGTTAACTAGGATCTGCAGCTTATCTGTTAGGTAGGAAAATGGGCAGACTAGGTGGGCCAAGCAGTCCTTATCTGCTGTTAAATTCTATGTTTCTACGTAAGAAAATGGGGAGAGTACCTGACGGAATCGAAGGAAGTGACACGGGCAGTAAGGGGAGCCAAGGCATCTACGGAGCTCAGGCTGGCACAAGGCATTAAGAAGCGGGAGAAGGACTTCTTTAGGTACATCAGGGAAAAAAGGAGCTGTAAGGACCACATAGTAGTGACTAGGAAGGAGGGGGATTGGGTGAAGCAGAGTGCGATAGGCAGAAGCTAAATGATTACTTCTGCTCTGTATTTACTAAGGAGAAGGGGGTGATACCAAGGGGGAGGAACGCAGAAATGGGGGGAGAGGGTGACAGATGGGGAAATCATGGAGGGCAGAATTTGGGAGGGTTTGAAGGCACCGAGGGTGGACAAGGTGCCAGGCCCAGATGGCATCCACCCCAGGGTACTAACGGAGCTGGCAGAGGTCCTTGCAGGACATTTGGCAGACCTATTTAATGCCTCACTACACTCAGGGTGTATATCTCAGGACTGGAGGATGGCTCATGTGGTGCCCCTCCACAAGAGTGGCCCCAAGGACGAACCAGGGAAATACAGACCGATGAGCCTCACATCCACCGTGGGTAAGCTGATGGAGACTATTCTGAAGGAGAGGCTGGTGGCCCTCCTAGAGGCCAAAGGACTACAGGACAGCAGACAGCATGGCTTCATATGTGGCAGATCCTGCCAAACCAACCTGGTGGAGTTCAATGACTGGGTAACTAGGCAACTGGACAGGGGCCATGCAGTGGGTGTCCTGTATCTGGACTTCCATAAGGCATTCGACTCAGTGCCGCATGGGAGGCTGGGAAGTAAGTTAGAAGGCACAGGGGTGGGTGCAAGGCTGTTGAGATGGGTAGGGAACTGGCTTCAGGGAAGGCAACAGAGGGTGGTGGTGAGTGGGGAGCTCTCACACCCAAGGGCAGTGACGAGCGGTGTTCCACAGGCCTCGGTGTTGGGACCAGTGTTGTTTGGGATATTCATTGCAGACATATCACTGGACATCAAAGGCAAGATCAGTCTGTTTGCTGATGATACCAAGATGGAAGCGGTGGTGGACGACCTAGGGGGGTGACAGGGGTTGCAGAATGATCTGGCAAAGCTTGAAACCTGGTCAGACACCTGGCAACTGGGGTTTAATGCCTAAAAGTGCAAGGTGCTGCATGTTGGGGTGAAGAACCCAAGGAGGAGTTACCAGGTGGGGGGAATGCAGCTAGCCCAGACAGAGGAGGAGAAGGATCTGGGGGTGCTCATTACAGGGTCAATGAACAACTCGGCACAATGTAGGAAGGCAGCTGCAAAGGCCAACAAAATGTGGGGTTACATTGCAAGGGGTATATCCTCGAGGAGGGAGGAGGTGTTTCTGCCACTGTATAGGTCATTAGTTAGACTGTACCTGGAGTACTGCGTGCATGGAGTACAAGACAGGTACAGAGGGGCTGTTCAAAGTAAGGTAGGGGAGGGACACCAGGGGCCAAGATATGAGACTGGAGGGAGGAAGGTTCAGGAGGGAGATGAGGAGATACTTTTTTACAGAGAGGGTGGTAGCTGGGTGGAATGCATTACCTGCAGAAGTGGTATCCAGAAGAACAGTGGACTGCTTCAAAAGGGGATGGGACAGGACAAGGGGGAGGATCAATGGAGGGGAAGGGTGGAAGGAAGGGGCAACTGCAGAATAATGGGGTGCTAGCTGCACATTCGAGCAAACTTGATAGATCTCTAGGCCTTTATTTGCTGGCAAATTTCACATGTTCGTAATTGTGAAGGGGATCTTTCTGGCATGGATATATCCCAAAAGTAACAGGACTCGACGTAGATTATCAGAAGTGTTTCTCTGTTTTATAAAGCCGGGTTGGTCCCGATGTATTAACTAAAGAAGTCTGGGTTCGAACCTTTTGGCCCACACAGCCATAAATATTTTGTAATCCACATTTAAAATTGAGATTGGGCGATATGATGATGGAAGAGTGGGGTCCCTGTTGGGCTTAAGTAGGGGAGAGAGAACAGCATAGCTCGGGGGGGGGGGGGCTTCCTCCTTTGCCACTGCATGACAAGCCAGTAAAAAGCTGGGAAGTAACTGGGGAATAAAAGTTTTATACCATTCCAGGCCGAAACCACTGGGACCAGGGCATTTCAGGGGTTTTATGTGTTTTACCTGTTGAAGTATATCCTCAGACGTTCCAATTGGCTAACCTGGAGATCTGACAAATTGGGCAAAGGGAGCGTATTCAAAAAATTGAATATCAGGGTATTTTGTTTCTGGGATGGGTGAGGGGCAGTATATAGGGTCTTATAAAATTGAGTAAAAACCTGCTTGATTTGTTCCGCTTTATAAGTGGTAGTGCCCGATATAGCGGATTTTATTTTTAGAATTGTAGACACCCTTTTGTTGGCCCTTAATTTCCAAGCCAGTAGTCTTGCCCCCCACCCCACCCCCAATAATTATACTGGCGTGAATAATTCAGGTTCTGGAGGATCCTATAATCTAATATTTTTGTATTTCTTGTTTTAGACCCCATATCCATCACTGGAGGGCAGTATCGCCTTCTCTAAATAAGAGTTGGTATGAAGCTAAATGGTCGTTAAAAAATGAAGTCTAGCATTTAGCATTTTTTGTTTCCGGGATGCATATTCCAGTATCTCTCCCCTCAAGTCAGCTTTTAAAGCATCCCATTGAACTGGATGGGAGACTTCTGGAGTTGAATTATCCTGGGTCACTTGTGTAACACGTTCCCTAATGTAACCTAGGAATTCCTGATCCTTAAGAAGGGATGCATTAAATCTCCAGAATTTGAATTTCTTTTGTTTGCCCTGATCTATTTTGAGAATTATTGGGTTATGGTCAGATAACACCCTCGGTTCGACTAGGATATCTTGAACTAGTGTAAGATGTTCCCCAAAACAAAAAAAATAATCTAGCCTAGAATACGTTATGGCACCCTGAAAAAAAAGTATATCCCAGAACTGATGGAAATAGTCTCCGCCAGACATCTTCAATACCCATAAAAGCCAGGTTCCCTTTCAAATATTTGCCTGCTTTAGAAAGCCTATTCAGTTTAGTGCTAGAAGAGTCGAAGTGTGGGTTGCAGGGAACGTTGAACTCTCCACACATTATCAGAATCCCTTTAAGCCTCTCCATTACCCAATGTAAAAAGGTCCGCACCACAGGAAGAGGTGTTTGTGGGGGGGAGATATGTATTAACCAAAGTTACTGTTTGGGAATAAAATGTACCTATTAGAATTACATATCTACCCTGTGGATCCAGAAAAGTATCATGGATATTTAGTGGGGTTGCGGATGGAATTAGAATAATCGTGCCCCTCTCATGTCCCCTCGGATGAGAGGATGCCAATACTTTATATCTACCACCCAATGTAATTTTGAATGTTCAATTGCAGAAAGGTGGGACTCCTGTAAAAAATATAAATCTGCTTTCTGTTTTCCCAAATGCTGCATAATCTTGTATCATTTAACAGGAGAGTGCAAACCATTCACATTTTGAGAGAAAATTTTTTTACTGGTACATTAACCATTGACACTAGGAGGAAATATTATCTTTATAGGACTGGAACATTGCTGGGTCCCTAGAGGGCTTAAGAAATTAGTAACTATTACTTCACTGGTATCCCACCTCACCTCCGGTGGTCTTAAAAGACCAGACACAGCAATCTCGGATCGAAGGGTAACAACTGTCTGGGCAGCCCTCTGGACTACAACCCATCCAGCCATTAAGGGGGTATAGAAGCTCCGATTAGAAATTGTGTCACCATCCATTTTTAAAGTTAACAAAACCACTAAACATAACCAACTAATTAACCACCATAAACCTTGAATATTAAGCTGTCTCCCAATGGAGGAAACTATATACATTCGTTCTTCCATTTGTGGGGGAGAAAGAACCATTTCCCACCCTGGAACCAGGGCCAAGGGCTCCTTTGCCCTAGGAAAGTGGGGCACCACCCACCTAAAGGTGGGTATAGACCCACCTGAGAGGAAACACCCCTCTAGGAGCAGTCTCGAGGAGACAGCAGGAACTGCTTCCGTGGTGGTAGGGACATAAACTCTAACAAATGAACAAGAAATGTTAACTTGTTATAGATGTTACGGGGGGCCCCCCACCCCACCAAGAAAATATAGCCCACTAAAGGGCTAAGTGACAACCCCTGAGGTGGCACAGACGTGTCAAAAAGAGATCTAAGGACAATTACCTGCATAGAGGTAAGGGGTCTACTATAATGGGGAGGGAAGGGGAGGGAAACCCTAGTGCGCCTCACAACTGAGATGCCCCCAATAACTTTAAAGTCCTTAATTTTCATATAACCCCTTAAAATATCTAGAAATTGTAATCCAAAAGGGAGGGAAGTTAGTATGTTTCCATAAGGGCCAAAACTAGTATTCTGGAAACCCCATGGAATATTAAACTAGTATGGGAATTCCATCAGGTGGAGGCAAAGTCCCGAAATCAGGCCATCACCTCCATCAGAAGGGGAGGCAGGGTAGCCAGCCAAGAAACCCCCTCTGGGGAAGGAGACATTTGCAAAATCAAAAAGAGGTCAATAACATCCCCCCCAACAGCCAAAGTCACCATGTTCAATCCTCCAGTTCTGAGACCAAACAGACCACACTGGTATCCTGAAAGCAGGAGTGGGCAAACCAGCCCGATGCCTTCTCCCACCTCTGGCGCCTCCCCCTCCCCCCACAACCAAAAATAAAGCAAAAGCTGTAGCTGTTTATCCGTATGGGCCTTGGGTAGGCCGCGAGTCACAGAATCAAAGTTCCATCCCTCAAGCATTGTATACTTCTGGACCCTCATAGTGGAAAGGAGGGACATATATTTATTGTCACAGGTAACACTCCACAAATATGCCATGAAGTAGTCAGATTCTTTAATGTTTGCAAAGTTGAAATGCTACAGAGTAGAGGCAGTGAGAAGTGGAACACACTCTCTCTCTTGAGCAAGGGGGTGGGGGTGTGTAAGTCAGGCCACCTAGAGGAAGGGGGAGAGAAAGGGGCTCCGCAAGCCTCATCCGGCAGCCAGATCAATGACAGAGGCTATTATATTTTATTATTAATATAGTAACGATGAAGCCTAAGCTGGAGCAAGCAACAGCCCTCCCTCAACCCCTGTCACATCATGACGACCGACGTCTCCCCCTCCACCCCCCCCAAGCAGATCAGTACCTGTTATTGAGTTCAGCTCCTATTCAGTTTGTAGAGTTGGATTCCTTAGTGATCGCGCTCTAGCCATGATCTTCTGCAAGTACTGGTCCCCAATCTCTATTCAGGGTTTTTCTTGAGTGCCAGTTCTGGAAAGCACAGCTGATTCCCTCATTGCTTGTTTGGGTCATTTTTGGATAGAATCCCCTGCTGAAGCAAATCTGATTTGGCATCTGCAGCTGTAGTATATGTGATAGATCCATTGGGAAACTGAACAACCAATTTTGCTGGGTAGGGGGTGTGAAATCTCATGTTTTTTGCTCTGAGGGAGGGGAACAAGGGCGAGTAAAATTTCCGTCTCATGCACTGAGTGGCCGGCGCATAATCATTATCAAAGATAATGTGCTGTCTTCCCAACATCATCTTCTGTTTGCGCCAGGCTTTTAAAAGCAGCTGATCCTTTTGATAAAAGTTAACAAAGCACATGATGAATGATCTAGGTCTGGCATCAGGCTTCGAAGGCCAAGGACCCAGTGTCCTGTGTGCCCTTTGAATGTCAAGCTGGAAATCTGGGCCCAAATCCAGGACTAAGCGCGTAGCATATAATCCGCAAATGCCACCGGATCGTTCCCCTCCTCCCCCTCTGGAATCCCGTACACCCTGATATTTTTTCTTCATCTCTGATTCTCCATATCCTCTAATCTCATTGATGTATAAAGTTGTTCCTCAGTTAGTTTGTTAACTGCCCGCTCCGAAACCGAGATTTTATTTGTATTTTTGGTGATTTGGGCATCTGCCTCTGCAGCCCTTGACTGCAGCTCGGTTAAGTCTGTGTGAATTTCTTTGAAGACATCCCTCATTACAGAACGGAACTCCGATATCGCTGACAGGACTGCCTCTGAATTCGACATATCTGGCATTGTTTTTTTCTTGTCCCGTTTCCCCGTTTGCTGTCTGATAGTGGGGGAATGTGTGAGGTGGCGTCAGAGTTTGGCAGGCCGCTCTCCTCTTTCTCAGGCAAATCTCTCAGGGGCTGGTAACGGTTGCGGCGTGCCATACCCAGAGCGGAACGTCTTGATTATATCTCTAGTTCTCCTTCCTGAGATATCAGCCGTTGAACTGGAGGGTTTTTAAGGTGAAATAATGTTGGTTTCGGGAAGGAAAGCCTGGTTTTGCTGTAGTGGGGTGAGTGCTCAATTCCCCCGAGTGCTCACGCCGCCATGTCCTGACCGGAAGTCATACCTTCCTCAGTTCTGTGAGCCAGAAGAAAAACTAGGGAGGAAAAAAAAAGAGAGGACTACAGACTCCTAGCCCAAAGGGCAGGGAAAAGGATACAGAATATAAAATCATAAAAATAATAAAACCCAACTACCAGCTTAGAGAGACTAAAGAATGCACCTAACTGAAACAGGGGTCGCAGGTACAAGAGCGAGAGCCTACTAGGACCTGAACAGAATGGTGGAGAAGAGCAGCAGCCTTAGCATGGAGCTCTGGCTGTTTTTGGAGAGACCTGGGGGCATCTCCTAAAGGTTAAGAAGGCAGAAGTCAAAATGAAGGGCCTTGTACTTATGAGTACAAGAGCCAAGCAAAATAAAACTAGAAAAGAAGAGAGCAGAGCATCCGCAGAGCATACAGATATCCTCTTGCCACTCCAAGAGAGTGAGGATAGAGAGAAGGGCCCAGCACTGAGGTGTGGGACTGGATGTGGCTCGAGAAGATGAGAAGAAACAAAGAGATGACTCCATTGATATCTGCCTTTCCAGGATGGAAAGTGGGGGTTGCATGCTTATAGCAGGCTGTGCTGCTCTTTAGCAGAGCTGACAGAATATAAGGTTAAAAAGGGGGAAAAAGGCAGCCCTGGGTGTGAAACCCAAAGGGTATAGAAAGAAGGGGGTTGAAAAACACAGAGAACTAAAGAGTTTTTTTTTTTGTGTGAGGGAACAGAAACCCCTATTCCTGGTGCCCCCTTTTTTTTCTACAAAAAGCAGGAAAAGTAGGAAAGGGTAAAGACCCTTTCCTACAGGAAAGACCAGGGGTATCCTGGAGGAAAAAGCCATAAGGGAGTGACAAGAGAATAAGTGCTCTGAAGAAAAACACAGGGTGAGCTGCCCAAAGGTCCTGGCTCTTACCTGAGTTGGGGATGGTGGGCGGGTGTGTGAATGAATGGTGAAGTTATTCTGGAAGATCAACAATTACAGTGAGTATGTAATTTCCATATCTTCCCAGAATGAATCTTCACCATTCATTCTCACCTATGGGTCAGAGTACCAGGCTTCCCTCCCAAGAAGGGAGAACTTGGCTCACCCTGAGGGAAATAGCTCTTCCCTCAGCCCACTATAGGGGATAACCACAGGACAGCAGGGACTTCTTATAGGTCCAGCGGGACCGGAGACTGGTCAGAAACAGGAGGCTCCCTGTGCCTGGGAGCAGGAGGATGCCCCAACAACTCACACCTGACCCTGTGGGAGAAGAAACAAATCCCTTGTAAGTGCGAGTTGAGCACGAATGCAGACTGTGGTTTCCACCAGCCTGGAAGCTACCTTGTTGGCATCATAAGATGCCCCTTGCTTGTTGCCTCACCAGCTCCAGACCCTTAGCAGAAAGGCATATAGCCTGCCTGGTTGCTTTAAAATCTGGCATGGATGCTAAGAGCTGACTCAGCGATCGCCCACAGGCATTTGCCATAAACTGCCTGGTGTGCAGAGATGCACATCATGGTGCATTCCACACAAACACCCTTCTACCGAGACATTGAACCCCGCAGAGTTAGTGTCGGGGGTGGTCATATACCAGGTGCCCAAGCCCAGAGAGGGGTCTGCAGTACCAAACTCCTAGAGGAGAGATGAAACATGGACCCTGGAGACCCTGCAGTAGTGCAATATCTGCACTGGACATCCCTAAGGGCTGGAGAGGGGGCAAAGGAAAGAACAGTTTATAAGAACTTACTGTAACAGTAGATCTTCAAGGGGATCTCAGTCATCGGGTACCACCGCAGGAATTTCACCGTTGAACAGGAATCCACACAGAAGACTTTCAGTAGTACAACTGGGACCACTTATGCCATCAATGGCAGCCGACATCACCAACCCTATATAGGCGTAGGCAGCCCCCGCTCCTTCCTCAGTTCTTTCCCCCAGAGATAAAGGGAGCAAGGCTCACAACCTGGGGAACCGAGAAGAGACAGACAGACCAAGTTCTAGATAAAAGGATGGAAACAACAGATAGCTAGGTCCTGAACAGGGGCCCCAAGAAGGGGACAGTGGGAGGGACAGCATACCTGATGACTGAGATCCTCTCGAACATCTACTGTTATGGTAAGTTCTTACGTAACTGTTCTATCTTCTTCGGGGATATCTCGGTCATCAGGTACCACCACAGGAATGAGTACCAAGCAGTGACATGTAGGAATAGATAAGCTGGGACTCCATAAACTTAAGACGGGTGACATGAAACAACCTGCCCAGCCAAGGATCTTCTTAAACTTAAGACAGAAGATCTTGTAAACTGACCTGTCAAGGGACTCTATAAGTTTAAGACAACAGTCCTTGCAGCACAGCCCTGCCGAAACCAGCATGGGCTCTAGAGGCAATGTCCAGACTGTAATGCTTGGTGAAAGTGTGGACTGTATTCCAGGTGGCAGCTGCACAAATATCAGCGGCTTAGATCCCTTTGAAACAAGCGCGAGGTAGCCATGCCTCTGGTGGAATGGGCTTTGACAGCTCCAGGCAACTCCTTGCCATACTACTTATAGTAGAACACAATGCAATTTACCAACCATCTGGATAAACATTATTTGGAAACTGAGGCGCCCTCTCTACCTGGGGTGAAAGAAACAAACAACTGCTTAGACTTTCTGGACTCCTTAGTCCTGAGCAGATAATACTTCAAAGTCCTGCACACATCTAACGTATGGAGCAGTGCTTCCCCTGGATTGACACGCTCGGGAAAATAAACAGGAAGGTGGATAGACTGTTTGAGTATAAACTCAGAAACGACCGTAGGAAGAAACTTACGATTTGTGTGCAAAGATATCCTGTCTTCGTGAAAAATCAAATAAGGCTACTCGCAACACAGAGCAGGAAGCTCTGAAATTCTTCGAGCAGAAGTAATGCCAACTAAAAAGAGCGCTTTCAAAGAGAGAGAGAGAGAGAGAGAGAGAGAGAGAGAGAGAGTCTCAAGCTAAGACAGGGGAATGGATTGGGGATTTCAGATGCAGGATGCCCCTAAGGAAGGTGCGGGAGACATCCAGCTGAGCAACAGTGCGGTCACCCACGGGCTCATGGAAAGCCAAAATGGCTGAAAGGTGGATCTTGAGGGAGGAATACTGGAAACCTGAGTAGGACAAAGAAATCAGGTATTCCAGGATGAGCTTCACATGACAGGTGAAATGGTCAAGAGAATGCTGGGCAGCCTGGATGGCAAACTGCTTCCACTTCATAGCATAAGTGGTACGAGTGGAAGGCTTGCGGGTGGCCACTAGTATGTCCGCTACCCTATTACAGACCCCAAACCTGGCAAATGGCTACATCCTCAGGACCCATGCATGCAGATGGAGGGACCTGAGGTTTGAATGGACCAGGGTCCCCTGATCCTGGGACAGTAGATTCCTACAGCGGCAGGGGAACCAGAGATTCCTCCGCAAGCTGCTGAAGCAGAGGGAACCATATCTGGTGGGGCCAGAATGGAGTTACTAGGATCATGCTGTCCCCCTCCATTTGCAGCTTGAGCAGCACCCTCTGTATTAGTGGAAATGGAGGGAATGTGTACAGAAACCTCCCGCTCCAAGCGAGGGACAACGCATCTTGCCAGAAAACTCCAGGCCCTGGATCTAGCGAGCAAAAATTGGTCAGTTTTGCATTATGTGGGGACAGAAAAAGGTCCAACTCTGGAAAACCCCATCTGTTGAACAGATCTTCTGGTACGAATGAGAGAAGCTCGCATTTGTGCATGCTGGACTGAGTCCTGCTGAGATGATCCGCAAGTGTGTTTAGGACGCGTGGCATGTGTACCGCAGAGAGCAATAGACTGCTCCAGAGCCCAATACCACACTTGCACTGCCTCCCTGCAAAGATGATACGAGTGAGTCCCACCCTGCTTGTTGATGTAGTAGACCACACTCACTGTCCGACATCATCAACAGCTGACCAGGGGTTAGGTGCTCCTGAAAGGCCTGCATGGCATACAGCACTGCTCTCATTTCCAGGACACTGATATACAGGGTGGCCTAACACTGGGACCAGGGGGCCCTGGGTTTGAAAAGGACCCAGATGCGCCCCCTCCAGCTGAGATCCGACACATCTGTGGTTAAAATCTGATGAAGTGAGGCAATGTGGAAGGGGACTCCCTGAAGGAGGTTATGGAGTCCACCCACCTCTGCAACACTTTGCGAGCTGGGGAGCAGACCAGGACTAGTTGATCTAACTCATCCATGCGCTGGTCCCACTGCACCCGAAGGGTCCACTGAAGGGTGCACACATAAAGCCTGGCCAGTGGAACAGTGGGAATGTCTTTGGCTATTAAGCCCAGGAGCCTGAGGTATAGCCTGACAGGAATGTGGCGACTCTAAGCTACAGTATCTGAGCCTGAACTATAAGGCATTCGGCCCTGTTCTTGGGTAAGAAGCCCTTTCCCTGCCCAGAGTTCAGAACCACCCTGATATACTGCAGTCTTTGGGATGATACTAGAACAGACTTGGGCTGGCTGACTGTCATGCCCAGAGACTGAAAGAGCTGGAGAGTACGCTCCAGAGTTAATAACAGCTGTTCCCTGGATGGGGCCTTGAGAAGCCAATCGTCCAGGTAAGGGAAGACGTACAGTCCCTCCCTCCCTCCTCAGGACTAATGTGACCATTGCCAAGCACTTGATAAAGACACACAGTGCAGAAGATAAGCCAAAGGGCAATGCCTTGAATTGGTAATGCTCTCCCTGAAAGGCAAAGTGGAGAAATCTCCTGTGAGGAGGAAAAACCACAATGTGCAGGTACGCATCCTGCATGTGCCTACTGGCCTGTCTATGAAAATTAGGACATCCCCTACCACATGGCTGAGTGTGGTAGAGGAAGTGGATGGACTTAGGGGCTGTGCCTGAGGCCTGCAGATCATTTATAAGGTCCTGGACATCTGGACAGAAAAGCTTGGTGCCATTGAAAGGGGCATTGAGCACCTTGTTTTGCACATCAGCTGTGAACCCAGAAACTCGGAGCCATGAATGCCAACCAAGGCATATGCCAGTGGCATCCACCATGGCCACAGTATCCGGCAAGTCATAAATGGCCTGTATGAGATGCTTGCCAATGTCCTCAGCAGTTTGGAAGCATTGAAGAAATTCCTGCTTCTGGGCACCATCAGAAAGGGCTTTGGCGGCAGCCTTGCCCTTTCTCCAAGTGGTGTTCTGGTATTTCACCATATACGACAGGTAGTTGGCAATCCTCAAACCTAGGGTAGAGCAGGCATACACCCTTTTTCCCCAAAGATCAATCCTACAGAACTACTTGTCTTGGGGAAGGGAAGTAAGGTGTTTGGGCACCTTAGACCAGTCATGTGCTGCCTTAATGACTACTGAGTCAGTTTCAGCCTGCGAAGCAAAGTGAGGAAGGCCCTGAGGGGCACTGTAGAGCTTGTCAGCCCCACAGGGCATAGCTGGCACCATGTCTGGTCTATGCCAGACTGCCATGTAGCATTTCTGAGTGCCGGAAACATGGGAGGAATAATCTTAGGGGGAGATTCTGGGATCTTCAGGTAGTCAGCCAGATCCTTTCTGGTGGCATCCTCCTCCTTCTCTGTCTGAAACCTCATAGTGGAAGACAGCTGCTTCATGATGCTGAAGAAGGTAGCAGCCTCAGGTGGGGGCCTGGGAGTATGCTTGACAGAATGTTCACTGACTAAAGAGGCAGTGGACTTGTCTGAAGTGAGGTACTGGGTCCTCCTCATCTATGGAAGGATGAGGTCAGGGTGATACTCCTCCTCAACGTCGACATCATCCTCAGGATCTGCCGACGTATGTGCCATTGATGGCCCTTGGGTAGGTTGCCTGGGCAGTTGAACATGTGTTGACAACACCGGTATCGAAGAAGCTAGCGATTATGGCCTGGTAAAGGCCGCAAACTGCTGGTCCAGCACATTAGAAAAATGGACAAAAACATCATTCAAGTCCGATGTCGACGACGGAGGAGAGTCTGGCGGCACAGTGGCCGACAACCCAGCTGGCTTACTCAATGAGCCCGGAGCCTTTGGAGGAGAAGAAGGAGCAATCGTTGATGATGAGCCCATCGTCGATGAAGGAGGGATCGGTGACCTGGAGGTCGACGGCTGAGCACCCTGGGTGTCGGGTGGAGGAGCTGCCGGTATGGCCCTGGAGTGAACAGAGACCTGGATAGCTGGTCTCTTCATCGTGACGGCTGCCGATGACGAGGAGCCCCTAAAGGCAAAGCTGACAGGGAATGGGATGGCCACCAGGGGGAGCGGCTGCGATCCCGGTCTTTTCTACGATCCCACCCAAGGCCTTGTCTTTGACCTGAGAGGCCTTGAAGCGCCTGGGCGGCTGGCACTCTGGAGGACACCAACTCGGAGATGGCTACCTGTTGTTCCATGAAGATCTTTAGAGCCTTCCTGCATCACCTAGGAGTGGTTTGATTAAACTGCTGGCAGAGCTGACAAGCCGAGGCATTATGGCAATGATCTTTCTGCAGTAGTAGCGACAGAAGAGAGATGTAGAAGGTTTAACTCTCGACATAAAAGAAAAGGAAAAATAAATCTCTAAAAGAGATTTAGGTAAGGGTTGATTTAAAAATAGGCCGTAGCTGAAAAAGGTGCAAATACTGTGATGGCTTTTCCGTGGAGACTGTGCTTACAAGTCGACGGCGGGGAAGAACTGAGGAGGGAGTGGGGCCGCCTATGCCTATACAGGGTTGGTGATGTTGGCTAACATCGACGGTGTGGGCAGCCCCAGTTGTACTGCTGAAAATCTTCCATGTGGATTCCTATTCACTGAAGGTGAAGTTCCTACGGTGGCACCTAATGACTGAGATACCCCTGAAGATCTGAGTCAGACATTTGTGGACGCCTCTGAGAATAGCCGGGGCCGCAAAGGAATGCCAGTGGTGTCTCTGCTGTATTCTCCATGGAATGACAGCACCAGGGTAGCAGTACTGCGACCTGTGAAGTGTTGAAGGCTCAGCTCCTGAATCATCTCTGCTAGCAACTGCTGGTACCTAGAGTACTCACCATCAGAGGAGACATGGATAGAGGGATCCTCTTCCTCAAAGGAGGAAGTGGGAGAGGAGGAACTGGATTCACAAAACATCAGTGCAGGAGACTCAGGCTAAGAATAGTCTGGTCAGCTGGAACAGATGAGCCGCAGTCCTGAACTGGTCCCAGGTCATGTGCCCGAGAGGACCGAAAATACATGAAAGAGGTGGGGGAGGAGGTGTGACATGAGAGACCAGGCCAACTCCCCTGCCAGGATTGCGAATATGCTCAGGGGACCTGATCCAGTGGAAGGGCCTGGCAAACTTGCCCGTCTGTGAGCCACCAACACCTGTGGAGTGGTCCAGATGGTGCCCCGGGGGGGGCCCTAGGTGGGGAGAGCGGAGCCATATATGTCTCATGGGGCAGCCCCAATCTTCACCAGTGATAGGGCTAGCTGGTTACAATGAGAAACTGGACCCTGAACTACAGCTGCAACTCCTGCCAAAACGTCCACCAGCCCCAGTCAAGGGGTGAGCCACAGATCCAGAACCCAAGATCTTCTCCTCATCAATGCCAGCCCTGCCAACCCTTCCCAGGCCTAAGTTACAGCCTCCAGGAGAGTATGCCTCCATGTCAGCACTGTGAAAGGCGCTAACCCCATCTCCAGTACTGTAGATGGTGATAGGGCTGGCACAGGGTACGGTGCCAGGACTTTAACTGGCACTGCAAATGGCACCAGAAGGGCCCTGGTACCAATCCTAGTGCAACTACACAGACAACCCCCAAGGAAGCTCTCAGCCCCCAACCCAGGCCTGGAACCAGACCCAGGAAGGCCTCCATCCTCATCAGCCCCAAATACAGGCCTGTCGTCGACACTAGGAAACTCTCTCTCAGGTCATCTGACCACTCAGGAGAAGAAACTGCCACAACCTCAAGGGCAAGTGAAGGATCCGTGCTGGAGTACTTCACTCCTCTGGCACTGCACGGGGACCTGGTCTTGCCATCAGCACTACCTCACTCACTGGTACTGGCCTTAGTACCAAAAACTGAGGCAGCTTTGGGCCACAACACCGAGATGCCCACCAGTGTAGACCCAGCATATAGTTTCAGCCTCACCACCTATGACATCCACTGCCCCGAAGGGCCGATGGACTGGGAGGGTGCTCAGTTGGCCCTTTGAAGAAGACCGACTGTCAACCAGAATCCTCCCTCAGGGCCTCTGACATCTTGGCGGGGCAAGCATATGGGCATCTTCCTCAGTATGTATAGTACTGGGAAGGGGCTCACAGGAAGAGCTTGGGGACTTTACTTTGATGTCCCTGATGAGATGCCTGCCTCTGAAAGTGGGTAGATCACTGCCCCACCTTAATGCATGGAGTTTGAGGGTGCAGTGGTCCACTGAGAAGCAGGTGGTGCACTTATCCATGTCATGGTCAGCACCAAGGCAGGTTGAACAAACATAATTCCAATCCTGAATGGTGTGCTTCTTTTTACTGTTGACCTTCTTGCCCTTGTGCTCCTCAGGATCAGACATGGTGCTGCGGACAAAACAAGCAAGAAAAAGGACAGAAAAAGAGAGTTTGGCACTTCACAAAACAATAAAATAAAAATGGACCAAGAGGGGTCATTCTCAAGAGGTAAATCATCAAACTAAAAGTGGCAAACTGAGGAAAGGTTTGTGACAGACGAGATGACAAAGCTCTTATGGTGTGCACTCAATGGCTGGAAAAACAGGAGTAAGGAAGGTACACAATCAGTTGCCTTAGGTCACTGTTGAGCCAGGGAGCCACCTTTTAACCCCATTTGCCTACAGGGATCCAGGCATCTGTGGCTGCTTAGAGTCCACATGTGCTTTACATTACAAGTCTCATATAGCTGCTCCAGACACTTTGGTACCAGGTCTTTCATCTAGGCAAAGTTGGCCTCCGACGTTTTAGTTTCTGGTGGCTGAGGTATGGCTAGTCTTCCCTGTCACCAGGCAGAACGTTCCCAGGTCGTGGTCACTGCCTCCCACTGGTTCCTTGATCTTCACACTAGAGGTGACAACATCCCCATTGCTGAAGACAAGGGGAAGGGTCGATTCAAACATATTTCTTCAGTTCAATATGCTGCCCTAGTAAGAGGTCCTTGACTAGAGTACAGAAATTCTCTTAGACCTGCCATTAGCCCTCTACGACTGAACTATAGCTAAAGAAAAAGGGCCACAAACAGAAGTGCAGGAACTGAGGTGATGAGGCAAAGCAGTGATGTATGTGACAATTGATTCTGAGATGTCTCCAGATGCTAGCTCATGAGCTAGGAATCTGCTGGTGTGTGGCTGTGGAGGAACCTCTGTTAGAGAAGCTGAAATTAAGGGAGGAAAAAACATGGAGAAAAAAAAATGACAAAGAAACGTGGTATCTGTTAGTCCAGACAATCATCAGAATAAAAACAAAAAAACAAATATGTTGCAGGTGACAGCTTTTACTGGACTAACAAATTATTTTTTTAGACTATATTTCAAGAGTTACACTCTTCTTCAGGTCAGTGGAAAAGAGTGTAACTCTCGAAAGCTAGTCTCAAAAACAACTGTTAATTCAGTATAAGGTATTACCTGCAACATATCTGTTTTTTCTTCTACAAAAAAAAAAAAAAATGAAAAACTAGTTAGATATTTTGTTCTGAACTAGGCTGTTCAATATTTCTCACCTTTCTTTTTGATCATGGCTTCCAAAAGTTTGTCTTCTTCCTCCTCCCTGCAAAGACAATCACAGATGGTATCAAAACCAAAAATGAAAACATATCCATAGCATACCCTATGTTTCATATCCTAACTGTGATGATGAGGGAACACTAAAACCTCAGCATCAATACGGAGCAGTAAATACTGTCGTTTGCAGGAACCCAGCTTGAAAGGAAATGAATCAACAGTAGACCCTAGAAACGCACATTTCAGCTAACTGGTGACACATGAATGGATGAATAGTAAAACCTAGGTATGGTATGTATCAAAGAAAAAAATACAGATTTAAAACAATACTGTCAGTGGAATAAAAAGATCTCAGTTCATCAAGGATCTGTACTGTACAGAGAGGCTGCAATAAATCCTGGGTTCTACAGGCACTTCCATGCAGTCTGCAGAAACTCCTCCTGTAGGCTGCTGACTGCCTTTAGGGATAAGACTATGTTCCGGAGGGTTGCTTCCAGGTGTTCTATTGCCAAAGACTGCTGCAGGATACTTCTGTAAAAATGTGTTACTTTTTTACTAATTTCACATGGGAAAGGCCTACTGAGCAGCAAGATCTCAGTTCTACAGTTGGGACGGCTGAGCACTGGGAGGGTATTAGTGATTTGTTCAGTCACACAGTCAGCCAGTAGACGTGGTCACATTTGAAACAGTTTTTTATTTTTGCTCATTTTTACAGGTCAGAGTTCTTACCACTAGGTGACTTGGCTATATGTATCAGGGTTACATGTACTGTTGTCATGGTGTTCTTAGTATGGATGGATTAAGTTTGTTTTTAGGATTGCTGCAATAACTTTCTGGAATACACAGGGAGCAGAATTTGCCAAGAAGAGCACAAAATTGGAAGTGTTGATATTTTAAGTATAAAACGCAAAAAAGATCAAGTGGTATGAAGAGCTAACCAAGTAGCCGCCTTGTACATTAACACATGTATTCCCATAGACACCATATGGCGTCGGAACCATCCATTGCTGGAATGGACCCAAAATATCCACCGGGAGCAAATGAGTTAAAAAAAACAAAAACACCAGAAAATTATCCAGACAGCAGCTGCAGAGGTTACAGTACACCTGGGCCCCAATATTCAAACTGTGTCATTATTTCTTTTACGATCGGGGCTGGGGGGGGGCACACTAGACTACCAGAGATGTGTGGTGTGTAATTATTTCTTTTACAATTGGGGTTTGGGGGGGGGGTACTAGACTACCAGGGATATGTGGGGTACAATTATATATTTTACGTTCGAGGCTTGGGGGGTAGCCACCCAGAGGCTGGCTGCTGCTGTGTTGCACTGTGCAGTACAGCAGCTCGCCTGTGGGTGGCTACGACTTAGGCATGTTTCTTCCACGTCTAGCTTTGTGCGGCACATCTCCAAAACGTGTGGGTAGCTGTGCCGCACATCTCGGCTGAATATCGAGATGTGCCGCATATGCATGGGAACGCCCTCTCCGGATGCGCTGCATACATTACCTTTGCACTGCGGGACATCCGGAATTGTGCGTCGCATTCCCTCATTCTGAATATGGCCCAGGGGTGCATTTCGGGGATGCGCCGGCACAACTCAGTTGTGTCGGGTGCATCTCCTTTGAATATCTGGGCCCTGGTGTAATATGCCCTAATCCCTGAGAGGTTAACTGGTAATGGAGATGAATACAGGAAACTTCCTGGCAGGATAGTATGTGCACGGAGGCAACTTCCACAAAGGCTACAAGCAATGGCTCAGTCACCTTTGAAGATCTCAGTCCAATACAAACAGAAGAACAGCAACGCCCTGCTAACATCCAATCAGCTACCACCTCTCCTTTGGAAAAATGAGCTTTAGAACAAAACAGGGCTAAAACACCAGGACATGTCTCAATGTACCTCTGAAACAACCTTAGGGGGAAACTTTGGTCAAATGTATATTACCTTGTTTTTGTAGAAAATAAGGCGTGTGTGTGTGTACACGCGTGGTGTTTTGCAGTGGATATGGATTTAAACTCACCATCCCTTCCAGCTGAACTGGTGGCTCCCAAAAAAATGAAAAGTACGTACTTCTCGTAATTATTGATCTTCCCAAATATCTTTACCATTCATTAACTACGGGTCCCACCAGAGGTCAGGACCCTGCATGGAAAGAAATGAAGAGCGCTGCCTATTTAAATTTTCTGAGCTGGAGGAGTTGACGCCCACGAGGCCAGCATTCTAGGTGGCGCGTGCAGGTTGGTCATTAACTGACACCGACCCCCTCCCAACACTCAGTTCTGTCCGCCAGGCGAGGAAGAAAGGGTAAGAATAGGCATAGAAGAGGGTGAGGGTGCCTGAATGGATTGGTGGGGGGGGGGGGGTTAAATATAAAGCTGACTGGAAGAAGGGTTTTTATTTATTTATTTATTTTTTAATTTATACATTTGTTAACTGGGTAAGAACTCTGGACCAAAGGCCCTTCTTCAGGTTTGACCCGGGGTCAATACAAAACACACATACATTAAATAACATTTAAACAATCACAAAAAGCAATTACAAGACTTTTTAGATAACAAATATTATTTCATTTTTATCTTAAAACCAGTTAGCGAAGAAGCCTGTCGTACTGGGAGTAACAATACATTCCAGAATAGAGGAGCAGCTATAGAGAAAGCACGACTTGCTGTTTTAAGTTTGGGTATAACCATATCGAATAGAATATCATTAGATGATCTCAAACTGGGAAGAACAGAACGTAACTTAACAAGTCAATATAAGGGAAATAATGATTTAAATAGAACACATTTAAATATTAGACAACCAAAAAAATATTCAATTCTAGCTATCGGAGCTAACCACTCTAGTTGAGAATACAAAACACAATGACGTGTTTGTATACACACCTGAAGCACAAATAGACATATATTGTTATAAACAACCCTTAAAGAATTCAACTCCTTACTTCTAAGGTATAAATAAATATAGGAAACAACCATAATGAGGTAACAGAGATCCAACTGCAATAATTTTTCTTACTTCAAGAGAAAAGAAAGTTTTAAATTTGTACAACAAGCCAATCCTTTGTTTTATAGTACGAACAACTGATTGAACCTGGAGGGAAAGAGTCAACCCAGGGTCTAAAAGAACCCCAAGGTACTTGAACTGATGCACTTGTTCAATAACCATTCCTTTCAAATCATACAAACATAGGGATGGATTGTTACCAAGCATAAGAGGAGTGCCAAAAATCATGGACTTAATTTTATTAGAATTCAAGATCAGCATTGCATTATCCAGAAACCATTTACAAACTCTTTCAAAATCAGGAGCCAAAACTAAGGATACCTCGAGAGGGAATTAACTTGGGAGAAAAGAATCAAGTCATCTGCATAAAGGATGACTTCACAATTTAAACAAGAAGAAGGAAGTTAGTTTACAAAGATGGAAAACAATAAGGGGCCTAAGATGGACCCCTCAGGAACCCCACAACTTTGTTGTAGATTGTAGGCAAGAGGGATAACTAAACGCAGGGGTGACCAGAACAGTGGGCAGCCCAAGGCAGAATAAAAACAACCAAAAACAGAAGAGGAGGAAGGAAGAAAGAAAGGAAGAAGAAGAACTGACTGGCTCCCTCCTGAAGGACCCCCCCCCAACGGAACCTAATAAGCTTCCCGACTAGAAAGGCAAGTCATGCTTCCTTCCTTTTCTTTTCCTTCAAAAAGGACCACAGCCGTGAGCCCTTACTAACTATCCAGGCTAATGACGAATCAGATAAACTCTGCTAAAACACCCTCACTGAAGGTAAACTGCCGTCACCTTCAGGGATAGCAGAATCTCTGTGATTGGAGATCCCAGCTGGATTGAATCCTGCAGTGCATGTTGGACAGGCTGAGACGGAAAGCAATTTTGACCCCTGGATGAAGAAGTAGTAGATCCCCAGAAGGAGGCCTCAGAAGATCGTGCCTGCCCTGTAGGGTCAGCAGGTTCAAACAAGAAGCTGACAGATCGCATACCTAGGAGTAGTTCAGGGTTTGTCTGTCTAAAGCTGTCCTTTTCCTTGATTCACATCCCCAAAGGGGAACAGAGAGAGAAGGAAAGGGACAGCGCTGCCCAGTGTGTGATTCCAGGGAGGAAGAGTGAGTGTAATGAATGGAGAAGATATTTGGGAAGATCAATAATTATGATAAGTACGTAATTTCTATATCTTCCCCATTCATTACCTATGGGTCCAAGTGCCATGATGGAAAACCCTGAGGGAAAAACTATTTCTCCCAGCCTCCCGTGGGGAACCACAGGAGGAAGGGGCTAGTTTACAGGCCTGTAGAGGCCAGAGGACTAGAAGGGTCTGGCGAGCGCTTTAGAGACCCAGGAGGTGGAATACGCCCCTGCAATTCCTGCCATGCCCTGCATGAAAAGAAATGGGCCCCCCAGAAAGGTGAGGATATCACCTGATGCCGGGCCAAGGGTGACAACCTGGATAGGTGAAGCCAGGCAGTCCGCCCTAATGCAGACTAAAAATCCTACCAGCTTGGAAGCCACCTCACGGGCATCATAGACTGCCCTAGAGAGGTGCCTTGCCAGCTCCAGGCCTTGAGCAGTGATGTGAATGGCTTGCTTGGTTCCCTCACAATCAGGCAGGGCTGCTAGAGCCTGTCCTAGCAGCATCCAGATGTGCCTGATGAGCCACTATCCGCAGTACAAGGCGTGCTGAAGAAATACAGGTTACTCACCTGTAACAGGAGTTCTAGGAATGGTATATGTTGTTCATCCACACTGTCTGGCAGGTTCCTTGCCACTTTAAATCTTGCTGGAAGGTCTTCAAGCTGGCTCCTCCCACCCACCCGGGTGGTAAAACTCTCGGCTCCGCCCCATGACGCCAGATCTAGCCCGCTGGAAGCCAGGCTGTGCGGCCAAAGCCGGGAGGTCGGAATGGTGGTATTTTGAAATTAAACATATACCATTCCTAGAACTCCTGTTACAGGTGAGTAACCTGTATTTCTAGGACATGGATATGTTGTTCATCCACACTGTCTGGCAGACTCCTAGCAGTTCTCCGGGAGGAGGGAGGCAAGGCGCACACACCCTACTTGGGAAATAAAGACTGGAGAACCGAGGCCCCAAAACCAGCATCCCGGCGTGACTCAAGATCAATGTGGTAGTGGGTGATGAAGGTGTGTGCTGACTTCCAGGTAGCAGCCCTGCAGATTTCCTGGATAGGGACGTCCCTGGAAGCAGCCACCGATGCAGCGGTATGGCGGGTAGAATGAGCTCTTATCCTCTAGGGAGGCTCCATGCCTGCCAACCCATAGTAGAGATCTATGCAGGAGGTGACCCACCTGCCTATCGTCCGCTTGGCTGCAGGTCTGCCAGGTGCGGCTTCAGCTGTGGGTGACAAACAGCTGGCGAACCTCTCCCAAACCTCAGCCATCCGCTCTTTATAATAAGCGAGCGCTTTTCTAGGGTCCAAAGTATGGAGCCTATATTCGGCCTCCGAGGTGTGACTGGGGTAGAACACCGGCAGAGTCAACACCTGGTTAAGGTGAAACTCCGACACCACCTTCAGAAGGAATTTCGGGTGGGGGCACAGGACAACCTTGTCCCTGTGGAAGACCAGATAAGGAGACTCGATCGAAAGCACCTGGAGCTCTCCCATCCTTCTGGCTGACAAGATAGCCACCAAGAAGGCGGTCTTCCACGACAGGTGGGAGATATTGCACCTGTGCATCGGTTCGAATGGCTTGCCCATGAGCTTAGCAAATACCAGCAGTAGATCCCACGGAGGTGGAGGTTCTCGCAACGGAGGGGATATGTGATCAAGGCATTTGAAAAAGCGCCCGACCACCTTCTCCTGCGTCACCGACTGCTTCCCAGCCCGCTCCCGGTAAGCAGAGATGGCTGCCAGGTGCACCTTAAAGGTCATCGACCGAAGCCCTTGCTGAGAAAGGGACCACAGGTAGTCCAGAATGCTTGCCAAGGAACAGGAGGAAGGGTCGGCCCTTGCCCTGACACCAAATGGAAAATCTCTTCCATTTGAAGGCGTAGCATTTTCTGGTCGACTCCTTACGGGATGCCTCAACGACGTTGAGGACCTCGGGCCGGAAAGACCCAAGGCCTGGAACTCTAGCCGCTCAGGAACCAGGCCGTCAGGTGCAGGGATTGAAGGTCGGGATGGAATACCTTCCCCTGATTGACTGAGATCAGGTCCGGGCGAGCTGGAAGCCGCCTCGGGAGCCTGGAGCTGAGACTGAGGAGATCTGGATACCAGAACTGACGGGGCCAGTCTGGGGCTACCAGAATCACATTTGCCTTGTCCCTCCTCGCTTTGAGAAGCACCTTGTGGATCAAGGGAAATGGGGGAAAGGCGTAGAAGAGGCCTGGGGTCCACGGCCTTGAGAAGGCATCCCCCTGCAGCGAGCCCTGCTGAGGTGGGAGGGCATGAAACAGTCTCAGCTTCACATTCTCCCTGGAGGCAAACAGGTCCGCCTGAGGCGTGCCCCAGAGGGAGAAGAGATCTTGTACTACCTCCGGCAGGAGAGACCACTCGTGGGACGCAGCCCCTATCCGGCTTAGGGCATCGGCCAGGGTGTTGGAGGCTCCTGCCACGTGAATGGCAATGAGATTCACCTCCAGGCTGTGCACGAGTGACCAAATGCGGAGAGTTTCCCTGCACAGAGGTATGGAGCGCATCCCACCTTGGCGGTTTAGATAGTACGTGGTCATGGTATTGTCCGTCTGGACCTGAACCACTTGACCCCGTAGAAATGGAGCGAAGGTGGTGAGGGCTAGATGAACCGCTCAAAGCTCCAGCAGGTTGATGTGGCACTGGGACTCCTAAGGGGACCAGAGGCCGTGCGCTCTGTGCTCCCCCAGATGGGCACCCCAACCCATCAAAGAGGCATCGGTCGATAGACCGTTGGCTCGGGGTGGACAAACGGGATGCCCTCCTGCAGATGTGCCAGAACGGTCCACCACTGGAGAGCGCTCCACATCCCCTGGGTCACTGTCACTAGCTGATCCAACGGATCGAAGCGCTGTGACCACTGGCTGGCCAGTCCCCATTGAAGGGGATGCATGTACCAGCGGGCCCAATGGACCACGCTGGTGCAGGCCGCCATGAGGCCCAGGAGGCGCAGGAAGTCCCGGGCAGGGCGCGATTGCCCAACCAGAAATGACTGGGCAAAGGAGGAAAGAACCTCGGCCCTGTCCGCCGGGAGCCATGCTCTGGCTCGAAGAGAGTCGAGCTCTGCCCTGATGAAATGTATCACCTACTTTGGCACGAGTTCCGACTTGGCCTCATTGATGAGGAGGCTAATCTGAGAGCAAACCTGGAGGGTCAGATCTCTGGACCGCTCCACCTCCGCTCTGGAAGGGGCTGCAATCAGCCAGTCGTCCAGGTAGGGGTACACCCAGACCCTTCGGCACCGCTGGAATGCTGTCACCACTGCCATGCATTTGGTGAAGACCCTGGGAGCTAGGGAGAGGCCGAAGGGCATGGCCCGGAACTCGTAAAGGGATCCCTCCGCTCTGAAGTGGAGGAATCTCTGATGAGACGGACGGATTGGGACGTGAAAGAACGTGTACTGGAGGTCCAGGGAACAAAACCACATGCCTCGTTCCAAGGATGGTATTATCTGAGCCAGAGTGACCATCCTGAAGGTCCGAGACCTTAGACCTGTTCAGGTCATGCAGGTCGAGAATGGGGCACCAGCCCCCCGTCCGTTTTGGGACCAGGAAATACCTGGACACAAACCCCAGGTCTGGAGAAGGATCCGCCACCTTCCTGATCACCTCTTTTTCAAGGAGCAGAGCAATATCGGCTCGGCAGGCCGATAGCAAGGCTATGGACCCCGTGGCCCCCCCGAGGGGCGACGGCTCGAAAGGGTGGGGTCTGCTCGAACTCCAGAGGCAGGCCCTTTCCTACCACCTCCAACACCCAGTGGGCCATGGTGATAGCGGACCAGGCGGAAAGGAAGTGGCGGAGCCGTCCCCCACGGGGGGAACCCAGGGGGGAGTGACGAGGCTGGGGGCGACACCCCTCAACCCGTCACTAGGCAGGCTTGGAGGAGGGACCGGCCGAGGACTCCTGCGCCTTTACCCTCCCTGGTTTCCTGTTGAGGAAGCCGCGGGCTTGGGTTTGGGATGCCAAGCGCGAGCCTGCTGGCCCTAATGCTGGTGCTGTTGGGCCCGACGTGCTGCAGGCGCAGAAGGACAAAAGGGCTTGTGCTGCTGCTGATGGCGGCCTTTGTCCTTCTGGGTGGAGGTGACTGAACCCAGGGTGGCATTGGACTTTTCGATCCGCTGGAAGTGACCTTCCACTCCAGGGCTGAAGAGGTCGGTCCCCAAAAAGGGGACATCCGCCAACTTGTGCTGGGTATCCGCCGTAGAGGTGGATATCCTCAGCCATGCTCTGCGGCACATGGCCACTGCAGCCGCAACCGATCTGGCACAGGAGTCCCCTATGTCCAGAGCTGTTTGGAGCTGCTGCTTCGCCACCGCCCTACCCTGGTCCCGGACCGTGATCTGGAGGTCGGCCGGGAGATGAGGGATCACCTCATCCAGGGAGCCCATGAGGGCATGGGAGAAGTGTGCTATCAGCATGGCCGAGATGGCCTGGCGGAGGCCAAGGGAGGATGCAGCGTACACCTTGCGCCCGGCGTAGTCCAACTTTTTGGACTCCTTGTCGGGGGGGGCTTGTCCACGTCCCTAGCGCTCCCGGAACGCGGAAAACGCTGTCGGTGACCAACCCCTTGGCAGAGGGGTGCTCCAAAAACCCAGGAAAAGAGCCGGTAGGGACCGCATACTTCCTGGCCATCCTGGCCGAGGGCGCAGGACAAGAAGCAGGCTGCTGCCAGAGCTCCAAGGCTGGGCCGACAATGGCCTCAGCCACAGGAAAGGCCTCCGTGGGTGAATCCCCTCGGTCCAGTATCTTCGTCAGGGGATACTTGGCCCATTTGGAAACAGGCTCCGAGATGAGCTGAAGCAGACCCATAAAGGACGATGGGCTTTCGTCCAGTGACTCTCCCCCGGAGGACTCCAGGTCAACCTGCCTGGAGAACAGGGAGGAGTCGTCGTCAGACTCCGAGGAGTCTGCGAAGAGCTGCCTAGGGCCTGAGCCACCCTCCACCTGCCGAGGACGGTCGGGAGTGAGTGTGACCGACAACCTGTGGGGCAGGCCTTGAGCCGACCGAGAGTCCTTGGTCGGTGCCCCCAATTTCGGTTGTGAAGGCGGAGGTTCCACCACAATTGGTGGGGCAGCAGGTTTCAGCCGAACAACCGGCCCAGGCTTGGGCATCTTGACTGCAGCGAGAGGCTGTTTTGGCTGTTCGGGTGACAGCCACTTGATGGCCGGGGAAGGTGTCAGTGTCGACTTAGTCCCAGACAAAAGTAACTGCTGCCACATCAGCTCCTCGTAACGTCGACGAATTTGCGCCGAAGCCTCCTCGCTGAGAGGAAGACGAGGACGAGCGGTGTCGCCGCCACTGGTGCCGAGACCTCCGATGTCGGCGGATCGGGTGACCGAGAAAAGGTCCGAGACCAAGACCGAGATCCTCGATGTCCGAGGGCGCCTGGGAGGAGCGGGGACACCCACCTCCTCGCTCAGACGCCTTAACGGGGACTGCTGCAACCGATGGCGCAGGGCAACCGTTTCCACTGGGGAACCGGGCGAAGAAGGGTTGTCGGCTTCACCAGTCGACAAACCATCCGACGGGTCGAGAAAATTCGACCGCCGACAGCTGTCTCGCCGCTGACCTGACAGGGATGCCGTGAAGCCAGCAGCCTTAGCCGCAACCTCAACTGAAGTAGACGGTCGGCTGTCCGGGGAAGGGGACCTCTCCCACTCCCACGAACGCCGACGATGGGACTTACCCTTGGGATCCTCCTTTTTGGACCGAGAGGAATGTCCCGATGGCCCCTCTCCCTTCGTGGAAAGGGAATGGCAAAGCTCCTTGAACGAAGCAGAATACGAGATACCCAAAGAGAGTGGGATAAATGCCGTGACTTAGGAGGAGGAAGATGCGGCCTGGGCAGCCTCCTCCTCTAGGGCGATCATCTGCTCGAGCTGCTCAGCCGAGCCAGCCGCCGCGGTAACCATCCAATGGGCCTCTTTCAACTTTACCGGCGGGTAGCGCTCCTCGGGGTGCCCAAGCTTCAACTGGGCAGCGCAGTCCTCCAAGACCTTGGCCGAGAACGAACAGCAAGACTCGCAGGCCTGCGGGTTGTGTTCTAGGCCGAGGCAGTAGGCGCGCGTGGAGTGGATCCGTCCCTGGACATCTTCTGCCCACAAGGGCACTGCCGAAACCGAGTCGATTGTCCATCGTAGCCACAAGGGAAAAGGAAGACCAAGTCTTGAGAATTTTAAACGAGTTTCGGACGAACCGAAGAGTTAGGATCCAGTCTATCACGCAGAGCGTTAAGGAGGGAACCTGAGCTTCCAAGCGATAAGGAAGCTCTGGCATCATGGGGTGGAGCCAAGAGTTTTACCACCCGGGTGGGTGGGAGGAGCCAGCTTGAAGACCTTCCGGCAAGATTTAAAGCGGCAAGGAACCTGCCAGACAGTGTGGATGAACAACATATCCATGTCCCTAGAAAACACCCTTCTCCCGCATCAGTGAAACTCAGCTCTGAGTCAGCGTCAGGGGGCTGGTTGTGATGAGGGCAACGAAGCCCAGATGGAGTATCCAGGAATCCCAGTCCTGAAGTGGGCTGATGCACAGTACCTGCGCATACAGTTCCTAGGGGCTAGACAAGGGGTGGCGGGACACTGCCAGATGGTGTGCGAAGCCTCCACCAATGGTCTCAGCCAGGGAGGGACAACTAAACTGTCAGCACTGTATTTGCTCTTTCATCATCTCTGCCAGGAAATGCTGGTAGGACATGAAGTCCCCATCAGGAGAAAACAGCGTGAAGAGTCTCCTTCCTCCAAGGAGGAAGCCGAAGATGAGGAGGAGTCTGAGTCAGAACTCAGCGGCAAAGAAGTCTGAGGTCTGAAAATGATCTCAGAGATGGTCCTAAGGTAACGAGGGAAAGCAGTTGCCAAAGACCTGAACTGCTCCTAGGTGACTGGGCTCCCAGGGCCAAATAACCCCGGGAAAGGAGGAAGAGATGGCAGAGAAACTGGAAGTGGGATGGCCTGGCCACGCCAGGAATGTCCTCTGCCAGAGCTGTGGATTTGAACAGAAGGCTCCTAACGAGGGGACGGGGTTGGGGGGAATGACAGACCTAATCACCCCAGTGCGCCCAAATGTCGAGGGGCGGGCATGGAGTTGCTCCTGGGGGGAGACCCCCAAGTGGGGAGACCGAGCTGTGCAAAGTTCTTTGGAAGGCTCCTGCTGCCACCAACTGCAGGACCCCTCTTCAAAGCCAGGGAAGTCAAGGACATGTCCGAGCCACGACCACCAGCAGTCCTACGAGAGGGACCCCGAGAAGGTCACTGCTTAGACCTGGTCCTACCAACCCTCCTCTTTGGAGAAAGGGACCTGTCCCTCAGAGGGGGCCCAGAAGAAGAATCTAAGCTGATCGCCAGACAGAAAGTGGGGCCTGCTGGAGTATCCTCATCATTAACTGGAATCCAGAAAACGGTGGGTCTGGGTCTGGCCAATGAGAGTGTACCTGTCCCCAATTCAGAACCGATCGTAGCGCCGGATCCTGAAGCAGTGCCACCTACACAGATGCAGCACCAAACACAGCACCACCAGCAAATGTGGCACTGACCTCGGTGCCACCACCTGAAATGGCGCCAGGCATAGCACCGCCACCCAGAGATACTCTGGAGAGGGCCTCCACAAGGCCCTCAGCACTGAAGGTGGCACCAGAGGAGTCCAGAGCAGTGGTGCCAACCTCGGCACCATCCCGCACCACCAACGCCGACCCAGAAATTTAGCTAGGTCCCAGTGAAGTCTAAGCAGAATCAGAGGAGCCTGGAACCCAGTCAGGATCATCCTGATTGTCGTCCTCCGAAACGGGGATGACAGCAAGATCTCCAACCGAGCCACTTCCTGAACTTGAGACCCTCAGGCACCAAAGGAGGTGTTGGAGGGGAACCCAGACATGCGATTGACGCCACTCTGCTCACAGTCCCCAGAGGTGGCGCCGGGAGTATGGGCAGAAGCTGATCACGGTCTTGAGGGGACAACCCAAGAAGAGACTGCATACAGCTCTAACTCCACCTTAGGGGTTGTCCGGGCCTCCGACGAGGCATCGGACCGCGAGGAGTGACCAACCCCCCCCCCCCAGGAGGGAGACGATACCTCCATCAACCCCTTGCTCCAGCAAGCTGTGGAGCAGAGGGGGTCCCTTCCCCCACTGGCTCGTATAGGGCCGGTTGGGGGGCGCGTTCAGGGGTGGAGCCCAGAGACTGTGTCTTGGTGGAAGATAGTACAGTTACGTAAGAACTTATCGTAACAGTAGATCTTCGAGAACAACTCTTGCAGCAGGTTACACGATTAGGACTGAAGCCGGCAGGCATCAGGACCCCACGGAAATCTTCTAGCTAGCAGTCTTCAGCGGGAACCACCTCCGACGTCGGTCCCACCCCCGACGTCAGGCGTAGTACATAAGGAGGCGGTCCCGCCAGAATCCCCAGTTCTCCCGCCGGAGACTTCCGGCCGCTGGATGACATTAGAAGTGGAGACCGAGGATCCGCCATCAGAAGAAGAAAGGAAAGTAAGCTCCTGCCGAAGCCTGGTTAGGCCTAACCTCCTCCAAGGGGGAATGGTGGGCGGGAAGGTACCTGCTGCAAGAGCTGTTCTCGAAGATCTACTGTTACGGTAAGTTCTTACGTAACTGTACTATCTTACTTCGAGATACAGCTCTTGCAGCAGGTTACACCATTAGGACTGATTCCCAAGCAATAGCGCCTAGACACTCTGGGAGGAGGTATAACGGAGAGATCTTGAAAATCCTGACTCTAGGACAGGAGACCCTGTAGAACGGCGAGGCCGAAACCTGCTCTCCGCCATGAGGTGATGTCCAGGCTGTAATGCCTGATGAAGGTGTGCGCTGAGCTCCAAGTAGCTGCGGCACATATGGTTGAGGTGGAGACGTTCCGCAGCGCTGCGAAGGAAGTAGCCACCCCCCCCCCAGTCGAGTGGCCTCGGACTGTGCCCGGAAGGGGCTTCTGTTTGTTGCTGTAGCAAAAAGAAATGCACTGGACAAGCCAGCGGGAAAGGGTCTGTTTTGAGACTGGTTGGCCCAACATCCTCTCAGCGAAGGAAATACACAGCTGCTCAGAGTTGTGATGCTGTTTGGTTCTGGTCAAGTAGTATCTTAAGGAGCGGTGAACATCTAGGGTGTGAAGCAATGTCTCTCCTCTATTGGTGTACCTGGGGAAGTAGACCGGCAGATCGATGTCCTGATTAAGGGTAAGGGCTGAGACCACCTTAGGCAGGAATTTAGGATTCGTCCTCAGAGACACTCTGTCCTGGTGGAAAATTAAATAAGGTTCCTTACACATGAGAGCGTCAGCTCAGAAATTCTCCTTGCTGACGAACAGCAACCAAAAATAACGCTTCCATGACGAAAACGCAGCGCAATCCTAGTGCATGTTCAAAAAGGGCAGCGTGAGCTGCTCCAGGACAAAGAGTAGGTCCCAAGGAGGGACGGGATCCTTGATGGGTGGCCTAAGGTGCAACACCCCCCTCAGGAAGTCACGAGAGGCATCGAGTTGTGCCACTGTGCGTTGACCTATCGGGTAGTGGTAGGCCAAAATCGCACAGAGGTGAACTTTAATCGAGGAGTATGCAAGGCCTGAGTGGAAGAGGGAAAGCAGGTATTCCAGAACTGATTTCTCTGAGCAATCTAAAGGGGAGAGGCCGCGTGCCTGAGACCACAGGCAAAACCGGCGCCATTTCATGGCATACGTCTCATGCGTTGCCGGCTTTCTGGCGGCAGAAAGGACTTCCGCCACCTCTTGCGAGACCCCGTGTCGCATAATGGCTATGTCTCGAGGAGCCAGGCATGCAGGTTCAGAGAACTTAAGTCCAGATGGACTAACGAACCCTCCTCTTGAGACAGCAGGTGGGAGCTGATAGGCAACGGGAGTGGAGGTTCCCAGGACAATTGAGTCAGCATGGGGAACCAGATCTGTCTGGGCCAGAAAGGCACTACCAGGATCATTGTTGCATGCTCTCTGCGAAGTTTGAGAAGGACTCTCTGGATCAAAGGGAAGGAAGGGAAAGCGTAGAGGAATCTGTCTGCCCAGGAGAGGGACAACGCGTCTCGCCAAAAAACACCAGGCCCTGGATCTAGCGAGCAAAAATTGGGCAGTTTTGCGTTGGATGGGGAAGTGAACAAGTCCAATTCTGGAGTGCCCCATTGAAGAAACAGATCCTCTACTACCTCCTGAAGAAGTTCCCACTTGTGGACTCTGGCCTGGGATCGACTCAGGCTGTCTGCGATTGTGTTGTCCACTCCGGGAACGTGAACTGCAATCAGGCTCGTGCCATGTCGAATTACCCATTCCCACACTCTCATAGCTTCCCTGCAAAGGGGGTAAGAGTGTGTGCCTCCTTGTTTGTTGAGGTAATACATCACTGCCATATTGTCTGTTTGAAGCAGAAGAGTACTGAGGATTTCTGACTGGAAGGCCTGCAGGGCATAAAGGATCGTCCTCATCTCCAGAATGTTGATATGGAGGTGAGCTTCCTGAGGGGTCCACGTTCCCTGGGACCTCACCCCGTTCAGGTGAGCTCCCCACCCCAGCCCTGAGGAGTCTGTGGAGAGGATTACCTCCGGGGACGGCGCTGCACACGGAACACCCACAGAGTGTGTCCCTGGGTCTAGCCACCATTGCCAGTCCCGAATCACGGCCTTTCTGATTCTGACCGGCTGCTGCACGTGGTCTTGCCTTTGATCCCATTGCACTTTTAGCATCCACTGGGTTACCCGCATGTGGAGCCTTGCCATCGGGATGGATGGAATGGCCGCAGCCATGTGTCCGAGCAGGTGAAGGACCAGTCTGGCGGGGACAGTCTTCTTCGCTGAAAGATCCCTGATGAGGGACCTGATGCGCTCCGCTCTGTCCTCGGGAAGAAAACTTTCCTTTGATGGTGTCCAGAACTGCCCCTATGAACTGCAGCTTCTGGGACGGTACCAGGAGAGACTTCTCGTAGTTGATAAGAATACCCAGCGACTGAAAAAGAGCTTGGGTGTTTTGGATGGCCAACAACAGCGCCTCTCTGGAGGCAGCCATGAGAAGCCAGTCGTCCAGGTATGGGAACACATAGTGGCCCTGTCTCCTTAGAGACACTGCCACGACTGCCATACACTTGGTAAAGACCCTGGGGGCCGATGACAGTCCAAAAGGAAGTGCCCGGAACTGAAAGTGGTGGCCGAGGAACTCGAAGCGCAGGAACCTCCTGTGCGCTTGAGCAATGGGGATGTGCAGGTAAGCGTCCTGCATGTCCAGTGACGCTAGAAAGGCGCTCTGCTTTTCAGCATGGAAGCCCTGGAGGGTCACCATGCGAAACTGCTTTGTAGGCGACCGAATATATTGAGGTCGCTTGAGGTCCAATATTGGACGGAGGTTCCTGTTTTTTGGAACCAGAAAGAAGTGGAATAGCAGCCTGCTCCTCTCTGGTTCTCCGGGACGTACCCCACCGCTCCTTTTTGTAGAAGCGCGAGTACTTCTTGCCTGATAAGCAATCTGTGCTGACCCGAGTAACGGGAGAGCAGAGGAGGCCTTGTGGGTGGCTTGTCCGCAAATTCTATAAAGTGGCCTTTTTTGACCAATTGAAGAACCCACCTGTTGGTGGTAATAGACTGTGACCCCCGACCTTGGTGTCCCATTGATCCTGAGGGGCGGGGACCGGGAAGGAGTCATGCTGTGGCAGCTGAGGGTCCTGCAGGCTGGGCTGACTTGGCGGGGCGTTGGCCTTGGCCTGCGGACGACTTCCCCATGGCTTTTCGGGAGAAGGAGCCCCTCTGTTGCAGACCGAACGGGACTGTTGTCTCTGCATCCGCCGCGAAAACGGCTCTGGTTCCTATGAGTGAACCTGGCCTGGGTCTGTACATGGCTTGACAGGACCTCACGGCCTCCCGGCCTCTGAAGCATGCAGTGAGAACCTTCATCAAGCCTCACCGAAGAGAACCGCCGTGGAACGGGTACGTCCAGAATGTTCTTCGACATCCGGTGAACTCGGGAGACAATGTAAGCCATGATGCCCGGAGGCATACTTGAGGCCGTTGCTTAGCTGAGGAGTCCCGGAGTCATACGCGGCTCAAAGCACCTGGGTTCCACGCCTGAACCGTGGAGGAACTGAAGCAGTTCTTCCTTCTGCTTACCTTCCGCATCTTTCTGCCAGCTCTAGTCCCTGCTCCCACAAGGCATTCTGAAACTGGACCATGTGGTAAGAGATAGTTGAGGACCTAATGGCGGAAGCTGCGGCTGCATGTGATGCCTGCCCATCGCATCCAATTGCTTGGACTCTGGGTCGGTGAGGGTGCTCAAGATGTTGGTGACCTCTGGGACCGGTCATGTGAGGCTGTAATACCAGGGAATCAGACAGAGGATGGGATGCCAAGTACTGGTCCTCCTAGGGCCTTGTGAGCAGGCGCATCAGCCTTCTCTCGGCATCGCTGAGCGAATGTGGACATTTCCACTGCCTTGGTGGATGTCCACAAAGGTGTCCACCAAGGGTGGTACCACCACAGGCTTTGGGTCCTTTGCAGAAGATAGCGTGCAAGGCGTAGCCTCGGGTCAGACAGTTCCTCATGCCCCAGCCCATATTCTCTTGAATATGCCTCATAATCTCTGAGAACGATGGGTCATCCGGAGATCTTGGGAGCTCACGCGGGTCCGGAGGAGGGACGCTGATGGGAGAAGGGACTGGATCCGTCTGAGAAGTCCGATCCTGAGTCCTCCGTCGAGGCGAGTGGCGGCATCTTCTGGGTCTCTTGGGGCTGGGTGACCCTGAAGAAGATCTGACTGAGGTCTCCCTTGTCTGGTCTGCCCCAGGAGATTCTGCAAGCTCCTGGGGGGGAAGGTATTCGGCCTGCTGCCCCGGATGGGTTGGGGGGGGGCGCTGGGGCCGGCGGAGTCACGGGTGGAGGAGGAGGAGAAGGAAGAGAAGGAGGTGTGGGAACCACATCCTTCTTTATGGTATCCCACCAAAGGTGAATAGCTTTGACCTCAGAAACATTGAAGCCCGGTCGATGGACCGGCGCCGTGGTTGGTCGCCGGGTTCCGCGCCGGCTCCCAGGGGTCTCTGGTTCGGGAGAGGTCTTCGGGGTTCAACAGGACGGCCCGCCCGCTTGGTCCTCGGGCTGAGCCAATCCTCCTCCGTAAGTGCCTCCTGGCCGACGTCGGTAGGTGGCGTAGGGGTTCCTCTCTCTACTGGGTCGGGCGTCGGTCCCCTGGCCAGCGTCCGCGGTGGAGAAGGCCTGACCAGCGACGGGCATCTGGCAGTCATCGGGTCCCGGGACCAGTGGTGCTTGGCCGATGTCAGGTGGGCTGACGTCGAGTCCGACATCCTCTTGAGCGATGTCAGCTCCTTGGTTTTCCGCTGGGGTGGAGGAGGCAAGGAGACCGACCGGACGTCGGGAGCCGAGTGGCAGGAGCCGGACTTGTGGTGATGGCGGTCCCCTGACCTCGGCGAGGCCTTGGATGAAGAGGAAGAAGGCCTGGAGGTCTAACAGGCTGCGAGTAGAGGAACGGAGGATGACTTGACGCGACGGGGAGGCTGAGGCCGGGCCGGAAGGCGGCGGTCGGACCGGGAACCGGAGCTACGGAGTCGGAGGCCCTAGAAGGGATTTTGATCTCACCTCTCTTGTGCTTTCGAGGTGCCGGCGGGCTTCCTCGGACTATTCCCCCTTGGAGGCAGAATCCATGGCCTTCAATTTCTCTTCTAGAAGGTAAGCTTGGAGGGCCTTCTGGCGACGGATCCGGGTCCGACTGTTAAAGCCTTGACAGAAGGAGTAGGCCCGGGTGTTGTGGTCCGGGCCTAGGCACCACACGCAGGCCGAATGCGGGTCTTTAAAGGGAATTTGCTTCCCACAGGTGCACTTTGATGGATGGCCCTCCGCGGATGTTGGAGAGGACATCAGATGGCAGACGATCGATGAGAAAAAAGTTTCCAATTCAAGAAAACGGGAAAATAACTTTTCCAGGCGCTGCGCTAGGTACTGACGAAGGGGTCGGACGCAAGTCGACGGGCGGAAAGAACTGGGATTCTGGCGGGACCGCCTCCTTATGTACTACGCCTGACATCGGGGCCGGGACCGACATCGGAGGCGGTCCCCGCTGAAGACTGCTAGCTAGAAGATTTCCGTGGGGTCCTGACGCCTGCCGGCTTCAGTCCTAATGGTGTAACCTGCTGCAAGAGCTGTATCTCAAAGTAAGATCAAGGTTTGTGCAGTACTGAACTTACATTGATCCAAACACTCAAAGGGCCCTCTCTTAGTTTTCTTCTTTTAACCTCTATTTCTACTCCACTCTTTGAGGAAACTCTCTCCAGCATCCCCCGGTCCGGTCTCTACCTCCCACCTGAGACATTCCTCATTCTCCCTCCTTCAACTCGGCAGATCCCCTCGCTCTGAACCCCCCAGGGTGGGGCTGCTCTATCTACCCAGGGTGCTCTATCTGAAGTATAGAGGGTTGTGTCTGGTGAGCTGGGGCCAGAAAGAAGGATGCCCAGTGTTAAGAGTGTGATCCGGTGGAGGTGCCTTCACCTATCCCCCGATGGTGGGGATCTTTCCTTCATTTCCTCCCCCAGAGTGCGGCATGCAATAACACCTGGGTATGGCTGTCCTGCTGGCATCTGCCGCACTCCGCCACTGACGTTATCCTGGTGTGCCTGCAGTACTCCCGATTTCCATCGGGGGCCGTCAGGACACCGGGAATCCTCAGATCCCACCCGAGGGAGAGGAGAGCTGTCCTCGGATGCTCAATCTTTTCTCTCCCCTGCCGACTTCTCCCAGTCCGCCACCGAACCTCGGTCGCTGGCATGGCGCAAGTGTGGTATCCAGCGCCAACCCTCAGCGCCACTGGCCGCCATCTTCTTTTTTATTATTCTATTTTCCTCCTCACGCAGCTGGCAAGCAGCTCGGCCCTCTCAGGGGCTCATCTTTGAGTCTGGCTGCCCCCCACCCAGCCCTGCGCCAGTATTTCCCCATGGATTGCCCCCCATGGTGCAGCTGGAGTGCCGGCCTCCCCGGAGCACAATCCAGAAGCCAGGAACGCCGGTACCAGGGGTGCGTCCAGGCCTTCATGAAGCCTGCCAGTTCCATTTTTCCACTTTTTCTCCTCTCCCCTTGCTGTAGGCATGCACATGCATGTGTGGAGGCATGCGCACACTGCCACCAGCAACACCCTCCCTCGTGTCACTCCCTCATAGGCCTCCACCTGGGGGCAGTCTTATAGCGGGGAGTGACAACCCACCCACCCGAAAGGGCAGCAGAACCCTCAGATGCTCAATCTTTCTTCTCCCCTCGCCAACCTGCGCTCACTCCCAAACATGGGGTTGCCGGCATGGAACGAGGTGTGGTGTCCAGCAACTAAACCCTCAGCATCACCAGGCCGTCCCTCTCTCGTAGTTTCATATAAACCAGGTTGAAGTCCCAAAGAGAAGAATGCTTTCCAAAGCCAGCCAGAAATGGGATTCATACCCTTGAAAACTCAGTCAAATCCAATACTTGAGGTAAGAATACAAAACCCAGCTTTGGAACAACAAGCTGAAACTGCTGCAAAATGCACTTCGACTGAAGACAGCTTAAGTCTTAATGAGACAAGGGACCTAAAAGGACATGTTCTGATCATGCAGGGAGAGGGAACCCATGCAAGAAGTGCTCATAAGAATAATGGTCGCAACACCCACCATATACATGAAGAGTGCTAGCGACTACATGTGTGGAACATACTTCAGCCCAGAGATACTGCAGAACCTGGCCATAGCGATGCTTTGCAATGCAGGTGGAAGGTGCTGACTGCCTTCTTCTAGGAATGGATACATTTACTTCGGACAGCATAATGTGATGAACAATCAGTTGCTCTTCTGACCACGACAGCCAAACAGGGTCTTCAAACAGACCTTGTCCTGCTACCCTTTGTTTCTGTGGCAACCAGGGGCAGGTGTGCTGTGCCAAGCACAGAAAACTGGTGCAGAACTGTGTGAACATACAGCGAAACTGTGTGACAAACAATGCAAAATTGTGTGAAACCAGGCATTATTTAAGCAATACACCACGAGAGGGTGTGGGTGATGCCAGGATTTACCCTTGCCTGGTGTGTTGTTGAGCAGAATACACCAGACGTGGGTAAATTCTGGTATCACCCTCACCCTCGAGAGGTGTATTGCAATTATACAATGTCCACTGTATTTTTTATTATAAAAATTAAAACAGCATTTTTTGTTTAATTTAAAATTATTTCTTTTTGCAATTTATTGCTGCAGCGGAAAAAATAGTCCTGGGTTCAGGTTTTCCTACACATGGGCAGTACACACAGATACCTCAGGTACTCTGGGAACACCAAGAATGCCATCGGCAGAGAAAACAACCATCTACTCATTGACAAAAAGTCTGCACAGGAATGGGGTCAAGGAACGAGACAATGGAGCCAAGCTGACAGCAGCTGACTGTGGAAGTTTGTTTACCAGTGCCGTTGAAGTAATGATTTTCACCGTGGTTGGAGACAGCCCTGTTGAGGGTGCCATTGACTGTAACATGCGCGGCACTAATTTCTAAATTTGTACAAGGGGGACAGCAACTTCCCTGTTTGATGCTGTTCATGGACTCGACCGGGTCCCTAACAGAGCTGCAGGCGTCACATTTGACCTGTTGTTGATGGAGAATTATGAGTGGTTTGAGGCAGCAGGTGGTAGTAATGGGCCGCTGGTTGTTGGTTCACTGCATGTAGGGCTTAAGTGCCCTGAGGGAAAAAAAACACTCGAGTTTTAAAAATTGAGATCAGGTTTGATTTAAAACTTGGATGTGTTTTTTTATATGATGCTATTCAATCAACATGGCTGGGGGGGGGGCTCGGTGGAGTGATTAGTGGCAACTTAAATTATGAACTGCTGGATGTTTTAGAATAAAATGATTTACTGGTTTTTACTGTCAGTTTGGGGACTGTTGTAGTCTGGTTGACTAGACAATAGTGGAGTATTTTGAAATTACTGTAGCTAGCGTGTCAGCTTAACGGGAAGTTTGTTTGGTGGTTTTGTGTCTGATTTTCAGAGGTCGGATTGATCTGAAAAGGGGGTTCCAGAAATGGCTGGCTGGCACTTTTTCCAGTGGGGTGATGCTACGATTTACACATTGTAAATCGTGCCAGCCAGTCAATCAGGAGCTAGTATTTTTCATGCCACTGTTTAATATGGTACCAATGACTGCACTGAGCTTGACATGACAGTACCTTGCTTGGCACCATGCCTGGTGTAAACCATACCACCTATGAATGATGGATGCATAAGGCCTTCAATGTCTGTACCATTTCAGCAGCAAAGCAGAGCTATCAGCACCAATGATAGTACCATCATTGTTACTGATGCCACATCATGACGTGGACATGGGGAAGTACATTAAAGAGTCCCTGTAGTTGATGGACCTCAAAGAAACCTTGACTGAATCCTTCTCTCTATTCATGGACACTTCTTAAAATCTTTGACCATATTCTGTCCCTCTGTCCCATTCTCAAGCCATTGCCTGTCAGCCACAGCAGTGCTGAATGTCGCAATGTGCCCACAATACTCACAACTCAGGTTCTGGTGCAGAGGAATTTTAATTGCCTTGGAAAGTTGTTAAACGTAACAACTTCAAGTGAAGGGAAAAAGGGCAACATAATGGTCACAGTGTTGGAAATAAGCGGCCGCTCTGCACCATATAAACTGATATAAATTAGCAAACAATGATACTGAACTACTAAGTACAGCTACACTGAACTAAGTACACCTAAACACAAGAAGTAAACAAAACTACAACTAACTAGTCAGCGAAGCTAGTCAGAGGAATGAAAAGTCCTGGCCCCCGATAAGACCATAGATCTACAATGGCAGGAAAAAAAGGAACTGATGCACTTGGGGCTGGTGCAACTTTATATGCTGACGGCACCCACATGACACCATACATCAGTGCTGGGCACTGACACTGCCTGTCCCAAACATTCTGGTTTCCATGGGGTCCTAGAGCCCCCAGTTCTAAGACCAAAGACTAGCGTTCCATGGAGGAGACTGACTCTTAGAAAAGCTTGGATTTAGCACACCTCAGACCATTCCTCTAGTGAATTAGGGTCGATTTCCAAATTTCACAATGAACTGTAAGTTAGGAGATATCACCTGCTTCTCATAGCTTTGACAAGTGCACTTCACGGCCTAAGCTGGTTAGAGTACCAAGGGGCCCCTAAGCTGTGAGAAAGACAGCAAATACTGAAAGAAGACAGTTGATCAAGGGCAGAAGCTAGGACAGCATTGTACATCAGAGGAGCAGTCAGAGAAAAAGTGGTCAAGTGAGCACATCAGAGAGGTGAGTTGAAAAGCAACAAGTTGTTTGTGTATGACAAGGATAGGTGACGGTTTGATTCACTAGGAATGGATGCTTGAGAGGATGAATGATATAAAGCAAAGTCCAATATGATCATTCTCTGATCAGACAGGGCAAAATCCATAACAGAGTAAGCAGTTGGGATAGATAAGTTAAAGGGGCACTGTCAGCTTTCTCCCTTCGTTTGTGGGCATACATATACAATGTAAGTTCTGGCACAGACCCATTCTACATGTGTTGTAAAATACACCTAGTGATATAAAAAAAAAGCAGTTTTGTACCTGTTTTGCTCATCTTCCACAAAAGTCAACATTCTCACGGCCCGATCAGAAAGTACCCACCACCGGAAGCATCCCTAGGTTCAGAACGTGCATCAGGCATGAGCGCAGTCAGGAGGCACAGTTTTTTTACCATGCCACTTGTAATTAGAGGATCCACCAGTGAATGATTAAACGCTGAATTGTTTGTGGTACCTAAAAACAAAACGAGCAGCACTAGAGCATTGCATTTAAATTTTAATCCTGACCAAAATCCCGCGTATGCGTGAGAGAGGCACATACAAAATCCCACGCATGTGCAAGACGTATGCCTCTGTCGCGCATGCGTGGGATTTCAGGTCAGGATTAAAAATTTTAAACGCGATGCTCTCAGTGCTTGATTTTTGCTTTTAGATACCACAAACAATTTAGCGTTTAATAATTCACTGGTGAATCATCTAATTACAAGTGGCATGGTAAAAAATTGTGCCTCCCGACTGCGCTCATGCCTGATGCGCGTTCTGAACCTTGTGATGCTTCCAGAGGTGGGTAATTTCAGATCGGGCAGAGGGACTGTTGGATTTTGTGAAAAATAAGCAAAACAGGTACAAAACTCAGTTTTTTTTTTTTTATCGCTAGGTGTATTTTACAACACATGTAGAATAGGTGTGTGCCAGAACTTACATTGTATATGTATGCCCACAAATGAAGGGAGAAAGCTGACAGTGCCCCTTTAAATATGGGATCATGGCCATGACAGCGGGTATGAGAGCTCACAGATTGAAGACGGGAGTGAGACTTGACTATGGAGAGAATGCTGGAGGCAAGAGAGTCACCAGGGAAAGTAACATGAATACTGAGGTCACTGCAATGAAAAGTTCAATGGTGGACAAGTCAGCAATGGATTAGACCTAAGTGGGTGACAGATAATGGAGCATGAGGTTGGACATGGAAGAAGAAAGAGGGCAAGGTTTTCAAAATATTAGCAAGCGAGAGAGGAGAGGTTGAACTCAGCTCTGGCAATGGCAACAATGCCACTGCCTCTTCGCCAAGAGCTTCTAGGTTATTCACAGAGAGTGTAACTAGGAGATGAGGCTCTGAGAGAACCAAAAGTATGCCAGACTGTACATCATGAGGTCATCATGGACCAGGACGCCACATCTTGGGTATTCACTGCAGTCTGTAACTGTTGTTTATGAGTATGTGCCTCAAGATCTACCAGTTGAAAGGCCTGCCTTCTAACGGGAGTCCAACAGTGATACCTTAAAAATGTATAGTGTATGGTTAGGCCTTAACTGTGCACGGAATTCAAGCAGCTCAAATACCTTGTTGTGCATGTTCTAAAAAGCTTATTGTGCACGTTCTATCATTAACTGCAGCTGCGATTCCCTCATACTGACTCCGACTGCCTAGTTTCACTTGTCTGTGCCTTTCCTTCCTTCTTCTCTCTCTTTTCTTTCTTCCTTTCATCATAACACTACAACAAATAAAATATGGGTGCCCATATACAACTTGCGTTGTGTTTCCATCTCGAGGTTGAGATACCAGCAAAGTCCATACACCGATATCTCAACCCCTTGATGGGAACACAGGCTTGTTGTGTATGGGCACCCATACATTATTCCTTCTATCATCTTCACTCTGAGATGTTGCCTCACAGTTTAGAATAGTGCTGTTCAATCAGAACTACATTCAAATGTTACTGTGTGCTGTGCTCACTCTAGTATTCTCATCATATTTGTTTTCTACACAGAAGAGAACAGTCACCTCGGAGACCTCTCCAGAGCCATCAGCTAGGTTCTTTCTGTGTGTGTGTGTGTGTGTGTGTGTGTGTATATATATATACATATATATATATATATAAACCTTCTGTCTTTATTTCTATTTAGTTCTCGATATTTGGGTTAGATAGGTTATTTTTATCTAACTGTTATTTTAGCGGTATTCTTTGGCAACTGTTCAGTTCCCTGGAACTGGAGAAAAGAGAATTTTGCGGTTTCTGCTTAAACATAGTAATTGTTTTTGGTTAAAAAAATATCAGAAGAACCACTTATTTTAAAAATGTAACTGTGGTTCACAAATGTTATTGTCTAAGGAACCAGAAATACCTTTTGATTAAATTCCACTGACTGGTATGACTGAAAGGCCTAAATAAGGGACAGTAAGCCAATAGCATTCAAGCCTTACTTCTTCTTCCCCTTCTAGAACCTAATCTGAAAAAGGTTCCTAAGTATAATATGGGTTTAAAGGGACACTGTCAGCTTTTTAATGACTGTTGACTCCCTATATCAAATATGACCCTGCAGCAATGAGACAGAATTGCATTGCGGCTCCAATTTTCTATTTTGATAATTACTGTTTACTTTTTGATAGACTCTCCTAATTCAGATGACCTACTCTTATGCGCCACCGATGCTCTGGCAGGTTCATGCAAAATATAGGCGGAGCTATGCTAAACTGTGATGGATCAAGTTTAGACACTTTTTTTTCAAGCTGACCTAAACATAGTATCTGATGATAGACATCCACCCGAGCCTCTTGATGTATGTCTTGTTTAAAAATGAGCAGTCTAACTGGGTTAAATTTACATGTGGAATTTCAAGCTGCGACTCTTGGCAAGCGCATCCCGAATTTTCAAACGTAATTCTAACCAGAATACATTGCTCCTTTTTAAACACGACATACGTCAAGAGATTCGGGTGGATGTCTAGTATCAGAAACTAAATTTAGGTCAACTTGGAAAAAAGAAATGTCCAAACTTGAGCCATGAACAAGTTTTGCATAGCTCCGGTGCCATGTTGTTATGTGAATACATCAAAGCATCAGCTGACTGCACTAATAGCATATCGCCTGAATTAGGAAAGACTATCAAAAAAGTAAAAAAATGATCACAATAGAAAATCAGGGACACAATACAATTCTATCTCCTTACTAAAGACTAGAGGGGTTTACATTAGCATATTTGGTATAGGGAGTCAACAGTCATTAAAAAGTTGAAAGTGTCTCTTTAAATACTCTTTTCTGACTGATCATTTGAGTGTTTACACACTTAATATTTTAAATATGTTTTAAAATATTTATTGTATGTTTATTTAAAAATGTAAAACAAATATTTTAAGTCTGCATATTTTTTGCTATGTAGCATACTATAAGCATTGAGTTTAGCTACTTCGTACTGCTCCCTTCTGCTCTTGAGCCCAAGTCTGACGTTAGAACACTAGAGGGGGCACCAGCATTCAGCAACATTTGAAGGATTGCACAGCACCATTCTAAACTCAGAGGCAACATGTCAGAGTGGAGATGGTGCATTTTGTGTACAGGCTTACTACTACAACCATTAGAAGAAACATCATTACTAGAGTAAGTAATTTTTCTTCTGTGCTACTCAGGCTCCAGCTTCACTATGTCTTGAGGGAGGGATGCTCCAGAAGCAAATAAAGTCCCTCAGAATGCACTATATTTTTGTGATTAGCCTTGACCGGAGTTTGAGAAATTGCACAGGATCGATCCAAATCTCGTCAGAAACCAGAGCAGCCTCTTGAAGAAGGACTACCAAAAAGCTGCCATGTATCCCTATAGGGTATTATGTCTTGATCAACGTTTGCCATTGAAGGCACACTCGCTCCTCCACCTCCCACTCCTGTTTCAAATACTCCCTATGGGGTTTCCTCAAATTGGCATCCACCTGTCTTTGCACTTAAGGGTCCTCCCTAACCCAAGCTGACCGGCTGAGGTGATTCTAACTCGGCCATGACTGTTTGAGGAGATGAGACTCCTGGTACTGAATGCGCGCTATCCGCTGGCCAGCCTGCTGCCATCAGCTGTACTGTCTGAAAATGTGTTCCTTCCTTTCTATGCTATCCCTGAGCTTATTGGGCTCTAGCCCACTGATATGTATTTGTGCTGTTCTGTATATTGACTTCTGTCAAAGGCCTGTACCATACTGTTTTACACGTGATGTGATGTCTACTGCCAAACTGTTCTCGTCTGTACCTTGTAACCTCCCGGCTCGCTCCTGAAAATAGGCACTTGGCTGTCTAGTGTGCTCATGTCCCTACCCTGAACACTGCTATATCCTTTTATGTTTTTCTCCTACCACCACCATGAACACAGCTGCTAATGTTGCCGCTTGCCCTCCAGCAAGCAGTATGGATGAGCACTTACCTTTACAGACAGGAAATTAAATGTATGTACTATAGCCCTTGATCTTCAAGAAAACCTTCACCACTGATTAGCACTTGTGGGCCTATGCCAGAGGTGCTAGGACCCTGCAAAAGCCAGAACATTTCTGGGGGCCGGTGACATGGTAGGCACCACGTGCAATGACGCACACACCTGTTGGTGTACAGTGGCACCAGCACCCAACTGCCTCAGTACCATTTTTTACCAAGGATGTGAGCAGCATAAACCTAATGAGTAACCTATACACTTAACAGAAGAGCACAGGATAGCCCTGGTGGCTCGTGTATGAAGGGCCATCAAACCCAGTAATGCAGTGTCTTCATAGCCCAAACCAAGTACGAAGGAGTGAAGACCTCAACACTACAATACTGGAGTCAGACCGGGGGATGGCGGGTGGGTGTGGTAACCAGTACATACATACGAACATATTAAGAAGCCAGCAGAAGGCCACTTGGTTTATCTAGTCTGCTCATATTGCAGGGTCCACAGCTTCAGCTACTGTCCCTGCCTCCCATCCTCCCTACCCATGATCCTCACTTTCCCCTATGCCTATCCCAGCCTCTCTTGAAGCTGCCCACTGTCTTCAATGAGACCACCTCTTCTGGCAATGCATTGCAAGTGCCCACCACCCTCTCTCTGTGAAGAAGTGCTTCCTGACCTCCCTCTTAAACCTCCCCCCCTCCAGCTTAAGACTGTGCCCCCTCATGTTATGGTTGCCACTCAGCTCAAAGAGACTCTCCTTATCCACCTTATTTATCCATTTCAGGTACTTTAAGGTCCTAATCATGTCTCCCCCCTCTCTCTCTCCCCTTTCCTCCAGGGAGTACATGTTCAGCACCTCAACTCCTCCTTGTATGCCTTACCTTGCTGACCCACTATCATCTTTGTAGCCCTCCTCTGGACCTTCTCCAACAGGTTAATGTCCTTTTTGAGGTGTGGGAACCAGTAATAATCTCCATACTCTAGATGTGGCCTCACCAGTGACCTGTACGAGGGCAATATAACCTCCCTTGTCCTACTACTGATCCCCCTAGCTATGCATCACACCATCTTGTTTGTCCTTGCTGCTGCTTTCTTGTACTGCGTGCTTCAGGTCACTAGTGATCATCACTCTCACGTCCTTCTCCTCTGATGCAGATACCTGGACTCCACCAGGCAGTACTCCATCCTGGGATTCTTGGCTCCAATGTACATAACTTTGCATTTCTTGGCATTGAAGCCAAACTGCCAGATCCCAGACCACCTCCCCAGCTTTTCCAGATCATCGTGTAGGTCCTGTATCCCTTCAGCTGTGTCCACTCTCCCACAGAGCTTGGTGTTGTCCGTGAATAGGCACATTTTACCCTTAATGCTATCCCCAATGTCATTGATGAAGGCACTGAACAACACCGGCCCCAGCAGGACCCCACTGGTGACTCCTCTGGTGCCAGATAACTCTCCCCCCACAACCACCCTCTGGGTTCTGTCCCTCAGCCAGTTTTCCACTCATCTGGACATCTTATCCCCAACCCCGAGATCCGCCAACTTCCTAATCAACCTTTTGTGGGGTACAGAGTCAAAGGCCTTACTGAAATCCAGATACAGGATGTCTACCGCTTGGACCCCGTCTACTGTCTTAGTAATCCAGTCAAATAAGTCAATTAGATTCATTTGACACAATCTCCCTCCAATGAACCCATGCTGCCTCACATCCTGGAGACCATGCTCCTCTAAATATTCTACCAACCTTTCCTTAAGTATGGTCTCCATGAGCTTTTCACAGTTGAGGTCATACTGACTTGTCTGTAATTCCCTGGGTCATTCTCAGGACCACTTTTGTGGAGGAGCACCACCTGTGCTGTTCTCCAATCCTGCAATACCATGCTGGACTCCACTGAACTATTAAATAAGCCTGCCAGCTACTCAGCCAGTTCCCTTAGTACCCTTGGATGTACTCTGTCTGGGCCTGGTGATTTGTCCACCTTCAATGCTAGCAGCCCCTCCCTCACTCTTTCCTCCTCTATCACTACAGCTGTATTCCCTTCCCCCCCGCTCCCCTTTTCCCTCCTGAAAGCACTGGTCCATTCTTCTCCCTGGTGAAGACAGAACTGAAGAATTAATTTAATGTCACTGCTTTATCCCCAGTTATCCTCCACCCACTCCTCCCCTTTCTTAAGTCTAACAATCCCATCCTTCTTTTCCATTTTCCCACTTATATAGCAAAAGAAGGCCTTCTCCTCCTTCTTAATTCCTTCTGCTACCTGCCACTCTTTCTGTGCCTCAGCTCGCCAGACTTCCTTACTTGCCTCACTAGCAGACCTTAGGTAATTTTCCCTATCCACCTGTCTTGGGTCTTCCTGAATTTTCTATGGTATAACCTCTTTTCCCTTACTGCCTGGGCAACCCCAGAATTGAACCAGCAGGGAGCTTCAATGGTGAAGAGATTCTTGCAGATCGAGAATTACGGTTAAGTACATAATTTTAATATCTTCCAAGAATCGGTCTTCACCATTGATTCCCATTTGTGGGTTACAGTACCAAACTTAGAAAAAGATGCCCGGACTAGGGAGGCTAGAACTCAGGGTTCACTAAGATAATAATCCATTCAGAACTGTCCTGCCAAAGTGGCACACTGCCTGGCACAGACATCAAGGGTATAGTGCTTGGGAAAGGTGTATACTGTGCTCCAAGTTGCAGCTCTGCAAATTTCACCAACAGGCACAGAAAGGATTTCTTCCAGGGAAGTGGCAACCGCTCTGGTGGAGTCAGCACTTATCTTGGCCTCCAGTTAAATTTGAGTCACAGCATTGCAGTGGCGAAGGCAGTTTACAGTCCAACCAGAAATTTATTTGACTGTAACATGGTGTTCCTTACAATTAGGGTCAAAAGAGACAAAGAGATGTTTAGGCTGTCTGAAGTCCTTAGTCCTGTCCAGCTAAAACCTAAGGACCCTCTTAACATCCAGTGAGTGGAAGAGTACTTTCTCCCTCATTCTGGAAGTTGGCAAAGCAGGTGGGAAGGATTACATACTGATTAAGATAGAATTCCAGCACCACCTTAGGTAGAAACTTTGGTGGGGGGGGGCGCGGAAACTACCTCATCTTTATGGAAAACAGTATAAGGTTGATCTCTGTCCAGGCATGGATTTCAGATACTCTGACTGCAGAGGTGACAGCTACCAGAAATGCTACTTTCCCAGTTAAAAACTTCAAGTCATTAACCACAGTATGCCCAAAGAGCTTGTGAGTGAGCATATCTAACACAAGTTTAATATCCCAGGGAGCCACCAGCTTCCTGATGGAAGGCCTTATGTGAAGAATATCCCTGACGAACCGCTTAACAGTGGCAGCTGTGCCAAAAAGAGGGTACCTACAGGTTCGTGGTATGCTGGTAAAGCACAAAGGTGGCCCCTTAACTGTGGCATGCTGCAGGACAGAATCAAAAAGGTCCAGTATGTACTTCAAACCCTTTTCAGGTGGACACCTGAAAAGGATCCTCAAGGGCTGCGAAGTACCAGATGAAAAATTTTTTCCACTTGGCTGGGTATGTCTTCCTGGTGGAAGGTTAAGGTTGCCACCTGTCTCGTTTCCCGAGGGACAGTCCTGGTTTTTAAGGTACCGTCCCACTTTCTCAAGCTGTGGGACACCGAAAGCCCCGATTCCGGCTGGCAACCACACACAAAAAAAAAAATAAATAAATATCTGAAGTGTAAAGTTTGCATGTTGATAGTCCCCAACTCGATTCTCCCCCTCCCATCTCCATTCCTAGCTGCTGCAGCTGTCAGCTGTTGTGCTGTGGCCGACTGGCTGTTGTTCTCCAACTCCTTGCGGTCCAACCGAGTTAGCTTAATAAGCTGGCGGCCAGCATGGCATGTCCTTTGTTCGGTTTGGTGTGGCCAGGTTCAATTTCGTGGGCTTGGAGCTTTTTCTATCTTTCCGTAAGCTGCTAGCTAATTGTTTAATGGCTTTGTTTGTGTGTGTGGGGGAGGGAGGGGAGAGGAGGTGGAGCTCGGCCTCAGCTGCGGTCGGACCAGATTGAGAACTTTCTTCCAATGCTTTCATTACAATGTCAGTGGAAATTCTCAATCAGGTCCGTCGGCAGCTGCTCCATGCCTATTGGCTGTCACATCAGTAGGAGATGTGGTTTGCCAGGGGCCGGCATGTTTAAACGCTGCAGTTAGGAGCAACCAAAATACTTGTATTTTTGGAGCAGTGGGAGCGGAGAGAATATGGAAGAACTTGGAAGACAGCGGAGCAGCAAGGACCCAGACCTCCTGACCAGAGACTTCAACGGACAGTGCGTTCCTCCCAGTCACTCATGATCATTAATGGAGCAGTGCCAGCGGTCAGTGACAGAGACAGTGCTAGCCCCAAGTGTGGGGGGGGGGGAGCGTAAGAGAACTGTCTGTGAGCCTGCCTGCCCTGCCGTGGCTGAGAACTGTCTGTGCGGCAGTTGAAAAGAGCTGTGAGTGCCTGCCCAGCCCTAGTGAATCCTCAAATTAGAAGTGTGCAACAATGCCTCACTCACAGGTAATGTAATTAATTTTAGTAACATGGAGAAAGAACACTGTCCACCAGAAGTATTTCTAAAACAGTTCAGAGGACTGCAGTTTACTCAAGTTATATACAGAACCTCCACAACACATGGTTAGACTTAAAACACGGTGAGTACAGGAACTCTGCAAGAAACGAACACTACCAGTGAGTGAGGCACTGTTGTGCACTTCTAATTTGAGGATTCTGTTTGTTAAGGTTAGCCACCTTTGTGAAGTGCTGCATGACCTGTTCTGGTCCGTTTTAGTTAGTGGTGCTTCCTTTTGGATTTCTTCCAGCTGTAGTGAACCTGGGTGGTGGTGCCCTTTGTATTTGGCAGTGGCACTGAAAGCATAAGATCTGCAACCTTAGGGGAGCGAGCTGCACGGCATCGTCGAGTGTATCAGACTGACAGTGGTGAGAGTGTGACTGGTGCCTGCAAGTACTGTGGTCCTGACCTGGGAGGAGAAAAGCAGCTGAGCCTGTACCGCAGACAGAAATTCTTCAGCAGTCACAGGTATTTACTCAGTCTTCTCTGGTTATTTTATCTGATTTAAATGTACAGTATGCTCTAGGTTGTATGTGGGTGGGGGTGACCAGACCCCAAAGTACATTACAGGGAAAAGGATGCTGATAAGATGTGTACAGATAGTGTGTATATATTTATAACCTGGGTATGTTTACTTCAGTTCTATCACGCTTCAGATGAGCACAGTTTTAGATGTTATGTGAGAAGACATCAGTTTGGAGATGAATTAACACAGCAACCAGAACAAAATATGTTATTTAACCCTGGTTGCTGTGTTAATGCCCTCTCCAAACTGCTGTCTTGTAACATAACATCTAAAATAGAAGTGGTCAACTGGCTACTGTTTTTTTTTTTTTTTTTGCCATCACAGTCTATGTTCCAAGCCAACTATTGTTTTCTTTCATTCATTCATTTTCAAAGAAGTGTAAGGTTATGCACTTCGGGGCGAAGAACCCAAGGAGAGAATACTGGCGGGGGAGTTAAGCTGGGGATCACTGAGGAGGAGAAGGGTCTAGGGGTAATGGTAACAGGGACCATGAACAACACTGCCCAGTGCAGGAGAGTGGCTGCAAAGGTGAACAAAATGCTGGGGGGGGGGAGGGGAGGTTGTCCAGGCAAAGAGAGGAGATCTTGCCCCTCTACAGGTCACTGGTAAGGCCCCACTTGGGAGTATTGTGTGCAGTTTTGGAGGACATACCTAAAGCTTGACATCAGGCTACTGGAGGGTGTACAGAGGAGGGCAACGAAGATGATATGTGGAATGGAGGGGAGAGACTATGACAGCAGGCTGGGAGACCTGAATATGTACACCCTGGAGGACAGAAGGGACAGGGGGTACATGATAGGGACATTCAAGTATCTGAGGGGAATCAATAAGGAGGGGGTCTTTAAGCTAAGGAGGGGGACGGACAAGAATAGAGGGAGGAAGATTTAGGAGGGAAATGAGACACTATTTCACAGAGAGGGTGGTAGCAAAATGGAATGCACTACCAGAATGGGTGGTATCATGTAAATCAGTGGTGCTGGAACTGTTTGAAAAGTGGTAGGGCCAAGGATGTAAGGGGTAAATTTTCCCCTATTAAATATATTACCATGGTAGCAAAAAGTGATGGAGCCACTTATGAAAGTGGTAGGGCCATGACTCTAGTGGCCTCCCCATTCCGGCACCTATGATGTAGATCTGTGAACCCCTTTAAAAGGGCATGGGACAGGGAACAGGGGAGAGTGAGGGTGGGAGGCGGCAGTGGGATGACAAAGGGAAGGGGGTGGGGCAGCTGCAGACTTAGATAGAGTGCTCTGTTTCTGCTGGCACATTCGTATGTTCGTATGTCTTGAAACAGAAACTCTAAACAACAGGCAACAGTATACAAAGTGCCCAGCTTTGTTGCACACAAGCACACCAAGCATAGAAAGGAAGAAGGTTTTGACAAGATATTATTCTGACATGGTATGGCCTAGGGTTAATAACAGATTTGGAGATATTGCAGTGATTCTACTTTAGGACATACATGAAATGTTATTCCAAATTTTATAAAACTGAAGGATACAGCATGCGCATTCCAGCTGGAGCTGATCAAATATTATTATAAAGGTTGTATTTGTTAGGTTTCTTCTTAACTTATTGTATGCCATTTTTTATGTAACTTTTTTTTTGTTTTTACTGTGTGTGAGCTATACATTTGTACTTGTTGATGTTAAATGTTTATGTAAAGGGTATTATCTGTAAATAGGGATTTTTCCTTAAATCTTATTCCTGGATAAAAATAAAAACATCATCATCATCATATTGTGGCTCTGGCTCCACAAGTGATTTTCCAACATCTGACTGGAACAAACAGCCACTCTTCAGTGTTATATAATCTATAATTAGCGTATTTAAACAGTCTGAAAATCCAATCATTTAACAAATGATAGCTTTAATCAGGTTGGTTCAATACCCAAGTGTATTTACAATAATCAGTTTCCCTGGGTGAATTGGCATTAATTGAAATCACATGTGGACCATTCCTTATTGAATCCATAAGCTTAAAATAAGTCTATTTACCCCTGGTTGCTGTTCATGTCCTCTCCAAAGTCCAAACTGGTATCTTTTAACATAACATCTGAAAGGGAACTGGGCCAGACCAGAGGAACCACTGGTCTTTCTCTGCCATCATTGTCTATGTTCCAAGCAACTGTTTCCTTAGCAGAAACTGACTGAATTGGTAACTTCTTGAACTTGGAATGTCCATGACCACAGTAATGATTCTAACATTATAAGAATCTTAGCTGGGCTGATTCAGCCCGTTTTCTTCAGTGTTTCAGAAATTTACTTGTCAGACAACTGGCCAGGGGAGAATAAATAGCAGTTTCCCAAGATGTGAAGAGCGTGACAAACACATGTACTTTATGAGACCCACCTATTTTTTTTTTTTTGCATACAAAAGCACGGAACTCCCCCCGCACACCGCACACACAGCACACACACACACACAGCTTCTGGTTGTTTCAATTGGTACCGGGGGCTTTCTGGCTTAAGTTGGAAAGGTACCTGTCTGGGGGGATTTGCAGGAACTAGAGGTTTTTGTGTATGTGTGTAGCCCTGTAGCTATGGGGAGGGGTGATAACTGTCTGGCCTTAGGCCTGATCAGAGTTACTGCTACCTAAGCCGGGGCTGAGTCACAGTGGTGGAGCATGGGAGGGAAGAAGACATATCTCAGGGAAGTATCTGTTGATGTTAATGCTGTACTTGTTTCTTTTGCTGGTGCAGCTGTGTGTCTCAGTGAGGGCTGCTGGGGTAGCTGACTGTCTGTCTGTCTCTAGTACTCAGGAGGGACCCAACTCCCCAACCCGCCCCGGCGCACCACTTCCTTTATACTGGTAGCCTGTGACATCATACGGTACCTGATGTCTGCATATACACACACACGGTTAGCTGGACTGGACACACACTGGACCATATGTGTTTGTGAGACTTGGGAACACTATTGGTGGGTTTGTAAACAACTGCAGTCAGTATAGAGAGACTGTATTTCACTGTCCTGTATAGGTAGTGTGAACCATGGGTAGGATTGTGGGGTGCAATGGTTGTGGGGCAGCAGTGTGGATGAACATACTGTGGAGGCTGGGAGAGTGCCCAATATGCCACGGGCTAAGGAGGCTCAAGGAAGAGGTTCAGTGGCTTGTCAGGGAGCTGGGGGGTTGGGGGGGAGGGGGGGTAGTTAGTAGAAGGCTGACATCTGAGAATATTAGGGTGGCACCACAGAAAAGGAACAGTGGGTCAAGGGAGGGGTTAGGGGGAGGGGGCAAACTAGACAGGAAGCCAGCTAATGAAGGGTGGACTTTAGTAGGGCCTAGCAAAAGAGGAGCAGCAGTAGACAGGAGAAAACACACAGTAATGCTGAGAGGGTAGGGAACATTTTTGCTGTGCTAGTGAACCATGGGGAAGAGGAGGATGCAGGCGGAGACTGCGCAAGGGACAGTACTCACAAAGAGGAGGGATTTAGGGGCATTACTAGTGGAGGAATTGAGCACGGCATGCCAGGAGAAAGTGATAATAGGCGGAGAAGTGAGGAGGGAGAAGGAGGTTGGCAGTCAAATGGAAGGAGGGGGAGGTGTCTCAATTGGGGGTGGGGACACTGGAGCAAATGGCAAGCACCATCTTGAGTGGTCCTGGGTATGAGAACCTAGGTAGGTGGGAGGCGATGGGCACAAGGAAAGAGGAGGGGGGTGTACTGGTGTTGGGGGACTCCATACTCAAGGCAATCAGATGGGGCAGCAAGGGGGAGAGGCACAGTCGGATATGGGTGGAGTCCATACCGGGATTAAAGGCAGACAAGGCAGGACAGACAATCCTAAGGTGCGCAAGGAGGGGAGGAGAAAACTGCACATTGTGGTACATGTGGGGACAACCGACCTAGAGGGGAAATGGTGGAGGTAACAAGGGAGAGGTCTGAGGAAGTGGGAAGGTTGTGCGAGGAGACTGGGGAGTCTGTGGTCTTCTCGGAGGTGCTCCTAGTATCCTGCACAAGCACAGTGAGAAAGGAGAGGATTGGGGAGTTGAACACATGGTTGGTGGAATGGTGTCGAACCAAGGGGTAAGGGGTTGTGGGCGGCTGGGGCAGTACCTGGGATAATAACAATCTGTTTGCAAGGGATAGGCTGCACCTGAGCAGGGAGAGGAAGGATTTATTAAAGCAAAGACTGAGGAGGTATATTGCAACAAAGGTGGATTTAAACTAGTTAGGAGGGTGGCAAGTGAACAGCAGGTAGGCAGGGATCTGATACAGTGGAGTCACAGCCTACCCCCCCAGGATAACAGGGATGGATTCGGGATGGCCGAAAAGGGAAGGAGTAGAAGGGAGGCGATGGAGGGCAATGAAGGGAAGGGGGCAGGATGGAGCGTGGTCTCGCTGAGTGCGAGGAGCTTAGGCAACAATCAGATGAGCTACAGGCACTCTTGGCAGTGTGGAGGGTGGATATTGCGGCTGTCACGGAAATGTGGGCAACCGAGCACCGGGACTGGGATCTGGCAATCCCAGGTTACAAATTATACAGGAAGAACCGAGAGGAGGGGTTGGGGTGGGGTGGCAGTTTATGTGAGGGATGGGATCAAATGCACAAGGGACGAAGGGGAGGAAAGGACAACAGAGGCAATCTGGCTGCAGCTCCTAGACTCAAGGGGTAGGAAACTGAAGTATGGGGTGGTATACAGGCTGCCGTCTCAGTCTGAAGAGCATGACAGGGAATTAGCAGGACAAATCAGAAAGGTATGTAGAAAAAGGAAAGTGGTCATCGTGGGGGATTTCAATTTGCCGGGGGTTGACTGCAGCATTCTGGTCACCTCCAGTGCTAGGGAGCAAGTGCTCCTGGACGCGATCCAGGATGGTCTCCAGACACGGTCAGCGGACCTACTAGGCTGAAGAACACTTTAAATCTAGTATTGTTGAATGGGGAAGAAATAAGGGTGGAGGACCCACTAGCTGACAGCGATCACCAAACGGTGTGGTTTAATATCACGATGTGCAGGGAGCCAAAGAACTCAGTAACCCAGGTGGTGAACTTACAGTGGGGAAGACTTTGGGAGGATGCAGGAAGTACTGAAAGGGAAACTGAAGGGCATAAGGCAGGACATGGACGTGGAGCAGAAATGGGATATTATTAAACGGGGGATTACAGAGGCAACGGAAGCCTGCACCAAGACACAGAGTAAGAGAAGCAGAGCAAGGAAACCATGCTGGTTGAACAGCGAGGTACTGGAGGTGGTGAGGGCAATATGAGAGGCGCACCAGAGGTATAGGAGGATGGGGATAGAAGAGGACTGGGAGGAGTATGCAAGATAGTCCAGTAAGGTGACCAGAAAAGTGAGAGAAGCCAAAGCCCAAAGGGAGCTGAGATTAGCACACGGAATCGGAGGGGGAGGGGGTAGAGACTTTTTCAGATACATCAGGGAGAAAAGGAAGTGAAAGGAGACAATAGTGAGGATAAAAAAGGGTGGGCAGTGGAGAGAAAAGGGAGAGACAGGTGGAAGCACTGAATTAATACTTTTGCTCAGTGTTCACGGAAGAAAACGGGGGACTGCTACCACCATGGGCTAGGTGGATGGGGACAGGGAGAGGAAGCAACAGATGGAAGGACTGAGGGAGGTAAAGTCCTAGGTGTTTAAGATTTAAAAAAACTGCCCTAGATAGCTTCTGGCAGAGAACAGCAAGAGGAAGGAGGTGCTGCTAGAACTATACTTCTCTACTGGGACTATACTGCCCTCCTTCCCCCCCTTAGCCAGTTCTACTTTTTTAGGCACAGGATTTGACTGACAACAGGAACTTCCTGTTTGAGAGCAGGAAGGGAGTGATTACAGAGCCACAAAAGACTCACCATCCTAGAAGGAAAAGAGTAGCCCTCCGTTCCCCCCCTAGCTGCTGGAGGTCTGACTCTGAGCAAGTAAGGAAACTACTGAGAAATATAGGAACTTCCTATCTCAGAACAGGAAGATCAGGAGCTTCAAGGGTATGGAGGCAGTAGGTAAGTAGAAAAAAAACCCCAAATATATATATATATGTGTATATATAAATATATATATATGTAAATACAATAAACAGAGGAAAGAGTAAGTATTCAAAACAGTTACAGGGCCAGAAATAAGACATGATGGGAGTGGTGCGGTGCAGTGCAGTGGCTGTGGAGCAGCAGTCTTCCAGGAGACATTCTAGAGGATGCAGTGTTGTCCCATCTGCAGGCACCTCTTTGGGCTGAGGGAGGAGGTTGCTCATCTCCAGGTTGAGTTGGCCAGGATTTGGGGGACCTCCTCTCCCACCCAGGGACCACCAGGGCCACCACCGCTGCCTCAGAAGTTGCTGTTGGACCACAGTGGGCTGGGTGAGGGTGGTAGAACAGAGGTGCATCTCTCCAGTTGTACCTCTCCACAATTCGTATGCCACTCTGGCAGAGTGTGGTTCCTCTATAGAGGCACCCGCAGTGGAGACAAGGAGGATGCTGGGGACCTCCACAAAGGAGACCCACAGGAGGGTGGCATGGGACCTCACAGGGGAAGGAAACAACTCCTGGTGGGGGACTCCATTGTTAGGAGGGAAGAACTGGGGGAGGGATGGGAGAGGGAGGCAAGGTGCCTGCCAGGCTCAATGACTTGGAGGGACAGGGAGCAAATCCTCAGGATCATCGGAGCAGCTGTATGGGGGATGGAGCTGGATGTCATTGTCCAGCTAGGGACAAATAACCTGGCTAGGAAAGGGATCAGAACAGTACAGGAGGAGTCTGTGGAGTTGGGGCGGGGCCTGAGGCAAGTAGCACGCACAATAACCTTCTCGGAGGTGCTGCCTGTCTGTGGCATGGGTGAGGCTAGGGTGCTCCACACCACGGGATTCAATCAGTGGTTGAAAAACTGGTGCAGAGCTCAGGGGGTTGGCTTCATTGAGGACTGGGGGTCCACCTGGAGTGATGTAGGCCTATACTGGCGCGATGGTCTGCATCTGTCCAGGAGGGGAACCAGGATCCTAGGTGATAGGTTTAAATGCTTCATTGGCAAGCATTTAAACTAGCCAAGGGAGGAGGCACTGGAAAGGAGCAGGGAATCCCCCCCAAAAATATCAGGGTAGTTAGTGAGGTAAATACCAAGACAGAGACATCTATAGGGAGAAGGGCAGGGGTAAATGGAGAAAACGACAAAGGCAGTAAAGGACAGGGATGGGGCAAAAAGGGGTAAGGCCATCAAGAAATGGAGGGTAATGAGTACCAATGCCTGTAGTCTGGGTAACAAGCTCCCTGAACTGGTGGCCTTGATGGAAGAGGGATGCCTGGCTATTGTGGCAGTCACAGAAACATGGTACACAGAGAACCATGACTGGGATGTTAACATACCAGGGTACACAACCTATAGGAGAGACAGGGAGGGTAGAAGAGGGGGAGGAACAGCTCTCTATGTAAGGGAAGGGATAAAAGCAACGGAACAAAAGAGTAAACATGGAGGAGAGGAGGCACTGTGGGTTACCTTGAGACTGGAAATGGCACCACAGACTCCGACGAGGTCATCAAATATATGGGGCGATGACAGAGCTCCTCTCACACGCAGCAACTTTCCCCCTGCATGAGCACAACCCAATAATTTTGTAAGAAATGGCATCAAAAGGCAGCGGGAGGCAACCTAAAAAATCCTGCAGAAATCTGAGAAATGTGCATCAGATTGGCAAGGATTGAGCCCGGCAAGCTCCGGCACCAGCAGCACAGACTCCTCACTAGGCGAGGTGGACAGAAACACTGATGCGGAAATGGAAACTCTTAACTCGGTCATGATTTGAAATGCCGATGACCGAAATAAAACAGTTTTGCTCTGAAAACTAGGCAGAATTTAGTAGGCTGCACTCTGATCTCACCCAGCTTGAAAGGAGAGTAGAAACATTGGAGGAGACAATTTCATCCATGGAGGATGATCTCCAATGACTCTCAACGACAGGTAATTTTCTAATCAAGCAGCAAGAGCAAGTGGAGGCAAAGTGCTTAGATTTGGAGGCTCGTTCTCTGCGCGAAAATTTAAGAATTTATGGTTTGCTTGAAGACACTGAAACAGGAGCTATATCAGATTTTATCTCCGATATGTGGAAACATGTGTTATCCTTGCCACAAGCCTTCAACTTCAGAATTGAAAGGGCCCATCGAGCCCTAGTGTCCAAGCCGACGGGAACCAAAGCCAGACCAAGGTCAGTGGTGGTGAAATTTGCCAGCTACAGAGATAAAGAGCAGGTTTTGCGTACAGCCTAACAGCAGAAGGTTGTGGAGTATAATGGGGTGAGGCTTCTGTTTGATCAAGACTACCCCCAAAAAATTCAACAACAGTGCATGGCATATGCGCCTATCTTCCGAGTGCTACGCTCCACAGGAGTGAAATTTCAAACACCATTTCCAGCCAGGCTTAGGGTTTTATGGAAAGATGGCACAGAGATGTACACGATGGTAGAAGAGGCGACCAAAGCAATACAGATCAAGGGCCATGCTTTACCATCCACCAAACGCCTGAATATGAAAGTCTGTTACTGTTCTCCTTAAAACTTAAATAAAGAAAGTTTTAAAAAAAAAAGTTAATGGCACCACAATCCGCACAATGGTTGTATACAGACCCCCATCTCAGGGAGAGGGAATGGACAAGCATATGATAAAAGGTATCCTTAGCATGGCAGAGAAGAAAAAATTACTCACCTTAGTAATGTTGTTTCTTCTAATGGAGTCTTGCTATATTATAGACATTAGCAGTTTGATCCAGCTCTAGAACTGCCCCGGAGTGAAATGGTTAAAACCATTCCAAAATAGAATTTTGGCACGAGAGCAGCTCTGTCTGTGTCATTTCAAACTTGAACTGTCAGATCTTTACGAGCCAAACTCACTAAGGTCTGTGTGGAAGCTGTAACCTACACTAGTCAAATGGCTACCTAAATAATAACAACCATTGATGGTCCCAACACCCAAGACTCAAGTCAGGGGACCAGAAATACTAACACCATTCTAATAATATGAAAATGGAACATAAGTATAATAAAAACACACACCACACACACATATTACCCCAAAGTCCCAAAGGGGACAAAATGCTAACAGGACATAAGTAGTGCCCACACTAAGTTGCCCGCACCCCACCAAGTAGAGGTTCTGAGAGGGCAGGTTAGAGGTTTATAATATATCAAGACTCCATTAGAAGAAACAACATTACTAAGGTGAGTAATTTTTTCTTCAAACAACATGAAGTCTTGCTATATTATAGACATTAGCAGAATACACAGCAGTACCTCCAAGGAGGAGGGCAGAACCTACTTAGGGAATAGGCTCTGAAGAACAGCTGTGCTAAACCGAGCATCTCTCCTGGCCTGGACATCCAGGAGTAATGCTTGGCAAAGTGTGTACCGCTTTCCAAGTAGCAGCCTGGCAAATCTCTAATAAAGGATATCTCTGCAGCAGCTAGAGATGCAGCTGTACCCCTGGTAGAATGAGCCTTCAAACCGGGGCTCTGCCCACTTCTGATAACAAAATTGGATACAAGAGACAATCCACCTGGCTACTGATCTCTTAGTGGCAGGTTTGCCTTCCCAACTTCACCATAGGTAAGGAAAAGTTGAGGATTCGAACCTCAGACCTTTGGTACGCCTATATAATAACTAAGAGCTCTCTTAACATCCAGGTTGTGCAACCTCCTCTCACCAAGAGGAGTGATCAGTGAAAATACTGGAAGGGAGATAGATTGATTAAGATGGAAATCTGAAACCACCTTAGGCAAAAACTTCCTATTAGTCCTAAGGACTACCTTATCCCTGTGGGAAGAAATAAAGTCAGTCTCCACTGACAAGGCTTGCAATTCACTTATGTCTGGCAGAAGTGATAGCCACTAGAAAACAGTTTTCCAAGTTAGAAACTTAAGCTCTGCAGAAGACAGAGGTTCAAAGGGGTTGCATTAACTGGCAATGCAAACATTAAGATCCCAAGCAGGGCCGGTTCCTAAAGGAGGATTAGTATGGAGTAATCCCTTAAAAACTTGGAAAACACAGGATGAGAGGAAAGAGGGATGACTTTCCTGTTGACACAAAAGCAGACACAGCTGCCAAATGAACTCTCAGGGTAGCTGGTCTGATACCCAAGGAATTAAGATGTACCATGTAATCTAACAAAATGGGCAATTCAGCAGATTCTGGGGAAATATTTTTCCCAGCACACCAAATGGAAAACCTTTTCCAATTATAACTATAAGTAGCCCTAGTGGAAGGCTTTCTGGAAGCCTTTAGGATCTCAAGAACACCCTGAGAGAGGTGTAATTCAGCAAACTCTAACTCCTCAAGAGCCAGGCCTTGAGGTTGAGGGATTTGAGGTCCGGATACCAAACCCTTCCCTAGGCACAAGTCACAGATTGTGATTCCTGGGGAGGCACAGGGGAAGATGGACTGTCAGAGACAGAAGGAGGGGTACCAGGGCTGCCTGGCCCATCCGGGCAATCAGAATCACCCTGCAAGGCTGAGATCTGATTTTGACTAGTACTTGAATAGGAGAGGAAAGGGGGAAAGCATAGAGGAACTTCCTCCCAATCCAGAAGAAGGGCATCCAGGGAACTGAGCCCAGCACTGAGGCCTGCAACAGAACAGAGGAAGTTTGTGATTGTCTGGGGCTGCAAAAGATCTATCTGAGGGATGCCCCACCTGGCAAAACTATCCCCAGCACTTGAGGATCCAGGGACCATTCGTGATGGCCCTGGGAAATCCTGCTGAGGGCATCCGCTAGGACATTGTCCTTCCCTGGAAGATGAACTGCTATGAGGGAAGTGTTCAGGAATAGGCCAGAGACCACAACTTCATTGCCTCGTGCACAAGGTCAAGACCGAGTGCCCCTGTTTGTTGGATGTACCACATTGTTGTGGTGTTGTCTGTTCTGACTTGTATCACCTTGTCGTGACAGATGCAGAAAAGCTTGAAGAGCTAAAAGACAGCTCTGAGTTCCAGCAAATTGATGTGGAGCAGAGATCTCTGGGGACCAGACTCCTGAGGGGAAAGGTCGTCCATGTGGGCTCCCAACCCAGAAGGGAAGCATCTGTAGCGAGAGTCAAGTCGTGAGAAGGGGAAATGAAGGGACCTCGCCTTAAATTGCTCTGATCCTGCCACCACTGGAGAGCTAGGATCAAGGTTCCAGTCACTGGGACCAACTTGAAAGGGGTCTCTTCTCTGAGACCAAAAGGTTCTCAGTGAAACTGAATGTCTCTCATCTGAAATCTGGCTCCCTGCACAACAGCTGTGGATGCAGCCATGTGCCCCAGGAGCTGCAGAAAGTGTCTTGCTGGTCGAGAGACCTGCAGAGTGAAGGAAGAGGCCAGAGCCACTAAATTCCTTACCCTTCTGGGGAAGAAAGGCTGCTAGCTTTTGTGTCCAATTCTGCCCTATAAAGGTGAGTACCTGGACTGGTTCCAGAACCGACTTTGGTAGGTTTAGCAGAAAACCCAGGGAGGTGAGAAGCTGCTGGGTGACCTGCAGGTGAGATTTTACCTGTTCTGGGACTGGCCTACAATGAGCCAGTCGCTAGATAGGGAAAACAGCAATCCTCTGCCTCCTTCAGTGGGCCACTGCCACTGCTAGACACTTTGTGAATACCCTTGAGCAGAGGTAAGGTCAAGGCATTGCTTGAACTGGTAATGACCTGAGGCAGTTCGAATCTGACATACTGATGGGATCTTCTGATTAGGACATGGAAATAGGCATCCTTGAGGTCCAGGGAGGCTAGCCAGTCCCCTGGCCTTAGGGAAGGTAAAATCATTGCCAGAGTTACCATTTTGAACTTTGGTTTCAAAAGATGCTTGTTCAGATATCTGAGATCTAAAATGGGCTGCCATTCTCTGTCTTTTTGGGATAAGGAAGTATCTGAATACAGACCCCTGCCCTGATGCAGGGAGGAACCTCTCACTGCTCTGAGAGCTAACAGGATGAGACCTCTGTTTCCAGAGCGAGGGTCTCGAAGCACTTGTAGAAAAAGTCTGCTTCTCAACTTGGGAAACTTTTAAGCTGAGAACCAGACCCTGGCTTACTACTTCCAGAACCCACTTGTCTGAGGTTAAAGAATCCCACTCTGACTGAAGTGAGCCAGCCTGCCCCCACTGGTACAGGAGAATGGGCCCTGGGCACCCCATCAGGGTGCCTGTTTGCAGGGAGCTTAGGCTGGGGGTGAGCAGGTCTTATACACCCCTCGCCTGCCCCTGCCTCTGAAGAAGCCCTCTGAGCATAGGCAGAGGAGTCCTGAGTCTGGTAGAAATGGCTGTGAAAGGCTCACCTGCACTCCCTGGGGGCATGCCTTGAGGAGTGGCTTGCCAGCCCTTAGCCTGGGCACCTTGTAAGTAGTCCCATATTCATCCATCTTCTCATGTAATTCTCGTCTGCTCTCCAAACAGAGAATTTCCCACCACAGGAAAATCCATAGCCTTAGTCTGGGCATCCCTGACAAACTAGTACACCTGAGCCAGGCCAACCTACAAAAGCTACAGATGTGGCCATGACCCTAGAGGAAACATCATTAACATCCACAGCAGCATGAAACTGAACCTAGAGGCTTCAATGCCATCAGCAGCCACCTGTTCTAGTTCACTCAGCCAGCTGGGCATGGGCCTGTGGCCAATTGCATAACAGTATCCCATCTAGATTGCTGATACCTAGCTACACGAAAGCCATAATTTGCTTGCCTGAGTCCCAGAGAGGCTGCTATATACTGTTTTTGCCATGGCATCAATCTTCCTGGAACTTTGTCAGAAGATGTGAAGCCAAGGAATATTAGTTTTATCACAGGCAGCAGCTGAACTACCCCAACATGACTGCATTGCTGAGAAAGGAATTCTGTATCAGGGCCTGACCATGTATACCTTCTGTCCATCTTTTATCTACAGGAGGCACAGAATTAGGAGCTTTTAAAATTGTAATTGTTTGTTTCCTAAAAGACTTATGTAAAGGAAGAGACAATCTCCTAGACTCTGGAATATCCATCATTTCTACAAAATCAGGCTTGTCTTGCTCATCCACAGCCTCTTCTAAAGGAAGCTGGAGGGTTTCAGCAACTTTTTTATAAAACATAAAATGAGATGGGGACTCAGACAGCATAGGGGGAGATTCTAAAGGTCTGTCTGGGGAGATGTCTGGTTCAATGGGCACACCCAGACCTTCCCAGCCACATTCATACTTGTTCATAATCCTCCCCTCCTCTGGTTCATAAAATTCTCAATATCATAATCCTGAACCACTGGGACCGGACGAACCAACCTTTACCAGATAGTGGTGGTTCAGACGGACCCTGAGACAGTGACTGGACAATTTGTATGGCTTTTGCTATCTGCAGCAGTTGGAGAAGGAATTTTGGACTCCAGACCTGCTGATTTTCTTGTTTTCTTTACTGGAATTGGTTCCTCAGAACCAGCTTTTCTTTGCCTAAGGAAGTCTGGCCTGGCCAGAGGGCACTCCCTCTGGTTCGGTTGGCACCGAACCAGGCTGGCCATCTGGGTCAGCGGACTTTGGCCTCTCGTCCCTGAGCCTGCCCAATATTTTTCCAGGGTGGCTGCAGGAAATTTTACATACCTGGCAGTCTGACTGGAGGTGGTCAAACCCAGACAATAAACATATGAGTGGTGTGGGTCAGCCTTGGCAAAGACTTCCCACAAACATCACAGTGTTGAAACCCAGTGGCCCGGTTTTTCTTTGCCTTTCTAGACATAATGCCAGCCTAACCAAAAATCTTGCCTTTAACGGCAGTGCCAGGCAAGACACCTTTATCGGTCCTAACCGTGTACGGTACTGGAAAACCATAATAACCATTTTTTTTAGAACCGATAAGAACCAGGAACCGCACTCTAAAATAGTAACTTTTAGTTTTAAATGAGTTTTAACTCACTGATCGGTTCAAAACCGAACCGATAACTTATAAGTTCCACATGACAAAACCTTCATTTACTTACGGTTACCACAGATGGAGCTTGAACGAACGGTTTTGTGTTAAAATAAAACTATTCTCGGTTAAATCCAACCGAAAACACTTTTAAACCGAGAAATGAACCGAGCAGAAGGAGAAATTCGGAGCGACTGTTCACTGAGGCGGAGTAAAGAATTGACAGTTCAAGTTTGAAATGGCACAGATAGAGCTGCTCGAGGCAAAAATTTATTTTGGAATGGTTTTAACCATTTCACCCGGGCAGTTCTAGAGCTGGATCAAACTGCTAATGTCTATAATATAGCAAGACTTCATGTTGTTTGAAAGGGGAGATATTGTTGATGCAGGACCCGAATATGCCAGATGTTAACTGGAGCACCTTTGGTGCAGTCACATCCAAGAGCAGGGCCATTCTTGATGCCCTGCAGGGGGCATGACTCAGACAGCTAGTACTGGAACCCACTCGGGATGGAGCAGTCTTAAACCTCATACTCTTAAATAGGGATAGTGAGAGGATCTTAGATCTAGAAGTGAAATGGAAGAGTGCCTTAGAAAAGCACGAGCAAACAGGCAAGGGGGGGTGGAGCAACAATGGGGAAACATCAGAACTGCCATCACAGAGGCAACAAAGCCTCTGTGTGAAGCAAATAAACAAATCAAAATGAAAGAAAAAGCCACTATGGTTCTCAAAAGAGGTGGCGGGGAAGGTTAGGGAGAAAAAGATAGCACTGAGGAAGTATAAGGAAACACAGAAGGAGCAGGACAGAGAACTGTACCAGTTAAGGCAGAAGGAAGCAAGGAAGGCAGTCAGAATAGCAAAGGCCCAAACTGAAGAAAAGATAGCCAACTTGGTTAAGAAGGGAGATAAAACCTTTTATAGGTACAGTACATTAGGCAGCATAGAAAGACAAAGGGAAGGATAGTGAGGCTGAACAGAATGGACAGTGGGTGAGCAAAAAGGGACAGTGAAAAGGCAGGGATACTGAATGAATACTTCTGCCCAGTATTCACAAAAGAGGAGGAGGGGAGGCACCTAATCCAATTAACAGAAGCACTCTGGATAGGGGGGTTGATCCCAGTCCTTTCACAGAAGAAAGGGTTCTCAAAGAACTCCTAAAACTGAAGGTGGACAAAGCAATGGGGCCTGATGGGATTCACCCCAGAATTCTAAAAGAATTAAGGGGAGAACTAGTGACACCACTGACTACCCTTTTAACAAATCATGGGGGAATGGTGTGGTGCCTGAGGACTGGAGGAGGGCGGATGTGATTCCCCTTCACAACAGTGGGAGCAAAACAGAGGCAGAAAACTACAGACCTGTCAGTTTGACCTCTGTGGTAGGGAAAATGATGGAATCACTTCTGAAGGAAATAAATGTTCAGTACCTAGAGGCCAGTGGGGCACAGGACCCAAGGTAGGATGGATTCACAGCAGGAAGGTCATGTCAGACAAATCTAATCGATTTCTTTGACTGGGTGACCAAAGTAGTAGGCAAGGGAGGAGCTGTGGACATGGCCTACCTAGACTTTAGCAAGGCATCTGACACAGTCCCAAACAAAAGATTAATAAACAAATTAGCCAGCCTGGGAGTGGGTCCCAGGGTGGTAGCCTGGGTAAAACATTGGCAGGACAACAGGACACAGAAGGTAATAGTAAACGGAGTCCACTCTGAAGAAAGGGGTTACTAGTGGATACCGTGAGGGTTCAGTACTGGGTCCAGTCCTTTTAAGTGGCATTGCAGAGGGACTGGAAGAAAAGTATGCCTCTTTGCAGATGACACAAAGATCTGCAACAGGGTTGATACACGGGGTGGAAACAATGAGAAGGGACTTGACAAGGTTGGATGAATGGTCAGAAGTATGGCAGCTTGGATTCAATACAAAAAGTGCAAAAATGCACCTGGGAAACAAAAGCCCCAGGGAAGAGTACACAATTTGGGGGGGCAGTAACCATAACAAAAATGGAAAGGGACCTGGGGGTAGTCATATCAGATGACCTTAAGGTTAGCAAGCAATGCGAAAAGGCAGTAGGGAGGGCTGTGGGGATACTGGGATGCATAGGGAGAGGCATCACCAGCAGAAAACAGGAAGTTGTTGTCCCTCTGTACAGACAGTTGGTGAGACCCCATCTGGAGTACTGCGTCCAATTCTGGAGATCTTATCTCCACAAGGACATAGACAGGATGGAGGCAGTCCAGAGGAGGGCAGCTAAAATGGTGCGAGGTGTGCAAGAGAAGCCATATGAGGAGAGACTAAAGGAGCTTAATATGTATACCTTTGAGGAAAGGACAGAGAGGGGGGGCATGATTGAAACTTTTAAGTACCTCAGTGGAATCAGCAAAGTCCAAGAGGGTAGCATCTTTCAGAAAAAAAGAGATGTGCAAGAACAAGGGGACACAATCTGAAGAAAGAGGGGGACTGCCTAGGGCAATGTGGAGGAAGTATTTTTTCACAGAGTAGGGTGGTATTTTGATGGAACCACCTTCCTGAGGAGGTTGTGGGGTCTGAAACTGTGGGAGAATTCAAGAATGCATGGGACAGACATAAGGCAATTTGTGTGGGGGGTAGGAAGAAATAAGCTGTTGGTTAACTGGATCTGCAGCTTATCCAGTAGGTAGGGAAATGGGCAGACTAGGTGGGCCAAGCAGTTCTTATCTGCTGTCAGAGTCTATGTTTCCAGAGGGACTGAGGGTGGATAAGGCACCAGGGCCGGACTGCATCCACCCCAGGGTGCTGAGGGAGATGGCGGAGGTGTTGGCGGATCTGTACAGCACCTCACTGGAGTCAGGATGTGTGCTACTGGACTGGAGGATGGCACATGTAGTGCTGTTACCCAAGAGCGGACCAAGGAACAGACCAGGTAATTATCATCCGGTAAGTCTTACCTCCATAGTGTGCAAACTCATGGAAACAATACTAAAGGAAAGACTGGCGTCGTACCTGGAGGACAACTGCCTCCAGGATGTGAGGCAGGTGACAGGTGAGCTGGACAAGGGTCATGCGGTGGATGTTCTTTACTTAAGACTTCAGCAAGGCTCTAATTCAAACCTCATGGTGGCTTGGGGAGGCTAATTGGTGTAGGGTAGTACAAATGATGAACCGGATTACAAGCTGGCTGACTGGGAGGCTGCAACGGGTGGTGGTGGGAGAGGAGCCCTCAACTCCGAAGCTGGTGATGAGCGGGATGCCACAGGGCTCTGTGCAGGGACCAGTATTATTTGGGCTCTTCATATCGGACATTGCACATGGGGTGTTGAGCAAAGTAAGTCTGTTCACAGACGACACCAAAATGGGAGCAGTGGTGGATGGAGAGAAGGGATGGAACCAGCTGCAGGGGGACCTAAGCAAGCTAGAGGAGTGGTTATAGAGTTGGCAGCTGGGGTTCAATGCAAAGAAGTGTAAGGTTATGCACTTTGGGGTGAAGAACCCAAGGAAAGAATACTGGCTGGGTGGGGTTAAGCTGGGGATCACTGAGGAGGAGGAGGAGAAGGACCTAGGGGTAATGATAACAGGGACCATGAACAATGCTGCCCCGTGCAGGAGAGCGGCTGCAAAAGCGAACAAAATGCTGGGGTACGTGGCAAGGGGGTTTTCGTCCAGGTAAAGAGAGGTGATTTTGCCCCTCTAGAGGTTGCTGGTAAGACTGCACTTGCAGTATTGTGTGCAGTTTTGGAGGCCTTACCTAAAGCGTGATATCAGACTACTGGAGGGGTTGCAGAGGAGGGTAACAAAGATATGTGGAATGGAGGGGAGAGACTATGACAGCAGGCTGGGAGACCTGAAGATGTACACCCTGGAGGATAGAAGGGACGGGGGACATGATAGAGACATTCAAGTATCTGAGAGGAATCAATAAGGATGGGGCAGATGGGGTCTTTAAGCTAAGGAGGGGGAGGGACACCGGGGGCACGGGCTAAGAATAGAGGAGGGAAATGAGGAGACACTATTTTACAGAGAGGGTGGAGCAAATGGAACGCACTACCAGAATGGTGGCATCATGTAAATCTGTGAACAGCTTTAAAGGGCATGGGACAAAGAGCAGGGGAAAGTGAGGGGGGGCGGCAGTAGGATGCAAAGGGAAGGGGGGTGGGCTAGCTGCAAACTAGGCGCGTAGCTACACACTTGAGCAGACGTAGATAGACCAAGTGGTATGCTTCTGCTGGCACATTCATATGTTCAAAATAATTGCATTTGAGAACCTTTGTAACTCCCCGACATCAACATGACTGATTTCAAATTTATTTTCCCCTGGCAAGGCAAGTTGTCTGGAAAGTACATTTCTGCTAATATTGGCAGATGGCAGTAACATAGAAACATAGATTTTGACGGCAGATAAGGACCTCTTGGCCCACCCAGTCTGCCCATTTCCCTACCTATTGGATAAGCTGCAGATCCTAGTTAACCAGCAGCCTACTTCTTCCTACCCCAACCCCCTAGAATTGCCTTATGACTGTCCCATGCATGCTTGAATTCCACCACTGTTTTTGACTCCACAACCTCCTCTGGAAGGCCGCTCCATGCATCCACAACCCTCTGTGAAAAACTTCCTTAAATTACCTCTGAGCCGCCCCTTCTATCTTCAAATTGTGCCCCTTGTTCTTGCACACCTCTTTTGAAAGATGCTACCTCTTGACTTTGTTGATTCCCTTGAGATACTTGAAAGTTTCTATCATGTCCCCCCTCTCCCTCCTTTCCTCGAGGCTATACATATTCAGCTCCTTAAGTCTCTCTTCATATGTCTTCCGGTGCAGACCCTGCACCATTTTAGTTGTCCTCCTCTGGACAGCCTCTATCATGTCTATGTCCTTGCAGAGATTGGGTCTCCAGAACTGCACGCAGTACTCCAGATGGGGTCTCACCAACTGTCTGTACAGAGGGATAATAACTTCCTGTTTGCTACTGGTGATGCCTCTCCCTATGCATCCCAGTATCCCCCCAGCCCTCCTTGCTGCCCTCTCACATTGCTTGCCCACCTTTAGGTCATCTGATATGACCACCCCCAGGTCCCTTTCCATTTTTGTTGTTGTTAGTATCTCACCCCCCATTGTGTACTCTTCCCAGTAAGTAAAGATGGTGAACTGAACAGGGTTTCCAACATTTCCCTTGGGTTCAGACTTGTGAACAGCATTAATATCATGCTTTGTGTAGTCTATGGGTGACTTTGTAGTCAGATGGTGGTGGATAGACAATCCTTGTAATACCAGGCAAAAGGTTATAGAAATTTACCGTGGGTTGAACTGGGGTTTCTATGTTAAATGTTGCACTTTAAAATCTTTGCAACTGTTGAACAGATGCACATGAAATTTTGTATGTGTAGTCTCATGTTGCAGATCGCTGGATATCCCCAGTTTGTTCAGTACTGGTCGGATGTGCATGTCTTTGTTTAACTGGAGTATGACATCCTTGACCCCATAGCCCTGGTAGTGGTTCATAGGCATACGGTGATTTACTTTTTAAGCTGTTTATAAGGAATAGAATTTTTACTTTACATTTTCAGTCCGGTTTAGACATTCTTAGCTACTTCTTGTCCTGCTCTTTGTTTGGCTGCAGTGTACGTAAGTTACATTTTGCTTTAAAAAATAAAAATTACATACCTAGCGTAATTCCTGATCTTCTCTTGTATCTTCACCATTCATTACTGCTGAGTGTAAGCTGGAGGCGCGCACCTGCTAGGGGAGTTTTTTTTTTGAGGGAGGAGTCGGCGTCTATGGCGCCGCCCACGAGAGCGACACACTATGTGATGCGTGAGGGGATGGCTGTTAGGTGCCGCAGACTCCTCCTCCTCCATCTCAGTTCTGTAAGCCAGAGAGGCAAATAAAAGAACAGAAGAATAATAGCGAGGCAAGAGAGCCGGGGGATAGTAAAAGGAAAGGAAACGAACTGAAAAAAGAAGAAGCCGATACAGGACAGGAAAGAGGAGAACCCTACCCTAAGGGACTGCATGGCCTCACTCCTGGGGTGGCTCTGAGGGAGGAACAGATAAGGGAAAGGAAAGAAGAAGAAGAAGAAGAGGAGGGGATGCTGGGAGGAGGGAAAAATTGTGCTAAGTTGTGAGTTAAATTGGCTTAAGGGTTATCAGCTCGGAACAAAAAGGGCAAAGAAGCAAGGATCCCTTCAAACAAAACTTGCCTAAAGGTTCGACTGAACCATTTGCACAGCTTGATACACAAAAGACAGATTTCCTACACCTCCTGCTATCCTGAAGCCCATCACTCAAGCTGAGAGCTCACAGATTGCCAAGGCGCACAATCTGTTCCGGAGGAAGAGCGCCCAACTTAGGGAGGGGAAAATGACCCCACTAGCACATTGCCATGTGTTAATACAGGTGGTAGGAGGGGGGAAGGGGGATTGAAGCCCTAAAGGGGGCACCTCTTGAGAAAGTGGACAAAGATAGGGAAGAAAACTCATTCCGACTCCCTGGGAGGCAGAAGCCAAAGAATCAGACCACCAGTTCCTGAAGGCAATTTTGAAAATTGGCTAGAAGACTTCGACTAGCACCAGACTGGCATACACAGGACAAGATCCAGAGATACCAGTGAAATCTGAGAACTAAGGAACAGGACCGTTCAAGAACTATTCCTGTTAACTGGTGATTAAAGCAACTCGGACTAAAAAAAAAAAAAGGTGCCAGTAGGGACACCTTCAAGGGTAATCAGGAAGAGTTCCCTCAGGAGAAAGACGAAGCTCTACTCGCTCTCCTGCCTCTCCAGACCTATGTTACTCTTCTGAGAGAAGAACGGAAGACTCAAAGGCTAGGGGATTAAGGCTCTAAAGGCCACGAAAGAAGGAGGGTGAGGGAGAGCAAGCAGGGCGGAGGGGACGCCCAAGAATGTGGCCCATGAGGGGAAGGTGGGCGGAATTCAGTAATGAATGGTGAAGATGCAAGAGAAGATCAGGAATTACGGTAGGTACGTAATTTTTATATCTTCCCATGTCAATTTTCACCATTCATTACTGCTGGGTGAGTACCAAGCCGGATTAATATAACCCTGAGGGAACAAGACCCTCAGCCTCCTGCTGGTGAGAAACAGGAAGAGGAGGCCCTGTCTGTACTAGACTGGAAGTCTAAGGCTGAGGAGAGCTAGGTGGTGTCCCCTGAAGACAAGGGTACGGAGGAGGCCCCTGCAGAAGCCTCCTAGCCCTGGCAGAAAAGAAGCGGGTCCCTCGGTAGGTGGAGCGAATCACCCTACGCCGGGCCGGGGAGTAACCACTTTGATAGACGAAGCCATGCCATCCGCCGAATGCAGATCGCTGTCCCCGCAAGCCTGGAAGCCGCCTCACCAGTGTCGTAAGATGCCCTTTCTTGGTGCCTTGCCAGTTCCAGGCCTATAGCGGAGAGGGCAATGGTCTGTCGAGATAGGTCCGTATCAGGCATCGATGCTAGCACCTGAGCCGGCATCGACCACAAATGCCTGTTATAGGCAGCATGGTGTGCCTGATGTGACGCAATGCAGAACATCGCACGAGAAGAAGAGAACACTCTTCGCCCCCACCGGTCGAACTGTAGGGAATCCGAATCTGGTGGTCGGTCATGTGCCAGGCGCCAGCACCCGAAAGGGGTTTCTAGGAACACCATGCCCGAGGGCGGGTTAGGGACAGAACCTAGAGACTCAGATGGAGCACAATACCTCCTCCTGCAGTTTGCCGGGGCTGGGAGAGGGTCGGCTGGAGACTGCCAGGTGCGGACAGATGCCTCCTGGAAGGGAAAAGGCCAGGATGGCACCGCCAAGAGCTGGGCACTGAATTCACTGAGGAATTCACGCGTCTCCTGCTTGGTATTGTCCCATCTGATGTAGGAAATACGGAGCTCCCGAACTGTCCTCAATAGGAAGCACTGATATTCAGTGAAATCAGCATTGGAAGAGAGGTGAGCAGTAGGTTCCTCTCCCTCTGAGGAAGGAGCCGAGAAGGATGGGGAACTTGAATGTCCAGAAGACTCCTGCGGCGGTGGGAACAGGTAAAAGACCCGTTCGTGCATGTACCTAACATATGACGGGAAGGCCGCTGCAGTGCTTCTGAACGTCTTCCAGGATAATGGCCCCATAGGACCCACGTGGCCTGGGAGAGAGGGGGATGGCTGTAGAGGAATGGGAGAGAAGCACCTACAAGGAAGCAACTGTCCTCTGCCAGGGCTCTGGAATCCAGGGAATGAAGCCAGAGCTGGAGGGATCCCTGAAATCAAACCAGGTTGCATGACGGAACCTTGAGAATGTGAACTCCAGAAGAGCCCAAAAGGGGGATCTCCCCTTTGACGCACCTGGGGTTGCATGAGTCCAGAATGGCAACCCACAGCAGCGTCACGGCGAGATCCCTGAACCCGAGAAGAAGAGGTGGGGCTCGGCATTCATGGCTCCTCCTGCACCCCGAGGTGGCAGAATGCCAACGCCACCCCGACCCCTCAACCCCTCAGACTCCAAGGATGCCCTCCGCCTCAACACCAGCGAAGGGGTCCCGTGATCCAGGGGCCTCCAGAGGGAAGCCCTCGAAGACGGGGCACCAAATCCTCCTCAGGAGGATGTAGCAGCACCAAGGCTGGTGGCTGCCACGATCCCCCCCCCCAAAAGGGGACAGTCCTCTCCTCAACCCCAAGCCGCCCTTCCCCATGGACTCCATGCCACCCCAGCCTGGGAATCCTCAGAGGAAGACCGCCATGGAGATTCAGGGATGGGAGCATTAGGCTGCCTGACACTGCGCTTCACAGAGGATTCTGATTCCGAGGAATCAGAGAGCCAGATCGGGTTCAAATCTGAGTCGTTCTCCTCCGAAGAGGAGTTGACCAGGAGGACCTCGATACTGGCCACCCCGGAAACCCCCTGAGAAATGGCACCGCGAACGGAACTGGTGTTGCCCGAGGCGCGGTGGTTCCCAGCTCACCGCCCACGGCCCCGGAACCACCCCATCCACGTCCCCGGATGAGTCCCCGGCACCCAATACGGCACCGCCGACAGAGCCGACCAGGCCAACTGCAGCGAGAAGCAGCCCCGATCACCAGCACCGTGAATGGCACCAGGATCCGAGGTGGCACCAGAAAGTGGCGTTGAGAGTCCGCCAGTGCCGGACCCAACAACCCTGGGCCACGACACCAGGGGAGCCTGCACCTCAGGAGGGGTGACTGCCAATTCAGCATCAATGACATGACCCCAGAAGGGGCCACGCCGCTCCTCCGACACCGCAGTAGAGGCCTCCTTCTAGGCAAGGCTTGAAGATGAGGAGGCCTCCTCCTCACCAGACCATATAGGCCTGGGAGGGGACCCAGAGGAAGGGCCTAAGGATCTGGCCTGGGAAGCCCGAGAACGACACCATCCTCTGAAAGTCAGCGGAGCCTTGCCGACTTTGAATACGCTATTTCAAGAACACAGCGGTCCATGGAAAAAGAGGCATCACATCTATCCATATCATAGTTAGGTCCCAGGCACCGAAGGCAGACATGATGCCAGTCCATCACGGAGAAATACCGGCCACAGGAGCACCACGCATGGGGGCACGGCCCGCTTTCGACTTACGCTTAGCTCCCAAACCTGACATGATGCAAAATAAAATCTATAAACAGTAAAGATCCTGGCACCGTCGAAAAATAAAATAAAACGGTCTTACCGGCTTCAATGGCATCAGGAGAAATGAACCAGAATGAAGGGGATCAGATCGGACTTCGGAAATGACAGAAAGGCCCAATGGCGCAGCAACAACTCCACTCGTGCGTAGCAGGTGTAGCCCTGATGGCAGGAGAAACAGAACTGTGATGGAGGAAGAGTCTGCAGTGCCTAACAGCTGCCCCTCGTGCACCACATAGTGCGTCACTCTCATGGGCGGCGCCATAGGCACATACTCCGCCCTCAAAAAAAAAAAAAAACCTCCCGTAGTGGGTGCATGCCTCCGGTGTACACCCAGTAGTAATGAATGGTAAAGACTGACAAGGGAAGATCAACCAGTAAGGGCCAAGAAGCATGGGTGGATTTATATATATGTATATTAGAGGCAAAAAAACTCAGTTTAATGCTTTAGTTAGAGTTGTTCCACACCGACAAGCGAAATTCGGTGTTAGGGTTGAAAGCCCCTATGACCCCCGCCCACACCCCAACCGGTCATCGGTAAAGTGATTAGGGTTGTCGGCCATAACTCTCACCCCATCACATGTGTAAAAAAGCAGAAGTATAGGAAAATGGGGTGAGAGTTAGGACCAACAACCCTAATGTGCACGGTTTGGGTTGATCAAGTCCAAAGCTTCACAGGAAAATGTGGTTGCGTAACCAGAAAGAAGAGACAGAAAAGAAAAGAATATCGATCCTTGCATTTACACACTTTCTCTCTAACAAATGGGACAGGGTCCTATTCTACCCTCTGTTACAGGCCCGAAAGTAAAGGTAGCACATGTCAGGATGGATTAGCTGATCTTGGATCAAAAAGAGCATCAGATGAAGGGGGGCTGATAGGAGATGGTCAAGGAAGAGCAGCAGTTCCTGGGAGGGTTCCAGGTAAGACTTCAAAGGGTCCAGCAGGATTGCCATGGATGTTAAAAACTGAGAGGCAGCGGATATTGCCTGCTCAGTCTCTTGTCTGGATGGGCTTGAGACTAGCCAGTCATCTAGGTAAGGGAAGACTTAGGGTCGTACCTTTCTGAGGTGCACTACGAGTACTGCAAAGCAGTTTGTAAAGACTTGTGGCACTGAAGAAAACCCACCGGGTAGGACTCTGAACTAGTCCCACCACAAAGAAGCAAAGGGGAATGGTGGTGGCTGGAGTACGCCAGCATGCCAAGAAGGACTACTTGTTGTGAAAAGAGACACATTCCCTACCCCTTTGTGGGTCATAGGGAGGTGGCCTCAAGGTGTTAAGAGCTGTCCTAATTTCATTAGACTGTTTAAGAGACTGCTCCACCTTCTGTCTATACAGATTCAGTTCTATCGAAGGGCACATTCCTGATCTGTTACTGGATGTGCGGGGTGAAACCAGCTGATTGCAAGCCAGGAGTGCCACCTGATGCAAATTTGTGCAGCCACAGAGCGAGCTACTGCATCAAAGGCTTCCTTGAGACTAAGCTGATGGCTGTTGGATTCAATACCTTATGTAACGGCAAGAAACATGTTTTGTTTTGCCTCTGTGTCTGGAAGGGCCTCTTCCAGAGGCTTAAGCTTGCCTAAGAGGGCATACTAATATTTAGAGAAAAGACCCTAGTAGCTAGCTATTCTCATTCCAAGGGTAGCCGAGGCATAGATCTACTTACCCATAGTGTCCAGTTTGTGCAACTCCTTGTTAGTGGGGTGCGCTATGACCTCCTTGGGCATTATGGCTTTGTCATTCTCAACCAAAATAACAAATGCATCCCCAGCTACCTGAGATAAATATAAAGGCCTAGCTTTAGGCACCACTTATTTCCTGTTCGCCTGTTTGGGGACAGCTGCCATGGTAGCAGGCTTCCTCCAAGCGCCTCAGTTAGGGCTGGCTGGATGGGAGGAACAAAGAAGACCGGAATATTAGGTATGTTCAGAAAAGTACAGTTATGTAAGAGCTTACTGTAACAGTAGATCTTTGAGAAGAGCTCTTGCAGCAGGCCACACCCTAAGGACTATGCCACCAGGCACTAGGACCCTGCGGAAAAATTCTAGCTAGCAGTATACAGATGGGACTGCCTCTTGATGTCGGACTGCCTCTGACGTCAGCCAGTGGTATAAAGGGGGTGGTCCCCAGCCCCACCTCAGTTCTCCCACTAGAGACCTGGCCTGAAGTAAACAGAGAACCAAGGAGGTTCTAATATTCCCATGAAGAGGGAACAAAAAGACCTGGGGGAAGGAGGGAAGTAAAGCAGCACCTGCTGCAAGAGCTCTTTTCGAAGATCTACTGTTACAATAAGTTCTTACATAACTGGTACTATCTTACTTTGAGTTGGAGCTCTTGCAGCAAGCTACACCATAATGACTGAGTACCAAGCAGTACAGGAAAGAACCCAGGTCGGAAGGGAAGAGGAAGACTAATGCCAGCGGAAGCGTTCAGGAAAGGAGTCCCTGAAGGACAGCTAGGCAGAAGCCCATTCTCTGCCGAGAGGGAATGTCCAGGCTTTAGTGTTTGACAAAGGTATGCACTGAACTTCAGGTAGTTGCAGCACAGATGTCGGATGCAGAAACATTTCTCAGGGAAGTAAACGAAGCGGCAACCCCCCCCGGTGGAATGACACATAACTGGACCTGGTAAGGGTTTATCATATTTGTTGTAACAGAAGGTGATGCAGTTTACCAGCCATTTGGGCAGCATCCATTTGGCTCTGGTGTCCCAACGGATTTCGAGGCAAAGGAAACAGTTAGATTTCCTGGTAGACCAGGTGCAATCAACATAATAACGGAGCACCCTGTAGACATCCAGAGTATGTAAAAGGGCTTCACATCTACTGGAATACTTTGGATAATATACTGGCAAGTGGATGCCTTGATTGAACGTGAACTCCGATACCATTTTCGGGAGAAACTTAGGATTGGTCCTCAAAGACACCCTGCCCTTGTGGAAAACTAAATAGGGCTCTTTACACATCAGAGCCTGAAGCTCAGAAATTCGCCGAGCAGAAGTAATGGCAACTAATAATAAAGCTTTCCATGACAGAAAGTGAAGCTTGCAATCCGTGGCTGGCTCAAAGAGAGGCAACCTAAGTTTCTTGAACACAAACAAAAGATCCCATGGAGGGGTAGTGTCCTGAATGAGTGGTTTCAGACACAACATGCTGTGCAAAAAGGTGTGAAGCAGGTCCAACTGGGCAAGTGTTTTGCCCTCCACAGGTGCACGACAGGCTGAAATTGCTGAGAGGTGCACCTTAATGGAAGAGTAATGGAGTCCGGAATCTGAAAGGGAAAGAAGGAACTCCTGGACAGAGTTCACTGGGCAAGTGAACGGAACTAAACCATGGGCGGAAGCCCATAAGCAGAATCTCTTCCACTTCATGGTTTAAGTAGCCCTGGTGGAAGGTTTCCTAGCCACAACCAGAACCTCTGCGACCCTAGGGAAAACCTTAAAGTGAGCTGTGGCTATATCTGCAGGAGCCACGCATGCAGGTGCAGAGACTTGAGATCCGGGTGGACCAGGGTGCCCTGCTCCTGGGATAGCAAGTGTGAGGTCAGGGGCAGGGGGATCGGAGGTTCCACTGCCAACTGCTGAAGCAGGGGAAACCAGATCTGTCTGGGCCAGAGTGGAGCAATCAGGATCATGCCTACTCCTTCCGATTGGTGCTTGAATAGGACCCTTTAGAGGATAGGAAAGGGAGAAAAGACAAAGAAATCTCCCTATCCAGCAGAGGGACAATGTGTATCACCAGAAAACACCAGGCCCTGGATCTAGTGAGCAGAAACTGGGCAGTCTGGCACTGGACGGAGATGTGAAGAGGTCCAGTTCTGGACATCCCCACCTTTTGAAGATTTCCTCTGCTACGTTTTGAAGGAACTCCCACTCGTGGACCATGGATTGGGATCTGCTTAGGCAGTCGGCCAAGGTGTTTGGACTCCTGGAACATGAACTGCAGTGAGGGATAGACTGTGATCTATGGCCCAGAACCACACCCACATTGCCTCCCGGCAGAGAGGATATGAGTGGGTTCTGCCTGCTTGTTGATGTAGAAGACCACAGACATACTATCTGTCTAGATTAACAGGGGTCCCGGAAGAAGGTCTGGCTGGAATGCCTGTAGAGCACAGAGAACTGCTGGCATCTCTAAGATGTTGATATAGAGGGCTTGTTCCAATGGAGACCACGTGCCCAGAGTTTGGCAATTCTGAAAATGGGCTCCCCATCCTAGACTCGATGCATCCATTGTTAGCATCTGTTGAGGGGAATCCCTCTAAAAGGAAACTCCCAGCTCCAAGTTGGGAGGAGTCAGCCACCATGACAGGGTCTGGGTTACTGCTCTGGAGATCTGGATGAGTTGGTCAACATTGTCTGAGCGTTGGTCCCACTGTAGTCTGCGAGTCTACTGGGGAACCCTCATGTAGAGATGTGCCAAAGGAACTGTCACTATTGCAACTGCCATGTGGCCGAGAGGCTGTGGAGTGTCCGGGACGGAACCTGGCAGGAGGAGGAAATCCACTGAGCCAGCACCTGAAGATGGACTGCCCTGTTGTAAGGGAGAAAGGCCTTCCCCAAGGTAGTGCCCAAAATGGCTCCGATATATTGCAGCCGCTGGCTGGGCCAAGGGAATGATTTTGGAATGTTCAGCATGATCCACAGATCCCTGAACATCATGAAGGTGTCTGACAGGGTGGACAACATCTGATCCCTTGTGGAGGTTGTCAGTAGCCAGTCAGCTAGGTAGGGATAGACGTAATGGCCCTGCCTCCTGAGAGCCGCAGCAACCACTGCAAGACACTTTGTGAAAACACGTGGTGCTGAGGAAAGGTCGAAGGGCAAGGCCCTGAACTGGTAGTGTTTGCCCTGAAAGTTGAACTGCAGGAACCTCCTGTGTGCAGGAAGCACCACGATATGGAGGTATGCATCCTGCACGTCGAGAGGACAGAGCCAATCCCCCTGATGAAGCATGGGGAGAAGGCCTGGCAGGGCCACCATCCTGAACCTCTTGTACGCGACGTAGGTGTTCAGGATACTTAGGTCTAGGATAGAGTGGAGATCCCCCGTCCTCTTGGGGACCAAGACGAAGTGGGAGTAGAACCCCTTCCCCCGTTGTGATGGCGGGACAGGTTCTATTGCCTGTTTGACCAGGAGGGCCTGGAATTCCACATGAATGAGGGTGGCATGAGATGGGGAGTAGGTGGAAGGAATGGCAGGATTGTTCAGAGGTATCTGGAGGAACTCCAGAGCATGTCCCTTCTTGATCAACTGAAGGACCCACTCGTCTGAAGTGATTTTGGTCCATCCCTCTCAGAGGGAGAACCAACCCCCTACCACTTCCCCCAAGGAATCTGCTGGAGGAGGGGGTCAGGCAGAGGCTCTGGGAGTGGGCAAGGAAACCTGGAAGGATTTAGCATTCCTAGTTCCCGAGGCCCCTGAGGGCTGAGGGGGGCCATACATTTAAAGGCCCCTCTTGCTTGCACCCCTTGGACTGCTGACCCACAGGGTGATGAAAAGGCTTCCATCTGGCAGGAGCTGGTTCTGATTTATACATTTTATGAATGGACTGGACTGCTTTGCCAGAGTCCTGAAGACCTGTAATGATCTTCTCGGTATCCTTTCAGAAAAGAATAGATCCTTGAAACGGAGCATCCAGGATAGCTTCCTGTAGGTCCTGACGGAACCCAGAAACTCTGAGCCAGGAGTACCATTCTCAGGCAGATGCCAGTAGCAACAGCTCTAGTGGCAGTGTCCACCGAGTCATAGGACGAACATGAAACGTGTTTCCCTACGTCCAGGCCAGGTTGGAGGATGTCTAACAGCTCTGTTTTTTGAAAGAAGTCAGGCTGAGTCTGGGCCAACTCCAGGGCCTTCTGCCATAGAGACTTTTGATACTGCACCATGTGTGCCATAAAGTTGAGCAACCATATGGTACAGCCACTGGTACAGGTGGCTGAAGAGTAAATCTTACGGCCGAACTTGTCACGACCCTTGGATTCCTTGTCTGGTGGCTAGGAGCTCATGTGCCGAGGTTGCTTAGACCTGCCATGGGCTGCCATGAGGACCAAAGAATCGGCCCATGGGTGCTCTCCTAAGAAGGGCTTATTTTAAGGGGTTCTGTAGAGTGTGTCCGCATTTTTGAGGACAGCTGAAGCCGAAGAAGAGTGTCTCCAGGCAAGCTTGGTGACATCCTGAAAGGGTGCCACTAACGGCGGCATGACCAGTGGCTTAGGGTCACTCATACCCATAAAATTGGAAAGCCGGTGCCTTTCCAGGTCCATATCTTCAGTGCCCCACTGGTTCAAAAACTGGATGTGATGCATCACATCCATGAAGGCAGGGTTGTCTGGAGGCAACTGAGGGGAATCTCTGTGGATGTCAGACTGAGGAGGAGAAGTGAATCCCCCTGAGGACCTGGAAGATGTTGACGAGTTCCTTCCGGATGATTCTGAAGAGGGAGATCGGGTGTAGGAGCACCGAGACCAACATCAGTGGAAGCAGTGTTGGTATCTGGAAGAAGACTGGGATGAAGAATGATGTCTCCATCTGTGACGTCTAGGGCGCTCTTCATCCAAAAGGTCAGGAGGAAGGGTAACCCTCTTGGCTAGAGGCAAAGGTTTCCTGGGTGGTGGAGTTGTTGATTGCCTCAGAGGGCCCTGAAGTACTCCTGAGGGGGTCAGATACGATAAAGGGGTCAGGCACTCCCTGGGAAGGAGGTCCCCTTTGATGGTGTTCCACCACGAGCTGAACAGGACCCTTATGTCCATCAGTGAGATGAGGGGAGCTCCTGCAGGGTCCGATGAGAGGGGTAGGACATTAGGACTACCCGGTGTCGGCGCTGGCATATCTGTCCACAGTCCCCATAGGCAGCAGGGTACCTGATGTCAGGTTATCCAGTACTGGCTTATCAGACAGAGTCAGGTTGTCGTCGGCAGTTGGTCCAGCATTGGAGTAGGGGCGCGAGGTTAGTCGACGATGGTGTCTTGGGTGGTGGCTTGGGAGAGGCTGGCGAAAGGGGTGTCGCCCAGTTCAACCCCGGGGATGCAGATGTCAAGGATGCCAGGGTCTGACAACGGCTGTCGGAGGTGCTGGACAACATCTTGTGTTTAGGGGAGTGAACTGCGGTCTGGAGCTCCTGCTCCTGGCACCTCTTCTTGTCACCAGTCCCTGACATCTGGATCAATGATGAAGATTCCCCAGCTGGGTGAACGATGGGTTCCTGCCCGCCATCTGAAGAAGAGCTGGCTGGACCCCTTGGTTTAGGCCCAGAAGGAGGATGAAAGGGCCTAAGACTCAGAGGAGGGGCCGAAGACCCTTGCCCGGAAGACCCCCTGCCTGACATCAGGACTAGGGCATGGGGCTTCATCAATAGAACCCTGAAGGAGTTAAGGCTGCTGGTGGTGAGTGGTGGTGGTGGTGGGGGGGGCAGAGTCCGATCTCCTGCAGAACAAAGTACTTGAAGTCACCTTTCTATGTGAAGATCTGGAGCGGGAGTCCGATCTGGGTCTCTTCTTGTCCTTGTATGGGACAGACATAAGGCAATTATAGTGGGGGGGTTGCAGGAAGTAGGCTGTTGGTTAACTAGAATCTGCAGCTTATGAAGTCCCTGGGACCAAGGATGAAGAGGAACCGTGGCTGGATGGAGTCCTCTGCATGGCAGCTAGTTGTTGCCCCAACAGGTGGCACTTCAAGGCCTTCAGGCAACAGATCCGGGTCTGGTGGTTAAAATTTGCCAATGCAGGCAGGCCTCTGAGTCGTGGTTGGGACCTAAGCAAATTAAGCGGGCCGAATGGCTGTCTTTAGCTGGTATCTGTTTACCGTAGGCGCACTCAAATTTCCGCCGCTCTGTGGAAGAAGATGGAGAAGACATGCAAAATACACTGGTTTTGGTGAAAAAAAGAAAAAAGTGAAAACGGCAGTCAACTGGTAGCAGGAGGCATCCATGGAGCCAATGTGCACAAGTTGACGGCAGGAAAAGAATTGGGGTGGGGCTGGGAACCGCCCCCTTTATACCACTGGCCAACGTCGGAGGCGGTCCGACATCAGGGGGCAGTCCTTGATGTATACTGCTAGCTAGAATTTTTCTGTGGGGTCCTAGTGCCTGGCAGCATAATCCTTATGGTGTAGCCTGCTGCAAGAGCTCCAACTCGAAGTAAGACAGTACAGTTACGTAATGACTTACCATAACAGTAGATCTTTGAGAGGAGCTCTTGCAGCAGGCCACACCAGTAGGACTAAGCCATCAGGCAGCAGGACACATGGAAAACTTCTAGCTAGCAGTCTGCCATGGGGGACTGCCCACTGCCGAAATCAGCTGCTGACGTCAGTCTATTCTATAAAGGCGGGCAATCCTCCACATCCTCCTCAGTTCTCCCACCGGAGACCACAAGCTGGCAGCGAATGGAGAATCGAGGAGGTTCCTGAGAGCCAAACAGAAAGGCAGAAGTAGTGCAAGAGAAAAAAAGAACAGCAGGGGGAAGGAAGGAGGAAGGGAAAGCAGGGCCTGCTGCAAGAGCTTCTCTCAAAGATAGTACAGTTATGTAAGAACTTACCGTAACAGTAGATCTTCGAGAACAGCTCTTGCAGCAGGTTACACCATTAGGACTGGAGCCGGCAGGCACCAGGATCCCACGGAAAAATTCCAGCTAGCAATATCCAGCAGGGGACCGCCCCCAACGTCAGGCATCACATAAAAGGGGGCGGTTCCCCAGCATCCCCAGTTCTCCTGCCGGAGACTCCTGGCCCAAGAATGACATCTGAAGGGGAGACCAGGATCCACTTCCAAAGGAAGGTTTGCAGAAGGCATTGAAAGATGCTGTATCCTAGAAACTAGGTCAGAAGACTCAACCTCCAGAGGGGAAGGTGGGAAGGAAACTACCTGCTGCAAGAGCTGTTCTCGAAGATCTACTGTTATGGTAAGTTCTTACGTAACTGTACTATCTTACTTCGAGAAACGGCTCTTGCAGCAGGTTACACCATTAGAACTGATTCCCAAGCAGTAAGGGACCAAGTTGTGATTGGGAGGAGGATAGGAGGAAAACTCCAAGCTTCAGGACAAAAGTGCCTGAAGGACCACCAAGCCGAAACCAGCCCTGCGCCTAGAGGCGATATCCAAACTGTAGTGCTTGATGAATGTGTGTACAGTGCTCCAGGTCGCTACTGCACAGATGGCTGAAGTGGAAACATTTTTAAGTGCAACGAAGGAGGTAGCTATCCCCCTAGTAGAGTGACCCTTCACCGGTCCCAGTAAGGGTTTATTGCACTTCTGATAACAAAACATAATGCACTTTACCAGCCATCTAGAAAGCGACTGTTTGGAAACAGGAGTACCGATCATCCTCTGTGCATAGGAAACAAAGAGCTGGTCCGAATTCCGATGGGCTTTGGTTCTGGTCAGATAATATCTGAGGCACCTATGCACATCCAAAGTGTGCAACAGGGCTCCCCCCCATGACTGTGATTCGGGTAATACACTGGTAGGTCTATATCCTGGTTGAGTGTGACAGCTGAGACCACCTTGGGAAGGAACTTAGGATTTGTTCTTAAGGATACCCTGTCCTTGTGAAAAAACCAAATAAGGATCCTTGCACATGAGTGCATGAAGCTCAGAAACTCTTCTGGCAGAAGTAACAGCAACTAAAAGGAGCGTCTTCCAAGCGAGGAGACGCAGCTCGCAATCCGCGGCTGGTTCAAAAGGAGGCAGCGTAAGCTGCTCTAGAACAAAAGGAAGATCCCAAGGTGGAACCGGGTCTTTGATGGGAGGTCTCAAGTGCAGGATGCCGTGCAAAAAGGCGCAAGAAGCCTCTAGTTGAGCTAGAGACCTGTGACCTATCAGAGAATGGTACGCTGAAACAGCGCCTTGATGGACCTTAATGGAGGAATAGGCAAGTCCTGCCTCATAGAGGGATGGGAGGTAGTCTAAAACAGACCTTACAGAACACTCCAATGGGGTCAATGCTTGAGCCTGAGCCCAAATACAAAATCTACGCCACTTCATGGCATAAGTAGTGTGAGTAGAGGGTTTTCTGGCTGCCACCAAAACATTCGCAACTTCTTGAGAGACCCTTTATCTCAGGACTGCTATGTACTTAGGAGCCAGGCATGCAGGTTCAGAGACCGAAGATCCGGATGGACCAATTTGCCGGTCTCCTGGGATTGAAGGTGAGAGCAAAATGGCAGAGGCACCGGAGGTTCCTGGGCCAGCTGATGTAAGAGAGGGAACCAAATCTGCCTGGGCCAAAAGGGTGCTACTAGAATAAGGCACGCTTGCTCTTGATGGAGTTTCAATAGAACCCTCTGGATCAAAGGAAAGGGCAAGAAAGCGTAGAGGAACCTGCCCATCCAAGAGAGATCCAACGCGTGTCACCAGAAAACACCAGGCCCTGGATCTAGTGAGCAGAAACTGGGCAGTTTTGCGTTGAATGGGGACGCGAAGAGATCTAATTCTGGTGTCCCCCATCTGTGGAACAGGTCCTCTGTGCCTTCCTGAAGCAGTTCCCATTCGTGGACCCTGGCCTGTGATCGGCTTAGGCTGTCCGCGATAGTGTTGTCCACACCGGGAACATGTACTGCAATAATTTGTGCGCCGTGTTGCAATACCCAGTTCCAAACCCTCTGAGCCTCCCTGCAAAGGGGGTAGGAATGAGTGCCTCCTTGTTTGTTGAGATAGTATATCACCGCAGTATTGTCTGTTTGAACTAGAAGAGTACCCGACGGAATCTCCGTCTTGAGTGCCTGTAGGGCGTATAGAATGGCTCTCATCTCCAGAATATTTATGTGAAGATGGGACTCCAGAAACGTCCAGGAGCCTCGAGTCCTGACCCTGTTGAGGTGAGCTCCCCATCCAGACCCCGAGGTGTCCATGGAGAGAGTTGCTGAAGGAGGTGGTGCAGTGAAGGGGACTCCCATCAAGAGGTGGTCTGGGATGAGCCACCAATGCCAGTCTCGGATGACTGCGTTCGTGATCTGGACTGGATGCTGCAGATGATCCTGCTTTTGGTCCCATTGTGCTCTCAGCATCCACTGGGTAACCCGCATATGGAGTCGAGCTAGGGGAACCGTCGCAATGGCAGCTGCCATGTGGCCGAGCAGGCAAAGGACAGTGGGGGCTGGTACCGTCTTCTTTTCCTTTATGACCCTTATGAGGGACCTGATGCATTCCGCCCTGTCCTGGGGAAGGAATGCCCTTCCCTGAATTGTGTCCAGAAACACTCCTATAAAGTGCAAGTTCTGAGACAGAACAAGGCACGACTTCTCCTGACTGATGGTGATGCTCAGCGATAGGAAGAGGGAACAGGTATCCTGTATTGCAGACAGTGGGTGCCATGAGGAGCCAGTCATCTAGGTACAGAAACATGTAGTGGCCTCTTCTCCCGAGAGCTGCTGCCATGACTGCCATACATAGATACATAGACAGTGTCGGCAGATAAGGGCCTATGGCCCACCCAGTCTGCCCATTTAAGTTTGTAAGTTCAGTTTATGTTTTCCAGGAAGTCTGTTGCCCCCTTACCCCTGACCTCCAGAATTCCTTTATGTCTATCCCACGCATTCTTAAATCCCGTGATTGTTTCAGCCCCCACCACTTCCTCTGGCAGGGTGTTCCACTTGTCCACCACCCGTTCTGTGAAGAAATTCTTCCTCACATTTCCTCTGAATCGTCCTCCCTCCAACTTCATCCCATGCCCTCTAGTCCTGGAACATCTTTTTCACTTAAAAATAGTGCATTCCTGCACCCTGTTCCTCCCTGTAAGATACTTGTATGTCTCTATCATATCCCCTCTCTCCCCCTCCTCTCCTCCAGGGAGTACATGTTCAGTGCCTTCAACCTGTCCTCATAGGACTTGTGATGCAATCCATGCACCATCTTTGTTGCCCTCCTCTGAACCTTCTCTACCCTGTCTATGTCCTTACGTAGGTAAGGTCTCCAGAACTGCACAGTGTACTCCAGGTGCACTTCATGAACACCCGAGGTGCCGAAGATAGTCCGAAGGGGAGGGCTCGGAACTAGTAGTGGCGTCCCAGAAACTCGAAGTGCAGAAATCTGCGGTGTTCTTGAGCGATCGCGAGATGTAGGTAAGTGTCCTGCAGGTCCAGCGATGCCAGCCATGCGCCCTCTTTGAGCATGGGAATGAGACCCAGCAGGGTCGCCATGTGGAAATGCTTGTACAGCACAAAGTTGTTGAGATCGCTGAGATCCAAAATCAGGCGCAAGTCCCCTGATTTCTTTGGAACCACGAAGAAGTGGGAATACTAACCGTTTCCTCTCTGGTTCAGTGGAACATGTTCTATGGCCTCCTTGTGTAGGAGGGCCAAGATCTCTTGCTGAATAAGAAGAGCATGCTGACCCGAGTAGCGGGAGAGCAGGGGAGGTCTGGATGGTGGGTGATCGAGGAACTCTATACAGTGGCCTCGTTCGACCAACTGCAACACCCACTGGTCGGAGGTGATCCTCTGCCATCCTGAAAGGTGATGAGAAATGCGACCCCCGACCTTCTCGACCCTTTGATCCAGAGGAGGGGCGAGGGCCCAGAAGGAGTCATGCTGTGGTGGTGTTGGCCCCTGCGGGCTGGGCCGCTGTTGAATGCTTCAGACCCTGGCTTGAGGGGAACCTGGCTTGATTCTTACGGCCGAAATTACCCCTGGGTTGCTGGCCGGAACACGGCTGTTGCCTTTGTTGGTGGCTGTGAAAACGATTCTGGTTCCTATGAAAGGAACCAGATTTTGGTCTGTACATGGTTTGTACAGTCCTGACTGCCTTCCCAGCGTCCTGCAATTTGGTGATGACCTTCTCGGACTCTTCACCAAAGAGGACTGCTCCACTATAAGGGACGTCCAGGAGATTTTTCTGGACGTCCAGGGTAAATCCGGAGACCCTCAGCCATGAGTATCTCCGGAGACAAATGCCTGTAGCTGCTCCCCTGGCTGCCGCGTCCGCTGAGTCATAAGCAGCTCGGAGAACCTGGGTCCCCATGTCAGACCCAGTTTGGAGGAGTTTTAGCAGCTCCTCCTTCTTTTCGCCATCCGGTAGATCTTTAAGAAGGTCTTGGCCCTGATCCCAGAGGGCGTTCTGAAATTGCACCATGTGCGTCAAGATAGTTCAAAGACCTAATACAGCATGTAGCAGCCGTATACACGCATCTTCCCATGGAATCTAATTGCTTAGATTCCTGGTTCGGAGGCTGGGTACTCAAATGTTTAGGCCGCTGGGACCTGTCATGAGATGCAGTAATGACCAGAGAGTCGGCCAGGGGTTGTTGCGCCAAATACTGATCTTCCATAGGAGCCCTGTAAAGGCGGTCAGCCTTCTTTGGAACAGCCGGTGTGGAATGCAGATGCTTCCAAGCTGCCTTGGTGATGTCCGTAAAGGTGTCCACCAAAGGTGGGACCACCATAGGCTTTGGGTATTTCTGCCTTAACGGGCAAGGCATTGTCTCTCGGGGTCTAGCTCTTCAGTCTCCCATCCCATATTGTCCTGGATGTGCCTCATGATTTCCAAAAAGGAGGGATCATCCGGGGGCAACCTTGGGAGGTCCCGTGGGTCTGGTAATGGGGAACTGAAAGGAGATGGAGACCTGGAGATGTCGGACGTATCTGGTCTGGAGTCATCTCCCGATGATCAACATCTGCCCCTGGGTTGCTTCGGGCTCGAGGACCCTGAGGGAGAGCATGAAGGGTGTTTCCTGTCTCTCGATTGGCCCCGAGGAGGCGGAGTAGGCTCCTTGGGGGTCTGTCACCTTTGGCATCCCTAGGAGGAGGCTGAAGCTTAGGGAGAACCATGTCCTTCTTGATGGTTTCCCACCAGAAGGTAAACAAATCCTTCAGCTCCTGGATGTTCATACTAGACGACAGACCCGCCGTTGGTGTGGGCCTGTCGTCGGGTTTGGGTGTCGGGTCCCGAGGAAGCACTGGATCCGGCTCCCTGGGCAAGCTGGCATCCTCCGTGTCACCCATCTGGTCGTCTGGCGGCATGGTAGCCTCTTCGCCTGAGGACCCCTGACGTCTGGTGTCCACCAGCGTGGCTGTAGTAGTTGGTCATCTTTCGGGTGACGGATCAGATGCCTTCTTGGACTCCATCGTTCGCTTAAGGGACGTCAGCTCGGAAGTCTTCTTGGAAGGTTGGGAGACGGACCTGAAGAGGGTGTCCCGGCGTCGGCCAGACGCACCTCGTGATTTGCAGGAAGACTTTTTATGCCTGTCCAGAGGAGCAGGCTTAGAGGCATCCGACGCCCGAGAGGTCTTGAGTGGGTGCAGGGAGGCAGAGGAGCCTCCTGAAGACCTTACCTTTACCGGGGGGGGGGGGGAGGCTGGGAGCGAGCCCGGGAAGGGGATCTATCGGACTTGGCAGAGCAGAGCTGGAGCTGGTCCTGGATTCTGAGGCCCTGCTTGGAGATTTTGCTCTGTCCGAGTCCAATGCTTGTCCGGTGCTTCTCAGATTTATGAGAAGATTCCCCTTTGGAGGAAGGTCTTTTCTCCATCTTTTTGAATTTCTCCTCGAGAAGGAATCCCTGAAGGGCCTTTTTGGCGGCGGATCCGGGTCCTACTATTAAACTGTTGGCAAACTGAGCAGGTCTGGGTTTCGTGCTCCGGGCCCAGACACCTGACATAGGCAGAATGATGGTCTGCAAAGAGGATCTGTTTGCCGCAGGCACACTTAGAGGGATGTCCGTCAGGAGAAGGAGTAGAAGAAGCAGACATGAAGTATAGTTTTATTTAAACTGAAGATTTCACGCGTTGTAGAGTACAGCAGGCTTCCGTGAGGCCGATGCTGGCGAGCTGACGGCAGGAAAAGAACTGGGGATGCTGGGGACCTATCCTCCTTCCGAACAGGGTATTTGGTTCCCTTACTGCTTACGAATCCGTCCTTATGGTGTAAACTGCTGCAAGAGCTATTTCTCGAAGTAAGATAGTACAGTTACGTAAGAACTTACCGTAACAGTAGATCTTCGAGAACAGCTCTTGCAGCAGGTAGTTTCCCCTCCCACCTTCTCTTCAGGAGGTTTGGTCTTCAGACTTGGCATCTCGGATGCAATCAGATTATTGTTTTTATGGGTCCTCCTTTGGAAGCGGATCCTCTGTCTCCCCCTTCAGAATTCACCTTTATGCCTGGAGTCTCCAGCAGGAGAACTGAGGGATGCTGGGGGACCTCCCCTTTTGTATGATGCTGGATATTGGGTGCGGTCCCCCGCTGGATATTGCTAGTTAGAATTTTTCCGTGGGGTCCTGGCGCCTGCCGGCTTCAGTTCTAATGGTGTAACCTGCTGCAAGAGCTGTTTCTCGAAGTAAGATCTGCTGTTAAAGCAAGTTCTTACCTAACTGTACTATCTTACTTCGAGGAAGGCTCTTGCAGCAGGCCACATTGGTAGGACTGCGTCTCAAGCAGTTCCGGGCCTGACCAGGAGAACACCACCAGAAGGAGGACAGATCAATAGCGGAGAGCTCAGGAGAGAAGGCCATGAAGTACTGCTAGGCTGAAACTGGCCCTGTGCTGAGGCAATGTCCAGCTTTTAATGCTTGGTGAAGGTGTGGACAAAACTCCAGGTGGTAGCTGCATAGATGTGCACTGCAGACACATTCCTGAAACAAGCCGTGGAGGCAGCCATACCCTTGGTGGAATTGCCCCTAACCACTCCCAGAAGGGCCTTGTACTTGCAGTAGCAATAAACAATGTCATTCACTAATCACTTCGACAAACACGGTTTGGAAACAGGAGCACACTCTCTCTTAGGGGTCAACAAAACAACTGATCAGATTTTCTTAAAGGTTTGGTGCGGCTCGTACACTACCGCTAAATCCTATGCACATCTAAAATATGGAGCAAATCCTCCCCGTGATTACAGTATGCAGGAAAAAAAACTGGAAGGTGGATGGGCTGGTTCAGAGCGAACTCCGACACCACACTGGGCAGAAATTTAGGATTAGTTTGCAAAAACACCCGGTCTTTGTGAAAAAAAAGAAATAAGGCTCCTTACACATAAGATCCTGAAGCTTGTAAATGCTTCAAGCAGAAGTAACAGCAACTAAAAAGAGCTGCTTTCCACGATAGAAAGCACAGCTCGCAACTCGCAGCCAGTTCAAAGGGAGGCAAGAAAAAATTACTCACCTTAGTAATGTTGTTTCTTCTAATGGAGTCTTGCTATAGTATGACAATTGCAGTTTGTCCCACCATTAGAACTGCTCCGGAGGTGAAATAGTTAACTCCATTCCATGAATGGAACTTTGAGCATGAGCTCTAAAATAGAAGCTCTGTCTGTGGAGATTCAAACCTGAACTGTCAGATCTTTACGAGCAAAAACTCACTAAGGTCTGTGTGGAAGCTGTAACCTACACTAGCCAACTGGCTACCTAAATAATAACACCCATTGCTGGTCCCAACACCCAATACTCAAGTCAGGGGACCAGAAGAAAAAATTACTCACCTTAGTAATGTTGTTTCTTCTAATGGAGTCTTGCTATATTATAGACATTAGCAGCAGTTTGTTCCAGCTCTAGAACTGCCCCGGAGTGAAATGGTTAAAACCATTCCAAAATAGAATTTTGGCACGAGAGCAGCTCTAGCTGTGTCATTTCAAACTTGAACTGTCAGATCTTTACGAGCCAAACTCACTAAGGTCTGTGTGGAAGCTGTAACCTACAATAGCCAAATGGCTACCTAAAAATAAACAACCATTGATGGTCCCAACACCCAAGACTCAAGTCAGGGACCAGAAATACTAACACCATTCTAATAATATGAAAATGGAACATAAGTATAATAAAACACACACACGTACATACACACCCCAAAGTCCCAAAGGGACAAAATGCTAACAGGACATAAGTAGTACCCACACTAAGTTGCCCACCCACCAAGTAGAGGTTCTGAGAGGGCAGGTTGGGGAGGTCTATATATAGCAAGACTCATTAGAAGAAACAACATTACTAAGGTGAGAAATTTTTTCCTCAAACAACATGAAGTCTTGCTATATTATAGACATTAGCAGAATACACAGCAGTACCTCCATGGAGGAGGGCAGAACCTACTTAGGAATAGGCTCTGAAGAACACGTCGCCAAACCGAGCATCTCTCCTGGCCTGGACATCCAGGGAGTAATGCTTGGTAAAGTGTGTAACCGCTTCCAAGTAGCAGCCTGGCAAACTCTAATAAAGGATATCTCTGCAGCAGCTAGAGACGCAGCTGTACCCCTGGTATGAGATGAGCCCTCAAACCGGGGCTCTGCCCACTTTCTGATAACAAAATTGGATACAAGAGACAATCCACCTGGCTATTGATCTCTTAGTGGCAGGTTTGCCTTTCCCAACTTCACCATAGGCAAGGAAAAGTTGGAGGGATTCAACCTGGACCTTTGGCACGCTCTATATAATAACTAAGAGCTCTCTTAACATCCAGGCTGTGCAACCTCCTCTCACCAAGAGGAGTGATCAGTGAAAATTACTGGAAGGGAGATAGATTGATTAAGATGGAAATCTGAAACCACCTTAGGTAAAAACTTCCTATTAGTCCTAAGGACAACCTTATCCCTGTGGAAAGAAATAAAGTCAGTCTCCACTGACAAGGCTTGCATTCACTTATGCTCTGGCAGAAGTGATAGCCACTAGAAAAACAGTTTTCCAAATTAGGGTACTTAAGCTCTGCAGAAGACAGAGATTCAAAGGGGGTTGCATTAACTGGGCAATGCAAACATTAAGGTCCCAAGCAGGGCCGGTTCCCGAAAGGGAGGATTAGTATGGAGTAATCCCTAAAAACTTGGAAAACACAGGATGAGAGGAAAGAGGGATGACTTTCCTGCTGACACAAAAGCAGACACAGCTGCCAAATGAACTCTCAGGGTAGCTGGTCTGATACCCAAGGAATTAAAGATGTACCATGTAATCTAACAAATGGGCAATTCAGCAGATTCTGGGAAATATTTTTCCCAGCACACCAAATGGAAAACCTTTTCCATTTAGAACTATAAGTAGCCTCAGTGGAAGGCTTTCGAAGCCTTTAGGATCTCAAGAACACCCTCAGAGAGGTGTAAATCAGCAAACTCTAACTCCTCAAGAGCCAGGGCCTTGAGGTTGAGGGTTGAGGTCGGATACCAAACCCTTCCCTGGGCACAAGTCAACAGATTGTGATTCCTGGGGAGGCACAGGGGAAGATGGACTGTCAGAGACAGAAGGAGGGGTACCAGAGCTGCCTGGCTCATCCGGGAAATCAGAATCACCCTGCAAGGCTGAGATCTGATTTTGACTAGTACTTTGAATAGAGAGGAAAGGGGGAAGCATAGAGGAACTCCTCCCAATCCAGAAGAAAGGCATCCAGGGAACTGAGCCCAGCACTGGAGGCCTGCAACAGAACAGAGGAAGTTTGTGATTGTCTGGGGCTGCAAAAAGATCTATCTGAGGGATGCCTCACCTGGCAAAAACTATCCCCAGCACTTGAGGATCCAGGGACCATTCGTGATGGCCCTGGGAAATCCTGCTGAGGGCATCCGCTAGGACATTATCCTTCCCTGGAAGATGAACTGCTATGAGGGAAGTGTTCAGGGAATAGGCCAGAGACCACAACTTCATTGCCTCGGTGCACAAGGTCAAGACCGAGTGCCCCCCTGTTTGTTGATGTACCACATTGTTGTGGTGTTGTCTGTTCTGACTTGTATCACCTTGTCGTGACAGATGCAGAAAAAGCTGAAGAGCTAAAAGACAGCTCTGAGTTCCAGCAAATTGATGTGGAGCAGAGATTCCTGGGGACCAAACTCCTGAGTGGAAAGGTCGCCCATGTGGGCTCCCCAACCCAGAAGGAAGCATCTGTAGTGAGAGTCAAGTCGTGAGAAGGGGAAATGAAGGGACCCCGCCTTTAATTGCTCTGATCCTGCCACCACTGGAGAGCTAGGATCAAGGTTCAGTCACTGGGACCAACTTGGAAAGGGGTCTTCTCTGAGACCAAAAGGTTCTCAAGTGAAACTGAATGTCTCTCATCTGAAATCTGGCTCCCTGCACAACAGCTGTGGATGCAGCCATGTGTCCCAGGAGCTGCAGAAAGTGTCTTGCTGGACAAGAGACCTGCAGAGTGAAGGAAGAGGCCAGAGCCACTAAATTCCTTACCCTTTCTGGGGAAGAAAGGCTCTCATAGCTTTGTGTCCAATTCTGCCCCTATAAAGGTGAGTACCTGGACTGGTTCCAGAACCGACTTTGGTAGGTTTAGCAGAAAACCCAGGGAGGTGAGAAGCTGCTGGGTGACCTGCAGGTGAGATTTTACCTGTTCCTGGGACTGGCCTACAATGAGCCAGTCGTCTAGATAGGGAAAACAGCAATCCTCTGCCTCCTTAAGTGGGCCACTGCCACTGCTAGACACTTTGTGAATACCCTTGGAGCAGAGGTAAGGTCAAGGCATTGCTCTGAACTGGTAATGACCTGAGGGCAGTTCGAATCTGAGGTACTGATGGGATCTTCTGATTAGGACATGGAAATAGGCATCCTTGAGGTCCAGGGAGGCTAGCCAGTCCCTGGCCTTAGGAAGGTAAAATCATTGCCAGAGTTACCATTTTGAACTTTGGTTTCAAAAGATGCTTGTTCAGATATCCGAGATCTAAAATGGGCCGCCATTCTCCTGTCTTTTTTGGGTTAAGGAAGTATCTGGAATACAGACCCCTGCCCTGATGCAGGGGAGGAACCCTTTCTACTGCTCTGAGAGCTAACAGGGATGAGACCTCTGTTTCAGAGTGAGGGTCTCTGAAGCACTTGCAGGTAGAAAGTCTGCTTCTCAACTTGGGAAACTTTTTGAAGCTGAGAACCAGACCTGGCTTACTACTTCCAGAACCCACTTGTCTGAGGTTAAGAAGCCCAATTCTGACTGAGTAAGCCAGCCTGCCCCCACTGGTACAGGAGATCGGCCCTGGGCACCCCATCAGGGTGCCTGTTTCGCAGGAGCTTTAGGCTGGGAGCAGTCTGCCCACCCTCACCTGCCCCTGCCTCTGAAGAAGCCTCTGAGCATGGGGGAGGAGGCCTGAGTTTGGCAGAAAGGCCTGCTGTGAAAGGCTCACCCCAGCCCCTGGGCATGCCTTGAGGAGTGGCTTGCCGCCTCCCAGCCTGGGCACTCTTGTAAGTAATCCTATATTCATCCATCATCTTCATGTAATTCTCTGTCTGCTCTCCAAACAGAGAATTTCCCACCAGGAAAATCCATAGCCTTAGTCTGGGTATCCTGTGACAAACTAGTATACCTGAGCCAGGCCAACCATTTAAAAGCTACAGATGTGGCCATGACCGTAGAGGAAACATCATTAACATCCACATCAGCATGAAACTGAACCTAGAGGCTTCAATGCCATCAGCAGCCACCTGTTCTAGTTCACTAGCCAGCTGGCCATGGGCCTGCTTGGCCAATTGCATAACAGTATCCCATCTAGATTTCTGATACCTAGCTACATAAGCCATAAATTTGCTTGCCTGAGTCCCAGAGAGGCTGCCATACTTGTTTTTTGCCATGGCATCAATCTTCCTGGAATCCTTGTCAGGAGGATGTGAAGCCAAGGAATATTAGCTTTATCACAGGCAGCAGCCTGAACTACCCAACATGACTGCATTGCTTGAGAAAGGAATTCTGTATCAGGGCCTGACAATGTATACCTTCTGTCCATCTTTTATCTACAGGAGGCACAGAATTAGGAGCTTTAAAATTTTAATTGTTTGTTTCCTAAAAGACTTATGTAAAGGAACAGACAATCTCTAGACTCTGGAATATCCATCATTTCTACAAAATCAGGCTCCTCTTGCTCATCCACAGCCTCTTCTAAAGGAAGCTGGAGGGTTTCAGCAACTTTTATAAAACATAAAATGAGATGGGGACTCAGACAGCATAGGGAGATTCTAAAGGTCTGTCTGGGAGATGTCCAGTTCAATGGGCACACCCAGACCTTCCCAGCCACATTCATACTGTTCATAATCCTCCTCCCTCCTCTGGTTCATAAAATTCTCAGTATCATAATCCTGAACCACTGGGACCGGACGAACCGACCTTTTACCAGATAGTGGTGGTTCGGACGACCCTGAGACAGTGACTGGACAATTTGTATGGTTTGCTATCTCTGCAGCAGTTGGAGAAGGAATTTTGGACTCAGACCTGCTGATTTTCTTGTTTTTAACTGGAATTGGTTCCTCAGAACCAGCTTTTCTTTGCCCGAGGAAGTCTGGCCCTGGTCAGAGGGCATCCCTCTGGTTGTTGGCACCGAACCGGCTGGCCATCCGGGTCAGCGGACTTTTTGCCTCTCGTTCCCTGAGCCTGCCCAATATTTTTTCTAGGGTGGCTGCAGGGAAATTCTTACATACCTGGCAGTCTGACTGGAGGTGGTCAAACCCCAGACAATAAACACATGTGGTGTGTGTGTCAGCCTTGGCAAAGACTTCCCCACAACATCACAGTGTTGAAACCCAGTGGGCCCGGTTTTTCTTTTGGGTTTCTCAGACATAATGCCAGCCTAACCAAAAACTTGCCCTTTTAACGGCAGTGCCAGGCAAGACACCCTTATCGGTTCCTAACCGTGTCACGGGTATTGGAAAAAAACGTAATAAATCCGTTTTTTTTTAGAACCGATAAGAACCGGGAACCGCACTCTAAAATAGTAACTTTTAGTTTTAAATGAGTTTTAAACCCACTGATCTGTTCAAAACCGAACCGATAACTTACAAGTTCCACACAGACAAAACCTTCATTTACTTACAGTTACCACAGATAGAGCTTGAACCGAACGGTTTTGCAGTTAAAATAAAACTATTCTTGGTTAAATCCAACCGAGAAAACACTTTTTAAACCGAGAAATGAACCGAGCAGAAGGAGAAATCTCCGGAGCGACTGTTCACTGAGGCGGAGTAAAGAATCTGACAGTTCAAGTTTGAAATGACACAGATAGAGCTGCTCTCGTGCCAAAATTCTATTTTGGAATGGTTTTAACCATTTCACTCCGGGGCAGTTCTAGAGCTGGAACAAACTGCTGCTAATGTCTATAATATAGCAAGACATCATGTTGTTTGAATTACTAATACAATTTTAACAAAATGAGAATAAAACAAGAGAATAATAAAACACCAAACCCCAAAAAGGGGTGAAACACTTAAAAGAGGGCATAAAATAGTGCCCACACTAGGTTGCCCAGACCCTACCCAAGTAGAGGTTCTGAGAGGGGCAGGCTGGGGGAGAGGTCATAATATAGCAAGACTCCATTAGAAGAAACAACATTACTAAGGTGAGTAATTTTTTCTTCAAACAACATGAAGTCTTGCTATATTATGACAATTGCAGACTACACAGCAGTACCTCCATGGAGGAGGGGAGAACCTACTTAGGAATAGGCTCTGAAGAACAGCTGTGCCAAACCGAGCATCTCTCCTAGCCTGGACATCCAGGAGTAATGCTTGGTGAAAGTGTGTACCGTTTTCCAAGTAGCAGCCTGGCATATCTCCAATATAGGGATGTCTCTGGCAGCAGCTAGAGATGCGGCTGTACCTCTGGTAGAATGAGCCCTCAAGCCAGAGGGAGAATCTCTGCCCAGTTTCTGATAACAAAATTGGATACAAGAGACAATCCACCTGGCAACTGATCTCTTAGTGGCAGGTTTCCCTTTCCCAACCTCACCAAAAGTGAGGAAAAGTTGGAGGGATTCGAACCTGTGACCCTTGGTACGTTCTATATAGTAACTAAGAGCCCTCTTAACATCCAGGCTCTGCAATCTCCTGTCACCAGAAGAGGAGTGTTCAGAGAAAAATACTGGAAGGGAGATAGATTGGTTAAGATGGAAATCTGAAACCACCTTAGGCAAAAACTTCCTGTTAGTCCTGAGGACTACCTTATCCCTGTGGAAAGAAATAAAATCAGTTTCTACTGACAAGGCTTGCAACTCACCTATGCGTCCAGCAGAAATGATAGCCACTAGGAAAACAGATTTTCCAAGTTAGATACTTCAGCTCTGCAGAAAACAGAGGTTCAAAAGGGCGTTGCATTAACTGGGCAATGCAAACATTAAGGTCCGAGGCAGGGGCCCGATCCCGAAAAAGTGGATTAGTATGGAGTAATCCCTTAAAAACTTGAAAACACAGGGTGAGCGGAAGAGAGATGACTTTCCTGCTGAAACAAAAGCAGAAACAGCTGCCAAATGAACTCTCAGGGTAGCTGGTCTGAGGCCCAAGGAATTAAGATGGACCATGTAATCTAACACAATGGGCAAATCAGCAGATTCTGGGGAAATATGCTTCCCAGCACACCAAATGGAAAACCTTTTCCATTTAGAATTATAAGTAGCCCTAGTGGAAGGCTTCCTAGAAGCCTTTTAGGATTTAAAGGACACCCTGAGAGAGGTGTAAGTCAGCAAACTCTAACTCCTCAAGAGCCAGGCCTTGAGGTTGAGGGATCTGAGGTTCGGATACCAAACTCTCCCCTAAGCACAGGTTAATAGGTTGTGATTCCTGGGGAGGGAAAGGGGAAGATGGACTGTCAGGGACAGAAGGAGTGGGTACCAGGGCTGCCTGGCCCAATCCGGGGCAATCAGAATCATCCTGCAAGGCTGAGATCTGATTTGACTAACACTTTGAATAGGAGAGGGAAGGGGGGAAAAGCATAAAGAAACTTCCCTTCCCAATCCAGGAGAAGGCCGTCCAGGGGGACTGAACCCAACACTGGAGGCCTGCAACAGAACAGTGGAAGTTGGTGATTGTCTGGGGCTGCAAAAAGATCTATCTGAGGGGTGCCCCATCTGGCAAAGACTATCCCCAATACTTGAGGATCCAGGGACCATTCGTGATGGCCCAGGGAAATCCTGCTGAGAGCATCTGCTAGGACATTGTCCTTTCCTGGAAGGCGAACTGCTATGAGGTAAGTGTTCAGGGAATAGGCCAGAGACCACAACTTCATTGCCTCGGTGCACGAGGCCGAAGACCGAGTGCCCCCCTGCTTGTTGATGTACCACATTGTTGTGGTGTTGTCTGTTCTGACTTGTTCCACTTTGTTCTGAACAGATGCAGAAAACGCTTGAAGAGCTAAAAAGACAGCTCTGAGCTCCAGCAAATTGATGTGGAGCAGAGATTCCTGGGGGGATCACACTCCCTGGGTGGAGAGGTCGCCCATGTGGGCTCCCCACCCCAGGAGGGAGGCATCTGTAGTGAGAGTCAAAGTGTGAGCAGGGGGAATGAAGGGAACCCCCAATCTCAAATTGCTCTGATCCTGCCACCACTGGAGGGCCTGGATCAAGGTTTGAGTCACTGGGACCAACTTGGAAAGGGGGTCTCTTCTCTGAGACCAATAGGCTCTCAAGTGAAACTGAATGTCTCTCATCTGAAATCTTGCTCCCTGCACAACAGCTGTGGATGCAGCCATGTGCCCCAGGAGCTGCAGAAAGTGTCTTGCTGGTCGAGAGACCTGCAGAGTAAAGGAGGAGGCCAGAGCCACTAATTTCCTTACCCTTTCTAAGGGAAGAAAAACTCTGGATAGGTTTGTGTCCAATTCTGCCCCTATAAAGGTGAGTACCTGGACTAGTTCCAGAACCGACTTTGGTAGATTTAGCAGAAAGCCCAGGAAGGTGAGAAGCTGCTGGGTGACTTGCAGGTGAGATTTTACCTGTTCTGGGGACTGGCCTACAATGAGCCAGTCGTCTAGATAGGCACTGCTACTGCCAGACATTTTGTGAATACCCTTGAGGCTGAGGTAAGGCCGAAGGGCATTGCTCTGAACTGTAATGACCTGAGGGCAGTTCGAATCTGAGGTACTTTCGATGGGAGCTTCTGATTAGGACGTGAAAATAGGCATCCTTGAGGTCCAGGGAAGCTAACCAGTCCCCTGGCCTTAGAGAGGGTAAAATCATTGCCAGAGTTACCATTTTGAACTTTGGTTTCAAAAGATGCTTGTTCAGATATCTGAGGTCTAAGATGGGCCGCCATTCTCCTGTCTTTTTTGGGGTACAGAAGTATCTGGAATACAGACTCCTGCCCTGGTGCAGGGGAGGAACCCTTTCTACTGCTCTGAGAGCCAACAGGGTTGAGACCTCTGCTTCCAGAGCAAGGGTCTCTGAAGAACTTGCAGGTAGAAAAAACCTGGTTCTCATCTTGGGAAACTTTTTGAAGCTGAGAACCAGACCCTGGCTTACTACTTCCAGAACCCACTTGTCTGAGGTTAAAGATGCCCAGTTCTGACTGAAGTAAGCCACCCTACTGGTAAAGGAGAATCAGCCCTGGGCACCCCATCAGGGTGCCAGCTTAGCAGGTGCTTTAGGCTGAGGGGTGGGAGCAGGCCTGCCCACACCCAGTCTGCCTCTGCCTCTGAAGAAGCCCCTCTGAGCATAAGCAGAGGAGGCCTGAGTCTGATAAAAAGGCCTGTGAAAAGGCCTACCCCTACCCCTGGGGGTATGCCTCTGGGGAGTGGCATGCCGCTCCTTAGCTTGGGCACTTTTGTAAGTGGTCCTATATTCATCCATCTTTTTCATGTAATTCTCTGTCTGCTCCCCAACAGAGAATTTCCCACCACAGGAAAATCCATAGCCTTAGTCTGGGTATCCTGTGACAGGCTAGTACACCTGAGCCAGGCCAACCTACGAAAAGCTACAGATGTGGCCATGACTCTAGAGGAAACATCATTAACATCCACAGCAGCATGAAACTGCACCTTAGAAACCTCAATGCCATCGGCAGCCACCTGTTCTAGTTCGCTAACCAGCTGGCCATGGGCTTGTTTGGCTAATTCCATAACAGTATCCCATCTAGATTTCTGATACCTTGCTACATAAGCCATATAATTTGCTTGCCTGAGTCCCAAGGAGGCTGCCATATACTGTTTTTTTGCCATGGCATCAATCTTCCTGGAATCCTTGTCAGGAGGATGTGAAGCCAAGGGAATATTAGCTTTATCACAGGCTGCAGCCTGAACTACCCCAACATGACTGCATTGCTGAGAAAGGAATTCTGTATCAGGACCTGACAGTGTGTGTACCTCCTGTCCATCTTTTTATCTACAGGAGGCACAGAATTAGGAGTTTTTTTTTTTTTTTTTAATTTTTATTGTTTGTTTCCTAAAAGACTTATGCAAAGGAATAGACAATCTCCTAGACTCTGGTATATCCATCCTTTCTACAAAATCAGGTTCCTCTTGCTCATCCACAGCTTCCTCCCATGGGAGCTGGAGGGATTCAGCAACCCTTTTTATAAAACAGAAAATGAGAGGGACTCAGAAAGCACAGGGGGAGATTGTAAGGGTCAGTCTGGGGAGATGTCCGTTCAGTGGGCACATCCAGACTTTCTCAGTCACATTCACACTGATCATCTTCATGCCCCTCCATGCTCTTGGTTCATAAAAATCTCCAATATCATATTCCTGAACCGGTGGAACCGGCCGAACCAACCTTTTACCAGACAGTGGTGGTTCGGACAGAACCGGAGAAAGAGACTGTACAATTTGTATAGCTTTTGCTAGTTCTGCAGCAGTTGGAGAAGGAATTTTGGACTCCATACCTGCTGATTTTCTTTTTTAGTTTACTTTTTGCCCAAGAAGTCTACCCTGGTCAGAGGCACTCCCTCCAGTTCGGTTGGCACCGGGCCGGGCGCCATCCGGGTCAGCGGACTTTTGGCCTCTGGTTCCCTGAGCCTGCCCACTCTCTTATCCAGGGTGGCTGCAGGAAATTTTTACAAATCTGGCAGTCTGAAATGAGGTGGTCAACCCCAGACAATAAACACATGTAGTGTGTGGGTCAGCCTTGGCAAAGGCTTCCCCACAGACACTACAGTGTTGAAACCCAGTGGGCCCGGTTTTTTCTTTTGGGTTTCTCAGACATGATGCCAGCCTAACCAAGAAACTTGCCCTTTTAACGGCAGTGCCAGGCAAGACACCCTTATCGGTTCCCAACCGTGTCACGGGTCATGGAAAAAAAATGAAATCCGTTTTTTAGAACCGATAAGAACCGGAACCACTCAAAAGCTTTAAAATGCTTACTCTTTAAAGTTTTAATTAACCTGATCGGTTCGAACCGAACCGATAAACATTTACAAGTTCCACACAGAATAAAACCTGTCTATTACTTACAATACCACAGACAGAGCTTGAACCGATCGGTTTGGGTTAAAATAATTATACTCGTGGTTTAATTTAACCAAGAAAATACTGTTTAAACCGAGAAATAAACAAAGCAGTAGGAGAAATCTCCGGAGCGACTGTTCAGTGAGGCGGAGTAAAAAATCTGACAGTTCAGGTTTGAATCTCCACAGACAGAGCTTCTATTTTAGAGCTCATGCTCAAAGTTCCATTCATGGAATGGAGTTAACTATTTCACCTCCGGAGCAGTTCTAATGGTGGGACAAACTGCAATTGTCATAATATAGCAAGACTTCATGTTGTTTGAAAGCGAGTTTCTCCAACATGAAATTGAGGTTCCATGGAGGGACCAGATCCTGAATGGGAGGTTTCAAATGTAAAATGCCCCAGAGGAACATGCAGAACACTTCAAACTGGGCAACAGCTTTGCCCTCAGTAGATGCATGGTACGCAGAGATGGTGGAAAGATGCACCTTGAGTGAGGAGTACCTCAAGTTGGAGTCTGAAAGGGAAAGAAGGTACTCCAACACCTGAATCATCGGGCAGGTGAAAGGATCTAAATGGCGAGCAGCAGCCCAAAGGATGAAACACTTCCATTTCATCACGTAAGTGGAGGGTTTCCTAGCAGCCACCAGGATGTCTGCGACCCTGGAGGATACCCCGAAGCAGGCGATAGCCAGGTTCACAGGAGTCATGCATGGAGATGCAGGGACTTTAGGTCTGGATGGGAAAATAAAAGTGAGGCAAGTGCAAGTAATAGTGGTGGAAGCTGTGGCTGCGGCGTCTGCTAAGTTCAAGCATGCGGAAGTCGACAGCAGGAAATAAACTGAGGTAGTTGTGGGGGACCACCCACCTTTACGGGATAGGCTAACGTCAGCGGCTGATGGTCCCCCATGGTAGACTGCTAGCTAGAAGTTTTCTGTGTGGTCCTGGCACCTGATGGCTTAGTTCTACCCATGTGACCTGCTGCAAGAGCCTTCCTTGAAGTAAGATCTCTGGTTTGAGGCACCTAGCCTCTTCTATGGATGATGGCCTGAAATTCAATGTGGAATGCATATTTCTAAGCAGACCCTGAAAGAAGTTGTCCTCCTGAGGAACAGTCACAGAACAGGGTCTGAGTTCTCAGGACCATAGCATAAGTCATCCTCCTCACCTGGAGGGCAGCAGAAGGGAGGAAGTCAGAGTCAAAAGCACAGGTACAGCCGTGACAACACTGGCGACACCAGTCCAGGCCCAAGGGGCCTGGAACAATGTTGACAGCAGCATTCCGAATATGGTGTTGACCCAGACAGCACTGAAGTGGCTAGCAGTGGCAGCATGGCTGACCTTGTTCCTGGAGAGGACAGAGGTGACATCACAAGTAGAACAGACGCTGGCAGCACTGCCTGTGGCACCAGCCCGGAGGCCAGCGCTGCAGTTGTCTACATGCCCAAATCAAGCAGCGCCAGCCCAACTGACCCAGAGGGTCAGGAGCTGGCACCAGAAATGGCGCCGTGTGACTTATACACTGCGCCCACTGTTCCACAAGAACTGCCTAATAGCCAAACTGCCCACTACAGTCCCATCTAATGGACAGAGAGAGGTTCAGATCCAGAGACACCAACCTCACAGGCCTCGGCATCCCCGATGTCGTCAGCGATAATGGTGGTGAACCTAGGCATACAGAAGTCGAGTGTCTCACAGCAGAACGACCAGAGGCTGACCTCAACTGGTGCTTTCTTCCCCTTTTACAAGAAGTCGAGGCCAAATGGTGCAAAGACTCCAATGCCAAGTGTATGCTTGATCTGGACCATTTATTAGTGACTCTGGGAAGACTGTCCATCCTCCTGTGTGCCTGACTGCCCATTGTCAGAGCACCTGCCCAGAGAGAGGTGATGACTAGACACAGTCCTGTTGCTGGAGCAACTAGCCATTTCAGGCTCACTACCCTCTTACATAGCGGTCATCGAACACTGAGTTAGGGTTTATGAAAAAAATGAGATTTTTTTCTGTGTAAGTAAATGGACACAAAAATAACAAACTGTTGTAATTTTAAAGTTGAAGCACTGAATGCTGCTGTTGTTTAGTAAGCAAGTTCTAGCCCCCAACGTGCACCCGATGACAGGAAAAAAGGAACTGAGGTGGCTGACGGCTGGTGCCACTCACTGTATACCAGCGTCACCGCCCCTGAGGAAAGTTCTGGCTCCTGTGGGGTCCTAGCACCTCGGTCACAGACCCACAAGTGGGAATAAATGGTGCAGATTGATTTTTGGAAGATCCTTAATGTCCATGATCAGACTGCTCCCAGGAAACCCCAGCCTGGCATGAAGCTGGGTCTCCCAGATGAAAAGTACAATGTGCTGCTGACACATCACCAGACAGACTGTATGTCCTTCAGGTTCACACTTCCTTCTCAGCACTGTAGATCTCTCTGCACCATTTTCAGAGGTTCTGCAACCGTGGACTGGTTATGGTAAGAAATGGGGTACAATTCATTTACAAAACATACAGGCATAGCATAATTGGTTACAATAACCTTGATACAAGGGAGACCACGTTCAGGGTATTAAACAGCCAGTACTGCATTGTACTTTGCAATACGAAACTGGCTGCTTATTCAATGCATTCTTTTTTGTTTTTGTTTTGTTGTATACTTTCTAGGACTCCTCAGTGGGGGTTGTACCTACGGTTCCCCCTCTCTTTGGGCAATCTCTCCTGGCCCCTGCCCCAGCCAGAGCTCGACCATTATGCCCCACCCCTTCCAGCCACATCATGGTGGGGACTTACCCCGCTCACCACGGAAGGCTAGGTGAGCACAAAGGGAGCTGACTTGGGTGTGTCTGCTGCAACACCAGCGGACCACCTTCACGTACATGAGGAGGATTTTTTCTCTGTCTCTTCCTCCCCATGGTGCGGGCGTGCAATGATGCCAAAGATGTTCCGTCCAAGCACAACACGTTCGGCATCAGCCCACATCAACTCCCCAGTGGACCACGAGCTGCACTAACCCCCAGCCACCGCTAGGAGCCAGCATGTCCGAGGTCATCCTTCCCACCCACCCCAGAGGACAGTAGTCCCTGGGATGCTCGAGCCTCCTCCCTCCCAGCCAAGACCCAGCTCCCGAGGTCGCTCCTGACCCTGGGTTGCTGGCATGGAGCAAGGTATGGCGTCCAATGCCTCAACCCTCTGCGCCACCAGACCCAGCTATGCGATGCATTCTTGCTACTTGATACATTGTTTTTAGTTGTGACTCTCCTTCAGTTTTCCATTATTTCCCCACCCATGTCCCCTTAGCTACAGACACTACCATTAAGCAGTTCTCACAATCTATTGCAAGGTGCTGCCGATAATATACTAAAAGTCTCATTCGCCGCTGACCAATGCCAGCAATCACTCCCACATGCGATATTGCAGAGCACTACTGGGGATGACCGACAGCATTTGGGTCTATGAGGTGAGACTGTTAGAATACTATCAGTGGCGCACTGTAATGGGTTGTAGAACTTTTTGTGGGTGCCCGAGTCTAAAGGGACATGGGTGGGGAGGGTGGCAGGGCAGAGATGATTGGGGGGAGGGTTTTGGCAGGTATTCTGGCAAAGGAGAGATGGGTAGAGAAGGTTTTGGTGTTTCCGGCAAATGGGATAGAGGTGGAGAGACTGATATAGGTGAAGGAGGGTTCTGGTGATCCTGGCAGTGGGGATACTGGTGGGGGTGGGGCTGAGATGGGTTTGGGGAGGTATTACCATACATGGGATTTTTTTTTTTTAATTTCGTTTTTGTTGACCGGTTAAGTGCACTAGACGAATCCTGCCTACTTTCAGGCATGACCCGGGGGAGGGGGATACAGATGAATGCCAACTGACCTTGAAACAGATTAAGCTGTTGGTGGTATTTTTCGTGAATGGAGGAAATTTGGCCACTGCACCGGGGAAATTCCCCTGCTCTTCTCGAGAAGTGCCATGGGATCTTTAACATCCACCTGAACTACCACCAGAACAGGCAGATGGGACCTCGGTTTAACGTTTCATCCAAAAGACGGCACCTCAGGAGTGCAGCACCCCCCTCATGCTGCACTACAGTGTCAGTATTGGGATATTAACCCAAGTGCCTGGACTGGGGATAGAACCCACAGCCTACTGCTCTCCCAGCCTCAGAGGCGAGTGTGCTACCTGCTGAGCCACATCTGGGGCTGTTATCAGTTGGTGTCTTACCAGATTTGAAGGGGTACAGGTAAGTAGTCTGCATAATCTCCCTGAGAGAAAAGTGTGTGTGTTTGGGGGGGGGGGGTTATTATAACAGATGAAGGAAACACAAAGTTAATTTTAATAAAGGATTTTAGTCAGGTAAAAATATATATTTTTAAATAGATGCATATACATTTTTAGCAGTTTTTTATTTTGCTAATCATTTGTGGCAAGCGCTATACATTTTCACAACTGATTAGCACTTTCACATGCAAAACTGCTGATCAATTTCCCCAGCTTATTTAATACCCTGGCACTGCAGTGAGGGAAGGCAGCATCTTTAGATCCATAATGGAACTGAATACTATTCTTGGTTACCTCTGCCTGTCTTCATCCAGACTGTTGATGATGGCATTACGCTGCTCGATGATGGTTACTAATTCTTGCATCAGGTCTTGGTCTCTTAATCGATCATCTTCTGTCCAGTCTTTCTCTATGAAAACAGAAACCCCAAACTGTCACAGCTTGTGGAGGCGTTAAACATGAAATATGGTTCTATTTTCAATGACATCCGGTATCCATGGGGCTATTCTTGCCAACTGTCATCACTGCTCCCTCAATAGGGAGTATACTATGAGTGAGGGCACCCATCACAATGATGCAGGTGGCAGGGAACCCTCAGCAGGGAGGGATAAGTCAGACTGCTCTCCCATACTAGTGCTATTTCAAGTAATCCCACCAAAGCTCTTGTGCATCTAAAGATACACAGCTCTGTTCCATGCACTGGTAAACAGACTGCATATAATATCTATCCACAGAACCCTTTAAGATAAGCTACAGTAAATGTCTAAGTGCTAAACCATTTTTATAAATATCTCCTCCTGGCGCCAGCTCGCCAGTGCAGTGGTTGCACTACTGATTGCGACAGTGACAACCCAGGTTTGTGAATGACTCCGAGTAATCGGAGGGCCAGCCAGGGGGAGGAAGATGGAGCATCCAAGGGACTGCTCGTCTCCTCCAGGGAGAGTGGTTCAGCACCTGGGCTTGACTGTCCTCTAGAGGAGGCTTGGGGACAGTACACCAAGCAGCGAAGGAGCAGCGACATCTGTTGTGCCATACATGGAACATGTGTGGCACTACTACTGATGTCACTACATGCACGCTCCTCTGTGCCACAGGGGAGGGAGAGAGCAAGAAACAAGGAAACATCCTGGGTGGCAAAATAATTGCCACCCTTCGCAGGCCCAACATCCGATGACTCAGGTACGGCTGCTGGATCCTTGACCAGGCAGGTTGAGCACACTCCCTGCAACTCTGCCGCTGGGCTAAGCCATGGGACCTTGGTCAGGTAAGTTCTGAGCAAGCCGGGGTGACAGGGCTGGGGGAACAGCCATACCAGTAGGGGAGAAAAATGATTAACTGAAAAAATCTCTCTTCCTGGCCTTGTCAAGCACCCCCGCCCAAGTAAGCACACTACTACAGTGACAATTCCAACTATAAAACAATTGTTTGAAATGGAGCACTCTGACTGGTTGACAACATTCCAAAAGGGTTATGTTAACATCTGAAACCCCTCATATACAACAGAACAATCTTTTTTTTAAGTAGAAACCATTTTAGGTTATTTAATAATAGCATTAAGGCATTCCAGGGGTTGACTTACCTTTGTTACTCTAACCCTTGGGGCATAACCTACTCTGCTTCGCTTCATGACTCATGACCCCCTTAGATTAACAATCACTACCCCAACCCCTGCACGTGGCTTCTTGCTGAAGTGATGTATCTGATCGGCTGCAGCACAGCCACAAGAAAACTGTAGCCCAGGCAGCATTTCATATTAAACTACCTAAGGAACAGACTGTCGGTACCTTCCTTTTTACCTGTTGAGCTTGAAAAAACCCTAAATGGTTAAGAGACAGGATACACAAGCAGGTCAGATGCAATACAGTGGGGTCTGAACTACATACCTGGTTTGTTCAGCAGACACCTAAGTTCATATTCAACGTCAGCCTGTCGTTCTTCCAGATTCTGTTGTTTTGATCTGAAGAATATGAACAGCAACAATAAATTGTTAGCATCCTTGTAGTAATGTCTACAAAGAATTTAGGCAAGCGGTGTTGAGAAAAGTGTGAATTTAATCTTGCTGGCATTTGCTTCTAGATTCAGAAGTTACAGTCACTGTGTTTAAACAGGAGTTTTGCCACTTGAAGGGCAGACAGATGTGGAGACACATGAAGTGTAGGACAGGTGATGCTACAATCTCCTTTCCATATTTCTTGCAGGGACATGAAAAGACACAAACCAAACAGCTGTTTCACAGGCCACTGCTCCACCCATGAATGAGGCACAGGAATTCCTCTTGAAGAGACAGAGGACAGGAACCAACGGACTCAAGATAGCGTCTGAAATAATTTTAATAGCCATCACATGACCGCCCCATGCTCCCTTCTAAACATCTGTATTTAAACTCAGACTTCTTCCTGGCTCTGAGAGGAAAAAAATCTTAACGTTTGGTGGCAATTAGACTCAGGTTTTAAAAAATATATATTTTATCCCCTTCCCACATCTGCGCCTTACCCAGGCAACCTTCCAGCCTGACCCATGCCAACTTTACTTCTTACCCTGTCCCCTCTTACCTTGGACTTTTCCTTCCGAGGTGTGGAGTGGGCCAAGCTCAGCAGCGAACAACTCAGTTCTGGGGGCAGCTGGACAGTCGGCATGTCAGGGCCCGAGAGTACCGGTGGTGCCACATCATGCATCCCTGCTGCCATTTCTCTTCTACTTTCCTCCCAGTCGATCAGGGACACCAGGGCCAGGCTATGGATGGCATGTGTACAGAGAAGGAAGGATTTAAAATATGCCTGGCAGGGGCTGAACTGCACTGAGAAGTGGTCTGTTTGTATTTCTGATGTGTATACAGAGGCATGCCCATGCACCATTCCAGCCAATCGGCATCTCCCCCACCCTGGCAATGCTCCATCTGCACCACAAGCCGCAGTCACCTAGATGGTGGTCAAGTAGTGGTAGCCCTTCCTCCCCCAAGTTTTAAAGCATCCTGTGGGACGCCTGATCCTCCCTCAGCTAGCCCTCTGACAACTCGGGCTCATTCCTGCCTGATGTAGCATTCACAGAAACACAAAAAGCTCTGCAGAACCCTCAGAAATAGGGGAAGCAGGGGTGAGGTTCTCCCAAAGAATAATCCTCCCAAAAGCCTCTCCCAGAGAATAACGACTCTAAGCTGCAGCGGAACAAAGTCTGCATGGCAAAAGCAATCAGTCAAACTTGATCAGGGTTCTCAACTGGAGAGAGCGAGACCTGTCTCAGGAGGTTGGCTTCAACCAACCAAAGGACGCAGAATAAAGAAGTGGGCATAAGACCCAGAAAATTCCCAAAACAAGGTGGGACTAGGGGACCCTGTGGGGCAGCCCTATCTTGTCAACGGCATACATCAGGTATGTGCCGAAAATCAGCCCACCAAAACCCTGCAGGGCAATGCCCTAGAGACCCACACCCATAGGTGAAGAAACCCCATAGAAAATAACGCATCCACAGCACAATGTGCAAGCGGGCAGCCCAGAGGCAAAATAAAGCAGATTTTTGCAGAAAAAGAGGTCACACTAGTACAAGATTTCTTGTCAAATTACATTACGTTTGCAAGAAGAGAGTGGCAAATTGCTTGAAAACAATGCAAGATGTGAAGGAGATATAATTTGTGTAGCATTACTTGCGTAGAAAGGCAACACAGACATGCCTGAAAATAATAATTTAAGATGCTCGAGAATGATGCAGATTACGTGGAAAAAAGACGCCAACAATGTGGCACTGAGGGCATGCAAATAATGCAGGTGTGCATGAGAAAACAGCGCAATGTGTGAAAACGATTGCACATACTATGGATCATACTATGGATGGGTAAAAGCAGGAACAGGCTGGAGGCCCATAGGTACTGTTCCACCACTATTTCAGTGGTAGTATTTTAGATTCTGCTGCCCCATCACATACTTATCTAATCTGTTTTTAAAGACTGCTTTACAGGAACTAATAACTTATTTCAAGGTGTAGTTCATTCCACATATCAAGAACTCTTTCAGAAAAAAATTACTTTCTGCTATTTGTTTTAAATGGTTTCTTTTCAATTTGCAAAGGGCGACCTTGGATCCTGCCGTAGTCCGATTTATATTCATAAGAAAAGGGTTCTGCATGATGTCCTAGAAAAACATCATGCCCCCAAAACACTTCTTCCACTGGCTAATAGCATCAGATTAAATTTCCAGAGTTTATCTTCATATGGTAATTCACTCTGCATTAGAAGGATTGCGTGAAAATTCCCAGGGCTTGCACAGAAACCACGTAACAAGAAGTGAGCAAAACGCACATCAACAGTATAAATATAGGTTATTCACCTGTAACCATAGTTTTACTAGTGGTATACAGTTCATAGCCACACTCTGGCAGTTCCACTAGACATAGCTCAGTCACGAGACAATGTCAAACTTAATTCCTCCCACCACCCGTGGTGCACATCTTCTGGCTCTGCCCCATCAATATCAGGTCTTACACGCTGGAGGCAGGGATCAATGTGTCACTTGCCATAGGTGGCTGTGTGGATGTTAACTGCATACCGCTAGTAGAAAAATGACTGCAAGTGAATAACCTATATGTCTAACATGGATAAAGTTCACTATCCACACTCTGGCAGACTCCTAGCATTCCTCCGGGAGGACGGGGCAAGACACACACCCCTATTTGGTTAACCAAAACTGGAGAACTGAGGCCCCAAATGCAGCAACTCAAAGACTGAGCATACTGATACTGTGAGTGGGAGATGAACGTGCATGCTTTAGACCTTGACAAAGTGCCAGGAGCGTTTGGGCATGAAACGTTGGGGCTCCAGTGGGTTCTCTTATCTGTTGGACTTTGCACTTTCTGCTTGTTTTACACAATCTGAATTTTGCAATAAATTATGCTTGTAGTACTATAAAACAGTTTTTGAGCATTTTCTGTGAATCTGAACTGAGTGCTGAACCTTTTTCTCTTCTGGACTTTAGACCAGGTAGCAGGCCTGCAGATTTCCTCGACTGGTACCGTATGTACCTGGAAGTGGCCACAGGGGCAGTAGTATGGCTGGTGGAATCAGCATTCAGGCTTGAGAGTGGTTCCCTATCAGCCAACCTACAACAGAGGGTGATGCAGGACATGGTCCACCTGCTAATCGTCTGTATTGTTGCCAGTCTGCCAGGTGCGGCTTCAGTGTAACAACAGCTGCCAAGCCCCGCCAGAGATCCCTGCTGTGCATTCCTTATAATAGGAAAAAGTCCAACACAAGTCTGAGATTCAGAGCTTGTGGACAGCATTTGATGTATAGCTGTTAAAGTAAACTGGGACTTTTATTACCTGAGAAAGGGGAAACTCTGACATCACCTTTCAGGGGGAACTTTGCATGGGGGTGAAGGATGACCTTGTCCTTGTGGAAAATTAGGTATGGAGACTCCACTGAAAACACCTGGAGCTCACTTACCCTTCTGGCCAAGGTAACAGTGACACAGAAGGTGGTCTTCCATGTCAAATGTGACAGTTCATGCTTGTGCATCGTCTTGAATGGTTTACCCACCAGCATATAAGCACCACCAGTTGGTCCCATGGAGGTGTTGGTTCACGAAGGGACAAATGGTCCAGGCCTTTGAAAAAGCCCCCAACCATCTTCTCCTGCACAACTGCTGGCATACCAGCCCACACCCCGTATACAGAAATGGCCGCCAGGTGCACCTTAAGGGTCATGGCTCATAGCCCTGGTTGAGACAGGGACCAAAGGTATTCGAGGATAGTAGCTAATGGGCAAGCAAGGGGCTCTAGCTTCCTGCCCTGGCACCAATACAGGAACCTCTTCCTTTTAACAGCATAAGTTTTACAAGTTGACTCCTTACGGGATGCATCTATGACACTGAGAACATATTCTGAAAGGCCCAAGGTCTGGAACTCTATTGCTCATGAACCCGGTCAAGAGGTGCAGAGACTGAAGGTCTGGGTGCAGTACTATCCCCATCTTTCTCGTCAGCAGGTCTTGGTGGAGTGGAAGCCTCAAGGACCTGCTGATGAGGCTGAGGAGATCCTGGTACCAGAACTGCCTGGGCCAGTTTGGAGCAATCAGGATCAGAGATGCCTTGTCCTGATGAGCCTAGAGCACCACCTTCTGGATCAAGGGAAATGGATAAAAGGTGTACAGAAGGCCCGGGATCCAATGCTGACAGAGGCATCACCTAGCAGTGTTCCAGCCGGGGGGGGGGGGGTTGCTGTTCTCCTACAAAGTAAAAAGGGACATCAGAGGTGTGCCCACCAGGAGAAAGTACAGTTACATAAGAACTTATTTTACAGAACAGTAAATTTCAAGAGAATCTCTTGCTGCAAGCTAAACCTAAGGAACTATAGCTGTTAGGCACCGGTGACCCATAGAACAGCAAAACTAAAACCACGAAAGACCATGACAGTGACAAAATCGGCAGCTCGCTGTAATGGTCTTGCGGTACATAGAAACACAGAAGTTGACAGCAGATAAGGACCGCAAGGCCCATCCAGTCTGCCCACATCGACACTGCTTCTCTTGGTGTTGTGCCCCCTCCCCGAAACAATTCTGACCTGGAGCTGATTATATTAAAATGCAGGGGGCTATGGAGGGTGCGCAGGGCATAGCCCCCCATAAAAACACATTGTTCTTCTGATAGTACAATGACAAGTGTTTGCATTGTGCTGTTGCTGTCATGGACTTCGACAGATTTACTGTCGATAAGACTTGATGGAGCCGTCAGGCACTAGGACCACACAAAAAACGTTCCAGCTAGCAGTCTACAAGGGGCCACCCACGACAATGATGACATCAGCTGATGTCGTCCGTCCCATATAAACGTGGGCAGCCCCCGTGTCCTCCTTAGCTGCCCCGCCAGAGACCACATACAGAGAACCTTCTGGGGAGCAGATGGAGGGCCAGAAGTTCCCACCATTGTGGAAAATGAATCAGAAGGCACAACGTTTCCAGAGAGAGAGAGAGACAGGGACAGAGAAGCAAAGGGGGTTGGGGGTGGGACGGCAAGGCTTTCTGCAAGAGATTCTCTTGAAGATCTACTGTTGTGGTAAGTTCTTACATAACTGTACTATCGTCTTTGAGGACATCTCCTGCAGCAAGCCACACCTATGGAACGAGTCCCAAGCAGTTCTGACATTGAGTCAGTTTGGGTGGCTGGAGGCAACAGGCCTAGGAAAGAAAGCCGTGACGCACAGCAAGGCCGAAGCCTGCCCTTCTTCTAGAGGCAATGCCCAGACTGTAGTGTTTAGTGAAGGTGCAGACAGTACTCAAAGTAGCAGTGGCACAGATGTCAGTGGCTGACACATTCCTGAAACAGGCAAGAGAAGTGGCCATCGACAATGCCAGGAAGTTCCTTATTGTACTTCCTATAACAGAAAATAATACAATTGGCCAACTATTTGGACAGGAACTATTTAGAGACCAATACGCCCTCTTTCCCAGGGGTGAAAGAAACAAATGGCTGCGAGGACTTCCTGCAGTCCCTCGAGCTATGCACATAAAACCTGATTATTCTACGTACATCTAAAGTATTTATTTATTGAAGTTTTGGATACACCTGTGAGTGTATGCTCGTTGAGAGGTTCCACGTCAAATACATTAAACAACAAGGCAAAAAAAAAAAACTGAGGAAAATCTACAGATAACATGAGAGTTCAGCAAACAGGCAATGAGAATATTAAACATAACGGGTACATGAAATCCAGCCAGAAACAGGTAAGCTGCGGCATTGTACAAAATATGCCTGCGTCAGTAGGAGGAGCAGGAGAAGGAAAGGGGAAAGAGGGGTGGAAACAGCAGGGCAGTGTGGGAAGAGGCAGGGGTTTGACTGGGACAGGATGGGGTACAAGAGGTTGGGGGGGGGGGATTGCTGAGTGCTGGGGTTTGCCTATCCCAAGGGATAGGGACTGGTAAGTGATGGTAGTAGTCAGTCGGTGCGTGGGGAGTCTCAGCAGTGGCACCTGCAGGAACTCCTGTCAATAAGGTGTTGGCGCAGTCTGAGTTTGAAGGACCCAAGAGTAGCAGCGCCAGAGATATCAGGCGGTAGCTCGTTTGTCCAGAGTGATGCCCGGTAGGAGAAAGCACGTTGTGCCATGGATGTGCGGCATCTGGGCACATGGAAGGTGTGTGTGGAGGTGCTCCTGGTTTATCTGGTGTTTAGCGGTAGGGACAGTAGGTTCTGAACTCCAGGACAAAGCTGGTTTAGCATAGCCATTTTGGTGAGAAGGCAGGCTTGATATCGTATTCTGTCGCTAAGTTGGAGCCAGCCAGCACAGGTATAGAGTTTGCAGGTAAGGGTTAGTTTAGGTGTATTTGTAAGCAAGCAACAAGCTTTTCTTAGGGCAACAGTGATGCGTTGGGAGTGCCATGTCAGCTGCAGATCTGTATACTACCAGTCCATAATCTATAAGGGATACAATTGAGACGTTAATTGCCAGATTCAGCGCTTCATGGGTGAGACAGTGCCTGTGTGGGTAGAGGATGCAGATTCTGGTGTTGATGGCTTTAGCAGTGTTGTCGATGTGCTGTGCAAAGGACAAGGAGGAGTCGATGGTAACCCCCAAGTATCTGAAGTGTGGGATGAGTTCCAGGGTGCTGCCACTGTCATTCCGTATTGCCAAGGGGTAGTTTTTTTTAGTTTGTTTTGGGCTGTTGCGTACAGCATGGTTTTGATCTTTTTGTAATTCATGACCAGCTTTTGTTCTGTGAACCATTTTTTGGCTGAAGCAAAGCTGCTTTGGAGATCTGTTTCGAGGATTTCCAGGTGCGGGTTGCTGGCAAAGATTACCGCGTCATCAGCATATAACAGCATGCAGCACTGGCAAGCAGCCAGTAGGTTAAGAAGACACTGAATAGCAGCGGTCCCAGTATCGACCCTTGTGGTACACAAGATCTGACAGGTCGGCTATCGGATAGAACATCCCCAATCCTAACTCGTCGGAAGCGGAGGCTCAAGTAGCGGTTTCTGTTGCAAGTCCAATTTCAGAAAGCTGCTCGAGGTGGAGGGCATGGTGAACCATATCAAAAGCTTTTGCTAGGTCAATGAAGGACGCCCCTAGTAGGTAGCCTTGGTCCAAGGTGTTATTGATGAACCCAGTGAATTCTAGAAGGGCCATGATAGTACTGTGGCTGCCCCAGAACCTGTGTTGCTCTGGGTAGAGGAGCCTGTGTTGGTTAAGACAGTCCACCATCTGGTCAGCCACAATCCACTCCAGTGGCTTGGAGAGTGGTGGGAGTACGGAGATTCATCTGTAATTGTTGTGTAAAGTTCGGTCCCCACTTTTATGTACAGGAGTTACTGTGGCAGATTTCCATCTTTGAGGGAACTGAGAGTGGCAGAGGGAGAGGTTAATTATTTTTGTTAGTGGTCCAATTATTTCGTCCAGTGTCAGGTGAACGAATTTGAGGTCCAGCAAGTCCCCAATATGCCATGTCTTTCCTATGACCTTCTCCACATATTTTCTTGCATCTGCCTCAGACACTATCTTGAAGCGGAAAGGCGGTCAGAGGGGAGGTGGTGTAGACACCCTTGGAGTGTCTCTTGAGTTAGGGGATTGAAGAAGTTCGCCGGAAGAACACTACTGCGGTCAGTAAATGCCTGATTCAGCAAGTTGGCAATGAGTAGGGGGTCTAATGTCGGGACACCCTTGACAGCGAGCATAGCAGGGGGTGTTTTGGGATCTTTCGCTGTAATATCCTGCAGGTTTGCCTAGAAGGACTTGTTGCTGTTTTGTGAGTTGGTGAGGGCTTCTTTGTAAAAATTTACTCTTTGTCTGTCTGATTGGTTTTGTATAGTTGTTGTGAGCCTTTTTATAATCGCTGGATGTTTACTACAGAGCCCTGTGATTGAGCTTTTAGCCAGTATTGATCTCTTGCATCAAGCAGTGCTATTACATGGGGTAATCTGGGGGTTGAGGTCCTTTGGCTTTCCTTGTTTTGACAAGGGCATGTTTGTCGCAGATGGAGTTAAATTTTGCAATAAAGAGGTTGAGCACCGTGTCCACATAATTAGATTCTACGAGGTCCGACCAGTTGAGGAGTTTGATGTCAGCTTTTAGTTGTGGCAGGTGGCCCTTAAGAGCAGCCTTTTTATGATTTCGGTGGGGGCCTTACAGTAGTCTTGTTCCATAAACATTTGACAGGGGAGTGGTCGCTCAGGGCGTCAGGGAGAACAGTAAGGTCAGAGATATGCACAGGGCAGTTTGTGAAGACCCAGTCGAATAGTGTACTGGTGCCAGTCTTATAGCTGAATCTGGTCAGGGTCACCACCATTTGGGAGAAATGGATCGTGGAAAAGGCATCTTTGATAGCGGCAGGTGCAGGTCAGAGCCAGTTGACAGTAAAGTCTCCTAATAGTACTATTTCAGTATTTAGGATCAGTGTGTTGATATAGTCCAGCAGGTTGTTGGCACCGGACAGAGAAAGTTTTGGTGGAATATAAACTGAGAATAGGGTAAGTACTCTGTTGTGGGCCCTAGTAGCAGTTTGATGGCTAGGGCTTGTAGGTTGTCACTGCTACACGGTGAGGATATTACATGACCCTGGAGGTGGTCTGTGGTGTAGATTTATTTATTGAATTTTGTTGACCCAGTAAGCCCACTGGGCCTAGAAGTCCCTTTTTCGGGGGAGGAGGGGGGATACAGATGGTAAGCAACTGAACCAGCTTAAGTTGTTGACACAGCCCCCGCCTCTTTTCGTTTGTCGGTCCTGTCTGTATAGGGTATAGACGGGCAGAGAGATGGCCTTGTCAGGTATCTTTGAGGACAGCCAGATTTCCACGACAGATAAGAAAAAATTACTCACCTTAGTAATGTTGTTTCTTCTAATGGAGCCTTGCTATATTATGACTATTGCAGTTTGTCCCACCATTAGAACTGCCCCGGAGGTGAAAGAGTTAACTCCATTCTAAGAATGGAACTTAGAACTTGAGCTCTATCGGAGAAGCTCTGTCTTGGTTATTTCAAACTCAAACTGTCAGATCTTTACGAGCAAAAACTCACTAAGGTCTGTGTGGAAGCTGTAACCTACACTAGCCAACTGGCTACCTAAATATTAACACCCAATGCTGGTCCCAACACAAAGACTCAAGTCAAGGGACCAAAAGTAATAGTATAATATGATAATATGAGAAGTAATAAGATAAAATAAAACACCACACCCCAAAACCCCAAGAAGGGGTGGAAAATATATAATGGGCATAACTAGTGCCCACACTAGGCTGCCCACCCCATACCCAAGTAGAAGTTCTGAGAGGGGCAGGCTGGGGGGGAGGTCATAATATAGCAAGACTCCATTAGAAGAAACAACATTACTAAGGTGAGTAATTTTTTCTTCAAACAACATGAAGTCTTGCTATATTATGACTACTGCAGACTACACAGCAGTACCTCCATGGAGGAGGGACAGAACCTACTTAGGGAATAGGCTCTGAAGCACAGCTGTGCCAAACCGAGCATCTCTCCTGGCCTGGACATCCAGGGAGTAATGCTTGGTGAAAGTGTGTACCGTTTTCCAGGTAGCTGCTTGACATATTTCTAAAATAGGGATGTCTCTAGCAGCAGCTATAGATGCCGCTGTACCTCTGGTAGAGTGAGCCCTCAGGCCTGAAGGGGGAACCTTCCCCAATTTTTGATACAAAATTGGGATACAAGAGACAATCCACCTGGCAATTGATCTCTTAGTGGCAGGTCTCCCTTTTCTGACCTCACCATAAGTGAGAAAAAGTTGGAGGGATTCGAACCTGTGACCCTTGGTACGTTCTATATAGTAACTTAGGGCCCTCTTAACATCTAAACTGTGCAATCTCCTCTCGCCAGAGGAGAAGTGATCAGTGAAAAGCACTGGAAGGGAGATAGATTGATTAAGATGGAAATCTGAAACCACCTTAGGCAAAAACTGTTAGTCCTGAGGACTACCTTATCCTTGTGGAAAGAAATAAAGTCAGTTTCTACTGACAAGGCTTGTAACTCACTTATGCGCCTGGCAGAAGTGATAGCCACTAGGAAAACAGTTTTTCCAAGTTAAGTACTTAAGCTCTGCAGAAGACAGAGGTTCAAAAGGGGGTTGCATTAACTGAGCCATGCAAACATTAAGATCCCAGGCAGTGGCCGGATCCCTAAAAGGTGGATTAGTATGAAGTAATCCTTTAAAAAACTTGGAAAATACAGGGTGAGCGGAAAGAGAGGAGGGCTTTCCTGCTGAAAACAAAAACAGAGACAGCTGCCAAATGTACTTTCAGGGTAGCTGGTCTCAGGCCCAAAGAATTAAGATGGACCATATAGTCCAAAACAATGGGCAAATCAGCAGATTCCGGGGAAATATGTTTCCCAGAACACCAGATGGAAAAACTTTTCCACTTAAAATTATAAGTAGCCCTAGTGGAAGGATTCCTAGAAGCCTTTAGGATTTCAAGAACACCTTGAGAAAGGTGTAGGTCAGCAAATTCTAGCCCCTCAAGAGCCGGGCCTTGAGGTTGAGGGATTTGAGGTTCGAATACCAAACTCTCCCTGGGCACAGATTAACAGGTTGTGATTCCTGGGGAGACACAAGGAAGATGGACTGCTAGGGACAGAAGGAGTGGGTACCAGGGCTGCCTGGCCCAATCTGGGGCAATCAGAATCACCCTGCAAGGCTGGGATCTGATTTTGACTAGCACATTGGATAGAGAGGGAAGGGGAAAGGCGAAAGAAACTTCCTTCCCAATCTAGGAGAAAGGCATCCAGGGGACTAAGCCCAACACTGGGGCCTGCAACAGAACAGTGGAAGTTGGTGATTGTCTGGGGCTGCAAAAAGATCTATTTGAGGGGTGCCCCATCTGGCAAAAACTATCCCCAGTATTTGAGGATCCAGAGACCATTCATGATGGCCCTGGGAAATCCTGCTGAGAGCATCTGCCAGGACATTGTCCTTCCCTGGAAGGTGAACTGCTATGCGGGAAGTGTTCAGGGAATAGGCCAGAGACCACAACTTCATTGCCTTGGTGCACAAGGCCGAAGACCGAGTGCCCCCTTGCTTGTTGATGTACCACATTGTTGTGGTGTTGCCTGTTCTGACTTGTACCACTTTGTTCTGAACGGACACAGAAAACACTTGAAGTGCTAGAAAGACAGCTCTGAGCTCCAGCAAATTGATGTGGAGCAGAGATTCCTGAGGGAACCACACTCCCTGAGTGGAGAGGTCGCCCATGTGGGCTCCCCACCCCAGGAGGGATGCATCTGTAGTGAGGGTCAAGGAGTGAGACAGAGGAATGAAAGGGACCCCCAGCCTTAAATTGCTCTGATCCTGCCACCACTGGAGGGCCTGGATCGAGGTTCGAGTCACTGGGACCAACTTGGAAAGGGGGTCTCTTCTCTGAGACCAAAAGGCTCTCAAGTGAAACTGAATGTCCCTCATCTGAAAACTTGCTCCTTGCACTACAGCTGTGGACGCAGCCATGTGCCCCAGGAGCTGCAAGAAGTATCTTGCTGGTCAAGAGAGACCTGCAGAGTGAAGGAGGAGGCCAGAGCCACCAGGTTCCTTACCCTCTCTAAGGGTAGGAAGGCTCTGGCCTGCTTTGTGTCCAGTTCTGCACCTATGAAGGTGAGCATCTGAACAGGTTCCAGAACTGACTTTGGAAGATTGAGCAATAAGCCAAGAGAGGTGAGCAGCTGCTGGGTAACTTGCAGGTGAGATTTGACCTGTTCTGGGGACTGGCCTACAATGAGCCAGCCGTCCAGGTAGGGAAAGACAGCAACTTCCTTTTTTTAAATGAGCAACTGCTACTGCCACACATTTTGTGAATACCCTTGAGGCAGAGGTGAGGCAGAAGGGCATTGTCTGAACTGGTAGTGACCTGAGGGCAGTTCAATCTGAGGTACTTCTGTGGGAGCTTCTGATTAGGACGTGAAAAATAGGCATCCTTGAGGTCCAGGGAGGCTAGCCAGTCCCCTGGCCTAGAGAGGGTAAAATCATTGCCAGAGTTACCATTTTGAACTTTGGTTTCAAAAGGTGCTTGTTCAGATATCTCAGGTCTAAAATGGGCCGCCATTCTCCTGTCTTTTTTGGGGTAAGGAAATATCTGGAGTACAGATCCTTGCCCTGATGTAGGGGAGAAACCCTTTCTACAGCTCTGAGAGCCAGGAGGGATGAGACTTCTGTTCTAAAGAAAAGGTCTCTAAAGGGTTTGCAGGTGGGAAAGATCTGATTCTCATCTTTGGAAATTTTTTGAAGCTGAGAACCAGACCCTGACTTACTACTTCCAGGATCCACTTGTCTGAAGTTAGAGACTCCCAGTTCCTAACGAAGTAAGCCAACCTGCCCCCTACAGGTGAAGGAGAATCGGCCTTGGGCACCCCAACAGGGTGCCTGTTTGGCAGGTGCTTTAGGCTGAGGGGTGGGAGCAGGCCTGCTCACACCCCGTCTGCCTCTCCCTCTGAAGAACCCCCTCTGAACATAAGCAGAGGAGACCTGGGTTTGGTAAAAGGCCTGTGAAAAGGCCTACCCCTACCCTGGGGGTTCTGCCTCTGAGGAGTGGCTTGCCACTCCTTGGCCTGAGCACTTTATAGGTAGTCCTATATTCATCCATTTCTTCATATAATTCTCTGTCTGCTCCCCAAACAGAGAATTCCTACCACAGGAAAATCCACAGCCTTAGTCTGGGTATCCTGTGACAAGCTAGTACACCTGAGCCAGGCCAACCTGTAAAAGCTACAGATGTAGCCATGACTCTAGAGGATACATCATTAAAATCCACAGCAGCATTGGATGCCTCAATGCCATCAGCAGCCACCTGCTCCAGCTCATTAGCAAGCTGGCCAGAGGCCTGATTGTCCAAAGCCATGACAGTGTCCCATCTAGATTTTTGAAACCTTGCTACATAAGCCATGTAATTTGCTTGCCTGAGTCCTAAGGACGCTGCCATGTATTGTTTTTTTTTTTTTTTTTCCATGGCATCAATCTTCCTGGAATCCTTGTCAGGAGGATGTGAAGTCAAGGGAATATTAGCTTTATCACAGACTGCAGCCTGAACCACACCAACATGACTGCAATGCTGTGAAAGGAATTCTGTATCAGGACCTGACAGAGTGTACCTCCTGTCCATCTTTTTGTCCACAGGAGGCACAGAATTAGGAGCTATTAAAATTTTTATTGTTTGTTTCCTAAATGAATTATGCAAGGAATAGACAACCTCTAGACTCTGGAATATCCATCCTTTCTACAAAATCAGGTTCCTCTTGCTCATCCACAGCTTCCTCTAATGGGAGCTGGAGGATTCAGCAACCTTTTAAAACAGAAAATGAGAAGGGGACTCAGAAAGCATAGGGGAGATTCTAAGGGTCAGTCTGGGAGATGTCCGGTTCAATGGGCACATCCAGACTCTCAAAGTCACATTCACACTGTTCATAATCCTCCTCCCCCTCCTCTGGTTCATAAAAATCTCCAATATCATATTCTTGAACCGGTGGAACCGGCCGAACCAACCTTTTACCAGACAGTGGCAGTTCGGACGGAACCAGAGAAAGTGACTGTACAATTTGTATAGCTTTTGCCATTTCTGCAGCAGTTGGGGAAGGAATTTTGGACTCCCTAACTGCTGATTTTTTATTTTCTTTAGCTGGAACTGGCTCCTCAGAGCCAGCTTTACGTTTGCCCGAGGAAGTCTCGCCCTGGTCAGAGGGCACTCCCTCAGGTTCGGTTGGCACCGAACCGGGCTGGCCATCCGGGTCAGCGGACTTTTTGGCCTCTCGTTCCCTGAGCCTGCCCACTCTCTTATCCGGGTGGCTGCAGGAAATTTTACAAATCTGGCAGTCTGAATTGAGGTGGTCAACCCCAAGACAAGAAACACATGTAGTGTGTGGTCAGCCTTGGCAAAGGCTTCCCCACAGACACTACAGTGTTGAAACCCAGTGGGCCAGTTTTTTCTTTTGGGTTTTCAGACATGATGCCAGCCTAACCAAAAATCCTGCTCCTTTTAACGGTAAAGCAGGCAAGACACCCTTTATCGGTTCCCCAACCGTGAAATACGGGTCATGGAAAAACCGTAATGAAATCCGCTTTTTAGAACCATAAGAACCGGGAACCAGACTCTAAAAGCTTTAAAATAGCGTACTTTTTAAAGTTTTAATTGACCTGATCGGGTTCTCGAACGAACCGATAAACATTTACAAGTTCCACACAGAATAAAACCTGTCTATTACTTACAATACCACAGACAGAGCTTGAACCGACCGGTTTGCAGTTAAAATAATAATACTCGCGGTTGAATTTAACCGAGAAAATACTGTTTAAACCGAGAAATGAACCGAGCAGTAGGAGAAATCTCCGGAGCGACTGTTCAGTGAGGCGGAGTAAAGAATCTGACAGTTTGAGTTTGAAATAACCAAGACAGAGCTTCTCTGATAGAGCTCGAGTTCTAAGTTCCATTCTTAGAATGGAGTTAACTCTTTCACCTCCGGAGCAGTTCTAATGGTGGGACAAACTGCAATAGTCATAATATAGCAAGACTTCATGTTGTTTGAATACATCTGGGTTATGCTGAGTGACCCAGGCCCTCAAGCAGTCCAGTTTCGGAAGCAAGCTGCAGATGTTTAGTGAGGCAAGCACAAGTCCAGGGCTTTTCCGTGGATGAACGCAGTGGTTGGGTGTAGGGCCAGGGCTGGGATTCACATTGCCAGACATCAGTAGTAGAAGTAGTATAAGTAGACAGAGGAGGTGCTCCTGAATTATTTTTTTTATAGTGGAGTTGCTGCCTTTTGCTGGTCACTTTGGCTTTAGTGCGCTCTACGTGGATTACGGTACTGCTGAGTAGTGGCACCTTGGCTGGATCATAAGTTGGGGACTCGTTCCATGATCTATTGGATGGTAGCTGATGAAGGTTGCAGGAATCTTCAATTGGCACTGAGGTCGTAGTTCCATATACATTTGGGACTACCTTCTCCTGAGTAGTCAGGTAGGATTTGTTGGGCCCACTATAAATGCCTGGGGTGGCAATAATGGTGATTAAAATGAGACTTTCCAAGGCTTGAGTAGGAGTAGGTGCCATTATTGGAAACACAGTGATGTCGTATATCCGTGTTAGGGTAGGCGGCAGGTAGGGCTTCTTTTCCTGGGTAGGGTTAAGCAGCTCTATTGGTGAAGGTGGAGATGATAGACTGGAGACCAGCCAGGGAGGCACAAAGTAGGAGTAGTCATTTAACAAAAAACAGATTCATGTTTCCTGGATTGATAGTGGAGAGCAGAGGCATAAGAGGGGGCTTGCATATTTAAAACCACTCTATGAGAGGGAGGAGAGGGTGTTGCAACTTTAAGAGCAACGGGTGTACCTTTAAGACAGTCGGTGAGAGGGAAGAGTGGGAGGGAAGAGTGAGAAAGTCTATTTAAAAGAGTATCAGGGCAGGAGTGGGAGGGTAGGCCGTTAAACTGCTGTGAGAAGCAGATCCGGAGATACTGGAGAGATTAATTTAAGCTCCAGATCTCGAGTTTCAGCAAAGCTTAAAGCTTAACTTTATTCAAGCTCCAGATCTCCCGTTTCTGCAATGCTAAGACTTAATTTTACTTACAATAAATTGAAAGCAGCCAAATACAAAATTAAGCTTAAAGCTTAGTTTTACTTCAAATTAATTGAAAGCAGCTAAAATAAAGTAGTCAGAAATTTAATCTCCTGGTTCTGAGAGCAGCCGAATGCAGCAGTTAAATGACCTTAGGGAGCAGAGGAGAAAAAGGAAAAAGTGCCTGTTTAAAGTCCATGGGGCAGAGACAATTAGTTTATAATTACAATCAGTCTCCGTTTTGCAGTCATGGGGCAGAAACTGTGTTAGGCACAAATTAGGTTCAGGAAGGGGAGATAAATCATTTAACAAAGATTCAAGGTCTCCCTTAGAAAGTCAGTGGGGCCAGAGACTAACAAAGGAAGTTGCTGGAGCCCTCAGGGTTCTTGAAGGAAATGGCGCCAAGTTTGAAAAATTCACAATGGCACAGGTGCGGTGTATCAATGGGTTCCTGTGGTAATCGTACCTTGCGACGAAGATGAGCTGTCAGGGGGAACGGCTCCAGGGGCGGAATGCCCAGTTCCAGCCAGGGGCTTGCGGAGAAGATGAGCTGTCAGGGGAAGTGGCTCCAGGGGCAGAATGCCCAGCTCCAGCCAGGGGCTTGCGGAGGAGATGAGCTATCGGGGCTCCAGGGGCAGAATGCCCAGCTACAACCAGGGGCTTGTGGCGGAGATGAGCTGTTGGGGGAGCGGCTCCAGGGACGGAATGCCCAGCTCCAGCCAGGGATGGTAAGGAGATAAGCTGTCGGGGGTTCTGGCTCCAGGGGCGGAATGCATAGCTCTAGCCATATGGAGCAATGCTTTCCCTGGATTGGCATGCTCTGGGTAATACACAGGCAGATTCAGGGTAAACTCAGACAACACCTTTGATAAAAACTTAGGACTGGTATGCAAAGACACTGTGTCTTTGTGGACAACCAAATAAGGAGACTCACATATCAGAGCCTGAAGCTCAGAAATCCTCAGAGCAGATGAAACAGCAACTAAAAATAACACTTTCCATGACAGAAAGCACAGCTTGCATGTTGTGGCCGGTTCAAAAGGAGTCCAAGTAAGTTTCTCTAACGTGAAATTTAAGCCCCAAGGCAGGACTGGACTGCAAATGGGAGGCTTCAGGTAAAGAATGTCTCTCAAAACTGTACGGGACACCTCCAGCTGTGCCACTGTATGGCCATCAACAGGCACACAGAAGGCTAAAATAGTGGCCAGGTGAACCTTAATGGAAGAGTACTGCAGACCAGAATCTGAAAGGGACAGCAAATACTCAGGAATTTGATTCACTGGGCAAGTGAATGGATCCAGATAATGGGAAGCTGCTCACAGAGCAAGCACTTCCACTTCATGGAATAAGGGGCCCTGATGGAGGGCAGCCACCTTTTGAGGTACCCCAAACCTAGCAATGGCTATGTCTTCAGGAGCCAGGCATGGAGGTGTATAGACTTGGATGGACTAGTGTGCCCTGCTCCTGGGAGGGCAGGCCCTTTGCACAGGCCAGCAGAACTGGAAGTTACACTGACAACTGCTGCAGTAAGGGGAACCCAATTTGATGAGGCCAGAAGAGAGCCACGAGGATCATCATTGCTCCTTCCATCTGAAGCTTGATCAGCACTCTCTGAAGTAGAGGTAAGGTGTAGAGGAACCTTCCTTTCCAAGAGAGGGACAACACGTTTTGCCAGAAAACTCCAGGCCCTGGAGTGAGTGAGCAAGCTGGTAAGTGTCAGTTTTGCGTTGAGTGGGGACGCAAAAAGGTCCACCTCTGGACGACCCCATCTGTCGAACAGGTCTTCTGCAACTGAGGTCAGCAGCTCACACTCGTGCATCCTGGGCTGCAGCCTGCTTAGTCTACCTGCCAAGACATTTTACGTGCCTGGAACATGAACTACCGACAATTCTAGATTGTGTTCTAGAGCCCAGTACCAGACCCTCCTTGCTTTCTGCACAGGGGGTATGGATGACCCCCCGCTTACTAATGTAGTGGGCCCAGGGACAGTTACTCCCGAAAGGCCTGCAAGCCGTACAAGATGTCCCTCATCTCTAGAATGTTTATGTAAAGGAAACTCTCCACTGCAGTCCAAGTTGCCTGGGTCTGGTGAGGACCCAGGTGAGTGCCCCAGCCTCTCCCCGTGGTGAGGATCTGACAAGGGGAGGCAATCAGGAAAGGAACCCCCCTGAGAAGATTGCTGGGTTCCATCCACCACTGAAGCACTTTCCTTACCAGTGAAATGACTAGAACCTTATGTTCTAGATCGTCCATGTGCTGATCCCATTTGACTCTTAAAGTCCACTGGGGAAATCCGCATGTGCAGCCTCGCCAACTGTGACAATGGCTGCAGCCATGAGGCCCCAAAGCCTCAAGAATGTTCTGGCTGTCACATACTGGTTGCTGTAAAGGAACCGGGCTTGTTCTATCAGACCCTCCATCCTGTCCTGGGGTGAGAAGGCCGCACCTTGGGCCCTATCCAGTATGGCCCCTATGTACTGGAGACATCAACAGGGGGTCAAAACTGACTTGGATAGGTTTACTGAAATCCATAGGGCATGGAACAGCACTCTGATATGCACTAGGGTGCAAGTGAGTTGCTCCTCAGACTGAGCTTTGAGCAACCAGTCATCCAGGTAAGGGAAGACGTAAGAACCTCCCTCCTGAGGACAGCTGCCATCACCGCCAAGCATTTGGCAAAGACTCGTCATGCAGAAGACAAGCCAAAGGGCAATGCCCTGAACTGGTAATGCTCTCCCCAGAAGAGGAACCAGAAGTACTGCCTGTGGGGAGCGTAGATCTTTATTTAATTTGTTTTGCTTAACCAGGAGAGACACACTAAACTGAAAGCTTGTTTACAGGTGTGACCTGGGAGTACAAGGATGTTAAGTGACTTGCTCAGGATGTCACAGTATGCAAATGGTGGCTGTGGGACTGAAACCAAGGTCTCCAGGTTTGCAGCTCAGAGCCTTAAACCACTGAGCTATACTGCCTCCCCGTGCAGGTATACATCCTGCATGTCCAGGAAGCATATTCAGTCTCCCTTGTGCAGCAGAGGCAGCAGACCTTGGAGGGTTACCATCTTGAACTTCTTGTACTGGATGTAGAAATTCTGGTTTCTTAGGTCCAGGATGGACTGCAAATCCCCCATGGATTTGGGGACTAGAAAGAAGTGGGAATAGAACCCTCTGTTCCTCTAATGCTCTGGAACTGGTTCTATGGCCCTTTTTTGCAGCAGCATGTGAATTTCCTCCAGTAACACTGGAACATGATCAGGAGGGTAGCTTGAATGAACCGGAGGAAGATCTGGAGGGCACTTAAGGAGTTCTAGCATGTGGCCTTGCTCTATGAGCTGCAAGACCCATGCATCTGTTGTGATCTCCCTCCACCTGCCTAGGTAGAGCGAGAAGCGATCCCCTACTGCTGCTTTTTGTAGTGCTGGAGAGTGGGGCTCTGATCAGGAGTCATGCTGAGGTAGGGCCAGCGGCTGGGGCTCCACCTCCACCTTTAGGGACTTTGCCGGTGGAGGAGTTGAGCAGGGTTGTGGCTGCTCGGTGCTAGGCTGGCTGTCGGGCACCCGGCTTAGGTTTGTGGGAGGCCAAATGAAAAGGCGCCTTCTAGCCACCTCTTGGCTGGGTATGGTAAAGGGAGTGAACTGAATACAGGGTTCTCCCCTAGGTCTGAAGGTCAGAAAGAATGTCCTGTACATCCGCCCTGAGGAGCCTCTGAAGGGGCATTCAAGGTGGACTGTTGTATGTCAGTGGCAAAACCGGACATCCTGAGCCAAGAATGTTGTCTGAGACAGATGCCCACTGCAGCTGTTCTAGCAGAGGCAACTGCAGCATCATAGGCCACCCTCAAGAGGTGTTTGCCCACATTAGCCCCCAACTGTAGGGTTTTAAGCAGCTCCTGTCTCTGGGGACTCTCAGGAAGGGCCGAGCTGCAGCCTTGCCCTTCCTCCAAAGGGGTCATGGGGGGAGGGACCTTGGGGTATATTTAGTGGAGTACCCCCCCCCCGAAGAAACCATACAGGGAGATGAAGGGCTCCTAGGACCCGTGTTCTTATCATCCTGATCAGCGGCAGAAAGGACAGCGATGACTGAGGGCATGAAGGCCGCGTCATCGTGGGAGGTGCCAGCGTGGGAGATGGCCTGGTAGGCCCAGTGTCGACGGGCCCTGAGGGGGAGCAATGCAGTGCAGTGCAGGAATTCCAAGGAGGAGGAGAGCATGGTCTAGATGTTGATGGTAATCGGCATCATTTGAACCTCTAGTGGCGTTGTCGGGGGAGGCTGTGTTCCCGGCATCGCTGATGTGGCCTGCAGCATCAATGAGAGAGGTTGAAGCCCTGGCATTGGTGGCATGGCCTGCAGTTTCATCAAAAGAGGCTGTGGCCCCGGTGCTGGCAAGGCAGTCTGTGGTGTTGACAGGGGAGAGTGAATCCTTGATGTCGACAAAATGTCATTGGCATCAATGAGGGATGCAAAAATCCCCATACTGAGAGGCTATCACTGGCTGAGGGGGGTCTGGTGGAACACGTGATGTATGCCCCTGGATCTGAATGGGCCAAAATGATGGGTTAAAGCATCGACGGGGGAGTCAGGAGGCCCAATGTTGGTGAGCCAGTGCTGGCCAAGGAGAGACTAGTGGGCAGCGCTGCCAAAGCTGACCCTGTGGATGAGAGGGTATGGGCGGCAGTAGGTTTTGCTGTTGAGGCGGTCAATGACCCAGTAATGGCCAGCGCTCGAAGTGGCAAACTGAGAGCATGTTGGGGAGGCCTTGTCCCTAGGCCTGTCTTTTTCCCAATGCTTGTGTTTGCCAGCCGATTTGTCCCCGGTGTTGGAGCAGTGGGAGCGTTGGAGCCTGTGGATGGAGCTGGTGAGATGGAGGAGCTTTTTCCCTGGAGCTCCTTCTCCATGTGGCTGACATTCTGTTTCAGGAGGAAGGCTTCGAGGGCTTTTTGGTGCCGCCACTGAGCGGCCTGGTTAACTCAGCAGCAGATCTCGCAGGCCTGGACGTTGTGGTTGGTAGCAAGACAGTGGAAACAGGCATCATGGTCGTCCTTGTCGGTGATCTTCTTGCAACACCCGCAGAGTTTGAAAAGTTTCTTGGAAGCGGGTAGACATAAACAACAGGAGGAATCACTTTAAAAAGTAAAGTGATCACTAACTAGGGTGAGAAAAATAAAACAGTAAAATCGAAGATCTGGTGGGCGACTGAAGCTGCGGTGTTCTCCATGGAGTCCGACGTGCAATGGTCGATGACTGGAAAAGAACTGAGGAGGGAACAAGGCTGCCCACATTTATATGGGAGGGATGACGTCGGTGGGACATTGTCGTCGGCAGCCCCAGCTAGACTGCTAGCTAGAAAGTGTCCTGTGTGGTATAGTTCCACAGGTGTGGCTTGCTGCAAGAGATACCCTGGAAGATAGTACAGTTAACGTAAGAACTTACCGTAACAGTAGATCTTTGAGAACAGCTCTTGCAGCAGTTTACACCATAAGGACTGAAACCAGCAGGTGCCAGGACCCCACGGAAAAATTCTAGCTAGCAATAATATCCAGCAAGGTACCGCACCCAACATCCAGCATCATACAAAAGGGGCAGTCCCCCAGCATCCCTCAGTTCTCCTGCTGGAGACTCCAGGCATAAAGGTGAATTCTGATGGGGAGACAAAGGATCTGCTTCCAAAGGAGGACCCATTAAAACAATAATCTGATTGCATCTGAGATGCCAAGTCTGAAGACCAAACCTCTTGAAGAGAAGGTGGGAGGGAAACTACCTGCTGCAAGAGCTGTTCTCGAAGATCTACTGTTATGGTAAGTTCTTACGTAACTGTACTATCTTACTTCGAGAAATAGCTCTTGCAGCAGTTTACACCATAAGGATGGATTCCCAAGCAGTAAGGAAACCAAATACCCTGTTTGGGAGGAGGATAGGAGGGATCCTAGAGTGAACCGTATTTAGGACAAAAGTCCTTGAAGGACTGCAAGGCCGAAACCTGCTCTATGCCTAGAAGCAATGTCCAAACTGTAATGCCTGATAAAGGTAGGTACAGTGCTCCAAGTAGCGGCCGCACAAATGGCCGATGTGGAGACGTTCTTAAGCGAAGCGAAAGAGGTAGCCACCCCTCTCATGGAATGTCCTTTCACCGATCCTGGTAAGGGCTTGTTGCGCTTTTGGTAACAGAACGTGATGCACTTAACCAGCCACTTGGAGAGAGTTTGCTTTGATACAGATGCTCCTTGCCTCCTGTAAGCAAATGATAGGAAAAGCTGATCTGATCGGCAATGGGATTTGGTTCTGGTCAGATAGTATCTGAGGATTCTATGCACATCTAATGTGTGCAAGAGAGCGTCCCCTCAGAATGGTTGGGACAGTATACCGGAAGGTCGATATCCTGATTGAGAGTTAAGGTCGAGACCACCTTGGGGAGAAACTTAGGATTTGTCCTTAAGGACACTCTGTCCTTGTGAAAAATCAAGTAAGGTTCTTTACACATGAGTGCATGAAGCTCAGAAACTGTTATGGTGGAAGTAACCGCAACTAAAAATAGCGTCTTCAAAAAGAGAAGACGCAGCTCGCAATCCGCAGCTGGTTCTAACGGGGGCAGCGTGAGCTGCTCTAGAATGAAAAGAAGATCCTAAGGGGGGGGATCGGATCCTTGATAGAAGGTCTCAAACGGAGGATGCCGTGCAGGAAAGTGCGGGAGGCCTCCAGCTGCGCTAGTGACCTCTGACCTACTGGGGAATGGTATGCCGAAATGGTACAGAGGTGTACCTTTATGGAGCAATAGGCTAGCCCTGATTCATACAGGGATAGGAGGTAGTCCAGCACTGACTTCTTGGGGCAGTCAAGTGGGGCTAAGCCGCAGGCCTGAACCCAAAGATAAAACCTGCGCCATTTTATGGCGTAGGTGGCATGAGTGGAGTACACCGCTACTAAAACATCCGCCACCTCCTGCGAAACCCCGTGTTCAAGGACTGCTATGTCCTTAGGAGCCAGGCATGCAGGTTCAGTGACCTGAGGTTCGAGTGGACCAGGGAGCCGGCTTCCTGGGACAACAGGTGTGAGCTGACCGGCAAAGGAAACAGTGGTTCCTGAGCCAGTTGGTGCAGGAGTGGGAACCAAATCTGCCTAGGCGAAAAGGGCACCACTAGGATCATAGATCCTCCCTCCTCTCGGAGCTTCAGAAGAACCCTCTGGATCAAAGGGAAGGACGGGAAAGGGTAGAGGAACCTGTCCGTCCAGGAGAGGGACAACGCATCTCACCAGAAAACACAAGGCCCTGGATCTAGCGAACAGAAATTGGGCAGTTTTGCATTGGATGGGGACACGAATAGGTCTAAATCTGATATCCCCCATCTGCGTAACAGATCTGCTACTACTTTTTGTAGCAGTTCCCATTCGTGAGCCTTGGCCTGCAACCAGCTCAGACAATCTGCGATGGTGTTGTCCACCCCGGGAACATGCACTGCAGTGATCTCTGCGCCATGCTGTAATACCCAATCCCACACCGTCTTTGCCTCCATGCAAAGACGGAAGGAGTGAGTGCTTCCTTGCTTGTTGATACAGTACATCACCAAGGTATTGTCTGTTTGCAATAGCAAGAGTCCTGGTGTAATCTCTGAATGAAACGCCTGTAGAGCATACAGGACTGCCCTTATTTCACGGATGCTGACGTGGAGGTGAGACTCCAGGGTTGACCAAGATCCCTGGGTCCTGACTCCATCCAGGTGGACTCCCCAACTGGACCCTGAAGCGTCCGTGGAGAGAGGCAAAGTTGGAGTAGGTACTAAAAAGGCGACTCCTCTGGAAAGGTGCTCTGGGACGAGCCACCATTGCCAGTCTTGGATGACAGCATTCAAGATCCGGACTGGCTGATGCAGTTGATCCTGCTTTCGGTCCCATTGAGCTTGTAGCATCCACTGGGTAATCCTCATATGAAGTCGAGCTACGGGAACTGTCGCGATGGCTGCCGCCATGTGTCCGAGCAAGCAAAGAATGGTTCTGGCTGGGACCAACTTCTTTTCCATCATATCCCCTATGAGGGATCGGATGTGTTCCACCCTGTCCTGAGGTAGGAAAGCCTTTGCTGTAAGCGCTGCTCAGTTGGTAGCACATCCGCCTCTGGACCAGAAGGTCGTGGGTTCTTGTCCCACACCGGGATTGAACTTGCACCTAAAAATCGCTGGCATCCGAGTGCTGTATTGGGGGGTGCTATACTGCTGGGGTGTGCCGTCCTTCGGATGGGACGTTAAACCAAGGTCCTTTCTGCCCATCCTGGTGGGTGTCCAGGTGGAAGTAAAAGAACCCAGGGCACTCTTCACAAAGAGCAGGGAGCACTTCTGGTGTCCTGGCCAACATTCCCCTTCCCATAAAGTGGTTCATGCAATTATCCAGGCTGTGTGTGGGTGATGATGTGCGATATGGCTGCCACCACACATTCAGTCACTTCACTACCGGTCTAGCATTGCTTGTAAAGTGCTTTGGGATACTGTGTATGAAAAGCGCTATATAAATGCTGATTCTTCTTCTTCCCTTGACCGGTGTTGAGAACTGTACCGATAAACTGCAACCTCTGTGAAGAGATGAGGCCCGACTTCTCCTGATTAATAGTAATGCCCAGTGACCCGAAAAGGGAGCGAGTGTCTTGAATCGCTGCTATCAAAGCCTCCCAAGAGGGGGGGTCATGAGGAGCCAGTCATCTAAGTACAGGAACACATAGTGGCCCTGTCTCCTGAGGGCTGCTGCCATGACTGCCAAGCATTTCGTAAACGTGCGAGGCGCTGAGGACAGTCCAAATGGGAGTGCTCGGAACTGATAGTGGCGTCCCAGGAACTCGAAGTGCAGGAATTTCCAGTGTGTTCGAGTGATGGGGAGATGGAGATATGCATCCTGCACGTCCAGCAATGCGAGCCACGTGACCTGCTAGAGCATGGGGATGAGACCCGAAAGAATGACCATGCGGAAGCGCTTGTTCAACACAAAGGTGTTAAGGTCACTGAGGTCCAGGATCGGGCGCAAGTCCCCTGTCTTTTTTGGAACCAGGAAGAAGTGTGAAAAATATCCTTCTCCTCTCTGGTTCTGTGGCACTGGTTCTATGGCATCCTTGTCCAGGAGTGCCAAGATCTCTTGCTATATGAGCAAGGCGTGCTGACCCGAATAACGGGAGAGCAAAGGAGGCCTTGATGGTGGCCAGTCGAAGGACTCGACAGAGTGTCCTTGACTTACTAGTTGAAGAACCCACCTGAGGTTATCCTCTGCCACCCTGATAGGTGGTAAGAGATGCGACCCCGAACCCTTTCATCTCTCGGATCCAGAGGTGGGACAGGGGCCGGTAAGAAGTCATGCTGTGGTGGTGTTGGTTCCGGCGGGCTGGGCAGGTTTTTGGTGTTTCTGGCCCTGGCCTACGGAGAATCTGGATTGACTCTTTCAGTTAAATTTCCCCCTTCGTTGCTGGCCGGAACGTGGCTGTTGCCTTTGTTGCCAGCCACAAAAACAATTCTGGTTCCTACGAAAGGAACCAGCCTTAGGTCTGTACATGGCTTGTATAGTCCTGACTGCCTTCCCAGTGTCCTGCAACTTGGTGATAATTCTTTCTGATTCTTCACTAAACATGACCGAGCCATTATACGTGACACCAGGATATTCTTCTGAACGTCCGGGGTAAATCCAGAGACCCTCAGCCAGGAGTATCTCCGGAGACAAACTCCTGTAGCAGCGCCCTTGGCCACCGAGTCCGCTGAGTCGTAAGTGGCTCAAAGGACTTGAGTCCCCACGTCTGACCCAGTGCGGAGGAGGTTGAGAAGCTCCTTCTTCTTTCCCTCCGGGAAATCCTTGATAAGGTCCTGGCCATGTTCCCATAGGGCATTCTGATACTGCACCATGTGCATGAGGTAGCTGAGAGACCTTATAGAGCATGTAGCAGCCATGTACATGCATCTCCCCAGTGAATCTAGCTGTTTAGATTCCTGGTCTGGTGGCTGAGTGCTCAGGTGCTGAGGTCTTTGAGACCAGTCGTGTGAAGCCATAATGACCAGAGAGTCAGCCAAGGGCTGCTGTGCCAAGTAAGGATACTCCATGGGTGCCCTATAAAGGCGGTTGGCCTTCTTAGGTACTGCTGGACTGGAATGCGGGTGTTTCCACACTGTCTTAGTGACAACCATGAATGTATCCACCAGCGGTGGGACCACCACAGGCTTAGGATCTTACTGCCTGAGGTATTTTGCGAGGTGTTGTCTTTCGGGGTCTAAGTCTTCCATCTCCCACCCCATATTCTCTTGGATGTGCCTCATGATATCAGAGAAAGAGGGAGCCTCTGGTGGTGACCTGGATAGGTCTCGTGGGTCTGGTGATGGGAGACTGATCGGAGAGGATGACCTCGAAGTGTCTGGGGTATCCGGCCAGGAGTCGTCCCATGGCAGAGTAAGACGTCTGCCTCTGGGACGTTTTGGTGGACAGTCACTGGGAGACCCAGAGGGAGACTGGTGGGGGTCTTTTCCTTTTGCGGGATCTACCCCGAGGAGGTGGGGTAGGCTCCTTGCGTTCAGAAGACACCCTGTTGCCAGGTTCCTTAGGAGGCGGCTGTGGAGGATTGGTGGGCACCATGTCCTTTTTGATGGTGTCCCACCAAAAGTTAAAGAGGTCTTTCACCTCTTGCAGATTCAGGCCGGATGATGGGCCAGGTGTCGGTGTCTGCCATCAACAGGCTCGGGCGTTGGACCTTGGAGTGTAGCTGGGTTGAGCGTCAGTTCTTGGGGCAGCCCGACATCCTCAGTGTCGCCTGTGTGGTCATCCGGAATAGGGGTTTCAACCTTCTCTTCTGAGGACCCCCGGCGACCGGTATCAGCTGGCGTAGGTGGGGCTGGCGTCGGTTCTTTGGTCCATTTTGCAGGCATCGGGTTGGTCACCCACTTGGGCTCTGAGGTCCACATGAGGGACGTCAGCTCAGTCGTCTTCCTTGGAGGGGCATCAGGTCCTCTTGGAAGCTAGGAAACCAAACGATGGTCAGAGTCCCGGCGTCGGTCCAACGTGTCAGTGCCCTGTTTCAGGACCGATTTTGACTTATGCCGGTCCGAGGCCTAGGGCCTGGCAGTCGAGCCGATGTCTGGCTATCCTTCTTAGTTTTAAGAGGCTGAAGGGAGACTGCACATGAGCCTCATGAAGACCATACCTGCACCGGAGGGGGTCTGAGAGTGAGCCCGGGAGGGGGACTTATCCGACCTCATGAAGCTGGAACTGGCCCTGGATTCCGAGGCTCGACTCAGTGATCTGGCCCTATCCTTGTCCTGGTGCTTTTCACGGTGTTTCTAGGACTTATGGTGGGAGGATTCCCCCCTGGAGGAAGGGTCTTTTCCACAGTCTTTTGTTTGTCTTCAAGAAGGAGCCCCTGGAGAGCTTTTTGGCGGCAGATGCTGGTCCTGCTGTTGAACTGTTGGCAGATGGAGCAGGCCTTGATGTTGTGCTCTGGACGTAGGCACCGCACACAGGCCATGTGCTGGTTCTTAAACGGTATCTGTTTGCCTCAAGCACACTTTGAGGGGCGTCCTTCGGTAGGAGGAGTCGGAGAAGAAGACATGCAGGTGATTTTAACAAAAAAATTACTTAATTTCGAATGCCGTTCGTCTGCTAGAGGTGTCCGTGAGGCCAATGCTGGTGAGTAGACGGCGGAAAAGAACTGAGGGATGCTGGGGGACAGCCTCTTTTGTATGATGCCGGACGTTGGGGGTGGGGCCAACGTCAGGAGGGGTCCCCCGCTGGATACTGCTAGCTAGAATTTTTCTGTGGGATCCTGGCACCTGCCAGCTTCAGTCATTATGGTATAACCTGCTGCAAGAGCGGTTTCTCGGAGTAAGATCAGCCGATTCACCACTTCCTGGTGCAGGGACCACTGCTGCACCATCTCACATAATCACCAGATCTGTGACATGGACTGCCAGGAGGTTGACCTGTAGGCTGCACACCAGGGACCATGTGCAGACAGCCTCCTGACACAGGGGAATGATGTCTGTCCCAGCCTGCCTGTTCAGGTAGAACATGGTGGTCATATTGATCATATGGACCTGCACGACCTGACCCCATATCAATGAAGAAAACTCAGACAGTGACAGGCGCACAGCACAGACGTTTAGCACTATGACATGGCATCTAGATTTGCTTGGTGACCAGAACCTATAAGCTCTGAGTTCGGCCAGGTGGGCTCCCCACTCCACCCCACCCCACCAGAGATGCCTCTGTCGTCAAGGTGAGGATTGGCTCTGGACAGACAATGGGGATTCATTCCTTGAGGGTCTGACGATACAGCCACCATTCAATGGTGTCCCACATTGGCTGTGTCACCAGGGTCGTCTGGTCCAGGTGACTGTGGCACTGAGATCACTGGAAGCTGAGCTCCCATTGGAGAGAGCACATTTGCCAGCGGGTCCAACAGACCATACTGGCTTTAGCTGCCATGTACTGCAACACCCATAGGAATTCCCAGGCCAGGCATGACTGTCCAAACAGAAATGATCTGGTAAAAGATGCAAGATCCAGCATCGAGTGCTGGCTAGGAGGGAGTCCATTTCCACCCCAATGAACTTGAGCACCAACTAGCTTGGATCTGAAGCTGAAATTTATTTATATTTTAACAGGATTGGGTACTAGGCAAAATTCTGTTTTCAGGACCATCCTGTAATAGTCATACAGGTTACAACAGAATACAATGGAACTTGGACGGATTTACCAAGAAGCCAAGATCCCAAAAGGTCTGGAGCTTGTGGCTTCTGCACAGCAGGCCTTCATGGAGGCCTGCTGAGTTGATGCCATGCAGTCCACTGTGGTGTTGAACTTCTCAGTGTAAGCAAGACTTCCTTCCACCCCACGGCCAAAGAGATCAGCGCTCAAGAAGGGCACATCAGTCATCTTGTCTTAGGTCTCCAGATTAAAAGTAGAGAGAAGCAGACAGGCCTACTGGTGCATGGACACAGCCAAAGCAACTAAATGGGCATATCAGTGACCCAGGTCCAAGGCCATCTGGAACTGATGCCTGGCAAAGAATGACCTTTGCTTCTGCATGGTGTGAGGCTGGGAGCACAGGGTGGAGGTCCCAGACAAGGTCAAAGATGGGATGATCATAGTGAGCCATGAACAATGAATAAATCACCTCTCCAAGGCCCAGGATGACAGCCGCATAGATCTTTTTGGCCACAAAGTCCAACCTCTTGGACTCCTTGTTGCTGAGCTTGTGCACATCTCCTTGGTCTCCTGCTTTATGGATGACTAAATACCACACAAGCCCCTCCAACAAGGGGTGGATGGAAAACCCAGAAAGGCTCTCGATAGGGTCTATGTACTTACAGGCCACATAGTTGAGTGGCACTGGGCAGGACACAGGTTGCTGCCCAAAGTCCAGTGCCAGCCCATAAACCAACTCTGCCATGGGACAAGTCACTCCTGAGGAATCATCCTCTTTCAGTATGTCTGTGAAGGGGCATTCAGCCTGCTTCTGGACTGGTTCTAAAGGTATCTTCAGAGATTCTGACAAATGCTGAAGAAGACTGGGAAAAGAGGTTGACTCGGACTGAGAGGACTGACCATCTGAGGAGTTGCGGTCAACTGACTGAGTTCAAACTGAGGATTCTGCATCTGAATTGGATTTCTTGTCAAAGACTAGCCAATGCCACTTCTCTGGGGTGGAAACGATCCAGGCATCCTGAGATCACCGCTGATAGGGGTTGTAGCAAGATAGATGCTGGTCTGGCCTCCTTCTTGGGGAACCCCTTGCAGAGCTGTGGTGCAGGGGGCTCCACCACAACTGGCAGTGCATGGGACACCACAGGCGGTGAAAGATTATGGAACCCCATGACTTGCCCCTCCACACGTTAACATGTGTGAACTGCTGCCAGAGGCAAACCTTATACTCCCTCTCCCCTCGTACCTGTCCAAGGCTGATTAAAAGTCTGTTGTTTAGTGATGTCCACTCTTCAAATTAAGAATCTGAAATTTTTCTAGGATTCATCTCCTACCCCTCCTGACCTCCTCATGCCAAGGATGCCATATCTCCAGAAATCTTTCCTCTTCTAGTTTAAGAGTGTATGTTATTCTTTCCATCCTTTCTAACTCCTCCACCCTAGCAGCCCACTGGGTCAAACCGGGGTTGGGGGTGGGGTCTGGTGACAATACACTTCAGGGCAGCCACCCTCAAGATCTGACCCAGAGCAGTGTTGAACTTTCTGATTAAGAGATTTCTAGCCTCCTCCCTGCCGTGGATGCATAGCACCTCCAAGAATGTCACGGAGCCCGCTACCTTCCCAAGGTGTCTCCCTAACTCCCTGAAGTCTTCCTGCACCTGCTCTATGCTTGCCTCTTCCCTGGCTTGGTCATTTGTCCCCAAATGGCCAATGACCTCCAGCCCCCCCTTGCTACTGCTGTAGCGATCCTATGGATCCGCCCTCCTTCCCTCCAAGCTCTGCCTCCTGGAAGGCATTTGACCTCCCTCTCCACCCCACTACCTGTGCCCAGATCCATTCCCTGGACTACTTAGTCCCCCAACCAGGAATAGCTTCCTCTTCCTCTGGGGTCCTCTACCTCCCACCCCAGGGTCTCCCTCTTGGAGGACCGACTCATCCTCCCTGGTTGCAACCTCGAGTTCCCTTGTGGGACTCTCCCCTGTCCTCCAGGACAGCATAAGAGTTTCTAGGTTACACCGGATGGAGGATGTGCCTCTGACCCCCCCCTCTCTCAACCTCCCTGAGCCCACCATAGTCCAGCAAGCCCTTTGCCTGGACATCCGCTGCAGTAGTGGCTGCAGACATGATGACTTCTGGGGATGGGGCCAAAGGCTGCCAGTACTCCAGCCAGCTCGGCCTGGAGACTGGCAACCTCTGCCCTCAACCCATATTCTTTCTCAAAACAAGAAATGGCCTTCACACAGACCTTCACCCATGAAGCAGTTTTTAGGAATAAACAGGCATGTCAAATTAAATTTAAAACAGTCACAACTGAATTTAGAGTGCTGCTTGTAGAAACAAGCAGCATCTTCCTGCTAGTTACTTTTGGGGAGGAAAAAATGAAAATGATGTACCTAACGTAACTCAATCTTCTTGGACAAGTCTTCACCATTCATTCATACTGCTGGGCACTATGCAGGAGGCGCTAGGACTCAATGAGAGCCAAAAATCTTCAGGATGGTTGGCGCCGAGGTAGGACCACGCATGTGCAGTACTGCGAGACTAGCTTGCGCCTGTATAGGCTATCTCGGCGTCAACCCTACAACTGCCTCAGTACCTCTTTGACCAAGGAGGTGCAGCGTAAACTAACTTAGGAAATACCTAACCTAATCTTGGCATAAGATAGCCCGGTTTACCCATATAAGAAGGGTCCAGAAACAAAGTCTTCACAGCTCAACACACGAGGGAGCGAAGACCAGAAACAGGATGAGTGAGCTCGGGGGATGGTGTGTGAACGTATGAATGAATGGTGAAGACTTGTCCAAGAAGATCATGAATTATGGTAAGTATGTAATTTTCCACATCTTCCTGGACTTAAAAAGGACTTAGAGTTCACTCAGTACAATAGTCCATTAAGGACTGTCCTGCCAAAGTAAGAAGTAAGTGTGCTGTCTGGTATGGACACCTAGAGCGTAGTGCTTCACAAAAATATGCACCAAGCTCCAAGCAGCCACTCTGCAAATTTCCGCAATGGGTACAGAATGGATCTCCGCCAGGGACGCTGCCAGATATCTGGTAGAGTGGGCATACACTTGGCCTTCTGACTTGACCTGCGCCATCGAGTAGCAATGGTGAAGGCATGGCACTATCCAAGCAGAAATGCATCTAATGTCCACTGGCTGACCCAGCCAGGCCATGCTGAATGATACAAAGAGTTGCTTGGTTTTACAGATCTCCCCCTGTTCTATCGATGTAGAATTGTAGAACCCTCTTGACATCCAGAGAGTGAAGGGTGTGTTCCTCTTCAATCTGGAAATTAGCAAAATAAATGGGGAGAACCAAGGTCTGATTGAAGTGAAAGTCCAAAACCACTTTGGGCAGGAACTTACGATGAGTACAAAGTACCACCTTATCCTTGTGAAAGACAGTATACGGAGGGTCTGTGATCAAGGCATAGATTTTAGAGACCCTGTGAGTGGAAGTGATGGCCACCAGGAACGTGGTCTTCCAAGTCAGAAACTTTAAGTCACAGTTGGCTAGAGGCTCAAAAGGTTTACAAGTGAGCATGTCTAGCACGAGGTTAATATCCCACGTGGCCACCGGTTTCCTGACCAAGGGTCTAGTGTGCAGGATGCCCTAGAGGAACCTCTTGACTAGTGGCAATTGAGCCAGCATCACAGTCTGCACTGGCTCATGATAGGCAGAAACTGCACAGATGTGTACCTTCACTGTGGAGTTTTGCAGTCCTGCATTTGACAGGTCTAAGAGGTAGTCCAACAATTTATTCAGTGGGCAACAGAAGGGGTCCAGATAGGACTTTGCACACCAAATCGAGAAGCGCTTCCATTTAGCTGTGTAAGTCTTTCTAGTGGAGGACTTACTCACTGCCAAAAGGATCTCTGAGATTCTCTGAGAAACTACTCGCTTCTATCGCCTCAGGAGCCAGGCATGGAGATGAAGGGAGTGCAGGTTGGGATGGACAAGGAGCCCCTGTGACAGGAGGTCCATCTGCATAGGACGTTGCCCTGTTGATCAATGGAAACCATATCTGTCAAGGCCAGTATTGGGCAATTAGAATCATTTTGCCCCCTTGTGCCTTCAGTCTGAGGCAACATCCTCTGAACTAACGGAAGAGGAGGAAATGCATACAGAAAGTGTCATGTCCACCGCAGTCTGAATGCATCCTGACAGAAAACGCCAGGTTCTGGATTTCTGGACCAGAACAGAGGCAGTTTTGCTTTGAGTGGGGACTCAAAAAGGTCCAGATCGGGGCTGCCCCACTCGTCAAATAGCGATTGCACGATGTCTGGTGTTAGCGACCATACGTGTGGATCCACCTCTGTCCCGCTGAGGCGATCTGCCAGGTCGTTCTGAGTTCCCAGCAGGTAGACTGCCAGAATCAGAGCATCATGTTCAAGGCACCACTCCCACACCCTCATGGCCTCCCTGCACAGAGGGTAGGAATGCGCTGAACCCTGTTTGTTGATGTAGTACATCACAGCCTTGTTGTCTGTCTGAAGAATTACCTTGCGGCAGACACCATCCTTCAAGGCTCGGACAGCCTAGAGAACAGCTCTCATCTCTAGAACATATATGTGTAGATGAGACTCCTCCTGGCTCCACACCCCTTGAGTGTGGAGATCATGACAGTGAGCTCCCCAACCAATCAGGGATGCCTCTGTGGTGATGGTGATCTGAGACTCTGGAGAGGCAAAGGGAAGACCCTAAAGTAGCTTGTCTTTCTGAGGCCACCATGCAAGTGATCTTGTCAGAGGGTCTGTCACTTTTATATGGTAAGACTGCGGATGTGTGGTCAGTGACCACTGTGTGCTGAGCATCCATTGGGTGGTCCTCATGTGTAGATGGACTAGAGGTACCATGAACACGGACGAGACCATGAGGCTCAACATCCGCTGCATGGAGAGTGCTCGAACAGAGGTGTTCTCCCTGATGTATCAAGCCATTTGGAGAATGTCGTTCCTCCTGTCCTCTGGGGGGAGGTAGGGTTGACTGTCCGATGCACTACAGACCTCTAGTGGAGGCCAGGGGTACCACAGTGGTCAGTGCCAGCATGTAAGGGGGTCGGATGCGGGCCATCACTGCACATCCCAACCCCCGAGGGAATCCTAGCACAAAAAATGCCAGCCCCCCCTTAATGAGCAGGCTCTGGCACCGCTCTCTTGGCCATCTAAGTCCGCTGCTGATGGCCCCACGGGGCAAGCCCCATGTATGAGTAGAAAAGTTTCCGGAGCCTGGCAAGCCTGTTTGTGTGGGGCTAGGGGATGCCGGCACAAAAAAGAACTCCCATGGAGGTGAGGAACGGAGAAACTGTGGAGACTGCTTCCTGTGTCTCCTGACTGGACAGACTTAATAGGAGCCAATCGTCCAGGAAAGGGATGACTTGTACAATGAGCTTTTGGAGGTGTGCCGCAAGAACTGCAAAACACTTTGTAAAGACTTGAGGCGCCAAGGAGAGTCCAAAGAGCAGCACTCTGAATCGGTAGTGTTGACCCAAGAGATACTTGTGGTGACTTGGGTGTACTAGGATGTGCTGGTAGGCATCCTGCATATCCAGGGATGCCAGCCAGTTGCACTGATGGAGGAGTGGAAGTAAGGTTCCTAGGGAGATCATCTTGAACTTCTCCCTGAACAGATACTTGTTTAACTTTCTGAGGTCGAGAATTGTGCGCATGCTGCCTGTCTTCTTTGGAACCAGAAAGTAATGGGAGTAAAAACCCGTGTTTATTTCTGCACAGGGAACAAGTACTACTGCCCTGTTTCTGAGAAGGAACTGTATCTCGGAAGTGAGAAGGTCTGACAGAGCAGTGGACAGACTGTGCTGTCGCTTGGGTGGAAGATCTGGAGGGATCTCTGCAAAACTGAGAGAGTAACCCTTTCGAATAATCCTGAGGACCCATCTGTCCATTGTAATGGAGCTCCACTGGTTGAAAAACTGAGTCAGACAACCTCCCACTGCTGTGGAGGTGTCCACCTCGGGCAGTTGAGGTGAGACCAGGGCCAGATTTTCAGAGGGTGGCACAGGACGCTTTTGGACTCTGTGCATTTTGCTGCGTTTTCTTTTGTGGCTGAGGAGTCTGGTTTCTGTTAAAGGATCCTTGGCCTTTATAGGTTCATGGGTTGGTACAAGTTCGAGGGAAAACCCATAATGAACTCGTCGCTTAAAAGCGATAGTGATATTTTTTTTCTCCCATGTACTGACTGAGTTTAAACTTGAAATCTTCCAGGTCTTTACATGCTACAACATCTGTTGGTAAAGAGTTCCAGATAGATGGTATACGCTGGGTTATAATATTATCTCTTTTGGTTGTTCTATTAACACATTTTTTTAGTTTTCGTTTGTGTGACAACTTGATACAGTTTTTTTCAAGCCATAAAGTTTCACACAGTGCAGGCTCTTGCAATGCCTTGTATGCTTAGCACAGGTCACCTCTCAGTGATCTGTATTCCAGCGAGTATAATCCTAAAGCTTTCAATCTACCACTATATTCTATGTCCATTAATCCAGTGATCTTCCTAGTTATTCTTCTCTGTATTTTTTCTGCGATTGTCTTACCTCCCACAGATGAAGGTGAACAGAAAGGGGCACAGAAATCTATATGAGACCTTACCAAACTTGTGTATAATGGGATCAGGACCTCTGGTTCTCTACTTCTTATATTCTAAAGTATGCATGATATTGTTCCATGACATTTTTTAACTGTATTATTAATATGAGTTGTAAATGTTAATTGTGATATCCAGGTCTCTTTCTGATGTGACAGTTTGTAATATGGTGTTATTAAGAGTATAACTGACTAATATATTACTTTTCACTAAATGCTTAACTTTGCATTTGGCTGTGTTAAAAGTCATTTTGTTATCAGTAGACTATTTAGCCAAATTATCCAAATTAGTTTGTAATGTTTTTATTGACTGTATAACATTGATGATATATCCTAACTTGCTGTCGCCAGCGTATTTGTGTATCCAGACCCCATTTGTTGTTAACATGCTGGATATTAGAATATTAAATAAGACTGGTCCTAGAACGGAGCCCTGAGGCACACCACTGTTAACTGAGCTCCAATCTGACATTTGCCCTTTAATGCTCACACGTTGCTTCCGGTCACTAAGTCAAGAGTTAATCCATTTAATAATTTTTGGATGAAGCTTAATTCTCTTCAATTCATTGACCAGTGTTCTATGAGAGTGTCAAAAGCCTTCTCGTAATCAAGAAATATGACATCCACCAGAAGTCCATCATCCAATGCCTCAATTATGGGCTCAAAAAAGTTAACTAGATTATGCTGACACGGTCTCCCTTGTGTGAAACCATACTGTGTTAAATCTATGATGGCCATTTTGTTAGGATGTATTACAATTTTGTGTTGTAGTATTCTTTCCATGATTTTCCCCAAGGAGGAGGTAAGGCTGATGGGCCTATAATTGGCTGCATTTTGTTTAATACCACCCTTGTGTATTGGAACAACAGACACCAGCTTCCATTCTGTAACTGTTGTTCCCTCATTGATTGATGCATTAAATAGAAGTGTGAGAATACCTGATAATTCTGTAACAAGGTCTTTAATACATTTTGAAGAAGTACCATTTGGTCCTGCTGAGGAGTTTGTTTTGGTTTCTTTAATGCCAGCCTTTACTTCATCATATGTAATATAAATTTCTGTATCCTGATCAATTAAATCATTTAGACATGCAGTTTCCTTAGGTTTGCATACACTAAAAAAATATTGATTAAATTCATTAGCCATTGCTAGCTCGTTAATTATAGGTTGATTTTCCTTATAGGCCCAATATTGGGCTCTTTACCCTTTACTAACATACTAAAATGCCAGCAGAATAGGCCTACCGGTCTTTCGTGTCTGCTCGTTTGGTCAGCCCCCACCCTGGGAGCTGACCTTGCTGCCCCCCTCGCTCTCTGGCTTCTCCCTTCCCAGTTCCGGATATTCTCGCTGCACTGGATTTTGCTTCCAGAACCCTTCCCCTGTACCTGTCCCACCCCCTCTTGAACCCCTCCACCGTCTCTGCCTCCACCAGCCCCCTGGGCAGCGCATTCCATGGCTCCACCACCCTCTCAGTGAAGTAGCACCTCCTCCTTTCTCCCCTGAATCTTCCCCGCCTCCAGCTTCCACACATGCCCTCTAGTTACCCCCTCCTCCTGCCTTCGAAGCACCCTGACTGCTCCTCCTCTATTTACCCCCTTTATGTACCTGAAAACCCCTATCATGTCCCCCCGGTCCCTTCTCTCTTCCAATGTGTACATATTTAGCTCTTCGAGTCTCTCTCCATAGGTCCTGTCCCCCAAGCCCCAAATCATTTTGGTTGCCCTCCTCTGGACCCTCTCCAGGGGTTTAATGTCCCCCTTTAAGTGTGGCCTCCAAAACTGCATGCAGTACTCGAGGTGTGGCCTCACCAAGCAGTTATACAGAGGGAGAATCACTTCCCTCCTTCTGGAGGTGATCCCCCTAGCGATGCATCCCAGCATCCTGTTGGCCTTGGCTGCTGCCCTCCTACAAGTCTCCGAGTTGTTCATCCTGACATCCACCACCACCCCCAGGTCCCACTCAGCCATCGAGACTTGTAGCATCCCCCCCCCTCAGGGTGTACACTTGGCCTGGGTTTCTGGCCCCCAGGTGCAGTACCTTGCATTTCCCTGCATTGAACCTCAGTTTCCACTTTATAGACCATCTTTCCACAGCCTCCAGGTCCCCCTGTAGGGCCACCCTCCCCACCTCCCCTCCCCCTTTAACGACCCCATGTAATTATAAAATTGTTTCTTATCTTTAGTTATTGTTGCAAGGTTTATTTCAAGGCTTTTTTGGCAGAGTTTATTGCACTCTTACATTTATCTGCTTTTACCTTAAACTTTTGCCATTTTTCCTCATTTGGATTTTTTTTATATTTATTAAAAGACCTTTTTTTTTTTTAATTAATCTCTTAATATTTTTGTTTAACCATGGTGGTACTCTTTTATTATTATTATATTTATTACATTCAGGGACCCAGGTCTTTAGACAGTAGTTTATTTTATTCCGTATGGCTATCCACATTTGCTCACAGTCAATGTGTTTAAGTTCAGCCTCCCAATTCCAATCGGACAGATGTTTTTTAATGGACACAGTCAGCTTTATAGTAATTTCTTGTTTTAGTGATACTCCGAAAGGACTACCTGTTACAAAAGTGTTGACGGTTCCCGCTCCTTTAAGGGGCAGAAGGGGCCAGCCTGGCTGTTTTAATGGCAGTCCTGGTTTTCTGGGTGGCCACTAGCGCTTTCGCAACTTGAGGGCCGAAGAGACAAGCACCATCTAAGGGGACATTCATAACCTGCTGTTGAGCATCGGGTGAGAAACTTGATGTTCTGAGCCAGAAGTGCCATCTGATACAGATCCTAGCGGCAGTTGCCCTAGCTGCAGTGTCATAGGCATCCATATAAGCCTTCAGTTGATGACTACTGGACTCTATGCCCCTGGTGATAGTCCGGAGAAGCTCCATGTTAACGTCAGAGTCTGTAAGGTTCTCAACTACTGATTTAAGAGAATTCCAAAGGGTATACTCGTATTGAGAGAAATGGCCCTGATAACTGATGATACACATGCCCAAGGCTGCGGCTGCAAAGACCCGTTTCCCCAAAGTGTCAGTCTTGTGAAATTCCTTATTGATGGGCCATGCCGAAGCCTCCTGGGGAGGACAGCCTTGTCGTTCTCCGTAAGTACAACCAAAGCATCTACAATAGGCCATGATGTTAGGAAGGATCTTTCCTTGGGAGGGGTATATTTCCTGTCTATGGCCTTGGCCACAGAATGGATTAGCGCCAGCCTGTCCCACATTGCTTGTGACAGGACCTCAAAAGAGGGAGACACAGGAGGTGTAAGGTTCGTAGGAATGTTGGGAACATGAAGAAACTTGAGGCATAAAAGCCTATCTAGGTCTACAGAGGTGGTCTGTAGGGCCAGGGTTGATCCCATGTTCTTGAGGAGGGACTGAAAGGAAAGGTCCTCGACCAAGGATTCAGCCAAGATAGAAGGCTTGCCTTCCAAGTCATAGACTGAGCCATCTTCGATGTCATCAGACAAAAGTAGGTCAGGATTAGACTCATCATGTTCCACCTCCACCCCTGAGAGGTCAGGAGCTAGTCATTCAGGGCTGAAGCCTGGCCTAGGCAAAGGGTACATAGGAGACATTGGAACCCACATCGGTGTTGAAGACCTCAGCACCACATGGAGCACCAAGGAACTCAGCACCGAACGCAGCACCGAAGAACCCGATGCCGCATGGGGCACTGAGGTGCCTGACACATAAGCAGTACGAAGTGCTTAGCGCCATATGTCACCACCCGATGCCGCAGCACCTGGTGCCGCACGTGGCACCGAAGCACCCGGCACCACACGTGGCACCAAAAAACCTGATACCGCACACAGCACCAAACGTGGCACCAAAAAACACGGTGCCGGTTGTAGTACCGAACCAGAAGGATCCCTGTCAGACCTAGAAGAAAGGGGGGAGGGAAGTGGTACCTGTGCTGGCCGGTGTGGAAACATAGTGAGGGGGTAAGGCAGGTGGAACCAGTGTCAGTGGCACTGATACTGGAGAGGGTAAAAAGTCCATCGTCGGTACCAAACGCACATCCTGTCCCAAATGTCCCAGCCATGGCCCAGCGGCACCAAGACCAGAGGGCCCGGGAACCGGGTCCAAGGGCAACCGATACAGATGCTGTACCCACTGCTCCATAAGAGCAGCCCAGTGATGAAACTGCTCACCGGAAACCCCGTCAGAGAGCAGAGAGGGGCTCCAGTGTCAGGAATCCCAGACGTTAAGAGTGGAGACCAGCGGTGACCATGGAGGGGTTGGATGTAGGCCTTCCGCTCTCCACTACTGAAGACTCCCCTGCAGACCTACCACAGGGTGACCTCAAGTGGTACCACTTCTTCTTCTTCTGAAAGGAAGAAGAAGAACTCGAGGCCAAGCAGTGCCAGGTCCCCAACCAAGACCGGGACCACTTCTTTTTGTGCTTTCAGGAAGACTGTCCTCCCTCTCGAGGACTGGACTGCCCATGGTCAGACCCACGCTCCGTAAAGGGCAGCAGACCAGACACAGCCCCACTTCCAGAACAGCTTTCTAGTAAAGTCTCCCTACTGTCACCAATACCGTCCATGGTCGACTCCGTCAATGGCAAGCTGAGATAATTTTTTCATCAAAAATCTTTTTTTTTTTTAAATAATAAATAATATTAAAACACTGATACTAACTGAAACTGAATGACTATAAGCTGCTGTCGTACAGATGTGAAGATTTGACTCCCGGAGGGCGAGTGACATCGTCACTGAAGAGCACTCGACGGCGGAAAAAGAAAAAGGAACTGAGGTTGTTGGAGGGTCAACGCCAACATAGCCTACACAGGCACCAGCCAGTCTCACAGTACTGCGCATGCATGGTCCTACCTTGGTGCCGACACTCCTGAAGATTTTTGGCTCATGTCGGGTCCTAGCGCCTCAGGCATAGTGCCCAGAAGTATGAATAAATGGTGAAGACTGTAAGTCCAGGAAGATCAATAAAACTGGGAAGACTTTAGTCTGATTCAGGAACTCCTGAAGAGTGCTGCTGTTTCTGTTTAACACTGGCACAAAGATTAATCAGTTAGAGCCTGTGGAACTCTCATGCCACCAACAAATACATGTTGACCTCTCAGCTTTAAGTTGTGCCAGTGTCTCTAGCAGAGGTGTATGTAACCCCCTTGCAAATGGGGGTTCCCAAAAGACTTCCAGGAGCTTGCTTGAATGCTCCAAGTCTGAATGGTGCTTGGCGTTTAAGCCATTTATCAGCGAGTGTTTTTAGAGCCTCTGGTACCGTCTCTTTAAGAGCTGTCTGCTTGCAGACATAATTAGTTTGTATGGGGGGACTGTGAGCTTCTCTGCTTGAGTACCACTCGAGCTGCTGCCAATTCACTCCATTTTTGCAGTCACTAGGAGTGCAAAGGGAACCTATCTGAAAGATGTAACTGTTTGCCAGAAATCATTTAGAGTAATAATGAAAATACAGTTTGTCTAACCTGCTTTCTTTGCAGTCAAAACTGTGTTTGCCTAGTTCCCCATTCTAGTTTTGAACTGCTGAACTGGACCAATCAGTGTAGGTTAAGGTTGCTCTAAAATGGTGCCTTGGATGAATCAGAACTTGGACTCGTAATCTGAGCCAGCCACAAGAGGATTGTATGGGCAGTGACTCTGGGAGATGTAGTTTGGACTTCGGCGCCTTTTTGGACCAACAGGGGCAGTCTATTGTGAGTGACAGCCAATCCAGCCAAGAACTGGGAGGAACTCAAAGGAAGTGCCCGGTTTTGTCTGCTGGAGTTTCAGTTGAGCTCTGGCAGTGAAGAGGGAAGGAGCCCTGTGCTTTTTCGGTGTGCAGTTTTAGTCGGGAAACGTGTGTAAGGCCCCGAGTTCCGGTCTGCAGCTTATGTAACTGCTTGTTAGGACTGAATCCATCCTGTGAAGAGAATCAAAGGATATCTGAAGAGTAGAAACCAGGCTCACCCTGTAGAAGACTGGAGAAATTGCTGAATTGCACTCGGTCTGTCAGGAACTGAATCTGCTGTGTGTTCTCCGGTATTGTGCAGTAATTACGATCGGGATAAGAAGCAGCCTGCCTGGTATAGTACTTTCTTTTACCATATAAATGTGTGAGGAGGTTTGTGTAGCTCAAGTGAATCCTGCTGCCACTAAGGACTTTTGCCTGTTACTGTTCACCATATAAATGTGTGAGGAGGCTTGTGTAGCTCAAGTGAATCCTGCTGCCATTAAAGGACTTTGCCTGTTGCAGTTTGCCATATAAATGTGTGAGGAGTCTCGTGGAGCTCAAGGGTAGCCCTGCTGACATTGAAGGACCCTATCTTGTTTGGAGGTCGTGAGTACTAATTCAGGGTCGCTCCTGTTGAATTGCCACATTGAATCCAAATGGAATTACTGTACTGCTGACTGTTTAACTAATTTTTCTTTTCTCTGTGTGAAAGGGCCCCTACCAGCTGCCACAGTTTGGACTAGCCACTGGGGCTTGGGTACCCAGGGACAGTAACTGGTAGGGATAGGCCTGTGCACAGAGCCATAGGTAGATGAGTAAAGTGATAAGCTAATTAACCTGATCCCCCTGTCCTTGTTATATCCCCCAAATAAATCAGAGCTGCTTGTTTCAGCAAAGTTATACTGCCTGAGGTATTTGTTTATATTAAAGCATTGTACTGTGATTGTTGCACTGTATCTTATTTTACAGAGGTCCCAGTGCTGAACCAGTCCTGGGGTAAGTGTATACTGTGAAGGTAATTCTGATATATGTGTGGGCCACTAGTGGAAGCAAGGGGGTTTGCAGTGTCCCAGAGGGCTGTGACCAAGTTAGTTTAACTATTGCAAACCCTGACCTCTGGGTGGAGGCACCCGCCATCGGATCCAGGCCCCTCAACCTGTTAGTGGCAAATCAGGCAGGGTAGTAGCCCTGGTATAGCGCCATCTAGGGTTACATCTTGGAGGCTCACCGCTGGGATTGTGTGTCTCTAGTGGCCATATTTCTAAACCACTGTTAAGAAAAAAAATGGGTACCTGACAGAAGTGGCTGTGCACCGCTGGGGAGTGGTGTACTGGGGAGGAGATTGACCCCAAAATGCTATGCTTATCCTGGACATCCCCTGGTATCAATACGGACACTGTACAGGGAGTACTTTCCAAGGTGGAAGGTTTACAAAACCCTGTGGTGGTGGGCTGCATGCTAATCTGCTCACCCACACTTTCCTGGCCCTAGTAGAGTTTAAGGATCCCATAGATAGCTCCAAAGTGCCACAGACCATTACCCCAGAGGGAGCCCTCACTGCCTGGAGAGTGATAACTAAGGACAGTAAAGACCGGGAATGAGCTCCCACCACTGTCTGAAACTTTTGAGGAGAAATTTACAAATGGTTGCTGGGGAAGGGAAACTGTGGAGGACTTGAAGAAACTATTCTTGCCACCTGGGGTGTTCCTCCCCAACACCCTCTCCCGCTCCAGTACCGTAATGGTGGCTGAACCAATGCAGACTCCTATTTCTGCACCTGCCATTAGTCACGACTCTTACCGAAGGTTGAGGATCTTCTCTGGCACCTTCCCCACCCCCCAAGGGGAGGATGACTGGGAGACCTGGATAGACTATGTTGCCCCCCAAGTGCTAGAATGGCAATGCTCGGAAGCCGAAAAGCGAAAGAGGGTTAGTGAGAGCCTCTGAGGTCCTGCCCTGGCTACCATTCGTGCTAAACGGGCCAGTAACCCTGAAGTGACTGCACAGGCCTATCTTGAGGCCCTGGAGAATGTGTATGGGAGCCCAGATTCTGATGAGGACCTATGGTGGAGAGTAAGAGATGCACAACAGTACCAAGGGGAGTTGTTGTCTGTGTATGTATCTCGGCTGGAAAATTGTTGCAAGAATGCCTCAGAAAAGGTAGTTTGCCAGCGATTGAACTGGACCGAACCAGGCTGGACAGGATACTTAAGTCTGCCCCTCTCAGAACTGCTGTTGCTTCAGTTACTTCTGGCAAATCGACTGGAATCCCACCCTCCCATGATGAGTTAATGAGAGAAATTCGAGGAGTTGAGAAAAGGTGACCTCGGGAGGGACCTGTACCAATAGCTGTGGCTACGACTGAGTGACTGAGGGTGACCCATCAAGTGAAGTTCAGGGCAGAGGTTGGCAGTCAATGAGTGCTCTGACAAGGAAAAGATATGCCACAATGGGGGCTTAACTGTTGAGAGAGATCCGGGAATTCAAAAACAGTCCCTCTATGAAGGCCACGCCTGCAAGTAACGGGCCCTGACCTATATCCCAACTGCATCTCGCTATGGGGTGGGGGTACCCACCCATGTATCTCCTGCTGATAACAGCTCCGAACTCGATTCCTTGACCATGGAAGTGGAGAAACTGATGAGATGTCTCCAAATGCTTATCACGTCAAGAGACAGAGATGGCACCAAGGTTTCCAGTTAGTAATACCCCGCCCTGGCTCCCAGTGGCGGCGTCCGGCCAGCTCAACCCAGAAAGTATGTTTTGCTATAATTGTGGGAGGATGGGCACATGAAAAGGGAATGCCGGTCCCCAAAAGACACTGACAAAGTTGCATATAGGCTACAAGGAGAGCTTTGGAGAACAAATCAGTGGTTAAGAGGTGCACAAAATTATCCCAGTGAGGGCACCAAAATGCTAACTCACGCCCTTTGTGGCAAGGTCAGTTGCAGGCCCCCACTACCGCCTCTCAGACTGGTCCAGAATAGTGGGTCCCTCCATGGAGACTACTGTAAAGGTGAATGGAATGTCTACAAGAGCTGTATTAGACAGTGGCTCCCAAGTGACAATTATGTTCCAAGATTGGTATCAGAAGCATTTGTCAGACGTATCCTTACAACCATTAGAAGGACTGCATGTATAGGGGTTAAGTGAGAAGGCCTACCCCTATTCCGGGTACATCTGAATTTGGCTGTCTTTCCCCACCTCTGTGGCTGGAGTGGCCGAACAAGTAGAGACCCTAGCCTTAGTGTGTCCCCCCACTGGACTGTATGATGGTGTCCCTTTGTTGACTGGAACAAATGCTCATATGTTCGGAAGGCTGGCACAGTTGTGTTATGAAAAACAGTTGTCAAAGACTAGTAGAGCTTTAAGAGTTCCGGCTTTAATTAAGAAGGCCTATGAGGCACAGAGAGATGCTGAAAAAACAGAACCAGAGGAACCGGTCGGAATTGTATGGAAGAAGGATCCTGAGTCTCTGATCCTGGTGCCAAATGCCCAGTGTGCCTTACAGGGAGAGGTCCGTATCAGAAAGGATGTTAAGAATAAAATATTAATGCTGGATGCACCAGGCGATGGAAAATTGCCAGAGGGACTGCTGGTCAGGCCTAGTATTTTGCCCGCTAGAGCCCATGCTTATGCCAGAAGGGTAATGGTCCAAGTTCATAATGTGTCTGAAAGAGACATCTCGAGTAAATACAGGTTGCATCCTGGCTAATGTGCATTGTGCAGACACTGCAGTGCTACCCAGCAGCAAGAGTTCGAGAAGAATGACAGAGTAACGCCTGACTTGTTTGATTTCGCGACTCCTCGCTGCCAGCTGAATGGAAAGTGAGGATCAGTGAGAAGCTTGCCCAGAGAGACCAGGTGTTTTCTTTAAAGGAATGGGACGAGGATGCGTGCAAGGAGCTGAGCACAATATCCGGCTGCATGACGAAAGACCATTTCGTGAGAGGTCTCGACGCCTGGCACCTGCTGACATAGATGATGTGAGACGGCATCTGCAAGAGATGTTAGCTGCTGGTGTAATACAAGAATCCAGAAGCCCTTATGCTTCCCCATTGTGGTAGTGAGGAAAAGAGTGGGACAGTAAGGATGTGCGGATTATCGCACCTTAAACCCACGGACTATCCCCTGATCAGTACACAATGCCCCGCATTCAGGATGCTTTGGACTGCCCAAACGGGAGCAAGTGGTTCTCTGTGTTGGATCTCCGCAGTGGGTACTACCAGATCCCGATGGCCCCAGAGGACCATGAGAAGACAGCCTTTATCTGTCCGCTTGGCTTCTATGAATTCATGAGGATGCCTCAAGGGATTTCAGGTGCCCCAGCCACTTTTCAACGATTGATGGAGCGTGCAGTGGGGACATGAACTTACTAGAGTGCCTGGTATACCTAGATGATGTTATTGTGTTTGGCAGCTCACTGGAGGAACATGAGAGCAGATTATTTAAGGTATTGGACCGACTGGAGGACTTTCTTAAACTGTCCATTGATAAGTGTCAATTCTTTCAAACATCAGTAAAGTATGTGGGACACATAGTATCCACGAGGAATAGAGACTGACCCAAGTAAAGTTGAGGCCTTGACCACCTGGCCACAGCCCAAAATCTAAAAGAACTGCAAAGATTCCTGGGATTCTGTGGTTATTATCGGCGCTTCATCAAGGACTATTCAAGAGTGATCCGCCCTTTACTTAACCTTACTCAAGGTATCCCCAACCCACAAAAATACCAAAAGTCAGCGCCCTCAAGACTGAAAAAGTGCATTTTCGTCCGAAAGGAGTATTTGGGGCCTGCTGGACTCCTGATTGTGAGACTGCTTTTCATGAGATCACATATCAACTTACCCATGCTCCAGTGCTGGCCTATGCCGATCCAAGAAAACCTTACGCTCCCACACTGATGCTAGCTTGCAAGGGTTGGGGCTATGTTGTACCAAGAGCACGAATGGCCTGAGACCAGTGGCCTTTGCTGGTAGAAGCCTGACCCCATCCGAAAAGAACTATCCTGTACATAAGTTAGAGTTCCTAGCTTTGAAGTGGGCTATTGTTGACCAATTCCATGAGTACTTGTATGGGGCTAAAATACTAGTAAAACTGACAATAATCCTTTGACCTATGTGCAGACCTCAGCTAGTTGGATGCCACTGGCCATAGGTGGCTTTCTGCATTATCTACACCGACTATGCTCTCGAATACCGAGCAGGTCTGAACCACATAGATGCTGATGCTCTCTCCAGGCCTGTTCCCCAGAATGATTGGGTCAGATTGGCAGAACCTGACATTCGGGCACTCTGGCGGAAGTTTGACAGGGAGGAACAAATGTCCACGGACGCAGTGGACTGCATGGTGGATTGCTTGGGACCCTCTGAGAATTGCATACCTGCTGCTTATTGCCACTTTTCTGCAATAGACATTGGTGCACTGCCTCAGCTGGACAATGACAGTATTCGGCGGGCTCAATCCCGCGATCCCATGATCAAATCAGCTTTAGAAGCCCTCTATGCAGGAAAAGATGTGTCCAAATTACGCCCACTGATTTGAGAAGTGCACTGTTATACAAAGAAGGTCCTAAGTTGAAACTGATCAATAAACTGTTATACAGAGAAACAGTAGACAGAGGGGACAAGTAGACAAACAACAACTAGTGCTGCCCACTGCCTTCGAGACTCAGTACTGAGGTCCTTGCACAACCACATGGGGCACCTTGGTATAGACAGAACACTTGACTTGGTGAGATCCAGATTCTATTGGCCTAAGATGGGGCTGATGTGGAGCAACACATTCAATCCTGTAGTCGCTGCTTACAGAGGAAAGCTTTGCTCCAGAGGGCTGCCCCTTGTTAACATCACCACCAGTGCACCCATGGAGCTGGTCTGTATTGATTTTCTGAGTTTGGAGTCAGATCAAAGAAATATCAGTAATGTGCTGGTGGTCACTGACCATTTCACGAGATATGCCCAAGCTTTCCCACCAAAGACCAGAAAGCATCCACTGTGGCCAAAGTACTTGTAGAAACTTTTTGTTCACTATGGGGCTCCACAAAGAATCCATTCTGATCAAGGGAGAGACTTTGAGAGTCGCCTGATCAAAGAGATGCTTTCTCTGTGGGGAGGCGAAAGTCCAGAACCACTCCTTACCACCCCCAGGGGACCCACAGCCTGAACGCTTTCAACCGCACTTTGCTAGATATGCTAGGCACCCTGCACCCAAAGGACAAGCCTAGATGGAGCCAACAAATTAGCACCCTGGTACATGCTTATAACTGCACCAAAAGTGATGCCACTGGGTTCTCCTCCCACCTGATGTTTGGAAGAGAAGCTCACCGTAGATGTGTGTTTTGGGGTCTCTCCTGATGGGTTCAAGCTGACAACTATTTACAGTATGTGCAAAAGTTAAAGGCCCAGCTAACTCATGCTCAACTGGTTCAAACCATGGCTGCCAAAAGAAATCTGGCCAACAAAGAAAGGTATGATAAAAGGTGAAAGCACAGGAACTCCAGGAGGGAGATCGGTATTGGCTAAGAAATCTGGGACTGCATGGCAAACACAAGATTGCTGACAGATGGCACCATCTCCCTCACATTGTAGTGGGCAAACTAGATGATCTGCCAGTGTACAAAGTAAGGCCTGAGAATAATTCAAAAGATGTAAAAACAATGCATAGAAATCATTTACTGCCCATTGGACAAATCTTGATTGAGTCTGAGCCCCTAGAAGATGCCCCCTCTGGACCAGTGACTAGAGCTGCTGCTAAGAAAAGATCAAGAACGTCTGCACCTACAGAAGCAGAGTTAAAGTGTTCCCCTCCACAAGTCCCAGTTGAGCATGACTGTCAGTCCATATCAGAAGAAAGTGAGAGTGACTTTGAATACTATCCTTCTTACGAACTGAGTCAATTGTTTCGGGGCAATCCCCTAGTCAATACTGGAGACGGCTGGGCCTCTGACCGTCTAAGCCCCCAGCTTTTCGGCCCCTGGAGCCAATGCTCCCAGAAAGTGAAGTGCAAAAGCATCAGATCAGATGAAATGGAATCATTGTGCATGGTTGAACTGTTTGAGCTTTCAGGGAGGAAAATGATAGATTGGGGCAGACTGGTGATACACCGAACAAGAAGAGTATTTTGAGTGCCCTGACAGTCCACTGCCAGTGTCTGAAAGCTCTCCATGCGAGCCAAATGTTGTGGCCTCAGAAACTGTAACTCCTGGAGCTGAAAGTGCCCCCGTTCTAGCCTCTACTCCCATGGAGACTCCCTGACAAGTGAGGACAATGCTGAAAATGAGGCTCAGAGTGCAGAGCCTGTACAGTTCCCCCTAGAAAGACTGGTCGAGCTGTAAAGCCTGTGGTGCACCTCAGTTATGATTCCCTGGGCCGGCCAGTGGACCTGCCTCTCAATGTTGTCCATAAAGGAGTGTATGTGTCCCCGAGCTCATTGCCCAAACTGAGCGTCAGTGCTAACTCCAAGTTACTTGTGTTGCCCTCTAAGTATGGTGCCCTTGCCCCGTCCAAACCCAAGGTAACTGATAGGGAAGGGCCCCCTCTCTTCCAGTTTCATGTACAAGAGGTAATAACTTGAGTTGTGGTACAATGTGTGTGTAATACTGTGTAAAGAGTGACGTACTGCAATGTTTCAGAAATGTGTTCTTGGTAAAATGATATATTGACTGATGATTACATGTGTGAGCCTAATGCAAATGTATATGGTTGCAGTTGAAACTTATGGGGGTACTTGCTTGACGCGGACGTCAAGCTTTCCCAGGCCAGGAAGGTGTAACCCCCGCAAAAGGGTTCCCAAAGACTTCCAGGAGCTTGCTTGAATGCTCCAAGCCTGAATGGTGTTTGGCGTTTAAGCCATTTATCAGTGAGTGTTTTAGAGCCTCTGGTACTGTCTCTTTAAGAGCCGCCTGCTTGCAGGCATAATTAGTTTGTATGGGGGGGACTGTGTGCTTCTCTGCTTGAGTACCACTGAGCTGCTGCCAATTCACTCCATTTTGCAGTCACTAGAGTGCAAAGGAACCTATCTGAAAGATGTAACTGTTTGCCAGAAATCATTTAGAGTAATAATGAAAATACAGTTTGTCTAACCTGCTTTCTTTGCAGTCAGAACTGTGTTTGCCTAGTTCCCCATTCTAGTTTTGAACTACTGAACTGGACCAATCAGTGTGGGTTAAGGTAGCTCTAAAATGGTGCCTTGGACGAATCAGAACTTGGACTCATAATCTGAGCCAGCCACAAGAGGATTGTATGGGCAGTGACTCTGGGAGATGTAGTTTGGACTTCAGCGCCTTTTTGGACCGACAGGGGCAGTCTATTGTGAGTGACAGCCAATCCAGCCAAGAACTGGGAGGAACTCAAAGGAAGTGCCCGGTTTTGTCTGCTGGAGTTTCAGTTGAGCTCTGGCAGTGAAGAGGGAAGGAGCCCTGTGCTTTTTCGGTGTGCAGTTTTAGTCGGAAGCGTGTGTAAGGCCCAGTTCGGGTCTGCAGCTTATGTAACTGCTTGTTAGGACTGAATCCATCCTGTGAAGAGAATCAAAGGATATCTGAAGAGAAACCAGGCTCACCCTGTAGAAGACTGGAGAAATTGCTGAATTGCACTCGTCTGTCAGGAACTGAATCTGCTGTGTGTTCTCCCGGGTATTGTGCAGTAATTGCGATCGGGATAGAGAAGCAGCCTGCCTGGTATAGTACTTTCTTTTTACCATATAAATGTGTGAGGAGGCTTGTGTAGCTCAAGTGAATCCTGCTGCCACTAAAGGACTTTTGTCTGTTACTGTTCACCATATCAATGTGTGAGGAGGCTTGTGTAGCTCAAGTGAATCCTGCTGCCATTAAAGGACTTTTGCCTGTTGCGGTTTGCCATATAAATGTGTGAGGAGTCTCGTGGAGCTCAAGAGTAGCCCTGCTGACATTGAAGGACCCTTTCTTGTTTGGAGGTCGTGAGTACTAATTCAGGGTCGCTCCCTGTTGAATTGCCACATTGAATCCAAATGGAATTACTGTACTGCTGACCGTTTAACTAATTTTTCTTTTCTCTCTGTGAAAGGGCCCTCACCAGCTGCCACGGTTTGGACTAGCCACTAGGGCTTGGGTACCTAGGGACAGTAACTGGTAGGGATAGACCTGTGCACAGAGCCATAGGTAGATGAGTAAAGTGATAAGCTAATTAACCTGATTCTCCTGTCCTTGTTATATCTCCTAAATAAATCAGAGCTGCTTGTTTCAGCAAAGTTATACTGCCTGAGGTATTTGTCTATGTTAAAGTATTGTACTGTGATTGTTGCACTGTATCTTATTTTACAGGAGGTCCCAGTGCCTGAACCAGTCCTGGGGTAAGTGTATACTGTGAAGGTAATTCTGATATATTGTGTGGGCCACTAGTGGGAAGCAAGGGGGGTTTGCAGTGTCCCAGAGGGCTGTGACCAAGTTAGTTTAACTATTGCAAACCCTGACCTCTGGGTGGAGGCACCCGCCATCGGATCCAGGCCCCTCAACCTGTTAGTGGCAAATCAGGCAGGGGTAGTAGCCCCTGGTATAGCGCCATCTAGGGGTTACATGTATATTACCTATATGTTAAGACTTTCAGTGACAATTCAAAGCATTACAGAAAACTACCAGAGAAAAGCAAGCAGTAAACATGGATTTCTATGAGTGATTTAAAACAGAATTCCAGTTAAAGTTTCCACTCTAACACACCAGCAGTGGCCTACCTCTAATTTTCACTCTCCACATAAGACTAGGAAATGAGAATTTTACATAGCTCTAGGAGTGTAGCTATAATGTGCTGTCAATATAACTGACAGCAGAGGCAAGGTAGCCATAAGATCCTCTTATAACTGTCTACAGAGAATGTTGCTGTACTGTAACAATACTCACGTGTACACAAGTTCTGACTCCCGCCGAACCAGCATGTGCTTCTCATGTATCAGTTTGAACCAATCAACAAGAAGGTCATCCTCATCAATATCTGCCAATCAAAGCACACATATTACAGTCAAAAGAATCCTCCACAATCAAATCAGTAAAGCACTGGATAAGCCATCTCTGGAAGGGAAGGTCTCACTCAAACAGACTACAGCACAGCCTATAATGTCTGCAAGCCACAGCAATTTTCAGGGGACTCTGTATCACTCCTTAATCAATTATTTTAATTGTTTCTGTAGAGAGCAATTAATTGAACAGCCCAATTATTGTAATTGTTTCTACAGTGGGAAATTAATTGAACAGCCTGGTTTAATTTAAGTAGTAGTAACAGAAGTAGTACTAGTAGACTTGTTTATAAAGCACCCAATCCAGTTGACTGTGAGCACTGTATATAGACAAGGCCCCTGGAATTCTGCGATTCTGCGGTTGCAGAATTTGCGGCAGAATTTGCATCATGCCGCAGAATATATATAGTGCCGCAGAATTCATTGTTTTTGGTGAATTTTCATATAAATATACTGTTTTTTTCATAGTGACAGGCTTTCTTTCCCAGCTCGTTTATCCTGAAGCCCCTCCTCTATGCTCAGCATATGATGTCATCGATGACATCACATCATATTTAGCCAATGACAGGACTGCATTCTGCTAGAGAAATGAATAAATCATGCCGCAGAAATCAGAAAATGCTGTCGCAGAAGTCAAGGACCCTGCCGCAGAAATCAGAAAATTCTGCCGCAGAACACCAGGGGCCCTGTATATAGAACATACAACATTTAGTAAATGGGCAAGGAATAGATAAATCATAACAATCTACTATAAATAAATAGAATAATAGCTAGGGGACTGTGTATCACAAGGGTGTAATACCACTGAAAAGTTCCCATGTCCCCAGAACCTCTTGATGGTATTACACCCAAGTAAGGAACAGTCCCCGATCTGTTACTTTTTGCAGTATATGGATCCTAGTTCAAATACCGTGGCTCTACATTCTTTTGCCGCTATCCTGAGACAATGGCCACCTGGCACTGTACTGAGCACTACTCATTTCAGCTGTTCTCTGAACTTCTGCCCCTTGCATAGTGCCTCGGTTTGTCAGCTTCGCTAGAGAATGTGAAGGTAGCTAGGTAGTGTGAAGGTAGGATCCACTAGATAACAGTCGGAGGAGCAGCACCGATGGTTCATAGCAGCTCCAGTTGAACAGTGATACTGCCATGAATTGAAGCCCTTGCCTAGTAACTTTAAGGCAAGCGGCTCTAGGGGCACCCGACTGAGTGACTGAACGGTTTTTCCTCTATTCAGAAAGCAAGCTGTCGGTATATTCAGGAAACATAATCAGAGAAGCCCTAAGCAATGCTGATCGTTTCCTGCTACTGGACAACTCAGTGGCTGTTAGTATACTCAGCTAGTGTGGTAGCCGTGGAGGGCTTCAGTGGAGGCAGTTGGTGCTGATGTCACACTCAGTGGGGCCAATCACCTGAGGGGACCACTGTTCAAGTCAGACATAGCGGGCTTTAAATACCTGCATACTTAAGGACAACACTCATTTGGCTCAGAGAAGCAGCACTGATTGTTTGTGGTAGCACCATCTGAACAGTGATACTGCCACAAATTGAAGCCCTTGCCTAGTGACTTTAAAGCAAGTGGCTCCAGGGACACTCGACTTGAGTGACTGAATGGCTTTTACTCAATTCAGAAAGCAAGCCATCAGTACATTCAGGGCACATGATCAGAGAAGCCCTAGGCAACACTGATCATTTCCTGCTTCTGGACAACTCAGGGGCTGTTAGCACACACAGTTAGTGGGAACTGAAGCCCTTTCCTAGTGACTTTAAGGAAAGCAGCTCCGGGGCACCTGACTGGGCAACTGAACAGCTTTTCATCGATTCAGAAAGCAAGCTGTCAGTACATTCAGGGGCAGAGCACATAATCAGAGAAGCCCTGAGCAACGATAATCGTTTTGCTGCTGCTGGACAACTCAGGGTTGTTAGCACACTCAGCTAGTGCAATAGCCTCCTCCCTCCCACCCTCTTACCCAAAGCCTGAGCCAAACATATAGGCACTGAAAGCCTGAGTGACAACAGGCACCTCCCATAGAGAAACACCCAGTCTAAGAACAGAAACTTTCTGTAAGGAGGGACAAGCAGGGTGGGAACACAAGTATGAGTGACAACTTGCCCATCTCTAAAGCCAAAATCAGTAAGGGGTGAGAGGTAGTGGGGAGGAGCCCACAGAAAAAGGTGCATCCTCACCTAAGTATTTAGAAAGGAACTGTGGTTAAAAAAAAAAAAATAGTAGATTTTATTTCTTTTTTTCTCCCTGATCTTCAGCACAAGGTAAGCAAAAAAAATCAATCATAGATATAGTCAGCTGCCAGACTTGTGGAGCGCTCATCTCCAGAAGTCTCCTCTGGAGGGTGGATCGCTGCCCTATATGTATTACACTACATGAGCTCAGGGCACAGCTGGGTGCGGCATGGAAGGAAATAGCCAGGCTGCAGCACCAGCTATGCTGGAATACTACCCCACCATGCCCGCTCCCTCAAAGGCCCTCTGGCCCAGGGGTTGAACAGAGGGGAGGTAAGGTGGATAGGATGGACCATAGGGGTCCCCACCTGGCCCTCTGCCCTTTTCACCACAAACTGCTTTGCACTCCTGGTAGGAGAACAGGATTCTGACCATGTTGAGGGGGGCAGCATGTCAGTGAAGCGGACAAGGCAGGGCAGGAGCATGGCATCAAAGGGAGCAAAGCAAAAAGGTAGCAAAAAAAAAACCCACAAAGGTGTGCCCGCTGCGGATGACTCAATAGTGCGTGGAGTGGAAGCCCAGCTGAACGACTGATCGCAAAAAACTGACAGTAAAATGTCTCCATGGGGCATCAGCTAAGCACGACATGGACCGCATCAGGAAGACTGTGGAAAGAGCAGGGAAAGGACTCGGGGGTGCTGATTCACATCGGCACCAACGTAACGACTTGGCAAACCAGTCCATGGAAGAGGCCAAGCCAGCTTCATCAAACCTAGAGAAAATCTGGTGAATCAATCAACATCACTGGTTTTCTCCGAGGTACTCCCTGTGTGGGGGAAAGGGGACCAAGACAACAGGATACACCAGAAGGAGACAGGATTTCAACATATGGCTAAAAGGATGGTGTCAAGAAAAAGGATACTGCTTCATCAGTGATTGGGGAGACTTCTGGAAGATGAAGTTCCTTAAGTCTGATGGGCTTCACCTGAACAAACAAGGTATCAGGGTGTTGGGGCAGAAGTTTGATGTCCCAATTGAGTGTTTAAACTAAGTGAGGGGGGCTGCAGGGGCTAGGGAAACCAGCTGTCAGCATAAAAATGATGGGAACCTAGCTGTCTCTCCCCCACATGAGACAAACCCCCATCCACGACACAGGAATCCCCAAGGGAAACAAAAGGGGACCCGGAAGAAAAAAAAGGAGGAATCACCAGCTAGCAAGCATAAAGAAAAAGCCATTGGGGAGAGGAATGAAGAGCACTCCATCAAGGTCCTGGAAAGGAATGTGCTTCAATGCCAGAAGCCTAGACAACAAGATCAGTGACCTTCATGCAATCGTTGCAGCACTCATGCGGACCTAGTACCCATTACTGAAACATAGGCCACAGATAACAATGATAGGGACATCTTGATCCTTGGATGCACCCTCTTCAGACAGGACAGGAAGGGAGCCAGAGGAGGGGGAGAGGTGGCACTATATGTGTGGGTAGGAACTGAAGCCACAATACTCGATGGCGTTAACCCTTGCTGTGTCATGGATTGATATATCGGTCTAGAATTACTGTGTGTTGTAATTCTGTCAGTAGTCTAAAGGTTAAGAAAGAAGGGGTAGGATCATTATGGGCTCAGCTTGTGTTGCGTCATCAGGGAAGAAGGTCTACTTTGGGCTAATCTACAGGCCCCCAGGTCAGATAGAAGACAAGGACACACAGCTCCTGGAGGAACTCACGATGAAAGGAGAAACAGTGATTGTAGGTGATCTGAATATGCTAGATGTCAACTGGGTGATTCCAATAGCCAGGACCACAAAAATCCAGACCATGGTAGATGCCCTACAAGTCTGCCTGCTCTCCCAGCTGGTCAGTGCTCCAACTAGACAGGACTCCATCCTAGATGTGGTTCTTACTAACTTGGGGTGGTCACTACGGTGGAGGTTGGGGAACCACTGACCAACAGTGACCACAACTCTATTTAGTTTGAGCTGTCCATAGGGGATATTAAACCTCAGACCAGGACAGAAATCCTGAACTTCAGAGAAGCCAACTTTACGGAGTTAAGACGGTTGGTCAATATCAAGTTGGTTTGGATCCAGGAAATATCAGAGATGGAAAGCATCTGGGGACAAATCAAACTTGCTACACTAAAAGCTACAAGCTGTGTAAGGACAGTGGCCAAAAAGAACAAACATTAAAGACCAATATGGTTTATGGACAAGGTCAAAAAGGCAGTAAGGGCCAAAAGAGAAGCTTTCCGTAACCACAAAAGGGACTGGAACGACAGCAGCTGGGAAGAATTCAACCAGAAGAATTAGGCTAAAGCAGCAGTGAGTCTAGCAAAAGCAGTAGGAGAACTGAGGACTGCCAAGGGAATCAAGAAAGGGAAAGTACAGTTACGTAAGAACTTACCGTAACAGTAGATCTTCGAGAGAGGTTCCTGCAGTAGGTCATTACATATAGGAATGCACCCTCTGGCGTCAGGACCGCACGGCAAAGTTTTTCAGCAGTGTCTGGCAGGGAACTGCCCACCTGACGTCACGTGATGGACAACAGCATGACCCTATATAGTGGGTGGTCCCCGCATCCGCCTTCCAGTTCTCCCCTCGGAGATCCAAGTAGGATAAGACAGGAGAAAGAATGAAATCCTGGAGCCCAGTTCAGAATGGCTGCAAGAAATGCAGAAAACAGGGGGAAGGAGGGAGTGAAAGAGTGACCTTCTGCAGGAACCTCTCTCATAGATTTACTGTTATGGTAAGTTCATACGTAACTACTATCTTACTTCGAGAGGGTTCCTTCAGTAGGTCATTACATATAGGACTGAATCCCAAGCAGTCACTCATAGAGAGACCGAGAGTGTCATGGGAGGAGGAGTAACTGAAAGACAGCACAGGACCAGCCTAAGACAGTAGGCCCTGCAAGACAGCAAAGCCGAATCCGGCCCTACGTCTAGAAGCAATGTCCAGACTGTAATGCTTCATGAAGGTAAGGACGGAACTCCAGGTTGTTGCTGCACAAATTTCTGCTGCAGAAACATTACGCAGAAACACCATAGAGGTAGCCATGCCTCTAGTAGATTAACCTCTGACCTCCCCCGGAAGAGGTTTGTTGTACTTCTGATAACAGAAGCGAATGCAGTTACCAAGCCACTTGGAAAGGCACCATTTGGAAACTGCCAACCCTAAGGATTTGGGGGCGAAGGATACAAAAAGCTGATCAGACTTTCTGGTTTCCTTAGTTCTGTGGACATAGCATCTGAGGATTCTGTGAACAAAGAAACATAGACTTTGACAGCAGATAAGGATCACTTGGCCCACCTAGTCTGCCCATTTCCCCACCTACAGGATAAGCCGCAGATCCTGGTTAACCAACAGCCTATTTCTTCCTACCCCCCACAAAAATTGCCTTATGTCTGTCCCATGTATTCTTGAATTCTCCCACAGTTTTTGACTCTATGACCTCCTCAGGAAGGCTGTTCCATGCATCCACTACCCTCACTGTAAAAAAAAATACTTCCTCACATTGCCCCTGAACCGCCCCCCCCATCTTTAAATTGTGTCCCCTTGTTCTTGCATGTCTTTTTCGGATAGATGCTACCCTCTTGGACCTTGCTGATTCCACCCAGGTACTTAAACGTTTCTATCATGTCCCCTCTCTCCCTCCTTTCCTCAAGGGTATACATATTAAGCTCTTTTAGTCTCTCCTCGTATGGCTTCTCTTGCAGACCCTGCACCATTCTAGTTGCCCTCCTCTGGACTGCCTCTATCCTGTCTATGTCCTTGCGGAGATGGGGTCTCCAGAACTGGACGCAGTACTCCAGATGGGGTCTCTCCAACTGTCTGTACAAAGGGATAACAACTTCCTGTTTTCTGCTGGTGATGTCTCTCCCTATGCATCCCAGTATACCCCCAGCTCTTCCTACTGCCTTCTCACATTGCTTGCTAACCTTAAGGTCATCTGATATGATTACCCCCAGGTCTCTTTCCTTTTTTTGTTTTTGTTACTACCTACCCCCATTGTGTAATCTTGCCCTGGGTTTTTGTTTCCCAGGTGCATTATTTTGTATTTCTTTGCATTGAATCCTAGCTGCCATACTTCCGACCATTCCTCCAACCTTGCCAAGTCCCTTCTCATCCTTTCCATGCCTCCTTGTGTATCAACCCTGTTGCAGATCTTTGTGTCATCTGCAAAGAGGCATACTTTTCCTTCCAGTCCCTCTGCAATGTCACTTATAAAGACATTAAAAAGGACTGGACCCAGTACTGAATCCTGCGGTACCCCACTAGTAACCCCTCTTTCTTCAGAGTGGACTCCATTTACAATTACCTTCTGTGTCCTGTTGTCCAGCCAATGTTTTACGCAGGCTACCACCCTGGGACCCACTCCCAGGCTGGTTAATTTGACTATTAATCTTTGTGTGGGACTGTATAATGCCTTACTAAAGTCTAGGTAGGCGTGTTCACAGCCCCCTCCCTGGTCTACTACTTTGGTCACCCAGTCAAAGAAATCAATTAGATTCATCTGACATGACCTTCCCACTGTGAACCCATGCTGCCTTGGGTCCTATGCCCCACTGGCCTCTAGGTACTCAACAATTCTTTCCTTCAGAAGCGATTCCATCACTTTCCCTACCAGAGAGGTCAAACTGACAGGTCTGTAGTTTCCTGCCTCTGTCTTGGTCCCACTTTTGTGAAGGGGAATCCCATCCGCCTTCCTCCAGTCCTCAGGTACCACACCATCCTCCCATGATTTGAATGAACCGGGTAATAAACCGGGAGTTCAACCATCTGATTTAAGGTGAACTCAGAAATCACCTTAGGAAGAAACTTAGGATTAGTACGCAGGACCGCCTGGGTCCCTGTGAAAAATCAAGTAAGGCTTCTTATGCATCAGGGCTTGAAGCTCGGAAATTTTACAAGCAGAAGTAATGGCAATTAAAAATAGCACTTTCCAGGAAAGGTAGCGCATGCACAGCTCATCGCTGGTTCAAAGTGAGGAAGAATACGTAATCTTCTCTAACACAAAATTCAAATCCCAATGTAGGGTTGGGTTACAAATGGGAGGTATGAGGTGGAGGATACCCTTCAAAAAGGTCTTGGAGACCTCCAACTGAGCCACAATTTTTCCTTCCACCGGCACGTGGTAGGTCGAGATGGCGACAAGTGAGCCTTAAGGGATGAATACAACAGACCCGAATCGAACAGGTGCAGGAGGTACTCCATAATCTGAGGGGCAGAGCAGGAAAAGGGTCCCCAACCTTTAGAAGCCGCCCAAATGGAAAAACGCTTCCATTTCATGGCATAGGTGGATCTGGTGGAGGGTTTCCTCGCTTCCACCAGGACCCAAGCGACTTTTTGGGAGATGCCGAAATGAGCTCTGATTATGTCTGAAGGAGCCACGCATGAAGGTGCAAGGTCCTGAGTCCTGGATGTACCAACCTGCCTTGATCCTGAGTCAACAGATCGTGTCTGAGAGGTAAAGGAATTGGGGGTTCCACTGACAGCTGCTGCATTAGCGGAAACAATATTAGGCTTGGCCAGAGAGGAGCTACCAGAATCATCCGAGCTCTCTCTGCCTGGAGCTTGAGAAGTACCCTCTTTAGAATGGGAAAGGGAGGGAAGGCATACAAGAACTTCCCTGTTCAACACAGTGACAATGCGTCGTGCCAGAAAGCTCCAGGCTCTGGAATGAGCAAGCAAAATCTGAGAAGTTTTGCGTTGGATGGGGAGGTGAACAGGTCGATGTCTGGGCGACCTCACTGCTGAAAAGGTGTCTGCTACCTCCTGACTTAATTCCCATTCGTGAGCGAGGGACGACGTCTGACTAAGACTGTCCACCAGAACGTTATGAATGCCATGAACATGCACAACTGTAAGAAACAGGTTGTGCTGGACTGCCTAATTCCACACCTTCATCGCTTCCCTGCATAGGGGGTACGACCGGGTGCCTTCCTGTTTGTTGATGTACCAGACAACCAACATATTGTCTGTCTGGATCAGCAGTGTTCCTCTCGCTAGGATGGTCTGAAAGGCCTGAAGGGCATAAAGAACTGCCCTCATCTCCAGAATACTGATGTGCAAGGACATCTCCATCTGGGACCATAAACACTAGGTTCGATGGTCCCCAGATGTGCTCCCCAACCCAGACAAGAAGCATCTGTGGTGAGGGTCCAAAGAGGAGGGGAACTTCGAAAGGGAAGTCCCTTGGATAGATTCAGAGGGTCTAGCCACCACAGTAGATCCCTCTTGACTGCACTGGAGACCAGAAGTGGATGGTCCAAGTCGTCCAAGTGTTGGTCCCACTGGACACGTAATGTCCACTGGGAGATCCACACATGCAGCCTGGCTAAAGGAACTGTGGAGACAGAGGATGCCATCAGGCAGGCCCAACAAGCGCAGCAATGCTCTGGTCGGAAGAGATCTGGACAAGATCACCAGGGTGACCTGCTCTCAAAGAGTCTCCACTCTGTCTGAGGGAAGAAAGGCTCTGCACTGGACCGTGTCCAAAACCACCCCTATAAACTGAAGGTTCTGAGAGGGGGTTAAAGATGACTTAGGGAGACTGACTGTGATCCCCAGTTGGGAAAAAAGGTCCAGAGTAACCGAGAGGGAGTCCAGAAGACTGTCCCTGGACGGAGCTGTCAGTAGCCAGTCATCCAGACAGGGGAACACCGCTATACCCTGACGGCATAAGGCCGTTGCCACCACCGCTAGGCACTTGGTAAAAACCCTGGGTGCCGAGGAAAGGCCAAAGAGGAGGGCTGTAAACTGGAAGTGCTCCCCCTGGAAACAAAACTACAGGAAGTGGCGGTGGCCCGGGAAGATCAGGATATACAGGTAAGTGTCCTGAATGTCCAGGGCACAGAGCCAATAGTCCTGCTGCAGAAGGGGCAGGAGGCTCTGAACAGTCAGCATGCGGAACCTCTTGTACTCGACAAAGAGGTTCAGACTGCTGAGGTCCAGGATTGGTCTGAGGTTGTCTGTCTTTTTTGGGACCAGGAAGAAGTGGGAGTAAAACCCCCTTCCTCTCTGAGACACAGGCATGGGTTCTATAGCTGCCTTTAGTTCCAGAGTCCTGATCTCTTCCTCGACCACAGGGGCTTGGTGCGTGGAGTTAGGCGAGCGACCGGGAGTCTGAGGGAAACTCCAGAAACTCTACCGTGTGCCCTTGAGATATGAGTTGAAGGACCCACGCATCTGTGGTGATGCCCTCCCACTCCTGGACATGAAGGGCTAATCTTACCCCCACTGGCTCCATGTTTTGAAGTGGAGGGGAGGAAAGACTGGACAAGTCAGGAGGCAGAGGGGCGAGGGGGCAAAGGCCCTCCCGCTGTTCTCTGGGATTTGGTGGCCGGTGGAGAGGAGAAACTAGAGCTCACGGCTCAACTTTTGGGCTGCTTCTTTGGAGCCGATTGCTTCCCTTGGTGCTTGAACTGGTGCTGAAAGGGCTGCTTCTTTTGGGTGACGGTCCTATACATGGAACGGACTGATCTGAGGGCCTGGCCACTGTCTTGGAGGCCCGTAATTATATCTTTAGTATCCCCTCCAAAGAGGGCCAATCCCCGAAAGGGAGCATCCTGAATGGCTGCCTGCACATATGTAGTCAATCCAGAAATGCGCAGCTAAGCGTGTCTCCTGAGGTTGACCGCAGTAGCAGAGGAGCGGGTCACCACATCCACTGAGTCATAGGTGGCCCGAAGAGCATGTCTGCAGGAGATTTTGGACAGACAAAGATCTTTAGGAATCTCCTCATTAAGATCCGAATCCTCCAGGGAAGAGATCTTGGTTTTGAGTTTAGCCAAGGTGTCCTTTTGAAATGACACCACTATGCACCATATAATTCAGGGAGCAAACGCACATGGCAGAAGAGTAAATCTTCTTCCTGAATTGCTCCAACTGCCTGGACTCCTTGTCTGGGGGACATGCTCATGTGCTTGGGGTTAGCCGAGCGATCATGAGCTGCAGTAATGACAATGGAGTCTGCCTTGGGGTGGGAGTCCAGGAAGGGGACGCCCTCGGGAGAGCGGTAGTTCCTGTCTGCCTTCTGGGGGACAGCAGGAATGGAGTGTGGCAGTTTCCAGATGGTGGCAGTAAGGTCCTCGTGCAGAGCTATTCAGGGAGGAACTGGTATGGGGAGGCAGCTTCTAGATACAAGTGCTCAGCTAAATGCTTCCTCATGGGTCCAGATCCCCAGTATTCCAAACGCTGGCATGTTGGATTATGAGGAGGAACTCGCTGAAAGAGGGGTCCTCTGGAGGAGACTTGGGAGACTCTTTGCCCTTGGGGGTTGGATAACTTGTCTGTAGAAGACTCAGACGTATCGTGATAAGAGTCAGGGGGCTCTTCACCTTCGGGACAGTCAAAATCCAGGAGGGTGACGTCCTGAGTGGTAGCTCCGAACACATACACTGTGAGAGAACTAGCCAGAGAAAACAAGGGTGGAGGTATTGCCACCAGACTAGGAAGTCTCCATTCCAGATCTGAGACTAGCTGGAACCTTGCGTCCTTCCACCAAGCCTGGATGAGGGATTGAAAGTCAGGCTGAGGAGGTGGTGGAGGAGGAGGCGGGTTGGCTGGGGGTGAGTAATAATGAGACCCCAAACCAAGATAGTGAGGGGGGTACGCCTGATAGTAAGGGTATCCCTGTTGATATCCAGGGAAATAGTCCTGGGAACAATGAGGCACAGACAGGCCCGACGGCAGAGGGAGGACTGCTTGATGTCTGGTTAAAACAGGAGGGCCGGATGGCAGGTCTTGGTCAAGAGGCCTGGACGGACCAGGATAAATACATGACATCCTGACAGTTGACATCGGGGGAACCATCGGAGTAGTTGACGAAAGGGGAGTAAACATCAGGACACCTGACGAAGGGTGAGCTGATGTCAGACCCAAAGAGGTCATACCCAGCGTAAGAGAGGCTGAACATTGGGCCCTGATGGAGGGAGCTGATGTGAAAGATCTGACAGTGCTCCTGATGTCAAAGGATGAGCAGCAGGTGGAAGGTGATCCGATGACAGGATAGCTGGTGAAGGAGAAGTATCCTGTGGGGATCTGAGGAACCACTGAAGGAGTGGGTGAAGAAAGAACCACTTCCAGGCATCCTTCTCTCTTCCTTTGCCCCAGACATAGGCTGTGGGGCAGGGGAAACCACCGGGGAGGTGGAGAGGAAGTCTCCCAGCTGGGGAGGGCTGACTTGAGGAAGCCAGTGTGCTCTGCCAGATGTCCAGTGTAATGGCGTGAGCCCCCAACTGGAGAGCAATGCCTGAGCGGTCATCAGAGGTGACTGACTGACTGGGCAAAACAGCGACTGGGCTGTGGAGAGTGAGACCCTCGACCGACTTATCGATCGAAGTCTAGCAGACTACTGGCTGCTGTTGAACGGAGTCCGATTTACCGACCACCAAGCGGGCCCCTGGAGGAGCCGGGGTCCGACTTACCAGCAAGGACCAGGCGTTCACCAGAGGAGCCAGCGGATGACTTACTGGTTGAAATAGGTTGAAAGACAGCAGAGGCACTGGAAGTTGTCCCTGAAGCTGCCTGGGTCACCACGAGGGTGGGCGGTGGGGAGAGGGCCTTGCTGGTCGAGGATCGGTCCTGGTCCTCTGCGCGCTCCTTTTCTCTGTGCCTCTCCTTGTCTTTTTTCTTCTTCTGTTTGTCTGATGAAAGGGAAGAAGCTGTGTCCTGAATTTTCTACATCTCCTTTTCAAGGGAAGCCATCCTGGACTTAAGGAGATGGGCCTCCAGAGCCTGCCATCGTCGTTTGCGGGTGGCCTGGTTGAACGGCTGGCAGTTAGGACACCCGCGGTGTCGTGGTCCGGGCCTAAACAGAAGAGGCAGAGACAATGGCCGTCTTTGTGTGGAATTTGCGCTCCACACTTGGAGCACTTCTTTGCCTTTGGAGGTGGAGCCAGAGAAGACAAAGTGCCGAAAACGGACTGGTATACGACGAAAAATAAAAAATGGAGATCAACGGAGCTGCAGTTTACCACGAGGTACTAGCGCATGTCGATGGCGAGTGCGGGGACCGCCCACTGTATAGGGTCACGCTGATGTCCGTCACGTGATGTCGGGTGGGCGGTCCCCTGCTAGACAATGCTGGAAAAGTTTGCTATGCGGTCCTGATGCCAGAGGGCACAGTCCTATATGTACTGACCTATTGCTGGAACCCTCTTGAAATTAGATGAAACAGTTCTTTAGATATATCCAGGAAAGGAAGAAGGGGGGATTGTTCCGCTCCTAGATGGGAGTAATTTAGTAGAGGAAGGTGGACAAAAGGCTGCCATATTAAACACCTTCTTCTGTTCACTGTTCACAAAAGAGCACAATGGTCCAATGCTCGACAGTGGCATTAAGGCAACCACTCTAAAAGCTCCAGGACAAAATGGACTGTATCCGAGGGTATTGAAGGAGCTTGCAAAGGAACTGGTGGGTCCCTTGGCTCATTTGTTTAACACATTACTGTGATCTGGGGTCGTGCTGGGTGACTGGAAAAGCATGGATGTGGTTCCTTTCCACAAGAGGGGGGGAGTAGGGAGGAGGCAAGAAACTATAGACCGGTCAGCCTCACATCAGTTCCTGCGAAACAATGGAGTCCCTAAACAAGCAGGACTTAGTAGAATACCTGGAGAAGAACAATCTTCAAGACAGTAGGCAGCATGGGTTTGCGGCGGGTAGGTCATACCAGATGACTCTGATTACATTTTTTGACTCGGTGACCAAAGAAGTGGACAGGGGCCACCCAGTGGACCCCCTGTATTTCTACTTCAGTAAAGCCTTCAATTCTGTGCCACACAGGCCACCTGTTGAAAAAATGGAGGATCTTGGAGCGGCCCCGAGAATAGTCAGGTGGGTGGGCAGTAGGCTAAAGGGAAGGAAGCAGAGAGTGGTGGTGAATGGGCAAGGTTGGGGAAGGGAGAAGTTACTAGCAGAGTGCCACAGGGATTGATCCTGGACATGGTCCTATTTAACGTGTTCATTAGCGATATAGGGAAGGCATCCAGGGTAGGCTGGCCCTATTTACAGATGACACCAAACTAAAGGGAATTGTAGACAGCACTGAGGCAACTGGGGACCTTCAGAAGGATCTACAGCAGCTTGAAAGACGGTCCAATGTCTGGCAACTAAAGTTCAATGCGAAAAAGTGCAAGGTGATGCACTTGGGGAAAGGTAACCCAAGGACAGAATACTGGCTAAACAGGGTCCAGATCTGCACCTTGCATGAAGAAAGGGATCTGGGAGTCATCATGTCGGACACTCTCAAGTAAGCTAGCCAGTGCAACAGCGCTTACAGCAAAGCCAGCAAAATGTTGGGCTGTATTTGGAGGAGTTTTGACAGTAGAAGCAGGGAGGTAATTCTGCCACTTTACAGGTCCCTGGTGACACCCCACCTGGAGTACTGCATCCAGTTTTGGAGTTCACACCAGAAGAAGGATAGGAACAGGCTGGAAACTGGGCAGAGAAGGGCAACTAAAATGATCCAAGGGCTACAGGAGTGCACCAAGGAACATTTGAAGGCTCTAGGCATGTACTTGTTGGAGACTAGGAGGGAGAGGTGGGCTCCCAGTGTGCCACAATAGTGGGGGTGGGGGGGGGCATGCTGACACGGGGATTGGGCACCCAGTTGTCAGCAAGAGATATGTTCAGGCTTGGGGGGCATGCCGACACGGGGACTGGGCAGCCCGCTGTCAGCAAAAGATAAGTTCACCAGGAAAGGTACACTGAGCAAACGAGTTGTTCGAAGTGCAGCCATGCCATTACTGTGCACCGTAATTAGCATGGCTGGAATGTGCCTGGTTGCCGGGAAAGGGTGGTGGGGTGGGAGAGAACTCCCACTGCAATGACTAAACTGTCAGAGATTGGAGTGGCAGATTTCTTTCAAGTCCGGTGCTCGCTCTGAAACTGCCATCATGGTCAGCTTCCCTGTTAATTGGTGGCTGAGGGACACACCCATTAAAGCGTCCCCTGCACTGGCCACAACACTGCCACGCCTCTGCAATGCTCTACTAACCTCAATATGTTTCTTGTGTGCTGTGCACGCAAGCAAACATAAAAATTACTCACTGTAGTAATACTGTTTCTTCCAAGGTGTCCTTTAGCATCAGTAACAGTATGCAGTAAGCTGGCTAGGTCTGTCTCGGAGGTGGAGTTTATGCTAATGAATAAAATGAATTAGCCAATCAGAAAAGAGAGGGTGTGCTGAGAGAAGCTTGCCCAGAGGGCACCATAATTTTTCCGAAGCTAGAATGGGAACATGCCCATGTTAAGTGTGAACCAACAGGATTTAAAAATCACGCAACACCCTGAACTTTGCTTTAAATGCAATTCAAAAGTTAAGGAACAAATCTGACCATAATGAAGAAGCAGAGTCCTCTTCGGTTAGGTTACTTGGGGAGAATGGTTGGGAGCTTACTGATGCTAAAGGACACCTTGGAAGAAACAATATTACTATGGTAAGTAATTTTTTTCCCACCCCAGGGGTCCTTTAGCATCAGTAAAGTATGCAGACTACAAAGCAGTGTAGTTGGGAGGCGGGTACAGAACCTACTTAGGGAAGAGACTCTGCAGGACTGCGCTACCAAATTTGGCATCAGGTCTGGACTGTAGATCCAGGCAATAATGCTTTGTGAGTGAGTGTGTGTACAGTCTTCCATGTGGCTGCTTTGCATAAATCAAGTAAGGGAATATCCCTTGCAGCTGCCACTGTGGCAGCAGTACCCCTGATAGAGTGGGCCCCGAGGCCTTCAGGGCGCTGTTTACCAGACTTGTCATAACAAAACTGAATACAAGAGACTATCCAATGAGAGATAGTTCTCTTAGTGGCTGGCCTTCCCCTACCTACCTCCCTCCCTCCTGATATGTGAGGAAAAGTTGGGTAGCCAATCCCCTAAACTGCTTGGTGTGTTCCAGGTAGTAAGACAGGGCTCTTTTCACATCCAACTATGGAGTCTCTGTTCTCCAGGAGTGGATTTTTCAGTGAAGAATACAGGAAGGGTAATGGACTGGTTCAGGTGGAATTCAAAGACCACCTTGGACAGAAATTTCCTGTTCATTCTGGACTCTACCTTATCCTTGTGAGGGATTATGTAGTTTGGCTCAGTACAGAGTGCCTGCAACTCTGAAATCCTTTTTGCAGAGGTGATGGCAACTAGAAAGACTGTTTCCCACGTGACATACTTTAAATGTATCATAGCCATGGGCTCGAAATGTGGCTCCATGAGCTTGGCAATGCAGAGGTTGAGATCCCAAGGGGCAACAGGTTCCCTAATTGGGGGCTGAAGATGGAGGAGGCGCTTAAAGAATTTATTGAAAACAGGCAATGAAATGATTGACTTGTCCTTACCTATGGAGAGGTAAGCAGAAATTGTGGCTAGGTGAAGTTTTAAGGATGAGGCTGTTAGGCCTGTAAATGAACCAAATAATCCAGAAGACTAGGCACTGAGGCTTTGAAGGGATTTATTTATTTCCTCCTGCACCAGAAAGAGTCTTTTCCACTTAGCTGCACAAGTTTTCTTGGTGCTAGGTTTTTTTGCCATCCTCAGGATTTCAAGGATCTATTCTGAATACTGAGTATCTAGGTACTCTAACTCCTCAACAGCCAAGCTTTGAGGTGAAGAGACTGCAGATTTGGATAGGTCACTCCTAGCTGTGGTAGAGTCAGAAGAGAGTGACTGAGAGGAAGCCGGATATGCTTGCTGTGCGACAGGGCTAGTAGGAGAGGATACCAAGGTTGCCTTGTCCAATCCGGTGCAATCAGTATCATTGTTGCTGATTGAGCCATCAGCTTCAGCAACACTCTGTGAATCAGACGAAATGGAAGGAAGGCATAAAGAAACTTGCCTGCCCAGTCCAGAGTTAAGGCATCTGCTGGGAGAGTCCCATGTGCTGGGGGCCTGCAGCAGTACAGAGGACGTTGATGGTTGAGGTGAGAGGCAAACAGATCTGTTTCTGGTGTGCTCCACCTCCTGAAGACTGTGGCAAGGACCTGTTTGTTCAGAGTCCATTCACTGTGCCCTTGGCTGATGCAGCACAGAGCATCTGCCAGGGTACTGTCCTTGCCTGGAAGGTGTATGGCTGAGAGGCTCACATCAAGAGAGTAAGCCAGAGACCAGATTCTCATTGCCTCTGTACAAGGACAGTGGACTTTGTGCCACTCTGCTTGTTTATTATGTAGAACACAGCAGTGGTGTTGTCCCTCCTGATTTGCACTGAATGACCTTTTACCTGAGGGGGAAAAGGCCTTTAGGGCAAGGTAGATGGCTCTGAGCTCCAGCAGGTTGATGTGGCTTGCAGATTCCTTGGGAGTCCAAGTGCCACTCACAGAGTGATTATCTAGATGAGCTCCCCATCCCAGAAGGGAGGCATCTGTAGTAATGATTTTTGTGGGAGTAGAAAGCTGGAAGAGGATTACCACCGACAGGTTGTCAGTTTCCTTCCATCAGTCCAGAGCTCGGAGTAAAGTTTTTGTGACTGGAACCAGCTTAGACAAGGAATGTCTTTTTTGGGACCCAGTGTGCCCGCAGGTGGTACTATATGTCCCTCATTTGGACTCTGACACCCGGGAACAACTGCTGTCATGGAGGCCATATGTCCCAGGAGCTTTAGAAAATGTCTGTCTGGCCTGGGCTGGCACAGGACAAAGGAATTTACAACCGACAGGAAAAGTACAGTAACGTAAGAACTTACCATGACAGCATCTTCGAGAGGAGCTCTTGCAACAGGCTACACCATAAGAACTATGCCGCCAAGCACTAGGACCCCACAGAAAAATTCTTAGCTAGCAGTTACCCAGGGAGGACCGCCCCCCGACATCGGACCTCCTCCGACGTCCACAAATGGTATAAAGGGGGCAGTCCCCGGCCACACCCCAGTTCTCCCGCCGGAGACCCAGCTGACAAATCATAGAGAACTGAGGTTAGTGGAATACCCCTCCTGGGGTAAGGAAAGAAAGGAGAAAAGGACATGGGGAGGGAGGGAAATAATGCCTGCTGCAAGATCTCCTCTTAAAGACCTACTGTTATGGTAAGTTCTTACGTAACTGTACTATCTTACTTCGAGTGGGAGCTCTTGCAGCAGGCTACACCATAAGGACTAAGTACCAAGCAGTACTAAAATGATCCCGGACAAACTGGAAGGTGCAAACCTGAGAAGCAGGAGGGGCTTCAAGACAACAGGCCTTGAAGTACCGCTAACCCAAACCCAGCTCTCCTACAGGAAGCAATGTCCAGGCTGTAGTGCTTCACAAAGGTGTGCACTGAGCTCCAAGTAGCTGCTGCTCAGATGTCTGCCGCAGAAACATTCCAAGATGCCGCAAAAGAGGCAGAAAGACCCCTGGTGGAATGACCCTTAACTGAGCCCGGTAAGGGTTTTTGTACATATTGTAGCAGAAAGTAATGCAATGAACTAGCCATCTGAACAGAGTCTGCCTTGCCACAGGTGCCCCCAGGGTTTTCGGGGCAAAGGAAACAAAAAGTTGGTTAAAGTATGGTTAACGTAGTACCTAAGCACTCTAAGTATATCCGGAGTCTGAAGGAGAGCCTCCCCTTGATTAGTATATTCCGGATAATAAACCAGAAGGTTGATGTCCTGATTAAGGGTAAATTGTGACACCACCTTAGGAAGGAACTTAAGATTGGTCCTCAAGGGCACCCTGTCCTTGTGGAAAATCAAATATGGCTCTCTAGCCATCAGAGCCAGCTTGAAAATCCTCAGAGCAGAGGTAACGGCAACTAAAAACAACAGTTTCCATGACAGAAAATGTAGCTCACAATCCACGGCCGGTTTGAAGGGAGGCAATGTAAGTTTTTCTAACAAAAACAAAAGATCCCAAGGAGGGATTGGGTTCCTAATGGAAGGTTTAAGATGAACCATTCCTCTCAAAAATGTTCGGCCCATAAGCTGGCCTATCGATGCAGTGGTTGGATTTCCAATTGCAATGCCGGCGACCTGGGTTCGGGAGTGAACTCGGGTCACTGGAGGGCTAGCAGGGGGAGAAGGTTTGAGCATCCCATGACTGCTCACCTTCTCCGGGGGGGGACCAAGGTCCTCAGTTTGCCTGACCCCGGGTGGAGGCTCGAGGTACAGCAAGTCCTGCAGTTGCAGGGGGGGCTGGTGGGAGCTGTGTGGTGGATGTCGGCATGTAGCACCTTGACGTCAGGGCGCACACCACACAATGGGAGAAAATGGGAGGAAAATGCACCACCAGAGCACGGCTAGATGGAGCACCAGTACTGACTCTCATTACAGCTGCATGCCTGATGGGGGACCCGACGAAATACAGAAGATATTGGAGCATCCGGGCCTTGCCCTATACCCGCCTGGGGGGTACAGCCACAGCTCCATGGGGGAACCCCCGGGATTCAGGTAAGGCAAGCTGTGGGGTAGTTCACAGCTGTCTCCCGAAGAAGCATAGCTCCGGGGTAGGGGGAGTGGAGGATAAACAGAGGAAGGGGGGAAAAAAATGTTCGGCCCAGATCTGTCTGCACAACACATTTGCCATCTACTGGCACATGATAGATGGAGATTACGGAACGGTGTACCCTGATGGAGGAATATCGGAGGCCCAAGTCTGACAGGGAGAGGAGATACTCGAAGACAGCATTCAGAGGGCACAGGAGAGGGTTCAGACCCCGACTGGAGACCCACAAGCAAAAGTGCTTCCATTTTATGGCATAGGTAGCCCTAGTGGAAGGTTTCCTAGCTGCAACCAAGACCTTGGCCACTCTGGGAGATACTTCAAAACATGCAGTAGCTATGTCTGCAGGTACCAGGCATGCAGATGTAGGGACTGGAGGTCTGGGTGAACCAGCCTGACCTGCTCTTGTGACGGTAAGCAGAAGGACAAGGGCAGGGGAATTGGAGGTTCCACCGTCAGCTGCTGCAACAGCAGGAACCATATCTGACGAGGCCAAAGCGGAGCTATGAGAATTATCTTCGCTCCTTCCGCTTGGAGTTTGAGCAGAACTCTTTATAGAAGAGGAAATGGAGGGAAGGCATACAGAAACCTCCCTGTCCAACAGAGGGACAATGTGTCTCGCCAGAAAACACCAGGCCCGTGATCAAATGAGCAGAAACTGAGCAGTTTTCTGTTGCATGGGGACACGGAGTGGTCCAGCTCTGGATGACCACATCTTTGGAAAAGGTCGTCCGCTACAGACTGCAGGAGTTCCCGTTCATGAGTCCTCGACTGAGAATGGCTTAAGGCGTCGGCTAAGGCGTTTTGGACCCCTGGAACATGCATCGCGGTGAGCAACAGGCCATGGTCTAGAGCCCAGAACCACACTCTCATGGCCTCCCGGCAAAGAGGATAGGAGTGAGTTCCCTCCTGCTTGTTGATGTAGTAAATGACCGACGTGTTGTCTGTCTGCACCAACAGGGGCATGGACGGAGATCCTGGAGAAATGCCTGTAGAGCACACAGAACTGCTCTCATCTCCAGAATACTGATGTGGAGGGTCAATTCTAGAGAAGACCATGAACCTTGAGTCTGATGATTCTGAAAATGAGCTCCCCAACCTAGCCCTAAGGCACTGATTGTGAGAACCTGTGAAGGGGCTTCTCTCTGAAAAGGGACTTCATTCTCCGGACTCTGTGAAGAAAGCCACCAAGAGAGCGTCTGTATAACTGCTTTGGAGATCAAGACTGGCTGGTTGAGATTGTCCTCCCTCTGATCTCATTATACTCTCGAGAGTCCACTGAGGGATTCTCATAAACAGACATGCTGAGGGAATGGTCACCATGGCTGCAGCCATATGGCCTAGGAGCTGGAGCATGGTCCGAGCTGAGACCCGGCGAGCAGCTGAAACTTTGTGGGTTTAAGAGTGAAGGCATACTGCCCTGTCTAGTGGGAGGAAGGCCTCTCCTTGCTCCATGTCTAGGATTGCCCCTATGTATTGTAATCACTAACATGGCTTCGGGAATGACTTGGCCATGTTTAGGGTGATCCCCAGGGAGCTGAACAGGCTGAAGGTGTCCTCTAAAGCCTCCAGAAGCAGATCCCTTGTGGTGACGGTCAGAAGCCAATCGTCGAGGTAGGGGTAAATGAAGCGTCCCTGCCTCCTTAGGGCCGCTGCCACCACCGCTAGGCACTTTATGAACATGCACGGTGCCGAGGAACAGCCGAAGGGCAAGGCCTGAAAATGGAAATGTCTTCCCTTAAAGGAGAACTTCAGGAACCTCTTTCGCGCTAGAAGCACCAGAATATGGAGGCAGGCATCTTGCATGTCCAGGGAGCAGAGCCAGTCCCCTTTATGCAACATGGGAAGAATGCCCGGCAAGGTGACCATCCTGAACCTCTTGTACTCTATGTAATTGTTCAAGAGGTTCAGGTCCAGAATTGGGAACAGATCCCCTGTCTTCTTGGGAACCAAGAAGAAACAGGAGTAGAACCCTTTCCCCCACTGTGGGGCTGGAACTGGTTCTTTTGCCTTCCTGTCTAGTAGGGAATGTACCTCCTCCCAAATGAGCTCTGCATGGAAGGGGGAGTAGGTTGTTTGGGCCGGGGGATTGTCCAGGGGCATTTGCAGAGATTCCAGCACGTGACCTCACTCTATCAACTGGAGGACCACCCACCGAAGTAAGGCGAGAACTGACCCCCTGCTACCTCTGCCCTGGACTCGGCAAGCGGTATGGTGTCGAGCAAGGAGTCAGGCATGGGATCCCAGGGTGGACAGGGAGACCTCGGAGGATTTGGTGTTCCTAGGTACCTGTGCTCCACCGGGTTGAGAGGGAGCTTTACAGCAAAAGTTGCCTCTCTGTTGCTGTCCTTTAGGCCTCTGCCCTCCCTGGCGATGAAACTGCCAACGCCTGTCAGGGGTCTGATCAGATCTGTACAATTGATGCACAGACTGGATCGCCTTTCCAGAGTCCTGGAGGTCCAAGATCATCTTCTCAATGTCTAGACCGAAAAGCATAGACCCATCGAATGGGGCATCAATGATGGCATCCTGAAGGTCCTGCCTAAATCCAGAAACCTGGAGCCAAGAGTACCTCCGCATACAAACCCCTGTGGCAGCTGCCCTGGTTGCCAAATTGTAGGATGACCTCAAGACGTGTTTGCCCACATCCAGATCAGACTGAAGCACATCTAAGAGCTCCGTTTTGTGGTCAGAATCAGGCTGTCTTTTTGTAAGCTCGATTGCCTTGTTCCAGAGGGATTTCTGGTACTGCACCATGTGTGCCAAAAAGTTGAGCGAACAAATGGTGCAGGTAGCCGAAGAGTAGACCTTCCTGCCGAACTGGTCCAGTCATTTGGATTCCTTGTCCAGCGGCTGGGAGCTCATGTGCCGGGGCTGTTTGCTCCTGCCGTGGGCAGCCGTCAGCATGACCAAGTCCAAGTCTGCCTTGGGCTGTTCCCCAAGGAATGGCTCATTCATTGGGGTATGATACAGCCTGTCCGCTTTCTTAGGTATAGCAGGGGCTGTCAAAGGGTGCCTCCAGGCTAGCCTGGTAGCGTCTTGAAAGGGAGCTACCAAGGGTGGGACAACTAAAGGTTTGGGCTCATTCATACCCAAGAAATGAACCAGCCTCTTTCCTTTCTTTCTTTCTGGATCAAGATCCTCAGTTTCCCACTGATTCAAAAACTGGATGTGACACATCACGTCCAAGAAAAGTACAGTTACGTAAGAACTTACTGTGACACTCTGCCCCTTGCTTATGATTATAGTATGATATATTTATAATAAATAACTGGTTTGTGTGTCTGAAATTTGGCTCACACAAGTTGGCAGATTTGGCCTGTAACTTCAAAGTGTCAGTAGCTGTAACCAGGAGGTAATTAAACAGATGAGGAGGAAAACAGTTAATTGAGACATCCTTCCAGAGACAGTTTATTGCCTGCTGCTGCTTTTGAAGTTGGAACTTAAATTCGAATTTTATGATGTTTCAAGAGAAGGGTAATTGGGCTAGTTCCTCTCCTTTTAGCAAATAGCTGAAGAGTCATAAAATACCTCAGATCTCACTGGTAGGAAATCAGCCAAGGGACATGACAGATGTGGGAATGTTAAGATCAAAGAGAAATGTTTAATTAAAGGATGCCATATTTAGGAAATGCATTTTTCTTCTGATGTACCATTAATTTTAAAATGCCTCCTGGTAGGAATTTATGTTTGTAAGAATTAATTCTAAAAGGAGGAGCTAGATGACTCACAAAGGGGGTGGGGAGATAGAGTTGAAAACGTATCATTGTTTCGGAAATGTGACATATCATCTTGGGCTCTGAAGAAACAAAGTTCTCTCTAACTAAATCAGCACTTACAAAAAGGTAATACTTAGCAAAGATCTAAAAGCATTGTGGTAGGAGTTTTGTTCTGTAATTTTCCCATTTTCTTTTGTGACTGTGAGCTCATGCTATTTGTTCTGTATTTTATTTTACCTATTTTACAATTTTTAGTAAATAATCTTTTTTTAAAATACTGCCTGGGTGTTGTCTCAGTTTCTTTTTGCATGTGAAGTACCTGTATTTTTAAGTCTGACAACTGTTTAAAAGGCTTGATGGTGTTACTAAGTTTGGAAAAGGATTGTACCGCAATCCCCGAAGAGGGTACATATCTGAGCCTATACATTGGATATGCTAGCACAAGGTTCACAGTTTGAAACCCCCCCCAGAACTTGAGGCTAACAGGTGATTCGGACCCAAAGCAGACAGGAGGGTTACCCTGTCTGTTACCTGTTCACACTATTGCGCACTGAGGTTGGCACTGTGGGAGCAGAGGGCCTGACCTTCGGAGTGCGTTTGTGACACTTACCATAACAGTAGATCTTCGAGAGGAGCTCTTGCAGCAGGTATTATCATCAGGACTAATGCCACCAGGCATTAGGACCCCATGGAAAAATCTTGTAGCTAGCAGTCTGAGGCAGGGGATCGCCCCTGACATTGGCTCTGCCCAACGTCAGACGCAGTATAAAGGGGGCGGTCCCCCGGCACCATCTCAGTTCTCCCTCTGGAGACCCGGCTGAAGTAAATGGAGAATCGAGCAGGATCTCCCCTATCCTAAAGAAAGGTAACAACAATAGTTCCTGGGGGATGGTGGGTGGGAAAGCCACCTGCTGCAAGAGCTCCTCTTGAAGATCTACTGTTACTGTAAGTTCTTACGCAACTGTACTAGCTGACTTCGAGGTGGAGCTCTTGCAGTAGGTATTACCATTAGGACCGAGTCCCAAGCAGTACCCAAAAATAGGCCCAGGTCTAACAGGAGGGGGAGAAGAATAAACAGCTGAAAAGCCTCACGAGAGTAGGCACTTAAGGACGGCTAGTCTGAATCCTGCTCTCCTCCTAGAAGCAATGTCCAGGCTATAATGCCTAATGAAGGTGTGGACTGTGCTCCAAGTTGTGGCAGCGCAGAGATCTGCCAAGGAAACATTCCTCAAAGAGGCAAAGGAGGTAGCCACAGGCCTGGTGGAGTGATGCTGGTAACAAAAAGAGAAGCAGTGTACTAACCAACAGGTTAGTGTTTGCTCGCTGACAGGAGCCCCTGTCTTTCTGTGAGCAAAGGAGAAGAACAACTGGTCCGTCTTTCTTAAGGAACTGGTCCTGTGAAGATAATAACGCAAAACTCTATGAACGGTAGGTGTAAAAATACATAGAGGGAGGAGACAGTAAGCATACAAAGCAACAGGAGAGGGGACACAAAATAAGTCAAGATGGGAGTGGTGCAGAGCAATGACTGTGGGTCGGCAGTGTTCCGGGAGACATTCTGGAGGCTGTGATGCTGCCCTATTTGCAGGCACCTCTCTGGTCTGAGGGAGGAGGTTGCACGTCTCCAGGCTGACCTGGCTAGGATTCATGAAACCTCTCCCCCCCCCCCCAGGGACCACCAGGGCAACCACCGCTACCTCAGAGGTTGCCAAGAAAGAGGAGAAGTTGGACCAAGGTGGACTCAGGGGGAGAGAGAGGGTGGTGGAAAAGAGGTGCTTCCCTCCAGCTGTACCTCTCCACAATTCATATGCTGTTTTGGTGAAGAGTGGTTCCTCTATGGAGGCACCTACAGTGCAGACCAAGGAGGATGCTGGGAACCTCCACAAAGGAGACCCACAGGAGGGTGGCACGAGACCCCACAGGGGAAGGAAACAACTCCTGGTGGGGGACTCAATCATTGGGGGGGAATAAGTGGGGGAGGATGGGGAAAGGGAGGTAAGGTGCCTGCCTGGTGCCACGGCTCAGAGGGACAGGAAGCGAATCCTCAGGATCGTGGGAGCAGCGACATAAGGGAGGAAGCTGGATGTCACTGTCCACCTAGGGACAAACGACCTGGCTGCGAATGGGATCAGAGCAGTGCAAGATGAGTTTGTAGAGTTGGGGAGGGGCCTTAGACAAGTAGCATGTACGGTAACCTTCTCGGAGGTGCTGCCTGTCTATGGCAAGAATGTTGCTAGGGTACTCCACACCATGGGATTCAATGAATGGTTGAACAACTGGTGGAACCTCAGGGTTTTGGCTTCACTGGGGACTGGGAACACTTTGGAGGGATGCAGGCCTCTACTGGCGCCACGGGTCTGCATCTGTCCGGGGCAGGATCTTGGTGATAGGTTTAAATGCTTCATTGGCAAGCATTTAAACTAGCAAAGGGGGGGAGGTACTGAAAATGAGAATGGAAATCCCAGCCTCCCCCCCAACAAAACACAGTAGTTTGAGAGGTAAACACCAAGGTAGAGAAGTCAGTAGGGAGCAGGACAGGGGTAAATGCAGAAAAAAGCAGTAACTACAGGGATAGGGCTAAAAGGGGTAAGGCCATCAAAAAATGGACGGTGATGAGTACCAATGCCCACAGTCTGTGTAACAAGCTCCCTGAACTAGTGGCCTTGATGGAAGAGGGATGCCTGGATATTGTGGCAGTCATAGAAACATGGTACACAGAGAACCATGACTGGGATGTCAACATACCAGAATACACAATCTAATGTCAACATACCAGAATACACAATCTACAGGAGGGACAGGGTGGGTAAAAGAGGAGGAGGAGGAGGAGGAGTAGCTCTCTATATAAGGGAAGGGAGTAAAGCAACAGAACTAAAGAGTAAACAGGAAGTTGATGAGTCGCTATGGGTCACCCTGGAGACAGGAAATGGCACCACAATCCACATGGGGTTTGTGTACAGACCCCCATCTCGGGAAGGAATGGACAAGGAAATGATAGAAGGCATCCTTAAAATGGTAGAAAAAGAGGAGATATTGTTGATGGGGGACCTGAATAAGCCAGATGTTAACTGGAGTACCTTAGCTGCAGGCACATTCAAGAGCAGGGTCATTCTTGATGCCCTACGGGGGCATGCCTCAGACAGCTAGTGCTGGAACCCACTCTGGAGGGAGCAATCTTAGACCTGGTGCTCTCAAATGGGGATGGAGAAAAGATCTCAGATTTAGAAGTAGGTAGCCATCTGGGAACAAGTGACCATCAAACAGTGTGGTTCACAATAAACACAGCCATTGAGTCAAGCCATACAAAAACAAGAGTATTGGACTTTAGGAGGGCTGACTTTGGGAAAATGAGAGAGTGCCTCAGAAAAGCGCTAGCAAATGGGCAAGAAGAAGGGGTGGAAGAACAAAGGGGAATAATCAAAACAGCCATCACACAGGCAACAAGCCTTTGTGTGAAGCAAATCAACAAAACAAAACGAAGGAAAAAAACACTATGGTTCTCGAAAGAGGTGAAAGAGAAGGTTAAGAAGAAAAGGATAGCATTCAGGAAATATAAGGAAACACAGAAGGAGCAGGACAGAGAACTTTATCAGTTAAAGCAGAAGGAGGCAGGGAAGGCAGTCAGAATAGCAAAGGCACAAACTGAGGAAAAGATAGCCAACTCTGTTAAGAAGGGGGATAAAACCTTTTATAGGCACATTAGAGAGCGAAGAAAGATCAAAGGAGGGATACAGAGACTTAATAAAAGGGATGGAATGTGGGCAGAGCATGACAGTGAAAAAGCAGGGATACTGAACAAATATGTCTGCTCAGTATTCACAACGGAAGAGGAGGGGGAGGTACCTAAACCAAACAAGAGAAACACTCTGGATAGGGGGGTCGATACCAGTCCACTGACAGAAGAAAGGGTTTTGAAAGACCTCTTGAAACTGAGGGTGGACAAAGCAATGGGGCCAGATGGGATTCATCCCAGAATTCTAAAAGAACTAAGAGTAGAACTAGTAACACAACTGACTACTCTCTTTAACAAATTATGGGAGGATGGGGTGTTACCTGAGGACTGGAGGAGGGCGGATGTGATTCCACTTCACAAAAGTGGGAGCAGGGCAGGGCAGAGGCAGGAAACTACAGACCAGTTAGTCTGACCTCAGTGGTAGGGAAAATGATGGAATCACTTCTGAACGAAAGAACTGTTGAGTACCTAGAGGCTAGTGGGGCACATGACCCAAGGCAGCATGGTTTCACAGCAGGAAGGTCATGTCAGACGAACCTAATAGATGTCTTTGACTGGGTGACCAAAGTAGTAGACAAGGGAGGGGCTGTGGAAATGGCCTACCTAGATTTTAGGAAGGCATTTCACACAGTCTCACACAAAAAATTAATATACAAGTTAGCCAGCCTTGGAGTGGGTCCCAAGGTGGCAGCCTGGATAAAAAACTGGCTGGACAACAGGACACAAACGGTAATGGTAAACAGAGTCCACAGTAAAGAAAGGAGGGTAACTAGTGTGGTACCGCAGGGTTCGGTACTGGGACCAGTCCTCTTTAATGTCTTTATAAGTGACATTAGAAAGCACCTGGAAGGAAAAGTATGTCTCTTTACAGATGACACAAAGATCTGCAACAGGGCTGATGCACAAGGTGGGGGTGGAAAGGATGAAAAGGGACTTGGCAAGGTTGGAGGAATGGTCAAATATATGGCAGATCAGATTCAATGCAAAGAAGTGCAAGGTAATGCACCTGGGAAACAAAAACCCAGGGGAAGAGTACACAATGGCGGGTGAGATAACAACAACAACAAAAATCGAAAGAGACCTAGGAGTAATTATATCAGATGACTTAAAGGTGGGCAAGCAATGAAAAAAGGTAGTAAGGAGGGCTGGGGGGATACTGGGATGCATAGGGAGAGGCATCAACAGTAGAAAACAGGAAGTTGTTATCCCTCTGTACAGACAGTTGGTGAGACCCCATCTGGAGTACTGCATGCAATTCTGGAGACCCCATCTCCGCAAAGACAGAGTGGAGGCTGTTCAGAGGAAGGCAACCAAAATGGTGCAGGGTCTGCACCAGAAGACATACGAGGAGAGACTAAAGCAGCTTAATATGTATACCCTTAAGGAAAGGAGGGAGAGGAGGGACATGATAGAAACTTTCAAGTATCTCAAGGGAATTAAAGTACAAGAGGGTAGCATCTTTCAGAAAATGAGATGTGCAAGAACGAGGGAGCACAATATGAAGATAGAGGAGGAATGGCTCAGAGGTAATGTTAGAAAGTATTTTTTCACAGAGAGGGTTGCAGATGCATGGAACAGCCTTCCTGAAGAAGTTGTGGAGTCGGGAACAGTGGGAGAATTCAAGAATGCATGGGACAGACATAAGGCAATTCTATTGGGTGGTAGAAGGAAGTAAGCTGTTGATTAACTAGAATCTGAAGCTCATCCATCAGGTAGGGAAATGGGCAGACTAGGTGGGCCAAGCGGTCCTTATCTGCCGTCAAATTCTGTGTTTCTATGAACATCCAGAGTATGCATCAAAGCTTCTCCTTTATTGGAGAACTCTGGAAAATAAACCAGAAGTTGGATGTCCTGGTTCAGCGTCATTTCAGACACCACTTTCTGCAAAAATTTGGGATTCATACGCAGGGCGGGCCACCCTGTCCCTATGAAAAACAAGATAAGGCTTCTTGCACATAAGGGCCTGAAGCTCAGAAACCCTTCGAGCTGAAGTAACAGCAACTAAAAATACCGCTTTCCATGAAAGAAAGCACAGCACGCTGGTTCAAAGGGAGGCAGAGTGAGCTTCTCGAGAACAAAGAGTAAATCCCAGGGAGGGACAGGATCCCTCCTGGGAGGTCTGATATGCAGGACACCACGCAGAAAGGTCTTGCACACATTAAGCTGTGCCAGAGTCTTCTCCCCATATGGCGCATGATATGCTGATAAAGCACACAGGTGTACCCTGATGGACGAATAGCTTAAGCCTAGGTCCAAGAGGTGGAGAAGGTGGTCTAGTACATGCTTGACCGGACAATCCAGGGGATCTAGGACATGTGCTGTTGCCCAAAGGCAGAAACGCTTCCACTTCATGGCATACATTGCCCTAGTGGAGGGTTTCCTCGATGCCACCAAAACCTCTGCCACCCTGCTTGACACTCCTAATCTCTCCTCCGCAGGAGCCAGGCGTGCAAGTGAAGAGACTGCAGAGCAGGATGGACTAGTATCCCCTGCTCTTGAGAGAGCAAGTGAGTGGAGAGGGGCAACTGCATTGGAGGCTCCGTGGTCAGTTGCTGCAGCAGCGGATACCAAATTTGTCGAGGCCAAAGAGGAGCCACCAAAATCATTCTGGCCTCCTCTGTCTGCAATTTGAGCAGAACTCTCTGAATGAGAGAGAAGGCATGTAGAAAACTCCCTGTCCAAGAGAGGGACACTGCGTCTCGCCAGAAAACACCAGGCCCTGGATCTAGTGAGCAAACATTTGGCAGTTTGGCGTTGCGTGGCTACGCAAATAGGTACAACTTCGCTATCTCTAATGACCAAAGAGGTCGTCTACGACTTCCTGGAGCAACTCCCATTCGTGACTCAGAGAACGAGAGCGACTTACTGTCAGTGAGAATGTTCTGCCCTCTGGGCACGTGCACAGCTGTGAGATCCAGAAGGTGTTCAACTGCCCAGTCCCAAACTCTCAAGGCCTCCCTGCAAAGGGGATATGACTGAGTGCCTCCTTGCTTGTTGATGTAGAAGACAACTGGAGTGTTGTTTGACTGCACCAAGAGAGGACCCTGGGAAACTTGGTCTTGAAACACCCGTAGGGTGTACAGAACGGCCCTCATTTCGAGAATGTTGATATGAAGAGGCCACTCTGTGGTGGACCAAGCCCCCCGGTCCTGTGGTCCCCTAGATGGGCCCCCAACCTATGTCTGAGGTGTCCATTGTCAAGGTCTCCGATGGGCACGGTCTCTGGAAAGAGACTCCTCTCTCGAGATGTGGAGGGCAAAGCCACCACTGGAGAGAATGACGGATAGCCGCCGAGACTCTAATCGGGTGATCCAAGTCGTTAGCCGCCTGGTCCTACTGGACCTTGAGGTGCCACTGCAGAACCCTCATGTTTATCTTGGCGAGAGGGACCGTAGCTATGGCCACAGCCATGTGGCTTAGAAGCTGAAGAATCACCCTCGCTGGGAGAGAGATTGCTGCCTGAACCCTGCACACCAGGTCCATCAGATGGCCTGCTCTCTCTCTAATGGCAAGAAGGCTTTGCCATGGGTAGTGTCCAGAATGGCCCCAATGTACTGCAGCCACTGGGAGGGCCAGGGTTGCAACTCTGGCCAATTTACAGTGATGCCCAGGGAGTGAAAAAGATCCTTCATTTACTCCAGGGCCACGTTCAACTGGCTTGCTGACTGAGCCAAAATAAGCCAGTCATCCAGCTAAGGGTAAACGAAGTGACCTTTCCTCCTCAAGATCGCCGCCACCACCACCAGGCACTTGGTGAAAACCCTGGGTGCTGATGAAAAGTCTGAAGGGCAAAACCCTGAACTGGTAGTGCTGGTCCAGAAACTGGAAGCTTAGAAACCTCCTGTGAGAACGCAGGACTCTGATAGGCATGTAAGCGTCCTGCACATGAAGGGAGCATAACCAGTCTCCCTGATGGAGCAGGGGTAACAGGCTTGCCAATGTAACCATCTGCAATCTCTGGTACTTAACAGACAGATTGAGTTGGCTGAGATTCAGAATGGGACAAAGATCCGAAGTTTTCATTGGAACCAAGAAGAAACGTGAATAGAAGCCTGTGCCCCACTGGGTCGGGGGGAATGGCTGAATGGCCTTCTTCTGGAGGAGGGACTGAATTTTGTCTGCCCGAAGCCAGGCATGAGCGGGTGGACAATGAAAAGGGGGGGTGGACTGCTGAGGTGATACTGTATCATTCTGTGAGGTGAAGGGAAAATCTCCCTCCTACTGTCTCGTTCTGCATGACCCAAGAATGAGTAGGGGTTTGGGCCTGGGGCCCTAGGAGCTTTGGGCTGCTTAGGGCCTAGGGTACTTAGAGGGACAGGGTGGCCGCGCCTCTTGAACCCTTTTCCTTGGGGCTGTTTGCTCCCTTGTCCCTGACATTTGTGAAAGGGACGATGTCGGGGACCTTGAGGTTCCGACTTGTACATTTTGTGCAACAGCCTTAGAAACATAGACTTTGACGGCAGATAAGGACCACTTGGCCCACCTAGTCTGCCCATTTCCCTACCTACAGGATATTGCAGATCCTAGTTAACCAACAGCCTATTTTTTCCTACCTCCCACAAAAATTGCCATATGTCTGTCCCATGCACTCTTGGATTCTCCCACAGTTTTAGACCCCACAACCTCCTCAGGAAGGCTGTTCCATGTGCCCACCACCCTTTCTGTGAAAAAATACTTCCTCACATTGCCCCTGAACCGCCCCCCCCATCTTCAAATTGTGTCCCCTTGTTCTTTCACATCTCTTTTTCTGAAAGATGCTACCCTCTTGGACTTTTGCCAGAGTCCTGCAGGCTCTTGACGAGTGACTCTACCTCCTGGCCAAACAATGGACTCTGGAAGGAGGCATCCAGTATAGAATCTTGAAGGTCAGGGTGAAAACCAGACACCTTGAGCCAGGACTGCTTCCTCAGACAAATTCCCGTTGCGGCTGCACGAGGAAGCCATGTCCACCGAGTCATACGAACAACGGAGGACGTGCTTGTCCACGTCCATTCCAGACTGGACATAAGCTAGAATTTTGTTTTTATTGTTCAAGTCTGCCAGGGTCTTAACAACTCCATAGTTTTCTCCCACAGGGATTGCTGGTAGGTAACCATGTGGGCAAGAAAATTCAGTGAACGGATGGAACCGGGTAGCTGAAGAAAAAACTTTTCTGCCCCAATAATCCAATTTCTTGGACTCCGGATCTGGGGCTGGGCGCTCACGTGCTTGAGCTGGCTGACACGTCCATGAGCGGCTGTAAGCACTACAGAATCTGTCTTAGGATGTTCTCCCAAGAAACGTTCCACCTTGGGGGGTTTATAGAGCCTGTCTGCCTTTCCTGGGAATGGCTGAAGTGGATGATGGCTTCTGCCATGTAAGTCTGGTGACATCTTGGAAAGGCTCCACCAGTGGGGGGATAACCAGAGGTTTTGGCTCTTTGGATCCCAGAAACTTGGTCAGCCGCTTTCGCTCTGGGTCCATTTCCTCGGTGTCCCACTCATAAATGGACTGAATGTGGTGCATGATGTCCAGGAATGAAGGGTCATTCCGGGAGGGGGGACCTGGGCAAGTTTCTGGGACTTGGAGAAGAGGAAGCAAGAGGGGCTTACAGCACAGTCATCTGAAGAGGTTGGACATCTGCTGGAGGAGCGGACAGGGGATGAGTACCTTCTCCTTTGTTTGCCCTGTGGATCTGGGTGGGGTTGGTCACCTCCATCCGGTTTATCAGGAGTTGGAGGGGGCCCCATAGGAGGCTCCCTAGGAGGTGGGTCGGAGGGTCTATATTGCAGGTCCCCTTTGACCGTATTCTACCAGGTGGAAAAAAGTGAGCCGATGTCCACCAGAGGAACTACAGGGGGCATGCCCCGTAATCTACAGGACCGGGCGCCTGCTGATCTTCAGGATCTAAGGCCCAGTCAGGGGATCTCTCTTGCCCTCGCCAGGCTGCTGCTCGACGTCTGTGTCCTTGGGGGACCCGGCATCCAGAGTAGGAGGGGGCTCATCAGGCAACCGCCCTTCAGAAGGTGGGGCAGGCATCCAAAATTCATCCGGCGACTGCCTCCAATCAGGCACTGGAACACGAGTCACCGAAGAGGGCGACTGGCTCTGGCGGCGGCTGGGGGCAGGCACACCTTGGCCAGAGGAGGAGGAGGAGGAGTGGGCGTCGATGGCAGATGGTCTCCTCTCACCTGTCAGAGTCGTCCAGTCGTTTGCGTTTGTTGGAAGACCCCCAGGCTTATGGCTGGAGTCCATATGGCTCTACCCGGCGAGCAGGCCAGCCTTCTGGACCGACCCAGTGGAAGATTTGTGGGGTCGGTGGGCCAGAAAAGGTTGTGCGGGCTAAAGCCAGGAGAAGACTGCTCCCTGTGCTTACATTGGGAGGAGGAGGGAGCCAACTTTGAAGATGTTCCTGCTGCTGTTAGAGGTGAAAGAAGGTGACTTTTGGCAGGACTCAGACCTGGCCCTATCTTTCTCCCTATGGTGGTGTTTCCCTCCCGAAGCCTTCTCTCTCTCTCTCTGGGTGGGAAGTCCTTGGCAGGAGAAAAAGAGCTGTGCTCCGAGGTCCTCTGCATAGCCGCCACCTTCTGCTCGAGGAGGTAGGCCTTAAAGGTGTTGGCTCTCCGAGTTCTGGTCTTCTGACTGAACTTCTTGCAATGTGAGCAGTCGGTGGGCCGATGGTCAGGGCCTAGGCAGATGAGGCAGGCCACGTGGCCATCCTTAGCTGGTGTCTGCTTCCTGCATGTACACTTAGACTTGCACCACGGTGGAGAGGGTGAAGACATGCAAGAATACTTTACTCTAATTTAAATATTCGATAAACTGGAAAAAATGGCAAAAAGCACAGTCGACTGCGATGAAAGGAGTCCGTGGAGCCGAACTAAGCGGATCAACAGCTGGAAAAGAACTGAGATGGCGCCGGTGACCACCCCCTTTATACTGGAGCTGACGTTGGGGGGTCCCCCGCCTCATACTGCTAGGTACAAGATTTTTCTGTGGGGTCCTAATGCCTGGTGGCATTAGTCCTAATGGTAATACCTGCTGCAAGAGCTCCACCTCGAAGTCAGATCATAGAAACACAGAAGTTGTCAGCAGACAGGGACCGTATGATCCATCAAGTCTACCCTTGGTTTCCTAACCCCCCTTCCTTACTTAGCTGCCTACTTGAATACCCCACATTGACTGTCCCATGCCCACTTGAATTCCCTCACCGTCTTGGCCCCCACCACCCCCTCCAGCAGGCTATTCCACGGTTCCACAACATGCTCTGTGAAGAATTTACTCATATTGCTCGTGAACTTTCCTCCCATAAGTCTAAGTTCATGCCCTCTAGTCCTGTTGTAGTCTTTTAGCTGAAAGAGGTTCTATACGTGCACCCTGTTGTTGCCTTTAAGGTATTTAAATGTTTCGATCATGTCCCCACGATTTCTGCGTTACTCTAGGGAGTATAATTTGAGGCCATCTAGTCTTGCCTTGTACAGTTTCTGATGCAAGCCTTGCACCACCTTTGTTGCTCTTCTCTGTACCGTCTCCAGCCTATCTATGTCCTTCTTGAGGTGTGGCCTCCAGAACTGGACACAGTACTCAAGGTGAGGCCTTACTAGGGACTGGTACAGTGTATGATTACTTCATGCCTTCTGCTTGTGATTCTCCTCCCTATGCATCCCAGGATGCCACTAGCTTTTAGTGCTGCCTTTTCACATTGTTTATTGACCTTGAGATCATCTGAAATGATCACCCCAAAGTCTCGCTCCTGCCTAGTAGCCACCAGCTGCTCTCCTCCTATTGAGTACAGTTTCTTGGGTTACGTTTTCCCAGGTGCATGACCGTGCATTTTTTGGCACTGAATTTCAATTTCCAGATCCTAGACCACTCCTCCAGTTTTCGGAGATCAGTTTCCATGCTATGCTGTTCCTCTGGTGTGTCCACCCTGTTGCCGATTTTGGTGTCATCTGCAAACAGGCACACCTTTCCCTTCAGTCCATCTGCAATGTCGCTGATAAATATGCTGAAGAGTATCGGTCCCAGAACTGAGCCCTGCGGGACCCTGCTAGTCACCTTCCCCCTTCTTTTTTTTTTTACGCTATGTTTTATGTTATACAAAACAAACATACAGTTGTTTTACAAGCACTGATTAAATGCCCTTTTACATTTATATCACCTTAGAAGGCGCCACCGCTCTTTAATACAAGCAGTATAAATTATCAAATGGTTTACAGATATGACACATGAGGGAAAACTAAAGGAGAGGTAGCAAATTGCTAGTCTTCTGTTTTTACATAGTATATCAATGCTGTAAAGGAGCCCATGAGCGGCCTGGAAATTATGTAAATATATTAAAATAAATGTAAATGTATCAAAGTCCTTCACCACACTAGGTGGTATTGGTATCCAGGCTTCAACTTAATAATGCACAAATACTGTGCAATCCTGCATTTTGATCAATCAATGTAAATAGATCCGGAGCTTACTCAACAAACTTAAAATTAAACAACCATTTAAACTGTATTTTAAACTATAATGAGGTTTAGGAGGAACTACTGAATAGTCCAAAAAGAACATGAAAGTCCTTAGCACTGTCCATATTTCAAAAGAGGAAACACTGAACAGTTCCTTGAAGATCTTGTTAGTTTTCAAATAAAGGGACCGTTATGTATTAACAGAGTACCTGTAGAGAGACAAGTCAGGCTACCTCCAGATCTGCAAAGTGAATTCAAGTCTCCTCATCCTCTGAGGATTGCTGGTCTGATTCGTTTTGCTGTCTGATAGGAATTGCATGTCTACGAGTCCATTTAAGGGCTTCAGCAGGCTCTGAGGAAAAAAACACCTTCCCACTTTGTACGATCCTCAATCGTGCTAGAAAGAGCACTCCATGGACAAAGTACAGTTACGTAAGAACTTACCCTAACAGTAGATCTTCGAGAGAGGCTCTTGCAGTAGGTAATTACATATAGGACTGATGCCGGCTGGTGGCAGGACCCCACGGAAAAATTTCTAGCTAGCAGTCCTTGGCGAGGGACCACCCCCACGTCAGGTGACCGGCATCATGCGACATCGGTATAAAGGGGCGGTCCCAGACACCCGCCTTCCAGTTCTTTCCCACCACAGGCCCGGAAGGCCCGGACGAGAGAGAAGCAGATGTTTCCATTCCTGGAAAAAGAGCTGAAAAAGCCTAGGGGGGTGGAGGGCGGGAAGGTATTTGACTGCAAGAGCCTCTCTCAAGATCTACTGTTACGAAAGTTCTTACGTGAATTGTACTATCTCACTTCAAGAGGGCTCTTGCAGTAGGTAATTACATATAGGACTGAATCCCAAGCAGTCTGGAACAAATAAAAGGCACTGGGAGGAGGAAACTACTCCTGAAAGTAGCAGTAGCCTTGCAGGCCTCAAGACAGGAGGCCTTGCAAAACTGCTAGCCCGGAGCCTGCTCTACGGCGAGAGGCAATGTCCAAACTGTAGTGTTTCGTAAAGGTATGGACGGAAGTCCAGGTGGCGGCAGTGCATATGGCTACAGCAGACACATTCTTGAAACAAGCTGCAGAGGCCGCTACTCCTCGTGTGGAGTGACCTCTGACCTGACCCGGAGGGTCTTGTTGTAATTTGCGTGCAACAGAAAGTGATGCAATGAGCTAACTACTGATAGGCATTGCTTGAAACAGCATTGCCTTCCTTTTGTGAGCAAAAGAGACGAACAACTGATCAGTCTTTCTGAGATCCTTCGTCCTGTCGGTGTAGTATCTCAGAATCCGTGAACATCCATGGTATGAATAAATATTCTCCTCGTTGAGTACTGCGTGAAAAGGCAGGTAACTCTATAGACTGATTTAAGGTAGACTCTGCTACCACTTTAGGTAGAAACTTAGGGTCTACGTAGAGCCACTCCGTTCTTTGTGAAAAATCAGGTGGGATTTTACACATAAGGGCCTGGAGCTCGGAAATTCTCTGAGCGGAAGTAATGGCCACCAAGAAGAGCATCTTCCACTAAAGAATCTTCAGATTCATGGAGGCCGAGGTTCAAGGGAGGAAGGGTAAGTTTCTGAGAACAAAGTTCAAGTCCTAAGGGGAGCAGGGGTTCAGACGGGGGCCTCTAGATGGAGGACTCCTCTAAGAAAGGTCTTAGAGACCTCTAATTGGGCAAATGCTTTATCTGCGAAAGGAACATGGTACGCTGAAATAGCGGCCATGTGCACTTTCAAGGAGGAATGACTGAGACCCAGGTCAAAGAGGTGACGTAAATATTCCAGCAGAACGGCCACTGAACAGCAGAAAGGCTCCACGTTCCTAGAGGTGGCCCAAATAGAAAATCTCTTCCATTTCATGGCATAAGTGGACCTAGTGGAGGGTTTCCTAGCCTCCACCAGAATCTCCGCCACCTTTGGAGAGACACCAAAGCGGGATTGAGCTAGGTCTGCAGGACCCATGCATGAAGTTGTAGGAACTTGAGTTCCAGATGGACCAGGGTCCCCTGATCCTGGGTCAGCAAACCTCGAGATAAAGGAAGAGGAAGAGGAGGAACCTCTGAGTATTGCTGTAGAAGAGAGAACCAGATTTGCCTGGGCCAGAAAGGCGTGATCAGAATCATTCTCGCTCCTTCTGTTGATAGTTTCTGCAACACACGAGAGACCAGAGGAATTGGGGGAAAGGCATAGACGAATCTGCCCTTCCAGCTTAGAGACAGAGTATCGTTCCAGAAAGCGCCTCGCTCTGAAACAAGCGAGCAAAAGTTGGGAAGTTTTGCGTTTTGGGAAGAGGCGAACAGGTCTATCTGTGGAGTCCCCCAAAGGTGGAAGATGTGATTTAGCACCTTTTGGTCCAATTCCCACTCGTGTGGCAGGGCAGAGGTGCGACTTAGCTTGTCTGCCAGAGTACTGTTGACTCCTGGAACATGAATCGCTGTGAGGTGAAGGTTGTGTTGAGTTGCCCAGTCCCAAACCCTCATTGCTTCCCTGCATAGAGGGTAGGATCGAGTCCCTCCCTGCTTGTTGATGTACCACACCACGCACATGTTGTCTGTCTGGATGGCTAGTGACCGGGAAGAATGTATTGGTGAAGGGCTTGGAGAGCATATAGTACTGCTCGAAGCTCGAGCACATTGATGTGGAGAGCTAGTTCCAATCTGGACCATAATCCCTGGGTTCGGTGAGGACCCAGATGGGCTCCCCAACCTTCGCCTGATGCATCTGTGGTCAGAGTCTGAGAGGGGGGAAGATGACAGAAGGGAACCCCCCCGAAATAGGTTCTCTCTAACCATCCACCACTGCAAGTCTCGTACCATCGGCGAGGAGATCAGAACTAGATGATCTAGGTCATCTACAAGTTGATCCCACTGGGAGCGAAGAGTCCACTGAGAGATCCTCATGTGGAGCCGAGCGCGGGGAACTGTCGGGATGGCGGCCACCATGAGCCCCAAGAGACGGAGAACCGTCCTCGCCGGAACCTTCCTGTGTTCTGATAGCAGGGAAATCTGTGACTGAAGAGAGGCCTTGTCCGGAGGCAGGAAGGCCTTGCTCACCGTCGTATCGAGGATAGCCCCGATAAACTGTAGTCTCTGGGAGGGATCCAGATGAGACTTGGAATGGTTGATGGTAATACCCAGGCAAGAAAACCTGCTGGGTGAGGGAGAGAAAATGCAGGAGCTCCTCCCTGGACGAGGCCGCCAGGAGCCAGTCGTCCAGGTAAGTGAACACCTGAACTCCCATCGTACGCAGGTGGGCCGCTACCACGGCCAGGCATTTGGTAAAAACTCGGGGTGCCAAGGAAAGACCAAACGGGAGTGCCCAGAACTGGTAATGGTCCCCCTGGAAAGCAAACCGAAGGTACTTGCGATGAGAGGGGCGAATGGGGATGTGCAGATATGCATCCTGCATATCCAGCGCACAAAGCCATTGACCCGGCCGAAGGAGGGGCAGAAGGGTCTGTAGGGAGAGCATCCTGAACTTTTTGTATTTCACGTAAAGGTTCAAGGAGCTGAGATAGAGAATGGGTCTGAGATCTCCGGTCCTCTTTGGGACCAGGAAGAAATGAGAATAGTAACCCGTCCCTTGAAGGTGAGGGGAAACGGGTTCTATGGCCTGCTTTGTGAGGAGGGCAGAGATTTCTTCCTGGACCAAAGGAAGATGGTCCCTTGCATAGGACGACTTCAGAGGGGGGGGTGGCGGGGCGGTTTCTGTAGAAACTCTATAGAGTGCCCTTCCGCTATAATCTGAAGCACCCATGAATCTGTTGTTATCCTCTCCCAACCCGGAAGGTGGAGGGAGAACCTCCCTCCTACCGGTTCCTCTGGTGTGCCCGGAGGCGGTGGGAGAGGGAGGAGTCAGGTGGTGTGTGGGGCAGCCGCCGCGGGCGACCGCTGCTTTTTCTGGCCGGGGCCTGGCAGCTGTGGGGCCCAACGCTTAGTGACCCGCCTTCCTTGGGTTTCGCTTGGGCCGACTGCGTCTGCGAAAAGGATGGCGCTGTGGGTGATGGGGATGGTACATGGAATCCACGGATTTTAGAGCCGTCCCCTTCTCCCGCAAGTCGGTGATGATGTCCTTGACATCACCGCCGAAAAGCACCGAACCCCTGAAAGGTGCTTCCTGGATCGCTGACTGCACCGCCAGGACCAAACCTGACACGCGGAGCCAGGCATGACGCCGAAGACTCACGGTGAAAGCGGAGCTCTGCCCGGCAGTGTCCACTGCATCGTATGTTGTCCGCAGAATGTGATGACTGGCCAAACGAGCAGAATGGACTAAATCAACTAACTCCTGCTTGACTTGAGAGTCAGGTAAGGAGTCAATCTTAGATTCCGCCTGGGTAAGGATGGCCTTCTAGTAATCCCCCATATGAGCAACATAATTCAGGGCCCGAATTCCCAGTGTGGAAGAGGCATAGATTTTTCTTCAATACTGGTCCAGGAGGCGAGATTCCTTATCCGGGGGAGACGAGCTTAGATGTTTGGGATGCGCTGACTGGCCGTGAGCGGTGCTAATCACGACCAAATCTGCACGAAGGTGAGAGTCCAAAAAATCTACATCCTCAGGAGCCTGGTATAGCCTGTTAGACTTCCTAGGAAGCGGGGCTAAAGCCGACGGTTGTTTCCAAATGGTGGAAACAAGGTGGGCGTGAGACTCAATCCAGGATGGCACTAAAGTAGAAGCTGTCAGGGGCAGGTCCAGATGTTCGGTGAGTTTGACCCACTGAGGATCTGGTACCAAGGAGTGCCACTGATGTACTTCCTGGATTTTTCTGAGTAACTCCATGAAGGAAGGGTACTTCGGAGGGGTCCTCGGCCGGGGCTCGGACGGAGAGTGAGGCTCGTCGTCTCTCTTGGAGCATCCGTCCGAGGAATCCGAGAGGGAAGAAGACGAATCAGAAGCAGAATAAGACTCCCGAACACGGCTAGGGGGAGGAACGGGTTCTTTGGGGGGGATCCCTGGACGCGTGTCCTGCACCTCTCGGGATCCAGAGGGAAGGGCTCTGGGTCCAGAGGTGGTGAGAAGTGTGCCGCCTCGGGTGTACTGCGGTGGCTCGCTGCTAAGGTGGCTCTCTATTTCCTTGGTGAGCTGAGCCTTTGGCCCCAGCTCCACCAGGAAGCCAGAGTCTCCTGCAGATCCACCGCCGGCCGAGGGGGTGGTGGAGGAGGAGGGGGAAAAGAATACGGGTTGTATCCGTAAGGCGAGTATCCGAAACCCGGCTGCGGGAAAACCGGTGCCGGGTATTGAGGCGTCAGGTACTGCGGCGCTGGATACTGTGGTCCCGGGTACGACGGCATTGGATAAGACGGCGGGTACCCAGGCGGCGGAGGAGCTGCTGGAGCACAGGGCCCAGAAGGTGGTCCCACGGGTGGGTCAACATTGAGAGGCCCGGGGGGAGCAGGGCCCGACAGAAGGGGAAAATCCCCCGCCGGCATCGGTAGGGCCGGGTTGGTGGGACCGGGGCCGGGCGCCAGATCCAGTTCCCAGGAGGAGGGTCTGACGGAGGTGGGAACATCCCACATCGCCTGGGATGGGGGGCCGCATCTGTCTTACGGGTCCCCATCGGAGGTGGGCCGAGGAGGGGCGTCCCGTCCCGAGGGGATGAGGTCGTGGCACCCTTGAAGGGTCAGGCGCCTTATCGACCTTCTTCCTGGCGGACGCCGGAGGAGCCGACGTACGACTTATGGGAGTAGCCTGCACCAGTAGGCCGTGAAGCCTGCGGCTGAACTGGGGGCGAGGCTCTTTGCCCGGAGGCACCCGCAAGGGCCCGAGCGTGAGCCAGACAGGCGGACGACGCCTCCAAAGCCTTGGAGGCTGCTCGCTGGACGGTCCTCTGAGGGATATAGACGGGCCGCGACGCAGGAGTCGCGGGCGCAGGAGCCTTCTCCCGTGCCTCTCCTTGTCCCGCTTACGATGTCCTTCCGAGTAGGATGCATGCCTGAGCTTCTTCAATTCTTTCTCCATCGAAGACATCTTTTCTTGAGAAGATGGGCTTCCAGGGACTGTTGGCGTCGTCTGCGGGTAGCCGCGTTGAAGTGAAGGCAATGCGGGCACTTGTCGACCGGGTGGTCGGGGCCTAGGCAGAAGAGGCAGAGGGAATGGCCGTCCTTGTGTGGCAGTTAGGCGCCGCACGAGTCGCACTTGTTTTTGTGCTCGGAGGGTGTAGGGGACGACATACACCAACGATGACCTGACGATAGGAGGGAAAAATACTTATAATTTTCGGTAAAACTGACGAAAGAGCAGGGCTGACTAAGCACGAACTGTACCGCGAGGTGCTACATGAGCTAACGGCGGGAAAGAACTGGAAGGCGGGCGTCTGGGACCGCCCCTTTATACCGACGCCGCAGGATGCCGGGTCATCTGACGTGGGGGTGGTCCGTCGCCAGGGACTGCTAGCTAGAAATGTTTCCATGGGGTCCTGTCGCCGCCCGGCGTCAGTCCTATATGTAATTACCTACTGCAAGAGCCCTCTCGAAGTAAGATCTGAAGCTTCACGGAGCATAGCTCTTACTCCATCGAAACGCTTGAGCTTCTGTCGAGTGGCATAGCTAATGTCTGGATACATATTTATCCAGTGACCATCAAAAAGAAACCCCCATTTTCTTTTCGCCATATTCAGGATGAAATCTCTCGTGGTTGCTCCATCTGTAACCAGGATAACTGCTCGAGGTGTGTCCTGTTCTTCCACATGCCCACGAGGTGTAACATTGTAGGCCTGAAGAAATTGGTGGGCCTTAAGTTGTGCATCTGATCCAAATTGCTGGGTAAGCCACTCTTGCAGAAATAACAAAAGGCTATCCCCTTCAGCTTCCTCTGGAATCCCGAGAATTCTTAGGTTGGGAGCCCTAATTTGATTCTCGAGGGTTTCAATACGTGCCTTCCAATGACTGCTCTCCTTCACAATGGTGGACACAGCACCCATTGCTACGTCAGCCTTCTTTGAAGCATCAAGGGCAGTGGTTCGAGTCCCTTCCATGGTAGTTTCCAGCGTGATGACCTGATTATTTTGCCCATTAAACTTGTCGAAAAGAACGGTTACCGACTTAATCAACTTCGTTAGCTTTGCCCCAATGGTTTGAAGAGTCTCCTCCTCCTCCTCCTCTATACCCCCGACGTTATCCTCTGGCCTGCACGAAGTGCAGAGCATTGTAGAAGCTGTCGGAGCATTTCTGGATTTTGCCCTGGCTCCGTGGTGCTGTTCTTTACGTGGATTTCCCATAACTTTCACAGGTATTTCCGATATCTGTTCCTCTGATTTTTGCTCCTGTCTAAGCAGTTTAGACTGCAATATTTGGCTGTTTGTTGAGACGAGCTGGCAAGAACGATCAAATATCTGCTATAATGCTCGGCTCCACAGCGCCCCCGCCCTCCCCTTCTGACAGAGTGCCATTCACTAATACTCTCTGAGTTCTCCCATGCAACCAGTTTCTGACCCAGTTCATTACCTTGGGCCCGACTCACAAGTTCTCCAGTTTTTTGACTAGTCTCCTGTGCGGAACAGAGTCAAAAGCTTTGCTGAAGTCCAGGTAAACCACATCCACTGCCCTACCCTGATCCACTGTTTTGGTGACCCAACTGAAAAAATCTACCAGATTTGTATGACAGGACCTCTCAGCTGTGAAACCATGTTGATTTTTGTCAAGCTGACCAGTTTGCTTCAAAAAAGCTTCGATTCCTTCCTTCAGCAGGGACTCCATCAATTTTCCCATGACTGACGTTAGACTAACTGGACAGCAGTTTCCTGGCTGTTCCTTGCTTCCACTCTTGTGGAATGGTACTACTGTTGCTCTCCTCCAATCCTCTGGCACCTCCTCACTGCTCAATGATTTGTTGAAGAGCACTCCTAAGGGGGCTGCCAGTTCTCTCCCAAGTTTTTTAAGTATTCTTGGGTGTATCCCATCTGGCCCCATAGCTTTGATCTACCTTTAACTCGTCTATTTCCTCTAGGACCCTTTCCTCTGTGAAGAGACCCGTGTCTATTCCTTTAATTGGACACTTTTTTATGCTTATTGTTGGTCCATTTCCATCTGCTTCCTGTGTGAAGACCGAGCAGAAGTACTCATTGAGTGCCTTTGTCTTCTCCCTGTCTTGCCCTGTGGGTTGTCCGTCCTTTTTTGTGGTTCTAACAATGCCCCCTTTGGTCTTCCTTTTTCCTCGTATGTACCTGTAGAAGATTTTGTTACCCTTTTTTACTTCCTGAGCTATCCTAACCTCTGTCTAAGCCTTTGCATTCATCACGTTTCCTGTCTCTTTTAGTTTCTGTTTGTATTCTGTTTTGTCCGCCTCGTTCCCTGACTCCTAGTACTTTCTGAAGGCCATGCGCGTCTCTTTCACCATGGTTGCCACCTCCTTGGAAAATCATAGTGGGTTTTTCCTCCTTTTGTTCATACTAACCTGACAGGCACACTGTGATGTGACCATGGATATTATATCCTTCAACCTTGTCCAACATTTCTCAATGCTCCCTTCTGTTGTATTACTAAAGTTGTCCCTCAGGCAGGCCTTAATTTTTGTGAAGTCTGCCCTCCTGAAGTCAAGGACCTTCAGTTTGGAGTGTGTGGAGTCTTCAGTCCTTTTTACCCTGAACCATACCGTGTTATGGTCACTGCTGCCCAGGTGGTTCCCGACTATGACACCCAGAACCATATCGTTATTTGTGAATATCGGATCTAGAATCGTGCTATCCCTTGTGGGTGATGTCACTAGTTGATTTAGGCCTGCTTCCTGTAGTGTGACTAGGAATTCCCTGCTTTTCTGGATGCCGGTGTGTGGGTACACCAGTCTATATCTGGCACTTTGAAATACCCCACCAGCACCACATCCCCTTTGCCTGACATCTGGAGGATGGTTTCCAGGATTTCCTTATCCCTGGCTTCCTCCTGATTTAGGGGTCTGTAGATTATTCCTACCTGAATGGGTTTCCGGCTACCGGCCCCAATTGTGATCCACAGATCCTCTGTTTCCCCTTGTGCCTGCTGCATTTCTGTAGCACTGATGGTATCCTTAACATAATAGCAACCCCCCCTCCCTTTTTCCCAGTCCTATCTCTCCTGAACAAGTTATACCCCGGGATAGTTACCTCCCAACTGTGATTGTTTGTGAACCATGTTTCGGTCACGGCAACCCAGTCTAGTCCTGCCTCAGCTACTGTGGCAGTAAGGTCAGTCATCTTGTTAGCCAGATTGCGTGCACTGAGGCATAGCACTGACCATTCTTGATTTGTCACTTTGTTTGTCATACCCCCCCCCGATCTTATTGTTTGTCCCTTTGCCTTTTATGTTTTTGTTTCCTCCTTTTCCTTTGGTCAGCTGCTGAGTCAGAAAGGGTTTCATGTTTCCTGCTATCTGCTTTTGCTATCCTGGAGTGTGCAGATATGGTTCTAGCTGGAGGGGGAAACACGGCAGGCTCTGTGTGTGCTTCTCCGACCTAGAGCTACCGTCATCTCCCCTCCCGCTAGTTTAAATGTCCCAAGTGGACATCAAATTGCTGGCCCAGCACCGACTCCCTCCTTAGTCAGGTGGAGGCCACCAAATTTGAAGAACTCCCTTTCCCAGAAGTTGCCCCAGTTTCCAACTAAGTGATGCCCCTTTGTGTGGCACCAGTCCCTGAGCCATGTGTTGAGCTCACCTTTCTCTTTCTCTCTGATTTTCTGCCTGTTCTTTCCCTTTTCCCAAACAGGCAGCATCTCAGAGAATTACATGCTGGATGACAATGAAACTAATTTCTTGCCGAGCTGCTCAACATGCTCCTTAACCTCGTCGACCAACTGACTGGCAAGGTCATTGGTCCCTAGGTGAACCAGGATGTTTGAGCCGACTTCTTCCCTCTTAACTACCTTGATTATGTGGTGAGTGTCCATCCAAGTGGATGCTCCTAGGAGACATCTGACCTGCACATCTACATGTTCGTTTTGTCTCAGGTGGGGTCTACACCACGAATCATGGAGTCCCCTACGATTATGAGATTTTGTTTATGATGTTGTTTTGCTATCCTGTTACATTTGGCTTTTTTTGTTTGGGAGAGTTGCCTGAGCACTGCCCCCTTTCCTGTAGCCAGTTGCCATCCCCTAGGCTTGGTTGTTCTCTGGGGGAGAGGTGTGCTGGTTTGGTGTCAGCAATGTGGAGGTGCACTCCTAAAAGAAAAAGTTCCCTGCAGGTGGTTACGCAGGAGGCTGATCTCACCCCATGCCTCATGGAGCTGAGCCCTGAGGTGACATATCTACCAGCATATGGGACAGCAGCCCTATCTCTGGGCGACATGATCATTGAAGAGTGCCCCACAGTGCTGGCAGCCAATGATATCCAAGTATGTGCTATGCCATTGGACAGAACAAAAGAGTACAAAATTAATCAAATTAAGAGGAAAATCTGTTGTCCTGAATTGAGGAAAGAGAAATACAGGTTACTCACCTGTAACAGGAGTTCTAGGAGTGGTATATGTTGTTCATCCACACTTGTTGGCAGGCACTTAGCCGCTTTAAGATGAACCAGAAAGTCTTCAAGCTGGCTCCTCCCACCCACCCGGGTGGTAAAACCCTCGACTCCGCCCCACGACGCCAGATCTAGCACGCTGGAAGCCAAGTTGCATGTCGAAGCCGGGGAGGTAGAGTGGGTCGTGTGGATGAAAAGCATATACCACTCCTAGAACTCCTGTTGCAGGTGAGTAACCTGTATTTCTAGGGACATGGATATGTTGTTCAATCCACACTTGTTGGCAGACTCCTAGCAGTTCTCCGGGAGCAGGGAGGCAAGGAGCACACCCCCTATACTTACTTGGGGAATGAGGACTGGAGAACTGAGGTCCCAAAACCAGCATCCCGGTGTGACACTAGGTCAATGTGGTAATGGGAAATAAAGGTGTGTGCTGACTTCCAGGTTGCAGCCCTGCAGATTTCCTGGATAGGGACGTCCCTAGAAGCAGCCACCGAAGCAGCGGTATGGCGGGTTGAATGAGCTCTTATCCCTTTGAGTGGCTTCATGCCTGCCAACCTATAGCAGAGATCTATGCAAAAGGTGACCCACCTGCTTATCATCTGCTTGGCTGCAGGTCTGCCAGGTGTGGCTTCAGCACAGGTGACAAACAGCTGGTGAACCTCTCCCCGAACTTCAGCCGTCCGCTCCTTATAGTAAGCAAACGCTCTTCTAGGGTCCAGAGTATGGAGCCTATATTCGGCTTCCGAGGTGTGACTGGGGTAGAACACCGGCAGAGTCAACACCTGATTGAGGCAAAACTCCGACACCACCTTCGGATGGAATTTCAGGTGGGGGCGAAGGACAACCCTGTCCCTGTGGCAGGCCAGATAAGGAGACTCGATGGAAAGCGCCTGGCGCTCTTCCATCCTTCTGGCTGATGTGATAGCCACCAAGAAGGTGGTCTTCCACGACAAGTGGGAGATATCGCACCTGTGCATCGGTTCGAATGGCTTGCCCAGGAGCTTAGCCAGTACCAGCAGTAGATCTCATGGAAGTGGAGGTTCTCGCACCAAAGGGGGTCTGTGGTCTAAGCCTTTGAAAAAGCGCCAGACCACCTTCTCCTGTGCCACCGACTGCTTGCTGGCCCGTGCCCAGTAAGCAGAGATGGCTGCCAGGTGCACCTTAAGGGTCGTCGACCGGAGCCCTAGCTGAGAAATGGACCACAGATGGTTCAAAATACTAGCCAACGGACAGGATGAAGGGTCCAACCCCTTGCCCTGACACCAAATGGAGAATCTCTTCCATTTAAAGGCATAGCATTTTCTGGTCGAGTCCTTACGGGATGCCTCAATGACGCTGAGGACCTCATTGGAAAGACCCGAGGCCAAGAACTCAAGCCACTCAGGAACCAGGCTGTCAAGTGCAGGGATTGAAGGGTCTGGATGGAGCACCTTCCCCTTGTTGACTGAGATCAGATCTGGGCGGGCTGGAAGCCGCCTCGGGAGCCTGGAGCTGAGGCTGAGGAGATCGGGATACCAGAACTGGTGAGGCCAGTCTGGAGCTACCAGAATCACCTGCACCTTGTCCCTCTTCACCTTGAGAAGCACCTTGTGGATCAAAGGAAATGGAGGGAAGGCATAGAATAGGCCCGGGGTCCACGGCCTCGAGAAAGCATTCCCCTGCAGTCAGCCCTGCTGAGGGGGGCAGGCATGAAACAGCCTCAGCTTCGCTTTCTCCTTAAAGGCGAACAGGTCCACCTGAGGGGTGCCCCAATGGGAGAACAGGTCTTGAACTACCTCCGGCAGGAGAGACCACTCGTGAGATGCAGTGCCTATCCAGCCGAGGGCATCGGCCAGACTGCTCGAGGCTCCTGCCACATGGATGGCGAGGGGATCCACCTCCAGGCTGATCCCGAGAGACCTAATGCAGAGAGTTTCCTTGCACAGAGGAAAGGAGTGCATCCTGCCCTGATGGTTCAGATAGTACATGGTCATGGTGTTGTCCGACTGGACCTGAACCACTTGACCCTGTACAAACGAAGCGAAGACAGTGAGGGCTATCCGTACCGCTTGAAAGCTCCAGCAGGTTGATGTGGCATCGGGACTCTTGAGGGGACCCGAGGCTGTTGGCCCTGAGCTCCCCCAGATGGGCACCCAACCTGTCGGTCGTAAGGATGACTGTCGGCTCGGAGTGGACAAACATGATACCTTCCTGCAGATGAACTGGGACGAGCCACCACTGCAAGCCATCCCACATCTTCTGGGTCACAGTTACTGGCTGGTCCAGAGGACCGGAGCGCTGAGACCACTGGCGGGCCAGCCCACATTGCAGGGGATGCATATGCCAGCGGGCCGAATGGACCACACTGGTGCAAGCTGCCATGAGACCCAGAAGGTGCAGGAAGTCCCGGGAAGGGCCCAATTGCCCAACCTGAAATGACTGGGCGAAGGAGGAAAGGACCTCATACCTGACCGCTGGGAGCCAGGCTCTGGCTCGAAGAGAGTCGAGCTCTGCCCCAATGAACCGAATCACCTGCGATGGCACGAGTTACAATTTGGCCTCGTTGATCAGGAGACCAAGTTGAGAGCAGACCTGGAGGGTCAGATCTCTGGACCACTCCACCTTCAACTTGGAGTGGGCTGCTATCAGCCAGTCATCCAGGTAAGGGTACATCCAGACCCCTCAGCACCGCAGGAATGCTGTCACCACTGCCAAGCATTTGGTGAAGACCCTGGGAGCTGAAGAAAGACCGCAGGGCATGGCCTGGAACTCATAAAGGGATCCCTCCACTCTCAAGTGGAGGAATCGCCGATGTGACGGTCGGATTGGGACATGAAAGAACGCATCCTGGAGATCCAGAGAACAAAGCCACACACCTAGTTCCAAGGATGGTATGATCTGAGCCAGAGTGACCATCCTGAAGGTGCGCGACCTTAGGAACTTGTTCAGGTCATGCAGATCGAGAAGGGGGCGCCAGCCCCCCATCTGTTTTGGGACCAGAAAGTACCTGGACACAAACCCTGGGCTTGGAGGAGGATCTGCCACCTTGCTGATCACCTCCTTTTGGAGGAGTAGAGCTATGTCAGCTCGACGAGCCAACAAAGAGGCTGCGGAACCGGTAGCCCCCCAAAAGGCGATGGCTCGAAAGGGACGGATCTGCTCGAATTCCAGAGGCAGACCTCTGCCGACCACTTGCAACACCCAACGGTCCGTGGTTATAGCGCCCCAGGTGGAAAGGAAGTGGCTGAGCCGTCCCTCCATGGGGGGACCCAGGGGAGGAGTGACGAGGTTGGGGGCAGCACCCCTCAACCCAGCACTGGGCAGGCTTGGAGGAAGGGCCGGCCGAGGAGCCACCTGGGCCTTTCCCTCCAAGCTTCCTGTTGGAGGAAGCAGGGCTGGCCTTGGAGCACCAAGCGTGAGGCCTGCTGGCCCCTGGCCATTGGTGCTGGCTAGCCCCACAAGAGGGGCGGAAGGGAGAAAGGGCTTACACTGTTGCTGGCGGCTTTTGTTCTTCCGGGCAAATGTGACCGAGTCCAAGGTGGCACTGGACTTCTTGATCCTCTGGAAGTGGCCCTCCACCCCGCGTCTGAACAAGTCGGTGCTCAAGAAGGGGACATCTGCCAGCCTGTGCTGGGTATCTGCCGTGAAGATAGAGGTCCGTAGCTAGGCTCTGCGGCGCATGGCTACTGCGGCCGCTACTGACCAGGCACAAGAGTCTCCCGATGTCCAGAGCAGTCTGGAGCTGTTGCTTGGCCACCACCCTTTCCTGATCCCGCACCTGCTTGACCGTCATTTGAAGGTCAGCCGGGAGATGAGGAAGCACCTCATCCAGGGAGCCCAAAAGGGCGTGTGAAAAGTGTGCCATCAGTAGAGCCGAGCTAGCCTGTCAAAGGCCTAAGGAGGCGGCAGCATAAACTTTGTGCCTGGAGTAGTCCAGCTTTTTGGACTCCTTGTCCGGGGGCTTCTCCATGTCCCTGGCGTTTCCGGAGTGCCTGAAAACGCTATCGGTTAGCAGCTCTTCAGCTGAGGGGTGCTCCGAAAAACCGGAGATGGAGCCGGTCAGGACTGCTTACCTGCGGGCCATCCTGGCCGAAGGCGCAGGACAGGAGGCAGGCTGCTGCCACAACTCCAAGGCCGGACCAACAATGGCCTCGGCCACAGGAAAGGCCTCGTGGGGGAATCCCCTTGGTCCAAAATCGCCATGAGGGGATATCTGGCCCATTTCTGCACAGGTTCGAGCTGCATCCCAGTAGACTCTGAGATGAGCCGAAGAATACCAAGGAACGAGTATGGGGTCTCGTCCACCAACAAACCCCCGGAGGATTCCAGGTCAAGGGGCCTGGAATACAGAGAGCAGTCGTCGCACTCTGAGGAGTCCGCGAACAGCTGCTGAGTTCCTGAGCCACCCTCCACTTGCCGAGGCCGATCGGGGGTGAGGGTGACCGACAACCTGTGGGGCAAGCCCTGACCCGACCGTGAATCCTTGACCGGGGCCCCAGTCTTCGGTTGTGGGGGCGGTGGTTCCACCACAATGGATGGAGCAGCTGGTTTCGGTCGAGCAATCTGTGCCGAGTTGGCTCCTTGACTAAGGAGCTGAGGGCGAGAGGTTGCTTTGTCCATTCGGGCGACACCCACTTAATTGCCAGGGAAGGCAATGAAGTCGGCTTATTGCCGGCCAATAAGAGCTATTGCCACATCATATCCTCATAGAGCCAAAGCAACTTGCGCCGGAACCTATCCTCCGAAGAGGATGATGAGGAAGAGCGGTGACGCCACTTTCCGTGAAGTCAGAACTGAGACCCCTGACATCGCCGGGACTTACCCGACACGGAAGAGGACTGAGACCGTCGGGGTTGCCGACGATGGGTCTTAGAAGGGGCAGGGGAAACTCTTTCATCCTCTGGTTCAGGTTCCTTGACTGGGGACTTCGGCTCAGGAGGCCGAAGCAAGTCCTTGGTAGGCACTGGGGGAACCGGTGAAAGAGGGTTGTTGGCCTCTCCAGTCAACAGCCTGTCTAACGGGTCGAGAAAAATCTCAACTGCATCGACAGGTGTTTCGGCCGGCTGACCTGATGGGGACACCGAAAAGCTAGCGGCCTTGATGCAACCTCGACCGAGGTTGATAAGGGATGGTCCAGGGAGCAAGATCTCTCCCGCTCCCCACGAATGTTGACAGTGGGACTTACCTTTCGATTCCTTCTTCTCCTTGACCAACTGAAGTGAGTCCCTGAGGGCCCTGCTCCCTTGGTGAAGAGGGACTGACAAAGCACCCAAAAGGAAGTAGTATAGGAGGAGCCCAAGGAGAGCAGGATAAACCCCGAAGAAGAAGAAGACGCGGCCTGGGCCGCCTCCTCCTCGAGGACAATTAACTGCTCCAGCTGCTCCACAGAGCCTGCAGCCGTGGACATTGCCCAATGGGCCTCCTTCGACACCACTGGCGGGAACTTTTTCAGGGCGCCCCAGTTGAAGTCAGGCAGTGCAGTCTTCAAGAACCGAGGCCGAAAAAGACTTGCAAAGATCGAAGGCCTGCGGATCGTGGCCAAGCTCAAGGCAGTAGATATATGTGGCGTGCGGGTCGGTCAGAGACATCTTCTGTCCGCAAGGGCAACGATGGAAACCGGGAGTAGATTTGGAATCTACTGCAGCCGCGAAGGAAAAAGACTTAAGTCTTGTGAATTTCAACACGATTTTTGGTAAAACCGAAGGTTTAGGATCTAGGCCTAGAGACATGAGAGTGCTAAGGAGGGAACCTGAGCTTCCAAGCAGTAAGGAAGATCTGGCATCATGGGGTGGAGCTGAGGGTTTTACCACCCGGGTAGGTGGGAGGAGCTTGAAGACTTTCCGGTTCATCTTAAAGCGGTGAGGTACCTGCCAACAAGTGTGGATTGAACAACATATCCACGTCCCTAGAACCAGTAGAAACGTAAAACTTTTTTTTTTTTTTTTTTATTATTGTTTACTGAGATCCCTCCCCTTCCTGTTCCTTACACAGAAAATAGGGGATAGGACACAGCCCTATATACTGTAAGTACTGGGTGAAGATCAGTGACGCTCAGCAGACAGGATAGGAGCTGAATCTCACTTGACATATGCCTCCTAGGGTTGCCCTCAGTGTCTGAGCTGTTGCTTCCGGTTGTGTCTGGCTGAGAATTTTCTATAAGCCGACCACTATTTCAATAGTGGGTACAGCAGTTGGTGCAGATCAGTAAACAATAAGGCTAGAGGCTGGACCGCTCTTGGCGTAAGCCTCCTAGAGGTGCCCTTTGTGTCTGAGCTGTTGCTTCCAGCTGAGAGCTTTCTATTAGCTGACCACCATTTCAGCAGTACAAATGCTGATTTACATACAGCAGCCAGGAATTCTGGGTAAGTGTTCCAACAGCTCCTTATGCTGAGACAGTAGATGCTGGCTGGCTCTGAGCAGAGCGAGCGAGGAGAGAAGCTGCCTCAGAGGAGAAAGGAGCCCGGACTGTGCACTCCAAGGAGGATTCAGGTAGAACTGCTGTCAAGGAATCCCTGCTTCTGTACCTGTTGGAGTCTGCCTTCCCTCTGTGGCTGGTCTCTCTCTCTCCCAGTTGGTGAAGATCAGTGACGCTCAGCAGACAGTAAGGCTAGGGGCTGAACCGCACTTGACATATGCCTCCTAAGTTTGCCCTTTGTGTCTGAGCTGTTGCTTCTGGCTGAGAGCTTTCTATTAGCTGAGCACTATTTCAGTAGTGGGTACAGCTGATTTACATACCACAGCCAGGAATTCTGGGTAAGTGTTCCAACAGCTCCTTATGCTGGACAGCAGAAGCTGGCTGGGTCTACGATGAGCAAGTGAGGAGAGAAGCTGCCTCAGCAGAGAAAGGAGCCCAGATTGTGCACTCCAAGGAGGATTCAGGTAGAACTGCTGTCAAAGAATCCTTGCTTCTGCACCTGTCAGAGTCTGCCTTCCCTTGGTGAGTGGTCTCTCTCCCAGTTGGTGAAGATCAGTGAAGCTCAGCAGACAGTAAGGCTAGGGGCTGAACTTCACTTGGTGTATGCCTCCTAAGGTTACCTTTTGTGTTTGTGTCGGTGGGATCATCCGTGGGGAGCAGGCTGAATCTCCTGGAGGGTCAGGGTGGTGGGAAGGAGAGGAAAACTCCCCTGAGGATCTGGAAGAGACAGAAGAGTTAGAGTCAGATGATCTAGAGGAAGATCTGGAGCAGGAATGCTAGTGCCTCCCCCTATAATGCCTGGAGGATGATCTAGAATGATGACTGCGTCATTCGGAATCCCTGTCATCTGATTGGGTGAGAGACCTGTCCCTGGAAGCGCAGACCATGGGGGCCGCTTACGAGAGACTGAGGAAGGCTGTGGCATTGGAACCTGGGGTTCCTTGGGGATGATGTCTTTTTTGTCCGTTTCCCACCAGGAACTGAAAAGGTCTTTGACTTCAGACAAAGAGACCATGGCTGCGGCCGATGGGCCTGGCAACTCAGACCTGTCGTTGGGCTTTCCAAGCGATGGATATGACAGCTTGTCGGGAACCGGTGTATGCTCTGGTGATTTGGGTTTCTTCAGCGTCTGGTCCTGGGTTGGCGCCGGAGGTGACAGCAGGTCGACTGGCTGACCTGACATCCGACCGCCCATCATCAGCGGGTTGGTCGTCGGGGTAGACATCTCCTTGGCTGGCGGCTGCATCCCTTCTGGTAGAGGCTTAGGGGGTACAGGCGGCAGGGAAGACCCTGAAGGTGAGGACGTCGGGCTGAAGTGCCGGGAGTCTGACACCCAATGCTTTGGACAGCTGGCGTCAGGGTGAGACTCCAGTTCCGTACGCCAATTCCTGTTGTCAGGTCCAGCAGGATGATCAGACGATGAGAAGAAAGCCTTCGCCTGAAGAAGGGTGGCATGATGGCTGTCACCCGCCCCTTTGACGGCAGAATCCCTGGATTTAGACATGGAGGTATGGCTGTAGGATCTAAGACTAAGGGAGGGGGCCGAAGACCCATGCTCTGAAGAAACACCACCTGACGTACGCACCAACGCCGGGGGTTTCAAGGCCGGCAACCCAGAGGAAACCTGGGTTGGCAGGGGAGCAGAGTCTGACCTCCTGCGGGAGGAAGGACTGGAACTGGCCGTTTTCCTGTGCGAAGACCTGGATTGGGAGTCTGAACGGGTGTCCTTCTTGTGATGGTGGCGTTTTCCACTGGACATTTTCTCCTTCGATTTGTGAGAAGTCCCAGACCCCAAAGGAGGCGGGATACTAGGCCTGTCAAGGTCTTTTGCATAGTGGCCAGCTGCTGTTCTAGAAGACAGATCTTCAGTCAATGGATGCGAGTCCGGTGGTTGAAACTTTTACAGTGTGGGCAGAAGCTGGCATTGTGGTCGGGCCCCAAGCAGATGAGGCAGGCTAAGTGACCGTCTCGGGCCAGGATTTGCTTCCCGCATGCACACTTAGATTGCTGGTCCCTGACTGGAGGATGACGGAGAAGACATGCACTGTATAATCGCTAGACTAAACGATAAGAAAGTTTGTAGAAATACTTGCGAAAAATGGTGGTCAACTGTTAGCAGTAGGCATCAGTTGAGCTAATGTGAAGGGGTCGATGGTGGGAAAAGAACTGGGGTGTGTCCAGGGACTGCCCCCTTTATATCATTGGTGGACGTCGGAGGTGGTCTGATGTCAGGGGCAGTTGCTGCTGGGTACTGCTAGCTAAGAATGTTTCCCATGGGGTCCTAGTGCCTGGAGGCATAGTCCTTATGGTGTAGCCTGCTGCAAGAGCTCCCACTTGAAGTAAGATTTTTGGATCCTGTCTGCTGGACGAAAGGCCTTGCTGTGTATCAAGCTCTGCTCCTATAAAAGCGAGGAGCTGTGGAATTTCTATTCGTTGATGAGGAAGCCTAGAGACTGCAGAGTCCTTTGTGTAACTGAGAGCCTCTCTGACTTGATGAGGGGTCTTGCCCACTAGAAGCCAGTTGTCTTAGTATAGGTAGACTGCAATGCCATTTCCTGAGATAAGCTGAAATAGCAGCTAGGCACTTGCTGAATACTCTTGGGGCTGATGTTAGGCCAAAAGGCATGTCTGCAAACAGGTAATTCCCTGATGGCAGCCTGAACCTTAGAAACTTTCTATAGGACTGCCTTATTGGAATGTGGAATTAGGCATCCTTTAAGTCCTGGGAGACTAGCAGTCTCCCTGCTGCAGGGAATGAGAGTGACCATTTTGAATTTTGGTTTCAGTAAGTGCCTGTTTAAATACCCGAGGTCGCGAATAGTTCCCCACTCCCCATCTTTCTTTTCTGTGAGAGAAGTATCTGGAGTAGAGGCCTTTTCCCATCTGGGAAGATGGTACCCTCTCCACCACTTTTGCTGATAGCAAATTCTTTATCTCCTACTCCAGTAAGAATCTTTCTGTAGGAGTTAGGGGTTTTGATAACAAGGGACCCCTGAGAGATGGAAATTATTTGAACTGCAGGGATAGGCCCTCCTCCACTACCTCCAGAACCCACTTGTCTGTGGTTATGTGGTTCCAAAATTGGAGGTAGTGGGACAGCCTGCGCCCTACTGGCGGAGGGGAGGTGACCTGGTTGCTGAAGTCAGGGATTAGACTCAGTAGATGGTGTAGGAGTGGCGGCTGCTCTCCTCTGGCCCCTCCTGCCTCTTCCTCTGTAGAAGCCTCTCATATGAGAGTAATCGATGGGCACTGGCATAGGGAAAAATGCCCTAGAATAGAATCCTCTGCCTCTATTTCCCCTGTACTGGGTCTTTTGAGAAGTAGCAGCTTTTTCTTTAGCAGCACTGCTCTCATAGGTGGTCTTATACTCATCCACCTTCTTCATATATGCTTCAGTCCTATCCCCAAAAAGGGAGTTATTTTCACAGGGGAAGTCCATAGCTTTGGACTGGGTATCCTGTGTTAAATTTGTGGTTCTTAATCAGGCCAGGCATCTAAGGGAAATGGCTTGAGCCATGACTCTGGTAGCTGCATCATTATTGTCCACACCCATGTGAAACTGGTACTTAGTGGTCTCTAGTCCAGTTTTCACTGTTTCAACAATGTCCTGTACCATCTTATTTGATTTTTGGTTCAAGATGGCCAGAACGGAATTCCATGGCGCCTTCTGGTATTTGGCACAGTATGCCAAATAGGGGGAAAGGCACAAAAGTAAAAAGAAAAGAGGTGTGAATGAGCTTGGTACATCCAGCAGACCAGACCCGAGTCTGATTCTCACAACCTCTACTAACATACTGCGTGACTCTGAGCAAGTCAGTTCACCTCCCAGGTCACCCCTGAAAACAGGCACTTGTGCCTAGTGGGCCTTACCCGGTTACCAAAGACTTAAAAAAAAAAAAAAAGAAGCTGTGGTGTAAGATTTCTTAGCCACAGAGTCCAGTCTTCTGGACTCTTTCTCAGGAGGCTGAGAGGATAGTGGGACTTTAGCTTTGTCACATGCTGCAGCCTGCACTACCCCCTAATGGTTTGGGTGAACATACAGAAATTCAGCATCCTGTCTTGCAAGCTGATATTTTCTGTCAATTTTCTTGTCTATGCCAGGCAGAGAAGTAGGGATCTGGAGTAGCTTCATGGTTGTTTTCCTGAGTGATTTGTCAATAGGCAGCACTACCTTTTTTGGAGGTGGAAGACCCATCCATCTCTCTGTTGTCATCATCCTCCTCCTCCTCATCCTCAGTGGACTCCTTTGTATGGAGGTCCAAGGTATTGCAGTTGAAAAGTAACTAGAGAGGAAAAATCCTCTTGGCCACTATGAGAAGTACCAAACTCCTGGTCTGGTGAAACATCAGGTTCCAAGGGCTGGCCTTCTAACTCTTCGTCGTCATCATCACCATCTAGTGTACCATAACAGATGTGGTAGTTAGTACTGGATTACAACAACTTGTTACTGAACCCATTTGAGGTCCTAATATTTTGGATCTATTATTTACTAACATAGAGCAACAAATTAGCAATTTACAAATTTGGGATCCACTTGGGACCAGTGATCATTCATCTATTCTTTTTGAAATTCAACAGTTTAAAACTACACAAAGGAAGTTATACTGTACAAAATATTATAATAAAGCAAATTTTTCTAAAATCAATGAATACTTACAAAACAAACTGGGAATCTAATCTTCTTAATTGTACAACACAACACGCTTGGGACTTTTTTAAAAACATTGTACGTTATTTGGAAAATACCTTTATTCCATCTAAGAGGAAATTTAATAAAGGAAAAACTCGCCCTTGGTTCAACAAGACATATTATGCTCACTGGTTATACAGTATAAAATTAAACAATCAAACAAACAAAAATCAGATTAAAATAAAAATTAAACATTTTAGGAAACTTAAGAATAGTTCTGTTCCATTTAAAACTACTCTATTACACAAATAAAGACTATCTGTGAAAAACTAAAAAAATTCTTATAATTGGCAAAAAATAAGCTAGAATTTAAACTAGCTCACACAAAAGACTGTCACAAATATCTTTTCTCTTATATAAATAGTAAAAAGGTGTATCAAGGACCATTGGTCCATTATAACCAATGGCTCTTCTCTATCCGATATAGAAACCTCGAATCTCTTTAATAAGTACTTTGTTCTGTCTTCTCTCAAAAATCACCTATTAGTACATTTAAAGTTCACCACGTAGATTATCATAGGGTCTATCCAACTGACATTATACAGGCTATCAAAAAACTAAAAAAAAAAAATACTAGTCCGGGCCCAGACAGTATTCATCCATGGTTTCTGATCGAAACCTCTATAAATATTTCTATACCTTTGTCAATTATCTTCAACAAATCCTTACAAGGAAGCATTCTACCAAATGATTGGTGTTCAGCAACAGTTACTCCCATATTTCAAAAAGGCAATAGAGGTTCTGTGCAAAATTATTGTCCAATTAGCCTGACCTCAGTGGCTGGTAAATTAATGGAACGAGTAATGAAGTCTCTAATAGATCAAGATTGTAAAAAATTAGGAATTTATGATTCAAATCAGCATGGGTTTACTCCCAAGTATTCCTGCACCACCAATCTGATATCTTTTTACAATAATATAAGTACTCTACTAGATGTGGGTATCCCTACTGATGTAATTCTTTTGGACTTTAGTAGAGCTTTCGATAAAGTCTCACATGAAAAACTCATTACTAAAATGCACAATCTAGGTTTGTCACCTGATATTGTCAACTGGACTTTAAACTGGTTGACAAATCGTTCTCAGAGAGTCAGAATTAATGATATCTTGTCTGATTTGGGTAGTGTGACAAGTGGTGTACCACAGGGCTCGGTCTTGGGACCAACATTGTTTAATCTCTTTATCAGTGATTTACAAACAGGGCCAAATAACTTCATGGTTAAATTTGCAGATGATACTAAATTGGGGCAAGGTTAATAATCAAGAAAATATTTCTGCATTAAAGAAGGATTTGGAAAATGAACACTTCAGGCAAATGAAAATCATATGCAGTTTAATCAAGACAAATGTTTAGTAGTGCATTTCGTAAATAATCCAAAAACAATATATTATATAAATGGACTACCACTTCACTCATCAAATTGTGAAAATGATTTAGGATATATGTTAATAATAAACTTACATCAAATGATCACTGTGTTAGAACTGCTTGCATGACCAACAGACTTTGAGGCAAATAAATACACTTTGTTAATCGCACTGAACAATGCCTTATTCCATTGTATAGGGCATACATTAGACCGTATTCTAGACTATGGCTCCCTTTCTGGAATCCAAACCAAAAAAAAAGACACACCAATTTTTGAACAGGTTCAAAAGAGAGTAACTAGAATGATTCCAAGATTAACAAACTTGGATTATCAGAACAGATTAAAAGCTACTGGTCTCTTTCTTCAAACTAGAAGATTAAGAGGTGATATGCTTATTGTTTTTAATTTAATAAATTCGCCAGATCTAATGGAAAAATGTGGTCTAACACTCTCCAAAAGGAGACATGTTCCAAGACTGCATAATAAACAGCTTGAAGTAAAAACTTATAAAACCAGCAAAAGGGGAAACTTTTTTCCAATAAGAGTATCCATTGTGTGGAACACCTTGCCACAAGAACTGGTAGAGGCAAGTAGTGCCACTGTCTTTAAAAACAAATTAGATGTTTGGTTGAGGGATAATAGATAAATAATGTCCCACGTAGTGTGGGGAACAGTCTCGATGGGCTCTGGCCTTCTTCTGTTCTTTCATACCAAGTAATACCACGTAACAGTATTCTGGAGCAAAAGCTGAAGCAGCAGTACTATGGTGCACAGAAGTAGGGGGGCATAGAAAATACTGTCCATGCTCTGTGTAGTTTGGTAAATGTGCTAAGCCTTGGCCTTTTCTTCAATGGGGGTAAATCTTTTTCCAAGTCAGAGACTTTTTCTTTCTCTTGAAGTGACTGACTTTCTTTTTGTTTGTATTTTTCTTTATGTTTATGTCCCACTGGCTTCTCCCCTTGCCTTGATGCAGGAGGGGCAGTGGTATGTTTTCCTTTCAGTTTCTTTTTAGCAGGCACAGACTCGGTGAACTGCTCTGCTCCCCTTGTCTCTTTTTAGACTGGTCACCATTATTACAGTTATTGTGCTTATCGTACTTATTTTCAGAGGAGTCTCTAGAGGACTTTCCTTTTGTCTTAATCTGGGAAGAGAACATGTCTTCAGTAGCTTTAGCAGAGGGGGGAGCAGACTGAGGTCATAATTTCCAATATTTTGGCTCTTTCTTATTTTTTATTAACAAAATTTAGAGCAAAAAGTATAATAACGGTCTGTACCTAAACACTGTAAACACAAGTCGTGACTGTCTGCTTTAGCCACTATTTTGTGACACTTTGAGCAATTTTTTAAAAGATGTAGGTCCAGTCCTTTTCTTGGGACTTTCCAACATGCCAATTTGTCAGAAATGACAGAAAAATATGGTACCAAAAGGGGGAAATGTCACTTAGCAGTTGGTTCCTTAGCAGTAAAGAACCATGACTTTCTGAGGTAAAAAGTTGTTTAAAATGAAGAAAAATGATGGTTCCCGCTAAAAAAGGGACCGCTAACTAAATTAAAAAAAAAACAAAAAAAAAAACGCTGAATATGAAAAAACACTTTTTATTTTACCTCAGAAACAGCTAAAAGGAACCACAGAGGAACCGTGGTAAAGATAGGAAAATGTGGTTCCTGGGAACTGCTAAAAAACAAAGAAACTAAGTGAAAAACAGTAAAATACTCGCAGACTCAGCACTAAATGAAGCAAAAACTAAGAACTTTAGGCAAATTTTTCTCTTTGGCCAAAAGTGAGAGAGCACCCTAGAGGCAGTGTTACTCAGTCAGGAGGAGAACAAATTCTGGTGCCCTCTGGGCAAGCTCCTCTCAGCACACTCTAACTCTTCTGATTGGTAATTCATTTTATTCACTAGCATAAACTCCACCTCTGAGGCAGCTCAACCTAGCCAGCTCACTGCATACTATTACTGATGCTAAAGGACCCCTGGGGTGAGAAAGCGGCCAATCATAAGGGACACTTTGAACTGGTCACACTGCGCCCCTAACAACTGCACTGGGCACCACAGCAACCAGCCTTATATTGTGTACAGGTATAAGAGCCGTAGAACGATGGTCTTTTTTTAAATTGTATTTATGTTGTCCTGATTCTGCTCAAAAGAAAGCCTTTCTTCAGTGGTGGTTGGTTGTTTTGACAGAGACATGTTCTATTTTGCTTGTTTTGGGTGAGCGGCTAGTCAGCTTTTACTGTATGCAACAGTTACAGTGAAAGCAAACTCCCGCTCTGCATGCATCATTGGTAAGCTTGTGCCGATGTCTTTCAGTGATAATATTATCGTCCTGAGCTCCCAACGGTAGTATTACAGGCTCTGAATGATAGTATTATGACTCAGAATCAACAGTATTATCACTTTCGAACAGTGATATTGCTGAGATTTTTTTTGTATGCTTTACTGACCTATTATATTAATCTATCTATATATTACAAATAAATAAAACACATGCCCGAATACAAATGAAACAATCCAGTACTAAAATTAAGCAATAATGCAATAAAGGGTGTGTGTGCCATTGTGGAAGAACATCACACATCGGGTAGGTGAAAGCACAAGATCGCAGACTGAGTGCGGTCAACACCCAAGAAAGATAGGTTACTCATCCATAACCGATGTTCTAGGATTGGTATACAGTTCACATCCACACACTAGCAGTTCCACTGGAAATGCTGATTCGTCAGATGTCTTTAAGCTAAGCTCTGCCCCCCCCCATGATGTCAGATCTCTGCATGCTGGAAGCAGGAACTCGTGTGCCACGTGCCAGGGGAGGCCGAGTGGGTTGTGAGGATGTGAAATGTATACCACGCCCAGAATAATAGTTACAGGTGAGTAACCTATCTTTCTAGGGGTGTGGTCGAGTTCACTATCCACCACACTCTGCCAGACTCCTAGCAGTTCTCCAGGAGGAGGGGACAAGGTGTGTACCCTTATTTGGTGAACAGAGACTGGAGAACTGAGGTCCCAAAAGCAGCATCCACACTCGACTCAAGGTCAATACTGTAGTGGGAAATGAAGGAGTGTGCTGTCCTCCAGGTAGCAGCCCTACAGAGTTCCTGTACTGAGATATCTCTGGAGGCAGCCATCAAGGCAGCGGAACATCTGGTGGAATGAGCCCTAAGCCCTTTGGGAGACTCCCTACTAGTCAACCTATAGCAGAGGTCGATGCAGGATGTTGCCCACCTGCCAATTATCTGCTTTGTGTTATATCACAAACAGCTGGTGAACCTCACCCCAAACTCCAGCTGTGCACTCCTTACAGTAATGGAGCGCTCTCCGCAGGCCCAAAGTATGGAGCCTATGGTCAGCCTCCGAAGATAGGTTGGAAGAGTTTATCACCTAGTTAAGGTGAAACTCTGATATTACCTTCGAGAAGAACTTCTGTTGTAGGTGAAGGATAACCTTGTCCTTATGGAAAACCAGGCAAGGAGACGCCACCGAGAGCGCCTGGAGCTCATTAATCCTTCTGGCTGATAAAATGACCACCAAGAGGGCCATCTTCCATGACAGTTGTGGCATCTCACACCTGTGCATAAGCTTGAATGGCTTGCTCATGAACATAGCCAGCACCAGCAATAGGTCCCATGGTGGTGATGGTTCATGCAATGGAGGGGACAGGTGGTCAAGGCCCTTGAAAAAACACCTGATCACCTTCTCCTGGACCACCGTCAGCGTACCAGGCCATATCCGGTATGCAGAGATTTATTTATTTAAAATTTGATATCCAGGAAAGGCACACAGAGCAGAAGCTCATTTCCAGGTGCGACCCGGGGGCAGGGGATACAAATACAACAAGGGGAGAACAACAAGCAGATACAGTGTAATACAGAAGAATGTAAACAACCTAATATTTACAGTATAATGCAGGATGAGTTCAATGTAACAGTAAAATACATAGGGTAGGTAATACACACAATATAGAAATACAATGCAGAGTAATGAGCAGGAGCTACAATGGGAAGGGAGAGCTGTAGATACAGGTAGCAAACAAAAAATAGTAACAACTGAATGCAAATGGAGGGGAAGGAAGGTTGACTGGACAGGTGAGAAAATTAGGGCTTCGGGGAGCTGCAGTATGTAGTAGGGGAGGGCCTGAGGAGGTGCTTGAGAGCAGGAAAGGAGGGGGGTGAGATGGGTTAGAGGGGGGAGATTGTTCAAATGGACGGGAGTCTATAGTCAAAGGAATGATGGCAGTTAGAATGTGAATTGTAGGTGGAGGGAGTAGCAGGATTAAGGAGGGAGAAAAGGTAGGAACGAAGAGTTCCAAACCAGAATTTGGAGATGAAGGTGAAGCAGTGAGACATGCATCTCTGTGTTAGGGATTGGAGGCATAGAAACACAGACTTTGACGGCAGATAAGGACCGCTTGGGCCCACCTAGTCTGCCCATTTCCCTACCTGCTGGATAAGCTGCAGATCCTAGTTAACCAACAGCCTATTTCTTCCTACCACCACAAGAATTGCCTTATGTCTGTCCCATGCATTCTTTAATTCTTCCACAGTTTTAGACCCCACGACCTCCTCAGGAAGGCTGTTCCATGCGTCCGCCACCCTCTCTGTGAAAAAATGCTTCCTCACATTGCCCCTGAGCCGTCCCCCCTCTGTCTTCAAATTGTGTCCCCTTGTTCTTGAACATCTCTTTTTCTGAAAGATGCTACCCTCTCGGACTTTGTTGATTCCTAGGGACATAGGGAGGAGTATAGGTCACAGTGGTGTGTCATGTGAAGTGAACTGGAGGCTAAAAGGCAGAATGCATTGAAAAGGATGTCTAGTTTGGAGAGCAAGGTGGTGGGAGCAGCGCTGAAAACCATATCAGCGTAGTCAAAGGCAGGGAGTATCCATTTCACCAGCAGATCATGCCGGACAGGAATGGGGAGGCTACCCTTGTGCCGGTAGAGTAGACCAAGTTTAGGACGTAAATTTGAAAGAAAGGCCTTGAAGTGGGAGGGAAAGTCAAGCGAGGGATTGAGCCACATACCTAAGTATTTGTAGGCTGGGACATTGTCTAGGGGAGAATATTCAAGGGTGAAGAAAGCTGGAAGAGTGGGGAGCCTGGCAAGCTTTTGTTTGGATCCAAAAGTCACGGCCACAGTCTTTTGGTGTTCATTTTTAGGCAGTTACACACAGATACACAGAAATGTGACGGCAGAGAAGGGCACCACGGCTCATCTAGTCTGCCCAACACCCTACCTCCCCACTTCTGTTATGCTTCCACCCTCTTTTCCCAACCCCTTAAATCTATCCCAAGCCCTCTTGAACCCCTCCACCGATTCAGCTGCCACTGCCTCCTCTGGCAGCTTGTTCCAGGCCTCCACCACCCTCTCCGTGAAAAACTGCCCCCTGACATTACCTCTGTATTGCCCACCTTCCAGTTTGAGGCTATGTCCCCTCGTGTTCACTCCCTTCTTCAATTTGAACAAGCTGTTACCCTCTACCTTATTTATTCTCTTCAGATACTTAAAGGTCTCAATCATGTCCCCCCTCTCCTTCCTAGTCTCCAGAGAGTACAAATTCAGCCCTCTCAATCTTCTCTCATAGGGTACATCCTGCATCCCTCATACCATTTGGTTGCCCTTCTCTGCACCCTCTCCACAATCCACACAGGGGTTGTATACAGATCCCCCTCTCAGGGGAAGGAAATGGACAAGGAAATGATAGGAAGTATACTTAGAATGACAGAAAAGGGGCAGATATTGCTGATGGGTGATCTGAATATGCCAGATGTTAACTGGAGTGCAGTTGCAGCAGCCACTTCTAAGAGTGGGGTTATTCTAGATGCCCTACAGGGACCATGACTTAGACAACTAGTATTAGAACCCACTCCAGAGGGAGCAATCTTAGGCTTGGTTCTCTCAAATGGAGATGGAGAGAGGATCACAGATGTAAAAGTGGGTAGCCATCTGGGAACTAGCGACCATCAAACAGTATGGTTCACAATAAACACAGCAATGGAGTCAAGCCATACAAAGGCAAAAGTACTGGACTTCAGGAGGGCTGACTTTGCCAAAATGGGTGAGTGCCTAAGGAATGCACTAGCAAATGGGCAGAAAGGAGGGGTGGAAGAACAATGGGGAATAATAAAAACTGCCATAACAGAGGTAACAAGCCTTTGTATGAGGCAAATAAACAAAACAAAACGATGTAAGAAACCACTATGGTTCTCAAAGGAAGTGGCAGTGAAGGTTCAAGAGAAAAGAGTTATCTAGGAAGTACAAGGAATCACAGAAGGAGCAGGACAGAGAATTGTATCAGATAAAGCAAAGGAAGCTGGGAAGGCAGTCAGAACAGCAAAGGCCCGAACCGAGGAAAAGATAGCCAACTCAGTTAAGAAAGGGATAAAACTTTTTAGGTACATCAGGAACTAAGGAAGACCAAGGAGGGATAGTGAGGCTTAATAAAGGGAGGGGTGGGCAGGTGACGGTGAAAAGGCAGAGATACTAAACAAATATTTTTGCTCAGTATTTACAAAGGAAGAGGGGAGGTACCTAAAACAAACAATAGAAACACCCTGGATACAGAAGTTGATACCAGCCCATTTACAGAAGAAAGGTTTCTGAAAGAACTCTTAAAACTGAAGATGGACAAAGCAATGGGGCATGATGGGATTCATCCCAGAATTCTAAAAGAACTAAGGGTAGAACTAGTGACACCACTGACTACCCTCTTTAACAAATCGTGGAAGGGTGGGGTGGTACCTGAGGACTGGAGGAGAGCAGATGTGATTCCCCTTCACAAAAGTGGGAGCAGGGCAGAAGCAGAAAACTACAGACCTGTTAGTTTAACCTCAGTGATAGGGAAAATGATGGAATCAATCACTTCTGAAGGAAAGAATTGTCAAGTGCCTAGAGGCCAGAGGGGCACAGGACCCAAGGCAGCATGGATTCACAGTGGGAAGGTCATGCCAGACGAATCTAATAGATTTCTTTGACTGGGTGACCAAAGTAGTAGATCAGGAAGGGGCTGTGGACATGGCCTACCTAGACTTTAGCAGGGCATTTGACACAGTCCCACACAAAAGATTAATATACAAGTTAGCCAGCCTGGGAGTGGGTCCCACGATGATAGCCTGGGTAAAGAATTGACTGGAGAATAGGATACAGAGGGTAATAGTAAATGGAGTCCACTCTGAAGAAAGGGGGGATTACTAGTGGGGTACCAAAGGGTTCAGTATTAGGACCGGTCCTCTTCAATGTCTTTATAAGTGACATCGCAGAGGGACTGGAAGGAAAAGTATGTCTCTTTGCAGATGACACAATGATCTGCAACAGAGTTGATGCACAAAGTGGGGTGTAAATGATGAGAAGGGACTTGGCAAGTTTAGAGGAATGGTCAAATGTATGGCAGCTTAGATTCAATGCTAAGAAGTGCAAGGTAACGCACCTAGGAAACAAAAACCCAGAGGAAGAGTACACAATGGGGGGGGGGGGGGTGAGATACTAACAACAACAAAAATGGAAAGGGACCTCGACTAGAGGCCTCGACTGTAAATATTTTTAAGATCCGCCTGAAAACCTTCTTATTTTCTCAGGCGTTTGATGTTTAGACTACATTAGACTATGATGTATTCATTATTTGCTATTTCACTTATTTTTTGTATTATGTTCTTTTAAAAATTTGTACGGCGCCCAGAGCCTCCGGGATTGGGCGTCTTTTAAATAAATTTGACTTGACTTGACCTGGGGGTAGTCATATCAGATGACTTAAAGGTGGGCAAGCAATGTGAGAGGGCAGTAAGGAGGGCTGGGGGGATACTGGGATGCATAGGGAGATGCATCACCAGTAGAAAACAGGAAGTTATCTCTCTGTACAGACAGCTGGTGAGACCCCATCTGGAGTACTGTGTGCAGTTCTGGAGACCCAATCTCCGCAAGCACAGACAGGATGGAAGCTGTCCAGAGGAGGGCAACTAAAATGGTGCAGGGTCTGCACCTGAAGACATATGAAGAGAGACTAAAGGAGCTTAATATGTATAGCCTCGAGGAAAGGAGGGAGAGGGGGGACACGATAGAAACTTGCAAGTACCTCAAGGGGATCAGTAAAGTCCAAGAGGGTAGCATCTTTCAAAAAAAAAGGTGCGCAAGAACAAGGGGGCATAATTTGAAGATGGGGAGGGGGTGGCTCAGAGTTAATGTAAGGAAGCATTTTTTCACAGAGAGGGTTGTGGATGCATGGAATGGCCTTCTGGAGGAGGTTGTGGAGTCAAAAACAGTGGTTGAATTCAAGCATGCATGGGACATTCATAAGGCAATTCTAGGGGGTGGAGGGTAGAAAGAAGTAGGCTGCTGGTTAACTAGGATCTGCAGCTTATCCATTAGGTAGGGAAATGGGCAGACTGGGTGGGCCAAGCGGTCCTTATCTGCCGTCAAATTCTGTGTTTCTATGTTTCCATCAGCTCAACATCTCTTCGTAGGTGAGGCCTCCAGAACTGCACCCCATACTTCAGATGCGGCCTAGCCAAGGTTCTGTATAATGGCATTAGCACCTCACTCTTCCTGCTATTAAAACCCCTCGCAATGCAGGCCAACATTCCATTTGCCTTTCCCACCACCCTGCTACACTGGCTGCCTACCTCGAGGTCACGCAATACCATAATCCCCAGATCCCTTTCTGTTTCTTTCTCCTTAATCACCAGCCCCACAAGGGAGTAAGTTTCCCTCCTATTCTTCCTCCCCAGGTGCTTCAGCGAGCACTTTTGTGTATTAAACTTCAATTTCCAAGTGTCAGACCACCTCTCCAGGTCCCGCCTCATGGCTTGCACCCCACTAGGTGAATCCACCCTATTGCAGACCTTTGTATCATCTGCGAACAGGCACACCCGGCCCTCCAGACCTTCTGCTAGGTCACTAACATAGATGTTAAAGAGTATTGGTCCTAGCACTGACCCTGTGGCACCCACTGGTCACTACCTGCTCCCGGAATGCGTCCCATTTACCACCGATTGCTGATTCCATCCTTCAACTAGCTACTCCACTTGGCTGTCACAATTCTTAGCTGTCCAGCTTATGTACCATTCCACCATACGTAACGGTTGTGATGGGTCTTGTTGAACCAGATAGGCCACGCCCTCTGCCTCCTGGTCCACTGTCTGGTCACCCTCATCAAAATCTATCAGGTTAGTTTAACGGACTTCTTCCTTGGTGAAGCCATGCTGCCTGTCATCCTGCATGCCATTCATCTCCAAGTATTCCATCAACCTGATCTTAAGTAGTGTTTCCATTACCTTCCCCACCACCGAGGTAAGACTATTGGATGGTAGTTTCTGACCTCGTCCTTCCGCCCCCCCATGTAGTGTGACCACCTCTGCCCTCTTCCAGTCTGCTGGCACCACCCCTGTGACCAAGGACAAGTTAAACTGCCTCGCTAGATGCGGTGCCAGTTCATCCTTCACCTCTTTGAGAACCCTTGGGTGTATTCCATCAGGCCCCATTGCCTTGTCTACCCTCTAAGTCTACCCATCTCTTCCCTTACTCCTTCAGCAGTGAATTCTGCCACAGCCACCTGCCTGTGGCTGTCACCCTTCCCACCCCATCCTGGTCCCCTACCCTCCGAGAAGATGGAGGTGAAATAGCTGTTTAGTGCCTCTGCTTTTTCAAAGTCCCCTTCCAGTATTGTTCCACTTCCTCCCTTATCTTTCCAATCCCATGCTGTGCCCTCCTCCTTTCTCCAATGTACCTAAAGAAGATTTTGTCCCCTCTCCTTGCCTGCTTCGCTAACCTCTCCTCAGTGGCCTCCTTAGCCCTCCTTATCTTTTGCCCAGCCTCCTTTCTTTTTTCCCTGTAGATTTCCCTGTCCTCATCCTTTTGTGTCCTCCTGTACCTCTTGAACACTGTAGTCTTCTCCTTGACCCCTAACACCACCTCTCTAGTGAACCATAGAGGTCTTTTCTGTCTTCTATTCTTTCTTACCCTTCTTATACATGAGTCCATGCCTTTAAATACCCCTCTCTTGATGGCTGCCCATAATTCCTCCACCCCCTGCACATCCCCTATCCTCAACATTTCTTCCCCAACTACCTTCCTCAATCCATGGAAGTCAGCCTTTCTGAAGCCCATTACCTTGGTTCTTGTCCTAACCCTCTCCCTGTTCACTCTCACCCTGAACCCAACAGCCCTGTGGTCACTAGTGCCAAGCTCTTCCTCCACCTAAACCTCCTCCTCCTGCACACTGTCCCCATCTGTGAGGACCACATCCAACAGGTTTACACCCCTAGTGGGCTCACTGACCCTCTGTTGCAGGAATATGCCCTGAAGAGCATCTAAGATGCCCCTGCTCCTTGTAGAGATTGCTGTCTGGGCCTCCCAGTTGATGTCCGGAAGGTTTAATTCCCCAACTAGCACAATTTCCCCTTTCTGTGCCATCCTCGCTACTGACTCTACAAAGTGTCTATCCCCTTCCTCCCCCTGCATAGGAGGCCTATAGACTACCCCAACATGCAGTTTTCCCCCCTGTCCCCTGTCTAGGGTGACCCACATTATCTCTGTTTCCCCCTCCTCATCCTGCCCTTCCATGGCCCCAATCCCTTCCCTGATATATAATGCCACCCCTCCCCTCCTCCCAACCCGATCTTTCCTAAACAAACGATACCCTGGGATCACAGTCTCCCAGGTGTAGTGCTCACTGCGCCAAGTCTCACTCACTGCTACAATGTCTAGGTTCTCCTCCATCATGGTGGCCTCCAGTTCTCCCATTTTGTTCCCCAGGCTCCTGGCATTTGCAACCAAAGCCCTGCAACATGTAGCCCCATCCCGTCCTTCCCTGCTGCTTAGTGTTCCCTTGATGAGTGTTGTGATTTGGGGGGGGGGGGCTGATAGCCTCTCTGCTCTGCCTCACGTAACGCTGGCCCTGTCCTTAGCCACCCCCCCTTATTTAGTTTAAATTGAACTTCCTTGCCATGAAGTCCCCCAGTTTACTCTTTACTGCAGCTGCCCCTGAAGAGCTCAGGTGTAGTCTGTCTTGGGCATACAACCCCTCCTCCTCCCATGTAGAGCCCCAGTTACCTATCCAGCCAAACCCCATCCGACTGCACCAACCTTGTAGCCAACTGTTGAATGCCCTTATCTTCTCCTTTCTGGGTGTGCTCGCTCTTGGTACTGGCAAAACCTCAGAGAAGGAAAAACAGTGTTGCTCCTACAGAACCTAGCAAGTTCCTCGAACCTTGCCTGTACCTCCATCAGACTGTTCCCTTCCAAGTCATTTGCACCCAGGTAAAACACCAGATGTGTCCTTTCATCCTGCTGCTTACCCCAGGACGGTATATGATGCATCACCTCCAGCACCGTCATCCCTGGCATGCACTGTACCCATACTGCATTGTTTTTTGCTCCCTTCCTTCCTTCCTTCCCTCCCCATTTTAGCCCCTTAGTTACTGAGTCTCCCAAGAGTGCCATTCTCCTGCCCCCAGCTTCCTGGGTGTCCTTTAGGCCTCTAGCTTTGTGTCGCGAGGTTTGGCTCCCTTTGGACTCCTCCTCATGTTCCATCCTGTCTTGGTTTCTGCCCCTGGCTGTGAACAACTGGATACTAAGGTAAAATCCTGTTGTAGTGGGGTTTGAACGACTTGAGCAGAGGGACTGGATAGTAAAAGGATGGTATCGTCTGCGTACATTTGGATCAAGGCATGCCAGGTGCACCTTGAGGGTCGTCACTTGCAGCCCCAACTGAGAAAGGGGCCAGAGATACTCCAGTACGCTAGCCACAGGCCAGGCATGGGTAAGAAGTTCCTTACCTAGACATCAAATGGAAAATCTCTCCCATTTAAAGGTGTAGGACCGGCGAGTTGACTCTCTTCAGGAGACCTCCACAGCGTGCAGCACAGCTTCCATAAGATCCAAGGCCTGGAACTCTATAGACACTCAGGAACCAGGTCGTAGGGTGCAGGGACTGAAGGTCTGGGTGCAGCACCTTCTGTGTTATCTGGTCAGCAAGTCCAGGCGAAGAGGCAATAGCCACAGAGGCTTGCTGCTGAGGCTATGGAGATCCAGATATGAGAACTGTTCTGGAACAGTCTGTAGCTATCAGAATCATCCATGCCTTGCCCTTCTGGGCACTGACCACCACCTTGTGAAGCAAGGGGAAGGGAAGGACGACACACATGAGACCAAGGCTCCAAGTCCTCATGAAGGCATCCCCAAAGAGTGTCTCAGACTGTATGGGGCAGGCACAAAACAGCCTCAGCTTTCTGTTCTCCCAGGAGGAAAACAGGTCCATGAGAGGAGTGTCCCACTGGGAGAAGAGGTGGCACACCACCTCCTGATGCAGGGACCACTCATCTGACATCTCTGCCACCCAGATGAGAACATCTGTCACCTGACTGTTTACTCCTGCAGCATGCAGCGCCAGGAGATCTGCACTAAGACTACACACGGGAGTCCATGTGTGGAGGGCCTCCCATCACAGGGGAAGGGAGTGAATTCTACCTTGCCCTGCCTGTTTGGTAAAACATGGTTGTGGTATTGTGCGTCTGGACCTGCACAACCTGACCCCCCCCCCCCAGAGGAGCAAATTCCATGACAGCCAGCTGTAATACACGGAGCTGTAGCACCTTGATGTGCTTACGGGATTCCCTGGGTGACCAGAATCCATGGGCTCTGTGGTTCCCCCAGGTGTGCTCCCCACCAGAGATGCATCCATTGTAAGCATGACAGTCGGCTCTGGGTGGAGCAGTGGGATTCCCTCCTCCATATATTGCAGGACCAGTCACAACTGGCATCCCACATTAGCTGGGTCACAAAGACCAGCTGGTCCAGGTGACCTAGGTGCTGGGACCACTGGCAGACGAGCTCCCACTGTAGGCAACATATCTGCCAGCAGGTCCAACAGACCACGCTGGTGGTGCATGCCAGGCACCCCAGCAGCCTCAGAAAATCCTGGGCAGGGTGTGAGTACCCAATCTGGAACAATCGGACAAAGGTGGTAAGGTACTGAGCCCAGTCCACAGGGAGAAGGGCACTGGCCAGCAGGGAGTCTAGCTCTGTCCCAATTAACTTGATGACCTGCAAGGGTATCAGTTTACATGTACCTGGGTTGGCCAAGAGGCCCAAGTCTCTGTAGATCTGGAGGGACAGCCTGTCTCTCAGCCAGTCCAGGCAGGAAATACACCATGATGCCCCTGCTCTGCAGGAAGGCTGCAACCACTGCCATGTACTTGGTGAAGACCCTGGGCACAGACAGAAAGAAAGGCATGACCTGGATCTGATAAGAGAACCCTTTCTGCATGAAACTGAAGGTACCACCAGTGGGATGGATGGACTGGGATGTGAAAGAACACGTCCTGGAGTCCCAGTGAACAGATCCACATGCCCTGCTTCAGGGATGGTATTATCTGGCTAAGAGTCACAATCCTGAACTTGTGCTTCTGCATATACTGGTTCAGATCATGCAGATCTAGTACAGGGCACCAGCCCCCCCATCTGTTTTGGGACCAGAAGTACCTGGATATGTACCTGACTTGCCAGGGTGTCTGAGACATGGGCTACGGCTCCTTTTGCTAGGGGCTGAGTGATGTCATCCCTTACGGTGGACATGTCCAGTGACATCGAGGACTTCCGAGGAGTGTGGAGTCAGTAAGGAGGGAGGGCCTCGAAGTTGAGAGGCAACCCTCATCCTACCATCTCCAGAACCCATATGACCACGATAATGATAAACCAATGTGGCCAGAAGTGGTGTAACTGATCCCCCCCAAAGGCAGCTGGATCAGGGAATGGACAGGAAGGAGGATGACACCTCCAGACCCGTCATTGGGAAGGTTTGGAGAAGCACTGGATGCTTAGAACAGAGGGGCACCACTCCCCGTACCTTACCTCTTTTCGGCCACTGGCCACTGAAGCCAGGCTTGGCATTGCCCTGCTGCTGAGACTGCTGTGGCTAAAAGGACCTGTATTGGAAGGTATTCTTTTTAGGCTTCTGAGCATTAGGGTCCTTCTGGGATTAAGCCACAGAATACAGGGAGGCACTGGACATCGCTAGCTTAGTGAGATATCCTTCCACCTCTGGACCAAAGAGGCTGGTGCCCAAGAAGGGGACATCGGGCAGCTTGTGCTGAGTGCCCACTGTGAAGATGGACAGCCTCAGCCAGGCCCTGCGATGCGTCACGACAGCCGCTGCCATGGCATAGGCGCAGGATTCACCCATGTTCACGGTTGTCTGGAACTGGTGTTTAGCCAGCACTTGACCCTCATGCTTGACCAACTTCATCAGCAACTGCTTGTCAGCAGGGAGGTGAGGGAGAATTTCTCCCAGCATTCGCAACGAGGGGTGTCCAAAGCTGGCAATCAGGACAGCATAGCTGACCTGACAGAGGCAGAGAGAGGAGGCGATGAAGACTTTTTTGACTGCAAGGTCAAGCTTCTTCGGCTTCTTGTTGTGGGGCTGGTCCATATCCCCTTGATCCCCAAACTTCCAAAAGGCTGAGTCCAAGACCAACCCCTCGGGTGAAGGGTGATCCGAGAACCCCATAAGGTATCCTATAGAGACCGCATACATGTGGACCGTAAAGGTGGAGGGTGCCGGGCAGGATGGTGGATGCTGCCAGAGCTCCAGGGCCAGTTCAAAGATGGCCTCAGTCATGGGCAAGGCAACCCCAGGGGAGTTGTCCTTGTCCAAGATGACCGTGAAAATACAGTTACATAAGAATTTACCGTAACAGTAGATCTTCAAGAGGAGCTCTTGCAGCAGATAATACCATTAGGACTAAGGCTGCCAAGTGTTAGGACCCCATGGAAACATTTTCTAGCTAGCAGTTTGTGGCGGGGGACTGCCCCCAATGTCGGCTCTGGCTGATGTCAGGTGTGGTATAAAGGGGATGGTCCCCCAGCGCCACCTCAATTCTCCCACTGGAGACCTGGCTGAAAATACAGATGGAGAACTGAGGAGGATCTCCCATCCCCAAAGAAAAGATGTAATGTTTGTCCCTGGGGGCAGGTGGATGGGAGAGCCACCTGCTGCAAGAGCTTCTCTTGAAGATCTACTGCTATAGTAAGTTCTTACATAACTGTACTATCTCACTTCGAGGGGGAGCTCTTGCAGCAGGTACTACCATTAGGACTGAGTCCCAAGCAATGCCCAAGGAAAGACCCAGATCAAAAGGATGGAGGACAATTAGGGAAGTTAGGAGAGAAGTCCCTGAAAGACTGCTAAGCCGAAACCTGCTTTCCTTCTGGAAGCAACATCCAGACTGTAGTGCCTCACGAAAGTATGCACTGAACTCCAAGTAGCGGCTGCACAGAGGTCCGCTGATGACAAGTTTTGAGGGAAGCGAAAGATATCACCACCCCTCTGGTGGAGTGACCCCTCACCGGTCCCGGTAGGGTTTTGTTGTGTGCTAGTAGCAAAAGGTAATGCAGTGCACTAGCCACTTAGTTAGGGTTTGTTTTGTGACTGGTGCCCCAAGTTTTCTGTGGCCAAAAGAGACAAACAACGGGTCTGTCTGTCTGGCAGAACTGGTTCTGGCCAGATAGTATCGCAAGATTCTATGAACACCCAGAGTATGTAACAATGCCTCCCCGTTATCTGAGTACTCTGGGTAATAAACTGGAAGTTGGATGTCCTGGTTCAACGTGAACTCAGACACAACCTTTGGTAAAAACTTTGGATTTGTTCACAGGGCTACCCTATCCCTGTGAAAACCAATATAGGGCTCTTTACACATCAGAGCTTCTTCTTGTTAAACTTCGTGTAGTGCGGGCAACTGTCAGGCCAGTGGTCTGGGCCTAAGCAGATGAGGCAGGCAGAATGTCCGTCTTTCGCCGGGATCTGCTTCCCGCATGCACACTTCGATTTTTGCCACTGAGATGATGAAGATATGAAAGTGTGATGGAAAAAGGTGTCGAAGTAACGGTAGTTTTTGCTAAAAGTACTGCACGAAGAATGAGAAAAAGGCAGTCGACTGCAACTATGGCATCCATAGATCCGATGTTCGTGGGCTGACGGCAGGAAAAGAACTGAAGTGGCGCCCCCTTTATACCATATCTGACATCGGGCGTTGCTGACGTTGGGGGCGGTTCCCCGCCACAGACTGCTAGCTAGAAAATTTTCCTGTGGGGTCCTAACATCTGGCATCCTTAGTCCTAACGATATTACCTGCTGCAAGAGCGCCCCCTCGAAGTGAGACGAGTATTTACTACTCTTCTGGAATGGCTCCAAGGACACATTCATGGACTCCGACATAAGGCAGGGGGGAGCCCCAAATTTCACTGACCCATGTTCTGTGGTCAGTTCCTCAACTGAAGCCCAGTTGAAGGTATGGGTCCTTGATAACAACATGCATGATCCATCCGAGTTGTCCAAGGACTTCTCAAAAAATGGAAATTACGTACCTACCGTAATTCTTGATCTTCTTAGACGAAGTCTCCACCACTCATTCACACTAATGGGAGTGCACGCCAGAACGCTACGACCCAGTGAAACAAACTTTCAAGAGGCTGGCGCCCGAGATGAACCCTGTGAGGCACGCGAAGTCGGTGCGTGTGGTAAGGACTAATCTCGATGTCGACCCTCCAACAGCCTCAGTACCTTTTTCCCCGAGGAGATGCAGCGTAACTAACCTAGAAAGGACTAACCTAAAAATTGGACGTAAGATAGTCCGAATGACCCGTGTAAGAGGAGTCAACAATAAAGTCTTCACAACTCAACCACTGAGGGAGTGAAGACCATAAACAGAGAAGTGAGCTAGGGGATGGTGGGTGGGCATGTGAATGAGTGGTGGAGACTTCGTCCAAGAAGATGAAGAATTACGGTAGGTACATAATTTTCATATCTTCCTGGACATAAAGTCGCCATCACTCATTCACACTAATGGGAGAGTACCAAGCTAAATAATTCCCATTAAGAATGGTCTTGCCAAATGACAGATGTCGTCTGGCATGGACATCCAATGCGTAGTACTTAACAAATGTATGCACGGAGCTCCAGGTAGCCACATTGCAAATATCTGCAATAGGCACATTACGGATTTCTGCCAGAGATCCCGCAAATGCTCTGGTAGAGTGAGCGTACACTCTGCCTTCCAGCTTGGCCTGTGCCATAGAATAGCAGTGGCGAAGGCATGCCACCAGCCACGCTGAAATGCACCTGATAGCAACAGGTTGACCCAGCCGGGTCTTGCTGAAGGAAACAAACAGTTGTTGAGCCTTGCGAATTTCCTTTGTTCTATTTAGATAGCACTGCAATGCTCTCTTAACATCCAGCTAATGAAGGGCAAACTCCCCTTCATTCTGTAAGTTCGTAAAGTAGGTAGGAAGGACTAAAGGTTAGTTTAGATGGAATTCTGAGACAACCTTAGGGAGAAACTCAGGATGAGTCCTAAGAACTACTTTGTCCTTGTGAAATACAGTGTACAGGGGGTCTGTGACCAGTGTGTGTATTTCAGAAACTCTACGGGCCAAAGTAATGGCCACCAGGAAGGCCGTTTTCCAAGTGAAGAACTTCAACTCACAAGTAGCTAGAGGCTCAAAAGGTTTATGAGTGAGCATGTCTAGAACAATGTTAATGTCCCAGGCTGCAACCGGACGTCTAATAGGAGGTCAAGTATGCAGAATACCCCTAAGAAACCTCTTCACTATCGGCAACTGAGCCAGTGACATGGAAAGTACCGGCTCATGATAAGCTGAAATGGCACAAAGACGAACTTTGACTGTGGAGTACTGCAGACCTGTGTCTGAGAGGTCTAAGAGATACTCCAAGACTTTACTCGGTGGGCAGGGAAAAAGGGTTCCAAGAAGATTTTGTGCACCAGAGAGAGAAACACCTCTACTTAGCTGTGTAGGTTTTTCTATTGGCTAGCTTGCACGCAGCCAAAAGAATATCTGAAACTCTACGAGAAACATTGAACCTGTTCAGCTCCATCTCTTCAGGAGCCGAAGGTGAAGCAACCTCAGGTTGGGATGGACCACAGGACTATGGGTCAGATGGTTCGTCGAAGGGGAAGCATATTTTGGGGGGTTCCAATAGTCTGTTGAGTAGCTGGAACCATATCTGCCGAGGCCAGAAAGGGGCAATGAGAATCATTCTGCCCCCGAGACTCCAATTTGAGTAGTACCCTCTGAATCAGGCGCCAGCCCTCCTAAAAAGTTTGCTCCTGCTGGGTCCTAGTGCCTCCAGCACACTCCCATTAGTGTGAATGAGTAGTGGAGACTTTATGTCCAGGAAGATTAGTCCTCGAACATTTGCCACCATGGACCACCCAAGGGTCTTCAAATTGGTGATTTCCACCGACAGTCAGCCTGACAAGCCGGATGCCGTATGGGGGTCCTTAACTGGGGTTCCCATCAAAGGCTGCAGTGGAGGCAGTTCCACCCACAAGGTTGAAGAGACAGATGCCAGAGATATGTGTTGAGGGTGAACTGGTGTGGGCATCACTGGCAGTTGCCAGCTGACCGCAGGTCCAAGGGTTAGAACCTTACCCCACAATGGCCCACTACTGCCAGAGGAGCTCCTTGGAGCACCTCTGCATCTTGCGGAGGTGCCTCTCCTTGCCTGATGAAGAGGAGATCGAGAAACGTCGCTGGCACTTCCCAGTCGAGTAGGACTGAATATGCGAACGGCGCCTCGACCTTTACAGTCTACCAGCGTGCTGACATCCAAGAGAAGCCTCCGGAGGGTCAGGGTAGACCACAGGTAGACTTTTTGGATTCCTGTCAGACAGTCAAATAAGAAAAGCCAGGCCAATGCTGGCAGCACCGCCCATCATAAGCCAAAGACACGTGCTGCATTCCAAAGCAGTAAACACAGGACACATGCAGATTTGTGTTTGACATTTTCAGTCGACGTGACGCAGGATTTGAAGCCATGGGATGACTATGCTTCCTCCGAATCATTCTGGTTGTCAAGTGAGGCAGAGTTGGAGGGAAGGAGTTGAAATGCTGATCGGGGAGTTTCATTTCAAAGAAAGTCCTCCACAGAAAATCATCGGCCGACCGCAGCAGGCTCTCGGGACAAACGAGCAACACAAGCAGCTCACCTGAGGAGCTGAGGAAGCCGAATTTCCAGCCTGATTACTTTTGAGGCAGCCCCAAGCTCACTGCCGACCGCGGCAAGCACTCGGGACAACCAAGCAACACAAGCAGCTCACCTGAGGAGCTGAGGAAGCCGAATTTCCAGCCTGATTACTTTCGAGGCAGCCCCCCAAGCTCACTGCCGACCGCGGCAGGCACTCGGGACAAACCAGCAACACAAGCAGCTCACCTGAGGAGCTGAGGAAGCTGAATTTCCAGCCTGATTACTTTCGAGGCAGCCCCCCCCAAGCTCCTGCTGACCTCGGCAGGCACTCAGGACAAACAAGCAACACAAGCAGCTCACCTGAGGGAGCTGAGAGCCAAATTGCCAGCCTGATTACTTAGGGGTAAAGAGGCCTCTTCTCTTACGTCTGGATGCCTGCAAGGGGTGCTACCTGATGAACACTTATATTTTATGAACTTTGTTCCTGTTCACCGCTGGTGGGCTTGTTATTTGCTTTTCTTTGTCTACTAATGCTGAAGTGTAAAGCTAGGGATTCCTGGTGCCCTAGAGTTGCCTTGCTGATTATACCTTAAAGCCAGATATACTAAGCAGCTAATATAGAGCAGACTTGTTTAATATTGTGGTATTGGATCTAATTGCTGATTATACCTTAAAGCCAGATATACTAAGCAGCTAATATAGAGCAGACTTGTTTAATATTGTGGTATTCGATCTAATTACTGATTATACCTTAAAGCCAGATATACTAAGCAGCTAATATAGAGCAGACTTGTTTAATATTGTGGTATTGGATCTAATTGTGCTTGTAACTGAAGGTATTAGGATAGCTGGGTCCTAGTGTGACCTCATTTTGGAATAGCCCTGTTTGCTTAGAGTGGAGCCCCTTTGTGTAAGTCACAACATTTTCTCCGCTGCATAGTAATGAGAAGCTTGTTTTCTCTCCACTCATAGGCCCCCCAAGCTCACTGCCGACCGCGGCAGGCACTTGAGACAAACAAGCAACACAAGCAGCTCACCTGAGAGCTGAGGAAGCCGAATTCCAGCCTGATTACTTCGCGGTGAGAGCCTCTTCTCTTCGTCTGGCGCCTGCAGGGGTGCTAGCCCGAAGGCGCTTTGCGCCGTCTGCCCCACCCACCCAGGGCCGGCTGTCAATTTAAGGATCCACCCGTGACATCACATCCGGTGACATCACGTCCTGTTGCCCAGAACCTATCTCCCCATTTTCCCATTTGCAGGTTATACCTGCTGGCCACTAGAGGACCTATGCTCCCTCGCTACTCCTCTCTACCTGTACAGTACTCCTTCCCTTGGATCTTGCTCACCTGAATGTATTGGCCCTGCCTCATGCTCTGCCTTGTGCCCTATCCCACTAGCAGTGCACTTGCCACTTACCCATCTGCTACTCTGAACTGTGCCCTGGCACCCCTCCCTCCCTTGCTCCTGAACCTGCTCTCTTGCCCTTGGGACCTCTGTGTGTCTCGGTCCTCCTGCCCTCCCTAGCTTCCTCCTCGCCTCAGGCACATCTGGGTGTCTTCTTATTCTTGCCTTCCTTCCTGTACCACCCTGCCCACCCCTGCTCATAACGTCCCCCCCATGTCAACCGTGGGAAAACCTCTCACCACCTCCCAGCCAGGGTGTTAGTCATGCTACTACTCCTGTCAGGGAACATTCATCCAAACCCTGGCCCGGTTCCCAGGAGCTCCCAGACTAGCACCACAGGCCTATGCATGGTCTCCATGAATATCTGTAGCCTCCTAAAAAAGTTTGACTCACTACAATGCCTGGTCACATCAATTAACCCTGATGTCATCGCTCTGGTTGAGACTTGGCTGTCGAACGCCTCCCCTGACTCCCTGGTCTCCCTTCCTGGTTTCACCCTCTTCTGGTCTGACCGTGTTGGGAGACGGAGCAGCAGCTGAGCTATTTATGTCAAGGAATCTCTCCCCGTACTAGCCCTGCCTACTCCAATCCTTGACTCCAGGGCCCAGGCGCTTACGCTGAAACTAACCCCTGACCCTTTAAAGGGACCCCTTTATCGGACTACTGCATAAGTGCCCCCCATCATTGCCTCTCTTACAGAATACCTTTCCTCACTACCTCCTTCCGCTGATCAAATTCTGGTGGGTGACTTAAATGTCAACTGGCTCAGACCCTCCTCCTCCTCTACCCGTGACTCCTTTTCTGCAATAGACCTAACACAACTAGTTACCCAACCTACCAGGACTAACCCCAAGAGAGGCTCCAGTACCCTGCTTGATGTGGTACTTACCAACCACCCTAATCGGATCCCCAATGTACAAGTCCTCCCAGACTCTCTCAGCGATCACTCCCCCCCTCCCCATTCTATTCCACTGGTCATCCTCAGTCCCCAAACCCATAGCACAGTCCACATGCGGGCGGCGTCTAATACCTGGTGGTCTGATAAAACTTAAGGAACTTCTGTCCCAAATTGACTGGTCTCCTGACATTGACACAGCTCTCTCCTTCTTTACCCAAACTTTTAATAATGCCTGTGATATCTTTGCCCCAATGTCGACCCGTCGTTCTAAAAGGCAGAATGCCCCCTGGGTAACCCCAGCTTTGATCCACCAACTCAAACATAGGGACAACCTATGGCACCATGCCATTGAGACTGGCCGGCCCAGTGACAGGCAATTATATGCTGCCACCAGAAACAAGTGCACTCGGGCCATCAGAAAGGCCAAGTCTGAGCACTATCGGTCCTCACCACTGCCTCATGGGGAACCCCAGAACCTTCTGGGATAACATTAAACAGTTAAATGGGAGTGCCACCCCCCCCCAGATCAACATTAATGGCGTGATCTCTTCAGACCAGCCCTCATAGCCAACCCTCAACACCTCATTCACTGACCTTAGCCTATCCTCCTACAATTTTTGACCCTCCTCCCCAGCGCCTGCCATAAATCTTTCTCGCCCTTATTTTCTCCTCCGCGTGTTTCTGCCCAAGAACTTAGGCCGCCCTATCACTGCCCTCAAGAGTAATAGTACAGGCAGTGACACCTGAATCCGTGTATCCTCGGCTGGTCTTGACACAGTCCTTACCCCAATCACGTGCCTCATCAACCACTCTCTTTGCCTAGGGAAGGTTCCAACTGCCTGGAAAGTCGCCACTGTCACCCTGTCTTTAAAGGTGGTGATAGGACTGTGGCTGAAACTATCAGCCAATCTCCATTCTCTCCTCTCTCCAAGGCCTTGGAAAAGTGGTAGCCTCTCAAATCTCTGACTACCTCTCCACCTACAATGTCCTATGTCCTGAGCAGCAAGGCTTCGAGGCGGGCCACAGTACCAACACAGCCCTCCTAGGAGTTCTCCAACTTTCTCCACTCCTCCTTAGACACTGGTTCTCTGGCTGGTGCGGTCTTCATTGACCTCTCTAAAGCTTCGACACTGTCTCCCACCCCTCCTTCTTCATGCACTTAGTCTCTCTGGTTTTGCTGCTGGGCCTATCTCCTGGTGCACCAGTTATCTGTCTGACCGCTCAGAGCGTGTAAAAATTAATGGGACCTACTCAGACATCTGTCCCATCTTTTCTGGGGTTCCCCAGGGCTCCATTCTGGGCCCCTTACTATTCTCCCTTTACCTTAACACCCTTTCACGCTCTTGCTCATGGAACATTCTATTGTACACTGATGATGCAGTCATCTTTGCCTCAAGTCGTAACCCTATTGCCCTCCAGGACTCGCTGCAGAAGTCCTTCGCTGAAGCAGAGGGCTGGTTCAAGGAACATAGATTGGTGATAAATCTTAAAAAAACAAAACCATGTTCTTCACTCATCCTCAAAACAAGTCCTGCAACTTCAAACTCCTCATTCACTCTGGGTCCTCTTTCCCACTAGAGCAGTTTGCTCCTATAAATACCTAGGGATCCATTTGACCCCTCCTCTCCTTCTATGGACACATCGCTGCCCTAGCCACTGCCACTAATATCCGATTGGGCATCTTACATCGGTATAAACACTGCCTCCCCGGAGCTCTTTGACTCATGATCACCTCCTCTATCCTGTCCCTAGTGGACTATGGACTGCCAGTGTATGGTGCTGCTGATCAGACCTGCTCCATAAAATGCACTTCTCTGAATAAGGCCTGCAGCTTAATTACTGGGGCACCTAGGCTAACACACACCTGTCTACTATGCGCTAAAGCGCTGGTACACTTGATCTTGACAGGCGCCTCAAATATCTGACCTGTACCCTTACAAAAGACCCTCCTTGGGCTATCCCATGGGGATTGACCACCACCATCCACCGCTCTGTCCCACTAGTTCATACTCAGACCTCTGGAAAACCTCTCTTGTTATCCCTAGAGCTAGGACCTCTCACGGCCGAAGAGCCTTCAGCTTTAGGGCCGCCTCCTGGTTCAACACACTGCCCCCCTCCATCTCCAAAGCTCCAACTATATCATGCTTCAAAACGTCCTTACGGAACCACCTTGTTAACACCCGAAGTTGTAATTGCCACTAGTCAAAGCCATACTCAATATTAATGACAAAGCTTACTACTAAGCTGCTAAGGACAACATAACTCTGCTCCTGTCCAGCACTGATCGGCTAATACACCTGCAATCTCTAATCCCTTACTCAAATACTCAATTTTGAGGAAAGGCTCCAATACCAGTCCTGCCTCATAGCCAAAAAGATACTCCTCGGGCTAACGCCACCTAGAGCTATGGCATCACTCCACCCCTCTATCTCCATTTGCAGTGATGCCACATCCCTCCTTGCAGTCCCAAGGATGAGGACATCCCTTGCCTAGAGGTCCTTCTCCTGCAGGGCCCCACTCTGGTTCAACTCCCTCTCCACAGCTGTCACCACTGTGCCTAAAATTGGTGCTTTCAAAGCGGCACTCAGGAAACACATACTCGAAACCAGCTCCTGTAGGTGCCCCCAGCAATGACTCCAAGGCTGCTGTGCTCCCAACAGGTTTTGAACTTCCTTCCATTGCTGGATGACAAAGTCCTACAATTTGGACTGCCTATGCAACTGTCCTTCTATTGATGTAACTGATGCAATGCGATGACAATCTGATTAAATGCTCAGCTAAACTGCTGAATAGGATTTTATGTCTGAATGTATGTACCTGCCCTCAAAGTGTATTATGTGTACTTACCCTCAATGCGTAATATGACGTGAAGCCTTTGGAAATGAGTCTTTTACTCAAAGGATTGTAATTCTGATCTCTGACAAATAAATAAAAGATCACACATACATTACAAATGGTTATCGAGCTGTAGGACAGCGAGGGATTCCAACAACTTGCATGTGAAAGCAAGAGCTGGGACTGGTCCTCTTTTAATGCCTTTCTAAGTGACACTGCAGAGAAGCTGGAAGGGAAGGTCTGCCTCTTTGTGGATGCCACCAAAATTTGCAATAGGGTAGACACTCTAATGGAGGGTGGATAAAATGAGCAGAGACGTGAGAAAATTAGAGGAGTGGTCAAGGGTATGGCAGCTGGGTTTCCATGTGAAAAAGTTCAAAATAATGCATTAGGGCACAGAAACCCAGAAGCAGAGTACAAAATAGGTGGAGTGGTATTGATAACTACCGCTGACTTCTGGTGCAGCTTCCGAGTAAATGGCAGCCTAGCTTTACAGCTCTCGTCACGCGCTCCTAATTTTACTTAAAAAACTAGCTGCTCACCCTTTAATTTCGCTGATCCATTACCGGAAAATTTATGGCGGCTAGCAATCTGAGGAGAGGGCTAGCAGATGCTGTTAATCCACCCAGATAAGGAAAGCCAGGAGAAGCTACGGACTAGGGACCTCCACGCTTGTCCAGGCACCACAATCTAGGTCGAGCAGACAGAACAAATCCAAAACCAAAACCAACAACATGGACATTAAACTAGATAAAATCTTACAGAGATCCAGGAATTTAAAACAGACTTTCAGTCCTTCAGGCAAACTCAAGAAAAGTTCCAAAACGATCTCATGGAACTGCACACCACAGTGTCCTCTTTAGACCAACAGATACAGCAGCAGGCCTCAACTACCTCTCGGCTGCAAGATACCCTGGATCAAGTGGCCCATCTTTGTCAGCGGGAGGACTCGGAGAACCGCAGTCACTGACAGAATATAAGACTATATGGGGTGTCAGACAGTAGTAAAGGATCAGATCTGCTGGGTTTTGTGGAGTCCCTCCTCCGCGATGCCCTTGACTTGGGCCCAGATTAAATTTTGAGATAGAGAGGCTACACAGAGCCTTAGGCCCAAAGCCTACCCATCCGACAGCATGCCCCAGATCCATAAACATCAGGTTCCTTTGTTTCCAAACAAAACAGTTTATTCTGAAACAAGCCTGGGCCAAAGCTTGCATCTGTTATGGGGATAAACGCATATTTGTGGACAACAATTATGCCCCTGCTACAATGCAGAGGAGGGCATACATCCTACTATTACCCTACCTCAGACAGCAGAAACTTAAATTCAGGACACCATATCCGAGCAGAATGGTGATCCAGTTTCCATCGGGGCAGCAATGTTATGAATCTATGGAGGAAGCCTGCACAGACCTAAGGGAACGAGGGTTCACACTACCAGCCACGATTCAAACACCACGGAGAACATCGGACAACAAAATTGCACCTAGGGCAGCCCCTCCCAAACAACTGCCAGATCAACAAGTGACTGTTGACTCAATCAAAGCCCTGCTGGCACAGTTCTCCTGACAGAACAGCTGAATCCCTTCTGGAAAAAAGATCTTTGGACTTGCAGTGAGTAGTACAGCGGGTTGGGGGTGGCATATGGTGGGCTGCTGGGTGCTCGCCTCGAGAGGGGCTTGATGGTGGGGGACATACAGTCAATAATTAGAACTGTGCAGATCAGGGGAAAATAACCAAGACATGTTGGCTGTATTTGGGGGGGAGGGGTGCTGCCCTGGGAGGCGGATCTGATCCTCAGCTTTGAGTTGTACTCTCTACCGGGGACTCCTCAGTGCTCATCTCTTTCGGTGGGGTGGGGGGTGGACTAGTTCCAGCCTTGGTCTCGACGATACTCTACCGTGGACCTCCTAATTTGATAAACAGCTGCTGGGTTGTGCCGGGTAAGAGAACATAGACCCGACTTTCTCAGATTTGTCCAGGAGGGGCCTATGTATCTACTCTGTCCTCGTTAAATAAATGTTAAAAAGAGGATCCCGGATACCACCGGGGGCTAGAGGGCTCGGAGTAGTCAATAAGCCTGCTCAGACCCGGATGCCTTTTGGGAGGCCGGGGGATATATCTAAGTAAACCCAACTGGCGGTCAAATGAAAGCCTGTTAAATAGGGCGCAGTTCCTGGGTTTTCTCAGCCTGGTGCAGCCTGGCAGCTTCATAGAGGGTGTTTTCCCCCTTCTTTCTTATCAATCCACTTAAATACATCAGTACCCTCAGCTCTATTCAAATTCAACATGTCCCACGGATGACTTTTATGGGGAACTATTAATAAAAGAGGTCTAGGAGATCGTAGGCTGGTCGGGCTCGCTCCCTTAACTCCCCAGTTTTTGTTACGGGAAGAAAAAAACAATGAAATGATGGGCCTGAGGTAGTGTTCCGCATCCCACTTCCCGATCCACCCTCTTTAAAGAAGGATTCTCACAGCCTGGAATTTGAGCCGAGTGGTCGGTTTGGCTTTCTGGGGGTGTGCCCTCTCTTCACAGTTGTCCACCCATCTTGTTTCCTGAGATGGGCGCGAGTAGTATGTCCCCTGAGCCTCTCCGCCTCCCTGCCTGCACTCTGCGCAACAAGCTTCCCAATCCCCTCTGCTAGTTCACAACCACAGAGACTTCCCTTCGAGAGACCTAAGAGTTAGCCACGAGACTGATGATACCTACATTGCTATGGGAAATAACATGATCAAAATGGCCATAAGACCAGTAGGCTGTGGTTCAGTCACCTCATTTTTCCTAGTCCCTCTGGGTCATTTTGAGACCATGCGGCAAGGGATCATTGAGGACCTGCTCATCTTGGGCCATATTAATTAACACTGCAGGACATATATGGTTACTATATGGGGAAATGATGGAAGTGGTGGTGTGGGAGGAGTTCCCCCGGGGGTTATGATACCATCCAATTCTTATAACCACGATGATCCTCCTTCATTTCCAGTCAGTGCTGGGTAGAGGGCTAGCATATTCCTGAACAAGCAACCTCGAACCCTTGTTATTAACCACATATCCCAGGGCTAAACTGTTAAATTTAACTTGCTTCCTTCCTTATTCCTATTTGAGAAAGGAGGAGCGGGACTGAGACTCTGCTGCTAATTAAGACACATGATATAAGGGAGCTGTATCTTTTTCCCTCCCCAAATTCTTGCCCTTCACCACTACCCTTAGTTTTTTTATTACCCCTGATATTAGTTATCTCCATATTTTCCTTTCCCTCTTCTACAGTTAGGGGCAGGAGTTTCTCCAGGATCCCAATTCACCTGGTGGATAGGGAGTCCACAAACGGACGATCTATAGATCTGCCCCAAGTACTTTCCTCATTTGAGCAGGCATGTTTGAAAGTCACAGACTCTCCATTTGTTGGGGGTTTGTATATAGTTATTACCTTTTCCCAGTATGTAGACACGTACACCTGGTTGATATACCCACCTTTACGAACATATGAAATTTGCCAGCAGATAAAGGCCTAGAGGTCTATCAAGTCTGCTCGAATGTGCAGCTAGCACCCCTTATTCTGCAGCTGCCCTCCTTCCACCCTTCCTTCATTAACCCTCCCCTTGTCCTGTCCCATCCTCGTTTGAAGCAGTCCACTGTTCTACTGCATACCACTTCAGCAGGTAGCATTCCACCCAGCCACCACCCTCTCTGTAAAAAGTGTCTCCTCATCTCCCTCCTGAACCTTCCTCGCTCCAGTCTCATATCATGGCCCTGGTGGCCTCCCTCCTTACTTTGAACAGCCCTCTGTACCCATCTTGTTTATTCCTTTCATGTATTTAAAGGTTTCAATCATGTCACCCCTGTCTCTCCTCTCCTCCAGTGAGTACATGTTCAACTCTTCAACCTCCTCTCGTATGATAAGTCCCCAGCCCCTTGATCATTTTTGTCACTCTGCTGCACCCCTCCAGTAACAATGTCACTCTTCAGATACTGGACGCCAGTACTGCACGCAGTACCCAGGTGTGGGTCTAACCAATGACCTGTACAGTGGCAGAATCACCTCCTCCTCCTCGAGGATATACCCCTTGCAATACAACCCAGCATTTTGTTGGCCTTTGCAGCTGCCTTCCTACATTGTGCCGAGTTGTTCATTGACCCTGTAATGAGCACCTCCAGATCCTTCTCCTCCTCTGTCTGGGCTAGCTGCACTCCCCCAGCTGGTAACTCCTCCTTGGGTTCTTCATCCCAAAATGCAGCACCTTGCACTTTTTGGCATTAAACCCAGTTGCCAGGTGTCTGACCAGGTTTCAAGCTTTGCCAGATCATCCTGCAACCCTGCCATCCCCTAGGTCATCCACCACCGCCTACCTTGGTATCATCAGCAAACAGACTGATCTTGCTCTTGATGTCCCATGATATGTCTGCAATGAATATCCCAAACAACACTGGTCCCAACACGAGCCCTGTGGAACACCGCTCGTCACTGCCTTGGTGTGGGCTCTCACCAACCACCACCCTCTGTTGCCTTCCTGCAGCCAGTTTCTACCCATCTCACCAGCTTTGCACCCACCCCTGTGCCTATTAACTTCCTTCCCAGCCTTCCATGCTGCACTGAGTCGAATGCATTACTGAAGTCCAGATACAGGACATCCACTGTATGGCCCCTATCCAGTTGCCTAGTTACCCAGTCATAGAACTCAACCAAGTTAGTTTGGCAGGATCTGCCACGTATGAAGCCATGCTGTCTGCTGTCCTGTAGTCCTTTGGCCTCTAGGAGGGCCACCAGCCTCTCCTTCAGGATAGTCTCTATTAGCTTACCCACGATGGATGGGAGGCTCACTGGTCTGTAGTTTACTGGTTCATCCTTGGGGCCACTCTTGTGCAGGGGCACCACATGAGCCATCCTCCAGTCCTGAGGTACACACCCCGAATGTAGTGAGACATTAAATAGATCTGCCAAAGGTCCTGCAAGGACCTCTGCCAGCTCCTTCAGTACTCTGGGGTGGATGCCATCTGGGCCTGGCGCCTTGTCCACCCTCAGTGCCTTCAAACCCTCTCGAACTCTGCTCTCCATGATTTCCCCATCTGTCACCACTTCCCACCCTGCTTCTGCCATTTCTCCCACCTTGGGTGTCACCCCCCTCTACTCTTTAGTAAATACTGAGCAGAAGTACTCATTTAGTGCTTCCGCCTATAGCACCCTGCTTCCACCACAACCCCCTCCTTCCTAATCCTTACTATATGGTCCTTACAGCTCCTTTTCTCCCTGATGTACTTAAAAAACTTCTCCCCCTTCTTAATGCCTTGTGCCAACCTGAGTTCACAGATGCTTTGGCTCCTTACTGCCCTTGTCACCTCCTTCGATTCTGTCAAGTACTCTTCCCTGTCCTCCCCCCTCCCTGTTTTCTTGTACTTCCTAAAGGCAGCTCTTTTCCTCCTTACCTTTTCCATAATCTCCTTGCTCAACCAGATCGGTTTCTCAGCCCTAGCCTTCTTGCTCTGGGCTTTGCAGCAGGTTTTGGTTGCCTCCACTATCCCCAGCTTTATGAGCTCCCACCTCTGGCTAGTGTCCATACTAGATTGAATTCTGGCCAGGTACCCTTTTACCACTTCCCATCCTCCCAAAGTTGGCCCTCCTGAAGTCCAGCACTATTGTGCCAGATTCCACTCCTTCCTTGTCCATATCCAATGTGAGCCATACTGAGTGGTGGTCACTCCCTGACAGCGGTTCCTCCACTGTAAGTTCTCTCACAAAGTCCCCATTTGCCAGCACAAGGTCAAGGGTATTCCCTAACCTGGTTGGTTCACTGACCATTTGCAGCAGGAGGCTGTCCTGGAAGGCATCCAGCAGTACCTGCTCACTTCTGTTTCTGGTTGTTGGGGTGCTCCAGTCCACTCCTGGCATGTTGAAGTTCCCCACAATCACCACACTACCCTTCTCACAGGTCCTCCTGATCTGTCCCGCTAGTTCCCTGTCTAACTCCTCCATCTGAGATGGTGGCCTGTACACCACTCCCATTCTAAGAATCCTATTCTTGGAATCCTGGATTTGCATCCAAAGTGACTCTGTACTACCTTCCTCCCTTACACACTTCAGTCCTTCCTTCACATATAGTGCCACCCCCCTCCTTTCCCAATCACCCTGTCCCTACGAAATAACCTGTACCCTGGAATAGACCGATCCCAGTCATTGTATTGGGTGGCCCATGTTTCCGTGATGGCTGCAATGTCACCTCTCCTCTGCCATGAGAACCTGTAACTCTGCAGTTTTCCTCCCAAGGCTCCTAGCATTAAGGGTAACCACCTTCTACCTCCCCCATCCTGCCCTCCTTTCCTAGCATCACCAACAGTACTTGCCATTTGTCCCTTGTCACTGTTATGGGGGTAAGCTCATATGGTTTCCCAACCTGTGGTCTCTGCATATCTCTTCCCCAACTGCCACCCCCCACTCCTAGTTTAAATTCCCAACTTTCTCTATGTACTCCTCCATCCTCTGTTTCAACACTTTCTTTCCCTCCTCACTCAAGTGTAGTCTGTCCTTGGCATAGAGACTACTGTCTTCCCAGGTCCCTCCCCTTTACCTTTACTTAACTCTTACCCAGTTATCGTTCTCTTTTTTATTTCTGTACCATTGTTTATCAGAAAACTGCTAAACAACTCAGATGCTATATGTTATTAAGAACAGGATTAATATTCAACAGATTTCAGGAGGAGTTACTGTGTTGGGGCCGGGGAGGTCCGGGGAATAAATGCAGACTTGGGATTATGGATAGTTATGAATAACCCATTCAAACTTATATCTCATAATGTAAACAGACTGGTCGGCCCCATCAAGAGGGATCAAACACTTCGGACACTTAAAAAATTAAACCCAGATATTCTCTTACTACAGGAGACTCATTTATCCACCATGGAGCACCAAAAGTTGCTCAAATTCGGATTTGCACATATAACAGAATCCTCCTACCAGAGGGAAAAGGGGTTTAGTAATTTTGATTCCAAAATTATCAATTTTTTCAATGATCAATTGGTTTCAATTTAGGAGCTAAACACTGGGTATAGTAAGGGGTGTTGAGTAGGAGGGGCATACCAGGAAAGGAACAGCAGCAAGTGAAGAGGTGACTGCTCTCTCAGTGGAAGGGAAGTAAAAGCAAATCTAGGAGCTTTCATTATTACTTCTTCGCATTGATATTACATTGGGGAAAGGAGGAGTAGGAGTTTGAAGAAGGTTGTGCAATGGCTACTTAAAGCCTGTTTTTGAGTGTGGATAGGAAGGATAGGAATATAAAAGCAGTTGCTCAATATGTCTAAATGTGTGCAACAAAGGTAAGGAAATAAAGAAAATGTTTTGCACTGATAGAGGAGGAGAGGGGAGACTTGAGGGAGTGTTTGGTATCCTGCATCTGGAAGGGTGGGGGGTCGCTGGTGGGCAACGACAGCAATGGGTAGGGTGGTAGGCTGCAACAACTGCGGTGCACCAATCTTTCTAAAAATTGCCTGGGAGGATGTTTAGTGTGCAACCACATAGAAAAACTTAGAAAGGAGATTGAGGGTCTGCAGGAGAAACTAAGACAGGCAAGGCAGATTGGGGTGGGTTTAGCCTAATACTGGAGGGAGGAAGAAGGGAGATGAGGAGGGCGATTTAAGCCAACAGTGGTGAGGAGAGGGTCAGAAGAAGGAAGCAGAGACAAAGGGACCCAGGCCAGGAAGAACAATTGCGGGAAACCAGATCAGGAGACAAAAGACAAATGGAAGGAGGAGATAGGGACTTGTGAGGGAGGCGAAGAAGTGGCAAAAGTCATGGGTGGAAAGGAGAGAACAGGTTACTGTGAAGAGAGAGGAGCAGGCATTTGTGAAGGGCCTTCAGAAAATAGTTTTGCACTGCTAGAGAGGAAGAAGGTGGAGGGCAAATGCTGAAATTAGAGGAGTAATTGATAAATGCCTGGACCAAACTGGAGCAGGGGGGGAAGTTCTGCTGGGAGAATTGCAACAGGGGTAAAAGGGGGAAATAATGTGCAGGAGGAAGAAGAGGAGCTAGAAATGAGAGAGGGAGAGGGAGATGAATGGAAGCAAGCAGGGAGTAAGAGGGGTGGAATCTTAGTGCTGGGGGACTCAATACTAAGAGGAGTTAGGTGGGGTAGCAAGGGGAGAGGCATAGTCGCATTTGGGTGGAGCCCTGCCAGAATGACAGCGAAAGGGTGGGACAGTCTGTTCTTGAAATATGCTAGAAGGGTAGGGTCAAGCCTCATTTAATTATACATCTTGGGACAAACGACCTGGCTGACAAGACAGTAGATACAGTCCAGAGGAGGTTTGAGGAACTAGCACAATTATGTGAGGAGCAGGAAGATCAGTAACTTTTCAAAGATACTTCGTGCCAAAGGCAAGCACAACAAGGAAGCTGAGAATAGAGAATTTAACGGATGGCTAAGAACCTGGTGTTGTGCTAAAGGGTATGGGCTGTTGGAGGGGGGGAGGGACCTGGGAGGACAGTAGTCTCTATGCCAAGGACAGACTACACTTGAGTGAGGAGGGAAAGAAAGTGTTGAAACAGAGGATGGAGTAGTACATAGAGGAAGTTGGGAATTTAAACTAGGAGTGGGGAGTGGCAGTTGGGGAAGAGATATGCAGAGACCACAGGTTGGGAAATCATATGAGCTTACCCCCCCATAACAGTGACAAAGGACAAATGGCAAGGTACTGTTGGTGATGCTAGGAAAGGAGGGCAGGATGGGAGGGGGAGGAAAAGGGTGGAAGGTGGTTATCCTTAATGCTAGGAGCCTTGGGAGGAAAACTGCAGAGTTACAGGTTCTCACGGCAGAGGGAGAGGTGGACATTGCAGCCATCACGGAAACATGGGCCACCCAATACAATGACTGGGACCTGTCTGTACCAGGGTAATTGGGAAAGGAGGCGGGGTGGCACTATATGTGAAGGAAGGACTGAAGTGTGTAAGGGAGGAAGGGGGAGAAGGGTAGTACGGAGTCACTTTGGATGCAAATCCAGGATTCCAAGAATAGGATTCTTAGAATGGGAGTGGTGTACAGGCCACCATCTCAGACAGAGGAGCTAGACAGGGAACTAGCGGGACAGATCATGAGGACCTGTGAAAAGGGTAGTGTGGTGATTGTGGGGGACTTCAACATGCCAGGAGTGGACTGGAGCACCCCAACAACCAGGAACAGAAGGGAGCAGGTACTGCTGGATGCCTTCCAGGACAGCTTCCTGCTGCAAATGGTCAGTGAACCAACCAGGTTAGGGAATACCCTTGACCTTGTGCTGGCAAATGGGGACTTTGTGAGAGAACTTATAGTGGAGGAACCGTTGTCAGGGTGACCACCACTCAGTATGGCTCACATTGGATATGGGCAAGGAAGGAGTGGAATCTGGCACAATAGTGCTGGACTTCAGGAGGGCCGACTTTGGGAGGATGGGGAAGTGGTAAAGGGTACCTGGCCAGAATTCAATCTAGTATGGACACTAACCAGGGTGGGAGCTCATAAAGCTGGGGATAGTGGAGGCAACCAAAACCTCTGCAAAGCCCAGAGCAAGAAGGCTAGGGCTAAGAAACCAATATGGTTGAGCAAGGAGGTCATGGAAAAGGTAAGGAGGAAAAGAGCTGCCTTTAGGAAGTACAAGAAAACAGGGATGGAGGAGGACAGAGAGGAGTACTTGACAGAATCGAAGGAGGTGACAAGGGCAGTAAGGGGAGCCAAAGCATCTACGAACTCAGGCTGGCACAAGGCATTAAGAAGGGGGAGAAGGACTTCTTTAAGTACATCAGGGAGAAAAGGAGCTGTAAGGACCACAGAGTAAGGATTAGGAAGGAGGGGGGTTGGGTGGAAGCAGGGTGCAATAAGGCGGAAGCACTAAATAAGTACTTCTGCTCAGTGTTTACTAAAGAGAAGAGGGGGGTGACACCCAAGGTGGGAGAAATGGCAGAAGCAGGGTGGGAAGTGGTGACAGATGGGGAAATCATGGAGAGCAGAGTTCGAGAGGGTTTGAAGGCACTGAGGGTGGACAAGGCGCCAGGCCCAGATGGCATCCACCCCAGGGTACTGAAGGAGCTGGCAGAGGTCCTTGCAGGACCTCTGGCAGACCTATTTAATGCCTCACTACATTTGGGGTGTGTACCTCAGGACTGGAGGATGGCTCATGTGGTGCCCCTCCACAAGAGTGGCCCCAAGGATGAACTGGGAAACTACAGACCAGTGAGCCTCACATCCATCGTGGGTAAGCTAATGGAGACCATCCTGAAGGAGAGGCTGGAGGCTCTCCTAGAGGCCAAAGGACTACAGGACAGCAGACAGCATGGCTTCATATGTGGCAGATCCTGCCAAACCAACCTGGTCGAGTTCTATGACTGGGTAACTAGGCAACTGGATAGGGGCCATGCAGTGGATGTCCTGTATCTGGACTTCAGTAATGCATTTGACTCAGTGCCACATGGAAGGCTGGGAAGGAAGTTAGTAGGCACAGGGCAGGTGCAAAGCTGGTGAGATGGGTAGGAAACTGGCTGCAGGAAGGCAACAGAGGGTGGTGGTGGGTGGGGCTCTCACACCCAAGGGAAGTGACAGTGGTGTTCCACAGGGCTCAGTGTTGGGACCAGTGTTGTTTGGGATATTCATTGCAGACATATCATGGGACATCAAGAGCAAGATCAGTCTGTTTGCTGATGATACCAAGGTAGGCACGGGTGGTGGATGACCTAGGGGGATGGCAGGGGTTGCAGGATGATCTGGCAAAGCTTGAAACCTGGTCAGACACCTGGCAACTGGGCTTAATGCCAAAAAGTGCAAGGTGCTGCATTTTGGGATGAAGAACCCAGGAGGAGTTACCAGCTAGAGGGAGTGCAGCTAGCCCAGACAGAGGAGGAGGAGGAGGAGGAGAAGGATCTGGGTGTGCTCATTACAGGGTCAATGAACAACTCGGCACAATGTAGGAAGGCAGCTGCAAAGGCCAACAAATGCTGGGTTGTATTGCAAGGGGTATATCCTCGAGGAGGGAGGAGGTGATTCTGCCACTGTATAGGTCATTAGTTAGACCACACCTGGAGTACTGCATGCAGTACTGGCGTCTGTATCAGAAGAGGGACATTAAGTTACTGGAGGGGGTGCAGCGCAGAGCGACAAAGATGACCAAGGGGCTGGGGACTTATCATCATGAGAGGAGGTTGAAGGAGTTGAACATGTACTCACTGGAGGAGGAGAGACAGGGTGACATGATTGAAACCTTTAAATACATGAAAGGAATAAACAAGACAAGTACAGAGGGCTGTTCAAAGTAAGGGAGGGAGCCACCAGGGGCCATGATATGAGACTGGGCGAGGAAGGTTCAGGAGGAAATGAGGAGACACTTTTACAGAGAGGGTGGTGGCTGGGTGGAATGCGTTACCTCCTGAAGTGGTATGCAGTAGAACAGTGGACTGCTTCAAATGAGGATAGGACAGGACAAGGAGGAGGGTTAATGAAGGGGAAGGGTGGAAGGGACGGGCAGCTGCAGAATAAGGGGTGCTAGCTGCACATTTGAGCAGACTTGATAGACCTCTAGGCCTTTATCTGCTGGCAAATTTCGTATGTTCGTAAAACTATAGTTAATCGACCAATACACAGACAGGAAGGGCAGGCTGGCACTAGCAGTGGTCAAACTGAACCAACAAATCCTAACAGTGTACAGTCTCTACATTCCGCCAGGCTCAGATGCCTCGTCTATCCAAAAATTGGTTGATACCATCCTTACCAGGCAACATGGTGTTTTAATTATAGGGGGATATCTTAATTGTCAGCTTAACCCCTCATTAGACTTCTCAGCAGCTCGCCCCTCCCTAGAGTCATCTGGTCAAAAGAATCTACAGTACCTTATCCGAGATGTGGGAATGATAGACACATGGAGGCAGTTACATCCTACACATCAGAAATTCTCTTATTACTCTCACGCTTTCAAACATTATTCTAGGCTTGATTACTTCTGTATAGGTAAGGAGCATGTGCATCTGATCCGATCTGCTGAGATCCTAAATATTGTTCTATCGGACCATGCACCTATCACCTTGGTCCTTAATACTCAAAAAGAAAGAATAAATACCCAGTGGCGCTTCAATCCATCCCTATTTAGGGATAAAGAATTCCAAGATTTACTGGAGAGTCGAATCCCTGAAATTATCAGAGATAACACTTCCCCCAGATCTTCCCCCAAATTCTCTGGGACACATTAAGGGTAGTCTTTAGAGGCAATATAATAGCTTACGCCTCCTATAAGAAAAAACAGTCCAAGAGTAAATTAATAGTCCTACAGGAGGAACTCGACTTTCTTCAACAGGCCCATATGCAGGGCGATACAGACCTTTTCCACAGGATAGTCCAAACACAGAACAAAATCCAACAGATCCTGACAGCTAAAACTGAACCGGCCCTGGCCTGGTTGAGGCAGCGATATTATGAGAGTGGGGCAAGAGCTTCTAGACTCTTGGCATACCGCCTCTGAAATCAAATACAAAATTACACCATTACTAAAATCAGAGATCCTGTTTCCAACCAGTTCAGATATTTGACTTCGCATATTTTGGACGCCTTCAAGAAATATTACCAGAACTTATATTCCTCCCAGAGGGTCCCTGATCCTCAACAAATTTCAACTTTTCTTTCCCAACTCCATCTCCCTACTTTGTCAGAATCACAACAAACTGAAATAATAGCCCCGATCACATAAACAGAGCTTCAAAACACAATTCTTAGCCTCAAAAACAGGAAATCCCCAGGCCCAGATGGCTATGGAGTGGAATTTTACAAAGGCACATGGAACTTAATGCGAATTCCCCCAATCTCTTGGAGACAAGCTACCATCTCAGTGATCTTGAAGCCCCCAAAAAACCCACATCTTTGTGATTCATACCGTCCTATCTCAGTACTAAATCAGGACTATAAAATTTATACAAGTATCCTGGCACATTGGCTAGACCATATCCTCCCTTCTTTGATACATCCGGATCAGTCTGGATTCATCAAAGGCAGACAGACAACAGACAACATCAAAAGAACCCTGTACCTTATAGATCATGCTCTGTCTACAAAGTCTTCCCTCTTGATTTTAAGCCTAGATGCCCAAAAGGGTTTTGACATGGTCTCATGGGATTTTCTACAGGTGGCCCTACAAAAATTTACATTTCCTATCTTATTTACGGACACAATTAAAGGCATATACACAGATCCAGAGGCAGTAGTGAAACTAAACGGCTCACATTCTGACCGCTTTCCATTATACAGAGGCACCCGACAAGGTTGCCCCCTTTCCCCATATCTATTTGCTCTTTTTGTTGAACCCATAGCCCAGATGCTGAGACAGAATCCTGGCCTCCATGGATACAGGGTCTCTGACTCAATACATCATAAAATAGCATATTATGCTGATGACCTTCTTCTATATATAACCCACTCCGAAGAATCATTGCAAACCTTAACTGCTTTACTAGCAGAAATAGAGAATATCACAGGATATACTATAAACCCAACTAAATCAGAAGCTCTCCTGGTACAGCCTCCCTTCCCTCATGGTCTCATAAATAAATACCCATATAAATGGGACAAAACATATATCTCACCTATTTAGGGATTAAAATCCTATCTAAGCTATCTGACTTATATAACTCTATCTACTCCCCTACTCTTCCTAAAATACACTCAGACTTACAGAGATGGACTCCTCTTCCGTTATCATTAATGGCTAGAGTTCAATCTATCCAGATGCATTCCTTCCCAAAACTTCTTTATTTGATGCAATATATCCCCCTACCCCTACTAAAGAAGGATGTCCGATTATGGAACAACTCAACTAGCCGGTTTTTATGGGCAAATCAGCGTCCTCGACTAGCACTGGTTGAACTCTAACAACCCAAAGATAATGGAGGATTATCTCTACCCAATATATTACATTACAACATGGCATCACTGCTCACACACATAACTACATGGCTTCTCCCTCCATCTCAGGCGCCACCTTGTCGTCTAATTGATCAGACTTTGACAGTTGGCCCCTCACTTCACTCACTAGTCTTCCAGCCTAACAATATCATCAGGTTGCAGAAGGCTTCCAGATTTTCGAAAGAGATACTTCGCTTTTGGATGAAGTTGTTAACTCATCCTGCTTATAGGTTTATGGCATCCTGGGTTGGAATTCCGGCAGAAGACCCTGACTGGGCCCCGACGCGTTTGGATACCACCTTTCAATCCTGGGCCCGCAGAGGTTTAAGAGACACATACCAACTATATGAAAATGCAGTATTCAAAACATTTGACCAACTTAAACAGGAATTCTCACTGATGAAAAGTGATTTTTATAGGTACTTACAATTGCGTCATTTCTTAAATTCAAAAATAGGCCTAAATACTGCAGCCTAGATCATTCCCCCCCCCCCCGTCCTCTTCTGATCCAACTGGAAAGGGGCGGAGATCAGAGTCATTTGGTCTCCCACCTTTATAAAGCCCTACAAGGGATCCCATCCCAAGCCATGGACCTAGTACACTTCCACTGGGAAGCAGAACTACAAATAGCACAGTCCCAGGAGGACTGGGGCAGGATCTGGCGGAGGCAACATAATACTTCCAGCTCTTACACTTGGATAGAGTATTCTTGGAAGGTGGTGTCCAGATACTTCCGCACTCCCCAGATCACAGCCAAGTTCCTCAAGGGTAGTGATTCCTCCTGTTGGAGGAAATGTGGTTGCCAAGTAGCAACACATTCTCATATTTTTTGGACCTGTTTGGTCCTGACACAATACTGGTCTTCTATTGGAGACAGAGTTACATATCTCTTTCCTATCTGAGGCACATTTACATCAGCGATTGGTCTATTGCTTCACTATCCCCGTTGTCTCAGAGATCCTCATCAAATATACCTCCTTAATATCTTGCTAGGGGCAGCTAAAAAATGCATAACTAGACTATGGCTCAACACTGACCCTCCCTCCATCACAGCCTGGGAGGATACAGTATTCGATATATATAAGTTAGAACATATGACAGCCAGAATTCAAAATAAGGTCCCTGGATTAATGAATCGATGGAACAGATGGTTCATACACACAGCACAACTTAGACTGGACCAGATACCATAGCTTCTGAGGGGGAGGCGAGCCATGACAAAGATCCTGGTGGGTGTGGCCGTACCAGTCCTTATCCTGAGTTACCTATGTAGTTAGTTAGCCTAATCTCCCTCTCGGAGACCTTCTAGATCCTGAATGAGAGGAGATTCCGCCTGGATGGCACTTTTTTTTTGGGGAGGGGGTTCCTGGGCCTCTCTCTCCCCCTAATAAATCCTTTTGAGTATATCAATTGAAAGTGCAATCTGTTTGTTCATAACCTGAGTAAAGTAGTAGATACTAATGGAAGAACCAGGTTTGTTGTTTTTAGACACCTTTATCAAAATCTATTTGTATACCTGATTATTAATTTTTCCTACTTCATTGAGGATTGCCGCCATGCTTACTGATCACTTTACTTTACACCTGTAACTGACTTCCTGTAAATAACAACTGTAATGTCAATGAAGTTAACATCTGAAATGAAAAAAAAAAAAGTTTTAAAAAAAGGTATTGATAACTACCAAGCAAGAAAGAGACCTGGGGTAATCATATCTGATCACCTAAAGGTGTCCAGGCAACGCGACAAGGCAGTTGTGAAGGCTAGCAGGATGCTGGGATGCACAGGTGAAGTTCATCACCAGCAGAAAGAGGGAGATGATGTTGCCTCTGTATAGATTGCTGGTAAGACCCCAGCTAGAGTACTGTGTCTAGTTCTGGAGACCACACCTCCAGAAGAAAACAGAGTGGAGGCACTCTACAGAAGGGCAACTAACATGGTGCAGGGTTTGCATCAAAAGCCTTACAAGGAGAGACTAAAGGACTTCAATACGTACACCCTGGAAGAGAGGAGGGAGAGGGGGGATATGACAGAGATCTTTAAATACCTCATGGGAGTAAATAAGGTACAGGAGGAAAGTATTTTAAAAAAAAACAGTGCTCAAGAACAAAGGGACATGCTATGAAGCTGGGGTTAGATTCAGGAGAGATGTAAGGAAGGCTTCTTCACAGAAAGTGGTGGATTCCTAGAACAGCCTTCCAGTGGAAGTGGAGGGGTTCACAAATGCATGGGATAAGCACAAGGGAATCATAGTGGAAAGGAAATGGGAAGGGAGAAAGAGCTGTAGATCAAGTATGGTCTGCAGTGATAATGTAGATAGAGAAAAAATGGGCAGATTGGGTGGGCCAATCTACCGTCAAATTCTACGCTTCTATATTTCTATGTTCAAGTATAAACTTTATTACCATCCTTCTTAACCTTTGAACTATCTGGTAGGCATTACCTACTACTGTGTACTTCTCTCTGTACCAGCGGGTGACAACTGAAGTATTTTCCCATTTTATAACGTGTACAGTATGTGTGACTAAAGGTCTCACCGTTTTCACAGCTGCGCAGTTTCTGCTCCAGTTCAACCCCTCTGTGTTCCAGTTCATCCAGCTGCTGCTCAATTCTTTCCATTTCACCTTGGATATCCTCTTCTGGGATGTACTGGTCAGACTGGACCTGTTAAATCACCATTAACATTTAAAACCTTTACTGTGTTATGCCTATCATTTATCAGTAATCAGGAGAAAGTGCAGAGATTGTACAACTGTCTCAGGTGACGTCTTTGGCCATCTGAATGTCCTGCTGCCAGCAGAAACAGAGAAACTGCAGTGTGGTCATGCTACCCTTAGCATTCTAGTGAAAGTTATAGCGGAAGACCAGAAAAGAACAGTGACCACATATTTAGTACTAAATATTGTTAGCTCTAGTAATTACTATTAAGAGTCCCAAAGTAACATTTACTAAAACTGTGAAAACTGCAACGTTTATAACAATAAGATGATCAAGCAATAAACGGAAATCTATTTCTTCTGAAGAACAAGAAAATACAGTTATGTAAGAACTTACCATAACAGTAGATGTTCAAGAGGAGCTCTTGCAGCAGGTAATACCTTCAGGATTGTAGCCGGCAAGCATCAGGACCCCACAGAAACTTTCTAGCTAGCAATACCCAACGGAGTACTGCCCCCAACGTCATGTATGGTATAAAAGGGGCGGTCCCCCAGCCCATCCCCAGTTCTACCGCCGGAGACTGGCTAATGAGAAAAAACAGTAAAGGAGAACTGAGGAACGATGGTATCTGAGATGGAGAAGTCACCGGGGGGAAGGGGGGGGGGCAACAATTGAACCTGCTGCAAGAGCTCCTCTCAAAGATCTACCGTTACAGTAGGTTCTTATGTAACTGTACTATCTTACTTCAAGATTCGCTCCTGCAGCAGGTAACACCTTTAGGACAGAGTCCCAAGCAGTGGAGGAGAAATACTAAGCAGAAGGGTGGAAGAAAAAGTCTCCTCAGAAGAAAGTAGGACAGGAGGCCCTGAAAGACAGCAAGTCTAAAGCCAGCCCTGCAGCGAGAAGCAATGTCCAGACTGTAATGCTTTACAAATGTGTGGACAGAACTCCAAGTGGCAGCCGCTCATATGTCCTCGGCAGTCACATTTCTCAGAGAGGCGAAGGAAGCTGCCATGCCCCTGGTGGAATGACCCTTAACCGAGCCCGGTAAGGGTTTGTCGTACTTATTGTAACAAAACACAATGCAGTTAACCAAACATTTGGATAAACATTGTTTTAGAAACTGCAGCCCCTGCCATACTGAGGGGCAAAAGACACAAACAACTGATCAGATTGACACACAGAATGGGTGCACTCCAAATAGTATTTGAGCACCCTGTGGACATCCAAAGTATGTAAGAGAGCCTCCCCTCAGTTTGAATACTGCGGATAATACACTGGCAGGTGGCTATCTTGATTCAACGTAAACTCTGAGACCACCTTTGGCAGGAATTTAGGATTATTTCCCAAGGACACCCTGATGCAGAGATCTGAGATCCGGATGGACCAGGGAACCCTGCTCCTGGGAAAACAAGTCTGACCTGAGGGGCAGGGGCACCAGAGGTTTCACCACCAGTTGCTGCAATAGTGGGAACCAGATCTGCCAAGGCCAGAGTGGAGCCACCAGGATCATTTCTGACCCTTCCGACTGCAACTTGATGAGAACCTGCTGCAGCAGGAGAAAGGGAGGGAACGCGTAAAGGAATCTCCCCACTGAGGAGAGGGACAACGTGTCTTGCCAGGAAGCACCAGGCTCTGGATCTAGCAAGCAAATATTGGGTAGTTTTGTGTTGGATGGGGAGGAAAATAGATTGATTTCCGGGTGACCCCATCTGACAGAGATACTCCGCCACTGCGGGAAGCAGTTCCCGCTCATGGGCTCTGTACGGAGTCCGACTGAGGTTGTAGGCCAGAGAGTTGTAAATGCTTGGAATGTGAGCTGCTGAGAGTTCTAGTTGGTGATCCAAGTCCACACTCGCATGGCTTCTCTGCAAAGAGGGTAAGAGTGCCCCCCCCCCCCGCTTGTTGATATAAAATACCACTGACCTGTTGTCGGTTTGTATTAGCAGGGGACCCTCAAAGATGATGAGATGATGGTCTGGAAGGCTTGGGGGCATGAAGACCTGCCCTCATCTCCAGCACATTAATGTGGAGATGGAGCTCCTGCTGAGTCCAGGATCCTCAAGTCTGGCAAGTGCCCAGATTAGCTCCCTAACCCTGGCCTGATGCTTCGGTGGTCAGGACCTGGGTGGGAGATTCCTTCTGGAAGGAAACCCCTCTGGAAAGGTTGTGAGTATCTAGCCAGCATGCCAGGGACTGCATGACTGGGCTGGAAATCAGGATCGGCTGGGTCTAGGTCATCTGATCTTTGATCCCATTGAACCTGGAGGTTCCAATGATCACCTACATGTAAAGCCGGGCCACAGAGACCGTGGTGATGGCCGCTGCCATATGTCCAAATAGCCGGAGTATTGTCCAGGCCGATACTTGCCGAGCCGTACAACTGTTGAGCATGGGACTGAAAGTGCTCTGCTCTTTTCTGGGGAAGGAAGGCCTTGTCTTGTGGTGTGTCTAGGATCACCTCTATATACTGAAGCCGCCAACTTGGCCAGAGGTAGGAGTTGGGGAGATTGAGAGTAACCCCAGGTCCTGAAAGAGAGAGAATGTTTCTCGTAGGGTTTCTACAAGCCAGTCCCGAGAGGGGCAGTTAGAAGCCAATGATCGAGGTAGGGGACGACATAATGCCCCTACCTCCTGAGACTTGGGGCTACCACCGCAAGGCGCTTGGTAAACACCTTTGTTGCAGAGGACAGGCCAAAGGGCAAGGCCCTGAATTGGTAATGACGACCTTGAAAGTGGAAGCGCAGATACCTCCTGTGGTTGGAAAATCAGGATGTGGAGGTATGCGTCCTGCATGTCCAGGGAGTATAGCCAGTTCCCTTGGTGTAACAGGAGAAGGAGACCTATCAGGGCGACCATCCTGAAATTTTTGCACTCGATGTACTGGTTCAAGTGGCTTAAATCTAAAATGGGATGAAGATACCCTGTCTTCTTCATCATGAGGAAGAAGAGGGAGTAAAACCCTGTTCCTCGTTATTCCGGGGGCACCAGCTCAATGGCCTTCTTTTGAAGGAGAGCCTGGATTTCTTTTGCTATGAGGGTGTCGTGGGCCTAAGAACATTGAGACATTACTGGAGGGTTGTCTGGAGGAACCTCCATGAACTCAAGGGTGTGTCCTCTCTCGAAGAGCTGCAGAACCCAGTGGTCTGACGTAATCTGACGCCACCCTTCGGTGTGCAAGGAGAACCACCCCCCCCACGGACTCTGCTGAAGGTGGAGGGTCAGGCAGAGGAGCTGGTGAGGGGAAGCACAGGCTGAGAGGTTCTGGGTGCCTGAGGGGCAAAAAGTCCGGTGGCAGGGGTAGTGGCCTTGCATTTGAAGCCAGTCTGCTGTGGATCACAAAATTGCAGTTATGCCGTCTTATGAAAGGATTGCTTAGGTTTGTACATAATTTGAACTGACCTAACTGCTTTCCCTGCTTCCTGCAAACGGGTGATATTTTGAGTATCCTCCCCAAATAGGATCAGCCCTCTAAACAGGGCAGGGCATCCATGATCTTGGACTGGATGTTCTGGAAGAACCCTGAGACTCTCAATCAAGAATATTGGCAGATATAGACCGCCGAAGCCGCGACTCTTCCCATCAAATCTACAGTACTGTATGAAGCCCGCAGGACGTGGTACTGACATCTGAGCCGGATTTCATGATAGCCATGAGCTCTGCCCATCCGGGTGAGTCTGGCATGGTCTGCATAATTTCCAGTGCCTTGTACCACATGGCATTCTGGTACTGGACCATGTGGGTAAGGAAATTTTGTGACCGGATGGCACAAGGAGTGGAGGAAAAAAATCTTTCCTGGTCAGATGATTGAACTGCTTATTTGGGGGTTGTGTACTGAGGTGCCGCAGACATCTGGACCTGTCGTGGGCAGCATTCAGCAGCACCGAGTCTGCCTCCAGTTGTTCCCCATAAAAGGGATCATCCCGGGGAATGGTACACAACTGGTCTGATTTTCTGGACACTGCTGGAGTCAAGAAGGGACGCTTCCATGCCAGCTTATTGGCGTCCTTGTACAACTCTACCATTGGGGGAACTACCATGGATAGGGTGTGCGTCCTTCAAAGGAAGGCAGTCAACCTCTTCCGTTCTGGGTCGAGGTCTTCAGAGTCCCATCAATTTTATTGCTGGATGTGATGCATCACACCCATAAATGAAGGGTCATCAGGCAGGGAGAGCGGGGCACCCTTGCTGATGTCAGGGTTGGATGGAGGGTCTGAGTCACCATGGTCTAAGGAAGAGTAAGAATCCAAGTCCGGAGATGAGGAAGGGAACCTGGGAGGTCTTCGTGGATGTTCTTTCAGAGAAGGAAGGCCCTTGTACAGCAGCGTCCTCCTAGGAGGCGGAGTACAAAAGTGGCCCAAGGGCTCATCTGGAGAAGGCCCCTGGGAAGCTGGCTTAAGAGTCAAGGGGGCCTCTTTATCTTTGAAATAGGCCCATCAGGCAGCAACAAGCTCATTGAGACCCTACAAGGGGTTCTGTGGCAGAGCTGGAGTATCTGGCGTCGGGGTGGGGAGCGGATGGCTTGGCGTCGGGTCTTAAGCAGTAAGGTTTAGAGGGCCTTCTGGCACCGGAGCTGTGTGCGCTGGTTGAAATCGCGGCAATGCTGGCAGGCCTCGATGTTGTGGTCTGGGCCCAGGCAGACCGAATGGCCATCTTTATGCGGGATCTGCTTGCCACATGCGTACTTGGAAGGGCGCCTTTCGATTGATGAAGTTGGAGAAGACAACATGCACAAATTAATTTGAGGTACTGATAAAAGGAAAATAAGAAAGACATTGAAAATGCGGTCAAAATGGTCGAGCAGCTGCAGGCATCCGCGGCAGTCCAACAGCGCGGTCGATGGCGGGAAAAGAACTGGGGATGGGCTGGGAGACGGACCCTTTTATACCATACATGATGTTGGGGGTGGAATGACACTGGGGTGGTCCCCCACCAGGTATTGTTAACAAGAAGGTTCCTGTGGGGTTCTGGCACCTGCCGGCTGCAGTCCTAAAGGTGTTACCTGCTGCAAGAGTGAATCTCGAAGTAAGATCTCAGTTTTACTGAGGTTCCAGAAAGGGAGGTAAGGAAGGGTTTGTGTGAATCACTAGTAAACCCTCAAGAATAAACAGAGGTGACGCATCTATAACCACAGTTCTAACTAGTTGTATTCAGTTCACATCCACACTTTGGCAATTGCTGGGAACCAGCTCAATCTCTGGACATCTTCAAGCTAAGCTCCTCCTACCACCAGTGGTGCCATCCTCCAGCGCTGCACCATCAATGTCTGATGTTGCATGCTTTAATCAGGGATTTGTGCTTCTCTTGCCAGGGGAGGATGGTTGGGTTGTGTAGATGTGAACTGAATACCTGTAGCAGAAAGTACAGTTACGTAAGAACTTACCGTAACAGTAGATCTTCGAGAACAGCTCTTGCAGCAGGTAACACCATTAGGACTGAAGCCGGCAGGCATCAGGACCCCCCGGAATTCTTCTAGCTAGCTATCTTCAGCTGGGACCGCCCCTGACATCGGTCCCGCCTCCGACGTCAGGCGTAGTACATAAGGGGGCGGTCCCGCCAGATTCCCCAGTTCTCCCGCTGGAGACTTCCGGCCGCAGGACGATATCAGAAGGAAGACCGAGGATCCACCATCAGAAGGTAAAAGGGCGTAAACCCCTGCCGAAGGCTCGGAAAGCCATGCCTCCTCCATGGGGGAAGGTACCTGCTGCAAGAGCTGTTCTCGAAGATCTACTGTTACTGTAGTTCTTACGTGGCTGTGCTATCTTACTTGAGATGACAGCTCTTGCAACGACCAACCGATTAGACTGATTTACAGCAATAACGCTTGTAAGCATTCTGGGAGAAGAAACTAGGAAAGTCCATACCAAGTCCTGACTCTAGGACAGGAGACCCTTGTACGGCCAGGCGAAACCGGCTCTTCGCTGTGAAGCAATGTCCAGGCTATAATGCCTGATAAAAGTATGCACAGAGCTCCAAGTGGCTGCAGCACAGATGGCAGAGGAGGAGACGTATCGAAGTGCTGCAAAGGAGGTAGCCACCCCTCTAGTGGAATGGCCCCGGACTGTACCCGGGAGGGGTTTCTGCTTTGTATCATAGTAGTATGATATACACTGGACAAGCCAGCGAGAAAGGGACTGCTTCGATACTGGTTGGCCCATCATCCTGTCAGCGAAGGAAACGAAAAGTTGCTCCGACTTGCGAAGCTGTTTAGTCCTGTTCAGGTAATACCTAAAACAGCGGTGAACATACAGGGTGTGAAGCAGCGCTTCTCCTCTATTAGCATATTTAGGGAAACAAACAAGCAAGTCAATGTCCTGATTGAGAGTGAGTGCAGTGACCACCTTAGGCAAGAACTTAGGATTCATCCTCAGGGACACTCTGTCCTGGTGGAAAATCAAATAAGGTTCCTTACACATGAGAGCGTGAAGCTCGGAAATTCTCCTTGCTGACGTAACAGCAACTAAAATTAAAGTTTTCCATGACAGGAAAAGCAGCTCGCAATCCACGGCAGGTTCAAAAGGGGGAAGCGTGAGTTGTTCCAGGACAAAGAGTAAATCCCATGGAGGAACAGGGTCCTTAATGGGTGGCCTAAGGTGTAACACCCCTCTCAGAAAATCTCGAGAGGCGTCAAGTTGCGCCACTGTGCGCTGTCCCACCGGGAAGTGGTAAGCAGAAATAGCGCAGAGGTGCACCTTAATAGAGGAGTAGGCGAGACCCGAATGGAAAAGGGAGAGCAGGTATTCTAACACCGCTTTCACCGGGCAACCTAAAGGGGAAAGGCGCGTGCTTGCGACCACAGACAAAAACGGCGCCATTTCATGGCGTACGTCGCATGCGTTGCCGGCTTTCTGGCCGCGGAAAGGACTTCCGCCACCTCTTGCGAGACCCCGTGTCGTAAAATGGCTATGTCTCTAGCAGCCAAGCATGCAGGTTCAGTGAGCGTAAGTCCGGGTGGACTAGAAAACCTTCCTCCTAAGACAAGAGATGGGAGCTGAAAGGCAACGGAATTGGAGGTTCCCGGGACAGCTGCGTTAGCAAGGGGAACCAGATCTGTCTGGGCCAGAATGGGCTACCAGGATCATTGTTGCATGCTCCCTGCGTGGTTTGAGAAGAACTCTCTGGATCAACGGGAAGGGAGGAAAGTGTAGAGGAATCTGTCCGCAGGAGAGGACAACGCATCTCACCAGAAAACACCAGGCCCTGGATCTAGCGAGCAAAATTGGGCAGTTTTATGTTGGATGGGAAGCGAATAGGTCCAGTTCTGGAGTGCCCCATTGAAGAAACAGATCCTCTGCTACCCCTTGAAGAAGTTCCCACTCGTGGACTCTGGCCTGGGAACGATTCAGGCCGTCTGTGACTGTATTGTCCACTCCAGGAACGTGAACTGCAATCAGGCTCGCGCCATGTCGAATTACCCAATCCCACACTCTCATCGCTTCCCTGCAAAGGGGGTAAGAGTGTGTGCCTCCTTGTTTGTTGAGGTAATACATCACCGCCGTATTGTCTGTTTGGAGTAAGAGAGTACTTGGCGGGATCTCTGACTGAAAGGCCTGCAGGGCGTAAAGGACCGCCCTCATCTCCAGAATGTTGATGTGGAGATGAGCTTCTTGAGGGGTCCACGTTCCTGGGACCTCACCCGTTCAGGTGTGCTCCCCACCCCAGCCCTGAGGCGTCTGTGGAAGGATTACCTCCGGGACGGCGCTGTAAACGGACACCCGAGAAAGTGTTCCTGGGTCCAGCCACCATTGCCAATCTCAAATCACGCGTCGTGATACTGGACGGATGCTGCATGTGGTCTTGCCTTTGGTCCCACTGCACTTGGGCATCCACTGAGTTACCGCATGTGGAGCCTTGCCAAGGGACAGTCGGAAGGGCCGCAGCCATGTGTCCGAGCAGGCAGAAGGACCAGCCTGGCAGGGACAGTCTTCTTCGCCGAGATCCCTGATGAGGGATCTGATGCGTCCGCTCTGTCGTCTGGAAGAAATGCTCTCCCTGAGCGGTGTCCAGAACTGCGCCTATGAACTGCAGCTTCTACGGACGGTCACAGAGAGATTTCTCGTAATGATTATGATGCCCAGAGACCGAAACAGAGTCTGGGTGCTCTGGATAGCCATCAACAATGCCTCTGTGGAGGCGGCCATGAGAAGCCAATCGTCCAAGTACGGAAACACATAGTGGCCCTGTCTCCTTAGAGACGCTGCCACAACTGCCATGCATTTGGTAAAGACCCTGGGGGCCGATGACAGTCCAAACGGGAGAGCTCGGAACTGGAAGTGGTGGCCGAGGAACTTGAAGCGCAGGAACCTCCTGTGCGCTTGAGCTACGGGTATATGCAGGTATGTGTCCTGCATGTCCAGGGACGCTAAGAAGGCGTCCTTCTTTAGCATGGGAATAAGACCCTGCAGGGTCACCATGCGAAATCGTTTGTAGGTGACCGACATATTGAGGTCGCTGAGGTCCAGGATTGGACGGAGGTCCCCTGTTTTCTTCGGAACCAGAAAGAAGTGGGAATAGTATCCGTACCCTCTCTGGTTCTCTGGAACATACTCTACCGCTTCCTTTTGCAGGAGCACAAGTATTTCTTGCCTGATAAGCAATTTGTGCTGACCCGAGTAACGGGAGAGCAGAGGAGGCCTCGAGGGTGGTTTGTCTGCGAATTCTATAAAGTGGCCTTTTTCTACCAACTGAAGAACCCACCTGTCGGTAGTTATGGACTGCCATCCTGGCAGGAAATTTGCAATACGACCCCCGACCTTGATATCCCGTTGATCCTGAGGGGCGGGGGCCGGAAAGGAGTCAGGCTGTGGTGGCGGAGGGGCCCGCGGGCTGAGCCAGTTTAGCTGGACGCTGACCTCGCCCGCGGGCTGTCTTCCCTGAGCTCTGCGGGAACCGGAGCCCCTCTGCTGTGGACCGGTGCGGGACTGTTGTCTCTGTGTCCGCCCACGAACGGCTTTGGTTCCTACGAAAGGAACTAAGCCTCGGTCGGTACATTGCCTGGACCGACCTCACCGCCTCCGGCCTCTTGGAGCTTGGTGAGAACCTTCTCAGAGGGTGCACCAAAGAGAACTTCTCCTTCAAAAAAGGCGTCCATGATGTTTTCTGGACGTCCGGAAATCGAGACACGGAGCCATGAGTGCCTCGGAGGCATCGCCTGAAGCTGCTGCTCTGGCCGAGGAGTCCACGGAATCGTACGCGGCTCACAGCACCTGGGTTCCCACGTCCGAACCCGTACGGAGGAGCTGTAACATCTCCTCCTTCTGCTCACCTTCTGGCAATTTCTCCGCCAGATCCAGTTCCTGTTCCCACAAGGCATTTTGGAACTGTACCATATGGGTCAAGTAGTTCAGGGACCTGATGGCGCAAGTAAGCGGAAGCATCGATGCGCCTGCCCTATAGCGCCCAGCTGTTTGGACTCCGGGTCCGGTGGCAGGGTGCTCAAATGTTGCGGTCTCTGGGACCGGTCATGAGAGGCTGTTATGACCAGAGAGTTGGCCAGAGGATGTTGAGCCAAGTACTGGTCCTCCTTAGGGGCCTTGTACAGGTGGTCAGCTTTCTTCGGCATCGCCGGGAGCAAGTGTGGACGCTTCCATGCTGCCTTGGTGACGTCCACAAAACTGTCCACCAAGGGTGGTACCACCACAGGCTTGGGATCCTTCTGCCGAAGATACCTAGCAAGGCGTAGTCTCTCGGGGTCTAATTCTTCCGCATCCCATCCCATGTTCTCTTGGATATGTCTCATGATTTCGGAGAACGATGGGTCATCCGGAGGAGATCTAGGAAGCTCACGTGGGTCCGGAGAGGGGATGTGAAGAGGAGAGGGGGATCTGGATCCTGTTGAGAACTCCGATCCCGTAACCTCCGTCGAAGGCGAACGACGGCGTCTTTCTGGGTCTTCTTAGGACTGGGTGAGCCTGAAGAAAATTCAGACGGAGGTCTCCTTTATCAGGTCTCCCCTTGGAGGTCCGTAGGCTCCTGGGGAGAGGTACTCGCCTGCAGCCCGGCTGGGGAAGGGGCGAGGAGCAGGGGTCGCAGGTGGTGGAGGAGGAGGAAGAGGAGGTGGTGTGGGAACCATATCCCTTTTGATGGTATCCTACCAGTGAGAAAAGAGCTCCTTAACCTCTGAAAGGGAAAGACCCGACGACGGACCAGGCACCGGTGGCCGGTCGTCGGGTTCCGGCGTCGGCTCCTCAAGGGCCTCAGGTTGTGGAGAGGGCTCCCTGGAAGATGTGACAGGACCGGGTTCGCCCATCTGGTTCTCGGGCTGCGTCAACTCCTCCTCTGTGATGGTCTCCTGACCGACATCGGTAGGGGGCGTCGGGGTCCTCTTCTCTACACGTACAGGTATGGACGTCGGCCCTCCTGCCGACGACCGAGAGGGCGAAGGCCTGACAGGCGTCTGGCGGTCGACGGCTCCTGGGACCTGTGATGGGTGGCCGACGTTGGACGGGCTGACGTCGAGTCCGACGGCTTCTTCAGAGAGGTGAGTTCCTTGGTCTTTCTCTGGGGAGGAGGAGGCAAGGAGACAGACCTGACGTCGGGTTCGGAATGGCGGGAACCCGACTTGTGATGATGGTGACGGTCCCCAGACCCAACCAGGGCTTTGGAGGAAGATGACGAAGAGGGCCTGGAGGTCTTGGCCTGTGAAGAGGAAGAGGAGCCCAAAGGTTTCTTCACCGCAGCGGGGGGAGGCTGAGAACGGGCCCGGGAGGGCGAACGGTTGGACTGGGAGCCGGAACTACGGGAGTCAGAGGCCCTAGACAGGGACTTGGAAGGAACCCTCTCCCTGTGCTTCTCAGAGTGTTTCCGGGCCTTTTCTGCTGAATCCTCCTAGGAGGTGTCCATGGCCTTAATCTTCTCCTCGAGCAGGAACGCCTGCAGAGCCTTCTGGCGATGGATCCGGGTCCGGCTGTTGAACCCCTGGCAGAAATTGCAGGACCGGGTGTCGTGGTCTGGGCCTAGGCACCGGACGCAGGCCGAATGCGGATCCTTGAACGGGATTTGCTTCCCACAGGCGCACTTCGAGGGATGGCCTTCAGCGGAGGTTGGAGAGGACATCAGACAGCAACTTAGCCGTAGAAAACAGTGTTTTCCGGAAGGAAGAACTTGACCGTGCGTCGCACGCTTAGAAACGATCCGAAGGGTCGAGACATGCAAGTCGACGGCGGGAAAGAACTGGGGAATCTGGCAGGACCGCCCTTATGTACTACGCCTGACGCCGGAGGCGGGACCGACGCTCGGCGGTCCTCATGAAGATAGCTAGCTAGAAGAATTTCGGGTCCTGACGCCTGCCGGCGTCAGTCCTAATGGTGTTACCTGCTGCAAGAGCTGTATCTCGAAGTAAGATCTATGGTTACAGGTGGATAAACTGTATTTCCCCCAAACTGGATTCAGTTCACTGTCCACACTTTGGCAGATTCCTAGCAGTCTTCTGGAGGGAGAAGACAAGGTGTGCACCTCTGTTTGGTAAACAGAATGAAGGAGTGAGGCCCCAGAAGCAGCATCATGATGACTGAGCACATCTATTCCTTAGTGGTAGACGAAGGTGTGTGCTGTATCCCAGATCTCCCTGACTGGGGATGCACCTGGAAGCAGCCATGAAGGCAACAGTATGCCTGGTGGAATGAGCCTTCAACCCCATGAGCCTGCTCCCCTACCAGCCAACCTATAGCAGAGAGTGATATAGAATGTAACCCGCCTGCTAAATGCCTGCTTTGTTGCCGGTCAGCGGCTTTGACGTAAGTGACAAACAGCTGTCAATCCTCGCTGCAAATCACTACTGTGTGCTGCTGATAATAAGGGCACCCTACACAAGTCTAAAGTATGTAGTCTACACTTGGCAACTGAGGTAGGGGTATCAAAATACACCAGGAGGTTTACCACTTCATTAAGGTGGAACTCTAACATTACCTTGGGAAGGAACTTTGTGTAGGGGTGAAGGACGATCTTGTCCTTGTGGGAAACCAGGTATGGATACTCTACCAAGAGCACCTGGAGCTCACTCACCCCTCCTAGGTGAGAGTGACCAAGAAGGCGGTCTTCCATGTCAAGTGTGATGATTCACACTTACGCATTTGTTCAAATGGTTTACCCATCAGCATTGCAAGCATCAGCAGTAAGTCCTATGGAGGCAGTGGTTTGCACACTGGAGAACACAAGTGGTCCAGGCCTTTGAAAAAGCGCCCAATCACCTTCTGCACCACTGTCAGCATACCAGCCAATTCCTGGTATGGAAAGATAACTGCCAGCTGCACACCTTTAGGGTTATGGCTCGTAGCTCTGACTGAGACAGGGATCTAAGGCAGTTGAGGACTGTAGCTACTTGACAGGCAAGGGGATTGATAGTCTCATGTTGGCACCAAAGTTAGAACCTCTTTCACTTAAACATGCTTGTTTTACAAGCTGATTCCTTATAGAAAGCCTCCACAATAGAGAACATCTTCCGAAAGGTTCAAGGCCTAGGTATCTAGCTGCTTAGGAACCAGGCTGAGAGGTGCAAAGAGTGAAGGATCAGGCGACAGACTATTGCTCCTTGTTTCGTCAACAGGTCTGGGTGTAGCAGAAGCCTTCATGGGGACCTGCTGCCAAAGCTGAGGCAACCGTGGTACCATAACTTTCTGGGGTGAGTCTGGAGCAATCAGGATAATGTCTGCCTTGTCCTGATAAGCCTTGGGCACCATATGGATCATGGGGAACATGTACAGAAGGCCTGGTGTTCAGGGCCAACAGAAGACTTCACTCATCAGTGTTCCTGTCTGAGGGGGGGTAGGCACAGAACAAACTCAGTTTTCTGTTCTCCCAGGAGGCACACAGGTCCATCATAGGTTCTTCCACTGGAAGAATAGCTGCTTGACCACGTCCTGCTGTGGAGACCAACTTTATGATGCCTTGCCAATCTGACAGAGTGTCTGCCAGCTGGCTGCTTTCTCCTGTAATGTGTACCACTAGGAGATCCACCTGCAGGCTGCGCACCACTGACCACATGCGTAGCATCCCGATACAGAGGAAATGAAAGAGTACCACTCTTCTTGTTCTGGTAGAACATGGTGGTTGTGATGTCAGCCTGGACCTGCACTGAGTACCACCCTTCTTGTTCTCGTAGAACATGATGGTTGTGATGTTGGTCTGGACCTGCACGACTTGAGCCCCCACTCAACAGAGCAAACTCCATCTGCACCAGATGTACTACATGGAGCTCCAGCAGGCTGATGTGGCAACATGACTTGCAAGGTGACCAGAAATCATGGCTTTTGTGGTCCAGATGAGAATCCACCCTTCAAGAGATGTACCTGTTGTCAGGGTGAGGGTCGGCTCTGGGTGTACAAACTGGATTCCCTCTTCAAGGTTCTGGGAACAAAGCCATCATTCAATGGTATCCTGCACTGGCTGTCACCAAAACTGGCTGGTCCAGGTGTTTGTGCTGCTGAGATCACTGGTGGCTCAGCTTCCGGAGCTGCATAGGTAAGCAGGCCCAACAGACTACGCTGGCCAAAGTTGACATATATCCCAACAGCTGGAAGAATTCCCAGACTGGGCACGACTGCTCAACCTGAAATGATCGGACTAATGATGTAAGATCCAGCTCCCCGTCTGTAGGCAGGTGAGCCCTGGCTCGGAGGGAGTTCACATCTGCTCCAATGAATTTGATAACCTGCACAGGAACCATCTTGAACTTGGCCAGACAGATCAGGAGACCAAGGTCTTAAATGGTCTGGAGGGTTGGATCCATGAATCATTCCACTGCCTCCCTGGAGACAGTCATGATGAGCCAATCATTCAGGTATGGTTACACCCTGGATCCCCTGTGCCTGAGGTATGCCGCCATCACAGAAAGGCACTTGGTGAAGACTCTAGGTGCAGATGACAAGCCAAATTGCATGACCCACTTATATGTACACTCCCACTGCATGGTAAAGAATCCCTTCTTCCCAGAACTGAAGGTACCGGTGGTGAGATCAATGGTACTGGAATGTGGATGAAGGGGTCTTGGGAGATCAAGGGAGCAGAACCAGACCCCAATCTCCAATGACATTATGATCTAGCTCAGAGTGACTATACAAAACTTTTTCAATTGTTCAGGCCATGCCCATTCAGAATAGGGCACCCCAACCCCCGCAGTACTATAAAGTACCAGAAGATGTAACCTTAAGAAAACAGAGCATATGGGACCCACTCTATTGTACTGTGCTTAAGGAGCTGAGTGATTTCACTCTGCAGTGCGGGCAGCATGCCCTCTGGCACCCTGGACTCCTTTGGTGCCTGGCGTCAGTAAGGAGGGAGAGTCTTGGACTTGAGCGGTAGATCCAAACCTACCAATTCCAGTACCCATTTGTCCATGGTAATGACGACTGTAACTGTGGGTAGTAAGGAAGTCCAACACAGTGTCAGGATGCCAAATAAAACATTTATTCATACAATGGTATAAACAAAAAGTGGACTGATTTCGTCAAAAAAAAAAAAAAATTTCAAGGTATACTGTAAGAAGACATCAAATAAGGGCATAATTGTTCAATACAGCTTCAAAAGAAAATAAATTCCATTTAGAAACGAACTAGGGGTCAGATAGGGTCAGCACCCTATCACCAACTAAACTAAATGTTCCAAGACCTGGTCCTTGTATACAGAAGAATAATCGGGTGATCCATTAAGCTCTGCCCCTTTTTACATCTAGGGACTCAAAATCATCCAACACTTTTATTTTTCAGTCTAACATTAAAGAGAACCTAAAATAGTTTGTTACTAGCATCATAACATAAGCAAATAGTATTAATAATAAGGAAAAACCTTTCTAAGAGTGCATTTCCAAACAGTCCTGCTCCTCCCATCACTTCTAACTATAAACTAGCAGAAACAATGGCCGCCTGGCCCGACAGATGAGTCAGAAGGATGAGGGACAGTCCTGGCTGTATGAAACACTAATAAAAGGTAAGGCAACATTTTCTGATACAACAGCATTAAAAAGTTTTCCACTGAAAGGAATATTGACTAAAACAAGAAAACCTAGAATACAAAAGCTTGCTAGCATACAAAGGATACTTTCAGCAGTAATTTTGCTGTCTGAAAAAAAGAAAACAAATCAGAACAACAAAATGGGTTGCAAGAGCCTATGGAGCTAAACACACCTACTCCCAGGCTAAGGTACTAACTACTAGCAGGCACCAATCAGATTATCTACTCAAAAACAGGGCTTAAACTGCAGGAAATATTGTTTGCAGGTTCAAAATGCAAGTTTAAATTCTGCAAACATATTTCCCTATGATAATCATCCCTACAGTTTCCTTTGCTATGCGAGCATCCTAAACAGCAGGAAAAAAACACTCAACTTGTCTTCTATAACACTGCAGCTGCTGTTTTTAGCCTACATAAAAATGCATCAAAGTGTTTTTGTTTGAAAATGGGTGAGTCAACTAGAAGAGGCTGAATGTTAAAACAAACAAGCCTGTTTCTCTATTTGCAAATTAGCTCTGCGGGAGCACACAGGAGCTTCCGCAGGTTTGCACAGGCGAACATGCGCACATTCACGCAGGCGATCATGCGTGCCTTCGAGAAAGCGGCACTGCACATGATCGAGCAGTGCTACGCTCAGTTAACTTGAAAATGCAATCAGGGACACAGTGTAAACATGGAGGAGCTAAGACACTAGGAAAGAATAGAGATATTGAGGACAACTACAGTTGGACTTCCTGATAGTTAGGGAAAATAACAGAAAAGAGAAATAGGATAATTAAGAAGTAGATTACTGTTGCAACAGATTTTTAAAGAAGAAAGGCCCTGCTCGTTCCAGAATACACAGCCCCTATTACATACTCCTCTCCACTTATAAGGAAGCCATGGGACAGGGTTTCTCTAAAGGAATAATTATTTTTCTTTACTGTTTTCATTACAGACAGATGAAGTAGATTTCTCACAAGGAGAGATGGAGCTTCAGCCCACCTACTCCCGAAGCTCCACCTCGGGGTCCCAACCAATAACTCAGAAGTTGTCCTCCAATTCTTTATCGGTCATTACCCCGAGGTCTACTTCTGTCTATACAGTTATGTCTGCACCAAATTGAGAGATAAAATCTGCATTACTGTTTGTGGTCCCATATCTGTGTTTTACCAAAAACTTATATGGCTGTAAAGCCAGGTATCACCTCATAATCGAGCCTTCGACCTAAGTCTCCTTGGTTTGATGAGACTTTGAGGGAGTTGAGGAGAGTTGGACGAAGGCTGGAGAGGTGCTGGCGGAGGTCGGCCAGGATTGTGACAAACTTAGATTGATGGATCACTATGTTCTATCAATCAGCAATCTCAAGAAGGCAGAATTCTGTCCAGAGAGATTGCTGCTGCACAGAATAGACCAGCTCAGCTCTTCCGGACTGTGGACAGATTGTGCAATCCAATCTGTCTGCAGTCCAGAAGATGTTTTCTCAAGAACGTGCGAGGAGTTTGCTCTATTCTTTTCAGATAAGGTTGCCACAATTAGATCTGACATCTATCAAATTCTCTCTAATGGGAGTGGTGATGGTCGGCAGGAGATGTGGACACCCAGTTTGGTGGTCCGACTTCAGCCTTCCTACAGTTGAGGAAATTGTGATGATCATACAATTGTTATATCCGACCAACTGTAGTTTGATCCAGGCCCCTACACGCCTCTTAGTGGGGTGTGTGGATAAAATTGGCTCCATTCTAGCTGAGATAGTCTGTAGGTCCTGGAGATGGGGATTTTTCCAAATCCTCTAAAGGAGGCGTGGTTCAGCCTATCCTTAAGAAATCCTCCTTGGACCCGGACTGTCTGGCAAACACAGGCCTGTCTCTAACTTACCCTTTGTTGGTAAAGTTATTGAGAAGGTGGTTGCTCTGCAGTTGAATGATCATTTGACCAGCCACAATCTCTCGACTCTCTCCAGTCCGGATTCGGAAAAGACATAGTACCGAGACAGTGTTGATTCGGTGCTAAATGACCTCCTAATAGCGAGAGATCAAGATCATGTTCCATTCTGGTCCTTCTTGATCTCTCTGCAGGCGTTTGATACTATGGACCATGGTGTGCTACTGGAGCGCCTGCGGTCTATCTGTGGACTGTCTGGTACAGTCCTCAGCTGGTTCGATCTTACCTCGAGGGCAGGGACGAAGAGTGGTGTCTGGGATTCTTTCCTCAGCATCAATCTCCCTATCCTGTGGGGTACCGCAGGGTTCCATTTAGCACCCATGTTGTTTGCAGTATATATGTTGCCTTTAGGAGCGATTATTAGGCAGTATGGTCTGAGTTTTCACTGCTATGCAGATGATACTCAGCTGTACATATCCTTGCGCTGTCATGATACTGCCTGTCAGTTTTAATAACTGTCTTGCTGAAATCCAGGACTGGATGAATGTGAGTTAGCTGAGGTTGAATCCTGTTAAAACTGAGGTGTTGGTTGTAGGCCAGGATGCGGGAGGCAGGTTTATTGGTTGGATCACCCTCGGGTTTATGGCTCGAGATACTCCGCTAATTACCTCAGACGGTCTTGGAATCTGGGCGTTGTATTTGGCGCTTGACATTTAAATTCCAGGTGTCAGCGGTTGTCAAAACCTCTTTACCATCTGAGGAACATCGCCGGGTGAAACACCTGGTTCCCCCGGCGATCTGCCCACTTTGGTCCACGCCTGCCTCCCGCCTTGACTATTGCAACCGCCTACCTAGGGGCTTCTGGGGTTGAGATTCGCCGTTTGCAGCTGGGTGCAGAATGCGGCAGCCAGGCTGTTGACTGGCTCTTCCAGGCCAGTCATATAACGCCTGTGCTCCGTGGTCTGCACTGGTTGCCAGTTACTATGAATCACCTTTAAAGTCGGTTTGCTGACCTATAAGGCCCTACATGATCAGGGACCGTTTACCTGAAAGATCTCCTTCATCCCTATTGTCCCCCGCTCTTTCCGATCCACTGACGGGATTGCTAGAGATTCCCAGGGTTCGTTTAAAACCTCAGGAGCTAGATCTTTTAGTTTTATGGCCCCAACCCTGTGGAATTCTCTACCTCGTCAGGTCTGGAAAGCCCTACTGTCCATAGTTTTAAAGAATCTTTGAAGACTCACCTTTTTAGGAAAGCATACAATGATTTTTAATATTGGTGTTTGTTGTATTTGTACCTGTTTGTTTAGTATTGTATTTTATTGAATTCGTTTTATCTAGTGTTGTACAGGCGCCTTGGTTTTAGAAAGGCGCCTTAAACAAATAAATAAAGATTGAGATTGAGATAATCCTCTGATTCTTCTCCTTCATAATGTGAATCCAACAAAGAGGATTATGATCGGTCCACACTTTAAATTCTGTACCCCACAAATAGTATCTCAGAGTTTCCACTGCCCACTTCAGGGCCAAACATTCTTTTTCTGCAGTAGAATATTTGGTCTCTCGCTGGTATAATTTTCTACTGACATAAATTACTGGATGTTCTTTTCCATCATGTATTTGAGTCAATACAGCTCCAGTACCAGTACTGGAGACATCAGTGTGGACTATAAAACTTTTGGAAAAATCAGGACATTTTACTACTGGAGAACATAAGGCAGCCTTAATGGCACAGAATGCCTCCTCACACGCTGGAGGCCACACAGCCTTTGTGGGGTTACATTTCTTGGTTAGCTCCATCAAAGGACTGGCTATGCTAGCAAAATTGGGTATAAAATGCCAGTAATAGCCAGCCAATCCTAAGAAAGCCCCAACATGTGTTTTAGTGGTAGGTTGTAGACTTTAGCCACAGCGTCCACTTTCCCTATTTCTGGTTTGACTTGATCCTTTCCAATTACACAGCCCAGGTATCGGGTTTCTGTCACAGCCAAAGAGCACTTGGTTGGATTTACAGTGAGACCTACCAGAGCGATAGCGTGTAAAACAGTGCTAAGATGGTTAAGATGTTCTTCCCAAGTGGGACTAAATATGATAACATCGTCCAGGTAGGCAGCACTATAGGACATATGTGGTCTCAGAAACCTATCCATTAGCCTCTGAAAAGTAGCAGGGGCTCCATGAAGGCCAAATGGCCACTGTGGAAAGAAGTGTAGGAGCCAATTCCTGATCGAGAGCTCTGACAAGTATCAAATGGGAGAAGAGTAACCGAGCTCGAAACGCACCATATGGAGCTCGACACCAGAACAGATCGACTGGAGCATTTAGTACTGCACCTAATGGAGGAGAATCAAGAACTTGCCACCAAGTGCGATGACCTGGAAAATAGATCTCGTAGATGCAACATCTGAATTTCCAGAGTACCGGAAGAAGAGGGATGAGATATGTCTGCTTTCCTAGATTCCTTCATGCAGGACTTACTACAACTGGAACCAGCCTTCCCGCTAGACACAGAGCGGGCCCACTGTGTGCTCCTGCCGAAACCCCAGCAAAAAGATTAGAGGCCTAAATCGATAGTGTTCAGACTGTTAAGTTACACAGTTGAACAAAAAATTCTTACCAGAGAATGAAAGCATTAAAATACAAGGGCAACAGAATTTAGTTTGATAACGACTACTCCCCGCTGGTCTCGACGAAACAAAGGGCCTATGTGCCCATCCTGCGGATCTTAAAGCAACAACAGCTTAAATTCACCACATCCTACCCGGCTCGCTTCACGATCATGTTCCCAGAGGGCCCTCAAAACTACGACACCCCAGAGGAAGCTATCAAAGCACTTAACAGTAAGGGGATCACAGTGCCAAAACCAAGCAGCGGCTTTGACGTAAGTGACAAACAGCTCATGGGGATAAAGAACAGCAGGATCTCCAAAAGAGAGTCTGGAAAAGGCTGCAATCACAACAGAACTGTAGGCAGCAGGGATCTTCAGCCCTTCAAGAGGCTACGGAACTGTTGAAAAAATTTAACCGGGACGCCCCTGCCTGAACTGGCACGAACTTTTCACTGATACAGGTATTGTGCTAAACTGATCTCGTCTGGAGAAAGGGACAGAGGGCGAATAATTCATGTTACAGCAGAGGGAAGGGACTGGGAGAGGGTTTTTTTTTCTTCTTTTATTTTTGCACATAAATCATAGTTAATACTGGGCAATCGCAGGATTGACAATGTTAAAAGGAAGGGGCAAGGTGACCCAAAACTGAGACTTTGAATACAATACAAAAATAGAAGTAAGAAACTGTCAAGGAACAGACAATGTGGTTGCGCCCCAACACCAAACCAGGAGAACTCAACTCAAACTAACTGCCCAGCTCAGGCTCCCCCTCTCCGAACAAATTCATCCACAAGACAACCCTTATTAGAGATAAGCGAATTTCAGGACTTGGCTGACCATGTGAGTACGGGAGGCTTAATTCTGGTTGGCTGCCTGCCAGCCTTAGAGGAGATGTTCTGCAGGAGGGAAGGGCCTCCACTCTGCCATGAGCTCTTTATGTGAGAATATCATGAAGGGAAGGACTGGGCTGACGAGTGGGAGTGTCCTGGCGCCCCCCCATTTAAAATAACAAGCTGGAGGAACCCACGTTAGGATGCCCAGCAGTCATGGAACCCCTTTTTTATGCTGGGGACCTCCAGAAATATAGCCCCTTAGTATTCCTTCCCACCACCCACTTATATGTATACTCCAATATCCAGAGGTGGTCTTGGAGGAGCAGAGGATCGATCGACGGGGAAATGTCAGAGTAGCATGGATAAACAGACAACCTGAAGAACTGTTTCCACCATTCCTAGTTATCCAGCTGACGTTTCCGCTCAGTCTAAGTCCTTCCCATTCAAACTAAGTGTTCCCTTACCAAGATTACTCCCCCCCTCCCCCAAGTCCATTCTAGTCCCACCGGTACTACCAGTTCACCTCAGTCCATTCCAGTCCCACCGGTACTACGTATCACTGCAACACCCCCAATATCGCCTACTCTATGCCCTGATACCACCTGCTTAGTATCCCAGAATCTTCTGCCAGCGTCCCTGCCTCCTACACGCGCGCTTTTCCATATCCCAGGACTCCTTTACAGGCTATGAACATGTTATTGATGGCTAGGATTATAAAGGCATTTCTGTATATATTATTTACCTTTATTTCTACACTGTATATATTTTGCTGTATACGTCTTGCTACTGTTGTTTTATGTATATTTTACTTGTACTCTATTCTGTACCCTCGTCCTTGCAAACTGCAGGTCCACCTTGTAAATGAGCTTGCTCAATGGTGATCGCCTGGGTAAATAAAGATTTTGATTGATTGATTGATTGATTGATTGATTGATTGAAATGGGTGTCTTTAGCCTTACCCTGTTGATGGCTGTTTTGATGCAGACGGTGCAGAGTCTTATTTTGGCAGACACCGGTATTAGGTGTGGCTTGAGGGACCGGAGATACCGAGGACCTACCCCCACCAGGGAGTTTCCATCTATCCTGAGCTAGGAGGAAACCATATCTCCTCCCCACTTTGGAAGTCTCAATTAATAGATCTAGGCACCAGTCAAGGGTGCAGCTCAACGTATCATCAGAGTAATGAAGATGTTAATTGGTTAATGATGCAGTTCTTGAATACTCTGCCATGTTGGCAGACAGTTCATCTGTTAGGAGCATTTGAACAGAATGGTTTATGGTTGTTTGAACTAGTTAGTAGACATTATATGGTTATATTAAGTACAGGCACTGAATGTATCTCACGACTTAGACAAAATATTAAGGTTTATGTCAGAATAGCATGGATAAACAGACATAGATGGAAGACGATCATATACATCTCTACTGGCTAAGCAATCCTTAGTGATATCCCTAAATATGAACAGGACACATAGCCCTATAAAACATCCTCATCTGTTTCAGTACATTAAAAGGGAGAAACCAGAGATTCTGCTTTTACAGGAGACGCACCTGTCCTTAGCAGAGCACCTTAAACTGCAGAACTCGGGTTACAGGACAGCAGCAGAATCTGCTCATCCATCTGGCAAATGAAGAGGGGTGGCTATACTGATCTCCAGGGAGACCCCATTTGAGGATATAGCAGGCTGTTGATACAGAAGGCCGCTATGGGCACGTTACATGCCCGTAAGATCACCCTGGCCTCAGTCTATCTTCCCCCCGGGGCACCAAAGCGAGTAGCGCATAATGTTTTCCTCCCAACTGGTCATGATGCTACAGGGACAATTAATATTGGAGGGGGGACTTGAATGTCACTCTACATCCAAACGTGGATGCATCAAGACCCCTGCCACATCGTGCCAACCCCCCTGGAAAAATATGTAAGGCAGAACATGGCATCCCTTGGTCTAATAGACGCAGTGTTCCCCATTCATTGTTTTAGGGTGGTGGGCCACCACCCTATATTTTTTTACCACCGCTCTATATTTTTTACCACCACCCTATATTTTTTTGCCACCACCCTATATTTTTATCCATTTTTTTTTTTTACAAAATCCTCCAAAACTGTCTTTTATTGACATCCTTTATTGCAATACTACCCATTTAATACCAGCACACTATATGTTACTTAAAAGCTACTTATGCACATGTACAGTGCATATAGGAGGTCCCGAAAAATAACGCACCATTTGACCCGATCACCATTGCCACCACCCTATATTTTCAGAGAGTGGGGAACCCTGAGACGCATGGAGACAGTGTTTCCCAACTGCTAGGGAATACACACACACACGTCGGCTCACACGAACACTGCTTCCTGACTGTATCGCATAATCACAACAGTAGAACATGTAAGAGTCTCTGTCAGATGTATGGCATGGCACTACTCTTTTATTGGACCATGCCCCAGATTTAATTTAGGCAAAGAAGGGAGAACAACCAACTGGTGTTTTAATTTAATGCACTTACGAGACCTAGAATTTAAACAACTAGTAAAAGACTAAATACCCCGAATTCTTGTGGAAAACTCATAGCCGGAAACAAGTTACTATAATCTGGGACAAGGTTAAAATTGTTCTCAGAGGGGAAATAATAAAATGTTCATCCAGAAAGAAAAGGGAAAGGTGGTGGAGAGAAATACAGGAAGAACTGAAGAAATAAGAAAATCTGGCCAACCGGGGGGGGATCGTGGAGCCCATAACCAAATAAGAATGCTCAAATAGCAGCTTCAGCAAATAATGGATCAGAGAATAGAACAACAGCTATTTTACTTAAAATACATACAGCACAAAGTGGGACCAAGGGGAGCAAGAAATTTAGCAAGAAAATTGAGGGAACGCAAGACAAAGGCCCGTATAACCAGCATGATAGACCCAAATATGGGGAAACTACACTCATAGCCCAGAGAAATACTGGAGTCATACTATAAACAACTCTACATAGAAGTCAAAACTCCGACCCATGACCACATAGGTACTTACTTACAGAAACTCTCCCTCCCTAAGCTAACAGAGGTATAAGCAGCATCACTGTTAGCCCCTATCACAAAAGAAGAGATTCTTAACACCCTTAAAAAGGATAAAACTCAAGAAGCTCCAGGGCCAGACGGATACCCGTCTGAAATGTATAGGCAATTTAAAGACCTTCTGGTTCCCCCACTCCCTCTTGGCATATCATGCAGTTCAGGATGGAGTCCTGTAACCTCCGTCCTGGCGTTATGCTGTCATAGGCGCAATACCCAAGCCCCATAAAGATACCGGATATCCGGCGTCTTACAGACCCATTTCAATGTTAAACTATGATTACAAACTATATATGACTATTCTGGCCCATAGGCTAGAAAATCTGCTACCCACACTGATCAGTCCAGACCAAGTTGTAATCATCAAGAGCCGACAGGCCCAGGATGCAGTGCGCCACACTTTCCTGCTGGTACATCATGCCTCCACACACAATATTCCCCTGGTCCTCCTAGGATTAGACGCAGAGAAGGCATTCAACAGGGTCGCCTGGTATTTGCTTTGGGCAATCCTGTCGAAATTTGGTATTCCAGCGGCACTTATTACACAGCTGAGGAATATCTATCGGGAGCCTGTGGCATACCCGAGACTGGATGGATCTCTGTCCAGCCCTATCACACTATCCCAGGGAACACATCAGGGTTGCCCCCATCCCCCAATTACCCTGTATTTGGAACCCCTAGCAGAAGCTATACAGACACAGCCAAACATATCTGGGTTACAAGTTGGGGAATGACAGCATATCATCTCACTACTCACAGATGATATTTTATTAACACTGTTCTCACCAGAACAAACTATTCCAGCAGTATGGGACCAGATAAAAATCTTTGGACAATTGGAGGGATACAAAATAAATTACCAAAAGACGGAGGTTTTAACTTCTAATTAGGCCCCCCTGCAGGTCTAAAAACTGCTTACCCCTTTAAATGGAACAAATTTGCAATCAGATATCTAGGGATAAAACTTGCTAAGAAATTAATGGTAATAGATGTACTGAATTATGAACCCTTAGCCCAGCAGTTAATGGAAGATCTTTCTAAATAGTCAAGATTGCCTCTGAGCTTCTTAAGCAGGACAGAAACAGTACAGCAGAATGTGCTGCTACGCAATCTGTTCCTACTACAGACCCTTCTGGTGCCCCTGGACAAAAGTTATTTCCAAACATGGGACAGGCTGATTTCTAGTTTATATGGGGCGCCTGCCTCGGGTTCAGTGTACAATCCTGCAGCTACAATGGGATAGAAAGGGCTTGAATCTACCCAGTTTTAAACAATATGCGCTTGGCCACTCAAGATTCGAACCGCAAAAAATGGTTAAATCCTCAGTACACAGCACACTGAAACAGATCGAATTTTCTATCAATGCTTCATCTGACCTGTTGGGCTGTCTGTCTGGTAACTCCCCAATGTACTCCACTAAATGAATTACCCCAATACACCAGGGAAAGCTCCAAATGAGACATAAATACTTGTCTTCTGTAGAGGACCTCTGCTTGGAGGCACTCCCGCACGACCCCAAGTTTCCCCCCAGTCGGACGGGAGGCAGAACACTCCAGCAATGGCAACAACATGGCTTAATATTTATTTCACAGTTGATAGGCCCTATGGGTATACATTCCTTTGCCACCCTACAGAGGACATATCGTTTTCTGCAGAAATACTTTTATACTTACCTAAAATTAAAAACCCATCTGCAATCACATGAAGAGACCACAGCCAATACAGCGGAAAAACCACCCCTCCTGGTAACATTAATCCAGTCATACATTTTGGGGGGGCACCCACGGAACACCTAATAAGCCAAGCCTGTAAAGCACTGAGACAACATCCTACAGACTCCACAGAGCAAATACGAGTCAAATGGAAACAGGAGTTGCAAACCAATTTATCATCTCAACAATGTCAGACTCCGGCTCTCCCAACATACAAAATCTCAAGCTCCCCGTATTGGAAGGAATATGCATGGAAGCTTCGCACGGGCTTTTTTCATACACCTGCCATAGTAGCGAAATATATTGGGAAGGGAACGGGATGGTGCTGGAGGGGGTGTGGGTGCTCGCAGCCAGGCCAGACCCACATTTTGTGGGCATGTGGACTCCTGATCCCATACTGGGGAGAAGTAACACAAGAACTCATAAATATATATGACGTGCCAACCTGCTCACCCTGACATACCTTCTTCCATCTATCCCCCCCTGAAGGGGTTAGAATTGATAAGGTAACATTTAGGCATGTGACTCTCCTGACTCTAGCTGCATTGAAAGCAGTGACCTGCTTGTGGCACACTAAAACTATCCCTACAAGAAAGACTTGGAATTCTTTGGCCAGAAAAATACATGCCTTGGAGAGACTCTCAGCAAGAATGCTGAATCGTATGAGAACATTTGAAACAAGATTGCAGAAGTGGGTAGAACACCAACTGGAGCACATAACCCTATCTGACAGCGAAAGACAAGCAACCTAAGATATTAGATACTTAATGGCCTACTGAAAGGGATGAGGAGACATACAAATAAGGTCTTTCAATGACCTAAAGACATCCCCTGAATGAGTGGTTCCAGCCGGTGCTTACAGGAGATGAGCAGATTCTGAGGATGACCTCTGCTGGATAGTATAAATGTTATTAGCTTACTTGCTTTAAGATTTATAAGAAACTTAGATACCTAAATCAAATAATGATCACATGAACCTAACTGACACAAATAACCTGATATATTTAACTCTTAAGGACACGCTTTTAATTTAAAATGCCTGTTTGTATACATTTTGTTTTTTATTTCTTATTTAATTTTTTGCTACAATATTAACTATGAATAATGCACGTAAAGGAAATGGAACTGGTGGAATACATAGAGAAGATGGATGGTTAACTTGATGCTACCAGAACAGCAGGTTGAAACTGAATGAATTTGTACAGTGGATGAACTTGTGTTTCATTATAAGCTGTATGATTTGTTACCACGTTGACCTCAATAAACTGAAATAAAGATAAAAGTATAAAAAAAAGGACCAAATGGGAATGGAGCCCTGCAATTGTCAGTTGGCAGCCTTGAAGGGGGCTCCAGCTGGCTGGGTGCTAGATGCACCACTGCCTTTCCCCTTTTTTCTTGCCCTGACTGCCATGCTTGGGTTTCGGGCAATTCAGTTGGAACTGCTTCTGCTGCTGTGGCTGGCACCCAAAACCACGAAAGTCTCTCTTCTTTTCCTTTTCAAGCTTAGTAACCTGTTGTGATAAAGCTACAGAGTCCACGGTGAAATTTCACGGGAATGAGATGGTCCTCCATGCCAGGGTCGCAAAGGTTGGTGCCCAAATCAGGCCATCTGCCAACTTACTCTGGGTCTCTGTAGTGAACGGACAGAGATGCAGTCAAGCCCTATGGAGCATGGACATGACTGCCACCATGGCGCAAGTGCAGAAGTCACCAATTCCCAAGGATGTCTGCAGCTGGTGCTTAGCAAGTATGCAATCAGTGTCCTCATGGCTCTGGCCTTAGCCCAGGCCAAGCAGGGCGCAGAGGAAGAAACCCAGTGTTGAGGTCAAACAGAGTGCATCATCTGTTGTAAGCCCAAGGTGGCTGCAGTATAGACCATCTTGGCAATGAATTTCTGTGTCCAGGATTCCATGTCAGGCAAACTGTCCATGTTACTGTCCCAAAGAAGTTATGCACTCCAGTCCTTGTTCAAGAAAGCAGTCCACCAGCGTATTCCAAATTTGCAAAATCCAGTGTTTAATTCCACAGATAAGCACAATAAATTCAAAGATTACAGCTCAGCTGGTGCAACAGCAAATTTAAACACTTGGTGTGTTCACTACCTCAGCGCTTCAGCATTAGTCTTCCTCAGGGGGTGTCAACGTCTACGTCACCCAGGTTTTTCATTCTCTGAAAGGTCAAGTTAGACACAAACCCCTCAGCCAAAGGGTGCTTGAAGAACCCAAAGAGACTCCCAACAGACTTCCAAGGGACCCAGAAAGAACCACATACTTGCAGACCATACAGGTAGAGGGTGCCAGGCAGGATGCTGGATGCTGCCAAAGCTCCAGAGTTGGTCCCAATATAGCCACAGCCATGGAAAAGACAACCCCTATCCAAAATGTCTGCAAAAAGGTACCTAGCCCTCTTTTGGACAAGTTCCATAGGGACATTTATGGACTCTGACGAGAGCCAGAGAACCTCCCCCAATGACACTGGCCCATGGTCAAAGATGCGAGTTCCAGATGATACCATGGATGACCAATCACAGTCATCTGAGGACTCCTCAAAAACAGCTCCTAACCATTTCTCGCTACAGATCACCCGAAAGTCCTCGGACTGGGTGACCTCCACCGACAACTGGCCTGGTAAGCCAGTGGCTGAGCGGGCCTAATTTGTTGAGGCACCCACCTTCAGCTGTGGTGGCTGCAGCTCCACTCTTAGAGGTGGAGAAGTAGTTGCAGGAAGCACTTGCAAAGTGTGGACCAGGAAGGGCATGACTGTCAGCTGCCAGGTGACTGAAGGTCTAGAGGGTAATGCCCTGCCCCGCCATGTGACAGACCACTGTTGCCAGAGCAGCTCCTTGTAGCGCTGGCACATCTTTTACCAATGCCTCTTCTTGTCTGAGGATGAGCAAGCTGAGAAGGTCAAGGAGTGTTGACGGTGATGCCTCCCAGTCAGCGGGATCAAGAATGGGATCATTTCGATCTAGACTTTGACCTAGCCCTCGGTCATCAATCTGAGTGTTGATGTTGAGGGGAGCTGTCCAGCGGGTCATGGTAGACCATGTGCTTTGCTACATTAAGTAAAAGAGGCTTTGTAGGTTGGACTGTCAGTGGAGACTGTTTTCAATATGACTCAGTTTGGGACACCAACCGGGCCACATCCCCCTAAGTGAGGACCAGGAGAACTGGGGTCTGTGAGACTGAATCATCGCTGTCATCCAACAACCAGTTGACAGGTTCAAGGAAAATCTCCATGGCCTGCTCAACCGGAACTGAAGCAGTCAAGCCAGATAGGGGTACCAAGGAGCTCTAGACCTTACCCTTGAACAAGGAAGTCTTGGCCAAAGTCGAGCGGTTGGAAGAGTCGAGGGATCAGGAGGACCTCAACCTCTCCCAGTCCCATGACTAATGCCGACAGTGCTTGTGTTTCTTGCTGGGGTGGGCAGGACCTGGGTCTCCAAGATCTGGAGAGCACTATACATTTTCATAGAATCTTTCTCTGAAGTCCCTCAGATGCTGGACCCGGCTGGGAGAAGTGCTGAGATCAAGAATGTGCACATAGCAGCAGCCACAGTTTCCTCCTCGAGGGGCGCAATATGGCAGCCGCTGATGCCTGCTTGCAGCCTTTGAGACGAGTCTTTGGATGCTGTTCCGAAGGCCGACTGGGGGTAAGCCAGTGCTTCTGATCCTCAAGGGACTGTGGAAGCACGGAAAGGAACAAACCACACCCAGCCATGTCATGCTACCTGCCCAGGCAGTACAGGTATGTGACATACGAGTCGGTGACCGACATTTTGGTGGCATTGAATACAGAACTTAAACCCTGGTTTCCCTGGTTCCATGATCCTTGAATGGGGGGAGTCAAAACCACGAAACCTGAAGTTGAGAGAACTTCAAAAAACTTCAAAAACTACCACCAATTGAGCACTATCCAAAGCAGGAACTGTTAAGAAGGTGACCTGTTCTTCCATCGGACGAAAGATCTGACGTAATGGGGCAGAGTCGGGGGATATACCACCCAGGTGGTGGGAGGAATTTAGCTTAGCTTAAAGACATCCCACGGAAAGCCTGTTCCAGCAGAACTGCCAGAGGGTGGATAGTGAACTGTGTCCACACCCCTAGAAATACAGGTTACTCACCTGTAACAGGAGTTCTAGGAGTGGTATATGTTGTTCATCCACACTGTCTAGCAGGTTCCTTGCCACTTAAAATCTTGCTGGAAGGTCTTCAAGCTGGCTCCTCCCACCCAACCGGGTGGTAAAACCCTCGGCTCTGCTACAAGATGCCACATCTAGCCCGCTGGAAGCCAGGTTGTGCTTCGAAGCCAGGGAGTCAGGTGGGTCGTGTGGATGAACAACATATACCATTCCTAGAACTCCTGTTACAGGTGAGTAACCTGTATTTCTAGGGATGTGGATATGTTGTTTAATCCACACTGTCTGGCAGACTCCAAGCAGTTCTCCGGGAGGAGGGAAGCAAGGCACGCACCCTCTACTTAGGAAATAAGGACTGGATAACTGAGGTCCCAAAACCAGCATCCCGGCGTGATTCAAGGTCAACGTGGCAATGGGAAATAAAGGTGTGTGCTGACTTCCAGGTATCAGCCCTGCAGATTTCCTGGATAGGGACGTCCCTAGAAGTAGCCACCAAAGCAGTAGTATGGCAGGTAAAATGAGCTCTTATCCCTCTGGGAGGCTCCATGCCCTCCAACCTATAGCAGAGATCTATGCAGGAGGTGACCCACCTGCTTATCGTCCGCTTGGCTGCAGGTCTGTCAGGTGCGGCTTCAGCATAGGTGACAAACAGCTGGCGAACCTCTCCCCGAACTTCAGTCGTTCGCTCCTTATAATAAGCGAGCGCTCTTCTAGGGTCCAGAGTGTGCAGCCTATATTCGGCCTCTGAGGTGTGACTGAAGTAGAACACCGACAGAGTCAATGCCTGGTTAAGGTGAAACTCCGACACCACCTTCGGAAGGAATTTTGGGTGGGGGAGCAGGACAACCTTGTCCCTGTGGAAGACCAGATAAGGAGACTCGATGGAAAGGGCCTGGAGCTCTCCCATCCTTCTGGCTGACGTGATAGCCACCAAGAAGGTGGTCTTCCACAACAGGTGAGAGATATCACACCTGTGCATCGGTTCAAATGGCTTGCCCATGAGCTTAGCCAATACCAGCAGTAGATCCCACGGAGGTGGAGGTTCTCGCACCAGAGGAGATATGTGATCAAGGCTTTTGAAAGAGCGCTCGACCACCTTCTCCTGTGCCACCGACTGCTTGCCGGCCCGCGCCCGGTAAGCAGAGATGGCTACCAGGTGCACCTTAAGAGTCGTCGACCAAAGCCATAGCTGAGAAAGGGACCACAGGTAGTCCAGAATGCTAGCCAAGGAACAGGAAGAAGGGTCCAACACCTTGTCCTGACACCATATGGAGAATCTCTTCCATTTGAAGGCATAGCGTTTTCTGGTCGACTCCTTACGGGATGCCTCAATGACGTTGAGGACCTCGTCGGAAAGTCCCAAGGCCTGGAACTCTAACCACTCAGGAACCAGGCCGTCAGGTGCAGGGACTGAAGGTCCGGATGGAGTACCTTCCCCTTATTGATGTGAACAGGTCCAGGCAGGCTGGAAGCTGCCTCAGGAGCCTGGAGCTGAAGCTGAGGAGATCTGATACCAGAACTGGCGGGGCTAGTCTGGGGCTACCAGAATCACCTGCGCCTTGTCCCTCTTCACCTTGAGAAGCACCTTGTGGATCAAGGGAAATGGAGGGAAGGCGTAAAAGAGGCCCGGGGTCCACGGCCACGAGAAGGCATCCCCCTGCAGCGAGCCCTGCTGAGGGGCGGCGTGAATCAGCCTCAGCCTCGCATTCTCCTTGGAGGCGAACAGGTCCACCTGAGAGGTGCCCCAATGGGAGAACAGATCTTGTACTACCTCCGGCAGGAGAGACCACTCGTGAGATGCAGCGCCTATCTGGCTGAGGGCATCGGCCAGACTGTTGGAGGCTCCTGCCACATGGATAGCTAGGAGATCCACCTCCAGGCTGATCACGAGAGACCAGATGTGGAGAGCCTCCTTGCACAGAGGCAAGGAGTGCGTCCCCGCCCTGACGGTTGAGGTAGTACATGGTCGTGGTGTTGTCCATCTGGACCTGGACCATTTGACCCCGTACAAACGGAGTGAAGGCGGTGAGGGCTAGTCAGACCATGGGAAGCTCCAGCAGGTTGATGTGGCATCAAGACTCCTGAGGGGACCAGAGGCCGTGGGCCTTGAACTCCCCCAGGTGGGCACCCCAACCCATTAGAGAGGTGTCGGTCGATAACGTGACTGTCGGCTCGGGACGGACAAATGGGATACCCTCCTGCAGATCAGCTGGGATGAGCCACCACTGCAGGCCGTCCCACATCTCCTAGGTCACCGTCACCGGCTGGTCCAGAGGACTGGAGCGCTGTGACCACTGGCTGGCCAGTCCCCATTGCAGGGGATGCATATGCCAGCGGGCCCAACGGACCACACTGCTGCAGGCCTCCATGAGACCCAGAAGGCACAGGAAGTCCCGGGCAGGGCCCAATTGCCCAACCAGAAATAACTGGGCAAAGGAGGAAAGAACCTCGGCCCTGTCCGCCGGGAGCCGGGCTCTGGCTCAAAGAGAGTCTAGCTCTGCCCTGATGAACTGAATCACTTATGAAGGCACGAGTTCCAATTTGGCCTCGTTGATGAGGAGGCCAATCTGAGAGCAGACTTGGAGGGCCAGATCCCTGGACTGTTCCACCTCCAACCTGGAGGGAGCTACAATCAGCCAATCGTCCAGGTAAGGGTACACCCGGACCCCTCGGCACCGCAGGAATGCTGTCACCACTGCCAAGCATTTGGTGAAGACCCTGGGAGCTGGAGAGAGGCCAAAGGGCATGGCCTGGAACTCTTAAAGGGATCCCTCTGCTCTGAAGTGGAGGAATTGCTGGTAAGACGGACAGATTGGGACATGAAAGAACGCATCCTGAAGGTCAAGAGAACAGAACCACATGCCTAGTTCCAAGGATGGAATAATCTGAGCCAGAGTGACCATCCTGAAGGTGCGCGGCCTTAGGAACTTGTTCAGATCGTGCAGGTAGAGAATGGAGCACCAGCGCCCCCCCATCCGTTTTGGGACCAGAAAGTACCTGGACACAAACCCTGGGTCTGGAGGGGGGTCCACCACCTCTTCGATCACCTCCTTCTGGAGGAGCAAGGCAATGTTGGCTTGACGAGCCAACAGAGAGGCTGCGGAACCCGTTGCCCCACCCCCCCGGGGCGACGGCTCGATAGGGAGGGAACTGCTCAAATTCCAGAGCCAGACCCCTGCCTACCACTTCTAGCACCCAGCGGTCCATTGTGATAGCGGATCAGGTGGAAAAGAAGTGGCAGAGCCGTCCCCCCACAGGGGGAAGCCAGGAAGGAGTGACGAGGTTGGGGGTGACACCCCTCAACCCATCACTGGGCAGGCTTGGAGGAAGGGCTCGCTGAGGGACCTCCTGGACCCTTGCCTCCAGGCTTCCTACTGGAGGAAGCGGAACACTTGGCCTTAGAGTGACAAGTGTGTGCCTGCTGGCCCTGGTACTGCTGCTGCTGGGATAGACGTGCCGCTGGGGCAGAAGGGTGAAAGGCCTTACGCTGCTGTTGGCGGCTTTTGTCCTTCTGGGCAGACGTGACTGAGTCCAAGGTGGCACTGGACTTCTCGGCCCTCTGGAGGTGACCTTCCAACAAGTCAGTGCCCAGGAAAGGAACGTCTGCCAGCTTGTGCTGGGTGTCTGCTGTGAAGGTGGAGATCCGCAGCCAAGCACTGCGGCACATGGCCACTGCGACCGCTACTGATCGGGCACAAGAATCACCAATGTCCAACGAAGTCTGGAGCTGTTGTTTTGCCACCACCCTTCTCTGATCCCGCACCTGCTTGACCGCCATCTGAAGATCAGCCGGGAGATGAGGAATCACCTCATCCAGGGAGCCCATAAGGGTGTGTGAGAAATGTGCCATCAGAAGTGCCAAGCTAGCCTGACGAAGGCCTAGGGAGGAAGCAGCATAAACCATCCACCCCGAGAAATCCAACTTTTTGGATTCCTTATTGGGCAGTTTGTCCACGTCCCGAGTGTTCCCGGAACGCCGGAAAACGCCATCGGTCACTAACCCCTCCGCAGAGGGGTGCTCCGAGGAACCGGAGAGTGAACTGGTGGGGACCGCGTAGTTGCGAGCCATCCTGGCTGAAGGCATGGGACAAGATGCTGGCTGCTGCCACAACTCCAGGGCCGGGCCAACAATGGCTTCGGCCACCGGAAAGGCCTCCGTAGGGGAATGCCCTCAGTCCAGTACCTCTGTAAGGGGATTCTAGGCCCATTTTGAAACAGGTTCGAGGTGCATCCCAGTGGATTCTGAGAGGAGCTGAAGCAAACCCAAAAATGAGGATGGGTTCTCGTCCACTGACTGGCCCCCTGCAGACTCCAGGTCAAGTGGCCTGAAGAACAGGGAGAAGTCATCGTCAGACTCCGAGGAGTTTGCAAACAACTGCCGAGTGCCTGAGCCACCCTCCACCTGCCGAGGTTGATCGGGAGTGAGGGTGACCGACAACCTATGGGGCAAGCCCTGACCTGACCGAGAATCCTTGGTCAGGGCCCCAGTCTTCGGTTGTGGAGGCGGGGGTTCCACCACAATAGGTGGAGCAGCCGGTTTCAGCTGAACAACCAGTGCCAGGGTCAGCTCCTCGATCACCACGAGGGGTTGTTTTGGTCGCTCTGGTGACAGCCACTTAACAGCCGGAGAAGGTGACGGAGTCGGCTTGTTACCGGTCAATAAAAGTTGCTACCACATCAAATTCTTGTAGCGCCGACACAACTTGCGCTGGAGCCTATCCTCTGAAGAGGACAGCGAGGATCAGCGGCGATGCCACTTTCCATGGTGCCGAAACCGAGACCGCTGACGTCGACGGGATCAGCTGGACCTGGAAGAGGACCGAGACCAGGACCTTCAGGGATTCTGAAGGTGGGTCAGAGAGGGGACGGGGGAAACCTGCCCCTCCTTCAGTTCAGGGACCTTGACCGGGGACTTCGGCACAGGAAAGTCCTCAGTAACCACCGGGGGAACCGGTGAAGAAGGGTTGTCGGCTTCTACAGTCGACAAACCGTTCGATGGGTCGAGAAACATCTCGACCGCGTCAATGGATGTCTCGGCCTGCTGACCTGATGGGGACACCGTGAAGCCAGCGGCGGCAGCCTCGACTGAAGTCGAGAGTTGACGGTCTGGTGAAGGGGATCTCTCCCGCTCCCATGAAAGTCGATGGTGGGACTTACCTTTACAGTCCTTCTTTCTGGACCAACTGGAATGTCCTGAAGGCCCTTCTCCTTTAGTGGAGAGGGACTGACAAAGCTCCTTAAAAGAAGCCACGTAAGAGGAGCCCAAGGAGAGCGAGATAAATGCCGCGGCTGAGGAGGAAGAAGAAGAAGCGGCCTGGGCCACCTCCTTCTCGAGGGTGATCATCTGCTCCAACTGTTCCACGGAGCCCGCCGCCAGACACCACCCAACAGGCCTCCTTAGACTTGACCGGCGGGTACCATTCTTCGGGGGGCCCAAAAAGTAGTCTGGCAGCGCAGTCCTCCAAGACCAAAGCCGAGAAGGACTTGCACACTTTGCAGGCCTGCGAATCATGGCCAAGCCTTAGGCAGTAGACACACATGCAATGCGGATCGGTCTGGGACATCTTCTGCCCACAAGAGCACCGATGGAAGCCGGAAGTCGATTTGTCCATCGCAGCCGTGAGGGAAAACGAAGACCGTAGTCTTGTAAATTTTAAAACTAGTTTTGGGAAATCCGAAGAGTGTGAATCCAGCCTAAAACACAGAGCGCTAAGGAGGGAACCTGAGCTTCCAAGCAGTAAGGAAGATCTGGCGTCTTGGGGTGGAGTCAAGGGTTTTACCACTCGGGTGGGTGGGAGGAGCCAGCTTGAAGACCTTCCGGCAAGATTTAAAGCAACAAGAAACCTGCCAGACAGTGTGGATTGAACAAACATGTCCACGTCCCTAGAATTTTCTTTTTCTAGCAGTGAAGGTTTGCTAGTGATGCTATACAGTTTTGCAGACACCAAGCAGTATACTGGAACGCAAGATCTAGAGCCAGTTTAGGGAAAATGTTCTGAATAACTGAAGTCCAAAACCTGGCATCCCTTCTGGACTGGATATCAGGCAATAATGGGAAGTAAAAGTGAGCACTGTGGACCATGTAGCTGCTTTAAAGACTACTCAGTGCTGACAGCATGGCAGCTGTAGCTCTTGTGGAATATGCCCTTAAGCCTTTAGGTGGTTCCTTGGTTAGAGGGTGAGAAAGAATGAAGTCTCTTTGCCCACTGTGGAGAGGGACTTTTTCCATTGCATTTAGCTGCAGAAGTTTTGCCACCTCCAAGTCCAGCAAGTTTTTTTTTTCCTGCTCTGAAGCAAGAGCTGGAAATACTCTAGTTTTTGAAATCAGTTTTGGGAACTGAACAAATTGAAGGGTCAGACCTGTTCCCACCGTCTCCAGGACTCACTTTTCTGTGGTGATTTTCCCCATTTTTGGAGCTAGTAAGACAGGCGCCCTCCTATTGGCAATGGTTTGGTAACCTAGGCAGAACTAACAGGGGTTGTGCAACGCCTGTGCTGCAAGAGCCGAAATAAGATTTCTGTCTTGATCCTCACCTTCCTCTGCCTCTCCCAGTACCTATCCGAGTAGAGTACTCAATAGTGTATATAACACCTAGGATAATAAGCCCTTCCCCTTGTGTGTCCTGTGTTAAGTTAGCTGTTCTCAGCTACATGCAAACGTTCTGGCAGCTAGTGCTTTTGATGCTAAGTCGTCAACATCTGTGGTCATCTGAAAGTGATGTCTTGCAGATGCCAGGCCAGCTCTCACTACTTGTACCAGATCAGCCTGTTCCCTGTCTGGTAACCTCACACAAATTGGCAGGACTGCATTCTAGACTGTTGGTAATGGCAAAATAGTTCAGATTTTCAGACTGTTGCAATGGTAATACTAAAGTTGTATGTGCTTTTTTTGGTCATATAGTCCAGTTTTCCCAACGTCTTTTTGTAGAGGAACTGATACCAGTGGTACCCTGCTTTCTCACAGGCTACTAATACATAAATAAATAAATAAATGAACAAACTGTCAATACTACCTCCTCATGGTCAGGGTGAGCATAGAGATATTCTGACTTCTCCTTGTCCCCCTGATCTTTTAACTACCTTTTTATCAATGGACAAAGCAATGTTTGGTGTGTTCGGCACCCTGACAGTGGCCGTTCTCACAGATTTATGGACTGGAACCGAGACCCTTTTGAGGATGTTAGTCCCAGCACAATCATGAATGCTGCTTCCTCAACATCCACCTCTGTTTCAGTGAATGTAAGGTTTAGAGCTGCTGCCATCAAGCTCACACATGAGGAGTAGGAACACAAATCCTCATTTACTCTGGGGTAGGGGACCTAAGTCCTACTCAGGGGATGCCTCAGGTTTAGTGGTTCTTCATCCTCCTCCTCTTCATCCATATTCTGTTCGGGGTACAGTTTTGGGGAGAGGTGACAGCAGCAGGATTTACCACTGTCTACAGAGCCTGAAAAACTGCTGCATTCTCTTTATGCTGTCCAAAGAAGGGCTTATTTGTTCTGGACACGGTTGCCCTTGGTTCCTTTCAGTGTGGAGGTGGGGGTGGAGGGGACCATGTGTTTCTCCTTGTTCTCCTTACCAGACATTGTTGGTGGTGGCTGGTCAGAGTGCCTTTTACGTTTCTTGCCATCCGCATCGTTAAAATTCCCCTACTGAATGCTCTGTGATCTTTACTGGGATCCACTGATGGCTTTATAGTATTATCAGTCTCCTTTGACAGAGGCAGCCATTTGTAGCACTTTACAGCCCTATCTGAAGTGAGGGATTACTGGAAGGGTAAGAGACCTGATGAATGCTTTCCACCATCAGGGGCGACCAGTTCCATTTTGACTGGAGAACACTGAAAGGACACTAAAGTGGATATTGGAGCCAACAGAGACTTCCTTTTTGCTGCCCTCATTTTCTCTGTTTTAGGGGGAAAAAACTTGGCAGAGATAATTTATAAAATCATGGTCCAAGCCAAGCATATCAAAACACAAGTAGTGGCGATCTGCCTTCGCCAGAAACTTGTGGCAGAATTTACAGTTTTTTTTTTCATTCAATTGCAGCCTTCTAGACTGGCATTTGGACCTCACTACCATTTACCTTGGATTTTCCCAGGGGCTGCCACGTAGCCATAGTTTACCCCACCCCAGGCAGGATTGACAATGGGAGGCACTCCGACAGGATCTGTGTTTTTGGCCACTCTCTGTGGGGCATCTGGGTTGAGGTTCGGGGCCTGATAACTAGGGCTGCAAGCCCCTGGTGCCAGGGCCACTGTCCTTGTTTTTCCAAAGGTCCTGACATGGTGTGGATGTAACATCATCAGGGCTTGAAATAAATGGGGTGCTGAGCACCAATCCGCATTTCTGTTTTGGTAATTAGCACCTGCTGTAGGCCCGGTGGCACTGAGAGTTGAGGCGCTGGATGCCACACCTCACGCCATGCCAGCGTCCCGGGTTCGGGAACGAGCCCGGCCACTGGGGGTCAGCAGGAGGTGGAAGAGACTGAGCGTCCGTAGAACTGCTCTGTCTTCCCGGGGAGGGTTAGGGAGAAGCGCTCTCTCCTGGAGCGGTCTCTGGTGGTGAGCCAGGGGCGCCCAGCGTGGTAACACAGCAGACGAACTAGGGGCCGAGTTTGTGGCTCTATGTTGCCTTGCTTGCCGCACTCCAAGGGGACAAGCAAGAAAAAGCTGAAAAGCCTCACACCTTGGTGAGATGGCGGTGGCCAAGGGACTCTGCCCACATCCCAGCGCCCATTACTTTTAGAGTTGTCCTCCACCCCCCCCAACCCGACAACTGATCAGGTAGGCACATCACACCTAAGGAGTTTACCGCCGAGGAGGGCAGAATCAGCCCCGGAGATGGTACCGGGGGTCGAGCCTGCCTCGGGGTCATTCGGAGGAGGGGATCATGGGAGAAGTGAGGGTTCATGCTGGGAGTAGGGTGGATGTCAAGTGGGTACTCCTGAAGGATGCCCGAAGGGTGTGGAAGAAATAAAGTTAAAAAAAAAAAATCAGCACCTGCTACTTAAAGAGGCAGCAAGTTAAGGGCACTTCCAGTAGCTGTCCATGTCTTTGCTGTCAGAAGGAGAGGCATGCCTGAGCTCCACAGTGAGTAAACAGCACACAGGGCTGAAGTTGGATGTCAAACAGTCAGCGAGCTGAAAACGGACGGGGCATGAGATATGCAAAAATGTCCTGCTGCAAAGCTGAAGTTCGCATTGCAGAGCAAGTGCATGTGGAGAGAGGTAGGGACTGGGGGAGTATGTAAACAGACAGGAACACATGACGGGAGACAGAGATTGGGGGGGTACTGAAAAAGCGATGAGCCAGTTTTGGAATGTTATGGGAGGAGGACAGTTGAAATATGAACAATCTATGTCAAGCAGCACACAAAAGGAGGGGGAGGGAGCTAGCTCTGGCATTACTTAAATGGAGCTGTATAGCATACCAGCCTCTTATGTCCTTACTGCAGTTTGAGCTTTGCTGGAATAGGTACAGAGTGTGCATATTTTGTGTAATAGCCCTTGAAAGTATATTTTTACATTCTTTGGCAAAACCAGGAGTTGACTTTTAAATACATGAATGGAGGCAGTATGGTCTGTTAGGAGGCTGGTGGGTATCTTAGGAGGCAATAGGTTACTGTGATTAGAACACTAGCTTGGATAAATTATTCCCCAGGACAGCCCAGCTGAGATGCAGCACCTTGTTACGTGCGGGAACCTGCTTCCTCCCATTCCTACAGCTTGGTGGACTGGAGCTATGAGGTGTTAAATTACTTGCCCAAAGTCACACAGTCAGTATTTGACTTTAGTGGGGTTTGAACCTGTGTGGTCTCTGTATCCCCAAGCCAGTGTTCTAATCACTACAACCCATCGCCTCCTAAGATACCCACCAGCCTCCTAACAGACCGTACTGCCTCCATTTATAAACTGTATTTAAAAGTCAGCTCCTGGTTTTGCCAGAGTAGCGCCTGGTCAGCCAGAAAGTGCCAATACCCAGGAGATATTCCGAACTCTTGACTGCTAAATCCTTATTTCAACCCCTGAACATCATGATGTACACACGGCAAACTTGACAGCACATCGATGTCTGTAGCCGCCTCCTCCCGTCTGTTCCTCCAGCTGCACTACCACCTTAATTTCACCCAATTAGCAGTGCGGTGGCAGAAGAAACCACCAACCCTCCCCGGAGGATGAAAGCGTCCTCTGGGACGTTTGAGCCTCCTCACCCCAGCCTGCTCCCAATGACTCAAGATCACTCGCCATCCTGGGCTGCTGGTGTTGTGAGTGGTAGTGCCACCACTGTGCAGACAAGCCGGTGCAGGATTGACACTCTGTCTCTAGGTCTTTCAGTCTTGTCAATTCAGTGGAAAATCCCCGCAAATTTCTTTTACAGGTTTCCCTGTAGATTAATGTGTAGCTGCTAAACGAATAAAGCCCAACTGAGTATGTTAAAAAAAATACATGTATATCATGGACGAGAGCTGTGGGGACATCCTAAAACTACACATGGGACTCTTGTTTTGTAGTGAGTATAAAGTATCCCAATATAAATTCAAACACAAACTGCACTATCCACAGAGTGTGGTTTGTAAGTTTAACCTCACAATCGCACCCATTTGTGAGAAGTGTAAGGCAACCATAGGCACATATATTCATTATTTTTGGGGTTGCCAGACATTTCAGCCCTTTTGGGTGGCAGTAGCCCATGAGCTCACCAGAATACTGGGTACATTACCATGCATCCTAGTATCTATGCTCTTTAGGATGGACAACATGACAGCAGAGGGCTGGAAGCCACCCCCCCGGGTGGGTCAGGGTACTTTAGGCCTTAGCAACACAATGCATGCAAAATAGTTGTGTTTCATATGCAGTGCCCACAATCAGACAGTGGAAGACTCTGGCTCTACAAGCCCTCACTGGAAAGGCTGATATTTGTTCTTAATGAAAGGGAAGAACTGTTTATGAGGAGCTGGAACAAGTTTATAAGCTCCCTATCACCGCCTGAGGCACTTGTACATAAGAAGGCCTGCTATAGCACTCTAGGCATCGAAAGTCATAAAGGTATAAATAAAATATACAAACTGAAGATCCAAATGTATTTCCTGAAATAATATAATGAACTATGCTGCAAGCACTTTAACTCATGCATTGTTTTTAATTTATTTATTTTGAGCAAATTGCTCGCCGCTGTTTCTGGATATAGCTGAACAGATGCTTTTTTACTTCTGTCTTGTGATTTAAAGTTATTGTCATACTGAATGTAATCCAAGATTTCCTTAACCTATGTAATGTACTGTCTGTCTGTATCACTATGAATAAAAAGATTGTACAAAAACAAATGCTATTTTTCAATTTAAAACCGTCAATCGAGAACCAGTGAAAACCACTGGAATCAACAGAAACATACATTTACAAAAAAACTTACTAAACTAATGAGTATTGAGAAATAAACAAATAAAAAAATTAGAATTAAATAAATGAAATTTTGAGCCAAACTTAGCCAACAGAACTGCAACGTGACTCTGGGGCGTCTGTACTCTTCAGTGGAGAATGTTTGTATGCTAGTGGGAGTATGACCTCAGTGCAGAGTCTGAATTTGACACATTCCAAATTCCATCTCCAGGGCAATAAATGAAAGTTATGTATTTACCAGGACTGCTGATTTTCCAGAATATTTTCACCACTGATTACCACTTACAGGTCTGGGCTGGAGGCACTAGGACCCTGCGGGTGCAAAGCTTTTGCCAGGGGCTGGTCACGGCTACTGGGCATAGAACCTGTGCACCCTTCAGGTGGTGCTGCGCACCAGCCAATAACCATTGCTGGCTTCCTCACTGAGCACAGTTCTGTTCACCAGCAGAGAAACAAAGTGAGGAAAAATAAGAGAGGGCTAAGAATTTTCTTAGCCCAAAGGGATAGAGAAAGAATACAGGAAATAAAAGTACACAACAAAATAAAACCTGACTACCAATCTCTGAATAAAGGAAAAACGGCACACAGTAGGTGGCATAAAGGGGTACTTGGAAATGAAAACAGAGCCTCACATCACTACCCAGACAGGTGAGGGATACTGATCTTAAAGGCAGCAGCCCTGAAGCATGCGGCTCTGGAAGGCAAAGGAGTGAATGCCCAGAACCAGGCCCCCTTGTAATCGGGATGGCACAGGGACTCCTAGAAAAACCAAACACCATGCTACACAATAGAGGACTGACTGAAGAGCAAGTTAAATATGCTCCCTTTTTCCCAGCATGGAAAAAGGAAGGAATCTCAGGTGCATGTAAAGCTGTAGGGTTGAACAGCCCAAAGGAGTCGAGATGTGGCCTTCTCCCCAAGCACCCCCTAAGGGCAGTGAGTTAATAGCCCAATTGCTGTAAGAGAAGAAAAAGAGCATACCAGCCAAAAAGGATAGTCTGGATAGCCAGAAGAAAAAAAACACCACAGAAAAGGACCCACTTCTCCTTCAACAACAGGGATGACCCTGTGTAGGAACTAGTGTACTTAATACACTGCAGTGCACAGCACTCTTCCAGACAGTGCAACTGCCAAGTGGAGTCAGACTGGATAATGCACAGAGGCACACAGTGTATTTAATAACCAACAAGGATATCTGGAGACCTGGGTTTGAATCCCACAGCCCCCACTTGCATACTGTGTGACTCTGAGCAAGTCACTTAGCTTCCCTGTGCCCCCAGGTTGCACCTGTAAATACAGGTTACTCACCTGTAACAGGAGTTCTAGGAATGGTATATGTTGTTCATCCACACTTATTGGCAGGTTCCTTGCCGCTTTAAATCTTGCCGGAAGGTCTTCAAGCTGGCTCCTCCCACCCACCTGGGTGGTAAAACTCTCGGCTCCGCCCCATGACGCCACATCTAGCCCGCTGGAAGCCAGGTTGTGTGCCGAGCAGGGGAGGTCAGGTGGAGTGGGCTGTGGATGAACAACATATACCCATTCCTAGAACTCCTGTTTCAGGTGGTAACCTGTATTTCTAGGGACATGGATATGTTGTTCAATCACACTTGTTGGCAGACTCTAGCAGTTCTCCGGGAGGAGGAGGCAAGCGCACCCCCTACTTAGGTATAAAGACTGAAGAATCGAGGCCCTCCCAACATCCCGCGTGACCCAAGGTCGATGTGGAAGGGGGAACGGGTATAAGCCTGCTTCCAGGTAGGAGTCCTACGGATATCCTGGACAAGGGTATCCTCGGAAGCAGCCACCGATGCAGCGGAAGGGCGGGTAAAATGAGCACTTATCCCTCTGGGAGGCTCCATGCCCGCCCACCTAAAGCAGAGATCTATGCAGGAGGTGACCCACCCGTTCGTCGTCCGCTTGGCTGCAGGTCTGCCAGGTGCGGCTTCAGCGTAGATGACAAACAGCTGGCGAACCTCTCCCGAACTTCAGCCCCTCGGCTCCCTGGGAAGGGAGCATTAAATAGGGTCCCAATGGATCTCTAATCGGCCTCAGGCGTGAGCGGGTTGAACCCTGGCAGAGACAATACCGGTAGGGAGAGACTCTGCCACCGCCCTCTGGAAGGAACCGGGTGGGGCGTAGGACAACCTTGTCCCTGTGGAAGACCAGATAGGGAGATTCAAAGGAACGCCCGGAATTCTCCCGTCCTTCTGGTAGCCGTGGTAGCCCCAAGAAGGTGTTCTTCCACAACAGGTGGGGAATTCGCACCTGTGCGAAGGTTCGAATGGCTTGCCCGTGAGCTAAGCCCATACCAGCATAAGATCCCACGGAAAGGGGGATACTCTCCCCAGAGGGGAGGTGTGATCACGGCCTTAGAAGCACCAGACCACCTTTCCTGCGCCACCGACTACCTTCCGGCTCGTGCCCGGAAGACAGGAGTGGCTAACAGGAGCACCTTGAGGATCGTCGACAAGCCCTAGTTCAAGAAAGAACGGACCGCAGATAGTCCGGAATGCTCGCCGAGGAACAGGAGAGGGGACCAGGCCCTATCCCAACATTAAATGGAGAACTCTTCCATTTGAAGGCGAGCGTATCTGGTCGACTCCTGGCAAGACACCTCGAAACGTCGAGGACCTTGCCGGAAGACCCAAGGCCTGGCCACTAGCCACACAGGGACCAGGCCGTCAGGTGTAGGGATTGAAGGACCGGAGGTAGTACCTTCCCCTAACAACAGAGATCAGGACCGGGCGGGCTGGAAACCGCCTTGGGAGCCTGGGGCTGAGACTGAGGAGAGCTGGATACCAGAGCTGGCAAAACCAGTCTGGGGCTACCAGAATCACCTGCGCCTAGTCCCTCCCCGCCTTGCCTGAGGGTCAAGGGAAATGGGGGAGAGGCGTAGAAGAGGCCCAGGGTCCACGGCCTCAAGGGTATCCCCTACAGCAAACCATGCCGAGGAGGCGGGCATGAGACAGTCTCGGCCTCAGATTCTCCCTGGAGGGAAAAAGAAAGGTCCACCCGAGGTGTGACCTAGAGGGGAAAAGATCTTGTGCTACCTCCGGCAGGAAAAAAACACTCGTGAGGCGCAGCCCTTATCCGGCCTAGGGCAACGGCCAGGGTGATGGAGGCTCCTGCTATAGAAATGGCTAGGAAACCACCTCCCAGCTGCGCGAAAGACCCAATGTGGAGAACCTCCTTACGCAGAGGCAAGGAGGTCATCCGGTCCTGGCGGGATAGGTAGCACATGGTCATGGTGTTGTCCACCTGGGCCTAAACCACAAGACCCCGCACAAACGGAGCGAGCGGTGCAAGCTAAGCGGACTGCCTGGAGCTCCAGCAGGTAGGAAGACAACGGTACTCCCGAGAGGACCAGAGGCAGTGCACTCTGTATTCCCCTTGATGGGCACCCCCGCCCATCCGAGATGCTTCGGTCGGAGAAGACCGTCGACCCGGGGCGTACAAACGGGATGTTCTCCTGCAAAAGAGCTGGAACGGTCTGAAGGAGGACGTTCCCTAACCCCTGGGCTGTTGTCACGGACTGGTCCAAAGGGATGCAGCGCTGTGACCGCTGGCTGGCCTGCCCCCATTAGGGGGACGCATGAACCGGCGGATCCAAACAGACCACGCTGGTGCAGGCCGCCGCAAGGCCCAGGAGGTGCAGGAAGTCCCAGTCAGGGCGCAGATTGCCCAGTCAGACCTGACTAGGTAAGGGAGGAAAGACCTCGGCCCTGTCCGCCAGGGGCCGAGCTCGGACTTAAGAGTCGAGCCTTGTCCCGAAGAAGGATCACCTGCTAAGGCACGAGTTCCAACGTGGCTCCAATAAAAAGGAGACCAGTCAGAGAGCAACCTAGAGGGCCAGAGCTCTGGACTGTCCCCCTCCACCTGGAGGGGTTGCCATCAGACCGCCATCCGGGTGAGGTTACACCCGGACTCATTAGTGCCGCAGGAATGCTGCTGAGCAGAGACCGAAGGGTCTGGCCTGGAACTCGTATTGGGATCCCCCACTAAGAAACGGAGGATTCCCCCAAGAAACGGATGGAACGAAGTGTAAGTACATCCTGGAGAACCAGGAAGAGCCACACGCCCCGTATTGAGGATGGGATATCTGAGACAGAGAGACCATCCCGACGTGCAGAGCGAGAATGGGGCGCAAGCCCCCCGTCCATTAGGGACCAGGATACCTGGACACGAACCAGGGTCTGGAGGAGGGTCCGCAACCTTCCTGATCACCTCTAGATGGAGGGGCCAGGCAAGTCGGCTCGGAAGGCCGACAACGAGGTTGCGGACCCCAAGGCCCCCGTGGGCAGCTGGCTCGAAGGGTGGGGCCTGCTGCAATCCCGAGGCAGGACCTTCCCTCAGCACCTCCAACACCCAGAGGTCCGGGAAAGCGGACCAGGTGGAGAAGGGGACGAAGCCGTCTCCCCACAGGGGACCCCGGGTAGGGGTGACGGGGCCTGGGACAGCGCCCCTCAGCCCGTCACTGAGCAGGCTTGGAGGAGGGATTGGCTGAGGAAGCTCCTGGGCCTTTACCTCCCTGCTTCCCTTTAGAGGAAGCCGCTGGCTTCAGTTCAGGGCGTAGCTCAAGCCTGCTGGCCCTCATGCTGGAGATGATGGGCCAATGAACACAGGGGCCGAGGGGCAAGGGCTTACGAAAGGCTGCCGGTAGCTCCCTGTCCTCCGGCGGGGGTGACCGTGTCCGAGTGGTATCGGACTTCTTGGTCCCCTGGAGGTGTCCCTCCACCCCAGGGCCGAAAAGGTCAGTCCCAAAAAGGGATGTCCGCCAACTTGTGCTGGGTTTCCAATGAGAAAGAGGATAACCTCAGCCACACCCTGTGGCGCATGGCCACTGTGGCCGCCACTGACCTGGCTCAGGAATCGCCTAAGTCCAGAGCAGTCTGAAGCTGCTGCTTCGCCACCGCCCTACCCTGGTCCTGTATCCGCCGGACTGTGGTCCGCAGGTCAGCCGGGAGATGAGGCAGCATCTCATCCAGGGAGCCCAAAAGGGCATGGGAGAAATGTGCCATCAGTGCAGCCAAGCTGGCCTGTCGGAGGCCTAGGGAGGACGCAGCGTAAACCTTGCACCCGACATAGTCCATCCTTTTGGACTCTTTGTCAGGGGGCCTATCCATATCCCGAGCGTTCCCAGAACACTGGAAAACATTATCGGTAACTAATCCCTCAGCCGAGGGGTGCTCCGAGAAACCGGGCAAAGAACCGACAGGGACAGAATACTTCCTGGCCATCCTGGCCGAGGGCGCAGGGCAGGAAGTAGGCCACCGCCAGAGCTCCAAGGCCGGGCCTAAGATGGCCTCGGCCACCGGGAAGGCCTCCGAGGGTGAAGCCCCTCGGTCTAGAATCTCTGTCAGGGGATAAGGGACCCATTTGGACATGGGCTCAAGCTGCATCCCAGTGAACTCCGAGATGAGCTGAAGCAGACCCATAAAGGACGATGGGCTGTCGTCCACAGATCGTTCCGGAGAGGACCCCGGGTCCTCCCGACTGGGGAACATAGAGGAGTCTACGTCAGACTCCGAGGGGTCTGTAAAGAGCTGCCTCAGGCCTGAGTCACTCTTCGTCCACCGAGGGCGGGCGGGAGTGAGGGGGACAGACAACCTGCGGGACAGGTCGTGACCCAACCGAGGTTCCACCAAGGACGGTGGGGCAGCAAGGTTCGGACGAACAACCGGCCCCGGAGTGGGCACCTCGACTGCAGCAAGCGGTTGGGTCAGCCGATCGGGCGGCAGCTGCTTGCTGGACGGGGAATGAATCAGTGTCGATTGATTCCTGGACAACAACAACTGCTGCCACATGAACTCCTCATAACGTCGATGCCATCTGCATTGAAGCCACTCCTCAGCCGAGGAGGGAGACGAGGAAGAACGGTAATGCCACTTAACTCGGTGCCCCGACCGAGAATGCCGAAGTCGGCGTGAGCGGCTTGACCGACAGGAGGACTGAGACCGAGACCCAAATCCTCGGGGGAACCGAGGGTGGGCCTGGGAAGGAGCGGGGAGCGCCCGCTCTTCCCTCTGCTCGGACGAAAGGATCGAGGCCTGTCGACCCGAAGGTACAGGCAGAACCTCAGCCTTCGCCAGGGGAACCGGCGAAGGGATGGCGGCTTCAGCAGAAGACAGCCCGGATGACGGGTCGAGAGACTCGACAATGTCGATGGGAGTCTTGGCCGGCTGACCTGAGCGGGACACCGTGAAGCCAGTGGCCTGAGCCGCACCCTCGGCAGTCGGGCGTGGCGGCCCGGCAGGGAGGGAACTCTCCCGCTCCCGTCAGCACCGACAATGGGACTAGCCTGTGACTCCTTAGACTTGGGTCGAGAGGCAGGTCCCGAAGGTCCCTCTCCCTTCGAGGAAAGGGACTGGCGAAGCTCATTGAACGAAGCTGAATGAGGAGAACTCAAGGAGAGCGGGATAAGCGCCGCCCCCTCCATGGAGGAAAGAAGATCGAGCTGCTCAGCCGAGACAGCCAACGCGGACACTGCCCGACGACTCTCCAAGGATTTTCCCGGCGCGGAAAAAGTTTCAGGTCGCCCGAGCCCGGAACGGGCCGCACGATCCTCCAGTGCGCTGGTCGAAAGGGCACAGCAAAAATCGCAAACTTGCGGATCATGATCCAAGCCGGAAAACGAATGATTCATCGCAGCAGCGAGGTAAGACGATCAAAGTTTAGAAAAACTTCCAACTAAATTCGGAGAGACCGAAAATTTCAGGAACCAGTCGAAAACGCAGAGCGATAAGGAGGGAACCTGAGCTTCCAAGCGGTAAGGAAGATCTGCCGTTATGGGGCGGAGCCGAGAGTTTTACCACCCGGTCAGGTGGGAGGAGCCAGCTTGAAGACCTCCTGGCAAGATTTAAAGTGGCAAGGAACCTGCCAATAAGTGTGGATTGAACAACATATCCATGTCCCTAGAAACAAGCTTTCAGCTTAGTGTGTCACACCTGGTTAAACAATTGGGGGGAAAAAAAGGATATGCTCTGAGAAAGGGATATAACCCAGGCAAGGAAGAAACATGAGGGAGGGAACTGCCTTCTATGTCTTTTTTTTGTGGGAGTGGGACTCCAGCAATGGGTCCCAAACCCCCCTTCCTTTTTTTTTTCTCAAATACTCCATAGGGAGTACAACTGGGGATATGATATGATCCTGTTATATTGATTTACAAAGGTAGCAATGCTTCCAAGCATAGGATTTTGCCATATTAAATAACTGGCTACTAATGAGTGAGTGGTGTATAAAAATTGATTGGAGGTAAGCCACAGCACCTCCCCCTGATGAAGAGGCCGATTCAGCCTCAAAGCGCTGGGGCTTTTTGCTCCCAATTCCAGCAACCACAGCATGTATGGTAATTTAACATTATAAGCACAGTATATTTTGTGGCAATAAATACTGAACTGCTGCATCACCTGGTCTGAGAGAGCAGCTGCTTCTACTTTTCCACTGAGTCCTCTACTAACTGCACCAAGATTTAGTGAGACCACTAGCGCTGTCTTCAATTTTCCTGTTAAACTAGGGAGATACATGGCACTAGATGGTGCTAGCCAGCACTATCAGGGTGAGCTACCAAGAGACCCTGACTCTGCTAGAGCAGGGGGATGGTGGACAGCTGTAGTAATCAGTTGTGAAGATATTCTGGAAGAGTACCAGTTATGTTAAGTATACAACTTCTAGGTCTTCCAAGAATTAATCTTCATCATTGATTCCCATTTTTGGGTCCTAGTACCAGGCTTTCCCTTCTTTTCTGAGAGAACAGCTGGCTCACCCTATGGGTAATAGATACCCTCAGCCCTCTGCGTGGTGAAGAACACCTGAGGTCAGGGGTCCCTTACAGGTCTGGCGAGACCTGAGACTGGTCAGGGCCAGGTGGGGGCCCCTGCGGCACAGGAGCAGGAGGATTCACTGATAGTTCCCGCCTGACCCTAGGAGAAAAGAAGTGAGCCCCCTGGAAGTGCGAGTTAAGCATCATATGTCAAACCAAAGGTGCCAGCCAGGACAGGCAAAGTCATGCTGTCTGCTTAATGCAGACTGTGGTTCCTACCAGTCTGGAGACCATCTTGTTGGCATTCATAAGATGTCCTCAGCTGGTGACATGTTACCTCCAGACCCCGGGCAGAAAGGTGAAAGGTCAATGACTTGCTGATTGTCTTGCTTGGTGGCAGTGTAACTAACAGGCTATGCAGCTGCAACCATAGGCTACAGTTATAGGCCAGCATATGTGACCATGAGGGCATGTGCCAAGGCGAAAGCCTTCCTCTCAAGAGCATTTGTGTGAGCAGAAGCTGCATTTGGGGGTCAGTCACATGCGAGGCTCCATGGCCCTGCCAAGATTTGCAGTACTGGAAGCCCCAAAGTGGGGTGTAGTACCTCATTTGCAGACCTGGTGAGTGTGCAAAACCACAGGAGGTCCCTGAGCATGGTTGAATCAGAGAGGGGATGCCTCCACACTACCCTAGATGTCTCCTCCATAGCACTGGGCCAAGGAGGAATCACTACAGTGTTGATGTTGGAAATTCCAAGAAGTCCCAATGGCAGGGCACCGGCTCACAGATTGTATGGGCTTGAAGGTCAAGTGCCTGGGTCATCTCAACCAAGAATCGCTGGTACAGGGCATACTCAGCAGCAGAAGGGAATTGGGCAGATGATTTGTTTCCTCACTGGAGGACAGCGATGAAGATGGGCAGAACTGCTACTGGAGAAAAGGGCCTGGGCTAGGCTCTGTCTGACTCCCTATACCTATCATCTAAGACACCGACCAACGCTTGGTGTTGTTCCCATGTAAAAGGTCCCTTGGGGCCTACCAATGAGAGCAACCTTTCACGGAATTGATGAGGCTCCTCTAAAAGAGTTGAAAGTCCAGGTCTCTGGGGCCTTGTCCTGGGCTGCAGAACTGCATAGGGGGCCTCGCCTGAGGGGAGAGCCTAGCAGAGTCACTTGAATAATGTCCTCCTACATCTCAGGAATGACGCAACTGGCACCCATGGGGTAACCCCAAGGGGAGGAGAGCTGAGCCATACAGGTCCCAAAGGGAGAACCCAGTCCTCTCCGGTGGTGGTGATGGTGTCCAACTGCTCCAGAGAAAACCCACATCACCATAGCCTGTACTGCCCTCAACACTGTGCTCGATGTTGACTTTGACACTATGCCCAGAGCCATCAACCTACTCGGTGTCATGCATGACACCAGAGTCAAGGAATACCTTCGAGACAACTCTGTCATCAGCACCTCACTGACAGCCGGACACAGGATTGGCACCACTGCCATCACCACTTCTGTCACCATGTCCAAAGCCATCACCTTCCTTTGTGTCCTTAGTGACACCGTGGACGATAACATCAGAACAAGCAACAACGCGGACAACAGCCTTGGTGCCAATCCTTCTTCTGACACTGTGAACAGTGTCCGAGGCGTCCCCAGTGCGCCTGCATCGCCGTCACCACATCCAGTGACAACAGCTCACGAGACACCAGAGGATGGCACTGAGGTGTCCACTGGTGTAAACTGATTGTGTATCTGCTCAAGGCAGGCAGACTGTGAAGGGTTCGCAACTGACCACCAAGAAGGTCCTCTGTCCACCGAACCCATCCACTGGAGTCTGATGGCTCAGCATAGAGAGGTTGAGGACAAAGCACAGTTTCATACTTACCATAACAGTGGATCTTCGAAGTATCTCTTGCAGCAGGTCATACTCTTGAGTATCCACCAGAGGGTGCTCTCGTCGATGGTAGCTTTCACCATCAGTATTGACTGGGGGCCACCCACAATGACGTCAGTTTGTGTCTATAAATACGTGGGCAGCCCATAGCAGCCTCAGTTTTTTTCCCGCCGTCTTCCAGCTCGCTGCACGTGTAGCTCTCACCGCAAGTGTATCAACACGTTTTTGTCGATGTGGCAATCAACACCGTAACACAGTTTTCTTGTTTTCTCATGTTACAATATGTCTTCTTGAGATTCGTTATTCCAGAAGTGCCACTGTGGCCGGAAAATCTACAGATACAATAATCATACCATCTGTGTCTGCTGTCTGGGGGTTGCTCACAATGTAATATCATGTGTCCAATGCCAAGAATTCCATCAGACAACTCGTCAATGATGTCTTAGAGCTTGACGCATTCCTCATGGAGCAGAAGGTAGCTCTCCTCGAACAGAAGGTCCTCTGCTGCTCTGCTTCTCGTCTGTCACTGATGTCCTCTCAGATTTCCCAGACATCACACTCTAAGCATTCTTCGAAACATAAGCATCGAGAGAAGAAGAAGGAGAAGACATCAATGAGCGCTGGTAAGGAAACTCGCCCGTCGATGGCTGCTGGCTCCAGTTGCCCGTCGACGAGCTGGGCTTCTATTACACCTATCGAAAAAACAAAAATGGTTCTAGTGGCTTTGGCCCAAGGTTATGAGGCCTCCCGTGCTAAAGAACAGTCCACTTTGTTGCCAATGTCTTTATCAGCCCTGTCATCATCGATGCTCATGCAAGCTCCATGTGTTTTAACCACAATGGCTCCTCTGCCGTTGACGAGTCACTCATCATTGACAGCCTGGTCATCCCACATGGACCAAGGCTCCTCGTCATCCTACATTTGATCATTTGCAGACTTCACAGTTTCAGGCCCCGAAGAAGTCTTCAAGCATGGACTCCGGGTTCAGTCTATTGGTGTTACTGGACTTACCACCACTGTCTAAGCCCGTCACATACTGAAGCTTGGTGGTACCGTCATAGGATATGACATTCCAGAGTTCGAGCTCCTGCCCTCACCCACAGCCCTCTGTTTTGCCCTCCCCCCACTAAAAGTTCCAAAGGGCCCCTCTTACTACTACTCCTGCACCGTCAACGTGGCTTCCGAGGTCCAGACTGTTCTGCAGGTTAAGTAGGCTATGCAACAGCCTCAACCACAACCTCAGCCTTCCATTTCTCCCTCGCCCACTCTGCCCAAGAGGCTATGCAGGGACCCTTCTCCACCCCCTTCTCTGCCTTCTTTGGGAGGGAAGGACCCTGATGACTATGAAGGAGCTGAGGAAGAAGATTGGGCCGAGGGTGATGGGGTTCGCACCCTGTCCAGTACCTCCACTGTGTCCTCCACAGAAGAGGACCCCGGACTATACACTGCTTGCTCGCCCCCTGATGATCCCACTTTTATGGACATCATGGCTGAGATGCAGTAAGTGACGGGCTTTTCCACAACTGAACAGGATAAACACCGCCAAAACCTGGTGGATTACTGGGACCTTCTGTAGGACCCTGCCATTGTGGTCCCTTTTTTAATTCAAGCATATCAAGATGCAGTCCTTATGGCTTGGCACCGCCCTTCTACTGTGCCACCAGTTCCGAAGAAAACAGATCGCCTCTACCAAGCCCCAACTTGATTATCCATTCTTCGCGGCTGCACCCCAAGCAGACTCTGTGGTCATTAATGCTGCCCATGATCGGACTAAACATCCAAAGCATCTCAGCTCCCTCCCGACAGATAGGGAGTTGAGGAAGTTGGACCTAATGGTCAAGAGAGTATACCAAGCCTCAACACTAAACAAGGGTATACTCAATTACACAGGACATATGCTTAAATACCAAAAGACACTGTGGACTGAGGCTACTGAGGTGGCTGCCAAGCACCCTCAATCTGCCAAGACGGATTAGCTGCTGGCGGCCCTAAAAACAGGGACAAGCCTGTCCCATCATCTCCTGTGCGCAGAATATGAATCTGTAGATACTGGACACATGTCTGAGGCCTGCTCTAGAAGGTGGGGATCAGATGACAACCTCAATGCACAGTTCTCAAGGGTACAGCGGTCCATGGAGAAGCAGGTATCATACCAATCCATATTTTGCTCCGGTCCAAGATAAGCTGCACAGGCCTGATGCCGGTCTGAAACAACCATCAGTTTTCCTCAGGGGCAATGATGCATAGTGACTGGCTGACAGACTTTCTTCGATGAATTGCTCCTTTTTTTTTTTTTAATCAGACTGCAGTACTGTGGTAAAATAACAAAGACAGGCAAAATAGCAAATAAAGAATTATAGTGACGCAGTGGAAATAAGCAGAGATTAGGTGAATGGTTTATTTATTTCTGTTAACCAGGTAAGTCCACTGAGCACTCATGCCCATTGTCATCGACGACCTGGGTTCAGAGCACAAACAATTACAATTTATGCAAAACACAGCAAAAAGAACAGTTATGTACGTACCGTAACAGTAGATCTTTGAGAGAATCTCTTCCATTAGGCCACACCTTTGGAACTGCAGTCATCGGGCACTAGAACCACATGGAAACTTTTGCTAGCTGTCAGTGTCTACATAAACGTGTGTGGCCTTATCATTTTTCTGTTCCCCACCGAAGATTAGGCTCAAAGGACTGACACCCATGGGAATCCAAGAGATCAGACCAGCACCAAGCATACAACACAATATATGGTGCTGGGTATAACAGCTATGGATTAGGTCAGGCACAATATCTGATGCTACCATCACTGAAATAGAAGGGAGGAGGGAGGGACAGCATGGCCTATGGAAGAGATTCTCCCAATCTACTATTATGGTAAGTATATAACTGTTCTATCTTCTTCAAGGATATCTCTTCCATTAGGCCACACCTTTAGAACAAGTTCCAAGCAGTTCCAAAAGGCACTGGGAGGTCAGTATAGCCTGATATATTCAAGGCAGGGTGCCCTGCAGCACAGCAAGCCCAGAGCCAGTACATCTACAAGAGACGATATCCAGGCTGTCATGTTTAGTGAAGGTGTGGACAGTGTACCATGTGGCTGCAGCACAAATGTCAGCAGCAGGAATATTTCTGAAACAAGCAGCAGAAGTGGCATTCCCAGTGTGGAATGACCATGAACCGCACCAGGAAGTTCCTTACCATACCTCCTGTAACAGAACATTAATATAATGTGCCAGCCAGTTCGACAGGCACGGTTTAGACACAGCAGCGTCCTCTTTCCCAGGGGTGAAGGAAACAAAAAGTTGAGAGGACTTTCTGCAGTCCTTGGTGTGCTTCACATAATGTCTCAGTATTCCTTGTACATCTAAAGCATGGAACAATGCTTCACCCAGACTGGCATGCTCAGGATAGTAAACAGGAAGGTGTATTGTTTGGTTCACTGTAAATTCTGATGCCACCTTCGGAAAAAACTTAGGATTTGTGAAAAATCAAATAAGGAGGCTCACATATTAGAGCCTACAGCTCTGAAATCATTCAAGCAGAAGTGACTGCAACTAAAAATAATGTTTTCCATGACATAAGACGTAGGCCACAACTCGCGGCTGGCTCAAATGGAGCCAATGTCAGTTTCTCAAGCACAAAATTCAAGTCCAAGAGAAGGACTATACCTCTCAAAAATACAGGACAGCTCCAGTTGTGCAACTGTATGTCCATTACTAAGGGCATGGAAAGCTGATACAGCGGCCAAATGCACCTTAAGGGAGGAGTACTGTAGGCCAGAATCTGACAGAGACAGCAAGTATTCCAACACTGTGTTTCCAGGACACGTGAATGGGTCAAAATTCTTGGAAGAAGCCCACAAGGAAAACTGCTTCCACTTCAGGGAATAAGTATGTCTTGTAGAAGGCTTTCCGAGCCGCAACCAGAATATCAGCAACTTTAGGGGATACTTCAAAATGTGCCATTGCTATGCTTTCAGAAGTCATGCAAGCAAATATAAGGACTTCAGGTCTGGATGGACCAGGGACCTCTTGTCCTGTGACAAGAGACCCTTACACAATAGTAGAGGTACTGGAGGCTCTACTGCCAGTTGTTGTAGGAGTGGAAACCATATCTGGCAAGGCCATGATGGGGCTACGAGGATGGGGGTAGCACCTTCCATCTGCAGTTTGAGAAGGCCTCTTTGCATTAGAGGAACAGGAGGAAATGCATATACGAATTTCCCTTTCCAAGAAAGGGACAATGAGTCTCCAGAAAACTCCAGGCTATGGAGCGAGTGAGCAGAAACGCAGCAGTTTTGCGTTGTGTGGGGATGCAAAAAGTTCCAATTCTAAATGACCCCACCTTGTGAAGAGGTTGCCTACCACAGAGATCAGCAGTTGCCATTCGTGCATCTGTGACTGTGACTTGCTTAGCCTGTCTACTAAGACATTATGGGTACCTGGTAGATGCATGTCTGACAGTTTAAGGCTGTGGAACAGAGCCCAGTGCCACATTCTCACTGCTTCCCCTGCAAAGGGCATAGCAATGAGTGCCTCCTTGTTTGCTGATGTAATGCATCAGACTGGTGTTGTACATTTGGATTAACAGAAGAGTTGGAGTTAAATGCTTCTGAAATGCCTGGAGGCTATACAGGACAGCTTTCATTTCATGGACCCTGATGTGTAATTTGGCCTCCACCTGGAACCATAACCCTCGTGTCTGGTAGGGACCTGTATGTGCACCTTATCCAGAACCTGAGGCATCTGAGGTGAGGATCTGTGCAGGAGTTGGGACAAGGACTGGAACACCCTGTAAGAGACTGTTGTAATCCATCCACCATAATAGCGCTCTGCATAATGGGGACGTGATGAGGACCTCTGGTCCAGCTCATTCATGAGCTGATCCCACTGGATCCTCAATACCCACTGTGGGATCCTCATGTACATGTGTGCCAATTGCATTATCACAACTGCCGCAGCCACGAGGCCCAGAAGACGTAACACAATCCGTGCAGGAACACAATGACTTCTGTATATAAGCTGTGCTTGAGCAATCTGAGTTTCTGCCCTGTCCTGTGGCAGGAACGCATATCCCTTGTCTGTATCCAAGACTGCTCCTATGTACTGCAGCCTTTGGCAGGGAGTCAGGACCAACCTGGGTACATTCACTATGACCTCTCAGTCATCAAACAACTGCCTTGTTCTTGACTGGGTGTGTAGAAAAGCCTCCCTGCAGCTGGTTTTTGGAAGCCAGTTGTCCAGATAGGAAAATACACACAGGCCTTCCCTACAAAGAGCTGCTGCCACTACTGCCAAGCATTTGGTAAAGACCCATGGCACAGAGGACAATACTCCAAACTGACAGCGCTCCCCTTCCAGCATGAAATGTAGATACGGCCTGTGAGCTTTTCTGATCTTGATATGAAGACACGCATCCTTAATGTTTAGGGAGCACAGCTAGTCCTCTTCTTGCAGAAGGGGAATCAGAGCTTGCAGGGATACCACACGAAACGTTCTGTAGTCTATGCAAAAGTTGAGATCCCCGAGACCTAGTACAGGACGCAAATCCCCTGTCCATTTTGAAGCCTTGTAGAAGGCAGATCTCACAAGTCCTCACATTGTGAGACAGTCCCAAACAGCACACACAGACTATAAGTCTTTATAAATTTTGCCTCAACACTTACAATACTGAAACAAGGTGGCTACAGATTTTGGAGGTATGCAGAGACAATAAAAAAAAAAACACTGTGATAAAAAAAAAAGGGAAACTAGTTAATGGCGTTTCCTCAGCAGGCCCAATTAGAGTGACTGACAGTAGGAAAAGAATTAAGGAGTGATGGAGCCACCCATGTTTTATGTAGATGCTGACGCATGATGTCATCATGGGCAGCCCAGGCAAGCAAGTTTGTGTGTGGTCCTAGTGCCCGACGGCTGTACTTCCAAACGTGTGGTCCAATGGAAGAGATATCCTTGAGGAAGATAAATAATTTACAGTGCAGTAAGTACACTGTCAGTTAAAAATAAATGGGATCACATAAATTATTTAGTAAAGCATGTACATTTGCATATATTCATCAAAATATATACCTTTAGTGCATTTTTAAAACATGCCAGAGTCTGAACCATTCTTACTGTTAATGGCAGTATGTTTCATTGCTTGGGGGCATTAATTGAGAGTTTTGGCTGTGCTCCCATAGTGTGCACTCGATGGTTGGAAGAACTAAACTGATGTTAGTGAGGGAGCCAGCAGTGGTTATTGGCTGGAGTGCAGCACACGTAGAGGGTGCACAGGCACCATGCCAGTCCCCTGGAAAGGCTTTTCTCTGGCCCAGACCCATTAAGTGGGAATCAATGGTGCAGACTGATTCTTGGAAGATGTCAGGGCTGGGATGACTGCAGAATTTTATTACAGTACTAGTAAACTCTTGTTGCTAGAAAAGGCACCTAATGTTCTCCAGCCAGCTCTTCTGACTAGCCTCCCTGACAGCTAAGCAACTTTCCACACATATTCACCCCACTTAGCATGGTCGGGGTCTACATTTTCCATTCACTCCAAATCTGGGAGAAAAAGAGAGCGTTATGTGTTAAAAAAAAAAAAATCAGCAATCTTGGTATCCTGCACCATATGCACCACATTTTTCTTACCTTGCGTTTAATCAGTGGGAACCCATGCCCAGGAGCAGGTGGGCGGGCAGGCTTCGGCCCTTTAGGAGTGCTTGGTTTTGAAGGGGACGTTACAGGAGAGGCCTTCCTGTTAAAAGGATTCTCTTTACAAGATGTCTATAGAGACGGAAAAAGAGGGAAAAATATAAAGAATAAAAATTAGACACAGAAATAATAAAAGATCCCTTCAAAGCATAAATCTTAAAAATAAATAATCCTAAATATGTTGGACTAAAAGTGCCAGGAATGCAGACTTTTTGGATTAGAGTTTATGGGATTCAGTAGGAATTGATACATGCTTATACATTAAGTTCAATCTGTCTCTAATAATGAGCATCTTCTCTGAGTTTGTTGGATGCCAGCACTGTGAAACAAGAGGAGTTGTGTTTTGGTGCCATCTCACCAATAGAGCAACATGCAGTATTTAAAAAAATGTTACTTTACATTTGTAAATGAAATACAGACTTACAATTTACTTTTCAAGTCCTGTCAATGCCTCCATTTTAGGTTTTCCCCCTGCATCCACCCCAATCACAGGGTCACTTGGCTGCACCCTTACTCCAGCGGGGGTAGGGAGGAGGTGACCTGGTGAATGGCTGCCTTTGCAGCTGAGTCCAGTGCTGCTCCATGATCATCTAGTAGGGCTGTGTGAATGCCGGGCAGGTAACTTGCCCTCTCTCTAGCTGGCAGCCAATCCCTCTCCTCAGAAAGTCACCTCCCCCAGTCATATGTGGAACTGTGGGGATCATGTGAATCCTGGGAATGTGCTAGTGCGATGCACTGCTGCACACCACTGAGCAATCCCCCCATATTAGTTTATAAGGACAAAACTGGCCCCGTGGATGAGGGTAACAGCAGTGTTTGTTAGTTGGGGGGGAAAAAAAAACAAAAAACAGGTTACTCACCTGTAACAGTAGTTCAAGGAGTGGTATATGATGTTCATCCACCCTTCAGGCAGTGTTTCCTTCCCCTTTAAATCAGCTAGAATGTCTTCAAGCTGGCTCTTCCCACCCACCCAGGTGGTAACTCCCCTAGCACTGCCCCGTGACATCAGATCTTGCCTGCTGGAAGCAAGATCCGTGTGTCACTTGCCAGGGGAGGTCGAGTGGGTCAGTGTGGATGAACGTACAGTTACGTAAGAACTTACCCTAACAGTAGGTCTTTGACAGAAGTTCCTATAGTAGGTCATAACATATAGGACTGTGCCCCCTGGCGTCAGGATCGCATGGCAAACTTTTGCTAGCAATGTCTGGCGGGGGACCGTCCACTCGACGTCATGTGACTGACGTCAGCGTGATCCTATATAGTGGGCAGTCCCCACGCCCACCTTCCAGTTCTCCCGCAGGAGACCCAAAAGGGTATGACAGGAGAAAGGATAGAAATCCTGGAGCCCCATCCAGAACAGCCTGTAAAAAAATACAGAAAGCTGGGGGAAGGAGGGAGGTAAAGTGTGATCTACTGCAGGAACCTCTCTCAAAGATCTACTGCTACGGTAAGCTCTTACGTAACTGTACTATCTTAATTTGAGAGGGTTCCTGCAGTAGGTTATAATACATAGGACTGAATCCCAAGCAGTCACCAACAGTGAGACCCACTGAAACAAGGGAGGAGGAGGAAGGATAAATGACTGACTAGAGCAGGTCTAAGACAGCAGTCCCTGCAGAACGACTAGGCCAAATCCGCCCCTACGCCTAGAGGCAATGTCCAAACTGTAATGCTCCATGAAGGTGTGGACTGAACTCTAGATTGCTGTACCACACATCTCAGCTGCTGAAACATTATTTAGGAAGGCTGCGGAAGTAGACATCCCCCCTAGTGGAGTGACCTCTGACCTCCCCCGGAAGAGGTTTCTCGTACTTCTGATACAAACGGATGTAGTTAGCCAACCATTTGGACAAACATTGCTTAGAAACTGCTGACCCCAGGGTTCTGGGGGGCAAAGGAGACAAACAACTGGTCTGTTTTGCGGACATCTTTGGTCCTGTGGACGTAGTAATGCAAAATCCTATGTACATCCAAAGTATGCAGGACAGCTGCACTCTTACTTGAATGAATAGGGTAGTACACTGGCAGCTCAACAGTCTTGTTCAAAGTGAACTCAGAAACCACCTTGGGAAGAAACTTAGGATTTCTTCGCAAAACCGCCCGGTCTCCATGAAAAATTAAATAAGGCTCCTTACACATCAGGGCCTGAAGCTCAGAAATCCGTCAAGCAGAAGTAACAGCAACTAAAAAGAGCGCCTTCCAAGACAAGTAGCACATGTCTCAGCTTACTGCTGGTTCAAAAGGGGCAAAGTAAGCTTTTCTAACATAAAATTCAAATCCCAAGGCAGGGTATGGTTGCGGATAGGGGGCTTCAAGTGGAGGATCCCTTTTGAAAAGGTTTTGGAGATCTCCAGTTGTGCAACAGTTTTCCCCGTCCACCGATGTATGATAGGCCGAAATAGTGGACAGGTGGACTTAGAGAGGAATTACAAAATGGCGATAAACTGGAACAACGTTCACCGCGAGGTCCTTGTGCAGGCTGACGGTGGGAAAAAAATGGTAAGCAGGCATGGGGACCGCCCACTATGCAGGACCACACTGACGTTAGTCACGTGACGTCAGGCGGGTGGTCATCCGCCAGACATTGCTAGCAAAAGTTCACCGTGCAGTCCTCACGCCAGGGGGTGCATTCCTACATGTTCTGACCTACTGCAGAAACCCTCTCAAAGTAAGATCATCATATACCACTCCTAGAACTACTGTTACAGGTGAGTAAATGGAAATTATGTACCTACCGTAATTCTTGATCTTCTTGGACGATGTTTTCACCATTCATTCACACTAATGGGACTACAGTGGAGGTGCTAGGACCCAGCGGGAGCCAAAAATCTTCAGGAGGGCCAGTGCTGAGGTAGGACCATGCATGCGTGGCACCACGAGGTTGGCTCACACCTGTATGGGCTGTCTCGCCATCGACCCTCCAACTGCCTCAGTTTCTTTTCGACTGAGCAGATGCAACGTAAACTAACCTTTGAAACACCTAACCTAACCCGGGCATAAGATAGCCCAGATGACTCATGTAAGAAGAGTCTACTCAACAAAGTCTTCACAGCCTAAGCCAACAAGGGAGTGAGGACCAGAAACAGGATGAGTGAGCTTGGGGGATGGTGAGTGTGTGTGAATGAATCGTGAAGACTTTGTCTGAGAAGATCAAGAATTATGGTAGGTACATAATTTCTTTTTTTTTTTTATTTCTTTTTATTTCAATTTTTCTCCACATAGGTAGAGAGGAAATAATATACATTCACTCAAAGTATTGCAATTAGTAATCATTATTGGTTAGTCTATATAGGCAGTTAATCATTGAGGGTAGAGCCATATAAGTGCCAGTTTGATAACTTCATCGTTTGAACATCGGGGAAGGTCCATCTCCATGTAACCCAGTCCTCCCAGCAATAGAGATCCCGATTAAAGCACAGAGCATCTTCCCAAGCCCACCTCCCCAGTGTGAACCATGAATGTTCCTTCCGATAGAATCACCAGCATTCCCTCCCTTGATTATATTCAAGGGCAGAAATTGGGATCCGCAAGGGAACAGTGGTGAATCCAACCATGCCACTTAAGCATGTGAGATGCACCTCTACCAGATATCTCTGCATTGAAACTCTCCGCTTGATATACAGTATCTCAAACATAATCTTTCTCCATTCCTGTACTGTTGGAATCACGGGGGGACATCCAACGCTGAGTGATTGCCTTTTTGGCTGCTAAAAAACAAACTGGTAGCAAAGTACCACCCCACAGGGAAGCATGATCTGGGAAGATCCCCAACAAGAATTGTTCTACAGTGAGTTCTATAGGTTCCTTAAACAAGGTTGAGAGCTCAGTTTGGAGAGAGAGCCAGTAGGGCATAAGGTAGGGGCAAAGCCAAAAAACATGACCCAAGGTGGCTAAAACGCATCCACAAAGCCTCCAACACCTCCCATACCTCTCTGGAAGGTACTTGAGAAGAACTGCCGGGGCCTGAAAAAATCGTGAACGACATCTCCACGCAAATTCCCTCCAATGAGTGGACGTTATCGACCTCACCTCAATCAATGCAGATCCCGACCACTCTTCCATGGAGACGCCGAGGCTTAGGTCTTTGTTCCACTCACAGAGAGCAGATGCAGTGGACTCTGGCAGCCCATTTCTCAGCTCTCTATAGATTATCCCAATAATGTGTGACCCCAAGTTGGCCCTCGTAACTTTAGTAGATCAGGGAGAGGAGACTGTATGCTAGGCTGAATTATTCTGTTTCGAAAGATATGATTGCAAATTTGGAAATAGCGGAATAGTTCCGAATTACTAAAGGGGTACTGGGATTATAGTTTGTCAAAGGGAATAGTGCCTTGCAGGGAGAGAAACTGGTAAACATGAGAAAGGTCAATCCCCCTCCAAGAGGAAAAAGCATGATGTTTCATCTTGAGATACAAGTTTGCAATATTCATAAACTTTGAGAATTGAGCCTGATTATCTCAACCGTTGCCAAATCCTATAGGTTTGAGATGTAACAGCTGTCAGGTCTGAAGTACAGACAGATCTCTCCTCAAATGAAAACAAGATTCTCTTGATGTCAAAGAGATCATTTAGGTGAAATTCTATAGTTTTCCATGGAGAGTTGTAAGACTCTACCAACCATAGTACCAGTATTCTTAAGAAAGCAGCTTGGCACATATAGGTCGAAATCAGGGAGAGTAAGGCTACCCTGGGACAGTGACAATTTTAAAATCCGAAAGCCTAATTCTTGGGCGATTTTTACCCCTTAGGAAGCTAGAGGTCAATCTATTCCAGGATTTAAAATAATATTTCGAGGGGAAAAAAGGAATAGTCTGAAGTAGATATAATATTCTAGGGAAAATATTTGTGCAAACGATCGCTACTCTTTGGTGGAACGGGAAATACCCTGTTGCCTATCTATCCATATCAGACTGAATCTGCAAAGTGAGGGGTTCATAATTAATAGTCTCCATAACCCCTAAGTCTAATGGTACTTGAAGTCCTAAATGTTTAATTTTAGTGGAACGCCACCTAAATGGGAATGCCTTCTTCAGTTGCTGGGAAGGTACAAAATTAAATGTAAGGATTTCGGTTTTAACTACATTTAATTTGAAGACAGATATACTTTCAAAACGGGACAAAATTCTCCACATGGCTGGAATAGACACAGAGGGAGTCAACAAGGTCAAAAACACATCATCGGCAAACATACTTATTTTATACTCTTGTTGGCCAATCAGTATCCGTAGTTGCGTAGAACGGACGCCAAGGGTTCAAGGAATAAGGTGAAAAGGTAAGGGGACAAGGGACATCCCTGTCGAGTTCCCCTGCCAAGAGGAAGTGGAGGAGACACTGAGCCATTGGTGTGGACATAGGCTCGCGGGGATTTGTACAAATTAACTAAACATGCTACAAAGGAGGGGGGGAATTGGAAGGCTCTCAGAGTGTCCCAAAGAAAAGGCCATGAAACATGATCGAAGGCCTTTTCAGCATCAAGATTAATAAAAGCAGATGGAATTTGTCTGGTGCGAACATATTCCTGTAGGACCAGTGCTCGGCGAATGTTATCAGAGGTGTTTCTATTTTTGGTGAAGCCTGACTGATCTGAATGTATAATTTGGGGGATGATGAGTTCTAATCGAGAGGCCAATATGGCCATATAGATCTTATAGTCAACATTAAGAATTGAAATAGGGCAATAGGATCCCAGATCTGAGGGATCCTTATTTGGTTTGGGAATGGGGAGACTGTAGCAAAATCCCAGGATGGGGAGGCAGACCACCCTGGGAAATATCATTAAATACAGAATACAGTTTTGGGGTTAGCTCCTTGAGAAATTTCTTGTACCACTCCGAGGTATAGACATCTGGCCCCAGGCAATGTCCTGGATTGAGATTTTTGATAGTCTCTTCTATCTCTAAAGTCGATAAAGGAGATTTCAATGTTTTAATTTGAAGGGAAGACAAGGATTCTGAAGTTCGCTTGTTTAAGAAATTGTTTAGATTTATTTTCGCAGTAGGACAGACCTGGGGAGTAGAGTTTTACATAGAAGTCAGAAAAGGCCTGCTGGATATGACTATCCGAGTGGTGTATTGTCCCTGTAGATAGATTACGTTTTAAAATAGTGGCTGAACTTCTACAGGCTCTTAGTTTTCGTGCCAATGTTTCTTAATACTCTGAGGACCGCCCTCGTGCACTGACTGGTGAAGATAATACAAGGATTGCTGAACCTTACTGTCTATAATCCGTTGTAAGGCAGCCTTTGTATCCCTAATTTTTTTTGGATATCGGTGTCTCCCTCACGATACAACATCTGGAGGTCCAGAAGTTGACTTGATAATCTTTGGTATTCAGCTTCTCTTTCTCTATATTTTTTAGTCGAGTATGCTATGATTTCCCCATGGATAGTGGCCTTCATCGCATCGCCTCTGGGATGTCTGGGTCTGCATTCTCAAGGAAAAAAAGAGGAAGTCTGGATGAAATATTCTCATGGAATTCCCTGTCCGCTAATAAAGATGGGTTCAGTTTCCAAAGTAATTTCCTCTTTTCTCTTCCCATATCTAACTTTAGGACCAGAGGATGGTGATCAGATAACAGCTTTGGACCAGTATATTGATATCCTGAACCAAGGCTAAATGTTCTCAAGTAGTCTAATCTGAAGTAAGATTGAAATCTTGGGAAATAGTAAGTAACGCCAGGGATAGAGGGAAAAATCCATCTCATTGGCATTTTTGAATTGTTTTATAGTAGTAGAATTCCTGTATTTTTTTGGATTAGAACAATCCACGTGGGGAGACAGAGTTAGATTCAACCCCGATAATCAACTGACCCTGAAGGAGATAGAGTAAAGTAGATATAAAACCCCTAAATGTAGAGAATTTCATGTGCAGGGGAAAATAAATGCTAGTCAGTTTAACCCGTTTACCATATAGTAGTCCTCTGATAATTGCAAAGCGACCTTGGGCATCAATATGTGTTTGTTGTATCTCGAAGGGCGAGTTCTGGGGAATTAAAATAGCCGCACCTCTCTTTCTTCCTCTGGGATGCAATGAGGCCACAACTTGAAATCTCTTTCCCCAGTTTAGTATAAGATGTTCAGTTTCTGAGAGGTGGGTCTCCTTAAGAAAAACCAGGATGGAGGGATTTTTTTTTTTTACTAGGAATTGCATTACGCGTGCTCTCTTAACTGGGTGATGAAGACCACTGATATTGTGAGATATAATTTTAACTGGGTTTACTGACATCATTTTTGGTTTTTAAGGATGCTAATATCTTTCATGTCTCTTCTTCCCCCCCAGGATGAATACAGAAGATACCAACCAGATCAAGCTCCCCCATGCAGCCGAACACAACCATAGAAATATAGAAACGTAGAATTTGACGGCAGATAAGGACCACTTGGCCCACCCAGTCTGCCCATTTCCCTACCTAAAAGATAAGGTGCAGATCCTAGTTAACCAGCAGCCTACTTCTTTCTACCCCAACCCCCTAGAATTGCCTTATGACTGTCCCATGCATGCTTGAATTCAACCACTGTTTTTGACTCCACAACCTCCTCCAGAAGGCCGTTCCATGCATCCACAACCCTCTCTGTGAAAAAATACTTCCTTATATTACCTCTGAGCCGCCCTGCTCTATCTTCAAATTGTGCCCCCTTGTTCTTGCACACCTATTTTTTTGAAATCTGCTACCCTCTTGGACTTTGTTGATTCCCTTGAGGTACTTGAAAGTTTCTATCATGTCCCCGCTCTTCCTCCTTTCCTTGAGGCTATACATATTGAGCTCCTTTAGTCTCTCTTTATATGTCTTCCGGTGCCCTTCTCTGGACAGCTTCCATCCTGTCCATGTCCTTGCGGAGATTGGGTCTCCAGAAATGAAAATTACGTACCTACCGTAATTCTGATCTTTCTGTGTATCTTCACCATTCATCACAGATGGGTACTGGTCGGAGATCAGGACCCCTTGAGCTTTTTTTTTTTTTTTTCCAAAAGGGTAGGCGGAGCAGACAGCATCGGCACCGCCCTCGAGACTCGACGTACTGCGTGGCGCTCAAGGGTTAGCCGTTAGGCTGTGTCGACTCCGCCTGCCTACCAGTTCTGAGTCGCCGGAGAGGTAAGAGGAAGGGATGGAGGGTGGGACAAGAGAGTCCAAGGACAGAAAAAGGAAAGGAAAACTGAACCAAAGAAATAACGACTGAGAGGACAGCAAAGAAGAGATGAGACTAAGGGAATTGGGTAGGGGCCCCAACCTCTGGAAGCGGAAGAAGGGAGGGAAGGGAGAAAATTTAGGAGAGAGTGAGAGGTAACAAGGTATCCAAGACCCTTGTCCGTCATCAGATTGTATAGGAACTGCAAGGAGTAGCAAAGCTCTCTGCCAGAATTCAAGGCACAGAATAACTGGCAAATACCCCAGAAGCAGAGTCGGCTATTCTGGAAGAAGGACAGGATACAGGGATTTAATACTCTCTCAGGAAAGATGTTTGGTGAAAAAAGAGATTTTTTTTTTTTTGAAACAGTTGGATGGAAACCAGAAGGAGAAAAGGAGGACGGCAACCACCAACTTCCACCCCATCGGGGTGGAGACATGTAGTAGAGAAGGAGTGCCGCTTGAGCTGTACCCTTTAAAGGAGAATACCCCCCTGTGTGTCCCTACTTTACCCCGCTCCCAAAGGGAGAGGGGGAGACACAGACGGAGGGGGACCCAGAGACTGAGGCCTCAGGGGGATGGTGGGTGGGGTTGTGATGAATGGTGAAGATACACAGAAAGATCAGAATTACGGTAGGTACGTAATTTTCATATCTTATCTGTGTCAATCTTCACCATTCATCACAGATGGGTGAGTACCAAGCCCCACCGAAGGGGGTTGTTTCTTTACACCCTAAGGGACAGAATCCCTTAGCCCTCAGTGGGTGACACACTAAGGGGGAGAACCTTCCGGGCCTGTGGAGGCCGAGAGTGGGGAGAGCGAGACTGGGTCCCCCCGGAGGGAGAAGGAAGTTGCCCCAACAAGCACCGTCTCGCTCTATGGGAGAAGAGGTAGGTTCCCTGGTGGGCGGAGCAAATCACCCTACCCCGGGCCAAGGGTGACAACTGGGAAAGACGTTGCCATGCCGATCTCCTGGTGCAGATCGCTGTCCCTATGACCCTGGTAGCTACCTCGTTGGCATCGCAAGATGCCCTCGCTTGGTGCCTTGCTAGCTCCAGGCCATGTGCAGAGAGCGCGATGGCTTGTCTGGTTTGCTCTGAGTCAGGCAAAGCAGCTAGGATCTGACCTAGCGTGGACCACAAGAACCTGTTGTAGGCTGCATAGTGGGCCTGGTGAGCGGAAATAGAAAGGAGCAACTGTGCAGAGTAGAAGGTCCTCCTCCCCCAAAAATCAAAATCCGAGGAGTCTTGATCCGGGGGCCGGTCACGGTGGAGGGCGCGAAGCCCATCAGGGGTGTCCAGATGAGTCAAGCCGGACTGCGGATGAGGCATAGAACCTGGAGACTCCGGGGGAGCGCAATACCTCTGGCCGAGGTCCCTAGGGGCAGGAACTCCGGAGAAGGGCCTCTGCCAGAACGCAAGGACGCCTCCCAAAGGGAGCAGGCCAGGCGGCACCACAAGGGTGGCCTCGCCATAATCGCCTAGAAGGCGTGCGCGGCATGCTCAGGATTGCTAACAGAAGAGGGGGAAAGGTGCAAGTCCTCCAGCATCCTCACGAGGAAGCGCTGGTACTCGGAGAGATCAGCAGCCAGAGAGATGTGGACAGAGGGTTCCTCTCCCCCAGAAGAGGGGGATGAGGAGCTGGAGGTCACCATACGTTCTGAGGGTGGCTGCAGGGGAGGTTGAAAAACCTGGTTGTCCATAGCCCTAACGTAGGCAGGGAACCGAGCAGCCACCGCCCTGAACTGCTCCCAGGTGAGAGGGCCGCTAGGACCAAGAATGCCTGGGAGCGCTGGAGAATATGGCAGAGGGATAGGGGCAGAGCCGAGAAAAGAAGTCGGCTGACCTCCACCAGGGCTAGGGAGCGGACCATGAGCACCCGAGGAGGGTGCCCCGGAAGACTCCACAGCTGACAGCTGTACAACCATGTTGGTACTGCCTTGGCTGCGCCCAGAAGAATCCCCCCAGTGAGGCGACCAGGGCCGTAAAAGTCCAGAAGGACGGTCCCCTGCCTCAAAAGAATGGGACTCCCTCAAGGAACCGGAAGGGGAAGGGTGGAAACCGCGACTCGGCTTCACCCAGGGCCAGGGTGGACCCCAGAGAAAGGCCGACGCCCCGACCCCACACCCCTCAGAGTCCGAGAGAGTCCTCCTCCTCGAGAGGGCCAGCCTAGGTAGCTGGCATCTCTGGGCTGCCCCCGAAGTGGAGACCCAGGGAACAGCACCCTCCCCTCCTGCAGGTTTCTCGATGGGCCCCAAAGTTGGGCGATCAAGACACACCACTGGAGGGGGTACCACCACCGAGGGGTCAATGAAACCCCCAAGGCCAGGTTGCAGAGCAATGGTGGCACGCACCACTGCCTGCTGGTCAGCACCACTGACCCTAGCCTTGGGAGCCACCTGACTCTCCTCAGTAGGGGGCTGGCTTCAACTTGTCGACGAGACCACGGGAGCGCCCTCCTCCGCAGACAACCCCGAAGGGTGTGACTGCCCATCTGACTCCAAGCTCGACTCCGACTCCGAAGAGGTAGAGTCTGAGGCTCTGAGCCAAACAGTAGGAGGGCGGGCGAAACCAACTTTGCCAGAGGGCCTGGGAGCCAGAGCTGTGTCTGAGACGGCACCCGTGCCTTCCGCAACCCCTCGGGCGGGACCCGCAGAAGGCATCAGGGCAGCTCGGGCCAAAGGTCCAGAGCCAGGGCCAGACGCGGCGCCGTCAAATCCACTAGCACCGGGGGCGGTACCAGGGACAGAGACGGCGCCGACAGCAGCCCCAGCAGCAACCTCAGCACCGAAGACGACACCGCCAGGCCTCTCAGTGCTGCGAGTGGCACAGAGGACCGAAGCGGCACCGACGACAGCCCCGAGGGAAGACTCGGCACGAACACACAGCACCGAGGCGTGGGCGGCACCGAGGCGCACCGACAGCCGAAAACCCCAGGCGCCCGAGCTGCTTGACACGGCGCCGTGCTCAACCTGGCGAGACATGGCGAGAGGGCGGATCTTGTCCCCACGGCACCGCGGCAGCGTTAGCCCCGCAACGTCGACAGGGCCCAGGCGCAGAAGCGGCAGTGACCCGGCAGCGGTGCCGCGAGCAGCGCTGAAGGCTCCAGCAGCGTCGAGGACGGCGCCGACCCGGGCCTTCCAAGCCACGGGAACGACATTGGGGGAGCCTTCACCCCCGAAGGGGCGACTGCCGTGGCGGCGCCTTCCGCCCGCTCCCAGGAGGAAGCGGGACAGGCCTCCTGTGCTGCGGGAGAAGCCTCGGCACTGGCCAGGCTACAAGTAGCCGAGGCTCCCTCCTCCTCGGTCCATATAGAACCGGGAGGGGACCCGGAGGAAGGGCCGAGAAGCACGGTTTGGGTCCGACGAAAGTTAACTCCTACTTTGAAGTCGTATGGAGCTCGCCCACTTTCAACGAGCGCTGTTCGAGGACGCTGTGGTCCATGGAGAAGCAGGCGCACGAACCATGTCATGAAGCGGGCCAAGACACGCAAGACAATCGGGTCAGCTGGTCAGTGGACGAATATTTTCGGCCGCACGGGCACCAGCGCATGGGGGGCAGACCCGTCTTAGAAGACTTTTTGCCCTCTGACCGAGACATGACCTACAGAGAAAAAAACACCACAAAACAGACCTGACGTCGCAGAATTGAAAATAAAAGGAAAGATCTACTGCCACGCCGAAGTGGAGGCAGAACCAGAACCGTAGACGACCGACGGAGTGAACGTCGTTTTTTTCGAGCAGGCTGAAGGCCTAAAATTGCAGAGAAAGCTTTCCATGAGGCGACCTCGACGGCGGGAGACGAAGAACTGGTAGGCAGGCAGAGTCGACACAGCCTAACAACCAACCTTCGAGCGCCACGCAGTACGTCGGCTTCGATGCTGTGTCGGCTCCGCCTACCCTTTTTAAAAAATAAAAAAAAACTCCCGCGGGGTCCTGATCTCCGGCCAGTACCCATCTGTGATGAATGGTGAAGATTGACACAGATAAGATCTGCATGCAGTACTCCAGATGGTGTCTCACCAGCTGTCTGTACAGAGGGATAACAACTTCCTGTTTTCTACTGGTGATGCCTCTCCCTATGCATCCCAGTATCCCCCCAGCCCTCCTTACTGCCCTCTCACATTGCTTGCCCACCTTTAAGTCATTTTTGTTGTTGTTAGTATCTCACCCCCATTGTGTACTCTTCCCCTGGGTTTTTGTTTCCTAGGTGCATTACCTTGCACTTCTTAGCACTGAATCTAAGCTGCCACATATTTGACCATTCCTCTAACCTTGCCAAGTCCCTTCTCATCCTTTCCACCCCACCTTGTGCATCAGCTGTGTTGCAGATCTTTGTGTCATCTGCAAAGAGACATACTTTTCCTTCCAGTCCCTCTGCAATGTCGCTTACAAAGTCATTGAAGAGGACCAGTCCTAATACTGAACACTGCAGTACCCCACTAGTAACCCTCCTTTCTTCAGAGTGGACTCCATTTACTATTACACTCTGTGTCCTATTCTCCAGCCAATTCTTTACCCAGGCTATCATCTTGGGACCCACTCCCAGGCTGGCAAACTTGTAAATTAATCTTTTGTGTAGGACTGTGTCAAATGCCTTGCTAAAGTCTAGGTAGGCCATGTCCACAGCCCCTCCCTGATCTACTACTTTGGTCACTCAGTCAAATAAATCTATTAGATTCATCTGGCATGACCTTCCCACTGTGAATCCATGCTGTCTTGGGTCCTGTGCCCCTCTGGCCTCTAGGTACTCGACAATTCTTTCCTTCAGAAGTGATTCCATCATTTTCCCCATCACTGAGGTTAAACTAACAGGTCTGTAGTTTTCTGCTTCTGCCCAGCTTCCACTTTTGTGAAGGGGAATCACATCTGCCCTCCTCCGGTCCTCAGGTACCACCCCATCCTCCCACATGTTGTTAAACCACCCAGGAAAAGCCTTCACCTGACTACAGGTTCACATACATTTCAATAAAACATGTTTTAAGAACCACATCTCTCTGTACGTGTAGATTTTTACCCCCCTCCCACTTCTTATAAATTTACTGTCTACTGAACTCACACGAATAACCTTTTCGTGTGTCAATCCAAAACTAACCTTTTGATCAAGAACCAGGTCATTGGGCAGTTTATGCCCTTGTATAGTAAGAATAGAAAAGGCAGTTATTAAACAGTGTAATTCAAAACCATTAAAGGTACAACTTTTACAAACTGTTCTCAACCAAACTAAAACTATGTACAGTCTGATTCCCAATTGGGAGGTGCTTGTATAGAGCTCCCCCTGTGACATCCTGTCCTGGATTTCACAAGGGATAGGAGAGGAATGTGGGGTTCCTAAGCTGAACCCTGGAAAATATATTCCAAGGATCAGCAACAGAGCCCCAAGAGGAGTGAAAAAAATGATCACTCCTGGATGGTCCCGGTGGCACCAAGGCTACTATAATACCCAGTCACCTCGGAGGTTATCCACCTTGTAGTTTAACTTAGAGGCCATCATAATAAAGAAGTGTAGGGGAAGGGACTCAAAAAAAAAAAAATAAAAATTGTGTTGCTTTCAGTCCTGGCATTTATATCTCCAAGGGGGCCCCACCGAGTATTTATAAAGGAATAGCTCTCCTACAACAGTAGGGAGCCATTCAATTAGGAATATGAAAAACCAAAACTAGGGCCCGCTCTTAAAACAGTCCCAGTATAGTATTGGAACGAACCCCTCGACCCCCCCCTCACATTAGTTATACTAATCCCACCCAGTGAATCACAATCAAGCACATGTCACCCCAACCTCTGCAACAAACCAAGGTTAATATTGATCCTAGCAAGTCTCTTTCTGCTTACTCATGGACCTTCTAAAAATTCAAGTGTTGCTGACCAATCAGGGACCCAAGAAATACCACAAAAAGCATGGGTTTCCCGCTGGGGACCCGGCGATGAGTCCCCTCGTCCCTGGAAGCAGAGGCACACCCTCACCTCCCAAATAGCCATAGCAGGATAAAAAACGTAGGGACCCCCAGAAGTACAAAACTCCACCCAGGAGGTGAGAAAGGGGTGACAAACAACATTAGTAAAAGATTCCCTGGGACAGAAGTGAACTCCATCTCATAGGGTCGTTCTAAGAATTGGGAGAAAACCCCAGGTCCAGCCCTAAGGAGGAAAGTATACTGGCTGATCAATTCAAATGTAACCTAGACGATATAGGAGGCGTTCACCTCCCCTTCCCCCGAGCCTCCCCTCGACACACCACTTTTCTGTTTCTCTTACACACAAGAAATATAAGCAAGAAATAAACTGACAGAGTCTCAGTGCAGTTCAAAAACACATTCCCCAAGACTGTAGGCTAAACACTCGAACATAGGCTTTAAGATTTCCAATGGCTGCCAATGTTCAGTTTCCAAACCTCAATATTCTAGGTAAATAATCCTAGGACTTAGAACACCCATCCTAGTCCCGTTGAGAGCTCAGGTAAGGCTGTCCCAGAGCAGGGGAAGGGGACTGTAAGCCCACAAAGGGAACAAATCAACAGCTGGGGCTCAGATAAAAGGGTGCCATGGTCTTCAATTAATAATGCCCCCTAGTTTGGGAAATACCCCACCATCAGCGAGCACAGAGTGGTCCAAATAGCAACCAAGCGCCAAATTTATGCTTGAAAGATTTATTTTGTTGCCTGGACCCAGAGAAGATGCACCCTTCTCTGGACCCACTGACATCCCTTCCAGACTCCCCCCCCCCACACACTCAACAAGACAAATACCCACACCCAGCTCAACACGAGAAGGGTAAATAATACCTCAGATTAGTTCAGAAAGGCATGGTGGGATTGCAGTACTGTTGAAGGCATTTCAGAATTTCTGCAACAGGAGTATTAGCTGACTGGGACATGTTGGCGCGCTCCAAGCGATTACCCTGTGCCTGGCACGATCTAATCATCTCAACTGCCTTTTCCATGATTCCTTTAAGCAGCAGATCAGACATGGCCCCTGTGGCTGATAAATATGTTTGCTGTCCTGATAGTAGTGTTACCACCAATTTGGCAGGGTAGGGGGTTCGAAAACAAATTTTCTGTGTTCTTAGAATGGGGAAACAGAGGACTGTATTCTCGTTGTTTCCTCTGAAAGCACAGTGCGTAGTCATTGTCAAAGAGAAGCCTCTGCTGGCCCCACATCACCTTCCCCTTCTGCCAGGCTTTATTTAGGAGGGATTGCTTAGTCTGAAAACTTAAAAGATGCACCACAAAAGAACGGGGTCTGGCCTTGGGACGAGAGGGTTTTGGACCCAGTGCACGGTGGGCCCTTTCAACATCTAGTTGAAAATCAGGGGTCAACTCCACAGATAAACGGAGGAAATAATCAGCGAAGGCCTTGGTGTCGTTACTCTCTTCTCCCTCTGGAAGCCCCAAAATTTGAATGTTGTTTTCTTCTACCCCATTCTCGGCATCTTCTTGCCTGATGGAGAGGGCTAGTTGTTCAACAGTAAGAGATCGTACCATTTCCTCGAGGTCATCAAGTCTGGAGGCATTCATCGCGATCTGGTGGTCTGCCTCTGTAGCTCTGGTCTGTAAATTATTTAGATAGTTTCTTATGTCCTTCAGCGATTCACGGACCTCGCCATGGAAGTCCGGGATCGCTTGCAAGATTGTTTCAGAGATCAGTTCAGGAAGCCGCCAAGGACCCTTTGGCTTGGAGGAGGACAATTTTTTTTCAGAGCCTGGAGTAGGCCTTGTCTGGGTCTCTCCTTCGTTGGATACAGGATCCTCAGTCTCTGTAGTCTCGGCCATGGGCTGGAATCGATTTCGATGTTGTTTGGCCATTTTTAGAAAAACAGAGCACCGCAATACTATAGAAGTGGGACAAAGTCCCAATATTTAAATTTAAACCTGGTTTGTGCTCTTTTCAGAAGATTTCAGGTGACAGCCTCCCGAAGCACGTCTTCACCTTAGCATAACCGGAACCGGAAGTTGTAGGCACATAATTTCCATATCTTCCTGGGCTAAAGTCTTCACTATTCGTTCACATTAATGGGAGAGTACAGAGCTAAAAACAACTCCCAGTAGGGTAGCAGAAGCAGAGCTTTTTTTTTAAATTGAACTTTATTAGTTTTACAGAATAACACCAAAACACAGGTTAACATCGAGTCTATCATAGGGCTAGGTAACACTTCTCTTTTGACCAAAATATGAAATGAAGCATAAAGTCGGAAAAAGAAAAAGAAAAAACCCTATTGCCCCCAACCACCCCCCCCAACCCTAACCCACCCAGAGTGTGCATATTTAGCAAATCATATGCTATTAACATAAAATCATGGGCACACAGGACTGGTGGTGAGATAGGGAAGAGAGCTTCAGAGACAGAACCAAGTAGGCTCTAATGTAGATACAACGTATATAGCTTATCCCGTTTTTTATGAAACACGTCCATACGGTTATGAGAACTGGCCATGAGTCTCTCCATATTAAAGCAGGGTGATAGGTCTTTCAGCCACTCTGCATATGTTAAGGTTAGCTGGTCTAACCAGTGTTTGAATACCAGTCTTTTGACCACCATAGAGATAAGTGCCATGTGAAATCTGCGCTCCTGGTTCGCAACTTTGGAATAGATACCCAGGATGCATATTTCTGCGGTAAAAAGACCATCAAGACCAGAAGACAGAGCTTGCTTAGGACAGAAGCCCATTAAGGATTGTCCTGCCGAAAGAAGTGTGATGTCTGGCACGGACATCCAGAGTGTAGTGCTTCACAAGGGTGTGCACCAAGCTCCAAGTAGCCATTCTGTAAATATCTGTGATGGGTACATTGCTAATTTCTGTCAGGGATCCTGCAATCGATCTGGTAGAGTGGGCACAAACCGGGCCTTCCAACTTGGCCTGCGCTATCGAGCAGCAGTGATGAAGACATGCCACCAACCATGCAGAAATGCATCTCATGCCATCAGGCTGACCCAGCCGGGCCACACTGAAAATACGAAAAGATGCTTGGATTTGCGAAACTCTTAGTTCTGTCACTGTAGAATCCTAGAATCCTCTTGCCATCCAGAGAGTGAAGGGTGTGTTCCCCTGCATTCTGGAAGCTGGCAAAATAAGGGGGAAGAACCAGAGGTTGGTTATGGTGAAATTCCAAGCTACCTGGGGTAGGAAATTAGGGTGAGTACGAAGTAGCACTCTGTTCTTGTGAAAGACAGTATATGGAGGGTCTGTGACCAAGGCATGAATATCAGAAACTTTGCAAACAGAAGTAACAGCCACTAAGAGGTAGTCTTCCAGGTCAGAAACTTCAAGTCACAGGTGGCTAGAGGCTCAATGTTTCACGGGTAAGCATATCTAGCATGAGGTTGATAATCCCACGTGGTCACTGGTTTCCTGCCGGATGTCTCATGTGTAGGATACCTTTGAGGAATCTCCTGACTAATGGCAACTGAGCCAGCGACATGTTCTACACTGGCTCATGGTAGACGGAAATCGCGTAGAGGTGTACCTTCATTGTCAAGTATTGCAGCCCTTCATTTGACAGGTCTAAGAGGTACTGCAACACTTTATTCAGTGGGCAACAAAATGTGTCCAGCATGGACTTTTTTTGCACACCAAATGAAAAATTACTTTCACTTAGTCGTGCAAATTTCTAAGTGTAAAGCTTGCATTAAGAGGATTTCTGAGATCCTTTGAGAGACCGCAGACCTACTCACTTTTATCTCCTCAGAAGCCAGGCATGGAGATGAAGGGAGTGCAGGTCGGGATGGACCAGGGGTCCCTGTGTTAGGCGGTCCACTGGAAGAGGAGCTTCCTCAGAGGGACTGTTGACAATCTGTCGATTAGTGGAAACCATATCTGACAAGGCAAATGTGGGGGCAATGAGGCTCATCCTGCTCCCCTATGCCTTCAGCTTGAGCAACACCCTCTGAACTAAAGGAAGAGGAGGAAATCCGTACAGAAAGTATCTTTGTCCACCGCAGTCTGAATGCGTCCTGACAAATATCAGGTTCTGGATTTCTGGAGCAGAATAGAGGCAGTTTTGCATTCAGCAGTGATGCAAAAATGTCCAAGTCTGGACTGTCCCACTCATCGAACAGTGATCACACATCGCTAGGGCAAGCAACCATTCATGGAAACCCACCACCAACCTGCTGATGAGATCTGCTAAGTCGTTCTGAATTCCTGGTAGGTAGACTACCTGAACTAGGGTTATGTGCTGGAGACATCACTCCCACCCCTCCATGGCCTCCTGGCACAGATGGTAGGAACGTGCTCTACCCTGCTTGTTGATGTAATACATCATGGCCTTACTGTCTGTCTGAAAGAGAATACCTCGTGGTAGAGGACATTCTTCAGGACTCGGAAGCTTATAGCACACCTCTCATCTCTAAGACATTTATGTGAAGGTGAGACTCCTTCTGACTCCACACTCTCAGAGTGTGGCGGTCTTGACAGTAAGTTCCCCCCACAGATCAGAGATGCATCCATGGTGATGGTGATCTGAGATGCCAGTGGGGCAAAGGGTAGACTTCGTAGAAGCCTGTCTTCAAAGCCCAGCATCTGCTACATGGATTGGGCTCATACAAGGTTACTCTCTGTGAGGAAAACAGCCATCAGAACAAAGTGGGTCCCCCTGACCCCCAGGAGGAAGGCCCTCGCTAGGAGGTGGCTGGGGCCCTATGGAGAAAAGCTAAGAGGCTTAAAGCTGAGACTTTTGCAAGGTCAGCAGTACCTTCATGGAAGTCTCCTGTATGTCTTGGGATGTGAATCAGTTGTGCCGCTGGAAAGGTGGTAGGAGAGTCCCTACAGAGACCATCCTGCCCCGAATAAAGATGTATTTTGTTTCTGAGGTTGAGAATAGGGCGCATGCCACCTGTTCTTTTATGGACCAGAAAACTACAAAGAAGGTCCTGAATCTCTGAGGTGAGAAAGTCTGACTGTGAAGTGGGGAGACTGTGCCGCTGCTCGGTGGTGGTGGTGGTGGGAAACAGTCAGGGGAGTCTCCGATAGGTTGAGGGAGTACCCTTCCAGAAAATCCAGGGGACCCATTTTTCTATTGTTATAGACTGTCACAGACTGAAAGTTAGACAATCTCTCGCCATAGAGAGAAGTTCCACCTCAGGTAGCTGTGATGGAACACGGACTAATGTCTCAGAGAGTGGCACTTGGCGCATTCAGGCCCTGTGCCTTTAACTGCGCTTTCTTCCTGGCTGATGGGGTTGAACTCTGTAAAGACCCCTCGGTCTCCACCTTGCAGGACAGCTTGTTGTAAAACTGACAATGGTTCCAGACCCCTTGGGGGGAAGCGGAAGAAGCCGGTCTGGCTGTTTTGAAGGAAGCTACTTGAATGGCGAACAGGTAAGAACCATTAGAAAATACTGATGTTCCAAGTTAGGAGAGTCGCCTGACACAGATCTCAGTAGTAGCTGCCCTGAAGGCAGAGCCGTAGACCTCCATCCACAGGGCTTTTGCGGCTGCAAATGCTCGTTTCCCCAAGGTATCAATCTTGCAAGATTCCCTACTGATAGGACGAGTTGCGGACCCCTAGGGAAGAATGGCCTCATCATTCTGTGCACCGACAACCATAGTATCTGCAGGGGGTTGTGAGCTAAAAGTGTCCCTCCCTGGGAGGAGCATCAAAGGAATCAGAGCTGGTCCTCTCCACACCGCGTGCAGCAAGATGTGAAGAAGAATAGGCAGAGGGCGTAATGTTCCTGAATATGGGGAACTCGAGATGCAAAAGCCCCCACCCCCAGGGTCTACGTAGGATGTCTGCAGAGCCAGGTCAGAACCCATGTCCTAAGGAGAGACTGAAAAGACATGGCTTCAACCAGGGTCAGTTGGGGCAAGGAGTTCACATCCAGGCTGTAAAACCGGTCATCTTACTATTGTCAGAATGAGGAGGTCCACATCAGGCTCTTCATGCTCCACATCCGTCCCACAGAACCAGGAAATGCCCTGGAGGGCACCTGGGTCCAGAAACGAACGCAGCCCCGAAGACCCTGACGCCACCCGCGGCACCAGAGTCGACAGTGTCGACCACAGCACCGAAGTCGACGGCACCACCCGCAGCACTAAAGTCGACAGCTCTGCCCACAGCACCAAAGTCAGTGGTGCCACACACAGCACCAAAGTCAGTGGCGCTGCCTGCAGCACCAAAGTTGACCGCACGTGACACCGAAGCCAAGGGGCCCGGAGAAAGTACAGTTAAGTAAGAACTTACCGTAACAGTAGATCTTTGAGGGAGGCTCTTGCAGTAGGTAATTACATACAGGACTGCAGCAGGTAGGTGTCAGGACCCCACAGAAAAATTTCTAGCTAGCAGTCTCTGGCGGAGGACCTCCCCCACGTCAGGTAACCGGCGTCAGGCACCGTCAGTATAAAGGGGCGGTCCCCCTACGCCTGCCTTCCAGTTCTTTCCCGCCAAAGGTCCAAAAAAGGCAAGATGAGAGAGAAGCGGATATTTTCCTTCCTGGAAAAGGAGCTGAAAAAGCTAAGGGGGATGGAGGGCGGGAAGGCATTACCTACTGCAAGAGCCTCTCTCGAAGATCTACTGTAACGGTAAGTTCTTACGTAACTGTACTATCTTACTTTGAGAGGACTCTTGCAGTAGGTAATTACATATAGGACTGAGTCCCAAGCAGTCTGGAACAAGGAGAAGCACACAGGAGGAGGAAAACGTCCCAACCATAGAACCTCCGGCTGTAAAGGTCTCAAGAAAGGAGACCTTGCAGAACAGCCAGCCCGAAGCCTGCTGTACGGTGAGAGGCAATGTCCAAACTGTAGTGTTTCATTAACATTCTTGAAACAAGCCGCAGAGGCAGCTACTCCTCTGGTGGAGTGACCTCTGACTTGACCAGGCAGGGTCTTGTGATACTTTTCGTAACAGAAAGTGATACAATGAGCCAGCCATTTAGATATGCATTGCTTGGAAACAGCATTGCCTTCTCTTTTGTGATCAAAAGAGATGAAAAGCTGATCAGATTTCCCAAGATCCTTCGTCCTAGTGGTGTAGTATCTCAGTAGTCTATGAACATTCAAAGTATGCAACAGGTACTTCCCTTGACTAGTGTGTTTCGTAAAGAAAGCAGGTAGCTCAATGGATTGATACAGCATAGATTCTGCTACCACCTTAGGGAAAAACTTAGGGTTGGTATGCAGAGCCACATGTTCCTTGTGAAAAATCAAATACAGGATTTTGCACACCAAGGCCTGAAGCTCGGAAATACGTCAAGCTGAAGTAATGGCCACTAGGAAGAGTGTTTTCCAGGATAGGAACTTCAAGTCTGTTGAGGCTGCCGGTTCAAAAGAAGGCAGGGTAAGCTTCTCAAGATTAAAATTCAGATCCCAAGGAGGGGCAGGAACATGAATAGGGGGTCTCAAATGGAGAACTCCTCTAAGAAAAGTCTTAGAGACTTCCAGCTGCTCGAAAGTTCTGTCCCCAAAAGGAACATGGTAAGCGGAGATAGCCGTCATGTAAACTTTCAAAGAGGAATGGCTGAGACCCAGGTCAAACAGATGACGCATATAGTCCAGAATTCTCCCGGCAGGGCACGAGAATGGCTCGAAATCTATGGAAAAGGCCCAAATCAAGAACCGTTTCCATTTCATGGCACAGGCAGATCTAGTGGAAGGCTTTCTGACCTCCACCAGAATCTCAGCCACAAGCAGGGGGACCCCGAATCGGGTTTGAGCTATGTCTGCAGGAGCCACGCATGCAACTGAAGGGACTTGAGACCTGGATGAATCAGGATTCCCTGATCCTGGGTCAACAAAAGTTGCAACAGAGGAAGAGGAAGTGGAGGTTCCTCTGAATACTGTTGCAGAAGAGAGAAACAAACTTGCCTGGGCAAGAAAGGAGTGACTAGGATCATGTGAACTCCTTCTGAGCCGAGTTTGTTTAAGACCCTCGGAATTAAAGGAATCAGCAGGGAGGGCATAGACAAATCTGTCCTTCCAGTCTAGAGACAGAGCGTCCATCCAAAAATGCCTCGCCCTGGAGTGAGCGAATGAGAAGGCAGGAAGTTCTGCATTGTGAGGAAATGCGAACAGGTCTACCTGAGGAGTTCCCCACTGCAGGAAGAGATCATCTACTACCCCCCGATCCACTTCCCATTCGTGAGCCTTTGCTGATGACCGACTGAGGTGGTCTGCCAGCGTATTTTCAACCCCCAGAGCATGAACCGCCATCAGGTGAAGGTTGTGTTGCACAGCCCAATCCCAAACTCTCATTGCCTCCCTGCACAGAGGGTAGGAATGCGTTCCTTCCTGCTTGTTGATGTACCAGACTATGCACATGTTGTCCGTCTGGACAGCCAGATGACCGGGAAGCACATGCAAGTTCAGAGCTTGGACAGCATACAGAACGGCCCTGAGCTCAAGCACGTTTATATGAAAAGTCTGCTTGAGCCTGGACCAGGAGCCAAGTCCTGTGAGACCCTAGATGGGCTCTCCAACCCTCTCCCGAGGCATCTGCTGTCAAAGTTTAGGAGGGAGGTTTGAGGCAGAAGGGAACTCCCCAGCAAAGGTTCTCTTATACCATCCACCACTGCAAGTCCCAAACCATGGGGATGGAAAACAGGACTTCTTGGTCTAGGTCGTCAAACATCTGGTGCCACTGAGACTGAAGCGTCCACTAAGAGATTCTCATATGGAGCCGAGCGTGAGGAACTGTCTGAATAGCAGCCGACATGAGCCTGAGGAGGCGAAGGACTGACCTGGCGCTGACCCACCTGCGACCGGACAGCAAGCTTGCATGAGCCTGAAGGGTGTCCACCCTGTCCGGTGGCAGAAAGGCCACACCGGTGGTCGTGTCCAGGATCACCCCGATGAACTGGAGCCTCTGAGAGGGGACCAGATGGGACATGGCCTGGTTAATGGTGATACCCAGGCTGGTAAAAACCTGCAGGGTAAGGGAAAGAGAACGCAGGCGATCCTCCCTGGATGGGGCCTCCAGGAGCCAATCATCCAGGTACAGGAAAACCTGCACTCCCTGGGTACGTAGGTGACCCGCTACCATGGAATGGCATTTGGTGAACACTTGGGTTGCCAAGGAAAGACCAAATAGGAGGGGCTTGAACTGGTAGTGGTCCCCCTGGAATGAAAACCGAAGGAATTTGCGGTGGGAAGGGCATATAGCGATAGGCAGGTAGGCATCCTGCATGTCCAGTGCGCACAGCCACTATCCCTGTCGAAGTAAGGGCAGAAGACTCTGCAGGGAGAGCATTCTGAACGAGGTCTAAAATAGGCCTCACGTCTCCCTATTTCTTTGGAACCAGGAAGAAATGGGAGTAGTAGCCTGTCCTCCGAAAGTGGGTTGGGACAGGCTCTATCGTTGCCTTCAGAAGAAGGGAGAACATTTCTTCCTGAACCAGAGGAAGATGTTACAGGGAGTAAGCCGACCGGGGGCGGGGTTCTGGGTGGTTTCTGAAGAAACTTGATTGACTGTCCTATTGCTATCAGTTGGAGCACCCAAGCATCTGAAGTAATCCTCTCCCAACCCAGTAGATGGAAGGAGAACCTCCTTCCTACTGGTTCCTCTGGTAAGTCCAGAGGCTGTAGGAGAGGAGAGGAGTCAGGAGGTGTGGGGCAATGCCACGGCTGAAGGTCCCGCCGCTTTTTTCGGCGGGGGGCGCTTGGCAGCTGGAGGGGCCCAATGTTTGTTGGCCCGCTTGCCCTGCAGTTTCGCTTTGGGCTGAGAACGTTTGCAAAAAGGGTGGTGCTGTACCTGAGGGGGCCTGTACAGAGTCAACAGACTTAAGTGCAGTGCCATTCTCTTGCAGGTCAGTGGTGATGTCTTTGACATCCCCACCGAGCAGCACAGAACCCCTGAAAGGTGTGCCCTGAGTAGGGGACTGCACTTCAGGGACCAAACCTGACACCCAGAGCCGGGCATGACGCTGAAGACCTGCAGCGTCCATTGCATCATACGTGGCACGGAGCATGTGCTGACTGGCCGGACAAGCAGATCGGACTAGATCAGCCGCTTCCTGCTTTGTCTGAGACTCAGGAAAGGAGTCCAACTTGGCTTCCACCTCACTCAGGATAGCCTTCTGATTATCCCCCATATGTGTGACATAATTCAGGACCCTTATCCCCAGAGTGGAAGAAGCGTACACCTTCTTCCCGTACTGGTCCAGAAGGTGGGATTCCTTGTCCGGTGGAGACAAGCTGAGATGTTTTGGATTCGCCGACCGGCCGTGAGCGGCGCTAATCACGACAGAGTCGGCCTTGGGGTGTGTATTCAAAGAATCCACACCCTCAGGAGCCTGGTATAGCTTATCTGCCTTCTTCGAAAGGGGGGCCAACGCTGACAGCTGTTTCCAAATAATGGAAACGAGGTCTGCATGAGGCTTGATCCAGGGTGGAATCAGTGTTGGAGCAGTTTCGGGCAGATCCAAATGGGCAGCAAGTTTCTTCTGCTATTGATGTGGCTCCAGAGATTGCCACTGGTGGACCGCCTGGATCTTTCTCAGCAACTACAGAAAAGAAGGATCTTCTGGAGGCGACTTCGGAGGAGTCCTTGGCCTGGGTCGGTCTGGAGTGCATGGCGCTGCCGCCTAGATCGGAGCAATCAATGGAATCTGATTTTTACATAGAACTTGATGGCATAAGACCGCTGGGCCCAGCTAGTCTGCCCATTTTCCTTACTCACAGATAAGCTGCAGATCCTAATTAACCAACAGCTTACTTCCTCCTACCCCACTAGGACTGCCTTATGTCTGTCCCATGCATTCTTGAATTCCCCACTGTTCTTGACTCCGACTGCCTCAGGGAGGCTGTTCCATGCATCCACAATCCTCTCTGTGAAAAAATACTTCCTCACATTACCTCTGAGCCGTCCCCATCTTCAAATTGTGCCCCTTTGTTCTTGCATCATCTTTTCTGAAAGATGCCACCCTCTTGGACTTTTGTTGATTCCCTTGAGGTACTTGAAAGTTTCTATCATGTCCCTCTCTCCTCCTTTCCTCAAGGGTATACATATTAAGCTCCTTTAGTCTTTCTTCATATGTCTTCTGGTGCAGACCCTGCACCATTTTGTTCCCTCCTCTGGACAGCCTCCACTCTGTCTATGTCTTTGCAGAGATGGGGTCTCCAGAACTGAACACAGTACTCAGAAGGGTCTCACCAACTGTCTGTACAGAGGATAACAACTTCCTGTTTTCTACTAATGATGCCTCTCCCTATGCATCCCAGTATCCCCCCAGCCTTCCTTACTGCCTTCTCACATTGCTTGCCCACCTTTAGGTCATCTGATATAATTACCCCCAGGTCCCTTTCTATTTTTACTGTTGTCAGCATCTCACCCCCCATTTTGAGGTCTCCAAACAGGAAGATGAAGACCCCTCCCAGCGTGGGGGAAGAACGGACCCCTTGGCAACCCTTAGGGAAGCGTATCCTCCCCAGCCTTGGCACCAGAGGGCTCACCTCTGGTGTCGGTAAGGGGGGAGGGAGTCTCTCGTCTCCGGCAATGAGCATCCGGAACTGAGTCCAACGTCGGTAGACAGCTCTCCACCTCTCTAGTAAACTGAGCCTTGGCCTCAGCCCACCAGGAAGCCAGAGTCTCCTTCAGATCCACCGGCAGCTGGGGGGGGGTGGAGGGGGATACGGATATTGAGGATATCCGTAATGCGAGTATCCATAGCCCGACAGCAGGAAGCCCGGCGTCGGGTACTGAGACACCGGATACTGCTCATCAGGTAGGCCAGCGCTGGGTACTGCGGCACAGGATACTGCGGTCCCGGGTATGATGGCGTCGGATAAGACGGGGTCGGCTACCCAGGAACCAGGGGCTCTGATGGAGCAGAAGGCCCTGGGAGAGGCCCAGCAGGCGGGCCAGGAACAGGTGGGCTGGTGGGCATCAGGTCTGGTGTTGGGATAGTGTCCGGTAAAGGGATGTCGCCCGGTGTCAGATAGGCCGGCATTGGAGCCAGCGTCCAAGGGTCCGACGTCAGGTCATCCAGCCAAGCGGGAAGGAGACCTCACGGGAGCGTACTGGCTTCCTCTGTGTCACCCAGGGAAGGAGGACTAAAATCCCTGGGGTCCAACAGGGGAGACACTGGAGCCTTGGTCAGCAGCGGAGAGCTGGGGATGGCAGACTGGTCGATCGGGTCCAGCGTTGGCTTTAACACCATGCATCCATCGGAGGAGCCAACGTCTGCCTTACCAGTGGGATCCGGGCGGATGTCGGAGGAGCCAACATCTGACTTATCGGATCCGACACCCGTCGAAGGCTGTGGAGAAGCGGTCTTGGTGGGCGTTTTAGAGGCTGTGTGCTGCCCCAGAGGGTCAGGTGTCTTAGTGGCCTTCTCCGTGCGGGCATTGGTAGCACCAACTTCCGGCATACCGGAGCCAATCGACTCAGAAGGCCGCACGGTGGCGGCCTTCCCGGGTGCGGATGCCTCTTTTTATCCCGGAGAGCTCCCGATGGTCCAGTCACGAGCCCGATGGGAGGGATGCCGCCGCCTTGGAAACCTCCAAGATGGCCGCCGAGGATCAGTCCCCCCGGAGGGGGGGAGGGAAGCGTTACCTTTGGCACAGTGACTCCAGACGGAGTTGTGGTGGCGGTGGAAGTGGAGTCCTGGTCCGGATGCTGCTGCTTCTTGTGGTGTCCCTCAGGGAAAGTTGAGGCCTGCCAAAGCTTCTTCAGATCCTTCTCTATGGAGGACATCTTTTTCTTCAAGATGTGGTCCTCCAAGGACTGCTGCCTCCGTTTGCGGGTGGTGGCGTTGAATTGTTGGCAGTGCTGGCACTTTTCCACAGGGTGTTCTGGGCTTAGACAGAAGAGGTACAGGGAGTGACCATCTTATGTGGGAGCTGGGCGCCGCACGAGTCTCACTTATTTTTATGTGAATCGGATGGAGTAGGGGACGACATACACGGCAGAGAAGACTTATTTTTTGCGAGAAAAACGAGAAAAAGTTCGGTAATAAAACTGATGACAGACTGACGAAGCAGAGTGAACTTAACTGCAAGCCGCTTTTCACAAGCTAATGGCGGGAAAGAACTGAAAGGCGGTCATGGGGGACCGCCCCTTTATACTGACGTCATCTGACGCCGGCCACCTGATGTGGGGACGGTCCCCCACCAGAGACTGCTAGCTAGAAATTTTTCTGTGGGGTCCTGACACCTGCCTGCTTCAGTCCTATATGTAATTACCTACTGCAAGAACCCTCTCGAAGTAAGATCGCCCATTCCTGGAAGGAGGTGGAGGAGTGGTACTTGTGCCGGCCCCTGTGGAGAAGAGTTAGGGGGTTAGTCACATGGGATTAACGTGGACAGCATCAACACTGGAGAAGGCACCGAACGCAGATCTCAGACCAACAACCCCAGCCGTGGCCCAGCCACACCAAAGCCCTTGGCATCAGAACCCCCAGCAAGGTCAAACAAGCCAATGCTGAACCCACTGCTCGACAGAGCTGCCCAAAGATGGAAACTGTCCTGGCCCCAGGACTGAAGCGACCGGAGGCCTCTCTACCAGTGACTCCCTGACAGAGGGCGACCTCGAGGGGTACAGTTTCTTCCTCTTCCGACGGGAAGAAGAAGAAGAGCTCAATGTCAACTGGCGCTGGGTTCCAGACCTGGATCGAGAACGGGCCCGCTTCTTTGCGTCTACAGGAGGACTGTTCTCCCTCCCGGACACTGGACTGCCCATGGTCGGCACCTCTTCTGGAGAGGATGGCGGACTGGACACAGCCCTGCTGCTGAAGCAGCTTTCTGAAGAAGAATCCCTACTGTCACCGAGATTGTCCAAGGCCGACTCTGTCGATGGGTGGGGCGGAGAGAAATCTTCTTTCTTCTTCTTTTTTTTTTTTTTTTTAACAATAAACAAGAGAAACATTTAAAATTAATGAATTGAACAACTAAAAGCTGCTGTCGTACAGACAAAAAGTTTGACTCCTGGTGGGCAAGCGACATCACTGAAGTGCACTCGACAGTGGGAGAAAAGGGACTGAGGTGGTTGGAGGGTCAATGCCAAGATAGCTTATACAGGCGCAAGCCAGCCTCGCAGTGCTGTGCATGCGCAATCCTACCTCAGCGCCGACCCTCCTGAAGATTTTTGGCTCCTGCTGGGTCCTAGCGCCTCTGGCGTAGTCCTATTAGTGTGAATAAATGGTGAAGACTTTGGTCCAGGAAGATCCTGTTTATCTAGGGACGTGGATATGATGCTCTATCCACACTTCAAGCAGACTCCAAGCAGTTCTCCGGGAGGCAGATGCAAGGCGCACACACCCTATTTAGAGAACAGACATTGGAGAACTGAGACCCAAAAACTAGCAACCTGGCATGACTCAAAGTCGATGTGAAAGTGGGAGATGAAGGTGTGTGTTGACTTCCAGGTAGCAGCCCTGCAGATTTCCTGGATAGGGATGTCCCTGGAAGCAGCCACCGAGGCAGTGGTATGACAGATGGAAAAAGCCCTTAGCCCTACAGGAGGCTCATTAACCAGTCAACCTATAGAAGAGGACAAAGCAGGATACAAGCCACTTACCAATCATCTGCTTAGCTGCCAGTCTGCCAGGTGCGACTTCAGTGTAGGTAACAAATAGCTGGTGAACCTCTCCCCAAACTCCAGCCATGCGCTCCTAACAATAGGCAAGAACTCGCCACAGGTCCAAGGTATGAAGCCTGTGCTCTGCCTCCGAGGTGTGAAATACACTGGGAGATTAATCACCTGGTTAAGGTGGAACTCTGATACAACCTTCAGCAGGAACTTAGGGTTGGGGCGAAGGACAACCTTGCCCTGTGGGAGACCAGATACGGAGACTCCACCAAGAGTGCCTGGAGCTCAATGATTCTTCTGGCTGATGTGATAGCCACCAGGAAGGCGGTCTTCCACGGCAGGTGATACATCTCACACCTGTGTATTGGTTTGAATGGCTTGCCCATGAGCTTTGCCAATACCAGCAACAAATCCCAAGGTGGTGGTGGTTCATGCACCGGAGGGAAAATATGGTCAAGGCCTCTGAAAAAGCACCAGACCACCTTCTCCTGCACACCGGCCTGTGCCCAGTAAGCAGAGATGGCAGCCAGGTGCATCTTAAGGGTCATCCACCAGAGGCCAGACTAGGAGATGGACCAGGGATAGCCAAGAATGCTAGCCACTGGACAAGCTAAAGGGTCAAGACCCTTGCCCTTGCACCAAATGGAGAACCTCTTCCATTTGAAGGCATAGCATTTTTGGGTCAATTCCTTCCGAGAAACCTCGACCACAGCGAGGACATAATCGGAGAGACCCAGAGCCTGGAACTCTAGCCGCTCAGGAACCAGGCTGTCAGGTGCAGGGATTGAAGGTCCAGATGGAGTACCTTCTCCTGACTGCAAGACAACAGGTCCAAGCAGAGGGGAACACGCCTCAGGAGCCTGCTGCTGAGACTGAGGAGCTCGGGGCTCCAGAATTGGTGAGGTCAATCTGAAGTCACCAGGATCATCTGTGCCTTGTCCCTCCTGGCCTTGAGCAGCATCTTGTGGATCAAGGAAAATAGAGGAAAGGCATAGAGAAGGCTCGGGGGCCAGGGCCTCGAGAAGGTATCCTCCTGCTGAGGGGGGCGGGCACAGAACAGCCTCAGCTTTGCGTTCCATAAGACCCTTAAAAACTAGGAAACAGGAACATATCAGGGACATTGGGAATATAGATCCAACAAGTCCAGTAGCTGTTCATTCTTTGATTCACATAATAGTGATCCTTTTGGTCTAAGATTCACTGGCTTGGAACAAGTAACAACTGGAATAAGAGGAGGGGATCATTTAAATAGTTTGGAACAAAGAGAAATGTTTTGGATTTATATTTTAAAAGCTTTAAACCCTGATGGTCTAAACAGAGACAAGAACCCCAAGCCTTATTTATGAAACAAATGTTGATTTCCCCTCCCTCCTTTCCATTTCCCCTTCCCCCTTTCCCTCCCGCATCCATTCTCCTTTTCCCTCCCTCCCTCTCTTCCATCTCTTTCCCAGTTTTCCCTCCCTTCCCCATTCTTTCCTCCCTCCCCATCCCTTGACTCTCTTTCTACCATTTTCTCTGATTATTTTGCTTTCTTTATTTTGAAATAAATACACATGATGTGTTACTGATCTATCATTCAGATGAACAAAGGATTTAAATCTGAGTTGGTTCATAATAAGTGTTTGCTTTACGAATGATGGTAATAATATCTAACTAATCTATTTATTTTTCTCTCTTGTATCCTCTCTCATAGTTGATTTGTGAGCACAGTCACGCCTGCTTTCCGTGTGACCTTGCTAATTACATGGCATGGACCAGTGGATTCAGCTCCTGATCCCTTTCTTTCTACCTTCCAGTTATAAAACAGAGATATAACACAAAAAGTTTCGTAATTTGTAAGATACATAATATATGTTTATATCTATCTATATATATATATATATATATATACATACATACACACACATATATATACACACACATACACTGTATATATGGATTTTATTCAAATTAATGATCTGAACCTCAGCTTGTGTTTTTCTAGCCTTACAATAGTTAAATTATGACCCATAATAGGAGCAATAACTGGTTTAAAAGGGTGACAAAAACAGTTGTCTACACTTAAAAATAACTGTAAATATTCGAGGGACCTGAAACATTCTAAAATGTTTACTTTTAGGAAAATTCGGAGTCGAACATTCTGATTGGCTATTGCAAAAAAGTTTGAAAAATGTAGAATTTTATCCTCTTATGTTACAAATGTGTGCCTTGGAATAGTGCACCAATTTGTTTTTAGATTTTGCCCATTTTCTTTACAAAATTGGAAATTTCAGAATCAGACGATTTGATTGGCCGTTGCACAAAAGTTTTGAATTTTCAGAACTTTTTCAATTTATCACGTCATAAATGTGTTCCTTAAAACAATTCTAGGTTTAGTTTTCTGATCTGGGCCCCTTTTCTTCACTAAACCAGATACCGCTGAGCTGGAGGATCTGACTGGCTGCTACAAAAAAGTTTTGAAAATCATAAAAATTATCAATTAGTTTTGTTGCTGGTATATTATGGGTCATACTAATGTGTTTAGTTTTTCTAATTGCTACTATTTTAATGTATTAAATATCACTTTTGGGATTATTATAAAATGACTGGATACTAATGAGAGATGTCACCAAATCTGAATTGTGAATGGTGTAAAAGGAAGAACTAGTTGCAATAACGATTATCTGCCTGATGAAGCCTTAACTGGCGAAGCACTGGGGAGCTTGTTGATGTGACTACTGTGTGTATACTGAAGACTTCCTGCAGTATTTTGTGGAATAAACCTGTAATTTTTGCAAATAGCAAAACGGGAGCTTGGTATTATTTTCAGCATCTTTAGTATCTTCACTGGAAGTCTAAATAATCTCCTGGCTCTGGAGTGCAGATGGTTTTTGTTGTTTCAGCTTTGCGTTCTCCCTGGAGATAAACAGATCCACCAGAGGGCTGCCACACTGGGAGAACAGACTTGTACTACCACCGGGTGGAGAGACCACTTATAAAAAATGCCTCGCCCACATGGCTGACAGCGTCTGCCAACTGGTTGGAGGCAGCGGCCACATGGATGGCTGAGTGATCGGCCTCCGAGCTGCACACAGGTTCCAAGCACAGAGAACTTCCCTGGACAGAGGAAGGGAGTGTGTCCCACCCTGTTTATTGAGGTAGTACATAGTCGTGGTGTTGTCTGTCTGGACCTGAATGACTTGATCCCGAATGTCTGGAGCAAAAGTAGTCAGCTCCAGCCGAACTGCCTGGAGCTCCAGCAGGTTGATGTGGCACCAGGACTCCTCGGGGTTCCAGAAGAGCCCATGGACCCTTTATTCCCCCAGGTGGGTACCCCAGTCACTCAGGGAGGCATCAGTCATCAGGATGACTGTTGGCTCTGGGCGACCAAACGGGATCTCTTCCTGCAGATGTTCCAGGACTAACCACCACTGCAGGGCGTCCTACATCGGCTGGGTCACAGTGACTGACTGGTCGAAGTGGCCCTTGCGCTGAGATCACTGGCAGGCCAGCTCCCACTGGAGAGAGCGTATTCTCCAGCAGGCCCAACAGACCATGATCTGCATACCGCCATATACCCCAGGAGGCACAGGAAGTCCCGAGCAGGGCACAACTACCCAACCTGAAATGACCGAGCAAAGGAGAAGAGCCTCCGCCCTGTCTGCTGGAAGCCGAGCCTGGCTCTACATGAGTTGAGCTCTGTACTGATGAACTGAATCACCTGCAAGGGCACGAGTTCCATCTTGGCCTCACTTGACCAGGAGGCCAAGACAGATGCAAGACTGGAGGGTCAGATCCCTGGATCTCTCCACCTCCTCCTTGGAGGGACGCACAGTTAGCCAGTCATCCAGGTAGGGACATACCTGGACTCCTTGGTGCCTCAGGTAAGCTGCCACCACTGCAATGCATTTGGTGAAGACCCTGAGAGCTGAAGACAGACCGAATGGCATGGCCCAGAACTCACAGAGGATCCCATCTATGCGGAATTGAAGGAATCGGTGGTGGGATGGATGGATTTGGACATGAAAGAATGCACCCTGAAGATCCAGAAAACAAAACCACATGTTCTGTTCGAGAAATGGTATGATCTGAGACAGACTGATCTTCCTGAAGGTTCGCGGCCTGAAAAACTTGTTCAGGTCGTGCAGAACTAAGATGGGGCGCACCCCCCCCCCGTTCCTGTACCTGGAATTGCCTGGAGACAAACCCTGGATGTACTGGAGGTCTCCAGATGGAGCCACAACCTCCTTGAGGAGGAGGAGGAGTTGGGCGATGTCATCCCAAAGGGCCAACAGGATGTCGATGGACACTATGTTCTCCCGACAGGCTGGGCTCGGCAAGACAGGGGTGTGAGATGTAGATCTTGAATTCCAGAGGAAGACCCTGCCTGACCACCTCGAGAAACTAGCTGTCCTTGGTGACAGTGGACCAGGTGGAAAGAAACTGGCAGAGCCAGCCCCCCTCTGGGATGCGAGATCTGGATGGCAACCTTGACTGTCGGGACCGCGAATGGCTGGCCTCAGAGGGGGGCCGGTGAGAGCCGAGACTCCTCCTGGTCTGGAGGATCCTAGGTGAGAAGCAGAGGATCACTGTACTGGTCCAGCACTCCTTGAGAGGTGAGCGGTAGGACTGTAGTCCTAGACAAGGAAGTATTTGGCCTTGTCCTGCGACAACAAGTTGACCGGCTTGAGAGAGATCTCAGCCAGAAGATCGACCAGTGTCTCAGCCAACTGGTTTGACAAGGAGACTGTGGGGCCAGCAGCCCAGGCTGAAGCATCGACCAAAGTCAGAACCTCTGAGGAAGCTCGGGAATGTGAAGCCTGAGAGTGCTCATGGTCCCATGATCAACAACGAGACCATTTCTTGGTCTCTTTTTTTGATTTAGAGTTGGTGTCCGAGGAGGGACCCTGCCCATGGGTGGGATGGGCCTGGCACAATCCCTGACCATCCCCGTGAAGGAAGCACCCAAGGAGAGCGGCAAAAAGGTTGTAGTTGAGGAAGACTGTGCTGCAGCCTGGGCTGCAGCTTCTTCAAATACCGCAAGCTGTTCTGTGGACCCCACAGCCATGGAGACCACCCGATGTGTATTCTTGGATTTAATGGGAGGATTCCGGTCATCCAGATGTCCCAGCAGAAGGCGGTGTCCTTATCCTCAGAAGTGGATGGATGCAGAGTGCAGCATAGGCAACAAGCTTGGGGATCATGCTCGTGGCCCGGGCAGTACACGTACATGGTGTGCGGATCCGTCCGAGACATCTTCCACCCGCAGGCACATTTCTTAAATCCTGGTGCCGACTTTGCAACGTCAATACCGGATGAAGAGAAGGAGCTGCTTGAAGACACAGAAAGTATAAACTAGATATTTTAACAGGGAAAGAGCCTACTCAGCACAAAAGCAATAAGGAGAGAACCTTCTTCCAGCGGAAAGGAAGCTCTGACGTCATGGGGCAGTGCTCAGGGAGTTACCAACCAGGTGGGCGGGAGGAGCCAGCTTGAAGATGTTACAACTGATCTAAAGGGGAAAGGAACACTGCCTGAAGTGTGGAAGAACATCACATCTGTGTCCATAGAATGTAATCATATTTCATACACACACACACACATATACTGCATATATGTGTATATATATATATATATATATATATATATATATCAGGTCTCATATCATGGCCCCTGGTGGCCCTCCTCCCTTACTTTGAACAGCCCCTCTGTACCGCCTTGTTTATTCCTTTCATGTATTTAAAGGTTTCAATCATGTCCCCTGTCTCTCCTCTCCTCCAGTGAGTACATGTTCAACTCCTTCAACCTCCTCTCATATGATAAGTCCCCAGACCCTTGATCATCTTTGTCGCCCTGCATGCACTCCCCTCAGTAACTTAATGTCCCTTTTCAGATACGGACGCCAGAACTGCACGCGTACTCCAGGTGTGGTCTAACTAATGACCTATACAGTGGCAGAATCACCTCCTCCCTCCTTGAGGATATACCCACTTGCAATACAACCCAGCATTTTGTTGGCCTTTGCAGCTGCCTTCCTACATTGTGCCGGTTGTTCATTGACCCTGTAATGAGCACACCCAGATCCTTCTCCTCCTCTGTCTGGGCTAGCTGCACTCCCCTAGCTGAGACTCCTCCTTGGGTTCTTCATCCCAAAATGCAGCACCTTGCACTTTTTGGCATTAAAACCAGTTGCCAGGTGTCTGACCAGGTTTCAAGCTTTGCCAGATCATCCTGCAACCCCTGCCATCCCCTAGGTCATCCACCACACGCCAACCTTGGTATCATCAGCAAACAGACTGATCTTGCTCTTGATGTCCCATGATATGTCTGCAATGAATATCCCAAACAACACTGGTCCCAACACCGAGCCCTGGGACACCACTCGTCACTGCCCTTGGGTGTGAGAGCTCCCACCCACCACCACCCTCTGTTGCCTTCCCTGCAGCCAGTTTCCTACCCATCTCACCAGCATTGCACTGCCCCTGTGCCTACTAACTCCTTCCCAGCCTTCCATGTGCACTCGAGTCAAATGCCTTACTGAAGTCCAGATACAGGACATCCACTGCATGTCCCCCTGCCCAGTTGCCTAGTTACCCAGTCATAGAACCCGACCAGGTTGGTTTGGCAGGATCGGCCACGAGTGAAGCCATGCTGTCTGCTGTCCTGTAGTCCTTTGGCCTCTAAGAGGGCCACCAGCCTCTCCTTCAGGATAGTCTCCATTAGCTTACGATGGATGTGAGGCTCACTGGTCTGTAGTTTCCAGTTCATCCTTGGGGCCACTCTTGTGGAGGGCACCACATGAGCCATCCTCCAGTCCTGAGGTACACACCCGAATGTAGTGAGGCATTAAATCGGTCTCAAAGGTCCTGCAAGGACCTCTGCCAGCTCCTTCAGTACCCTGGGGTGGATGCCATCTGGGCCTGGTGCCTTGTCCACCTCAGTGCCTTCAAAACCCTCTCGAACTCTGTCCTCCATGATTTCCCCATCTGTCACCACTTCCCCCCTCGTCTGCCATTTCACCCATCTTGGGTGTCACCCCCTCTTCTCTTTAGTAAATACTGAGCAGAGTACTCATTTAGTGCTTCCGCCTTATCATACCCTGCTTCCACCCAACCCCTCCTTCCTAATCCTTACTGTGGTCCCTACAGCTCCTTTTCTCCTGATGTACTTAAAGAAGTCCTTCTCCCTTCTTAATGCCTTGTGCCAGCCTGGGTTCGTAGATGCTTTGGCTCCCCTTACTGCCCTTGTCACCTCCTTGATTCTGTCAAGTACTCCTCTCTGTCCTCCCCTCCCTGTTTTCTTGTATTTCCTAAAGGCAGCTCTTTCCTCCTTACCTTTTCCATGACCTCCTTGCTCAACCAGCTCGGTTTCTTAGCTCTAGCCTTCTTGCTCTGGGCTTTGCAGCAGGTTTTGGTTGCCTCCACTATCCCCAACTTTATGAGCTCCATCTCTGGTTAGTATCCATACTAGATTGAATTCTGGCCAGGTACCCTTTTACCACTTCCCCATCCTCCCAAAGTCAGCCCTCCTGAAGTCCAGCACTCTTGTGCCAGATTCCACTCCTTCCTTGCCCATATCCAATGTGAGCCATACTGAGTGGTGGTCACTCCTGACAGCGTTCCTCCACTGTAAGTTCTCTCACAAAGTCCCCATTTGCCAGCACAAGGTCAAGGGTATTCCCTAACCTGGTTGGTTCACTGACCATTTGCAGCAGGAAGCTGTCCTGGAAGGCATCCAGCAGTACCTGCTCCCTTCTGTTCCTGGTTGTTGGGGTGCTCCAGTCCACTTCTGGCATGTTGCACACACACACACACACACAGTATTTATATATACACATACAGTATCTACACACATTTTAGCAGTAATGTATTCCAAATATCCTTAGATTACTTTTACATTATTGATTCCCTTGCATATTTTTAAAACCATTTTCATTACTAATTTCATAATTAATGGCTATGATTTTTTTCCATTGGAAACCCGTGGCATAATTTGCCGTTATAAAGGAGCGTTTATGACGTCAAACACGTGCCGGGTTTCCCTACCACTGCGCATGTGCCTGGTGCCACTCTGCTCTTCCTAGTAGTCCGAGACCGTGGCTTACGGCCGGAGATCACACAATAAACTCTGACTGGGCGGTAAGTCCAAAAAATAAATACAAGAACTCGGGGCCAAAAGTAGGCTATTGTTTAAGAAAAAAAATGATGCGTCTTCAGCAGCCGCTTCTGACCGCGAACCGAGTCGGGATTGGGGTGCAGCTGCACATGGGTATTTTATTTTATTTTAACTGCGGTGGCAAAAAAATCATAGCCATCAATTATATAAAATAAAACATGGGGTGGTGTGTAAACTTGAAGTTTACACACACTCTTGGGGTTAGATGCTGACATAAACCCCTCGAGTATGAGCATCCCTTGGGTGTGTGCAAATTTCTTGTTATACACACCACCCCATACTTTATTCTACATATAATAAATTACTCAAGTGTGTAAATACGGCTGTCACTAGCAATTTTTAAAATGCATTTTGCTGAAGCTACTTTTTGACTGCACATCCTATATTCATACTGTGGATGACTAGAATGATGCTAGAACATGTTTCTGATGGTCAACAGTACAGCACCACACCAAAATGTTTAATTTTCTCATGAAGAGTGCAGTAAGAGAGCAGCAATGTTAGAAATTTTCAAAATCACATATCTCAAATCAGAAATAAAATAGTATGGAAGAAAAATGTGTATACTGATATTTCTGCCAGAACTACATTACTGTAAAGGAATATGATGACATTTTTTGACAACTAACAGATACTGCTGCTTTAACAACAAAATCAGTCAGGTTTCATAGATACATAGATATACAGACAGTGTTGGCAGATAAGGGCCTACGGCCCACCCAGTCTGCCCATTTGAGCTTGCAAGTTCACTTTATATCAAGCCAATTTCTTTGGTGTTTAAGCCATTTCATACATTTGTTAATACCCATAATGAGCATTCAGGTGTAAACTGTAAAGAAAAACAGCTTCAGTTTTTTGTTTTGTTTTTTTAACTCCCCTCTTCAAACACAGGCCATGAGTGTACAGTACCTCTCTGTCTCACTATTTCTGTATGTCAATCAGGCTGTACAGGTTGTTCAGTCACACCTAAACTACATGGCGATTAATCTTTTCCCAGATGCTTCTGGGACAATAAGTTAGAAGTCCAGCACCATGACAGTTCTACCAGAAAGTACTTCTCTTGTCCCCTGTACAAGTACCCTGTTTGACACACAATAATCACTCTGGACAGAAAACCAAGACCTACCTTCGACTGAGGTTTGGGAGAAGTGGAGGATTTGGGTTGATTCGTATCACTGGGAAATAGGACTGCCATTGCACTGCGGGCAGTGGGAGGTTTAGGAGGAGGTCGGCTTGGATTGCTTTTCGGGCTACCTGAAGGTGGGGTTCTACTGGTCTGCTGGGTTCCTGGGGTTGAATTCTGATTGATCAGTTCAGTAGAAGATGAAATCTTACTGCTGGCTGGAAGGCTAGCTGGAGATGGGCCCTCACTGCCAGAGGAGTCACTGAGCGTTGCACTCCCACTGGCTAGGTGATTCACTGGATCTCTGTTATCATTGGCTGTGAACTTTGTTGGTGTAGTAATGCGGATTTCAGGCTCTGAGGAACTTTTTGACACTAACTCTGCTGGGGGCCTCTCCTTTTCACGGGGATATTTCACGGAACTTTCAGAGGAGATGCTCTCAACGCTGAGGGCAGGGGAAGGAGTTGAAGAAGGCGGCTCTGAGTGGGAGAGTCTGGAAGCAGGATGGAATGTTGTATGCGGAGCTGCCAAAAAAAAAAGAAAAAAAATACACACTTTTACAAGAAGATTTCACATGAAGATTATTAAACCAAGCAAAAACGGTCATCATTTGAAAGTAAAAAAAAACAAACAAAACACATATATTACTTAACATGCCAATGACCTAATGTTTTCAAATCAATCAATCAATCTTTATTTAAACAGGTGAAACACCACTGAGGTAAACTCATTTGCAAGGTGGGCCTGGGCATAAAATAGTACAGCATCACCAGAAAGGAAAAAAAGCAATACATCAGGTCAAATACATAGCACAGTGTTTTTTCAAATACATAGTAATGACAATCCGTACATGAAGAAACAAGATTGTTATATACAGAAGTGACAATAAATCATTTCTGAAAGTACAATAAAAACGTGCAAGTTTTACAATGATCCTGCAGAAGGAGTCAGAGGAGTTAGAGGGAAGTAGAGTCGGTACGTATAGGAAGTATAGCAGATTTCTTCAAACCTTATATCTAAGGACAGTTCCAAATTGTAGTGCTAGCTCTTGATAATGCCACATTCTGGTAAAAGGACCTGCCAACTGTTTTTTTTTTCCCCTTAACCCAGGCTTTTTCTTCCATTACTGGTCCTCATGCCATTGTTCCCTATAACTTCAAAGCCCCAGCAATTGTTACCACAGTGGGGTCACCATGGCGATGTCATGTAAATGGTAATATGGTCTAGTCCCCCTTCTCTGGTCTCTGTCTCTCTCTCAGTTCTGCACCACACCCTGATACTCCTGAGCCACAGTTTCCTCCTCTTCTGAGGAAGACATTGTCACAAACCCACTCAGCAGGTCGGCCCTCTACTCCCAAAGTGCTAACCTCCAAGCGCAGTCTTGTGAATAGTTAACAGAAACAGGGTAACCCTCCTGTCTGTTTTGTGGGTTCGGATTAACCTTTGGTCTCAGTTCTGGAGGGATTCAAACTGTGAACCTCTTGCTATCGTACCCAATGCACAGGCTCAGATAAATATGTCTTCGGGGGCCAGATATATTTGCCTACGGGCACCTAACCAGGTGTACATAAATGAACCCTTAAAAACTTTAATAAAGACCTCAGATTAAAACGCTTACCTTTTTCCAGTTTGGTATCACCAGTCAAGCTTATGTACAGTGTCTGCTTTAACCATATTACTCCACTTGTAAAAGAAAAGAAATTAAAGACAGACCAAGTAGGCTCTAAAAATAGTTTTACTAAACTAGATAAAAAATGTGTAAAACATAAAATACAGAACTATTATCACAAGAACCAGACAATCTTTTAAAAGAACAGGGTTTTAACAGTGCAGTTCCTACTACACTACTTATATTTGTCTCTCTCTCTAAATACCTGCTTAAAGTGCTCAGAGATGTTTCTTTGTCAGAGTCTAGACAGAAGTCTCTGAAGAAAAACAGAATTCTGTTTAAAAGCTGGCTTTGCCCACCTCGCTCCTCCTCTGGGTATGAAAAATCATACACCCAGGATATTTTATCATATTAGACAGTAACTTAATTAAAGGTTACATCAGCGGAAACTCCTTTCCCCATGTGACTTCCCCAATTAAGTCTTCCCTTTCATCTTGTTCTTCTTTCATGCCACAGCAGCATCCTCTCTCACACTGACATCAAAGCACCTTTTATGACTTTGCACTAAAACGTCATAACCTGCTCTTCCTCCTCTAAGCGTTATAAAAGTTTACGATTTTTCGCTCTTAGCAAATGCAGCTATAATTAACTTAGTTAAAGTCTGTAATTAGCTTCTGGCCTTCCAGGTAACACCTTGTATCTAAAACCTGTGTGTGTGTGTGTGTGTGTGTGTCATAGTCACATGCTGTTTCAGCATTTCTCATGAGAGACAGTTCATAACCCATTTTTATATTACAAAAAATTATACAGTGATCAGAACCAGCTGTCCATGTGTCACAATTCCTCCTTACCTAGACTGAATTTGGGGGCTCTGTCCCCTACATGAGATGAGCTTCCCAAATCAGTTCACTCCTCACAGACCCTAGACAGCCCATCTGAGTTCTGATTCTTGGCTCCAGCCCTATGTACGATTGTCATATCATACCCTTGCAAAGCAAGACTCCATCTTAGCAATCTACCATTGTTCTTTCCCATCTGTGTCAGCCAAACCAGGGGGTTATGGTCAGTCTGCACCACAAAATGCTGCCCATACAAGTATGGCTCCAGCTTCTTTAGGGCACACACTATGGCAAGACATTCTTTTTCCCCAGTGGAGTATGCTTGCTCCCTGGGAAGTAACTTCCTACTCAAGTACACTACTGGGTGATCTGTCCCTTGGCTGGATGTCTGAATCAGTACTGCCCCAACACCCATGTCTGAGGCGTCAGTCTGAACTATAACGGTTTTGCTATAGTCAGGACTTGTCAAAATAGAAGCACTGCACAGTGCCGCCTTTAATCTGGTAAAGGCTTCCTCATAGGCTGGGCCCCAGGTAATTTTCCTTCGCATTCTTTTCTTTGTCAGGTCAGATAGGGGAGCAGCCAGGGCACTGTAATTGGGTACAAATTTTCTGTAGTACCCTGCTGTCCCTAGAAAACTCCTGACCTGCCTCTGTGTTTCTGGTCTGGGCCACGCCTGGATTACCTCTATCTTTATTTGGTTAGGATGGAGCTGTCCCCGGCCTACCACATGCCCAAGGTATGCCACTTCTCCCATGGCCACCTGGCACTTCCTGGCTTTGACAGTGAGCCTGGCCCTCTGTATCCTGCCCTGCACTTCCCTAAAGTGGGATAGGTGTTCCTCCCAGCTGGTACTAAAGATGGCAATATCATCCAGGTCAGCCACAGCGTACTCCTCAGCACCACTTTACACCTGGTTCACCAACCTTTGGAAAGTGGCCGGGGTGTTCTTCATTCCAAAAGGCATTACTTTAAACTCAAATAAGCCTATCGGAGTGACAAAGGCAGACCTCTCCCTAGCTCTGTCTGTCAGCTCTACCTGCCAATACCCCTTTGTCAGGTCAATCGTCGTAAGATAGGTCGCCCCCCCAAACTTGTCCAGGAGTTCGTCCGTCTGGGGCATCGGGTGGGCATCTGACTTCATGACTGCATTCAGTCCACAACAGTCCACACAGAAACAAGTAGAGCCATCTGGCTTAGGCACAAGGACTATGGGTGAGGCCCAGGAGCTGTGGGATCTCTGGATCACCCCTAAATCCAGCACCTCCTCCACTTCCCTCCTAATGTCCTTTTGGACACCCTCTGACACCCAATATGCTTTCCACCATATGGACGTCTGTGTCCCTGTCTCTGCATCGTGCGTCGCTAGGGGGGTTAGTCCAGGCTTGGCGCTAAACAATGGGGCAAAGTCTGCTAAAACCTCCCTTACTCTCTGGATCTGGTCCGGGGCCAGCTGGGGAGACAATTTTAATGTCTCTACAGAGGACTCCCGCTTACTTTCTTCCAGCAAATCCAGAAGGGGGTCTCCTTCGTCCGTCCCTTCCCCATGACTACACACTGCAAACGGGAGGACTGGGAAGGCAAGCACGCTATATTTGCATATAGCTTCATCATGTTGACATGGTACATCCTTTCTGTCTGCCTTCGGTCAGGTAACTACACAACGTAGCTCACGTCATTTACCTTCCTAACCACTTTGTACGGTCCTGCCCACTCAGCCTGCAGCTTGTCTTTCCGGACCGGAATAAGGACCATGACTTCCTGACCCACCATGTACGAGTGTGCGCTGGCTCTGCGGTCGTACTACACTTTTTGTCTCTGTTGGGCAGCTGCCAAGTTGCTGTGGGCTGTCCCCATAAGCTCCTTCAGCCTTTCCCTAAACCTAAAGACGTAATCCACAATGGGAGTTCCCTGGGTGGTGTGCTTGCCTTCCCAATCCTCCTGGATTAAGTCTAGGGGCCCACGTACCTGGTGTCCATATAAAAGAGTTCGAAGGGGGGAAAATCCTGTCGACTCTTGGGGAACCTCCCTGTATGCAAACAACAGGTGGGGAAGGTATTTCTCCCAGTCCCTCCCATGCTGTTCAGCAAACACCCGGAGCATTGAATTTAGGGTACCACTGAATCTTTCCACAAGCCCACTGGCTTGTAGGTGATACGGTGTCGTGCATCTCTGCACAACCCCACACTTCTCCCATAAACATTTCATCAGGTCTGATATGAAGGAACCCCCTCGATTGGTGATAACTGCCTGTGAAAACCCAACACGGGAGAAAATGCCAAGTAAGGCATCTGCCACTTTGTCTGTCCTCAGTGAGGATAGGGTGACTGCCTCTGGGTACCGGGTGGCATAGTCCACCACAGTCAAGATGAATCTATTCCCTGAGGAGCTGGGGGTATTTAAAGGCCCCACAATATCCATTCCCACTCTCTGGAATGACTCCTCCACTATGGGCAATGGAATCAGGGCAGCTTGGGTTTTCTTGCTTGCCTTCCCTATTCCTTGGCACCGGTGACAAGACCTGCAATACTCCTTCACCTGCTAGGTGAAATTAGGCCAGTAGAAATTCTGGGCCAACTGCTGCTTAGTGCGTGTGATTCCCAGATAACCAGACAAGGGAATATCATGTGCAATCTTGAGTAATTGCTCACGATACCCCTGGGGAACGACAAGCTGCTTGCCTAGCATCCCTCCCTCTGTCTGCACAGCCTGAGTATACATAAGTCCATTTTCCCAATAAACCTTATGTCTGCCACCACCTCCCTGTGCACTGTCCAAGTCTGCCCAAGCCCTCAGCTTCTCTAAACTACGGTCACTTCTCTGAGCAGCTGCGAACCCCTCACACATTCCCAAGGCATAGAACAGGTTCCCTTCAGTCGCTAAACTAAGGTCCCTAACACTAGCATCAGGGCACTCAGGATCACTGTCAATCCCAACCCTCTGACAATGGGTCACCCCTCCCTCCTCGGAGTAACCCTCTGTAGCTGTGTGGTTACTTGCTACTGAAGAAACTTCTACCCCCTTTTCGTTAGTCTCCCCATCTGAAGAGACAGGCTGGGGAACCAGCCTCTCAATGGTTTTCACAACGGCTTCTGTGGTGTTCAGGGAACTACAATTTTCTCTTGCCGTTTGGCTACGGGTAACTTCACATACCATCCCGTTTGAGATTGTTGCCCAGGATCACATCCACTGCCAATGTTATGGCTACTGCCATCTGTTGAACCCCAGTCTAAGAGAACACTAGTGAGGGGCAGTGTTTTCTCCCCACCCGCAAAGTTCTGTACAGTGACGTATTTATTGGGTATAAGCTGACCAGACTGTACCAGATTCCCCTTTACCAAGGTCAGGGATGCCCCTGTGTCCCTTAACCCTTGCGTCTGTACACCATTCACCATGACTGGGCGCAAGTGTTCCCTCATGTTCACTGGCATGCTTCCAGGGACACACAAGCAACCCACTTCCTTTCTAGCACCTTGTTGTGTATTGCTCGCCTTTTTGGGACACTGTCTGGCAACAGGCCCAGTTTCTTTACACAACCAACATTTATTTCTTCTCTCAGAGAAATCTTTTCTCTGAAATCTGGAGCTAACTGGTTTCGGTGGAGGCAGTGAGGGTTTCAGCTGCCCTGAAGGCATGCTTCTCCCTTTCTGTGCTGCCAAGCCCACCCCATTCGCTCTCAGAGCAGGTCTGCTCTTGGCATAGCGGTCCGAGAGTTCAGCAGCCTCTTGCACTGTTTTGGGATCTCAGTCCTCTAGCCAGGTTTTTAGCTCTGCTGGGCATGCCCAATAAAACTGTTCTAATAAAATCACATTTTCAATTTTATCAACAGTGTTTGCCTCACTTCCTTCCCAGCAACGTTTTAAAAACTGACATTGTTTTGTGGCTAGCTCCTCATAGCTCATATCAGGGCTTCTCCTGAGTTTACGGAATTTAGCTCTGTATGATTCAGCAGTTAATTCAAACTTTTTTAACAGGGCAGCTTTTAGTTTGCTGTAATCATTACTGTCCTCATTGTCTATTTGACCCAGTGCATCCCGAGCTTTCCCAGTAAGTAGTGGGGATAGCTGGAAGCTCCAGGACTCTCTAGGAATTTTAGCCTGAATACAACTTTTCAAAAAAATTTAAAAGGCATCCATATCCTCCCCTCTTTAAATTGGCATTATTAATTTTGGAATTCAATTGTAACCCAGTCCTGTAGTCCCAGTTAAACCCAAACCACTTACCTGCTCTGGTGCCATTGGTCGGAGTCGTAGCTTCTCCAGTTCGTGTTGCCTCTGGCGCTCCTGCTCCTCATGGTCTGCATCTCGGCATTTTAGCTTTCTCTTCTCCTCTGCAGCTCGCTGGTGCTGACGCTCCTCACGGTCTGTGTCTCTCTGTTCTTGCTCTGCCTCACGGCATTCTCGCTCTGCCTCACGGTGTTCTCGCTCTGCTTCCCTTTGTTCACAGTCCCTCTCTTTCTGGAACTCCAGCTCCATCCTGCGCAACTCAGTTTGCAGCCTGAGTACTTCTGGATCTAGGATACTGGTGACCTTCCACTGCTGCTGTGGCCCTTCACTGACAGTCATGCTGTTGCCCTCCTCATCGGATCTGGACACTGCACTGGCCGCTAGCCCTGCCACACTCAAGGTCTGGTCCTTTTCAGTCACGGTCTGTGACTCGCTGCTCTGGGTATCTGCTGCCATCAGGGCATCTATAAGGTTCTACTTGCTGGCTTTCACCTCGAATGGGACTCCTGTGTCTCCGCACAACTGCCTTAAGTAGCCTACAGGGTGCTTGCTGTAGTTGGAAGCCATCTTCCATCACTACTGCTACTCTGACTTGCACTTTAGGAAAAAAATTAAAACGGGTAGGAACTTGACTGTACGCCAAGTGATATAGTTCTGTTTCCTTTTTAAAATAAAACTCTGCCTTTTTCTTTCTTTGCAAATGAGCTTACAGGCTCAAGCTGACCCACTGAGCAACAAAAGCTTGTAATACCAAAATTATGCCACCACTGCCAACCAATCTGTCACAAACCCACTCAGCAGGTCGGTCCTCTATTCCCAAAGTGCCAACCTCCGAGCACAGTCTTGTGAACAGTTAACAGAAACAGGGTAACCCTCCTGTCTGTTTTGTGGGTTCAGATCAAGCTTTGGTCTCAGTTCTGGAGGGATTCAAACTGTGAACCTCTTGCTAGTGTACCCAATGCACAGGCTCAGATAAATCTGTCTCCGGGGGGCCAGATATCTTTGCCTATGGGCACCTAACCAGGTGTACAGAAATGAACCCTCAAAAACTTTAATAAAGACCTCAGATTAAAACGCTTACCTTTTTCCAGTTTGGTATCACCATTCAAACTTATGTACAATGTCTGCTTTAGCCATATTACTCCACTTGTAAAAGAAAAGAAAAGAAATCAAAGACAGATCAAGTAGGCTCTAAAAATAAAAGTTTTACTAAAATAGATAAAAAATATGTAAAACATAAAATATAGAACTATTATCACAAGAAGCATACAATCTTTTAAAAGAACAAGGTTTTAACAGTGCAATTCCTACTACAGTACTTAGATTTGTCTCTCTCTCTCTAAATACCTGCTTAAAGTGCTCAGAGATGTTTCTTTGTCAGAGTCTAGATAGAAGTCTCTGAAGGAAAACAGAATTCTGTTTAAAAGCTGGCTTTGCCCACCTCTCTGCGTGAGGTCACCTAGCTCCTCCTCTGGTTATGAAAAATCATACACCCAGGATATTTTATCACATTAGAAAGTAACTTAATTAAGGTTACATCAGCGGAAACTCCTTTCTCCATGTGACTTCCTCAATTAAGTCTTTCCTTTTATCATGTTCTTCTTTCATGCCAGAGCAGCATCCTCTCTCACACTGACATCAAAGCATCTTTTATGACTTCGCACTAAAACGTCACAACCTGCTCTTCTTCCTCTAAGTGTTATATAAGTTTGATTTTTCGCTCTTAGCAACTGCAGCTATAATTAACTTAGTTAAAGTCTGTAATTAGCTTCTGGTCTTCCAGGTAGCACCTCGTATCTAAAACCTGTGTGTGTGTGTCATACTCACATGCTGTTTCAACATTTCTCATGAGAGACAGTTCATAACCCATTTTCATATTAGTAAAAAATGATACAGTGATTAGAACCAGCTGTCCAAGTGTCACAGATGTAGTGTAATGTTATAAGATCAGTGGGTGCATGAGCATGTCTAGCAATACCACTCTGATAAATCGTAACTAAAAATGTAGATTTTATTGTTAAATTTTTATAGACTGTGCATTATGACAATACAGAAAAATATATCAAAGAGCACATCAGGGCTGCCAGCTGGCTCTGTGGCAGCGCCAGTGACATGGGCTTGGGGGTCGACTCAAGTGCTTAGTTGGACTGAGAGGTACTGCTGTTGATGGCAGCACAGTGAGCCATGGGGTGGGCCAGGGAGCTTGCTTCCCCTACCCGGGACTGTGTAGCACCATCTAGCTGGTAAAGGGCAAACACTGAGGGAGGCAAAACTCAAGAAGCCATCTGAATGATGGCTGTGGGTGCATTTGGGTCCCATGCCATGAAGCCTGCTACCCACAAGACTGTTCTAACTGGGGGGCCCTCCCTCCAGGGCCCCACCATTGGATCAAAACTGTGCAAGACAGCTGGATAGGGGTTGAAGGTGGCTGCTCCAGGGAAAAAAAAAAAAGGCTGACATACACCTGTGGTGGGTTGGGGGGGGGTGCCAATTAGAAAAACAAAGAGGACATTTATTTGTTTAGTATTTGTTCACCAGGTAAGCATACTAAATAATGAAGTGCCTATTTACAGATATAACATGGGAGAGAACAGATGGAGGCATCAGACAGTGAACAGTATCAATCACAATATATAAAAATTGTTTTATTTATTTATTACTTTTTGTTGACCAGGTGGGGTGCACTAGCCATAGCAATGACCATTTTCATTTCAGGCATGACCCAGGAGGTAACAGAACAGAACATAGGAAACAACAACAGTACAGTAATTATTATACATAATTAGACAATTATCAAGGAACGAAATACAGTGCACGTATCAGAAATAAACAAAAGGTAGGGTAAAATACAATTCAGTGTCAAATAGAGTATAAGGAGGGAATACAATAAATAAGGTCATAAAAGCGTCTTTCGGAAACAATTACGGTAGAATTATACAGTGATGACTGTAAACACTATGACAGTCACACAGGATAGAATACGGGAGAGTTCGGAATAGAAAGAAATAGGGATGCTAGATAAAAGAGGGTAGGATGGAGTAGAAGACTGAGGCATGGGGAGAGGTGAGGACCAGAAGTAATGAAAGTAGGACTATAAGGTAACAGGAAGAAGACAGCAGAGCATATTAATTTGTTAAATAGGGAAACAATTCAAAGAGAATAGTAATAGAGTGCAGTGTTCATAGAGGGGATGCAAGGGCTAGGGTGGTTCGAAACAGGAGCAAGAACAGGAATCGTCGAGATGGTCACATAGCAATTTTTTCAGAGAGGCATGGGATGAGGCTAAGTGTATAGTTAGAGGCAGAGAGTTCCACTGTTGAGTGGCATGACAGGAGAATGCTCTAGCACCTTTGGAGGAGTTATGTCTGGGGATGTGGACAGGGGCGTTGGCCATCGATCGTAGGCCACAGCTGGAAGTCTGGTTTAGAAATAGGCTCACCAGGAGCTTGGGTATTTGTGTTCTGATGATATTATCTATAATCGAGCCATACACGTAGGATCTAGATGCAAGAGGAGAAAGCCATCCAAGTTCAGAATAAAGGAGGTAGTGGTGTTTCATCTAATGAGAGGATGACGCATAATGACAGATGTTGTTGTAGGTAACATCCCATTTCTGAAAACACATTTTACCCACTGAGGCATACGTTGCAACCCCATAGGTGAGTGACGGCAGGAGTATGTCCCGTGCTATGGCAAGCCTAGTGGAGGGGGTGAACACATAGCTGGTTCGGTAGGCAATACCAAGTTTCACACTGACCAACTTGCAAGTCTGCTGAATATGAAGGTCAAAATTAAGAGACGGGTCAAGGGTGATACTCAGATACTTAAAAGTGTGTACGACCCTAACGGATGAGCCATTTAAAGTAGAGACATGGAACTTGGCATTGGAACCAAACAGCATGGCTTGGGTCTTGGATACATTTAAGACTAGTTTATGGCTGAGCAGCCACTGTTGAATTTGATGAAAGTCCTGGGAGAGTCGTTGGTTGATTTCAACAAAGTTTTTAGCACTGGAGTAAAGAACAATGTCATCAGCGTATAACAGAGATGCAGTCTGATGGAGGTTAGAGGTGATATTGTTTATGAAAATGGTGAAAAGCAAGGGACGAAGGATAGACCCTTGCGGCACGCCAATGTTTAAGGTAGCTATGTCCGACAGGGTGGAGTTAAATTTATCTAATTGAGACCTATTCGACAGGTAGCTGCCAAACCACGAAACAACATTCAGTGAAAAGCCTAGTGATCTTAGAGTAGCTAAGAGGATGGGGTGGTTAACAAGGTCAAACATATTAGTCATGTTGATAATAATTGCCCCAGTTAGGAGACCTGTGTCCATGGCCTTAAGGGTATCAGACGTGAACTTGAGTAAGGCAGTGGTGGTACTATGACCTTTACAGAAGCCATGCTGTGCAGTTGTTAAAAGGTCATATTTCCGAAGAAAGTCAATGGTTTGAGTAGCAACGAGCTTCTCGAGAATTTTACTGAAAACTGACAAGATAGTTATGGGCCTATAATTAGAGGGATTTTTCCAGTCACCCTTTTTAAAAACCGGGGTGATCGTAGCTAGTTTCCAAATGTCCGGAACAAGGCTCTGGCATAGACAGAGGGTAAAAATCTTGGCTAAAGAAGTAGCTATATAAGGAGCAGTGAGTTTAAGGAGCTTCGTTTCAAGATTATCAAACCCAACTGCAGAAATTCGAGATGTTGTTAAGCAGTCTAAGTACTTCATGGTTAGAGACAGACCTGAAGTAGAATTCTGGCCTGGAGACATCAGGTAGGGGTGGTTAAGTTTGATTGGGTATGGAAGGAAGCGGTATAATTGGTAAGGTCAGAAAATTGTGAGTTGAAAAAGTTGGCAATGGAACTGGGATTACTGCAATAGACATCATTTAGAGACATGTCAATTGGGGTGGGAGCTGGATTTGAGCCAAGGAAGCACTTTATATGGGACCAGAATTTTTTGGAATTCGACAGGATTTAGTAAATAGATCCTTGCAGTAGGCACTTTTGGCCCTTTTGATTTCTTTCTTACAGGAATTTTGTAGGGCTCTGTAGGACTTTAGGTCGGCAGTTTGCCCTGTGGTTTTGTAATTGGGCCAGCTTTTGTCTCTCCGGCGTAGTTTGGAGAGCAGGTTTGATTTTAGCCAGCAGATGGGTCTGTTTTTTATATGCCGGGTAAAAAGAGGGCAGTGTTTGTCCTGAATCGCAAGAAAGTGAGTCAGGAAGAGATTTAGATCAGTCTGGGCATTACTAGATATAAAAAGAGGGATCCAATCTACAGTGGCAATGCCCAGTAAGAAAGATTGTGGGTCGAGGTGTGCATAGTTTTGGAAAGTAATAAAACGCGGCTTCGATGAGGGAGGCCTACCCTCACCCCATATACAAATGGTAGGGAAGTGGTCAGTGATGGCATCAGCTAATATACCAGAGGAGATGCAGGTTACTCACCTGTAACAGGAGTTCTAGGAATGGTATATGTTGTTCATCCACACTGTCTGGCAGGTTCCTTGTCGCTTTAAATCTTGCTGGAAGGTCTTCAAGCTGGCTCCTCCCACCCACCCAGGTGGTAAAACTCTCGGCTCCGCCCCATGACGCCAGATCTAGCCTGCTGGAAGCCAGGTTGTGCGTTGAAGAAGGGGAGGCCAGGTGGGTCATGTGGATGAACAACACATACCATTCCTAGAACTCTTGTTACAGGTGAGTAACCTGTATTTCTAGGGACATGGATATGTTGTTCATCCACACTGTCTGGCAGACTCCTAGCAGTTCTCCGGGAGGAGGGAGGCAAAGCACATGCCCCCTACTTAGGAAATAAAGACTGGAGAACCGAGGCCCCAAAACCAGCATCCCGGCGTGACTCAAGGTCGATGTGGTAGTGGGTGATGAAGGTGTGTGCTGACTTCCAGGTAGCAGCCCTGCAGATTTCCTGGATAGGGATGTCCCTGGAAGCAGCCACTGATGCAGCGGTGTGGCGGGTAGAATGTGCTCTTATCCCTCTGGGAGGCTCCATGCCCACCAACCTATAGCAGAGATCTATGAAGGAGGTGACCCACCTGCCTATCGTCCGCTTGGCTGCAGGTCTGCCAGGTGTGGCTTCAGCGCAGGTGACAAACAGCTGGCGAACCTCTCCCCGAACTTCAGCCATTCGTTCCTTGTAGTAAGCGAGCGCTCCTCTAGGGTCCAAAGTATGGAGCCTATATTTGGTCTCCGAGGTGTGACTGGGGTAGAACACCAGCAGAGTCAACACCTGGTTAAGGTGAAACTATGACACCACCTTCGGAAGGAATTTCGGGTGGGAGCGCAGGACAACCTTGTCCCTGTGGAAGACCAGATAAGGAGACTCGATGGAAAGCACCTGGAGCTCTCCCATCCTTCTGGCTGACGTGATAGCCACCAAGAAGGTGGTCTTCCACGACAGATGAGAGATGTGCATCGGTTCAAATGTGCATCCTGTACCTGTGCATCCTGCACCTGTGCATCGGTTCAAATGGCTTGCTCATGAGCTTAGCCAATACCAGCAGTAGATCCCACGGAGGTGGAGGTTCTCGCACCGGAGGGAATATGTGATCAAGGCCTTTGAAAAAGCACCCGACCACCTTCCCTTGTGCCACCGACTGCTTCCCGGCCCACGCCCGGTAAGCAGAGATGGCTGCCAGGTGCACCTTAAGGGTCGTCGACCGAAGCCCTTGCTGAGAAAGGAACCACAGGTAGTCCAGAATGCTTGCCAAGGAACAGGAGGAGGGGTCCAGGCCCTTGCCCTGACACCAAATGGAGAATCTCTTCCATTTGAAGGCATACCATTTTCTGGTCGACTCCTTACGGGACGCCTCAACAACGTTGAAGAGCTCGTCAGAAAGACCCAAGGCCTGGAGCTCTAGCCGCTCAGGAACCAGGCCGTCAGGTGCAGGGATTGAACGTCCGGATGGAATACCTTCCCCTGATTGACTGAGATCAGGTCCGGGCGGGCTGGAAGCCGCCTCGGGAGCCTGGAGCTGAGACCGAGGAGATCTGGATACCAGAACTGGCAGGGCCAGTCTGGGGCTACCAGAATCACCTGTGCCTTGTCCCTCCTCGCCTTGAGAAGCACCTTGTGGATCAAGGGAAATGGGGGAAAGGCGTAGAAGAGGCCCGGGGTCCAAGGCCTCGAGAAGGCATCCCCCTGCAGCAAGCCCTGCTGAGAGGGGCGGGCATGAAACAGTCTCAGCTTTGCATTCTCCATGGAGACAAACAGGTCCACCTGAGGCATGCCCCAGTGGGAGAACAGATCTTGTACTACCTCCGGCAGGAGAGACCACTCGTGGGGCGCAGCCCCTATCTGGCTTAGGGCATCGGCCAGAATGTTGGAGGCTCCTGCTACATGGATGGCAAGGAGATCCACCTCCAGGCTGCGCATGAGTGACCAAATGCAGAGAGCTTCCCTGCACAGAGGCATAGAGCGTGTCCCGCCCTGGCAGTTTAGGTAGTACATGGTCACGGTATTGTCCGTCTGGACCTGAACCACTTGACCCCGTAGAAACGGAGCGAAGGCGGTGAGGGCCAGATGAACCGCTCGAAGCTCCAGCAGGTTGATGTGGCATCGGGACTCCCGAGGGGACCAGAGGCCATGCGCTCTGTGCTGCGCCAGATGGGCACCCCAACCCATCAGAGAGGCATCGGTCGATAGAGAGACCGTCGGCTCGGGGCAGACAAACGGGATGCCCTCCTGCAGATGTGCTGGGATGGTCCACCACTGGACAGCGTTCCACATCCCCTGGGTAACTGTCACTAGCTGATCCAGGGGATCAAAGTGCTGTGATCATTGGCTGGCCAGCCCCCACTGAAGGGGATGCATGTACCAACAGGCCCAATGGACCACACTGGTGCAGGCCACCATGAGGTCCAGGAGGCACAGGAAGTCCCGGGCAGGACGTAATTGCCCAACCTGAAATGATTGGGCAAAGGAGGAAAGAACCTCGGCCCTGTCCACCAGGAGCCGTGCTCTGGCTCGTAGAGAGTCAAGCTCTGCCCTGATGAATTGTATCACCTGCTTTGGCACGAGTTCCGACTTGGCCTCGCTGATAAGGAGGCCAACCTGAGAGCAAACCTGGAGGGCCAGATCTCTGGACCGCTCCACCTCCATTCTGGAGGAGGCTGCAATCAGCCAGTCGTCCAGGTAGGGGTACACCCGGACCCTTTGGTGCCGCAGGAATGCTGTCACCACTGTCATGCATTTGGTGAAGACCCTGGGAGCTAGGGAAAGGCCGAAGGGCATGGCCCGGAACTCATAGAGGGATCCCTCTGCCCTGAAGCGGAGGAATCTCTGGTGGGACAGACGGATTGGGACGTGAAAGAACGCGTCCTGGAGGTCCAGAGAACAGAACCACATGCCTCCTTCCAAGGATGGGATTATCTGAGCCAGAGTGACCATCCTGAAGGTCCGAGACCTTAGGAACCTGTTTAGGTCATGCAGGTCTAGAATGGGGTGCCAGCCCCCCATCCGTTTCGGGACCAGGAAGTACCTGGACACAAACCCCGGGTCTGGTGAAGGATCTGCCACCCTCCTGATCACCTCTTTTTTGAGGAGCAGGGCGACGTAGTCTCGGTGAGCCGACAGAGAGGCTGCGGACCCCGTAGCCCCCTGAGGGGCGACGGCTCAGAAGGGCAGGGCCTGCTCGAACTCCAGGGGCAGGCCCTTTCCTACCACCTCCAACACCCAACGGTCCATGGTGATAGCGGACCAGGTGGAAAGGAAGTGGCGGAGCCGTCCACCCATGGGGGGAACCCGGGGGAGTGACGAGGCTGGGGGCGACACCCCTCAACCCGTCACTGGGCAGGCTTGGAGGAGGGACCGGCCGAGGGACCTCCTGGGCCTTTTCCTCCCTGCTTCCTGTTAGAGGAAGCCGCAGGCTTGGCTTTGGGGTACCAAGCGCGAGCCTGCTGGCCCTGATGCTGGTGCAGTTGGGCCGGACATGCTGCAGGCGCAGAAGGACGAAAGGACTTATGTTGTTGGCGACGGCCCTTGTCCTTCTGGGCAGAGGTGACAGAGTCCAGAGTAGCACTGGACTTTTCAATCTGCTGGAGGTGGCCTTCCACTCCAGGGCCGAACAGGTCAGTCACCAGGACGGGGACATCCACCAGTTTATGCTGGGTATCCGCTGTGAAGGTGGATATCCTCAGCCATGCTCTGCGGCGCATGGCCACTGCAGCCGCAACTGATCTGGCACAGGAGTCTCCAATGTCCAGAGTCGTTTGGAGCTGCTGTTTTGCCACCGCCCTTCCCTGGTCCCGTACCTGCTCAACCGTGGTCTGCAGGTTGGCTGGGAGATGAGGGACCACCTCATCCAGGGAGCCCATGAGGGCGTGGGAGAAGTGTGCCATCAGCATGGCCGAGCTGGCCCGGCGGAGACCAAGGGAGGACGCAGCGTACACCCTGCGCCCAGCATAGTCCAGCTTTTTGGACTCCTTGTCGGGGGGCTTATCCACATCCCTAGCGTTCCCAGAACGCAGGAAAACGCTATCGGTGACCAACCCCTCCGCGGAAGGGTGCTCCGAAAAACCAGACAAAGAGCTGGTAGGGACCACATACTTCCTGGCCATCCTGACTGAAGGCGCAGGACAGGAAGCCGGCCGCTGCCAAAGCTCCAAGGCTAGGCCAACAATGGCTTCAGCCACCGGAAAGGCCTCCGTGGGTGAATCCCCTCGGTCCAGTATCTCCGTCAGGGGATACTTGGCCCGCTTGGATACGGACTTGAGCTGCGTCCCGGTGGACTCCAAGATGAGCCAAAGCAGACCCATAAAGGACGATGAGCTCTCGTCCATCGACTGCCCCCCGGAGGACTCCAGGTCAAGGGGCCTGGAAAACAGGGAGGAGTCATCGTCAGACTCCAAGGAGACCACGAAGAGCTGCCTGGGGCCTAAGCCACCCTCCACCTGCCGAGGACGGTCAGGAGTGAGGGTGACCGACAACCTGTGGTGCAGACCCTGACCCGACCGAGAGTGCTTGGTCGGTGCCCCCGATTTCGGTTGTGGAAGCGGAGGTTCCACCACAATCGGTGGGGCAGCTGGTTTCGGCCGAACAACTGGCCCAGGCTTGGGCACCTAGACTACAGAGAGGGGTTGTTTCGGCCGTTCGGATGACAGCCACTTGATGGCTGGGGAAGGCAACGGTGTCGGCTTGTTCCTGGACAGAAATAACTGCTGCCACATCAGGTCCTCGTAGCGTCGGCGTAACTTGCGCCAAAGCTTCTCCTCTTCCGAGGAGGAAGATGAGGATAAGCGGCGCAGCCGCTTACTTTGGTGCCGAGACCAAGATCGCTGATGTCGGCAGGATCGGCTGTACCGAGATGAAGTTCAAGACCAAGACCCTCGGCGTTTCCTAGGGCGGGTCTGGGAAGGGCCGGGGGACACCCGCTCTTCCCTCAGCTCGGACACCTTAACCGAGGACTGCTGCACCGATAGTGCAGGCAAATCCTCGGTTTTCACCGGAGGAACTGGCGAAGAAGGGTTGTCGGATTCATCAGTCGACAGCACGTCCGACGGGTCGAGAAAAATCTTGACCGCGTCGATGGGTGTCTCGGCCGGCTGACCTGACGGGGACACCATGAAGCCAGCAGCCTTAGCCGCAACCTCGACCGAAGTCGAGTGTCGACTGTCTGGGGAAGGGGACCTCTCCCACTCCCACGAATGCCGACGGTGGGACTTACTTTTCAAGTCCTTCTTTTTGGACCGAGAAGAATGTCCCGATGGCCCCTCTCCCTTCATGGAAAGGGATTGGCAAAGCTCCTTAAAAGAAGCTGTGTAGGAGGATCCCAGAGAGAGCGGGATAAATGCCGCGACCGAGGAAGATGAAGATGCGGCCTGGGCCGCCTCCTCCTCGAGGGTGATCATCTGCTCCAGCTGCCGCGGACACCGCCCAACGGGCCTCCTTGGACTTCACCAGTGGGTAGTGCTTCTCAGAGCGCCCAAGCTGTAAACGAGCAGCACGGTCTTCCAGGACGTTGGACGAAAACGAACGGCATAACTCGCGGGCCTGAGGGTCATGATCTTGGCCGAGGCAGTAGGCGCATGTGGAGTGTGGATCTGTCCTGGACATTTTCTGCCCACATAGGCACCACCAAAATCCGGGAGTCAATTTGTCCATCGCAGCCGCGAGGGAGTAATTTGACCGAAGTCTTGAAAACTTAAGAATTAGTTTCGGGCGAACCGAAGAATTAGGATCCAGTCTATACATAGAGCATTTAGGAGGGAACCTGAGCTTCCAAGTGGTAAGGAAAATCTGGCATCATGGGGCTAGTCTGTGAGTTTTACTCACCCGGTGGGTGGGAGGGGCCAGCTTGAAGACCTTCTGGCAAGATTTAAAGCAGCAAGGAACCTGCCAGACAGTGTGGATGAACAACATATCCTTGTCCCTAGAAATGTTTTCCTGGTGGCTGGTCATTATCCAGTCCAGCAGAGGTCTAGAGTTGCAGTGTTGAGCAGTTCTGGTGAGGTCACTGATCACCTGGTGCAAGCTGAAACTCTGAACCCTGGTCAGTAATGTGGGTTGAGAGTTACCCAGCCAATTTAAGTTGAGATCCCCAAGTATAAGAACCTCACTTCTCCCTGAAAGAAGAGAGGTCTGCTCAAGCAGCTCATCTAGGCCTTTGAGTCCACTAGAGGGGGTGTTGTAGACACACACAATATGTCATCTTTTGGAGCCGAGAGTGAGAAGGACATGTAGAGCTTCACAGAGGGTTAGAGAAGATGAGCAGATGGCAGAGAGATGGAGGTGATCTTTAAAATAGACAGCTGTACCACCACCTCTTTTGGAAGCAGGTCTGTCAAGTCTCAAGAGATTGTATGAAGGAAGGGAGCATAGAGAGTCTGGTATAGAATGCAGAATAGCAGCAGAAACAGCACATAACATTTAGGCAAATCAGTTAAATAAGTTTAATAGAAGATGCAATACAAATGAGAAAATAATATAATTGATGCACAGTGCCATACGCAATGTAAGTCTGAAAGTTAAACTACAGTGAGAGTAACAAATACCGTGGGACACTTATATACAAGCAACTAAGATGCCAGCAGAGTAGGAAAAAAGGTCTATTGAGTCTGCTCGAAAAGCAGCACATGGTCAAGACACTGTTGCTGCCCTCCACCGCCTCCCCCCGCCCCCGAGCCCCAACCCCCACCACAGTACACCTCCATTTCTGGCATTCCTCAGCTTGACCTTTCCTTACATCTGTCTCAACTGCTCTTAAGCCCCCCACTTGTATCAACAGCCACCAGTTCTGCAGGCAGTGCATTCCATGGGGCCACCACCCTCTCATTAAAGTAACGTCTCCTAGTCTCACCTCTGAACCTCCTGCCAACCAACTTCCTGGAATGCCCCTGGTGGTCCCTTCCTCCCTTAGCTGGAATACCCGATTAAGGCTGACCCTGTTCACTCCCTTTAGATATTTAATGACCTCAATCATATCTCCCCTGTCTCTCCTCTCCTCCAGGGAGTACATGTTCAAGTCTCTTCTCGTAGGATCTTTCCCCTAGACCCTGTATCATCCTGGTTGCCATCCTCTGGACCCTTTCTAGGAGGGCAATGCCCTTTTCAAGTACAGGTGCCAAAACCGCACGCAGTACTCCAGGTGCGGTCTGACCAGGCAGTTATACAGAGGATGAAGTATCTCCAGTCTCCTCAAGGTTATCCCCCTGGCAATACATCCAAGCATTCTTTTTTTTTTTTATATATAGTTTTTGTTGACCGGGTAAATGCACTAGACAAATTCTGCTTATTTTCAGGCACGACCTGGGGAAGGGGATACAGATGAAAGAAAACTGACCTTGAACCAGATTAAGCTGTTGGTGGTATCTGCGTTAGCCGCAGCCCTCCTACACTGCTCAGTATTATTCATTCTGGCGTCCACAAGCACCCCAGTATTCTCCCCACCCAAAAAGTACTCCTGATCAGGGTTCCTAAGCCCCAAGTGAAGAACACTGCATTTCTTGGCATTAAACCTCAGTTTCCAAGTGCATGACCACCTCTTGAGAGTCTCTAGGTCCCCTTGTAGGGCCCTTCTACCCTCCTCCCCATCCACCACCTCCCCCAGCTTCGAGTCATCAGTAAAGAGGCTCATTTCACCCCTGATACCATCCCTGATGTTTGAGATGTAAGTATTAAACAGGGATGGGCCCAACACCGACCCCTGTGGGACCCCACTAATGACTCTTCTAGGAGACGATACCTCACCCCGACCACCGCCCTCTGAAACCGCCCAGTTAGCCAGCTCCCTATCCACCCCATCAACTTTTTCCTAAATCACTTGACAGTGACACAACACGAATGAGTAATCAGAAGTAACTCCCTGCATTAGTTACATCAAGTTAGGGGGAAAACAAAGGTTATTTACGTGTAACTATAGTTCTAGCTGCCTAGATTTATTTACTTCACTATCCATACTACGGCAATCTGCTAGCAAACCTCAAGAGGAGGGGGCAAGGCATGCACACCAAATTAGGTGAAAAAAAGATTGGAGGACTAAGGACCAAAAGCAACATCATGACTCGACAAGTTGCTACTGTAATGTGATATGAATGTGGGCACATTAGACCAGGTAGCAGCCTACATGTATCAGAAAGAAGAAATTTCTTCATACTTACTGTGACTTCCTTTTCTGCTAGCTCCTACATTGTCAGTGGGTAGTAATTACAGATGGGTATTGTGCACCACTAATAGGAGAAATTGCACAGTCCAGAGGTTTTAGAATGTTGGGCACATGAGGAATTCAGACAGCAGCAACTCTACAGTCACTATTGTCCTCACAGTGCCTCTAAATACGGAATTACAAGTCATACTGGACAACTTAATGCCAAACGCACACAAATTAGCTGCCTAAACACATGTGACTCTGGCCAGAATAAAATATAATAAACAGTGGCATACCTCATTAGATGATGGAAGGTAAGCAATCAAGGTTCTCTTCCTAAATCCTGTGCCTTGGGATGATCTGCAGCAACAAAATCAACTTGAAAGAAAACAGACTTATTACAAGTCAAAGAAAAACTACATGCAATGCAAGCACTCATCTGCAACAAAGGAGGCACCCTTGGTTAACATCAAATTCATACCTGCTTAATGTACATGACAGCAACTAACATTCTAAAGCAGAACTGATTTTTTTTTTTTTTTTTTGGTGGGGGGCATATCTATATAAATATAGGTGCAGCAGGTAAACTATAGAGGGATGTCCAGACAGACTGCCAATCAGAGTTACAACAGACATCGCCTCTCTATACTAGATGTAATCCAGCAAGGCGAGGCTCCCAGGTGGGTCCCATTGGACAATGTAGAGCTAACAGAAAAGGAAACTAGTGTTAAGTATGAAGAAATTTCTTCTTTCTGTAGCGCTCCACGTTGTCAATGGGTAGTAACTACACATGGGTTCTAAGAAGCAGTACCTATGAAAAAAATTCAGATGGGGAGAATATTGTCCCATGCGTCAACAATGTACATGGAAGGAAATTACCCGTTAACTGCCGTCTGCAAAAACTCGAGACCAAAACTCACATCCACAGAACTTTGAACATCCAATCTGTAATGCCTGGTGAATGTGTGGGTGGAGGTCCATGTAGCTGCCTTACACAACTCTAAAACAGATGCTTCACCTGTCTTCGCCCAGGCAGTGGCCAAAGCTCTGGTGTAGAGAGCCTTGAGGAGAGGCTAGAGACCTCTTCTTTACTGCAACCTAAGCCTTGGCAATGCTGGCCTCGCCCACCTAGTAAGGGTTGCCCTGGAGGGTTTGTCCCTGCTTGTCCGCTCCGAAAAGGACGAACAACGTTATCATATTTCTGGAATTCGACAAACCATCTAAGGTATGTCCTAATGGCCCATCATAAATCTAACTTGTACCACTTCTTCTCCTTCGGATGAGAAGGTTGCAGACAGAAGACGGAAGACAGATTTCCCAGTTCACATGCAAGGCCGTGGAAGCCTTTGGAAGTAAGGACGGAACTGTTCTAAGCATCACCTTATCAATACGCATGACTAAGTATGGTTCTTTGTGGGACAAGCCTGGGGGTCGCCAATCCTTCTGGCTGAGCCCACAGCAACTAAAAAACATACCTTGTAAGGCAGCACATCCAACAGTACTGACACAGAGGCTCAAAAAGCTCCTTGCAGATAGCATTCAGAATCAGATTCAGAACCCATGGAAGCACCAGGAATCAGAACAGAGGTTGACTCCTGCAAACAGCCTGCAGAAAATGAATACTCTTCCAGTTAGTTCACGGGGACAGCCCTAAGGAGGCTCCAAGGGCTGACAACAGACCTCTCAGGGTGCTCAAGGTAAACTCCCCCCCCCCTTTTTTTATTTATTGATTGATTTATTATGTAGGAAAGCACCTTTGAGCCAAAGGCTCTTTACAAAGGTTCCATGTCATAGCAATCACATATGTACAAATTCAAAATACAGAGGTTACATATAGACAATCAAATTTTCAGTTTACAGTAAAGCAATGTTACAACCAGCAAAAGTATTAAATGAGGAGCACAAAATACTGAGCAAAACATGCTAGAACAGGTTCAGCTGGGAAAGTTATGCAGTAGTATAACCATGACAAGGTCACTTGGCCCAGTTAAAAAAAATAAGGCAGTTAGCAGTGTACGATGTTTCAGGAAACACAGCGAGCATCAGAACTAAAATTAGGTAAGCTATGAAAACACTTCTCTAGGTTACCAGAACATGTTCAAGCATCAGTTCTATCGCCTGAAGTGTTAATAAGAATAGACAGCAGGGAGGCCCATGTTACCAGGGTGAGTACTGACAAGGCAGAGACCCTGAAGCCTATGGTGGGGGGAGTGACTTACCAGGGTGGGAGGGGGAGGTGAACAAAAGTAAAAATGAGAGAGAAGGATAACAAGAGAAAATTGAGGGAGATGGGAAAATGAGAAAATGGGGGAGAGGGCAGAGGAAGGGGGCAAAGAATGATTATGGACAGAGAGAGGTTGGGAGAGCATGGGGAAAGCTACGGGCAGAGAGGGGTGGGAGGAAGGGGGGACAAATGGAAGGAAACCGGAGAAGCATACAGAGGAGGGAGAGGAGAGGGATGAGGGAAATAGGAGTGTAACTGGGACACAGGGAGGGTGGAGGGAAGAAAGGGGATGAGAGGGAAGGAGGAGGAGGCCGGGGTAGAACAAAAAGTAGGAAGGGAGAGAAGCAAGATTAGAGGGAAAGTAGGGAAGACTGATGAGAGGAGCGTAATGGGGAATCAGGTCCCACAATCGCAGTTGCTGTTTGAGGCTAAGGCCATATGGAGTTTAGATTTAAAAGGTCCTAGTTTTACTTCTTCTGTAACGCTTATGTAAAGTGCATTGAGCCGTAGCGGTGCCCGGTACTCACAGGACCACGGACCTTGCGTGATTCGGTGGAAGGGGATGCTTAGGGTCGAACTGTTTACCCCCCTGATGCATCTTGTGGTGTTAGGCCAGTTAAGGAGGCTTTGCATTCCTGGAGTGGTAAGTCCAAGAGTAGATTTCTTGGTGAGAAGGCAAACTTGATACTGAATGCGGCAATCAATTTTGAGAGACACTGTCTGAAAGTATAGCTCACAGGTGTGGGTGAGACGGGGGTATGCCTAGGACTAGACAACATGCTTTAAGTGCTGTTCTGATACATTGAGAGGCAGCTCACAGACTGCTGGACCACAGTTGATCACTGAGAGCACTGAGCTATTTACTGAAATTTTTAGCGCTCCAGCAGTAAGACACTGACGATATCTGTACAGTAGTCCTAGTTTTGCATTGCATGACTTTGCAACTGAGTCAATATGTTGGCTGAATGATAGGGTGCTGTCTAGTTCACTCCCAGGTATTTAAACGTTTGGACCGTTTCAAGGGGAGAGTTCTGACTGTTAAGAATGTGAAGTTGGTGAGTACGGTGTTTGTTACGTGACGATGTGAATAACATGGTCTTGTTTTTTTTTTGTAATTAAGGAGTAATTTGGATTGAAGGAATCAATGCTCTACAGAGTAGAAATTAGCCTGCATTTGCTTTCCAAGTATAGTGGGATCAACATTGCATGAATATAGGACCACGTAATCTACGTAAAGCAGAATGTGGTCGTTTACAGACTGTGGGAGGATGTTTAGAAATAAACTGAACAGTAGGGGGCCAAGGGAACCCCTGTGATGACACTACAGTTTTTGGAGAGGTGTCTTGTATTTTCACTTTTTGGACCCTTACGGTGAGGTAGCTCCTGAACAGTTGGGGGTTGGAGGAAGCTAGGAGGCAGTATGCCGCTGAGGTCAGTAAATTCCTCATTGAAAACATTAGCTATGTGGCAGTGATCCTGCTTTGGACAGCTGTCAATGCTCCAAAAGGTGGGAAGAGTTTCATTGGATTTGCCAGATAGAGACTTAATGTTCTCCCAGAACTGACGGCTATCGCCCCAGTAGTTTGTCAGCTCACTCTTAAAGTGACTGTTTTTGGCCTTGCATATAGCCCAGGTGCACTTAGTATGGGCAGTTCAATTATTCTGGTAGCCTGCTGGAGTGCCAGAGTTTCTAGCTTTGCACCACAGGGTGTTTCTAATGTTTCATGAGGGCTAGTAGCTTCCTACAGGAAAACCAAAATCTGCAGAACCGAGGCTTTGGAAGGCCAGAATTATTTTTTCCAAGCCAAAAAGGTGGTCCCATATGTGAGCATAAGCTGCCAACATGGAATTCTTCCTGGTAGCCATCAGAGTGTCCACCACCTTCTCAAAAGACCCCTGTTTTCAGGAGTTTCCTCTGTTCAGGAGCCAGGTCGCAAGCTACTTGGCTCCCAGATTTGGATGCAGAATGGAGCCCTGAGAGAGAAGGTCCCCCTGAACCAGGAGGTAAAACAATGTGCTCTAAACTAGGTTCATTAAGTCTGAAGACCACGGTCTTCTGGGCCACTCCGGAGCTATTTGAAAAGGCTTCCTCTAATGCATTATTTTGTGCATGACCTTGGAAACGAGAGGCAGAGAAGGTGAGACATACACTCTGCTGTAATTCCACTCTCGTGACAGGGCTACCACTGCTTCCATCTGTCGATACCAGTAGCGAATGAAGAACCGTTGATCTTGGGCATTGTGGCTGGAGGTAAACAGAATGATCTGAGTAGGACTGAATCTTTAACACAGAAGGTCGAACACCTCCAAGTTCAACATCCACTCCACTGGATGGACATTTTCATGGCTTAGGAATGCACTGGAGTTTGAAAAAGAAGAGCAAGGCATACCACCCTCATTACAAGAGTGGTTATGTGTAGGTGCCATTTCTGCACTGACCAAGTCCCGTGAATGGAACTGTAGTAGTAGCTAAACAGGCTTAATTTGAGCATACAAATACATTATTAGGGTGATAAATACCCCGTTTACAAGGTGTTCCTTTAGATGTTTCAGAAATTAAAATTATGTATCTACCATAATTCTTAATCTTCTCTTGTATCGTCACCATTCATTATTGCTGGGTTGTGAGCCGGAGGCACGCACCTGCATGGGAGCTTTTTTTAGGGGAGGGGTGGTACCAATGGTGGCGCCCATGAGGCCAACGCACTGCGTGGCGCATGAGGGTAGCCCATTAGTGCTGTGGACTCCTCCTCCACCCTAGTTCTGTTCTGCCAGAGAGGATGAAAAAGAGGGCTAGAGAAATCCAAAGATGAGGCAAGAGAGCCGAGGGATAGGAAAAGAAAAGGATATAAACTGAAGAAGGAATAAGCTGGCCAGAGGGAGTGAGATTTTCCTAACTGGCCTTAGGGCCCCAGTCCCTGGGTGGCAGCACAGGAAAGAGAGACAGAGAGAGAGAGAGAGAGGAGAAAGATATAATACATATAGGGGAGAAGGGGAGCCCTCCGCCGAGCTAAGCCGGAAGACCACTGGCTTATTTTGAGCCTCAAAAACCTGAGAGGTATGAAGACGCAGGAATAAGGATCCAGTCAACCTCAGAGACCACTGGACATAGGTCCAGAAAAGAAAATTTGAGATGGCCTTGGATAAGATAAAGCATGGCAAAGTCTGACCCCCCCCCCCCCACACACACCTAAACCCACATTCGGGATGGAAGTCTTGGAGCACAGCCCTCTCTAGCTTAACACCTGAGGGCTTAGCCAAGTGGGGGAGGGACCGGACCCTTAAAGGATACCTAAACAAACAGTTTTTTAAAACTGCAAACTCCAAAATCTGGCTTCATGGTGAGGTAACGTAAAGGCTACTGTTTACATTCATGTAAACAACATAAATGCAGTTTCATAGCTTTTGAAAAATGTAAACATCAGCCTTTCACTTACAAAAAACACAGCCCTGCCTTCTCCCTAAGATGTCTGCCAAATGTGTTAACTGATGAGTCATGATGACATCATCTGAGCTAGAGCCAGATACCAATATAGATACCTATAAGCTAAGTAGTTATTCTTTCCCTCTTTGTTTTGAATTGTTTTACCAGAATGATCAATACCATGTGTTAACATGTGGATTATTTTGATCAGTACACATGTTAGGCTATGATTTTGTTCATTTTATTTACTTTAACTCGCTGAAAATGTTTTGCAATCTAGCTGACTTTCTCTTTGGCAAACTGCAGAACAGTACAACACTTCAAATACCTGATGATCTAGTCGTTATGTGATGCCCTGAATTGTGTTTTTGTTAACCAGGAGAAACACACTAAGCTGAAAGCTTGTTTACAGGACTGGTTGGCAGTACAAGGAAGTTAAATGACTTGCTCAGGGTGACACAGTGAAGTACCGGTCTGGTCCAATTCCAGAACTCATGTATTCTTCTTAATCCACAAAAAAAGTTTCTCTTGTATTCTTTTTCCAAGTGAACCCCCTGCACCTAGTCTGGCTTCTGTTGAACACCCCACCATCCATACCATGTCCTTAGTACTGCCTGGGGCTGTATGTGAGCTTGTGGTCTCATAAAGAGAATTATTACACCTCAAGACTGTAATTGTATACCTCAGAGAGTTGTGCATGCCTACACTGATACGAATCACCAGCTGGCACTGTTAATAAACACTTCCCAAATCACACTTATGTCCACTTTTTCAATGTTTGACTTCTGCTCCCACAGTAAACACTGAGTGGATCACCACCCTTCTGCACAGTGAAGGCAGTATGTACAGTTCCCCTGTTGTGTTTTTTGCCCTCCTCATTAACCAACAATTGGGTCTTTGTGGAGGGCCAAGCAATAAGCCTCAGGACTCACCAGAAAAAAGTACAGTTATGTAAGAACTTACCGTAACAGTAGATCTTCGAGAGAGGCTCTTGCAGTAGGTAATTATATATAGGACTGATGTCGGCCGGCGGCAGGATCCCACGGAAAAATTTCTAGCTAGCAGTCCCTGGCGAGGGACCGTCCTCACGTCAGGTGACCGGCGTCATATGACATCGGTATAAAGGGGCGGTCCCGGACGCCCACCTTCCAGTTCTTTCCCGCCACAGGCCGAAAGAGGCCGGACGAGAAAGGAGCGGATATTTCCCTCAATGGAAAAGGAGCTGAAAAAGCCTAGGGGGATGGAGGGTGGGAAGGTATTACCTACTGCAAGAGCCTCTCTCGAAGAGCTACTGTTACAGTAAGTTCTTACGTAACTGTACTATCTTACTTCGAGAGGGCTCTTGCAGTAGGTAATTACATATAGGACTGAATCTCAAGCAGTCTGGAACAAATAAAAGGCACCGGAAGGAGGAAACTACTCCAGAAAGTAGCACTAGCCTTACAAGCCTCAAGACAGGAGGCCTTGCAAAACAGCCAGCCCGAAGCCTGCTCTACGCCGAGAGGCAATGTCCAAACTGTAGTGTTTCATAAAGGTATGGACGGAAGTCCAGGTGGTGGCAGCGCATATGTCTGCCGCAGACACATTCTTGAAACAAGCTGCAGAGGCTGCTACTCCTCTTGTGGAGTGGCCTCTAACCTGACCCGGAAGGGTCTTGTTGTACTTGTCATAACAGAAAGTGATGCAATGAGCCAACCACTTTGACAGGCATTGCTTGGAAACAGCACTGCCTTCCCTTTTGTGAGCAAAAGAGATGAACAACTGATCAGTCTTTCTGAGATCCTTCGTCCTGTTGGTGTAGTATCTCAGAATCCGGTGAACATCCATGGTATGGAGTAAATATTCTCCTTGATTAGAGTACTGCGTAAAAAAGGCAGGTAGCTCTATGGACTGATTTAAGGTAGACTCTGCTACTACTTTAGGTAAAACCTTAGGATTCGTGTGAAGAGCAACTCGTTCTTTGTGAAAAATCAAATAGGGGATTTTACACATAAGGGCCTGGAGCTCGGAAATTCTTCGAGCCAAGTAATGGCCACCAAGAAGAGCTGCCTTCCATGAAAGAAATCAGATCTGCAGAAGCTGCAGGTTCGAAGGGAGGGAGCGTAAGTTTCTTGAGAACAAAATTCAAGTCCCAAGGGGGAGCAGGGGTACGGATGGGGGGGCCTTAGATGAAGGACCCCCTCTGAGAAAGGTCTTAGAGACCTCCAGTTGAGCAAAAGCTTTATCTGTGAAGGGAACATGGTAGGCTGAGATAGCTGCCATGTGAATCTTCAAGGAGGAATGACTGAGACCCAGGTCGAAGAGATGACGTAAGTACTCCAGCAGAAAAGCCATTGAACAGGAGAAAGGCTCCATGTTCTTGGAGGCTGCCCAAATAGAGAATCTCTTCCACTTCATGGCATAAGTGGATCTGGTGGAGGGTTTTCTAGCCTCCACTAAAATCTCCACCACTTTTGGAGAGACACCAAAACAGGATTGGGCTAGGTCTGCAGGAGCCATGCATGTAGTTGGAGGGATTTGAGGCCTGGGTGGACCAGGGTCCCCTGGTCCTGGGTCAACAAACCTCGAGATAGAGGGCGAGGAAGAGGAGGAACCTCTGAATATTGTTGTAGAAGAGAGAACCAGATTTGCCTGGGCCAGAAAGGAGCGATCAGAATCATTCTCGCTCCTTCTGTGGTTAGTTTCTGTAATACTCGGAATCAGAGGAATTGGGGGAAAAGCATAGACGAATCTGTCCTTCCAGTCTAGAGACAGAGCGTCGCTCCAGAAAGCGCCTCACTCTGGAACAAGCGAGCAAAAGGTGGGAAGTTTTGCATTTTGGGGAGAGGCAAACAGGTCTACCTGCGGAGTTCCCCATAGCTGAAAGATATCGTCTAGTACCCCTTGGTCCAATTCCCACTCATGTGCCAGAGCAGAGGAGCGGCTTAGCTTGTCTGCCAGAGTGTTGTCGACTCCTGGAACATGAATCGCCATGAGGTGAAGGTCGTGTTGAGTTGCCCAATCCCAAACCCTCACTGCTTCCCTGCATAGAGGGTAGGAGCGAGTTCCTCCCTGTTTGTTGATGTACCACACTACACACATGTTGGCCGTCTGGACGGCTAGGAGGCCAGGAAGAATGTATTAGTGAAGGGCTTGGAGAGCATATACCACAGCTCGAAGCTCAAGCACGCTGATGTGGAGAGCTTGTTCCCGTCTGGACCATAAGCCCTGGGTCCGATAAGGACCTAGATGGGCTCCCCAACCTTCGCCTGATGCGTCTGTAGTCAGAGTCTGGGAGCGGGGAGGATGAAAGAAGGGGACCCCGGAACAGGTTTTCTCTAACCATCCACCATTGCAAGTCTCGTACCATCGGAGATCAGATCAGAACTAATTGATCTAGGTCGTCCACAAGTTGATCCCACTGAGAGCGAAGAGTCCACTGAGAGATCCTCATGTGGAGTTGAGCTCGGGGGACCATCGGAATAGCAGCCGCCATGAGCCCCAGAAGACGGAGGACTGACCTCGCCAAGACCCTACTGCATTCTGATAGCAGGGAAATCTGGGTTTGAAGAGAGGCCGCCCTGTTCAGAGGCAGGAAGGTCTTGCTCACGGTCGTATCTAGGATAGCCCCAACGAACTTTAGCCTCTGGGAAGGGTCCAGATGAGACTTGGAATGGCTGATGGTAATACCCAGACAAGCAAAAACCTGCTGGGTGAGGGAGAGAAAACGCAGGAGTTCCTCCCTGGACGAGGCCGCCAGGAGCCAGTCATCCAGGTAAGGGAACACTTGTACTCCCATTGTACGCAGATGGGCCGCTACCACAGCCAGGCATTTGGTAAATACTCGGGGGGCCAAGGATAGACCAAAGGGGAGCACCTTGAATTGGTAGTGGTCCCCCTGAAATGCAAAACGAAGATACTTCCGGTGAGAAAGGCGAATGGGAATGTGCAGATAGGCATCCTGCATATCCAGTGCACAAAGCCATTGACCCGGCCGAAGGAGGGGCAGAAGGCTCTGCAGAGAGCATCCTGAACCTTTTTTATTCTACATAAAGATTCAGGGAACTGAGATCCAGAATGGGTCTGAGATCTCCCATCTTCTTTGGGACCAGGAAGAAATGGGAATAGTAACCCATCCCTTGAAGATGACAGGGGACGGGTTCTATCGCCTGCTTCATGAGAAGAGTCGAGATTTCTTCCCGGACCAAAGGAAGGTGTTCCCTTGAACAGGACGACTACAGAGGGGGGTGGTGGGGTGGTTTCTGAAGAAACTCTATGGAGTGTCCTTCCGCTATAAGCTGGAGCACCCAAGAATCTGTAGTTATCCTCTCCCATCCCGGCAGGTGGAGGGAAAACCTCCCTCCTACCGGTTCTTCGGGGGGTCCGGAGACGGTGGGAGAGGAAAGGAGTCAGGTGGTGTGGGGCAGCACCGCAGCTGAGGCACCCGCTGCTTTTTTGGGCAGAGGGGGCCTGGCAGCTGCGGGGGCCCGACGTTTAGTGGCCCGCCTTCCCTGGGGTTTCGCTTGTGGCTGACTCTGTCTGCGAAAGGGATGGCGCTGCTGGTGTTGGGGACGGTACATGGAATCCACTGATTTCAGAGCCGTCCCCTTCTCTTGCAAGTTGGTGATGATGTCTTTGACATCACCGGCGAAAAGCACCGACCCCCTGAAAGGTGCCTCCTGAATAGCGGATTGCACCTCTGGGACCAACCTGACACGCCGGAGCCAGGCATGATGCCGTAGACCACGACAGCGGAGCTCCACCCGGCAGTGTCCACTGCATCGTACGTCGCCCGCAAAATGTGGCAACTGGCCGAACGAGCAGAACGGATGAGGTTGGCTAACTCCTGTTTGACTTGAGAGTCAGGTAAGGAGTCCAGCTTGGATTCCGCCTGGGTAAGAAGCTGTCACGGGCAGATCCAGATGTTCAGCGAGTTTAAGCCGCTGAGGATCTGGTTCCAGAGAGTGCCACTGGTGGACTTCCTGGATTGTTCTAAGCAACTCCATGAAAGATGGATCCTCCGGAGGAGACTTTGGAGGGGTCCTCGGCCGGGGCTTAGACGGAGAGTAGGGCTCGTCATCTCTCTCGGAGCATCCCTCGGAAGAGTCAGAGGAATCCGAGAGGGAAGAAGAAGAGGAAGAGGAAGAATAAGACTCCCTTACGCGACCAGGGGGAGGAACGGGTTCTTTGGATGGTACCCGTAAACACGTGTCCTGCCCCTCTCTGGATCCAGAGGGAAGAGCCCTGGAGTCCGGAGGCGGTGAGGGAGTGTGCTGTCTTGGACGTACGGGGGCTGGTGGTGGCACTGTCGTCGTAAGGCGGCTCTCTACCTCCTTGGTGGGTTAAGCCTTGGCCTCGGCCCACCAAGAGGCCAGAGTCTCCTGCAGATCCACCGGCGGCCGTGGGGGCAGTGGAGCAGGAGGGGGAAGAGTGTACGGGTTGTACCCGTAAGGCGAGTATCCGAAACCCGGCTGCGGGAAACCCAGCGTTGGGTACTGCGGAATCGGAAGGACCGGCGTCTGGTACTGCGGCGCTGGATACTGCGGTCCCGGCTACGACAGCGTGGGATAAGACGGCGGGTACCCGGGAGCCGGGGGAGCTGCTGGAGCAGACGGCCCGGTCAGCAGCCTCACGGGCGGGTCCACATTAGGGGGCCTGGAGGGCACAATGGAAGGGGGATATCCCCTGCCGGCGTCGGAGGGACCAGCATCGGAGGTACCGGTGTCCGGGGGACCGACGTCAGATCCGGTTCCGTCGGAGGAGGGTCTGATGGAGGAGGAAGATCCCCCGCATCGCCCGGGGATGGTGGAGAGAAATCCCCGGGGTCAGGCTGGGGTGACTCAGGCTCCCCAGACAGCAGCGAAAGCTGCGGGGAACTGGGTAAGAAGGACGTGGAGGGTCCATCGTCAGTTCCGCCACCGGTGCATGTCGGATGAGCCGACGCGGCGGCTTAGGGCGAGTTCCGGGCGGCGCTGGAGGAGCCGGGCGTCTGGGAGCCTCTCGCCGGAGGCGGGCCGAGGGGAGGGACGGCCTGGTCGGGGGGGGGGGAGAGTGGTCGAGCATCGCCCCGAAGGGTTGGGCGTCTTATCAACCCTCTCCATGCGGACGTTGGAGGAGCCGACGTCTGACTTAGAGGAGTCGCCCACGCCAGTAGGCCTCAAGCCTGCGTCAACCGGGGCGGAGGCCTCCATTCGCCCGGAGTCGCCCGCAAGGCCCGAGCGCCAACCAGAAGGGTGGGCCGACGCCTCCACCAAACCCTTGGAGGCGGCCGTCGAACGGTCCCCCGAGGGTGACGTTACCTTGTCTGCGTCTCCAGTGGGAGACGCGGTAGAGGAGGACTTCTCCCAGTGCCTCTCCTTGTCCTTCTTTTTCCGATGTCCTTCGGGGGAAGTGGACGCCTGCCTCAACTTTTTCAACTCTTTATCCATAGAAGACATCTTTTTCTTGAGGAGATGGGCTTCCAGGGACTGTTGGCGCTGTTTTCGGGTAGCCGCGTTGAAGTTGAGGCAATGCTGGCACTTCTCGACTGGGTGATCGGGGCCTAGGCAGAAAAGGCACAGAGAATAGCCGTCCTTGTGTGGCAGCTGGGCGCCGCACGAGTCGCACTTGTTTTTGTGCTCGGAGGGTGTAGAGGACGACATACACCGACGATATACCTGACGATTGAAAAAAGAATAACTATTTTTCAGTAAAAACCGACGAAAGGCAGGGCTGATGAAGCATGAACTTTACCGCGAGGCGCTGCCAGTACCCAGCCAACGGGCGGAAAGAATGGAAGGCGGACGCCTGGGGACCGCTTCCCTTTATACCAACGTCGCATGACGCCGGTCACCTGACATGGAGGCGGTCAGCTGACCAGCATTTTTTCTTTCATACAGCCTGTGGGCCCTCACCCCCCCACACACATACACACAACTTTATGGCTAGCATTAAGGGGAGAAGGTTTCTTTGCTGCCTATTGTTTGTAGTGGGATTACTGTTGGGTTCACTCTCGCGGGGGGGTTGGGAGACTGTTCAGCTCCTTTTGACCTGAACCAAGGAAAAGTGATTAGTAGAGGGGAAGAAGGCGTTGGGAAGTTTCAGTAATGGGGGGAGGGCTGAACTGGGCCTCTGAAGTCAGGTACAATATGCACCTTTTCCTTGTGAGAGAAGCGAGGGCACCAGTTTGGTTCCTCCTTAATCTGCTGGCTGTGGTGGATGCTGAACAGGGGTTGTTACGTAAGGTGTTGAAGCTTGTTTTTCTGGCCTGGTCATACCATTGGACTTTGTTATGGGGATCATTACATATGAGTGTGGTGGGAAGGGGGGAGGGAGCTGGGTATGTGCGAGAAAAAAATGTGGATGCTTATATGGTACATGCCAGATTTAAAATGTATACTAGGAGGTTGTTTTATGATGGGGGATGATGTCAAATGCTTGTCCTGGAATATTAATGGCCTTAAATCCACTATAAAGCATAAAAGGGTCCTGTTTGAAGTACGTAGAGCTAAGGGTATGATTGTTCTTTTGCAGGAAGCTCATTTTTCACATGTTGAATCGCAGTGAACTGCAGCATTTATGGGTGGTACTTGGGTATCATCAACATTTTCTACTAAGGCTAGAGGAGCCTCTATTTGGATTCCGGCGGGTTCCCCTATACAGGTCTTAGACACACTGACTAACAGACCGATTTGGCCGATATGCACTGGCTAAAGTTTAAATCCCAGGTAGAGGTACAATGCTAATAGGGTCTGTGTATGCTCCTAATGTAGAGAACCCTGGATTTTTCCAAACGCTTACACTGGATATGTCCTGTTGGGAGGGCCCATGGCTATTGGGAGGTGACTATAACTGTGTCACTGACACAGTTTTAGATCGTTCGAATAAGGCCTATTTCCAAATCTCATAATGCAAAAGCTCTGGAGGTACTACAAGTTGATTTTGACTTGGTTGATGCGTGGTGGCATATGTATCCCTCAGGGCGAGAATATAGCTTTTATTCACATGCATATATTTCCTACGCTCATATAGATAGGATGTTGTTGTCAGGCATTCTGGTGGCCAGGCTGGGGGAAGTAGGGTATCAACCGATCATGATCTCAGACCATGAACTGCATTTTATTACTCTCCGGGGCACTGGTTCCTCAGTAGGCTCTAAAGCATGGATACTAGACCCTAGACTATTGAGAAATCAGGGTTACCGTACATACTTAGAAGCGAATCTGCAGGAGTTTTTGCACTTCAGCCGCAGAGGAGATGCCTCGCACTGTGCACGGTGGGAAGCTTTGAAAGCATATGTGAGAGGGCAGACTATTGCATTTGCATCACAAAAAAAGCGTATAGCCACTAGGGAATTGGAATTCCTTAGATCTAAAATTGGAGCCTGTGAGAGGGCACATATGCGTAATCCCACAGTTGCTTTATATGAGATTCTACAAAAATTAAAATGGAGGTATAACACGTTGTCCAGTGCACTGCTGCAGAGAGCCATCCTCCTTCCAAATGCAGGGCAATATTTTGGTGGGGATAGGGCAGGGAAATACTTAGCCTGGCAAATAAACAGAAGGAAATCTGCTAAATCAATAAACCAAATACAGAATGATCAAGGACAGAGTGTACGGGGGACAAGTGAAATAGGGGATCAATCAATCAATCAATCAAAATCTTTATTTATTCAGGCGAACATCATTGAGCATAGCTCATTTACAATATGGACCTGAGTGGTCATAACAATATAAGGTTACAGATTTTACACAAAAACATGGTACTGAATAAACACAAATACAATGATTTATGAATGAGACAGATATACAGATATTTACATATATACAAGGCAGAAATGACAATAAACCTAAATCATATTAAAAGGAGAGAGACAAACAGTATAGTAGGGATAAAGCTCGGATAGTTGGACTTGGGTGGGCATTTTTGTATGAAGTTGGTTGGAGAACAAGCTAGAAGAATAATAGAGAAATAGGGGGGAGCATAAAAAAAAAAATACCTTTGGGGCCTTTTATAAATCTCTGTATTCTTCTGAATGTAGTCCTTCTCAACAGGATTATGACAGCTTTTTTAATGGGATCCCTCTCAACAGGATTAGCGCAGCGGAGGCTGAGATCTGGATACACCCATATCTAAACAAGAAATCAGGGTAGCTTTAAAAATTTTAAAGAATGGGAAGGCACCTGGCCCTGATGGCCTGCCAACAGACTTTTACAAGACCTTCTGCTGGAAGCCTTATATGATGCCTTGACTGAGGGATTACAGGAGGGACGGCTGCACCCCTCCATATGGTCCGCTACCATGACTGTCTTACCCAAACCGGGTAAGGATCCAACTCTATGTTCCTCCTGTAGACCAATTTCCTTGTTAATAGTGGACTATAAGATATTGGCTAAGGCTCTCGCGACTAGGTTAGAAGCAGTGTTACCCGGAATCATACATCCGGATCAAACCAGATTTGTTAAGGGACGGCTGGGTACGCATAACATCAGGTGGACATTGAATATTATATTTCACTGGGCTAGAACTAAGAGATCTCATGGTGTCACAGTGGTCACATTAGACGCTGAGAAGGCTTTTGACCGTGTGGAGTGGTGGTACCTGTTTTATACCTTAGACAGGGTGGGAGTGGGACCCTCATTTTGTGCATGGGTGCGGGCAATATATCAAGGCCCTTTAGTTCAAGTTATGGTGGGTGGTGAGTTGACAGGTTCCTTTCAGCTTAGTTGGGGAACTCGCCAAGGATGCCCTTTGTCCCCCTTGCTGTATGTCATATCCCTGGAGCCACTGGGAGCTGCTCTTAGGGCATACAAAGGGATTAGAGGGTTTATCGGAGGGGGCAGGGAGCATAAAATTGCAATGTATGCACACGATCAATCGTTGTATTTGCAGAACCCTGCTGAAGACCTGCTTTAGTTCACAGGTTAATGAATGCCTTTGGCATCATATCAGGGCATAAGGTTAATTGGTCTAAGAGTGAACTATTACCAGTTGGCTTCAGGGATCGGGTGCAGCTCATTGCCCAACTAGGGGGTCTTCAGCTAGTTCAGAAAATAAAATACTGGGGGGGGGGTACTGATTTCTGCATCTCTTGGGGAGCTGTACAGAATAAATCTTAGGCCGATCCTGCAAGTGATAGCAGAGGACTGTGATAGGTGGGCTGCACTACCGACTTCGTTGCTGGGTAGGGTGGGGGTGGTTAAAATGTCCATTTTGCCCAGGTTGCTATATTTTTACTAAACCCTCCCCATTAAGATTCCCCAGCTACATTTTAAACAGGTGGATGTGATAATCCATAAATTTATTTGGCAGGGTGGACGAGCTAAGATACCAGTGCCACATTATACAGGCGACCTGGGGATGGGGAAGTGGGACAGCCCAATTTCAAAATGTATTACTTGGTGGCACAACTGTTTTTTATACCTACTGGGGGTGACATTTTGGAATGTCCATGGATTGGGTTAGAGGAGGATTTGTTGGAGGGGAACCTCCGTAGTGACACCCTAGTTGGCACCCTGAAAGACTCCGGATCACGCCGTCTTTGCAATCCCTTTACAGCTACCACTAAATCTATTTGGTTAAGCGCCCATAAAAAAGTGGGGTTTGTTGGGGGTAACTCTCCTAACCTTAGTATTCTTGGTTTTATGAAATCCACTAGTGGGTGCACGGCCAGAATGGTACAGAGACTATGGGCTTGGTGAAAAAAAGGGACTATTTGCAATCAGCTAATTGTATGAAGGGAGGTTTACTGAGGAGTTTTGAACAACTATGTGCCACATGGGACATACCAGCAGGAGACGTCTTCCTTTATCTAATAGTTCGACACCATTGTGGTATTGATATCGGGGGAGCTAATAAGTGGGCAGTCCCCTCCCCCTTTGAAGAAGAATTATTTCACCCACAACCAACTAGTAAGCCACTATCTGCCTACTATCGAGTACTCATGGGGGACTCCCCTATTTACCCAATTCCAGTAGGCACAAGTGGAGTGCAGACCTTTCCATTATTATAGATCGGAAAACCTGGGGTTTGGCCTGTTCCCACTTTCTGCACTGCTCGCACAGCAATAAGCTGCGGCAAATCCAACTCTACATCCTCCACGGGGCATATGTGATGCCCAGCTGGTTGCATGGTATGGATGATAATAGGCCATCCATCTGTCCGAAATGTGCGGCTGATGGGGCTGACTTCCTCCATTTGGCACTTACCTGCCCTAGAGTGGCACCATTCTGGCATTTTATTCACAACACTATGTCCCAGGTCATGGGTTACACCCCTTCTAAATCTCCCTTAGAGTTATTACTGAGGGCTGATCCTGTTCACTCAGACCAGAGGAGGTCAAACCCCCCACGGCCAATAGTCTTAATAAATGCTAGGAGAACAGTCGTACAATTGTGGATGTCCGCCTCACCCACAACTGTCGCAAGATGGACACAAAATGTAAAAAACTGTATGCAGCTGGAGAGGGCGCAGCTGGGTGCTTTGGGCAAAACACTACTCTTTTGGGAAACATGGGAACCCCGGTTGAGAGCCGTAGAAGTGGGTATAATCCCGGATTAATTTACTTGATTGCATCCCTAGAGACCCTTTAGAAATTTATACATTCATAAGTACAAGTTATAGTTAAAATCCAGCTGCCCCCTCACTTGGTGCTTAAGGTGAGTTTGTACAGAATAGCTACGACTCTATACTGACTGTAGGTCATTACATGCTGCTTTTGATATGCATCTATGCTTAATAACAACAATACCTGATTATATCTTCTCTACATGAAATAACTTGGCTGTACTGTGAGCTTTCCACATTCACAATAAAGAAATTTTACAAAAAACAAAACAAATAAAAACTCGATCAGGTTAGTCTGGCATGACCTCCCCTCTGTGAAGCCACACTGCCTCGGATCCTGCAGCCCACTGGCAACAAGGTATTCACTAATCCTTTCATTTAACAGCTATTCCATTACCTTACCCACCACTGATGTTAAATTGACAGGCTTGCAGTTTTCTGCCTCCTCCCTATTCCCACTCTTGTGTACAGGGACATCTGCCCTCCTCCAGTCCTCCGGCACCACCCCCGTTTCAAATGACTGGTTGAACAGGGATGACAGAGGTGCTGCCAGCTCCTCTTTAGAGTTCCATCAGTATCCTGGGATGCACCCTGTCTGGCCCATTACCTTGTCTACCTTTAGCATTATTAGCTCCCTAAGGACTCTTTCAACTGTAAAAGGACTTGTGTCCACCTTGCTGTCCCTAATGCCCCTGTCCTTTAACCTTGGCCCATCCCCTGCCCCCTCCTCTGTGAACAGTGAACAGAGGTATTTGTTCAGTATGTTCGCCTTTTGGTGGTCCTGCCTCTGCAATATCCCCTTTCTTCTTCCTTTAGCCTTACTATCCCTGCCTTTGTCTTTCTCTTTTCATTTATGTACCTAAAAATGTTTTATCCCCTCTTTTTACTGATTTGGTGACCTTTTCTCTGTTTGCGCCTTTGTGCTCCTAACTACCTTCCCTGCCGCCCTTTGTTTCTCCTGGTAAATTTCCATCCCCCTCCGCCCTTCCTTGGAGAACCATAGCAGTCTCTTTTTCCTTTTGCCCTCGCTAACCTGCCTGACAGATCTGTAGCCTTCTCAATGCCCTCCTTTATTTCTACCCACTGCTCCTCTACCCCCAGCATTTCCCTGAACCCTGCCAGTTTGCCCCTCAGGCATTCACCCATTTTTGTTGAAGTCGGCTCTCCTGAAATCCAGGACCCTTGTCCTTGTGTGATTTGATTCTGATCCAGTTTTTATCCCAAACCACACTGAACGGTGATCACTATTCCCCAGGTGATCCCCTACTGTGACTTCCATGACACTGTCCCTGTTTGACAGCACCAGATCCAGTAAGACCTCCTCCGGAGTGGGTTCCATAACCAGTTGCCTGAGGAATGTCCCCTGCAGGGAGCACAGGATGTTCCTAATCCTGGCTGAAGCTGCAGCGGGGAGGCTGCAATCCACGTCTGGTACATTAAAGTCCCCTACTAGCAATACCTCTCACTTGTGAGACATTTTTTTTGATTGCTAGCAACATATTTATTTAGTTAGTTTTTGTTGATCGGAAGTGCACTAGACAAACTCTGCCTATTTTCAGGGACGACCCGGGGCAGGGGGATACAGATGAATGCCAACAGATCCTGAACCAGATTAAGCAGTTGGTGGTATTTTTAGTGAATGGGGTGAAATTTGGCCAGGGCACCGGGGAAATTCCCCTACTCGCCAGTAGGGGAACCGTTGTCATCCTGGTCACTGACCAAGATGGTTGCCTTGGAGGAGATGGAGGAACAGATGGATGCTGAAGAGGCTGGGGAACAGGTCTCAACCCCTGCCTCAAATCTGACTGAGACCGAGAGAAAACAGGAGAAAACTCAGAGAAATAAGGAAGGACAAGAACAAGCATTAAATGGTAATGCAGCATCCTTTAAACCCATGTCTCAAACTATAGCACAGAACACAACAGATGTTATGGAGATTGTACAGATTGCTACAATGTCCGCGCTACAAATATAAAAACTAATGAAGGAGGGAGGAAGAACGTTTTGCTAAGAAGCAGTTCGCCCTACAACAAGAGTTGTTGTTAGCACAAAAAATGGAGCATTTGAGACAAACTTCTGCAGGTCAGTCGACATCTGTGTTTCTGTAAATGCATCATCTCAGGAGACAAGCGGTACAGCTAAAACAGCTGTTCCCTCAGCAGTGTCTGATGCTGTCGGTGGAGTCAGTGAAAGCTGGTGAAATACTAAAGCTATGAATCATGAGACAGAGGGAGTGCCGGGAATGGCAAGCACAGACCGCGGGTCTGGCCTAAGACGCCCCTCAGCTACCATGGATGCAACAAACTCCTGGACTATAAACAAAGGCCTGGAAGGAGCGGGCTGGGTTCATTCTGAATCGGGACACTGGGTGTCTGGCCCGACGCCCATTACGGTTGCCTCAGGATCTTCAGCGCAGGTAAACACATATATCTTTCTTGAACAGATAGTGAATGGGGATAACGTAAAAAAACTTATCGAACTCTTCTCTAACATTACCAGAGGAACTGCAGTTAACTAATAATCCAGTGTTACAAGTAACTACTGATGTTCCTTCTGTACCTGACACTGCTCATTTGTCTACAGTAACGGCTGCACCAGAGGGGCCCCCAGAAGCACCACTTCAACAGATTAACAGAACTTCCTCTTGACCGTTTGCTTCTCTTTTTCAACAACCCATATTTCCAGCGCAACGGCATAATGCCGTAAGACTATTGTATAAAAGTGGCATGGACTCATTATCAGACCAAGTATTTTAGCTAGATCTTTGTTAAGAGAGTCAATGAGGTTTTTTGCAAACGAAATCCATGCACTTATCCATGTTTCAGGTGAGACGACATTTGATGTTAGTTTTAAATTGAACACAGCTTTACAGAGGTTTTGGTCAAAATACCAAGTGTTGTAGCATATCCCGTTATGGGCACATTTGATGTGATATCTCTAACAAAGCCTGCTTATAAAACCATCACAGTTTTGTTCCGGAATGAAGGGATAAGCGTCACAGACCTGACATACTGGCTTAAGCAGAAGTGTTCAGTGTTAGAAGCCCCAGAAGCTATTTTCAATTCTCAGCACATATGGACGGGGTTGGGGGGGTGGAAGGTGAAAGTTATGTTACATTCCATGGATGCTGGTCTAAGCCATCATCCCAACTGTTTTTTTTATAGGCAGGGACAGGGGAGTGCTCTTTTATGCAGGCCAGTCCAAAGCCTGCTACAAATGTGGTTCTACCTCTCACCTTAGTAGTGTATGTGACCAGGTGAAATGCACACTATTGGGAACTGCCTTAATGAACTGAAACGTAACCTATGCGATTCCTGAGGCCATACTTATCAGAGCTGTTCATGGGCAGCCCACAGTAAAACTGACTCCACTGATGGGGAAGAGCAACGTTTATTGATTGCCATTGCTCAGAGGGAATCCCCACCCCGGCATGTCAAGGCCCAAACCCCAAAGTCCAGACCTCCCAGAGCCCCCCACACAGGAAGCTGTGGTTACTCCCCATACCAAACCAGAATAACAAAGGCAATAAGGCCCCCATAGAAGTGGTCGCACCAGATGGTCTTTGTCCTCAGAACAACCTGCCTCATGGGTTTCTAGAACCTCGGAACTCTCACTGCACAATAAATACGAGGCTTTTCAAGTTACCTCAGAAATCTCATATGCAGATTCAGAAGACTCTTCTCTTTGGTCTTCACAAGTTGACCCTCAATCTGAATCTGAAGCAGGGTTTTATTTAACTCTAAAAATTGATTAGCGTTTTGCTCATGAAAGTGCTAAAACTTTGTGAAAATTAATAGCTCTTGCCTCACTGTGTTTATCAAACACAGCACTTCTAGAAAATCTATATAAATACTTTCTGTACAGTTAGTATCGTCCCAAGGAAAAAACTGCTAATCAATTATTTAAAACCCTGTGAAGTACAGCAAAAGAAACCAAAGGGGAAGCAAAGGAAGTTAAAAAGGACTAAAAAGAACCCCCCACAAAAGTTTTTTTCTCTGATTCTTTGGAGTATTTTTAAACACACTACCGAACTACTCGAATGTCATCTACTTCTTTAGCTATTGGCTCTATTAATGCGCAGAGTATGAAGAGCAGTAGGAAAAGAAGCATAGTACTGTCTTATTTACTATCAAGCCACTTTGATATTCTATTTTTACAGGATACAAGGCTCCACACCACTACTGAAATTGGAACAACTGTTAAATGATGGCATATTGGTCCCTCTTACTGGTCTACTGGCGCAGATACTTGTTCAGGCGTAGGGTTTCTCTTTAAATCCAACATTCAAGTGCAATTGATAAAGCTGACAGATTTAGTTCCAGGTAGAGTGTTAATTCTTGAAACAAGAATTTCAGGGCAATATTATAGATTCATTAATGTGTATGCTCCACAAACCAAATCGGACAGGACTGCACTTTTTAAAAAACATGCAGACATATTTAGTGTCCACCCAGGCAGTCATATTGGGAGGAGACTAATTGTGGGCTGGATAAACACGATAGGGCCAAAAATACCATAACAACAAAAATCTTTTGTGATATGTCAACTCTAAAAAACATTATTACTACTTCTAATTTAAGAGATGCATACATGTCCTTCCATAATAAAGTACACTCAACCTTTCAAAAAGGGCAACTAGCCACCAGAATAGACTTCTCTTTTATCTCAGCTAATTTATCTATTTTATCTGTTCAAATATTAGAAGTAGAATTCTCGGACCACAAAATGCTTGATTTACAGCTTGGGCCCCCACAAAAAATGTTTCAAAGACCTGGCATCTGGAAATTTAACTTCTCCCGGTTGGTAAATATGGAAATGTCCCAAAATATCCATTACTTTACTTCCATGAAGAAATCCGTTCTAGACATGCATGACAACCCTGCCCTCTGGTGGGAAGACACGAAAAGTGCACTCAGATGGTTTTTAAAATCAGAAAGTAAACAAATAGTGAATGCTGGCTGAGCAATCGTGCTGAACCAGTGTGTTCAGCCACAGAGGGGTTTATGATTCCATGCGACCTCCAGAGCGAAGCTCAAGAGGTCCAATGGAATCATAAACCCAGAGGTGGCTGAAAACACACTGGTTTAGCGAGATTGAGAAGCCAGTATTTTTTATAGTGTATGGTACGATTTTTAACGAGAACCACATACTGTATGATTCGCGGTGGTTCCTTGTGCCGTGCAGCTTACATTTCAAGATCGAGTCTCTCATTCCAAATGAATGGAACGCTGATCTGCACGTACAGTCAGTACAGCGTTCCATTCATTTTTGACTCTGTCGATGAACAGCGTTTCGGTATGGTTGGATTTTTAATGAGAACAACGTTCCACCATACACTATAACAGGGATACAGTATATACAAAATACCTGCAACAGAGACAGCAACTCCAAAAGCAAATCCTTGGCCAGAAGCACAAAGCATGATTTTTCAGCCCAAATCAAGCTTTTTGAAGCAAGAAATGCAGACTTTTCACTTAAAAAAAAAAACAAGAAAGTCTACAATACCAGCAGAACTTTAATGTACAGGTAAAAGCAGAAAGTATATGTCCTTACATACATATGAAGGCAAGAACAAAAACAGACAGACCATCTTATGGATTCAGCTGGCAACCTTTTTTCAGATGAAGAGGATTTATAGAGACTAGCTGCACACAACATGCAACAAAACTGTTTTCTTAGACGCATCCTTTGATAGGTAAAGTACAGGAGTTTTTAAATTCAGCCCTTACACCGGTATACCCCATATTTGTATTGGAGGACCTCACCAGAGATATCACAGCCGTAGAAACAAAAATTGCAATTCCAAGATTACGTAAGCAATAGTATCCAACAGGGTGGGCATTGTGGGAAATACCAGACCGCAGGGGCGTAATGGGGCCCAGGCGGAGGCCTTATAGCCCTGGAAGATCCGCATTTCCCAGCAATGCCCACCCTGAGGGTATTATTGCCCTTAGAAAATGGCCACTGGAAAAGAAAAAAAAATGTAATAAAATAATTACATAAACTTGTTTAAAACATTTTAGTAATAAAACAGTTCCTCCGCCTGCATGACAATGCTTTTTTTTTTTTTGTGAGGTACCTACCCCCCCCCCATTTGTCTGTGGTAGGAGAGAAGAAACACAAGGGCAAAGGACGTTACTCATCTCTGGCGCTCGTTTCTCTGTGGTAAAGCAGAAACTGCAATATCTCCAGCACTGCTACTGTGCATGAGAACACCGGTATTTTCTTCATTTTTCGTACTGCAGATGGACGTCTGTGTGCGGTATGAAAATCAAGGAAATACCGCTGTTCTCGTGCTCAGTGGTTGTTTCGGTGATAACACTCTTTGTATGTCAATACAGTCAGCAGTTTTTACGATCGGACTGAAGCACATAGTATGCCGTGCCATTTAATGGCAAAACAGTTATTTATTTATTTATTTTTTTATCTGGGTCGTGGGAGGAGAGCGGCCGTCAACGCTGAAGGCAGTAGTGTTGGGGGCAGCTGTGCTTCTTGCTAAGCGAGAGAAAAAACATTGCAGGTTTTTCAAATTTTCTAGGGTGCTTTCAGCCAATTAGAAAGCAGGCTGGGCACCTCTGGAAAATGCTACACTTTAAAGTGGCACTTGGACTAGCACTTATTTTCAGCTGGGCATCTATTGAAAAATAAATGCCCAGCTTGGAGCCTGTCTGAGCCAATCAGCTTTTACAATTGATTCTTGCCATTTTCTAAATAACAATATAGCACCTGGGCCAGATGGCTTAACTTCAGAGTTGTATAAAATGTTAGGAACCTCCATTTCAAAAGAGTTAGCTGCTGCTTTTACACATATGCTAAGGCAGGATGCCATTCTTTTAGAGATGGCAAATGGACTGTTAATTTTTTTTATATAAAAAAGGGAATAGAACTGATCTGTCAAGCTGGAGACTCATCAGTCTCCTTAACACTGATTTCAAAATGTTATCCAAAATCCTGCATACCAGGTTATTACAAGCTGCTGTTTACCTTATTTCACCCTAACAATCCTGTTCCATTCCAGAACGCAAGATGAGTGACCATCTTCAATTATTAAGAGAATTAATAGAGAGGGACAACAGTACAAGAATAGAAGGCTTTCTTCTTTCACTAGACCAAAAGCATGCGTTTGATACAGTAGAACACCAGTACTTATGGGACGTGCTTGCTTATTATGGGATATCAGCCCCCTTTATACGATGGCTCAAAGTTTTATACAATATGGCAACAGTCGCACCAAATATAAACAGATGGTTGGGCCCCATGATCTGTATAAAAAGAGGAGTAAGGCAGGGCTGCCCACCGAGCCCCTTGCTATATGTTTTCAGTGCTGACCCCCTCCTTAGAGTGCTTAACTCTACCCCACTACTTACACATACAGCAATAGATACCTATACTTTGCCACACACAGCACTAGAATATGCAGACGATATTACCATCTTGACAAAAACTAAGGTCTCTGAAGAGCAGGTGATGGAGATATGTCATAGGTTTGGGGCACTGTCAGGAATCACTTTAAACCTAGAGAAGAGTATAGGGAGAAAGGTAGGTCAGCTTCTCCTGTGCCATCCTTAGCTGGTATTACCTTCACCCAAGAACCCATAAAAATATTAGGGATCCTTTTTGGACCTGGACAGCTGGATATTATTAATTGGGAGCCTAAAATCCGCCAAGCACAAGGCATGGTACAAAACTGGAATAAGTGGCAGATAAGTAAGAAAAAGAGGGTAAATTTGGTGAAAACATGTTTACTCCCTATCTTTTTACACATTAGCATTTTATCCCCCGTATGGGAAGTAGATTAAATCAACTGAAAAGAAACATATTATACCTTCCTAAGGAGAAAGGAGGCGTAGGGATGGCAAATCCCATAGTTATGTTCTACTGCATATTTATTACAGCAAATTTGAGACTATTATTAACACAGGTTACTTCAACCTGGAAAACTTTATATAATATCTCTTGTAGTACATGGTTCACACAATGGTCCACGGCTTCCTTAAGGCAGATAAAGCACACAAACATAAGTCCACCATATGTGCGAGACATTTTTGTTAAAATTAACAGTTGGCGAATCACGACTACTATGGTCCTGAATCTGCATAGGAAGTTCCTTTATAAGCGAATTATGCAGGAAAAGTTTTATGAGCAGGTTACCTTTCCCAGTTGCCCAGAAGCTTTGCTCCCAACATTATTGGATTATATAAATAACCCGACAATACTGGAAAAAATGTGACATATACACTGGCTATGCTGTCACAACAGACTTAATGTAAAAGCTAACCAGAAACAAACAGATACCAGAAAGACTGTGCTCTAGGCACCAATGTTCACAACCGTTAGAAACTATCTTTCATTTGTTTTTTTCATGTTCATATATCTCATCATTTGGGATTTTATTAGCACAAAAATGGAATATGCCTCACTTCCAGAATGTACATTTGGACACAATACTGTATGTTCCCTTTGATAAAGCCTGGGGAGTTTAGAAAATATCTACTTTGCAAGTAATCTTCACAGTAGTGAATTGGTATATTTGGAACTCACGTTGTTGGTTTACACTACAGCAGAAAAATGTAACTCTTATAGAGCTAATAGAAAAAATTACCTGGGAGTTGAAATTAATTTATCGTAAAGAACTAAAAGAAAGAGTATGAACTAGAGTTATTCAATCTTGGAGAAATCTCCCTTGGGTCACAGACTCGGATGCACCCATTGCTTAAGAATATAATAGTTTGCTTGTATGTTTTTTTTTTTTTTCTTTCTTCTTCTTAACTATTGTATTGTACATAGACTGGTAAAGGGGGTTTCACCAGGGAAAGGGAACATGTAAGCATTAATCACCGACAGAGGAGGGCCTACGTAAGCATTAATCACCGACAGAGAGCTCTACGTGGATTAATGCCCTGCTTCAGGGGTTTGGCGCGAGGCGGGAGGCAGGGGCCACCCAGCGGGCATTAATCCACAGTAGAGCCCGACGCTGGAGGCGACTAATGCGCTTGTAACATGGCAAGTGCAGCGCAAATATTCTCCGACTACTGGTTCAGTTCTTAATACGCAGCGCTTCCCGACAGTGGTAATGTTCGCTGGTTAAGTATGCAATATTTGCTGCCTTTCAACTAAGTCTGCTGCTGTGAGAACGTGCGCTGTCACGGTGCACGCTAGACATTCTTTTATATAGTGTTCGGTATTTGTAAGTCGAGACCACGAGAAGATTAGTGTGCGACACACAGAACAGAACTCTAATTTCCTGATTCCTACCAGCCGTTTGTATGCTCTCTTGTTCGATCTTATTTGCCGATCACAGAACACAGGAGTGCACTGTGGGAAAAATATATTCTGATACTGCAACATCTTGCCAGACTGTTGATGGCTATATTTGTGTTACCTCGCTTGTCCGCTACGATACCTGCTTGCTACATATGTATTTGCATTGCTAGCCCACTTGCACGACTGCTGTACTGTCTCAACCGTCGAACAAGTCCGTGGGTGCCTCCGGCCGATTGTCCCAGTGATCAGGTGGGTGTTTCATCACCATACCAATCTGGTCGGTCAGGCACACAGCTACTGTTCATGTGTGTCAGTCCCCCGCGTCGCACTCCCGATTCTTTCAATGACTTCCCTGGCCGCGATGTCATGGTGGCTTCTCCCGGTACTGCACCAGCGGGCTCTAATGCTTCCATACTTCTTCGGTCTCAACCCTATTTTTTTTTTTTTTTGATTCTTTATGCCCCACCCTACGTCCGCCTTCTGCTCCAGTCACGGACCCTGGAGCCCCGACCACCTGACATCACCGAATCCCCCTGGTCATCTCTGGCTTACCCCAGAGGCGGGGCATGATGCGACCCCGGTATCAGCCACGGAACTGCTTATGACTGGTTAGGGGAACGCCCGTGGCCAATCAGGGCAATCCTGGGCAGAGCGTCATTTAGGCGCTAGGCAGGATTTTATCCCCCTATACTTCCCTCCCTCGAGGGGGGGGCGTGCAATGGCGTAGCGTCCTCCCGCCTACCTACGCCCCTCTCGCCACAGGCCGGTGGCGTGAGATCTCCCAGCCTCCGCTAAGTCCTCATCGCTCCGGATACTGTCGAGACCCTCCCCGAAGGAGAGCTGCCTGCAGGCTCAATCCTTCCCCCGATCGACCCTCCGGCGGCCGGGTCCGTTCGAACCGGGTTTCCAGCGTCGCAAGCGGAAATCCAACCGCTGCGCCAGCGGGCCGGCCGTCTCAACCCTCTTTAATCCCGTCCCAGTGCTGCACCGTGTGGCTGTTTGTGGTAGGGTGCCTGCAGGCTCGCTCTTTCTTAGCGCAACAGACTCTGGCCACTGCAGGTACTACACAAGCAGACTCTAATCGTCTACTAATACTCTGGACACTGTAGATTCTATACAAGTGGGCTCTACGCTGGCTTAATCACTGCTCGTTTTCCGTCACATGATGCGTCTGTACCAATCTCCTTCCTCGATTTCAGCATCATTTACTGTGCCATGTTACAAGTTGTGATAAGGTGCATCTAGTTTCACTGATATTTTTTTTTGTGTTTCTTTTTCTTTCCCTTGGTGTTCATTAATGACTTATGTATCTATGTATTTATATATATTGTGTTTTTCTTTGTTGTTTCTGTATGATTTCTCAATAAAACTAAATACCCCTACTCTTTTCAATCTCCTGCACCACAAGTTAAGGATCCAGAAGAAGAAACCAGCCTAAAACTTCTGTGGGTAAACCGGAGGTTTCTGGGGAGCTCTGCTGGAAGACTGACAAGGTTCAGTTGCTGCATGGAACGCTAGAGTGAGGAGCTGGAGGCTGAGGAGCTGGTCTCCTCCTCGGCTTTTCATGAAGCCAGAGACCAGGAGAATGGAGCAGACGAAGGAGCAAGATGTGTCGACAGAAAAACGGAGTGAATCCAAGGAGAAAGGACAACCAGAGCGGCAAGAAAATGTGAAAGAAAAGGGCAAAATTGCAGCTTCTTCCGTGGAGATCGAGGAAGACGATAAATTAAAAAATATTAATCTTGCTAAGCTGTCACAAAATAAAGAGAAAAATGTGAGCAAAGGAAGTAATAGTAGCAGAAATAAGTTCATGAAGTCGGATGACAGGAGTGAGGAGGCTTGTCAAGATCAAAGGCAGTAGGATGACGTGGCAGTTTCAGACCTGTCGGATGAAACTGACGAGGAGCCTTCTGTAAGTGAAAGCAAGCAGACCCTGAAAGGAAAAACCACTGGGAGTTGGAAACGGCTTGGTTTAAGAAGGGTCAGAGAAAAAAGACTAAGCATTAAGAATAAAGCAAATGAGAGTAGTAAAGCAAATGTTCCCAGGAAAAAGGCCTCAAAGGAAAAACGCATTTCGAGTGAATGGGGGAAAAGAAAAAAAAAAAGAGTAATAGTGCTGGAGATGAGACAACTGAATTTCCTGATACCCCTGAGTGAATTGCAGAGGCCCTCATAGGTGCGGGCTGGAAAAAGACCCCTGATGGGAAGGGATGGGATCCGAACAGAGGGCCACCACTAAACAATAATGAGCAGGCTGAGGAAAAAAGCAGAAAGGGAGGGAAAAGAATAACATGTGGGTGAAAAGCAGGCTTTAGAAAGAGAAAATACTGACAGGAAAACGGATGATGAAGTTGCAAAGGGGGAGACCCCAAATACAATACAAACAGAACTTGAGACCTCAATGGAAATAGAAGATAAAACTATACAAGCAGAAAAGGAACACAGTGATCATGAAAACTCAAAAAAAGATAATGTTTCAGGGGAAAATTAAGAGAAAGATTATTTCCTGAAGGAATGAGCCTGCAAAAAGGAGAAATGTAGTACGTTTAAAGTTTTAAGGGGGTGGCTGCTGATGTACTGGACAGACTGTTTGTAGGAAGACAACTAATTAAGAACAGCATAAGATTTTATGACTATGAGATTTATGCTTTAATACACATACCAGGAGACGTCATGTATGATATCAGTTTTAAACACCCCACAGGCCTAGAGAGGTTTTGGAAATTATTTCATCAATTAAAGAACACCTCACTGTGGAAAAACTCTGTGGCAATACCACTGACTAAACCTGCTTTTAAAATAGTAACTGTCTTATTCAGGAATGAGGGGGTAAATGTTGCCGATATCTCCTTTTGGCTAAGGCAAAAATGCGACTTGAAAGGGCTCCCCAAGCCAATACTGGACAAGGAGAACCTGTGGATCGGAGGATGGAGATTCAAGGTGGTTCTGAGACAGCATGATGGGGATTTTTTTTACACCTCCCGAATTGCTTCTTCTTAGGGAGGGATAGAGGGGTCCTATTTTATGCGGGCCAGCCAAGGGCATGTTACTGCTGTGGGGACAGAAGACACTTAAGGAATGCCTGCAAGAAGATATAATGTGGGTTATAAGGACAGTTAGGCCATTATGGAGCAGCATTCAAAGACGAGATGCAGCCTTCGTGAAGCGTCTGTAGACTCCTTTAAAAACTAGCCCTGGGCGACCCACAACAGTCTAGACCCTGGAGAACAAGGAGAGCTAGATGTGTATTTGGCATTAGCAAAGAAAAAAAAAGCAAAACAAGAAAAATTGGTAGCAGAAGCCCAGAAAAGAGATGAAGAGGAAAAAGAAATAGAAAAGGGAGACACCAACCCAAAACCCTCTACATCTAACCCAAAGCCAGAACAGGCAGAAAAAAAGAGAGACTGTAGCTGAAATAAGTAAGGAATGAACCGAAAAAGAAGGTCCAGACATGGGGGGGAAAAACAGGAAGAGTTCACAATGGTGACAAGGTCCAGGAATAAAGGGCCACAGAGCATAGGGGAAAAAATGGATGTGCAGGAGAAAGGACCTGTGACTTTAAAAAATAAATTTGAAATACTCCAAGGGAAGGGCGGAGGCAGGAGTGGAAGATGAATGGAACACCTCCTTTTTAGAATGGGGGAAGGGGGAGGAAGGAGGAGGAGATATGTCAGAATGTGACTCTACTGATACTCAAGCGTCTAAGAAAAGGAAAAAAGACAAAGTAGGATAGTGGGTTGTGAAAATATTGGACCTATGGCACAATTACATTGCATTACATGTAATGTAAACAGCATAAGAAATAAAAGTAGGAGGTGTGCTACTTTTGAGATATTAGGAGGCTTAAAAGGAGATGTAATATTCCTGCAGGATACTCGCTTATATACCGTAAATGAACTGAATAATGCTCAGAAAGATTGGAGATTGGGTCCTTCAGTCTGGTGGTTAGGTGCAGAAAGCTGTTCCAGTTTGGGAATTGCGTTTTGTATGCAAGAGGTACAAATTTTAAAAATGACTGATATAGCCTCTGGGAGGGCAATGGTAGACGCAGTAGCTAAAGGAAAAGAAATATGACTAATAAAAATATATGATCCTCAAACAAAAGGAGAAAGAATTTCACTTATGGGATTAATACAGCCCTTTTTACATATGGCCAAAATTACCCTATGGGGGACTTTAATTGTGGAATCTCTAGCCAAGACTGGGGAAGGAAAACAAAAAAAAGTATTTTGTGATTCAACATGTTTAAAGAATATTCTTAACAGAACAAGAATGGAAGATATTTATAAAATCTCAGGGAAGAAAGTAGAGCACACCTTTTTTAAAGGTTGACTATCCTTTAGGATAGATTTCTGGTTTACACCCCAAAATATGGCAATAACTAACGCATACATAACACCAGTAGAAACAACAGACCATATAGCGGTAAGTGTAAAAATCAACACAAAACAGACAATGACATGTGGAAAGGGATACTGGAAAATTAATTTAGAGCTGTTAGACAATAAAGAAGTGCAAAATGAACGGCAAGATATGCTTGTGGCAAGAGGGACGGTTTTAGGTTTATATGAAAATTTAATGAGGTGGTGGGATGATACTAAATATGACGTTAAAGACATTATGATAAAAATAGCACAGAGAAAAGAAAAGGTCAAAATACCATAAACATTCAGGGCTTAGAGCTATATTATATAAAGAAATGATGGAACAGCATATGGATGGGAAGAAAAATATGGGAAAAATAGAGGAAATAAAGAAATTGATGTGGGACTACCAGTATAATTGGACAAAATCTCTCCTAATGGAACAAAAATGTGGCACCCAAAGGACTAAGGCTAAAACCAACCCCTTGAATGATGATAATAAATGAGAGGATAAGGAAGAAGGTAATATATGAATTGCCAGATAAGGATGGGAAACAAAACATCCAATATAAGGCAGATGTTGGTGATAGCACAAGAATACTTAAAACAGAAATTCCATGCCCCCAAGAAGAAGAAGAATCTGAAACCTTTTCAGAAAAACTAAACGTCCCCAAAATCTTGAGCACTGATAGGCAACTATTGAAAGAACCAATAACAGAAAATGAAGAGAAAGAAACTATTAGATCTCTGACAAATTATACAGACCCAGGTTTGAATGGAATTCCAAATGATTTTTACAAAAAAATTGAAAGCATAATGGCCCCAATACGAGCACTAATATATAATGATATCCAAGGTACAGGAGAAATATCAAAAACGATAAAGCAAGGTGTTACGGTGTTCATTTACAAAAAGGGGGAAGGTCTGAAATTGGCAATTGGAGGCCTATTACTTTATTAATGACTGATTATAAAATACTAGCTAAAATTATAGATAGGAGAACAACAGAGTGTGTGCCAGGGTTAATAATGGAAACACAGACATGTGCAGTGCCGGGGAGAAATATAAGACAGAATTCGATTTTTGTGAGAGAAATAATAAAGGGGGACAACGGTGAACTGGAAGGATATTTGTATGCCTTAGATCAAAAAACTGCTTTTGATTCTATCCAGCATGATTACATATGGGATATACTGGAGAAATACAACTTTCCAAAAGACATAGTTAACAAAAGCATTGTACAATGAAGCTCAAACTTGTCCAGTGTTGAATGGGCACCTAGGTATGCCTATGTATCTGCAAAATGGAGTAAGACAGGGCTGCCCGTTAAGCCCCTGCTATATGTAATGTGCTTAGACCTCCTATTAAGGCTAACAGAAAAGGATCAGCATATACCTGAAATACAATGGGAGAATAAAAAAAATTCCCAAAATGTGTGCATATGCGGATGACTGTGTAATTTTGGTAGAAAACCAGGTGGTAGGGAAGAAAGCAATTCAGAAGACAGACCGTCAAAAACTATACACAGGTATTGAAATAAACAAAGAAAAACTGAGATTTTTCCATTGGGGAAGTGAGGAATTAGTATATTAGTTTAGTAGAGGATAAGATACAGTAGAAATATTATGCATACTTTTTGGTAGAAAAGACCCTATGAGTGATAACCGGGGAAAGAAGCTTCAAATAGCAGTGGGAAAAGTAAATAGGTGGAAAGGTTGGAATATGACAAGGGAAAAGAGAATCTTCATGTTAAAAACTTTTTAATACCTGTATTTCTGCACATTGCATATGTTTTCCCAGTACCATGGACCATGCAAACCAAGTTATTAAGTTTATGCTTTACTTTACTGTGGGGTAATAGGTTAAATCCTATCAAAAAGGAACACACTCATAGACCAGTAAAAAAAGGAGGGTTAAGCATGTTACACCCGGTTGTGTTTTTTTGTCTAATATTCATGTATGCGAATGTGAGACCAATATTGCAAGCAGAACATAATATATGGTACATTTTAGCAGGAAAATAGGAAGACATTTTGATGTGTAATTGGGGGGGGGGGGGAGAATGTGTGCAAACAAACATGCCAAACTATATGAATGAGTGCAGGAAATCTCTGACGCAGTGGGAAATATCTAAGGATGAAATACAGATAAAAAAGGCAAGTGTATAATAAAATTATATGAAACAAAAATATTATGAAGAGCCTGTGTTTAAGGTAGAAAAGGATGTAAATGTAAATGTATTACTAGCATCAATGTAGAAAGGCAGGATACCAAAAAAGATGAAAGAAGTTGTGTGGATGTATAGTGACGGGAAAATAAATGTCCAAGGAGAATTTAAAACATAAAAATATAGAGGAAAGAGTCTGTCCAGAGATTCAATGTATGGTCCAGGAAGAAACTATAAAGCATATGGTATTTTAATGTGATTTTATAAAACCGTTCTGGGAATTGCTAGCAAATATGTGGGGAATGAAGGTATTTAAAGATATGACGTGAAATATTAGTATATGGACAATTGATAGAAGACTGGAGAAACCTGGAGAGTAGTACAGTATATGCAGCTTTGGTTGTAATTAAATGGGCGATATGGCAAGTAAGGTGCCAAAGGTTTATTCAAAATAAGGAAATGACAATGATTTATTGTTCAAGATACGAGAAGTAGACACTCCATTTCAAAAACAATGTGCGAAATACGGAGAAGAAAGAGGGATGTAGTTGTGGAGGAACTTGGAATGTGTGGGATGAGAGCATTAAATGATACTTTCCGAGTGAAGGAAGTATAGTTATTCAGAAAGTAATAGATAAGACAACAGGAGATCAAAAGGGTAAATAAGTAAACAACAAAGGAAAAGGACAATCCAGGACTGAATGTGTGCATGAAAAAAAAATGTATTAAAAAAAGACAATGAAGTAGACAGTTAAGTAAATATAATGATTGGAATTATTGTTGGACTATAAATGTTTGTTTTTGATCTAAAATAAAAGCGTCCCCTACCCTTTTCAAGAAGTGCCATGGGATCTTTGACATCCACCTGAACTACCACCAGAACAGGTAGATGGTACTTCGGTATAACGTCTCATCCATGTTTAACTATCTTTATTTACCTTCTTCCCCGTGCTGGAGGTCTGTATATCACTCCTATGCAGATAGCTGCCCTATTGCTTCTCTCCAGTGTGATCCACAGTGCCAATCTCCCCCTGAATTTCCGTGGCTTTTATGCTGTCCCTTACATATAGAGCCACTTCTTCCCGGTTTTTACCTACCCTGTCCCTCCTAAATAGGGTGTACCCTGGAAGAAAAAAATACTCACCTTAGTAATTATGTTTCTTCTAATGGAGTCTTGCTGTATTCTGACTATTGCAGTTAGCCCCAGCCTTTAAACTGCCCTGGAAAACAAAGGATTAACTTTCTGTGCAGAGCATAGAATGCTGAGCTCGGTCGAGGTCTCTGTCTGCATCCCTTTGAAATCCAACCATCAGATTCTTACGAGCAAAAACTCACTAACTACCCTATGTGGAAACTGTAAAATTTTTACTAGCCAACTGGCAACAAGAGTTTTGAATTCCCAAGAAAGACTCAAGTCAGGAAACCAAAAGCCAAAAACCAATCCAAATAAGAATAACAATAAAACACCCAAACAAAAAGAGGAGGGTGTAAAAGAAGCATCCCTGAGGTGCAACACTGCACCTGCCCACCCACTTCCCAAAAACAGGTTCTGAGAGGGGAGGCAGGGAGGGAGGGAGGTCAGAATACAGCAAGACTCCATTAGAAGAAACGTAATTACTAAGGTGAGTAATTTTTTATTCAAACAACATGAAGACTTGCTGTATTCTGACTATTGCAGACTACTAAGCAGTACCTCCATGGAGGAGGGACAGAACCTACTTTGGGAATAGGCTCTGAAGTACTGCTGTGCCAAACCAAGCATCACTCCTAGCCTGGATATCCAGAGAGTAATGCTTGGTAAAGATATGGACTGTTTTCCAGGTGGTGCTTAACAAATTTCTAAGAGAGGAATATCCCTGGCAGCAGCAGCCAGGGAAGCAGCTGCACCTCTGGTGGAGTGAGCCATCAAGCCTGAGGGTGGAATCTTTCTTAGTTTCTCATAGCAGAATTGTATACAAGACACAATCCACCTGGCAATAGTTCTCTTGGTGGCAGATTTGCCCTTTCCCACTTCTCCATAAGTGAGGAAGAACTGAGGGAATCAAACCTGTGACCCTTGGTACATTCTATGTAGTAGCTAAGGGCCCTTTTAACATCTAAACTGTGTGGCCTCCTCCCCCTGAAGAAGAATGATCAGTGAAGAAGACAGGAAGAGAAAGACTGATTGAAGTGGAAATCTGAAACCACTTTTGGGCAAGAACCTTCTATTGGTTCTAAGGACCACTTTATCCCTATGAAAGGAGATAAAATCAGGTTCCACTGACAGGGCTTGCAATTCACTGACACGTCTGGCAGAGGTAATGGCTACTAAAAACACAGTTTTCCAAGTCAAGTACTTAAGCTCTGCTGAGGACATAGCTTCAGAGGGAGGTTGCATAAGTTAAGCAATGCAAACATTTAAGTCCCAGGCAGGGGCAGGGTCTCTAAAGGGAGGATTGGTATGAAGCAATCCCTTAAAAAATTTACAGAACACAGGATGAGATGATAGTGAGGAAGACTTCCCCGCTGACAGAAAAGCAGAAACAGCTGACAAGTGCACCTTGAGAGTAGCTGGTCTGAGACCTATGCCATTCAAATGGACCATATAATCCAGAACTGTAGGCAATTCAGCAGTGTCTGGGGAAATATGCTGCTTGGAACACCAAATGCCGAATCTCTTCCATTTGGAGTTACAGGTCTTTCTAGTGGCTTTGAGGATATCTAGAACCCCCTGAGGCAGATGCAAATCTGCATACTCTAACTCCTCAAGATCCATGCCTTAAGACTGAAGATTGAGGTACCAAATCCTCCCCTGAGAGGAGATTAACAGGTTGTAATTCCTGGCAAGAGACAGGGGAAGATGGACTGCTAGGGGCAGCAACAGGGGGTACCAAGGCTGTCTGCCCCAATCTGGAGCAATCAGAATTACTTTCTAAGGTTGTGACCTTATCTTGACTAAAACTTTGAACAGTAGAGGAAAGGGAGGGAAGGCATACAGAAATTTCCCTTCCCAGTTCAGAATCAGAGCATCCAGAGGGACTGAGCCCAAGACTGGGGGTCTGCAACAAAAGAGAGGAAGTTGGTGATTGTCTGGGGCTGCGAAGAGATCTATCTCAGGAGTGCCCCACCTTGAAAAAAATCACCTTCAACACCAGAGGGTCCAGGGACCATTCGTGATGGCTCTGTGAGATCCTGCTCAGTGCATCTGCTAGCACACTGTCCTTCCCTGGAAGGTGGACTGCTATCAGAGAGGTCTGCAGGGAATAAGCCAGGGACCACAACTTCATGGCTTCTGTGCTTAAGGTTGTAGACCGAGTGCCTTCCTGCTTGTTGATGTACCACATGGTGGTGGTGGTGTCTGTTCTGACCTGAACCACCTAGTTCGGCACTGACTGAGAGAAAGCTGGCAGGGCCAGAAAATCTGCCCTGGGTTCTAGGAGATTGATATGGAGAAGGGATTCCTGAGGGGATCACAGTCCCTGGACAGTGAGGGCCCCCCGATGGGCTCCCCAGCCCAGAAGGGAAGCATCCGTGGTAAGGACCACTGAATGAGACTGACAAATGGGACCCCTTGCCTTAAATTGTCCTGATCCTGCCACCACTAAAGAACTTGGATCAGAGTCCGAGTCACTGGAATCAGTTTGGTAAGGGGATCCTTCCTTTGGGACCAAAAGGCCCTCAGATGGAACTGAATGTCCCTTATCTGGAATCTTGCCCCTTGGACCACTGCTGTAGAAGCTGCCATGTGGCCCAAGAGCTAAAGGAAATGCTTTGCTGGTAGAGACACCTGAAGGCTGAAGGAAGAAGCCAGTTCTACAAGAACTCTTGCCCTTTCCGGGGGAAGAAAGGCTGTTGCTTTGACAGTATCCAGCTCTGCCCCTATAAAGGTAAGGAGCTGCACTGGCTCGAGAACTAACTTGGGAAGATTGAGAAGAAATCCTAGAGAAGTGAGCACTTGCTGGGTCACTTGCAGGTCTGACTTGACTTGGTCTGGAGACTGGCCCACTATGAGCCAGTCATCCAGATATGGAAAAATGGAAATCTTTTGCCCTCTTAGAAAGGCAACGACTACTGCCTGGCACTTTGTGAAAACCCTTGGGGCTGATGTTAGACCAAAGGGCATTGCTGTGAACTGATAGTGGCCTGAGGGCAACTCGAACCTGAGGTACTTTCTGTGGGAGCACCTGATAGGAATGTGAAAATAGGCATCTTTGAGGCCCAGGGGGGCTAGCCAGTCTCCTGGCCTTAGAGAGGGAAGAATTATTCCCAGAGTTACCATCTTGAACCTTGGTTTTAAAAGATGCTTGTTCAGGTATCTTAGGTCTAGGATGGGTCGCCACTCCCTGTCTTTTTTGGGGTAAGGAAGTACCTGGAGTACAGACCTTTGCCCCAGTGTAGGGTAGGAACTCTCTCTATGGCTCTTAAGGCCAGAAGAGATGAAACCTCTGCCTCTAGGACAAGGGTTTCTGAGAAACCTGCAGGTGGAAAAGATCTGGCTCTCATCTTTGGAAATTTTTTGAAGCTGAGAACCAGTCTCTGGCTTACTACTTCCAGGACCCACTTGTCTAAGGTAACAGACATCCAGTCCTGGAAAAAGTTAGCCAGCCTGCCCCCTACTGGAATAGGAGTCTCGACCCGGGCAGACCCATCAGGGTGTCTGCTTGGCAGGGGCCTTAGACTGAGAAGTGGATGCAGCCCTGCTCATCCCCCTTCTGCCTCTCCCTCTGAAGAACCCCCTCTGTCAAAAGGGAGAAGAGGCCTGTGCTTGGTAAAAAGGCCTATGAAAAGGCCTGCCCCTGCCCCTAGACTGCTGCCTTTGGGGAGCTGCCTGCCTCTCCTTGGCCTGAGCACGCCTATAAGTGGTCCTGTACTCGTCCATTTTCTTCATGTAATTCTCTGTCTGCTCCCCAAACAGAGAATTACCCACTACAGGAAAATCCATGGCCTTAGCCTGGGTGTCCTGTGAGAGGCTAGTACATCTGAGCCAAGCCATTCTCCGAAGAGCCACAGATATAGCCATGACTCTTGATGACACATCATTGGAGTCCACAGCAGCATGAAACTGTACTTTTGATGCCTCAATCCCATCAGCAGCCACCTCCTCCAGCTCCTTGGCTAGCTGGGGGGAGGCGTGTTTAGCCAGTGCCAGTACAGTGTCCCACCTGGACTTCTAGTACCTGGCTGTATAGGCATTGTTGGTATAAAAACTCCGTATCTGAGCCTGATAGTGTGTACCTCTTGTCCATCCTTCTGTGCACAGGAGGTACAGTATTGGGAGACTTTAGGATTTTGAGTGTCTGCTTCCCAAATGATTTGTGAAGGGGAATAGACAGTCTCCTGGACTCTGGGATGTCCATCATTTCCACATAATCAGGCTCCTCCTGATCCTCAATGGCCTCCTCCATAGGAAGCTGGAGGGTTTCAGCTGCCTTTCTGTAAAACAGAAAGTGGGAAGGGACTCGGAAAGAATAGGAGGGGAAACACTAGAAGGTCTGTCTGGGGAGATGTCCGGTTCCACAGGCACATCCAGACTTTCACCATCGTCACCATCATCTTCAAACTCCCCCTCCTCCTCCTCAAACTCTGGTTCATAAAAATCTTCAGGGGTATAATCTTGAACCAGGGGAACCGACTGAACCGAACCCCTGCCAAATGGTGCCGGATCGGTCGGAACTGGGTGAAGCGATTCCACAATTCGAATTGCTCTGGCTATTTCTTCGGCGGGCGGAACATGAACCCCTGGATCTGAACAGGTCGAGTTCTCTTTGCGTTTCCTTTTTGTAGGAACCGACCCCTCAGGATTGTCTCTCCTCTTGCCCAAAGAAGAATCGCCCTGGTCAGAGGGCACTCCTTCTGGTTCGGTCGGAACCGAACCGGGCTGGCCATCTGGGTCAGCGGACTTCTCGGCCTCCTTTTTCCTCAGTCTACCTAATCTCTTTTCAAGGGTAGATTTAGGAACATTTTTACAAATTTGGCAGTCTGTATCGAGGTGTTGAAACCCCAGACAGTAAACACAGGTGGTGTGGGGATCGGCCTTAGCAAAGACCTCCCCACACTAACTGCAGTGTTGAAACCCAGTGAGCCGAGTTTTCTTCTTGGGTTTCACAGACATGGCCAACCTAACTAAACTTACCCTTTTTATGGCAACCGCGAGGCAAGACTCCCTTATCGGTTCCTAACCGTGTCAAGGGTATTGGACAAAAAAACGTTAAAAACACGTTTTTTTTTTAGAACCGATAAGGACCGTTAACCACATTCTAAATAAAAGAACAGAAATTCACTATAAGTGATCGGTTCAGCCAAACCAATCAAGCAAGATTACAATTTCCACACAGAATTTAGGTAAAACCTATCTAGTACTCACGGTACCGCAGACAGAGACTGAACCGACTAAGCGGAACAAATTTGGCTTAAATCGACAACTTTACCGACACTTTAACCGACTTTTCGAACCGAGCTGAAGGAGAAATCTCCGGAGCGACTGTTCAGTAAGGTGGAGTAAAGAATCCGACAGTTGGATTTCAAAGGGCTGCAGACAGAAACTTCAACCGAGTACGAGCTCAGCATTCTATGCTCTGCATAGAAAGTTAACTCTTTGCTCCCCGGGGCAGTTTAAAGGCTGGGGCTAACTGCAATAGTCAGAATACAGTACAGCAAGACTTCATGTTGTTTGAATGGTCATTTCCCAGTCCTGATTCTCACTGCACCAGGTCTCTGTTATGGTGACTATGTCTAGGTCTGGCTCCGCCATGGCAGCCTCCAGGTCAGCAAACTTGCTGCTTAGACTTCTGAGCATTTGTACACATGACTCTCCAAGTTGTGCTGCAACTCCCTGCCTACCCCTAGTATGTCCATGCTCAATTTTATGTCTCCCTATGTGCACTTTGCAGTTAGTGTCCCCCCCCCCAACCAAACAGTCATTCTGTTACCTCACCCAGAAAGGATCCAGAATCCACTTTTAAAGACTTAAGGATTTTGGTCTTTAAAATACAAAATGCTTGTAGTAGCTAGCATGGTCTCTCTCAGACCAAAAGGGAGAGCTAGGGTACCATGCCATCAAGATTCTAACCCACTACCTCCAAGTTCAGAAGGATGGATGAATTAGTGCACTGGGATGCAGACTTACAGTAAAGCCTCTGGGTGTAATATGCATTGGGGTACAGGGATTCAAACCCACATCTGTGAACACAGTATGATCAACGCACCAGTGCAGTACAGCCCTGGAATACAAGGCATGGAATACAGCAGGAGTGGCACAACAGTGCAGTAACTCACTGGGATGCGAACCTACAGCCTCAACTTTAAGTAAGATATATACACACTAGTGTACTGGGACACTGGAATAAAAATACACAGACCCCCAAATACTGAAAGATAGAAACGCTTGTTCGCCTAGATTACCGGGGTTCCAGCCTACAGCTTCTGAGAGTAGCTGGAAGGACAAATTAGTGCACTAAGATTTGAATCTACAGACTTCAAGTACAGTACCACTAACCATGAGTCACACTGCTGTCCCCATCAAACCCAGCCTAACCGCTTACCTCGTGGAGAAGCACTTGGAGCTTTGGGGGCAGGACGCCTCTTTGATTTGGGGCTGCTAGTTGGGGTGATGCCGTACCACGGGTGACCAGGCTTAAGCAGGCTGTCACTCTTCTCTCCTTCTGCTACACTCTGTCTTTTCTCTGGTGTCTCGCTGGCTTCTGAAATTTCCTCCTCCTCTTCCACCTCAAATGGATTAAATGGCTTGGGCTGGGTTTCAGGTTCCTTTGAAATGCTGGCTGGCTCTTTTTCTGCTTCCTTTACTGCTCTGCTAAGCCTTTCTTCATCCATAACCTTAGGAGGCATCTCTCTACTTTGGCCCGGGGGAGGGGGTGGAGGTTTCCTTTTCTGCTCCGACTGAACCAGTACAATCCAGGGAGGGTCTTTAGGTTTCACCTCATTTCCCTTCCTGTTCACAAGGGAGGTGGGAGAAAAACAAGAAACAAGGTGAATGAATCTTCAATGGACACACTCAGGCTGCATTTAGGTTAATTCTCACACTCACTGACAGCTCCAGTACTGAAAAGCAGGAAGTATGGGAGCAGGTTACATACAGACTGTCCAAGAATTCTATTAGCCAGTTTACATCACAATTGCCCATGAATCAAAAACACGAAAACTGAAATCAAGCTGTGGCATGGGAGTACGGTTGAATATTTGCAGCTTTGACAGGGTATGTCCACTGAATTTAGATAGCATACATCTCAACTGGTATGAGGTTTGTATAGTGCTATGACTTTAACACTCAAATTTAAACTTGCTCTGTGAATGTATGCTAATGTTCCTCATAATGTTCGAGCTATTTCTGGACACACAAACTATCTGAAACACTGAACTAACTTAACAGTAACACTCCTTAACACTGAAAATATGGGGCCCACTATTCTCTGACAAATTCTCTAAAACAAGAAAGTGCTACACATTCTGGCAATTTGTTCTGAATTTTGAAGGCTGGTACTATACATTTTAATGCAGACATGTTGAGAGGTGTGTTAGATAGTGGCCATCTAGGACTGTTATAGAACCTGAAGCTGGCCAGTCACATCACCCATAGAGACTGCAAGGAAGAAGGCCGCTTCACAATTTTAATGGAAACAAAACAAGACAAAAGGGATGCATGAACTGCCATTACTATTGGTGAACTGTGCTGTGTATTAATGGCTTTGATTAACACTTTGTACTTTTTAAGTAGTTGCAGGAAGGGGCAATGACATAGAAGAAGACATCAGCTTTAAAATGTGCTTGCTAGGACAAGCTTCCCACACATGCATTAGTGACATAGGATCACTTCAAACACCCTCTAATTATCAACCAATAGGTTTACTAGATATAAGCTGTAAACTTTTTTCTGGAATATTCTTGGAAAAACTTCAAGCATGGGTAGATAATTTTAGCCCTCTTTCTAAATTTCAGGCTGTTTTACGACAATGTTTTTCTACTATAGACAAAATATTTACTCTAGCCCACCTGTTGGAAAAATATGGACTTTTCAGAAAAATGAAACTTTATGCATTGTTTATAGATTTCAGCGCAGCTTTAGATTCTGTGGTTAGAGAAACTCTTTGGAATATACTTTACACTAGGGGCCTTTCCATGGATTTATTGGTTCCAATTTTTCTTCTCCATTCCAACACATACTCTGCTGTTAGATATAACAAGGGAAATAACTCTTAATATTTTTCAACTAACAAATGGGTAAAACAGGAGTGCCTTTGAGCACCACTGTTGTTCAGTGTGTATATATACTGTGTGTGTGTATATGTATATATATATATATATATATATATATATATATATTCCTTACTATATTTCAATACTACCTTACCACTTGATTCTCCAAAAATTAACATGCGTATTCATAAACTGGCTTACACAGGTGACCTGGTACTTGTTTCTCTCTCCCTTATAGGGTTACAGCAAAAACTGGATCAGCTTAAAATTAAATGTGATCAACTTGAATTAGGAATTAACCTAAATAAAACAAAAGTTACGATATTTGGAAATCAATCTCATCAACCAAATCTCTCGTTAAACAGAAACCACATTGAAGTTGCCTCATCCTATACTTATCTGGGTATCAAGCTATCTACAAAGGGTTTTTGGAATCTTCATTTCAGAGATCAAGTAACAAAAGCTAAACATGTTGTTAAAGCGTTACAACAATTGAATTTTAAATTTGGAGGTTATTCAGTGGCGTCTGCCATTATGGGTGGGGAAGATAAAATTACCCCTCTTCTCCTTTATGGAGCAGAAGTCTGGGGTGTCAAGGATGTACTTAATTTGGAACTACCATTATCTGGGTCAGTGTGAAAATAGCGCGGTGTGATTAGCTCATACAATAAAGGCGTGTTAAAAATGCCGCAGCAGTTTATTAGTGCTCTTACAATTAAGCGCCATGATATAGTAGCGTGGAGAGTCAACATTGAACACACTTGCCATGTAGCCATACTTTTAGGACATACCAAATGCAACAGCAACATGGACACCATCACTTTGTTCAAGATCCGACAGCCAGCCATGTAATGCTAAACAGGAAGCAATGAAAAAAAAAACACTAAAACTGCAATGCAGTGTCAAGCTAATTAAAACTAAAAGCCTGCATGTATTTAATACAAATAATGCTAAAAAGATGGCAATGAATAAAAATGAGTTAAAATATATACGTTTTACACTAACTATTAAAATCATGGCTGTATGTAATACAAAACAATGCCGTGTTTCATGGACTACACTTTTTAAAACACAAATACTCTACACTTGTAATTGAAAGTTGTATGCAATCCCCTTAAGGTATTCATACATCGACGTTTGTCCATACTCTGACACTACCCTCTCAATACGCTTTACGGTGTCCTTGTATTTTTTTTTGTTGTGCCTGCAATCACCAAACCTGCTACTAATTGCTCAAGTCTGGCAGTATTGTACTTCTGCTCACATTTAATAAAATCAATAAATCGCCAGATTGATGGATGGTGGGCACCAACAAAGTGATTGAATTTACAGTGCCATGCTTCCACTGCATTGATGGTTCTTGGCAGTTCAAATTGCACAGAATCGTAGCAGTTCCAAAGATCAGTTGTGAACGTTGGTCTCCGCCTCCCTCCTCTCCAAGTGGTCTACCCAGCCAAGTGTCCTCATAATAGTCTAACAGAGGGACATGTATGTCTGAGTTACTAGTAAAAAAGTCTTGAGACATCAAGTCTTCAAACGCTGAGACAATATCAGCTGTGGGGACATAAACTAATGCTGGCAAACATCTAATGTGGAGGGCAAATACCGGGTCGGACATATAGCGACTGCAAATTTCATTATGCTGCTGCACTTTTTGCCATACTGATTAGCAAAGATGAAAAAAACAGCCACGCAGTTGTGCTTCAGGGAAACATTGCCTAAAAGATTTAATAGCAGCCTGCTCAAAGTCAATCAACACACTTTCTGGTTGTAGTGGAGAACACATAGCATTTATCTCTGTAAATACTTTATTGTAAGTCGATGCACTGCGGCTAGTCATGAGCACATACACCAGGGGGATAACACTGCACACTTTTATAGTGTGTATAGTGTACAGCTGACTAAAAATAGATGGGCAGCTTTTAAATGTTCCATCGGCAAATAAATCCTTACATTGCTTCAGCGTTTCCAGATCTTGTGAAGTGGAGAATATAAGAAAACGGTCACTGACGGGTCCTGAATCGAAAAGCAAGAACTTTTCACCGTTTTCTGTAACACAGTACTCGGATGGAAGTACAAGAGCCATAGCGTCTAAGGGTTTAGGTGGTGGCCGACTTGTCATGTCCTACGAACAGTTATTTTCAGCAAAGGCACAGCTGGAAGCTGCACTGCAGCTTCAGGAGGGAGTTGAGTAAGGCCAGCAACAACGATCTGGTGGGTGGTTTTAGTGGTGGAAGCAGCTTTGCATTTCATCTGAGCAATCGCTTCTTTCTGCATGACAGTAACAGGGTCTGGCACATGGTTGTGTTCACCCATAGTTTTAACAATTACTGTATATCGCCAGTGATGTGTACCCTAGCAGCACAGTGTCCAGTTGCACACTGCAAGCATTTCCAGTACGACTTGTTACCACAAATGCATTCTCTGCGATACATAAAACCCTGCCACAGTGCAAGTTCACCTCCTTTCTGACTTTTGATGCAATGGACTTCCATGCTGCCAAACACAACTGCTATACTAACAGTGCTGCTACGATGGAGGTAATTAAGATAAACGGCAAACCTCATAACACACCTGAATCTCGTTACTCACTAATTCTTCCATACCAGAAAGCACTAACAGTACTGCTACGATGCATCTGAATCTCGTTACTGACTAATGATTACAAATTAAAATTTAAACAGCACTAGGATGAAAACTGCACGACTATGTATGTTCTGCTAAATGACTGGTATAGGTGTTTGGATGCTGCCCATCATCCTGTAACAGTCCACTTGATTACACTTAGTGGTCTGCGGTCTCTGTGGTCAGAACACTTCCACCTCAATCTCAGCATAACTATGGTTATGTTATTCAATTGTTAGTCAAGACTTGTGACAAGTAGTGAAAAGGCTCACTGCAATGAAATGGATTAGTGTGAAACACACCGGTTATGCGCTATTTAAGCTGCATGACAATTTATGCTGCACGCTTATATGTAACACGCGATTAAGGTAGCGCTCTTTTTTACAGTGCTATTTTATCCGCGCTAATATAACTGGATACCCTTTGTGAACACTCTTGGAACTGAAGTGAGACCGAATGGCAGGATTGAGAACTGGTAATGACCTGAAGGGAGTCTGAACCGGAGGTACCTTCTGTAAGACTTCCTTATGGGGATATGAAGTAAGCATCTTTTAGGTCCAGAGATGCCAGTCAATCTCCTCTTTGGAATGCTGGCAGAATCAGTGACAAGGTTACCATTTTGAACTTTGGCTATAATAAGTGCCCGTTTAGCGCCCTTAGGTCTAGGATAGGCTGCCACTCCCAATTTTTCTTTGTTGCAAGGAAGTATCTTGAATAAAAATCCTTTCCCCTTTGTTGTGGGGGGCACAGGTTCCACTGCCTTTGACAATAGTAGGTTCCATCAGCTTCCTTTCTGCATCGGAAGCTGGCTTGAACACTCTGGTTCTTTGGTTCTCAGAGTGGGAAGGGTTTTGAAGCTTAGGGACAAACCCTGACTCACTACTTCCAGGACCCACCTGTCTGTTGTGATCTGTTTCCAAGCCTAGAAATAGTGAGTCAGTCTGCCCCCTACTGGTAGTGGGGAGGAGGCCTGGGAAAGCATGTCAGGGGTTTAGCTTTGCCTGAGGCTGAGACTGGGAACCACACTTGGAACCCCTTTTGCCCTCGCCCGTGAAGTACCCCTGCTGTGGGCACTGCTGAACATGGGGTACAGCCATGGCCTGATAAAAAGGCCTGGTGTGGAAAGGTCTGCCCCTACCACAGGGTTTAGTGGACGGAGAGGCCCTTTCTTTGGCAGAATTGCTTTTGTAGGTGGCCTTGTACTCATCCACCTTTTTCATGTAAGCCTCTGAGTTCCAGAGAGGGAATGACTCTCAACAGGGAAGTCCAAAGCTTTGGCCTGGGTATCCTGAGTGAGGTTTGTGGCTCTTAACCAAGTAAACCTCCTCTGAGCAATAATATTAGCCATCCACCTGGCAACAGTGTCATTAGTGTCTGCTGCCATCTGATATTGGTATTTGGCTGCTTCTAAGCCAAACCAAGCAATCTCAGCTAAGTCAGCTGAGAGACCAGGTGGAGCTTTGTCTGCCATAGCCATGACAGACTGCCACAGAGATTCTGATACTGGGCTGTATAAGCCTGAAAAGTCACTTGTCTGATGGCCAAGGAAGTTGACAGGTAAACTGGCCATGCTATCAATTTTTCTGGAATCTTTCTCAGGAGGGTGAAATGCCAGAGGCACTTTTGCCTTGTCACAGGCCGCAGCTTGTACCACTCCCTGGTGGTCAGGGTGGGAGAACAAGAATTCAGCCCCTTCCCTGTCCAGCATTTTTGTCTAAAGGAGAGCCAGACCCAGCTGTTTGAAGGATTTTAAATACATTCTTTTTAAAGAACTTATTCACAGGAAGCAATAATTTCTTGGTGGCTGTTTACCCCATCATTTCTAAATATTCAGCTTCCTCTTCATCCTCCATCACTTCAGTGGTAGTTATGTTAAGGGCATCTACCATTTTTCTGACAAATGTGAAATGGGAGGAATAATCCTCAGAGGCCCCGGGAGGTGAACCAAACTCCTGTTCAGGGGAAAATTCAGGCTCTATAGGCTCCCCTTCATCTTCTTCCTCATACTCCCCCATATTATCATGAAAGGAAGATTGGGTAGATTTAGTAGGGGTTCAGGAACTGATCGGGGGAAGTGATCAGGACTAAGAACCGACACAAAACGGAACCGAGGTTATCAGTTCAATAACCAGTATTAGCGGTTACACAAAATACATTGATTTAAACAATTTAAGCAAAAATAAATGAGTTTCTTTCACAAAACTCCACTCTAGACTAAAAAATTCCTGGTTCCCCTCTAGATATGTTAAACTGGGAAAAACCAAGAAAAACAACAATTTTAACTAAAATAAACTTGGTGGTTAAGCTAAAAACAAAACATAAGGGCAGCAAATGAAAAAATATGGAATACTTATATATTTTTCATAAGTCTTCACAACGCAATGTTGAGGAGAGGATCTTCGCGCGTCTAGTCTTGACAAGCGGAGAGTGAAATCTGAGAGGTTAGAATGTAGGCAGTTGATAGGGGCAGCATTTGAAAAGTGTCACGTGCCAATGGTGTTCCATCATTAGCATAACGTTCCATCTCTAGGCAGATCTAGCTTAAAGGTATACTGCAGAAGTGTTAGGAATATTGGAGTATTCCTGGGGTGAGAAATGAGGGAATGCTTTAGGGAAATTCAGGACTAGAAGGCGGTCAGTTAGCTTAGACTGAATCCATCGAAAAAGAAGTTGCTACTGGTGGAGCCAGGTCAGTCTGGTCCATCAGCAAGGAGTAGCAGCACTAGTCTACCTTCCTTAGATGGCACTGTGGTAGAAGCTGCAGACACAGAAATTGTCAGCAGATAAGGACGCCAGGCCCATCCAGTCTGCCCATAGGCCACTGACTCTATGTGATCAATGGCTTTTCATGACTCCTTCCCCTCCCCTCTCAAGGCTCCCTTGTGCCTGTCCCAGGCATGCTTAAACCCTTCCACTGTGCTTGTCCCCACTACCTTCTGTGTCGGACTATTCCAAGTGTCAACTACCCTTTCTGTGTGGAAAAACGTCCTCACATTACCTCTTTATTTATTTAACAAATTGGAAAGACCTTTGAGGCAAGGGTTCTTTTACAGAGGTTCCACGTCAAGTCACATGAATAGCAAATTACAGTGGTTTCAGTAACTAGTACAACATGAGGAAAGTAATTACATAAAAAAGAACAACATAGCAAGATAAATATTGTGTGAAGTGCAGCCAGTGGCCTTGTCTGAAGAGGGGTGAAAGGGCTTATAAGGTGAGAAAGTACAGGGGGTGAACTAGGGAGGGGGTGTGAAAGGAACAAAAAAAAAAGAGCAAGGAGGAAGGAAGATTCCACAATGAAGCTTGAGCAGAAAAGACCCACGGGGCGGGGGGTAGATGGAGAGAACAAGGTGAGGAAACAGAGCAGAGATGGGGGAAGTGGGAGTGGAGGGGTAAAGGAAGCGGGAATGGGGCAGGAAAGGGATAAGGGAGGAAGTGCTGTGAGTGGAATAGCACAGCAACAGCATAGGGCTACACGGGGCAAATGGTAAAAGAGGGAGGTCCCAGTGCATTTAGCTGTCAGCAGAGATTAGGTATAGCAGTCACAAGATGCTCTGGAAACTAGCAACTGATGCAGCTTCCGCTTAAAAGGTCCCAAGGTTGTAGTCGTCACAATCTCAGGAAGAAGGGAATTAAATAAATTAGCAGCTCTAACTGCAATGGATCGGTGCTGGAGTGAGGTTCGACAGCAAGGGACAATTAAAGTTTGGCTCACAGAACTTTGTGTGCTGAGTGCCCCGGAAGGGACTGAAAAGCTGAAGGGAACCTGGTGGTAGGAGACCAAGATCTGCTTTCTTAGCCAAAAGGAAGGCTTGATATTCAATGCGAACCTGGAGTTGAAGCCAGCCTGCTTGTTCATAAAGGTCACAAGTGTGAGTACGATACGCTACACCAGTTAGTAGATGGCATGCCTTATTCAGAGCTGTGGTGAGCCAATGCAGGGTTGTGTCTGTGGTGGAACCATAAATGACCAATCCATAGTCAATAATAGACACAACTGAACTTTGGATAGCCAATCTGAGGGCTTCGGTAGTAAGGCAGTATTTATGCCTATGTAGAAAGCCTAGGCAAATATTAACTACCTTGGCAACATTCTCAACATGGTTGGAGTGGGAGAGCGTACTATCCAGAGTAACTCCTAGGTATTTAAAAGATTGAGTCTGATCAAGGATAACACCTGCATTGTTTTTAATCACCAATTGTTTGGCTTCGTGCTTATTGTGGATACCATGAAAGAGCATGACCTTAGTTTTTTTGCAGTTAAGCACCAACTTATGAGAGATGAACCAGGACTCTGCTTCAGTAAAACGTTTCTGAAGTAGGGTAGAGTCAGCAGTCTTTGAGAAAATGACCGCATCATCCGTGTAGAGGAGTACTGGTTCAGAACAGAATGCAGGAAGATTATTGAGAAAGATGCTAAACAGAAGGGGTTCCTAGTATCGATCCTTGAGGAACCCCAGAGCAGACAGGCAGTTTAGCAGAAAGGGCAGACTCTATTCTCACCTGCTGTGTGCGGTTGCTAGATAGCTGGTGAACCACTTTAGGGCCTCTGAAGATATACCAAGCCCAGCAAATTGATGCATCAGCAAATGGTGATTGACCATGTCAAATGCTTTAGACAGATCAATAAAGGTTGCACCAACAAGCTGACCCTGATCAAGGATATGGTGAATGAAACCTGTGAATTCCAGTAGGGCTGTAGATGTGCTGTACCCTTTCTGAAAGCCATGTTGTTGGACACATTGTAGGTTGTATTTTTCCAGGTACTCCACAAACTGGTCAGCAACAATCCTTTCAAGTGCTTTGGACAGTGGGGGAAGAATAGATATTGGCCTATAATTCCCAGGTAGTAATCTGTCCCCACTCTTAAAAACTGTTGTAACCAGAGCAGATATCCAGATCTGGGGGAATTGTGAAAGTATGAGGGAGCGATTGAGAAGCTTGGTGAGGGGGGGATAGGACTTCATCAAGAGTAAGGGTAAGAAGTTTTAGGTTAAGGGGACTGCTTGTCCTAGTTCCTCCTAGAACTTTACGTAGGTAGGTCTTGGTCTTGCTTTCCTGAGATAGCCTTGAAGTAGAAACATGGGTGGGTAGAGGCCTCTTCTGATTTGGTGGACGTAGGAGATGTGCTGGGTGGTTCAAAGAAATTTTGGGGCAGAGCTTGGCTAAGGTCTGTGAAGGATGAATTAAATGTGTTGGCAATTAACACGGGGTCATGGGTGATAGACCCATCAACATTTAACATAGTTGGAGCCTGTTTGGATGCTTTCCAAACTTCCAATTTCATATTGTGCCCCCTTGTTCTAGTACTGTTTCTACATTGGAAAAGGTCTCCCATCTGTACCTTGTTTATGCCCCTGAGGTACTTGAACGTTTCAGTCATGTCCCCCCCCCCCCGCTCTCTCCTCTCCTCCAGTGAGTACATATTGAGGTCCCTTAGTCTCTCCTCATATGTTTTGTGGTGCAAGCCCTGCACCATCTTTGTCGCCCTTCTCTGGATAGTCTCCACCTTATGTCCTTGTGCAGGTGTGGCCTCCAGAACTGCACGCAGTACTCCAGGTGAGGCCTTACCAACGTTTTATACAATGACATCACCACCTCCTGCCTATGCACCCCAGCATGACACTGGCCCTCCCGGCCACCTATGTGCACTGCTCTCATACCTTAAGGTCATCAGAGATGATAACCCCTAGGTCCCTTTCCTCCTTGGTGACAGTCAGCTCCTCCCCACCCAACCTGCAGCTCTCCCCAGGGTTCCCTCTACTCAGGTGCATTATTTTCCACTTTTTTGCATTGAACTTCAGTTGCCACATCTCCGATTGTCTTTCAAATTTCTCCAGGTCCCTCTTCATTTTCTGCACCCCTTCTGGAGTATCCACCCTGTTGCACATCTTTGTGTCATCTGCAAACAAGCAGATCTTTCCTTCCAGCCCCTCTGCAATGTCACTAATGAAGACAATGAATAAGACTGGTCCCAGTACTGATCCCTGCGGTATTCCACTGGTCACACCCCTCTCCCCAGATTGTAACCCATTTACCACCACCCTCTGCCTCCTGTGTTAATCAGTTCTAACCCACCTCCTCTCCCATACCCAAATGACTTATCTTGTTAACCAGCCATCTATGTGGGACGGTGTTGAAGGCTTTACTGAAATCTAGGCAGGCGACATCTACTGCCCCTTCCTGATTTTCTTCCCTAGTTACCCAATCAAAACAATCTATCAGATTCGTTTGACATGACCTTCCTGCCATGAATCCATGTTGCCTCAGATCCTGGGCACCCCTGGATTCGAGGTGTGCCACTATCCTTTCTTTCAGCAGTGTCTCCATGATTTTTCCCACCACTGAGGTGAGGCTGACTGGTCTATAGTTCCCCACCTCCTCCTCCCTACTGCTGCTTTTGTGCAGTGGGACCACATGTGCCCTTCTCCAGTCCTCTGGAACCACACCCATGCTGAGTGACTCAGTGAACAGGGCTTACAGAGGCACTGCCATAATATCCTCGGGTGGCCGCCACATGGCCTTATCTACCTTCAGCGCTGTAAGTTCTTCCAGAACTCTCTCCACTGTGAATGGACTGATGTCCACTTCTCTCCCACTGCCTCTGCTACCCATCTGTGGTCCTTGAACCTCCCCCTCTTTTCTTCTTTCATTGATGTACCTATAAAATGTCTTGTCCCCTTTTTACATAGACCGTGCTAAACCCTCCTTTGCCTATGCCTTAGCTCTCCTAACAGCCTTCCCTGCTTCCCTTAGACATTCAAGGTACATCTCCCTGTCCTCCTCCCTTTGGGTCCCTTTATATTTTCTGAAACTCAGTCTTTTAGTCCTGTCTTTGTCCCCCATCTCCTTACAGAACCATAGTGGTTTCCTTCTTCTTTTCCCTTTGGCCAGTATCCTAATGCACTGGTTTGTTATCCCCACTATGGCTCTTTTCAGTTTCTCCCATTGCTCCTCCACTCCCTCTATTACCTCTCCCTTCCCCAGGACAGCTTGTATACATCTACCTATTTCAGTAAAATCCACCCTCCTAAAATCTAGTACTTTTGCCCTTGACAGGGTGAGGAAATCTGGGGGCAGTGTGGACTCCAAGCTAATATTAGAAAACTGGGTGTCGGCTGTTGTCCACAGTGGCTTTTTCCATGTATGTAACATCTCCTGGATCAAGCCCTTTCTGCAATCATGTATGTAACATCTCCCGGATCAAGCCTTTTCTGCAACCAACTGATTTGGCAATGCTTGTGCAAGCCCTAGTCTCATCGATACTGGATTACTGTAACCCTCTGTACTTAGGGCTATCCATGAGGCTGTGGCGCTGCTTGCAGCTGGTACAGAATGCAGCTGCCTGGCTGGTGACTGGGATCTCTTGGTTTGGGCATATCATGCCAGTTCTCAGTGTTCTGCATTGGCTGCCCGGTGCAGTGGCGTATCAACTTGAAGGTGTGCTTGTTAACTTATGAGCCCTGCATGGACTGGGTCCAGGCCACTTGAAAGACCTCCTAAACCCATACACTCCTGGTCACTAACTTCAGTCAGCAGATGCAGTCCTCTTGTCCGTTCCTCAAGCTCGCTTAAAATGTTCTGTGGATAGGGCATTCAGGGTGGCTGCCCCGATCCGCTGGAATATCCATCCCTCAGACGTAAAAAGTGGTGTGTTCCTGGCCTTGTTAAGTCACAAAGTGTAGAGAAAGAGTGTCTCCGGGTTTCAATAACCCAACAACTGATACAGGTGAAACCCCCCCCCCACTGCCCCTTATTGTTTAACTAGCAGGGCTGCTCCTCTCACCACATAGCGTCTAGGGGCAAAAGAGAGGGATGTGGGTTTACATAACAAGTTTACACATTTCTTTTCTAAGCCTGCTATCACTGACAGGCAACCAAGTGTGGCAACTACCTGGGCACACCTGGTGGGACCATTTACCATGGCCAGCAACCCAGGCCCCTGGGAGAAAATGGCTGCTTACAATTATGTTAGGTTTGCACTTCTGGTCAGGGGCACCCAAGTACATCCAAACACAATGGAAGCAATAACATTACCGTCCAAACCAGGTTGGGATTCTAGAGTGTATTTTTTATTCACATACACAGAGTAGGAATGATACAAAGCGAAGATGGACCCCCACAGGGTTACTCGTACTGGTAATGCAGATTACTGAGGTTCAGAACTTCCTGAAATCCCATTTAGTACAGGCATAATGAACACAAACAGCGCAGTGTCTGGTTCTGAAATAGAGACTGGCACACATGACCAGTTACTGGTACATTTCCCCTCGACTAGGCACACACGGCCGGTACGAGAACACTTTCCCATATTTCATGAGGAATACTAGTGTCATATCCGACCTCTGAAGAGCACATACAGGCTCACAGAGAATCCAAATCCCACGTCTGGGTAACTATTTTCATCGGGCACTGGACAAATGCACTGACTAAAAATTGAACTGGTGCACAAACTGAACCCGGAGAGGTAAACTGGCTACTCCAGATGGGGGGTCTCCCACCTTGTGCTTCCAAGTTTATACTCAGCCATTCATCTGGTTAATAACACCCTCACAGAAACTTGTAGATGCTATCTTGAAATATTTTTCACACTTAACATACTACATGACACACCTCTGAGGTGTCAGAAGGTTAAAAGTTCTGTAATTGGACAGTCCCAACACTGGACTCCAATGTATGCAGACACTTTTAAAAGAAACAGTCTAGGTGACAGGGTCCCTTTGTCAGAGAAAGTTCACCAAAGGTATGCAGGTACCCCTCTTTGGCTGACACAAAAGTACTCAGTTTCTGAAGTTGTCATAGGCAGCTTCACTAAACAGAACTGGGTGAGGGGATCTGCCCCTGAACCCCAGAAGATTGCCCCATCCCTCCTGGGATAAGGCAAAGGATAACCCACTTGGCAAGGTCTCCACCACTTCAATCACTGTCTTCTATGTTCTTCTTCTAGGGTGAGAACAAACTACCCAAAAACACAACGGTAGCTCTCTGTCAGGGGTGTCTGAGGAGCTGCACAGCAAGCTGCAGCCTCCTCCTGGAACTCCTACTCAGGACTGACCCCACTCTAACTCAACATTCTAAAGCCATCTCCCCAGAGCTGGCAAAGAAGTGTGGCTTATGCCGCTGTGAGAGTTCTAAGATTACATCACCCTCCAGCTCAGATGAGACTGAAACTAGAGAATAACAGTGTGAAACCCATTTAACTGGCATTTCACTAGCTGCCTTTCCCTGACTGTCACTAATTCTAGCTGGGATTCTATTAACCCCTGGGAACAAGGGGGTGACATGGAGCTTACAGTAACAGAGCCAAGGTGCAGAACAAGAGTTGAGGGAACCCCCCAAACAGATACTACGGCACACACCACACGTTAAAAAAAAAAAAAAAAAAAAAAGTACCACACACAGCAATATTTTGCAAAGATTAAGGAGGCTTACCTTAGTTGTGCTGTCTTCATTTATTAGTGCAAATATGTGTGGCACAAAATAATGTAGCTAAAGTGCAAAGTGCTACTTCAGGTGGCGAGAATTATGTAGCCAACTCCAAGGACACCAGCTCTGGTATTCCCACAACGTACCTGGTGGCCTGCAGACAGCGTGCAGTCACAGCAAGGTGATGCATAACGTGCCGACGTTCCGGCTCGTCACCTTCTTCAGACCTTGTTTAAGCCACACCTGAATACAAATCTGTTTATTTTTTTATTTTATTTAAACAGCAGTTTGGAAAACCTTTGAGCCATAGGCTCATTTACAAAGGTACCTTGTAACAGTAAGACAAACCAAAATACACAGTATAGCAGTACAACACATAAGTATAACAGTAAATTAAGACATAGATACAAACAAGGTGGTACAGGTAGGATGGATGCAAACAATACCAGAGTTATGTCGTCTGCTTGGCTAGTAATAAGCTTTGTCATAAGTATTGAGTACGGCTTTGACTAGCGGCAGTTACAGCATCGGTGTTAATAAGGTGGTTACGTATAGGAAGTTTTGAAGCACAATATAGTTGGAGCTCGGAGATGGAGGGGGCAGTGTATTGAACTGTGAGGGGCCCTAAGCTGAAGACTTTGGTCAGTGAGAGGTCCTAGCTCTAGGGATAACAAGAGAGGTTTTCCCAGAGGTCCAGTGCATGAACTAGTGGGACAGAGCGCGATGGTGGTGGTCAATCCTGGTGGGGAAAGCCCAAGGAGGGTCTTTTTTGTAAGGGTACAGGTAAGATATTTGAGGCGCTCGTCGAGATCAAGTACCAGCGCTTTAGCATACAGTAGACAGGTGTGTGTCATCCTAGGTGCTCCAGTAATTAACCTGCAGGCCTTATTCAGAGTAGTGCGAATTTTATGGAGTGCGGTCTGATCAGCAGCACCATACACCGGCAGTCCATAGTCCACTGGGGACAGGATAGAGGAGGTGACTGCGAATCAAAGAGCCTCCAGGGGGAGACAGTGTTTATACCGATGTAAGATGCCCAATCGGATATTAGTGGCAGTAGCTAGGGCAGCGATGTGTCCATGGAAGGAGAGGGAGGGGTCAAAATGGATCCCTAGGTATTTATAGGAGCAAACTTGTTCGAGTGGGAATGAGGACCCAGAGTGAATGAGGAGTTTGAAGTTGCAGGACTTGTTTTGGGGATGAGTGAAGAACATGGTTTTTGTTTTTTTAAGATTTATCACCAATCTATGTTCCTTGAACCAGCCCTCGGCTTCAGTGAAGGACTTCTGCAGCGAGTCCTGGAGGGCAATAGGGTTATGATTTGAGGCAAAGATGACTGCATCATCAGCGTACAATAGAATGTTCCCTGAGCAAGAGCGTGGAAGGGTGTTAAGGTAAAGGGAGAATAGTAAGGGGCCCAGAATGGAGCCCTGGGGAACCCCAGAAAAGATGGGACAGATGTCTGAGTAGGTCCCATTAATTTTTACATGCTGTGAGCGGTCAGACAGATAACTGGTGCACCAGGAGCTAGGCCCAGCAGCAAAACCAGAGAGACTAAGGGCATCAAGAAGGAGGGGGTGGGAGACAGTGTCGAAAGCTTTCGAGAGGTCAATGAATGGGAGTCAAGCACCTCATGTCCGCCTCATGCTTGGTTCCCCATGTTTGAAAAGTGTTTTGGACCTAGTGCTGCTGTTTGAATTTTACTGACTGAATTTTATCATTTTAATTTATTTTTTTATTGCTATGGTTCCAATATATTGTCTGATTGTGAGGCATCCAAAGCCCCTGGGAATAGGCACCACATAAATAAAATGGCCTTGCAATCCTGGGAGTCAAGCACCTCATGTCCGCCTCATGCTTGGTTCCCCAGCTGACCTCAGTGCAGGGTTTTGGCGCTGGCACTTGAACCCTGGCCTCCCAAAAACCACTGTGCCACTGGGCTGGCAACAGGCGCAATTGTTAACAAGGAACCTTGGGCTGGGTTGGGACTGGATGGTGAGGGGGCACAAGATGAGGGTTACTCTCCTGTAAATAAATACATACATAGATACATAGACAGTGTCGGCAGATAAGGGCCTATGGCCCACCCAGTCTGCCCATTTGAGCTTGTAAGTTCAGTTTGTTTTCCTAGAAGTCTGTTGCACCTTACCCCTGACCCCCAGAATTCCTTTATGTCTATCCCATGCATTCTTAAATCCCGTGATTGTTTCAGCCCCCACCACTTCCTCTGGCAGGGTGTTCCACTTGTCCACCACCCATTCTGTGAAGAAATTCTTTCTCATGTTTCCTCTGAATCGTCCTCCCTCCAACTTCATCCCATGCCCTCTAGTCCTGGAACATCTTTTGCTTAAAAATAGTGTTTTCCTGCACCCTGTTCCTCCCTGTAAGATACTTGTATGTCTCTATCATATCCCCTCTCTCCCTCCTCTCCTCCAGGGAGTACATGTTCAGTTCCTTCAACCTGTCTTTATAGGACTTGTGATGCAATCCATGCACCATCTTTGTTGCCCTCCTCTGAACCTCTCTACCCTGTCTATGTCCTTACGTAGGTATGGTCTCCAGAACTGTACACTGTACTCCAGGTGGGGCCTCACTAGTGTCTTGTACAGCGAATTATGACCTCCCTTTTCCTGCTGGTAATGCCCCTGCCTATACATCCCAGCATCCTATTTGCTTTACCTGCTGCCTTGTCACACTGTTTCCCTACCTTGAGGTCATCAGAGATGATAACCCCAAGATCCCTTTCCTGCTTGGTGCATGCTATATCCTCACCCCCAACTGATATATTGTGCCAGGGTTTTGTGCCCCATATGCATTATCTTGCACTTCTTTGCATTGAATTTCAACTGCCAACCCCCTGACCATTCTTCAAGTTTCTGCAGGTCGCTTCTCATTCTGTCTACACCCTCTGGTGTGTCTACTCTGTTACAGAACTTTGTGTCATCAGCGAACAGTGAAATTCTGCCTTCTAGGTCTTGCGCCATGTCACTGATGAAGATGTTGAATAGGACCGGTCCCAGCACTGATCCCTGTGGTACCCCACTGGTCACTCTTCCCTCTGTGGAGTGACAGCCATTACCACCACCCTCTGTGTCCTGCCACCCAGCCAGTTACCTACCACCACACTACTGTCCTGCCCACACCCATATTCCCCAGTTTGTGTAATAGTCTTCTATGTGGCACAGTGTCAAAGGCCTTGCTGAAGTCCAGATAGGCCATGTCCACTGCCCTCCCCTGATCCACCTCCCTAGTCACCCAGTCAAAAAATTCAACAGGTTGGTCTGACATGACCTCCCCCTGGTGAAACCATGCTGCCTTGGGTCCTGTAGTCCATTGACAACCAGATGTTCCACCAATCTCTCCTTCAGTAGTGCTTCCATGATCTTCCCCACTACCGAGGTGAGGCTGACTGGTCTGTAGTTCCCTGCTTCCTCTTTGTTCCCACTTTTGTATAAGGGGACTACATCTGCTGTCCTCCAGTCTTTGGGTACCTCCCCTGTTTCCAGTGATCGGCTAAACAGGATAGCCAGAGGTTCAGCCACCACCTCTCTTAGTTCTTTAAGGACCCTGGGGTGCACCCCATCTGGCTTCATTGCTTTATCAACTCTTATTACTTCCAGTTCCTTCAGGACCCTTTCTCGTGTAAGGGACTTGCGTCCCATTCTGCACCATTCTCACCCCTTGTACTCCCTTCAGACCCATTACCCTCCTCTTCCTCAGTAAAGACTGAGCAGAAATACCTGTTCAGTATGTCAGCTTTACTGTTGTCATCCTCCACGCAGCCCCCATCCCCTTCAGTCTCACTCATCCCTCCCTTTGTCTTTCTTTTTTTCACTTATGTACCTGTAAAGGTTTTGTCCCTTTACCCACTGATTTTCAATGTGTTCTTCTGTCTGAGCTTTGGCTTCCTTACTGACCTCCCTGCCTCCTTTGCTTCTCCTGGTACTTCTCCCTATCCCTTCTGCCTGTGTCTTTTTGTATTGCCTGAATGCAATCTTTTGGCTTTAACTTTCTTTGCTACCTCTTTGAAAACCATAATGGTCTCCTCTTCCTTTTCCTCTTGCTAACCTGCTTAATACATAATTCTGTTGTTCTTGTAATTCCCATTTTAAATACTGCCCACTGTTCCTCAACCCCTGATTCCTGTCCCATTCCCTTAATGCCTCTTTCAAGTATCTCCCATTTTCCCAAAGTCTGCCCCCTAAAATTCAGGATACGTGTTTTGTGTGGTTTGGTTCTGCTCTTTCTGTGATTTCAAACCACAATGACTGGTGGTCACTGTTTCCAGGTGCTCCCCCACTGTTACCCCCATCACACTGTCTCTGTTTGTGAGCACAAGGTCCAGTATTGCCTTCTGCCGAGTTGGTTCCCGCACCAGTTGCTTGAGGAAGGCACTGAAGGGAGTCCAGGATAAATCTGCTCCTAGTTGATGCTGCTGCTGGGATGCTCCAGTCACGTCTGGAATATTGAAGTCTCCAACCAGTACTACCTCACCCTTGTCTGCCATCCTTTGGATGGCTAGCATCAACTCCCTATCTGTTTCTTCCTCCTGGGCTGGTGGTCTATAGACCACACCTGTCCGGATGGCTGTCCCCATTTTCCTTTCCAGCTTAACCCACAGTATCTTTCCCCCATTTTGTTCCTCCTGGATCTCTGTGGCCCTTATGTCATTTTTCACATACAGTGCCACTCCTCCTCCCTTCCTGCCTGCTCTGTCTCTTCTGAATATGTTGTATAAATTATATAAATGTAGTTCTAGGAGTGGTATATGGTGCACATCCATACTCTGGCAGTCCTTTCCCTTCAAAACTGGCCGGAAAGTGTTCAAGTCAAACTACTCCCATCTACCTGGGTGGTATACTCCTCAGCTCCACCCCCGATGTCTTATCTTGCTCAGTGGAAGCAGGGATCCGTGTGCCACTTGCCAGTGGATGTAGGATGGGTTTTGTGGATGTGCACCATATAACACTCCTAAAACAACAGTTACAGGTGAGTAACCCTCATTTCTAGGGGCATGGATATGCTGCACTTGCCACACTCTGGCATACTCCTAGCAATTCTCTGGGAGAAGGGGGCAAGCTGCACACCCCTACTTGGCAAACAAGGAATGGAGAACTGAGGTCCAAAAACCAGCATCCCAGCATGATTTAAGGTTGATGTGGTAATGCGAAATAAAGGTGTGTGCTGACTTCCAGGTAGCAGTCCTGCAAACTTCCTGGATAGGGACATCCCCGGAAGCAGTCACCGTGGAAGTGATATGTCTGGTGGAATGAGCCCTAAGCCCTACAGAAGGCTCCCTATCAGCCAACCAATAGCAGAGGTTGATGCACCAATTGTCCACTTAGCTGCTGGTATGCCAGGTGCAGCTTAAGTATATGTTACAAACAGCTGGAAAAACTCTCCCTGAACTCCAGCCACACCACATGCTCCCTGTAATAAGCGGGTGCTCACCTCAGGTTCAACGTATGGAGCCTGTGCTCGGCCTCCAAGATGAGACTGGTGAAGTACATCAGGAGGTTTATTACCTGATTAAGGTGAAACTCTAACCCAACCTTCATGAGGTACTTCAGGTGGAAGCAGAGAACAACCTTGTCCTTGTGGAACACCTACTATTGGGATTCCACCGAGAGTGCCTGGAGCTCACTGATCCTTCTGGCGGAGGCTACAGCCACCAAGAAGGCAGTCTTCCACAACAGGTGTAACATGTCACACCTGTGCATCCGTTCAAATGGCTTGTCCATGAGCACTGCCAGTACCAGCAACTAGTCCCAAGGTGGTAGTGGGCTCTTGCACTGGGGGGACAAGTGGTCCAGGCCCTTAAACAAGCACCTGACCACCTTCTCCTGCACCACCACTGGCATACGGGCCCATGCCCAGTAAGCAGAAATGGCTGCCGGTTGCACCTTGAGGGTCGTCGACCTCAGGTCCAACAGAGAGGGACCAAAGGTAGTCCAGAATGCTAGCCAAGGGCAGGCTAGGGGGTTTGGTGCCTTGTCCTGGCACCAAATGGAAAACCCCTTCCATTTGAAGGCATAACACTGTCAGGTCGACTCCTTCTGGGAGGCTTCCACGACATGGAGAACCTCTTCGGAGACACCCAAGGAATGGAACTCTAGCTGTTCAGAACCAGGCCATCAGGTGCAGGGATTGAAGGTCCGGATACAGGACCTTCCCCCTGTGACAGAAGAGCAGATCTGGGCGAAGAGGATGTTACCACAGAGGCCTGCTGCTGAGGCTGAATTGATCTGGGTACCAAAACTGGGTGGGGGGGGGATACAAGACAGCCTCAGGAGATGAACAGGTCGACCAGGGGAGTAAACCACTGGGAGAACAGGTGGTACACCACCTCCTGATGCAGGGACCACTCACGAGACACATAGCTCACCTGGCTGCGGGCATCCGCTTTGCTGGTGGGAAACTCCTGCCACAAGAATGACCTGGATATCAGCATCCAAGCTGCACAAGGGTCCAGGTGCGGACAGCCTCACAGCACAACCAGGGGGAATGTGTTCTGTCCTGCCTGTTTAGGTAGTACATGGTCATGGTATTGTCTGTCTGGACCTGCACGACCTGACCCCAGACAAATAGACCAAATTCTGTCAGAGCAAGGGGCACCACAAGGAGCTCCAGCAGGCTGATGTGGTAACGGAACTTCTTGAGGGTCTAGAGTCCACGGGCCCTGTAGTCCCCAAGGTGCGCTGCCCATCCCAGAGACATTGTCAGTTGTCAAAGTGACCACTGGCTCTGGGCAGACAAATGGGACTCCTTCCTCGAGATGTTTCAGGATGAGCCACCACTGAATGGCATTCCACACTGGCTGTCACTATGACCTGCTCGTCCAGGTGATCCTAGCACTGAGATCACTGGCAGGCCAGATCCCACTACAGGCGACACATCTGCCAGCAGGACCACTTGACCACTCTGGTGCAGGAAGCTACGTATGCCTGCAGACAAAGGAAGTCTCAGGCAGGGTGCAAGTACCCAACCTGAAATAATCGGGCAAAGGAGGTAAGATCCAATGCCTAGCCCCCCGGAGTCAGGCCTTGGCTCAGAGGGAGTCCAGCTGTACCCTGATGAAGTGGATCACCAGTAAGGGGTTGAGTTTGGACTTGGATGGGTTGACCCGAAGGCCCAAGTCCTGGCAGGTCTGGAGGGCCAGGTCTCAGGAGCGCTCCACTGCCTCTCTGGACAGCCCGCTATTCATGCAGGTACAGATAGACCTGAACTCCTTGGCACTGCAGGAATGCTGCCACACTGCTATACACTTGGTGAAAACACTGGGGGCCAAGGAGAGGCCAAAAAGCATGATCTGGAACTCGTAAAGAACGCTCTCCATGCATACTGAAGGTATCACCAGTGGGATGGACAGACCAGAATGTGGAAAAAGGCATCCTGGAGGTTCAAAGAGAAGAACCACATGCCCTGTTTCAGGGATGGAATGATTTGGTTCGGAGTTGCCATCCAGAACTTGTGCTTTTTCAGGAACGGATTGAGATTGTGCAGGTCCAGAATGGGTCGGCAACCCCCCCCCCCGTCCATCTGGGGACCATGAAGTACATGGACACAAAGCCTTGGCTTACCATGGCATCCGGGACATGGACTACGGCTCCTTTCTCTAGGAGCTAAGCAATCTCCTCCCTGAGGATGGACATGTTCTGCAACATCATGGGCTCCCGTAGGGCATGGGCTCAGTAGGACAAGACAGCCTTGATGCAGAGAGGCAATCCACTGCCCAACAGGTCTATCACCCATTTGTCTGAGGTGATGGTGCACCAAGTATGCCAGAAATGGTGGCACTGACCATCCACGGGGTGGTAAGGCAGGGCTGGATTGGGGTCAGGCAGACAGCCCCTGACCCATGACTGAGCAGCCTTGGAGGAGGGACCAGCTGCCGGAGGGGCCCCTCTGCCCCGACCCCATGGCTTCTCAGAACCCTGAATGGCGAACATAGTTTTAGGGCGCCAGGTCTGTGATTGCCCCATTTGAAGCTGCTGCTGTTTAGGTCGCTGGGACAGAGAGTGGGGAGTGGGGGGGGAGAGAGAGAGAGAGAGAGAGAGAAAAATTCATATTCTTTAACAGAAACTTAAAGGAAAGGTCCTCAACCAGAGGCTCTGCTGATGGACAGGGTTTATTTGCCATTCTGAGAGAAGAATCATCATCAAAGTCGTCTCCTAATCGAAGAGCAGGATCAGGCTCAATATCGACTCCTACTAGCCCTGGAAGAATAGTACATATGGGAAAGGGAGGGAAAAAGAGGATGAGGTGCTCCACAAATCTGAGCTGAAAACCCCAGTGCCCTAGGTGGTGCCAAATGCGCAGACAGCGCTGGCACAGGGTGCAGCACCTAAAGAGAAGACGGCGCCAGCCCAGGGAGCGGTGCCAGGTGCGGTGCCACCAAGACAGGAGTAGAAGGCAGCACCCCCCCCAGATGTCACATAAACACCAGAAGACCCAAACCCAACTCTCGGAGTCAAGGAGGAAGATTTGACAAAAGTAGTAGGAGAAAATGGTACCTGTGCTGGCCCCTGTGCACAGCCATATGAGGGGGGAAAAGCACCAGAGCATGGCGTCGATGGCACTGGAGAAGGCGCCACATGACTAGGAAGCCACAACTGCCCTGTCCGCAGCTCGAAACTCTTAGGTCCAAAGGCCCCGGAGATGGTCCAGCAGGCTCGGACAGGCAGGACAACTGCCAAACCCACTGCTCCATAAGAGCGGCCCAATGATGAAACTGCTCACCAGAAAGACGCCCCAGGGGGCGGGGGAGAGACACGGTCATGATGTCGGGTCACCAGGAACAGAGGCCAAGGAGACCCTTGAAGGAGCCTGGACCTCTGCTCCTCATCACCCCAGCTCGACACGCAGACATACAAGGGGGCGACCTCGAGTGGTACTGTTTCTTCTTCGATCGGAAGGTCGAAAAAGAACTCAAAGACGAGCAGTCCTGAGTCCTCGACGAAGATGAAGAATGGGACTGCTTCTTTTTGTGCTTTCAGGAAGACCACCCATCCTCTCCAAGCACTGGACTGCCTGTAGTCAGACCCCCGCCATAGAGGGCGGTAGACTAGACCCAACCCTACTGAAAAAGTACAGTTATGTAAGAACACCGTAACAGTAGATCCTCGAGAACAGCTCTTGCAGCAGGTTACACCATTAGGACTGAAGCCGGCAGGCATCAGGAACCCACAGAAAAATTCTAGTTAGCAATATCCAGCGGGGGACCGCCCCCGACTTCGGCCCCGCCCCCAACATCCGCCATCATACAAAAGGGTGGTCCCCCAGCATTCCTCAGTTCTCCCGCCAGAGACTTCCAGCATAAAGGTGAATTCTGAAGGGGAGACCGAGGATCTGCTTCCAAAGGAAGACCCATAAAAACAATAATCTGATTGCGTCCGAGATGCCAAGTCTGAAGACCAAACCTCCTGAGGGGAAGGTGAGAGGGAAACTACCTGCTGCAAGAGCTGTCCTTGAACATCTACTGCTACAGTAATTTCTTACGTAACTGTACCATCTTACTTTGAGAAACCGCTCTTGCAGCAGGTTACACCATGAGGATGGATTCCCAAGCAGTAAGGGAACCAACTACCCTGTTCGGGAGGAGGATAGGAGAGATCCTAGAGTGAACCATACTTAGGACAAAAGTCCTTGAAGGACTGCAAGGCCGAAACCAGTTCTACGTCTAGAAGCAATGTCCAAACTGTAATGCCTGATAAAGGTATGTACAGTGCTCCAAGTAGCGGCGGCACAAATGGCTGATGTGGAGACATTCTTAAGCGACGCAAAAGTAGTAGCCACCCCTCTTGTGGAATGTCCTTTCACCGATGCGCTTTTGGTAACAGAACATGATGCACTTAACCAGCCACTTGGAGAGAGTTTGTTTCGATACAGGTGCTCCTTGCCTTCTGTGAGCAAATGATAGGAAAAGCTGATCTAACCGGCGATGGGATTTGCTTCTGGTTAGATAGTACCTGAGGATCCTATGCACGTCTAATGTGTACAAGAGAGCTTCCCTTCGGTTAAAGTGGTTGGGATAGTGTACCGGAAGGTCAATATCTCGATTGAGAATTGAGGTTGAGACCACCTTGGGGAGAAACTTAGGATTTATCCTTAAGGACACTCTGTCCTTGTGAAAAACCAAGTAAGGTTCTTTACACATGAGCGCATGAAGCTCAGAAACTCTTCTGATGGAAGTAACTGCAACTAAAAATAGCATCTTCCAAGAGAGAAGATGCAGCTTGCAATCTGCGGCTGGTTCAAACGGGGGCAGCATGAGCTGCTCTAGGATGAAAAGAAGATCCCAAGGGGGGGGGGATCGGATCCTTGATAGAAGGTCTCAAATAAAGGATGCCGTGCAGAAAAACGCAGGAGGTCTCTAGCTGCACTAGTGACCTCTGACCTACCGGGGAATGGTATGCCGAAATGGCACAGAGGTGTACCTTTATGGAGGAATAAGCTAGCCAAGATTCATATAGGGATAGGAGGTAGTCCAGCACTGACTTCTCGGGGCAGTCAAGTGGGGCTAAGCCGCGGGCCTGAGCCCAAAGACAAAACCTACGCCATTTCATGGTATAGATGGCATGAGTGGAGGGTTTTCTTTCCGCTACTAAAATGTACACCACCTCCTGCGAAACCCCGTCTCTAAGGACTACTATGTCCTTAGGAGCCAGGCATGCAGGTTCAATGACCTGAGGTTCGGGTGGACCAGGGAGCAGTCTTCCTGCGACAAGAAGTGTGAGCTGACCGGCAAAGGAAACAGTGGTTCCTGGGCCAGTTGGTGCAGGAGTGGGAACCAAATTTGCCTGGGCCAGAAAGGCACCACTAGGATCACAGATGCTCCCTCCTCTCGGAGCTTCTGAAGAACCCTCTGGATCAAAGGGAAGGGAAGGAAAGCATAGAGGAACCTGCCTGTCTAGGAGAGGAACAACGCATCTCACCAGAAAACACAAGGCCCTGGATCTAATGAGCAGAAATTGGGCAGTTTTGCATTGGATGGGGACGCGAACAGGTCTAAATCTGGTGTCCCCCATCTGCAGAACAGATCCTCTACTACTTGTGCAGCAGTTCCCATTCATGAGCCTTGGCCTGTGACTGGCTCAGGCAATCTGCGATGGTGTTGTCCACCCTGGGAACATGCACTGCAGTGATCTCTGCGCCATGCTGTAATACCCAATCCCACACCCCCTTTGCCTCCCTGCAAAGAGGGTAGGAGTGAGTGCCTCCTTGCTTGTTGATATAGTACATCACTGAGGTATTGTCTGTTTGCAACAGCAGGAGACCTGGTGTGATCACTGACTGAAAGGCCTGTAGTGCATACAGGACTACCCTCATTTTGAGGATGTTGATGTGGAGGTGAGACTCCAAGGTTGACCAAGATCCCTGGGACCTGACTCCTTCCAGGTGGACTCCCCAACTGGACCTCGAAGCGTCCGTGGAGAGAGGAAAATTTGGAGCAGGCACTAAAAAGGGGACTCCTCTGGAAAGGTGCTCTGGGATGAGCCACCATTACCAGTCTTGGATTACAGCATTCGAGATCTGGACTGGCTGATGCAGTTGATCCCGCTTTTGGTCCCACTGAGCTTGTAGCATTCACTGGGTAATCCTCATATGAAGTCAAGCTAGGGGAACTGTCGCAATGGCTGCTGCCATGTGTCCGAGGCAAGCCATGAATGGTCCTGGCTGGGACCAACTTCTTTTCCATCATATCCCCAATGAGGGATCGGATGCGATCCACCCTGTCCTGAGGTAGGAAAGCCTTTCCTTGACCAGTGTCAAAAACTGCACCGATAAACTGCAACCTCTGTGAAGGGATGAGGCACGACTTCTCCTGATTGATAGTAATGTCCAGCGACCTGAAAAGGGAGCGAGTGTCTTGAATCGCTGCTATCAAAGCCTCTCAAGAGGGGGCCACGTAGAGCAAGTCATCTAGGTATTGAAACACATAGTGGCCCTATCTCCTGAGGGCTGCTGCCATGACTGCCAAGCATTCTGTAAATACGCGAGGTGCCAAGGACAGCCCGAAGGGGAGTGTTTGGAACTGATAGTGGCATCCCAGGAACTCGAAGCGCAGGAATTTTCAGTGTGCTTAAGTGATGGGGAGATGAAGATATGCCTCCTGCATGTCCAGCAACGCGAGCCACGTGCCCTGCTTGAGCATGGGGATGAGACCCGGAAGGGTGACCATGCAGAAGCGCTTGTACAACACAAAGGTGTTGAGGTCGTTGAGGCCCAGGATCGGGCGCAAGTCCCCGGTTTTGTTTGGAACCAGGAAGAAGTGTGAATAATATCCTTCTTCTCTCTGGTTCTGTTGCACTGGTTTTATGGCATCCTTGTCCAGGAGTGCCAAGATCTCTTGCTGTAAGAGCAAGGTGTGCTGACCCGAATAACGGGAGAGCAAAGGAGGCCTTGATGGTGGGCGGTCGAGGAACTCGACAGAGTGTCCTTGACTTATTAGTTGAACCCACCAGAGGTTATCCTCTGCCACCCTGACAGGTGGTAAGAGATGTGACCCCCAACCCTTCCCTCCCTCGGATCCAGAGGTGGGGCAGGGGCTGGGAAGAAGTCATGCTGTGATGGTGTTGGTTCTGGCAGTCTGGGCAGATTTTTGATGTTTTTGGCCCTGGCATGCGGAGAATCTGGATTGACTCTTTCGGTTAAAGTTGCCCCTGGTTGCTGGCTGGAATGTGGCTGTTGCCTTTGTTGCCGGCCATGAAAACGATTCTGGTTCCTATGAAAGGAACTAGCCTTAGGTCTGTACATGGCTTGCACAGTCCTGAAGGCCTTCCCGGTGTCCTGTAACTTGGCGATAACTCTTTCTGACTCTTCACCGAACAGGACCGAGCCGTTATATGGGAAATCAGGATATTCTTCTGAACGTCTGGGGTAAATCCAGAGACCCTCAGCCAGGAGTGTCTCCAGAGACAAATGCCTATAGCAGCGCCCCTGGCCGTCGAGTCCACTGAGCTGTAAGCGGCTCGAAGGACTTGGGTCCCCACGTCTGACCCAGTGCAGTGGAGGCTGAGAAGCTCCTCCTTCTTCTCACCCTCTGGGAAATCCTTGATAAGGTCCTGGCCCTGTTCCCATAGGGCATTCTGAAATTGCACCATGTGCGTGAGGTAATTGAGAGACCTTACAAAGCATGTAGCAGCTGCATACATGCATCTCCCCAGTGAATCTAGCTGTTTAGATTCCTGGTCAGGTGGCTGAGTGCTCAGGTGCCGAGGTCTTTGAGACTGGTTGTGAGGCCATAATGACCAGAGAGTCGGCCAAGGGCTGTTGTGCCAAGTCTGGATGTCCAGGGAGTAATGCTTGGTAAAAGTGTGAACTGCTTTCCAGGTAGCTGCTTGACATATCTCTAGAATAGGGATGTCACTGGCAGCAGCCAGGGAAGTAGCTGTACCTCTGGTAGAGTGAGCCCGCAGGCCTGAGGGAGGAACCTTACCCAGTTTTTCATAGCAAAATTGGATACAAGAGACAAACCACCTGGCAATGGGTCTTTTAGTGGCAGGTTTTCCTTACCAACCTCACCACAGTGAGGAACAGTTGGAGAGTCAAACCTGTGACCCTTGGTACGCTCTATGTAGTAACTAAGGGCTCTCTTCACACCTAGCTGTGCAGCCTCCTCTCGCCAGAGGAGGGAGATCCAGTGAAGTACACCTGGAAGAGATATAGATTGGTTAAGGTGGAAATCTGAAACCACCTTAGGCAAGAACTTCCTGTTAGTAGGACACCTGTATCTCTATGAAAGGAGATAAAAATCAGGCTCCACTGACAAGGCTCGTAATTCACTTATGCGTCTGGCGAAGTGATGGCTATCAAGAATACAGTTTTCCAAGTCAAGTACTTAAGCTCTGCTGAAGACAAAGGCTCAAAGGGGGGCTGCATAAGCTGAGCAATGCAAACATTAAGATCCCAGGCAGGGGCAGGGTCCCTGAATGGAGGGTTGATGTGAAGCAATCCCTTGAAAAACTTGGAGAATACAGGGTGAGCTGAAAGATAAGAGGGCTCACCTGCTGATAAGAAAGCAGACACAGCTGCCAGATGCACTTTTAGGGTAGCTGGTCTCAGCCCCAAGGTATTTAAATGGACCATATAATCCAGGACTGTGGGTAAGTCAGCAGATTCTGGGGAAATATGCTTTCCAGAGCACCATGTAGAAAATCTCTTCCATTTGGAATTATAAGTAGCCCTGGTGGAAGGTTTCCTAGAAGCCTTCAGGATATCCATTACATCTTGGGAGAGGTGTAGATCAGCAAACTCTAACTCTTCAAGAGCCAGGCCTTGAGATTGAGAGATTTGAGGTTCGGGTACCAAACTCTCCCCTGAGCACAGGTTAACAGGTTGTGATTCCTGGGAAGACACAGGGGAAGGTGGACTGCTACAGGACAGTAGGAGTGGGTACCAAGGCTGTCTGGCCCAGTCTGGAGCAATCAGGATCATCTTGCAGGGTTGAGATCTGATTTTGACTAGCACTTTGAACAGGAGAGGAAGGGGAAAAGCATAGAAACTTCCCTTCCCAATTGAAGTAAGGCATCCAGAGGGACTGAGCCCAACACTGGGGCCTTCAGCAAAAAGGGAAGTTGGTGATTGTCTGGGGCTGCAAAAGATCTATCTGCAGGGTACCCCATCTGGCAAATACCACCTCAAGACCAGAGGGTCAGTGACCATTGTGATGGCCCTGGGAAATCCTGCTGAAGCATCTGCCAGGACATTGTCCTTGCTTGGGAGGTGAACTGCCATAAGGGAGGTGTTCAGGAAGTAAGCCAGAGACCACAACTTCAATGCTTCGGTGCACAAGGCCGTAGACCAAGTGCCCCCTTGCTTGTGGATGTACCACATTGTGATGGTGTTGTCTGTTCTGACCTGTATAACTGTTCTGAACAGATTTGGAAAAAGCTGAAGTGCTAGAAAAACTGCTGAGTTCCAACAGTTTGATGTGGAGCAGAGACTCCTGAGGGGACCACAATCCCTGGGTAGTGAGGTCGCCCATGTGAGCTCCCCACCCCAAGAGGGATGCATCTGTAGTAAGGATTAAGGAATGAGACTGAGAGGCAAAGAAAACCCCTTGTCTCAGATTGCTCTGGTCCTGCCACCACTGTAGGGCCTGGATCAGGGTTAGTCACTGGGATCAGTTTGGTTAGAGGTCTTTCCTTTGAGACAAAAGGCTCTCAAATGGAACTGGATGTCCCTCATCTGAAATCTTGCTCCTGCACTACTGCTGTAGAAGCAGCCACGTGCCCCAGGAGCTGTAGAAAGTGCCTTGCTGGTCGAGAGAGACCTGCAGGGTGAATGAGGAGGCCAGAGAGACCAGGGTCCTTGCCCTGTCCAAAGGAAGGAAGGCTCTGGCTTTCTCTGTGTTCAGGTCTGCGCCTATGAAGGTGAGGAGCTGGACAGGCTCTAGAACTGACTTTGAAAGATTCAGAAGGAAACCTAGAGAGGTGAGCAGTTGCTGAGTTATCTGTAGATGTAACTTAACTTGGTCTGGAGACTGGCTATTGTGAGCCAGTCGTCCAGGTGAGGAAGATGGCAATTTTGCCTTCTTGGGTGAGCAACTGCTGCTGCCAGGCATTTTGTAGATACCCTTGGAGCAGAGAAGTGAGGTTAGGGGCATTGCTCTGAATTGGTAGTAGCCTGAGGCAGCTCGAGCGTGAGGTACTTTCAATGGGAGCTTCTGATGAGAATATGGAAGTAGGCATCCTTGAGGTCCAGGGGCGCTAGCCAGTCCCTGGCCTTAGAGAGGTAGAATAATTCCCAGAGTCACCATTTTGAATTTTGGTTTTAAAAGGTGCTTGTTTAAATATCTGAGATCCAGGATGGGCACGCCATTCTCCTGTCTTTTTGGGGTAGAAGTACCTGGAGTACAAGCCTTTGCCCTGGTGTGGGGTGGAACCCTTTCACAGCTCTGAGAGCTAGGAGGAAGAGACCTCTGCCTCTAAGGCAAGAGCCTCTGGTGGATTTGCAGGTGGAAAGGATCTGGTTCTCATCTTTGAATTTTGAAGCTGAAACCAGTCCCTAACTACTACTTCCAGGACCCACTTGTCTGATGTCAGAGACTTCCAGTCCTGGACAAAGTAAGCCAGCCTGCCCTACAGGTAACTGAGAATCGGCCTGGCAAGCCCCATCAGGGTGCCTGTTTGGCAGGGGCTTTGGGCTGAGGGGTGGAAGCAGGCTTGCTTGCCGATCTGCCTCTCAAGAACCCCTCTGGGCATAGGCAGAAGAGGAGGTCTGGGCTTGGTAAAAGGCCTAGAAAAGGCCTACCCCTGCCCTGGAAAGCTGCCTTTGAGAGTGGCCTGCCTTTCCTTGGCCTATGCACTCCTATAGGTGGTCCTATACTCATCCATTTTCTTCATGTAATTCTCTGTCTGCTCCCCAAACAGAGAATTACCCACAACTAGGAAAATCCATGGCCTTAGTCTGGTATCCTGTGACAGGCTAGTACATCTGAGCCAAGCCATTCTGTGAAGTGCCACAGATGTAGCCATGACTCTTGATGACACATCATTTGAGTCCACTGCAGCATGGAATTGCACCTTGGATGCCTCAATACCATCAGCAGCCACCTGCTCCAGCTCCTTGGCAAGCAGGCCAGGGGCCTGCTTTGCTAAACCATAACAGTATCCATCTGGATTTCTGGTATCTGGCACATAAGCCATATAATTTGCCTGTCTGAGTCCCAAGGATGCTGTTATGTACTGTTTCTGCCATGGCATCAATCCTCCTGGAGTCCTTATCCGAGTGGTGAAAGCCAAGGAATATTAGCTCTGTCACAGGCTGCAGCCTGCACTACCCCAACATGGCTGCATTGTTGAGTGAGGAACTCCGTATCAGAGCCTGACAAAGTGTACCTCTCTGTCCATTCTCTTATCAACAGGAGGTATAGTGTGAGGAGCTTTAAAATTTTAAAGTCTGTTTCCCAAAGATTTATGCAAGGAAATAGACAGTCTCCTAGACTCTGGGATATCCATCATTTACACATAGTCAGGCTCCTCTTGATCATCCACAGCTTCCTCCATAGGGAGCTGGAGAGCTTCAGCCACTTTTTTATAAAACATAAAATGAGAAGGGGACTCAGAAAGCCTAGGAGGAGACACTCCTGAAGGTCTGTCTGGGGAGATGTCCGGGTCAGTGGGCACATCCAGACTTTCAAATCCACATTCACTCTCCTCATACTCCTCTTCCCCCCTCCTCCGGTTCATAATACTCCTCTAAATCATACTCTTGAACTGGGGGAACCAGCCGCTTACCAGATGGTACCGGTTCGGTCGGAACCGGGGAAGGCGACTGGACAATTTTTATCGCTTTGGCTATTTCTTCAGCGGTTGGAGAGGAAAGTTTGGCTCTACACCCAGCTGATTTTCTAGTCCTTTTGCTGGACCTGGCTCCTCAGAGTCGGATCTCCTTTTGCCGAGAAGTCTCACCCCTGGTCAGAGGCACTCTCTCTGGTTCGGTTGGAACCCGAACCAGGCTAACCATCGGTTCAGCGGACTTTTTGGCCTCCTTTCCTGAGCCTACCAACTCTCTTTCCAGGGTAGCTGCAGGAAAACTTTACAAATCTGGCAGTCTGCACTGAGGTGGTCAAACCCCAGACAATAAACACAGGTGGTGTGGGGTCAGCCTTGGCAAGACTTCTCCACACACACTGCAGTGTTGAAACCCAGTGGGCTCGGTTTTCTTTTGGGTTTCTCCAGACATAGTGCCAGCCTAACCAAACTTCCTGTTATGGCAATCCACCAGAGTAAAGGCCCTTATCGGTTCCCAACCGTGTCACAGGTCGTGGAAAAAAACGTAATAAAATCCGTTTTTTTTAGAACCGATAAGAACCGGTAACCACACTCTAAAAGACAGATTAAGATTTTTTGAACAACTTGATCAGTTCAAACCGAACTGATAACCGTTTACAAGTTCCACACAGAATAGAAATGAATGTAAAACCTATCTAGTACTCACAAATACCAGAGACAGAGTCTGAACTGACCAGTTGCGGTTTAAATTCGGTTGAAAACCGAGAAAAACGATACTTTAACCGACAAAATGAGCCGAGCAGAAGGAGAAATCTCCAGAGCGACTGTTCAGTGAGGCGGAGTAAAAATTCTGACGGTTTAAGTTTGAAGAACAACAGACAGAGTTTCAACCGAGCTCAAGCTCAGTGTTCCATGCCTGGCATGGAAAGTTAACTCTTTCACCTCCGGAGGAGTTCGAAGGTTGGGACTCACTGAATATGTCATAATATAGCAAGACTTCATGTTGTTTGAAAGAGGGCACAGAGAGGCAGGGGGACCCAGAGACTGAGGCCCCACGGAGATGGAGGGTGGGATTGTGATGAATGGTGAAGATACACAGAAAGATCAGAATTGCGGTAGGTACATAATTTTCATATCTTATCTGTGTCAATCTTCACCATTCCTCACCTTTAGATGAGTGTCGAGTCCCGCGAAAGGGGCCCTGGACCCTACAGGACCAAGTCCCTTAGTTCTCAGTGGGTGGCACACCAACAGAGAGAACCTTCACGGGTCTGGAGAGGCCTGAGCGTGGGGAGAGTTAGACGAGGACTCCTCGGAAGGAGTAGGAATTTGCCCCGACAGATGCCGTCTCACCCTATGGGAGAAAAGATGGGTTCTCTGGAAGGGGGAGGAAATCACCCCATGCCGGGCCAAGGGTGACAACTGGGAAAGACGCAGCCATGCCGTCCGCCTAGTGCAGATCGCTGTCCCTAAGACCCTGGAAGCTACCTCGTTGGCTTCATAAGAAGCCCTCGCTTGGTGCCTTGCTAGGTCCAGGCTGTGTACAGAGAGTGCAATGGCTTGTCTGGTTACCTCCGTGTCAGGCATAGCGGCTAGGAGCTGACCTAACCTGGACCACAGGAACCTATCATAGGTAGCATAGTGGGCCTGATATGCTGAAATAGAAAGCAGCAACCATGCCGAGTAAAAAGTCCTCCTCCCCGGAAGTCAAAATCCATACAATCTTGATCAGGAGGCCGGTCACGGTGAGGGGCACGAAGCCAATCAGGAGTTTCCAGCTGCGTCAATCCTGACTGAGGATAAGGCACAGAAACTAGAGACTCCGGGGAGGCACAATACCTCTGGCAGAGATCCCTAGGGGCTGGGACTCCGGAAAAGATTCTCTGCCAGAAACACAATGATGCCTCTTGAAAGGGAGCAGGTCAGGGGGGCACCACAACAGTGTCCGAACTGAAATCACCTAAAAAGGCAGACGTCGAGTGCTCTGGATTGTGCTGCATGGGTGGTGTGATGTGTAGGTCCTCCAACATCCTCATGAGGAATCGCTGATACTCTGTGAGATCAGCAGCTGGGGAGATGTGGACAGACGGTTCCTCTCCTCCAGAAGAGGGGGATGAAGAATCAAAGGACCTCAAGAGTTCAGAAGCTCGCTGCTCAGGGGGAGGTTGATAAACCTGTCTGTGCATTGCCCTGACGTAAGAGGGAAATTGAGCAGCCACAGCTCTGAACTGCTCCCAGGAGAGAGGTCCGCTAGGACCAAGAACACTTGGGAGCGCAGGAGAAGGTGGCAGAGGAGAGGGGACAGAGTAGAGTACAGGAATCGGCTGTTCTCTGCATGAGCCAGAGACACACCTGGAGCCCCAAGGGAAGAGGGAGCTCTGGAAAACTCAACAGCCGACAGCTGGTCAATCATACTGGAACTGCCTAGGCTGGGCCCTGAAGAATCCCCCCTGTGAGGTGACTGGGGCCATGAGAGTCCAAAAGGACGGTCCCCTACCTCCAAAGAACAGGGCCCTCTCGGGGAAACTGAAAAGAAAGAGCAGAGATCCGCACTATGACACCTTCCAGAGCCTGGGTAGGTCCCAGAAAAGGATCATCATGTCAAACCCCTACCCCCCGGAGTCTGAAAGAGCACTTCTCCTCAAAAAAGCCAGCCTAGGCAGCTGGCAGCCCTGGTCAGTCCCTGAAGCGACAATCCAGGGAGCAGCACCCTCCCCTCCCTGAAGGGGTACCACCACTGAGGGGGTCAGAAAACCCTCCGAGGCTGGGTTGCAGGGCAATGGTTGGCTGCACCACCGCCTGCTGGTCAGAACCCCTGACCCTGGACCTGGGGGCCACTATCTGCTCCTCAGAAGGGGGGGGGACCGGCTCCGGCCTGTCGAGGACACTACCAAGGTATCCACGTGAGCACCAACTCCAAAGAGTCCGACTGCCAATCTGACTCAGAGTCCGATTCCTCCTCCGAGGAAGTGGAGACCGAAGTCCTGTGCCAGATGGTACGTGGACACCTGCTGCCATCCCGACTGAATGGGGCATCAGGACGAGGGACTGCACCACAGTCAGGCCGAAGCCCTCAAGCGCACCGTGAGTGAGTGTAAAGAAGACACTGCATGCCGAGGAAGGCAGCATTGGAGCTGGACCTGTCAGTGGGCCGTCCCAACCCACCATGCCGCAAGCAGCTCCAAGACCAGAGACGGTACCAACGACGGTTCCGACTGCACTCTCGGCACCGTAAACCCTCAAGGCGCCATGTCATTGCTAGGTGCCACAAGCAGTGCTGTGCTTAACCACGGCACCATTCAAACAGACAAGTACGGTGCCATAGAGCCTCCCACAGTGCTGTCAGCACCATTGGCACTGCGGATGGCTCCGATAGCAGAGACAGCACCGACAGCGGTGTCATGAGGGCCCACGGGGCAGCGAACAGTGCCAAGGCCCAAGACGGCACAACGGCACCAACCCAGGCTTCCCAGCCCGGGGTGATGACACAGGGGGAGCTTTCACCCCCAAAGGGGTGACTGCCAAGATGGTGCCTCCCGCCCACCCCCGGGAGGGACGGACTGGGCCTCTTGCACCGCAGAAGGGGCTTCTGCAATGGCTAGGCTATAAGAAGCAGAAGTTCCCTCCTCTGCGGTCTGTACAGAACCGGGAGGGGACTCGGAAGAAAGGCCGAGAGACTGTGGCTTGGCACGACGAGTGCAAGCCTGTCCCCTGAAAGTCGGCGTTGCTCATTCCACTTTCCATGCGTGTTGTTCAATGACACGATGGTCTATGGAGAAGCAGATGTCACAAGAATCCATGTCACGTAGTGGGCCAAGACACGCGAGGCAATGGTCATGCTGGTCAGTGATGGAGAACTTCTGGCCGCACAGGCACCAACGCATAGGGGGCCGTCCCGTCTGCACAGATTTCTTCCCCCCCCCCCCGACTGAGACATGACCTACAGGAAAAAACAACCAAAAAACAAGACTCAATGTCACAAGAATGAAAGGGAACAATCTTACCAGCCAATGTTGAGTATTGTCGGACACGGAACCGGCAGGAATAGAAAGCGGCATCGAGAAACATGGGGCAGAAGGCTTCAGTAGCAGGAATTGGCCTCTTGCAGCAGAGCTTCCACGAGGTGCAACCTGTACGGCGGGAGAAGAAGAACTGGCAGGAGGGTGGGGTTGACCACACATAACGGCCAACTCGCGAGTGCCACACATTGCGTCGGCCTCGAGAGCGGCGCCAATGGTACGTCAACTCCGCCCATCCAAAAAAAAAAAAAAGAAAAGGAAAAAAAGCTCCTGCAGGGTCATGACCTTCGGCCACTATACCCAAAGGGGACGAATGGTGAAGATTGACACAGATAAGATCTGCTCTCTTGTAGCCAGCTCTGCAGAAATGTTACATCCAGCATTCTCAGGTTAACCCCCTGAGTTCCAAATACCTTTGAAATAATTTCAAAATTATAACTAAATACAGTTTTAAACAAAGGGATCCCAGTATCACATATAGTTTTACACAGAGATTCACACATATTTTTTATACCCACAGATATGCACGGGGGAAGAAAAGACAAAAATAGCAAGGGAAGGCACAGAGATCGTGAGAGGCGGAGAATTGCCAAACCGTCGGAGTGATCAGTTTCCAGGTCTCACAAGAAAATTTGGCTGCACAACCAGACAGAGAAAACAGAAAAGGAGAGGAAAGAATAAATTCTTGCATTTAAACCCTTTCTGCATTACAAATGGGACAGGGCCTTATTCAGCCCTGTCACAAAGATGAACTGCTGTGAGTTTCTGGTTGTGCTCCACTGCCCAGTACTAGACTCTCATGGCTTCTCTGCAAAGGGGATAAGAGTGTGCCCCCTTGCTTGTTGGTGTTGAAGACCACTGGCATGTTGTCTGTCTGGATCAGTAAGGGACCTAGAATGAGGACTGTCTGGAACACCTATAGGGCATACAGAATGGCTCACATCTCCAGCACATTGATGTGAAGGCTGCATTCCAAAGGAGTCCACGTCCCTCTTGTCTGGTGGTCTTTGAAATGTGGGCCCCACCCTAGTCCCAAAGCAACCGCTGTCAGGATCTGCTCAGGACTGGAACTTTGACTGGGACTTTGAAAGGGAGCCCTGGACTCTAGCCGGAAGGGGGTGAGCCACTACTCCAAAGTCAGATGCAGTGTCTTGGAAATCCGGACTGGCTGCTCAAGAGGGTCCAAACACTGGTTCCATTGTTCTCTGAGGTTCCACTGCTACCTGGCTGACCTTCTTACACCCGCTGCCTCGGTTCGTCACCTCCGGTTCTCCTTGAGGGGCCTCCTGGCAATCCCCAGGACAAGTCTGAAAACAGCCGGCGATCGAGTTGTTAGTATCGCCAGCCCTGTCATGTGGATTTCGCTCCAGCCATTGGTGAAGGAGGCCCCATCAGTGAAGGTATTTAAGGCCCGCCTAAAGTCTTATCTATTTATACAGGCCTTCTCAGACACTGTATGATAATATGGTTATCAGTCCTTTTTAACTGAAGAGAGAGATTATTTATATATAGTGATTGGGTTGTTTTTTATGGTGGATTATTCTATATATGTATTTTAAATTAAATTACATTTTTGTGTTTTTTTGTACGGCGCCAACAGCCTTTGGGATTGGGCGCCAGAAAAATAAAATTTGCCTTGCCTCTGCCTTGCCCTCATATGTAGACGAGCTAAGGGTACTGTCACAATGGTGGCTGCCATATGGCCTAGCAGATGCAGGACCATTCTGGCTGGAGTCTGATTTGTGGAAATGACCCTCCAAGCCAGTGCTCTTAGTCAATCTGCTCTGTCTGAGGGGAGAAAGGCTCTCCCCATGGATGATGTCTAAGTCAGCCCCTACATATTGTAATCTCTGACTGGGACAGGGGGATGACTTGGAAAGATTCAAGGTGAGCCTCAGGTCTTGGAACAGTTGGAAGGTGTTTTCCAGTGTGTGACACAACTGTTCCCCTGTGGGAGCTGTCAGGAGCCAGTCGTCGAGGTAGGGGTAGATGTAGCCTCCTGAGAACTGTGCCACTACCACCAGGCACTTAGTGAATACCCGAGGAAAGACCAAACGGCAGTGTTTGGAACTGGTAGTGCTCTCCCTGGAAGATAAAGAAGAGGTATTTTCTGGGGGATGGCAGATTTGTACGTGCATGTGTAGGTGTATGTCCAGGGAGCAGATCCAGTTCCCTTGGTGAAGCATGGGCAGCAATCCTGGTAGTGTCACCATCCTGAACCTTCTGCATTCAATGAAACTGTTCAGCTGACTGAGATCCATGATGGGATGAAGGTCCCATGTCTTTTTTGGGACTAGGAAGAAGTGGGAGTAATATCCCCTTCCTTTTTGACTTAGTGGAACTTCCTGGATCACCTTTTTGCTCAAGAAGGCTTGGATTTCTGCCAGGATGAGGCTTGCGTGGGATGGCGAGCAATGGGTGGGGATCGGTGGGTTGTCAGGAGGAATTTGTGTGAACTTTAGTGCATAACCCCTTAATATAATCTGGAGAACCCATTGATCTGCAGTGATACTAGACCAACCCCTGAGGTGAAGCGAGAATCGCCTTCCTACTGCCTCCCCCTGTAGCTCCATCGAAGAGGGGGGCAGGCAGGGAGTCATGCAGAGGTTGTTGGAGTGGGCAAGGGAGCTCTGGCGTTTTCGGCATTCTTAGATCCCAGTGTCCATGAAGACGGGGGGGGTGCCTTTTCTCTTTTAACCCCTTCTTTGCTGTTGTCTACCCTGTTAACCTTGATGCCTGAAAAAGTAACGACGCCTGGATGGGGTTGGCTCAGAGTTATACATTTTGTGGACCACAGAAACTGCTTTTCCTGACTGGCCCAGTGGTGCTGACTGTTGAGGTGCTGGACGCCACACCTCACGCCATGCTGGTGACCTGGGTTGGGACGCGAGCCCGGGTTGTCAGGGAAGGATAGGATCGAGCATCCAGATAGACTGCTCTCTATCCTAAGGAGGGCTGTGGGTTTTCACTGCTATGCAGTGGCCCCTGGGGACGCCCAAAGGCACTGCTAGAGATGGTGCAACAGAGGGAGGAGTGCAGCAGACGTCAGCACATCAGTGCTAGATGTCATTGCATGTCTGCACTCCTGGGGCTTAAACTGGAGGAAAAAGGCAGCACAGTCTGCGGCAGCTTGATGGCCACACTTCCAGAGCCTAGTGGGGCTCGTGGGTGCAGACTCTAGGGCCGGTATTGGATCCTTGCCTGGTGTGGGGACTGAGGGAGGGGTCCCTCTCGTGGGTATAGCTGCATATGCCAGCTGGCCCGGGAAGATGTGCCTCCGTGGACATCAGGGGAAGTGGAGCGGCAGCTGGATTAAGGCAGGTCAGTGGCTGCAAGGAGGAAAAACAGAAAGATGATAAAAAAAAGAAACTGCTTTTCCTGAATCCTGCAAGCCAGTGATCATCTTTTCAGCTTCCTGGCCGAAAAGAACTGGTCCTTGGAAAGGGGAGTCCAGGATGGCATCCTGCAAATCCTGGTGAAAGCTCGAGACCCTCAACTAGGAGTAGCGCCATAGGCATATCCCGGTGGCAGCTGCTCTAGCAGCAGTGTCTGCTGAGTCGTTTGAGCACCTAAGGCCATGCTTACCAATATCAGCACCGGACTGGAGAACCGCTAAAAGCTCTGTCTTATTCGCGGAGTCAGGTTGTGACCGAGCTAGGTCCATGGACTTATTCCAGAGAGACTTCTGATACATCACCATGTGTGCCAGAAAATGTAATGACCGGGCCATACAAATGGCCGAAAAGAAAAAATTACTCACCTTAGTAATTGCTTTTCTTCTCATGAAGTCTTGCTATATTAGGACTTATGCTATTATTAGGACTTATGCAGTTAGCCTCTGGCTCTGAACTGCCCCGGAGAGGAAACAGTTAACTCCAGAGTAATCTGGAGTTCCACAGCGCGAGGGCGCTGTTCAAAGCTCTATCTGGCCAGTTTCAAATGAAACTGCCAGGTTCTTTACGAAGCTAAACTAACATAGCAAGTCTGTGTGGAAAAACTCTACACTAGCCATTGGCTACCTACCAGTAGTAGAACAACAAAAACACAACAACAATCACAGAATAATAACAATATTACATATTATTGTTAGAATCACCCCTGACAAGCACTAATAGGCCCCCTCTCCCCAAAAAACTCAAGTCCAGGGAGGGGGCCATCTACCACTTAACAAAAAACAGAATTGCCTAGTTCCCTTAACCCAAATGAAACAAGGGGGGCTAGGGAGAACTAACATGGCATGACACACTGCTTGCACTAATTTGCCAACCCCGCACCCAAGTAGGAGTTCTGAGAGGGGTAGGAGGGAGGGTTGTCGTAATATAGCAAGACTCCATGAGAAGAAAAGCAATTACTAAGGTGAGTAATTTTCTTCAAACACCATGAAGTCTTGCTATTATTAGGACTTATGCAGATTATACAGCAGTACCTCCATGGAGGAGGGCCAGAACCTACTTAGGAATAGGCTCTGAAGCACAGCTGTGCCAAACAGCATCTCTCCTGGACTGGACATCCAGGGAATAATGTTTGGTAAAGGTGTGGACTGTTTTCCAGGTAGCAGCTTGGCAAATTTCCAAAATGCGAATATCTCTAGCAGCCGCTAGAGATGCAGCTGTACCCCTGGTAGAATGAGCCCTCAGTCCTGAGGGAGGTTCTCTACCTAGTTTTTGGTAACAGAACTGGATACAAGAGACGATCCACCGTGCAATTGTCCTCTTAGTGGCAGGTCTCCCTTTGCCAACTTCTCCATAGGTAAGGAAGAGTTGGAGGGATTCGAACCTGTGACCCTTGGTGCATTCCAAATAGTAGCTTAGGGCTCTTTTGACGTCCAGACTGTGCGATCTCCTCTCCCCTGAGGAGGAATGCTCAGTGAAAAATACTGCAAGAGAGATGGATTGGTTGAGATGAAAATCTGAAACCACTTTAGGTAAAACTTTCTGTTAGTCCTGAGGACTACCTTATCTCTGTGAAAGAAATAAAATCCTTTTCACTGACAAAGCTTGAATTCACTTATACATCTAGCAGAAGTGATAGCCACTAGAAAACAGTCTTCCAAGTTAAAACTTGAGATCTGCCAAGACAGAGGCTCAAAGGGGATTGCATTAGCTGAGCAATGCAAACATTCAGGTCCCAGGCAGGAGCTGGTTCCCGAAAGGAGGTTAGTGTGAAGTAACCCCTTAAAAACTTGGAAAACACAGGGTGAGAGGAGAGGAAACAGGTTTCCTGCAGATACAAAACAGAAACAGCTGCCAGATGAACCTTCAAGGTAGCTGGTTTGAGGCCTAGGGAATTTAGATGGACCAAATAGTCCAATAAAATGGCCAAGTCAGCAGATTCTGGTACAATTTGTTTCTCAGAACACCAGAAGGAAAACCTCTTCCACTTAGACTTGTAAGTGGCCCTAGTGGAAGGCTTCCTAGAAGCCTTTAAAATATCCAGGACACCTTGAGAAAGGTGTAAATCAGCAAATTCTAGCTCCTCAAGAACCAGGCCTTGAGGTGGAGGGAATTGAGGTCCGGATACCACACTCTCCCCTGTGCACAGGTCAGCAGGTCGTGGGTCCTGGGCAAGCTCAGGGGAGGGTGGAATGTAAGGGACAGGAGAAGAGGGTACCAGGGCTGTCTGGCCCAGTCTGGAGCAATCAGAATCACTTTGCAGGGCTGAGTTCTGATTTTTACTAGTACCCTGAATAGGAGAGGGAAGGGGGGACAGGCATACAAGAACTTCCCTTTCCAATCCAACTGAAAGGCATCCAGGGGGACTGATCCCAGCACTGGAGGCCTGCAACAAAACAGAGGAAGTTGGTGGTTGTCTGGGGCTGCGAAAAGATCTATCTGAGGGGTGCCCCATCTGGCAAAGACTGACCCCAGCACCAGAGGATTCAGGGCCCATTCGTGATGGCCCTGAGAAATCCTGCTGAGGGCATCCGCCAGGACGTTGTCCTTCCCTGGAAGGTGAACCGCTATCAGGGAGGTGTTCAGGGAGTAAGCCAGAGACCACAACTTCATTGCTTGAGTGCACAAGGCTGAAGACCAGTGCCCCTTGCTTGTTGATGTACCACATTGTTGTGGTGTTGTCTGTCCTGACTTGAACTACCTTGTTCTGGACAGTAGCTGAAAAGCCTGGAGCTAAGAGAACAGCTCTGAGTTCCAAGAGATTGATGTGGAGCAGAGATTCCTGAGGGGACCACACTCCCTGAGTGGAACGGTCATTTAGTGAGCCCCCCACCCTAACAGGGAGGCATCCATGGTGAGGGGAGGGAATGAAGAACGGTAAGAAGGGAACCCCTGAGTTATTTTGCTTTGATCCTGCCACCACTGAAGGGCCAGGATCAGGGTTTGGTCACTGGGACTAATTTGTAAGGGGTCCTTCCTTTGAGACCAGTGGGACCTCAAGTGGAACTGGATATCCCTCATCTGAAATCTTGCTCCCTGCACGACAGCTGTGGAAGCAGCCATGTGCCCTAGGAGTTGCAGAAAGTGCCTTGCTGGTCGAGAGACCCGCAGGGTAAAGGAGGATGCCAGGGCAATGAGTCTGTCCACTCTTTCCGAGGGAAGAAATGCCCTGGCTGACTTTGTGTTCAATTCTGCACCTATGAAAGTTAGTACCTGAACTGGTTCCAGAACTGACTTTGGAAAATTCAACAGGAATCCCAGGGAAGTGAGAAGCTGCTGGGTGACTTGCAAATGGGATTTTTACCTGATCTGGAGACTGACCTACTATGAGCCAGTCGTCCAGGTAGGGAAACACAGCAACCCCTTGCCTTCTTAAATGAGCCACTACCACAGCTAGACATTTTGTGAAAACCCTTGGAGCAGAGGTAAGGCCGAAGGGCATTGCTCTGAACTGGTAGTGGCCAGAGGGTAGTTTGAACCTGAGGTACTTTCGGTGAGAAGGCCTGATCAAGATATGAAAATAGGCGTCCTTGAGGTCCAGGGAAGCTAGCCAGTCCCCTGGCCTTAGGGAAGGCAAAAACATTGCCAGAGTTAACATTTTGAACTTTGGTTTCAAAAGATGCTTGTTCAGGAACCTTAAATCTAGGATGGGCCGCCATTCTCCTGTCTTTTTTTGGGGTAAGGAAATATCTCGAGTACAGACCCTTGCCCTGATGGCAAGGAGGAACCCTTTCCACTGCTTTGCAGCGTAGAAGAGAAGAAACCTCTGCTTCCAAAGCAAGGGCTTCTGAAGGATTTGCAGGTGGAAAATGTCTGGCTCTCATCTTTGGAAACTGTTTGAAACTGAGAACAGACCTTGGTTACCACCTCCAGAACCCATTTGTCAAGTTAGGGACAACCAGTTCTGGCTGAATAAGCCAACCTGCCCCCCACCGGTACAGGAGAATCTGCCCTGGGCACCCCGTCAGGGTGCCTGCTACAGCAGCTTTAGGTCGAGGAGAGGAGACGGTCTGCCCGTGCCCCGTCTACCTCTGCCTCTGAAAAAAACCCTCTGTGCAAAGGCTGAAGAGGCTTGAACTTGATAAAAAGGCCTGTGGTAAGGCCTGCCCCTACCCCTGGGGGCATGCCTTTGTGGAGTGGCATGCCTCTCCTTAGCTTGGGCACTTTTGTAGGTAGTTCTGTATTCATCCATCTTTTTCATGTAATTTTCTGTTTGATCCCCAAACAGAGAATTTCCTACTACAGGAAAATCTATAGCCTTTGACTGAGTATCTTGGGACAGATTAGTGCATCTGAGCCATGCCAACCTACGGAGAGCTACAGAAGTGGCCATGACCCTAGAGGAAACATCATTAACATCAACAGCAGTATGAAATTGAACTTTAGAGGCTTCAATGCCATCAGCCACTTGTTCCAACTCACTAGCCAGCTGGCCCTGGGCCTGCTTGGCTAACTGCAATATAGTGTCCCATCTAGATTTCTGATATCTAGCCACATAAGCCATATAATTAGCCTGCCTGAGTCCCAACGGCTGCCTATATTGTTTTTCAGCCATGGCATCAATCTTCCTGAATTCTTATCAGGAGGATGTGAGGCCAGGGAATATTAGCCTTGTCACAGGCTGCAGCTTGAACAACACCTACATGACTACACTGCTCAGTGAGGAAGTCTGTATCAGGGCCTGATAAAGTATACCTTCTGTCCATTTTTTTATCTACAGGAGGAACAGAATGAGGATTTTTTAAAATCTTTGTTGTTTGCTTCCTAAATGACTTATGCAAAGGAATAGACAACCTTCTAGAGTCTGGAATATCCATCATTTCTACATAATCAGGCTCCTCTTGCTCATCCACAGCCTCCTCTAAAGGGAGCTGGAGGGTTTCTGCCACCTTTTTATAAAACCTAAAATGAGAAGGGGACTCGGACAGCAAAGGGGGAGATTCTAAGGGTCTTTCTGGAGAAATGTCCGGCTCAATGGGCACGTCCAGACCTTCCCAGTCACAAATACACTGATCAAATTCCTCCTCCCCCTCCTGTGGTTCATAAAAATCCTCAACATCATAATCCCGAACCACTGGACCTGAACGAGCCACCCTTTTTCCAACTGTAGGGGGTTCGACAAGTCCCTGAGACAAAGACTGAACAATCTGTATGGCTTTTGCCATCTCTGCAGCAGTTGGAGAGACAATTTTGGACTCCAGACCAGCTGATTTCTTTGTCTTTCTTACTGGGACTGGTTCCTCTGAACCAGCCTTTCTTTTGCCAGCGAAGTCGCCTGGTCAGAGGGGCACTCCTCTGTTCCAGTGGGTGCTGGACCGGCTGGCCATCCGGGTCAGCGGACTTTTGCCTCTCGTTCCCTGAGGCCGGCCCAATCTCTTTTCCAGGGTGGCTGCAGGGAAATTTTACACACCTGGCAGTCTGACAGGAGGTGGTCAGCCCCAGACAATAGACACAAGTGGTGTGTGGGTCAGCCTTGGCAAAGGCTTCCCACAGACATCACAGTGTTGAAACCAGTGGGCCGGTTTTCTTTTGGTTTCTCAGACATAATGCCAGCCTAACCAAAACTTGCCTTTAAACGGCCGCACAGGCAAGACACCCTTATTGGTTCCTAACCGTGTCACGGGTATTTGAAAAAACCAAGATTAATCCAAGGATTTTTTTAGAACCGATAAGAACCGGGAACCGCACTTCTAAAAGCCCATTCAATGAATAAAATCGTTATTTAAAGCAAACCGATCGGTTCAGACTGAACCGATAATGAATTTCCACACAGACTTAAATACTTGTACTTACGATTTACCAGATAGAGCTTTTGACCAAAAACGCGGTAAAATAAACACTTTTGCCGGTGCAAATGAACCGAATAAACCCGCGAAATGAACCGAGCTGAAGGAGCTGATCTCCGGAGCGACTGTTCAGTGAAAGCGGAGTAAAGAATCTGGCAGTTTCATTTGAAACTGGCCAGATAGAGCTTTGAACAGCGCCCTCGCGCTGTGGAACTCCAGATTACTCTGGAGTTAACTGTTTCCTCTCCGGGGCAGTTCAGAGCCAGAGGCTAACTGCATAAGTCCTAATAATAGCATAAGTCCTAATAATAGCAAGACTTCATGGTGTTTGGAGTACACCTTCTGGCCAAGACGGTTCAGTTTCTTGGACTCCTTATCCAGTGGTTGGGAGCTCGTATGCTTTGGCTGTTGAGTCCTTCCATGAGCGGTCATAAGGATCATCGAATCCACTTTGGGTTGCTTGCTCAAATGTGATTCCCCCAAGGGGACCTATATAATAGGTCAGCTTTCTTAGGAACCAGAGAAGTCGTGGTAGGGCATTTCCAGGCTACGTTCGTAACATCCTGGCAGGGCTCCACCAATAGTGGAATGACTAAAGGTTTCAGGTCAGTGGCCCCTAAGCATTTGGCCAGGTGACGTCTCTCGGGGTCTAACTCTTCCGTCTCTCACTGGTTAAGGAACTGAATGTGTCTCATCACATCTAGGAAGGAGGGATCACCCGGAGGAGACCTTGGGTATCCCTCCATGGGTCCGGGGATGGAAAAGACAAATAGTCCTCTGATGAATCGTAGGAGGAGAAGCCTCTGGTGGATTCCTCTGAAGAAGTATACCAGCATCCCCTAGAGCTACTCCAGTGTCTAGAGGAAGATCTGGATGACAGGTGGTGACTGTGCCGCCGTCGTTTGGGAGATCCTTTCCCGTCGCCCCCTGGAGTCGGGTGAGCCGGTGTCCGGGGATGTGAAGGTGATTTGCGTGGAGGAGTCAGTTACCTAGGAGGAGCTGAAACAGGGGTCCCCGCGAGGGTGGGGTTCGACTCTGGCGGTCTAGGTAAAAGATCCCCCTTGATGGTGTTCCACCAGCTGTTGAAAAGAGCCCCAACCTCAGCCAAAGGGACCACAGGACCCAGCTGAGGTTCTGGGTTCGGGGTAGGGACGCCTGGGGGGGCTTAGTGTTGGATACTGTGGTTTGGCCTTCCCTGCTGTCAGGTCCGATGGTGCCACTGTATTGGACGTTGATTCTGGTGGGATGCTGTCCATTGGTGTCGGGTGCTCAGGCGTCTAGTCGTCGGGCTCCCGAGGGGGAGGTAGAGGTGGAGGAGTGAAGCCTGGTCCATGGTGTCACCGGAGGCAAGCGTCAGGTCCTCTGACATAGAGTCTGTAGTCAGAGCCCTGCGGATCAGATGGTGGCTAACAGGGTGGTGTCTGGTCCAGCTCCGTAGTGGAGTCAGAGGGTGCTGAGGCCTGACATCGGTCCGGCACCCCGGCCAATGATGGTTTGGAAGGCAAGCATGGTTTCTTATGGTGCTCATATTCCTGACATCTCTTGGTGCCGTCTGACTCTGTCATCCTGTCGATGATCCAGAGGCCACGGCCTTGCAGATGGCAGGCTCCAACCTGCCGCCCGACGAAGAATGAGCCAATCCAGCTGGCTGACACCCTAGCAAAAACTTGTGGGGCCGGATAGCCAGGGACATGAGGGCCTGGGAAGGCCCTAGCCCAGAAGACTCCCTGCCGTATGTCTGAATGGAGGCAGGGGGCTTCCTTGATGGTAACCCCAAGAGAGCCAGGGAAGCCAGAGGGGCTGAGTCTGACCTCGTGCCAGAGGCAGAACTTCTGGAAGCCTGGTGTGGAGACCTGGGATGGAATTCTGAACTGGACCTGTCCTTGTCCAGATGATGGTGCTTCCCTCTCGATTTCTTCTCTCTGGGGAAGGAATTTTTGGTGGAGGAGGAAGACGAGCTGTGCCCCGAGTGGGTCTTCTGCATGACAGTCACTTGTTGTTCGAGGAGGTATGCTTTCAAAGTCTTCAGGTGGCGGATGAGAGTCCTCCTGTTGATGCAGAGGCAATGCGGGCAATCATCCAGCTCATCGTCGGGGCCTAGGCAAAGCAGGCAGGCTCAATGGCCATCTTTTGTAGGGATCTGCTTGCCGCTCATGCACTTCGATTTCTGCCACTCTGTAGAAGAAGATGACTGGGTAGACACACACACACCGAATTCGGTATTTCAATTAAAAAAAAAAAAAAAGTTAACTACACGAAGCTCGAAAATGGCAGTTGACTGGAAGCCAGAGGTGTCCATGGAACCGATATGCATGGGTCGATGGCGGGAAAAAATCTGAGGTGGTGCCAGGGGATCACCCATTTATGCCATTGGTGACGTTGGGAGCGGGCCCGACGTCAGGGAGGGCGGTCCCCCTCCTTGGACGGCAAGCTAGAATTTTTCTGTGGGCTCCTAGTGCCTGGCGGCATAGTCCTAATGATTATTACATGCTGCAAGAGCTCTGTCTTGAAGTGAGATCTGAAATGCCCCGTTTCTTGGGCTTTGGGGTCTTCAAGTCCTTCTGGGACAAAGCCACAGAATCCAAGGTGGCACTGGACTTCTCAAAATGTATGAGATGTCCCTTGATCCCCAGGCCAAAGGGGCTGGTGCCCAGGAATGGGACACCTGCCAGCTTTTGCTGACTGTCTGCAATGACAGTGGACAATCTCAGTCAGGCCTTGTGACACATGCCGATGGCCACAGCAATGACATGGGTGCATTATTCGCCCATGTCCAAGGACATGTGCAGCTGGTGTTTAGCTCGTGATTGATCCTGGTCTCTGATCATCTGGACTGCCAACTGTTTATTAGCTGGGAGCAGGGGAACAAGGTGCCCCACAATCCCAAAGAAGGAATGGCCAAAATTCACCATTATGATCAAACAGCTGGCCTGACCAGAGGCACCATGGAGTACATACTTTATATTCAGCTGTGTGGTCAATTTCCTTGGACCCCTTGTCTGAAGGTTTGCCCACGTGCCCTTTGCCTTTTGACCTGCGTAAGGCCGAGTTCATCACCTGGCCCTCCGCAGAAGCGTGCTCAGAAAACCCTGAAAGGGTGTTCGCAGGGACTGCACACTTGAGAACCATATGAGCAGAGGGTGCCTGGCAGGATGCTGAATGCTGCCAAAGCTCCAAGGCCAGTCCAAGATGGCTTCAGCCAAGAGAAAGACAACCATTGGGAATCCATCTCTATCCAGTATCTCAGTTAACAGGTGTTTAACCCATTTCTGGACTGGTTCCAAGGGCACTTTCATGGACTCTGACATTTAACCAGAGCAAAGCCCCAAAAAGATGTTTGCATGTGAGCCACAGTGAACTACTCAACCGATCCATGGTTGAACTGCTGATTGCTGGTTGAACCCACAGATGACTCGTCTTCTGAGTTCAGAGATTCTTTGAAGAAAGCCCTTAACTGTTTACCACCATGGATAACTCTGGTAAACTCATCTTGGCTGATCTCCACTGACAGTCATCAGGCAAACAAACTGACTGTGCTGGAGGAGCCTACACCCAAAAGGGAGCGGATGAAGATACAGCAGTCTGCTGAGTCTGGCAGAGCAATTCAGGATTGGCTGGAGAAATCTAAGGAACCAACGGTCCCGGGGGCAGAGAACTATCCCTCCCTGCTATGGCCTGTTGCTGCCAGATGAGATTCTCACAGTGTTGATGCATCCAGAATCAAAGCCTTTCCTCACCTGAAGATGATGAGCTCAAGAAGCTCCAACGGCACTGCCTCCAGTCAAGCAGAACTGAGAGAGCGAGAGCTGCGTCTTGACCGTCAGCCCAATAGCTGACATCGACAAGGGTCCTCCAGAGGGTCGTTACAGACTACCAGGTTTGGAACAGTACCCAAAATAGGCTTCAGAAGCATGAACATCAGTGGAGGCAACTCAATCAGAGGTTCCAAATGGGCCTCATCCTCTTGGGTGAGAACAGGGAGCACCAGGGTCTGAGAGAGCGATTCCTCATCGATCTCCTCCAACAGTTGGTTGACTAGCTCGAGAAAGATCTTGACCTCCTATTAAACCGGAGCTGAGACTGACAAGTTAGTGGCTCAACAGGTTGCACACTCGCCTCTGAGGCCAGAAGACTGTGGGTTCTATCCCCACACCAGGCACTTGGGCTAAATCCCAATACTGACACTGTGGTGCAGCATGACTGGGGTGCTGCACTCCTGAAGTGCTGTCTTTCGGATGAGACATTAAACCAAGGTCCCATCTGCCTGTTCTGGTGGTAGTTCTGATGGATGTTAAAGATCCCATGGTACTTCTCAAAAAGAGTAGGAGAATTTTTATTTAAGACATAAAATAAAATTACACAACCAAGACATTAAGTACAAGTTCTGAACTCCAAGGAAAAACATACACCAAGTTTCTCCGAAAGATACATACATAAACAGCAAATCAAAATTTACATCAACTTTCTCAGGTGTTATCCATGGGAGTCCTTTCCACAATTCTAACAAGGTAGTTCTTTGCACCATTTGTTTCTCAGACTTGTATAAGAACACCAAATCTTGCATAATTTCATTATACAGCTCCAAATGACTACTTTAATTTTTGCTGCAGGGTAAACCCACACCTCGTGATCCAGACATTCCATTTAAACACTGTCATTATACACTGCAAAATACTCACATTACATTTATTCCATCTATTATGAAATACTCCATAAATTAAATTTTCATGAGAGTGTGCTAAAAATATTCTCCTGCCATTTGTGTGCCACAAACCCCCAGAATCCTATGATAAATGAGCAAGAAAAAAAAAAAGGTGTTGCATTGTCTCTTCCTGCTGCACACATGTTAATCTGCTACAGATTCTCTCTTGCATAGCTTTCTGCTTTTGATTTGCTTTAATTTTAATCCTCTCATGGCAAACTAACCAATGGAGGTCCCACATTTTGTCTGGTATTCTTTTATTATTTAGCAATTCCTTTAATAAACTTCTATATTACTGGGCATTTTATAAAGACTACTTCTTCCATACACAGAGATGATAATAGGAAATGACATAATTGTTTTCGCTGAAAAGTAATAACCTGTTGTGCAGACAAATTCCATTGTTTAATTCTGAGAAAAGTACTTCTGACATATTCAGGTATTACATTTGATTTCTTAAGGGGTTTCAAATTTTGGACTTCCCATTGAGATAACCATTGTCCGCATTTACCCTTAAGTAGCTGTTCCCAACCTATATTTTGATTAACCAGAAGTGGTTTTATGTTACAACAGAGAAAAGAACGGTTAAAAAACAAGATTGGGTTAGGCATATTTAGACTGCCATGTTTAATGGGTAAATAAAATATATTCTATTTTAAGGGATTTAAATGGCTACCCCAGCACGCCTGAAAACAAAAATGCTTAAAAGTATATTTCTATTGATTTAGGTGGGGGAAATATTTAACTCAGATACAAAAAAAAATGGAATCAGATAGGTCTTTATCAGACAGATCCCCCCCCTCCAAAAAAAAATTCTACCTATTCCACTGTGCCACTTTAGTTTTACATATTTCCAATTTCTTATTCCAGTTAATAATATCTAATTATTCAGGGCCCCAAATCAATACCTAAAATGTTTATAAAGTCTGGCTGTATCAGGATATTTTCTACCTTGTCTGTAAAATTTAGTTAATAATTTAGCCTTTGACCCTTACATTTATGAATAGTCAATGATGTTCCAGACATATTTCCAAAGGAAATACAGGTAGCAAGGACTTCTGTAATTGCAGAAGGAGTATTCACTATACTATTCACATCATCCGCATACACTATAACTTTGTAGGGGAAGGATAGAATTGGGCTTAAAGGGCAGCCTTGTCGAATGCCTCTTTGTAACCTAATCATAGGCCTCTTCCAACAATGTACCACAGGTACAACAGTTGCAATTTTATAAATACATTTACGCCAGTTGATCATTTCCTCAGGAATATGATAACATTGCAGGATCTTCAATAAGCAGTAATGATGGACCCTATCGAATGCCTTTTCCTGATCTAGTGAGATCAGGAAACCATCTACCTTACCTAATTTTCCAAATTCCACTACTTCTCCGATTAAGACAATGTAGCTCTGAATCTGTCTACCAGGAATCATGTAAGTTTGTGCAGGTGAAAAGACAGTATTTACAATGGATGAAAGTCTATTTGCCAAGATTTTGGTTAAAAGTTTAAAGTCTGAGTTTAGTAAGCTTATTCTGTAAATTCGATTTATCTCCTTTTTTGAATATTCATATTGAGTGGAATTTGTTTTGTTGTTAAAATATAAACACTTACGTGAGTTCTGCTGTTAAAGCTGCTCCTATGGCTTTTAAAAGTTCAGTAGGCAGGCCATCAGGCCCAGGTGTTTTTCCATTAGCCATGGTAGACATAGCCTCTGTTACCTCTTCTTCCCTGATAGGCTGTGTTAAAGCTTCTAATTTTAAAAAGCTTTGGTTTTGGAATATACACATCCGAAAAAAGTCCTTACAACCATTGGAGGTGCACTCTAAAGGCACATACATCCTACTAGTGTTGTCAAATACAGCCTTTAAAATCCCTGGTTTATCTACCAAAATGTTACCAATTTCATTTTTTGACATTGACATGTCCCTTGCTTGTACTTTAATGCAAGTTTCAAATGGACAAATAAAGTACAGCTACATTAAGAACTTACTTAAAAGTAGATCTTCGAGAGAGGTAATTACATATAGGACTGATGCCGGCCGGCGCCAGGACCCAACGGAAAAATGTCTAGCTAGCAGTCTTTGGCGGGGGACCGCCCCCACGTCTGGTGACCAACGTCATGCGGCATCAGTATAAAGGGGCGATCCCCCACGCCTACCTTCCAATTCTTTCCCGCCAAAGGCCAAAAAGCAAGATGAGAGAGAAGCGGATATTTCCCTTCCTGGAAAAGGAGCTGAAAAAGCTTAGGGGGATGGAGGGCGGGAAGGTATTACCCACTGCAAGAGCCTACCTCGAAGATCTACCGTTACGGTAAGTTCTTACGTAACTGTACTATCTTACTTCCAGAGGGCTCTTGCAGTAGGTAATTACATATAGGACTGAGTCCCAAGCAGTCTGGAACAAGGAGGAGCAAATGGGAGGAGGAAAGCTACTCAGAAGTAGACCCTATGGTTGTGAAGGCCTTAGGAAAGGAGGTCTTGCAAAACAGCCAGCCAGAAGCCTGCTCTACAGCGAGAGGCAATGTCCAAACTGTAATGTTTCATAAAGGTATGGACAGAAGTCTAAGTGAAGGCTGCACAAATGTCAGCCGCTGACATGTTCTTGAAACAAGCCGCAGAGGCAGCGACCCCTCTGGATGAGTGGCCTTTAACTTGACCCAGCAGGGTCTTGTTGTACTCGTCATAACAGAAAGTGATACAATGAGCCAACCATTTCAATAGGCATTGCTTAGAAACAGCATTGCCTGCTCTTTTATGAGCAAAAGAGACAAACAGTTGATCAGTCTTTCTGAGATCCTTCGTCCTGTTGGTGTAGTATCTCAGAATTCGGAGAACATCCAAAGTATGCAGGAGGTACTCTCCTTGATTGGAGTGCTGCGTAAAAAAGGCAGGCAACTCTATGGATTGATTCAGCATTGATTCAGCTACCACCTTAGGGAGAAACTTAGGGCTGGTACACAGAGCCACACGTTCCTTGTGAAAAATCAAATATGGGATTTTACACATCAGGGCCTGAAGCTCGGAAATCCGTCAAGCAGAAGTAATGGCCACTAGGAAGAGAGTCTTCCAAGAAAGGAACTTTACGTCCACTGAGGCTGCCGGCTCGAAAGAAGGCAGAGTAAGTTTCTCTAAAATGAAATTCAGATCCCAAGGAGGGGCAGGAACCCGGATAGGGGGTCATAAGTGAAGGACCCCTCTCAAAAGGTCTTGGAGACCTCCAGCCGAGCAAACGTTCTGTCTGCAAAGGGGACATGATAGGCCAAAATGGCCGCCATGTGAACCTTTAAGGATGAATGGCTGAGACCCAGATCGAAGAGGTGTCGCAGGTAATCCAGAAGTCGGCCAACAGAGCACGAGAAGGGCTCAACATCATTGGAGGCAGCCCAAATAGAGAACTGCTTCCATTTCATGGCATAAGTAGATCTTATTGAGGGTTTCCTGGCCTCCACCAGAATCTCAGCTACTCTCGGGGGGGGGACCCCGAATCGGGCTTGAGCTACATCTGCAGGAGCCACGCGTGCAACTGAAGGGACTTGAGGCCTGGATGGGCCACGGTCCCCTGATCCTGGGTCAGCAAAATTAGCGACAGAGGAAAAGGAAGAGGAGGTTCCTCTGAGTACTGTTGCAGAAGAGAGAACTAAACTTGACTGGTCAGAAAGGAGCAATCAGAATCATTCAAGCTCCTTCTGAACAGAGTTTCTGCAAGACCCTCAGAATCAGTGAAATCAGGGGGAAGGCATGGACGAATCTGCCCTTCCAGTCTAGAGACAGAGCATCTCTCCAAAAGCTGCCACACCCTGGAGCAAGCGAGCAGATGATGGGAAGTTTTGTGTTTTGAGAGGAAGCAAACAGGTCTACCTGTAGAGTTCCCCGGCTTAGGAATATGTCATCTATGACCCTCGATCCAGTTCCCATTTGTGAGCTAGAGCAGATGACCGGCTTAGCCTGTCTGCCAGCGTGTTCTCGATCCCCGGGACATGAGATGCCGTGAGGTGAAGGTTGTGCTGTACTGCCCAATCCCAGACTCGCATCGCCTCTCGGCAAAGGGGGTAGGATTGAGTTCCTCCCTGTTTGTTGATGTACCAGACCACAAACATATTGTCCATCTCTACAGCTAGGTGACTGGAAGACAGATGCAGATGCAGAGCCTGAAGTGCATACAGTACTGCCCTTAGTTTGAGCACACTGATGTGAAGAGACTTCTCGAGCTTGGACCAGGAGCCCTGGGTCCTGTGAGGACCGAGATGGGCTCCCCAACCCTCACCAGAGGCGTCCGTAGTCAACGTCTGCGAGTGGGGAGGGAGACTGAAGGGAACTCCCCAGCAGAGGTTCTCCTGAACCATCCATCACTACAAGTCCCGAGCCATGGGAGTGGAAACCAGGACAAGTTGATCTAAGTCGTTCACCAGCTGATCCCATTGAGACCAAATCATCCACCGAGAGAGTCTCATGTGGAGCCGAGCAAGAGGGACTTCTGGAATCGCAGCCACCATTAGCACGAGGAGGCAAAAGACTGACCTGGTGCTGATCCGCCTGTGGCTGCACAACAGGCTGACCTAGGTCTGGAGAGTGGTCGCCCTGTCCGGTGGCAGGAAGGCCATGCCAGAGGTCGTGTCCAGGATCGTCCCAATAAACTGGAGCCTCTGGGACGGGATCAGATGGGACTTGGCTTGGTTGATGGTAATACCCAGGCAGGAAAAGACCTGCTGGGTAAGGGAAAGGAAGCACAGGAGTTCCTCCCTGGATGGGGCCGCCAGGAGCCAACTGTCCAGGTACGGGAAAACCTGCACTCTCTGGGTACGCAAGTAGGTCGCTACCACCGAAAGGGGCATCCTGCTTATCCAAAGCGCACAGCCACTGTCCCGGCAAGAGACTCTGCAGCGAGAGCATCTTGAACCTCTTGTACTCCACGAACAAGTTCAGGGAGCGGAGGCTGAGAATCAGCCTCACGTCCCCTGTTTTCTTCGGGACCAGGAAGAAATGAGAATAGTACCCCGTTCCCTGAAGAGGAATGGGGACGGGTTCTATTGCCTCCTTCAGCAAAAGTGCTGAAATCTCTTCCTGGACCAGAAGATGATATTCCCGAGAGTACGACGACCTTGGGGGACGGTGTCAAGGGGGTTTCTGAAGAAACTCTATTGAGTGTCCTTCGGCGATCAGCTGGAGCACCCAGGAATCTGAAGCTATCCTCTCCCGACCCAGGAGGTGGAGGGAAAACCTCCCTCCTACCGGTTCCTCTGGAAGGCCCAGAGGCAGTGGGAGAGGAAAGGAGTCAGGTGGTGTGGGGCAGCGTCGCAGCTGAAGCACCCATTGCTTTTTTGGGGCGGAGGGGGCATGGCAGCCGGATTGGCTCGCTTTCCTTGGGGTTTCGGCTTTTGCCGATTCCGCCTGCGAAAGGGATGGCACTGTGTTTGATGGGGATGTCACATGGAGTCCACAGACTTCAGTGAAGTCCCCTTCTCCTGCAGATTGGTGATAATGTCCTTGACATCACCAGTGAACAGCATCGAACCCCGGAATGGCACTTCCTGAATAGCGGACTGCACTTCCGGGACCAACCCTGACTCATGGAGCCAGGCATGATGCCGTAAGCCTACGGCGAAAGCGGAGCTCCTACCAGCAGTGTCCACTGCATCGTGTGTAGCACAAAGCACGTGTCGACTGGCTGAATGTGCAGAGCGGACGAGGTCAACCACTTCCTGTTTGACTTGAGAGTCAGTTAGGGAGTCCAATTTGGATTCCAACTCACTAAGAACTACCTTCTGGTAATCCCCCATGTGACTGACATAATGTAGGGCCCTAATTCCCAGAGTGGAAGAAGCATAGATCTTCTTCCCGTACTGGTCCAGAAGAAAAAAATTACTCACCTTATTAATGTTGTTTCTTCTAATGGAGTCTTGCTATATTATGACATATGCAGTGAGTCCCAACCTTCGAACTGCTCCAGAGGTGAAAGAGTTAACTTTCCATGCCAGTCATGGAATGCTGAGCTCGAGCTCGGTTGAAACTCTGTCTGTTGTTCTTCAAACTCAAACAGTCGGATCTTTATGAGCTAAACTCACTGAGGTCCTGTGTGGAAGCTGTAAACCTACACTAGCCAACTGTCTACTAAACATAAGAACACATTCTTTGGTCCCAAAACAAAGACTAAAGTCAGGAGACCCAAAAAATGAAAACACAACACCAAGTCACCCCAAAAAAGGAGAGGTGAAACAATAAGGTGGGCATCTACTAAGTGCCAACACTGCACTGCCCACCCACATCCCAAAAACAGAGGTTCTGAGAGGGGCAGGCAGGGAGGGAGGTCATAATATAGCAAGACTCCATTAGAAGAAACAACATTACTAAGGTGAGTAATTTTTTCTTCAAACAACATGAAGTCTTGCTATATTATAACATATGCTGACTACACAGCAGTACCTCCATGGAGGAGGGACAGAACCTACTTAGGAAATAGGCTCTGAAGCACAGCTGTGCCAAACCGAGCATCACTCCTAGCCTGGATGTCCAGGGAGTAATGCTTGGTAAAAGTGTGAACTGTTTTCCAGGTAGCTGCTTGACATATCTCTAGAATAGGAATGTCCCTGGCAGCAGCCAGGGAAGCAGCTATACCTCTGGTAGAGTGAGCCCTCAGGCCTGAGGGAGGAACCTTACCCAGCTTTTCATAACAGAATTGGATACAAGAGACAATCCACCTGGCAATGGATCTTTTAGTGGCAGGTTTCCCTTTACCAACCTCACCATAAGTGAGGAACAGTTGGAGGGAGTCAAACCTGTGACCCTTGGTATGCTCTATGTAGTAACTAAGGGCTCTCTTCACATCTAAGCTGTGCAGCCTCCTCTCGCCAGAGGAGAAATGGTCAGTGAAGTACACTGGAAGAGATGTAGATTGATTAAGGTGGAAATCTGAAACCACCTTAGGCAAGAACTTCCTGGTAGTCCTGAGGACCACCTTATCTCTATAAAAGGAGATAAAATCAGGCTCCATTGACAAGGCTTGTAATTCACTTATGCGTCTGGCAGAAGTGATGGCTACCAGAAACACAGTTTTCCAAGTCAAGTACTTAAGCTCTGCTGAAGACAAACGCTCAAAGAGGGGTTGCATAAGCTGAGCAATGCAAACATTAAGATCCCAGGCAGGGGCAGGGTCCCTGAATGGAGGGTTGGTGTGAAGCAATCCTTTGAAAAATTTGGAGAATACAGGGTGAGCTGAAAGAGAAGAGGGCTTACCTGCTGTTAAGAAAGCAGACACAGCTGCCAGATGCACTTTTAGGGTAGCTGGTCTCAGCCCCAAGGTATTTAAGTGGACCATATAATTCAGAACTGTGGGTAAGTCAGCAGATTCTGGTGAAATATGCTTTCCAGAGCACCATATGGAAAACCTCTTCCACTTGGAATTAGAAGTAGCCCTGGTGGAAGTCTTCCTAGAAGCCTTCAGGATATCCATTACACCTTGGGAGAGGTGTAGGCCAGCAAACTAACTCTTCAAGAGCCAGGCCTTGAGCTTGAGAAATTTGAGGTTCGGGTACCAAACTTTCCCCTGAGCACAGGTTAACAGGCTGTGATTCCTGGGAAGACACAGGGGAAGGTGGACTGCTAAGGACAGTAGGAGTGGGTACCAAGGCTGTCTGGCCCAGTCTGGAGCAATCAGGATCATCTTGCAGGGTTGAGATCCGATTTTGACTAGCACTTTGAACAAGAGAGGGAAGGGGGGAAAAGCATAGAGAAACTTCCCTTCCCAACTGAGAAGGAAGGCATCCAGAGGGACTGAGCCCAACACTGGGGGCCTTCAGCAAAAAAGGGGAAGTTGGTGATTGTCTGGGACTGCAAAAAGATCTATCTACGGGGTGCCCCACCTGGCAAATACCACCTCCAAGACCAGAGGGTCCAGTGACCATTTGTGATGGCCCTGGGAAGTCCTGCTGAGAGCATCTGCCAGGACATTGTCCTTGCCTGGGAGGTGAACTGCCATAAGGGAGGTGTTCAGGGAGTAAGCCAGAGAGCACAACTTCATTGCTTCGGTGCACAATGCCATAGACCGAGTGCCCCCTTGCTTGTTGATGTACCACATTGTGGTGGTGGTGTCTGTTCTGACCTGTATAATTTTGTTCTGAACAGATTTGGAAAAAGCTTGAAGTGCTAGAAAAACTGCTCTGAGTTCCAACAGATTGATGTGGAGCAGAGATTCCTGAGGGGACCACAATCCCTGGGTAGTGAGGTCGCCCATGTGAGCTCCCCACTCCAAGAGGGATACATCTGTAGTAAGGATTAAGGAGTGAGACTGAGGGCCAAAAGGAACCCCCTGTCTCAGATTGCTCTGGTCCTGCCACCACTGTAGGGCTTGGATCAGGGTTCGAGTCACTGGGACCAATTTGGTTAGAGACTCTCTCCTTTGAGACCAAAAGGCTCTCAAATGGAACTGGATGTCCCTCATCTGAAATCTTGCTCCCTGCACTACTGCTGTTGAAGCAGCCATGTGCCCCAGGAGCTGTAGAAAGTGCCTTGCTGGTCGAGAGACCTGCAGGGTGAATGAGGAGGCCAGAGAGAACAGGGTCCTTGCCCTGTCCAAAGGAAGGCTCTGGCCTTCTCTGTGTTCAGCTCCACGCCTATGAAGGTGAGGAGCTGGACAGGCTCTAGAACTGACTTCGGAAGATTCAGAAGGAAACCTAGAGAAGTGAGCAGCTGCTGAGTTATCTGTAGATGTAACTTGACTTGGTCTGGAGACTGGCCTACTATGAGCCAGTCATCCAGGTAAGGGAAGATGGCAATTTTTTGCCTTCTTAGGTGGGCAACTGCTACTGCCAGGCATTTTGTGAATATCATTGGAGCGCAGGTGAGGCCAAAGGGCATTGCTCTGAATTGGTAATGGCCTGAGGGCAGCTCGAACCTGAGGTACTTTCGACGGGAGCTTCTGATGAGAATATGGAAATAGGCATCCTTGAGGTCCAGGGACGCTAGCCAGTCCCCTGGCCTTAGAGAGGGTAGAATAATTCCCAGAGTCACCATTTTGAATTTTGGTTTTAAAAGGTGCTTGTTTAAGTATCTGAGATCCAGGATGGGCCGCCATTCTCCTGTCTTTTCTGGGGTAAGGAAGTACCTGGAGTACAAACCTTTGCTCTGGTGTAGGGGTGGAACCCTTTCCACAGCTCTGAGAGCTAGGAGGGAAGAGACCTCTGCCTCTAAGGCAAGAGCCTCTGGAGGTTTGCAGGTGGAAAGGATCTGGTTCTCATCTTTGGAAATTTTTTGAAGCTGAGAACCAGTCCCTGGCTTACTACTTCCAGGACCCACTTGTCTGATGTAAGAGACTTCCAGTCCTGGACAAAGTAAGCCAGCCTGCCCCCTACAGGTAGCTGAGAATCGGCCCTGGCAACCCCATTAGGGTGCCTGTTTGGCAGGGGCTTTGGGCTGAGGGGTGGAAGCAGGCCTGCTTGTACCCGGTCTGCCTCTCCCTCTAAAGAACCCCCTCTGGGCATAGGCAGAAGAGGAGGCCTGGGCTTGGTAAAAAGGCCTATGGAAAGGCCTTCCCCTGCCCCTGGGAAGCTGCCTTTGAGGAGTGGCCTGCCTTTCTTTGGCCTGTGCACTCCTATAGGTGGTCCTATACTCATCCATTTTCTTCATGTAATTCTCTGTCTGCTCCCCAGAGAATTACCCACAACAGGAAAATCCATGGCCTTAGTCTGGGTATCCTGTGACAGGCTAGTACATCTGAGCCAAGCCATTCTGCGAAGTGCCACAGATGTAGCCATGACTCTTGATGACACATCATTAGAGTCCACTGCAGCATGGAAATTGCACCTTGGATGCCTCAATACCATCAGCAGCCACCCGCTCCAGCTCCTAGGCAAGCTGGCCAGGGACCTGCTTTGCTAAAGCCATAACAGTATCCCATCTGGATTTCTGGTATCTGGCAACATAAGCCATATAATTTGCCTGTCCGAGTCCCCAGGATGCTGCCATGTACTGTTTCTTTGCCATGGCATCAATCCTCCTGGAGTCCTTATCCAGGGGGTGTGAAGCCAAGGGAATATTAGCCTTGTCACAGGCTGCAGCCTGCACTACCCCAACATGGCTGCATTGTTGTGTGAGGAACTCCGTATCAGAGCCTGACAATGTGTACCTCTTGTCCATTCTCTTATCCACAGGAGGTATAGTGTGAGAAGCTTTTAAAATTTTAAAAGTCTGTTTCCCAAAAGATTTATGCAAGGGAATAGACAGTCTCCTAGACTCTGGGATATCCATCATTTCCACATAGTCAGGCTCCTCTGGGAACTAGCGACCATCGAACAGTATGGTTCACAATAAACACAGCAATAGAGTCAAGCCATACAAAGACAAAGGTACTGGATTTTAGGAGGGCTGACTTTGCCAAAATGAGTGAGTGCCTAAGGAATGCACTAGCAAATGGGCAGGAAGGAGGGGTGGAAGAACAATGGGGAATAATAAAAACTGCCATCACAGAGGTAACAAGCCTTTGTGTAAAGCAAATAAACAAAATGAAACGAGGTAAGAAACCACTATGGTTCTCAAAGGAAGTGGCAGTGAAGGTTCAAGAGAAAAGAATGCATTCAGGAAGTACAAGGAATCACAGAAGGAACAGGACAGAGAACTGTATCAGTTAAAGCAAAGGAAGCTGGAAGGCAGTCAGAACAGCAAAGGCCCAAACCGAGGAAAGATAGCCAAATCAGTTAAGAGGGGATAAAACCTTTTATAGGTACATCAGGGAGCGAAGGAAGACCAAAGGAGGGATAGTGAGGCTTAATAAAGGGAGGAGGGTGGGCAGAGGGTGACTGTGAAAAAGCAGAGATACTAAACAAATATTTTGCTCAGTATTTACAAAGGAAGAGGGAGGTACCTAAAACAAACAGTAGAAACACTCTGGATACAGAAGTTGATACCAGCCTATTTACAGAAGAAAGGGTTCTGAAAGAGCTCTTAAAACTGAAGGTGGACAAAGCAATGGGGCCTGATGGATTCATCCCAGAATTCTAAAAGAACTAAGGGTAGAACTAGTGACACCACTGACTACCCTCTTTAACAAATCATGGGAGGATGGGGTGGTACCTGAGGACTGGAGGAGGGCAGATGTGATTCCCTTCACAAAAGTGGAGCAAGGCAGAAGCAGAAACTACAGACCTGTTAGTTTAACCTCAGTGGTGGGAAAATGATGGAATCACTTCTGAAGGAAAATTGTTGAGTATTTAGAGGCCAGAGGGCACAGGACCCAAGCAGCATGGATTCACAGCGGAAGGTCATGCCAGACAAATCTGATAGATTTCTTTGACTGGGTGACCAAAGTAGTTGATCAGGGAGGGGCTGTGGACATGGCCTACCTAGACTTTAGCAAGGCATTTGACACAGTCCACACAAAAGATTAATATACAAGTTAGCCAGCCTGTGAGTGGGTCCCAAGATGACAGCCTGGGTAAAGATTGGCTGGAGAATAGGACACAGGAAGTAACAGTAAATGAGTCCACTCTGAAAAAGGGGGTTAGTAGTGGGGTACCGCAGGGTTCAGTGTGGGACGGTCCTCTTCAATGTCTTTATAAGCGACATTGCAGAAGGACTGAAAGGAAAAGTATGTCTCTTTGCAGATGACACAAAGATCTGCAACAGAGTTGATGCACAAGGTGGGGTGGAAAGGATGAGAAGGGACTTGGCAAGGTTAGAGGAATGGTCAAATGTATGGCAGCTTAGATTCAATGCTAAGAAGTGCAAGGTAATGCACCTGGGAAACAAAAACCCAGGGGAAGAGTACACAATGGGGGGTGAGATACTAACAACAAAAATGGAAAGGGACCTGGGGGTAGTCATATCAGATGACCTAAAGGTGGGCAAGCAATGTGAGGGGGCAGCAAGGAGGGCTGGGGGAATACTGGGATGCATAGGGAGAGGCATCACCAGTAGAAAACAAAGTTATTATCCCTCTGTACAGACAGCTGGTGAGACCACATCTGGAGTACTGCATGCAGTTCTGGAGACCCAATCTCCATAAAGACATAGACAGGATGGAAGCTGTCCAGAGGAGGCAACTAAAATGGTGCAGGGTCTGCACCAGAAGACATATGAAGAGAGACTTAAGGAGCTTAATATGTATAGCCTCGAGGAAAGGAGGAGAGGGGACATGATAGAAACTTTCAAGTACCTCAAGGGAATCAACAAAGTCCAAGAGGGTAGCATCTTTCAAAAAAAGAGGTGTGCAAGAACAAGGGGGAACAATTTGAAGATAGAAGGGGGGCGGCTCAGAGGTAATTTAAGGAAGTATTTTTTCACAGAGAGGGTTGTGGATGTGTGGAACGGCTTTCCAGAGGAGGTTGTGGAGTCAAAAACAGTCATGGAATTCAAGCAAGCATGGGACAGTCATAAGGCAATTCTAGGGGGTGGGGGTAGGAAGAAGTAGGCTGCTGGTTAACTAGGATCTGCAACTTATCCATCAGGTAGGGAAATGGGCAGACTGGGTGGGCCAAGCAGTCCTTATCTGCCGTCAAATTCTATGTTTCTATGTTTCTCTTGATCATCCACAGCTTCCTCCATAGGGAGCTGGAGGGTTTCAGCCACTTTTTTTATAAAACATAAAATGAGAAGGGGACTCAGAAAGCCTAGGGGGAGACACTCCTGAAGGTCTGTCTGGGGAGATGTCCAGGTCAGTGGGCACATCCAGACTTTCAAATCCACATTCACTCTCCTCATACTCCTCTTCCCCCTCCTCCGGTTCATAATACTCCTCTAACTCATACTCTTAAACCGGTGAAACCGGCCGAACCGGGCACTTACTCGATGGTGCCGGTTCAGTCGGAACCGGGGAAAGTGACTGGACAATTTTTATCGCTTTGGCTATTTCTTCAGCGGTTGGAGAGGAAAGTTCTGGCTCCACACCAGCTGATTTTCTAGTTCTCTTTGCTGGAACCGACTCCTCAGAGTCGGATCTCCTTTGCCCGAAGAAGTCTCGCCCTGGTCAGAGGCACTCCCTCGGTTCGGTTGGAACCGAACCAGGCTGATCATCTGGTTCAGCGGACTTTTTGGCCTCCCTTTCCCTGAGCCTACCAACTCTCTTTTCCAGGGTAGCTGCAGGAAAACTTTTACAAATCTGGCAGTCTGCATTGAGGTGGTCAAACCACAGACAATAAACACAGGTGGTGTGGGGATCAGCCTTGGCAAAGACTTCCCCCCACACACTGCAGTGTTGAAACCCAGTGGGCCCAGTTTTTCTTTTGGGTTTCTCAGACATAGTGCTAGTCCTAACCAAACTTACCCGTTTATGGCAATCCGCTAGGTAAGACTCTCTTATCGGTTCCCAACCGTGTCACGGGTCATGGAAAAAACCGCAATAAAATCCATTTTTTTTAGAACCGATAAGAACCGGTAACCACACACTAAAAGATAGATTAAGATATTTTAAGCAACTTGATCGGTTCAAACCGAACCGATAAACCGTTTACAAGTTCCACACAGAATAGAAATAAATGTAAAACCTATCTAGTACTCACAATACCACAGACAGAGTCTGAACCGACCGGTTGCGGTATAAATTCGGTTGAAAACCGAGAAAAACAATACTTTAACCGACAAAATGAACCGAGCAGAAGGAGAAATCTCCGGAGCGACTGTTCAGTGAGGCAGAGTAAAGAATCTGACGGTTTGAGTTTGAAGAACAACAGACAGAGTTTCAACCGAGCTCGAGCTCAGCGTTCCATGCCTGGCATGGAAAGTTAACTCTTTCACCTCCGGAGCAGTTCAAAGGTTGGGACTCACTGCATATGTCATAATATAGCAAGACTTCATGTTGTTTGAAGACCCCCTTATCGGTTCCCAACCGTGTCACGGGTCGTGGAAAAAAACGTAACAAAATCCGTTTTTTTTAGAACCGATAAGAACCGGTAAGCACACTCTAAAAGACAGATTAAGATTTTTTAAAACAACTTGATCGGTTCAAACCGAACCGATAAACCGTTTACAAGTTCCACACAGAATAGAAATGAATGTAAAACCTATCTAGTACTCACAAATACCACAGACAGAGTCTGAACCGACCAGTTGCGGTTTAAATTCGGTCGAAAACCGAGAAAAACAATACCTTAACCGACAAAATGAACCGAGCAGAAGGAGAAATTTCCGGAGCGACTGTTCAGTGAGGCGGAGTAAAGAATCTGACGGTTTGAGTTTGAAGAACAACAGACAGAGTTTCAACCGAGCTCGAGCTCAGCGTTCCATGCCTGGCATGGAAAGTAAACTCTTTCACCTCCGGAGCAGTTCAAAGGTTGGGACTCACTGCATATGTCATAATATAGCAAGACTTCATGTTGTTTGAAGATGGGATTCTTTGTCCGGTGGAGACGAGCTCAGATATTTCAGGTTAGTTATCTGGCCATGAGCGGTGCTAATCATGACTGAATCAGCTCGAGGGTGAGAATCTAGAAAGTCAACACCCTCGGGAGCATGATATAGCCTGTTCAACTTCCGAGGAGGCGGGGCTAAAGCCGACGCTTGCTTCCAAATAGTGAAAACAAGGTTGGCATGAGGCTCACTCTGGGTGGCACCAATATAGGAGCTATCTCGGGCAGGTCCAGATGCTCAGCGAGTTTCGTACGCTGTGGATCCGGCTCCAAGGAATGCCACTTGTGAACCTCCTGGATTTTACGCAACTCCGTAAAGGAAGGATTCCCCAGAGGAGACTTTGAAGGAGTCCTAGGCCTGGGCCTAGACGGAGAGCGTGGCTCATCATCTGGCTCAGAGCAACCGTCTGAGTCATCCGAGGTGTCTGAGGAGGAAGAGGATGAAAAGGAAGACTCCTTCTCCTGGCGTGGGGGAGGAACGGACCCCTTGGAAGGTCCTCGGGGAAGCGTATCCTGCCCTGCCCTGGAACCAGAGGGCTCACCTCAGTGTCCGGAGGTGGGGAGGGAGTACGTCTTCGCAGATGTACGGGAGCCAGAATCGGCACCGTCATCGTGAGACGACTCTCCATCTCTCTGGTGAGCTGAGCCTTGGCCTCAGCCCACCAGGAGGCCAGAGTCTCCTTCAAGTCCACCGGTGGCTGAGGGGGTGGAGGAAGAGGAGGAGGAGGAGGAGAGGGATATGGGTAGTGATTGTACCCGTAAGGCGCGTATCCATAACCCGATGGCGGGAAACCCAGCGTCGGGTATTGAGGCACTGGGTACTGCAGCATCAGATAAGCCGGCATCGGATACTGTGGAGCTGGGTAAGACAGCTTCGGATACAACAGCATTGGATACCCGGGAACCAGGGGGTCTGCTGGAGGCGGCCTGGCCGGAGGGCCCACGGGCAGGCCTGGAGCGGAAGGCCCGGCATTGGAGAGGCATCTGGGAGTGGGATGTCACCCAGCGTCGGCAAGATCGGCGTTCGGAGAACTGACGTCAGGTCAGTCGGCCCAGTGAGTGGACAGCCTGACAGGGGTGCAGCAGAAACCTCAGCATCACCCGGGGATGGAGTGGAAAAATCCCCGGGGTCAGAGGAAACCCAGGGTCCCCGGAGGGCAGCGAAGGCTGCGGGGAGCTGGGAACGGCAGACGTGAGAGGGTCTGGCATTGGCTCAGCCGCCATGCAGGCGTCGGGCAGGCCGACATCCGACTTATCAGTGGAGTCCGGGCGGACACTGGAGGAGCCGACATCTGACTTACCGGACCCATCGCCCGAGGCAGGTCGTGAAAGAGGAGCGGCCTTGTCGGGCGGAAGAGGGGCTGTGCACCACCCTGAAGGGTCGGGCGACTTATCGACCGTCTCCGTGCGGGCATCAGAGAAGCTGACATCCAGCTTACTGGAGCCTCGAACCAATCGTCACATGGTGGCGGCTTTACTGGGAGCGGAGGCCTCTAATAGCCCGGATGCGCTCGAAGGGCGCGAGCGTGAGCCAGATGGGCGGGCTGATGCCACCTTGGAAGCCTCCAAGGCAGCCGTTGCACAGCGGTCCCCTGGAGGGGACGTTACCTGTAGCACAGTGACTTCCCCAGAGCTTTTTTAACTCCTCCTCCATGGAGGACATTTTCTTCTTTAGTAAGTGGGCATCCAGGGACTGCTGCCCCTGTCTGCGGGTGGCGGCGTTGAATTTAAGGCAGTGCTGGCACTTCTTCACCTGATGATCCGGGCCTAGACAGAAGAGGCACTGGGAATGGCCATCCTTGTGCGGGAGTTGGGCGCCGCACGAGTTACACTTATTTTTGTGCTTGGAAGGTGTAGGGGATGACATACACTGACGAATGCCTGACGACTCAGATGAAGAATCGAAAAAAGACGGTAAAAACTACCGACGAGATAGCTGACAAGCACTGAACTTTACTGCGAGGCACTGACACGAGCTAACAGCGGGAAAGAACTGGGATGCAGGCATGGGGGACCACGCCTTTATACTGATGCCGCATGACGTCAGTCACCTGACGTGGGGGCTGTCCCCCGCCAGAGACTGCTAGGTAGAAATTTTTCCGTTGGGTCTTGACGTCAGCTGGCATCAGTCGTATATGTAATTACCTACTGCAAGAGCCTTCTCTAAGTAAGATCTTCCATTTTACCTTGTACTCCATATTGTTGCTGATGATAAAGTGCTGTTATTTTTGAGTTGTGATACTGTTTCATTTGTCCTTTCAAATTACTAATTTGAGCTATAAAATGTTGTCGTTTCATAAGATGCAAACATTAGATGATGTAACATCTTTCTGTTTTGCAGATATCGAAAATACAATCTTTTACTATAACCCTGACTCAGTCTTTTACACAGTTGTATCAGGTCAGCTTTTGTATCTTCCCACCAATCTATTGCGTTGTTAAAAAGAATAAATACTGATTGCCTAGCAAAAATAAAGTCCTGAATGATTTTTAATAGATATGCATCTTCTAATAAAGACACACTGAATTCCCAGAATCCCGGCCCAGTGGTAAATTTGGAGGGAGAGCCAATTTTAATGGAACTTAATCTGTGATCAGAAAATTCTGCAGGAATAATTTCTGCAGATAATGTCTGTATTCGTTTTGAGGTAAAAATGCAATCAATTCTGGTGGCTAAATTGCTTTTATGAAATGTGGGTGTATCCTTTTTTTATGAGAAAAAGATGCCTCTCTTAACTGGGCTTGCTGAGTTATCTGGTCTAATAGGTTAGCGTCACAGTACTGCTTTGGGGTTTTGGCTCTCGGTGGGCAGTTAAAATCTCCAGCTAGAATTATATGCTGTGCAGTAAATAAATATGGTTGAATAATTCGCAATAGCTCACATCTTGCTGATTTTGTCTGTGGTGCATAATGATTAATAAATCTATAGTTTACATTTCGTATAAGTAAGTCCAGAATTAAAATATGCCCAGGTGATAAGTCAAACAGTTTTAACACCTGAATTTCAGGAAGTCTGAACAAGATCCCAACCCCGAACAAGAATCATGCCCCACGGACCAATAAGAAGGACCGCTAAACCATGCATTTGCAGTATTTTGAATTTTTCTCAAAGAGTGTGAGCGTACATCCTGCAAAAAAAAAAAAAAAGATTCCAAAATGCAAACATGCTAAAGCAGAAATTCAATTTTCCATTTTCCCAGATTCTTAATACTATTTACGCTAACAGTATGCGTCGAGAAAGGTTCAACCATAAATGAAAGTCGAAGTCCTACTGCTTTATTTATCCTTCCCCCTTCTCTGTGCTTTATTTTCATTCTAGCTTTTCTTTTCTGTGGGCTTTTAGGTCTGTTCTGCCTCTCTTTGTCCGTTGTTCCTTCTGGAACTGACGAAGCTATAGAGGAGTCGTCGGAGTCCCCTTCTGAATTTTCAGATTGTAATACATCATATCTATTCTCAGTAGGAATTTCTTTTGGTTTTACTAAAGGATGTGAAATAGAGGTTTTTGCCCTGTTCCTCATTGATCTTCTGACTTCTTCCATGGCCAGACTGGAAGGGTGAGGGGTATTGCCGTAGAATTAGTTCCTAGAGGAGGCTGTGGAATTTTAGAGGTGTGCAAAGTATTTTCCACATGACGGTCCTGTATCTCAGTAGAAGGATCAGTTCTACTGACTACTGCTGCTGAGGGCTCGGATTCATGTGCCTCTGTTTGTGGGACTGGAGCTATAGCTGTATTTCGGGAACCAGTATGTCCTCCTGTAGGAAAAAAGAGTAGGGGAATTTCCCCCAGTGTCCTGGCCAAATTTCCCCCATTCACTAAAAATACCACTAATAGCTTCATTTGGTTCAGTGTCAGTTGGCATCCATCTGTACTCCCCCAAAACCACCGAGAATTGTCTAGTCCTCCTTTCCTGGTCAACAAAAACGAAATAAAATAAAAATAAAAGCCCGACAGGGTTACCACGGAGCCCTTGACCACAGGAAGCTCAACCAAGGTTGAGCAGTCAGGGGAGTCGAAGAAGCGGGAAGAGCATTATCCCTACCGGTCCCCATGCCTGTGGTGACACTGCTTTTTGTGCCTCCTGCTGCAGTAAGAAAGACTCCCTGAAGGGCCATGCACACTTCTCTGAAGTCATCAGAAAAGGCCTCTTGACACTGGCCCCAGCTGGGAACAGGACAGAGGCCGAACAGACACTCACCGCAGTTGCAGCCATCTCTTCTTCCATAACTACAAGCTATGGAGCTGACACAGCAGCTGCTGAGGCAGATTTGCGGTCATTAGGCCTTCCTAAGGCTAGCCTGACCTTTTGTTCTTCAAAGGGCGTTGGCAGCATGACAACACTTGCTGCAATTTATGATATCATGTTGATCACTAAGGCAGCAGACGCACATGTCTTGTGGATCCAAGGCTGACATCTTTTGCCTACACTGCGTGCAGAATTTGAACACCAGTTTCTTGCCTTCCACTGTTGATTGTGAAGCAGGAGTTGGAAAATGCAGGAGCAAAGTTTATATTGAATGTGGACTGAAAAGTCAAAAATTCACCAAAGTAAAGTGCTTGAAATGCTGAAATCCTTCTATGCTTGCAAAGTTGCAAAGGAGACCTGTCCCTTCCAGTGATAAGAAAGATCTGATGTCACAGGGCAGTGTCAGAGGACATACCACCCGGGTAGTAGAAGGAGCTTAGTTTGAAGACATTACAATGACACAGCTGGCTCCGGGAAAACTAACACTGTGTGGATAGTGAACTGTATCCACACTGTTAGGACCACTATTTTTAACTACCTAAATTCAGCTTGCTTTCCACACATAGGCAAACTCCTAGCAATTCTCCGGGGAAGGGGGGGGCACGCACCCCACATTAGGCGAAGAGAGACTGCAGGACGAAGGACCCAAAAGCAACCTAATGATTCGGCAAGTTGATACTGCAATAGGGGAAGAATGTGGGCACATAGACCAGGAAGCAGACCCAACACACAGTACTTCAAAAATGGGTATGTACGAGGCAGCAGTATGTATGTATGTATGGCGGCGTGAACTTTCAAACCCGCAAGTGGCCCCCTCCGTGGACAACCTGTAATTCAGAAAGATGCAGGAGGTGATACACTGCTTGGCCGACAGTCTGCTAAGGCAGTATCAGAGTATCTAAGAAACAGCAGGCGGGCCTCATCATGAAATTCGGTTGAATGCTCCTGGAGGAAGAGCATAGCCCTGTAAACCTTGAGCATGTGAATTGTTCGCTTAGCCTTAGGAAGACTCTGTCCTCATGGAAAGGGGCAAGTCATGCTCTCCAAATAAGGCAAATAAGAGACTGGAGGACTGAGCATCCAAACCAGCACCTTGATGACTGAGCATGTCGATGCTGTAATGGGAAATGAAGGAGTGCGCAACCGACCAGGTAGCAGCCCTACATATTTTAGACATGGGAATGTACCTGGCAACAGCATGCCTGGAGGGTTGAGCCTTCAACCCCATGGGTGGCTCCTCCCCAGCCAACCTGTAACACAGAGTGAGGCAGGTGGTTGGTTATCTAATGAGCAATGGTCTGCTTAGCTGCCAGTTTGCCTAGGTTGGTTATTAGCATATATGAAAAACAGTTGGTGAGCTTAGGCATGAAAGTCTGCCATATGCTCCCAGCAGATGAGTACAGCCCTGTGAACCCGGGTGATGAAACTCTCGGCTCCACCCCATGACGCCAGATCTAGCCTGCTGGAAGCCAGGTTGTGTGCTGAAGCTGGGGATGCCGGGTGGGTCTGTGTGGATGAACAACACATACCACTCCTAGAACTCCTGTTACAGGTGAGTAACCTGTATTTCTAGGGGCGTGGATACGTTGTTCTATCCACTGTCTGGCAGACTCCTAGCAGTTTTCCGGGAGGAGGGAGGCAAGGCACACATCCCCTACTTAGGGAACAGGGACTGGAGAAGTGAGGTTCCAAACCAGCATCTCGGTGTGACTCAAGGTCGATGTGGTAACAGGAATTTAAGGTGTGTGCCGACTTCCAGGTAGCAGCCCAGCGGAGTTCCTGGATATGGACATCCCTAGAAGCAGCCACCAACGCAGCGGTATGATGGGTGGCATAAGCCCCAAGCCCTATAAGAGGCTCCCTACCCACCAACCTATAGCAGATATCAACGTAGGACGTGATCCACCTGCCAATCGTCCGCTTTGCTGCCAGTCTGCCAGGTGTGGCTTCAACGTAGGTGACAAACAGCAGGCGAGCCTCTCCACAAACTTCCGACACACGCTCTTTGTAGTAAGTGAGCGCTCTTCTCAGGTCCAAAACATGGAGCCTGTATTTGGCCTCCGAGGTGTGACAGTGGTAGAACACTGGCAGAGTCAACAAGTGGTTCAGGTGAAACTCCGACACCACCTTTTGGAGAAATTTCAGGTGGGGGCGAAGGACAACCTTGTCCCTGTGGAAGACCAGATAGGGAGCTTTGATGGAAAGCACCTGGAGCTCCCCAATCCTTCTGGCTGACATGACAGCCACCAAGAAGGTGGTCTTCCATGACAGGTGAGAGATGTCACACCTGTGCATCAGTTCGAATGGCTTGCCATGAGCTTGGCCAATACCAGCAGTAAATCCCACGGAGGTGGTGGTTCACGCACTGGGGATATGTGATCTAGGCCCTTGAAAAAGCGCCAGACCACCTTCTCCTGCGCCACCGACTGCTTGCTGGCCCATGCCTGGTAAGCAGAGATGGCTGTCAGGTGCACCTTGAGGGTCGTCGACTGAAGTCCCTACTGGGAAAGGGACTACAAGTAGTCCAGAATGCTAGCCAGTGGACAGGACAAGGGGCCCAACCCCTTGCCCTGACACCAAATAGAGAATCTCTTCCATTTGAAGGCACAGCATTTTCTGGTCAACTCCTTTCGGGATGCCTCAACGACGCTGAGGACCTCGTCGGAAAGATCCAAGGCCTGGAACTCTAGCCGCTCAGGAACCAGGTGCAGGGACTGAAGGTCCGGATGGAGTACCTTCCCCTTGTTGATGGAGAGCAGGTCTGGGCAGGCTGGAAGCCACCTCGGGAGCCTGGAGCTGAGGCTACCAGGATCACCTGTGCCTTGTTTCTCCTAATCTTGAAGAGCACCTTGTGGATCAAGGGCAGAGGAGGGAAGGCGTAAAAGAGGCCTGGGGTCCATGGCCTGAAGAAAGCATCCCCCTGCAGCAAGCCCTGCTGAGGGGTGCAGGCATGGTACAGCCTCAGCTTGGCATTCTCCCTGGAGGCGAACAGGTCCACCTGAGGTGTGCCCCAATGGGAGAACAGGTCTTGTATTATCTCCAGCAGGAGAGACCACTTGTCAGATGCATCACCTATCCGGCTGAGGGCATCAGCCAGACTGTTCAAGGCTCCTGTCACAAGAATGGCTAGGAGATCCGCCTCCAGACTTAACACGAGACACCAAATGTGAAGAGTTTGCTTGCACAGAGGCAAGGAGTGCGTCCTGCCCTGTCTGTTGAGATAGAACATGGTTGTGGCGTTGTCTGTCTGGGCCTGGACCACTTGACCCTGAACAAACGGAGCGAAGGCGGTTAGGGCTAGCCGACCACTCGGAGCTCCAGCAGGTTGATGTGGCATCAGGACTCCTGAGGGGACCAGAATCCATGGGCTCTGTGATCCCCCAGATGGGCACCCCAACCCATCAGAGAGGCGTCGGTCGTAAGAATGACCATCAGCTTGGGGTGGATGAATGTGATTCCCTCCTGCAGATGAGCTAGGACGAGCCACCACTACAGGCCATCCCACATCTCCTGGGTCACAGAGACTGGCTGGTCTAGAAGACCTGAGCGCTGAGACCACTGGCAGGCCAGCCCCCACTGCAGGGGGGCACATATGCCAGCGGGCCCAATGGAGCATGCTGGTGCAAGCAGCAATGAGACCCAGAAGATGCAGGAAGTCCTGGGTAGGACACAACTGCCCAACCAGAAATGATGGGTAGAGGAGGAAAGGACCTCGGCCCTGTCCTCCGGGCTCTGGCTCGGAGAGCGTCGAGCTCCACCCCAATGAACTGAATCACTTGCAAAGGCATGAGTTCCAACTTGTCCCCGTTGATGAGGAGGCTGAGTTGAGAGCAAGCCTGGAGGGCCAGACCTCTGGACTGCTCCACGTTCAACCTGGAGGGAACTGCTATCAGCCATCTAGGTAAGGGTAGACCCGAACCCCTCGGCGCCGCAGGAATACTGCCACCACTGCGATGCATTTGATGAAGACTCTGGGAGCTGATGAGAGGCCAAAGGGCATGGCTCGGAACTCAAAGAGGGTTCCTTGTGCCCGAAAGCGGAGGAACCGCTGATGAGACGGACAGACTGGAACGTGAAAGAATGCATCCTGGAGGTCCAGGGAACAGAACCACATGCCCTGCTCCAGGGATGGTATTATCTGAGTCCTTCTGTGCAGATGTAACCAAATTTAGGGTGGCACTGGATTTTTCGATGTGCTGGAGGTGGCCCTCCACACTGGGCCCGAACAGGTTGGTGCCCAGAAAGGGAACACCTGCGAGCTTATGTTGGGTGTCTGCCGTGAAGGTCAAGATCCACAACCAAGCCCTGTGGTGAATGGCCCTGTGGCCGCTACCGAATGGGCACAAGAGTCTCCAATGTCCAGAGCCGTCTGGAGCTGCTGCTTTGCCAGTGCCCTTCCCTGATCCTGGACCTGCTTAACCATGGTCTGGAGGTCGGCCAGGAGATGAGGGAGCACCTCATCCAGGGAGCTCAACAGGGCGTGAGAGAAGTGTGCCATCATAACAGCCGAGCTGGCCTGGTGAAGGCCCAAAGAGGTGGCAGCTTACACCTTTCTCCCTGAGTAGTCCAATTTCTTGGACTCCTTATCTGGGGGCTTGTCCACATCCCTCATGTTGCCCAACATAGAAACACAGAATTTGACGGCAGATAAGGCCGCTTGGCCCACCTAGTCTGCCCATTTTCCTACCTAACAGATAAGCTGCAGATCCTCGTTAACCAACAGCTTACTTCCTCCTACGCCCCACTAGGACTGCCTTATGTCTGGCCCATGCATTCTTGAAGTCCCCCACTGTTCTTGACTCCATGACCTCCTCAGGGAGGCTGTTCCATGCATCCACAACCCTCTCAGTGAAAATACTTCCTCACATTACCTCTGAGCCGTCCCCTCTATCTTCAAATTGTGCCCCTTGTTCTTGCACATCTCTTTTTCTGGAAGATGCTACCCTCTTGGACTTTGTTAATTCCCTTGAGGTACTTGAAAGTTTCTATCATGTCCTCTCTCCCTGCTTTCCTCAAGGGTATACATATTAAGCTCCTTTAGTCTTTCTTCGTATGTCTTCTGGTGCAGACCCTGCACCATTTTGGCTGCCCTTCTCTGGACAGCCTCCACTCTGTCTATGTCTTTGCGGAGATGAGGTCTCCAGAACTGCACAGAGTACTCCAGATGGGGTCTCACAAACTGTCTATACAGAGGGATAACAACTTCCTGTTTTCTACTATTGATGCCTCTTCCTATGCATCCCAGTATCCCCCCAGCCTTCCTTACTGCCTTCTCACATTGCTTGCCCACCTTTAGGTCATCTGATATAATTACCCCAGGTCCCTTTCTATTTTACTGTTGTCAGTATCTCACCCCCATTGTGTACGCTCCCCTGGTTTCTGTTTCCTATGTGCATTACCTTGCACTTTTGCATTGAATCTGAGCTGCCATACATTTGACCATTCCTCCAACCTTGCCAAGTCCCTTCTCATCCTTTCCACTCCATCTTATGTATCAACCCTGTTGCAGATCTTTGTGTCATCTGCAAAGAGACATACTTTTCCTTCCAGTTCCTCTGCAATGTCACTTATAAAGACATTAACAAGGACCGGTCCCAGTACTGAACCCTGCGGTACCCCGCTAGTAACCCTCCTTTCTTCACTGTGTACTCCATTTACTACTACCCTTTGCGTCCTGTTTTCTAGCCAATTTTTTATCCAGGCTACCACCTTGGGACCCACTCTAAGGCTGGCTATCTTGTGAATTAATCTTTTGTGTGGGACTGCATCAAATGCCTTGCTAAAATCTAGGTAGGCCATGTCCACAGCCCCTCCCTGGTCTACTACTTTGGTCACCCGGTCAAAGAAATCTATTAGATTCGTCTGACACGAGCTTCCGATCGTGAATCCATGCTGCCTTGGGTCCTGTGCCCCACTGGCCTCTACGTACTCAACATTTCTTTCCTTCAGAAGTGATTCCATTATTTTCCTACCACTGAGGTCAAACTAACTGGTCTGTAGTTTCCTGCCTCAGTCCTGCTCCCACTTTGTGAAGAGGATCACATCTGCCCTCCTCCAGTCCTCGGGTACCACCCCATCCTCCCATGATTTGTTAAAAGAGTAGTCAGCGGTGTCACTAGTTCTACCCTTAGTTCTTTTAGAATTCTTAGGTGAATCCCATCAGGCCCCATTGCTTTATCCACCTTCAATTTTATTAGTTCTTTCAGAACCCTTTCTTCTGTAAATGGACTGGTATCGACCCCCATCTTCAGAGTGTTCCTCTTGTTTGGTTTAGGTAACTCCCCCTCCTCTTCCTTTGTGAATACTGAGCAGAAATATTCGTTCAGTATCCCTGCTTTTTCACTGTTACCCTCTACCCACATTCCCTCCCCTTTATTAAGCTTCAGTATCCCTCCTTTGGTCGTTCTTCGCTCCCTAATGTACCTATAAAAGGTCTTATCCTCCTTCTTAACAGAACTGGCTATCCTTTCCTCGGTTTGGGCCTTTGTTATTCTGACTGCCTTCCCTGCCTCTTTCTGCTTTAACTGATAAAGTTCTCTGTCCTGCTCCTTCTGTATTTCCTTATATTTCCTGAATGCTGTCCTTTTCTCCTTAACCTTCCCTGCCACCTCTTTTGAGAACCATGTCATTTTTTTCCTTTGTTGTGTTTTATTGATTTGTTTTACACAAAGGCTTGTTGCCTCTGTGATGGCTGTTTTGATCACTCTCCATTGTTCCTCCACCCCTTCTTCTTGCCTGTTTGCTAGTGCTTTTCTGAGGCACTCTCTCATTTTCCCAAAGTCAGCCCTCCTAAAGTCCAGTACTCTTGCTTTAGTATGGCTTGACTGTATAGCTGTGTTTATCGTGAACCACACTGTTTGGTGGTCACTTGTTCCCAGATGGCTACCCACTTCTAAATCTGAGTTCTTTCTCCATCCCCATTTGAGAGTACCAGGTCTAAGATTGCTCCTCCCGAGTGGGTTCCAATACTAGCTGTCTGAGGCATGCCCCTGTAGGGCATCAAGAATGACCCTGCTTTGGATGTGCCTGCAGCAAAGGTGCTCCAGTTAACATCTGGCATATTCAGGTCCCTCATCAACAATATCTCCCCTTTTTCTGCCATTCTAAGAAAGCCTTCTATCATTTCCTTGTCCATTCCCTCCCCGAGATGGGGGTCTGTATACAACCCCCATGCAGATTGTGGTGCCATTTCCTGTTTCCAAGGTGACCCAAAGTGCCTCATCTGCTCCCTGTTTACTCTTTAGTTCTGTTGCTTTGGTCTCTTCCTTTACATAGAGAGCTACTCCTCCTCCTCTTTTACCCTCCCTGTCCCTCCTTTAGATTGTGTATCCTGGTATGTTGACATCCCAGTCATGGTTCTCTGTGTACCATGTTTCTGTGACTGCCACAATATCTAGCCCAAGCACCTAAAGACAGAATCTGCCACAAACCCCTCAGCCGAGGTGTGCTCCGAGAAGCCGGAGAGAGGGCCAGTAGGGACCGTGTACTTGCAGGCCATCCTGACCGATGGCACTGGGCAGCAGGCTGGGCACTGCCAGAGTTCTAACACCGGGCCCACAATGGCCTCAGCTACGGGGAAGGCCTCCATGGGGGAGTCCCTCTTGTTCAGAATCTCCATAAGGGGATATCTGGCCCATTTCTGCACAAGTTTGAGCGGCATCCTGGTGGACTCCAAGATGAGCCGAAGGATACTGAGGAACGAGGTGAGGCTCTCATCCACAGAGAGACCCCCCCCCCCCAAGGATTCCAGGTTGACTGGACAGGAATGCACCAAGGAGTCTTCAGACTCCGAAGAGTCCGTGTACAGCTGGTGACCGCCTGAGCCACTCTCCACTCACCGAGGTGAACTGGGGGTGAGAATGACAGACAACTGATGGTGCAGACCTTGAGCTGACCGAGAATCCTTGGTTGGCACCCCATTCTTCGGCTAGGGAGGCGTGGTTCCACCACAATGGGCGGGGCAGCCAGTTTTGGCCGAGCCGTCAGGGCTGGGACTGGGTCCTTGGCCTGGGAACCAGTGGTGGGAGTCAGCTTCGGCCGTTCGGGTGACAGCCACTTAACTGCCAGTGTGGAAGTTGGTGTCAGCTTGCTGCTGGCCAAAAGGAGCTGTTGCCACATTAGATCCTCATAGCGCCGACACAACATGTGTCGGAGCCTCTCCTCAGCCAAGGAAGATGAGGAAGAAGAGCGGTGGCACTGCTTTCCGCGATGTCGGGACTAAGACCGCCGACGTCGGCGGGATTTCCTGGAAGCGGATGAGGACCGAGACAGAGACTTTGACCGTCAGTGGTACCAGCGGTGGGCCAAGGAAGGAGCGGGAGAAACTCACTGCCCCTCTGGTTCAGGGTCCTGGGCCGGGGATTTCAGCTCAAAGGTCTAAGGCAAGTCCTCGGAAGGCACCGGAAGCACTGGTGTCAGAGAGAGAGAGTTGTCAGCCTCCTTGGTCAACAACCTGTCGGTGGGTTTGAGAAAAATCTTGGCCTTGTCGACAGGCGTCTCAGCTGGCTGGTCTGACGGGGACACCGGGAAACCAGCAGCCCGGGCCACAACATCTACTGAAGTTGAGAGCCGACGGTCCAGAGAACGAGATCTCTCCCACTCCCAAGAGCATTGGTGGTGGGGCTTACCTTTTTTCTGATCCTTCTTCTGGGACTGAGGGGTGTGAGACCCAGAAGGACCCTCCCCTTTAGTAGAGAGGGACCGGCACAGCTCCCGAAAGGAAGCTGTGTAAGAAGAGCCCAGTTGGAGTGGAATAAAGGCCGAAGCTGAAGAGGAGCTCGCCGAAGCTGAAGAGGAGCGCGCCACAGCCTGGGCCACCTCCTCCTTGAGGGCCATGAGCTATTTAAGCTGCTCCAGTTGTTCCATAGAGCCCGCCATCATGGACACCACCCAACGGGCCTCCTTCGATTTGACTGGTGGGTACCGTTTCTTTGGTTGCCCAGCTGGAGTCAGGCAGCGTGGTCTTCGAGCACCGACAGAAAAAAGGACAGACATCTTGCAATCCTGCGGATCGTGGTCATGCCCGAGGCAATAAACACATGAGGCATGGGGGTCAGTGCGCGACATCTTCTGCCTGCAGGGGCACCAGTGGAACCCGAGGACAGTCTTGTCTGCCTTCGCTGCCATGAAGGAAGAGGGTGAAGACTGAACTCGAATGAGTTGAAAGTAAGTTTAGGAAAAAAATCCAAAGTTTTTAGAGCCAGGGCCTGCAAAACGCAAGAGTGCTAAGGAGGTAACCTGATGCTTCCAAGCGGTAAGGAAGATCTGACGTCATGGGGCAGGGCTGAGAGTTTCATCACCCGGCTGGGTGGGAGGAGCCAGCTTGAGGCCTTTCTGGCCAATCTTCAAGTTCAAGTTTATTGCAGGAAAACTCCGTTGAGCAAGCTCATTCACAAGGAGGTCCTAGAAGCGGGAAGGTACCTGCCAGACAGTGTAGATAGAACAACATATTCACGCCCCTAGAAAACATTTTATTTGTGGAAAACTAGATATGGAGACTCCACAGAAAGCACCTGGAGCGCACTCATGCATTTGGCCAAGGTGCTAGCAGTCAAGAACACAATTTTCCATGACAGATCTACACCAAATGTAGTCATAGGCTTAAATGGTTCAAACATTAGCTCTGACAGCACCAACGGTAAGTCCCATGGTGGAGGTGGTTCCCGCACTGGAGAGGACCGGCACTCCTGCCTTTTAAATAATGATCACTTTGTCCTGTAAAACGATTGACAACCCTACCTTGGCACGGTATACCAAACTGGCGGCCAGATGCACCAAGGGAAGTGCCTCAAAACCTTGCCTGAGAAGGGACCAAAGGTAATCAAGTATGCATAACATGGAACTGGAGAGGGGCAGCAATATTTACTCCTAACACCAAAATGAACACCTTGTTCGCTTGCAAGTGTACGTCTTGTGAGTTGACTCCTACCCAATTGCCTCTAACTACCACAGAACATCCTCCGAAAGCCCAAGGACCTGGATACCTAGCTGTTCAAGAACCAGGCAGTCAGGTGCAGGGACTGTCTGATCGTCCCCTTGAACCTCATCAGTAGGTCCAGCAGTTGATGAACCAGTCACAGAGGTACCGCAGGGTTCAGTATTAGGACCGGTCCTCTTCAATGTCTTTATAAGCGACATTGCAGATGGACTGGAAGGAAAAGTATGTCTCTTTGCAGACGACACAAAGATCTGCAACAGAGTTGATGCACAGGGTGGGGTGGAAAGGATGAGAAGGGACTTGGCAAGGTTTGAGGAATGGTCAAATGTATGGCAGCTCAGATTCAATGCAAAGAAGTGCAAGGTAATGCACATGGGAAACAGAAACTCAGGGGAAGCGTACACAATGGGGGGTGAGATACTGACAACAGTAAAAATAGAAAGGGACCTGGGGGTAATTATATCAGATGACCTAAAGGTGGGCAAGCAATGTGAGAAGGCAGTAAGGAAGGCTGGGGGGATACTGGGATGCATAGGAAGAGGCATCACCAGTAGAAAACAGGAAGTTATTATCCCTCTGTACAGACAGTTGGTGAGACCCCATCTGAGTACTGTGTGCAGTTCTGGAGACCCAATCTCCAAAAGACATAGACAGGATGGAAGCTGTCCAGAGGAGGGCACTAAAATGGTGCAGGGTCTGCACCGAAGACATATGAAGAGAGACGAAAGGAGCTTAATATGTATAGCCTCGAGGAAAGGAGGGAGAGGGGGACATGATAGAAACTTTCAAGTACCTCAAGGAATCAACAAAGTCCAAGAGGTAGCATCTTTCAAAACAAGAGGTGTGCAAGAATAAGGGGCACAATTTGAAGATGGAGGTGGCTCAGAGGTAATTTAAGGAAGTATTTTTTCACAGAGAGGTTTGTGGATGCATGGAGCAGCCTTCCGGAGGAGGTTGTGGAGTCAAAATCAGTGGTGGAATTCAGGAATGCATGGGACAGTCATAAGGCCATTCTAGGGGGTGGGGGTAGGAAGAAGTAGGCTGCTGGTTAACTAGGATCTGCAGCTTATCCAGTAGGTAGGGAAATGGGTAGACTGGTTGGGCCAAGCGGTCCTTATCTGCCGTCAAATTCTATGTTTCTATGTTTGCTGCAGAGACTGAGAAAATCCTGACAATAAAACTGAAATGGCCAGTATGGCGCACTCAGAATTAGGGACACCCTGTCCCTCCAAACTTTGAGGATCATCTTGTGGACCGGTGAAATGGTGCACAAGAGGTCCTGAGCCCAGGACCCCAGAGAACATGCCCCCCCAGGCAGAGTGCCCTACTAACAGGGATGGGCACAAATCAGTCTCAGCTTCCTGTTTTCTCAGTAAGCAAACAGGTCCACTGACAGTGCTCCTCTTACTGAGAACACCTGGGACCTCACCACAGGGTGCAGCGACCATTCAAGCACTGCTTCTCCCACATGACTGACAGCATCCACCAGCTGGTTACTGGCTTTCACAACATGTACTGCCAGTAAGTCTGCACGCAGGAAGCAATCCAGACACCACGTGTGGAGTGCCTCCTGACACAGGGGAAAGGAGTAGTTGCTGCCCTGTTTGTTCAGGCAGAACATGGTGGTCGTGTTGCCCATGCTGACCTGCACCACTCAACCTTGAAGAAGTGGTACAAACTGCCACAGCCTGGCAAACTGTGCTAAGTTTCAACAGGATGTGGCGACAAGTCTTGTTTGGCAATCAGAACTCATAAGTTCTGTGGTCCTGCAGATTCACACAAAGTCTCTTCCTCTGGACAAACTAGCCATACACCACAGGTAAGTTTGAAAAACTCTCTTCTTTTACTGTACTATTCCTTCCAGGATGCCCTCTGTGAGAGCCCAACGTTTTGCCCGTTTCAGCCTTCTTCAGGAGAGAGGGATTTCTATTTCAATATTTGATTTCTTTTGGCCCCCCTACTTCATTGGGCTAAGCAATCCATGTCTCTTGTAGCTTCTTTTGCAAGTATATTGTTCAAAAGAAGTTGTATCTTGTAGTTTCCTGTTTTTCATAAAACACTGTGCCTTTCTTTCCTGGGTATAATTTAGTCAGTTTCAACAGTTCCTGCTCTCTCGCTGAGCACTTTTCTGCCCAGCAGCATCTTTTCCTGCACTGTCTGGGGGAACGAGTATGCGCCGTCTTGTTTATTTTTATTCAGACAGAAAATGGTGGTCATGTTGCCCGTGTTGACCTAGACAACTCAACCTTGAAGCAGTGGTGCAAACTCTGCCATAGCCCAACAAACTGTGCTGAGCTTCAGCATGCTGATGTTGAGCCAAGTCTTGCTGGATAACCAGAACTTATAAGCACTGTGGTCCAGCAGATGTACACCCTAGCGCACAAGTGGTGCATCCCTCGTCAACATGATCGAGGGGTTCCAGACAGACAAATGGGATTCCCTTCTAAAAGGCTGGAAGGACCCAGGACCCAATAGTCAGCAGTGATTTTTTTCCCATTCTGAGATATAAAATGCAAACATCCTCTACTTACTGAGCTAAGGGAGTGAAAACATGGATACAACAATCAGGGATTAGTCTTAGTAGGAACAAGATGAGAAGCAGTAGCCTGAGGGTTGTGTCTTCTCTTAGTTCTATCGCTAGTAGCACCACTTGTCACAGAATAATCAGGTTGAAAGTAGGGTCTGTTTTGGGAACCCCATCAAAGATGTCCCCTAGAGTAAAGTAAGCAACTTCAACCTCTGCTATCTTGTTTGGTGAGGGCCATGTATGTGGTTTTCTGCTTACTGGTCTTCTCCATGTAGACTTCTGTTCTGCCCCAGAGCAGTTTCCACCAAAGGGCAAATCAGAAGCGTTTTGCTTCAGATCAGCAGAGATTAGCTGTCCTGAGCCAAACAAATATCCTTGCGACTACTGCACTATGCACTACTCCGGTTGCAGTGTCATTCAAATCAAAAGACATCTAAAGCTGCTGCCTGGAAGCTGGCAAGTCTTCACAACATGAGCAATATGTGCTTGGTCTTCTTCTGCAATGTGCAATATAGATACATAGATACATAGACAGTGTCGGCAGATAAGGGCCTATGGCCCACCTAGTCTGCCCATTTGAGCTTGTAAGTTCAGTTTGTTTTCCTAGAAGTCTATTTCCCCTTACCCCTGACCTCTAGAATTCCTTTATGTCTATCCCATGCGTTCTTAAATCCCGTGATTGTTTCAGCCCCCACCACTTCCTCTGGCAGGGTGTTCCACTTGTCCACCACCCGTTCTGTGAAGAAATTCTTTCTCATGTTTCCTCTGAATCGTCCTCCCTCCAACTTCATCCCATGCCCTCTAGTCCTGAAACATCTTTTCGGCTTAAAAATAGTGTTTTCCTGCACCCTGTTCCTCCCTGTAAGATACCTGTATGTCTCTATCATACCCTCTCTCCTCCTCTCCTCCAGGAGTACATGTTCAGTTCCTTCAACCTGTCTTCATAGGACTTGTGATGCAACCCATGCACCATCTTTGTTGCCCTCTCTGAACCTTCTCTACCCTGTCTATGTCCTCACGTAGGTATGGTCTCCAGAACTGTACACTGTACTCCAGGTGGGGCCTCACTAGTGTCTTGTATAGCGAATTATGACCTCCCTTTTCCTGCTGGTGATGCCCTGCCTATACATCCCAGCATCCTATTTGCTTTACCTGATGCCTTGTCACACTGTTTCCTACCTTGAGGTCATCAGAGATGACAACCCCAAGATCCCTTTCCTGCTTGGTGCATGCTATATCCTCACCCCCAACTGATATATTGTGCCAGGGTTTTGTGCCCCATATGCATTATCTTGCACTTCTTTGCATTGAATTTCAACTGCCAAACCCTTGACCATTCTTCAAGTTTCTGCAGGTCCTTCTCATTCTGTCTACACGCTCTGGTGTGTCTACTCTGTTACAGAGCTTTGTGTCTTCAGCGAACAGTGAAATTCCTGCCTTCTACATCCTGTGCAATGTCACTGATGAAGATGTTGAATAGGACCGTCCCAGCACTGATCCCTGTGGTACCCCACTGGTCACTCTTCCTCTGTGGAGTGACAGCCATTTACCACCACCCTCTGTGTCCTGCCACCCAGCCAGTTACCTACCCACCACACTACTGTCCTGCCCACACCCATATTCCCCAGTTTGTGTAATAGTCTTCTATGTGGCACAGTGTCAAGGCCTTGCTGAAGTCCAGATAGGCCATGTCCACTGCCCTCCCTGATCCACCTCCCTAGTCACCCAGTCAAAATTCAATGAGGATGGTCTGACATGACCTCCCCTGGTGAAACCATGCTGCCTTGGGTCCTGTAGTCCACTGACAACCAGATGTTCCACCAATCTCTCCTTCAGTAGTGCTTCCATGATCTTTCCCACTACCGAGGTGAGGCTGACTGGTCTGTAGTTCCCTGCTTCCTCTTTGTTCCCACTTTTGTATAAGGGGACTACATCTGCTGTCCTCCAGTCTTTGGGTACCTCCCCTGTTTCCAGTGATTGGCTGAACAGGATAGCCAGAGGTTCAGCTACCACCTCTCTTAGTTCTTTAAGGACTCTGGGGTGCACCCCATCTGGCCCCATTGCTTTATCAGCTCTTATTACTTCCAGTTCCTTCAGGACCCTTTCTCGTGTAAAGGGACTTGTGTCCATTTCTGCACCATTCTCACCCCTTGTACTCCCTTCAGACCCATTACCCTCCTCTTCCTTAGTAAAGACTGAGCAGAAATACCTGTTCAATATGTGTCAGCTTTACTGTTGTCATCCTCCACGTACTCCCATCCTCCCCTTCAGTCTCACTATCCCTCCCTTTGTCTTTCTTTTTCACTTATGTACCTGTAAAGGTTTTGTCCCCTTTACCCACTGATTTTGCAATGTGTTCTTCTGTCTGAGCTTTGGCTTCCCTTACTGACTTCCCTGCCTCCCTTTGTTTCTCCTGGTACTTCTCCTATCCCTTCTGCCTGTGTCTTTTGTATTGCCTGAATGCAATCTTTTTGGCTTTCACTTTCTTTGCTACCTCTTTGGAAAACCATAATGGTCTCCTCTTCCTTTTCCTCTTGCTAACCTGCTTAATGCATAATTCTGTTGTTCTTATAATCCCCATTTTAAATACTGCCTACTGTTCCTCAACCCCTGATTCCTGTCCCATTCCCCTTAATGCCTCTTTCAAGTATCTCCCCATTTTCCCAAAGTCTGCCCCCCTAAAATCCAGGATACGTGTTTTTGTGTGGTTTGGTTCTGCTCTTTCTGTGATTTCAAACCACAATGACTGGTGGTCACTGTTAGAAGACCAAAAAGAAACTTGGTAGTTAAAAGAGTCAATACAGGAAATCAGCATTAGAGCCAGGGTTCCAGGCAAATAGCTCTCTTTGCATGAATATCAAATATTCTCAAATCTTTGTGAGAAGGAGCTAGCCCTTTTTTTTTTTTTTAGCAAGCAACTAAGGAACTACAGGCCTATCTCCTTGCTGTGTGCTATTACGAAAGTTCAGGAGAAGCTAGTCTACTCCCAACTCCGAGAATACCTGGAAGACCACCGAGTAATCTCTCAGTCACAGCACGGCTTCAGAGCCAAGCATGGGACAGATACTGCGCTAACCAAATTCTCGGCTGAAGTACTGAGCAATAGCGACTCAGGGGCCAGTACAGGTGCAGTCTTTATAGACCTCTCCAAAGCGTCCGACTTGGTAAACCACAAACTCCTACTACAAAAAATGTGCTCACTTGGCCTTGACACCCATGCACTGGGATGGTTTGAGAGTTATCTCTCTGGACGTACCCAGAGGGTCAAGTGGAAGGATAATGTCTCCAAGCTTGCACCACTCAAAGAAGGAGTACCACAAGGGTCAATAGTCGGACCCCTTCTTTTCACGCTGTTCATAAACGAGCTGCACACACACTGTGGGAGCAGCAGCATTATCCAGTATGCGGATGATGCGGTCATTTACAGAGCCTTCCATAACTTAACAGAGCTGGTGACAGCCCTCCAAGAGGACATCCTTCAGATGGAGGACTGGCTCACTCTGAACAAAATGGTTTTAAACACCAACAAAATGAAGGTGATGCTGTTTGGGCCTAGATTCCTGGGTCCTGAGAGGTCACTGCTCCTATACCTTCAGTCCAGGGGGGTGAAAAACTTGAGGTGGTTACCTCCACCAAATACGTTGGACTTACCCTGGACCAAGGCTTCACAATAAAAAAATCATGTAGACCAAATCACCAAAGCCATCCATGGGAAACTCTGAATCCTCTACAGACTAAAGGACCAGATTATCCCCGAAGCAAGTGCAGCCATCGCGGCTAGCGTACTTCTCCCAAAGCTCACCTATGCGGCCCCGGTTCTCCAGGGCGTGGCCAAGACAGAGCTAGGCAAGCTGCAGACCTTGTACAACAAGATAGTCCGCTTTGCCACTCTGTCACACACGAGGATTCACCACTGTGAGGCCCAAACAAGGCTCAGGTGGCCGTCTCTGGAAGCTCGCCTCATCTACCCAACCCTCTGCCTTACTTTTTAGTTAATGGGTCCCACACTCCCCTAGCCTTAATGGTCTCGTTAGCATTAAAATTAGCCCACAGAATCTACGCACTCAGGCCAAACCCTCCTTGTGGTGCCCAAGACTAGGACTAAAGCCGGGTCCATGTCCTTTGCGTATACCGCCCCTTCCAACTGGAACATCCTCCCCCCCGGAGGTACGGGAGGCAGAGTCTATCACCAGCTTCCGGTCAAAGCTTAAGGCACACTTGCTCGATAGGAGCATATGCCTATGTTACAGGACCTGACCATTTAAAGCCATCCCAGTACGTCAACGCACCTCCCGCAAAGGATGGGGAGCACTTATGTACCATCATATCCCCCTTCCTCTTTGCCCATAAGGAAGGCACCATATGTCCTCAGCAACTGCTTTGCCTTTACCTCGAGCACACTCAATCTCAACATGTACTTGATATGCAAAATGTTTTCATTATGTGTAACTTCTATGTCCTAACTGCCTGTATGTCTTCCACTACTTACCGCTTGTAATCCTATGAAGTCTTTTTTGACAAATAACATTATAATTAGCTGAGTGTACTGATCTGTTACCTGTAAGTAACTGTTACTCCCGGGTCGCCCCTGAAAGAGGGACCTCCAGAGCCCAGTGGGCCTACCCGGTCATCAAAATTCAATAAATAAATAAATAAATTTGTAAAAATCCTGTGCAAATAAAAATTCAGCACCCAATCTAGGCACAGCATATGTGTTTCCATTTTTTTTTCTCAACTGCTGTACTGAAACAGGCTGTTTAAAAATGTCTGCAGACAAAATCTGACAGGCCTTATTTTCAAACTTTTTTTTTTTTTGCCACTGGCACAGAAGGGGAAAACCCCCTTGAAAACAGGATCCTATGTCCCTCACTGATAGGGTGTGATAGCCTTCTGGAAGGGGCCATCCCCAGGTTCTGTTTAGGAATTTAGCCTGTGGTGGTGGCTGTTCAAATATTTCACCTTCCACAGCTAACTCATCACGAACATCAACAAACATAATGTGAGAAGAATTGTCTTTCATAGGATGAGGAAGAGAGCCAGATTCTTCATCTCCTGCGTTTAATGATACCTTCATACTCATTTATTAAATTCTTTCCCTTCCTCACCTTCTTCAGTAAAAGGAGGTGTGGCAATTTGGCCACTTCAGTCATAATTTTGTCATATTTTTCTGTGATGTTGTTTATGTTTAAATTATCCAAAAAAGGCCTGGAGGTAAGGTGACAGAAGAAAAAATTACTCACCTTAGTAATGTTGTTTCTTCTAATGGAGTCTTGCTATATTCTGACATATGCAGTGAGTCCCAACCTTCGAACTGCTCCGGAGGTGAAAGAGTTAACTTTCCATGCCCAGGCATGGAACGCTGAGCTTGAGCTCGGTTGAAACTCTGTCTGTTGTTCTTCAAACTCAGACCGCCAGATCTTCACGAGCTAAACTCACTGAGGTCCTGTGTGGAAGCTGTAAACCCACACTAGCCAACTGGCTACTAAACATAAGAACACTTTTTGGTCCCAAAACAAAGACTCAAGTCAGGAGACCAAAAATGAAAAACAACACCAAATCACCCAAGAAAGGAGGGGTGAAAAACAACAAGGTGGGCACCTACTAAGTGCCAACACTGCACTGACCACCCAAATCCCAAAAACAGAGGTACTGAGAGGGGCTGGCAGGGGGAGGTTATAATATAGCAAGACTCCATTAGAAGAAACAACATTACTAAGGTGAGTATTTTTTTCTTCAAACAACATGAAGTCTTGCTATATTATGACATATGCAGACTACAAAGCAGTACCTCCATGGAGGAGGGATAACCTACTTAGGAAATAGGCTCTGAAGCACAGCTGTGCCAAACCGAGCATCACTCCTAGCCTGGATGTCCAGGAGTAATGCTGGTAAAAGTGTGAACTGTTTTCCAGGTAGCTGCTTGACATATCTCTAGAAAGGATGTCCCTGGCAGCAGCCAGGAAGCAGCTGTACCTCTGGTAGAGTGAGCCCTCAGGCCTGAGGAGGAACCTTACCCAGTTTTTCATAACAGAATTGGATACAAGAAACAATCCACCTGGCAATGGATCTTTTAGTGGCAGGTTTCCCTTTACCAACCTCACCATAAGTGAGGAACAGTTGGAGAGTCAAACCTGTGACCCTTGGTACGCTCTATGTAGTAGCCAAGGGCTCTCTTCACATCTAAGCTGTGCAGCCTCCTCTCGCCAGAGGAGGAATGGTCAGTGAAGTACACTGGAAGAGATATAGATTGATTAAGGTGGAAATCTGAAACCACCTTAGGCAAGAACTTCCTGTTAGTCCTGAGAACCACCTTATCTCTATGGAAGGAGATAAAATCAGGCTCCACTGACAAAGCTTGTAATTCACTTATGCGTCTGGCAGAAGTGATGGCTACCAGAAACACAGTCTTCCAAGTCAAGTACTTAAGCTCTGCTGAAAACAAAGGCTCAAAGGGGGGGTTGCATAAGCTGAGCAATGCAAACATTAAGATCCCAGAGCAGGGCAGGGTCCCTGAATGGAGGGTTGGTGTGAAGCAATCCCTTAAAAACTTGGAGAATACAGGATGAGCTGAAAGAGAAGAGGGTTTACCTGCTGAAATAAAGCAGACACAGCTGCCAGATGCACTTTAGGTAGCTGGTCTCAGCCCCAAGGTATTTAAGTGGACCATATAATCCAGGACTGTGGGTAAATCAGCAGATTCTGGGGAAATATGCTTCCCAGAGCACCATATGGAAAACCTCTTCCATTTGGAATTGTAAGTAGCCCTGGTGGAAGGTTTCCTAGAAGCCTTCAGGATATCCATTACACCTTGGGAGAGGTGTAGATCAGCAAACTCTCACTCTTCAAGAGCCAGGCCTTGAGATTTGAGGTTCGGGTACCAAACTCTCCCCTGAGCACAGGTTAACAGGTTGTGATTCCTGGGAAGACACAGGGGAAGATGGACTGCTAAGGACAGTAGGAGTGGATACCAGGGCTGTCTGGCCCAATCTGGAGCAATCAGGATCATCTTGCAGGGTTGAGATCTGATTTTGACTAGCACTTTGAACAGGAGAGGGAAGGGGGGAAAAGCATAGAGAAACTTCCCTTCCCAATTAAGAACTAAGGCATCCAGGGGGACTGAGCCCAACACTGGGGGCCTGCAGCAAAAAAGGGGAAGTTGGTGATTGTCTGGGGCTGCAAAAAGATCTATCTGCGGGGTGCCCCATCTGGCAAATATCACCTCTAAGACCAGGGGGTCCAGTGACCATTCATGATGGCCCTGGGAAATCCTGCTGAGAGCATCTGCCAGGACATTGTCCTTGCCTGGGAGGTGAACTGCCGTAAGGGAGGTGTTCAGGGAGTAAGCCAGAGACCACAACTTCATTGCTTCGGTGCACAAGGCCGTAGACCGAGTGCCCCCTTGCTTGTTGATGTACCACATTGTGGTGGTGTTGTCTGTTCTGACCTGTACAACTTTGACCTGAACAGATTTGGAAAAAACATGAAGTGCTAGAAAAACTGCTCTGAGTTCCAACAGATTGATGTGGAGCAGAGATTCCTGAGGGACCACAATCCTGGGTAGTGAGGTCGCCCATGTGAGCTCCCCACCCCAAGAGGGATGCATCTGTAGTAAGGATTAAGGCGTGAGACTGAGTGACAAAAGGAACCCCTTGTCTCAGATTGCTCTGATCCTGCCACCACTGTAGGGCCTGGAACAGGGTTCGAGTTACTGGGATCAATTTGGTTAGAGGGTATTTCCTTTGAGACCAAAAGGCTCTCAAATGGAACTGGATGTCCCTCATCTGAAATCTTGCTCCCTGCACTACTGCTGTAGAAGCAGCCATGTGCCCCAGGAGCTGTAGAGAGTGCCTTGCTGGTCGATAGACCTGCAGGGTGAATGAGGAGGCCAGAGAGACCAGGGTCCTTGCCCTGTCCAAAGGAAGGAAGGCTCTGGCTTTCTCTGTGTTCAGCTCTGCACCTATGAAGGTGAGGAGCTGGACAGGCTCTTAAACTGACTTAGAAAGATTCAGAAGGAAACCTAGAGAGGTGAGCAGTTGCTGAGTTATCTGTAGATGTAACCCGACTTGGTCTGGGGACTGGCCTACTATGAGCCAGTTGTCCAGGTAAGGGAAGATGGCAATTTTTTGCCTTCTTAGGGCAGCAACTGCTACTGCCAGGCATTTTGTGAATCCCCTCGGAGCAGAGGTGAGGCCAAAGGGCACTGCTCTGAACTGGTAATGGCCTGAGGGCAGCTCGAACCTGAGGTACTTTCGATGGGAGCTTCTGATGAGAATATGGAAGTAGGCATCCTTGAGGTCCAGGGACACTAGCCAGTCCCCTGGCCTTAGAGAGGGTAAAATAATTCCCAGTCACCATTTTGAATTTTGGTTTTAAAAGGTGCTTGTTTAAATATCTGAGATCCAGGATGGGCTGCCATTCTCCTGTCTTTTTTGGGGTAAGGAAGTACCTGGAGTACAACCCTTTGCCCTGGTGTAGGGGTGGAACCCTTTCCACAGCTCTGAGAGCCAGGAGGGAAGAGACCTCTGCCTCTAGGGCAAGAGCCTCTGGTGGATTTGCAGGTGGAAAGGATCTGGTTCTCATCTTTGGAAACTTTTGAAGCTGAGAACCAGTCCCTGCTTACTACTTCCAGGACCCACTTGTCTGATGTTAGAGACTCCCAGTCCTGGACAAAGTAAGCCAGCCTGCCCCTGAGGTAGCTGAGAATCGGCCCTGGCACCCCATCAGGGTGCCTGCTTGGCAGGGCTTTGGGCTGAGGGGTGGAAGCAGGCCTGCTTGTACCCGTTGCCTCTTCCTCTAAAGAACCCCCTCTGAGCATAAGCAGAAGAGGCCTGAGCTTGTAAAAGGCCTATGAAAAGGCCTGCCCCTGCCTCTGGAAAGCTGCCTTTGAGGAGTGGCCTGCCTTTCCTTGGCCTGTGCACTCCTATAGGTGGTCCTATACTCATCCGTTTTCTTCATGTAATTCTCTGTCTGCTCCCCAAACAGAGAATTACCAACAACAGGAAAATCCATGGCCTTAGTCAGGGTGTCCTGTGACAGGCTAGTACATCTGAGCCAAGCCATTCTGCAAAGTGCCACAGATGTAGCCATGACTCTTGATGACACACCATTTGAGTCCACTGCAGCATGGAATTGCACATTGGATGCCTCAATACCATCAGCAGCCACCTGCTCCAGCTCCTTGACAAGCTGGCCAGGGACCTGTTTTGCTAGAGCCATAACAGTATCCCATCTGGATTTCTGATATCTAGCAACATAAGCCATATAATTTGCCTGTCTGAGTCCCAAGGATGCTGCCATGTACTGTTTCTTTGCCATGGCATCAATCCTCCTGGAGTCCTTGTCGGGGGTGTGAAGCCAAGGGAATATTTGCCTTGTCACAGGCTGCAGCCTGCACTACCCCAACATGGCTGCATTGTTGTGTAAGGAACTCCGTATCAGAGCCTGACAATGTGTACTTCTTGTCCATTCTCTTATCCACAGGAGGTATAGTGTGAGGAGTTTTTAGAATTTTAAATTTCTGTTTCCCAAAATATTTATGCAAGGGAATAGACAGTCTCCTAGACTCTGGGATATCCATCATTTCCACAGTCAGGTTCCTCTTGATCATCCACAGCTTGCTCCATAGGGAGCTGGAGGGTTTCAGCCACTTTTTTATAAAACATAAAATGAGAAGGGGACTCAGAAAGCCTAGGAGGAGACACTCCTGAAGGTCTGTCTGGGGAGATGTCCGGGTCAATGGGCACATCCAGACTTTCAAATCCACATTCACTTTCCTCATACTCCTCTTCCCCCTCCTCCGGTTCATAATATTCCTCTAAATCATACTCTTGAACCGGTGAAACCAGCCGAACCGGACGCTTACCTGATGGTGCCGGTTCGGTCGGAACCGGGGAAAGCGACTGGACAATTTTAATTGCTTTGGCTATTTCTTCAGCGGTTGGAGAGGAAAGTTTTAGCTCCACACCAGCTGATTTCCTAGTCCTTTTTGCTGGAACCGACTCCTCAGAGTCGGATCTCCTTTTGCCCAAGGAAGTCTTGCCCTGGTCAGAGGGCACTCCCTCCGGTTCGGGCTGGCCATCCGGTTCAGCGGACTTTTTGGCCTCCCTTTCCCTGAGCCTACCAACTCTCTTTTCCAGGGTAGCTGCAGGAAAATTTTTACAAATCTGGCAGTCTGCATTGAGGTGGTCAAACCCCAGACAATAAACACAGGTGGTGTGGGGGTCAGCCTTGGCAAAGACTTCCCCACACACACTGCAGTGTTGAAACCCAGAGGGCCCGGTTTTTCTTTTGGGTTTCTCAGACATAGTGGCCTATCTAGTACTCACAAATACCACAGACAGAGTCTGAACCGACCGGTTGTGGTTTAAATTCAGTCGAAAACTGAGAAAAACAATACTTTAACCGACAAAATGAGCGAGCAGAAGGAGAACTCTCCGGAGCGACTGTTCAGTGAGGCGGAGTAAAGAATCTGACGGTCTGAGTTTGAAGAACAACAGACAGAGTTTCAACTGAGCTCGAGCTCAGCGTTCCATGCCTGGCATGGAAAGTTAACTCTTTCACCTCTGGAGCAGTTCGAAGGTTGGGACTCACTGCATATGTCACAATATAGCAAGACTTCATGTTGTTTGAAGGCTCTCAAATGGAACTGAATGTCCCTCATCTGAAATCTTGCTCTCTGCACCACTGCTGTGGAAGCAGCCATGTGCCCCAGGAGCTGTAGAAAATGCCTTGCTGGTCAAGATACCTACAGGGTGAATGAGGAGGCCAGAGAGATAAGGGTCCTTGCCCTGTCCAGGGGAAGGAAAGCTCTGGTCTTTTCTGTGTCTAGCTCTGCGCCTATGAAGGTGAGGAGCTGGACAGGCTCTAGAACTGACTTTGAAAGATTCAGGAGGAAACCTAATGAGGTGAGCAGTTGCTGAGTTATCTGTAAGTGTAACCTGACTTGGTCTGGGGACTGGCCTACTATAAGCCAGTCGTCCAGGTAAGGGTAGATGGCAATCCTTTGCCTTCTTAGAGAAGCAACTACTACTGCCAGGCATTTTGTGAACACCCTTGGAGCAGAGGTTAGTCCGAAGGGCATTGCTCTGAACTGGTAATGGCCTGAGGGCAGCTCGAACCTGAGGTACTTTCGATGGGAGCTTCTGATGAGAATATGGAAGTAGGCATCCTTGAGGTCCAGGGATACTAGCCAGTCCCCTGGCTTTAGAGAGGGTAAAATTATTCCCAGAGTCACCATTTTGAATTCTGGTTTTAACAGGTGCTTGTTTAAGTATCTGAGATCCAGGATGGGCCGCCATTCTCCTGTCTTTTTGGGGTAAGAAGTACCTGGAGTACAATCCTTTGCCCTGGTGTAGGGTGGAACCCTTTCCACAGCTCTGAGAGCTAGGAGGAAGAGACCTCTGCCTCTAGGGCAAGTGCCTCTCGAGGGGTTTGCAGGTGGAAAGGATCTGGTTCCCAGCTTTGGAAATCTTTTGAAGCTGAGAACCAGTCCCTGGCTTACTACTTCCAGGACCCACTTGTCTGATGTTAGAGACTTCCAGTCCTGGACAAAGTAAGCCAGCCTGCCCCCTACAGGTGGAGAATCGGCCCTGGCAAACCCATCAGGGTGCCTGTTTGGCAGGGGGTTTTGGCTGAGGGATGGAAGCAGGTCTGCTGGTACCCCTTCTGCCTCTTCCTCTAAAGAACCCCCTCTGAGCATTTGCAGAAGAGGAGGCCTGGGCTTGGTAGAAAGGCCTGTGAAAAGGCCTGCCCCTGCCCCTGGGAAGCTGCCTCTGAGGAGTGGCCTGCCTTTCCTTGGCCTGGGCACTCCTGTAGGTGGTCCTATACTCATCCATTTTCTTCATGTAATTCTCTGTTTGCTCCCCAAACAAAGAATTACCAACAACAGGAAAATCCATGGCCTTAGTCTGGGTATCCTGTGACAGGCTAGCACATCTGAGCCAAGCCATTCTGCGAAGTGCCACAGATGTAGCCATGACTCTTGATGACACATCATTTGAGTCCACTGCAGCATGGAATTGCACTGTGGATGCCTCAATACCATCAGCAGCCACCTGCTCCAGCTCCTTGGCAAGCGGGCCAGGGACCTGTTTTGCTAAAGCCATGACAGTGTCCCATCTGGATTTCTGATATCTAGCAACGCAAGTCATATAATTGGCCTGCCTGAGTCCCAAGGATGCTGCCATGTACTGTTTCTTTGCCATGGCATCAATCCTCCTGGAGTCCTTGTCTGGGGGGTGTGAAGCCAAGGGAATATTTGCCTTGTCACAGGCTGCAGCCTGCACTACCCCAACATGGCTGCATTGTTGTGTAAGGATCTCCGTATCAGAGCCTGACAATGTGTACCTCTTGTCCATTCTCTTATCCACAGGAGGTATAGTGTTAGGAGTCTTTAAAATTTTAAATGTCTGTTTCCCAAAAGATTTATGCAAGGGAATAGACAGCCTCCTAGACTCTGGGATATCCATCATTTCCACAAAGTCAGGCTCCTCGTGGTCATCCACAGCTTCTTCCATAGGAAGCTGGAGTGTTTCAGCCACTTTTTTATAAAACATGAAATGAGAAGGGGACTCAGAAAGCCTAGGAGGAGACACTCCTGAAGGTCTGTCTGGGGAGATGTCCAGGTCAATGGGCACATCCAGACTTTCAAATCCACATTCACTTTCCTCATACTCCTCTTCCCCCTCCTCCGGTTCATAATACTCCTCTAAATCATAATCTTGAACCGGTGGAACCAATGAACTGAAGCGCCTTGATGGTGCCGGTTGGTCGGAACCGGGAAAGCGACTGGACAATTTTGATCGCTTTGGCTATTTCTTCAGCGGTTGGAGAGGAAAGTTTTGGCTCCACACCAGCTGATTTTCTAGTTCTCTTTGCTGGAACCGACTCCTCAAGTCGGATCTCCTTGCCCGAAGAAGTCTGCGCCTGGTCAGAGGGCACTCCTTCTGGTTGGTTTGAACCGAACTGGGCTGGCCATCCGTTCAGCGGACTTTTTGGCCTCCTTTCCTGAGCCTACCAACTCTCTTTTCTAGGGTAGCTGCAGGAAAATTTTTACAAATCTGGCAGTCTGCATTGAGGTGGTCAAACCCCAGACAATAAACACAGGTGGTGTGGGGTCAGCCTTGGCAAGACTTCCCACACACACTACAGTGTTGAAACCCAGTGGGCCAGTTTTTCTTTTGGGTTTCTCAGACATTGTGCCAGTCTAACAAACACGCTTTGTGGCAATCCATCAGGCAAAGACCCTCTTATCGGGTTCTGACATGTCACCAATCAAGTGGAAAAAAATAATAAAATCAGTTTTTTTTAGAACCGATAAGAACCGGTAACCACACTCTAAAAGTACAATTTAGATTTTTTAAACAACTTGATCGGTTCAAACCGGACCGATAAACCGTTTACAAGTTCCACACAGAATAAGATTAATATATAACCTATCTAGTACTAACGAATACCACAGACAGAGACTGAACCGACAGGTTGAGGTTTAAATTCGGTCGAAAACCGAGAAAAACGGTACTTTAACCGACAAATTGAACCGAGCAGAAGGAGAAATCTCCGGAGTGACTGTTCAGTGAGGCGGAGTAAAGAATCTGACGGATTGAGTTCAAACAGCAACAGACAGAGTCTCAACCGAGCTCGAGCTCAGCGTTCCATGCCTGGCATGGAAAGTTAACTCTTTCATCTCCGGGGCAGTTCGAAGGTTAGGACTCACTGCTACTGTCAAAATACAGCAAGTCTTCATGTTGTTTGAAGGATGCCCATGGTTTTTTTAAAGGGTTACATAAAAAGGATGTATATTCCAGAGGTCTGGGGAAAGGCTTGCTCAACAGGAAATTGAAATTACATTTCAAAGGGGATTTCCTAGTAAGCTGATCAAAGGAAAAAAAATGTCATAACCTGGACAGGAGCTGGGAGAAACTATCGCCTGTCAAACTTTCCACTTCAAACCAAAAAATTTTGAGAACAGGATCTGGGAAATAGCCATTGTGGAAGTTTATTGTGAAGTCTCTTCAAGTGTAATAATTCATCTCCATTTATAAGTGGCAGGAAGGATACTGTGTTTTTTTGTGGTTCACTTGAAATTTGGGAAAGAGCAAGAGAGATCCCTACTGGCTGAAAAGATAAGGCTACCAGCTAACCAAGGACCAGAGTTATATAAGGCCCCTCAAAACAGAAACTCGGGGCATTTTGCAGAAGACACTTTTCCTGACACACAGCGCCAGATTGTTAAGCATTACACTGAGGACCAGTGGCTGCAAGAAAAGCTGGGACTTTGCAGACTTCATTTATTTTCTGGACTTCTGATTCTCCACAGACAAGGTAGAAACTGGATAGTTAAATTTCACAGTGCGTTTTGTATGTATTTTGTCCAACTTTTGTTATTCTGTAACCAAATTTCTGAATCTTTTGTTTCTAAGTCTTGTATGGTAAATATTTAATAACTAGTAAAAGCACTTGCTTCTAATAACTGCCTGGAAGTAAGTTTGTTGTGTGTGTGAAGGTGGGAAGATTTATTCAATCTGTGACAGCCTGTTTAAAGCTAAGGTGCCACCTTCACTAAGACTAGGATCCTGTAAGGGAATCTGGGTGCCTCAGTAAAGGAAATAGACAAGTCTCCAGAGGGGACTGGGGGGGGGGGACTAGGTCGCTGCACCACCCATGGGTTACGATGACAGCCCCAAAGAGCTTGTAATGCCTGGTTCCTTCCCTCAGTGCAGCAACCAAGGAGGGTTCTTACCTGGCTACAGACTCAAGACTGTATTTTACCCTTACCCAGATTAGAGAGGAAGCCCTGAGCCCTCATGATGAGTGTTCAGTTGTGAACTCAGTGAGCACTCTAGAAGGAACACGGGAAGGGTATTCCAGTTCCCCCCCCATCACGGATTGCACTTAGGGATGAGCACTGTGAGCTCAGTTGACACGGCCCCCAGGAGTGGGCTCGTGACAGGAGGCAGAAGTCCTGAAGGGGGGCGTGCACTTGCTGCACAACTTGAAGCATTTGCCACATTTGCATTACTCAGTAAAAACCGATTGTAGCCATACTGGTCCTTGAACAGGAGTCGCTGGATAGCCTGATACTTTCTACTGGACCAACATATGTCTAGTGTTATTATACTATCTTTGTACAGTACAACACATATGTAGGTCCAATAAAGGGTACCAAACTACCAGCAATTCCACATTTTCATGAATTTTATTCTGGAGAGGTTGTCTGTCCAAATGAGGGCGAAGCCAGTCCAAATGGACCCCCCCACAGTAAGTTTATTACGTGGATTTTTCACCACTTCCCTCCCACAGCATGGCTGGCTGTCACTTGGCCTATCAAGGAGTTTAGTTCCTGGCTCTTTCACCACTTTCCTTTCCTTTTGTGATTTCTTACCACCAGTGGTACCAAAAGAGGAACTGCTTTCCACTGCTGGTCTCTTGGCCTTAATGGTGCTGCCACTGGTTACTGGCTTAGCTGAATCTTGTGTAGAGAAATTCACATTACCAGATCCTACCATGTCCACTGAATTTTGTTTTACTGGGGAGCACTGACTGTCTCTTTGATTCTCTCCTCTTTACAGTTTTAGGACAAAGTGTATGGTAGGAGTCACAATCCTGCCTAAACTGCTCAGATCTCAAATGCTTCAAAACACAAAGTATGGCATTTGGCCTTACAGATCTCACCACCAGAGCGCATACACTTTTATATTCTGTGGGCCTGGTTGTGAGTGTTTTGGGACAAGGTGTGACAGGTAAACTGTTATTTAAAATTTGAAGTTTTACTGTCTGTTGAGGGTTAGAGTCAACATTTACCAAACCAATGTAGAGGAAACTGTTGATTCCTTCTAGAACCAGAACTGAGAAAAATGAGGAAAGAACAGTTACATAAGAACTTACCATAACAATAGATCTTCGAGGGAACCTCTTTCACCAGGTCACAACTATGGAACTTATAGCTGTCTGGCACTAGGACCACACAGAAACTTTTCTAGCACTCTAGTAGGTGACATCCCTGCATATGTAAGAGTGGGCGGCCCTGCTCCCTCCTCAGTTCCCCAGAGACCATACTTGCTAGGCTTCCCTCTAGGGAACCAAGGAGAGACATGAGGTGCCCAGCTATAAGAAAGGCTGAAGCAATAAAACAGTCTGGAGACACAGGCGGGGGTGGGGGGTGGGGGTGGGACAGCATGACCCGATGAAGAGATTCCTCGAAGATCTACTGTTGCATTAAGTTCTTATGTAACTGTTCTATCTTCTGAGATATCTCTCTTCATCAGGTCATACCTATGGAACGAGTCTCGAGCAGTTCTAATAAGATAATCTGGGTGGCAGTAGGCCAAAAACCTAAGAAAGAAGGGCCTGAAGGACAGCTAGGCCAAATCCTGCCCTTCTTTTCATTCTTGACATACAAAAGAAAGAGAATCATTTGAAAATAAAGTGATTCAACACTAAAAAGAAAGAAAAGTAAATTGAAAAATAGTGGTCAACTAAACAACGAAGCTTCCGTGGAGTCCATGAGAGTATGGTCGACAGCGGGAAAATAACTGAGGAGGGAGTGGGTCTGCCCACGCTTACATATGGAGGGACGTCGGCGTGGGTGGTCCCTACTAGACTGCTAGAGAAGTTTCCATATGGTCCCAGTGCATGATAGCTATAAATTCCATAGGTGTGACCTGATGAAACAGATATCCCCAAAGATGATCCAACTGATTGCTTCTAAGAAACTGCAACTTTAATGGAAAATAATCATGTAACGATCAGTGCCTAAACTGGAGGAAGGTGCAAGTCCAAAGTGACTTTAAAGTAAGGGTTTTTTTTTTGCACAAAACTAAGACTTCTTGCAGAGCGATGTCTGGGTCATTGAGTCTTTACTGCAACTGAAAATGATCTGGCAGCTGGGGCTCAGGGCTCATACTTACATTAGTTCAAACAAATCTGATGTTTCAATGCAGAGAGCACATGCAGGCCATCTATTCAAACTGGTAAGCAGACGAAAATCTTGATGACGAAAAAACGTTGAAGTTACTTTTAAATAACAAAAGACAAGGTATGGAGCCAACAATGTACAGTATATTAATAAATTAATAATTTAATGTTATGCAAATTCTAAGTCAAACTCAGCTAAAAGACTAGGAGCTGGATCTGGGCATCCTATCTTCTTCAGAAGAAACAAAGATCTTTCATTAGAAGGTCAAGGGTTGTGTGATCAGCACAGTGCAAGTCATTCTTTGAATTTTTTTACAACTTTATGTTCTGGGGCATCCCTAGGTCATGAGATGACTGCTATTGGGGAGGTCCATGCATTATACTGAGAATAATACATGGGCATTTATGCACAAGGCTATGTTTCAATTGACGGGCTCTGATGACATCATAGTGACCTAGAAAGTGAAGTTCAAGAGATCCCAGACATCATCAAAACATACAGATGGAAACACAACATTGTTTGGTAAGGCTGCCAATATGTTATTTTGTACAGTATATAGTTTGAAAATAAAAATACATGCTTTTTGTTTTCTTCCCATGAGCCTGTTTTAATTTTTTATTATTTCTGAAAAACAGAATTCCACTCTCAGCCAACTGCAGAAAAGACACCTGGATGAGCAGTGTGTTTCTTTTTTTTTTTTTTCAAATGCGGAAACAGAAGATTTTGTGTTAGGGAGAGGGGTTGGGTTCTGTGCGTGAGGGGAAAAAGAAAGTAAAACGGCAGGCTGCGTGAGTTTTCATTACAATTATAAAAGCTGCTGCACCCAAGAAAGGTACAACATCATAAATAAGGTACAGGAGAGTAGCAACTTTTGGAAAAAGAGATGTTCTAGAACAAGGGGTCATGACATGATGCTGAAAGGGGGCAGACTAAGGGGCAACGTGAAGAAATATTTTTTTTCATGGAAAGGGTGGTGGATGCATGGAATAGCCTCCCAGAGGAGGTGGTGGGGTAAATTCAATAGGGGAATTTAAAAATGTATGGGATAGGCATAGGGGAACCTTGGCGACAGGAAAGAGAATAAAGCCGGAGATCAAGTAGGGTCTGTGGTTTTTGCAGCAGGTAGAGAAATTAGGCAGACTGCGTGGGCCTAGCAGTCCTTATCTGCCATCAATCTCTATGTTTCTAACATTTAGTTATTTTATTTTAGTTGCAGCCTTAATGCATTAGCATTGCCCCAACTGTTGTCAGAAGTGGAATGTTGAGGCAAGGAGAAAAGTGTGTGTGTATATGTACGTGTTATGTGAGGGTGGATGTCTGGGAAACCACAGCTATAGCTAGCAATGTAGCAGTAAGGTAAGAAACAAAATGTGTGCATCATCATATGATTAGTGGGTGAGTGGCTGCATGTGCGTGAATGTGTATACACGCCATTGCCACCAACCCCATAAAAACACATGGCCATCTTTGTTGGTGCCAACCAATAATTTTTCAAGTTTCACATTTTAACCTATGATCAGCACTGCTATGAAGAATGCTCACTCTCCCACAGCCAAGAGGCACACCTGTCAACCCACTGACCCATAAACTGGAGAAAAAAGCTTCAACCGACCACAAACAAGTGACAGAACCCTGGGGTACCACACCAGAAATCCTAATATTAAATCACAATGCCTTTTGAATAACAGAATTAGTTTATTTAAAAACACATTTTCTGAAGGAATACAGAGCTATATAACTTTTATATACAATATCTGGTGTTCTAAATCCAAGTAGTGTTCCATTTCACACACTTGGTTTATAACACAGAAAGCATTTTATGATTCGTTGAATCTGGATTTAATAGGGAGCTTAGGCTGATGGAACATAAATCTCTACAATGAAAGGCAACATTCAGGCCAAAAACTATGTGGTGAACAAAGTGCCAGTGTCACTGGGAAAGCCAAAAGCTGAGTTTTAAAGAAAGGCAGTGGGACTGCTTTCACGCCAACAAACCCACATAGACCACACAGGGCTGATCACAAGCATGTCATGACTGGCAGGCAGACAGAATTTACATACATGTAAAAACATTTAAGAATCAAAATCCCATTTGCTTCAGCCAGCCAGCATGTTAAATGATGCAATGCTTGGCTAGAAAGCCACATCCATGACTGGAAGTGTTTACCGGTAGCTCCATACTTTATTCCACATTAACTGAGTTTAAAACCTAATTTTTTGGCAATGACTTACCAAATCACAGGGTTGGAAGGCTCAATTTCTCTTGCACTGAACGATATCACACATGAGATGGGCCGCCCTAAAGGAACAGCAGGAGGAACTGGACAGAAGTCACAACAACAGACGCCACAGGCCCAACATGATAAGGTGGATCAAGCAGCGGGCCCGAGTGGAGTTGGAGATCCCCCGCTGAGGGACTCGGTTTTAAAGGCATTTTGAGATATGGACCACAAAGTGGAGCAGGTCCTAGAAAGACTGGGAGCCCAAGATACAAAAATTGATTCGGCAGTGAAAACCATAAAAGATGCAGAAGAAAGATCACAAAAAAAACTCAAGCCACTTTCGCAAAATCTACCCTTGAAATGGGGACACATCCGAGCCAGAATACAGACTTTAGAGAATGCCATACAGGCCATGAATCTGCGTCTGGTTGGAGCACCAGAAGGCAATGAAGGAAACTATCTCCTCTCTTATTTAAAACATTGGCTGCAGACTTCAATTTCCCCAGAGGTACAACTGGATATGAATTCTCTTAAACAAGCTTATAGAGTCAACTACCAGGGGGCCCAGGACAATTGGGAGTCAGCACATACCATCGTGCTGGTCACAGCCGGTGCAGAAATTCGGGACATCATTCTTCAGTGGGCAAGATCTAATTACCCCTTAACTATGGACAGCCATGATATTTAAATACTTCCCGACTGGTCATAGGCTACAAGAAGTAGACACAAACTGTCTGACCCTCTCAGACAGCTGCTGCAGGGTTTAGGGGTGTACCACTTCTTACTAGCTTCTGCACATCTCCGCATTACCTATGGATGGAAAACATATCAATTTAATGACCCGGAGGATGCACGGAAGACAGTGGATCTTATAGTGGCAGAATTCTAGAGTCGCTCAACAACGGAACATCAACCGTCATCTGAAAGGGAGGATGATGCCTGATCTCTGAATGGTGTTCTCTCTCCATTAAAAGTACTGGTATTTGATCAGTGTTTATGTACATTTTTGGTCTGGGAAGCTTCAGATGTTGCCTACGTTTGATATTTTAAAGTTGACTGTTTAACTGCTGTTCTTTTTGACATGGTAATTTGGATATACTGTAATGTGCTGTTGCTCCAGTAACAGTCTACTGGTTATGGAGGGTTCGCAAAAGGCAACATGGCACTGGCCACGAGGAGAAATTTAATACCGATGTAGTTTGAGCACCTTGATGACTCTATAATTGAAACTCAGTCTCTCAGTTGGAGCAGTTAGTCTACTTTTTCCTCAAGTTTTTCTGAAACCGGAATGAGTTTTAAACTTTAGCCATGCTGCATATTAAAACACTATCTGTTGATCAGTTACCAGTCAGGTTAAAGTTGCAAATAATCCTCTGATTTCTTATATTAATAACTCACAGTGATGCGAAGTTTTGTCTTAGCTGTCAGGTACTCATACATTACCTTAAATAAGTAGTGACAACTAAGTGGGAACAATGGTTCATGTATTTCTTTTTCCTATGCTGTGATACGTGTCTGTCCCACAGGTTTGAGGTGGCTGACCAGCTGACCAATTCGAGTGGGGCATTCTATCAATTGGTAGCTTGCTCCCAATCTTTTAAGTGAATAGTACCCCACATGTTGTATCCAAACTCGATGGACCAGATATTATTGTTGCTAACATATGTCTATAATCACAGATTTCTGTGATATATAAGTATGTGTACCATTGATTGTAGTGCCTCTGGCACATTCATTTTTAAAGTGAATAAAAATAAAGTTTAAAAAAATGATGCAATGCTTAGATTCCCTGGCCCTCTGCAGTAATTTATGTCAAATTTTACAGAGGGCCTCCTAAACCCTTGCAGCAGATTTGGTTCACTGTTCTAGTAGGTCTCTGGCCGGTCGTACTCGAAGTAATTTGTGAGGTTCCAGAAAAGAAATACAGTTTACGCAACCAGGACACAACTCTCAATAACATTAATGAAAATTAAAAAAATAATTTGTGGACATTCCATTCGTTATCACTAAAGACATTTGCATGAAACCAGGCTTGCTGACCCTTAGATTTCATCTCTCTCCCTTATTAATGTTAAACTAAAAAATCCAACAGCCGGAGACCACTCTCCACACTCAAGTCCCTCAAACTGTATCTAACTCGGGCTGCCTTGCTTCTCCTTCTCATGTCTGGTAATGTCCACCCAAACCATGGTTCACATGTCACCTCAACATTGTAACTGTAATAACAGCTATCTAAAACTAGCTACCATCAACATTCTAAACTTTGGGGTCAGCCCGGCAGCTGAGGGGCTGCAGGGCTGGGCATGCCTCGCACTCATGGCGACCCGTGTTCGGAAAGGAAAATTACCTACCGTAATTCTTGATCTTCTTGGACGAGTCTCCACCACTCATTCACACTAGTGGGATTAGCGCGGAGGCACTAAGACCCATAGAACAAACTTTTGCTGGAGGTCGTGTGAGAGCAGCGCCAGCAGACACGGCGCCCGCGAGCAGCGGCTCGGCGGTAATGACCATCTCGGCGCGACCTCCAACCGCCTCAGTACCTTTTTACCAAGGAGGTGCAGCGAACTAACGTGAAAGAGTAAACCTAACATTAAAAACGGACATAAGATAGTCCGTATGACCCGTGTAAGAAGGGTCAGCAAAGAAGTCCTCACGGCCTAAAGATTTGAGGGAGTGAAGACCAATACAGCGGTGAGCTCGGGGGATGGAGGGTGGGCGTGTGAATGAGTGGTGGAGACTCGTCCAAGAAGATCAAGAATTACGGTAGGTACGTAATTTTCCTATCTTCCTGGACATAAGTCTCCACCACTCATTCACACTAGTGGGAGAGTACCAAGCTGATAATCCCCCAAAAGGGCGGCAGGAGAGCCAGAGCTCACGCGTCTAAGATAGAAGCCCATTAAGGATAGTTCTGCCGAACGCGGAATGTCGCCTAGCATGAACATCCAGTGCATAGTGCTTAACGAAGGTATGCACTGAGCTCCAGGTGGCGGCGTTGCATATATCTGCAATTGGAACATTGCGAATTTCCGCTAGGGATGCCGCGACCGCCCTAGTAGAGTGAGCGTACACTCTACCTTCTAATTTAACTTGAGCCATGGAATAGCAATGGCGAAGGCATGCCACTAACCATGAGAGAGATGCATCTAATAGCGACAGGTTGACCCAGCCGGGTGTCGCTGAAAGAAACGAACAGTTGCTGAGTCTTGCGAACATCCTTGGTTCTATCTAAATAGAACCGCAAGGCTCTCTTAACATCCAAGGAATGAAGAGCTCGTTCCCCTTCATTTTGGAAATTAGCGAAGTAAGCGGGAAGTACCAGAGGTTGGTTTAGATGGAATTCTGACACAACCTTGGGAAGAAATTTAGGATGAGTACGGAGAACTACCTTGTCTTTATGGAATACAGTATACGGAGGGTCCGTAACCAGGGCATGTATCTCAGAGACCCTGCGGGCTGAGGTAATGGCCACCAGGAAGACAGTCTTCCAGGTAAGAAATTTTAGCTCACAGGTAGCTAAGGGTTCGAAAGGCTTCCGAGTGAGCATGTCCAGCACCAGGTTAATGTCCCAGGCTGCAACTGGACGCTTAACAGGGGTCTGGTATGGAGAATCCTTAAGAAATCTCTTCACCATAGGTAACTGAGCCAGAGTTAAGGAAGAAACCGGCTCATGGAACGCTGAGATGGCACTAAGGTGAACTTTAACTGTGGAGTACTGAAGACCTAAGTTTGACAGGTCCAAAAGATACTCCAGAACCTTGCCAGGAGGACAGGAAAGGGATTCCAAGGATTTTGCACACCAGAGGAAACGTTTCCATTTGGGCGTGACGTTTTCGGGTGGCTGGCTCCGAGCAGCCAGAAGGATGTCTGAGACTCTACGAGGACGTTGAACCGATTCACTTCTATCTCTTCAGGAGCCAAGCATGAAGGTGAAGTGATTTCAGGTTGGGATGGACCACGAACCTGAGTCAAAAGACTGATTTGCAAAGGAAGTGGTCTCGGAGGCTGCCAACATACTGTTGAGTAGAGGAAACCATAGTTGCGAGGCCAGGAAGGAGCAATGAGAATCATCTTGGTCCCTGAGACTCGAACTTGAGGATACTCTCTGGATTAGAGAGCGGTGGAAAGGCGTGAAAGCGTTTTGTCCACCGCAGCCTGAACGCATCCTGACAGAAAATGCCAGGCCCTGGATTTCTGGAGCAGAAGAGAGGCAGTTTTGTTGAGTGGGGATGCAAAGGTCCAGGTCTGAGTCCCCACTCTTTGAACAGGGACCGAGCTACGGCTGGATCGAGACCACTCGTGAGGTCTGCCTCCGTTCTGCTGAGGTGATCTGCTAGGTCGTTTTGTATACCTGGCAGATAAACCGCTTGAATCAGAGACTTGTGCTCCAAGCACCACTCCCACACCCTCATTGCTTCCTGCAAAGGGATAAGAATGAGCACCGCCTTGCTTGTTGATGTAATACATCACTGCTTTGTTGTCCGTTTGAAGGAGAATGTTCTTGTGACAAAGGACATCCTTCAGAGCTCGGATTGCATAGAGGACCGCTCTCATCTCCAGGACATTTATGTGGAGATGAGTTTCGAACTGAGTCCATACACCTTGAGTGTGGAGGGAGAGACAGTGAGCTCCCCATCCCATTAGCGATGCGTCTGTGGTGATGGAGATCTGATGATCCGGGGGAGCAAAGGGGAATCCTTCCAGGAGATTGCTCTCTTGAGACCACCAGGTGAGAGACCTTCGAAGGGGCTCCGTCACCTTGATGGGATAAGACTGGGGGTGAGAGGTCGGGGACCACTGAGTGGAGAGCATCCATTGGGTGGTTCTCATGTGCAGTCGGGCCAGAGGGACAGTGAAGACCGAGGACGCCATGAGACCCAACATGCGTTGCATCGAGAGAGCTGTAACCGATTGGTTCTCCCTGATGTAACGGGCCATTCGAAGGATGTCGAGTCTTCTGTCCTCTGGAAGGAAAGCCTTCGCTGAAGAGGTGTCTAGAAGCGTCCCTATGAAAAGGAGCCTCTGGGAGGGTTGCAGTTGAGATTTTTCAAATTCAGCAGAACTCCCAGGGCGTGAGAAGGCAATCGTTTGCACGGCTTCCAAAGTCCCTTGGACGGAAGGGCTTGCTAGAAGCCAATCGTCCAGGTAGGAAACACGGAGTCGACTTTCCTGAGATGTCGCGAGAGAACTGCACAACACTTTGTAAAACTTCGTGACGCCGAGATAGCTAAAGGGCAGGACTCTGAACTGATAATGCTGACCCAAAGCTACAAACCTGAGGAACTGCGGTGGTGGGTCGGGTGGACGAGGGATATGCTGGTAAGCATCCTGCATATCCAGAGAGCCAGCCAGTCGTGCTGATGCAGCAAGGGTAACAGGGTACCTAGGAAATCATCTTGAATTTCTCCCTGGGGAGGAATTTGTTTAACTTTCTGAGGTCTAGAATGGGCGCATCCCCCAGATTTCTTTGGAACCAGAAAGTAATGGGAGTAGAACCCTGTGTTTCATGAATCTCGAGGGCACCAGTTCTATTGCCCTGTTGTTCAGAAGGCCCTGGATCTCCGCGGTGAGGAGGTCTGACTGAGAGCCGACAACCTGGGTTGTCGTCTGGGAGGACAATTCGGGGTTTCAAGAAATTGAGAGAATAACCCTCGCGAATTATCCGAAGGACCCATTTGTCCGAAGTTATGGACTTCCACTGGTTGTAGAAGTACATCAGACGACCTCCCACCGGAGGAGAAAGTTCCACCTCGGGCAGAGTGGATGGAACTTGGGCCAGCGACTCATAAGGTAGCACTGGGAGCTTTAGGCCCCTGCGCTTTCTGCTGCGTCTTCTTTTGAGGTTGGGCAGGTTGGCTTTTATGGAAGCTTCCCCTGCCTCTGCCTCGAAAGGACTGACGACTATGAAACTGACGTCTGTTCACATGCCCCGAGGAGGGAACAGGCGGAGGTCTGGCCAACTTAATGGCCGATCTAGTCTTCTGAGTGGCCTCTAAGGCTTGCTCCACCTGAGGGCCAAAAGAAAGGAGCCATCAAAGGCAGCGCCATCACCTGCTGCTGAGCATCATTCGTGAAGCCAAGTACGCAGCCAGGAATGGCGCAGTACAAATCGCGCGCTGCTGAGCGAGAAGCAGTGTCAAGCGTCCATGGCGGCTTTGACCTGTTGGTTATTGGACTCAATACCTCTAATAACGGTCAGAAGAAGCTCTGACTTGGAATCCGAATCTGGAAGAGCTTCAACCATTCTTTTCATAAGTGCCACAGGATATACTCATACTGAGAAAAATAGCCTTGATAACTGGCAATACGCATACTTAGAGTGGAGGCAGCAAAGACTCTCTTACCTAATGTATCAATCTTACGAGACTCTTTGTTAATAGGTAGAGCTGTAGTAGTTGAGGAAGAAACGACCTTGTCATTCTCTGCCAGGACTACAATAGGATCCATAAAGGCTTGGGATGCCAAAATGGGACGATCCTTGGGAGCTGAATACTTCTTATCAATGGATTTAGCCACTGAGGGAATAAGAGCAGGATTATTCCATACCATTTGAGACAGCGTCTCGAAGGAAGGCTGGATCGGAGGAGTCAAATCCGTAGGGATCTCCGAAGCATGAAGATACTGGAGTCTTAATATCTTCCCAGGATCGATGTCTGTAGTCTGGAGAGAAAGAGTGGATCCCAGGTTCTTCAACAGAGACTTAAAGGACAGGTCCTCGACCACAGGCTCTGTAGCAAAGAAAGATCCTGTTTCCTCCACTTCATCACCCAACCGAAGGTCTGGGTCAGGCTCAACATCATCTCCTGATGGTCCAGAAAGGACTGTTTGGACAGGAAAGAGTGAAAATTAGGAGAGGAGAAATAGCAGAAAAACAAGGAGAGACCCCAAGGGCTGCGGGCAGGGCAGCAAAAGCAGACTGAAAGAGCGGCACAGGGCGCCACGGTGCGAAGAGCCTGTGACCCATAGCGCCCCAGTGGCGCGCGGGCGAGCAAAGCGCCGCGGCCCGGCAACCCGGCGCATAGCACATGCGGTGATGCCGCGTTGGCGCGCCTTGAAGCGGCACGCGCAGGCGACACACATGACAGGCGCCGCCCTATCCGCGGCACCACCGGCGCGCCGGAGACCCAGGCGCCGCGGGCGGCGCCGCCAAGACCAGCGGCAGCCAGCAGGCGGACAAGCCAACAGACCCTGCGAGAGGCGAGCTCAGGAACCTGGAAAGCTAGAAGGAAAAAAACCAGGAGATAAGGGCATCGGTGAGGCCCCCTGCGCCGCAGCCATGTGAGGGGGGGAAACACCTAAGCACGGAGTCGCTGGCACCGAAGAAGGCGCCACGCGACTAGGAAGGTCCAACCGCCCTACCTGATCGCCGGAGGGGCCCGAGGGCTCCGAGGCAACCGAGCCAGGCAGAAGAACCAACCTCCGAGCCCATTGCTCCATAAGAGCGGCCCACTGATGAAACTGCTCATCTGGAGTCCTACCTATAGGCGGGGAGGGACTCCGATGTCGAGGACGACGATTACCGGAAGTTGGCGACTCCGAAGAAGGAGACCGGCAACTTAGCGATAACCCGGCGTCGGCGCAGACATACCAGGGCGACCTCGGTGATGCCTTCTCTTTTTGACCTGTGGGCGAAGAAGAGCTCGAGGCGAACGCTGCCGAATGCGACCGTTATTTTATGCCGCGGGGACCGCCCATCCCCGGCATCGGACTGACCGCTGTCGGAACCCCGCTGAGGAGAAGGAGGCTGACGGACCCAGCCCGGCTGACTGAACAGCTTTCATCTGAAGTCTCCTACCGTCACCTGACCTGCTCATGGTCGACTCTCCGTCCAGTAGGCGAGACTTCTTCAAGTAAAATTAAATATTAGAAAAATTTAGCGAAAATAGAATAAAATTAAAGCGATACTACTTATCGTGATAAAGTTACAAAAAACAAACTGAAAACTATCGCTAGTTTGAAGTTCGACTCGACAAGCGGCGGCGTAGTCACTGAAAGCGCACTTTCGGAGGCGGGAAAAAAAGGAATGAAGCGTTGGAGGGTCACGCCGAGATGGTCATTATCATTGAGCTGCTGTCATGGGCGCCAGGTCTCATGGCGCCTGCCTCTCATACCGACCCTCCAGCAAAGTTTGCTCGATGGGTCTTAGTGCCTCCGGCGCTAATCCCACTAGTGTGAATGAGTGGTGGAGACTTATGTCCAGGAAGATCTAGCACAGGCCACTGGGGATTGGCAGGGCAGGAGAGGGATCGAGCGTCCGATGGACTGCTCTCCCTCTCCAGGAGGGGGGACTCCAGTGGTCCGCGCATGTCTGTCCCCTAGCGGAGGCTGGGGGACAGTGCATCAATTCTGTAAAGAGGGGACGTGATGGGGCAGGTGCTGGGAGAAGCGCGTATGCACTCCCTCCACTGGCATCATTGCACGCCCCAACACGTAAGGGAGTAAATAAAGAAAAATGGTCCTGGTCATGCAGGAAGATGTATCCACCTACCACAGGCCCTGACCCTGAATGGCGTTCCCCTAACTGGATCCTGGTTCGAGGTGAGTAGAGCCAAGGGGGGCTCCTCACCACCCTGTCACAGGGGGTAATCCGTGGGGGAAGAAGGGTAGCTGCCTAATCTCGGGATATGGCACTGGATGGGTGGATGGTGATGGATGTGACTGGGACCCGGGGACGAAACAGAATATCTAAAAAAAAAAAAAAAAAAAAATTAAAAAGAAAATATTCGAAGCCTTCTACCTAAACTTGATGACCTGAGAGTTTGAATAACTTAGCATAACCCAGATGTACTCTCCCTTAATAAAACCTGGCTCTCTCCTAAAGCTCCTGATTCTGCCATTTCCCTTTCTGGCTACTCCCTGTTTAGGCAAGACAGGCTTGGTAAAAGGGGTGGGGAATGCACAATATATCTGAGAGACTCTCTAAAGGGCCAAATCTTACCAGTAGTGACCTCTGTAAACTCTCAGGCACTAGCAATTAGGTTATTTCTTGGTCACCATGGCAAAACACTTACTATAATGTCTGTCTACGTCCCTCCATGTGACCAGACCTCCGGTTTTAAAATGATCCTAGACTGTCGGTCGAGGACATATCCCATCACTCTAAGATGGTTATACTAGGCGATTTCAATATTAACTGGATGTACCCTGAAGCCAACTCCTACAAGGATGCCATTGTAGCCATTGATATTGCCCAGATGGTAACTGCCCCCACAAGACTCAATCAAAGGACTGGCTACAGCTCCCTCCTAGACCTAAGCCTTACTACCCACCCTAAAAGAATCTCTTGCACCACAGTGCTTCCAGATTCTCCAAGTGACCACTCCCCAGTAATTTGCCACTGGTCAAATAAGGCCCCAAACCTTCGGCTAAAGTCAGATATCAACGTGTTCTAAAAAAGGGCAACTCAAACAATTTCAAGACCATCTCGCTCATTGTGACTGGTCACCCTTGGATAGGGTTAGTAACATGGATCATGCACTAAACTATTTCACAGACCAGCTCAACAAGGCATGTGACAAGTTTGCCCCATTCTCTAAGTGTAAGATAAAGGGTGTTACAAACCCATGGATTACTGCCACCCTACTCAAAATGCTGAAGGAAAGGGATAATCTTTGGTGTTGGACGCATGCCTCAGGTAAACAAGCTGACATGCAAAGCTATAGAACTGCTATGGACTCCTGTACCCGTGAAGTACGACAGGCAAAAATAGAATACTCTGAGCCAGCCCAGTGGTGTGGAGAGCTGAGGCATCCGTGCCTTACCTCCTGCCACGCCGGCGACCCATGTTCATGGTGCGAGCGGGCCACCGAGGGTCGGCTGGGGAGGGAGGGAGAGGACAGGCGCTCCCACTGAATGACAGCCCCCCAGGTGGAAGCCAGCGGGTAGAACGAGGCTGAGGATGCCTGGCAAGGGAAGGGTGCTACTTGACTTCCACTGACGTTCACGCATGTCTGGCTGTGCGCCCAGCAACGGGGCGGAGTGGTGGAAGAAGCTCGTCGGTAGGATGACACCTAACCCTCTGCAGGCTCCGCAACAGCGACTGGGCTGAAGATAAGTCCCGGTGATACCGGTGTGATGGGGCTGGGGGGTCTGAAAGAAGAGGGCAGCTAGGATGAGGAGTACAAACACTTAAATAAAAAAACAAAAAACAAAAAAAAAAAATAGAACACTCTAAGAGTGAAGTCACTAACTCCTGAGGTAATACCCGGAGTTTCTGGGACACCCTTAAGGACCTCAAAAGTAAGCCCAATAGATCATCCCCTTCAATGATACCAGTAAATAGCGTCACTATACAGGACCCACAACAAACAGCTGACTCCTTCAATAAAGCCTTTACTGATCTCAGTGGCATACTTCCCCCTAATTTTTTTTTTTTTTTTTTAAGGAGCCCGTTGAGAAGGGCTGTCCTGGTATAACTGCCCCCCTTCTATTTCAGATGCGTCACACTAATTGAATCAAAAAAATACCTTCAAAGGTTACTGGGCACGTCCAGGTTTAGTAGTGACACTATGAACCTCAAACTGTTATACCTCTCCCTTGATGTAGTCCTAAAAACACTAACTAAACTTCTAAACCTCTCACTCTCCTTAAGGCAGTTCCCTTCAATGGAAAGTGGCGATCGTAACACCTGTACACAAAAGTGGAGACAGAACAATAGCTAAGAAGGTACTTACTAGACTCTGGCTCTCCGAGAGAATTCCTACTAAAGAGGTGTGGAAAGATCTGACTTATGAGGTATATAACTTAGAACTCACTTCAGCCAGGTTGAATAATAGTCAGAAAAAATTTGACAATAAATGTAGGTTGTGGACCTCTTTATCAATTGGAACATTACCCAGAATTTGTTCCATCGGGGAGTTAAGTTTCCAAAATAATTCACTGCCCCATAACAAGAGCCAAACCCTTCAATTAGATACTGTTATGTGTAGGAAGAGGTCCAGAGTCTCAATAGAAATACTACTGAGCGAACAGGGTAAGTGGTGTCTTTATACGGGGTACAGATGATAAATTTGATGATACTGGAAGGTAAAGGAACTGCTTCCTCTCTTAAATATGGCAACAAGTTCTTCATATTATTAATATTATCCATACCATGTAGTAGATGTACTTCCCTGTACTATACAATGTATGGCACTGTATTATGTAAAAATAAAAAATTACAAAAAAAAAGTGGAGACAGAACGTTGCATTCAAACTATTGCCCCATATCCATCCTTCCCCACTCTCCAAAGCCTTGAACAGATTGTTTCCGACCAGTTAACAGAATATCTGGCTAAGTACGACATACAGTGCCCTCAGCAGCACGGCTTTAGAAAAGCGCACAGCAGTACTACTGCCTTATTTGAGTTCACAGATTACATTCACAAAGCCCATGACCGAGGCCAATTAAAGGGATCAATATACACTGAACTCACTAAGGCCTTCAACACTGTAAACTGCTACTGACCACGTTACCAGCCCTCTGCCTACCTAGTGAGGTCATGGGCTGGTTCAGGAGTTACCTCGCGGGTCAAACACAAGTTAAAATCAGTGAAACCCTCTCTTGCAGCCTCCCTGTGCAATCCGGGGTCCCCCAAGGGTCCATCCTTGGTCCCATACTCTTCACATGGTCCTTTATGCTGATGACACCATTCTCTTTCATGCCACACGGTTCCCTTCCCTCTCTCACATGCCCTACAATCCAACTTTGAGTTGGTAGAGACCTGTTTCGCTCAACACAAACCACTCATGAATTATAAGAAAACCAAAGTTCAAACAACATGAAGTCTTGCTGTATTCTGACAATAGCAGTGAGTCCCAACCTTCGAACTGCGCCGGAGATGAAAGAATTAACTTTCCATGCCAGGCATGGAATGCTGAGCTCGAGCTCGGTTGAGACTCTGTCTGTTGCTGTTTGAACTCAAACCGTCAGATTCTTTACTCCGCCTCACTGAACAGTCGCTCTGGAGATTTCTCCTTCTGCTCGGTTCAATTTGTCGGTTATAGTACCGCTTTCTCGGTTTCGACCGAATTTAAACCGTAACCTGTCGGTTCAGTCTCTGTCTGTGGTATTTGTGAGTACTAGATAGGTTTATATTATTTTCTGTTCTGTGTGGAACTTGTAAATGGTTCATCGGTTCGGTTTGAACCGATCAAGTTGTTGAAAAATCTTTATCTGTACTTTTAGTGTGTGGTTACCGGTTTTTATCGGTTCTAAAAAAAAAAACCTACGTTTTTTTCCACGACCCGTAACACGGTCAGAAACCGATAAGAGGGTCTTGCCTGGCGGATTGCCATTAAAAGGTTAAATTTGGTTAGGACTGGCACAATGTCTGAGAAACCCAAAAGAAAAACCGGGCCCACAAGGTTTCAACACTGCAGTGTGTGTGGGGAAGTCTTTGCTAAGGCTGACCCCCACACCACCTGTGTTTATTGTCTGGGGTTTGACCACCTCAATGCAGACTGCCAGATTTGTAAAGATTTTCCTGCAGCTACCCTGGAGAAGAGCGTTGGTAGGCTCAGGGAAAGGGAGGCCAAAAAGTCCACTGAATCGGATGGCCAGCCTGGTTCGGTTCAAACCGAACCAGAAGGAGTGCCCTCTGACCAGGGTGAGACTTCTTCGGGCAAAAGGAGAACTGATTCTGAGGAGTCGGTTCTGGCTATGAGAACAAGAAAAGAAAAGTCAGCTGGTGTGGATCCAAAACTTTCTTCTCCAACCGCTGAAGAAATAGCCAAAGTGATCAAAATTATGCAGTCGCTTTCCCCGGTTCCGACCGAACCGGCACCATCAGGGAGGCGCTCGGTTCGGTCGGTTCCACCGGTTCAAGATTATGATTTAGAGTAATATTATGAACCAGAAGAGGAGTATGAGGAAAGTGAATGTGGTTTTGAAAGTCTGGATGTGCCCACTGACCCGGACATCTCCCCAGACAGACCTCCAGGAGTGTCTCCTCCTAGGCTTTCTGAGTGCCCCTCCCATTTCATGTTTTATAAAAAAGTGGCTGAAACCCTCCAGCTTCCTATGGAAGAAGCTGTGGATGACCAGGAGGAGCCTGACTATGTGGAAATGATGATATCCCAGAGTCTAGGAGGCTGTCTATTCCCTTACACAAATCTTTTGAAACAGACATTTAAGATTTTAAAGACTCTAATACTATACCTCCTGTGGATAAGAGAATGGACAAGAGGTATACATTGTCAGGCTCAGATAGAGTTCCTACACAACAATGCAGCATGTTGGGGTAGTGCAGGCTGCAGCCTGTGATAAGAGCAAATATTCCCTTGGCTTCACACCCCAGACAAGGACTCCAGGAGGACTGATGCCATGGCAAAGAAACAGTATGGCAGCATCCTTGGGACTCAGACAGGCCAACTATATGGCCTATACTGCTAGGTATCAGAAATCCAGATGGGACACTGTCATGGCTTTAGCAAAACAGGTCCCTGGCCAGCTGCCAAGGAGCTGGAGCAGGTGGCTGCTGATGGTATTGAGGCATCAAGGTGCAATTCCATGCTGCAGTGGACTCCAATGATGTGTCATCTAGAGTCATGGCTACATCTGTGGCACTTAAGTAGAATGGCTTGGCTCAGATGTACTAGCCTGTCTGGATACCCAGACTAAGGCCATAGATTTTCCTGTTGTGGGTAATTCTCTATTTGGGGAGCAAACAGAGAATTACATGAAGAAAATGGACGAATACAGGACCACCTATAGGAGTGCCCAGGCCAAGGAAAGGCAGGCCACTCCTCAGAGGCAGCATCCCAGGGGCAGGAGCAGGCCTTTTCATAGGCCTTTCTACCAAGCCCAGGCCTCCTCTTCTGCTTATGCTCAGAGGGGGTTCTTTAGAGGGAGAGGCAGAAGGGGTACAAGCAGACCTGCTTCCACCCCTCAGCGAAAACCCCCTGCCAAACAGGCACCCTGATGGGGTTGCCAGGGCCGATTCTCAGCTACCTGTAGGGGGCAGGCTGGCTTACTTTGTCCAGGACTGGAAGTCTCTAACATCAGACAAGTGGGTCCTGGAAGTAGTAAGCCAGGGACTGGTTCTCAGCTTCAAAAAATTTCCAAAGCTGGGAACCAGATCCTTTCCACCTGCAAACCCCTCAGAGGCACTTGCCCTAGAGGCAGAGGTCTCTTCCCTCCTGGCTCTCAGAGCTGTGGAAAGGGTTCCACCCCTACACCAGGGCAAAGGATTGTACTCCAGGTACTTCCTTACCCCAAAAAAGACAGGAGAATGGTGGCCCATCCTGGATCTCAGATACTTAAACAAGCACCTTTTAAAACCAAAATTCAAAATGGTGACTCTGGGAATAATTCTACCCTCTCTAAGGCCAAGGGACTGGCTAGTATCCCTGGACCTCAAGGATGCCTATTTCCATATTCTTATCAGAAGCTCCCATCGAAAGTACCTTAGGTTCGAGTTGCCCTCAGGCCATTACCAGTTCAGAGCAATGCCCTTCGGTCTAACCTCTGCTCCAAGGGTGTTCACAAAATGCCTGGCAGTAGTAGTTGCTTCACTAAGAAGGCAAATGATTGCCATCTTGCCATGCCTGGATGACTGGCTCATAGCAGGCCAGTCCCCAAACCAAGTCAAGTTACACCTACAGATAACTCAGCAACTGCTCACCTCTCTGGGTTTCCTTCTGAATCTTTCAAAGTCAGTTCTAGAGCCTGTTCAGCTCCTCACCTTCATAGGCGCAGAGCTAGATACAGAAAAGGCCAGAGCCTTCCTTCCCCTGGACGGGGCAAGGACCCTTATCACACTGGCCTCCTCATTCACCCTACAGGTGTCTCGACCAGCAAGGCATTTTCTGCAGCTCCTGGGGCACATGGCTGCTTCTACAGCAGTGGTGCAGGGAGCAAGATTTCAGATGAGGGACATCCAGTTCCATTTGAGAGCCTTTTGGTCTCAGAAAAAGGACCCTCTGACCAAACTGATCCCAGTGACTCGAACCCTGATCCAGGCCTTGCAGTGGTGGCAGGATCAGAACAATCTAAGACAAGGAGTTCCCTTTGTCACTCAATCTCACTCTTTAATCCTTACTACAGATGCCTCCCTCTTGGGGTGGGGGGCTCACTGGCGACCTGACCGCCCAGGGGTTGTGGTCCCCTCAGGAATCTCTGCTTCACATCAATCTGTTGGAACTCAGAGCAGTATTTCTAGCACTTAAAGCTTTTTCCAAGTCTGTTCAGAACAAAGTTATTCAGATCAGAACAGACAATACCACCACAATGTGGTACATCAACAAGCAAGGAGGCACTCGGTCTACGGCCTTGTGCACAGAAGCAATGAAGTTGTAGTCTCTGGCTTATTCCCTGAACACCTCCCTCACAGCAGTACACCTCCTAGGCAAGGACAATGTCCTGGCAGATGCTCTCAGCAGGATATCTCAGGGCCATCACAAATGGTCACTGGATCCCCTGGTCTTGGAGGTGATATTCTCAGATGGGGCACCCACAGATAGATCTTTTTGCAACCCCAGACAATCACCAACTTCCCCTTTTTTGCTGCAGGCCCCCAGTGTTGGGCTCAGTCCCCCTGGATGCCTTAGTTCTCAGTTGGGAAGGGAAGTTCCTGTATGCTTTCCCCCCCAGGTCTGAACCCTGCAAAGTGATCCTGATTGCTCCAGACTGGGCCAGACAGCCCTGGTATCCTCTCCTATTGTCCTTAACAGTCCATCTCCCCCTAGCTCTTCCCAGGAATTACATCCTGTTAATCTGTGCTCAAGGGAGGGTTTGGTACCCGAATCTCAAATCTCTCAATCTCAAGGCCTGGCTCTTGAAGAGCTAGAGTTTGCTGATTTACACCTCTCCCAAGGTGTTATGGATATTTTAAAGGCTTCTAGGAAGCCTTCCACCAGAACTACTTATAATTCCAAGTGGAAAAGATTTTCCATATGGTGCTCTGGGAAGCATATTTCCCCAGAGTCTGCTGATCTGCCCACAGTCCTAGACTATATGGTCCGTCTGAATAGCTTGGGACTCAGACCAGCTACACTAAGGGTGCATCTGGCAGCTGTTTCTGCTTTCATTTCAGCAGGTAAGCCCTCTTCTCTTTCAGCTCACCTTGTCTTCTTCAAGTTTTTCAAGAGATTGCTTCATACCAATCCTCCATTCAGGACCCTGCCCCTGCTTGGGATCTTAACGTTTGCACTGCTCAGCTTATGCAACCCCCTTTTGAGCCTTTGTCCTCAGCAGAGCTTAAGTACTTGACTTGGAAAACTGTGTTTTTGGTGGCCATCACTTCTGCCAGGCGCATAAGTGAGCTACAAGCCCTGTCAGTGGAGCCTGACTTTATTCCTTCCATAGGGATAAGGTGGTCCTAAGGACTAACAGGAAGTTTTTGCCTAAGGTGGTTTCAGACTTCCACCTTAACCGATCTATGTCTCTTCCTGTGTACTTCACTGACCATTCCTCCTCTGGTGAGAGGAGGCTGCACAGTCTAGATGTGAAAAGAGCCCTTAGCTACTATATAGAACGTACCAAGGGTCATAGGTTTGACTCCCTCCAATTGTTCTTCACTTATGGTGAGGTTGGTAAAGGAAAACCTGCCACTAAAAGATCCATTGCCAGGTGGATTGTCTCTTGCATCCAATTTTGCTATGAAAAACTAGGTAAGGTTCCACCCTCAGGCCTGAGGGCTCACTCTACCAGAGGTACAGCTGCTTCCCTGGCTGCTGCCAGGGACATTCTATCTTAGAGATATGTCAAGCAGCTACCTGGAAAACAGTTCACCTTTTGCAAGCATTACTCCCTGGATATCCAGGCTAGGAGTGATGCTCAGTTTAACACAGCTGTGCTTCAGAGCCTATTTCCTAAGTAGGTTCTGTCCCTCCTCCATGGAGGTACTGCTTGAAGTCTGCTATGTCAGAATACAGCAAGACTTCATGTTGTTTGAAGAAAAATTACTCACCTTAGTAATGTTGTTTCTTCTAATGGAGTCTTACTGTATTCTGACCTCCCATTCCCTCTCAGAACCTCTGTTTTTGGGATGTGGGTGGGCAGTGGCAGTGTTGGCACTCAGGAGGTGCCCCACCCTTTTTGTTATCACCCTTCTTTGGGTGAGTGGGTGTTGTGTTTATTTCATTTTTTGGGTCTCCTGATTTGAGTCTTTGTTTTTGGGACCAAAAAATTTGTTTTATGTTAGTAGCCAGTTGGCTAGTGTGGGTTACAGCTTCCACACAGGACCTCAGTGAGTTTAGCTCGTAAAGATCTGACGGTTTGAGTTCAAACAGCAACAGACAGAGTCTGAACCGAGCTTGAGCTCAGCGTTCCATGCCTGGTATGGAAAGTTAACTCTTTCATCTCCGGGGCAGTTCGAAGGTTGGGACTCACTGCTATTGTCAGAATACAGCAAGACTCCATTAGAAGAAACAACATTACTAAGGTGAGTAATTTTTTCTTATGCTCTTTTCAAACCCACATAATAAATATAAAATCAGCTTGCTTAACTATTTGGAACAAACTAAACCAACCTCTAGAACAAGTCCAAGAATTCAAATACCTTGGTGTAACACCCGACTGCCCACTTTCCAATGCTCATCATGTCAGCCACATTCCTAAGGAGGTAAACTCTAGGATCGGAGTCCTCTATTGACACAGACATACATGACCCCCGAGGCACTAAATCAAGCAGTTATTAGTTCAATAATTTCTATTATTGACTATGGCTTAGTCATTTATGGAGCTGCAACTGACACTACCCTTAGTAGAACTGCGATTGCACTAAATAATTCCTGTAGATTGGTCTCTGGTGCAGACAGACGTACACATACATGTGACCTCTATGAGCAGACAAACTGGTTGCACCTAAAGAGTAGGCTCACCTACCAAACCTGTTTATTTGCAAAAAAAAAAGGCTCAACTCCCCCAGCCATCCTGCCGCTCCTTATGCCTACCCCTAATCAATGCAATACCTGCAGTGCATCCAAAGAAACATTCCTTGTCCCTTTCTGTAGCACCTTGCAGGCCCAGCGAACATTTAGTTACAGGGCACCCACTTGGCTCAATGGTCTCTCTCTCTCTCCCCGCCCTCGACATCATGGCGGAGCCTAAACCAGGGCCATTCAAATTCAAACTGCGCCAGCACGTTACTGCACTTAGTAGCTGTGACTGTGCCACTTAGCCAGTACGCCCCTCTACGTACCTCAATCGTCTCAAAGCTCATCCCCTTCCTGTTACCCTAAAATATGTTCTACCTCCCAAAATTCCCTCCCCTCTCCACACTACTCTACCCGCCCCCTTCCCATTTTGATACCATCGAGCCTTACACTACTCTTTGGCACTTATGCAGACAAAGTCTTCCTTAGACTGCAATTGTTTCCTTTTGGATCATTTTCACTTGAATGCCTTAAATTGTACCGCATATAACCAGACTGCACTGCTGCCTTGAGTTGTATCAAATGTAACCTTCTTGTATTTTATTGTCCTTAGTGTCCTGTATCACATTTACTTTTTTTTGTTCTCTATCATGTTTGATGTGGAACGTTTGTAAAATAACCTATGGTTCAAAGGTACTTATGATTTCTAGCATTCAATAAATAAATAAATAAAATTAGATTTCATCTTTTTCTGCTGTAAATGCATAATCCTCCACTTGTGACATCAGAATAATGTCCGTGGCAAAAGGATGTGATATCACAGGCAGGGAATTATGATTTCATGTCAGAAACTTGTAATGTGAGCAGATAACATTTAAGTGGAAAGGATCCTGTGTTAAAAGAGAACTACTTGCTTCAGTTAATCAACGTTCAGTGCTGGGGCTAGGTGTAGAAGAAGCTGCTTCCCTGTAGCGTTACTTAATAAAATGTCTTACTGTCAAAACAGAGCCCCTGAGATAATAACGAGCAGCCAGCACACAGGCAGACAGTTCAAGTAATGCTGCTGACTATCCCAAGACCACACACAGTAGTAAGAGCACAAGAGCAGTAACCCCACCAGAGTGTGACATGGCTTTGCCCGTCATAATGCAGAGCTCTATGTACAAAGAATTTCTTCTTAGGTTACAGCATGCCTTCTGTTATTTTTGCCCAATTTAAGCTAATTTTCCATGTTTTATTTTCATTCAATTTACAATTTTTTACCCTGTCACACCAGCACCACCTCCACTGGAGCCTATCGCACCTCCCCCTCATCCCCACTTTACCTTCCAGCCATCTTAACCCCACAGAACCTTGTATTACCCCCGGGCAAGGTACGGGGTAGAGAGGACATACCCCAAGTATGGAATTTGGAGGTGGTACAGGTCAACCTGGATGTGCCCTGGTTTCTCCATAAGCCACCGCAGGGGCCACGATTTTTCGGCTTCCCTTCCCTCGAAGACGCTGATCAAGGGGGACCAATGTGCACATGCAAAGGGTCCCCTGCTAACATGTTTCCAACTTGACCCCTCTGCTGCACTACCACCTGTGGTCACCCAGGGTCAGTAAAGTAGTAAGGACTGCAACCCCTTCTCTGGAGGATTGTGTCCTCTGGGATGCTCAATCCTCCTCACCCCCCGGCTGGACCCCAATGACCCTGGATCATTCCTGAACCCAGTCACTGGTGTCAACAGCAGTAGCACTACTACTGGGCTGAAAGCCTGGTGTCATTTTCCATGGTTTTGATAAACATATATATATATATATATAGAAGGTATGCAAGTGGGAGCAGTGGTTGGTGGGAAGGGGGGATACTGCAGAAAGACCCAGAAGCCTTGGAGAACTGGTCATACACCTGGCAACTGGGTTTCAACACAAAGAAGTGCAGGATTATGCATTTTGGAAACAAGAATCCTGGATACAGTTACCAGCTGGGGGGAATGCAGTTATTGGTACCCGGTGAGGAAAAAGATCTGGGTGTGCTGGTCACAGGTCATATGACTCATTCTGCACAATGTAGGAATGCGGCAGTGAAGGCCAACAAGATTCTGGGGTGCATAGCAAGGGGAATCACCTCAAGGAGGGAGGAGGTGATCCTGGCTTTGTACAGGGCACTTGTGAGACCACACTTGGGAGTACTGCGTGCAGTTCTGGCGCCCCTTCTTAAAAAAGGACATCAGACTGTTGGAAAGGGTACAGAGAAGGGTGACCAAGATGCTAAGTGGGATGAGGGAAAAGCCCTACGAAGAGAGGTTACAGACGCTCAATATGTATTCCCTGGAGGTCAGAAGGGACCGGGGCAATATGATTGAGACCTTCAAATACTTAAAAGGCATTAATAGGGTTAACCATGAGAGCCTGTTTAAATTCAGAAAGGAAGGGATTAATAGAGTGACTAGCCTGAAACTGGAGAGAGGGGTTCAGAAGAGAGATGAGGAGGCACTTTCTCACAGAGAAGGTGGCGACAGCATGGAATGTTCTGCCTGAGGGACTGGTCTCGCAAACATCAGTAGGAGGATTTAAGAAGGGGTGGGACAGGGTCAAGTGCAGAATCAGAATGGGGAAGGGGGTGTTGGGGATAACTCAGATGGTGGTGCTAACAGAGAGGAAGTGGTGGAGGGGGCAGCATCAGTTCTCAACACTGAAAGCTGCGCACTCGAGCAGACTTGATAGACTATAAGGCCTATACCTGCTGGCTTCATCGTATGTTCATATGTAAGTAGTTCTCCTTGTCCTGAAATTCAAAATTTGTGAGGTATTTTGTGCAACAGAGTTTGTTTTTCTCTTGGTCTGTTCATCCAACTGTCCAGCTAGGCTCCTTTCAGGTCCAACTATCCCACAACTGTCACCAGGCTTTCTGTGGTCTTACCTTCTGAAACTTCCTTCTTCGTGGCTTCCCCCCTGTGGCGCCAGAATGAATCCTCAGTTGGGGGAGCACCACATTACTGGTGCAGGGCCTGTGAAGAGTCAGACCTTCATGCTGCCGCCTGCTGAAATTTTCCTCAGTTTTCTCCCCTGGAGAAGCAGACGTGCAACATCATCCAAAATGTCACTGCACGTGCTCCTGCATGCAAGATGTCAATGGCTACTGCTCCTCCGCCCCCAGATCTATGGTCCCTGGCTCCTTGCCCCCAGCTGCCACTAGGGGACAGACTAGTAGCAGGTTCTTCACCCTCCCTCCCTGGATAACAGCAGTCCGGTGGCTCGCTCCTCCTCTCCTGGTCAACCCTCTGATGTCCCAAGCCCACTCCCGAACTCAGGTCATCGGCACCGCAAGAACTGTGTAACTGACTTTTACCAAAGTCAAGTGTAATTTTTTTTTTTTTTTTTAAGAAAATCACTAAGATGCCATGTAGTGTCATCAGCTATGTCAGATAACGACAGTGAGTGAGGGGCTTCAGAACGAAGAAACGGGGAAATGCCAGAAATGATGGGAAAGAAGTATACCTCTCAACTGTTTCCAATTATGAAGGCTGTCCCTCATCTTACCCTCAAAACTGCTATATCCCTCATGGAAAAGGTGCTGCCCACATAGTGAATGTACTGTAAATTCAGAATTTAAAGCAGAAATTCATAATATTCTAAAATGCTAAATCAAAAATAAAATTTGTACAAGTAAACGCAAGGGTTTCCACAGTGTTTTGAGCTTACAGGTCCATGTCTGAGGATGCGTCCCTCATTATGAGGGTCTATGTCCCTCATTTTGAGTGTCCATACATGTCCACGTCCCTCATTTCAGTGACAAACGGTTGAGAGGTATGAAGGATTCGATTATCAAAAAGGTGGACTCTTAGGATGCAAGTTCTGTGGCCAGTTCAGCAGCCACAGAACTGCAGGATAACAGGGGTTCTGCCTGAAGGGTTAAGATTGTAAAGACATGCAAATATTTGCATTCTGCAGCTCAGAAAACAACAAAAAACACACACACAGACAAATGAAAGAGACACATATCACTGTAAGGGCTTTGCTAGGGATTGTTAAAGAAGGTTTTTTTCTGGAACCCCTCGCCAGCAGGATCCTTAAGGATCCAAATGATCTTCAGTCTTCCCTATTCACTTATCTGAAGCATTCCATGAGAATACAGGTAAGGTACTGTGTGACTTACGGCTCTATCAGCTTTGGCCTCTCTCTCGGTTTTGGTACTGGGGGACTGGATTCACTTGGTCCTCCTAAGCAAAAAGACATAAATGACCTTATTAACCACATCCAAATCAGTGCTGCTCACATACATGCAGTGCAATATTTCTGAACTTAACCTTTCGTTTTGCTTAGTTTGGCAGTAGTTCCCATCCCTTTTTGTTGGGGGTGGGTGGGGCTGGGGATTTTCATTTATCTTCCTATTTGTCCAAACTTTGTTTAGACTGCTACATGCCTTCTACCTGTCTAGGGTAATCCACGAATCTCCTTTTCTAAGCCCCTCCCCCTTGCAGTGGAGCCCAGTCAGCTCCCCTTCTGAAAATGATGATGGTTCAGTCCCTGGTAGTCCATGGGAAGGCCTCTTTGTAGTTGTAGTGGACGTAGTGGAGTCATCTCCGTGGCCCACTCCACCTTTTCTGCCAAATATGTTTTCAGCTCAGAGCACTAGATCATGAGGCATGGTGGTATGAATAATGAGGCAGCTTTGACTGCCTCACCAGTCGCCCAACGCGACTGTGCAGCTCACTTGCTCCTCGGTCACCACCAGGCACACAATCACCAATATTGGCTCTGTCTTTTTTAAAGTATAGGTTCGGTTAGGGACTTTTGTCCTTTGGCAAAATGATTTGGAGACAATTAGCCAAAATGCTACAGGGTTTTCATTTAGACTTTATTACACGGACTAACTGGATCCTTCAGCTGGTGAGCTAGCCAGCAGTCTCTCTCTGTATAAAAGGATACAGTTTTCTATAAAAGAAATGTCTGGACTATCCACCTGAACTCCCCAAAACACACACATACACACACTTTCCCAGAGCTGAAGTTCAAGCTTTTCTTTGTTGGCAAGGCTTCAATAGACTTTACTCCTACAGGAACATTTTTATTCAGAGTCCAAAAACAATTTCCTTATTGTCTGTTTTTTTTTTGTTATATACAAGAAATACAGCAAAAGGAGAAGTTACCTCCAGAGTACCGTCTCCACAGTGTTCTTAAATCAGTCTACAGTGTTGCCTACCCCAGGCCTCATGTTAACCCTTCAGCAGCGTAGTCTTCACTGGCTGCTGCTATAGTAGAGTCTAGTGAATGCTGAGCATATATACAAAGCCTAATCCAAGAGACCTGGTATACCTATCTGACCTCTTTTTTGTACTGAGGCAAGAGATGTAGAGTTTCTCTGGAGTCTACACAACGGCCTTGTAGAAAGTGAAGAGAAAACGGAAGCTTAGTGGCAGAGGAAGAAATGCATACTCAGGAACTGCCAGAGGTAAAACCTAGAATCTTACATAGCCACCAGAGAGGGCTCCCAAGTATCTGGCATCTTCGGCAGGAATTTTGAGAAGGTTAGGTCGGGGGGCCTGTCCACCACCTCAGGATCGAAATCCAGCTATTCCATAGTAAGGTCCTTAAGGTTCTCGGAGGACCACTCAAGTTCCATGAGCAGGTTAGGATCCCTTTAAGAGACTTCCTTCTCTCTCCCCACCCCCAGCCCCAATTTCAGGTAAGCATGAGTTGGGAGTAAAACCTAGGTTATAATGTAGACTGATGTAAGGACACAGAGTGTGCCTCTATATAGCACAGCAATTTACGGTAGGAAGAGACTCTAGGCCCATCTTGTCCCTCCTCCCTGCCCCCACTTCATAAGCAGGGATGAATACATATTCCATGCAAACATGTGAGCAAGATCTCCCCAGAGATCATCTTTGTGTTCTGAAACTTATTTTTTATTGGTTTTATAAGAGAAAAATAAATAAGGCACTCATGTGACACATCAACATGCAAGAAACAAACATTCAGATGTTTCAATACAGTATATCACACTCTAATCTCTTATCTGGTCGGGTAACCCTCATATACGATATATATCCAAATGTAGCTCTTTTTCTGCCAGCCACCGACCTACTGCCTTCTGGCCAGCTCCCCCAGCCCTGTCATCTGCCATCTCTGGGTACCTACCTCAGACTCCGAGTTCCCCCATGGCTTAGCCCACATGGCAGGTCCTCAGGGGGGTGGCACTTCTCTGATTAGATTACAATCCCGTCAGGAAGTGGGTAGTGCGGGCCTGCAAGGAGCTGGTCGCCAACTTGCAGGTTGAGGTTTTATCTCCATTTTGGCCCCGCAGGGTTGCAGGTGTGTAATGAAGACTACGATGGTGCACAACATGCTAGCGACATCTGGCAGTGCCTCACCCCCCAAGAGCCACAGCAGTGGGGCCAACAGGCAAGCAACAGAGGATGTCAATCCCCCCCCCTTGGAGGAGAGCTGTTCTGTTGGACGCTCATGGCTCCCTCGCCAGCTGGCTCCCTGCAGCCCCAGTCCCTTTCTGAACCGCGTTGCTGGAGCAGCGAGTGGTAGCCCTACTGCTAGGCTACCTGGCTGGCACAGTACATTTCCTTACACCTCTCTTGCCACATCCAGGACCATTACAGAAATAAAATATTAACTCATTGTCTCCTAGCTGATGCCTGTAGGCGTCAGTAAAATACACTGGTGTGTCCTGAGGATGCCTACAGAAGTCAGCTACTGACTTCCTGTGTGCCCTGGCAACGTCTGGAGAAATCACTTATATATTTTAATATATAATTTAACAGAACATAATATATATTTGACTGTATAGCACCGTTGGAAAAGTAATTTTGTGCTGAACAACTTTGCCACTGATATTCTGTGTATATCATGTACACTTTAAGAGTTATTCATATTTGTTTATGGTATGGTGTGTATGTCTTATGTTGCCTGTTTTAGTGAAAAAAAAAATGTTTTTGCTGTTTCAACCAGCATAGGGAAAAAAAAAATAAATTTACATATTATTCTTTGCATACCACCACTGGAAAAGTAATTTTGTGCTGAATAACTTTGCCACTCATACTTTGTGTCTAGCACTTACGGTTCTTGAGCAATTAGGATTTGTTTGTGGCATGCTGACTATAGCTCGATTTTGCTTAGAAAGACCCAGGATTTACTATTAACAGTATAGAGGAGACAAGTGGTGCAACTTTAGAGTGCTCCTGTGGAGGCAATGAGTTAAACAAAACCATAAACACGGCATCAAGCTATAAGTGCCCAGTCCTGATTCCTAGGTACCAAAGAAAAATGGAAATTACGTACCTACCGTAATTCTTGATCTTCTTGGGCGAAGTCTCCACCACTCATTCACACTAATGGGATCAACACCAAAGGCGCTAGGACCCAGCGAGAGCAAACTTTTTTGCAGGAGGGTCGGCGCCAGAGATGAAGCCACAAGGAGCGGCGCCGCGAGCCTCGGCTCGTGTGGCAATGACTATCTCAACGTTGACCCTCCAACCACCTCAGTACCCCCAGGAGGTGCAGCGTAAGTAACCTAAAAGGATAGCCTAACAAAAAACGGACATAAGATAGTCTGGAAGACCCGTATAAGAAGGGTCAAGAAAGAAGTCTTCACAGCCTAGAGATTGAGGGAGTGAAGACCAATAACAGAGGTGAGCTCAGGGGATGATGGGTGGGCGTGTGAATGAGTGGTGGAGACTTCATCCAAGAAGATCAAGAATTACAGTAGGTACGTAATTTCCATATCTTCCTGGACATAAAGTCTCCACCACTCATTCACACTAATGGGAGAGTACCAAGCTAATAATCCCCCAAGAGGGTGGCAGGAGAGACCAAGAGCTCACAAATTTAGGACAGAAGTCTATTAAAGATGGTTCTGCCAAACAAAATATGTCATCTCTCATGGACATCCAGGGCACAGTGCTTGATGAAAGTATGCACTGAGCTCCAGGTAGCCACATTGCAAATATCTGCAATGGGCACTGTGCGGATTTCCACCAGAGATGCCGCAACTGCCCTAGTAGAGTGAGCGTACACGCTGCCCTCCAGCTTAACCTGTACCATGGAATAACAGTGGCGAAGGCATGCCACCAGCCATGCTGAAATGCATCTGATAGCGACAGGTTGACCCAGCCGGGTCTCACTGAAGGAAACAAATAGTTGTTGAGCTTTGCAAATTTCTTTTGTTCTATCTAGATAGAAACGCAGAGCTCTTTTGACATCCAAAGAATGAAGGGAACGCTCTCCTTCATTTTGGAAGTTCTCAAAGTAAGCAGGAAGGACTAAAAGTTGGTTTAGATGGAATTCTGAAACAACCTTAGGGAGAAAATTAGGATGGGTCCTAAGAACTACTTTGTCTTTATGAAACACAGTATATGGAGGGTCTGTGACCAAGGCATGTATCTCAGAGACCCTGCAGGCCGAGGTAATGGCCACTAGGAAGGCCGTTTTCCAAGTGAGAAATTTCAGCTCACATGTAGCCAGAGGCTCAAAAGGCTTCCGAGTGAGCATGTCTAGTACAAGATTAATGTCCCAGGCTGCGACTGGATGTCTGATAGGAGGTCTGGTATGCAGAATTCCCTTAAGAAACCTCTTAACCATAGATAACTGAGCCAGTGACAAGGAAAGTACTGGCTCATGATAAGCTGAAATGGCACAAAGGTGAACCTTGACTGTAGAGTATTGCAGACCTGTATATGAGATGTCTAAAAGGTACTCTAGAACTTTATTGGGTGGACAGGAAAAAGGATTCAAAAAGGATTTTGCACACCAGAGTGCAAAACACTTCCATTTGGCTGTGTACGTCTTTCTAGTGACTGGCTTGCGTGTAGCCAGAAGAATATCTGAAACTCTTTGAGAGACATCGAACCTGTTCACCTCTATCTCTTCAGGAGCCAAGCATGAAGGTAAAGCGATCTCACATTGGGATGGACCACAGACACCCCCCCCCCCCCGAGTCAGAAGGATCATCTGAAGGAAGCTTTCGGAGAGGTTTTCAACATACTGTTGAGTAACGGAAACCATATTTGTCGAGGCCAGAAGGGAGCAATGAGGATCATTTTGTCTTCCTGGGACTCGAATTTGAGAAGTACCCTCTGAATTAGAGGAAGAGGTGGAAAGGCATATAGAAAGCGTTTTGTCCACTGCAGCCTGAACGCATCCTGACAGAAAATGCCAGGCCCTGGATTTCTGGAGCAGAAGACAGGCAGTTTTGTTTTGAGTGGGGATGCAGAAAGGTCCAGGTCTGGAGTTCCCCACTCTGCGAATAGTGACTGAACTATGGTTGAGTCGAGAGACCATTCGTGAGGATCTGTCTCTGTTCTGCTGAGATGGTCTGCCAGTTCGTTCTGCACTCCTGGCAGGTAGACCACTTGAATTACAGCCTTGTGCTCCAAGCACCATTCCCACACTCTCATCGCTTCCCTGCATAAAGGGTAAGAGTAAGCACTGCCCTGTTTGTTGATGTAATACATCACTGCTTTGTTGTCCGTTTGAAGGAGAATGTTCTTGTGACAGAGAATGTCCTTCAAAGCCCAGACTGCATAAAGGACAGCTCTCATTTCAAAGACATTTATGTGAAGCTGGGACTCTTCCGGAGTCCACATACCTTGAGTGTGGAGACTCTGACAGTGAGCTCCCCACCCCATCAGGGACGCGGCCGTGGTAATGGAAATCTGATGATCCAGGGGAGCAAAGAGATATCTTTCCAGAAGATTGTCCTCTTGCGACCACCAGGTGAGTGACTTCTTCAGATGTTCTGTCACCTTGATGAGAAAGGACTGAGGGTGAGTGGTTGGGGACCACTGAATACTAAGCATCCATTGAGAGGTTCTCATGTGGAGGCGTGCTGGGGTACAGTGAACACAGAGGATGCCATGAGACCCAGCATCCGTTGCATCTGGATAGCTCGAACCGAGCTGTTCTCTCTGATGTATCAGGCCATCACTCCTTCTGTCCTCTGGTAGAAAAGCTTTCGCACAAGAGGTGTCCGGAAGAGTTCCTATGAAAAGGAGCTTCCGGGAGGGCTGCAACAGCGATTTCTTGAGATTTAGCAGGATTCCCATGGACGTGAGAAAGTCTGAGGCCGTGGCTACGGCGTCGAGAGCTCCTCTCCTGGAAGGGCTTGTAAGAAGCCAGCCGTCCAGATATGGGAACACTTGTATTCCGATTTTTCTGAGGTGCACTGCGAGAATTGCACAACACTTTGTAAAAACTCGCGGAGCCAAGGATTGCCCAAAGGGCAGGACTCTGAACTGATAATGCTGGCCCAAAGCCACAAACCTTAGGTATTTGTGATGCCTTGGGTGAATAGGAATATGTTGGTAAGCATCCTGCATGTCCAGGGAGGCTAACCAGTCATGTTGATGAAGCAAAGGTAACAGGGTTCCTAGCGATATCATTTTGAATTTCTCTTTGGGAAGAAATTTGTTAAATTTTCTGAGGTCCACAATGGGACGCATGCCCTCGGTTTTCTTTGGAACTAGAAAGTAATGGGAGTAGAACCCTGTGTTCCGCTGATGCAGCGGAACTACTTCTACTGCCCTGTTGTTCAGAAGGCCTTGTATCTTGGAGGCGAGAAGTTCTGACTGAAGTATTGACAGTTTTGGCTGCCATTTGGGGGGACAATTTGGAGGGTTCTCTGAAAAATTGAGGGAATATCCCTCGCAGATTATCTGAAGGACCCATTTTTCCGATGTTATGGACTTCCACTGGTTGTAGAATTGAGTCAGATGACCTCCCACTGCTAAGAAGGAGTCCCCCTCAGGCAGCTGAGGTGGGACTTGGGCCAGAAACTCAGAAGGCGGCACTTGGTACTTTGGGCCCATCGTGCTTTCTGTTGCATTTTCTTTCGAGGCTGAGGGGCTTAATTTTTATTAAAACCTCCTCTGCCTTTGCCTCGAAAGGACCGATGGTTGTGAAACTGGCGTTTGTTAACACCCTCCAAGAAGAGGCGGGAGGAGGTAGAGCCAATTTCATGGCTGACCTAGTCTTTTGTGTGGCCTCTAGAGCTTGTTCTACTTGAGGACTGAACAGATACACACCATCGAAGGGCAATGCCATCACGTGTTGCTGGGCATCATTCGTGAAGGCTGAAGTGCGCAGACAGAAATGACGGCGGGTACAAATGCCCACCGCCGCCCGGGAGGCAGTATCAAGGTGTCTGTAGCTGCTTTAACCTGTTGGTTGTTGGACTCGATACCCCTGGTTATGGTCTGAAGAAGCTCTGAATTAATGTCCGATGCCAGTAGAGCTTCAACCATTTGTTTGAGCGAATGCCAAAGAATATACTCATATTGAGAGAAATAACCCTGGTAGCTGGCGATACACATACCCAGGGTGGATGCAGCAAAGACTCTCTTACCTAAAGTTTCTATCTTATGAGATTCTTTGTTTATAGGTCAAGCAGTAGTAGTCTGAAGAAGGACGACCTTATCATTCTCTGCCAAGACTACAACAGGATCCGTAAAGTCTTGAGAGGCCAAAATAGGTCGATCCTTGGGAGCAGCATACTTCCTATCTATGGACTTAGCCACAGAAGGAATAAGAGCAGGACTATTCCATACCATTTGAGAAAGCGTCTCAAAGGAGGGCTGTACTGGAGGAATTAAATCCATAGGGATGTCCGGAACATGAAGGTACTGGAGTCTTAAAAGCTTCCCAGGATCGATAGCCATAGTCTGGAGAGAAAGAGTGGAATTCAAATTTTTCAGCAGAGACTTAAATGACAGGTCCTCGACCACAGGCTCTGCAGCAGGATTAGATCCCGTCCCTTCCACATCGTCACCCAGCCTAAGGTCTGGATCAAGCTCAATATCATCTCCTGACAGTCCAGGAGGGACTATATGGACAGGAAAGGAATGAAAATCCACAGAAAATGAAGAAGGAAAAGGAGTCAGAGAGGAGAAGCCCTGTAGACTGTCTGGTGAAATGCCAGGCCTCGGCACTGACAAAGAACCCGGTGCCGAAAAGCTGCACGGCACTGACAAAGCCGTAGAACATGGCACCAGCTGCGGCACCAAAAGGCCACATAGTGGTGAGAAACTCAACGTGCAGAAGCCTGACCGCGCCAATAGCACACCGTGTCAAGACGGCACCAACAGTGACTGGCCGCCGAGGACGGGCGCTGAGCTACCCACCGGCGACGATGGCGCCAAAATCAACCCAGGGCCACGAAATTAGGATTTGAGGAAAAGAAGGAAGAATACCAGGAGATAGAGGCATCAGTATCGCTCCCCAGTGCCGCACCATGTGGGGAAAACACCTGAGCTGAGTCCACTGCACCGAAGAAGGCACCGTGTGACTAGGGAGGCCCAACCGCCCTACCCGATCTCCCGAAGGGTCCGGGGACTCCTGAGTAACTGGGCCGGGCAGCTAGACCAATCTCCAAGCCCATTGCTCCATCAGAACGGCCCACTGATGAAACTGCTCATTTGGAGCCCTACCAGAAGGTGGGGAAGGGCTCTGATGTCGAACAGGTCAGTGACCAGAACCAGAAACTGGTGACTCCGAAAGAGGAGACCAGCAACTGACCCCAATGACCGACCGTCAACGCGCAAACATATCAGAGGGCGACCTCAAGTGATGCCTTCTCTGTTTGACCTACGGGCCGAAGAAGAGTTTGAGGCTGAACGGTGCCAAGAATGCAACAGTTTCCTTTTAAGCTTCCGGGAGGACCGCCCCTCCCTCGGGCACTGGACCATCCGTTGTCAGACCCACCCTCCAGAGAGGGCAGCGGACCGGACCCAGCCCGGCTGACTGAACAGCTTTCACATGAAGTCTACCTACCATCACCTGACTCGCTCATGGTCGACTCCGTCAATGTAGGCTGAGACTTCTTTCTTTAAAAAGAATAATTAATGTAAGCGGTACTAATTCGAGCAATACTACAAAATAATCCTCAAGAGCGAAGCTCGAGAGGTTCCTACGTGTCTAGAACTGCGAGATGGTATTGCTGACCAGTAATACACACTGAAACATACATTTTTTTTTTATATATGTGATCCAGTTTGTTTTAGGGGTCTTTTGAGGACGTCATGCCGCTTCAGTTAAGGACTATCCGATCATGGCCAACTGCCGCACTGTCTCTCGCTGTCATTCCCCCTGTCTTGCTCGTTGTGTCACTCAACTCCTCCCCCCAGTTCCTGTAAGCATGCCATAATAGAACTGGTAAGCATTCCTATCTTTTCTGCTGTTGGGGAACATAGGATCAACCAGATAAATCCATTTGGGGGCACAGTTTAAAAAAAAAAAAATCAGGAAATACCAAGGACTCGCTTGTGTCTCACTAAGTGAGAGATAGCTGCCACGTTTTGAGGATTGTTCTGCCCGCCCACTAAGGAAAAGCGGCCAAGCGGAAGGCACGCTTCGGAAGACGTGGGTAGGAAAACTAGTGCGTGCGCTTATGACTTTTGGTAATAATACTACCGCTCAGGTCGGAACAATACTATTATCACTTTTAAACAATGCTATTATTGGTGAGTAAATACAGGTTACTCACTTGTAACAGGAGTTCTAGGAATGGTATATGTTGTTCATCCACACTGTCTGGCAGGTTCCTTGCCGCTTTAAATCTTGCCGGAAGGTCTTCAAGCTGGCTCCTCCCACCCACCCGGGTGGTAAAACTCTCGGCTCTGCCCCATGACGCCAGATCTAGCCCGCTGGAAGCCAGGTTGTGCGTCGCAGCCGGGGAGGTCAGGTGGGTCGTGTGGATGAACAACATATACCATTCCTAGAACTCCTGTTACAGGTGAGTAACCTGTATTTCTAGGGACATGGATATGTTGTTCATCCACACTGTCTGGCAGACTCCTAGCAGTTCTCCGGGAGGAGGGAGGCAAGGTGCACACCTCTTACTTAGGGAAAAGAGACTGGAGAACCGAGGCCCCAAACAAGCATCCCGGCGTGACTCAAGGTTGATGTGGTAGCGGGTAATAAAGGTATGTGCCGTCTTCCAGGTAGCAGCCCTTTAGATATCCTGGATAGGGACATCCCTGGAAGCAGCTACCAATGCAGTGGTATGGCGGGTAGAATGAGTTCTTATCCCTCTGGGAGGCTCTATGCCCACCGACCTATAGCAGAGATCCATGCAGGAGGTGACCCACCTGCTTATCGTCCACTTGGCTGCAGGTCTGCCAGGTGCAGTTTCAGCGTAGGTGACAAACAGCTGGCGAACCTCTCCCCGAACTTCAGCCATCTGCTCCTTATAATAAGCGAGCGCATTTCTAGGGTCCAAAGTATGGAGCCTATATTCGGCCTCCGAGGTGTGATTGGGGTAGAACACTGGCAGAGTCAACACCTGGTTAAGGTGAAACTCTGACACCACCTTCAGAAGGAACTTCGGGTGGGGGCGCAGGACAACCTTGTCCCTGTGGAAGGCCAGGTAAGAAGACTCGATGGAAAGCGCTTGGAGCTCTCCCATCCTTCTGGCTGACGTGATAGCCACCAAGAAGGCGGTCTTCCATGACAGGTAGGAAATATCGCACCTGTGCATCGGTTTGAATGGCTTGCCCATGAGCTTGGCCAATACCAGCAGTAGATCCCATGGAGGTGGAGGTTCTCGCACTGGGGGGGAAATGTGATCAAGGCCTTTGAAAAAGCGCCAGACCACCTTCTCCTGCGCCACCGACTGCTTCCCGGCCTGCGCCCAGTAAGCAGAAATAGTTGCCAGGAGCACCTTAAGGGTCGTCGACCGAAGCCCTTGCTGAGAAAGGGACCACAGGTAGTCCAGAATGCTTACCAAGGGACAGGCGGAAGGGTCCATGCCCTTCCCCTGACATCAAATGGAAAATCTCTTCCATTTGAAGGCATAGCATTTCCTGGTCGACTCCTTACAGGACGCCTCAACGACGTTGAGGACCCCGTCGGAAAGACCCAAAGCCTGGAACTCTAGCCGCTCAGGAACCAGGCCATCAGGTGCAGGGATTGAAGGTTCGGATGGAATACCTTCTCCTGGTTGACTGAGATCATGTCCGGGCGGGCTGGAAGCCACCTCGGGAGCCTGGAGCTGAGACTGAGGAGATCTGGATACCAGAACTGGCGGGGCCAATCTGGGGCTACCAGAATCACCTGCGCCTTGTCCCTTCTCGCCTTGAGAAGCACCTTGTGGATCAAGAGAAATGGGGGAAAGGCGTAGAAGAGGCCCGGGGTCCACGGCCTCGAGAAGGCATCCCCCTGCAGCGAGCCCTGCTGAGGGGGGCGGGCATGGAACAGTCTCAGCTCGTGATTCTCCTGGAGGCAAACAGGTCCACCTGAGGCGTGCCTCAGTGGGAGAACAGATCTTCTACTACCTCTGGCAGGAGAGACCACTCGTGAGACGCATCCCCTATCTGGCTTAGGGCATCGGCCAGGGTGTTGGAGGCTCCTGCCACGTGAATGGCTAGGAGATCCACCTCCAGGCTGTGCACGAGTGACCAAATGTGGAGAGCTTCCCTGCACAGAGGCATGGAGCGTGTCCCGCCCTGGTGGTTTAGATAGTACATGGTCGTGGTATTGTCCGTCTGGACCTGAACCACTTGACCACGTAGAAACGGAGCGAAGGCGGTGAGGGCTAGGCGGACCGCTCGAAGCTCCAGCAGGTTGATGTGGCATCGGGACTCCCGAGGGGACCAGAGGCCATGTGCTCTGTGCTCCCCCAGATGGGCACCCCAACCCATCAGAGATGCATCGGTCGATAGAGAGACCGTCAGCTCGGGTGGACGAACAGGATGCCCTCCTGCAGATGTGCCGGAACGGTCCACCACTGGAGAGCGTTCCACATCTCCTGGGTCACTGTCACGGGCTGGTCCAACGGATCGCAGCGTTGTGACCACTGGCTGGCCAGTCCCCACTGAAGGGGACGCATGTACCAACGGGCCCAACGGACCACGCTGGTGCAGGCCGCCATGAGGCCCAGGAGGCGCAGGAAGTCCCGGGCAGGGCGCATTGCCCAACCAGAAATGATTGGGCAAAGGAGGAAAGAACCTCAGCCCTGTCCGCCGGGAGCCGAGCTCTGGCTCGAGAGAGTCGAGCTCTGCCCCGATGAAGAGTATCACCTGCTTCGGCACGAGTTCCGACTTGGCCTCGTTGATGAGGAGGCCAATCTGGGAGCAAACCTGGAGGGCCAGATCTCTGGACCGCTCCACCTCCGCTCTGGAGGGGGCTGCAATCAGCCAGTCGTCCAGGTAGGGGTACACCCGGACCCTTCGGCGCCGCAGGAATGCTGTCACCACTGCCATGCATTTGGTGAAGACCCTGGGAGCTAGAGAGAGGCCGAAGGGCATGGCCCGGAACTCATAAAGGGATCCCTCTGCTCTGAAGCGGAGGAATCTCTGATGAGATGGACGGATTGGGACATGAAAGAACGCGTCCTGGAGGTCCAGGGAACAGAACCACACGCCTCATTCCAAGGATGGGATTATCTGAGCCAGAGTGACCATCCTGAAGGTCCGAGACCTTAGGAACCTGTTCAGGTCATGCAGGTCGAGAATGGGGCGCCAGCCCCCATCCGTTTCGGGACCAGGAAGTACCTGGACACAAACCCCGGGTCTGGAGGAGGATCCGCCACCTTCCTGATCACCTCTTTTTCGAGGAGCAGGGCAATATCGGCTCAGGCGGGCCGACAGCGAGGCTGCGGACCCGTGGCCCCTGAGGGTCAGCGGCTCGAAAGGGGGGCCTGCTCAACTCCAGAGGCAGGCCCTTCCACCACCTCCACACCCAGCGGTCCGTGGTGATAGCGGACCAGGCAGAAAGGAAGTGGAGAGCTGCTCTCCCACGGGGAACCCAGGGGAGTGACGAGGTTGGGGCGGCACCCCTCAACCCGTCACTGGGCAGGCTTGGAAGAGGACCCGGTGAGGACCTCCTGGCCTTCCTCCTTGCTTCCTGTTGGAGGAAGCCGGCTTGGGTTTGGGACACTAGCGCGAGCCTGGCCCTGTTGCTGGTGCTGTTGGGCCGGTCGTGCTGCAGGGGCAGAGGACGAAAGGACTTATGCTGTTGTTGGCGCCTTTGTCCCTCTGGGCGGAGGTGACAGAGTCGAGTGGCATTGGACTTTTCGATCCGCTGGAGGTGTCCCTGCACTCCAGGGCCGAAGAGGTCAGTCCCTAAGAAGGGGACGTCCGCCAACTTGTGCTGGGTATCCGCTGTGAAGGTGGATATCCTCAGCCACGCCCTGTGATGCATAGCCACCTCGGCCGCTAATGACCTGGCACAGGAATCACTTATGTCCAGAGCAGTCTGAAGCTGCTGCTTCGTCACTGCCCTACCCTGGTCCCGGACCTGACAGACCATGGTCTGCAGGTCGGCCGGAAGATGAGGGACGACCTTATCCAGGGAGCCCATGAGGGCGTGGGAGAAGTGTGCCATCAGCATGGTCAAGCTGGCCTGTCGGAGGCCCAGGGAGGACGCAGCGTACACCTTGCGCCTGGCAAAGTCCAGCTTTTTGGACTCTTTGTCGGGGGGGCTTATCTACATCCCGAGCGTTTCCGGAACACCGGAAGACACTGTCAGTGACCAACCCCTCGGCAGAGGGGTGCTCCGAGAAACCGGGCAAAGAGCTGGTAGGGACCACATACTTCCTGGCCATCCTGGCCGAGGGCGCAGGACAGGAAGCAGGCCACTGCCAAAGCTCCAAGGCTGGGCTGACAATGGCCTCAGCCACCGGAAAGGCCTCCGTGGGGGAATCCCATCGGTCCAGTATCTCTGTCAGGGGATACTTGACCCGTTTGGACACGGGCTCGAGCTGCATCCCGGTGGACTCCGAGATGAGTCGAAGCAGACCCAAGAAGGACGATGGGCTATCATCCAATGACTGGCCCCCGGAGGACTCCAGGTCGACCTGCCTGGAGAACAAGGAGGAATCATCATCAGATTCCGAAGAGTCTGCGAAGAGCTGCCTCAGCCCTGAGCCACCCTCCACCTGCCAAGCACGGTCGGGAGTGAGGGTTACCGACAACCTGTGGGGCAGGCCGTGACCCGACCGAGAATCCTTTGGTCGGTGCCCCAGACTTCGGTTGTGGAGGCAGAGGTTCCACCACAATCGGTGGAGCAGCCGGTTTCGGCCGAACAACCAGCCCTGGAACGGGCATCTCGACTGGGGCGAGCGGTTGCATCGGTCGTTTGGGCGACAGCCACTTGATGGCTGGTGGCTGAACCGGAGTCGGTTTAGTCCCGGACAACAGTAACTGCTGCCACATAAGCTCCTCGTAACGTCAACGTAATTTACGTCGAAGCCTCTCCTCATCCGAGGAAGAGGATGAGGAGGAACGGTGTTGCTGCTTACTTCGGTACTGAGACCGCCGATGTCGGCGGGAATGGCTTGACCGAGATGAAGTCTGAGACCAAGACCTCAGGGGGACTGCATGGTCTGGGAAGGGCGGGACACCCGCCTTCCCTCGGCTCGAACTTTATCCAGGGACTGCGGCCCCAAAGGGGCAGGCAGATCCTCGGTCTCCACCGGGGGAACCAGTGAAGGAGGGCTGTCGGCTTCACCAGTCGACAGCCCGTCCGATGGGTCGAGAAAAATCTCGACTGCATCGACAGGAGTCTCGGCCGGCTGGCCTGACGGGGACACCATGAAGCCACTGGCCTGAACCGCAACCTCAACTGAAGTCGACGGTCGGCTGTCTGGGGAAGGAGATCTCTCCCGCTCCCACGAACGCAGACAGTGGGACTTACCCTTCGACTCTTCCTTCTTGGGCCGAGAAGAATGTCCTGAAGGCCCCTCTCCCTTCGTGGAAAAGGACTGACAAAGCTCCTTGAACGATGCCGTGTACGAGGAACTCAGAGAGAGCGGGATAAATGCCGCGGCCGAGGAGGAGGAAGATGCTCCTCCTCGAGGGCGATCATCTGCTCGAGCTGCTCAGCTGAGCCAGCCGCCGGACACCGCCCAATGAGCCTCTTTTGATTTTACCGGCGGTTAACGCTTCTTGGGGCGCCTGAGCTTCAACCGGGCAGCGCGTCCTCCAGGACGGTGGCGGAAAAAGAACGCACAACGCAGGCCTACGGGTCGTGGTCTAGGCTCAGGCAGTAGACGCATGGGAGGCGGAACTGCCCTGGACATTTTCGTTCGCAAGGGCACTCTGAAAGCTGAATTGATTTGTCCATCGCGAGCCGGAGGATGAGGAAGACTGAAGTTTAGAAAACTTCAAAACTAGTTTCGGACGAACCAAAGAGTTAGGATCCGGTCTAAAACGCAGAGTGCTAAGGAGGGAACCTGAGCTTCCAAGCGGTAAGGAAGATCTGGCATCATGGGGCGGAGCCAAGAGTTTTACCACCCGGGTGGGTGGGAGGAGCCAGCTTGAAGACCTTCCGGCAAGATTTAAAGCGGCAAGGAACCTGCCAGACAGTGTGGATGAACAACATATCCATGTCCCTAGAACTGTGGTATTATCACTTGGTGTGCAATGTTATTACTGGGATTTTTTGCATACTTTATTATAGTATTAAAACCACTAGCCATATATTAATAAAGTTTTGGGAATAGAAAATATATTTTTCTGTAGACGAAATTACCTTTGCCTACTGACTGCATGTTCTTTTTTTAGTTGACTCAACAGTCCCACTGCTGTGTTGAGTTCCTGGCAACTGGTCTTTTTGTTTGCCACAGAATTCTTATTACCAGCTGCTGTATCTTCAATTGACAATGCCACGGGCTGAAGAGCCTCTCCCAAGTACCAGCTTGCTCCTGGTGTAGTGCTCTGACAAGTGGGGGGGGGGGCTGCCAGAGGGCATCTAGAGTGCCCGGTGAGCTTCAAAAGGGAGTAGGGCTACACAGCACTATTTCTGATACTTATTATATTGGCTTGCGTGGGTGCAAGCAACATCTTACGGTAGTACCACTTTCAGAGGTGTGTCAAGTGTTATGGCCAATGCAGGGGACGCTTTAGTGAGTGCTTCCCTCAACCACCAATCAGTAAGTATGCTGGTCATGATAGCAGTTTCAAAGAGAGCCACAGAGTTGAAAGAAATCTGCCACTCCAATGAGGCGCCGTTTCCTCAATGGAGCGTCAGATGACCAAGCTCCATTACATGCCTTTCCTGGTGAAACATTCCAATAAATATGGTGGCTCCTGCCGCCCTCCACACAATCACTACTAAACTGACATCGGGGATGCCCAATCCCTGTATCGGCATGTCCCCCCCCCAAACTCGTGGTGCACTGGGAGCCCACCCCAGTGTGCCCCAAATCATTTTTTTAACCTGTAAATCAAGAAAACCTTCCTCCAAAGTCAGTTTTTTTCACCTGTTAAAAAATGTCCCACATCATCCCCGACCCACCTCTATACCACCCCACCTCATACCTCCAGAGGGCCAGCGCTGCAATCTTCTGTGGAGCGGAACATGTCTGAACTCTTCAAAAGCCTACCGAACGAAAAAATGTGGTAAGCTTTATAATGGCAGGCAATGGGGGTTCAACTAGAGTAGTTATCTCAGCCATTTGGGAATTTTGGTACCAGATTTTCAACATGGGTTCTTGGGACCCCACCTCTGAATACATGCACTGTCATCACGTTACTCGGTCCCAAAAGGTGATTTTGTGGTCACTGTGCAGAATCACCTTTCAGGACTGATTACCAAAACGACAGTGCCACTGTTCATGAGGTGGGGTCCCACAAAGCCCATGTTGCAAATTTGGTGAAAAAATTCCCCAAAATGACTGTGTTACGAGTGTGCATTTCACAGTTTCCATGCACGCTTGTATCTGCCAATGATTTTTAATATTTTCACTCCAGATTTTCAACATTGCCATTTTTTCCACACTTCCTTATGAACAGTACATCTATCATTTTTCACATCCTGCCTGAAATGTGTTTTCGCACCCATGGCGCACAATGGCACAGTCGCTGTGGGAAATCAACTTTCGGGACAGATTAACAAAATCACAGTGCCATTGTTTATGAGGGGAGGTCCCAAAATGCCTATGTTGAAAATGTGGTTACAAAAAATTGCAAAAATAATTGCATTATGGGTCCGCGTTGCGCAGTTTCTATGCACGCTTGTGACTTCTCCAATTTTTCATATTTTCACTCCAGATTTTCAACATTGCCATTTTTTTTACACCTCCTTATGAACAGTACAGTTGTCATTTTTCACATCCTGTCTGAAATGTGTTTTCGCACCTGTGACGCCAAATGGTGCAGTGGCTGTGCAAAATCACCTTTTCAACTAATGAAATGATAATGCCACTGTTCATGACGTGGGATCACAAAAACCTCATGTTGAAAATTTGGAGTGAAAATACCAACAAACGCCTGGGGCGTTAGGGTTTCCAACTGTAATACCCCACCCTGTAGAGACTGACAGGCGTCAGGGGTGTGACTTGGGATTGTTGGCTGTAATGCTCACCCCTTTCCACCTCCACCCCACAGCCAGTGACAGGCACTGAAGTGTGCCTTGGAGTCTTCGGCCCCAAAGTTCACCCCCATTCTCCTATCCTAGCGTAGGTCGGAAGATCCAAGGCACGCCAAGAATACCCTGTTATGTCTGCAGGGTAGGTGAGGTGAAATGGTGTGAGCATTATGGCCGAACACGCAAAGGCACACCCCAACGCCTGTCAGTCTCTGCAGGGCAGGGGTGGGGTTGGCGTCAGTTCAATACTTCACTGCCATTCCTATTATGCCTCTCTCTAACTCCTGCACTACCAATGCCAATGCCAGCAAGACAACATTCCGCATTGACAAATGCTTGCTATTATAGTTGGTTAATTCTAACATATTCTATGGTTTATTGTTTATTTATTCATCCATCCACTAAGGATAATTTAAAAATGGCAAACTAAAGGTATCTGTATGTTTTTTTTAAATGTTTTATTTTCCGCTAATTGGATTGAGAAAAATGGCACTTACCCTAGTGAACTGAATACACGTTTGTTACAGGACAGCCAGCAGCATAAAATTGGTTTACTTAGTATAGGCATTTTTTAAAAAAGCAAGAGATTAGAGCACTGGGAAAATACTTTGAGGCAAAGGAGATAAATCTTTATTTTTATGACCTTGGTCTACAGAAATGATTGCAGTCTGGGGATACAGAGGAGAATCCTGGACCAGAAAAATACTTGGCTATAACCTGCTGGTTTGCTACACAGTGGCTGAAACATTTGCAGCCTACTTCCAAAGAAACATGAATTAGAAGCCTGGACATCCACACACGACCCAGATGTAACAGTAAATGAGTCTTGGCTAAAACCTAACAGTGACACTAATCCTGTTGCAGATTGAGGGCTACAGCATTAATAGGAAGGACAGAGAGGACCGGGGGTGGGGAGTATAATAATATACTCAAAGTACATCTGGTAATAAAAGGGATAGAAACCAAGTCATTAACAACTGGATGTGAGAATCTCTTTGCTGAAATGGTTCTTCGCAACACACAAAAGTTGACTGTAGGTCATATGGATCTATAAAATCCTCCTAAATCTAAAATTCAAGGTCTAGAAGAATTGATTGACATGCTAGAAAATTTCAAAATTAAAAAATTATACTGGGTGACTTTCATTTAAACTGGACAGGAACAGAGGTCAACAAATATAACAAATTGCTATAGAAAGTTAATCTAAATCAGTTGGGAAAGGAAGGTACCAGAACAAATAATAGAACTGGGAAAATAACACTAATTGACTGGATATTTATTTATTTAGCTTTTGTTTACCGGGTAAGCACACTAGACAAGGAATGCCTATTTTCAAGAGTGACCTGGGAGATTACAAAGTAAATTTACACACAGGATAACAGCATAACAAAGAAGTGATGTACAGGCACTGAACAGTGCGAACAATAAACATATGCATAGTGGTTAAGTCAATGAAGCAGTAAAGGGTAATACACATATCATGGAAGGCTACAAGAGCATGAAGGTAGGACATGGTGCAAGGACCCCTGTTTAAGAACAACAAGTGCTTAGGTACAAGGGAGTAATAAGGGGCAATGGTAACATTCCTTAGCTCAGAGGGGTAGTGGTCAGACGACCAGGATAAAGGGCAGAGCACACCAAGATGGGCTAAGAGATACCAGGCAGCTTAGGGACAGTTACAGGCAGAGGTGGATTTCAAGTGTGCCCATAGGGATCTCTTAAACAAGTGATGGGAGGGGAGTACATCTGGTGGGTGCAAGAAGGGAGCTCCAGAAACGAGGGGCACAAACATCAAAGGCACGATCACCTGACAAGGTACAAGTTTTGAGGACAAGGGGGGACAGCGAGTCAGTTGACCTAACTTGGAATGATGGTTGCGCTGGCTGAAGTAGTTTAGACAGGGCAGGGGGGTGGTATTACAGACAATTATATCTATGAAGCAGCCCACGACAAATCAGCGATGGTTACTCGGGGACAACCAGTGAAGCTTTTCATATAACTCACAGTGATGTAGCTGAAGGATAGCAAGAGCAAAGCGGTAAATATTATTGTTTACCACATCCCATTTTGTGAGGCTAGCTTTAGTGGAAAGGGGAAAGTTTGTCATCCCATAGCTGAGTAAGGGGAAACGCAGGTTACTCACCTGTAACAGTAGTTCTAAGAGTGGTATATGTTATTCATCTACACTTACTGGCAGTGTCCTTTCCCTTTAAGAGCTGCCAGAAAGTCTTCAAGCTGGCTACTCCCACCCAGGTAGTATATCCCTCGGCTCTGCCCCATGACGCCAGATCTTGCCCAGTAGAAGCAGAGGTTGTGTGCCTGAACCTGGGGAGGTCAGGTGGGTCCATGTGAATGAACAACATACGTCACTCCTAGAACTACTGTTACAGGTGAGTAACCTGTGTTTCTGGGGACGTGGATATGTTGTTCTAGCCACACTTACTGGCAGACGCCTAGCAGTTCTCCAGGCAGAGAGAGGCAAGGCGCACACCCCCTACTTAGGGAACAGAGACTGGAGAACTGAGGCCCCAAAAGCAGCATCCTGGCCTGACTCGAGGTCAATGTGGTAATGGGAAATGAAGGTATGTGCGGACGTCTAGGTAGTAGCCCTGCAGATTTCCTGGATAGGGATGACCCGCCTAGAAGCAGTCACCGATGCAGCGGTATGGTGGGCGGAATGAGCCCTTAGCCCTCCGGGATGCTCCCTACCCGCCAACCTATAGCAGAGATCAATGCAGTCTGTGAGCCACCTGCCAATCATCCACTTGGCTGCAGGTCTGCCAAGTGTGGCTTCAGTGTGGGTGACAAACAGCTGGCAAACCTCTCCCCAAACACCAGCCGTGAGGTCTTTGTAATAGCGAGCGGTCACCTCAGGTCCAGAGTATGGAGCCTGTATTCGGCCTTTGAGGTGTGATTCGGCAAAGCCACCAGAAGAGACATCACCTGATTCAGGTGAAACTCTGACACAACCTTCGGGAGGAACTTTGGGTTGGGGTGCAGGACAACCTTGTCCTTGTGGAAGACCAGGTAAGGAGACTCCACTGAAAGCACCTGGAGCGCACTGATCCTTCTGGCTGATGTGATAGCCACCAAGAAGGCGGTTTTCCATGACAGGTGAGACATGTCACACCTGTGCGTGGGTTCAAATGGCTTGCCCATAAGCTTTGCCAAAACCAGCAACAAGTCCCATGGTGGTGGTGGTTCACGCACCGGAGGAGAAATGTGATCCAAGCCTTTGAAAAAGCACCAGATCACCTTCTCCTGTGCCACTGACTGCTGACCAGCCTGCGTCCGGTAAACAGAGATGGCTGCCAGGTGCACCTTAAAGGTCATCGCCTGAAGTCCCCCTCTGGAGAGGGCCCACAGGTAGTCCAAAATTCTAGCCACGGGACAGGACAAAGGGTTCAGCCCCTTGCCCCGACATCAAATGGAGAATCTCTTCCATTTGAAGGCATAGCATTTTCTGGTCGATTCCTTTCTAGATGCTCCCACGACAGTGAGGACATCATTGGAGAGACCCAAAGCCTGGAACCCTAGCCGCTGAGGGACCAGACTATCAGGTGCAGGGATTGAAGGTTCAGGTGGAGTACCCCTGATTGCTGGAGAGCAGGTCCGGGTGTATCAGAAGACGTCTCAGGAGCCTGTTGCTGAGGCTGAGGTGATCAGGGTACCAAAACTGGCGTGGCCAGTCCGGAGCCACCGGGATAACCTGCGCCTTGTCCCTCCTGACCTTGAGTAGCATCTTGTGGATCGAAGGAAGGCACAGAAGAAAAAAATACTTACCACAGTAATCTTGTTTCTTCTAATGAAGTCTTGCTGTATTCTGACTATATGCAGTTAGCCTTCCTGGTTCAACTTTCCCGGAGATGAAAGAGTTAACTCTATGGAAATGCACAGAATGTGGAGCTCGAGCTCGGTTTTCAAACCCCTGTCCCTGGTACATTCTATGTAACCATCAGATTCTTATGAGCACTACAATAGTGGCTACTAAACTATGCTAAATAACATGGCACATTAATAAAATAATAGTCAAATGATTAATAACCCAATAATGGGGCATAATAGAAGACTCAAGTCAAGATGCCCAAGAAAATACCATCTCAGTGGTGCAGCACTTAAAAATAGAACGGCTGTAATGCAGTGCCCCCAAGGTTCTGAAGGGGGAGGCAGAGAGGGAGGTCAGAATGCAGCAAGACTCCATTAGAAGAAACAAGATTACTGTAGTAAATTTTCTTCAAACAACATGAAGTCTTGCTGTATTCTGACTATATGCAGACTACCAAGCAGTGCCCTATGGAGGTGGGCACAGAACCTACTTAAGAAATAGATTATGCAGTACTGCTGTGCCAAACCTGGCATCACTCCTGGCCTGGGTGTCCAGGCAGTAGTGTTTAATGAATGTGTGAACAGTTTTCCAGGTAGCTGCTTTGCAAATTTCGAACAGGGGGATAGCTCTGGCAGCTGCAATAGAGGCAGCTGTCCCCTTGGTAGAGTGAACCTTAAGGCCCGCTGGTGGCTTTTTCCCCCGTTTGCCATAGCAGAACTGAATGCAAGACACAATCCACCGAGCAATGGTCCTCTTGGTGGCTGGCTTGCCCTTTCCTACCTCTCCACAGGTGAGGAACAGCTGGGTACACTCCTTCCTATGGGCCTTTGTCTGATCCAGATAGTAGCTAATAGCCCTCTTAAAATTCAGGCTATATAGTCTGCATTGTCCTGTACTAGAATGTTCGGTGAAGAAGACAGGTAATGTCATGGACTGATTCAGGTGAAAGTCAGAGACCACCTTTGGAAGAAACGTCCTGTTCGTCCTAAGGATGACTTGGCCTCTATGGAGTGCTATGAAGCTGGGCTCTACTGACAAGGCCAGTAGTTCACTAATCCTCCCTGCAGAGGTTATTATGGCTACCAGAAAGACAGTTTTCCATGTCAGGTACTTGAGCTCGGCATAGGACATGGGTTCAAATGGGGGCTGCATTAGCTGTACTATGCAGATATTCAGATCCCAAGAAGGGGTTGGTTCCCTGTGAGGGAGTGTAGGTGGAGTAACCCTTTAAAAACTTCTTGAAGATTGCATGAGAAGCCAGGGAAGGGCCCTTTCCTGCTGAGAGATATGCAGAAACAGCTGCCAGATGTACCTTCAAAGTAGAAGGCCGAAGGCCTAAGGAATGAAGGTGGGCTAGATAGTCCAACAGGACTGCCAGTCCAGCTGCCTGTGGATCTATTCCTTTTGTGCACACCAGATAGTAAATCTCTTCCATTTGGAAGTACAAGTCTTGCTGGTGGAAGGTTTTCTGGAAACCTTTAAAATATCCAGCACCCCTTCAGAGAGATGCAAGCCTGCATACCCTAGGTCCTCAAGAGCCAGGCCCTGAGCCGGAGGGACTTGAGGTTGGGGTATAGATTCTCCCTTGAGAGGAGGTCAGAAGACTGTGCCTCCTGGGGAGACAGCTCAGACTGGTCACTACTACAGACAGCAGCATGGGGTACCAGGACTGTCTGTCCCAGTCCAGAGCAATCATAGTCATTGATGATGGCTGGCTCCTGAGTTTGATCAGGACTCAGAAGATCAGAGGAAATGGGGAAAGGCATACAGGAATTTGCCTGTCCAATCCAATATCAGTACATCCAGAGGCACCGAACCCACAACTGGGGGACTGCAACAGAACTAGGGTAGATGATGATTGTCTGGGGCTGCAAACAGATCTATCTCTGGTGTGCCCATCTCCTGAACACTGCATGCAGTTATTTCCCTGTTCAGAGACCACTCATGGTGACTCTGATTTATTCTGCTGAGGGCATCTGCCAGGACATTGTCCTTGCCTGGCAAGTGCATGGCTGAGAGGGAGGTCTTGAGAGACTAGGTCAGACTTCAGATCTTCATTGCATCCGCACACAGGGCAGAGGACTTTTTGTCCCGCTCTGCTTGTTAATGTAGTACATGGTGGTGGTGTTGTCTGTCCTTACCTGAATCGCCTTCCCCTGTACCATTTCTATGAATAACTGAAGAGCTAGGAACACTGCCCTGAGCTCCAACAGGATGATGTGGAGCAGAGACTCCTGGTGAGACCAAATACCATGAGCAGTGTGGTCCCCTAAATGAGCTTCCCACCCGAAGCATCCATGGTCAGAACCACTGTAGGAGATTGATGTAGGAATAGAACACCCTCCCTGAGGTTGTTCCTGTCCCTCCACCACTGTAAGGCCTGTATCAAGGTGGCTGTAACTGGAATCAGTTTGGACAGGGAATCCCTTTTTAGGGACCAAAAGGATCTGAGGTGAAACTGGATATCCCTCATCTGAAACCTGGCTCCTGGAACCACTGCTGTTGATGCTGCCATAAGACACCTGGAGATGAAAAGAGTTTGCTAACTGAATGAGGTTATCTGCCCTTCCCACTGGCAGAAGCGCCTTTGCCTGAACCGTGTCCAGCTCTGCTCCTATGAAATCTAGGATCTGGACGGGTTCCAGCACTGACTTCTTTAAGTTTACCAGGAATCCTAAGGATACGAGCGTATCCTGCACCAGACCCAAGGTATCCCTTACCTGCTGGGGGGACTGTCCCATGACCAGACAGTCATCCAGGTAGGGAAACATACACTCCTTGCCTTCTCAGGTGAGCTACAACCACTGCCAGACATTTTGTGAATGTTCTGGGGGCCAAGGTAAGGCCAAAGGGTAGTGGCCTGAAGGTAATTTGAACCTTAGGTACCTTCTGTGAGACTGTCCGATTGAAATGTAAAAATAAGCATCCTTGAGGTCCAAGGAAGCTAGCCAATCTCCTTGCCTGAGAGTAGGCAGGATTTTGGTTAGAGTCACCATCTTGAATTTGGGTTTTGTCAGGTGCTTTTTGAGACAGCTCAGATATAGAATGGGCTGCCACTTCCCAGTTTTCTTTAGGGTAAGGAAATATCTTGAGTACAACCCTTTTCCCCTGTTAAGAGGAGGAACAGGTTCCACAGCTTTATGATCCAGTAGTGTGGTAACCTCTGCCTCCAACAGAGTTTTCTCTGAACTGCTGGCAGGTTTGAATGACCTTGCTCTTGTCCATGGAAATTGTTTGATACTTAGAGCAAGTCCCTGGCTTACTACTTCCAGGAACCCCTTGTCTGTGGTAATGGCTTGCCAGGCCTGGAAGTAGTGAGCCAGCCTGCCCCCTACTGGCAGTGGGGAGGCGGTCCTGGCTGGCACATCAGGGTGTCTGCTTGGCATGAGTCCCAGGCTCAGAGGTGGATGCAGCCCTGCTTACACCCCTCCTGCCTCTACCGCTGAAGAACCCTCTTTGCTGCTGGTAAGCAGGGAACACTTGGGCCTGGTAGAAAGGCCTCTGATAAGGCCTGCCTCTGCCTAGCTTCTTAGGCTGCTGCTTCTGTGGAGTTGCGGATTTTTCTTTAGAAGCTGCACTTCTGTAAGTAACCATGTACTTGTCCATTTTCTTCATATATGTCCCTGTCTGTTCCCCAAGCACAGAATTCTGAACAACAGGAAAATCCATAGCTTTTCAATGGGTATGCTGGGAAAGACTGGTACATCTGAGCCAAGAAAATCTTCTTACGGAGACTGCAGAAGCCATAACCCTAAAGAATACATCATTGGAATCAATACCAGAATGAAACTGGATTGTGGATGCTTCAATGCCATCCTTGACCACTTGCTCCAGATCCTTGGCTAGCTGAGGTGGAGCAGTCTTAGTCAACTCCAAAACAGATTCCCACCTGGATTTCTGGTATCTGGAGACATATGTCATGTAAGAGGCTTATCTGATATCCAGTGAAGCAGCCAAATACTGCTTCTTGGCCATGGCATCAATCTTCTGAGAGTCCTTTTCAGGAGGGTGTGAAGCCAGAGGGATGCCAGCCTTATCACAGGCAGCAGCCTGAACGACCCCTTCATGGTTACAGTGGTTATACAGGAATGCTGCACCATTGCCAGACAGCACTCCTTAAGCCTGGCTAAACGCTTATCTGGTATGGCTTTAGGAAAGTTTTTACAAATTTGGCAGTCTGTTTTCAAGTGGTCAAATCCCAGACAGTGAACACAGATAAGGTGGGGATCAGCCTTGACAAACACCTCCCCACGCTCTGTGTAGTGCTGAAACCCAGTGGGACTGGTCTGTTTCTTGGGCTTCTCTGACAGGATGCACTGATAACCCTTTTTTAGTGGCGGTCAGGCCTGAGTAACTGAAAGTGTTTTCGGTTAACGACCGGTTCAATGGTCGATTGAAAAAAAACAAGAAAAGGTCTCTGTTTTTTTTTTTTAAAAGAAAACCGTCGCATCCCAAACAAAACTTTTAAACAACTTTAACACTAAAACTCTACCTCAAAAGAAAAATAACTTCCTTGGTTTCCTTCTGGTTACGCAAACCGAAAGAAAGACCGAAAACTTATTGAAATTGAAGTAAACCTAGACTAGCCTAACCTGTACTGAAGGACAGAGGCTTGAAGAACCGAAAAATAAAACCCAGTTTGAAGAAACCGTCGAGAAACCACGCTTAAACCGAAGTGAGCGAGGAGAAATCACCGGAGCGACTTCACAAGCAGGCGGAGTAAAGAATCTGACAGTTACATAGGATGTACCAGGGACAGGAGTTGAAAACCGAGCTCAAGCTCAAAGTTCTATGCATCTGCATAGAGTTAACTCTTTCATCTCTGGGGCAGTTGAACTGGGAAGGATAATTGCATATTAGTTAGAATACAGCAACACTTCATGTTGTTTGAAGAGGCCTAGGGTCCAAGGCCTCAACAAGGCATCCACCTGCAGCGAGCCCTGCTGAGGGGGGTGGGCACAGAACAGCCTCAGCTTTGTGTTCTCCCTGGAGGTGAACAGGTCCACCTGAGGGGTGCCACACTAGGAGAACAGACAGTGAACTATCTCTGGATGGAAAGACTACCCGTGAGATGCCTCGCCCACCCGACTGTGGGCATCTGCCAGCTGATTGGAGGCTCCTGCCACGTGGATGGCAAGGAGACCAACCTCCAGGCTACGGACGAGGGTTCATACATGGAGAGCTTCCTTGCACAAAGGCAGGATGTGCATCCCGCCTTGCTTGTTGAGGTAGTACATGGTCGTGGTGTTGTCGGTCTGGACTTGGACAACTTGACCCCGAACAGGAGGGTGGGTGGGCAGCAGAGGGTGATGGTGGAAAAGCAGGATACTGAACGAATACTTCTGCTCAGTATTCACAAAAGAAGAGGTGAGGGAGGTACCTAACCCAATCAGTAGAAGCACTTTGGATAGGGGGGGTCAATACCAGTCCATTCACAGAAGAAAAGGTTCTGAAAGAGCTCCTAAAACTGAAGGTAGACAAAGCAATGGGCCCTGATGGGATTCGCCCCAGAATTCTAAAAGAACTAAGGGGAGAACTAGTGACACCACTGACTACCCTTTTTAATAAATCATGGGAGGATGGTGTGGTACCTAAGGACTGCAGGAGGGTGGATGTGATTCCCCTTCATAAAAGTGGGAGCAAAGCAGAGGCAGGAAACTACAGACCTGTTAATTTGACCTCAGTGGTAGGAAAAATGATGGAATCACTTCTGAAAGAAAGAACTGCTGAGTACTGAGAGGCCAGCGGGGCACAGGACCCAAGGCAGCATGGATTCACAGCAGGAAGGTCATCTGAGACGAATCAAATAGATTTCTTTGACTGGGTGACCAAAGTAGTAGACCAGGGAGTGGCTGTGGACATGACCTACCTAGACTTTGGCAAGGCATCTGACATAGTCCCACACAAAAGATTTAATAAACAAATTAGCCAGCCTGGGAGTGGGTCCCAGGGTGGTAGCCGAGGTAAACAATTGGCCGGACAACAGGACACAGAGGGTAACAGTAAACTGAGTCCACTCCAAAGAAAGTGGGGTTTACTAGTGGGGTACTGCAGGGTTCAGTGCTTGTATGGTCCTTTTTAATGTCTTTATAAGTGACAATGTGGAGGGACTGGAAGAAAAAGTATGCCTCTTTGCAGAAGACACAAAGATCTGCGACAGGACTGATACACAAGGAGGGGGTGGAAAGGATGAGAAGGGACTTGGCAAGGCTGGAGGAATGGTCAAAAGTATGGCAGCTTAGGGACTGACCCGGTGATGCTGAGGGTTAAGGCGCTGGGTTCAGGAACAGACTCGGGCCGGCAGGGGGAGAGAGGGACTGAGCGCCCAGAGGTGGCTCTCCCTTTCTGGGGAGGGTTCTGTGCTAGTCCTGCTGCTATACTGCCATCTCCTGGGTGAACCTGGGCTTGGCAGTGCAGTCAGGGACGGGCAACAAGAGGGGCAGACGTCAGCCGAGAGCCCTGGGAGGAGCTGCGTCTCAAGCACCCCCCCAATTAGCTCTCCTCAAGCGCCGGCGACTGCGGGGTACCAGAACACAGAAACACAACTCCGTCACTCGTAGGTGTCGACCTCTCCAGAAGCCGACAAGCGTGCCCTTCAGCTGTTTTCAGGGCAGACTCCAATGTGTGCCATCCGGCTCCACCATTGTCCGCGAGGAAGGTGTGAGTTTTCCTCGCCCCTACCGGGGTTATCCGGGGCATTATGGTCCCTTGAGCGACTGGTTGCACTCTAGGGGCAGACTCCTGGGGCATTAAAGGGGGATGCAGCGAGGCATCAGGGGATCTGATTAAGTGGAGGACAGAGTTAGTAAGGCGGATAAACAGAATGATAAAAAAAAAGTATGGCAGCTTAGATTCAATGCAAAGAAGTGCAAAGTAATGCAACTGGGAAACAAAAACCCAGCGAAAGAGTACACAATTTGGGGAAGGGGGGATACTAACAACAACAAAAATGAGAAGGGACCTAGGGGTAGTCATATCAGAAGACCTAATGGTAAGTAAGCAATGTGAGAAGGCAGTAAGGAGGGTTGGGGGGATACTGAGATATATAAGAAGAGGCATCTCCAGTAGAAAACAGGAAGTTGTTATCCCTTTGTACAGACAGTTAGTGAAACCCCATCTGAAGTACTGCGTGCAGTTCTGGAGACCCCATCTCCGCAAGGACATAGACAGGATGGAGGCAGTCCAGAGGAGAGCAACTAAAATGGTGCAGGGTCTGCACCAGAAGCCATACGAAGAGAGACTAAAGGAGCTTAATATGTATACCCTCGAGGAAAGGAGGGAGAGGAGGACATGATAGAAACCTTCAAGTACCTCAAGGGAATCAACAAAGTCCAGGAGGGTAGTATCTTCAGAAAAAGAGATGTAAGAACAAGGGGCAGAATTCTGGGGGGGACAGCTCAAGGGCAATGAGGAAGTATTTTTCATGGAGAGGGTGGTGATGATGGAATGGCCTTCCTGAGGAAGTAGTGGGGTCAAAAACAGTGGGGGAATTCAAGAATGCATGGGATAGACATACTGTAAGGCAATTCTGGTGGGGGTAGGAAGAAGTAGGCTATTGGTTAACTAGGATCTGCAGCTTATCCAATAGGTAGGGAAATGGGCAGACTGGGTGGGCCAAGCGGACCTTATCTGCTGTCAAATTCTATGTTTCTATGTAACATACAGAGCAAATGTAATCAATGCCATCCGAACTGTTCGGAGCTCCAGCAGGCTGATGTGGCATCTGGACTCCTCGGGGGTCCAGAGACCATGGACTCTGCGTTGCCCCAGATGGGCACCCCAGCCCATGAGAGAGGCGTAGATCATCAGGATGACCATCGGCTTGGGGCGGACAAACGCAATCCCTTCCTGCAGATGCTCAGGGTCTAGCTACCACTGGAGGGCATCCCACATCTTCTGGGTCACAGTGACCAGTTGGTTGAAGTGACCTTTGCGCTGAGACCACTAGCTGGCCAGCTCCCAATGCAGGGAGCACATATGCCAATGGGCCCATTGGAACATGCTGGTGCAGGCCGCCATGTAACCCAGAAGGCAGAGGAAGTCTCAGGCAGGGCGCAAGTGCCCAACCAGAAATGACCAGGCAAAGGAGGAAAGAACCTCTGCCCTGTCTACCAGGAGCCGGGTTCTGGGTCGGCAAGAGTTGAGCTCTGTCCCAATGAAGATGATCACCTGCAAGAGCACGAATTCTGACTTGGCCTCGTTGACCAGGAGGCCAAGTGTGATGCAGGTCTGGAGGGCCAAATCCCTGGACTGCTCCACCTCCTGCCTGGAGGGACCTGCAATCAGTTAATTGCCCAGGTAGGGGTATACCCAGACCCCTTGGTGCCTCAGGTAAGCTGCCACCACTGCTATGCACTTGGTGAGGACTCTGCGGGCCGAGGAGAGGCTGAATGGCATAGCCTGGAACTCGTAGAGAGTTCTCTTGGCTCAGAAGCCTAGGAACCTTTGGTGGGATGGACGGATCGGGATGTGAAAGAACGCATCCTGGAGATCCAGAGAGCAAAACCACAAGTCTTGCTCCAGAGCTGGTATGATCTGGGACAGAGTTACCATCCTGAAGGTGCGGGACCTGAGGAATTTCTTCAGGTCATGCAGATCTAGAATGCGGCACCAGCCCCCCATCCGCTTTGGCACCAGGAAGTACCTGGAGACAAACCCACGGTGTTCCGGAGGATCCGCTACCCTGACCACAACCTCCTTGCAGAGGAACTGGGCTATGTCATCTCGAAGAGCTGACCGAGTGTCTGCAGATACCAAGTCCTCCCATGGGGTGTGGGCTCGCATTGGAGGGTACTACTCGAATTCCAGAGGCAGACCCTATCCGACCACTTCCAGAACCACCTGTCCGTGGTGACAGTGGACCAGATGGAAAGAAAGTGGCAGAGCTGACCCCCCATAGGAGGACCCAGTAGAGGCGTGACAGGCATGAGGGTGGCACCCCCCCATCTTGTCACTGAGCAGGCTTGGAGGAGGAGGACCTGGCTGAGGAGCCACCAGGTCCCTTCCCTCCAGGCTTATAGACCACCGAGGCCATGGACTTGGGCCTAGGTCACCAGGACCGAGCCTGCCGGCCAGATTGATGCTGGGCTGGTTTTGCTGCAGGAGTGGAGGACTGAAAGAGCTTCCGCTTCTGCTGCTTAGAGCCCCTGAGATCCATCTGGGCAGATGTAATGGAGTCCAAGGTGGCACTGGACTCCTCAATACGCTGGAGGTATTGATGATTTTGTTGGGCTTTACACAGGTAGTTACCACTGCAACCCACTGTCAGGGTCACTCCTTGGACCTGGTGTTTCTCCTTGGGATAGAGGTTGATGACTTGGTGGTGGAACCAGTCAGATGGCCCAACCATCACTCTATCAGGTTCAGTTTCGTGACTCCCCCTGTGAGACCACCCCTTTTGGAAATGGTCCGGTACTGCCCTTTGAGGGATGTCACCCCAGAGGGTCTGCTGGCAGTGCTGGACTTAAAGAGTTGGCCACTGGAATGCTTGGATCCAGGAGATCTAGTGACGTGCTATAATAGGGCAATACTGGAGGCTCTGGATTCCATAGCGCCTGTCCAAGTTCGCCCTTCCCTCTTCGTTCTCAGTCCCCTTGGTTTGATGGCACTTTGAGGGAGCTGAGGAGAGTGGGGCGAAGGTTGGAACATCGTTGGCGGAGATCCTGCCAGGAGGAGGAGGACAGACTTAGGTTGATCGCCCATTATTTGGACTATCAATCAGAAATCTCCCGTAAAAAGGCAGAGTTCCTGTCCAGGAAGATTACTGCAGCAAGAAATCGACCTGCTCAGCTCTTTCAGACCGTGGACAGAATGTGCAATCCAGTCTGTCTTCGGGGCTGGAGAGCCTTTTCACAGGATAAGTGTGAGGAGTTTGCTCGATTTTTTGCAGATAAGGTGTTCTCCATCAGGTCGGAAATCTGTGCAACTTGTTCAAATGAGTATGGCGGAGGTCGATGCAAGGGCACAGACACCCGGTCTGTCTGGATAGTTTTTGACCGGCCAGCGATCATGGATATCATGAAGCTTGTTTGGGGCTTGCGACTGACTTACTGTAGTTTGGATCCTGGTCCAACACACCTCCTGGTGGGGTGTATAGATGTCATCGGACCGATCCTCGCGGACATAGTCTGGTGTTCGCTGGATCAATGGGTGTTCCCTGATCCATTAAAGGAGGCAGTGGTGACTCCCCTTTTAAAGAAATTGTCCAGTCAGCTGTTGTCAAGTCCTCATGTTTCCATCTGAGGAACATCACCCAGATAAAGCACCTTGTCTCGCCTGATGACCTTTCCGTGTTGGTTCACGCATTTGTGTCCTCCCGTCTTGACTACTGCAATGCTCTATACCTAGGGTTACTGTGGGTGGATCTCCATCACCTGCAGTTGGTGCAGAATGCAGTGGCCAGGTTGTTGACAGGGCAGTCAAGATCTTGCCATGTTACACCTGTGCTGCGCAAACTGCATTGGCTGCCGGTGCGATGGAGGCTCATCTTCAAGGTCACGTTGCTGACCTATAAGACCCTACATGGACAGGGACCAGGTTACTTGCAAGACCTCCTGCGACCTTCCTGCCCGCCCTCTCCGCTCCGCCGATGAGGGATTGCTACAGGTTCCCAGGGTCCGTTTACAGATATCAGGTAAGAGGGCTTTTGCTTTTGTGGCCCCAACCCTGTGGAACTCTCTACCTCATCGGATTAGAGCTTGCCTGTTGACTGAGACGTTTAAATTCTCCCTGAAAACTTATTTATTCAGTCTAGCATTTGGGGAGGATACTTAGTCAAAGTATCATATGTATGCTGTCTTTTAATAATCTGTGTTTTAATTGTTTGTTGGTTTATTTTAAGTTGAAACATGCTTTGATTTAAGAAAAGCGTGCTAGAAATAAAGCATGATTTGATTTGATTTAGAGGTGACCCTCCACAGGGAGCCCAAACAGGTCAGTGCCTAAGAACAGACCATCTGCCAGCTTGTGCGGAGTGTCTGCCGTGAAGGTCGAGATTCGCAGCCAAGCCCTGCAGCGCATGGCAGCTCACGGTAGCCACGAGCAGACACAGTCCACTATCCAGGAGCCATTTGAAGTAGCTGCTTAGCCACAGCCTGACCCTGGTCTCGGACCTGCCTGACCGTGGTCTGGAGGTCTCGCTGGGAGATGAGGAATCACCTCATCCAAGGAGCCCAAAAGAGCATGGGAGAAGTGTGCCATCATGACGGCTGAGCTGGCCTGGCAGAGGCCGAGCAAGGAAGCAGCATAGACCTTTTTAGCCGCATGGTCCAATTTCTTGGATTCCTGACTTGTTACAAAGAAACATAGACTTTGACGGCAATAAGGACCACTTGGCCCACCCAGTCTGCCCATTTCCCTTCCTATTGGATAAGCTGCAGATTCTAGTTAACCAACAGCCTACTTCCTGCAACCCCCCACTACAATTGCCTTATGTCTGTCCCATGCATGTTTGAATTCCCCCAATGTTTTAGACCCAACAACCTCCCCAGGAAGGCGGTTCCATGCATCCACCACTCTCTCCGTGAAAAAAAATTTTCCTCACACTACCGCTGAGCCGTCCCCCCTCTATCTTTAAATTGTGCCCCCTTGTTCTTACACATCTCTTTTTCTGAAAGATGCTACCTTGCTGGACTTCGCTGATTCCCTTGAGGTACTGGAAAGTTTCTATCATGTCCTCCCGTCCCTCCTTTCATCAAGGGTATATATATTAAGCTCTCTCAGTCTCTCTCTTCATATGGCTTCTGATGCAGACCTTGCACCATTTTAGTTGCCCTCCTCTGGACTGCTTCCATCCTGTCTATGTCCTTGCGTAGATGGGGTCTCCAAAACTGCACACAGTATTCCAGATGGGGTCTCACCAACTGTCTGTACAGAGGGATAACCACCTCCCTTTTTCTACTTGTGATGCCCCTTCCTATGCATCCCAGTATCCCCCTGGCTCTCCTTACTGACTTCTCACATTGCTTACCCACCTTTAAGTCATTTAATATGACTACCCCAGAGTCCCTTTCCATTTTGTTGTTGTTAATCACGTCCTGCTATTGTGTACTCTTCTCCTGGGTTTTTGTTTCCCAGGTGCATTACTTTGCACTTTTTGCATTGAATCTAAGTTGCCATATGTCTGACCATTCCTCCAACCTTGACAAGTCCCTTCTCACCCTTTCCACCCCCCTTGTGTATCAACTCTGTTACAGATCTTTGTGTCATCTGCAAAGAGGCATACCTTTCCTTCCAGACCCTCTGCAATGTCACCTATAAAGATGTTAAAGAGGACTGGACCCAGTACTGAGCCCTGAGGTACTCCACTAGTAACCCCGCTTTCTTCGGAATGTGTTCCATTCACTATTACCTTCTGTGTCCTGTTGTGCAGCCAGTTTTCTACCCAGGCTACCATCCTGGTACCCACTTCCAGGCTGGCTAACTTGATTATTAGTTTTTTGTGCGGGACTGTGTCAAATGCCTTGCTAAAGTCTATGTAGGCCATATCCACAGCCCCTCCCTGGTCTATTACTTTGGTCACCCAGTCAAAGAAATCAATTAAATTCGTCTGACATGACCTTTCCTGCTGTAAATCCATGCTGCTTTGGGTCCTGTGCCCCGCTAGCCTCTAGGTACTCAAGTCTTTCTTTCAGAAGTGATTCCATCATTTTCCCTACCACTGAGGTCAAACTTACAGGTCTGTAGTTTCCTGCTTCTGCCTTGCTCCCACTTTTGTGACGGGGAAACACATCTGCCCTCCTCCAGTCCTCAGGTACCCACCCCATCCTCCCATGATTTATTAAAAGTGTGGTCAGTGGTGTCACTAGGTCCTCCTTTAGTTCTTTTAGGATTCTGGGGTGAATCCTCGTCAGGCCCCATTGCTTTGTCCACCTTGAGTTTTAGGAGTTCTTTCAGGACTCTTTCTTCTGTAAATGGACTGGTGTCAACCCCCCTACCCAGAGTGCTTCTATTGTCCGGTTTAGGTAACTCGTCCTCATCTTCTTTTGTGAATACTGAGCAAAAGTATTCATTCAGTATCTCTGCCTTTTCACTGTCTCCCTCTGCCCACCTCCCCTCTCCTTTATTAATCTTCACTATTCCTCCCTTAACCTTTCTATGCTCCCAAATGTACCTATAAAAGGTTTTATCCCCCTTCCTAACTGAGTTGGCTATTTTTTCCTCAGTTTGGGCCTTTGCTGTTCTGACTGCCTTCCCACTTCTTTCTGCTTTAATTGATACAGTTCCCTGTCGCTCCTTCTGTGATTCCTTATACTTTCTGAATGCAGCCTTTTTCTCCTTAACCTTCCCTGCCACCTCTTTTGAGAACCATAGTGGTTTTTTACTCCGCTTTGTTTTCTTTATTTGTCCCACACAAAGGCTTGTTGTCTCTATGATAGCAGTTTTGATTTTTCTCCATTTTTCTTCCACCCCTCCTTTTTGGCCATTTGGTAGTGCATTCCTCAGGTATTCACCCATTTTGTCTTAGTCCACAACCACAGGTGACTGTTAGAAACAATCAAATACACCACTGCTCCACCACCCCCTGGTGAGTACTGCCCTTTATAGCAATTCAACTAACCTCCAGTAACTTATTTAAAAATAGCTTAACTATCACAAAATCCTATGCACCTGTAAATTATTTAAAAATAGTTTCTGTCCCAAAATCCTAGTAGTCAATCCAGTTACCCCCAAGGGACAACCAAAATACAGTATTGAAACCCTTGTGAAGTTATTTCCAAGATAAGCAGAGTTTGCAAGCTCCTTATTCACTCCTCAGCCACCTGTAATTTATTTAAAAATAGTTTAACTGTCAGAAAATCCTTGTAGACAATCTAGCTACCTCCAAGGGTCTACCCAAATGCATTCTCCAAATCCTTCTGAAGTTACTCACAAGATAAACAGAGTTTGCAAGCCCCTTCTTGGTTAAACACTAAATAAATATGTAAATAAAAAGCAATTACCAAGGGTAGTTAGTTTCATCTCCCACAGAATTGAACAAAAGTGCATGTTGTTGGAGATATCAAGTGCAATATAGAATTTCCCACACAGCTCACAGCTGAATAAAGAAGTAGTGTCCCTCCAGGTCAAGAAGATGTGCTTTGTGTCTCTAAATATTGCAGCCACCAGTAGCTTATAGTAATCTGATCAAGTCTGGAAGTCTCCACCCAGGACAATTGGTTGACAATGGTTATGATGCAGCCTTTCCTGATCCAGTACAACGGGGATGAAACTGGAGCCCATCCCATTTTATTGATGTCCCTAGTATTGCCAGAGTGCTGAAACATGGAGTTGGCCACCTACCCGTCGGCCAAGGGGTGCTCTGTGAACCCACAAGAGGGTACCAGTGGGCACCACATACTTGAGGGCCATCCGGGCCGAGGGCGCAGGGCAGGATGTAGGGCGCTGCCAAACCCCAGGGCTGGGCCAACAATGGCCTCGGCCACTGGGAAAGCCTATGTCAGAGAGTCCCCTTTGTCCAGGATTTCTGTGAGGGGGATAGTAAGCCTGCTTCTGGATGGGCTCCAGTTTCATCCCCGTGGACTTGGAGATGAGGCGGAAGATGCCCATGAAGGAAGTGGGCCTTTCCTCCATCAAGAGATCCCCCATGGACTCCATGTTAAGTGGACAGGAATGTAGTGAGGAATCCTTGGACTTGGGAGTCCGCATAAAGCGTCCGACCAACTGAGTCTCTTTCAACCTGCTAGGGGAGGTCAGGTGTGAGAGTGACCGACAGCCGATGAGGAAGCCCCTTAACTTCAGCCAAACCGAGACAGCCTGGAATGGATCCACTGGGGGAGAAATGGTCTCGACTGGCCCCACTGGGGGCGACTGTGTCGGCCTGTCAGGCAACAGACCAGCCAACACAAACTGTTGCCACGTGAGGTCTTAGTAGCGTCAAAGTAACTTATGCCAAAGCCTCTTCTCACCCAAGTAGGACGAAGACGAACAGCTGCGGCGCCGTTTCCTGTGTCATCAAGAGTGGGATCGCCGATGATGGCGGGATCTGTTCGACCCACTGGATGATGAAGACCTCAACCGCCGGGGGATCTTGGAGGGAGCTGGGGAGAGCCGTGGTTCCTCCTGGTTTGGGTTGATGACTGGAGGGTTTAGCTCAGTGAACTGAGCCACCCCTTCAGTGGGCACCGGCAGGACTGGAGTCCTGAGCAGAGAGTTGGCCTCTTCTGATGACAACCGGTCAACAAGGCCGAGAAAAATCTCAGCTGCGTTGTCAGCCGGCATCTTGACCAACTGGCCCGACTGGGCTTCTGTGACGCCAGTGGCCAAGGCCACAGTTTCAACAGAAATCAAAACCTGAGAGTCCTGAGACCGAGAACACTCCCGGTCCCAGGAACATCAACAGAGAGTCTTCTCTTTTTCTTTCTTTGATAACTCCTTGCGAGAGCAGGAGCTGTGTGATCCAGAAGGGCCTTGCCCTTTAGTCGGAAGGGACTGGTACAGCTCATTTATTTATTGAATTTTGTTGACTGGGTAGGCCCACTGAGACTAGAAGTCACCTTTTCAGAGGCAACCCGGGGGTGGGGATACAGATGCCAACCAGCTGAAACTGAACCAGATTAAGCTGTTGGTGGTATTTCTAGTGAATGGAGGAAATCTAGCCAGGACACCAGGGAAACTTCCCCTACTCTTTTCGAGAAGTACCATGAGATCTTTAACGTCCACCTGAACAACCACCAGAACAGGCAGATGGTACCTCAGTTTAACATCTCACCCGAAAGATGGCACCTCAGGAGTGCAGCACCCCCTTCATGCTGCACTACAGCATCAGTATTGGGATATTAACCCAAGTGCCTGGTGTGGGGATAGAACCCACAGCCATCTGATCTCCCAGCCTCAGAGGCGTGTATGCCACCTGCTGAGCCACTGACACTGACATGAAAGAGCCCGAATAACTGGAGCCCAATTTGAGTGGAACAAAGTCAGAAGCTGAGGAAAACTGCGCAGTGGCCCAAGCCGCCTCCTCCTCGAAGGCTGTAAGTTGTTCCAACTGCTCGGTGGACCCTGCAGCCGCAGAGACCACCCAACGGGCCTCCTTGGATTTGACTGGTGGATATCGTTTTTCCAGGCGGCCCAATTTCAGGCAAGTGAAGCAGTCCTCGAGAACCATCGCGTGAAATGAACAGCAAATGTCGCAGGCCAGGGTATCATGATCGTGGCCCAGGCAGTAGATGCACATGGCATGGCGGTCAGTATGCAACATCTTCAGCCCACAGGGGCACTGGCGAAATCCAGGTGAAGACTTTTCGTCCATAGCAGTCGCGATCGATGATCAAATTGAAGAAGAAACTCGAGAGAGTTTGAAGTTTTTGGAAGTAAATCCAAAGATTTTAGCACTAGGGCCTACTCAACAAGGGAGCGTTAAGGAGGGAACCTGCTTCTTCCAGCGGAAAGGAAGATTTGGCGTCAAGGGGGGAGCCAAGGGAGATACCACCTGGGTGGAAGGAGCCAGCTTGAAGACTTTCTGGCAACTCTTAAAGGAACATAGAACATATCCACATCCCTAGAAAAAATATTCCTTTGGCAAGGGCAAGTTGAGCAGCTACTGTAAGGGACCCATGAGCCCTGTAAGCAAGGCCAAGTCTGATGTTTTTGAGGGTCAAATGCGACTCCTAGGTATCTGAAGGAGCCTGTTATGCCAACAGGGACCCCTTCAAGGCTCAAGACATTTAATAGAAACACAGAAACGTAATGACAGAAAAGGACCGCCTGGCCCACCTAGTCTGCCCAAGGTGTCTAGCTGATGGCTATGGCTTTTCCAGCGCCCTTCCCCCTGCCCCCCCATAACAGACCCATGTGGCTATCCTATGCTTTCTTAAAGCCCCCAACGGTGGCTTCCCTTACCACCACCTCTGGGAGCATATTCCATTTCTCCATCACCCTTTCTGTGAAAAAGTTCTTTCTGATGCTTCCTCAGAACCTGCTCCCTCTACCTGTAATGCATGACCCCTGGTCCTCTTCTACCCTCATAAGTTAAAAAGCATCGCTACCGGCTCTTTGTTGATGCCCTTAACATACTTAAAGGTCTCCATCATAACCCCCCATCCCTCCTCTGCTCAAGGGAGTACATGCCCAGGTCACTCAATCTCTCTTCATATTGCAAGTGACTAAACCCTATCACCATCTTGGTTGCTCTCCTCTGGACATGCTCCAGCCTGTCCACGTCCCTTCTTAGGAACGGCCTCCAGAACTAAACCCCATATTCCAAGTGTGGTCTAACCAGCTGCTTGTATAGTGGGATGATGACCTCCCTCCTCCTGCTAGTGAATCCCCTCTCGATGCAGCCCAACATCCTACCAGCCTTGTCCGCCGCCCTCTCACACTGTTTAGTTGGCTTGAGGCCCCCTGAAATGATAACTCCCAGGTCCCTCTCCTCCTCAGTTACTTCTAGGCCTGACCCCCAGACAGTAAGTCTCTCTCCGTTTTTCCTCCCTAATGCATGATTTTGCACTTTTATGTTAAAGGCCAGTTTCCATTCCCTAGACCCAACCTCTAGCATCCTCAAGTCCCTGTGCATATTCTCTTCGTCCTCTTGGCTATCCACCCTATTACAGACCTTTACATTATTCGCGAAGCGACACACCCTTCCCCTCAGTCCCTCTGTTATATCTGCCATGAATATGTTAAAGAGCAGTGGTCCCAGCACTGACCCCTGGGGAACACCGCTGATGACCATTCCCTCTCCTGAGGTGACCCCATTTACCATTACCCTCTGGCTTCTACCCTGTAGCCAGTTCTGCATTCACCCCATCACCCCCCCCCCGGACCAGACCACCCAATTTATAAAGTAGCCCCCCATGTGGTACTGAATCAAACGCCTTCCGGAAATCAAGATATGCAATGTCCACCGAACCCCTCGATCCACCTCCCTAGTGACCCAGTCAAAGAACTCTATTAAGTTCGTTTGACAGGCCCGCCCCTTGGTGAAACCATGCTGATGCTTGTCCAGAATGACATTTTCTTCTGAGTAGTTCAGAATCCTGCCCTTTAGTAACTTCTCCATAATTTTATCTACTATGGAGGTTAAACTCTTACGCCTATAGTGGCTCGCCTCCTCCCTATCCCCCCCCCCCTCTGTGGAGGGACCATGTCTGCCCTCTTTCAATCTTCTGGGACCTCTCCTGTCTCCAGGAACCTGCTAAAGAGAGCTGCCAGAGAATCCCTAAGTTCCCTCAACACTCTAGGGTGCACCCCATCTGGCCCCATGGCCTTATCCGCCCTCAACTGCTCTAGCTCTCTCAAGACTGCACTCTCCTCAAACAGGCTCATATCAACCACAATCCCTGCCCCCATCCTCATTACTGATGTCCCTAAACTCCTTCCCCCCCAACCAGGAATACTGAGCAAAAATAGTCATTTAATAACTGCTCCTTCTCTCTCTATCCTCCTCCAGCAAAGCCCCCTCATTGTTTTTACGTCTGGTTATTCCCCATCCAGTTTTCCTCCTCTCACTACCTAAACATAGAAACATAGAATTTGACGGCAGATAAGGACCGCTTGGCCCACCTAGTCTGCCCATTTTCCTACCTAACAGATAAGCTGCAGATCCTAGTTAACCAACAGCTTACTTCCTCCTACCCCACCACTAGGACTGCCTTATGCCTGTCCCATGCATTCTTGAAGTCCCCCACTGTTCTTGACTCCACGACCTCCTCAGGGAGGCTGTTCCATGCATCCACAACCCTCTCAGTGAAAAAAATACTTCCTCACATTACCTCTGAGCCGTCCCCCTTCTATCTTCAAATTGTGCCCCCTTGTTCTCGCACATCTCTTTTTCTGGAAGATGCTACCCTCTTGGACTTTATTAATTCTCTGAGGTACTTGAAAGTTTCTATCATGTCCCTCTCTCCTTCTTTCCTCAAGGTATACATATTAAGCTCCTTTAGTCTTTCTTACCGATGTCTTCTGGTGCAGACCCTGCACCATTTTGGTTGCCTCCTCTGGACAGCCTCCACTCTGTCTATGTCTTTATGGAGATGGGGTCTCCAGAACTGCACACAGTACTCCAGATGGGGTCTCACCAACTGTCTGTACAGAGGGATAACAACTTCCTGTTTTCTACTATTGATGCCTCTTCCTATGCATCCCAGTATCCCCGGCCTTCCTTACTGCCTCTCACATTACTTGCCCGCCTTTTAGGTCATCTGATATACTTACCCCAGGTCCCTTTCTATTTTTACTGTTGTCAGTATCTCACCCCCCATTGTGTATGCTTCCCCTGGGTTTTTGTTTCCCATGTGCATTACCTTGCACTTCTTTGCATTGAATCTGAGCTGCCATACATTTGACCATTCCTCCAACCTTGCCAAGTCCCTTCTCATCCTTTCCACTCCATCTTGTGCATCAACCCTGTTGCAGATCTTTGTGTCATCTGCAAAGAGACATACTTTTCCTTCCAGTTCCTCTGCAATGTCACTTATAAAGACATTAAAAAGGACTGGTCCCAGTACTGAACCCTGCGGTACCCCGCTAGTAACCCTCCTTTCTTCACTGTGTACTCCATTTACTACTACCCTTTGTGTCCTGTTGTCTAGCCAATTTTTTATCCAGGCTACCTCCTTGGGATCCACTCCAAGGCTGGCTATCTTGTGAATTAATCTTTTGTGTGGGACTGTATCAAATGCCTTGCTAAAATCTAGGTAGACCATGTCCACAGCCCCTCCCTGGTCTACTGCTTTGATCACCCAGTCAAAGAAATCTATTAGATTCGTCTGACACGACCTTCCCATCATGAATCCATGCTGCCTTGGGTCCTGTGCCCCACTGGCCTCTACGTACTCAACAATTCTTTCCTTCAGAAGTGATTCCATCATTTTCCCTACCACTGAGGTCAAACTAACTGGTCTGTAGTTTCCTGCCTCTGTCCTGCTCCCACTTTTGTGAAGAGGAATCACATCTGCCCTCCTCCAGTCCTCGGGTACCACCCCATCCTCCCATGATTTGTTAAAGAGAGTATCAGCGGTGTTACTAGTTCTACCCTTAGTTCTTTTAGAATTCTTGGGTGAATCCCATCAGGCCCCATTGCTTTGTCCACCTTCAATTTTATTAGTTCTTTCAGAACCCTTTCTTCTGTAAATGGACTGGTATCGACCCCTGTCTTCAGAGTGTTTCTCTTGTTTGGTTTAGGTAACCCCTCCTCTTCCTCTGTGAATACTGAGCAGAAATATCTGTTCAGTATCCCAGCTTTTCACTGTCAACCTCTACCCATTTCCTCCCTTTATTAAGCTTCAGTATCCCTCCTTTGGTCTTTTTTTCCTCTAATGTACCTATAAGAGTCTTATCCCCTTCTTAACAGAATTGGCTATCCTTTCCTCGGTTTGGGCCTTTGCTATTCTGACTGCCTTCCCAGCCTCTTTCTGCTTTAACTGATAAAGTTCTCTGTCCTGCTCCTTCTGTATTTCCTTATATTTCCTGAATGCTGTCCTTTTCTCCTTAACCTTCCCTGCCACCTCTTTTGAGAACCATGTCGTTTTTTTCCTTCGTTGTGTTTTATTGATTTGCTTTACACAAAGGCTTGTTGCCTCTGTGATGGCTGTTTTGATCACTCCCCATTGTTCCTCCATCCCTCCTTCTTGCCTGTTTGCTAGTGCTTTTCTGAGGCACTCTCTCATTTTCCCAAAGTCAGCCCTGCTAAAGTCCAGTACTTTTGCTTTTGTATGGCTTGACTGTATGACTGTGTTTATCGTGAACCACACTGTTTGGTGGTCGCTTGTTCCCAGATGGCTACCCACTTCTAAATCTGAGATTCTTTCTCCATCCCCATTTGAGAGTACCAGGTGTAAGATTACTCCCTCCCGAGTGGGTTCCAATACTAGCTGTCTGAGGCATGTCCCCTGTAGGGCATCAAGAATGACCCTGCTCTTGGATGTGCCTGCAGCAAAGGTGCTCCAGTTAACATCTGGCATATTCAGGTCCCCATCAACAATATCTCCCTTTTTCTGCCATTCTAAGAAAGCCTTCTATCATTTCCTTTCCATTCCTCCCCTGAGATGGGGTCTGTATACAACCCCATGCGGATTGTGGTGCCATTTCCTGTCTCCAGGGTGACCCAAAGTGCCTCATCTGCTCCCTGTTTACTCTTTAGTTCTGTTGCTTTGATCCCTTCCTTTACATAGAGAGCTACCTCCTCCTCCTCTTTTTACCTCCCTGTCCCTCCTGTAGATTGTGTATCCTGGTATGTTGACAACCCAGTCATGGTTCTCTGTGTACCATGTTTCTGTGACTGCCACAATATCCAGGCAACCCTCTTCCATCAAGGCCACTAGTTCAGGGAGCTTGTTACACAGACTACAAGCATTGGTACTCATCACCCTCCACTTTTTGATAGCCTTACCCCTTTTAGCCCCATTTCTGTCTTTACTGCCTTTGCCTTTTTGTACATTTAAATCTGTTCTGCTCCCTAATAACTTCTGTACCTTGGTGTTTACCTCACTAATCACCATGTTTTGTGAGGAGCTTCGGATTTCCCTGCTGCTTTTCAGTGCCTCCCCCCTTGGCTAGTTTAAATGCTTGCCAATGAAGCATTTCAATCTCTCACCTAGGATCCTGGTTCCCCCCTGGACAGATGCAGACCATCACACCAGTATAGGTCTGCATCCCTCCAGGTGGCTCCCCAGTCCCCAGTGAAGCCAAAACCCTGAGCTCCACACCAGTTTTTCAACCACTCATTGAATTCCCTGGTGAGAAGTGCCCTAGCATCTCCCTTGCCACAGACAGGCAGCACCTCCGAGAAGGTTATTGTATGTGCTACTTGTATAAGGCCCCTTCCCAACTCTTCAAACTCCTCTTGCACTGCTCTGATCCCATTCCTAGCTAGGTCATTTGTCCCTAGGTGGACAATGACATCCAGCTCCCTCCTCTGCAGCTCCTCCCCGATCCTGGAGTGTCTGCCTCTGTCCCCTCCAAGCCGTGGGCGCCAGGAAGGCACCTTACCTCCCTCTCCTCTTCCTCCCCCATTTCTACCCCCAATGATTGAGTCCCCCACCAGGAGTTGTTTCCTTCCCCTGTGGGGTCCCATGCCACCCTCCTGTGGGTCTCCTTTGTGAAGGTTCCCAGCATCCTCCTTGGTCTCCACTGCAGGTGCCTCCATAGAGGAACCACTATCCACCAGAAGAGCGAATGAATTGTGGAGACTTACAGCTGGAGGGATGCAACTCTGTTTCACCACCCTCTCCCTCCTTGAGCCCACCCTGGTCCAGCCTCTCCTCTTTCTTGGCAACCTTTGAGGTAGTGGCATTGGCCCTGGTGGTCCCTAGGTGGGGGAGGAGGTTTCACGAATCCTAGCCAGGTCAGCCTAGAGACGGGCAACCTCCTCTCTCAGACCAGAGAGGTGCCTGCAAATAGGGCAGCATCGCAGCCTCCAGAATGTCTCCCGGAACATTGCCGCCCCACAGCCATTGCACTGCACCACTCCTATCATGTCTGATTTTGTGTGCTCTCTACTGTTTCTCTGGATGCTTATTCTCTCCTCTCCTTACAACTCTCACCCTTCCTGTTCTGGGACAGCAACTTCCTATCTTCTTCAGTAGCCTCCTTCTTCCTTGCTCAATATCAGACCACCACCAGCTGGGGAAGAGTGAGCTACTTTTTTCCTTTAGGGTTGACAAAACCAATGTTTCTCTATGATCCTTTCTTTCCTACTGCCAAACAGGAAGTTCCTGTTGACAGTCAAATCCAGTGGCTATAAAAGTAGAACTGGCTTTGGGTGGGTGGGATGGAGGACAATTAATAACAAAAAAGGCTAGCAACAGGAAGTTGTAATTTGACTCACCTGCTTTTATAGTGTCTAAACCACACCCCCAGGTAAGCTCTCTTTCCTCCTACTGGTTTAGCAAAGTCAGCTGATTAGTACCCTTCCCTGCACAGAACACACACTGACTTTCTTTCTTTTTTTTTTTTAACTCTAAATAAGACCCCTTCTACTTCTAATAAGTTATCTGTCTACTTTATCTTAACAGACAATGACTCCTGCTGAGAAATAAGTTTTAAATTAATAAGAAAATGTAGCTTCTTTTAGTTAGCTGCTTTCTGCTCTACAAGCAAGGCTGGCAACAGTAAAAAAAGTTTTGTCACCAGTCTTGACTGATTTGGCAATTTCTTCTTCTACCCTCGCCTTCGCACCTCTCTGCTCGCCTCCTTTTGCCTCCTCTGGTATGTTTCCCAGTCCTTACCGTTTTGCATTGTCTTGAACCTCCTAAACGCCCTCCTCTTCTCCCTAACCCTATCCACCACCTCCCTGCTGCACCAAAGAGGCTTGCTTTTCCTCCTGGTCTTATTAACCCTCCTGACAGAGTTCTGTCGCTTCAATTATGGCCCCTTTCAAGCAATCCCACATGTCCTCCACCCCCTTTCTGCTCCCCCCTTATTGCCTCCCGCACATACACCCCCATTTTGTGAAAAATCTACCCTTCTGAAATCTAGTACTTTTGCCTTAGATCGAATAATCTCAGCCGATGTCTGTAACGTGAACCATACAGTACTGTGGTCATTCGAACCAAGGTGTTCCCCCACTGTGACTTCTACCCTGTCGCCATTTGTCAGGAAAAAGTCCAGCAATGCCCCCTCCCTGGTGGGTTCCCTAACCAGCTGCCTGAGGAAGGATGCCTGCAGACAATCCACTATAGCTTTGCTTCTCCCTGATTTAGCCAATGAGGTTTCCCATCTCAAGTCAAGTAAATTTAGATCCCCCATCAATAGCACCTCGCCTTTATTAGGCATTTTCAATATCTCCTTCATCATAACCTCGTCTTCTGAGTCCAGTTGTGATGGTGGCCTGTAGATCACTCTGAAACGCACTACCTCCCCCTTTCCAATGGGCAAAGCTACCCAAATGGGCTCTGCACTTCCCGTCCTACTCTGTAATCCCACTGCCCTGATGCCCTCTCTTGCATACAGTGCTACCCCCCTCTACCCTCCCTGTTCCTTCTGAACAATGTTTACGTGGGTATTTCCATGTCCCATTCCTGGTCCCCACGACACCATGTTTCCGTTTTCCCCACCAGATCCAGGCTTGCCTTAGCCATGACTGCTGCCAAGTCTGGAACCTTACTGCCTAGACTCCTTGCATTTGCGAACAGTACTCTCCCCTCAACCAATCCAGTATTAATGGGGCAGGACACTGCTTAAGTTTTGCCAAACAGCATGAGTTGAGTTTTCTTTAGGTTTAGCCCAAGTTTATTTGTCAAGAGCCAGTGTTGCAGCTTATTGAAATCGGCTTGTAGATGGTGATTTATAGCACTGATATCGTCCGAGCTAGACAGGTGGATCATGTCGTCAGCATACAGGGTCGTGTTGCTCCAGGAGAGGACTGATGGGAAGTCATTAATGAAAAGTGAAAATAGAATAGGGCCTAAGATGGACCCCTGGGGAACACCTACCATGGATTTGATTAAAGTTTACCTCGGTCCCCTTATTTTTATTTAATATTTCTTCTCCAAACTTAGTGCTGAAGGAGATTGGGGGATGCCACTAATAGAACTGCTGAATCAGATTATTAAAAGAAGGTGTGGCCCTCAACCCCCAGGAACAGAAGTCAAGACTTCCATTAGTAAATATGCAGTCATGATTTAATGTAACTTCTTCAACAGAATGGTTCAGTTCAAACATATAAAGGTTTCTCATTTTCTCAAAACTTTTTTGCACAGTACCAGCCTCTTAATATTTTCTAGCTCTCTTTTAATTTTTCTCAAAAGGATTACATTTCAGGACTATACACCAGATATAATGGGTCTTCCAGGAGGTTTATTTATGTTTTTATGTATTTTAGAAAGACAATAAAACAATGGTACTTTAGGATGTTGACTTATCAGCTCTGGTTTGACCCATTCTTCTATCAACCCTCTGTCTGTTGCCTCTGTAATGATTGCCTGTATTTTATTCTTCAAAGTATTAAAGGGTATTTATCTTGCCTTTTCATATGTTAGTTCATCATTTAGCTGTCATAAGCATTCTGATTAATAATCATCATAATTTTGTACCACTATGGCTTCTCCTTTATCTGCTGGTTTTATTATGATTTGATATAAAAGCATATGGAATGAAGCTGACGATTTAAGTCAAGTAGGCTGTGTTGGTAAAACTGAGGAGACTCACTATATTGGTTAATAGCACAATGTTTGTTTTTTAGGGATTGAGTCAGACAGTTTTCTCTTTTGGATCCACTGAGCTGAAACCAAGCCAGGATTCTAGTGTTCATAGAGGTTTGCCCCCACCTAGAATATTTTAGCATACTATACTGTAATAATAATTTGCTTTTCCATTCAGAGACTAATAGAGACAGAACTAATAATATTTTGTTCTAATTAATTTCACATCCAGCATATCGAGCTACTCTGTGGTCTGATGAAGGGACATGTTGGTCCTGAAACGTAATCCTTTTGAGAAAAATTAAAAGAGAGTTAGAAAATATTAAAAGAGGCTGGTACTGTGCAAAAAAATTGAGAAAATGAAAAACCTTTATATGTTTGAACCGAAATAATTCTGTTGAAGAAGTGAATACAACATTAAATCATGAATGGATATTTACTAATGGAAGTCCGTCTTCTGTTCCTGGGGGTTGAGGGCCACACCTTCTTTTAATAATCTGGAACACCTACCGTAACAGGGACAGGTTCAGAGAGAGCTCTATTACACTTAACAAGCTGTAACCTACCAGTGAGATAGTTAGAGAACCTGTTTAGGGCTGGACCAGACACGCCGAGGGAGTAGACCTTTGCATAGAGCAGGGTGTGATCTGCTAGATCGAAGATCTTGGAGAGGTCCACAAAGATTGCCCCTGACAATCTGCCTTGGTCCAGGCAATCCTGATTTCAGATGTCACCTTAGCAAGGGCTGTGCCAGTGCTATGACCTTTGCAAATATGTGCTGCTCATGGGACAGTAAGGTATAGTCAGTCAAGAGATTTGTCAGCTGTGCCTCCACCACCTTCTCCAATATCTTGCCAACAGCAGACAGGATGGCAATAGAGCAGTAGTTTTCTATTCATTTCTGATCACCCTGCTTAAAAATACGCACCACCACAGCTACTTTCAAGACAGGTGGAACAACTCCAGTGGTGAGGGATAGATTAAGAATGTGGGAGATGGGTAGCGCAAGCAAATAGGCCCTAATCTTTAGGAGTTTAGGTTCAAGGTCATCATAACCAACGCTCTTATAAGCAGAAAGACCAGCGAGTAGTAAGCATCCCTCACTGTGACTGATTTTAGATAGAATCGGTAAACAACCTATGGAATAGTAAAGCAGTTGGGATATTGATAGATGCAGTTAGTGACCATGTGTTCATTTACTCCATATGAAGCAATAAAAGACTAAAAGGGATAGGCAGAATTGTAGAAAATAGGGCTTTAAACAACATAAACATATCAAATATAAAATGGATTTAAAAAGTGTTGATTTGAAAGAGCTGGAAAAAAACAGAAAATATAAATGTGGCATATTTCTTTTTAAAGAACCTAAATGACATAATAAACTTTAGGGCTCCCTTAAAAATGAAAAGAATAAAAGGCACATGCAACAAGTGGATAAGTAGTAAAGTAATTAAACTTTTAAGGGAAAGAGACTAGGCACACTATATGAATACAAATCAAGAAAGAGACTGGAACCACTTTAGAGAATTACAGAATAAGCGTAAAAGAGAAATTAAAAAGGCAAAGGTGGAATATTATAAAAATGAACAAATGTCGAATTTTCAAAACAAAATACAGTTCTGGGAAGGATTAAATAACTTAATAGCTCCCAAAAAGAAAGAGAATATAACTAGCCCTATTAAAGGGGACACAGCGATACATGAGAATGTCGAAATAGCTAACTTTTTAAATGAAACTTACACCAATTTGTCAAAATATCTGCATGCTCTCAAGGAATCAACTAAAGAAATCAAGGAGCAAGAAGGTACACCATGTGCAAGGTTTTATTTTAAACTAATTACAAAACAAGAAGTCTTAAGCACTTAAAAGTTGTTGATGAATCTAAAGATTCAAGTCCAGACTTGGTGGGGGGCAAACATTTTGAAACAGGCATCAGAGGAATTGGCATACCCCATACAAATAATATTTAATAAGTCTTTAATTAAGCAAACCATCCCAGACATAGGAAAAGTGCATATGTAATCCCTATATTCAAAGTGGGACAGACCAATAATCCAAGCAATTATAGACCAGTATCACTTATCACTGGTTGGCAAGGTTCCAGAGAGACTACTACACTCCCAGATCCTGGAATATCTGGAGAAATACTATAAACTAACACTGGCCCAACAAGGTTTCAGGAAGAGGTGCAGCACGGCAGCTGCCTTGGACAGGTTCATGAATGTTGTACAGGAAAATATGGATGTGGGCCTGTATACAGGAGTGGTATTCATGGACCTGACCAAGGCATCTGACCTCGTGGATCATTCCCTCCTGATAGCTAAGTTACTCAATATTGGTTTTGGAGACCCATTAATAAACTGGATTCGTAGCTGCTTGACAAACAGAAAACAACAGGTCAGGGTAAATGGAGTGATATCAGACACAAGTGATGTACAATGTGGAGTCCCTCAGGGCTCATACTGGGGCCCATGTTGTTCTCTTTGTTCACAAACAAGTTACCAACAATACGTGAAGAATCTAAAATGGTATTTTATGTTGATGATGCTGTGTTATATGTGGCTAAAAAGGATATTACGACATTAACTTCTACTCTGTTAGAAAACAAGACTCATTATGAACAAAAATAAAATAAAAGCGGACTTCCGGTGACATCATGGAGTGCCTAGCAGCATAGAAAGAAGGCTCTCCCAACCCGACTAACTCCTCCAACTTGAGTCAAATTCAAATCAAAATGCCTAGAATCTCAGGAGGAGTACACCAGGAGAAGAATGAAAGTAAACATCGGTCTGGAGGACGCTTGCAGGCAGCAGATGGCTACGGATTACCAGAAGAGACCACAAGTAGATCATCCTCCCCAGCAAGCTCCTGCATGGCGGAGTACGATATGGATGGTGAATCTGAACAACTTTCCAGCAGCCGATTTGAAACCTTGCTACGGGAAATCAGACAATCCAGACAGGAAAACAAAAAGACTTTCAAGCTATACAGCATCAGCTCTCTACCCTAGAAAACCAACTAGACCACATGGAGGAAAGAGTCTCCGCTTCGGAGGACAGCGCAGCCCAGCTCTCCCAAATAGTCCAATCTATTCTACTGCACACCGGAGAATTACAGCTGAAATGCTGGAACTTGGAGGGTCGGTCGTGGTGAGAAAATTTACATTTCTATGGCCTTCCTGAGGGCCAAGAAATCCTTCCTATGGCCCCATTTATAGAAAATTTGCTTAAGAATGCACTGGAGCTACCGGCCACCTACAAAAGAGCAAGCTCATTGTTCTCTGCAAGCTAAACCCACTGACCCAGCAGCCCGCCCCCAATCAATCATCTTCAAGTTCAGTTCGTACCGCACCAAGGAAGATCTACTGCATCGTGCCTGGGCTAAAAAAAAAAAAAAAAGATCATCTACCTCACAAACAGGCTATATTTAGACCATGATTATCCACAGGAGATCCAAAACCAACACCTGAGATATATACCAATACTGAAGGTACTGAGAGAAAAAACGATTAGATTTCACACCCCTTACCCAGTGAAACTCCGTGTGTTCTGGGAGGATGGAACCAAGATGTACTCTACGGCGAAGGAAGTCCTGCAAGCACTAAAAGATAAAGGCCTACCAACACCAGAGATCCGGAACCAGAGAGTAGGGGGTTGGGAACCGGAGTGGCAGACAGCAACTAACAGGAAGCAACCTGGCCAGAATTTGCTGACACCAGCAGAGGCATTTCAACAGCTCCAGCTTCTCACCAAAAAGAAAACATCTGCTAAAATTAAGCCAACCTGAAGGTATGTTCTGTGACTTGCAGTGTATTTTACTTCACGACACCCTCTCCCTGTCTTGAAGTGGCCTATGCATACAGCAATTGACTTTCATGATTTATGTATTTTTTTCGGATTTGGACACACACACAGACATGAGGGCAGCATGGAGAGGGGTCTGAAGGTGGAACACACTTCTTGCTCTTATTTGGTCGGAACAACCCTTCTCTGCAATGAAAAAACGTTTCTCGTCCTTCCAAGACAGAGATGCTGTTCCACCCCCCCGTTCTTCACGATCTGAACTTCTGAATTTATTTTTCACAATGTCCCTACAAATATTTCTACACTTATTGAACAACTCTGGGACTTAATGAGACTGGAGCAAGTTACATGCATGAATGTAATAAGGGAAAACAGCATACTGATGTTCTCCCCTCTACATTTTTTGCATTGGCCCATATACAATTTACTTTTTAAGATGGGTCAAGTGTATATCCTAACATTTACTCTATTTGCGAACGTTGTTTCAGTCTATGAATGTATCCAATCATTCTCTGCTTATGTTATAGATAACTTTTATTCTGGTTTTTCAATTGAGTATACAAGACAGTTGGGTGGAGGGTCCAGGGTGGAATCATACATCGTTCCTGCTCACTCCTGTGATTAGTCATACCCAATTGGGAGCTGATTATCTACCTGGCTCCAGAAGAGGTCTCTCAGAAATGGGAGTGTAAAATTCCCTCTTTACTCTTCCCCATGTAGGGAAGACAAAGAGGCCAGCCACTCGATCTGGCCTCCTACCTTGGAAGAAAATTTTGTTATTTCTCTTGTGGTTGCAGTTTGCCATGTTGGCACATGTTTTTCAACTCTTTCTTGGTATACAGTTTTCTTTAAACATGGATGTAAGACATGTTCAATACACTGGGCTGAAGGAGATATATAGACACACTGAGAGAGCCTTGTTTATAATTCACCACCCAGTCCAATCTTTACCCACATCGTTTAGTCTATAACCATGGCTCTCACGTATACAATATGTACATACCATGTACACGAGTTCTCTAACCCAGTTAAATGCAGCAAGATTCTTTCCTCTCTACGTCGCTCTGGTGGAGATATATTGTTACTACAAGAAACTCACCTCTCGATGGTAGAACATAACAAATTTGAACGCATGGGCTTTTCCCATATGATTGCCTCTTCCTACAAAGGGGGGCAAGGGAGGGGGACACGTGTTCTAATCCCACATAGGATTCCATTTGAAATTTTATTTATTTAGTCTTTGGTAACCGGGTAAGGCCCACTAGGCACAGGTGCCTGTTTTCAGGGGCGACCGGGGAGCACTGGGCAGTTAAGTGACTTGTTCAGAGTCGCACAGTATGCAAGTGAAGGTTGTGATAATCAAACTCAGGTTTGGTCTGCTGGATGTACCAAGCTCGTTCACACCTTGTTCCTCTAACCTCTAGGCTATACTGCCAGCCTATAAAACATTTAAAGGAGAAGTCCACCCAAAACTTGAAAAAAATATATGTTGTGCAAAGTGTTTTAATTTGTATTTGAAGTTCTAGTGTTTCCTTCCCTCTGACTGGTATTAAGAGTTTTTCCTAAATTAGCCTGCTAGCTTTAGGGTAGTTTTATGACCCCTGGGGATCTTCATCCCTGACAGCTTAACTGTATTTCTTGTTCCCACAGTGCATCTTATCTCATGTGACAGTGATGTAAGAGAGACCCAAAATTCAGCACACACATGCCAAACAAACTAAATATCTTGGAAGCTTTACAAGCCGCACAAAAATTACCAGCAGCAAAGTTTTTCAGGACAGTAAGACCTTTACGATGAGGGTGGTCACCAAGCTGAATTCTACAGATTTTAAAATATAGCCATCTCTACTGTTGTGAACTGATTGTAAAGCAATGCTTTCTGCTGGATTTATGGTCTCTGTTACATCACCATCACATGAAACAAGGTGCACTGTAGGACAAAGGAATACAATTAAGCTGTTTGATATGGAGATCTCCAGGGGTCGTAAAATTACCCTAAAGCTAGCAGGCTAATTTAGGAAAAACTCATAATACTAGTCAGAGGGAAGGAAACACTAGAACTTCATACAAATTAAAACGCTCTGCACAACATATATTTTTTCAAGTTTTGGGTGGACTTCTCCTTTAAGATGACAGCCAAATTAAAGACCAGATAGTTGACAAGGAGGGTAGGTTTGCTCTGGTTAAGGGTACCCTAAATGGCCAGACGATAACCTTGGCTTCTGTGTACTTTCCCCCATATACCGAACTAGCTTTCTACCATTCTTTTTTTTTTTTCCAGCTGGCACAATGGGCTGAGGGGCAGGTGGTGTGCCGGGGACTTAAATTTGACTCTCCCAGTGATTGGGGTACAGGACAATGCAATACAAGGAAAGGTAAAAAAAAAAAAACAGCCAGAGAATTAGCCAAATTGGTGAAGGAACCTGGGTACAAAGATATGTGAAGGTTCATAAATGGGATCTCCCAAAAACACACCTTCTATTCCTAGGCCCATTCCACATATTCCTATCTAAACTACCTATTAACCACAAGAGAGCACTTGGGGCTGTCTGTTAAGTCTTGGATAGGGGATTTTGTATTATTGGACCATGTACCTGTCTTTAAGCATTCAACTAAAAGATATATTAAAAAAAAAACATTTTGGAGGCTTAATTTGTCTCTACTAAAAGATAAAGAAATTATAGAACAAATTATTGATACAATGCAACAGGCCTGGCCTGATAATGACAACTCTGACACAAACGCAGCCATACTCTGGGACACTGTAAAGGCTATTGTCAGAGGGAAACTGATACAGATTTCTGCTCATAAGAAAAAACTTCAAGAGGCACACAGAGTCTCTCTCTTGCAGCAGATTAGCGACCTGGAGGACCAGCAAAGTATTAAGATGTGTAAAAAAACAGGCTATGGAATTAGCCAAGCTCAAAAAGGAAACGAATAACTTTTTGGATTACCATATTGAACAGAAATTGCATTTTCTTGGACAAAAAAATTTACAATGGAGGCCCTAGGTCCCCTAGGCTGCTGGCAGGGAGATTATGAGTACAAAAGGCCAAGGCCACCATCATGAAGGTAAAAGACCCCCTTTCCAACAGGGTGCAAAGCTCCATGTCTGGCATTACTGAAGCCTTTCTGAAATACTACATCCAGCTCTATTCCCCACCTCCACAGGTCCCAGAGCAGGATATATTTACCTTTCTAGCTGACCTGCGCCTACCTACCCTATCTAAACAACATAAATCCATGTTAATCTCCCCTACTTCTACTAAAAACATAGAAATAGAGATAGGTCTCCTGAAATCAGGGAAATGCCCTGGATCAGATAGACTTCCAAGAGAATTCTATAAAACCTTTAAGAGGACGGTCACCCATCTGTAGCACTGTTTATTCACATATGTTACTTCCATCCCAGGGGCAGTTCCCCCATCCTGGAGCTACATTATTGTGTTGGTGATCCCGAAACCAGGCAAGGACCCCACCTTATGCCCTTCCTACAGACCTATGTCCTCAATATGGATTATAAAATCCTTTCATCAATTGTAGCCCATCAACTTAAGCAGCTAGCCCCCAGGGTATTCCACATGGATCGATGTGGCTTCATTCCAGGCAGACAGGCCCAAGACAACATCTGTAGAATGGTCTACTTAATAGATTTTTATACAGACTCAAAGCCATCCGACTTTACTACTAAGTTTAGATGCCAAAAAGGCTTTCGATAAAGTCTCTTGGCCCTTCTCACGTGGGGTTCTTGCCTCTTACGGGTTCCCCCCACGGTTCGTAGACCTGGTCGTTAAATTTTACTGCTCCCCAAAGGGATATATTCTAACGAATGGTCATATATCTCAGAGTTTCCCCCTATATAGAGGCATGCGTCAGGGATGCCCACTTTCCTCACTTCTTTTTGCTTTCTACATAGAACTCCTGGCCCAATATATTCATCTGGCATCTGCTATACAAGGTATCCATCTTACCAACACTGAACACAAACTTGTGCTCTTTGCCGATGATATTCTAATTTATTTATCCAACCCGGACTCTTCCCTCCCAGCCCTTTTCCAGAAACTATCCCATTTTTCAAAACTAGCTGAATATACCATTAACGCTCACAAGACTGAAACGTTACCACTTGGTTGTACACACTCCCTAGAAATCCGATCCATGTTTAACATGAAGTGGAACTTACCATTCCTCAAATACCTGGGAATCAAAATTCCTAGGGATTTATCCCAGCTCTTTGCATCCAACTACTCTCCCTTAATAACCATGCTGAAAGCAGATATGAGATGTTGGGACATTCTCCCCCTTTCCTTTTACACCCGAAATCTGGCCCTTAAGATGTATGCCCTTCCCCGTTTATTATATTTATTCCAATGTGTACCTTGCTTTATAACAATTAAAGAACTATTGTCATGGCAGAAGCTAATAAACTACTTCCTATGGAATTACAAAAGACCCCGTATTAGACAACATCGACTATTTCTCCCCAAGTCTCTAGGGGGTATAGCTGTACCATCACTTCCTCAGTACTGGGCTACACCTCAGATGAGATTAGCTCTCCAGTGGGGTAATGGGAGATACTGTGTTTTATGGAAGACAATAGATCTTTCTAGACTATTCCCTTTTCCTCTCCCTGCCAGTCTCTTTAACCCCCCCCCCCAAGCAGGCATTACAGTTACTACCTAAAGTCAACTCAGTGATTTTGAAGGGTTGGAGAAGAGGCATAAAAAACAAATCCCTCCACCCACACTTTTAGAAGTACAGGTGGTTAAAAAAAACCCCACAATTTACTTCCCCACAACACGATTCATGGTATATTCAGCAAGCTGCGCAGGGCTTTGTGGCCCCATGGCAGCTGCTCCGAGGAGAGACACTACTCTTCTTTGAAGAGACCCAGGCAACCTTTGGCTGGAAGGACAGGGACAGACTAAGTTATTGCCAACTGAGAGATTCTGTTACTAAACAGCTAAGGATGGAGAGTAGTAGAACTCAATTATTTGTAGATACGACCCCCTATATTAAAGTCTGGAGCTCCGATACAGGAGAGAAAGCCATCTCCATAATCTATAAGTCACCGATACAATTAATGTCCCACATGGCAGACCAATTTAAGGCTAGTTAGGAGAGAGATTTGGACCCGAGGCTGGGAGAGGAGAAGGACTGTCTCAGGGTGTGGAGGGGAGCCTGGTCATCTACCTCCTCACCGTCCTGGAAAGAAATTGTCTGGAAGGTGAGGACCAGGTTCTTTTTAGTACCATCACTTACGGCCAAAAGAACACTAGGTACCCCAGCTTCGTGCTGGAGAGGATGCGGTGCCCAGGCAGCTTCCCAAGCCCATGTCTTTTATGAATGCCCCAAACTTCTACATTTTTAGTCTACCATTTCCCACCACCTGTAAGCCATATTTGACATTTCCCAGCCCCTCTCCTGCTGGGTATCCCCCACAAAACAGTCTGTGGTAAAGACTCTCTATACTTATGGGCAATGTGTTTGTGTGCAGCATATAAAGCACAAACAAAGAAGTGACTTCAGGAAGACCCACCTTCAATAGAGAACTGGAAAAAGCTTATACTCCAGATACAGTCGAATGAACAACTATCATTTTCCTTATAAAACAAAATGGAATCCTTTGTCCAAAGATGGACTCGATGGGAACTATATCAACAACTGATATAAATAAAGCTACCAACTTTCCAAGGCCTAAAACTGGGACGGTCCATTCTGACCATGACCCCCTCCACCCCCACCATGTCACTCCCACGGGCACCGCTGCAGACAACGCTGCTCACAATCAATTACATTTTGTTGCTTGCTTTGGCCATGCCGCCCCACAATAACACCAGTAGCAAACATCCAGATTAAAACAATACATCATTCTGCTGTAGCAAGTTCCAAATCATGATATACAGAAAGTTCATTAGAAGGAAACCTGCGTTAAATTGTGATCAGACATTCGAGCTGCATGTGTTGCTCCTCCTGACAGTCCCATCCAACACTCACCTCATTAGCTGAGCAAACTTCACTTCAGTAACACCCACCATCACACCAGATTGTTTTCACACACTTCCCTATAGCTGATCAGGTTCGGGTACCTTAATTCACTGCTTCCGGTCCCTTTCTCTGTCTGGAGTCCCTCTCATCTACTGGCAGGCAGACATCCATGTGCGCTTGTTTGCACTACTACCCAGTCTAATCTAACAGGAAGGAACATGCTTTACTGTGCTCTCACTGACATGCTTGCAGTACAACACAGGCGCAAGGGCTGAAGTTGCAAACTGCTGTCCAGCCTGAGCAGCAGCACAGTGGTGCTGAAATAACTGTCACTCACAGATTAGCAGTCAGCAAAAAAAAAAGGGGACAAAACTGGGACACATAAGCAAAAACCAGGACAAAAGTGACATTTTGCAAAACTTGTGGAGGCACTGGGACATGCTGCCAAACATAGGGTCTGTCCTGGGAAAATAGGTACTGTTGGTAGCTTTAGATATAAATGAATTTAGATCACCAACTACACTTATTAACACCTTGGGGGATATACCCTCTCTAAAAATTACTATTGAGATTAATTCTTATCCCACACCCCCCCTCTGTCACTTAGTCCCACTTATTTATACCCTAATGCATTGTTGGTACTTGAATTAACTCTCCAACCTAATATTACCCAGTCTTGTTTCAGCTAGAAAACTACTGTTATTTGTTTCTTAGCCCAAGTGTACTCATTTTTTATTTCTCTTGTTTTTGAATTATGGTTCAAACTAAATTCATTATGTGAAAATGTATTAATGATCACAATGAAAATTCTTTAGAAAACATGTAATCCTTGTTACAGTGATGTAAGCTATATTACTTCTGATGTATATTTCTATGACTTGCATAATTTGAAATAAAGTATAAAAAAATAAAAATAAAATAAAAGCAATGCTATTTTGTACAAACCACAAACAAAGTACTATGACAGAGTTGTTTGTGGTCTTGATAGGAGAGAGAGATAATTTAGAAACTGTGTCTATATTGAAATATTTGGGTATGGTACAGTCCCGATTATCCGAACCACAATCATCTGAAAATCCCCATCTAACAAACTGGACCTTTGTTGCCAGAGTTTTTCCCTATACTGTACTTGAATCAACGTTGGATAATCGGTGCTGTACTGTTCTCAGCTGCCATACTGTAAAACTGTTGCTCAGTTTTATTTCTGCCACTAGGTGTCACACGAGACATGTACAGGACCCTCTCCACCCCCCTGCACTTCGATGTGAAATGGAGATAGGAAGAAATGCGGTTGGTAGAGAAACAGCCAAGTGGACGTGCTGCCATCAGATGAGTAAGGCTTTGACAGTTTTAAAAGTTTAAAAATGACATCAGTGCCATGGGAATTACAGTGTGCTGCTTTTTAAACTGCATCTGCTTCCTTGCTCCCTCCTGTAGTCATGCTGATGTACTGTAGAAACCACATGGTAGATACAAACCAGTGGAATAGCATGTGGATGGGCTGCCTTTAACTACTGTAAGGCTACATTGTAAGGCTCTGTGTTCTCAGAAATTTGGTAGTTTTTGTGTGGCACAGTTTAAAGTTACTGTACTGTTACGTTCTCTCAAGCCATGCACACATACTTTATTAAGCTGTCCTCAATCTCTCTTGCACTTGCTCTGATAAGAACCAAGGAAGACAACCACGCGGTTGGTAGAAAAATTGGCGTGTGGACGGGGTTACTGTTTTTACAACTGTGTCGGCTTTGTAGAGATTCAGAGTGTGTACTGTGTTTTCAAACAGACTCGTGTTGTGGTAAAGTGGTAGGAAGTAGTGGAAAAGATGCTTCAACAGATATGCAGTTTACATAATGATGCTCAAAGCAGCAGTCTCGATTCACTGAACTCCCAATTATCCAAACCAAATTGATGTCACCCAGCTGGTTCAGATAATTGGGACAGTACTGTATTACATTGGATTGCCAGCTAAATTTTAACATAGTCATATAGCTACATAGGAAGATTAGGGCACTGTATGCAGCAAGTGATTATCTTATAAACAATACAAGAAAAGTAATAGCACCAAGTTGTCTTCTCCCCATAGTGGAGTATGGTAGCTTAATATGGGGGGCGCTCTGAAAAAATTATAAAACAACGAACATATTTGCATAATACAATTTGTAGATTTGCATTAAGAGCTAAATCTAGAGAGCTCCATTGCATTCCGTATGATAGACTGAATTGGCTGTCACTGGAACAAAAAGATAGATTGCATATGTCCAGTTTTGTTTATAACTTGCTGCACTGTTCACCTAATAATCCCATGTCGTTCTTTTCTGCACAAAAATGGAGTTCTAGAGCCTTGAGATCGGATGATACAGTAACATTTACAGTGCCAGTCTGCAGAACTTCAAAAAAACAAACAGCATTCAAGTAGGCTGCTTTTAAAACATGAAACAGTTTGCAGGACCAATTGCAAAATATACAGAATGGTTACACTTTTTAAACTTCATTAAGGGGATTAATAATAAATGACAGCGTAATTGCAGATGATCTTGTAATTCGGACTCTATATTTTTTCTTACAGTGAAGTAACACATTTTAATTAAGTTAGTTGATTTTATGTACGAGTTATTGCTGTGCGATTATACTGAAACATTTATTTATTTGATTGTTTTTGATAACCGGGTAAGTGCACTAGCCATAAAATGCCTATTTTCCGGCACAATTCGGGAGGTTACAAGGCAGTACGGGCAACAATTTCAGTATAGTACAGGAAAAAGCACGTAAATTACAATAAGGATTACAATGAACGTAGGAGAAGAGAAGTACAACACTAAAGCATAATAAATTGTCAGACAAATCAAAACAGGCTGTGCAAACTAGGAATACATAGTACCAATTACAAATAAACAGAAACTTGGTAAGCAACATGGCATAAAACATTCATCAGGTAATTCAAGTTTCAAAATGTAGACAGTGCCAGTACTGCTGTAGTAGGTTCAGCAGTGAGAAGAGGGAGAGAGGTGGGACAAGAATTACAGGCAGCAAATATTGGGTGGCGGGGGGGGGTAAAGAATTACTTCTGTCTACATAGAAGTGCCAGGGGAGAACTGAAATGAGTGGAACTAGTACAAAGGAGTCAAACAGCAGAGAGGTCACGGGGGATGAAAACAGGTGCAGGAGTCAGCGGCTTGGAGGTGAGTATGTAGCAACTATTTGAAACATGCATGAGTAGGGGATAGATGGATGGCTAGCGGTACAGAATTCCAATACTGAGAAGCTGTGTGGGAAATGGCCTGGGCCCCTATGTTGGTTTTGCATCTAGGGACATGTAGAAGGCTTTGATCCCCAGAACGTAGGTTACAGTGAGGGCTGGGCTGATTCGGCATCCGAGCAAGTGAAGAGGGGACACAAGAGCGAATCATATCATCAATCACAGTGCCTAGAGAGATGAGGCAGTTAGCTGCCGGAGAGGGCCAGTTATGGTCCCGATATAGCTGGCAGTTATGTGCGAGGTGATGTGATGCCAGAGCAAAATGGCAGATACTGTTGTAAGTGGAGTCCCATTCACAGACAGGTTTTGGCAGCTCCCATGTAAGTAATAGAGCCATAGGTGAGAGCAGGCAGTAGTATGCCCTGAGCAATAGCAGCTCTGGCAGATGGTGTACGAACATAGCTGGTTTTGTAGCAAGACCAATTTTGGAATTAGCAGATTTACATGTGATGGAAATATGGAGGTCAGATCAAAAGACAGGTCAAGCGTAACCCCAAGGTATTTGAAATTGCGGACATTTTCAAGGACGGGGCCATCGTTGCAGGGGATTTTTAGCTGCCCAGGACAGCTTCTTAATTTAGCAGCAGAGCCAAACAGCATGGACTGTGTCTTGCTTGCATTGAGGAGTAGTTTGTTAGGTAAGAGCCAGGTTTGTATATTGAGAAAGTCAGCAGAGAGGATGGAGCTGAGGTCAGTGATGGCCTTGGAGCTGTAGTAAAGAAGAAGGTCAGGATGAGCAATTTGGGGCATTGAGAGTGATAGCATTAATAAAAATAGTAAACACAAGGGGGCCACGTCTGGAACCTTGGGGGATCCCAATGATAATCTTGGCAAATTACGAGACAGCAGTGTTAAATTTAATGAATTGCTGCATGTCCAGCAAGCAGCTGCTGTACCAGGCGATGACGTCAGAGGAGAAATCTAAGGACTGCATTTTAGATAAAAGGAGAGGATGGTCAACAAGGTCAAACGCCTTTGTCGGGTTTATGAAGACAGTACCAGTTAGAAGGCCATTGTTCATAGCAACTTTAGTGTCGTTTGTAAATTTAGGGAAAGCAGTGGTGGTGCTATGACTTTTTCTAAAACCATGTTGAGAGAGAAGGTTCTGGTTGAGAAGAAATGCCATAGTTTGTAGGGACTGAGAGGATAGCAATGGGATGGTAGTTTGAGATGGTCTTTGGGCCACCTTTCTTGAAGACCAGGACAACTCTGGCAATCTTCCAGATTTTACGAATGATACCTCAGCAGAGGGAAGTTGAAAATTCTGGCAAGCAGTGAGGCAAGAAGGGGGGCAGCCAGTTTGAGGAGCCCAGGTTCAAGATCATCAGCACCAACACTGCTGTAGTCCGAGATGGATTTAAGTAACCTGAGAACCTCCTGCTTAGTAACAACACAGAAGCAGAAAGGAGGAGATTGATGGTGAGCGCCAACAGTGGGCTTAGGGACAGAAGCAGGAGATACACAGAAAGGAGCTGTATATTTGGATAGGTCCGCAAAGTGTTAGTAGAAAGAGTTTGGGATGGTGACAGGATTGTTGCAGTGCACACCATCGGATACCATATTACTGGTGTGTTGGATATTTTTAGTCCCCAGGAAGCACTTTATATGGGTCCAAATTTGTTGGGGTCACCAGTGGCAGCAGTGAGTAGGTACTTACACAGTAAGAGCTTTTGGCAATGCAAATGGCCATTTTGCAAGCATTCCTCTTGGTTCTGTAATCATAGGTCAGATAGAAGGCCCAATGCCTTGTACCGGGCCCAGCTTTTTTCCCTAGATTTAATTTGCGCAAGTAGGCCTTTCTTAATCTCCGTTTATTGTATACTGTTAAGCAATGTATGTATGTTCATGCAGTGCATGTCCTGTTCCAAAACTGGTTGAAGCCTGGTAAAGGGCCATGTGGCCCAGTGCTTCTTACCTGATCAATAAAATATTAAATAAAAATAAAAAAATTAAATAAGGCGAGAAGTCAAGTAATCCAGACTGGGAACATGGGTGGGCAAGTGTGGTGCTCTGGAATAGATATTCCTGAAGATCTAGCGTTACATAGAAACATAGAAATTGACGGCAGATAAGGACCACAAGGCCCATCCAGTCTGCCCATTTCTTTTTCTACCTTATAAATGTGACATCAGCCTTTGCTCTGTCAGTGGCCTATCTATTCATACTCATCTGTATTGCTCCCTTATGTCTATCCCATGCCTGTTTGAAGCCCTGCACTGTATTCATACCCACCACTTCCTGATGTAGACCGTTCCATGCATCCACCACCCTTTCTGTGAAAAAGAATTTCCTCACATTCCCCCTTAATCGGCCTCCCTCTAATCTCATGCTGTGTCCTCTTGTCCTGCTATTTTTCTTATATTTAAACATGTTAGACTCTTTCACCTTGTTAATGCCCTTAAGGTGCTTGAATGTTTCGATCATATCTCCTCTCTCCCTCCTTTGCTCAAGGGTATACATATTGAGCTCCGTTAATCTGTCCACATATGTCTTCTGATGCAGTCCCTGCACGATTTTGGTTGCCCTTCTCTGGACTGCCTCAATTTGGTTAATGTCCTTGTGAAGGTGTGGCCTCCAGTACAGCATGCAGTACTCCAGATGGGGCCTAACCAGTGTCTTGTAAAGAGGGATTATTATGTCCCTCTTCCGACTTGTGATACCCCTACTAATACACCCTAACATCCCCCTAGCCTTACCTACTGCTTTAGAGGTCTGTTTGGATGATTTCAGGTCATCTGTGATGATGATGCCCAAGTCTCTTTCTTTCTTTGTGACTACCAGCAACTCCCCTCCCAGCCTATAGGTGGCTTAAGGGTTTCTCTTCCCTACGTGTGATCTTGCACTTCTTTGCATTAAATCCCAGTTGCCACTCTTCTGACCATTTTACTAGTTTATCAGATCTCTTCTCATTCTGCCCACCCCATGTGGATCATCTACTCTGTTGCAGATCTTGGTGTCATCTGCAAACAGACAAGCCTTACCCTCTAGTCCATCTGCAATGTCACTAATTAAGACATTGAAGAGGACTGGCCCCAGGACTGATCCCTGAGGTACCCCACTTGTGACTTGCATCTCTTATGACCGTATACCATTTACCACCACTCTCTGTTTTCTGCCCATCAACCAGTTTGCCACCTAGTTGACCAACTTCTGACCCACCCCGAGCCTACCCAGCTTATTTATCAATCTTCTATATGGACCAATGTCAAAAGCTTTGCTGAAGTCAAGGTAGGCGACATCAGCTGCTCCCCCTTGGTGCACCACTCTGGTTACCCAGTCAAAGAAATCTATGAGATTAGTTTGACAGGACCTTCCTTTTGTAAACCCATGCTGTCATGGATCCTGTGCCCCTATGGATTCCAGGTGTTGCACTATCCTTTCCTTAAGGAATGCCTCCATAATCTTGCAAACTGAGGTAAGACTGACTGGTCTGTAGTCCCCTGCCTCCTCCCTGCTACCACTCTTGTGGAGCGGCATCACATGAGCCCTTCTCCAGTCTTCTGGGACCTCTCCTGTGCTCAGAGACTCACTAAACAGTTCTGCTGATGGCTCTGCTAGTTCCACCCTTAGCTCCTTAAGTACCCTGGGATGCATGCCATCAGGTCCCATTGCCTTGTCCACCCTGAGCTTAGTGAGCTCTTGTAGGACCCTTTCTTTTGTGAAGGGTGTAGTGCTCACCTCCCTTCTCCCTGTGTCCATGGTGCTGAGCTGTGGGCCCTGCCCTACCTTCTCTTCAGTAAATACTGAGCAAAAGTATCTATTTAGGATAGATGCTTTTACAGAGTCCTCCTCCTCACACGCCCCTTCTCTTTGAGCTTAGCAATACCCCTCTGGACTTTCTCCTTTCACTAATATATCTATAGAAAGTCTTGTCACCTTCTTTTACTGTTCGTGCTAGTGTTTCCTCAGTTTGGGACTTTGCCTGCCTTACTGCCTTCCTGCTTCCTTAGGCAGTTTTCATACTCCCTCATCTTCATCCCGCTGTGTTCCCTTTATATTTCCTGAAGGCCAGCCTTTTGGCTCGGACCTTTTCTGCTACTGTATTTGAGAACCAAAGTGGTTTCCTTCTTCTTTTGCACTTCCTTTTCTGTCTAACACAATGGGATGTTGCTTCAAGTATTGCATCCTTAATGCTTGCCCACTTTGCCTATATCCCCTCACCTGTGTATTTTTGCCAGGGCTAGCTTAACCCTGTTGGCCATCTTATCAAAGTCAGCTGCTCTGAAGTCCCATATTTTTGCCTTGGAATGGGATGATTTAGATGTAGTGGCCAAACCATACCATGTGATGGTCACTGGCCGCCAGGTGACCTTTTACCTGGCGATCTGTGATCCCTTCCCTGTTAGTCAGTACTAGATCTAGGATAGCCCTGTCTCTTGTGGGTTGTTGTACCAGTTGTTTGAGGCCCTCCCCGTGCAGGGAATCCACCACGTGTCTAGTTCTGTCAGATGTTCCTGCTGGTATTGACCAATCTGTATCCGGCATGGTGAAGTCTCCCATTATCAGACCCTCCCCTTTAGCTGTCATGTTTTGTATATCTTCTAACAGTAATGTGTCTATGTCTTCCCCCTGGTCTGGGGGCCTGCAGACAACCCCAGTTCTTATGGCTGTCCCATTTCCTGTTTCCAGGGTGACCCACAGTTCTTCTGGCTCCTTATGTATATTCTGAATTTCTGTAGCTTTGATATTTTCATTGACATACAGGGCCACTCCACCCCACCCCCTTTTTGCACCTCGGTCTCTTCTGAACAGTACATAGCCAGGTACTGAAGTCTCCCAGGTGTGGTTACTGGTAAACCAAGTCTCACTAATTGCCACTATGTCCAGTTTAGCCTCTGACATTATTGCCTGCAGGTCTGGGATCTTATTTCCCAGGCTGTGAGCATTTGTGTACATGATTTTCCATTGGCTAGATTTCAGTGTGTTAGGTGTTGGGTGAGGTTTGGCATTTCCCCTGTGTGTCATATGGGGAGATGGACCTTTTTTCTTACCTGGTGATGCAAATGAACTGCAAACATGCTGAATCCCTGTTTGACCACACTAGCTGAGGGGGGGTTTTCTTCCCATTACGATGGGGTGCTGCACCCTCTCCCCATTTGCTAGTTTAAATATTCTGCAAAGACATCAAACTTCTGCTCCAATGCACTGACTCCCTCCTTAGTCAGATGCAGTCCACCAAATTTAAAGAACTTTCGCTCCCAGAACAGTTACCAGTTCCCTACAAATCTGTGTCCTTTTTCCTGGCACCAGCCCTTGAGCCACATGTTTAGCTCCCCTATCTCCCCTTCCGTCCATCTGCCCCCCAGACTGGCAGGATCTCAGAGAAGGAGATGTCGGACGAAATGGATGACAGTTTGTCACCCTGCCTGGTCAGGTGTTCCTTGGTCTCCAAAACTGACCAGCTGGCGAGATCATTAGTCCCTATGTGTACCAGGACGTCAATGTTTTCTCCTGCTTTCTGAACAATTTTAGCAATGCGGTCAGTGTCTCTCCATGCTGATGCACCTGGAAGACATCTGACCATTACCCCTGGTTGGAGATGGATATCAACTTACAGTAAGTAACTCTTCTATCTTCCAAGAATCAGTCCTCTATACAGCCATACTCTTTGGTCTAGTATCAAGCAGTGCAAAATTTCCCAGATGAGGGAAGCGAGAAACCTAAGTCTCAGGAGGAGAGTAGGCCTTGTAACACAGCCAAGCCAAACCCTGCATGTCTTCTGGAGTGGAAATTCAGGGTGTAAAGTTTTTTGAAGGTATGAACATTACTCCAAGTAGCATCCCTACATAGATCTGAAATGGGGATCTAACAGACTGAAGCCACCAAGTTAATCACTGCCCAGGTGGAATGAACTCTACATAGCCCTCCAACTGCTGCCCTGCTAATGTGTAGCAGCGATGAACTCAATGGGAAATCTAATTTGAGAGGTATTGTTTGAAGACAGACACTCTCTTATAATTACATAGAAACCTAGAATTTGATGGCAGATAAGGACCGCTTGGGCCCACCTAGTCTGCCCATTTCCCTACCTAACAGATAAGCTGCAGATCCTAGTTAACCCACAGCTTACCTCCTCCTACCCCCGACTAGAATTGCCTTACATCTGCCCCACGCATTCTTGAATTCCCCCACTGTTTCTGACTCTACGACCTCCTCAGGAAGGCCGTTCCATGCATCTACAACCCTCTCTGTGAAGAAATACTTCCTCACATTACCTCTGAGCCGTTCCCCCTCTATCTTCAAATTGTTCCCCCTTGTTCTTGCACATCTCTCTTTCTGAAAGATGCTACCCTCTTGGACTTTGTTTATTCCCTTGAGGTATTTGAAAGTTTCTACCATGTTCCCCCCTCTCCTGCCTTTCCTCGAGGCTATACATCTTAAGCTCCTTAAGTCTTTCTTCATATGTCTTCTGGTGCAGACCCTGCACCATTTTGGTTGCCCTCCTTTGGACAGCCTCCACCCTATGTCTTTAAGGAGATGGGGTCTCCAGAACTGTACACAGTACTCCAGATGTGGTCTTACCAACTGTCTATACAGAGGGCCAACAACTTGCTGTTTTCTACTGGTGATGCCTCTCCCTATGCATCCCAGTATCCCTCCCAGCCCTCCTTACTGCCTCCTCACATTGCTGGCCTACCTTTAGGTCATCTGATATGACTACCCCCAGGTCCCTTTCCATTTTTGTTGTTGTCAGTATCTCACCCCCACTGTGTACTCTTACCCTGGGTTTTTGTTTTCCAGGTGCAGTACTTTGCACTTTTTTGCATTAAATTTAAGCTGCCATACATTTGACCATTCTTTCAACCTTGCCAAGTCCCTTTTCATCCTTTCTGCCCCACCTTGCATATCAACCCTGTTGCAGATTGTAGTGTCATCTGCAAAGCGACATACCTTCACTTCCAGTTCCTCTGCAATGTCACTTGCAAAGACATTAAAAAGGATCAGCCCCAGTACTGAACCCTGCAGCACCCCACTAGTAACCGCCCCCTCCTTCTTCACTGTGGACTCCATTTACTATTACCCACTCTGTCCTGTTGTCCAACAAGTGTTTTACTGAGGCTACCATCCTGGGACCCACTCCCAAGCTGGCTAATTTGTTTATTAATCTTTTGTGTGAGACTGTGTCAGATGCCTTGCTAAAGTCTAGGTAGGCCATGTCCACAGCCCCTCCCTGGTCTACTACTTTGGCCACCCAGTCAAAGAAATCAATTAGATTTGTCTGACATGACCTTCCTGCTGTGATCCATGCTGCCTTGGGTCCTGTGCCCCACTGGCCTCTAGGTACTCAACACTTCTTTCCTTCAGAAGTGATTCCATCATTTTCCCTACCACTGAGGTCAAACTGACAGGTCCTTAGTTTCCTGCCTCTGTCTTGCTCCCACTTTTGCGAAGGGGAATCACATCCACCCTCCTCCAGTCCTCAGGTACCACACTATCCTCCCATGACTTATTAAAAAGGGTAGTCAGTGGTGTTACTAGTTCTTCCCTTAGTTCTTTTAGAATTCTGGGGTGAATCCCATGAGGCCCCATTGCTTTATCCACCTTCAGTTTTAAGAGTTATTTCAGAACCCTTTCTTCTGTGAAAGGACTAATATCAACCCCCTATCCAGAGTGCTTCTATTGACTGGATTAGGTATCTCTCCTGCTTTTCCACTGTGAATACTGAGCAGAAATGTTCATTCAGTATCCCGCTTTTCACTGTTGCTCTCTGCCCAACCACCTCCTCTTTATTCAGCCTCAGTATCCCTGCCTTAGTCTTTCTCTTTGCTCCCTAATGTTCCTATAAAGGTTTTATCTCCTTCTTAACGGAGTTGGCTATCTTTTCCTCGGTTTAGGCCTTTGCTATTCTGACTGCCTTCCTGCTTCCTTCTGCTTTAACTGGTACAGTTCTCTGTCCTGTTCCTTCTGTGTTTCCTTATACTTCCTGAATGCTATCTTTTTCTCCCTTACCTTCCCCACCACTTCTTTTTAGAACCATAGTGTTTTTTTCTTTCGTTTTGATTTATTTGCTTCACACAAAAGCTTGTTGCCTTTGTGATGGCGGTTTTGATGTTTTCCAATTGTTGCTCCACCCCACCTTCTTGCCTGTTTGCTAGTGCTTTTCTGGGGCACTCTCCCATTTTGACAAAATCAGCCCTCCTGATGTCCAGTACCTTCACTGTTGTATGGCTTGACTCTACAGCTAAGTTTATCGGGAACCACACTGTGTGGTGGTCGCTTGTTCCCAGATGGCTACCCACTTCAAGATCGGAGATCCTCTCTCTGTCCCCATTTGAGAGTACCAGGTCTAAGATTGCTCCTTCCCGAGTGGGTTCCAAAACTGGCTGTCTCAGGCATGCCCCCTGTAGAGCATTGAGAATGGCACTGCTATTGGATGTGGCTGCAGCAAAGGTGCTCCAGTTAACATCTGGCATATTCAGGTCCCTCATCAGCAATATCTCCCCTTTCTCTGCCATCCCAGGGATGCCTTCTATCATTTCCTTGTCCATTTTCTCCCTGAGACAGGGGTCTGTATACAACCTGTGTGGACTGTGGTGCCATTTCCAGTTTCCAGGGTGACCCACAGTGCCGCCTCTTCTTCCTGTTTACCCTTTAGTTCCATTACTTTGATCCCTTTCCTTACATAGAGAGTTACTCCTCCTCCTCTTCTTCCCTCCCTGTCCCTCCTGCAGATGGTGTATCCTGGTATATTGACATCCCAGTCATGGTTCTCTGTGTACCATGTTTCTGTGACTGACACAATACCCAGGCATCCCTCTTCCATCAAGTCCACCATTTCGGGGAGCTTTTTACCTAGACTACAGGCATTGGTACTCATTACCCTCCATTTTTTTATGCTTTTATTTCTTTTTGCCCCATCCCTGTCCTTACTGCCTTTGTCTTTTTCTCCATTTACCCCTGCCCTTCTCCCTATCGACTGTTCTATCTTGGTATTTACCTCACTAACTACCCTGCTTTTTTGGGGGGGCTAGGATTTCCCTTCTCTTCAGTGCTTCCCCCCTTGGCTAGTTTAAATGTTTGCCAATAAAGCATTTAAACCCATCACCTAGGATCCTGGTTCCCCTCCTGGATAGATGCAAACCATCGCGCCTCTATAGGCCTGCATCCCTCCAAGTAGAGCCCCAGTCCCCAATGAAGCCAAATCCCTGAGCTCTGCACCAGTTCTTCACCCAGTCATTGAATCCCATGGTGTGGAGTACACTAGGCTCATCCATGCCATAGACAGGTAGCACTTCCGAGAAAGTTACCACGTGTGCTATTTGTCTAAGGCCCCTCCCCAACTCCCCAAACTCCTGTTGCACTGCTCTGATCACATTCTCAGCCAGGTCATTTGTCCCTAGGTGGATAATGACATCCAGCTCACTCCCCCTTGCAGCTGCTCCCACGATTCTGAAGATTCGTTTCCTGTCCCTCCAAGCCATGGTGCTGGGCAGGAACCTTACCTCCCTTTCCAATCCTTCCCCCAGTTCTACCCCCCCCCCAACAATGAGTCCCCACCAGGAGTTGTTTTCTTCCTCTGTGGGGTCCTGTGCCACCCTCCTGTGGGTCTCCATTGTGGAGGTTCCCAGCATCCTCCTTGGTCTCCACTGCAGGTGCCTCCATAAAGAAACCATGCTCCGCCAGAGTGGCGAATGAATTGTGGAGAGGCACAACTGGATGGATGCGCCTCTGTTCCACCACCCTCACTAGCCCACTGTGGTCCAACCACTCCTCTTTCTTGGCAACCTCTGAGGTAGTGGCGGTGGCCTGGGTGGTCCCTGGGTGGGGGAGCAGGTTTCCCGAATCCCTGCCAGGTCAGAATGGAGACGAACAACCTCCTCCCTCAGAAAGAGACAAACAGCTGGGAAGCTTGCCTGTAGTCTTTGGTTCTACTGAGGCAGAAACCGAGAATCCTTCTAACATCGAGAGAATGCAGCAACACTTTACCCAGACTTTCCTGCTTGGGGTAGAATGTTGGAATTACTAATGACTGAGATGGAATACTGGTAACTTTTTTAGTAAAAAGCTAGGATGTGTTCAGAGAACCACCCTGTCCTTATGGAAAGCCATGTACAGAGGATCCTTTACTAGAACTTGTAAAGTACAGTTACTAAGAACTTCCTGTAACAGTAGATCTTCTAGAGAGGTTCCTGCAGTAGGTTATCACATATAGAACTGCATCCCCTGGTGTCAGGATGGCACGGCAAACTTTTCCAGCATTGCCTGGCGGGGAACCACCCACCCAACGTCACGTGACGGACATCAGCGCGACCCTATATAGTGGGTGGTCCCCATGCACGCCTTCCAGTTCTCCCGCCAGAGATCCAGGAGGATGAGATGGAAGAAAGGATGGAATCCTGGAACCCAGTTCAGAATAGGCTGAAAGAAATGCAGAAACTGGGGGAAGTAGGGAGGAAAAACATGACCTACTGCAGGAACCTCTCTTGAAGATCTACTGTTATGGTAAGTTCTTATGTAACTGTACTATCTTACTTCGAGAGGGTTCCTGCAGTAGGTCATCACATATAGGACAGAATTCCAAGCAGTCACTCTCAGAGAGATCAAGAGAGTCATGGGAGGAGAAGCAACTGAAAAACAGATCAGGACCAGCCTAAGACAGTAGGCCCTGCAGAACGGCAAGGCCAAACCCGGCCCTATGCCTAGAGGCAATGTCCAGACTGTAACGCTTCATGAAGGTATGGACTGAACTCCAGGTCGCTGCCACACAGATTTTGGCTGTAGAAACATTCCTTAGAAACGCTGAAGAAGTAGCCATAAGTCTGGTAGAGTGGCCTCTGATTTCTCCCGGAAGAGGTCTGTACTGCTTCTGATAACAGAAGCAGATCCAGTTAGCAAGCCGCTTGGATAGACACTGCTTAGATACTGCCGATTCAAAGGATTTGGGGGGCAAAGGAGACAAAAAGCTGATCAGGTTTTCTGGATTCTTTGGTTCGGTAGACATAACACAACAGGATCCTATGTATGTCCAAAGTGTGAAGGACAGCTTCCCCCTATTCGAGTGAACAGGATGATAAACTGGGAGTTCAACAGTCTGGTTTAAGGTAAACTCAGAAACCACCTTGGGAAGAAACTTAGGATTTGTACGCAGGACCTCCCAGTCCTTGTGAAAAACCAAATAAGGCTTTTTATGCATGAGGGCCTGAAGCTCGTAAATCCTATGAGCAGAAGTAATGGCAACCAAAAATAGCACTTTCCAAGAAAGGTAGCGCATGTCACAGTTCATTGCTGGTTCAAAGGGAGGAAGCCTAAGCTTCTCCAACACAAAATTCAAATCCCAAGGTGGGGTGGGGTTTCAGATGGGGGGTTTAAGATGGAGGATCCTTTTCAAAAAAGGTCTTAGAGATCTCTAACTGTGCCATGGGTTCCCCTCCACCAAAACCAGGTAGGCTGAAATGGCTGACAGGTGGACCTTAAGGGATGAATAAGACAGACCAGAATCAGACAGGTGCAAGAGATACTCCATAATCTGGGGAGCTGAGCAAGTAAAGGGATCCCATCCTTTAGACGCTGCCCAAATGGAAAAACGCTTCCATTTCACTGCATAGTAGGATCTGGTGGAGAGTTTCCTCGCCTCCACCAGTACCTGAGTGACCTTCTGGGAGACCCTGAAATGAGATCTGATTATGTGTGAAGGAGCCATGCATGAAAATCCAGGGTCCTGAGCCCCGGATGTACCAGCCTGCCTTGATCCTGAGTTAACAGATCGTGCCGGAGAAGTAGAGGAAATGGCAGTTACGCAAGAACTTACCGTAACAGTACATCTTCAAGAGAGGTTCCTGCAGTAGGTCTGCACATATAGGACTGCACCCCCTGGTGTCAGGACCTCACGGCAAACTTGTAGTTAGCAATCATCGTCGGGGACTGCCCCCCATCGTCAGGTGACGGGACGTCAGCGTGACTATAAAAGGGGCAGTCCCACGCCTGTCCTCCAGTTCTCTTCCACCGGAGACCTACATAAAGAAAGCAGAAAGGAGGAGTAATAGACTCCTGTTACCCTGAGTCCTGGAAGAGACAGAGTCCTGGTCATGGAGCAAGATAAAAACTCAGGAGCTGGGGGAGAAGGTGGTTGGGAAACTAGACCTACTGCAGGAACTGCTCTCAAAGATCTACTGTTATGGTAAGTTCTTACATAACTGCTATATCTTACTTCAAGACGGTTCCTGTAGTAGGTCTTCACATATAGGACTGAATACCAAGCAGTCTAACAAAAGAAAAAGGAGTCAGAGATTAGGTTCCAGGAGGAGGAAGATGTCTGCCAACTAAGGGTCTGTCTAAGACAGAAGACCTTGCAAAACAGCAAGACCAAAGCCAGCAGGATGCCTAGGGGCAATGTCCGGACTGTAATGTTTAGTGAAGGTGTGGACAGAAGACTAAGCAGCCACTGCACAGATATCCACAGTGGACACATTCCTGAAGACTAAGCAGCCGCTGCACAGATATCCACAGTGGACACATTCCTGAAAAAGGCGGAAGAGGTAGCCACACTCCTGGTGGAGTGGCCTTTGACTGCCCCCGGAAGGGGTTTTTCATACTTCTGGTAAGTGTAATGAATACAGTTAGCCAGCCACCTAAACAGAGTCTGTTTCGTGATCATCTTGCCCTGACACTGGGAGGCAAAGACAACAAAGAGCTGGTTTGATTTTCAAACCTATTTAGTCGGAGAGGTATAGTACCTCAAAATCCTGTGCACATCAAAGGTGTGCAGAAGATATTCTCCCCCTGTTGGAGTGCTCTGGAAATAACACCAGCAATTCAACACACTGATTTAGAGTCATTTCCAAAATCACTTTCGGAAGGAACGAAGGATTAGTCCGCAGGACCACCCGGTTCCTGTGGAAAATTAAATAAGACTCTCTGCAAACTACAGCCTGAAGCTCTGAAACGCTTTGAGCTGAAGTAATGGCAACTAAGAAAAACATTTTCCACGCTAAAAAATGCATATCACAACTTGCTGCTGGTTCAAAAGAGGGAAAAATAAGCTTTTCCAACATAAAATTGAGATCCCAGGGAGGAACAGGATTCTGGACTGGAGGTTTTATATGAAGGATCTCCTTCAGAAAGGTTTTAGAAACCTCTAGCTGAGCTAGGGTTTTTTCCTCCACCAGCATGTGGTAGGCCAACACCGTAGAGAGATGGACCTTCAGTGAGCAGTAACTGAGGCACAACTCTGAAAGATGCAAGAGGTACTCTAACACCGGAGAGGGCGAGCAAGAAAAAGGGTCTAAGCCTGTCGCAGAGACCCAGACAATTTCTTCCATTTCGTAGCATAGGTGGATCTGGTGGAAAGTTTCCTAGCTTCCACTAAGACCTGAGCCACCCCTGCAGAGACTCCATAGCAAGAAATTGTTATGTCCACAGGTGCCACACCAGAAGATGGAGAGACTTGAGGCTCGGATGTACCAGGGTGCCCTGCCCCTGGGACAGAAGATTGTGAGAGAGAGGCAGAGGTACTGGTGGTTCCAAAGTCAGTTGTAACAGCGGGAATCATATCTGCCGAGGCCACAGAGGGGCAGTGAGGATCATGTGAGCCCCCTCTGCTTGGAGCTTCTGCAGAACCTTCTGTAATAGAGAATAAGGAGGGAAAGCGTATAGAAACTCCCCCATCCAGGATAGAGACAGTGTGTCTCGCCAAAAAGCATCATGCTTGGGAACGAGCAAAGTTGGGTAGTTTTGCATTGGATGGGGAGGCGAACAGATCTAGGTCTGGTTGACCCCATTGTAGAAACAATTCTACTACTACCTCCTGATTTAGTTCCCACGTGTGAGCCTTGGTGACTGATCAGCTGAGACTGTCCACCAGAATGCTGTGAACACCCGGCACATGGAATGCTGTCAACAACAGGCCGTGCTGAATTGCCCAGTATCATGCCTGCATCGCCTCCCTGCAGAGAGGGTACAATTGGGTGCCTCCCTGTTCATTTAGATACCAGACAGTGGCCATGTCTGTCTGAATAAGGAGTGTTCCCGGAGTCAGAAGTGACTGGAATGCCTGGAGAGCATTGAGCACCGCTCTCATGTCCAGAATATTGATGTGCAGGTTCTCCTCCGTGGGAGACCAGGGGCCTTAGGTTCTGTGGTCCCCCAAATGTGCTCCCCATCCCGAGTTTGAGGCATTCGAAGTACGGATTTGAGAGGGGGACAGACGGTGAAAGAAGGCCTCCACCAAGAGATTGGCAGGGTCCTTCCACCACAGGAGATCCCTTTGAAGGCTGCTGGAGACCAGCACCCTCTGGTCCATGTCATCCAGGCGCTGATCCCATTGGACTCGGAGAGATCACTGGGTTACCCTAATGTGCAGCCTAGCCAAAGGAAATGTGGGTATGGCAGCCACCATCAGACCCAGAAGTCGAAGGACCGCCTGAGCAGTGGTCCACCGAGAGGAAGTCAGGAATGTGGCTTGTGAAATTAAAGTCTCCACTCAGTCGACTGGAAGGAAGGCCTTGCTCTGGATCATGTCCAGCGCCGCTCCAATGAATTGAAGGTGCTGGGAGGGTATTAGCTGGGATTTGGGCAGACTGATAGAAATTCCCTGACTGGAAAAGAGGCCCAGAGTGAAGGAGAAGGATTCCTTCAGGCTGTCCCGTGAGGTGGCTGAAAAGAACCAGTTGTCCAGGAACGGGAACACATAGATGCCCCTGCGGCGTAGAAAAGCTGCGACCACCACGAAGTACTTGGCGAAAACCTGAGGTACTGAGGAGAGGCCAAACGGGAGGGCTCTGAACTGGAAATGATCCTCCAGAAAGGAGAATCTGAGGAAGTGGCGGTGGGCCGGAAGAATGGGAATACGGAGGTAAGTGTCCTGCATATCCAGGAAGCACAGCCATGTGTTTGGTAGGAGCAGGGGTAACAGTCCCTAGAGAGTCAGCATGCAGAATCTCTTGTATTCCACGAAGAGACTGAGCATGCTGAGATCTAAGATGGGTCTTAGATCCCCGTCTTCTTTGGAACCAGGAAGAAATGGGTGTAGAATCCCTTTCCTGTCTGTCCCGGAGGAACAGGCTCTATAGCTATCTTTTGTAGCAGAGCCTGAATTTGATGCCTGACCAGTTGGAGTTGGGCTGACAGGTAAAAGGACCTTCCCGGAGGGTTGGGATGAGGTCTCTCCAGAAACTCTACTGAGTGACCTCTTTCTAGCAGTTGGAGAACCCATGCACCTGCGGTGATGGCCTTCCACCCGTCCATGTGGAGGCTGAACCTTCCCCTACCGGTTCCTCCGAGAGAGTCAATGGGAGCGGAAGGAGGGATAGGGAGTCAGGATGCAGAGGGGAGAGGCGCCTTTCCTCTGGAGACGGGTTTGGAAAACTTGGCCCGAGGAATTTGGGTGCCGGAACCTGGGGCACGACGTTTATTTTGTCATTTACCCTGGTTCTGTCTGTTCCACTTCCATTGGCGGCAAAAGTGTGCTGCCATTATTTCTGTCCGGAACAATACATGGAGCGAACGTCCTGATGGGACTTGCTGCTCTTCTGCAGCCCAGTTATAATGTCTTTAGCATCACCACCAAACAGAACTGAACCCCTGAAAGGAGTGTCCAGGACAGAAGATTGAACATCTTGCGCTAACCCCCCTAGACGAAGCTAGACTAAGCGTCTGAGACAAATCCCAGTGACCGCTCCTAGAGGCACCGAATCGACAGAGTCGTATGTGGCACGGAGAGCATGGTGGCAGGATGACTTATTCATCTTGACTTTTTCCAGGAGTTTATTCCTGAGCAGTTCATCAGGAATCTGCTGAAGGTCTTTCTCCAGCTCTGCTAAGGAGGACATCTGAAAGACCACCATATGAGAGACGTAGTTCAGGGACCTGATGGCACAGGTGGACGAGGCATAGATTTTTCTACCGTACTGGTCCAGCTGTTTAGAGAGGCACTAAGGAGTTTGGGTTGGGCCGATCTGTCATGGGCAGCTGTGATGACCATGGAGTCGGCCTTGGGTTGAGCGGTCAAATGAGAGACCCCTTCCAGGGGAAAATAAGTTCAGTCCGCTTTATGTGACACAGCCAGAATGGAAAAAGGCTGTTGCCAAATAGTGGACACGAGGTCCTCATGTGGTCCCATCCAGGGGGGAATGGGAACGGGATCCACACTGACCAGGTCCAGATGCTCTGCAAGTCTCTTGCACTGGGGATCCAGCTCCTTGGAGGCCTATCCGCAAGATTTTTGTATGGTTTTAAGAAGCTCCCCAAAAGAGGGATCCTCAGGGGGAGACTTCAGGGACTCCTTTGGCTGAGGCTCAACCGGAGAGTGAGGTTTGGACTGGCCTATATCCGCCTCCTCATCAGACTGTGAGGATTCCGGTCTGCTGGGAGAATCCAGAACTTGGTCCCATAGTCAAAGACCCTTTGGGGCAGAGCTCTCGAATCCCTGTCAGAAACCTGGCTAGAGTGTACAGGGCTAGAAGGGGGCACCCTGGAAGGAGGAGTGACCGTGACCGGAGGGTGATCCAGCTCTGAAAGAAGTTGAGTTTTCATGTCCTCCCACCAAGCAGGGATGGATTCATAATCGGGCTGTGGAGGTGGAGGTTGGTAACCCGAGTACCCCGTGAAGGGGGTGCGGGGTAGCTGGAGGCCTGGTACCAATAATGGTATTGGTAAACAATTTGTCCCCGATATCCTGGCATCGGTGGGTTATAGCCATGCGTCGGCAGGATGTGATCCGGCGACGGGCCTCCCGGCAGCAGGTACTGGGGAATATGGGGATTCCCCGGAAAATCACCTGCTGGGCCTACAGGAGGAGCAGAGAGGCCCGCCAAAGGAGGCACCGAAGGCCTGCTGGGAATCGGGACTGGCGTTGGGTTAGGCAAAGGGCCCAAAGGACCCATGGGAGGAAGGTACATGCCTTGCCCGTTAAGGTCCAGCAAGGGATCCGCAGTGAGGAGGGGATCCGGTAACAGAATAGAGCCTGGCGAGGGGGTGAGATTAGGCAAGTTCCCCAACGATAGGTCAGGAAAGGTATCCGACCAAAGAGAAAGGTTGGGTACGGTGGCTGAATTCCAGGGGAAGGAGCAGTGAGGGATGAAGTTGAACCTGTGAGCGTGTTCGTCCCAGAGTCGGAGGCCACAAGGAGCCCAATGGGAGAGTGAAGCCGTCTACGCGGTCGGAGGAGGAGCTGTCTACTGGCTTATTAGATGCAGCCGGGCTAACCAGAGTAGGAGTACCCACGTTAGGCTGATCGGTCTCAGCCAGTTGCCCGGTGACGGAGCCGGAGATTGACTTATCAGCGGTGCTCTGAGCAGGAGACCTAACTGAAACCTCCAACGAGGCAACCCCCGACTGCCCACTCACCTCGGCGGGAGGGGGAGGTGAGGGTGTCCGATCCACCAGGGTGGACGAAGACCCTGCACATGGGGTACTCATGGAGGTGGAGGGCCCACCCTTGTTGGCATCAGTTGTCTGGCTGGTCTTCCCCTGAGGAGAACAGCTCTGCTCCAAGCATCTCTCCTTGTCCTTTTTCTTCTCCGTGATCCGGGACAGCTATCTTTCTCTCAGCTCCTGAAACTCCTTATCCATGGTAGCCAGTCTCTGGGTTAGCAGATGGGCTTCAAGGGTCCTCTTGCGACGGATGTGCGTGGCCTGGTCAAAGCCTTGGCAGGTGGTACACTCAGCCGAGTTGTGCCTAGGCCCCAGGCAAGGGATGCACTGTCCCCGTGCGGGATCTGCGCACCGCATTTGAAGCACTTCTTTTTGGGTCGAATAGATGACATACAACGTAACGGGCGATGGAGGAGTATCTGTGAACTTTGAAAACAAAATCACTAAGTAAATGCTAAAATGGTGGGTGACTGAATGCTGTTCTACCGCGTTTGTCGAACGAACTGAGTGACGGTGGGAAAAGAACTGGAGGGTGGGCATGGGCCCACCCTTTTTATGGTCACACTGACATCCTGTTACCTGATTGGGGGTGGGGGGGCTGTCCCCGCCGCCGACTGTTAGCTACAAGTTTGCCGTGCAGTCCTGACGCCAGGGGGGCACAGTCCTATATATCAAGATCTACTGCAGGAACCCTCTCAAAGTAAGATCTGGGGGTTCCACTACGAACTGCTGTATTAGTGGAAACTAGATTTGCCTCGGCCAGAGCAGAGCCATCAGGATCATTTATGCTCCCTCTGCCTGGAGTTTGAGAAGTACTCTCTGCAGAATGGGAAAGGGAAGGAAGGTGTACAAAAACGTCCCTGTCCAACACAGTGACAACGCATCATGTCAGAAAGCACCAGGCTCTGGACCGAGCGAGCAGAAGCTGGGAAGCTTTGCGTTGAATGGGGAGGTGAACAGATCTATGTCTGGGTGACCCCACCTAAGAAAGAGAGAGTCTACTACTTCTTGACTTAGTTCCCACTCGTGAGCGAGGGACAACATCTGACTGAGGCTGTCTGCCAAGACGTTGAAAATGCCTGGAACATGCACGACTGTGAGAAACAGGTTGTGCCGGACTGCCCAGTTCCACACCCGCATCCCCTCCCTGCATAAGGGGTACGATGCGCAAGGCCAGTGGTCCTTCTGCAGAAGAGGCAGGAAGCCCAGCAATGTCAGCTTGCGGAACCTTTTGTACTCAACAAACAGGTTCAGTCTGCTGAGGTCCAGTATGGGTCTGAAGTCATCAGTCTTTTTCGGGACAAGGAAGAAATGGCAGTAAAACCCTTTTCCCCATTGAGGCAGAGGGACTGATTCTATGACTGCCTTCTGTCTTAGAGCCCGAATTTCCCTCCTCGACTAGAGGAACTTGGTGTGGGGAGCAACTGGAGCAACCTGGAAGAGATTCTGGAGAGAACCCCAGAAACTCTAAAGTGTGCCCTTTCGAAATGAGCCGGAGGACCCATGCATCTGAGGTTACGTCCCTCCATTCCTGCATGTGGAGGGCAAACCTTCCTCCCACTGGCTCCTCGCATGGTGGCAGAGCAGGGGGAGGGAGTTGCCAGTCAGCAACCGGAGAGGCGAGGGGGAGGAGGAGGTCCCCTGGCTGCTCTCTGGGATTTAGGAGGCCGGAGGAGTGGTGAAGGAGGAACCCATGGCCTTTGTTTTGCCCTGTCGTGTGGTGAAGGGTTGTTTCCCTGCCTCTTGGTCTGTTGCCAAAAGGGCTACTTCTTCTGAAATCCTCATCGGTACATAGACCTCACAGATCTCTGGGCCTGGCCGCTGTCCTGGAGACCCGTTATAATATCTTTAGTGTCCCCTCCAAAAAGCACTGAACCCCTAAACGGGACGTCTTGAACAGCAGCCTGGACATCACTGAAGAGGCCAGAAATGCGTAGCCAAGCATGCCATCTGAGAGAGAGAGAGATGGCCATGGCGGAGGAGCGGGCTACTGTGTCTATCGAATCATAAGCAGCATTGAGCGCGTGTCTGCAGGAGATCTTTGACAGGCGCAGGTTCTTGGTAAGCTCCTCCTTGAGGTACGAAGATTCCATGGCCTGGATACGGGCCTCAAGCTTGGCCATAGTCGCTTTTTGGAAGGAGACCATGTGTGCCACGTAGCTGAGTGTGCGGAGGGCACACGCAGCAGAGGAACAGACCTTTTTTCTGAATTGGTCAAGCTTCTGAGATTCCTTGTCAGCGGGGGGAGTGTTCATGTGCTTCAGGGTAGCCAAGCGATCATGAGCTGCTGCTATGACAATGGAATCAGCTTTAGAGTGAACATCCAAACACGAAACACCCTCAGGAGCATGATACAGCTGGTCTGCCTTCTTCGGGACAGCCAGGATAGAGTGGGGCAGCTGCTAGATAATACTGGTGAGGGCTTCATGAGGAGCTGTCTGGGGCGGGGGCAGGAGAAACGGTCTCGAATTCCAAGTGTTCTGCGAGACGTTTCCTCTTTGGGTCTTATTCCTCTGTATTCCAGCTGTTGGTCTACTGGATAATACGTAACAACTGTGAAGGAGGGGTCCTCTTGGGGAGATCTGGGTGATTCCTTGCCTTTAGCTGTGGAGGAATGCTCATCAGAAGATTCCTCCACAGAGTTCGGCGTGTCATGATCCACAGGGGTTCCAAAGTCCAGAAGATTAACCTCCTGAGGCGTGGTCCCAGAGATATGCACTGTCGAGCGGACAGAGCTAACAGGAGATAGAGAAAAAGGGGGAGGGGTTGCTACCGGGGCCAGTAGACGCCTCTCCAAATCTGAGACCAACTCCGACTTAGCCTCCTTCCACCAGGATTGAATTAAAGACTGGAAATCCTGCTGTGGGGTCAGAGGAGGGGGTGGTTGTGATGGAGGCCCATGGGCGGGTGGATAATAATAAAAGGTTGCACCCGACCCTTGGTATTGATGATGATGAGGGTAGCCCTGGTAACAGGGATAACCCAAAGGGTGATACCCCGAAAAAAATGAATGAAGCATAAAATTCAATGTCGGGCCACATGGAGGATAGGCCAATGTTCGCCCCAGATGCAGGAGATAACCTTGCTGGGTAATGTGTGGCCGAGATGGGCTAGGGACAATATTCTGCATCAGCATGCCAGATGTCAGAGGATCAGACGTCTGAGGGGCAGGCGTCAGACCTGCAGTCATCTGAGTAGGTAGCGCCGGGCCCGGCATCACTACAACTTGCATCAGGGTTGGATGTGATGGTCCTGATGGAAGAGGGTCGGACCATATACCTATCGGCACACTTGGCATCAGAAGGGGCGGAGCCGGAGAGGGCCTAACAACGGTGTCATCGGCGGTTCGGGTAAAGATAAATAGGGTCATGGACCCTATGAATATTGAGGTCTGGCGCCTGAGCTACCAGCCTGGTGTCCCTTGGAGGGACCTGGGACACCGTGACTGGGGTGGGAGAAGAAAGTACCACCACCAGGGGTTCTGCTTCCTCCTCCATACCCGACGTGATCACTGGGGTCGGAGGTTCCACTGTGGGAGGTGGAGAGGAAGGTTCCCGCTAAGGTGAAGTCTGAGGGGAGGGCTGGCCGACAGACATTGGCGTGCTCAACTGGACGTCGAGTGAGGTGGCGTCAGCCCCCGATGGGTAAGCAATGTCCGAGCAGTCATCGGAAACAGAGATGACCAGCTTATCGGACAGTAAAGAGACCATGCAGAGGAGGGTGGGACCCTTGACCGGCTTATCGGTAAGAGTCGTGCTGGTCCCCATCTGAGCCTGGGGACCTGACTTAGTGACAGACGGGTGGGCCCTGGAGGAGCTGGGGGCTGACTTATCATCAGAGACAAGGCATTCACTGGAGGAGCTGGTGGACGACTTATCAGTGGAAACCGGCAGAAAAGCAGCAATGGGGCCAGAAGTCCAGGACGCAGCCTGGAGTACCACAAGGGCAGGCGGCGGGGAAACAGGCTTACTGGTCGAGGGCTTACTGGAACCCACTCGATCTCGATCTGCCAGATGCTCCCAGTGCTTTTCTTTATCTTTCTTTTTCTTCTTAGACTCAGAAAAAGGTGAAGAAGCGATGTCCCGCAATTTTTGTATCTCTTTCTCAAGACAGGCCATTCTGGTCTTCAAAAGGTGGTCCTCCAGAGCCTGCTGTCTCTGTTTATGAGTGGCCTGACTGAAAGGCTGGCAGTCAGGGCATGCCGCAGTGTCATGATTCAGGCCCAGGCAGAAGAGACATCGATGGTGACTGTCTTTATGAGGGATCTGTGCACCGCACTTCTCTCACTTCTTCTTTGTCTTTGCTGTCGAAGGTGGAGAAGACATAAATGAAATGTAAATTGAGAAGAAAACTTTGAGAAATAAAGGTGAAAATGGCGATCGACTAAGCAACGTTTACCGCAAGGTACTAAGCGCAGGTCGATGGCAGGTAAGAACTGGAAGGCGAATGTGGGGATCGCCCACTATATAGGGTCACGCTGACATCAATCACGTGACGTTGGGTGGGTGGTCCATCAACAGGTATTGCTGTAAAAGTTTGCCGTGCAGTCCTGACGCCAGGGGCGCAGTCCTATACGTGATGACCTACTGCAGGAACCCTCTCGAAGTAAGATCTCAGATACTCTGCATGCAAAAGAAATGGCCACTAGGAATAGTTTTCCAAGTCAGATATTTCATGTCAAAAGTAGCCACTGGGTCAAAAGGCTTTAGTGAGAAAATGTCCAGCACCAGACTGAGATCCCAACTGACAACTGGTTTCTTTATAGGTGTCTCAAGTGCAAGGCTCCTTTTAAGGATCTTTTAAAGTGGGGGGAGTTGGGCCATGGGATGAATTTCAACCAAATAATATGTGAAGATGGCCAACAAGTGGACTTTCATGGAAGAGTAGAAAAAATGATTTACCATAGTAATTCTGTTTCTTCCAGGGGATCCATCAGTACGCTTAACTAGTGCAGTTATACCACTTGGGTTCAGCTGACTTGGAGGTGGAGTTTATGCTAATGGATAAAAAGAATTAGCCAATGAGGTTGTAGTAAGAGTGTGCTGCCTGTAGGTTGTACTGGAGGCCAGTCAGATTCATTTCAAAGTTAGAAGGGTGAAAGGCCCCAAATCCCTAATGTATGTAAAAAGCTAAAAAAGAACTATCATAACATAGAAACATAAGACTTTGACGACAGATAAGGACTGCTTGGCCCTCCCAGTCTGTCCATTTCCCTACCCATTGGATAAGCTGCAGATCCTAGTTAATCAACAGCCTACGTCTTCCTATACCCCACCAGAATTGTCTTATGTCTGTCCCATGCATTCTTGAATTCTCCCACTGTTTTTGACCCCACGACCTCCTCAGGAGGGCGGTTCCATGCGTTCACCACCCTCTCTGTGAAAAAATGCTTCCTTACGTTGCCCCTGAGCTGCCACCCCCAATATTCAAATTATGACCCCTTAGTTCTTGCACATCTCTTTTTCTGAAAGATGATACCCTCTTGGACTTTGTTGATTCCCTTGAGGTACTTGTAAGTTTCTGTCATGTCCCCCTTCCCTCCTTTCCTCGCGGGTATATATATATATATATATATATATATATATTAAGCTCCTTTAGTATCTTTTCATACGGCTTCTGGTGCAGACCATGCACCGTTTTAGTTGCCCCCCTCTGGACTGCCTCCATTCTGTCTATATACTTGCAGAGATGGGGTCTCGAGAACTGCATGCAGTACTCCAGATGAGGTCGCACCAACTGTCTGTACAGAGGGGTAACAACTTCCTGTTTTCTACTGGTGATACCTCTCCCTATAGATCCCAGCATCCCCCCAGCCCTCCTTACTGCCTTTTTACATTGCTTACCTTCCTTTAGGTCATCTGATATGACTACCCCAGGTCCCTTTCCATTTTTGTTGTTGTTAGAACCCCCACTGTGTACTCTTCCCCTGGGTTTGTGTTTTCCAGGTGCATTACTTGGCACTTCTTTGCACTGAATCTAAGCTGCCATACTTGTGACCATTCTTCCAACCTTGCCAAGTCCCTTCTCATCCTTTCCACCCCCTCTTGTGTATTAACCCTGCTGCAGATCTTTGTGTTGTCTACCAAGAGGCATACTTTTCCCTCTAGTCCCTCTACAATTTCACTTATAAAGACTTTAAAAAGGACCGGTCCCAGTACTGAACCCTGCAGTACCCCGCCAGTAAACCCCTTTCTTCAGAGTGGACTCTGTTTACTATTACCTTCTGTGTCCTGTTGTCTAGCCAATTTTTTTACCCAGGCTACCACCCTGGGACCCACTCCAAGACTGGCTAATTTGTTTATTAATCTTGTGTTTGGGACGGTGTCAAATGCCTTGCTAAAGTCTAGATAGGCCACGTCCTCAGCCCCTCCCTGGTCTACTACTTTGGTCACCCAGTCAAAAAAATCTATTAGATTCATGTGACATGACCTTCCCACTGTGAATCCATGCTGCCTTGGGTCCTGTGCCCCGCTGGCCTCTAGGTACTCAGTAGTTCTTTCTTTCAGAAGTGATTCCATCACTTTCCCTACCACTGAGGTCAAACTAACAGGTCTGTAGTTTCCTGCTTCTGCCTTGCTCCCACTTTTGTGAAGGGGAATCACATCTGCCCTCCTCCAGTCCTCAGGTACCACACCATCCTCCCATGATTTGTTAAAAAGGGTAGTCAGTGGTGTCACTAGTTCTCCCCTTGGTTCTTTTAGAATTTTAGAACAACATACACAACTGTGAAACATTACAGCTATTAAATCACAACAGTAAGAAATTTGGCTTAAGGCATGGACTGCAGAACTAATAATCTCAGTCAGGTTATGTGAGGGAAGGATGGATGGGAGGTCAAGCATACTAAGGGATCTCCTGGAAGAAACAATATCACTATGGTAAGTCATTTTTTCTTCTCACCCCAGGAATCCCTCAGTATGCTTGACTAGTCCAGACTACAAAGCAGTGTAGTTGGGAGGAGGGAACAGAACCTACTTTAGAAACAGGTTCTGTAGGATGTAGGATTGCAGCGCCAAATTTAAAGAATTTCTTAAAAATGGAATGAAAAATTATGGATATCTCCTTACCAGCAGATACGTAGGCTGAAATGGCTGCTAGGTGAACCTTCAGAGATGAAGCCCTGAGGCCTGATGCTTGCAAATGCACCAGGTAGTCCTGCAAAGAAGACAGACTGGCTTGCAGTGGGTCGATCTGCCTGTCTCTGCACCAGCAAGAGAATCTCTTCCATTTGGAAGCATAAGTCTTTTTGATACTTGGCTTCTTGGCAAGCCAAAGGAGTCTAAGGACTTGCTTTGAATACTGAGAATCTAGGTACTCTAGCTCTTCAAATACCAAGCTTTGAGTTGAAGAGACTCAATGCTGGGGTATTCTATCCCCGTCTGAGGCAGGGTCAGGAGACTGTGGGATAAGGCAGGTGAATGGGCTGCTTGACTGACAGAGTAAGGAGTAGAGATTACCAAGGTTGCCTTGCCCAGTCTGGAGCCACCAGAATCAAAGTCACTGGCTGGCTCCAGAGTTTTAGGAGAACCCTGAGGATCACAGGGAATGGAGTGAAGGTGTACAGGAACCTCCTTGTCCAGTCTAAGTTCAGGACATCTACTGGCACTGTGCCCAGAGCGGGAGGCCTGCAACAGTATAGTGGAATCTGGCGGCTGAGGTTGGAAACGAAGAACTATCTTGGGGTGCCCCACCTCCTAAACACTGTGGTCAGTACTCATCTGTTTAGGGTCTACTCGTGGTGGCCCTGTCTGATGAGTCTGAGGGGAGTCTGCCAGCACATTGTTCTTGCCTGGATGGTGAATGGCAGAGAGCTATATGTCCAAGGCATAGGCCAGAGACCAAATCCTCATGGCCTCCTAGCAGAGCTTTGTGGATCTTGTGCCCCCTTGCTTGCTGATGTAAAACATAGCAGTGGTGTTGTCTGTCCTGATTTGGACAGACTGGCCCTTTAGCTGGGGGGCAAATGCTTTGATAACTAGGTACACAGCTCTGAGCTCGAGGAGATTTATGTGGCACCTGGCCTCTCTGGGGGACCACGCCCCACTTATGGATTGGTCTGCCAGGTGAGCACCCCACCACAGAAGGGAGGCATCTGTAGTGAGCACTATAGAGGGCACCCTTTGCTGGAAGGGAACTCCTTCCCTGAGGTTTTCCTTGTCTTTCCACAAATTCAGGGCTTGCAGCAGGGTCCTTTTGACTAGAATGAGCTTTGACAGGGAATTTCTTTTCTGGGACCAGTGAGCCCACAGGTGGTACTGAATGTCCCTCACCTGGAACCACGGCAGTAGTGGATGCCATGTGGCCTAGTAGCGTGAGGAAGTGTCTTGCTGGCCTTGGCTGGCCCAGGACAAAGGAGCTTGTCAGGTTTTGGAGGTTGTGCAACCTGTCCAAGGGGAGCAGGGCCTTTGCTTACTGAGTGTCCACTTCTGCTCCAATAAACTTTAGTAGCTGAACTGGTTCAAACTGGGACCTTTCTGTGTTGATCATGAAACCCAGGGACTCCAGGGTGTGCTGTGTGAGGTTGAGGGAGTCTCTGACCTTCTGTGGAGACTGGTTCACTATCAGCCAGTCATCTAGATATGGAAAGACAGACACCAGCTGTCTTCTGAGGTGAGCCACCACCACTGCCAGGCACTTTGTGAACACACTGGGAGCTGAAGAAAGAACGATTGGCAGAGCTACAAACTGGTAATGACCAGAGGGCAGTCTGAATCTGAGGTATTTTCTGTGGTAAGGCCTGAATGGAATGTGAATACAGGCATCCCTGAGCTCTAGGGAGGCTATCCAGTCTGTCTATTGCAAGAAAGAGATCACTACTGCAAGGGTGACCATCTTGAATTTTGGATTGAACAGGTGTTTGTTCAGGTACCTGAGATCTACAATGGGTCGCCAGTCCCCATTTTTCTTTTGGGTGAAAAAGTACCTGGAATAAAGGATTTTTCCCTATTGGTGGAAGGGAACTCTTTCCACTGCTTTTGCAGACAGAAGTGACCTTACTGTACCTCTAACTCCAGCAGCAATCTTTCTGTAGGGGTTAGAGGTTTTAATGACTTGAGGCCATGCTGAGTGGGGAATTTTTTTAACTGCAGGGAGATTTCACGACCCACCACCTCCAGCACCCACTTGTCAGTGGTGCTTAGGTGCCATCGGTGGAGGTAGTGGGTCAGCCTTCCTCCTATTGGGAGAGGGGAGATAACCCGGGCCTTGCAGTAAGGGGTTTTGTTTAGTCTGGGTTTTTGAAGAAGGGGCGGGATCAGAAAATTTCAGAGCCCTTTCTCCCCTTCCCCTGAAGAAACCTCTCATCTGAGAGTAGTCCAAGGGCATGGGCATTGGTACATGGTAGAAGGCACTGGGATAGTAACCCCTGCCTCTGTTACCCCTACCTTGAGGTTTCTAGGAAGTAGAGGCTTCCTCTTTAGCTGCATTGCTTTAATAGGTGGTTTTTCATTCCGCCACCTTTTTCATGTATGCCTCTGTTTTGTTCCCAAGAGAATTACAGTATTCTCACAGGGGAAATCCATAGCTTTAGTTTGAATGTCCTGGGAGAGATCAGTAGTCCTCAGCCAGGCGTAACGCCAGAGAGAGAGATGGCTTGGGCCACAGCTCTGGAGGCAGCGTCACTGGCATTCACAGCCATGTGAAACTGATATTTTGTGGCTTCCAAGGCAATTTTTACAGTTTCTGTCAAATCTTGAGCCACCCTGTCTGGGGCCTGCTGGCTAATAGCCAGGACAGAGTTCCAGAGAGCCTTTTGGTATTGTGCTGTATATGCCACGTAGGCAGAAAGGCGAAAGCAGCAGAGAGACTGTGGTGTAAGATTTCTTACCCATAGTTTTGAGTTTTCTAGATTTCTTTTCTGGAGGCTGGGAAGATAAAGGTATTTTTGCCTCATCACAGGCTGTAGCCTACACCACTCCTTCATGGTCTGGGTGTATGTAAAGAAACTCAGCATTGGTTTTATCCAGCTAATATTTTTTCTCAATTTTCTTGTCCACCCCTGGAATGGAAGTGGGATTCTGAAGTAGTGTAAAAGCAGCCCTGCGAAGGGAATTGCATATTGGAAGGGGCAGCTTTTTGGATGGAGGGAGACCCATCATATCCAGGAAGTCTGCCTCCTCATCTTGCCTCTTGAATAGTGAGATCCAGAGTGTCCACCATATGCTGGACAAAGGTATGATGGGAGGAATAATCCTCCTGACCATTAGAGAGGAAATCAAACTCTTGGTCAGGGGAGACATCTGGTTCCAAGGGTTTATTTTCCTCTTCATCATCATCACCCTCATAGTAAAAGCTGTGGTCAAGCCTAGGGTCTAAGAGCTGAGGAGTGTCAGGATCAGGAGGGGCGCTGAAGAGGTATAGTCTGAAAGAAAAAATTACTCACCTTAATAATTATGTTTCTTCTAGTGGAGTCATGCTGTATTCTGACAATTGCAGTTAGCCCCCGCCTTTAAACTGCCCCAGAGACAAAGGGTTAACTTTTCTATGCATGGCATAGAATGTTCATCTCGAACTCGTCTGAAGCCTCTGCCTGTTGTTATTCAAACTGCAACCGTCAGATCTTTACGAGCAAAACTCACTAGATGTTCTGTGTGGAAACTGTAAAATTTTTAAATAGCCAACTGGCAGAAAAAATAATGTTCTGGGTCATCAAAGGAAGACTCAAGTCAGGAAACCCAAAACCAAAAAACAATCAAATGAAATAATATTCCACCCAAAGAAAAAAAGAGGGTGTAAAAAGGTGGCACCTCTAGGGTGCCAACACTGCGCCTGCCCACCCACATCCCAAAAATCTAGGTTTTGAGAGGGGAGGTCAGAATATGGCAAGACTCCACTAGAAGAAACATAATTACTAAAGTGAGTAATTTTTTCTTCAAATAACATGAAGTCTTGCTGTATTCCGACAATTGCAGACTACCAAGCAGTACCTCCATGGAGAAGGGACAGAACCTACTTTGGAAATAGGCTCTGAAGTACTGCTGTGCCAAACCGAGCATCATTCCTAGCCTGGATATCCAGAGAGTAATGCTTGGTAAAAGTATGGACTGTTTTCCAGGTGGCTGCTTGACAAATTTCTAAGAGAGGGATATCCCTGGCAGCAGCCAGGGAAGCAGCTGTACCTCTTGTGGAATGAGTCCTCAGGCCTGAGGGTGGAGTTTTACCCAGTTTTTCATAGCAGAATTGTACACAAGAAACAATCCACCGGGCAACAGATCTCTTAGTGGCAGGTTTGCCCTTCCCAACTTCTCCATAAGTGAGGAACAACTGGAGGGAGTCAAACTTGTGACCCTTAGTACGCTCTATGTAGTAGCTAAGGGCTCTTTTAACATCCAAACTGTGTAGCCTCCTCTCTCCCGAGGAAGAATGATCAGTGAAGAAAACAGGGAGAGATAAAGACTGATTGAGGTGGAAATCTGAAACCACTTTAGGCAAGAACTTTCTGTTAGTTCTAAGGACCACTTTACCTCTGTGAAAAGAGATGAAATCAGATTCCACTGACAGGGCTTGCAATTCACTGATATGGGGGGGTTGCATAAGCTGAGCAATGCAAACATTAAGATCCCAAGCAGGAGAAGGATCCCTAAAGGGGGGATTGGTGTGAAGCAATCCCTTGAAGAACTTACAGAATACAGGATGGGATGACAGAGAGTAAGATCTGCCTACTGACAGGAAAGCAGAAACAGCTGCCAAGTGTACCTTGAGAGTAGCTGGTCTGAGACCTAGGCCATTGAGATGGACCCTATAATCCAGAACCATAGGCAATTCAGCAGAGTCTGGAGAAATATTCTTCTTAGAACACCAAATGCAGAATCTTTTCCATTTGGAGTTGTAAGTCTTTCTGGTGGAAGGCTTTCAAGAAGCCTTGAGGATATCCAGAACCCCTTGGGAAAGATGCAGATCTGAAAATTCTAACTCTTCAAGAGCCAAGCCTTGAGATCGAGAGTGAAGATTGGGGTACCAAATCCTCCCCTGAGAGGATGTTAACAGGTTGCAATTCCTGGGAAGAGACAGGGGAAGATGGAATACTAGGAACAGCAACAAGGCATACCATGGCTGCCTGGCCCAGTCTGGAGCAATCAGAATCACTCTGTATGGTTGTGACCTTATCTTGACTAGCACTTTGAACAGGAGAGGAAGGTGGAAAAGCATACAGAAATTTCCTTTCCCAGTTCAGAATCAGAGCATCCAGGGGGAATGACCCCAAGACTGGGGGTCTGCAACAAAAAAGTTGGTGAGTGTCTGGGGCTGCAAAAAGATCTATCTCTGGAGTGCCCCATCTTGAAAAAATCACCTTCAACAGCAGAGGATCTAGGGCCCATTCATGATGGCCCTGGGATATTCTGCTCAGTGCATCTTCTGGAACACTGTCCTTTCCTAGAAGGTGAACTGCTATCAGAGAGGTTTGCAGGGAATAAGCCAGGGACCACAACTTCACTGCTTCTGTGCACAAGGCCATAGATCGAGTGCCTCCTTGCTTGTTGATGTACCACATGGTGGTGGTGTTGTCTGTTCCAACCTGAACCACCTTGTTCTGTACTGATTTGGAAAATGCTTGCAGTGCCAGAAACACTGCCCTGAGTTCCAAGAGACTGATGTGTAGAAGAGATTCCTGAGGCGACCACAGTCCCTGGGTGGTAAGTTCCCCCAAATGAGCTCCCCAGCCCAGCAGGAAAGCATCTGTGATGAGGGCCACTGAATGAGACTGAGTGGCAAATGGAACCCCTTGCCTCAAATTGTCCTGATCCTGCCACCACTGCAGGGCTTGGATCAGAGTTCGAGTCACTGGAATTAGTTTGGTAAGGGAATCCTTTCTTTGGGACCAAAAAGCTCTTAAGTGGAACTGAATGTCCCTCATTTGGAATCTTGCACCTTGGACCACTGCTGTAGAAGCTGCCATGTGGCCCAATAGCTGAAGGAAGTGCCTTGCTGGTCGAGACACCTGAAGACTGAATGAAGAGGCCAGCTCTATGAGAGCCCTTGCCCTGTCCAGGGGAAGGAAGGCTCTTGCTTTTACCGTATCCAGCTCGCCTCTATGAAACTGAGAAGCAGTACTGGTTCAAGAACTGACTTTGGTAGGTTGAGAAGAAATCCTAAAGAAGTGAGCACTTGCTGGGTCACTTGCAGGTGTGACTTGACTTGGTCTGGGCACTGGCCCACTATGAGCCAGTCGTCCAAATATGGAAAAATAGAAATCTTTTGTCTTCTTAGGAAGGCAACAACTACTGCCAGGCACTTTGTGAAGACCCTTGGGGCTGAGGTTAGGCCAAAGGGCACTGCTCTGAACTGATAGTGGCCTGAGGGCAACTTGAACCTGAGGTACTTGCTGTGGGAGCACCTGACTGGAATGTGAAAGTAGGCATCTTTGAGGTCCAGGGAGGCTAGTCAGTCCACTGGCCTTAGAGAGGGAAGGATAATTCCCAGAGTTACCATCTTGAACTTTGGCTTTAAAAGATGTCTGTTCAGGTATCTTAGGTCCAGGATGGGTCGCCACTCTCCTGTCTTTTTGGGGGTTAGGAAGTAACTGAAGTATAATCCTTTGCCCCTGTGTAGGGTAGACACTCTCTCTCTATAGCTCTTAGAGCTAGAAGAGAAGAAACCTCTGCCTCTAGGGCCAGGGTTTCTGAGAGATTTGCAGGTGGAAAAGATTTGGCTCTCATCTTGGGAAATTTTTTGAAGCTGAGAACCAGTCCCTGGCTTACTACTTCCAGGACCCACTTGTCTGATGTAACAGACATCCAGTCCTGGATAAAGTAAGCCAGCCTGCCCCCTACTGGGATAGGAGAATCGACCCAAGCAGACCCATCATGGTGTCTGCTTGGCAGGGGCTTTAGGCTGAGGGGTGGATGCAGGCCTGCTCATCCCCCTTCTGCCTCTCCCTCTGAAGAACCCCCTCTGTGAAAAGGAAGAAGATGCCTGTCCTTGGTAGAAAGGCCTGCCCCTGGACTGCTGCCTTTGAGGAGTTGCTTGCCTTTCCTTGGCCTGAGCACTCCTGTAAGTGGTCCTGTATTCATCCACCTTCTACATGTAATTCTCTGTCTGCTCCCCAAACAGAGAATTACCAACTACAGAAAAATCCATGGCCTTAGCTTGGGTATCCTGTGAGAGGCTAGTACATCTGAGCCAAGCCATTCTCCGAAGAGCCACAGATGTAGCCATGACTCTTGATGATACATCATTGTAGTCTACGGCAGCATGAAACTGAACTTTCGATGCCTCAATCCCATCCGCAGTCACCTCCTCAAGCTCCTTGGCAAGCTGGGGGGAAGCCTGCTTAGCCAGTGCCAGTACTGTGTCCCACCTGGACTTCTGGTACCTGGCTGAACAGGCCATATAATTAGCCTGCCTGAGTCCTAAGGATGATGCCATGTACTGCTTCTTTGCCATGGCATCACTCTTCCTGGAGTCCTTGTCTGGGGGGTGTGATGCCAAGGGAATGCTTGCCTTATCACAGGCAGCAGCCTGTACAACCCCAACATGTCTGCACTGCTGATAAAGGAACTCCACATCTAAGCCTGAAAGAGTATACCTCTTGTCCATTCTTCTGTCCACAGGAGGTATGGAACTGGGAGACTTAAGAAATTTTTGTGTCTGTTTCCCAAAAGATTTGTGAAGGGGAATAGACAGTCTCCTGGACTCTGGGATGTCCACCATCTCCACATAGTCAGGCTCTTCCTGATCCTCCACTGCCTCCTCCACAGGAAGCTGGAGGGTACCAGCCACCTTTCTGTAAAACATGTAGTGTGAAGGGGACTCAGAAAGCCTAGGAGGAGAAACACCTGAAGTTCTGACTGGGGAGATGTCCGGGTCAATAGGCACATCCAGACTTTCACCGTCACCATAATCATCTTCCAACTCTCCTTCCTCCTCAACCTCCGGTTCATAAAATTCTTCCAGGGTATAATCCGGAACTGGGAACCAATCGAACCAGCTCGCCAAAGGTGCCGGTTCAGTCGAACCATCAGCGATTCCACAATCCTAATCGCCATATTTCATTGGCGGTTGGAGTATGAGATTCTGGATCCGAACCGGTCGACTTGTCTTTTCTTTTTCTTTTTGTCAGAACCGATTCCTCGGAATCAGCTCTCCTTTTGCCTGAAGAAGTATCGCCCTGGTCAGAGGGCACTCCTTCTGGTTCGGTCGGAACTGAACCGGGCTGGCCATCCGGGTCAGCGGACTTCTCGGCCTCCCTTTTCCTCACTCTACCTAATCTCTTTTCCAGGGTAGATTTGGGAAAATCTTTGCAAATTTGGCAGTCTGAATCGAGGTGGTCAAACCTCAGACAATAAACACAGGTGGTGTGGGGATTGGCCTGTACAAAGACCTCCCCACACACACTGCAGTGTTGAAACCCAGTGGGCCGTTTTTTTCTTGGGTTTCTAGACATGGCCAACCTAACCAAACTTACCTTTTTTCGCAACCACCAGGCAAGAGTCCCCTATCGTGTCCTGACCGTGTCACGGTCTTGAAAAAACGCACTAAAACCCGTTTTTTTTTTTAGAACCGATACGGACCGGTAACCACACACTAAAGTAAAGTACAAATTTTACCTCAAAATGATCAGTTCAGCCGAACCGATCCACACTTTTACAAATTCCACACAGAAAACAGAACAAAATCTATTTAGTACTCACGGCAACACAGACAGAGACTTGAACCGACTATGCGGAAACAGCAATTTCGGTAGAAAAACCGACCAAAACCGACACTTCAACAGACTTTGAACCAAGCAGCAGGAGAAATCTCCGGAGCGACTGTTTAGTGAGGCGGATTAAAGAATCTGACGGTTGCAGTTTGAATAACAACAGGCAGAGGCTTCAACCGAGCTCGAGATGAACATTCTATGCCATGCATAGAAGAGTTAACCCTTTGTCTCCGGGGCAGTTTAAAGGCTGGGGCTAACTGCAATTGTCAGAATACAGCAAGACTTCATGTTGTTTGAAAGTTTCATACAGTTGCCAGGCCTTAGCCATTTCCTCCGCAGAGGGGAATATCTTTTTGTGACACTGGTATCTCCCTTTGTTTTTCAGTGGAAGGGGCAGTGATATGTTTTTTTTTTTTTTGTTCATTTCTTTTAGCAGCCACTGAATCAAGAATCTGCTCATTTTATTATTTTTATTCGATTTATTTTCTAGGGGGTCCTTATAGGACCTGACTTTGGTTTTCTGATGAGAGAAGGAACTCTCTTCGGGATTTTTGTTAGAAGGGGTTGCAAACTGAAAAGCCAAAATTTCTAGCCTTTTGGTTCTTTTCTTAACTGTTTTTGAACAAAATTTAGTGCCAAGTTCACAGTTAGTAAATATATGGGCTGGACCCAAACAACTGAGGCAAAGGTCGTGTCCATCTGCCTTGGCCACCGAAGCACGAAATGCAATTTTTGAATCATGCGGGTCCAGTCCTCTTTTTAGGTCCATCTGACATGCCAATTCAGCGGAAGACCTCGAAAAATGGTTCCCTGAACGTGAGAGAAAAAAACAAACAAAATCTGTGGGTTCCCAAGCGCTATGGAATCGCTGAGAAATGGTTCCCAAATAACAAAATTAAAATCAAGAAAAAAGTTTGAAAAACGTGGTTCCTTTAAAATACAGGGAACCGCTAAGGAAATAAAGTAAAGGGCATGAAAAGTGCTTTTTTTTTCCCCCTCAAGTGCTTTTTCCCTTAGAAATAAAGCACAGGAACCATGGTCGGAACCGCTCAGAAAGGAAAAACCATGGTTCCAGGGAACTGAAGGGAACCATGGAAAATGATACAAATTAATCAAAAAGTGCTTAAAAACACTAAAGGCAGCACAAAATAAAAAAAAAACTACTGACTTTAAAAGACAGTAACTTCAGTTTCAAGAGATCGTTCTGGGGCAGTGTTGCTGCAGTCAGTGGAAAAATTAATCTGACTGGCCCAACCTACAGGCAACCACACGCTTATTACAACCTCATTGGCTAATTCTTTTTAGTCATTAGCATAAACTCCACCTCCAAGGCAGTTGAACCCAGCTGGCATAACTGCACTAGTCAAGCACACTAAGGGATTTCTGGGGTGAAAAAGAACAGGTTACTCACCTGTAACAGTAGTTCTAGAAGTGGTATATGTTGTTCATCCACACTGTCTGGCATTGTCCCTTTCCCCTTTAAATCTTGCCGGAAGTCTTCAAGCTGGCTCCTCCCACCCACCCGGGTAGTAAATACCTCGGCTCTGCCCCATGACGCCAGATCTAGCCCACTGGAAGACAGGTTGTGCGCCTTAAGCCGGGGAGGTCGGTGGAAGGGGTAGGATGAACAACATATACCACTCCTAGAACTACTGTTACAGGTGAGTAACCTGTTCTTCTAGGAGCGTGGATATGTTGTTCATCCACACTGTCTGGCAGACTCCTAGCAGTTCTCCGGGAGGAGGAAGGCAAGGCTCACACCCCCTACTTAGGAAACAGAGATTGGAGAACCGAGGCCCCAAAACCAGCATCACGTCGTGACTCAAGGTCGATGTGGTAATGGGTAATAAAGGTGTTTGCTGACTTCTAGGTAGCAGCCCAACAGATTTCCTGGATAGGGATGTCCCTGGAAGCAGCCACCGAAGCAGCAGTATGGCGGGTAGAATGAGCCTTATCCCCTTGGGAGGCTCCTTGCCCGCCAATTCATAACACAGACTTATGCATGATGTAATCCATCTTGCAATAGTCCGCTTGGCTGCAGGTCTGCCAGAAGCGGCTTCAGCATAGGTGACAAACAGCTGGCGAACCTCTCCCCGAATTTCCGCCGTCCTCTCCTTATAGTAGGAGACAGTATGCCTGAGGTCCAGAGTATGGAGCCTGTACTCGGCATCCGAGGTGTAGTTGGGGTAGTATACCGGCAGAGTCAACATCTGGTTGAGGTGAAACTCTGACACCACCTTCGGAAGGAATTTCGGGTGGGGGCGCAGGACAACTTTGTCCCTGTGAAAGACCAGATAGGGGAGTCCACCGAAAGCGCCTGGAGCTCCCCTGTCCTTCTGGCTGACGTGATAGCCACCAGGAAGGCAGTCTTCCACAACAAGTGTGAGAGCTCACACTTGTGCATGGGTTCAATGGCTTGCCCATGAGCTTTGCCAAAACCAGCAAAGATCCCACAGAGGTGGAGGTTCACGACTGAGGGGATATGTGATCCAGGCCTTTGAAAAGCGCCCGATCACCGTCTCCTAGTAGCGTTGGCTGACCGCCCGCCTGTAGGCAGAGATGGCTGCCAAGGTGCACCCTAAGGGTCGATGATCAAGACCCCTTTGGAGAGAGACCAAAGGTAGTCTAGAATGTTAGCCACAGAGCAGGATAAGGGGTCCAGGCTCTTTCCCTGACACCAAATGGAAAATCTTTTCCATTTGAAGGCATAACATTTCCTGGTCGATTCTTTTCGAGATGCTTCCACCACGGTGTAAACATCCTCAGAAAGACCCAAAACCTGGAACTCTAGCCGCTCAGGAACCAGGCTGTGAGGTGCAGGGATTGAAGGTCCGAGTGGAAGACCTTCCCCTGGTTCAGCAATATCAGGTCCGGGCGTGTACACAGCCGCTCCGAGGCCCTGCAGCTGAGGCTGAGGAGATCTGGATACCAGAACTGGCGTGGCCAATCTGGGGCTACCAGAATCACCTTCACCTTGTCGATCGAGGGAAACGGAGGGAAGGCATAGAAGAGGCCTAGGGTCCACGGCCTCGAGAAGGCATCCCCCTGCAGCGAACCCCGCTGACGGGGCCGGGCATGGTACAGCCTCAGCTTGGTGTTCTCCATGGAGGCAAACAGGTCCACCAGTGGTTTGCCCCAACGGGAGAATAGGTCGTAAGCTACCTCTGGATGGAGAGACCACTCGTGGGATGTCTGGCCTATGCGGCTGAGAGCATCCGCCAGTTGGTTTGTGACTCCTGCCACATGGATGGCTAGGAGATCCACCTCCAGCCAGCTGACGAAGGTCCAGATCCGGAGCGCCTCCTTGCACAGCAGACGGGAATGCGTGCCGCCCTGTTTGTTGAGGTAGTACATGGTCGTGGTATTGTCCGTCTGGACTTGAACCACTTGATCCCGGAGCTGAGGAGCGAAAGCTGACAGGGCCAGTCTGACTGCTCTGAGCTCCAGCAGGTTGATGTGGCATCGGGACTCCTTGGGGGTCCAGAACCCATGGGCTCTGTTGTCCCCCATGTGGGCTCCCCAGCCCATGAGAGAGGCATCGGTCGTAAGGATGACTGTCGGCTCAGGGCGGACAAATGGGACTACTTCCTGCAAATGACTCGGGATGGTTCACCATTGGAGAGTGTCCCACATCCTCTGGGTGACTGTGATCAGCTGGTCGAAGAGCCCTGACACTGAGACTACTGGGCGGCCAGCTCCCACTGAAGGAGGCGCATGTGCAGTCTGGCCCAGCGGACCACTGAAGTGTACACCGCCATGTAACCCAGGAGGCGCAGGAAGTCCCGGGCAGGGCGCAAGTGCCCAACCAGAAATGATTGGGCAAAGGAGGAAAGAACCTCTGCCCTGTCCGCCGGGAGCCGAGCTCTGGCTTGACAAGATTCGAGCTCTGCCCCGATGAAGCCCATCACCTGAGAAGGTACGAGTTCTGATTTGGCCTTGTTGATCAGAAGGCCCAAGTGAGAGCAGGTTCGGAGGGTCAGGTCCCTGGACCTCTCCACCTCCTGAAGGAAGGAACCCGCCAGGAGCCAGTCATCTAGATAGGGGTAACTACGAACCCCTTGACGCCGTAGATGGGCTACCACCACTGCGATGCATTTGGTGAAGACCCTTGGGGCCGATGACAGGCCGAATGGCATGACTCTGAACTTGTACAGGGTCCCTTCGACCCTGAAGCGGAGGAACCGCTGATGGGACGGACGGATTGGGATGTGGTAAAAAGCGTCCTGAAGATCCAGTGTACAGAACCACATGTTTCGCTCCAGGGATGGTATGATCTGGTTCAGAGTTACCATCCGGAAGGTGCGAGACCTGAGATACCGATTCAGGTCGTGGAGATCTAGAATGGGGCGCCAACCCCCATCCGCTTGGGCACCAGGAAATACCTGGAGATGAAGCCTGGGTCTGAAGGAGGATCTGGCACTGGGGCAACCGCCTCCTTGAGGAGGAGTTGCGCAATGTCGTCCCGAAGGGCAGACTGGGTGCCAACTGAGATCCTTTCCTCCCGTGGGGCACGGGCTCAGCTGGGAGGGTACTGCTCGAACTCTAGGGGCAGATCCTGCCCGACCACCTCCAGAACCCACCTGTCCGAAGTGATACCGGACCAGGCGGAAAGGAAGTGGCGGAGCTGGCCCCCCACGGGAGGACCCAGAACTGGCGTGACGGGTGCGGGGGAAGCCAACCCCGACCCGTCACTGTGCAGGCTTAGAGGAGGAGGAGGAGGCACCTGGACCAGCACCTTGGCCTCCTTTGCGGGGCTGTTGGGGACCTTGCTTGGGCCTAGGGCGCCAAGCTTGAGCCTGCTGCTTTTGCTGACCTCCCTGGAAGGAGGGCTATCTGACCACAGGGGAAGAATGCCGAAAAGGCTTCTTCTTGCACTTCTGCTGGTTCTTGCCTGAAGAATCCTTAGCAGAGGTGGCATCTAAGGTGGCATTAGACTGCTCAATGCGCTGAAGATGATCTGCCACTCCCAGACCGAAGAGGTCGGGGTCAAGGAAGGGCACGGCAGCCAGCTTGTGCTGAGTATCCTGAGAAAGGAGGATAACCTCACCAAGCCCTGAGAGGCTACGCTGCGCGAGTGAGGAACAGGAATCACCAATGTCCAGAGCTGTCTGGAACTGCCGTATGGCAACAGCCCAGCCCTGGTCCCGGACCTGCTTGACCGTGGTCTGCATGTCTGCTGGGAGGTGAGGAGAACTTCATCCAGTGACCCAAAAGGGCATGAGAGAAGTGTGCATGATCACTGCTGAGCTTGCCTGACGAAGGCCCAAGGATGATGTCGTAAAACCTTCCAGGCCAAGTGGTCCATAAGTTTGGACGCCTTTATGTCCGAGGGCGGTCAGTATCCATGAAGAGCTGCTTATTCGCCTGAATACTGAGGCAGTCACAAGGCTTTCTGCAGAGGGTGCTCAGCAAAGCCCCAAGGAACCCTGGGCACCGCGCATTTCAGGGCCATGAGGGCAGATGGAGCCGGCAGGAGGCTGGACGCTGCCAGAGTTCCAGAGCCGGGCCAACTATGGCTTCGGCCACTGGAAAGGCCTCCGTCGGGGTATCCCCCCTCTTGAGAATATCCGTAAGAGAATATTCTGCCTTCTTCTGAATAGGCTGTAAAGGCATTCCTATGGACTCTGTAATGAGTCGAAGGATGCCCTGGAAGGAAGAAGGCCCTTCTTCCAAGCCTGACACCGACAGCTCATCATGAGAATGAAGGCCGGTATTATCCAAATCCAAGGAGTCCAGATACAAAGGCTTCCCACCTAAATCCCCCTCGTTGCGCCTAGGGCGCTCAGGAGTGACAGTAATCAACAGTCTGTGAGGAAGACCCGAAGACTGTCGGTCCTCCTTAGAGGGAACCCCTCCCAGGGGTTGTTTTAGTGGAGGTTCCACCAAAATTGGTGGGGAGCCTGTAGTCAGCCGAGCCGAAAGGCGCACGGGGGCCGCCGAAGGGACCGGAGCCCTAAGAACCGAAGAAGTCGGTGTCAGACGAAGAGGCTGGGGCCACGTGATAGCCAGAACCGCCGGGGTAGCCGGCTTCTGGCCTGTTAGCAGAAGTTGCTGCCACATAAGGTCCTCATAGCGCCGGAGTTTCCGTCAAAGCCTCTCCTCATCAGAGGAGGATGAGGAACGGTGGTGACGCCTCTTTCGGGAGTGCTTATGGCCCTTCTTAGGTCTTCTGACCGATGAGGACTTACTCCTCGATCGAGACCGACGGCGTCGGCTCTGTCGGTCAGGGGAAGCCGGACTCGGTGAAAACCAAGGTTCCGGCTCCTGGCCCTCGATCGGGATACCCGAGGGATGGGTCTCCTCGTCGGGGAAGGAGAGACTAGGCATTCTCTCCAGAGAGTCGTCGACAGGCGTCGGCGACAACGGCTTGATCGGGTCGAGAGAAATCTCGGCCGGTTCAGCCGTGTCCTCGACTTCAGTGCCTTGTCCAGACAGGAGGTCTGAAAAGCCGGCAGCCGAGGAGGCGATCTCGACCGTAGTCGAGACCCATTGCTCCTGGAAGTCGGACCGCTTTCGGTCCCAGGAGCGTCTTCTTCGGCTAGAAGAAGACGGTTTTTGATCCTTGTCCTTCTTTTTGGATCGGGAGGAGTGCGAGCCCAAGGGCGCCTCATCCTTAGTAGGGAGAGACTGGCACAACTCCCGGAAGGATCCTGTGAAGGTGGAGCCCAAGCTGAGCGGCACGAAAAAGCTTCGGTTGGCCGAAGCTTGGGCAGCTTCTTCCTCGAAGGCCGCCATCTGCTCGAGCTGCTCGGCGGATCCTGCAGCCGCGGAAACCGCCCACCTGGCCTCTTTCGATTTCACCAGTGGATTACGGCTCGGTCTCCCAGCTTCAAGGCGTGCCTGGCGGTCCTCAGAACAGTGGGATGGAAGGCAAGAGCAAATAGTGCATTCGCGGTATCATGCACTGGTACCGAGGCAATGCTAAACGACGAGAGGTGGGGGTCGTGCGCGACATTTTTTGTCCACAAGGACACCAGCAAAACCCGGGGGACGACTTGTCATCCATGCTCTTACGAGTTTTAAAGCGAGAAGATGCGGTGAAAACCATCGATTAGACTCCAGGGCCTCAATCGCTGCAAAAAAGCGCGAGGGAACCTGTATCTTCCAGCGGAAAGGAAGATCTGGCGTCATGGGGCGGAGCCGAGGTATTTACCACCCAGGTGGGTGGGAGGAGCCAGCTTGAAGACTTCCGGCAAGATTTAAAGGGGAAAGGGACAATGCCAGACAGTGTGGATGAACAACATATCCACGCTCCTAGAAGAACAGTTGTGTAAGAACTTACCATAACAGTAGATCTTCAAGGGGATCTCAGTCATCAGGTAACACCGTAGGAACCTTCGCCGTCAGTAAAGGGGAATCCACATGGAAGATTTTCAGCAGTACAACTGGGGCCACCCACGCCATTGACGTCCACCAACTTCTGCAACCCTATATAAGTGTAGATGGCCTCACTCCCTCCTCAGTTCTTTCCCACCGGAGACGAAGTGAGCAAGGCTCACACACTACGGAACTGAGGAGAGACCTGGCTCTAGATAAAGGTGATGGAATAAAGCCGATAGCCAGGTTTGGAACAGGAGCCCCAAGAAGGGGGATGGTGGGAAGGAAATCATACCTGATGACTGAGATCCCCTCAAAGATCTACTGTTGCGGTTAGTTTTTATGTAACTGTTCTGTCTTCTTCAGGGGTATCTCACTCATCCCGTTACGCCATAGGAACGCGTACCAAGCAGTGACAAGTGAAAAACAGACAGTCTGGGAGGCAGGTCCTCCATAAACTTATTTATGTTTTTGATAACCAGGTAAGTGAACTGATCTAATAGATCATTTTCAGCCACGAGCCGGACCACAGAGTGGTAATAAGAGTCAACAACAAAATACATAACATGGGTGAGATACAATATAATTCTGATAGGACAGCTTTAGAAGTACACGAGAATACATGAAAGAGCATCACTACTCAATGTGGTCAGGAACTCGAGACAGTATGTTCCATGATTAAACACAGATAATACAGTCGGTGATTGTTACAGGAGTGCAAGGTACCCAACATGCAATAACCTGTCTAACACAAGGTTGGCTAACTAGTATAAAGGGATAATGCAGTGATAAATACAATGATAAAACTTAAGACAGGAGTCTTTGAAGCACAGCCTTGCCAAATCCTGCACGGGCTCTTGAAGCTATGTCCAGACTGTAATGCTTGGTGAAAGTGTGGACTGTACTTCAGGTGGCAGCAGCACAAATGTCTGCAGCTGAGACCCCTTTGAAACAAGCCATCGAGGTAGCCATACTTTGAGTGGAATGAGCTTTGACAGCACCAGGTAATTCTTTGCCATACTTGTTGTAGCAGAACACAATGCAATTTGCCAACCATTTGGATAAACATTGCTTAGAAACAGATGCGCCCTCTCTACCTGGTGCAAAACAAACAACTGTTTAAACTTTCTGGACTCCTTAGTCTGAAGCAGATAATACTTCAAAGTTCTGCACACATCTAATGTATGTAGTAGTGCTTCCCCTGGATTGGCACACTCAGGAAAATAAACAGGATGGTGGATAGACTGAGTGTGAACTCAAGAGACCACCTTAGGGAGAAACCTAGGATCTGTGTGCAAAGATACCCTGTCTTTGTGAAAAATCAAATAAGGCTCCCTGCACCAGAGGGCCTGAGGCTCTGAAATTCTTCAAGCAGAAGTAATAGCAACTGAAAATACAGGTTACTCACCTGTAACAGGAGTTCTAGGAATGGTATATGTTGTTCATCCACACTGTCCGGCAGATTCCCTTGCCGCTTTAAATCTTGCCAGAAGGTCTTCAAGCTGGCTCTTCCCACCCACCCGGGTGGTAAAACTCTCGGCTCTGCCCCATGATGCCAGATCTAGCCCGCTGGAAGCCAGGTTGTGCGTCGAAGCCGGGGAGGTCGGGTGGGTCGTGTGGATGAACAACATATACCATTCCTAGAACTCCTGTTACAGGTGAGTAACCTGTATTTCTAGGGACATGGATATGTTGTTCATCCACACTGTCTGGCAGACTCCTAGTAGTTCTCCGGGGGAGGCAAGGCGCACACCCCCTACTTAGGGAATAGAGACTGGAGAACAGAGGCCCCAAAACCAGCATCCCGGCGTGACTCAACGTCGATGTGGTAGTGGGTGATGAAGGTGTGTGCTGACTTCCAGGTAGCAGCCCTGCAGATTTCCTGGATAGGGACATCCCTGGAAGCAGCCACTGATGCAGCGGTATGGCGGGTAGAATGAGCTCTTATCCCTCTGGGAGACTCCATGCCCACCGACCTATAGCAGAGATCTATGCAGGAGGTGACCCACCTGCCTATCGTCCGCTTGGCTGCAGGTCTGCCAGGTGTGGCTTCAGCGTAGGTGACAAACAGCTGGCGAACCTCTCCCCGAACTTCAGCCATCCACTCCTTGCAATAAGCGAGCGCTCTTCTAGGGTCCAAAGTATGGAGCCTATATTCAGCCTCCGAGGTGTGATTGGGGTGGAACACCGGCAGAGTCAACACCTGGTTAAGGTGAAACTCCGACACCACCTTCGGAAGGAATTTCGGGTGGGGGCGCAGGACAACCTTGTCCCTGTGGAAGACCAGATAAGGAGACTCGATGGAAAGCGCCTGGAGCTCTCCCATCCTTCTGGCTGATGTGACAGCCACCAAGAAGGTGGTCTTCCACGACAGGTGAGAAATGTCACACCTGTGCATCGGTTCGAATGGCTTGCCCATGAGCTTAGCCAATACCAGCAGTAGATCCCATGGAGGTGGAGGTTCTCGCACCGGAGGGGATATGTGATCAAGGCCTTTGAAAAAGCGCCCGACCACCTTCTCCTGCGCCACCGACTGCTTCCCAGCCCACGCCCGGTAAGCAGAGATGGCTGCCAGGTGCACCTTAAGGGTCGTCGACCGAAGCCCTAGCTGAGAAAGGGACCACAGGTAGTCCAGTATGCTTGCCAAGGAACAGGAGGAAGGGTCCAGGCCCTTGCCCTGACACCAAATGGAGAATCTCTTCCATCTGAAGGCGTAGCATTTTCTGGTCGACTCCTTACGGGACACCTCAACGACGTTGAGGACCTCGTCGGAAAGACCCAAGGCCTGGAACTCTAGCCGCTCAGGAACCAGGCCGTCAGGTGCTGGGATTGAAGGTCTGGATGGAATACCTTCCCCTGACTGACTGAAATCAGGTCCGGGCAGGCTGGAAGCCGCCTCGGGAGCCTGGAGCCGAGACTAAGGAGATCTGGATACCAGAACTGGCGGGACCAGTCTGGGGCTACCAGAATCATCTGCGCCTTGTCCCCCCTCGCCTTGAGAAGCAACTTGTGGATCAAGGGAAATGGGGGAAAGGGGTAGAAGAGGCCCGGTGTCCACGGCCTCGAGAAGGCATCCCCCTGCAGCGAGCCCTGCTGAGGGGGGCGGGTATGAAACAGTCTCAGCCTCGCATTCTCCCTGGAGGCAAACAGGTCTGCCTGAGGCGTGCCCCAGTGGGAGAAGAGATCTTGTACTACCTCCGGCAGGAGAGACCACTCGTGAGACGCAGCCCCTATCCGGCTTAGGGCATCAGCTAGGGTGTTGGAGGCTCCTGCCACGTGAATGGTGAGGAGATCCGCCTCCAGGCTGCGCATGAGAGACCAAATGCGGAGAGCTTCCCTGCACAAAGGCATGGAGCGCTTCCTGCCCTGGCGGTTTAGGTAGTACATGGTCGTGGTATTGTCAGTCTGGACCTGAACCACTTGACCCCATAGAAACGGAGCGAAGGCGGTGAGGGCTAGATGAACCGCTCAAAGCTCCAGCAGGTTGATGTGGCATCGGGACTCCCGAGGGGACCAGAGGCCGTGTGCTCTGTGCTCCCCCAGATGGGCACCCCAACCCATCAGAGAGGCATCAGTCGATAGAGAGACTGTCGGCTCGGGGCGGACAAACGGGATGCCCTCCTGCAGATGTGCTGGAACAGTCCACCACTGGAGAGCGTTCCACATCCCCTGGGTCACTGTCACTAGCTGATCCAGCGGATCGAAGTGCTATGACCACTGGCTGGCCAGTCCCCATTGAAGGGGACGCATGTACCAGCGGGCCCAACGGACCACGCTGGTGCAGGCAGCCATGAGGCCCAGGACGCGCAGGAAGTCCCGGGCAGGGCGCGATTGCCCAAGCTGAAATGATTGGGCAAAGGAGGAAGAACCTCAGCCCTGTCCGCCGGGAGCCGAGCTCTGGCTCGAAGAGAGTCGAGCTCTGCCCCGATGAAGAGTATCACCTGCTTCGGCACGAGTTCCGACTTGGCCTCGTTGATGAGGAGGCCAATCTGAGAGCAAACATGGAGGGCCAGATCTCTGGACCGCTCCACCTCCGCTCTGGAGGGGGCTGCAATCAGCCAGTTGTCCAGGTAAGGGTACACCCGGACCCTTCGGCGCCGCAGGAATGCTGTCACCACTGCCATGCATTTGGTGAAGAGCCTGGGAGCTAGGGAGAGGCCGAAGGGCATGGCCCAGAACTGGTAAAGGGATCCCTCCGCTCTGAAGTGGAGGAATCTCTGATGAGACAGACGGATTGGGGCGTGAAAAGCAGCGTCCTGGAGGTCAGGAAACAGAACCACATGCCTGTTCCAGGATGGGATTATCTGAGCCAGAGTGACCATCCTGAAGGTCCGAGACCTTAGGAACCTATTCAGGTCGTGCAGGTAGAGAATGGGGTGCTAGCCCCCCCATCCGTTTTGGGACCAGGAAATACCTGGACACAAACCCCGGGTCTGGAGGAGGAACCGCCACCTTCCTGATCACCTCTTTTTTGAGGAGCAGGGCAATATCGGCTCGGCGGGACGACAGCGAGGCTGCGGACCCCGTGGCCCCCCGAGGGGCGACGGCTCAAAAGGGTGGAGCCTGCTCGAACTCCAGAGGCAGGCCCTTTCCTACCACCTCCAACACCCAGTGGTCCGTGGTGATAGCGGACCAGGCGGAAAGGAAGTGGCAGAGCCGTCCCCCCACGGGGGGAACCCAGGGGGGAGTGATGAGGCTGGGGGAGACACCCGTCACTGGGCAGGCTTGGAGGAGGGACTGGCCGAGGGACCTCCTGGGCCTTTACCTCCCTGCTTCCTACTAGAGGAAGCCACAGGCTTGGGTTTGGGATGCCAAGCGTGAGTCTGCTGGTCCTGGTGGGCCGGAAGTGCCGCAGGCGCAGAAGGACAAAAGGCCTTATGCTGCTGCTGTCAGCGGCCTTTGTCCTACTGGGCGGAGGTGACCGAGTCCAGAGTGGCACTGGACTTCTCGATCCGCTGGAGGTGACCTTCCACTCCAGGGCCGAAGAGGTTGGTCCCCAGGAAGGGGACATCCGCCAATTTGTGCTGGGTATCCGCCGTGAAGGTGGATAACCTCAGCCATGCTCTACGGCGCATGGCCACCGCGGCCGCAACCGATCTGGCACAGGAGTTTCCTATGTCCAGAACTGTTTGGAGCTGCTGCTTCGCCACCGCCCTACCCTGGTCCCGAACCTGCCGGACCGTGGTCTGTGGGTCGGCCGGGAGATGAGGGGTCACCTCATCCAGGGAGCCCATGAGGGCGTGGGAGAAGTGTGCCATCAGGATGGCCGAGCTGGCTTGGCGGAGGCCAAGGGAGGGGCACAGTACACTTGCACCCGGCGTAGTCCAGCTTTTGGACTCCTTGTCGGGGACTTGTCCACGTCCCTAGCATTCCCAGAAGCGAGAAAGCTGTCGGTGACCAACCCCTCAGCAGAGGGGTGTTCCGAAAATCCGGGCAAAGAGCCGGTAGGGACCGCATACTTCCTGGCCATCCTGGCCGAGGGCGCAGGACAGGAAGCAGGCCGCTGCCAAAGCTCCAAGGCTGGGCCAACAATGGCCTCAGCCACCGGAAAGGCCTCCAAGGGTGAATCCCCTCGGTCCAGTATCTCCGTCAGGGGATACTTAGCCCATTTGGAAACGGGCTCGAGCTGCATCCCGGTGGACTCCGAGATGAGCTGAAGCAGACCCATGAAGGACGATGGGCTTTCCTCCAGTGACTGGCCCCCAGAGGACTCCAGGTCAACCAGCCTGGAGAACAGGGAGGAGTCGTCGTCGGACTCCGAGGAGTCCGCGAAGAGCTACCCAGGGCCTGAGCCACCCTCCATCTGCCGAGGACAGTCGGGAGTGAGGGTGACCGACAACCTGTGAGGCAGGCCTTGACCCGACCGAGAGACCTTGGTCGGTGCCCCCGATTTCGGTTGTGGAGGCGGAGGTTCCACCACAAATCGGTGGGCAACAGGTTTCAGACGAACAACCGGCCCAGGTTTGGGCATCTCGACTGCAGCGAGAGGTTGTTTCGGCCGCTCGGGTGACAGCCACTTGATGGCCGGGGAGGGCGTCGGTGTCGACTTGCTCCTGGACAAAAGTAACTGCTGCCACATCAGGTCCTCGTAGCATTGACGCAATCTGCGTCGAAGCCTCTCCTTTTCCGAGGAGGAAGACTAGGACGAGCCTCGGTGCCGAGACCGAGACTGCCAATGTCGGCAGGATCAGCTGAACCGAGAAGAAGTCCGAGACCGAGACCGAGATCCTCGGTGTTTGAATGGGCTGGGAAGAAGCGGGGGACACCCGCTCTTCCCTCGGCTCAGACACCTTAACCGGGACTGCTGTACCAGAGGCGCAGGCAGATCCTCGGTCTCCACCGGGGGAACCAGTGAAGAAGGGTTGTCGGCTTCACCAGTCGACAACCCGTCCAATGGGTCGAGAAAAATCTTGACCGCGTCGACAGGAGTCTCGGCCGGCTGACCTGACGGGGACGCCGTGAAGCCAGCGGCCTTAGCCGCAACCTCGACCGAAGTCGACAGTCGGCTGTCTGGGAAGGGGACCTCTCCCACTCCCACGAATGCCGACGATGGGACTTACCCTTAGAATCCTTCTTTTTGGACCGAGAGGAATGTCCCGATAGCCCCTCTCTCTTCATGGAAAGGGACTGGCAAAGCTCCTTGAACGAAGCAGAATATGAGGTACCCAAAGAGAGCGGGATAAAGGCAGGGATCGAGGAGGAGGAGGAGGAAGATGCGGCCTGGGCTGCCTCCTCCTCGAGGGCGATCATCTGCTCGAGCTGCTCAGCTGAGCCAGCCGCCACGGTAACCACCTAATGGGCCTCTTTCGACTTTACCGGCGGATAGCGCTTCTCGGGGCACCCAAGCTTCAACGAGGCAGCGTGGTCCTCCAGGACGTTGGCCGAGAACGAACAGCATGACTTGCAAGCCTGCGGGTCGTGTTCTAGGCCGAGGCAGTAGACGCATGTGGCGTGCAGATCCATCCTGGACATCTTCTGCCCCCAAGAGCACCGCCGAAAACCGGGAGTCGATTTGTCCATCGCAGCCGCGAGGGAAAAGGATGACCGAAGTCTTGAAAATTTTAAAATGAGTTTCGGACAAACCGAAGAATTAGGATCCAGTCTAACACACAGAGCGTTAAGGAGGGAACCTGAGCTTCCAAGCAGTAAGGAAGATCTGGCATCATGGGGTGGAGCCAAGAGTTTTACCACCTGCGTGGGTGGGAGGAGCCAGCTTGAAGACCTTCCGGCAAGATTTAAAGCGGCAAGGGAATCTGCCAGACAGTGTGGATGAACAACATATCCATGTCCCTAGAAACAGTGATTTCCAGAGAAAGTGCAAATTGCAAGTCACAACTGGCTCAAAAGGAGACAGGGTCAACATTTCCAAAATAAAATTCAAGTCCCAAGCTGGGACAGGGGAACGGATTGGAGGTTTCAGGTGCAGGATGCCCCTTAGAAAGGTATGGGACACATCCAGCTGAGCAATCGTGTGGTCACTAAACAAATATTTTTGTTCAGTATTTACAAATGAAGAGGGGGAGGTACCTAAAACAAACAGTAGAAACACTCTGGATACAGAAATTGATACCAGCCCATTTACAGAAGAAAGGGTTCCGAAAGAACTCTTAAAACTGAAGGTGGACAAAGCAATGGGGCCTGATGGGATTCATCCCAGAATTCTAAAAGAACTAAGGGTAGAACTAGTGACACCACTGACTACCCTCTTTAACAAATCATGGGAGGATGGGGTGGTACCCGAGGACTGGAGGAGGGCAGATGTGATTCCCCTTCACAAAAGTGGGAGCAAGGCAGAAGCAGGAAACTACAGACCTGTTAGTTTAACCTCAGTGGTAGGGAAAATGATGGAATCACTTCTGAAGGAAGAATTGTTGAGTATCTAGAGGCCAGAGGGGCACAGGACCCAAGGCAGCATGGATTCACAGCAGGAAGGTCATGCCAGACAAATCTGATAGATTTCTTTGACTGGGTGACCAAAGTAGTAGATCAGGGAGGGGCTGTGGACATGGCCTACCTAGACTTTAGCAAGGCATTTGACACAGTCCCACACAAAGATTAATATACAGGATTAGCCAGCCTGGGAGTGGGTCCCAAGATGACAGCCTGGGTAAAAATTGGCTGGAGAATAGGACACAGAGTATAGTAAATGAAGTCCACTCTGAAGAAAGGGGGTTACTAGTGGGGTACCGCAAGGTTATAGAAGTATGAGACCGGTCCTCTTTACAATGTCTTTATAAGCGACATTGCAGAGGGACTGGAAGGAAAAGTATGTCTCTTTGCAGATGACAAAGATCTGCAACAGAGTTGATGCACAAGGTGGGGTGGAAAGGATGAAAAGGGACTTGGCAAGGTTAGAGGAATGGTCAAATGTATGGCAGCTTAGATTCAATGCTAAGAAGTGCAAGGTAATGCACCTGGGAAACAAAAACCCAGGGGAAGAGTACACAATGGGGGGTGAGATACTAACAACAACAAAAATGGAAAGGGACCTGGGGGTAGTCATATCAGATGACCTAAAGGTGGGCAAGCAATGTGAGAGAGCAGCAAGGAGGGCTGGGGGGATACTGGGATGCATAGGGAGAGGCATCACCAGTAGAAAACAGGAAGTTATTATCCCTCTGTACAGACAGCTGGTCAGACCCTATCTGGAGTACTGCGTGCAGTTCTGGAGACCCAGTCTTCGCAAAGACATAGACAGGATGGAAGCTGTCCAGAGGAGGGCAACTAAAATGGTGCAGGGTCTGCACCGGAAGACATATGAAGAGAGACTTAAGGAGCTTAATAAGTATAGCCCGAGGAAAGGAGGAGAGGGGACATGATAGAAACTTTCAAGTACCTCAAGGAATCAACAAAGTCCAAGAGGGTAGCATCTTTCAAAAAGAGTGTGCAAGAACAAGGGGCACAATTTGAAGATGGGGGCTCAGAGGTAATTTAAGGAAGTATTTTTTCACAGAGAGGGTTGTGGATGCATGGAATGGCCTTCTGGAGGAGGTTGTTGAGTCAAAAACAGTGGTGGAATTCAAGCATGCATGGGACAGTCATAAGGCAATTCTAGAAGGTGGGGTTAGGAAGAAGTAGGCTGCTGGTTAACTAGGATCTGCAGCTTATCCAGTAGGCAGGGAAATGGGCAGACTGGGTGGGCCAAGCGGTCCTTATCTGCCGTCAAATTCTATGTTTCTATGTTTCACCCACGGGCACATGAAAGGCAGAAATAGTCAAAAGGCGGACCTTAAGGGAGGAATACTGGAGGCCTGAGTCGGAAAAAGAAATCAAGTAGTCCAGGACATGCTTAACAGTACAGGTGAAAGGATCTAGGGAATGCTTTGCAGCCCAGATGGCAAACCGCTTCCACTTCATGGCATAAGTGGCACGGGTGGAAGGTTTGCGGGTGGCCACCAGGATGTCCACTACCCTGCTAGAGACCCCGAACCTGGCAATGGCAACATACTCAGGAGCCACGCATGCAGATGGAGGGACCTTAGGATGGGATGGACCAGGGTCACCCGATCCTGGGTCAGCAGATTCCTGTAAAGGGGCAGAGAGACTGGAGGTCCTCTGCCAGCTGCTGAAGCAGAAGTAACCATATCTGGCAAGGCCAGAATGGGGCCCCCTCCATTTGCAGCTTGATCAGCACCCTCTGTATTAGTGGAAATGGAGGGAATGCATACAGAAAACTCTCGTTCCAAGAGAGGAACAACTCATCTAGCCAGAAAACTCCAGGCCCTGGATCTAGCGAGCAAAAATTGGGCAGTTTTGCATTGAGTAGGGACAAAAAAAGGTCCAACTCTGGATGACCCCATCTGTCGAACAGATCTTCTGCTACGGATGAGAGAAGCTCCCATTCATGCGTGCTGGACTGAGTCCTGTTGAGACTGTCCGCCAGGGTGTTTGTAACACCAGGCACGTGGACTGCAGAGAGTGTCAGACTGTACTCCAGGGCCCAGTACCAAACTTACATGGCCTCCCTGCAAAGGGGGTAGGTGTGAGTCCTGCCCTGCTTATTGATGAGTAAACCACACTCAAGATTGTCCAACTGCGCCAGCAGTTGGCCTGGAGCAAGGTGCTCCTGAAAGGCCCACATGGCATCAAGCACCACTCTTACCTCCAGGATGTTGATATGCAGGGCGGCTTCCCAGTGGGACCATAAACTCTGGGTTTGAATGGGACCTAGGTGAGCTCCCCAGCCTAGAGCTGAAGCATCTGTGGTTCGGATCTGATGTGGGGAGGAAATCTGGAAAGGGACCCCTTGCAGAAGATTCGAGGGGTCTATCCACCACTGTAAAACTCTGTAGACAGGAGAGGAGATCAGGACAAGTTGGTCCAACTCATCTGTATGCTAGTCCCACTGCACTCTGAGGGTCCACTGAAGGGTATGCATGTGAAGCCTGGCCAGAGGAATGGTGGTACAGTTTGGCAGGGATGTACTGACTCTGAGCGACTTCCTGAGCCTGAGCCATAAGGCATTCTGCCATTTTGGGGGTAAGAAGGCCTTTCTCTGCTTGGAGTACAGAACTGCCCCTATGTATTGCAGTCTTTGGGACGGTACTAGAACAGACTTTGTCAGGTTGACCATTATGCCCAGAGATTGGAATAGCTGGAGTGTACACTCCAGAGCCAGCAACAGCTGTTCCATGGACAGGGCCTTGAGGAGCCACTTCTGCAGGTAATGGTAGATGTACAGTCCCTCCCCTTCTGAGGGCAGCTGCGACCACTGCTAAGCATTTGGAAAAGACATGCAGCGCAGAGGATAAGCCAAAGGGCAACACTTTGAACTGGTAGTGTTCACCCTGAAAGTCAAAGCGAAGAAACCTCCTGTGAGGAGGAAAGACCGAAATATGCAGGTAAGCATCCTGCATGTCCAGTGATCAGAGCCAGTCCCCCGTCTTGAGGAAGGACAAGAGGCCTGGTAAAGTTACCATCTGGAACTTTCTATACTGGACAACGAGGTTAAGGTCCTTGAGGTCTAAGATGGGCCTCAGCTCTCCAGTCTTCTTGGGAACCAGAAAGAATCTGGAATAAAACCCCCTGGCTTCTCTGGCACTGGCTAGATTGCCTGCTTGCACAGAAGAGACTGTGCTTCCTCCCAGAGAACAAACTAGAGAGCCAGGGGGTAGTTGGAGGGTGGGGGAGGGGTATCTGGAGGCTGTTGAATGAGCTCCAAGGTGTGACCGCATTCCTATTTGCAGGATCCAAGTGTCTGAAGTGATGCTTCTCCACGGATTCCGATAGAGGGAGAACCGGCCTCTGACCACCACCTCCTGGGACTGGACCAGGGGAGGGTGGTCTGGCAGAGAGTCAAGCAGATGCAAGGCCAGCTGTGGAGGTTGGACCATCAGTTCTGGGATACCTGACCACCACTCCAGCATTAGAGGAGGTGGGCAAGGAAGACGGGGCTCAGCGCTTACTGTGGGTGCGGGAGCCCGAGCCTGATCTATTGGTCTGTCTACAAAAAAGTAGAGCGCCCTCTACCACAGGGTTGAAGCAAGAGTGGACCAACTTAAGGCTGTGCTAGAGGTTTATAGGTCACTGATAAGGTCCTGGACATCAGGGCTGAAGAGCTGGGTGCCACTGAAAGGGGCATTAAGCACCTTGTTTTGCACATCAGCTGCAAGACCAGAGACACTCAGCCATGAACGCCTGTGAAGGCAAATGCCTATGGCAGCCGCCCTGGCCACTGTGTCAGCCAAATCATAGAGAGCTTGAAGAAGATGTCTGCTGACATCCTCTACAGTTTGCAGACACTGGAGCAGTTTCTGCCTCTGGATGCCATCGGGGAGGGCTTGGGCAGCTGCCTAGCACTTCCTCCAGTTGGCATTATGGAACCTGACAATAGGTGACAGATAGTTTACAATCCTCAGGCCTAGGGTAGAGGAGACATAAACCCCTTACCCAGAGGTCAATCCTGTGGGATTCCTTGTCTGGGGGAAGGCAGCTAAGGTGCTAAGGCACGTAAGGTCTGTCATGGGCTGCCTTTATGACAACCAAGTCAGTTTCAGCCTGGGCCACAGAATAAGAAAGGCCCTGGGGGCATTATACAGCCAGTCTGCCCTGCGAGGCGTAGCTGGCATCATGTCTGGCCTGTGTCACGCTGCTGAGTGGCATTTTTCAAACCTGGCAGCATAGGAGGGATAATTTTAGGTGCAGAATCAGGGATCTCCAATTAATTAGCAAGGTCCTTCCTGGTGACATCCTCCTCCTCAGTCTGGAAGCCCATGGTGGCAGACAGCTGTTTCATGACACTATAGAAGGTGGCATCCTCAGAAGGAGACCTGGGAGTATGTTTAACTGAGTCCTCACTGATTGAAGAAGCAGTGGACTTGTCAGAAACGAGGATTTCCTCCTCATCTTCTTCATCCTCAATGTCCTCAGAGAGGATGAGGTCAGGATGGTACTCTTCCTTGATGTCGACCTCCTCATCTGGGTCTGACATCAGAGCAGCCATCAAAGGCCCTCAAGGAGGTTCTACTGGATGACAGATAGGTGTCAACGAAGCTGCCGTCAACAGTGCCAGCGACGTCAGCCTATTGAAGGCACTGAACTGCTAAAACAGAACAGGGGTGAACTTGGTTAGGACCTCATTCAGATACATGATCGTCGTCGTCATCATTGTCGGGGGGGGAGGGGGTTTGATGGCAGAGACACTGCCAGCCCGCTGACCTAAGATCCCGATGAGCCTGTAGCCCTCAGAGAGGAAGGGGTAGGCATCGATGGAGTCGTCGACGATGAGCCCGCTGTCGACGGTGAAGGGGCCGTCGACCCAGAGGTCGATGGCTGGGTGCCCTGAGAATCAGGTGGAGAAGCTGTCGGTATGGGTCTAGAAGGTAGAGAGACCTGGACAGTTGGTCTCTTCACTGAGGCAGCCGCCATCGATGAAGAGTCCCCCCAAGAGTCTGATGGGGAATGGGATGGCCACTAGGGAGCGTCGTAATCCCAATCTTTTATTACTTTTCCTGAGGACTTGTCTCGGCCTTGGAGAACAGGCAGAGAACACCAAGAGAAAGGAGCTGCTGTTATAATTATACTTCTCTACTGGGACTATATTGCTCTCCTTTCCTCCCCTCCACCCTAAGCCAGTTCTACTTTTATAGGCACAGGATTTGACTGACAACAGGAACTTCCTGTTTGGGAGCAGGAAGTGTGAGTGATCACAGAGCCACAAAAGACGCACCATCCTAAAAGGAAAAGAGCAGCTCTCCGTCCCCCCAGCTACTGGAGGTCTGACTCTGAGCAAGTAAGGAGACTACTGAGAAATATAGGAACTTCTTGTCTCCAACAAGGAAGATCAGAAGCTTAAAGGGCACAGAGGCAGTAAGTAAGTAGGGAGAAAAAATAAAATAAAATAAACAGAGGAAAGAGTAAATATTCTAAACAACAGTTAAGGGGCCAGAAATAAGACATGATGGGAGTGGTGCAGTGCAATGGCTGTGGAGCAGCAGTCTTCTGGGAGACGTTCTGGAGGATGCGGTGTTGTTCCATCTGCAGGCACCTCTCTAGGCTGAGGGAGGAGGTTGCTCATCCCCAGGCTGAGTTGGCCAGGATTTGGGGGGGATCTCCTCTCGAACCCAGGGCCCACCAGAGCCACTGCCGTTGCCTCAGAGGTTGCCAAGAAAGAGGAGTGGTTGGACCACAGTGGGCTTAGGGAGGGTGAGGGTGGTGGAACAGAGGTGCATCCCTCCAGTTGTACCTCTCCACAATTCATATGCCGTTCTGGCAAAGCGTGGTTCCTCTATGGAGGCACCCACAGTGGAGACCAAGAAGGATGCTGGGAACCTCCACAAAGGAGACCCACAGGAGGGTGGCATGGGACCCCACAGGGGAAGGAAACAACTCCTGATAGGGGACTCCATTGTTAGGGGGATAGAACTGGGGGAGGAAGGGGAGAGGGAGGTAAGGTGCCTGCCTGGCACCATGGCTTGGCAGGACAGAAAGTGAATCCTCAGGATCGCCGGAGCAGCTACACAGGGGAGGGAGCCGGATGTCATTGTCCACCTAGGGACAAATGACCAGGCTAAGAAAGGGATCAGAGCAGAAAGAGTCTGTGGAGTTGGGGAGGGACCTTAGACAAGTAGCATGCATGGTAACCTTCTCGGAGGTGCTCCTGTCTATGGCATGGGTGAGGCTAGGGTGCTCCACACCATGGGATTCAATCAGTGGTTGAAAAACTGGTGCAGAGCTCAGGGATTTGGCTTCATTGGGGACTGGGGGGCCACCTGGAGGGATGCAGGCCTATACTGGCATGATGGACTGCATCTGTCCAAAAGGGGAACCAGGATGCTTCATAGGCAAGCATTTAAACTAGCCAAGGGGGATGCACTGAAAAAGAGCAAGGAAATTCTAGCTCCCCCACTAAAAAAAAAAAAAAATCAGGGTAGTAAGTGAGGTAAACACCAAGACAAAGATGTTCATAGGGAGAAGGGCAGGGGTACTTGGAGAAAATGACAAAGGCAGTAAGGACAGGGAGGGGGCAAAAAGGGGAAAGGCCATCAAGAAATGGAGGGTAATGAGTACCAACGCCAGTAGTTTGGGCAACAAGCTCCCTGAACTGGTGGCCTTGATGGAAGAGGGATGCCTGGATAGCGTAGCAGTCACAGAAACATGGTATAGAGAGATCCATGACTGGGATGTTAACATACCAGGGTACACAACCTACAGGAGAGACAGAGAGGGGGGAGAAGAAGGGGAAGAGTAGCTCTCTATGTAAGAGAAGGGATAAAAGCAACAGAACAAAAGAGTAAACAGGGAGGAGAGGAGGCACTGTGGGTCACCTTAGAGACTGGAAATGGCACCACAATCCGCACAGGGATTGTATACAGACCCCCATGTCAGGGGGAAGGAATAGACAAGGATATGATAGAAGGCATCCTTAGGATGGCAGATAAAGGGGAGATACTGTTAATGGGGGACCTGAATATGCCAGATGTTAACTGGAGCACCTTTGCTGCAGCCACAACCAAGAGCAGGGCCATTCTCGATGCCCTACAGATGGCATGCCACAGAGACAGCTAGTTTTGGAACCCACTTGTGAGGGAGCAATCTTAGACCTCATACTCTCAAATGGGGACAGCGAGAGGATCTCAGATCTAAAAGTGGGTAGCCATCTGGGAACAAGTGATCACCAAACAGTGTGGTTCACAATAAATTCAGCTACAGAGTCAAGCCATACAACAGTGAGGGTACTGGACTTCAGGAGGGCTAACTCTGGCAAGATGGGAGAGTGCCTTAGAAAAGCACTAGCAAACAGGCTAGAAGGAGGGATGGAGCAACAATGGGGAAACATCAAAACTGCCATCACAGAGTCAACAAGCCTTTGTGTGAAGCAAATAAACAAATCAAAATGAAAGAAAAAGCCACTATGGTTCTCAAAAGAGGTGGCGGGGAAGGTTAGGGAGAAAAAGATAGCATTTAGAAAATATAAGGAAACACAGAAGGAGCAGGACAGAGAACTGTACCAGTTAAGGCAGAAGGAATCGGGAAGAGAAGTCAGAACAGCAAAGGCCCAAACTAAGGAAAAGATAACCAACTTGGTTAAGAAGGGGGATAAAACCTTTTACAGGTATATCATGGAGCCTAGAAAGACAAAGGGAGGGATAGTGAGGCTGAATAGAATGGATGGTGGGTGGGCAGAGAGGGACAGTGAAAAGCAGGATACTTTGCTCAGTATTCACAAAAGAGGAGGAGGGGAGGTGCCTAATCCAATTAACAGAAGCACTCTGGATTGGGGGTCAATCCCAGTCCTTTCACAGAAGAAAGGGTTCTCAAAGAACTCCTAAAACTTAAGGTGGACAAAGCAATGGGGCCTGAAAGAATTCACCCCAGAATTCTAAAAGAATTAAGGGGAGAACTAGTGACACCACTGACTACTCTTTTTAACAAATCATGGGAGGACAGTGTGGTACCTGAGGACTGAAGGAAGGCGGATGCAATTCCCCTTCACAAAAGTGGGAGAAAGACACAGGCAGGAAACTGCAGACCTGTCAGTTTGACCTCTGTGGTAGGGAAAATGATGGAATCACTTCTGAAGGAAAGAACTGTTGAGTACCTAGAGGCCAGTGGGGCACGGGACCCAAGGCAGCATGGGTTCACAGTGGGAAGGTCATGTCAGACGAATCTAATTGATTTCTTTGACTGGGTGACCAAAGTAGTAGACCAGGGAGGGGCGTGGACATTGCCTACCTAGACTTTAGCAAGGCATTTGACACAGTCCCACACAAAAGATTAATAATCAAATTAACCAGCCTGGGAGTGGGTCCCAGGGTGATAGCGTCAGTAAAACATTGGCTGGACAACAGGACACAGAAGGTAATTGTAAATGGAGTCCACTCTGAAGAAAGAAGGGTTACTAGTGAGGTACCGCAGGGCTCAGTACTGGGTCCAGTCCTTTTCAATGTCTTTATAAGTGACTCTGCAGAGGGACTGGAAGGAAAAGTATGCCTCTTTGCAGCGGACACAAAGATCTGCAACAGGTTTGATACACAAGTAGGCAAAGAAAGGATGAGAAGGGACTTGGCAAGGTTGGAGGAATGGTCAGAAGTATGGCAGTTTGGATTCAATGCAAAGAAGTGCAAACTAAAGCACCTGGGAAACAAAAACCCAGGGGAAGAGTACTCAATGGGGGGGAGATAGTAACAACAACAAAAAATGAAAGGGACCTGGAGGTAATCATATCAGATGACCTTAAGGTTAGCAAGCAATGTGAGAAGGCAGTAGGGAGGGCTGGGGGGATACTGGGATGTATAGGGAGAGGCATCACCAGTAGAAAACAGGAAGTTGTTATCCCTCTGTAAAGACAGTTGGTGACACCCCATCTGGAGTACTGCATCCAGTTCTGGAGACCCCATCTCCGCAAGGACATAGACAGGATGGAGGCAGTCCAGAGGAGGGCAACTAAAATGCTGTAGGGTCTGCAAGAGAAGCCATACGAGAAGAGACTAAAGGAGCTTAATATGTATACCCTTGAGGAAAGAAGAGAGGGGGGGACAATGATAGAAACTTTTAAGTACCTCAGTGGAATCAACAAAGTCCAAGAGGGTAGCATCTTTCAGAAAAAGGTATGTGCAAGAACATGGGGACACAATTTGAAGATATGGGGAGACGGCTCAGGGGCAATGTGAGGAAGTATTTTTTTCATAGAGAGAGTGGTGGACGCATGGAACAGCCTTTCTGAGGAGGTTGTGGGGTCTAAAACTGTGGGAGAATTCAAAAATGCATGGGACAGACATAAGGCAATTCTTGTGGGGAGTAGGAAGAAATAGGTTGTTGGTCAACTAGAATCTGCAGCTTATCATGTAGGTAGGGAAATGGGCAGACTAGGCTGGCCAAGCGGTCCTTATCTGCCGTCAAAGTCTGTGTTTCTGGAGCTCGTGGACCCGATGGGCGACAAAGGGACTGGGGTCCCTGGAGACCCCTGCCCAGAGCTGGGTATCTGCAGCTCAATCAGGAATTTTTTAACAGCCTTCCTGCATCGCCTGAGGGTAGTCTGGTTAAATTTCGGGCAGAGCTCGCAGTCGAAGACTTCATGGTCTGGCCCAAGATAGCAGATACAAACGGAGTATTCATCTGTAGAGGCAATCTTCTTTTCACAGCGGCAGCACCAGAAAAAGAGAGGAAGAAGGCAGATTAACTTTGGACATAAACAAAAAGGAAGAAAATCTCTGAAAGAGATTTTTTATGAAAAAGTAGAAGAAAAAGGCTGTAGGACGAAAAAACGCAAAACACGATGGCTCTTCCACAGAGACTGTGCTTACAAGTCGACAGTGGGAAAGAACTGAGGAGGGAGTGGGGCTGCCTACACCTACATAGGGTTGCTGACGTTGGCAGAAGTTGATGACATGAGCGGCCCCAATTGTACTGCTAACATTCAACCATTTGGATTCCCCTTCACTAATGGCGAAGATTCCTACAGTGTTACCTGATGACTGAGATACTCCTGAAGAAGATCTGAGATTTCTGAAAGTTGAGTAAGACGCCCATGGACATCAGAAACTTGCACACCAAGGATGGGCTTTTCTATGAACCAATTGTCCAAACAGAGAAACACTTGCATTCCAATCTTCCCGAGATGTGCCGCAAGCACTACAAAGCACTTGGTGAAGGCATGGCACTGATGCAAGCCCAAATGGCAGGACTGTGAACTGATAATGCTCAAGTTCTACACATAACCAGAGGTACTTGCAATGGCAGGCACAAACAGGAGTATGCTGATAAACATCATGAATGTCCAGGAAAGACAAACAGTCCTGGGCTTTCAGATATGGTAATAAGAGAGCCCAGATATACCATTTGGAATCTCTTACACCTATTAATATAGTGTACAGTGGAGTGTAGTTCTGTATAGAATTCCATTCCTTTCAAAATGCTGTTCTACCATAGTGCCAAGGTCATGGAATGCTGATCTACCCTACTGTGGTAGAACAGCATTCCAGAACCTCTAGAGACTGCATTAGCCAGTTTCATTTTGAAAGCAAAAGAACTCACAAAACACATTTTTCACACAGTACTATACACTATAAAAAATACAGGATGAGCAACTCTATGCACAACCAGTATGTTTTGCCATCTCGTGGTTCTGATTCCCATGGACCTCTCGTGCTTCACTCTCGAGGTCAGAGGGAATCAGAATCCCTCTGTGGCAGAACACACTGGTTCTGCATAGTTGTCCATCCAGTATTCTCTATTTCTTTATTGAAATTTGTTGACCGGGTAGGCCCACTGAGACAACAGGGTCCCTTTTTCAGGGGTGACCCGGATTAATTACATTTAATAAAGACATAAAAGCATACAGGAGACAGAGGCAGAGCATTAATTACATTGACTAAATGCATCAAAAGCATGCAGGAGACAGAAACAGGCAACAGTGGAGGTAATCAGTTACACAAAGTTAGTGTACAAAACAAGCTACCACAAGTCAACTACAGCAGCAAGACATTATCACAAGCGGATCACATCACAAGCAGAAACGGGGGGAGAGATAATTGCAATACTGTTGTCAGGAGCTGGACACCAACTTGGCAGGAGGTGTACTTTGGTTGGGCGTTAATCAGTGGACAGCCTGGACTGGGGGGGGGGGAGGCCGAGGCCCAGGAGTTCAGGTGGGTACACAGGAAGTATAAGGCCCCACCATTTCAAGTATAAGTGCATTGATTTACTACAAGCAAGTGAGATTTTAAAGCATTTTTGAATGAGTTCAGGGTAGAGCAGTCGATCACCACTGAAGGTAGGCTATTCCAGAGGGCCGCGGCAGAGATGGTGAAGGACCTGTCGCCAGCACAGGCTCTGGACCTAGAAACTTCCAGGATGGGGTGGGCAGCAGACCTCAGGTTACGTTTATTCGACTTGAACTGAATAAGTCCATTAAGGCTAGGGGAGGCTGATAAATTTGGCAGTTTTGAAAGCAAGACAGAGTGTAGGATATGCAAGTCTAGCCTCAAGTGATGGCCAGTCCAGTGAGGTAAGAACATTACAGTGAAGATCACGGGGATGAGCAGCAGCTACAAAGCAGACAGTTTTGTGGTATAGAACTCTGAGTTTGGCAAGTTCCTTGCCCCAGAGAGGTTGTATTAGGAGAGCACCATAAAGAAGAACTGGAAGGATGGTTCCTGTGGTGATTGCCAAGCGAGCTTCACTAGAGAGGAACCCACCTAGTCTATATAAAAGACCAATTTTTTGGATGGAGGATCTTGTTGGCGGCCTCGATATGCAAGCTTAGGGTTAACTCTTGGTCCAGGTGTATACCAAGTAATTTTGTGGATGCACAGACCTCCAATTTAGTGCCGTTGGACGATGAGATTTGGAGAAGGTTAGATCTGTCAACTCCAAGTTGTTTGGGACCAAAGAGCACGGCCTTGAATTTATTTAGGTTGAAGACCAATTTATTACCCACGAGCCATTTCTCCAATGATCTGAAGTCCATATTGAGGTTCTGATTTAACTGATTGCTGACTTTTGAACTCCTGTAGATGATAGCATCGTCTGCAAAGAGTTGGATGTTGGCCCCTCTGCAATGATTGGGCATGCTGTTTATGAAGATAGTAAATAGTACAGGTCCGAGGCTGGATCCTTGGGGGACTCCTTGGCTCACTGGCCTAATGTCCGATGTCGTATCCTTCCATCTTACCAGCTGTTTTCTCCCACAAAAATAGTGTTGAAACCAGGAAGAGGCAAGGGAGTCCAGACCGAGGTTCCCAAGGCAGGTGATGAAGAGATCGTGGTTCACCCAAGTCAAAGGCTTTTGTTAGGTCAAGGAATAAGGCTCCAGTGGCTAGACCTTGACCCATAGCATCAAGTACTTCCGATGTGAACTTGACAAGGGCTGTGTCAGTTCCGTGGTTTTTCTTAAATTCATGCTGCACATCAGAAAGTAGATGATGGGTTTCAATGTAGTTGAGGATCTGTCTATGCACAGGCTTCTTCAGTGTTTTAGCGAGCATGCTGAGTATAGATATAGGTCGACAATTTTCAACATGGTCTTTGACCCCACCTTTGTGAGTGGGGACTACCATGGCCATTTTCCACTTAGTGAGGAACTGTCCAAGAAGAAGGACCTGCTAAATAGGTTCCTGAGTGGAGCTGCAGTAATTGGGGCAGCCATTTTCAGAAACTTGGGCTCCAGCTTGTCGAACCCAGGAGAGCCATCCAGTTTGATGGTGCTTAGCAGAGAGAGGACCTCCTTCCGAGTAATCAGGCAGAAACGGAAATTGGGACCGGTGTGAGCATCAGAGGGAGAGAAGTTAATGTTGCCAGGTGTGGGGTCAATGCATCTGTCCAGGTTAGTGAAGAAGCTGTTGAATGCATTTGCTAAGTCTTCTGGATCTGACACTGGGTTGCCATTGACTGAGATGCTCTGGGGGGCTTCTGCTGAGCGACTCTTTAGGAGGCAATTTATTTACAACCAGAATTTCTTAGGGTTAGTAAGGTTTGAGGTTTGGAAGTGCCTGATATAATCCCTTTTAGCATGTTTTAGCTCTTTTTTACAACTGTTCCTCAGGTCCTGTATAATAGCCAATCAGCATGATCACCCGAGCGTTTGAATTTGCCCCATGCCTTGTCTCTGAGCTTCATTTGTTTTCTTCTACCTCGATCCAACCAGTATGCACATTTGCCTCAGACTCTCTGTTGTTTTAGTGGGGCATGCTTATTAAGGACACTTAAGAAGTTGTGGATAAAGAAATCAAGAGCCACATCGATGCTGGAGAGATTGTTGAGATCCGCCCAGTGTATCCCTCTCAGATCGTTGAGAAAGTCATTGGGAACAAACTTCAATAGGTCCGAGCAAATAGGATCTTAGGGGGAGCATTCAGGGAGTTGTTCCTCCAGATGTAAAAGACAAGAGCGTGGTCACTGAGTGAGTCTGGCAACAAATCCGCTGCTTTACATCTGTCTGGTCGGTTTATCAGTATCCAGTCGAGAAAAGTATGCTTTCCAGTCTTGGGGTTAGGCCTCGTGGGTTCACTGATTAGCTGTGTAACAGACACATCAGTTAGTATTGATTTGCTTACTACATTGCTCAGCCAGTTTAGGTTAAAGTCACCCATGAAAATAAGTTCCCCCACAGGGTTACTGGCCAACTGACTGATGAGGAATTCCAGTTCGCATTTGGCCACCTTGGGTGGGTTGTAGGTGCATCCAATGGTTATGGATTTGGTCCCGCCCAGGGTGAGTTTAACTAGGAGACGCTCAGAAGTATTTGTTTAGGGACCTGATGTCCAGAACTGGGCACATGCCTCAAGCCTTCTGGGGAAGAGTGAATACCTAGAGTACAAGCCTTTCTCCCACTCTGAGTTTAGTACTTTCTTTACTGCCCTGTTCTGTAGCAGCCTCAAGGCCTCCAGGGAAAGTAACTCTACCAAAGGACAGTGTCATTACTTATCAATAACAGTAGATCTTTGAGTGGATCTTCGCAGAACCATAATACACTGGACTATAAGTAATTAGCATCAAGACCTCACAGGAAGCTTTTGCATGATGCAACCTCCCATGCTGATGTGCTAATTTGCATGTCAGTGGCACACTGCATTGCCTATATAACATAGGCAGGCCCCAACCACTTCAGTTTCCTGCTTGAACTGAGTTTTTTAACATTTATAAACAGCATAAGGACCACAGCTGCCACCATCAATCATGCACAGAGAGGCAGGGGAAGTAAAAAACAAAAACAAACAAAAAAATGCCTAGCACACTAGTGGCGCCACTGATAAAAAGAGACTCAACGTAGTTTCCTAAATAGAACCGCGAGTTGTCTACTACCTTTGCTACAGGTCACAATAAGGCCCCACCTGAATTTCGGATCCCCACTATGGAGTCCATATGCCAAGGGAGAGGTGGAGAGGTTGAACAGAGTACAGTGTAGAGCTACTAAAATGATTGGGGCCCTAAGGGGGCACAGTTATAAGGAGAGGTTGCACTGCTTAGGTCTATTTAGTCTGGAGCAGAGGAGGATATGGGGTGACTTATTGATCGTGTATAAAATCGTGAACAACTCCGAACTCGGGGAGGAAATGAGAATAACAATTCAGGTAAAACCAGACTGCCTAGGAGCACAAAAACTTCAAATAAGACTTGACACTGTAAATAAAAATGGAAGATAGAACTTCTTCCTCCATTGTACAGGCAGGATTTGGAACTGCCTACCTAGTGACATCGTATCTAGTGATACCCTGGATATTTTTAAGCGGAAGATCAATACCATAGTATTAAATGACAGGACAAATTAGAACCGCTAGTGCAGCTGAATGGTAATAATGGGCACTTTGCCTTCTTCCGTTCATTACCCAGTATAAACATGCAGTGCCTTGCCAAACAGCTGAATGCAAAAGCCCCCCACACCAGGGGGAGGACAGGCGGGAAAAAGGTATGGATCTACAGAGATCCTCTCAAAGATCTACTGTTATTGGAAAGTAACAAACCTATCTTCTTCAAGGGCATCTCCACAGAGCCAGAAAACATTGAATGATTACCAAGCAGTACCATCATCAACAACGTGGTTGGCAAAACAGTGGAATGACCCTTCAGAACAGCAGGCCTTGCAAGACAGCCAGGCCAAACCCAGCCCTCCTTTGGGAGATCAACTTTAGAGTGTAATGAAAAGTATGGACTCTGTGTCGTGGCAGCCCTGTAAATGTCAGTGGCTGAAATAAACCTACTGTAAAATAGGCCACTGAGGTCACGATGACCCTGGTGGCTTGCCCTGCAACAGTATCAGGTAGATCCTGTCCTGTATGCCCTCAGAAGAACAAGAAACAAGAGGAAATCCATAGATTTACCCCTGAGCCAGGGCCAAAGGAATCAAATAGAGGGGGAGGACTGGGCACAGTCATTGGTATGATCCAGGTGGTACTGAATGATACTATGGACCTGTAAAGACTGCAACAGCACTTCACCTGGGTTCTAAGGGTAAGAATATGGGCAAATGAATACACCGATTAAAGGTGAAATATGACACCACTGTATACAAAATTGTGGGTGAGTATGCAATTATATATGTCCTTGTGAAACACCAGAAACGGGTTCATAAACCATGGCCTGCAGTTTAGACACATGCCTGTCTAAACAGCCACAAGGAATAAAGGTCCCCATATTCAAACAGTTAACGTGGAACTCATTATGAATAGCGACAGCCAATGGGGCCATATTCAATGACCCCCAGTGCGACTGCGCTGACTCAACAGCCCACCCGCGCACAATATACTGCTTTCACCTATGCAAATAAAGGATCCCCTATGCATGCTGGGTGTAACGGCATATTCATCAATTTTGGCAGTGCTAAACAGCCTCTATCGTAGCACTGTTTAATGCTGCCGAAACGCTGCCCTTATCCGCATGCAGTGGTGTACTGCCCCAAATCCATTTCCTGTCCATGGCTTTAACAGTAAACCCCAACCTGGTGGTCTAGCGTATTCCCAGCTTCTGATTGGCTGACCACTCCACGTCTCGTAATGAGCTCCCTGTGATGAGTCAGATGAGCCAGTCATCGAGGTATGGAAATACCTTGATGCCTCTGCCCTGAGAAGGGCCTCCATGACCCTTACATGGCATGTTTCCTGAATCAATACAGGGTTCCATCCACCCAAAAGCAGAGGAACTGGCTGTGTGACAGATGGATGGGGACTTAAGAAGTATGCATCATGGAGGCCAAGTGAGCAAAATATTCCCCAGGCTCCAGGGATGAAATGATCTGGTGAAGGTTCACTTTGCAGAACCTATAGTTGTGATTGAACTTGTTCAATAATCACAGCTCAAGGAAGGTACGCCAGCTACACCATCTGTTTAGATACCAGAAAGTACCATGACACAAACCCCTGTTGAGTCTGGATTTCTGGGATAAATATATTGCATGCCGCTCAAGAAGCTGAAGAATTTCACTGCAAAGTGTGGGTGGAAACTCCAGTGGTGCTTGTGACCAACAAGAAGGTAAGGACTAAAATTCTAAAGACAACCCCAGTCCCACCACTTCCAAGACCTACTTGTATGAAGTAATAGCTGACCACTGTGGCAGAAAGTGGGAAGAGTCATCCCTCTGGGAGCTGTAACAGTATTGGGATGGAGGGAGATGGGGCCATCACCCAGTAACTTTTGCCTTGGTGGCAATTCCCCAAGGACCAGCTTGGATGGGCAATGTTGCTGATACTGTTGCCTCTGCTGCCGCTGACCTTGCGAGCAATGAAGGGTCTATGAAAGGAGCTATGCCCTATTGCCTAGGATTGGGCTTGAACTGGGAATTGGTATCTGATATCACTGAATCCTGGGTCACAAAGGACTTCACAATGTACATGAGGTGGTTCTTGACCCCTAGCCCAGAGATCCTTCCTGATGAACAGCAGGTCTGACACTCATTGTTAGACTTCTTCTGAGAATTATAAATATATAAATTCAGATATATAGTATCTGACCATGCCAAAGTCCATAAACTGCTCAAACACTGTTCGGGTGCTCCCAACTGTCCCGTTGCACTGCCCTGTCGAAGACTGGGGTTCAGACGTGGACTCAGGCAGTCAGCTAGGACTGGGAGATAGTGCTGATGATGGCAGTGCTTCCCAGCTGGGGTTGGGGGGGTGCACTACTTCCAACACTAAATTGACCCCTGTGGTGGGTTGGGGAGCCTCTTCCCTCAGGGGCCCTAGTGCGGCATCTGAAACCTAAAAAGAGGCAATGGCCCCATCAAGTGGGTGAAGGGTGAGAGAAAAAACATGGAACCCCAGAATGACAGGTTTAGGCACTCTCAGGCCTCACTCTGCAGAGAACTATAGGGTGGGTGGGGATGGCCTCAGGAAAGAGACTGATAGGGCTGGGAGGTCACCAAGCATTGGTGGGTGCAGCCCAGAGGATTGGGCAAAAATACACTGTGCCCCAATGCTGTGCTACTGACTCCCACAGCATGTCATAATCAGACATTAAACATACGCCAAAATACACCAACTGAAAACCGTACACAGGCAGAGCAATCCAAAAATAAATATATTTATATTTTTTTCTAGTCATGTCATGAACAACAGACCAGGAAGAACAAAACTACTTACCACAGTAATGTTTTTTCTAAAGGAGTCTTAATGTATTCTGACATATACAGTAAGACCTTCTTGTTGTATTGCCCTGGAGAGGAAGGAGTTAAAGACTACATTCTAAGTAGGCACGCGCTCGGTTTCAAATCACTGTCCCCTGGTACATTCTATCCAAACATCTGATTCTTACGAGCAACCCAAAAAACTTTATTATAGATTGAAATCAATACGGATATGCTTATTAGAATTTATATAGGATTTTTACTAGGACCCTACCAACCCCAGTGTGAGCTAAAGACTCAAGTCACAAATGCCCAATAGAAAAAAAAAAACTTCCAGAGCAAACAAAGAAACAACGGTGTTTGAGCTAGAGTGCAGAGACTCCAGATTCTGGTAGGGGAGGCAGGGTGGGAGGTCAGAATACATTAGGACTCCTTTAGAAGAAACAACATTACTGTGGTTAAGTAATTTTTTCTTCAAACTACAAGAAGTCCTAATGTATTTTGACATATGCAGACTACCAAGCAGTTCCCTTGGAGGAGGGCACAGAACCTACTTAGGAAAGAGGCTGTTCAGTACTGTTGTTCCAAACCTGGCATCACTTCTAGCCTGTACACCCAGACTGTAATGTTAGGTAAATGTGTGTACAGATTTCCAGGTAGCTGCTTTACAGATTTCTATAGTGGCAGCTGTACCTCTGGTGGAATGATCCCTCAGGCCCACAAGGCAATCCTTCCCTAGTTTCTCATAACAAAACTGGATGCATGACATTATCCATCTTGCGATGATCCTTTTAGTGGCAGGCTTACCCCTGCCCACTTCCCCATAGGTAAGGAACAACTGGCTATTGGTACCCCTATGGCCTCTGGTCAGATCCAAGTAGTAAGTGATAGCCCACTTTACATCCAGGATATGCAGCCTACGCTCCCCTGAACTAGAGCGTTCACTGAAGACGACAGGCAAGTTTACAGACTGGTTAATGTGGAAATCTGAAACTTCTTTGGGGAGGTATTTCTTATTTGTTTGGAGGACCACTTTATCATTGTGAAAAGATATATAGTTAAGTTCCACTGATAAGGCCTGTAGTTCATGGCTACGTCTTGTTGAAGTGATGGCTACTAAAAGCACAGTTTTCCGTGTCACATACTCAGCTCTGCTGAGAACATAGGCTCAAAGGGGGGGGGTTGCATCAATTGTGCTATTCAAATATTTAAATCCCATGAAGGGGTAGGCTCCCTATAAGGGGGATGTAAATGTAGCAGCCCTTCAAAGAACCATTTAAATATAGGGTCAGAGGCTAAGGAAGAAGATTTTCCCGCTGATAAGTAAGCAGAAACTGCTGCCAGATGTACCCTCAGAGTAGAGGGCCTGAGGACTAATGAATGTAAATGAGCCAAATAATCGAACAGGAGTGGAATGTCCACCCCTTTTGGCTCAATACCTGCCTGATCACACCATATGGTGAACCTCTTCCATTTGGAGGAATAGGTTTTCTGGAAACCTTTAGGATATCCAGAACAGCATCAGAGAGCTGCAATCCAGCATATTCTAACTCTGCAAGAGCCTGGACTTCAGTCTGAGAGACCCCAAGTTGGGGTACATGATCCTCCCCTGGAAGGAGGTCAGTAGGTCGTGCCTCCTTGGGAGGCAAATCAGGCTGGTCGATGACAGGGTTACCAGTATTGAGTACCAAGGCTATCTGGCCCAGTCTGGAGCTATCAGGATCATTACCGCTGACAGACTCCTGAGTTTGGTCAGTACCCTGAGCAGCAAGGGAAATGGAGGGAAGGCATACAGGAATTTCCATGACCAGTCCAGAAGGCGGGCATCCAACGGCACTGTGCCCAGTACTGGAGGCATGCAGCAGAACTGAGGCAACTGGTGATTGTCTGGGGCTTCAAATAGGTCCATCTCTGGAGTGCCCCACTATCTGAAGATATCCTTGAGGACTAGGTGATTCAGCGACCACTCGTGGTGGTTCTGGTTGATCCTGCTGAGAGAATCCTCCAGAACATTGTCCTTCCCAGGGAGGTAAACTGCTGACAGAGTTACCTCGAGGGAGTAGGCCAGATTCCAAATCTTCATGGCCTCTGTGGACAACAGAGTGTACTTTGTGCCATCCTGCTTGTTGATGTAATACATGGTGGTGGTGTTGTCTGTCCTGACCTGCAACACCTTCCCCTGAATCGTGGAAGAAAAGGACTGAAGAGCCAATAGCACTGCTCTGAGTTCCATCAGTTTTATATGCAGAAGGGACTCTTGAGGGGACCATGTGCCATGAGCTGCCAGATGAGCACCCTATCTCGGAAGGGATGCATCTGTGGTAAGTACCTCTGTGGGGTTTTCCTGGAGGAATGGAACACCTACTCTGAGGCTGTCTCTGTCCTGTCACCACTGCAAAGCCTGAAGTAGTGTGGCAGGCACTGGAATTGGTTTTGACAAAGGATCTCTGCTCTGGGACCAGAACGATTTCAGATGGAACTTGAATGTCCCTCATCTGAAACCTTGCCAATGGTACTACGGCTGTTGAGGCCACCATGTGTTCCAATAGCCGCAGAAAGTATCTGTCTGGCTTTGCTTTGGAGAGTGGAGCCTGAAAGAATCCACTAACTACTAGATTGTCCACCCTTTCGGGTGGAAGTCTTGCCCTTCCCATCACTGTGTCCAGCTCTGCCCCTATGAACTAAAGGTGCTGGACTGGCTTCAAGACTGACTTTTTTGGTATTTATTAATAAGCCCAGTGACAGTAGTGTGCTCTGAGTGAGGGCTAGAGCCTCTGCCACCTGTTGCTGAGACTGACCTACCAGTAGCCAGTCATCCAGGTAGGGGAATACTGAGACTCCTAAACGCCTTATGTGTGCTACCACCACTGCCAGGCATTTTGTGAACACTCTCGGAGATGAAGTTAGGCCAAAGGGCAGGGACCTGAACTAGTAATGGCCCGATGGCAGTCTGAATCTTAGGTATTTCCTGTGTAACTGTCTGATAGGGATGTGAAATAGGCATCTTTGAGGTCTACGGATGCCAATCAGTCACCTTGCCTGAGAGTGGGTAATATCATGGCCACAGTGACCATCTTGAATTTTGGTTTTGTTACGTTTGTTCAGAAATCTTAAATTCAGAATGGGTCGCCAATCCTGATTTTTCTTCAAGTTCAGGAAGCAGATTCCACTGCCCTATCCTGAAGAAAAGTTGCTACTTCTGCTTCCAGTAGGGTGGTTTCTGCTTGGCTGGCAGGCTTGAACAACCTTGTTCTCAGCCTGGGAAAAAATCTGAAACTCAGAGCAAGACCTTTGCCCACTAACTCCAGAATCCACTTGTCTGATGTTATGGACTGCCAATTCTGGAGGTCATAGGCAAGCCTGCCTCCTACTGGAACCGGGGAGGCGATCCATAGCTCTTCAGGGAGCCTGCTTAGCTGGTGTTCTGGGTTGAGAAGCTGGGCTGGAACGAATGGCTTCTCTCCTGCCCCTTACTCTAAAATATCCACGCTATTGCTGCTAGACAGGGAAGGCCTGGACCTGATAGAAGGGTCTCTAATGGGGCCTGCCCCTGCCTCCTCAACTTTGTTGCTTCTGAGGGGTGGCAGCTTTTTCTTTGGCTGCATCACTCCGATAAGAGGATCCATATTCATCTATTCTTATCATATAGGCTTCAGTTTGTTCCCCAAAGAGGAACTTCCGAACCAGAGGAAAATCCAAGGCCTCTATCCGGGTGTCCTGAGAGAGATTCGTGGTCCTGAGCCACAAAAATCTCCTCACAGAGATGGACGTAACCATAACTCTGGATGCTGAATCACTGGCATCCACAGCCATGTGGAATTGCTGCTTAGAAGCCTCTGTTCCACTCCTTGCCATCTCCCCCAAACCTGCAGCCAAATCAGCTGGAATCTTGGTTGCCAGAGAGGATACTGCTTCCCACACCTTTGTTTGGTACCTTGCCACAAAGGCCATGTAAGAAGCTTGCCTGGCAAAAAGGGAAGGGCTAAGGTATGCCTTTTTTGCCATTGAATCAATTCTCCAGGAATTTTTTTCAGGAGGATGGGAAGCCAGTGGTATGCTTGCCTTTTCACAAGCAGTAGCCTGGACTACCCCTTCATGGCTGGGGTGACTACACAGAAATTCTGTGCCATTCCTGGACACTGGGTACTTCCTATATGTCCTCTTATCCACAGGAAGAACAGAAGTAGGGGTACTCAACATTTTTCATGTATGTCTCTTCAGAGGCTCATGTATGGGTATCACCAACTTTTTAGTGGCAGGGATATCCATCATCTCTGTATAATCTGGTTCTTCCTCCTCCTCCTCTCAGGATCTCTGAACCGGCAACTGGAGGGTTTCAGCCACCTTTTTCATAAAGGAAAAATGTGTAATGGCATCCTTCAACTGCATGGAGAAATGCCTCCCTCATGTTCTGGAGATGCCTCTGGTTCAATAGGACCATAAAAATCCTCTTCATCCTCCTCCTCTTGCTCACATTCCTGATCCCAGGAATAATCACACACAGAAGAGTCTCCAGGAATTTGAACTGGTCGAGAAGTAACCGGGCGTTGCACCGGTTTAGCTGGGCCGGTTTGCAAAGAATGGATAATGCATACTGCATTAGCTATTTCTTCCACGGTCGGAACCTCAACCACCCGCAGCTTAGGAGCCGGTTCAGTATGTTTTTCTTTCTTTTTCTTTTTAGCAGTAGCTGTTTCAAGTGCTGTATCTGCGGTTAGCTTAGTTGTAGGGGTAGCGCCCTAGTCAGAAGGTACCCCCTCCGGTTCTCTTAAATCCGAACTGGTCCGGCCATCCGTGTTAGCGGATTTTTCTTTTTCTTTTTTTTTTTTTAATCATGTCACTATTTTTCTGCCTTGCTGCAGCAACTTTTACTGGCAGGGACATCCAGCCGCTGGCCCTGCCCACAGGGAGAGCACCAGGCTCACTCTCATGATGGGAGATCCAGTATGGCCATTGCCAGTCTGCTGCAGGGCGTCCCTGTACCCTGTTCAGCCGGACCAGCCCCGGACCTCCCCAGCGCGATTCCACGAGAGTCCTCCCGGCGAGGCAGGGTGCGGCTATCAAGCTGCACGGTCGTGCCCAGCCATTTTCCTCCACTAAGGTCCCCCGATGGAGCGTGGGCGTGCAATGACGTCCATGCACTTACGTGCTCCCCCTCTGCTAGCACCCATGTCTGCAGTACCCCCGGGCGTCCCCAGGGGCAACCGCAGTGTGGTGTGCTTCCCCAGCCCACCCCAGGACTAGGAGAGCTGTCGGTGGATGCTCAATCCTAGTCCTCCCTTGCTGACCCCTGACAACCCAGGCTTGTTCCCGAACCCGGGTCGCCTGCGTGGCACAAGGTGTGGCATCCAGCACCTCAACCCTCAGCGTCACCGGGCCGGACTGTTAGCAGATTTTTCAGCTGATTTCTCATTCAGTCAGTTAAGTCACCTGTCCAGCATTGAATGAGGGAAATTTCTGCAAATGTTGCAGTCTGCTTGAAAGTGAACAAGCCCTAAGCAGAAAACACAGATAGTGTGAGGATCTTGGCAAAAGTTTCCCCACACTCAATACATTGTTGAAACCCAGTAGGGTCGGTTTCCCTTTTGGGTTTCTGTGACTATATATCTGTCTTCTCCCGAAGGCGGTTAGGCCAGATAAGAAATTTAAATGTAGTCCTGGTTAATGGACTAGTATTAGCAGTCAGGAAAAAAACAACAAACTCCTTTTTTTATTAACCAGAGCTAAACAGGCCCAACATTATACTTTAAAAGAAAAAGAAAAGTAGAGAAAAATAGAGAAAAGAACTCTGTTCCCTCACGGTTGGACAGCAACCGCCAAAGAACCAAGACTTACCCCATTTAAGGAAAAATGAAATGACAATTGTACCTATACCGAGGGACTGTAACTTGAAATTTGTTTTAAAACTACCGGTAGACAAAACGGCAGTGAAAAAATCACTTTAACCGATGAGATGCTGAGGAGACTTCACAGTAAGGCGCAGTAAAGAACCTGACAGTTGGATAGAATGTACCAGGGGACAGTGATTTGAAACCGAGCCCTTGCCTACTTAGAATGTAAACTTTAACTCTTTCCCCTCTGGTGCAATACAACAAGAAGGTCTTATTGCATAAGTCAAAATACATCAGGGCTTCTTTGAGTTTGAATCAGAGCACTCAATGAGAGAAAAAAATAATAAATGGCAGACATCCAAGAAATACGATGCAGTTAATTTACTACCAAGTGACAAACTGGGGAGACAGGAGCTGCTGACAAGGTAGTAAACTTATTGCATCTTATTTTTTTGATGTCTGCCATTTGTTATATTGTCCTTTAATTGAGTGCGCTGACTCTTGGTCTGTTGTCTAAATTTTTGGGTAGTGGCTCAAACCCCCAGAGGCACCAATGGCTAGCACCAGAGGTGCATAGATCCCCTTCTATTTTTTGGACGTCATAGAAAACATGTATGGTGGACTGATGGATGTTTGTTTGGGACTCTGGGATGCATCACACCTACTAGGGTTGTCCTGCACAACACAGGGAAAACACAGACTGTGGTCCAGGTGTTGGCCCCAGAGACTGAGACCCAGCACACCACGGATTCACAGCCACACTTAAGACCTCATTCCCAAGAGCTCTGGAAGCCTTATGTGGCTGCATACTGAGAGTGCACAGTCACTTCTGTGCCAAAGCTGAGGAAGTCAGATGGAAGCCTATCAAGAGCACACAATATGCACCTCATAGAAGGGAAGTTTGGACATGTCTGCACATCCTGTGTACCCGCCTCTGCACGTGGATGTTCCCAGACACACACATATTCAGTGCATGCAGATGCTGATATGCAACATGAGACAGGCATTTGCACATGTGGATCACAGGCTCCAAAATTACCCAATATGGGGGCTGCAATAGCATGATGAAGGCCCAAACACAAAGATGTGTAGCAAAATGAGACATGTGCCAGTACACCATGCACAATCTGATTCATCCTTGTTCAAGTAAGCACACAATTGCCCCTGCGCACATGGATGTGGTCAGGTATTCCCGTGCTTTGCTACTGACCCCAACCACACACCACAATCGAACAATAAACACACATCAAAAAACATCAACTGAAAATGTTACATAAACACAGCAATCCAAAACTATATCTTTATATATTCCAGTCATGTCACAGACAGCATGTACAGTGAACCCATGGATGTTGATCTGGGACTCTGTCACATGTCAGATCTAGGCTTCGTTCTGCACTACACAGGGACAACACTGACTGTGGTCCACAAGTTAGCCCCAGAGACTGAGACCCAGCACACCATCAACCACCCCCTGCACATAGGGCAACAGGTTCACAGCTGCATCTGCTGAGGATAACACTGCACCTCCCACTGGCTGATCTTCCCTGCAGTCCTCCTCACCAACTTCAAAGATGGAGATGGGGTCCCCTTAGGCATAATACCAGCTCCTCCGAGGCCTCCAGCCCTGCTGCTACAGGCCCTCCTTTCTACATCTTCCTCCCACTCCCCCATGTGCCCCCTCTTCCTCCTCATTCCTACATCTGTCCTCCCACTCAGACTCCCACCCCACCCCACCCATGTTCTCCCTTTGCACCAGGATAGCCCTCATACACTACAGGCTAGTCTGTAATGACATGTGTAATAGTCACATGGCAGTCAACCAACATGTAGAAGACACATGCATAAAGTACTATGATACAGTATTGATTCGACAGGGTCCACCACTCTCCCAGATGTTCCCTTCTTTTCCTGGTCCCCATTACCCTCACAAGCAAAAGAGTATTAGGGAGGTAAAGTACAGTTACATAATTACTTACCGTAACAGTAGCTCTTCAAGAGGAGCTCTTGCAGCAGGCTATAACCTTCAGGACTATGCCGAAGGCACTAGGACCATCCAGAAATCTTCTCAGCCAGCAGTAAACAGCAGGGACCGCCCCTGACGCCGGCTCCGCCCCGTCGGCCCTGGTACAAAAGGGGGTGGACCCAGCTCCACCTCAGTTCTCCCACCAAGGCCCACAATAAGACCTGACAAGAGAAGGAGATGAAGCGAATATAGGAGATGTAAATGAAGATGGATCTGCACACCTCAAGGGGGAAGGTGGGTGGGAAAATAACGCCTGCTGCAAGAGCTCCTCTCGAAGATCTACTGTTACGGTAAGTTCTTACGTAACTGTACTATCTTACTTTGAGTGGAGCCTGCAGCAGGCTATAACCTCTTCAGGACTGAATATCAAGCAGTCCACGCCAAAGAGTAGATGATCCCGGAGGTGGAATATGCTGACTCAGGGGCCTCAGGACAGAAGTCCTTGTAAAACAGCCAAGCCGGAGCTAGCTCAGCGTCTGGAGACGATATCCAAGCTGTAATGCTTGACAAAGGTATGCACAGAGTTCCAGGTAGCGGCAGCACATATGTCCCTGATAGAGACATTTCTCAGGGCGGCGAATGAAGCAGACACTCCTCTGGTGGAGAGACCCCTAACCAGGCCCGGTAGGGGCTTATTGTGTTTCTCATAACAGAAGGAAATGCAATGGACTATCCACTTTGATATCGTCTGCTTGATCACCAGTTTACCCAAGCACTGTGGCGCAAAGGCCACAAAAAGTTGCTCCAATTGACGGTGTGCAGCCATCCGCTTGAGGTAATACAGTCGTGGCCAAAAATATTGGCGCCCTTGCACTTTTTCAACTAACTCACAATTTCCTCTAAACATAAGTTGAAATTAAGAACAGTACAGTATTTGGTCTCCACAATTCTTTATTTCTCTGTTAATATTACAGAACCTTTGTTTTTGATTCAGAAGTTAATATATCCTTTTAAATCAGAAAATGAAAAAAATGGCATTGACAAAATTATTGACATCCTAGACTTAATATCTGGTAGCACAGCCTTTGGTCAAAATAACTGCTTCCTATAGCCATGGATGAGCTTCTTGCACCTCTCTACTGGCAGTTTGGCCCACTCTTCATGTGCAAACTGCTCCAGTTCTCCCACATTTGAAGGGTGCCTTCTCCCTACTGCTGTTTTCAGATCTCTCCACAGGTTTTCAATGGGATTTAGATCTGGACTCATTGCTGGCCACTTCAGAACAGTTCAGCGTCTTGTCTTGAACTATTCCTGGGTGCTTTTGAAGTGTGTTTGGGGTCATTGTTCTGCTGGAAGACCCATGACCTTCTCTGAGAGACCCAGCTTTCTGACACTGGGTTCAACACTCACGCTAAAATGGCCTGGTAATCTCCAGATTTCATGATGCCATGCACACGCTCAAGGCACCCAGTGCCAGAGGCAGCACAGCAACCCCAAAACATTACTGAACCTCCTCCATGTTTGACTGTAGGGAAGGTGTTCTTTTCTTTGAAGGCTTCATTTTGTTTTCTGCAAACAGAGAGATGATGAGCTTTACCAGAAAGGTCTAATTTGGTCTCATCTGTCCACAGGACATTCTCCCAGAAGGATTTTGGCTTGTTCAGGCGTGTTTTGGCAAACCCCAGTCGGGCTTTCTTATGTCTCTCTCTTAGCAGTGGGGTCCTCCTGGGCCTCCTATCATACAACCCCCTTTCATTGAGTAGGAGACGGATGGTGCGAGTTGAAACTGTCATACCTTGTGTCTGAAGGTCAGCTTGAATCTGTTTGGCAGTTGATCGAGGTGCTTTCTCCACCATTCAAACAATCCTGCGTGGCAATCTTCAATCAAGTTTTCTCTTGCAGCCACGTCCAGGGAGGTTGGCTACAGTGCCATGGGCCTTAAACATCCTGATAACATTACGTACGGTGGAAATGGGAACATCCAGGTCTCTGGAGATTGCTTTGTAGCCTTGAGATTGTCCATGCTTGGCTACAATCTTTTGTCTGACCACCTCAGACAATTCTCTGGCTGTCTTTCTCCATGCTCACTGCGGTACACACAGTGACACAAAACAGGAGACTGAGTCCTTTTCTCTATTCAAACTGGTTGAATGAGTGATTTTTATATTGCAGGCACCTGCAACTCACCACAGGTGAGTTCAATTCCAAAGTGAAGGAGAATCACCTGCTTGAAATCTAATTATTTCTACTTCTAAAAGGTGCCAATAATTTTGTCCGGGCCATTTAAGGATTTCAGTGTGGTATAAGCTAAGACTTAGTAAATTTTTCAGCTTTTTGTGTTTTATTCCACTGCAAACCAAAGAAATACATATGTGGATACCAAAATATTTTTTAATTTCAACAATTTTCTGGAAGGAATGGTGCATTATTAGAAAAAACTGCAAGGGCGCCAATATTTTTGGCCACGACTGTACCTCAAAGTTCTGTGGACATCCAGTGTGCGAAGGAGAGCTTCCCCTCTATTGGATGGGGAAGGAAAATAAACTGGAAGGTCAACCGACTGGTTGAGGGTCAACTCCAAGACCACTTTCGGAAGAAACTTAGGATTTGTTCTAGGGGAAACCCTTTCCCTGTGGAAAATCAAATATGGCTCTTCACACATCAGAGCCTGAAGCTCAGAAACTCTTCGAGCTGAAGTAAATGCAATCAAAAAACAAACCTTCCAAGAAAGGTAACGCAGCTCATAATCTGCTGCCGGTTCAAAGGGAAGGAGGGTGAGCTTCTCCAACACATAAAGGAGATCCCAGGGTGTGATAGGGTCCCAAATGGGAGGTCTCATATGCAAAATTCCTCTTAGAAAGGTGCAGGCAACATCCAATTGTGCCAATGCCCTATCTCCAATGAGAGCATGATAGGCGGAGACAGCCCACATATGCACCTTAAAAGAGGAGTAACTCAAGCCATTTTGATACAAGGAGAGGAGATACTGCAACGCTGAGTTCACTGGGCAAGTGACGGGGTCCAAATGCTGTGACAAGGCCCATAGACAAAAACGCTTCCACTTCATAGAGTAAGTGGAGCAGGTGGAGGGCTTTCTCACCGAAACTAGGAGTGCCGCCACTTCCGGGGAGACCCCGTATCTGTGCTGAGCTACGTCTGAAGGAGCCAAGCATGTAGGTGTAAGGACCAAAGGTCTGAATGGACCAGCGACCCCTGTTCCTGGGACAGCAACTGCGAGCATATGTGCAGCGGAACTGGAGGCTCCGTGGGTAACCGCTGCAGGAGTGGGAGCCAAATCTGCCGAGGCCATCTGGGGGCTACGAGAATCATTCGGGCCCCTTCTGCCTCTAACTTCAGTAGGAGACTCTGAATGAGGGAAGGGCGGAAAGGCATAGAGAAACCTCCCTGCCCAGCAAAGGGATAACGCGTCTGGCCAGAAAACTCCAGGCGCGTGCTCTCGTGAGCAAAACATTGCCAGTTTGGCATTGCATGGTGACGCAAAGAGGTCCAGCTCTGGATAACCCCACTTGTCGAAGAGCTGGTCTGCCACGGATTGTAACAGCTCCCATTTGTGTGCTCTGGATCAAGACCTGCTTAGGCTGTCGGCCAGATCATTGTGGGCTCCTGGAACGTGTACTGCATCAGCAGAATGCGCCGCTCCAGCACCCAGTACCAGACTCTCATTGCCTCCCTGCAAAGAGGATACGAATGAGTACCCCCCTTGCTTGCTGATGTAGAAGACGACCACCATATTGTCTGTTTGGACCAGAAGAGAGCCTGGCACCAGGTCCTCTTGAAAGGCCTGTAAGGCATAGAGAACAGCTTGCATCTCCAGTACATTGATGTGAAGGGATCGCTCCTCGGGTGACCAAACCTCTTGCATCTGATAAGCACCCAGGTGCGCCCCCCCACCCCAGGTCTGATGCATCCGTCGTAAGAGTCTGACCTGGTGGCTCCGTACAAAAGCTGACCCCTTTCTCCAAGTTCTGGGGGTCCATCCACCAAAGCAAAGTTCTCCTGACTGGCTCAGTGATCCTGACCATGAAGTCTAGATCGTCGCAGCCTTGGTCCCACTGTACCCTGTGCATCCACTGTGGGATCCGCATGTGGAGATGTGCCAAGGGAGTGATCAGAATGGCCGCCGCCATGTGCCCCAGAAGCCTGAGGAAGCTCTGTGCTGGAACTTGAGGAGTTATTCAGATCCCTTCAGCAATCTCTTGCAGGCGATCACCCCTGTCCTGGGGGAGGAAGGCCATGTTCTGGATGGAATCCAGTACCACTCCAATGAAGATGAGCTTTTGACTGGGCTCTGGGGACGATTTCTGCAAATTCAGGGTGATCCCCAGCTCTCGGAATAAACTATAGGTATCTCTGAGGGCATGAAGTAGGCCTGCCCTTGACGGGGCTGTAAGTAGCCAATCATCTAAGTACGGGAAAACGTACTGCCCCATGCGCCTTAGAGCCGCAGCCACCACTGCCAAGCACTTTGTAAAGACTCGCGGAGCGGAAGAGAGGCCGAATGGAAGAACTCAGAATTGTCAGTGCTCCCCTTGGAAGTGGAACCTCAGAAACTTCCTGTGGGAAGGGAAGACCCCGATATGCATATATGCATCTTGCATGTCTAGGGAGCAGAGTCAGTCCCCTCAGTGCAGCAGAGGAAGAAGATCCAGGAGGGTCACCATCCTGAACCTGTTGTACTTTATAAAGAGATTTAGAGAGCTGAGGTCCAGAATGGGATGAAGATCCTGTGTCTTTTTTGGAACCAGGAAGAAATGGGAGTAAAACCCCTTTCCCCGCTGAGGTCAGGGGACTACCTATTGCCCTTTTCTGCAAGAGGGTCTGAATCTCTCCTTCTATTAGTGGGATGTGAGAAGGAGGATATTGGGAGTGCTTTGGCGGAGTATTCAGGGGAAACTCTGTGAACTCCAGCTTGTGTCCTCTCCTGATGATATCTAGGACCCACTGGTCCACAGTAATCGACTTCCACCCTTCGAGATGAAGGGAGAAGCGGCCCCCAACCATCTCCCCTGGGTCTTCCTGTGGAAGTGGGGGGCGGAAGGGAGTCATTGGTCTGAGCCGTGCGTAGGCAGAGAGGCCTGGGAGGACTTGGACCTGCGAGTAGGAGCTCCCCCAGGTTGCTGGTTACCGGATCTCCTACGGAAGCCGCCTCTCTGCCCCTGCTGGTTACTACGGACATGACCTTGGCCACCTGAGGACTTGCAAAATGGCTGCTTGTGTTGTCTTCACTGGTCACTGTGATACATCTGGTGGACCGACCAGATAGACTTACCAGACTCCTGGAGATGAGAAATCAAAGCTTCCGTCTCCTGCCCAAAAAGCACGGTACCCTGGAAGGGTAAGTCCTTGATACCGGCCTGCAGATCCTGGTGAAAGCCCGAGACTCTCAACCAGGCATGGCGCCATAGGCACACCCCGGAAGCGGCTGCCCTGGCTGCCGTATCTGCGTTGTCATACGAGGCTCTCAGAACACGGAAGCCTAAGTGTGAGCCCGATTTTAAAATATCCATAAGCTCTGTCTTCTGATCAGAGTCTGGAATGGCCTTCAAGAGCTCTTACTCTCGTTCCCATAGCGCATTCTGGTACTGGACCATATGCGTCAAGAAACTGGGGACCGTATGGAGCAGGTGGAAGCAGAATAAACCTTCATGCCCACCTGGTCCAAACAGCGAGACTCCAGGTCGGAAGGCTGTGAGCTGAGGTGCTTCGGCTGTCTGGATTTATCATGGGCAGCCGTGATCACCGAGGGGTCTGCCTGAGGATGTTCAGCTAGGAAAGCTTCTGCCCTCGGGGCCTTGTACAGCCTATCCGACTTCTTCAGAACAGCCGGGACTGAAGCTGGATGCCTCCAGGTAGTCTGGGTAAGGTCCTGGAAAGTATCCACCAAAGGAGGGATCACCAGTGGTTTCGGCTCCTTTTGCTCAAGTACTTCACCAGTCTCTGGCGTTCCGGGTCCAGGTCCTCCATCTCCCACTCGTTGGATGCCTGGATATGCCTCATGACGTCCATGAAGACTGGATCATCTGGAGGCGAGCGAGGCTGGTCCTTCTCTCCAGGGGACCGCTGCAAGCTGAGAGAGGAAGATGGTGCAGAAGAGGATGAGGGAGATCGACTGTAAGATCTCAAATAGTCTGACCTCTCCTTATGACCAGACTCTCGCTGTCGACAGTAACTGGGGGACAGACGTCGGTCCGAAGACCAACTCCGGTCCCGAGACCAGTGACGGAGCAGAGACCGACGGTCAGAGGACCGATGTCTGGAGCGTTCTCGCCTAGAACGAGAAAGACTCAGAGAACGCGACCTAGACCAACGACGGTCTCCAGAATCCCTGGAGCGATGTTGGTGGTCTCCAGACCGGGTGCAGGAACGAGCCCTGGCAGGAGGTGTAGGCGGTCGCTCCGAAGACTTCCGCGTGGAAGGCTCACCTATCAGCTGTGGTTTGCCCGCCGGGTCCGGTACCGGTGTCTGGGCTGGCGGGGGGGGGGGTCCGCTTCTGGACCTGTCCCCACCAAAGAGAGAATAGCTCCTGCAGCTCATCCTTCGAAAAGAGTTCTGCCGCCCGGCGAAGGAGAGCCCTCCTGGAGACCCGGGGGGAGGAGGACTTGGGTGATCGGGACATCGGCTCTTCCAGGGCCGATCCCTCGCCCTTTGCCCTTCAACTGGCGTCTGTGGTGGTACCGATGACGGGGTGCCACCAGGGGGCGCCAGAGAGTCCTTGCTCTCCAGGCGCAGCCTTCAGCAGGCGGCGCTGGTGTCTTGGGAGGTGGGGCTGCAGCTTTCACCTCCAAGAGCTTGGTGGTAACCCTTAGTAGGGTTACCTTCGGCTTGGTCGGCTTCTCCCCCGAAGGGCCGGCTTGGCCTGAGCAGACTTTGGATGCTCTCCTGATCCCGAAGGGCGGGCTTTTTTGGGAGAGGGCCGCGAATGAGACTGGGACCGTAACCGGGACCAACTACGGTCTTTACCGTGGTGGTTCTTCTCCTTGCGTTTCCCCTCGAAGGAGTGCAGATCCACCTTCTGCTCCAATAGGAAAGCCTTCAGGGCCTTGAGACGACGGATGTGGGTCCAGCTAGTAAAAGCCTGGCAGGCAGAGCAGGCCACGATCCGGCCCAAGGCAGAATACGCAGCATCGATGGCTGTCCTTGGCCGGGATCTGCCTCCCACACTCGCACTTATTCTGATGATGTTCCAGCGAGGCCAACGACGGGGAAGACATCCATTGGTGAACTTAAAAAAAAAAACGTCGGAAACGGTCTGACATCAGTTAACAGGAAAACAAACCAATGAAAATGGTAAAAAAGTGGGTTGAAAGGCAATTCTTGCTGTTTTCTGGCAAGCTGATTGAAGATCTCTTCATGTGCAGGACGCAGCGGGAAAAGAACTGAGGTGGAGCTGGGTCCGCCCGTTTTGTACCAGGGTCGACGTCGGGGCGGGGACGGTCCCTGCTGTATACTGCTGGCGGAGAAGTTTTCTGGATGGTCCTAGTGCCTGCGGCATAGTCCTGAAGGTTATAGCCTGCTGCAAGAGCTTCCACTTGACGTAAGATCAGGAAGACGAAGGTGTGGAGGAAGATGTTTCTTGGACAGTGTTTTTTTTTTCTGCATCCTATAGATGTGTGTAGAAAGTGTCCACTGTGCACAGTGTGCCATTAAAGAGGGATTTCCCACAAACACCTACACTAAGAGGCCACTGGCTCTTAGCCAGGACAGGAACACACCCCAGCTGCCCTTATAGGGGACCCTGCCCACTCACAGAAGTGCCTGTGTTTAGTGGGCATAGTGCCTTGTATGCATCCATGAGACTGTGTATATCCATGTAAACCTCAGTAACTCCACTGTCACTACCAAGGAAGGTGTGTCCAAGGCATCTGCTGAAAGCTGTCCTGTACACGTTTATATACCTCCTGACACCCTATCTGCAGCTGCAGAACGAGGCACAAGCACGGCACAATGATGCCCACAGATAGACCAAAGATATCATTGAATGTGTACCGGGTATGATGAAAATTTGCCACTGATGCCTGGACAGAACAGGTAGCAGACTCCTGCTGGCACCTGGAAAGCTGCACAGGGTTTTTTGTTGTGTGCTGCATGCTACACAACTTGACAGTAAGAAAAAGGATACCCTGACCTGAAGATGCCCCTGCTCTAGATAATTACCAGCCATCCTGGGATCCAGCGAATCCCTATCCACTGGTGGAAGGCCATCCCTATGTGCTTGCCTACAGGGAATAAACAGCAGGCATACTGAGTCAAGTTTGTTGACAACTACTTCACCTAGTGGGGGAAGGGTGCACTGTGCTGTACTGGAATAAACATATGGCAGGATATATCAGATGTGTACTGTGCAAAGTGCAGCAAAATGGTCTTATGACATGTGATGAGGTGTTTGTACTGCATACCACAGGGTGTGGCTTATGGGTATCCCATTAGAGTAGTGCTTACTCCGTGGGCAATAGTTTATAGAGGGGTGCACTGCGGTACCACCTAGTGATCCATCCCTCTACTTGCCAGGGTTTGGGACTGTGTCACTATCCTGGGCACTCTCAGGTGGCTCCCTGTCACTCATGCCTAGAGCATATGTGGTGTCTTCATTGCTTTTTTGTTGCTGGCATGCACAGTGTTTGAGGGGCCTGATCTCCGAGGGACCTGGCTGGGAGCACTGACTTGCCATGACAGCATGTAGGATAGCTCCAAGCCCACATTCAAGCACACCATACATGCTTTTGAAGTCAGTGCAAACTAAAAGGAGTGCTCACAGAACAAAGGTGCCAATTCCTGAAATCTGCAAGCACCAACTGTAAGAGGACAGCATTCAGACTGGCAAAAATAAATCCAAGGGAACTAAAGCATGAAGTAAACTTATTCCAAAAAGTGAAGGGCAGACAAAACCACAACTAGTGAACTCCACTGAACAGGTTCACTGTCATTAAGCTGGATGACCCTAATGTTCCTCTCACAATACTAGACTTCGCCAGGGAGACACCCCATTCTACAGCCTGTCTGATTGTATTCAAATCTGTGCACAAGACACAAAACTCAGTGTGGAGGTACAAGGGTGTGTGCCCAGTTGAGTACCAAAGGTGGCTGACCAGCTGGTTCAGTCCAGTCTGGCAAGTCCTTATGTATTCACTTCAAGGGATTGTGTGTGTGTGTGTGTGTGTGTGTGTGTGTGTGTGTGTGTGTGTGTGTGTCCTGAGCCATGCTAGAGAGGTTTACCAGCAAGCTGGTGTGGGGTACATCGTCAGTGTACATATGGGTAGCATTAAAGGAATAATGCATGACAGGGTGTGTGTCGTGCTGGGATAACGCCATGCCTGGGGGGGTTGGGCACGATGCCGCAGGCCGACTGCGTTAATGCCCCAGGCATGCTTATCCCAGCATGACACACACCCTGGAGTGCATTATTCCTATTATAGACTGGCCTGTTGTTATATATAGAATAAAAAAATAATTTTAAAGAATGTTTTTATTAGTGTGGAAAATTATTTTTGTTTCTTAAGTGGAGATGCAAAAAAAGATCATCTCCAAACAATCAAGAGATTCACAGTGCTGAGACAACGCCATGGGTCCAGCCCCAGACTGACCAATCACAATCCAAGATTCTTTCTTGTCATTGTATGATACGTGTTGTGGAACTGGGTTACTGGTTGGTGTAGGGGTGTCCACTGTGCAGGTGTGTGTGCTGTGTTGTGGTGTGTGTGGTGCCCATACCCTTCTGGTTCAGCTCAGCAATCCTGCTGTCACCACTGTCCTGGCTTTGGTGCTGTGCGGTGTGGTGCTGTCATGTGGTCTACCACCTCCCTGTAGTGACATGGCAGGGCTTTGTCAGGATCTGTGCTATTAGTCTGGGTATGCCATTGCAGCAACTACACGTGTTCCACTTAGAAATATCCATCACATATGTGAATACTCACTTTTTGGTCTATTTGAGGGGGTAATAGAAGGCACTGGCTCCATATTCATGGAGGGTTTGTTCAGGTCAGCATCCATGTCCTTCTCCAGCACCGTCTGACGAGGTGGTACATCTATGGAGAGATGTCAAAAAGGTCATCTGTTCTCATATCACATAATACTTGTCTGGATGGCACACATTTGGTTGGTTACTGTCTAACACATTATTCCCATCATCCTTCCTGTCAACTGACTCCTGGCTGAACACATCTGCCTCTACATCCTCCACCAGACTCAGGTCACGGACATCCTCATCCCCTCTCCCCCAGCTGGTGGCCAATTTGGCCTGGGAGAGGTCACGCCACTTGTATCTGACAGCAATGACAGTGCCCGAGGGGTGTCACCACCCACAATGACAGTGGCCTCTATCCCCTCCCACACCACCTGCTTGTGGCCTAGTGTTCTCCTCAAAGCAAAGCTACCAATCAGTGTCTATCAGTTCCATTGGACCTCCATATCAACTAAAGCCATCTCCCTCTGGAGCAAAATTCAGTGTGCTGAGATGTCAGTCTACCTGATGTTCATGCCCTACCACTCCCCTCACGCCTCCGAACCCTGGGCAGGTGGTGGCCTCTCCTCTGGCCATGCACCAGGAGGTCTTTCATTGCACTTCACCTGGTTCACTGCTATTCACACTTGACACTTCTGTGCTGTTCCACACCATGTGTTTTGCCTTCTTATATAGTGGGATCAAGAAGCATTCTGTAACAGTGTCCTTGTTTTCACAGACCCAGCCCTTACTCACTTCACACCTCTCAGCATACCCTTGTGCACTTGTTGGTCCATCTCACCACTGTTGTGAATCACAGGATAGTGTGTGTGTGTGTGTGTGTGTGTGTGTGTGTGGAGAGAGACTTACACCATGCAGAGTTCCACGCCACATTCATGCAACATTTTGGCGCATCTCCGGATCTGTGTGGATCAGCCCCTTTAGGCAGTATTCACTAAGCATACTCAGTCACCAGAAAAGGCTTCAAGTTTGACTCCTCCCACCATCCAATCATGTATCCTTCTGGCTCTGCCATCCGTGTTCCCTGATCTGAACACTGACAAAACAGAACTGAAGTACAAGCCTGGCTAGGGAAGGTTAACCAACACACAACACTATCTTCCACAACAAATGCACCAGATGCTAAATGAAAATATAGGTTCAAACCATTTCTTTGTGAGTCTAGACAGTACCAGGGTTAGGCCCTGTGGTGGAGGTGGTTCAAGCAATGGAGGGAAGCTGAAGTCAACCCTTTGAATCTGAAGATAACTTTTTACTGGGTTAATGTCAGTGTACCCACCTTGGCATGGTAAACAGAGATGATAGCAAAGTGTAAATTATGGGACAGAGCTTGCTGTCCTAACCAGGACAGACACCAGAGGTAGTCAAGAATATGCTTCATCAACCACAAAAGAGGGGATAACCCATTCTCTTTCCACCAACATAAAAACATCTTACATTTAAACCCATAGGTTTTGTGAGTCAAATACTTCTGAGATGCCTTCAGCATTCTGAGGTCCTTCTTGGAAAGCCCTACACCCTGGAACTCTAGCCACTCAGAAACCAGGTTGATTGGTGCAGGGTCTGCTGATCCATGTATCTGACCACACACTAGAACCTCAGCAGGAGGTTCACCCAGAGTGGCAGTAGCTGTGGTGTCTGCTTCTAAGACTGGAATGGTCCTGGTATCGGAACTGGGGTGGCCAATCTGAAGCAAACATGATGATGGTTGCACAAAACCTCCAGATCACTTTGTGGATCATGGTGAACAGCGGAAAGGCACATAGGGGCGCCCCCCCTCCCAATTCATGGGCAAGCGAATACATTCCCCTAAGTGCTCTGCTGAGCCGCAGCTTCCCATTTACCCAGTGGACAAACAAGTCCAACATTAGGGTCCCCCCTTGCAGAGAACACCTGGGACACCATCAAGTTCCTAGCACTAAAGTTATACCATTCTAAATATAATTAGAGAAAGTTTTGAACTGTTAGGTCTAGGAACGTGTCATGCTTTTTTTTTTTTTTTAATGCAAGTTAGGAGTCAATGCAGTATGCCTGATCTATGTAACTACAGTTTTCATATATCAAAATACATCAATATTAATTTAATCATAATGTAGTATTATTTTAAATGAAAGCATACTGAAGCAATTCGACTTGTAGTGACATACCACAAATGTATCAAGATGCCTTGCCTATGCTTTCATTTAATAAACAGTAAGTTCCTAGCCCTTGCAACAAGAATTTGAGAAGTAATCTGATGGACATACTGTCCTCCCCAGGGAGGGCAGGGAAAAACGTACAGTTCTTCTCTCCAGAGAGCCACAGCTAGTGCTGCTAAGCACTTTGTAAAGATTCGCAGCACAGAAGACAAGCCAAAGGGCAATACCTTGAATTGGTAATACTCGCCCTGAAAAAGGAACCGAAGGAAATACCAAGATATGCCGGTAAGCATCGTGCATATCCAGGAAGCACAGCCAGTCACCCTGTTTGAGTAGGGGCAGCAGACCTGGCAGAGTGACCATGAGGAATTTTTGTACTGGATGTAAAGATTGAGGTCTTTAAGATCTAAAACAGGCTTCAGATCTCCAGTCCTTTTCAGGACCAGGAAAAACCTGGAATAGAATCCCCTGTTCCTTTGGCATCCGGGCACAGGCTCTATGGCCTTTTTCCACAGAAGGGACTGTACCTCATTCCTGTAGAACCGCTATGTGAGCTGGGGGGGTAGTGGAGAGTACTGGAGGAGTCTCTGGAGGCAACTCTATGAGTTCCAGAGTGTGACCTCTCTCTATAATCTGAAGAATCCAGGCATCTGAAGTGATGGTTCTCCATCGACTGAGATGGAGGGAGAAATGACCTCTGACCATCACCTCTAGGTCAGGGATTAGAAGAAGGGGGCCAAGCAAGGAGTCAAGCAGAGGCAGATCTGGCTGCCGGGGCTGGTCCATCGACTCTGGGTTGTTTTGCAGCCGTGTCGGAGGAGGAAGGGGTGAGCAGGGTGGAGGAGACCTTTCTCTTGCCCTGAGGATGGAAGCCTGCTCTGGACTTGTGCAACACCTTGCGAACAGGCAGGCACTGTCTGTTCCTAGGCTGCGTATGAGAGCGCGAATGGACAGACTTGATAGTCCTACCAGATACCTGCAAGTCGTTAATGATATCCTGGACACCTGGTCCAAACAACTTGGAGCCATTAAAGGGGGCATTCAGCGCCTTCTGCTGGACATCCACTGCAAACCCTGAGACTCTCAGCCAGACGTGCCTATGAAGGCAAATGCTTGTGGTAGCAGCACTGGCACCAGTATCTTAAATGTCATATAAGGCTCTGAGGAGATGCCTACTAATATCCTCTGCAGTCTATGAGCATTTAAGAACCTCCTGTTTCTGGGAAGAATCTGGGAGGGCTTGGGCAGCCACCTTGCCCTTCTTCCAGATGGTATGCTGGTACTTGACTGTATGCGAAAGATAGTTATCAATCAGAAGCCCCAGGGTGGAGGAAGCATAGACCCTCTTACCTCAAATGTCAGTCTTCCTGGACTCCCTGTCAGAGGGGAGGAAACTAAGGTGCTTGGGCTCCCTGGACCTGTTGTGTGCTGCTTTAATGACCACAGAATTGGTCTCCGGCAGGGCAGCATAGTAAGGAAGGCCCTGGGGGCATGATAAAGCTCATCTGTCCAGTGGGGCATGGCAAGCACCATATCTGGCCTATGTCAGGCTGAAACAATGGCATCCTCAAGGCTGGAAGGATGGGAGGAATGACCTTAGGAGGAGATTCTGGGATCTCCAGGAAGTCCACCAGGTCTCATCTGGTGACATCTTCCTCCTCTGTGTCAAAGCCCACGGCTGAGGACAGCTGCGTCATCACATTAAAGAAAGTAGGATCTTCAGGAGGGGACCTAGAAGTATGTTTGACAGAGTCCTCATTAACTGAAGATGCTGTAGACCTGTCTGAGGACAAGAGCTCTTCCTCTTCCTCAGGTAAAATCAGGTCTGGGTGGTATTTCTCCTTGATGTCAACCTGCTCCAACTCGTGGTCCGACGAATGAGGCACTGACAGTGCCCTAAGAGGCGCAGAACAAGGAGGGACAAGGGACATTGGTGATGATGATGCCGGGGACCTAGGTCTATATGAGCCCAATTGGTGCACAAAAGCTGTAGTGATCCTAGCCAAAATATCACTGAGGTCGATGGCAGGAGAGGGCTGTGTCGATGGTGGAGGGATCATCAGCGCTGGGCATGATTAAGTGCCCATCAGGGCTTGACAGCCAGAGAATCCAGATGGCCATAGATCTCAGGAAGCATCAGACCTTGTCGGAGGAGCTGTTGACGACGGCCCGAGGGTCACCAGACAGGGGGCTGATGACCCAAGGGCTGATGGCCTGACTCCATAAGTAGCAGGAGGTGGCACTACTATTATGGGCCTGACCAGAGCAGAGGCCTGGGCAGCAGAGGATGATGGTGCAGCCATGACCGACTGAGTACACCCTGGAAGATGAAGCAGTCAGGGAGCAACAGCGCTGCCGGGGGGAGCGATCCTGTTAACGGTCCTTTTTGTGACTTTTCCCCAAGGGGAAGTACCTAAAACAAACAACAGAAACACTCTGGATACCAGTCCATTCACAGAAGAAAGAGTTCTGAACGAACTCTTAAAACTGAAGGTGGGCAAAGCAATGAGGCCTGACAGGATTCACCCCAGAATTCTAAAAGAACTAAGGGGAGAACTAGTGACACCACTGGCTACTCTCTTTAACAAATCATGGGAGGATGGGGTGGTACCCGAGGACTGGAGGAGGGCAGATGTGATTCCAAGGACACAGACAGGATGGAGGCTGTCCAGAGGAGGGCAACTGAAATGGTGCAGGGTCTGCACCAGAAGCCATACGAAGAGAGACTAAAGGAGCTTAATATGTATACTTTCGAGGAAAGGAGGCGGGGGGGGACATGATAGAAACTTTCAAGAACCACAAGGGAATCCACAACGTCCAACAGGATAGCATCTTTCAGAAAAAGAGATGTTGAAGACCAAGGCAGCACAATTTGAAGAAGGGGGGCGAGCTCAGAGGTAATATGAGGAGCTTTTTCACAGAGGGTTGTGGATACGTGGAACAGCCTTCCTGAGGAGGTCGTGGAGTCAAAAACAGTGGGGGAATTCAAGAATGCATGGGACAGATATAAGGTAATTCTAGTGGAGGGGGGGTAGGAGGAAGTAGGCTGTTGGTTAACTAGGATCTGCAGCTTATCCATTAGGTAGGGAAATGGGCAGACTAGATGGGCCAAGCAGTCTTTATCTGCCATCAAATTCTATATTTCTATGTTTATCTTGGGCCTTCGAGGCCTGGGAGCTTTACGAACCTACCGCCAACTAGGAAGGAGGGACCCTGGAGGACCCCTGCCCAGAACTGTCTACCTGCTGTTCAGAGCCTTTTTGCATCGCCTAAGGGTAGTTTGATTGAATTTTTGGCACAGCTCACAGCAGGAGGTGTCATGGTCAGGCCCAAGACAACAGACACAGAGGTTATGGTCATCTGAAGAGGCAATCTTCTTTCCGCAGCAGCAGCAATGGAAAACAGAAGAGGAAGGAGTAACTCTCAACACAAACAAGGTAAATGAATCTCTTATTTAAAAGAGATTCAAAATACTAACGTAAAGAAAAATTGTAGGCAAAATGGCACAAAACTGTGTCGGAGCTTCTGCAGAGACCCATGCGAACAGAGTTGATGGCAGGAAAGAACTGAAGAGGGAGCAGGGCCGCTCAAGCCTTTACAAGGTTGGTGACGTCGGCAGGAGATGTTGACATGGGCAGACCCAGTGGTACTGCTGAAAATCTTCCATGTGGATCCTGCTTTAACAACAGTGAAGTTCCTACGGTGTGACCTGATAACTGATACCCTCGAAGTTGATATTAAAAATTCTTGCAGTACCTGACGGCACAGAGAAAATGGATATACCAGGATTCTGTGAGAAATGCCTAATGGAAATAACAGGAAGAAAATTTCCAAAAGATAAAACAGAACTGCACAGAACATGACGCACACCAGCAAGACCAAACACACATTTTAAGTACCCTGGGGTGATATACTTCATGTTTCTTAAATATCAAGACCAAGAGCAAGTGCTACAAGCAGCAAAGAAGAGAAAAAAAATAACATTAATGATGGGGAATAAAGAAATAGGAAAATTACGTACCTACCGTAATTCTTGATCTTCTCTTGTATCTTCACCATTCATTACTTCCTGGGTGTTAGAGGCGCGCACCCGTCACCGGGAGCTTTTTTTTTTTTTTTTTAGTGCTGTTTCAACGGCCCCGCCTCGAGAGCGACGCCATGCGCGAGGGGCGGCCAGTGAAAGCGACGACCCTCCTCCAACTCAGTTCTGTGAGCGGAGAGGCAAAAGAAAGCAGAAAATATAGATAGCGAGGCAAGATAGCGAGGGATAGCAAAACAGGAAGAATGAACTGAAAAGGAATAAGCCGATGGAGGAAGGACAGAGAGATAAGAACATCCCTAGCCTAGGGAGTGCAGGGCCTCCTTACCTGGGCGACTCTAGGAGGAGAGATGAGTAAGGAAATGAGAAAATAGAAGAAGAAGAGAGAAGAGAGAGAGAGATGGATGTTGAAGGACCAGAAGGCCCAACGAGCATAGTTAGCTGCAGCTGAAGGCTCGACTAACGGGAAGCAAGAATCCCGGAGATAGAGCTGAAGAGAAGGTTCACCGAACCCGCTAGACAGACTCAGGAGGGCATAGTCCTCATCTTCAACATGCCATTGTTCTTGACACCCACCTCGGCTCCTGGCCGCGGAGGGCCTTTAACTGGAGGACAGCCGAGGAGGGAAGAATAAAACCCCAGCAGCATGAGAGCACTGCTCAGGGGTTTAGAAATGGAAAATGTAAGCCTTTCAGGCGTTTCAAGATAGAAATGGGACTCAGACTGACTGGCTAAGGCCGGCCAAGGCTTAGGCTGGCTAAGATTGGATATGGTCAGCAGAGCTCTACCGTAAAAACTGTCCAGGAGGACACTTAAAGGGAGAAACCACTAGCAAAACAGCGAGAAGGATAGCCTACCTTCTCATTTGCCTTCTTGTTAGATTTCTCCATTTTTTTTTTTTACAGATAAAAATTATTTTTTTTTTTAACTAGATGCATGACCCAGATACCAAGATGCCTATAGCAGTCGGAGAGAGTTCGCTCAGCATTTTTTTTTTTTTTTTTTTAAAGAGAAAGGAACAGACGTACTCGTTCCTCTGCTCTGCAAGGTAAGAATAGAGGGGGGAATCAGATTTCAGGGCAACTATCTGAACACGGGATTGCAGGATCAAAACTGAATAGCCTGAGCCAGGCCAAAAAAAACCAGAGGTATCTTGCCATAAGAATAGCAAGAGATAGTTGTGCAGTCTGATTGCCAATGCAATCCACGAGATGGCCCATGAATCTTAGAGTAAGTAATTTTTCTGGATTTTAGAACCCCAAAGAAAGATTTTTTTTTTTTTTTTTTTGGAAAATTTAAGGAATTTTCCTATATTTTATATAAATGCAAAGAGAGGAAGGAGGCGGAGGTGGAGAAGCCACAGGAAGAGGCACTGAGGGGATGGTGGGCAGTGTAAGGTAATGAATGGTGAAGATACAAGAGAAGATCAAGAATTACGGTGAGTGCAGTATCTTTCCTATCTTCCCTTGTCAATCTTCACCATTCATTACTTCCTGGTGAGTATCAAGCTCCTCTTCCCTGGAGGAAGAGGCCATACCCTGAGGAACAAGACCCCAGCCTTCTGCTGGTGAGAAACAGAAGGAGAAGACCCACAACTGTTCAGAAAGCCTAAGAGGGAGAAGAGCTAGGAGGTGCCTCCCGAGGACGAGGAGACGGAGGGAGCCCTTGTAAAGTCTCCTAGCTCTGGAAGAGAAAAGATCGGTCCCCGGAGGCGGGCCGAATCACCCCTCGCCGGACCAGGGGTGACAACCTGGAAAGGCGAAGCCATGCCGTCCGCCTGATGCAGATCGCTGTCCCCGCAAGCCTGGAAGCCACCTCATTCGCGTCATAAGATGCCCTGCTTGTGTCTTGCCAGCTCCAGGCCTACAGCGGGAGAGGCAGACGGCTTGTCTGGTTTGCTCCGTATCAGGCATAGATGCCAGCAGCTGGGACATCATCGACCACAGATGCGGTTGTAGGCAGCGTGGTAAGCCTGATGTGATGCAATACATGCACTCGCAGCCAGAAGAGAACACTTACTTCAGCGATCGAACTGGAGAGTCGAATCCGATTGGTGAGTGTAAGCCAGGTATGGCGCCCAGAAGGAGTATCCAGGTATACCAAACCTGAGGACGGGTTGGGAAGGAACCTAGAGACTCAGAGGGACAATACCACGCTGGCAGTCCGCGGGGCTGGGAAGAAGCGGCAGGGACTGCCATGACCGGATGAGCGCCTCCTGGAAGGATAGGCCAGAAGGTACCACCAGATGCTGGGCACTGGATTCACCAAAGGGATTCACGCGTCTCCCGTTCGGTATTGTCTCTTCGAACGTAGGAAATCCAGAGATCCCTCACCATCCTCGAGAGGAAACGCTGATATTCTGTGAAATCAGCATCGGAGGACAGATGAGCAGGGGGTTCCTCTCCCTCGGAGGAGGGAGGACGAGGATGATGAGGGAACTGGAATGCCCAGAGGATTCCGGCTGCGGTGGGGAGAGTCGAAGACCCACTCATGCATGTACCTAGCATAGTGAGGGAAGGCCGCATGAGAACCCTGAACTGCTCCCAGGATAACGGACCCGTGGGGCCGAGCATAGCCTGGGAGTGGGGATGGTGAAGGCAGAGAGATGGGAGAGGCACCTCCACGGAGGCAACTGCTTCTCTGAGGCTCTGGAATCCGAAAGGAGCCCTGGAAAGAGGGATCCCGGATATCAGACCAGGGCATGAGCGGAACTCTGGGGAAGCCGGAGCCTGGAAGAGCCCTGGGGAGAACCTCCCCTGTGATGGCGCCGGACTGCATGGATCAGAAGGGCAGTCCGCACAAGCGCTGCGAGGACACCCTAGAACCCTGGAGGAGGGAGGCGGGGCTCTGCACTTGACTCTGGCCACCCCTGAGGTGGCCAAGGAAGACCGAGCAACAGACCCCTGCCTCGACCCCTCGGACTCCGAGAGCCTCCTCCTCGACCACAGCGTCCCCGGTCCCTAGAGATGACAGCACCCGTGAAGGTAGCTGTCACCGGGCCTCAGAGGAGACTTCCCCTCGTCACCAGCGCCTGCCCCCGGGCTCCGGCCACCCCAGCCGGGAACCCTCAGGAGGCGGCGAAAGGGGGACAGAGAGGGCCGCTGCGCCGCCTGGCACCTCTAGCCACCGGGGACCCAGACTCCGAAGAGTGGGGTGCGCAGGATGGGTCCGTCTGAATCATCGCCCTCCGAGGAGGCGAGACCAACAGGACCTCAATGCTGGCCACCCAAGGTCCCAGACTTCTGGGCATGAGCGGCCCAGTACCAGGCGCCGCTCGCCTCCCTCACACGATAGCAGCCAGGCCTAGCTCCACACCCCAATAGCGCCGGCAAAGCCAGCACCGCCTGGAAAGGACAGGCCAGGCGCCCCGGGCGCGTCCGGAAGCGGCGGCACCGCCCGATAGCGCGCCCGCCCTGTCCATCAGCGCCCATGAGCGGCGCCAAAACTAGCAGCAGCACATCAGGCGCCGCCCGATCACCGGCGCCATGACAGCGCCGGGAATCCATGGCGCGTAACCTTACGCCACTCTGATCACAGCGCGCCCCAGCGAGCGCCGGGACTCAAAAGCAGGCGCGGAAGCGGGCGCCGTCCTCGATCACGGCACATGATGGCGCCAGGATCGAAGCGGCGCCAAAGGCGGCGAGGCTCACCCGAGCTAGGCCCAAAAAGCGAGGGGCCTCGCCACAGGAGCCTGCACCTCGAAGAGGTGACTGCCGAGAAGGGTGTCGGCGCCGCTGCCCGGCGAGGACTACAGCTCCCCGACACCAAGAAGGGCCTCCTCCTCGGCAAGAAAAGGCGAGGAGACCCCTCCTCCTCAGACCGTATAGGCCGGGAGGGAACCGGGGAAGAGCCTGAGACCTTACCTGAGAATCCTTGGCGTGCGTGTCCCCGAGGTCAGTGAGGGCTTTGCCGAGCTTGAACCTTGGACTTCGAGTACTGCGCGGTCCATGGAGAAACAGGCGTCGCATGAATCCATGTCATGGTTGGGTCCCAGGCACGAAGACAAAGCGTCATGCCGGTCGAGGCGGAGAATGCCGGCCACAGTAACACCGGCCGTAAGGCGCCAGCCTGTCTTGGCTGCGTTTAGCTCCGGACCCGGACATAACACGAAATCAACAGAAAAACAGTAGGAAAACACACGGCGCCGCTTTAGAAAAGAAAAGAACGGTCTTACCGATCAGCGCCGAGTGTCGCGGAAAAGAGGAGTCGCTGACGCAGTGGACAATGGACGCCCGAACAGGTGCTGCCCTCGACGGGCGGAAGAAACAGAACAGAGTTGGAGGAGGAGTGGTCGCTTAACGGCCGCCCTCGCGCATGACGCATAGCGGTCATCGGCGGGGCACGTTAGAGCAACTTTTAAAAAAAGCTCGCGTGACGGGTGCGCGCCTCCGGCTTACACCCAGGAAGTAATGAATGGTGAAGATTGACAAGGGAAGATCCTAATTTTTCCAGATTTTGGCCCAGATATGTAAAGGAAAAAAAACTGCATAAAAGGAAATTTAAAAAAATTACGGGATAAACACATCTCTTTCTCACACTCTACCACAACAACACTCAAAATAATATACATATAAGGACAATGCACATGCAATAGAAGCGCCACAGGAGGTAGAAGGATGGGTTTACCTCACCCTAGGACTGAATCCTAATTTTCAGAAACCTAACAGACAGGAAAATGAAAGAGGACCACCATAAAGAGGAGGAGAGAAGATTTAGAGAAGAAGATACCCTTTTTTAAATTAAATATAGAGTAAAACATGGGGTGGTGTGTTTAATGAGAATTTTATACACCCTCGAGGTGTTGGATGCTACATAAACCCAGAAAGCGAAGCTCATGGGGTTTATTTAATCATCCACCACTGAGGGTGTGTGTAAGATTCAAGTTTTACACACCACCTCATGTTTTATTTTATATCATTGCTGCAGTCGCATTTATTTGCCACAGCAATTACATAAAATAGCAGCTTTTGGTGCCTGTTAGAAGACAGTGTAGCCCTGACCAAAAGCAGAATTAGCTTTAATGTCTCAATATATGAAAGAGGAATCGGGAATGAGAGAGAGAGAGAGAGTATAAAAAATACACAAGAGAGTTCACAATAGGTGAAAGGAGGGCGTTCAGGGCAGCCAGAAAAAGGCTTCATCTTGAGTTGCATACGGGGGACTCAGGGTCTATGGGGGAACAGACTCACTTCTGGGGAGGAAGAGGGAAGGGGAAGGGAAAGGAAAGGGGGAGGTAGGGTTATAGGAAAGAAAAGAAAAATGGGGGGAATGAGAAGAGAAATTAGTGAAATATATACTCCTGAGGTAGTAACTAACTGCATTTTTTATGAAAATACAGAAACATAAAACAAGTTCTGGAAGATGAGAGAATTCAAAGGAGAAGAAGGGGAAAAAGCAGGTACATAATAAGATGAATATTGTAAATTTTATGTGTTGGAACTTGAATTATATCAGGGCTTGTTAAAGTGCATGTGCAAAAGTTATAGATACCTTTCACTGTGCTGCTGTATGTGATTGCCTGACAGACTGCTGAATTGTCCTCTATGGTTATTTCTGGTCTATGCTGCTGAAACACCCAGAAAATCACCTTTATTTCTGTCATAGATATTGCAGCTTATGCTTCGCCTTCAGTTTGTATTTCCCACTGCACTGCCTAAAGGACGTCTAGCATGATGATGTCATTAGGCATGCAAGCGGCACTGTGGAGGGACTGATAGTACAGACTCGAACTGTATTTGCTGCCATTGTCAATGTGTTAATGGACTAAAGTCATGCCTGCAGTGTATTTTAAATTTCTACCCCTCCCTTTTGTGGGCAAGGTTATTGAGAAAGCAGCTGCACTGCAGCTCGAGGACCATCTTACTACCCATGACATAGTACAATTACGTAAGAACTTACCGTAACAGTAGATCTTCGAGAGAGGCTCTTGCAGTAGGTAATTACATATAGGACTGACGTCGGCAGGTGGCTGGACCCCACGGAAAAATTTCTAGCTAGCAGTCCTGGTGGGGACCGCCCCGATCAGGTGACCACGGCGCAGACGACGTCGGCATAAAGAGCGGTCTCAGCGCCACTTCTTCCGTTCTTTCCGCCACAGGCCCGGAAGGCCCGGACGAGAGAAGCAGATATTTCCTCAATGGAAAAGGAGCTGAGAAAGCCTAGGGGGATGGAGGGCGGGAAGGTATTACCTACTGCAAGAGCCTTTCTCGAAGATCTACTGTTACGGTAAGTTCTTACGTAACTGTACTATCTTACTTCAAGAGGGCTCTTGCAGTAGGTAATTACATATAGGACAGCATCCCAAGCAGTCTGGAACAAATGGAAAGGCACCGGGAGGAGGAACTACTCCAAGAAGTAGCAAACAAACTTGCAAACCTCAAGATAGGAGGCCTTGCAAGACCACTAACCCGAAGCCTGCTCTACGGCGAGAGGCAATGTCCAAACTGTAATGTTTAGCAAATGTATGGACAGAAATCCAAGTGGCGGCAGCACAGATGTCTGCCGCAGACACATTCTTGAAACAAGCCGCAGAGACTGCTACTCCTCGAGTAGAGTGGCCTCTGACTTGACCCGGAAGGGTCTTGTTGTACTTGTCATAACTGAAAGTGATGCAATGAGCCAACCACTTTGATAGGCATTGCTTGGAGACAGCATTGCCTTCCCTTTTGTGAGCAAAAGAGACGAACAACTGATCAGTCTTTCTGAGATCCTTCGTCCTATCGGTGTAGTATCTCAGAATCCTGTGGACATCCATGGTATGGAGCAAGAATTCTCCTTGATTGGAGTACTGCGTGAAAAAGGCAGGTAATTCAATAGACTGATTTAAGGTAGACTCCGCTACCATTTTTGGGAGAAACTTAGGATTTGTGTGAAAAGATACTCTTTCTTTGTGAAAAATCAGATAAGGGATTTTACACATAAGGGCCTGGAGCTCGGAAATTCTGCGAGCCGAAGTAATGGCCACCAAGAAGAGCGTCTTCCACGATAAGAACTTCAAGTCTGCGGAAGCTGCAGGCTCAAAGGGAGGAAGGGTAAGTTTCTCGAGAACAAAGTTCAAATCCCAAGGGGGAGCAGTAGTCCGAATAGGGGGCCTCAGATGGAGGACCCCTCTGAGAAAAGTCTTGGATACCTCCAGTTGGGCAAAAGCCTTATCAGAGAAAGGGACATGGTAGGCCGAAATAGCCGCCATATGGACTTTCAAAGAGGAGTGACTGAGACCCAAGTCGAAAAGATGGCGCAGGTAATCAAGCAGAACGGCTACAGGACAGGAGAAGGGCTCCACGTTCCTGGATGCAGCCCAAATGGAAAATCTCTTCCATTTCATGGCGTAGGTGGACCTAGTGGAGGGTTTTCTAGCCTCCACCAGAATCTCGGCCACCTTAGGAGAGACGCCAAAGCGAGATTGGGCTAGGTCTGCAGGAGCCATGCATGCAGTTGAAGAGACTTGAGTCCCGGATGGACCAGGGTCCCCTGATCCTGGGTCAGCAATCTCGAGATAAAGGAAGAGGAAGAGGAGGAACCTCTGAGTATTGTTGTAGAAGAGAGAACCAGATTTGCCTGGGCCAGAAAGGAGCGATCAGAATCATTCTCGCTCCTTCCAAAGAAAGTTTCTGCAACACACGAGGGACCAGAGGAATTGGGGGAAAAGCATAGACGAATCTGTTCTTCCAGTTTAGAGACAGAACGTCGCCCAGAGCGCTCTGGAGCGAGCGAGCAAACGGTTGGAAGCTTTGCGTTTTGGGAGGAGGCGAACAGGTCTATCTGTGGAGTCCCCCAAATCTGGAAGATGCTTCTTAGAACTTTTTGATCTAGTTCCCACTCGTGTGGTAGAGCCGAAGAATGACTTAGCTTGTCTGCCAGGACATTGTCGACTCCCGGGACATGGATCGCCGTGAGGTGAAGGTTGTGAAGAGTTGCCCATTCCCAAACCCTCATCGCTTCCCTGCATAGCGGGTAGGACCGAGTCCCGCCCTGCTTGTTGATGTACCACACCACGCACATGTTGTCTGTTTGGACAGCTAGGTGACCGGGAAGGATGTATTGGTGAAGGGCCTGGAGAGCATAATTCTGACCATAAGCCTTGGGTTCGGTGAGGACCCAGATGGGCTCCCCAACCTTCGCCTGAAGCGTCCGTGGTCAGAGTCTGAGCGGGGGGAGGATGAAAAAAGGGGACCCCGGAATAGGTTCTCTCGAACCATCCACCATTGCAAGTCTCTTATCATCGGCGAGGAGATCAGTACCAGATGATCTAGGTCGTCTACCAGTTGATCCCACTGAGAGCGGAGAGTCCACTGAGAGATCCTCATGTGGAAGCGCTCGCGCGGAACCGTCGGGATGGCAGCCGCCATAAGCCCCAGGAGGCGGAGCACCAACCTCGTCGGAACCTTCCTGTGTTCTGATAGGAGGGAAATCTGGGACTGGAGGGAGGCCCCCCCTGTCCGGAGGCAGGAAGGCCCTGCACATTGTCGTGTCGAGGATTGCCCCGATGAACTGGAGCCTCTGTGAAGGATCCAGGTGAGACTTGGAATGGTTGATGGTGATACTCAGGCCAGTGAAAACCTACTGGATGAGGGAGAGAAAATGCAGGAGTTCTTCCCTGGACGGGGCCGCCAGGAGCCAGTCGTCCAGGCAGGGAAAAACCTGAACTCCCAAAGTACGCAGGTGGGCCGCTACAACCGCCAGGCATTTGGTAAAACTCAGGGAGCCGAGGAAAGACCAAAAGGGAGTGCCCGGAATTGGTAGTGGTCCCCCTGGAACGCAAACCTGAGGTACTTTCGGTGCGAAGGGCGAATGGGGATGTGCAGGTACGCATCCTGCATATCCAGTGCATAAAGCCACTGGCCCGGCCGAAGCAGGGGCAAGAGGTTTGAAGGGAGAGCATCCTGAACCTCTTGTATTCCACATAGAGGTTCAGGGAGCTGAGATCGAGAATGGGTCTGAGATCTCCCGCCTTCTTTGGTACAAGGAAGAAATGGAATAGTAACCCGTCCGTGAAGGTGAGGGGGACGGGTCTGCTGGCTCGCTTCGCGAGGAGAGCAGAAATTTCTTCCTTGACCAAAGGAAGATGGTCCGCTGAGTAAGAGAAGTTCAGAGGGGTGACGTGGAGGTTTCTGCAGAAACCTATGGAGTGCCCTCTGCTATGATCTGAAGCACCCATGAATCCGATGTTATCCTCTCCCAACCCGGAAGGTGGAGGGAGAATCTCCCTCCTACCGGTTCCTCCGCGGAGTCAGGTGGTGTGAGGCAGCGCCGCAGCTGGGGCACCCACTGATTTTTTGGGCGGTGGGGGCCTGGCAGCTGTGGGGGCCCGACGTTTGGTGGCCCGCCTTCCCTGAGGTTTCGCTTGAGGCCGGCTGCGTCTGCGAAAGGGACGTCGCTGCGGGATATGGGGACGGTACATTGAATCAACAGATGTAAGGGCCGTCCCCTTCTCCTGCAAGTCAGTGATGATGTCCTTGACATCACCACCGAAAAGCACAGAACCTCTGAAAGGTGCTTCTTGGATTGCTGACTGCACCTCCGGGACCAGACCTGACACACGGAGCCTTGCGTGACGCCGAAGACTTACGGCGAACGCAGTGCTCCATCCTGCGGTGTCCACTGCGTCATTGGTCATCCTCAGAATGTGACAACTGGCCGAACGAGCAGAACGGACCAGGTCGGCTTACTCCTGCTTGACTTGGGAGTCAGGTAAGGAGTCAATCTTGAATTCAGTCTGGGTAAGGACAGCCTTCTGGTAATCCCCCATACGTGCTACATAATTTAGGGCCCTAATCCCCAGTGTGGAAGAAGCATAAATCTTCCTTCCATACTGATCCAGAAGGTGAGATTCCTTATCCAGGGGAGACGAGCTCAAATGTTTCGGGTGTGCTGACTGGCCGTGAGCGGCGCTAACCACAACAGAGTCTGCACGGGGGTGAGAGTCTAAAAAGTCTACACCCTCCGAGCCTGGTATAGCCTGTTGGACTCGAGGAAGCGGGGCTAAAGTCGGTCAAGGTTGTTTCCAAATGGTGGAACAAGGTGGGCATGAGGCTCGATCCAGGGTGGCACTAGAGTAGGTGCCATAAGGGCAAGTCCAGATGTTCGCGAGTTTAACCCGCTGAGGATCTGGCTCTAAAGAACGCCACTGATGGACTTCCTGGATCTTTCTGAGCAACTCCGTGAAGGAAGGATCCTCCGGAGGAGACTTCGGAGGAGTCCTCGGCCGGGGCTTGGACGGAGAGCGAGGCTCGTCGTCTTTCTCGGAACAACCATTGGAGGATTCCGAGGAGTCCGAGAGAGAAGAAGAAGAGGAATTTGAAGCAGAGTAAGACTCCCTAGCTCGTCTAGGGGGAGGAACGGGTTCCTTAGGGAGGGATCCCTGGACACGTGTCCTGCCCCTCTCTGGATCCCGAGGGCAGAGCCCGGGAATCCGGAGGTGGAAAGGGAGTGTACCGTCTGGGGCGTACGGGGGCCGGAGGTGGCACCGTCGCCGTAAGACAGCTCTCGACTTCCTTGGTGAGACGAGCCTTGGCCTCAGCCCACCAGGAGGCCAGAGTCTCCTGGAGATCCACCGGCGGCCTAGGGTGCGGTGGAGGAGGAGGAGGGGGATAGTTGTACGGATGAAATCCATAAGGGGAGTATCCGTAACCCGGCTGCGGGAATATCGGAGCTGGGTATTGTGGCGTCGGGTACTGCGGCGTCGGTGGAGTCAGCGCCGGGTACTGCGGCGCAGGATACTGAGGACCCGGGTAAGCCAGCGTCGGATAACACGGCGGATACCCAGGTACCGGAGGAGCTGCCGGAGCAGACGGCCCAGTAGGGAACTCCACAGGCGGATCGACCATGATAGGCCCGTGGGGTGGAGGCCCGACGGGAGAGAACATCCCGCCCGTCGCCGGAGGGCCGCGTAAGAACCAGTGTCAGCAGGGCCGGTGTTGGGGCCAGCGCCGAACCGGCATCCGGGAGCCGGCGTCAGATCTGGCTCTGTAGAAAGGGGATCAGACGGCGGACCAGCATTCCGAGCCTCGCCCGGGGACGGAGGGGAAAAGTCCCTGGGGTCAGGCAGGGGGGACTTGGGCTCCCTGGACAGCAGCAAAGGCTGTGGGGAACCTGGGATGACAGACGGAGCAGGGTCTGCCGTAGGCTCCAAGGCCCGGCGGATGTCGGATGAGCCGACGTGCGACTTATGGGCCAAGTCCCGGCGGACGCCAGAGGAGCCGGCGTTCGACTCCGGGGGTCCCTCGTCGGAGGCGGGCCAAGGATGGGAAGAGGCCCAGTCCGAGGGGACGCCGCGCGCCGCCCAAGGGTCGGGCATCTAACGGGCCTTCTCCCGGCGGACGTCGGAGGAGCCGACGTCCGGCTTATGGGAGGCGCCCACACCAGTAGGCTGCAAGCCTGCGGTGGTACTGGGGGCTGAAGCCTCCTTTTGCCCTGAGGCACCCGGCGGGCTTGAACGTGAACCCGACGGGCGGGCAGACGCCTCCTCCAAAGCCTTGGAGGCTGCCGTTGGGCGATCCCCGAGGACGTTACTTGGCCGCGGCCCGCCGGAGTCGCTGGGAGGAGGAGGCCTTCTCCGTGCCTTCCTTGTCCCGCTTCTTGTGTCCTTCAGGGAGGTCGACGCCCGCAAGTTTCTTCAACTCCTTCTCCATTGTGGACATCTTCTTTTGAGGAGATGGGCTTCTAGAGACTGCTGGCGTGTCGTCTGCGGGTGGCAGCGTTGAAATGTAGGCAGTGCGGACACTTGTCGACCGCGTGGTCGGGGCCTAAACAGAAAAGGCAGAGGGACTGACCGTCTTTGTGAGGCGGTTGGGCGCCACACGAGTCGCACTTATTTTTTGAAGGGGACGACATATACCGACGTTCACCTGACGAAGAAAATACAAAATACTGATACTTTTGGGAAAAACCAATGAAGCAACAGGACTTAGCATTATGAACTTCACCGCGAGGCGCTGCACGAGCTGACGACGGGAAAGAACTGGAAGGCGGGCGTCTGGGACCGCCCCTTTATACCGACATCGTCTGACGCCAGTCACCTGACGTGAGGGCTGTCCCCGCCAGGGACTGCTAGCTAGAAATTTTTCCGTGGGGTCCTGCCACCTGCCGATGTCAGTCCTATATGTAATTACCTACTGCAAGAGCCCTCTCGAAGTAAGATCTATGATTCTCTCCAGTCTGGTTTCAGGAAGAGGCATAGTACTGAGACGGCGCTGGTTTGGGTACTTAATGATCTCCTGGTATCGAGAGATTGGAGGAGCCGTTCCATCTCGGTTCTCGATTTCTCTGCGGTATTTGATACTGTGGACCATACTGTGTTACTGGAACGCCTGTGACTGCTCTGTGGTCTGTCTGGGACAGTCCTCAGATGGTTTTAATTTTTCCTCACAGGCAGGACTCAGAGAGTGGAGTTGGGTTTTTTTTCCTCGGCCCCACTCCCCTGCCATGTGGGCTGCTGTAGGACTCTGTACTTTCACCCATGTTGTTCGTGGTGTATATGCTACCATTGGGAGATATTATAAGGCAGTACAGGCTGAGTTTTCACTGCTATGAAGAGAATACTCAGCTGTACATGTCTTTTGTACCCAAGCAGAGTGATGCTGCTGCCTCTCTGGCTAAGGTTGAACTCAGATAAGACTGAGGTGTTGGTTGAGGACCCAGGTTGTCGGGCAGAGGGGTTGTCTGCGGGGCAGCCATCTGGGCTATGGCTGGGGGCAGCCAGTTATCAACCTCTGACCGCAAGCAAAATCTGGGCGTTATGCTTGATGATGGGCTGACACTTAAGTCTCAGGTGTCGGCCGCCATCAAGACCTCATTTTACCGCTTAGATAAAACACTTGGTCCTGCCTGATGATCTTCCAACGTTGGTCCACGCCTTTGTGACCTCTCACTTAGACTACTGTAATGCCGTATACTTAGAGTTACCGGGGGTGGACCTCCGCCACCTGCAGCTGGTGCAAAATACGTCTGCCAGCTTGCTGACTGACTTACCGAGATCTTACCATGTCACACCTGTGCTCCGCAGCCTGCACTGGCTGCCAGTGCAGTGGAGGATCACCTTCAAGGTCAGATTACTGACCTACAAGGCCCTACACGGACTGGGACCACGGTACCTACAAGATCTCCTTTGCCCTACCACCCCCTCTGCTCCGCCAACGACGGATTGCTGGTGATTCCCAGGGTCCGCTTGAAAGCTTCTGGAGCTAGATCTTTTGCTTTCACAGCCCCGACTCTATGGAACTCTCTACCTCATCAGATTAGAGAGTGCCTGACCACTGAGGCTTTTGAATCTGCCTTAAATACTTATTTATTTAATTTTGCTTTTCCAGATGCTTGACATTCCTGCTGCTTTTTACTAATTGGTTTTATTATGGTTTTGTTTAATTTATGTTTTATTGTTTTATCTATATGTACAATGCTATGGTCTATCCTGGAATAGCATTTCAGAGATAATGTTTTCGTTGCTTAACTGTATTGTATATTGATGCCGTGTTACATGACAAGTTTAACTTATTTGAGCTGGACGATTCTTTAGGCTCCCCCCCCCACCACCATTTGCTTCCCCAGTCCATCCCAGTGTGCTGACCAGCTGAGAATGTGCCTCCAGCCCACGTACCCAAGCAGCATGAAGAGTCGTGCAGGGGTTAATTTACATATTGGGAGAACAGTACGATAAACAGCTTTTCCAATTTAGACATAAATGTTGAGCATAATAAATCAATTCTTTACTGCAAACGAGAACTACAACTCTTAGAATTTACATTTTTAACTGTAGCTGTAGCTCTGAGCATGACCACTCGCGTTGTCGGGTCTCTCCACTGTACACCATGCATGACAAGAGCGGCCAGCAAAAACAATCCCCACCTCTTGCAATGCAGGATCCTGCCCACAAAGTTGGCATTACTCAGTTTCACGCAATATGGGAAAACAACTTTGCTGATCATCCTGGACAACTCCATACTTCTTAGCACACTTTTTAGATACAATGCTCAACTGGTGAATCGCACGAACCATACCTAAAGTTTGGATAGTTCTCTAGTTTCACCTCTTGCCTCCTGTTTACATTGACACGCCCATGACATGCACATTAATGAGGTGATTAGCATAACCCCGCCAATGTGTTATCTGGCAGCGGGTGTGACAGTGTAAACAGGCAGCAAGAGGTGAAACTAGAGAACTATTGAACCTTTAGGTATGGTTCTTGTGATTTAATAAATGAGTATGGTAACTAGAAAGTGTGATAAGAAGTCTGGAGCTGTCCAGGAGGGGCGACTCTTCGGGCTGCTCTGGGATGTGGGCTGGAGGCACATTCTGAGATCATGAGCATGCCAGGACAGACTGGGGAAGCAAACAGAGGGGGGGGGGGCTAAAGAATCATCCAACTCAAGTAAGTTAAACTTGTCATGTAACACGGCATGAACATACAACACAATTAAGGGAGGGATAGAAATTTAAAACACACTCCAGGCATGACTTTAGTCCATTAACACATCGACTATGGCAGCAAATACAGTACGAGTCTATACTGTCAGTCCCTCCACAGTGCCACCTGCATACCTAATGACGCCATCACGTTACCCATGTCATCTGTGCAGATCAGGGACAGCACAATCAAATGGGGCAACAATTTGAAGAGCGACAAAACACTGTATTTTAACAGATACTGCACAGCAATGACAGGACACCACTTACTTGTACTGCTGTGTTAAGTCTGAAGGATAATGCAGAGTGTTGCACATGATCTTTAAAAGGAAAAGTATAAGCTTGTCTACAAAAACAAAAAAACAAAATAGATGGTCTGTTCTTGCAAGAAACGCATCTAACAGAATTTTACAAAATTCTGTAAATACTGGGGAGGGAATGGGGTACAATCAAATTTAAATGGAAATCTAAGGGTACAGCTATAATTTTTAAAAGCAAATAAATAAATAAATACAGAAAATTCCATGGTGGGTGATGAAGAAAGACACTACTGCACACGTTTATGGATCAAATAAAGATACCCTTGCTTCTTTACTGTTTTTTTTAATACATTAGCCACATTTTCAGAACCCTATACAATTGGGAGGGGGGAATACAACACCATACTGAGCCCCGAGATGGATGAATCTGGGACGCACTCAACCATATCAAGATCAGCAAGTATTATATGAGACAACATGGAAAGTCTAGGGTTAATTGATTTCTGGAGATATAAAAATGAAAACACATGAATTTTCATTCTATTCAAACAGATATCAAACATATTTAAGAACAGATTGGATAATGGGAACTTTTAGACTGATAAATGATATAGATCATATAACATATGATGGAATTTGTAACACGGCACTAAAGATAGCAGGCAAATGGAGACATCAGAGTGGTCGAAAGGCATCACATGACGAAAAGCGAGCGGGTATTAATCCAGCAGTACAGCCAGCTCGCTAGTGCATTTTAGGGAAGGAGAGCATGCGCCTTTGTGTGAACGCGGAACGTAGATAGAGGGAGTATATGCTGTCAAGTGCGTTGCTGTTGCTCTTTGAGGTTACCTCTAGATGGTGTTTGTGGTACACGAGTGGGACAGTTATCACGATCATGCATGGGAGGGACCAACAGGCTCCAGTAGCCTAACAGGCAGCAGTGGAGGTGGGTAAGGTGAGTAGTACTTTAGCAAAAGCATTTATAGTCCACATATGAGTGTTCTAATCAACATACAGACAGAACTAAATGACACAAATTACTCTGTCCATGTTTCTTAATGGCAGTTTTAAGTTCTACAATTGTCCCACCATGCACCGCTGTAATGGAGCATCGGGACATAAAATATTCGCCGAAACGAAAAAAAATATCATTAGGAATGAGGAAAGGGCACTGTAGTTTACTTTGTCAAACAGGAACCTTGCATCCTGTGGCTGTTTTGAAACTCCTCCACACTGTATAAATAGTAGTGTGTGGTACAACGCGAACGTGCACGTTTCTGTACGAGAAGAGTCTGTAAATCTCTGCAAAGTGCAGGACAGTTCTGCAAATATTAATAAAGATCGGCCGAAGCATAGTGTAGTGTAAAGGAAGAGAATATTTGCCCAGTATGTATTTTGCACTTGCCATGTTACAAGCACATTAATCCCCTCCAGAGTCGGGCTGTACCGGTGGATTAATGCCGGGGGGGTTGGTTGGAAGCACTCGGCCTGCAGCTTCATGCACCAACCCCCCCCAGGGCATTAATCCACCGGTAGAGCCCTCCTTTGTCGGGGATTAATGTTTACTTTGTACCCTACATTAATAAATTATACAGATTTTAAACTATGGCGATCTTTGAAGAATTTAATAAAAAAAAGATACAACATTAAACAATATTTGGGATATGAGGAACGAAGTGATTAGGGGAAGTATTATTAAATAGACAAGTAAAAAAAAAGTATGGAAAAGATGGAGAAACTGGAAAAAGAAATAATAAGGGCAGAACAGAAACATGTACATACAGGTCTGGAAGAAGCTAGGCAGACACTAACAAATCTGAAAATACAGTATAATGAATGCAACAGTAAACGAAAAATATGAAAATGACATATTCCCCATATTTCTTGAACCATCTTTACCATTGATTCACACTGATGGGTTCTGAGCCAGAGGTGCTAGGATCCTGCTTCATTCAAAAATTTTCAGGAGGGCCGGCGCTGAGGTAGGCTGCACGCATGCGTGGCACCAGGAGACTAGGTGCATGGCTTACCTCAGCACTGGCCCTCAACCGCCTCAATACCTTTTTTACTGAGGAGATGCAGCATAACCCAAGTATAACATCTATCCTAAAAGGACATAAGATAGCCCTCGCGACCCGTATAAAAAGGGTCAACAAGAAGCAGCAGCATCTTCATAGCCCAAACCAAAACAAGGGAAAGCAAAGACCAACAAACAGAAAGAGTGAGCCCAGGGAATGGTGGGTGGGTGTGTGAAATCAGTGGTGAAGATGGTTCAAGAAGATCAAGAATTATAGTGAGTACGTAATTTTAATCATCATCATCATCACCACTTTATTTTTAAGGAGCGCCCTTTCAGAGCTCAGGGCACCCTTACAGATTAAAACATCCAATAACATATACATAAACATAAATTAACAACACCATACACAATTAAAATATTAATAAAATAAGAACCCAACACAACAAAAAACAAACTAAACACAAGGAACACTGGTGCGTAAGCACTGAGGCAAGGATTACCCTAAAGGGCATAGGCCAGGAAGCTAAGTTTCCAAGAACAGTAGAAATCACACTTCGTGTAAAAACAACTACCTAATAAAAGGCCTTTCCTATTATGAGCCAGAAAATGCTTGATTAAAAAGGTGTTTTTTTTTTTAAAGATGTTTTAAAACCCTCTACGTTCAGGCTATCTCGTATCCAACAAGGCAGAGAATTCCACAGGGTCAGAGCCATAAAAGCAAATGCTCTTCCTCCAAATGTCTTCAGAGAGATCCTGGGAATCTCTAGCAATCCCCTGTCAGAGGACTGGAGTGGGTGGGAGGGGCAGTATGGGATCAGGAGGTCTTGCAGGTACTGCGGTCCCTGATTGTGCAGGGCTTTATAGGTCAACAATGCAACCTTGAAGGTTATCCGCTACTGTACTAGAAGCCAGTGCAGTTCACGCAACATAGGTATTATGTACCTGGATCTAGGGGCTCCAGTCAACAACCTGGCTGTCGCGTTCTGCACTAGCTGCAAGCGATGAATATCAACCCCCGGTAGCCCTAGGTAGAGGGCATTACAATAGTCAAGACCAGGACCTGCCTTCACCATTGCTTCACAATGATGGGTTCAAGTACCAAGTTCAGATGAAACTGCCCCCAGGCAGGGTGCCAGGAGCCGGAGCTTGCACAGGACAAAAGTCCACTGAGGATTGTCCTACCAAAAGAGGCATGCTGACTGGCACGGACATCCAAGGCATAGTGCTTAATGAAAGGGTGCACTGTGCTCCAAGAGACAGCTCTGCAAATGTCAGAGACAGGCACAGAGCGAATCTCTGCCAGGGACGTAGCAACTATTCTAGTGGAGTGGGCACGAACTTGATCTTCTAACTTGACCTGCACCATGGAATATCACTGGCAGAGACGAGCTATTATCGACATGGAAATGCATTTGATCGTAACTGGCTGACCCAGCCAGTTGGGGTTAAAGGAGACGAAGAGCTGCTTGGACTGTCGGAAGTCCTTAGTTCTATCGAGGTAGAACTTGAGGGCTCTTTTAACATCCAGAGAGTGGAGGGTGCGCTCCCCTTCATTCTGGAAGTTGGGAACGTATGTGGGCAACACCAAGGGCTGGTTCAAGTGTAACTCTGACACCACTTAGGCATAAACTTGGTGTGTGTGCAGAGAACCACCAGGTCTCTATGAAAGACAGTATATGGAGGGGCCGTGACCAAATCATGCATCTCAGAGACCCTCCAGATAGAGGTAATGGCCACCAAAAATGTAGCTTTCCAAGTTAGAAAACTGAGGTCACATGTAGCAAAGGGTTCAAAGGGCTTAAGAGTGAGCATGTCCAACACAAGATTACGATCCAGGGTAACAACAGGTTTCCTGACTGGGGGCCTTGTGTGCAAAATACCCTTCAAGAACCTCTTAAAAACAGGCAGTTGAGCTAGGGTGAGGTTCTGAACTAGCACATGGTACGCTGAAACACTGCACAAAGGGACCTTAACTGAGGAGTATTGCAACCCTGTAGCAGAAAGGTCCAGCAAATACTCCAAAACTTTATCCAGTGGGCATCGGAACAGATCTATACAGGATATGGAGCACCACTCAGAAAAACGTCTCCATTTGGCTGTATAAGTCTTTCTGGTAGAGGGCTTGCAAGTAGCCAGGAGAATCTCAGAGACCGTGCACCTGCTCACTTCTGTCTCTTCACAAGCCAGGCATGGAGATGAAGGGAGCACAGGTTGGGATGAACCAAGGACCCCTGCGTCACAAGGTCTGTCCACAAGGGAAGTGGCCTCGGAGGGGCAACCGACATGCTGTTGAGCCATGGAAACCATATCTGCTAAGGCCAGCATGGAGCGATCATAATAATTTTTTTTTTTTTTTGGAACTTGCCTTCCTCCGTTCCTCTCCCCATCCCTGGAACCATCATTACTCCCGCATGGCGTTCACCCTGATTGGCCCCAAGGCGGGCCACTAGGTGAGAGCACCCATCATTCCCCTTCAAATGGTGCCACGTTGTCTAGTCCAGCGGTTTGTGGATCTCCGGGCTCAGCTTCGTGGGGCCGGGGATACTGGATTCCGGTGTGTCCACTTTGTCCCCTTAGGTGGGAGGTGTGGCATGCAGTGATGTACTGACGCATGCACCCATGTCCGGTACACCTCCTGGAACTACTAAGCCTCACCTACGCTGGTCCCTAGCCTCCACTAGGGGTTGGTTGCAGAGCAAGTGCCCCTTCCCCAAGAGAGCAGTCAGTCAGACGCTCAATCCTCTTCCCCCAGCTGGCCCTCCAGCACCGGAGTCTGTTCCCGAACCCAGGTCACCGGTGTTGCAAGCAGAAATCCAACCGCTGTGCCGACGGGCTGGCTAGTGATCAGAATTTTGCCCCCCGTTTGCCTCCAGCTTGAGCAGTACCCTCTGACTAGAGGAACAGGAGAAAATGTGTACAGAAAGATTTATCCACCACAGCCTGAATACATCCTGACAGAAAATGCCATATTCTGGACTGCTGGAGCAGACCAGAAGCAGTTTGTTGTTCAGTAGGGACGCAACAAGGTCCACCTCTGGGGTTCCCACCTGTCGAGGAGAGACTGCACAACATCTGGTGCCAACGACCACTCATGAGGATCTGTTTCTGTCTGACTGTGCTCATTTGCCAGACTGTTCTGAGCCCTGGTAAACAAATCACTTGAATCAGAGGGTCCTGCTCCAGACACCATTTCCACATTCTCATTGCTTCTCTACAAAGAGGATAAGTGTGTGCTCCTCCCTGTTTGTTGATGTAGTACACGACTGACTTGTCTGTGTCCACTAGGGCCTGAAGGGCATACAGGACTGCTCTAATCTCCAATATACCGATGTGGAGATGGGACTCCGTAGGGCTCTGGATTGAGTGTGGTGGCCCTGGCAATGGGCTCCCCACCCCAACAGAGACGCATCCGTGGTGAGGGTTATCTGAGGCTCTGGGGGTAAGAAGGGGAGACTCTGAAGAAGACTGTCCTCCTGCACCCACCATGCAAATGATAGAAGCAGGGGCTTCATCACTTTGATGGGGTAAGACTGAGGATGCAATGTTGGAGACAACTGTGTGCTAAGCATCCACTGAGTTGTCCTCATGTGTAAAAGAGCTAGAGGCACTGTGAAGACAGAGGAGGCTATGAGGCCTAACATCCGCTTCATGGAATGAGCCTGGACTTCTTATTCATAATGAAGTGCGCCATCTGAAGGATGGCTTTCCTTCTGTCTTCCAGGAGGAAGGCCCTTGCCTTGGTGGTGTCCAAGAGGACTCCAGTAAAGAGAAGCTGCTGAGAGTATTGAAGTTGCAACTTCTCCAGATTCAGAAGAACCCCCATGGAGGTCAGCAACTGAGCTGCTGTGGTCACTGCTTGTTCCGTGCCCTGCTTGGACAGGCTGGCTTGTAGCCAGTCATCCAGACGGGGAAAAACTTGAAGCCAAAGTTTTCAGAGGTGTGCTGCAAGAATTGCAAAGAACTTTCTAAAGACTCGAGGTGCTGAGGAGAGCCCAAAGGGCAGAACTCGAAATTGTTAATGCTGGCCCGAAGCCATGAAACAGAGAAATCTATGGTGGATGGGATGGACTGGAATATGTTGGTAGGCATCCTGCATGTCCAGGGAGGCCAACCAATCCTGGGACTTGAGAAGTATCAGCAGGGTCCCTAGGGAGACCGTCTTGAACATCTGATGGTGTAGAAACTTCTTTGGGTTTCTGAGGTCGAGAATGGGATGCATGCCTCCTGATTTCTTCAGAACAAGGAAGTAATGGGAGTAGAAGCCTGTATTGTGCTCAGCTTCTGGTACTACTTCCACTGACCTGTTGGTCAAGAGACCTGCTATTTCCGGGGTAAGAAGGTCTGACATAGCAGCTGACAGGGGGTGCTGCTTCTTAGATGGATACTCCAGAGGGATTTCTGAGAAATTCAGTACGTATCCCCCTTGGATGATCCTTAAGACCCACTTGTCCATGATGACGGACTTCCACTGATGGTAAAACTAAGTCAGATGGTAAAACTGAGTCAGAATGGCCTTGTCATTCTCAGCCAGAATTGCAATCTTATCGGAAATAGGCTGGGAAGCCAGGATTGGTCTGTCTTTAGGAGCAGTATTATTTACAATCTATCTGTTTACAAACAGAGGGAATGAATGCAGGCCTGGCCCACACTGCTTCCAAGAGAGTCTCAAAAGCAGGTGGAACAGGAGATATATGGCTGACCAGGATATTGGGAACACTGAGCCACTCCAGATGGAGTTTTCTTTTTCCCTGGGTCAACAGCAGAAGTCTCGAAGGCAAGGGCTGCATGCATGCTGCAAAGCAAGGCCTGGAAAGAAAGATCCTCCTGTGGAATAGGAGGAGGGCCTGCCTCCATCCTGTCTGTGTCCTTGCGGAGATGGGGTCTCCAGAACTGCATGCAGTACTCCAGATGGGGTCTCACCAACTGTCTGTACAGGGGGATAACAACTTCTTGTTTTCTACTGGTGATGCCTCTCCCTATACATCCCAGTACCCCCCCAGCCCTCCTTACTGCCTTCAGACATTGCTTGCTTACCTTTAGGTCATCTGATATGACTACCCCCAGGTCCCTTTCCATTTCTGTTGTTGTTAGTAACCCCCAACCCCGTGTACTCTTCCCCCTGGGTTTTTGTTTCCCAGGTGCATTACTTTGCACTTCTTTGCATTGAATCTAGGCTGCCATATTTTTTTACCACTCCTCCAACCTTGCCAAGTCCCTTCTCATCCTTTCCAACCCCCCTTGTGAATCAACCTTGTTGCAGATCTTTGTGTCGTCTGCAAAGAAGCATACTTTTCCTTCTGGTCCCTCTGCAATGTCATTTATAAAAACATTAAAAAGGACTGGTCCCAGTACTGAACCCTGTGGTACCCCGCTAGTAACACCTCTTTCTTCGGAGTGGACTCCATTTACTATTACCCTCTGTGTCTTGTTGTCCAGCCAATTGTTTACCCAGGCTACCACCCTGGGACTGGCTAATCTGTTTATTAATCTTTTGTGTAGGACAGTGTAAGGAAACAAAATAATTAATACCTAATATCAAAAGTCTACACCAAGTTTTTGGAAACAGAAACAAGAACTCTAAACAAGTCAAGGCACATCTGGGGAAAAGAGGCAGTGAAATCTCAGACAGTAAATGGACAGAGATAATAAATCAAACAAAGGTTTCATTTAGCAATAGACTGAACCAAATACAGTTTAATATATACCATCAAGTATGCTGTACACCTCCTCTCTTCAACAAAATAAATCACACACTATCACCAATGTGTAAAGGTGCAGTGTACAAAGAGGGAGACTCAAACACATAACTGCAACCTATAAATATATTGTGCTTTTATGGAATGAGTTTCTGAAATAACAACATTTCAAGAGTTCAATTAAGACATGAAGTGAAACTAAGTACGTTGGGCACAGCATCAGAACAGCAGATACCAAGAGGTCCACTAAGGAAAACAATAAACATAGCCCTAATTAATGTTAGGAAAAGTATAGCCAGATATTAGAAGATCCACAACCACCAGACTACATGCTTTGGAAAAATGTATTCACTGAATGTATACAGTTAGAAAATATACATTACTCAAGTCAAGATCAAATACTAACCAATACAACTGAAAACCCCAAAGGAAGACCTCACCCCTGAATAGCCAAGACTCAGGACAGCCAAAACTGTAATAATTTTTTCCTTCTTCTACTTGGGAGTGGGGAGTTAGGGCTGGAAACCCTAACGCCACATTTCCCTACTTTTGTGGCATTAAGTTACCCTAACTGGTGCATTAACAACTCTATTTTGCCAAGAATTTCAAATATAGATTTGTGACAATGCAGGATGCCGATTCCATCCAGCGGGACCATCGAGGCTCCCCTCCACCCCAACTCTCAGTAGAGCATACTGATTTATGACTGAGTAACAGATTACATACCTACCTGTAGATTTACTGAAGATTACTTTTTTTAAACTTTTTATTTAAAATGAGTCTAAAGTGGTACATGATACAAATACATGAAGCTAAACATCATACCTTCAAAAACAGTCACTTATAGATTCCGAGCAATAAAGCTACTGGTATACATAAAGGAAAAAAGGAAAAGAAAAGTGGCAAGAGATGGCAGGAGTAAGTGGAAGCACAAGGTGAACGAGGAAGCCCCCACATCTAACCAATAAAGAGTAAAGGAGATAATACCACAAGGGTCACACCGACCCTGCCCATCAATCTCCTCACCAGTTCCAATCCCTATGGGATAAAGTCCGGATGGCGAGTGTAGATAAGCAGTAAATACAGGTTACTCACCTGTAACAGGAGTTCTAGGAATGGTATATGTTGTTCATCCACACTGCCTGGCAGGTATCCTTGCCGCTTTAATTCTTGCCAGAAGGTCTTCAAGCTGGCTCCTCCCACCCACCCGGGTGGTAAAACTCTCGGCTCCGCCCCATGACGCCAGATCTGGCCCACTGGAAGCTCAGGTTATGCGTCGAAGCCGGGGAGGTCGGGTGGGTCGTGTGGATGAACAACATATACCATTCCTAGAACTCCTGTTACAGGTGAGTAACCTGTATTTCTAGGGACATGGATATGTTGTTTATCCACACTATCTAACGAACTCTAGCAGTTCTCAGGAGGGAGGGAGGCCAAGGCGCACACCCCAATATTTACTTGGGAAGAGATTGGAGAACTGAGGCCCCAAAACCAGCATCCCAGTGTGACTCGAGGTCGATGTGGTAGTGGGTAATGAAGGTATGTGCTGACTTCCAGGTAGGAGCCCTGCAGATATCCTGGATAGGGAGTCCCAGGAAGCAGCTACCGATGCAGCGGTATGGCGGGTAGAATGAGCTCTTATCCTCTGGAAGGCTCCATGCCGCCAACCTGTGCAAGCTCTATGCAGGAGGTGATCCACCTGCCTATCGTCCGCTTTGCTGCAGGTCTGCCAGGTGCGGCTTCAGCATAGGTGACAAACAGCTGGCGAACCTCTCTCCGAACTTCAGCCATCCGCTCCTTGTAGTAAGCGAGCGCTCGTCTACGGTCCAAAGTATGGAGCCTATACTCGGCCTCCGAGGTGTGATCGGGGTAGAACACCGGCAGAGTCAACACCTGGTTAAGGTGAAACTCCGACACCACCTTCGGGAGGAACTTCGGGTGGGGGCGCAGGACAACCTTGTCCCTGTGGAAGACCAGGTAGGGAGGCTCGATGGAAAGCGCCTGGAGCTCTCCCATCCTTCTGGCTGACGTGATAGCCACTAAGAAGGCGGTCTTCCATGACAGGTGTGAAAGATCACACCTGTGCATTGGTTCGAATGGCTTGCCCATGAGCTTGACCAATACCAGCAGTAGATCCCACGGAGGTGGAGGTTCTCGCACCGGAGGGGAAATGTGGTCAAGACCTTTGAAAAAGTGCCCGACCACCTTCTCCTGTGCCACCGACTGCTTGCCAGCCCGCGACCGGTAAGCAGAGATGGCTGCCAGGTGCACCTTAAGGGTCGTCGTCCGAAGCCCTTGCTGAGAAAGGGACCACAGGTAGTCCAGAATGCTTGCCAAGGGGCAGTCGGAAGGGTCCAAGCCCTTCCCCTGACACCAAATGGAAAATCTCTTCCATTTGAAGGCATAGCATTTTCTGGTCGACTCCTTACGGGACGCCTCAATGACGTTGAGGACCTCGTCGGAAAGACCCAAGGCCTGGAACTCTAGCCGCTCAGGAACCAGGCCGTCAGGTGCAGGGATTGAAGGTCCGGATGGAATACCTTCCCCTGATTGACTGAGATCAGGTCCGGGCGGGCTGGAAGCCACCTCGGGAGCCTGGAGCTGAGGCTGAGGAGATCTGGATACCAGAACTGGCGGGGCCAGTCTGGGGCTACCAGAATCACCTGCGCCTTGTCCCTCCTCGCCTTGAGAAGCACCTTGTGGATCAAGGGAAATGGGGGAAAGGCATAGAAGAGCCGGGGTCCACGGCCTCGAGAAGGCATCCCCCTGCAGCGAGCCCTGCTGAGGGGGGCGGGCATGGAACAGACTCAGCTTTGCATTCTCCTTGGAGGCAAACAGGTCCACCTGAGGCGTGCCCCAGTGGGAGAAGAGATCTTGTACTACCTCCGGCAGGAGAGACCACTCGTGAGACACAGCCCCTATCCAGCTTAGGGCATCGGCCAGGGTGTTGGAGGCTCCTGCCACGTGAATGGCTAGGAGATCCGCCTCCAGGCTGCGCACTAGGGACCAAATGTGGAGAGCTTCCTTGCATAACAGCAGGGAGCGCGTCCCACACTGGCGGTTCAGATAGTACATGATCGTGGTGTTGTCCATCTGGACCTGAACCACTTGACCCCGTAGAAATGGAGCGAAGGCGGTGACAGCTAGACAGACCGCTCGGAGCTCCAGCAGGTTGATGTGGCATTGGGACTCCCGAGGGGACCAGAGGCCGTGCGCTCGGTGTTCCCCCAGATGGGCACCCCAACCCATCAGAGATGCGTCAGTCGAGAGAGAGACCGTCGGCTCGGGCGGTCGAACGGGGTGCCCTCCTGCAGATAAGCTGGAACGGTCCACCACTGGAGAGCGTTCCACATCTCCTGGGTCACTGCCACGGGCCGGTCCAATGGATCGTGGCATTGTGACCATTGGCTGGCCAGTCCCCATTGAAGGGGACGCATGTTACAGCGAGCCCAACGGACCACACTGGTGCAGGCCGCCATGAGGCCCAGGAAGCACAGGAAGTCCCGGGCAGGGCGCAATTGCCCAACCAGAAATGATTGGGCAAAGGAGGAAAGAACTTCGGCCCTGTCCGCCGGGAGCCATGCTCTGGCTCTCAGAGAGTCAAGCTCTGCCCTGATGAACAGAATCACCTGCTTTGGCACGAGTTCCGACTTGGCCTTGTTGATGAGAAGGCCAACCTGAGAGCAAACCTGGAGGGCCAAATCTCTGGACTGCTCCACCTCTTGTCTGGAGGGGGCTGCTATCAGCCAGTCATCCAGATAAGGGTACACCCGGACCCCTCGGCGCCGCAGGAATGCTGTCCGAACTACCATGCATTTGGTGAAGACCCTGGGAGCTAGGGAGAGGGCGAAGGGCATGGCTCGGAACTGGTAAAGGGATCCCTCCGCTCTGAAGCGGAGGAATCTCTGATGGGACGGACGGATTGGGATGTGAAAGAACACGTCCTGGAGATCCAGGGAGCAGAACCACACGCCTCGTTCCAAGGATGGGATTATCTGAGCCAGAATGACCATTCTGAAGGTTTGAGACCTTAGGAACTTGTTCAGGTCGAGAATGGGGCGCCAGCCCTCCGTCCGTTTTGGGACCAGGAAGTACCTGGACACAAACCCCGGGTCTGGAGTAGGATCAGCCACCTTTCTGATTACCTCTTTTTAGGAGCAGGCAATGTCGGCCCGGCGGATAACAAGCGGACTGCGGACCCCGTGGCCCCGGGACGGCTCGAAAGCGGAACCTGCTCGAACTCCAGAGGCAAGCCTTTTCCTACCACCTCCAATGCCCAGTGGTCCGTGGTGATAGCAGACCAGGCGGAAAGGAAGTGGTGGAGCCTTCCCCACACGGGGGAGTGACGAGGTTGGGGGCGGCACCCCTCAACCCGTCACTGGGCAGGCTTGGAGGAAGAACCGGCCGAGGGACCTCCCGGGCCTTTACCTCCTTGCTTCCTGTTGGAGGAAGCCGTCAGCTAGGGTTTGGGACGTCAAGCGCGAGCCTGCTGGCCCTGTTGCTGGTGCTGTTGGGCCGGTCGAGGAGCAGGGACCGAAGGACGAAAGGACTTCTGCTGCTGACGGCGGCCTTTGTCCCTCTGGAAGGAGGTGACCGAGTCCAGAGTGGCATTGGACTTTTCGATCCGCTGGAGGTGTCCCTCCACTCCAGGGCTGAAGAGGTCAGTCCCCAAGAAGGAGACGTCCGCCAACTTATGCTGGGTATCCACCGTAAAAGTGGATATCCTCAGCCATGCCCTGCGTCGCATGGCCACTGCGGCCGCTACTGACCTGGCACAGGAATCACCTATGTCCAGAGCAGTCTGGAGCTGCTGCCGCCACCGCCTGCCCTGGTCCCGCACCTGGCGGACCGTGGTCTGCAGGTCAGGCAGGAGATGAGGGACGACCTCATTCAGGGAGCCCAAGAGGCGTGGGAGAAGTGTGCCGTCAGCACGGCCAGGCTGGCCTGTCGGGAGGCCGAGGGAGGACGCAGCGTACACCTTGCGCCTGGCAAAGTCCAGCTTTTGGATTCCTTGTCGGGGGCTTGTCCACGCCCGCAGCGTTACCGAACGCCGGAAGACGCTGTCGGTGACCAACCCCTCCGCGGAGGGGTGTTCTGAGAAACCGGGCAAAGAGCCGGTAGGGACCGCATACTTCCTGGCCATTCTGGTCGAAGGCGCTGGACAGGAAGCAGGCCGCTGCCAAAGCTCCAAGGCTGGGCTGACAATGGCCTCAGCCACCGGAAAGGCCTCCGTAGGTGAATCCCCTCGGTCCAGAATCTCCGTCGGGATACTTGGCCCGTTTGGACACGGGCTCGAGCTGCATCCCGGTGGACTCTGAGATGAGCCAAAGCAGACCCAAGAAGGACGATAGGCTATCGTCCACTGACTGGCCCCCGGAGGACTCCAAATCGCACTGCCTGGAGAACAGGGAGGAATCATCGTCGGATTCCGAAGAGTCTGCGAAGAGCTGCCTCGGCCCTGAGCCACCCTCCATCTGCCAAGGACAGTCGGGAGTGAGGGTGACTGACAACCTGTGGGGCAGGCCATGACCCAACCGAGAACTCTTGGTCGGTGCCCCGGACTTCGGTTGTGGAGGTGGAGGTTCCACCACAATCGGTGGACCAGCTGGTTTCGGCTTAGCAACTGGCCCTGGGGCGGGCAACTCGACTGGAACGAGTGGTTGCTTCAGCCGTTCCGGCAACAGCCACTTGATAGCCGGGGTCTTAGCCGGGGTCGGCTTAGGCCCGGATAGCAGCAACTGCTTCCACATCAAACCCTCATAGCGCCGGCGCAACTTGCGTCGAAGCCTCTCCTCCGAGGAGGAGGACGAGGAAGAGCGGCGTCGCCGCTTACTTCGGTAACGAGACCGAGACCGCCGATGTCGGCGGGAACGGCTGGACCGAGAAGAGGGCCACGACTGAGACCCCGGAGGACCGAGGGTGGGTCTGGGAAGGGCCGGGGGATACCCGCTCTTCCCTCGGCTCGGGAACTTTAGCTGGGGACTGCGGTCCCGTAGGAGCAGGCAGATCCTTGGATTCCACCGGGGGAACCGGTGGAGTAGGGTTGTCGGCTTCTCCAGTCGACAGCCTGTCTAACGGATCGAGAAAAATCTCGACTTCGTCGACGGGAGTCTCGGCAGGCTGGCCTGAAGGGGGCACCGTGAAGCCAGCGGCCTCAGCCGCAACCTCAACCGAAGTCGACGGTCGGCTACCCCGGGGAGGGGGACCTTTCCCGCTCCCAGGAACGCCGACGGTGGGACTTACCTTTCGACTCTCTTTTCTTGGGCCGAGAAGAATGTCCTGAAGGCCCCTCTCCCTTCGTGGAAAGGGACTGACAAAGCTCCTTGAATGAAGCTGAATAAGAGGAACTCAGAGAGAGTGGGATAAATGCCGCGGCAGAAGAAGAAGATGCGGCCTGGGCCGCTTCCTCCTCGAGGGCGAGCATCTGCTCGAGCTGCTCAGCCGAGCCAGCCGCCGCGGACACCGCCCAACGAGCCTCTTTGGATTTCACCAACGGGAAACGTTTCTCGGGGCGCCCAAGCTTCAAATGGGCAGCGTGATCGTCCAGAACGTTGGCCGAAAAGGAACGGCACAACTCGCAAGCCTGAGGGTCATGATCTAGGCCTAAGCAGTAGACGCATGTGGAGTGCGGATCCGTCCTGGACATTTTCTACCCGCAGGGGCACCTCCGAAAGTCGGGAACAGATTTGTCCATCGCAGCCGCGAGGGAAAAAGAAGACCGAAGTTTAGAAAACTTCAGAATCAATTTCGGGCGAACCGAAGGATTAGGATCCAGTCTCAAACGCAGAGCGCTAAGGAGGGAACCTGAGCTTCCAAGCGGTAAGGAAGATCTGGCGTCATGGGGCGGAGCTGAGAGTTTTACCACCCGGGGTGGGTGGGAGGAGCCAGCTTGAAGACCTTCCAGCAAGAATTAAAGCTGCAAGGATACCTGCCAGACAGTGTGGATGAACAACATATCCGTGTCCCTAGAACCAAGCTGTCCATCTATTCTGCAGGACTGGCAAATTATTTTGGAGTTGGGCCATCATTTTTTCCATACCATATACGCTATAAATAATGTCATCCCATTACGCTTTTTGAAGATTACTGACAGACAACTTGACTGCTATGACACCCCTCTCTAATCCCAAAACCTATTCAAATAATGCTCAGCTTCCTGTGCCGGGGGGTGTGGGTGGGGACACACATTTGCTTGCCTGAATCCTTTTTGTTTTCCAATCATTTATTGGAATCTTATTTATTGGAGTTGTAGTATTGTTGTTCCTCCATACGATAATAAAGATTTTCAATTCTGTACTCCATTATACTATTTGACATTCCCGGTCATATTTACAGCTGGACCTAGAAACAAAGTATTATCAGACTAGTCTGACCACTTCTAATTAATTCATACTGGACAGGTTTTATCAGAAAATGTGTCATGTCTATTTCACACAACAAAATATGTGCAACCTTCCAGAACTAGGACATGTATTCTGCTCTACTGTCTTATTTCCTTCATTATGTTTGCTTGCACGCATGTGCAAGAAACATAGTGCCATCATCCGAGTTTTCGCAGGTGTGTCACCCCCTCTTCCAATTCAGTCAGTGTGTTGGTAGGCGCGGCCCCAGTCCGCCAATGCATGCTGGAGCTATCTATGACAGCTCCAAAATGTAGTGGCGTACAGTTGAAAGGGGGAGCTAAGCTTCAGTGAGCAGCGATCAGATATCGCCTGCTCATTCGCAGCTCCCCCTATACACACACACACACACCTGCGCGCCTGCGCACTGCCCCCCACGCACACACTGTATAGCCGGCCGGGGTATCAATCCCGTCGGCTGTGCTGGCCCCAAAGCCTTCCACATGCCACGCTGGTGCCCACCCCAGCGTGGCAGTATCATATAGCGACGGGGTGCCCAATCCCTCGTCGGCTCCACTGTCCCCGAGATACTGGGTGCCACCGCTGGAGCCCACTCCACCGTGGAAACTGATGCTATGGCCGACGGGTGCCCAATCCCCCATTGGCTCAATGCCCCCAACCAGCCGTCCTTGTGCCACGCTGGGAGCCCACCCCAGTGTGGCAAACATCCTGCGTCGTCATTTTGGTAAAAAAACCTGTAAAATAAAAAACGGTCCCACGCAGTCTCCTGCACCCCCACAACCTGCACCCACCCACTGCGCACCCTGCCTGCCCACACCCCCACCCCATACTTACGTCCGGACTCCGAGCGACGATTTGTGGACCGGGAACACGCTCTGCACTCTTCAAAGCCGACCGCGAACTGAGGAAATGCCGGTAAGCAGTATAATGGGATAGATAGGGTTTTCAACTTTGTTGTATATCTCAGGCATTTTGGAATTTTGCACCAAATTTCCAACATGGGGTTTTGGGACCCCTTCTCATGAATGATGTCACTGTCATGGCGTTGATCGGCCCGAAGGAGTTCGCGAGTCACTGCGGCGAAATCACCTTCAGACCTGATTGAAACGACTGCCAGCGTTCATAAGGTGGAGCTCTCAAAGCCTATTTTGAAAATTTGTGAAAAATTCCAAAAATGACTGTTTTATAAGCCGTGACATTGCGCAGTTCCTACGCAGGCTCGTAAGTTTGCGAATTTTCAATATTTTCACTCCAGATTTTCAACATTGCCATTTTACCACACCTCCTTATGAGCAGTACAGCTGTCATTTTTCACATCTTGCCCAAAATGTGTTTCCACCTACGTAGCGCACAATGGTGCAGTCGGTGTGTGAAATCAATGTATGGACACATTAAGAAAATCACAGTGACACTGTTCATGAGCAGAGATCTTAAAATGGCTATGTTGAAAAATTCAATTAATTCTAAAAATGACTGTGTTTACGGCGTGCGTTGCGTGGTTCCTATGCACGCTCGTAAGTTTGTGAATTTTCAATATTTTCACTCCAGATTTTCAACATTGCCATTTTATAACACTTCCTTATGAACAGTACACTGCCATTTTTCACATTTCGCCCAAAATGTGTTTTCGCACATGTAGCGCACAATGGCGCAATCAGTGCGCGAAAGCAATGTTTGGGACAGATTAAGAAAATCACAGTTACACTTTTCATGAGCAGAGGTCTTAAAATGGCTATGTTGAAAATTTGGTGACAACGTCCATAAAATGACTGTGTTACTGAGTGAGCATTGGCGCAGTTTCCACTTGCCTTCGTAAGTTCATGACTTTGTAATATTTTCAGTCCAGATTTTCACCAGTGGCATTTTCCACACTTCCATATGAACAGTACAGCTGTCATTTTCACAACATGGCGAAATGTGTTTTCACACTTTCAGCGCAGAGATGCGTGGTCACTGTGGGAAATCATTGTTCGGGACAGATAAAGTAAATCACAGTGACACTGTTCATGATCGGAGGTCCCAAAATGCTTCTGTTGACAATTTGCTGTAAAAAATCCCCAAACTAATTACATTACGGGTGTGCGTTGCACAGTTTCTATGCATGCTCGTGACTTCACCAAGTTTTTTTATTATTTTTACTACGGATTTGCAACATTGCCATTTTTTACACCTCCCCATGAACAGTACAGCTGTCATTTTTTACATCCTGTTTGGAATGTGTTTGCAACTGTGGTGCTAAATGCCGTAGTCGCTGTGCATAAGCAGCTTCCGGCTAACAAACTGATATTGCCACTGTTCGTGAGGTGGGGTCACAAAAAAACGTTGAAAATTTGGAGTGAAAATACCAACAAATGCCTGAGGTATTACGGTTTCCAAGCATAACGCGCAACCCCGTAGAGAATGACAGTTATCAGGGATGTGACTTGGGATTCTTGCCTGCAATGCTCATACCATTCCACACCCTGCAGCCAGTGAGAGGCATCAAGGTATGCCTTGGACTCTTTGGCCCCAAAGTTCACCCCATTCTCCTATACCGCACCCATCTCACCGTATTTCCTGATGGAATGGGGTGCGCATAAGAGCCAAAGACCTAAGGCACACCGTGACACTTGCCAGTGTCTGCAGGGTGGGGTGTGGTGAAATGGCGTGGCCGTTATGCCTGACGACCCAAAGGCACACCCTAATGCCTGTCACTCTCTGCAGGGTGGTGGTGGGGTTGGCTTCAGTTCAATACTTCACTGCCATTCCTATTACGCAGCTCTGTAACTTCTACACTACCACTGCCAACGCCAGCAAGCAAACATTCGGCATTGACAAATGCTTGTTTTTTTGGTGTATATGTCACTTGTGTTATTTTCTGGATCAATGTTTTAAACTATTCTAGTAGAGAACAGTTTATGTACATTATGCATTTTTAATTATTCCCCTGTACTTTGCCTCAATAACGTGTCTGTTCTTACATTTTTTTTCTGTCAATTTCCCGTCTGCATCAAGCGCTCAGATTTACTAGCTGACAGGACTACACTCCTCAGTGAGGATCTCTGGAGTACTTCAATCTGCCACCTGCCCCATCAGTGCTACTGTAGTACCTCTGATAAAACTTGTTTTTGAAACGTCCACCATTGCAGCATGGTGCCAGCCTTTGTCTTTACCAGCAGTTCTCAGAATTGCACAACTCAAGTACTTAGTAAGGCTCAGTACGTAGCACACTCGCCTCTGAGGCCGGGAGATCAGAGGGCTGTGGGTTCAGTTCCCACATCTGGCACTTGGGTTAATATCCCAGTACTGACACTGTAGTGCAGCATGAGAGGGGTGCTGCACTTCTGAGGTGACGTCTTTCAGATGAAACGTTAAAACCGAGGTCCCATCTGCCTGGACTGGCGGTAGTTCAGGTGGATGTTAAAGATCCCATGGCACTTCTCGAAAAGAGTAGGGGAATTTCCCCGGTGTCCTGGCCAAATTTCCCTCATTCACTAAAAATACCACCAACAGCTTAATCTGGTTCAAGGTCAGTTGGCATTCATTTGTATCCCCCTCCCCCGGGTCGTGCCTGAAAATAGGCAGGATTTGTCTAGTGCACTTACCCGGTCAACAAAAAATAAATAAATAGATAAACTTATGCCCCGCAGACAAAGATTGCCCAAGTGGGGTGCACTTTTCCCTGTATTACCAGACAACACAGTCTCTTAGTTACCCTACATACCCACTGCTGAGTCCAAGCAAAACAGTTCTTGCATCAGCATCTGTGTTAAGATACTGCAGCTAACTATGTAGCTTACATAGCACAATATAGCCAGAAGTTCTGGATGCTGTTACTTTCAATTTAGGATAATCCACTGGAGTTACTAGCCAACAGTTAGTTCACTTCTACTGCTACCAGTGGTCTGGAATGTTCCAAGCACCAATCACATGCTCCGTATAATGAGTCAAGAGACAGCTATGCTTGGCGCCCAGATGGCAAACTGCTTCCACTTCATGGCATATGTGGCATTGGTGGAAAGCTAGCGTGCGGCCACCAGGACGACCGCCACCCTGTTAGAGACCCCGAACCTGGCGATGGCTATGTCCTCAGGAGACATGAATGCAGATTGAGGGACCTGAGATTGGGATGGACCAGGGTCCCCTGATCCTGGGCCAGCAGATTCCTGCAAAGAGCCAGACAAACCAGAGGTTCCTCTGCCAGCTTCTGAAACAGAGGGAACCATATCTGGTGAGGCCAAAATGGAGCTACCAGAATCATGCTGGCCCCCTCCATTTGCAGCTTGATCAGCACCCTCTGTATTAAGAGACAATGGAGGGAATGCATACAGAAATGTCCCGCTGCAAGAGAGGGACAACATGTCTTGCCAGAAAACTCCAGGCCCTGGATCTAGCAAGCAGAAACTGGACAGTTTTGTGTCGAGTGGGGATGCAAAAAGGTCCAACTCTGGATGACCCCATCTGTTGAACAGATCTTCTGCTACAGATGAGAGAAGCTCCCATTCATGCATGCTGGACTGGTCCTGCTGACACAGTCCACCAGGGTGTGTAAGACACCTGGTACTTGGACCGCTGAGAGCATCAGATTGTGCTCCAGTGCCTAATACCACTCTCTCATTGCCTCCCTGCAAATGGGTTCGAGTGAGTCCCATCCTGCTTGTTAAAGTAGTAGACAACATTCAGGTTGCCCGACTGCACCAACAGCTGGCCTGAGCCAGATGCTCCTGAAAGGCTTGCAAAGCACAGAGCACCACTCTCATCTCCAGGACACTGATATGCAGGGCAGCTTCCCACAGAGACCAGGAGCCCTGGGTTTGAAAAGGACTCAGGTGTGCTCCCCAACCTAGCCCCAAAGCATCCGTGGTTAGAATCTGATGTGGGCAGGAGAACTGAAAAGGAACCTCATGAAAAAGGTTTGAGGGGTCCATCCACCACTGCAGTATCTTGTGAACTGGGGAGGACACCAGGACATGATGGTCTAACTTGTCAGTATGTTGGTCCCACTGCAATCTGAGGGCCCACTAAAGGATGTGCATTTGAACCATGGCCAGCGGAATGGTGGGAATGGCTGCAGGCATTAACCCCAACAGCATGAGGTACAGTCCAGCAGGAATGTATTGACTCTGGGTAATCTCTTGAACCTGGGCCATAAGGCATTCTGCCCTGCTTTGGGGCAAGAAGGTGTTCCTGTGCTCAGCACCCAGAACCGCCTCAATGTACTGCAGTCTTTGGGACAGAAATAGTACCAACTTGGGCAGGTTAACCATTATGCCTAGAGAGTGGAAGAGCTTTGAGTGTGCTCCAGAGTCCTCAGGAGCTGCTCCCTGGACGGGGCCTTGAGAAGCCAATCATCCAGGTAAGGAAACACATACAGTCTCTCTCTTCTGAGAGCTGCTGTGACTGCTGCTAAGCATTTGGTAAAAAGACACGCAGCGCAGAGGATAAGCCAAAGGGTAGCATCTTGAACTGCTAATGCTTGCCCTCAAAGACAAAGCAGAGAAATCTCCTGTGAGGAGGAAAGACCGAAATAGGCAGGTACACATCCTGCACGTCCAGTGAACAGAGCCAGTCCCTGGTCCTGAGAAGGGGCATGAGGCCTGGCAAGGTCACCATACAGAACTTTTTGTACTGGACAAAGAGACTGAGGTCCTTCAAATCTAAAATGGGTCTCAGATCTCCGGTATTTTTGGGGGACCAGGATCTGGCACTGGAGTGGTCATCGGTAGTCCACAGGGAGCCCTCAGAGAGAAAGGGGCAGGCCTTGACAGGGAAGCCGTTGATGATGAGCCCATCATCGATGGAGGTGGGGGCTGACAATCCTGAGGTAGACAGCCGGGTACCCTGGGAAACGAGAAACGAAACTGTCAGGATGGGTGTGGAAGGAAGAGAGACCTGGGCAGCTGATCTCTTCATAAGGGCAGCTGCTGTAGACGAACAGCCCCCCGAAGGACAGGCCAACAGGGAACAGGACGGCTGACGGGGGGAGCGGTTGCTATCCTGGTCTTTCTTGTGACTCCCCCCCCCCCCACCAAGGACTTGTCTCAGGCCTTGGAGGCCTGTGAGCCCATAGATCCGGTGGGCGACTGAGTGGCCGTAGCCCCGGAGGACCCTTGCCCGGAGCTGGCTACCTGCTGCTCCATCAGGAATTTTTTGAGAGCCTTCTTGTGACGCCTAAGGGTTGTCTGGTTAAACTTCTGGCAGAGCTCACAGTCGCAGATGTCGTGGTCGGGCCCAAGACAGCAGACACAAATAGAGTGTTCATCTGTAGAGGCAATCTTCTTTCCACAACAGCAGTGCTGGAAAAGTGAAGAAGACAAATTAACCCGAGACATGAACAAAAAAAGAAAAATTTCGAAAAGGGATTTTGGCAAACAGTAGAAGAAAAAACAGCTGTAGGCCGAAAAAGGTGGAAAACACTGTGACAGCGAACTGAGGAGGGAGTGGGGCCGCCCACGCCTATACAGAGTTGGTGACTTCCAATGGACATTGACTGTGTGGACAGCCCCAGTTGTACTGCTGAAAATTTTCTGTGTGGATTCCCCATCTCCAATGACAAAGGTTCCTACAGTGTAACCTGATGACTGAGATACCCCCTAAGAAGATGTTTTAGATTTTAGTCATTTTCAATGTGCCTATATGCAGCACCCCCAGTTCTGGATGCTTCACAAACTGGTAACTATTATAAATATGTGCAGTTGCAACCTACATTTTCTTCACCTATCAGTGATTTTCTTCGAAGAAAGTCAGTGGAGTTTTTTTATACTAGCTAAAACTATGGCATGGAGTGCTACCTAGCTGTTTGTGTTCTTTGTTTTTCTGCTTCTTTCGACCGTTTCTGTCTTGGACTTTATATACTGATTATATAGTAACATCTTTGAAAACTTCTCCAAATGTAAGGTAGAAGTGAGCACTTTTGCCCTTCTTAGTTGGTCCAAGGGTGGCAGGACTATGGGGGGAGGTGGGGAGGCTCTTGGTAAACTGCTTAGAGAGATAGTGTACTGCCTGGAATTAATAGTAACTTTCAGATGTAGTCAGCTATCACTTCTTATATCGGAAGTATTTTTTTCTTTTCTGTTTGCTAATTAGAAGATTTACCACCTGGCAGTACTGGGGTGATGTGTGGAGCAGCACTCTGTCTAGAGGCTAAAAAGTCAGATCTGTTCCTCCCACTACACCATCAACACTAGACCACACAGTGTGACATCACTAGTAACCAAGGAGAACCATTTCTCACTGCCAGATTATTCTCTTTCACATGAAGCAGCAGCTATTGGCTCTTCTGTCACAATTTCACGCATTCTGATTGGTAACTTGTGAAAGTCATTGTTCATGTTGCTGGGGCTGTGGTGCCTCAATGTGTTTGATCACATTTCTGATGATCTAGTGGGAGGAACAGAACTGACCTTTTTTAGCCTCCAGACAGTGTGCAGCTCCACACATCAGCCCAATACTGCCAGGTGGAAAATCTAATTAGTAAACTGAAAAGAATAAATATTTCAGATATAAGAAGTGATAGCTGCCATCCCAGTGGCGTTGAGGGCTGAGGCATCTGTGCCTTATCTCCTGCCACGCTGGCGACCCTTGTTCGCGGTGCAAGCGGGCCACCAGGGGTCGGCTGGGGAGGGAGAGGATCGCACTTCCGAAGGACTGCTCTCCTTTCCCATGGAGGGAGGGTTGGCGCTCCCGCGGAACGACTGCCCTGGGTGGAGGCCCGAGGGTAGTGCGGGACTGTTGAATGCCAAAGAAGGGAGGGTGCTGTGGGACTTCTGCATGCCTCCACGTATGCACATCCTGCATGTGCGTCCCAGCAACGTGGATGGGTAGAGAAACAAAATGGAGGAAAACACCTCTGGCCACGAATGACGACCGACCCTCAGCAGGCTCAACACCCAGTGACTGGGCAGCACTCTGGTGGTAAGTCCTGGCAAGACTGGGGTGATGGGACTGGGGGGGGGGCGGTCAGAAGGGGGCAGCCAGGGGGAGATAGGCAATAAAACATATATATAAACAAAAGCAAAAAGAGAAGTGATAGCTGACTGCATCTGAAAATTACTATTAATTCCAGGCAGTACACTAGCTCTTTAAGTGACGACTTCAATATCAGTCTGAAGAATGGTTCTTGTGGGATGCGGCACTGGTGGGGCCGGGGGGGGGCATTTACAGCACCACAGGTTTCATTTTTGGCAAGTGGGCCTGGTTGTGAGCAAACGGATTATAACACACACTTGGTTGTCAGAAAAACATCCCACTATAGCAATTTGGGGAAAAGGTGTATTAGACCACCTGAGAATTGAAAACATGCAGGCACGATCCATTGCCTTAAGGAGGGGAAGAAGAAAAGAAGACACCATTAATATCATGATACACAGAAACATATTAGTTGACGGCAGATAAGGACCACAAGGCCCATCCAGTCTGCCCATTTATTTTTCTACCTTATGAATATGCCATCGACCTTTGCTCTGTCAATGGCTTATCTATTCATACTCATCTGTATTGCTCCCTAATGCCTATCCCATGCCTGTTTGAAGCCCTGCACTGTATTCATATCCACCACTTCCTGAGGTAGGCCGTTCCATGCATACACCACTCTTTCGGTGAAAAAGAACTACCTCACATTACCCCTTAATCGGCCTCCCTCGAATCTCAAGCTGTGTCCTCTTGTCCTGCTATTTTTCTTATATTGAAACATGTTAGACTCTTTCACTTTGTTAATGCCCTTAAGGTGTTTGAATGTTTCCATCATATCACCTCTCTCCCTCCTTTGCTCTAGGGTATGCATATTGAGCTCCGTTAATCTGTCCTCATATGTTTTCTGATGCAGTCTTTGCACCATTTTGGTTGCCCTTCTCTGGACTGCCTCAATTTGGTTCATGTCCTTGTGAAGGTGCGGCCTCCAGTACTGCACGCAGTACTCCAGATGGGGCCTAACCAGTGTCATGTAAAGAGGGATTATTACCTCCCTCTTCCGACTTGTGATACCCCTACTAATACACCCCAACATCCCCCTAACCTTACCTACTGCTTTAGTGGTCTGCTTGGATGAGTTCAGGTCATCGGTGATGATGATACCCAAGTCTCTCTTCCCTTGTGACTGCCAACAACTCCCCCTCCCAGCCTATAGGTGGCGTCAGGGTTTCTCTTCCTATGTGCATGATCTTGCACTTCTTTGCATTAAACCCCAGTTGCCACTCTTCCGACCATTTTGTTAGTTTATCCATTATCAGATCTATTCTCATTCTGCCCACCCCATCTGGATCATCTACTCTGTTGCAGATCTTGGTGTCATCTGCAAACAGATAAACCTTACCCTCCAGTCCATCTGCAATGTCACTGATGAAAATACTGAAGAGGACTGGCCCCAGAACTGATCCCTGAGATACCCCACTTGTGATCTGCATCTCTTCTGACTGTACATCGTTTACCACCACTCTCTGTTTTCTGCCTGTCAACCAGTTTGCCACCCAGTTGACCAACTTCTGACCCACCCCAAGCCTTCCCATCTTATTAATCAATCTTCTATGTGGAACAGTATCGAAAGCTTTGCTGAAGTCAAGGTAGGCAACATCAACTGCTTCCCCTTGGTCCACCACTCTGGTTACCCAATCAAATAAATCTATGAGATTAGTTTGACAGGACCTTCCTTTTGTAAACCCATGCTGTCTTAGATCCTGTGATCCTATGGATTCCAGGTGCTGCACTATCCTTTCCTTAAGGAGTGCCTCCATAATCTTGCCTACTTCTGAGGTAAGACTGATTGGTCTGTAGCTCCCTGCCTTCTCCCTGCTACCACTCTTGTGGAGCGGGACCACATCAGCCCTTCTCCAGTCTTCTGGGACCTCTCCTGTGCTCAGAGATTCACTAAACAATTCTGATAATGGCTCTGCTAGTTCCACCCTTAGCTCCTTTAGTACACTCGGATGTATGCCATCAGGTCCCAATGCCTTGTCCACCCTGAGCTTATCGAGCTCTTGTAGGACCCTTTCTTTTGTGAAGGAACTAGTGCACACCTCCCTTCCCCCTGTGTCCATGGTGCTGAACTGTGGGCCCTGCCCTATCTTCTCTTCAGTAAATACTGAGCAGAAGTATCTATTTAGGATAGATGCTTTTACATGGACATTGGGAAAAAATATATATATTTTTTCCCAAAATCTCTTGAACCAGGGATAATACCAATGAGAATACACACATGATCGATGCATCACAACCCAGTGAAAAAAAGAAAATAGATAAGGGCTGCCATTCAGGGCAAATAAGCACTATCCATTGTCTCCGACCCAAAACAGAGGATGTAGAGAGAGCAACAGGGGCTCTATGGTAAAGATATTCTTAAAGATTTCGAGTTCAGGTAGGTAACTTTCCCATCTTTCAAGACTTAATCTTCCGCCATAGAGACAAGACCTTTGGTAGAGTAGCAGGCAGTACCTAGCCCAACTGGAAGAAAGGACTGAAGAGGTATTAAGAGTGTGACAAATGTGACAAGAATCAGCAGAAGGCCCTCTTCTTCTAGAAGGGGTGGGGGGGTACTGCTTAAGTTTCGGGAGCCTTGGTGAAAGCGAGACCTCAGCAGATCTGAAGTTACAAGAGCTACCCCTAATAAGGTGAGTCACATGCGGAGTCAAGGACCGACGGGCTCAAGGAGAAGACAAAAGCACCATTACCTTAAAAAACTTCCTCTGGTTAAAGGAGACATTGAGTTACCGTTCTTCATACTAAGTGGCCCAAACAAGCAAACAGCAGCCGTGCATCTCTGTGGAGATAGGCCAGTTTTGCCACTGAGCCAGCCTCCACCTCAGCTATCTCATATGCTGAATGGACCAGGTATCTACTGGCGTAAATGTTCCCATTTAAGCAACAGACGATAAGTCTTGTTTCAGAGGTCCCGAAGGTAGCTGAAGAAGTCCAGCATGGTTGCCTTCCCAAAGGTTTAGTTGGTAGTTAGCAATGCTGGCTTGGTAACCCATTTTCCCAAAGCTGCCATGGTGCTGGCTAACACTTTTCTGCAAAAAGCATTCAGTCTCCAGTGTGGATGGCACAAGTCTTGAGAGAGTTATTGTGACCATGCTGGAAGGGGTTGCGAGCTGTCTGATGGCCACGTAGGCTTGGGATAAGCAAGTCAGATATGAAGCAATAGAAATATACTGAAATTTTACCCCCCCACCAACTCCCCCTGAAGAAACTGCTGGAATTTAGTTATTTGAAAACTGGTAACCAGGAAAGGCCCACTGAGCTGAGACTTGCTTCAAGGTGCGACCAGGGAACAGGAAATACAGCATATACAGTGGCAGTGATTAGTACAAAGTGCAAACAGGGTACAATTTAACATGGTACAAGTACACATAAGAAGTAAATGATGCTCAGCAAAGGTACGAGTACATTGATGTGCAAATAAAGAGACCAAAGCAGGTGGAATGATGGCAGTGCAGATGTAGAACAGGAAGGAGCCTGATACAGGCTGAGGTAGAACCCAGGAGGAGGTCCATCATTAGGGATGGCTAAAGGCTGCTTCCACACAGCTAGCACAACATCCAACTGGATCTAAAGGGGAGAAGGAACCCTGATAGTCTCCGGTAAAGCTAAGTTCAAGAGCTGAAGTTGTTCTTGGATTACGTACTGATTCTGCTTGCCAACGTAGGGCTTCACATACATTCCCAGTGAGCTTCTGAAACAGAATATCCTCCGCTCTGAGAGGGTGAAATGTAGTGAGATGCTTCCCTTCCCTCGGACGGGGAAGAGGAAGTGACAGGTCCTGCAGAAGTGTGAGGACAAGACCCCGTGTCCATGCCTCTGAACCCAGTTTCTCACTTCGAGCAACCAGGTTGTAGCCTGATGCATGGGCTCACTGAGAACAAGCGAGACCCAATAAGGCAGTGCCGTGACTCAAGGTGTAAGTATACATGACCCCAGTCATAACAGCACCAAGGACAGTTGGCACCAGCAATAACAGTACTAGGGGCATTAAAACATGGGCCAAATCAGACCGACTGGTATACCACCATTGGGGGGTCAAAACAGGAACCTACTAGGTCAAAAAATAATTTTGAGCAGAAATTTCCCCAGCACAGCAGCTAAAAACTATTAGGAAAGTACCCTTCAGCAGTTTACTTTTCCTTTCTTCACACCCTGTTACAGAGCAGGTGCATTACTCTGGACCCACTGACAAGAGAAAGGGTGTAATTTCTGGGCAGGCTGCAACTTTTGCCATTTTGGTGCATGGTTGTCCCTGGGTACCAGAACACATGGCGCTAAAGAAACAGTCCATGCCGTAGAAGGAGTTGGTGCCAACAAATTAGTGGTACTGACGAAAGAGACGGTGATGCACCCAACGCTGTAGATCTTGGTGTTGTCACATAAAGAATAGTGCCAAAGCTGGCCCAATGACATGGAGGGTTGAGGTGCACAGAACCTCACCTCCTGCCATGCCAGCGACCTGGGTTCAGAAACGGATGCAGGTTGCTTGGGAGCTGGCTGAGGGAGTGAGGATTGAGCATCCATAAGACTGCTCATCTCCCTCGGGAAGGGGAGCTGCAGTGGCTTGCAGTCTGTCTGCCACCTGGAGGTGTCCGGGTGGCAGCACAAGCGACTCACATGTAGAGGGAAGGAACCCTATGTTCTAGGCGCTGGGGGTGTCTCTGCAGAGGCAGAGCTCAGACATTTTAACCACTGCACTTCCATGATTCCAAGGGTGAAAATCAGCGGGGGAAAAAAATGGCAGGGTGATGACCGATCCCTCATAGGGCCTGTGCCGGTGACCGGGCACTCATCCCAGGTCCTATGGCAGAGGATGACGAGGGAAGGTAAGTCCCGGAGAAGCCAGGTGATGGGTCAGGGGGTTGGTCAGAGTGGTGCTGCTGAGGCAGACTCTAAGGATAAAAACCTACATGGGCAGAGGAGAAAAAAGAATGCGCCAAAGATGGCCTCCCAACAGGCTGTCCTGTCAAGCATCTAGACGGGAGAGCCATATCCAGAAGAGATGGCAATTCCTTTTTTTTTTTTTTTTCCATTCTGTTTATTAAGGTTTTATAATGTCACAACAAGCAACATTACAATACATAAACAACACTGCCACCCTGATACAAAGAATTGCGTCTACGATTGGTAGTTCATACATTCATCTTGCACTGAATAGAGTTGATAGTGGTGGCATGACACACATATTAAAACACAACAGTACAGAACACCCACTTTGGACACAATCTCCAAGAGGAGATGTGAGGAGATGGTGACTGCCCAGCAGGGGTCAAGCTCCTTTGAAACCAGACAAGCCAACTCTGTCAAAACCCCGGGAGTGACTAGTAAGTTTGAAAGGACCATGACATCGTCCTGGATGACTTACAAAATGGCTAACACAGTCAGTGAGGATGGACTCTATGAAGAAGTTGGGGTCGTCTTCACAGATGTTTTTTAGTCTGATGCCACTTCTTTGCCCACCAAAGCAGTACCCGGGGGTCTTCATAATGCAAAGGCCTACATTTCACAGTATGAAGGGACAAACAGTGACACAGTTGGCAGGTTTCGGGATCATGGTCCTGACATAAACAATGCAGGCCCATGAATGAGTGTTGGTAAGGGAAATCTTTTTCTCACAAGGGCAGTATCAAAAGTGAAGTCATGGTCAGGAGGAATTACTAGAACCATCAAAACTGTAGATACAGTGTAAGGTAAGCATATGCAATATGAAACGGAGTTACACACGAAACTGCAGGGAAAAAGGAGCAGAGACTGTTGGGGCAGGGACACCATATGCAGTGCCAAACGCATGCCAATGCATGTCATGGAGCTGTACATTGGCATCCCAACTCCAACATTTTTTCCCCTGTGGGGTCCTAGCACCTCTGGCACCAAGACCAGAAGGCGTGGCTCTATGCTGAAGATCGATTCTTGAAAGATCAAAATTTAAACTTCTGCAAAGTTTGAAACTGGATACTGTAATAACAGGATATAACAGGGTAGGAAAAATGTTAGAGAAGCAGGAAGGGCTGCCCTGATGGCCCAGCGACTGCACTTTGTGCTGCCGTGCAGATGACTTCTATATGGAAGCAAACTTGAGTTGCCACACTGGGAGGTAGACTAGACCACAGCCATTACCCCTCGGAAGTGCAGTGCAGTTAGGAGGCAAAACACCAGTCACCTGGCATCACAGCAACTCCTGTGTGCATTTAAGGTCATCAGCAGGCTCCACTGATGCCAAGGGAGGGAGGACAGGGGAGAAAACAGGGATGAAATCCCATGACCATCTAAATGATGGCCGATGTTCCTGGCTTCCTAAGGTCCCAGCACTCCCACCACTGGATTCAGTCCACCTGGTGGACTGTCTCCCCCTAGAGCTCCTAACCACAGAGGGAGACCATGGGAGCCGTGGGGGGCAGCTAAACCAAGGGGGACAGGGGAAACACCAGATCTAAGCACAGTTATATCCCTGAAAGATGAGGTGGTTTGGGGGGCTCTATAACAAAAAAAAGTAACACTCACGAATTCAAGGTGGGGTGGAAGGTACTCAATAGGGGATGCACTGGATTTTCAACACCATTTTTTTTTAAAGGTTCTGGTTCATTCTTTGTTGTTGCTGTTTTTATCAGCATAACAAACTGAATCCAATTATTGATTTGCTGGAAAGGCAATTGCATGCAATGTAAAAGTCATGTTTTGCTGTCATCTTTTAAACCAGATTAATTAATCAATATTACTGTAGGAAAAGTAGTCCAAAGGCTGGGACTTTCAGCCAGAGAATATGCTCAACTACAGAGGGGACAGGGGGTCTTTATTTTGGTGGGCCCTATCCCTAAACAAACTGCATGATGCAGAACACTGAAAACCACTTGCAGTAAAGTCAGAACTCTGGGACTGCAGAAGAGAAAAGTACGCAGTTCCACATTGCTATATTTCAATTCCTGTTCCCTTCCCCTTAGCAACCAACCGCTACCATAATCTGCAGGAAGTGGGAACACAGTCACCACCTACATCAATCATGAACAAATTCTGAAGAAACCCCCTGGCCTATGCAACCGATTGGTTATTTTCTGTTTTATTATGCTTCCCAGAAATACAGAAACAGTACAGTGAATGGAGTCACCACAACACTAAAAGGCCAAGACCGACATGGCTTGTGCCACCAAGCTCTCATACATTCACAGTATATGTCTAGTGAGCCTAGTTTGTGGAATGGGGGTTCAAATAAGTCAGCCTGATGACAAGCTCGGATCTTTGAAGGACTGGTGGGAGAAGGACTGCATTTCTCAAGTCTCGCTGCAAAGCTGCCACCTGGGTCAACATAAGTGGCAGTGCAGCTAAGGATCTGCACAGTACAGGGCTGGGTTGCTACCTGAACACTGCATTATGCTTCCATGAACTTGGGAGCTTGGCTACTGGCACCCATGGGCAGAAACTGTTGGAAAAAACTCAAGCTGTTAGCATGACGTCCATGGACCTCTTCGGCTCAGCTACTCTGCCTGCACCCCCCAACTGGTAGAGTGTACTAAGGGGTCTCATCCCCCAATCTCGATGGCCCCATCACGGTGGTAAACTGTAAGAGAATGCTGGGGGCCCAAAGTATGTGGGATGATGGAGCTCAGAGATCACCACCACGAGGGCTGAAGTGGGATGGCTAGAGACCTGGGTGCAGAAATAAAAAATAAAAACAAAAGAGAAGGAAATATGGGGATTCATTTCTAAGTGTACTGTTTTTTTAAAACTAAGTTATTAAACGCAACGGTACTTTCAGGTATGCTTAAATTCCCAGGTTCCGAAACTATAGTACTAAGATCAAACACAGAAATACAGAACACGATAGCAAATAAGGATCGCATCAACTCAGTCTGCCCTTTTTTCTTTACCTCCAGTTCTTTACTGAAAATTACTGAAGATGCAGGGACTAGTAGGCTCTCATTTTATGTTTTGGACAAAATTACCCCCTGCAACCAGGGACAGCGCTAAAGAGGGCAAAAAGGGAAAAAGTTGAAGTTTGCCCAGAAATTACCCACTTTCCACATGACAGTGGGTAAAAAGTGGTGCACCTGTATGTAACAATAGCCGAAAGATGGAAATGTAAACAACAGAAAAGTATTTTCACTTGCCAAATTTAAGCTTCTGTAATGGTGAAATTTGTACTTGCGATTAGGTTTTGACACCGTTGTTTCTCATTTTCAATTCAATTCAATTTTTATGTAACCAGGCATAACATCCTTGAGACAACTCACTTACAAGATGGTCCTGGGAGGACAATAATTACATCAAACAGCAAAGATTTACAAGTAGACATATACTGGTTACATGTAAAGAGTACATGGCGATACATAAAAGAGTGATGTATATGAATACACATAAAAAGAAGTAAAGTACATGAGGACAACAGGCCATACAGAGGAATTCATGATATCTAGTGTCCAATATCATAACTACAACACCACCGTTACACAAAAAATACTAGAATTACAGCACATCCTTACACCTGGTACACCAGAAGGGAGTCAGAGTAGGTTAAGTAAGGGTACTTAAGAGCTTGGGCGTGATTAGGTGGGAAGGTAAATGGAAGTGTCAGTACAGAAGATAGGGGATCGAAGAGAAGGAATGTCAGGCGGTCAGGGTGGGAAGGTAGGGATAGCAGGTGGGAAGGGGGAGATATGAAAAGAAAAAAGAGCAAAAAGAACAGAGGTCAGTGGTAGGGTAAGGGGAGGGAGGTAATAAGGTAGGAGAAGCAGGAACAGGGAGCAGTGAAGGTAATGGGAGAAAGGGTGGGAGTGCTAGCTGCTAGGGAGTAAGATCAAATACATGTGTGTACTGTACCAAGACTGTTGGCCTGGTTAGGAGTGACAGGTACACATGTCATTAAGAGAGCTATTTAGTAAGGATTTCAAGATGGATAACCCCAGTATTTTTGGTAAGCTTTACAGACTTCTGAAGGCCATCCAGTCTGCATTTGATTTTGTCTTACGGGCTCTTTTCCATAACTTGACCCCGTCTTTTAATACAGTTTTTAGTGCAGGTGCGAACCAAGGGCATGATCTTTTTCTAGTCTTGGTTTTTACAAAAGGGGCATGTTTATCAACCACCCTCAGAACAAGGTTCTGAAAGATGCTGTAAGTCTCAGAGACAGAGGATGCCAAGTAAAAATCCTGCCATCTGATCTGGCTTAAATCTGCCAGGAACGTAGACCGATTGAATTTTGTAAGATTTCTTTTTAATTTGAATGTGGAAATGGAGGTAAACGGAGCACGTCTTACATATATTATCGCTCTGTGGTCACTTAGGTCGTTGTGAAACACCCCCGAGTGGGAATAATTATGAAACCTGTTGACTAGTATTAAATCAAGGAGAGAGCTGTGAGTAGGATTTTTGGTACTGGGACAAGTGATGTCAGGGGTAATTTCTGAGAGGCCCCAATTATCACAAAACTCTTTCAGCTGTTTGGAACATTCTGAGTTTCAATCGAAATTAAGGTCACCCATGATAATACATTCTGAGTTTACAGTCTCCAGTACTTTACATAGATGGGATAGAATCCCGAGGCCCCCCCCGACAAAGGCCTGTAACAACAAGTTATAGATACTGACTTCTCAGAGGAAATAGACACTTTTAGGGTAAGGCATTCAAATTCCTTTGGGGATGAGGAATCCGTAACTGATACAGAAAATGTATCCTGTATGTAAATTGCAACCCCCGCCCCCCCGATGGTCGATCTGTTCTGAATACAGTATATATGGGGATATTGATGTTTTAGTCAGGGGCAGTGTACCTCTGAGCCAAGTTTCAGAGATCATTAGCACATCGGGTTTAGCATGGAGAACCCATGCTTGGATCATGTCCAGTTTTTTTAGCAGACTACAAACGTTTATATGCGGGAAGCTGATACCTTTAAACTGATGTAACTCAGATGGGGCAGCTATAGGCATGGGGCCTGGGTTTAATTCTACATTTCCAGAATATAAAAATAGGAGAAGAATACATTTTTTAACCCATTTATGAGTCCCTTGATAGTCAATGTTCAGTGCCGTTTAGAGAGCAACAGTCTGGGGACAGGTGGGCAAGAGATAGAGTGGCAATTAAAGAGTGACAGCACATATAACGCCGTTTTTTCGGTACATGATGGTAATGAGTTGGCATAGGATGTGGAGGGGGGCCTGGTAAATCCCCGATAATCAGTGCCAGCAGGACAGTTCAAGGACTTTAATGTGTGAGAGCTTATTGAAAAGGCAGAGGGGTCCTTTACAGTATCGGTGTCTGAGGTGACAAATATGTTAACCAGAAGGAGGTAACTAAGCAGAGTATGGCTTGCTGATAGGAACATGTTCCTTGTGTAGTAGAGAAAAGTACAGTTGTGTACTTACCGTAACGGTAGATCTTCAAGGGGTATCTCTTGCAGCAGGTAATACACTTGGGTCGTCACCAGAGGGTGTTCTTGTGCATGGCAGGTCTCTTCTAGCAGTCTTTTTCCAGGCGCTGTCCACACAGGACATTATCATCCTGCTCTTATGTAACAGTGGGAGGTTCCTGGTATCCTCAGTTCCCCACTGGATTCAGCTCGCTAAGTGAGGACCGAGGGAGATGGGAGATCCGAGGTACCATAGGTATCCCTTCCTATACATATATTTGGATCAGAATTTGTTTTCTTAAGAGAAGGAGGAGAACGGAGGGAGGGATTGTGCCTGCTGCAAGAGACACCCCTCGAAGATCTACCGTTACGGTAAGTACGCAACTGTACTATCTTCCATGGGGATAATCCCTTGCAGCAGGTAATACACTTGGGATGACTCCCAAGCAGTAAACCCAGGAAGGGTGGAAAGTTATAATAGAAGGTCTTATAGGACAGTGCGGCCAAAGGCCATCCTACGGCGAGAAGCACTGTCTAAGTTGTAGTGCTTCATGAAAGTATGTATTGTGGACCATGTGGCTGCATTACAGATATCTGTGACGGAAGTCCCTTTGAAGCATGCCGCTGTACTGTCCATGGCTCGGGTCGAATGGGCTTGGACAGGTCCTTGTAATGGTTTGTTACATTTCTTTAAGTTTTTTTATTGATGCACAGTGACATTATATCAAAATACATGAGCACAGCCATCACAGACTATTGTCACATTTATGCAATCTTGACTTAGTACCAATGGTCATACATTGTCATCATGACCATTGGAATCAATAATATAGCTTATACATTATGTTTTATGGGTAGAAAGAACCGAGGTAGCCAAGCCAACTGTCCCTTTGTAGAAGATGTCCATGCGTTTCATTGTTATCTCTTCTCTATCTTTGTATAATTAATTCTATTGTTTAGCACTTAATTGTTTCTGGCACCCCTATTTTCTCCCCTTGATTTTTGATTCCTCCTTTCAATCTAAATAGCCTTTAACACCCAATTTCTCCAAATGGCTGTGCAGACAATGATTCTCACCATACCAAGATTATTCAACTGTACTAAATGAATGGGAAAAAAAATCAATAATCAAACCAATTAACGGGCAGTGTGTAAATGAAGCTTATTATCTCTTCTCCCTGCATGGGTCAGGACCTTCGCTTCAATCTACTCTTTCCATTCAGGGTTTGTGGACCAAAAGGCATGAGCAGGATTGATTTAGGGCCTTAGCCTTCTTAGGAGGTCAGCATGTGACCTTTCACATGCCAGACATTCCATATCAAATTAAATCTCTCCATGCTAAACCTCAAGGCTGCTGTAATCCTTTCCATTTGTTCTAACTCATTTACTCTATCTCTCCAGGTCAGGATAGTCGGCGGTTTTACAGATCGCCAACAGAGTGTAGTGCATTTTAAAGCTGCCAGCCTGAAGATGTGATATGGTCTCCTTCGAGGTCGAGGTAGTCTCAGAAACTCATTACTCGGGAAACCCAAACCTAGGGCCTCAAATGTACCTGGGAGGCGAGCCTCCAGAACATTCTGGATCTGTTTATGTACTTGTCGCCAGAAACCTTCTAACTCCGGGCATTCCCAGAAGATGTGAAAATGCGAACCGATCCCTCCACATTCCCTCCAACATCGGTTTGTGTTATCTGAGTGGAAATGTTGTGTGACTGTGGGGGTCCTAAAAAAGCACATTAGCACCTTCCAGTGTATTCACCCCAGGAGGGCGAAGCTGTGATTCTCCAACCCTGAACAACACCCTTCTGCCACTCGGAGCCCTCCAACTGTACACCTGAATCCCCCTCCCACCTATGCCTAACTAGCTCGACTGGTCCTGAATACACGTCTGTCATTAACCTATAAGTCTGGGAGATAGGTTTCATCTTAGCACTTAGAGTGATCCAGCTATAAAAAAGTTGTTCCAATTCTGTTAAGGGTCTCAACAGCTGCTGTATATGTGGAGTTTGGTGGATGAAATGTCTCACTTGTAAAAATCTAAAATGATCCTCCTTTCTGAGTCCATATTTCTGTTTTAGTTTCTGGAATGTGGTACAGATCTCACCCTCCAGCAGGTGAGTGAACCTTGTAAGGCCTTGGCGTTCCCAAAAATGGTAACCTGCACCTAAACTGGGAGGGCTGAAATTCTCGTGGTGCCGTATGAGAGATAGGGGGCCTAGTCCCCCCGGAACCTTTAATCGTCTCCGTAGAGCCAACAAGGCTCGTAGGGTGTATCTAGTCCATGGGTTGCAAACCCTGCGGACCACACTCAGGGAAACAGCAGCAGTTGGCAGGGTCCAGAGAGGCAGTTTATATGCCTGTTCTAGCTCCATCAGGAACCACCTATTGTTCACCCTCTGTTTCATCCATGCATACAGCCAGGGGGCCTGAGCCGCTAAGTAGTAGTCTCTAATGTTCGGTAGACCTAATCCACCTTGTTCCCGCCTGGTACAAAGGCGCCTTTCTTAATCTGGGCTTTTTACCGAGCCATATAAAACGTGTTATAAGGCATTCTAGTTCCTTTAAGCATAATCTGGGGGGGGGGGGCAATAGGTATTGTCTGGAATAAAAACAATAAGCGTGGTAACACGTTCATTTTGATAGAATGTACCCTCCCTAAAAGAGACATCGGAAGCAGTCTCCATCTCCCTAAATCTTGCTTAATGGCATCCCGTAGTCTGGGATAGTTTGCAGTAAAAAGCTGGGAAGTGTCCACCGGGACTCTTATTCCCAAATATCTAATGGTGTTGTTTGGCGCCCATGCAAACTGAAAATTAGATCACAGCTCCGGTGGGAGAGGCCCACTAAGCCTCAAGGCTTCAGATTTTGAGGGGTTGATTTTGTATCCTGCAATTTGCTGGAATTGGTCTAAGATTTGTGTAAGGGGTGAAAGCGAGCTAACTGGGTCCCCAAGGTAGATAAGTGCGTCATCAGCATGTAGGGAAAGTTTATGGATCTGAGAGCCCACTTTTATACCTACTATTCGAGAATCCTGTCTAATTTGCTCCGCTAAAGGCTCTAGGGAGAGAGCGAATAACAGTGGGGAGAGTGGGCATCCTTGACGGGTCCCTCTAGATAGGGGGAATCTGTCTGAGATGCATCCATTCACATTAATCACTGCCTCTGGCTGAGAGTACAGTGCTGCTACTGCACCTACAAAGTTATCTCCCAGATTAAACTTCTTAAGAACTGATTGGAGGAAAACCCAGTCCACCCTGTCGAATGCCTTTTCGGCATCGATACTTATAGCCAGGCTGAGGGTTGTAACTGTTTTCTGGGAAGAGATTATATTTAGGAGACGTCTAACGTTATCCTGCAGGAATCTTCCGGATATGAAACCGGATTGATCCGGGTGTATGAGATCCCCAATAACCATTTGGAGCCTTCAGGCTAGTATACCCGTGAACAATTTTAGATCTGTATTTAACAGGGAAATGGGTCTGTACGATCCACATTCCTCAGGTGGTTTATCTGGTTTTAACAGTACCGATATCTTTGCATAATTCCATGATGGAGGAATCGGTAGGCCCCTACTAGGACAGCGTTAACGCCTCCAACAAAATTGGAGAGATCAATCTGGAAGGTCTTATAAAATTCTCGAGGTACCATCCATTCCCGAGCCTTTGTATTTTTTAAGTAATGAAATTTGCTTTTAAGTTCTTGCATAGTAATCGGGGCCCCTAACTTATCCCTTCCTAACTGATCTAATACCGGGAGGTGAATCCCTCTCAAATATTGGGCAATGTTGACCTCATGATCAGGGCATCTCTCCACAGCATAGAGCCTCTGGTAGAAGTCAGCAAAGCATTTTGTTATGTCTGCTTGAGATGTGACCAGACGGTGGTCTGCCCCTTTTCTAAGTTTTAATACTGCCCTCGACGCTGCCTCCTTACGTAGCTGTGCTGCTAATAGCTTTCCCGCCCTGTTATCTTTCTCATAATATAACTGTCTGACGTACCTACAGCTAGCTTCTATACGCTGGTTTACCATTCGTGTTAACTTTTCTCTTGCCTCCTCTAACTTCTGTTTTGTCCCTGCCAGATTATCTCGCTTATGTTGAGTTTCCAACTCTGATATTATCCTCTCTAACTTTATCTGTTCCTCTTCTCTATCCCTATTGACTTTATTTATTTATTATTTATTGAATTTTGTTGACCGGGTAGGCCCACTGGGCCCCGGATTTGCACTTTAGATGCATAGGCAATGATTTTGCCCCTTATAAATGCTTTCAGAGTATCCCAATATATTGGTGGGGAAGTATCCTCTGGGTTATTAAACTTTTGAAACTGTTTAATCTCTGTACTTATCATTGTTTTAAATTCCTCCTTATTAATGAGACTCAAATTTAGTTTCCACGTCTGTTGTCGGTTTGTGACTCCCAGTCGTAGGTTAAGCAGTACCGGGGCATGATCTGATAGTGTAAAGCTACCTATTCTGGCTGAATTTAATGCCCATGTCCAATCTGTGGGGATCAGCAGAAGATCTAGCCTGCTATAACCTAAATGTCTAGGTGAGTAAAGCGAGTAGTCCCTCATGGTGGGGTGCAGGAACCTCCATGCATCTGTCATACCCTGCTCATGCACAAGTTTGTGAAGTGTTACAGATGCCTTGGATCTTCTCCCCGGCTGTGTCCCTGATTTGTCTAGACGGGGGCATAGAATTGTGTTAAAATCCCCTCCTACTATCCTGAGACCTGAGTAGAGCCCAGGGAATGCCGAAAGCATCTTGGTTAAAAAGATGGACCTGGGATTCTCCTCATTGGGAGCATATATGTTAAGGATGCTACACCTGTGAGCGCCTAGATCAGCTTCCGTGTATACATATCTTCCCTCGGGGTCGGACCTTACCAATGTCTCCTTAAAGGGAAGATTTCTCCTTACCAATATAGCTACCCCTCGTTTGTGTGGGTTTCATTGACAGGAAGATGAGAAAATATGTCCCACCCATGCCCTCTTTAATTTGGAATGTTCTAATTGTGTTAAATGGGTCTCTTGGAGTAAGGCAATATCTGCTTTGAAATCTCTCAATTCTCTCAAAACCCTTGCCCTTTTAATAGGTTTCCCAGACCTCTTACATTGTATGTAACTATTTGGATATCCCCCATATTCCATTAATCATAAAGAAAGGTATGGTCCGACGCCCAGGTGGGCCCCACCCTTAAGACTACTTCTAACGCACACACTGCGCTTATCAGAAGACATAGAAAAAAAAATATATCACATTTCCAAACCTTTTCAGAACTATATACAATTTGACAGATTTTGTTTCTCTGTCACACTGTGCATTTTTTAGATGCATGGTGTACTTCAAGGTGATCTTCAGATGGTACAATAAGATCAGAAAAAGATCTATTTAACCCTAAAAAGGTCTCTCCTTTACTATGGTGGTAGAACGGGAGACCTTAGGGAGACAATATTTTGTACTCCCCAGCTAACCACACTTCCCCACGGTGGTCAGTAGGGTGATTTGCTGAGCTTAGGGTATTCTACTTCACCCTTCACAAGCTCCAAGGCTACTGAGCCATCTAGGCCTTGACATGCTATTGGCCTGACCGACAAAATCCTTAATTTTTATACCTTGAGCGGGGTCCCAGTATCTTGGGGGAGATGGGGGGTAAGGGAGAGGGTGAGGGGAAGAGAAGGGGAGGGGAAGAACGAGAGAGGGGCAGAGTTCAACCCACATGTGCCCCTCAGGGGCTCCTGGGTATGTGCAATGCTACTGTTTCATACCTCGAGAGGGTATAATCCTCCCAAGAGTTGGGTTAGAAGCTATGGCGTTTTAAAGATTACTTGGTTGCATATCTCGCTACTTCCCTCCCTTCCCCCCAATCAGGTTCTTAGACTTTATCCTAGGCATATCTTAATGTTCCAGCTTTTATACTCTCTCTCTCAGGACTTGAGATTTTATTATCCATTATTGTAGTCCAGGCTAGCAGGTCTCTGCAAAATAGAAAGTCCCTCTGAGTTGTTCAGCCACGCTTCAGCCTGCTCCCTTATTGTTTTGGGGTTGCATCTGGAATTCCGCCGGCGTAGCTGCCTTCTCGGCTGGTGCTGGATTGGGTTTGACTGCCCTGCGAACCTTTTGCCACACTTCTACGCTTTGAGCTTCAGCTTTCCTTCCCGCGGTTAACCGCCAGGTCAAGACCTCCAGCTCCTGTCTTGGAATCAAATCAAATCAAAATTTATTTATAAAGCGCTTTTCAATAAATCAAAGCGCTGATACAAAACAGGAGATAAAACATTAACAATAATAAATAAAAACATAAAACAATGAAATAACCATAAAATAAACTAACCAAATGCCAGTGAAAACAGATGACTTTTCAGAGATCTCTTAAATGATTCCACGGACAGGCACTCTCTAATCTGACGAGGTAGAGAATTCCACAGGGTCAGGGCCATAAAAGAAAAGGCCCTGGCCCCAGATGATTTAAGACAAACCCTGGGAATCTCTAGCAATCCTTCGCCAGAGGAGCGGAGTGGCCAGAGAGGACAGTAGGGACAAAGGAGATCTTGCAGGTAGCCTGGTCCCTGACTGTATAGGGTCTTATAGGTCAGCAATGCAACCCTGAAGGTGATTCTCCATCGCACTGGCAGCCAGTGCAGTTCACGCAGCACAGGTGTGACATGACAAGTTCTTGGTAGCCCAGTCAACAACCTAGCTGCCGCGTTCTGCACCAGCTGCAGGCGACGGAGATCTACCCCCCGGCAACCCTAGATATAAAGCATTACAGTAACCAAGACGGGAAGAAACAAAAGCGTGGACCAAGACAGGAAGGTCATCATGTGGAACAAGGTGTTTTATCCGGGCGATATTCCTCAGATGGTAAAAGGAAGATTTGACAGTGGCCGACACCTGCATCTTTAGTGTCAGCGCACTGTCAAAAATAACGCCCAGATTTCGCACCTGTTCAGAAGGTCTCAACTGGGTATGCCCTAATAAAAGACCAGGGGGGACCCCAGGAGTCAACTTCTTTGCATAATGACCCGGGTCAACAACTAATACCTCAGTCTTATCTGGATTTAACCTCAACCAGATCGCACTCATCCAATCCTGAATCTCAGCAAGGCAGTTGTTAAAAACCGACACTGCATCATTTTGTTCAGGTACAAAGGACATATAGAGCTGAGTATCATCTGCATAACAGTGAAAACTCAGCCCATAATGCCTTATAATGTCTCCCAACAGCAGCATGTACACCGTGATCAATATGGGGGAAAGCACAGAGCCTTGCGGCACCCCACAAGACAGAGCAAAGGGAGCAGAAGAGAAAATCCCTGAAACTACCCTTTGACTTCTGCCTGTGAGGAAAGAATGGAACCATCTGAGGACTGTCCCTGACAGTCCGCAGAGTAGCCGCAGGTGATCTAGCAACATCCCATGGTCCACGGTGTCAAACGCTACAGAGAGATCAAGAAGAACCAAGATCGAACGGCTCTTCTGATCTCTTGCCATTAGGAGATCATTAAGTACCCGAAATAATGCAGTCTCGGTGCTATGCCTCTTCCTGAAACCGGACTGGAGAGGATCATAGACTTCATGGGTGGTAAGAAAGTCATCGAGCTGTAACGCGACTACTTTCTCAATAACCTTGCCCAAAAAGGGCAGGTTAGAGATCGGTCTGTAGTTAGCGAGGCAGTCGGGATCAAGGGAAGGTTTCTTCAAAAGGGGTGTCATGACAGCCTCCTTCAAAGAATCCGGAAACACCCCTTGAGCGAAAGCGATACTGCAGCTCGTCTAGCTGGATCCCGTGGTCCACCAGGAAATCCTTCACCTCCATAATGTCTGCAAAGCACTTTATTACCCCTTCACTTGTTTTCACCCGAAGTCGGGCTAGATAGCCCAGGTAAACTCTCATTCCTTTCTGCCTTAGGGTTTTCATGGCACTTAGTATCAGTCACCGTTGTAATGACGTTGATGCTGCAAAATCATGGTCAAAATATAAACACTGGTCTCCAAATATCACCTCGTTATGCCCCCAGGCCGTTTTCAGAACTTTTTCCTTTACTCTGAAGTCTAGGAATGCCATAATTATCAATCTCGGTCTGGCATTGGCATTTGTTGGTGGGGGTATAAGTGCTCTGTGGGCTCGAATTATACCCAGTGGTTCCTCCTTAGGCCAATCCAGCAGCTCCCGCAGTAGGCTCTCCATGAAAAGTGTCATGTCCCCCTGACTCTGTTTTTTCAGGAAGTCCATAAACTCTGATATTATTCCATCGATGCCTGTTTTCAAGTTCCTCCAGCCTTTTATTTAATTGTATTTCTCTTAAATGGAGGTTTAGCAATGCGGAGTTATGCACATCAGTTTCATTACAATATTCCGTCAGACAGGCCTCAACTGCTCCCACGCGTCTTTCGACTACCCTGAGGTCTCTTTTTGTATCAGCCACAGCTGTTTCAATACGTTTCAATGTTTCACCGATTGTACTTAGCTGAATGCAAAGTTGTTTGGAAGTAATAGTAAATTCAGGTTCCTCGTCGCCAGCCTCTATAGGTTCCGATTCCGATTCAGGTGTAGTCATCTCGCTCTGCGAACCCTGTTCGATTGTTAGCGGGGGGCTGCCAGGCTAGGGTCCACTGATTCAGCTCTTTGCACGCTCTTGGTGCTTCAAATTCTTTCAGTTTTTGTCTCGTTGCCATATGTAGGCTAGCTTTTGTGGGTTTTCTGGCCCTTTGTCTCTTTTTGGATGCCAGGATGGCTTAGGATTTCTTCAAGTCAGGCAGAGCTTCAGCTTCAAGCGGCCATTAGCAATGCTTGCGTCACCGGAAGTCCTTGTTACATTTCTTATAACAAAAGGTTGTACAATGTGCCAAACAGTTGAAGAGGGCCTGTTTAGCAACCTGAAAACCGTCTCTGGTTGAGGTGAAGGTAACAAAAAGCTGAGGAGTTTTTCTGAAAGATTTGGTATGATTTATATAGTATCTCAAAATACGATGAACATCTAAACTATGCAGGAGGTATTCTCCCAGATTAGAGTGCTCAGGGTAGTAGACTGGCAATTTTATGGACTGATTTAAGATGTGTTCCGAGACCACCTTAGGTAAAAAAGGAGGGACTGCTACGAAGAGCCACTCTGTCTTTGTGAAAGATTAAGTAAGGCTCTCTACACATTAGGGCATGAAGCTCAGAAATACGGCAAGCTGAAGTGATAGCAACTAAGAATACTGTCTTCCGGGAAAGGAAACGGAGGTCACAAGTAGCAGCCGGTTCGAAAGGTTCGAGGGTCAGCTTTTCCAATAGGAAATTCAAGTCCCAGGAAGGGGTGGGCCATCTAATGGGAGGTCTGAGGTGTAACATTCCCCTTAAGAACATCTTGGCAAGATGGTGTTGATAGAGTAGTCTCCTTTCTAAAGGCTCATGAAAGGCTGAGATGAAGGCCAAATGAACCTTAATAGAGGAGTAGTTCAAGCCTGTCTTGGCAAGTGAAGCCATGTAGTCCAGTACTTTAGTCAGTGGACGTGAATAAGGGTTCAAAGACCGGGAAGCAGCCCATATGGAGAAGCATTTTCATTTAGCATTATATGCTGCCTGGTAGATGGCTTGCGTGAAGCCAACAGAATATTGGCCAATGGTGAGGAGAATTGAAGGTGGGCTATGAAAGCATTCTCAGGAGCCAAGCGTGAAAGTGTAGTGACTTCAGGTTGTGGTGAAGAAGGGTTCCCTGATCTTGAGTCAACAGATCTGGCCTGATTGGCAACAGGATGGGGTCTGCTACTGAGAACTGTTGAAGAAGGGGAAACCACACCTGCCAAGGCCACAGAGGGACTACAAGAATCACGGTGGCAGGTTCGAGTTGTAGTTTCAGTAGAGTCCACTGCAGGAGTGGGATGGGGGGAAGCATATAAGAAGAGTCCTGTCCACGATTGGGACAGGGCATCTATAGACAGTCCCTTTCTGTTCAAGATAATGAAACAGTATCTGGGGAGTCAGTGACTGTTGGGGGATGCAAAAAGTTTGAGGTGCGGGGTCCCCTCACTCGTGCGTGGAGGTCTGGTAACAGAATGTCGGCCAGGGTATTGTGGTGCCCCAGTAGATGGATGGCAGTCAACGACAGATGCTGAAGTATGGTCTCCTGCCAAACTGCCATAGTCTCCCTGCAGAGAGTGCGGGACTTGGTACATCCTTGTTTGTTCAGGTAGTACACCACTGAGGTGTTGTCTGATTGGAACAGTAGAGACCCCAGGGAAAGGTGGGGGCGAAAAGCCTGAAGGGTGAGGTGGACTGCTCTCATTTCCAGTAGATCTATATGAGGAGGGATGGAGAATTGGGCCACCTGCTCCATGACCTGTAGGGGCCCAGGTGCGCCCCACAAGCCATTGAGGGAAGCATCTATGGTCAACGTCTGCTGGGGAGGAAGGGACTGGAAAGGCATGCCTTGAGATGGGTTAGCACGATGGGTCCACCAGTCTAGGGCCAAGTGCAAAATGGGAGTTACTGATTCTGTCTTCAAAATCCTGTTTTTTGCCATCACTGATTCTGAAGAGTCCATTGGACTGGTCCCATGTGTAGATGGGCAAAGGCCACCGTGGGGATGACTGCGGCCATATATCCCAAAAGGCATAAGAGACGTCTGGCTGTGATAAATTGTTGAGTTCATATCTGGGAAGCCAGAAACAGAAGTCTGTCTTGTCTGTCAGCAGAGAGGTAAGCCCTGGCGGAGGTGGTGTCCAGAACGGCTCTTATATACTGCAGCGACTGGGTAGGAGTTGGATTGGATTTGGGCCAGTTGACTAATTCCTAGGGACTGGAAAAAGAGTGAGGATCGCCTGGAGGGACAAAAGCAGAGAGGTTTTGGAGTCCACTTTTATGAGCCAATCGCCAAATACGGGAAGACGAAATGTCTGTTCCGTCTCAGGGCCACCGCCACTACTGCTAGGCACTTGGTAAAGACTCTCAGAGCAGATGAGAGACCAAATGGAAGTGCCCAAAATTGGTAATGTTGTCCTAGCAGGTAAAAGCGAAGGAAATGGTGGTAGGCAGAGTGGCTGGGGATATGTAGGTAAGCATCTTTCATGTCTAATGCTCATAGCCAATCCCCTTGTTTTAACATTGGCATAATAGATGTTAAAGTGTTTAAGGTCTAGTATAGGTCTGAGATTCCCAGTGTGTTTGGGTACCAGAAAAAAATGGGAGTAAAATCCCTGATGGGACTCCAAAGGAGAAACCGGATAGACGGCATTCTTGTGAAGAAGTGCCTGAAGTTCCTCTTGAAGAATGGGGATATGGTCAAGTGGGTAATGGACAGAGTGGGGAGGATGAAGGGGAGGCACTGAGGTGAGTTCCAGCGTGTGTCCCAGCCTTATAATCTGAAGCACCCACTCGTCCAATGTCATCACTTGCCAGGCCTCTAAATGGATGGCAAGCGACCACCCACGGCTTCAGAGGCCTTGTTGAGGAAACCCGGGCAATACCCTAGTTGGTCACTAGGAAGTGGGCTGACCAGCTCCACCCGGGGGATGGGAGCGGGAGCCCTTAGAGGTAGGAGTGGCAGTCCTGGAAGATGGCTGAGAACAACCACAGAATCCGCCCCTGTAGGTGCCGCTATGTTTGCCGCTTCTCTTTGATTGACAAGAGGACTGGAAGCAGTACTGGTAAGATGGCTGTGGGGTATGATACATGCCATGTACCATATGTAAGGTCCAACCTGAAGCCTGGAGATTGTCCAGAAGTGTTTGGGTGCCTGGACCAAAACGTTTAGATCCATTAAAAGGGGCATTTACCACTTTATGCTGTTCATCTGGTGTAAATTCTGATACACGTAACCAGGCGTGTCATCTGAGAGTAACACCTGTGGCCAATATACAAGCAAAAGTATCCACCGCATCATACCCTGAGTGGAGCAGGTGTCGAGGGATGGAACTGCCAGTGGAAACTGTTGCCAATAATTGGTCTTTCTTCTGGGATGGAGGATGTTTATTGACTAGTTCTAAAGCAGAGGACCAGAGGGTACACTGGCATTTATCAATGTGTCCCCCATAGTTTAGAATTCTAAGATTCATGGTGCCCACCTGGAATACCTTCTTCCCGAGGTAATCAAGATGGCGGGATTCCTTATTGGGGTAATGAGCTCATGTGTTTTGGTCGTTTGGTATGATCATGAGCTGCCGTGATCACTACCGAATCTGCCTTGGGGTAGTGGAAAGAAAACAACGGTCAAAAGGAGCCTGGTAAAGGCGATCTGCCTTTCTAGGAATGGCAGGAACAGCTGAGGGTTGGTTTCAAGCTGCCAGTACAGCATTTTGATAAGTCTGTATAAGTGGGGGTACCACTGCTACAGGCTCTTCACGCAGTTCGAGATAATCTGCTATATCCTTTCTTTGTTTATCATGTTCTGTAGTCGAAAATCCTATGATTTTTTGAATTTGGACCATCATTTCATGAAAGGATGGGTCATCAGGAGGAGAGGCAGTTGCATGTTGGGAAGCATCCTCGTGCAAGGAGGAAATAGCGGAAGGAGAGGACGGGAGTCCAGGTCCTGAAGTTCAATATCTTCCAGATCTCCTGGAAAACCTTCCGGAAATTCTGCCTCTTCTGAAAAATACTCTTCTTCACAGGAAGGAGGGGACCAGGGTGGAGAGTGTTCCCTGTCACCTTGGAAACGTTTAGGTGGAAGGGTGGGAGAACAGGAAGGGCAGCCTGTCTCTCCTAGAGTGGAAGGCTGAAAATGCCTCATCACTTCCAAAACCTGTTGTACCACTGTAGCTACGTCCAATGAGGTAGTAGTAGTAGTAGAGGGTGGGGTGGGGTAGGTAGTTTCTGGGAAACCAGAGGAATCATGGAGGAAACTGGACGTGAGTTATAAACAGGTCTGGCCCCTGGGTGGTAAAGACCAGGGTCTCAGTCCCTATCTGGTGGGCCCTTGAGAGAGAATGGTTGTGAAGTAGGAGGACCAGTGGAAATAGCAAAACCAGTAGTTCTCCCCATGAAACTCTGGCCCATCATCGTTATGGGGCAGTAAAGTGGGAGGTAGCAGAATGTTTAAAAAGGAGATGTCGTCGATGGGACACAAACCACCGTCAATGGGGAGTCTTGAGAACTCACTAAAGGTTCCATAGAACCTGCTGAAAGGGCGCCAGAAAGTGCAGTCGATGAGAGTGTCAACTCCCATCGACGAAGTAGCAGTTCTGGAGGGCACCATCGACAGTGGAACACCAGTAACGGTGGCTGTCGAAGAGTGTCTGCCTGAGGATGATTTATCCTTATCACGTTTATGCTTGTTGTGTGAAGCTGCAAGTAGGGGTTTCCTACAGATGGGCCCCCTTCTCTAAAAGAGACAATTTCTGTTCCATTAGGTGAGCTTCAAACTCCTGCAGCTGTAGTCATCGGGTTGCCTGGTTGAATTCCTGGCAGTGTTTGCAGGAGATGGTTTCGTGTGCAGGACCCAGACCCCCAACACAAATGGTGTACTTGTCGTAACAGTAGAGCTTCCTATCGCAACAATATGATCAGAATAATGCTGATTTGCTTGTAGATTCTTTGGACATTCATCGATGAAGATCGTAAATGGAAGGAAGATCCGTTCCCAGCTCAAGTTCTCATAGATGACTGCTTCACAAACGTTAGCTGCTGCGTGCGAGCTGAAGATGGCAGGAAAATGAACTGAGAATACCAGGGACTGCCCCCTCTTATATAGGAGCAGGATGATGATGTCATGTGTGGGCGGCCCCTGGAAAAAGACTGCTAGAAGAGAGCTGCCGTGCACAAGAGCGCCCTCTGGCGATGACCCAAGCGTATTACCTGCTGCATGAGATTATCCCTGTGGAAGATCTAGTGTTGTTATAAGGGATGTACAGCAACTGGAGCCACCAGTAATGATTTAGGATGAATTAATGCTGCTTGGGCATAATAGAAAAGTACTTTTGTATTTTACAAACAAGTAAGTGTAAGGGGTGCTAGAACTGCTCTGATGTGCAGGCAGGGGTAACTGGCTAGAAAGAAGGTTCTAATGTAAACACAACTACAGTTAAACACTCCTAGTGGATGGATAGTATAAGGAGCGAATGGAAAATTCGACACTTAGCTAATCAATCAAGTGGTTGCAATCATGTAACTAACATTTTCTATAAGAAAAACTATCCAGACAGGGTGGGCAGGACCTTCTGTGGATAGATGGGCGGGTGGGGACTGCAGGATCAGCCGCAGTGAAGGAGCGCCCGGTCAGGGGACTTCCGCCTAAAGGGGGAGGGATTTGTTTTACTTATAGAAGCAGTTCAATCGGGGAAGGTTTTAGGAGAGAAAGGGAGGGTGATGAGACGCAGTGAAAGCAAGCAAAGAAACAGATCAGTAGGAAAGCACAAACTGCACCAAAAGTAGCTATAAGCACAATCGGACTAAAAAGCCCAATCAACGGTCAAAAGCTACTTCGGTGCAGAAATCACTATATGCAGCAGAATATATACAATGCAGTCTATAGGATACCAGACATTCAATACATTTCCCAGTTGTACAAAGGCAGGGTGGAATATAATTTAGGAGCCAATCGAGACTGGCTAAGAGAAAAGGCACTAGAATTCAAGCAGCTGAAACTGGGCTTCCTTGCTTCTGTGTACATTCCGTGGATAGATGGGCGGGCAAGTGGCGACTGCAGGATGAGCCGCAGTGAAGGAGAACCCAGTCAGGGGCTTCTGCCTTCCATGGATAGGTGAGCGGGCGCCGACTGCAGGATCAGCAGCAGTGAAGGAGCACCCGGTCAGGGGCTTCCACCTTCCATGGACAGATGAGCAGTGACTGCAGGATCAGCCACAGTGAAGGAGTGCCCGATCAGGGGCTTCCGCCTTCCATGGATAGGTGAGCGGGCGGTGACTGAAGGATCAGCAGCAGTGAAGGAGTGCCCGGTCAGGGGCTTCCACCTTCTGTGGACAGATGGGTTGGCAGACAGTGACTGCAGCATCAGCCACAGTGAAGGAGCGCCCAATCAGGGGCTTCTGTGGATAGATGGGCAAGCGGGCGGTGGATCAGCCACAGTGAAGGAGCGCCCCATCAGGGGCTTCTGCCTTTCCGTGGATAGATGGGCAGGTGGGTGGTGACTGCAGGATCAGCCACAGTGAAGGAGTGCACAGTCAGAGGCTTCTGTCTTCTGTGGACAGATGGGCGGGTGGTGACTGCAGGATTAGCCACAGTGAAGGAGTGCCCAGTCAGGGGCTTCCGCCTTCCATGGGTAGATGGGTAGGTGGTGGCTGCAGGATCAGCCATAGTGAAGGAGTGCCCGGTCAGAGGCTTCCGCCATATTTGTTACACCAGTGGGTCTAATTTGAGCCACATTTTAAACCCCCTAGTGCTGTCACTGTCTGCATCTGAAACTTTTTTTAAAATTTATTTTTATTAGAAGCTTTTTAATGTTATACAGAGAGTACAGAAAAGAGATAGTAACAGAATTCCAGGGTAATTCGGTAAGTACACATTTTAGAAGCAATGCAATAATTAAGTAACAGTCATGTATGCACATCAAGATCAGGCCTGTGGCTGCTTGGAGTAAAGTCCATCACTGTTGTATACTCTGATTACTTTCCAGAAAGTTGAACATTGGGGGCTGAGTTAGTCCAAATACTGGTATACAGAGTTGATAATGGAGTTGATATATGGTAACAACATAGATTTGTTCCCCTAGGTTACCATTGTCTAAGGGAAGATGCAGACCTGCCTCAGCATTTTCATACTGGAACGGTATCCGTTATCTAGGACAGAAGGAAGAAATGAAAATGATGTACCTACCGTAATTATGATCTTTCTGTGTATCTTCACCATTCATCATATTTGGGTTACTGGCTGGAGGTCATGACCCGTGGAGCTTCTTTTTATTTTTTGGCTGGTGGTCGGCGCAGCATGACACCGCCTTCTGAGTGACGCACTGCATGGCACTAAGTGGGTTGGCGTGTGGCCTTATCACTCTGCCCTCCCACCAGTTCTGAGTCACCAGAGAGGTGAGGAAAAGGGATGGGATGGTGGGGCAAGGAAGTCCAAGGGACAAAGAAAAGATATATAAACCAAAAGGAGAAATAAACGACTAAGAGAACAGAAGAAGAAGAAAACTAAGGGGATTGGGTAGGGGCCAAAATCTCTGGAAATAAGCAAAAGGAGAGAGGAGGAATTTAGGGAAAAGTTTGAAAAAGTGGGGGAGAAGGTAGCAACCATACCCTGGACCCTGACTTGTCTCCAGATTGTATAGGAACTGCAAGGAGTAGCCAAAAGACTTCATGATAGAATTCAAGGCACAGAATTACTGGCAATTACTCCAAAGGCAGAAAACAGATATTCTGGAAGAAAGATAGGACACAGGAATTCTCCCCCCCTCAGGGAAAGGATTTTTGGGGGTGAAAAACTAGTGTTTTTTTTTGTTTGCTTTTTAAATGAGGAAGGATATGTCCATCGGACAAAGAAAATTAAGGACTGATGGGAACAAAGGAAGAGTAGAGAATGGTGGGCAACTGCCAACTCCCACCCCACAGGGGTGGAGCCATAGCACTGGAGAAGGAATGCCCCCCATGCTGACCACTCTCCCCTTAGAAATATAATCCTCCTATGTGCCCCTGTTTATCCCACTCCTGACAAAGAAAGGAGGGGAGCAAGGGAGAGCCACAGGAGGAGGACCAAGGACTGCATGAGGCCCAGGGGATGGCAGGCAGGATTGTGATGAATGGTGAAGATACACAGAAAGATCATAATTATGGTAGTTACATAATTTTTATATCTTATCTGTGTCAATCTTCATCATTCACCACATTTGGGTGAGTGCCGAGCCCCCCCCAGAAGGGGGGTTTAACCCTAAAGGACAGAGCCCCTTAGCTCTCAGTGGGTGACACACTAAGAGAGAGAACCTTCAGGGCCTGGGGAGGCCAGAGTGTGGGAAGAGTGAGACGTGGAAGAAGGTTGCCCCAACAAATGCAGTCTCACTCTATAGGAGAAGAGATAGGTTCTCTGGTGACCGGAGTTAATCACCCTACACCGGGCCAAGGGTGACAACCGGGAAATACGTAGCCATGCCGCCCACCTAGTGCAGATCACTGTCCCTACGACCCTGTTGGCTATCTCATTGGCATCGTATGATGCCCTCACTTGGTGCCTTGCTAGCTCCAGGCCACGTGCAGAGAGTGTGACGGCTTGTCTGGTTTACTCCGTGTCAGGCAAAGAAGCTAGGAGTTGACTCAGCCTGGACCACAAGAACCTATCATAGGATGCATAGTGGGCCTGATATGCTTCAATGGAAACAGCAACCATGCCGAGTAGAATGTCCTCCTCCCCCAGAAGTCAAAATCCAAGGAATCCTGATCTGGGGGCCGGTCACGGTAGAGGGCGTGAAGCCCATCAGAAGTGTCCAGCTGCATCAATCCTGACTGAGGATGAGGCATGGAACCTGGAGATTCTGGGGGGGCACAATACCGCTGGCAGAGATCCCTAGGGCCGGGAACTCCAGAGAAGGGTCTCTGCCAGAAACGCAACAATGCCTCCCGAAAGGGAGCAGGCCAGGGGGCACTACAAGGGTGTCCTCGCTGAAGTCACCTAGAAAGGCGTGCACAGAGTGCTCTGGATTGCTTTGAGTAGGAAGGGTGATGTGTGCAGGTCCTCCAATATCCTCACGAGGAACCGCTGATACTTGACGAGATCAGCAGCTGGTGAGATGTGAACAGAAGGCTCCTCTCCCCCAGAAGAGGGGGATGAGGAGTCAGAGGACCTCAACTACTCAGAGGGTGGCTGCTAGGGGGGAGGTTGAAAAACCTGTCTGTCCACTGCCCTGACATAAGCGGGCAATCGAGCAGCCATGGCCCTGAACTGCTCCCAGGTGAGAGGCCCGCTAGGACCAAGGATGCCTGGGAGCGCCAGAGAATGTGACAGAGGGATAGGGCAGAGCCAACAAGAGAAAACAACTGACATCCGCCTGGGTTAGGGAGCGCACCAGGAGCACCAGCAGAAGAAGGTGCTCCAGAAGACCCCACAGCCGACAGCCGAACGACCATTTCGGAACTGCCTTGGCTGCACCCAGAAGAATCCCCAGCTGTTAGATGACTGGGCCCATGTAGGTCCAGAAGGACGGTACCCTACCTCCAAAGAATGGGGCCCTCTCAAAGAAACCAAAGGGGAAGAGCAGAGATCCACACTACGGCTTCTCTCAGAGCCCAGATGGACTTCAGAAAAAGGTCGCCGCACAGAGCCCATGCCCCTCGACCCCTCGGAATCCAAAAGCTCCCTCCTCCTCCTCAAGAAAGCCAGCCTAGGCAACTGACAGCCCTGGTCAGCCCCCGAAGGAGCTATCCAGGGCGCAGCCCCCTCCCCTCCCATTGGTGCTCTGATCGGCCCCGAAGTTGGGCGATCTAGGCACACCACCTGAAGGGGTACCACTACTGAGGGGTCAAAGAACCCTCCGAGGCCGCGCTGCAGTGCAATGGTGGCCTGCACTGCTGCCTGCTGGTCAGAACCCCTGACCCCAGCCCCGGCAGTCCCTGCCCACTCGAGAGTGGGCTGACTCCGGTCTGTCGAGGACACTATGAGGGTGCCTGCGCCAGCAGCTAACTCCAAGGAGCCAGACTGCCCATCTAACTCATAGTCCGACTCCTCCTCCTCCAAAAAGGTGGAGAGTGAAGCCCTGTACCAAACAGTTGGCGGATGCCTGCTGCCATCGTGACTAGATAGGGCACCAGAAACAGAGACCGCAACCGAGTCGGTACCAGTGCCCTCCGCAGCACTGTGAACGGTGGCAGAAGAAGATACAGTTCCAACCAGGGCAGCGGTCTCCGAGCCAGACGCCAACACGGCGCCGTCCCGTCCCACAGCACCGCGAACGGCACCGAGGACAGAGACAGCACAGACGATGGCTCCGACAGAGCGAACGGCACCAAGGCCAGAAACCCCCATGGCACCGCGAGCGGCGCCAAGAACAGAGATAGAGCCGATGATGGCTCCGACAGCGCTCTCGGCCCCAGAACTGGACATGGTGCAGTGCTCAACCTTGGCGCCGAAGTGAGAAACAGTCAGAGACAGCACCGTAGAACCTCCCATAGCGCCGCTAGCACTATCGGCTCCGCAAACAGTGCCCATAGCAGCCACGGCACCGAGCGACGGACCAGTGCTGACGACGACTCCATCAGGGCCCACGGCACCGCGAACTGTGCCAAGGCCCGAAATGGCACCGACCCGGGCCTACACCAGGGGAGCCTTCGCCCCCAAAGGGGCAATTGCCAATGTGATGCCTCCCATCCGTCTCCCGGAGGAAACAGACTGGGCGTCCTGCACCACGGGAGAAGCCTCAGCCATGGTAAGGCTACAAGAGGTCGGAGCTCCCTCCTCCTTGGCCCGTACAGAACCGGGAGGGAACCCGGAGGAAAGTTTGAAAGAACGTGGCTTGGCATGATGAGTGCGTGCCCGACCCCCGACAGTCGGCAGAGCTCGACCCACTTTCCACGCGCGTTGCTCAATGACCCAGCGGTCCATGGAGAAACAGGCGTCACACGAATCCATGTCATGAAGTGGGCCAAGACACGTAAGGCAACAGTCGTGCTGGTTGGTGACAGAGAATTTTCGGCCGCATGGGCACCGTCGCATGGGGGGCCGTCCCGTCTTTGAAGTTTTCTTGCCCTCCGACCGAGACATGACCTACGGAGAAAAAAAAACAAACAAAAAACACCAAAAAAAACTTGACGTCCCAGCTATAATAAAAATTTAATGGAAAGATCTTACTGGGCGACATTGAGTGTGGCAAATAGAACCGACAGGAGGGAGCCGACGGACTACGGCACCAAAGAAACGACACGGAGTTGATGGAACAATAAATGCGAAGCAGGCAGGCCTCAATTTCTCCTCTTGAAGCTCCCACGAGGTGACTTTGATGGCGGGAGATGAAGAACTGGTGGGAGGGCAGAGTCAGCAGCACATAATGGCCAACCCACGAGCATCACGCAGTGTGTCGGCCTCGAGGGTGGCGCCGATGCTGCGTCGACTCCGCCCATCCAAAAAAGATAAGATTAGATACTACCACAATGGAGAAAGGTACAGGGAAATTGATTGGTTAGAGTCAGCGGGGAAGGGGAGAGAGGGAAGTGGACCTCATGGCACAAAGTCTGGGCAATGCTTTACTTAATGCATGACCCATCTGCACCATCTGGTGTTAAACAAGGTGGCCTTGTTAGTTAGCATGTAGGTCAGTCACTCCAAGAAGTTGATCTCCAAAATTATTTTTTGCCACCCATCAAGCATAGGGGACTGAGAGGTCTATCACAGTCAGGTGATCAATTTTTTTGCCACCAGATCAGTAGTAATATCAGCTTCAGGGCTGGACCTCAGAGGGAGCTGCCACCGGGCAGAATAGCGAATAAAATCAGGAAGGAGTTACTTCCCTGAGACAGCTAAAAATCACTTCCAGTTCTCGAATGATAACTTGCCAGAAGGGGGTGAGCTTGGGACAACCCCAAAAGATTAGGTTAGTTAACGGTTGTCCACATTCCCTCCAGCAGGTTCCTGAAGTTAGTCCTGCATATTCTGCCACTATATCTGCTGAACAGAAAAAACAGGACTTGCACTTCCAGGAACACATAGAAACACAGAATTTGAAGTCAGATAAGGACCATTTGGCCCACCTAGTTTGCCCACTTTCCCTAGCCGTTTCATATATTGCAGATCCTAAATAATCTCCGGCTTACCCTCTCTTTCCTTTCGCTAGCATTCCTTTATGTCTGTACCATGCATTTTTGAATTACCCTACTATTTTTGCCCCTACAACCTCTGCCAGGAGGCTGTTCCATGGATCCACCACCCTTTTTGTGAAAAAAATATTTTGTCACATTACCCTAAGTCTATCCCCCTCTATTTTATGAACATACGAAATTTGCCAACAGATGAAGGCCTAGAGGTCTATCAAGTCTGCTCGAATGTGCAGCTAGCACCCCTTATTCTGCAGCTGCCCCTCCCTTCCACCCTTCCGCTTCATTAACCCTCCCCCTTGTCTGGTCCCATCCCCTTTTGAAGCAGGCCACTATTCTACTGGATACCACTTCTGCAGGTAACGCATTCCACCCAGCTACCACCCTCTCTGTAAAAAAGTGAATCCTCATCTACCTCCTGAACATTCCTCCCTCCAGTCTCATATCATGGCCCCTGGTGTCCCTCCACTAAATTACTCATATCATGGCCCCTTGTTCCTGAAAATGTTTTTTTTTTTTTGAAAGACGCCACCCTCTTGTACCTTATTTACACCCTTGAGGTACCTGAAAGTCTCTGTTATATCCCCCCTCTTGCTCCTCTCCACCAGGGAATACATACTGAGATCCTCCAGCCTCCTCTCATATGACTTCTGGTGTACCCCCAGCGCCATTTTTATCGCCCTTCTCTGAACCACTTCTACTCTGCATCCTTCCGGAGATGCGGCCTCCAGAACTGGACACAATACTCTAGATGAGGTCTCACCAATGTTCTATACAGTGGCATCATCACCTCCTTCCTTCTGCTGGAGATACCTCTTCCTGTGCACCCCAGCATTCCACTAGCTTGCCTCAAAACCTTATCACATTGTTTGGTAACCTTTAGATCATCAGATATGACTACTCCCAGGTTCCTTTCCTGTTTGGTGGCGTCAGTACCTCACACCCATCATGTACTCCTCCCCCGCATTCCTGTGCCCCAAGTGCACGATCTTGCACTTCCTTGCATTGAATCTTAGCTGCTGGGGGGGGCACTGTGGAGCCTGAGCAAGATGGCCAAAAGGATTTACAGCGCAGCAATCTTAACTTATAAAATAGTATAAACTACTGTATTGCGGGGCTAAATGAGTGCACACAACAGATTCTGTAGCAATCGGAAGATTACTGGAATAGACAGGAGCAATCCAAAGAAAGAAAAAACTACCCTGGAAGGGGCTAGGATTAAACAAAATATTGGCCCGCCAACCATGAGGTCTACTCAAGGCCCCGCTATGTTGGAGCCAACGACCTCGGGAGAAGAAATCCTACAGAGTTTGGGACTTAAAATCAACAGATTGATCTCCTCTGTAGAAGGGCTGGCTTCACGTTTTGACTCTCTCACCACCAGAGTGTCGGTCCTAGAGTCTCATATTAATTTTATTAAAAAGGAGACTGGGGAAGCCGGAAAGCATTCTGAAGTGGCCTTGGGGGCAACGACTAAACTGGTGAAGGAAAATACACAACTGCATTCCAGACTTGAAATGCTGGAGAACCAGGCAAGCTAACACTACCCTCGTACCTTTAGGGCCTCGGATTACCCTCCGGGCAGGGCGGCGGAGATCCCCCACATCTCCCCCTGAGCATTACTGAGAGTACGCACAGCGGAGTCTGCTTCTCGGGTGCTGCCTCTGAACCAACACTGAGGCTCGTCACCTAGATCAGGGCAGGGTATTTTTTTTCCCCGGTGTTCTGGTGGATCCCCAATATTGGCATGCAGTGAGGACAAGGCTGCTGGCGTGCATAGAGACGCACGGTCCTCTGCCAACATCTGCCCTCGTGTAGAGTGTCTCCCCAGCTGTACCGACCACCTTGAGGTTCCCCCAATAGGTGGCGGTATTGCAGCGGAGAGTACAGTCCCCCCTCTCTGGAGAACGAGAGCAGCCATTGGGTGCTCAATCCTTCTCCCTCCCGGCCGACCCCCGTTGACCCGAGTCCACTCCCGAACCCGGGTCGCCGGTGTGGTACAAGGTGTGGCATCCAGCACCTCAACCCTGAGCGCTTCCGGGCCAACCAGGCACTTTTTGATGGAACTATGATTCCCAGCTTTTTTAACTTTTTGGATTAACACATTCCTTACCTTTACAGGTAACCGGTATGGTTCCTGATGTATGGGCCTGTCTTGTGTTACTGTGATAGTACAGGTAATCCCTTTAGCCCTCCCTGGTATGTTTGTGAAGGTGCAGGCATACTTCTGCAACACATCTTCTACTTCTTTGGTGGTGCTGGGGCCGGGGCTTAGCTCTGGGTTTTCATATATCTCACATCTACACTCCCAGGTTTCTCTAACCTATGGTATGCTATCTCCAACTCTTACTCCCTGCCTTCAGAATGGCTGTAGCACACTGGGCTACTCTTCTCATCCCATTTTTTTAGCAGGTTGACGTGATATACATTTTGGGGGGTCTCTTTCCTGGCATCCCAATCTCGTAATTCACTGGCCCCATCTGTCTCAAGATAGGGAAAGGGCCTTGCCATCTCATTAGCAATTTATTCTCTGTGCTTGGGAGCAACAACAGGATCCGATCCACTACTTGGAATGTTTTAGTACCCACCCCTTGGTAATACTATACCTTTTGTTCAGCCGGTTTGTGTTCTAGGTTTTGGTGCGCTAGTTCCACATTTCTCACTAGGCTTTTTCTGAGCCTAGTCATATATTCTAGGATGTTACACTGCCCGACTGTTTTGCCTTCCTCCCAGTGCTCCTTCACCACATTTAAGGGCACTCTAGGGTTCCACCCATACAAAAGGGAGAAGGAAGAGAAACCTGTAGATGCCTGGGGAATCTCTCAGTAAGCAAACAGTAGGTAAGGGAGATACCTGTCCCAGTCCCTACCTTCCTCACACACAAACTTTTTTAACATGGTCTTCAAAGTCTGGTTAAATCTTTCAACTAACATATCCGTCTGAGGGTGGTAAGGGAAGGTACGGACTGTAGCTATTCCCAGGAGATGGCAGAGTTCCTTCAACATACTGGCATTGAAGTTGCTTCCTTGATCTGTTAAGATCTCCTGAGGGATACCCATCCAGCTGAACACTTTGGCCAGTTCCTCTGCTACCCTAGGGGCAGTGACAGTCCTCATAGGTATAGCCTCAGAGTAGTGGGTGGCATAATTGCAGATGATAGGAATAAAGCGATTCTCCTTGGAACTTTTCTCCAGGGGGCCCACTCATCCATGGCTATTTTGTCAAATGGAAGTGACACTACAGGGACAGGCTGAAGGGGGGACATTGACCTTCCTCCCTATTTGAGCCACTTTCTGGCACTTAGGACGACACTTTTTTTTTTTCTTTTTAACCTTCTTCTTTATCCCCCTTTCCTACCTCGGTGTCCACTCCTTCGGACTGCTCATCCCCCTTACGCCACTCACCCAGGATCTGCCCCTAGAGTGCCTCTCTCCTCCCTCCTTCTGCACATTGGGGTCTGTTCTGAGTTCGGTGGTCTTGGGTGGAGCAGTCTTCATCTAGGACCACTGAGGGGTTTATCCGTTTTTCTCCCTCTATTCACTGAGGGCGTTGCACGCAGGACTGGCGTCCAGACACGAATCAGCGTGCTGGCGCCGCGCCCGTTGTCAAATGCAGCGTCCTCCCCTCCCGGCTCTTAGCCGCCTGTGCCCGGTTCGATGCTTCCACCAGCCCGGGCGTCGGGTGCATATAGCACCCCAGGAACCCACCCTGGAGAGGACAGCATCCGTTGGGACGCTCGATCCTCCTCCTCCCCTCCGACCCCGGCAACCCAAGTCCGTTCCCGAACCCAGGTCGCCGGCGTGGCGCGAGGTGTGGCGTCCAGTGCCTCAACCCTCAGCGCCACCGGGCCGGCCAGGACGACACTTTATATAGTCAGCAACTTGCTCATGGATAACTGGCCAGTAAAAGCAGGACAGTATACGGTGTAATGTGCTGTCCCTACCAGCATGCCCTGCTAACAGAACATCATGAGCTAACTGAGTGACCTGTGGCCTAAACCTTTCAGGTACCAACAGCTGGGTAACAACCTCCCTTGTACTGGGGTTGGTGCTTTCCCTGTATAACAGCCTTTCATTTATTACACATTTTGGGGCCCCTCTGACTGGTTCTTTCCCCATATGTACAAAGAAAGGGGTTAGGGTACGATCAACAGTTTGTTCCTCATGCATATTGTTATCCTGAAAGAAGTGTACCAGATCAGGATGGACCACAGCATACTTATCATGCCAGTCCTTCTTGTCTTTTCTTGTTCTGGACTCGGATTTTCGGTCCTTCCCAGGAGCCTCACATATGTCCTCACTGAAAGCAAACAGGTCTGGCAAATGCTCTTGTTTAGCCTGTGCCCCTGTAGTGACATCAACAAATGGTGCCTGAAGAGTATGACATTCCACAAAAGAGGAAAAGTCCAGATGGTCCTGTTTGATGATTATGGGCACAGGCAAATGCGGTACTACCCCAGCTCTATCTCATGGGTGTTTCCTTGAACAGTCATTTCCAAAGGGGTGGTGGGGGTAGCAATGGGCGTCACCGTGGATGCATACCACAGCGGTTCTCCTTCCCTCTTTTCTTAGGGTATCCACCAAATCAGCCCATACTAATGTCTGTCGACTGCCACAGTCTATCAGTCCCAATAGCTGATAAGATCCCACCTCCAGCGTGGCCAGAAAGGGTCCCCAGTTTGCAAAGGCCAAGTTCCCCAGTTCGTTCTTTACAGCAGGGCAGTTTCTAATCAAATGGCCCTTTCTCTGACATCCATGGCACACAATTTCTGACAAGGGTATCCTCTTTTTTTTTTCCACCCTCCAGTCACTTTTGCCAATCTTCCACTCAGCGGTAGTATGGGACTCCTCTCAGTCCTCTACCTACACCAGCCAGCAGGAACTGACCCTATCACTCTCAGTCTCAGTCAAAAACTCTTTTCAGAACTAAGTTAGAGCTTTTATAGGCTCTCTAGAAGTTAGAAAATTCCCACTCCTCTGTGACGGACATCAGACGTAACATAAAATTAGCCACTAGGAGCCACTGCTGCTCAACAGAGAACAGTTCAGTTGGCACCTGCAGGTTTCTTTACAACATTGGGAAAGGTCGGACCCAAGGTCAGAACATTCTGTACTCCCAAACTATCCTGCAGGAACATGCTGTCTGCTGCAAAAGATACCTTAGAAGGGGGCAGCTAACATTTTAAAGAAACAAACACAAGCTTTCATTATTCTTATATTAAAATAGTCTTCTCAGTTTTGTTTTAGGTTAATATGCAAAGAAAGCCACCGTACTTAAACAGGACCCAATGGCTGCATCTCTCCTCAGCCAGGACTCTGTTTAATATCTCAGCAGTTTTATACATAATACTATGGGGCAGCACGGAAACTAAAGTGATACAGAAACATAAGGGGGGGGGGGTTCTCCATTAACCAAACATCCGAGACATTTGTTCTGGCAAATAACAGTTTATACATTCCTGTCCTGAGTGTACTGTTGCTCAGGGCATTTCATTACTGGTACTAGTACTTTTCTTTATAATCCCCACATGGGCTCCTTTTATCAAAACGTTGCAGAGGTCACTTTTTTTTTTTTTTTTTTTAAACTTTTCATTTTCAAATCAGATTTTTTTTCCTTCTTTACATCACATCACAAACAACAACTAACAGGTAACAGTTAATTGCCTGCTTAATCACAGTTAATTTTACGTTTTTATACAGAGGGCGGGATATTCAGAATGTTTGCGCATGGCGCAACCCACTGATGCGCCCCAGTGCGATATTCAAAGGGGGACTGAGCCTGGCACAAATCCCAATGCGCCGGAGCGCATCAGTAATGTATGCGGCGCAGGTGGGGGGGGGTGCCCATGAATACTGTGCACATTCCGATACTCAGCCCGGAATGTGCTGAGCCCATGCATGTGCAACCCCTACCTGCGCTGCACACAACTGAGCCAAAAAAAAGGAGCAACAGCTGGACACCCACAGGTGAGCTGCTGTATTGCAGGGTGCAAAATGGCAGCTGCCACCTGTGGGTGGCCACCTGAGCTCCAGCTGCACCTCATGGTGGCCCCCCATGCACGATTGCGGGCATACGTGAAAAATAACAGTCCCATATCCCTGGTGGTCCAGTGGACCGATCGCGAGCACATGTAGAATATTTCAACAGTCCTACATCCCTGGTAGTCCAGTGGACCGATCGCGGGCATATGTAGAAATGATTAACAATCCTATATCAATGGTGGTCCAGTGGACCGCTCGCAGCCCGATCACAGGCATAAGTATATTCTAAACAGTTAACTCCATCCCTGGTGGTCCAATGGACCGCTTGCAGCCCGATCGCGGGCATATGTAGGAAAATATTAGTCCTATATCCCTGGTGGTCCAGTGGACCGCTCGCAGCCCGATCGCGGGCATCAGTAATAAATAATTACATACCAATCCAACAATGGTGGTCCAGCGGTACCCCCCTCCACACCCACCCACTGAGCCCAGCCCACCCCGGTCAGCAGCGGGCAGCAGCTCCCCACCCATTGCCGCCCGCCACCCGCCGACTGACCCGTGCGGTAGCTGCATGCCCATTGGTCCACAGTGTAAACCAATGGGCATGCAACCCATACTACACAGTCCAGATGACCAATGGGTATACAGCCCTACCATCAGAGTCAGTGGCAGGCAGCGGGCAGCAAGCGGTGGGGAGCAGCGCCCGCCGCAGACCGGGGAGGGGCGGTGATGCTCAGTGGGTGGTGGGAGGGGTACCGCTGGACCACCAGGGTTGGACTGGTGTGTAATTATTTATTACAGACGCCTGCGATCAGGCTGCGAGCGGTCCACTGGATCACCAGGGATATAAGACTAATATTTTCCGACATATGCCCGCGATCAGGCTGCAAGCGGTCCACTGGACCACCAAGGATGGAGTTAACTGTTTAAAACATACTTATGCCCGCAATCAGGCTGCAAGCGGTCCACTGGACCACTAGGGATAGATTTAACTGTTTAGAATATACTTATGCCCACCATCAGGCTGCAAGCGGTCCACTGGCCCACCAGGGATATTGGACGTGTTCTTCAATTTACACATGCCCGCGATCGGGCATTGGGGCACTTTGCCACGATGTGCAGGGGTGTTGGTCCCGACGGGTTGCAGGGGCGCAGGTCGTCGCGGATCGGCACACTTGCATGCAAATGGAGCCATAATGACATGCACATGGCCCCATTTGCATGTGCACTTTTGAATATCGCAGTGGTTGTGACTATCGCAACAGCGCTTGCGCATCCCCCTGCTCCACTCTGGCCACCTGCGTTGGCACAGTGCCACTGCGCCATGCGGGTGACCAAGGAGCAATATTCAATGATGCTGTGCCATGGCACAGCTCCGTTGAATGTCACCCTGTCAACACCCCTGCACATCCAATTTGCGCTGCGCCCAGGCTTGTGCCACAGCCTGGCACAGTCTGAATATCCCACCCATAATACATAATACATCAGGTATTAAAACAATTATTTGATTCTTTTACTCTCAGGGAATAAATTCAGGTCTACAGTTTGATATATATCACCCATCTTCTCCAGATTAATTCGAACTGTTCTTGTTTTTAATTTACTACTGCTGTCAAATGCTCCATTCTATACATTTGGATCATCAGATCCTGCCATTGTTTTAGATTTGGGGGGTCAGGAGATAGCCAATTCTTAGTAATTGCTTTTTTTGCAGTAAGTAAGCAGAGGTTTAATAATTTCCGTGTGTTTGAATCTTGATGTTCCCTCTGGTAAAGGGAAAAAAGAAATATCTGAGGCATAAGTTGAGACCATGAGGGGAGCATCTCCATTAGTGCCAAGGATACAGCCCCCAAGAAATGCTGAAGACCAGGGCATGTCCAAAACACATGCCCAATTTGGCACATGTGTTACCACATCGCCTTCAACATGCAGCACCCACTCTCTTTGAATATTTTGCTTGTATGGTTGGGATTCTAAAGAATCCCAGTGTTGGCTTCCATGCAAATGTTTTCTATGTCTGGGATATTATCGCTGAATGAAGGTAATTTAAATGTCTTTTCTAGCTGGCTTCATCTATACATATCCCCAAGTCCATTTCCCAGGTTATTCTAAGTTTCCTTAAGGAATCACCTCTATATAATGTTATGCTTTGATATAAATATGTTATGTGCGATAGTGGAGCCCTAGCAGAGGTCACTTTCTTAACCTCCCAATAGCTGGACCTTTAAAGAGGAAATAAAAGTGGGTGATAGCCAAGAAAAAGGGGGTGCCTAAAGGTGGCCAGCTTTTTAGACTAGAAAATACAGACACAGAATAAAAGGAGAAATGAGAGAACTGTTGCAACAAACGTAAAAGATGGTCCAGTACCATGACAGGGAGTTCCCCCTGTTACAGAGACGCAGAGCTGAAGGGCCAGGTCCCTGGACCAATCCACCTCCTGCCTGGAGGGATTCGCTATCAGCCAGTCGTCCAGGTAGAGGTAAACCTGGACCCCTCTGCACCTCAGGTAAGCCACCACCACTGCAATGCACTAGGTGAAGACCCTGGGGCTGAGGACAGACCGAATGGCATGGCCTGGAACTTGTAGAGGGCTCCCTCTGCTCAGAAGCGGAGGAAGCTTCTGTGAGACGAATGTATTGGAATGTGAAAGAACTCGTACTGAAGATCCATGGAACAAAAATGAAAATTATGTACCTACCATAATTCTTGATCTTCTCTTGTATCTTCACCATTCATTACTGCTTGGGTAATGCCGGAGGCGCGCACTCGCTACAGGAGATTTTTTTTTTTTGAGTTGGCTCCAGTGGCGTTGCCCACAACAGCGACGCACTGCATCATGCATGAGGGGCGGCCATTAGGTGCCACAGACTCCTCCTCCATCTCAGTTCTGGTAGCCGGAGAGGCCAGAAAAAAGTTAAAGGAAAAAAGGGAAGAGCGAGGCAAGAGAGCAGAGGGATAGAAAAAGGAAAGGATATAAACTGAAAAAGGAATAAGCCGGTAGAGGACAGATGGAAGAGGGAGAATACCTACCCTAAGGGACCGCAGGGCCTCCCATCTGGGGTGGCTCTAAGAGAGGAACAGATAAAGAGAAAAGGAAGAGGAAGCAGAAGAAATAGAAGAGAGAAGGGATGTTGAGAGGGGAGAACACTGCCCATAAGCATATTGGTTAAAAGGGTTATAAGCTCGGAACCAAAAACCAAAGGAGCAAGAATCCCTCCTAATAGGAGTGAGAAAGGTTCAACTGAACTGCTTGTAAGATGAGACACAAAGGGTAGGTCCTCTATAATCTCATCATCCTAACCCCGTACACTCTAGCTGAGAGCTTACAGACTGCCCGGATAGAAACTGTTCCGAAAAGAGAGCACCCAACTATGAGGAGGGGGTTAAGCCCCTTAGCACCTTGTTAAGTGCTAACACTGAAGTGTGTGGGTAGGGGTTAGGCCCTACAAGAGGCAGCTCTGTAAGAAGGATAGAGTGGGAACTCAATTGGACTGCCTGAAGGCAAGGCAAGGGCAGCAGTTCTAGGTTAAGAAGTGCAGAAGCACCAACCACAAGAAGCTGACAATTAAATAATGCCCGCCAGGGGGAACCTTAATTTTGAGACCAAGCCAAAAGGGATGGTCTCTTTAGCTGTGAGCTGAACATCGTGGCTAAGGAGCCAGGAGGTCACACCTAGGGGCAGTCACAAAAAGTTCCCTCAGAATAGGTGAAAAATCCTACTCGTTCCCCTTTACCTTGAAGGAAAGAGATCCATCCACAGAAAAACAGAAACAAGGATTTTTTGGGGGGGCATAAAGGCCAAAGAAAGGGAGAGGAACGAGAAGGGAGGGGGAGACGCCACAGTAGGAGGTCACTGAAGGAAAGGTGGGTGGGAATCAGTAATGAATGGTGAAGATACAAGAGAAGATCAAGAATTACAGTAGGTACATAATTTTCATATCTTCCCTTGTCAGTCTTCACCATTCATTACTGCTTGGGTGAGTACCAAGCTCCCTTCCCCCCCCCAAGGGGGGTATAAAGGAAACCCTGAGGGAGCAAGACCACCAGCCTCCTGTTGATGGGAAACAGAAGGGGAAGACCCAAGGCTAATCAAGCGAGAAGCCTATGGTGGAGGAGAGCTAGGAGGTGTACCCCGAGGATGGGAAGACGGAGGAAGCCCCTGTAGAAGTCTCCTAGCTCTGGAGGAAAAGAGACAGGTCGCCCGGAAAGCAGAGCGAATCACCCTACGCGGGGCCAGGGGTGACAACCTTGATAGACGAAGCCATTGTGTCCGTCTAATACAAATCGCTGTCCCTGCAAGCCTGGAAGCCACCTCATTGGTGTCATAAGATGCCCTTGCTTGGTGTCTTGCCAGCTCCAGGCCTATAGCAGAGAGGGCAATAGCTTGTCTGGTTTGCTCCGTGTCAGGCACTGATGGTCAGATTTAGGAAAGCATCGACCACAAATGCCTACTGTAGGCCGCATGGTGAGCCTGATGTGATGCAATGCATAACACTGCACAAGAAGAAGAGAACACTCTTCACCCTCACCGGTCAAACTGTAGGGAATCTGAGTCCGGTAGATGGTCGTGCGCCAGGCGGCGGCGCCCGGTGGGAGTTTCTAGGTATGCCAATCCCGAAGGTGGGTTGGGGAGAGTACCTAGAGATTCCGATGGGGCACAATACCTTCATTCACAGTCTGCCGGGGCTGGAGAAAGGGTGGCTGGCAACTGCCAGGAACGGATAGACACCTCCTGGAAGGGAATAGGCCAGGACAGTACCACCAAATGCTGGGCACTGAATTCACAGAGGAATTCACGCATCTCCCGTTCGGTATTGTCTCGCCTAACAAAGGAGATACGAAGATCCCTCACTATCCTCAAAAGGAATCACTGATATTCAGTGAAATCAGCATCGGAGGAGAGATAAGCAGTGGGTTCCTCTCCCTCCGAGGACGGAAACAAGGATGATGGAGAGCTCGAATGTCCAGAGGACTCCTACGGTGGTGGATAGAAGTAAACCCTACCACATGTAACTAACATATGAGGGGAAGGTCACGCAAGAGAGTTTGAACGCTCCCAGGATAACGGGGTCCGTGAGGACCAACATGGCCTGGGAGAGAGGGGTGGCTGCAGAGGAATGGGAGAGGGGCACCTAAGGTGTGGCAACTGTCCTCTGCTGAGGCTCTGGAATCCGAGGAACGGAGCCCGAGCTGACGGGATCCCGGACAACAAACCAGGTCACAGAATGGAACCCTGGGGATGCGAAGCCTGGAAGAGCTTAGTAAGGGATCCTCCCCTGTGATGAACCTGGGGCTGCATGGATCCGGAAGGGCAGTCCACTGCAACGCCACCAGAGGGGTCCCTGGGGTTCGAGAGGGAAAGACAGGGCCCGGCGCTATGGCTCCTACCCGCACCCGAGGGGTGGCAGGTGAAGACCGAGGCACCTGAACCCTGTCTCTCGACCCCCCCGGACTCCGAGAACGCCCTCCTCCTCGACCCCAGCGACCCCCCACCTCGAGGGGGTACAGCAGCACCGGGATCGGCAGCTGCCACAACCCCCTCAAGAGGGACAGCCCCCTCCCTACACCTCTGCTCTATCCCCCTCCAGGGACTCCAGACCACCCCCAGCCTGGCAGGACAGCAGCGGAGACAGAGGAATAGGCACGCTGGGCCGCCTAGCACCTCGTCTCACCGGAGACCCTGACTCCGAAGAGTCAGGGTGCCAGGACGGGTCCACATCTGAATCATCCTCCGAGGAGGAGGAAGAGACCAGCTGGACCACAATACTGGCCACAACGGGGGTCTCCAGTGAAATGGCACCGCGAACAGTGCCAGATGTCCCCGGACCCCCTGCAACATTTAGACCCCAGCCCCGACTCCCCAGCGGTGCCAGCCAGACCCATGGCACTGCCCTCGGCACGAGGACTCGACTCAGGACCGCTAGAAGATCTGACCGGGCCCACGGCACCGAGCGCCAACACGGGGCCATCTCGATCACCAGTGCCGTGAATGGCACTGGGATCCAAAACAGCACCAGAAGGCAGCCTCGAGGGTCCACCGATGCCAGGCCCAGCAGACCTGGGCCTCAACACTGGGGGAGATTGCACCTCCGAGGAGGTGACTGCTGAGGCAGTGTCCTCGACGTTCCTCCGCCACCCCGAAAGAGGCCTCCTCTTCGGCAAGAGAAGATGAGGAAGCCTCCTCCTCTACAGACCATATAGACCTGAGAGGGGACCCGGAGGAAGGGTCTAGAGACCTTATCTGGGAATCCCTGGAGCAGCGCCATGCCCCGAAAGTCGTCGGGGCCTTGTCAATCTTGAACGCTCGGACTTCCAGGACGCGACGGTCCATGAAGAAACAGACATCGCATGCATCTATATTGTGGTTGGGTCCCAGGCAAACATCATGCTGGTCCGTGACGGAAAAATGCCGGCCACAGGAGTACCAACGCATAGGGGCACGGCCTGCCTTCGACTTACGCTTTGCCCCGAACCTGAGCATATGATGCGAAAAATTAAGACCAAAACAAGCACAGCTCTCAGGGCCATCGAAAAAGAGAAGGAAAAGAACGGTCTTACCGGTGACGGCATCGAGACAGCCGGAAGGAGGAGTCTGGAACAGTCGATATCGCAACTAGGCGTAGAACTGAATCTAACCGCGTAGCAGGTGCAGCCTTGATGGCGGAAGAAACACAACTGAGATGGAGGAGGAGTCTGCGGCACCTAACGGCTGCCCCTCGCGCATGACGCAGAGCGTTGCTCTCATAGGCGGCGCCGTGAAGCAGACTCCCAAAAAAAAACATCTTGTCGACGGGTGCATGCCTCCGCACTACCCGAGCAGTAATGAATGGTGAAGATTGACAAAGGGAGGATCCACAAGTTTTGCTCCAAAGATGGCATGATCTGTGACAGAGTTACCATCCTGAAGGTGCACGACTTGAGAAATTTGTTCTGGTCATGCAGATCTAAAATAGGGCACCAGCCCCCAATCTGTTTGGCACCAGGAAGTACCTGGTGACAAACCCTGAATGTTCTGGAGGATCCTTAACAGGAACCACGACCTCCTTGCGGAGGAGCTGGGCAGTGTTGTCCTGTAGAGCCGACAGGATGTCTGTGGATACCAAGTCCTCCCATGGGGAATGGGCTCGGCAAGGAAGGTACTGCTCGAATTCCAGAGGTAGACCCGGACCCACCACCTCAAGGACCCACCTGTCCATGGTGACAGTGGACCAGGCAGAAAGGAAGTGGTGGAGCCGGCCCCCCACAGGAGGACCCACGGGAGGTGTGATGGGCATGAGGGAGGCACCCCTCATCCTGCCATTAGGCAGGCTTGGTGAATGAGGAGGGTCTGGCTGAGAAGCCAGCAGAGCCCCGAGGCCACTGACTTCGGCTGAGGTCACCAGGCCTTGGCCAGCTGACCAGCCTGGGACTGGGCTGCTTTGGCCACATCAGTAGAGGTGGACTGAAAGGGCTTCCTTTTCTGCTGCTTAGAGCCCTTGGGGTCCTTTTGGGCAGATGTCATGGAGTTCAAGGTGGCACTGGACTTCTTGATGCAGGTAAGATGGCCCTTGACCCCAGGTCAGAACAAGTCGGTGCCCAGGAAAGGAACATCTGCCAGCTTGTGCTGAGTGTCAGCTGTGAATGTCAAGATCCTCAGTCAAGCCCTGTGGCGCATGGCCACTGCAGCCAAGATGGAGTGGGCATAGGAGTCCCCAACGTCCATGGTTGCCTGGAGCTGTTGCTTAGCTCAAACCCGGCCCTGGTCTTGGACCTGTTTGACTGTGGACTGGAGGTACACTGGCAGATGAGGAAGCACCTCATCCAGGGTGTCCAGCAGGGCATGGACGAAGTGGACCATAAAGAGGGCCATGCTCACCTGGTGAAGACCAAGTTAGGAGGCAGCAGAGACCTTTTAAGTTGCATGGTCCAACTTGTTGGACTCTTTGTTGGGCAGCTTGTCAACATCCCCAGTGTTGCCAGAGCACCTAAACACAGAATTGGCCACCAGCCCCTCAGCTGAGGAGTGTTCTGTGAATCCCAACAGGGAACCGGTAGGTACCGCATAATTGCGGGCCATCTGGGCAGAGGGTGCAGGGCAGGAAGCGGGGTGTTGCCAAGGCTCCAAGACAGGACCAAGGATGGCTTCTGCACACTGAGAGGGTCTCCCCAGGAGCATCTCCTCGGTTGAGGATCTCAGTCAAAGGATATCAAGCCCATTTCTGGACAGATTCCATTTTCATACCCGTGGACTCCGAGATCTGGTGGACGAGGCCCAAAAAGGAAGCAGAGACTTCGTCCGTCCGTCGAGAGAGCCCCCACCGACTCCACGTCAACCGGATGGGAGTGCAAGGAGGAACCCTCTGACTCCATGAAGTCTTTAAAGAAGGGCGACCACCAGAGTCTCCGCTGACCCTCTGAGGACAGTCAGGGGTGACAGTGACTGACAGCCAATGTGGGAGCCCCTTGGCCACCCGAGACTCCTTGGTGGAAGCACAGATTTTCGACTTAGATTTGTGCTCGGAGGGGTCAACAGAGCCTGGCACAATTCTCTGAAGGACCCTGTAAAACAGGCGCCCAGCTGGAGTGGCACAAAGGCAGAAGCTGAGGAGGTGTAAGCTGCGGCCTGGGCCACCGTCTCCTCAAATGCCACAAGCTTGTTGGCAGACCCCACAGTCGCAGAGACCACCTAACAGGCATCTTTGGATCTGAACGCAGGGTTTCGTTCACTCGGTCAGCCTAACTTGAGTTGGGCTAGACAGTCCTCCAGAACGGTAGGATGGAAAGTTCGACAAATGTCACAGGCCTGGGTATCATGCTCTTGCCCCAAGCAATAGATGCACATGGTGTGCGAATCCTTTTGGGACATATTTTGCCCACAACGGCACCGGCAGAACCATGAGTGGATCTGTCATCGTCCGTCACAGTCGCGATCGATGATCAAGATGAAAAAGAACGTTTTTTAAATGTTAGGAAGTAAATCCGAAGCTTTAAGTCACAAGGGCCTACTAAATGCGAGAGCTATAAGGAGGGAACCTGCTTCTTCCAAGCGAAAAGGAAGATCTGGCATCAGGGGGCAGAGCCGAGGAAGTTACCACCTCGGTGGGTGGGAGGAGCCAGCTTGAAGACGTTCCGGACAGAATTAAAGGGAAAGGCAATTGCCAGAAAGTGTGTATAAAACATCACATTCATGTCCCCAGAACTGGTGGGTTACTGTATGGCCCAATAAGAGAAGAGTGTGATGGATGCCATCAATTGCCTGACGTCAACGAATAAATCTAACTAGGTTTTTTTCAATAAGGGTCAGTAGGAGGTGTTCCTATCTGTTAGCCCAGATGACATTAAGATATTATAGTCATAATTTAAAAATAGAAATTGGTCTGAAGGAGGCTGCATAGAGGGGGTCTTTAGCAAGCTTTGGTATGGCAGTGATCTTTGCATATCTTCAAAGGGGGCACATCTTTCTGAATTGCTCTACATGCTGATAAAGGGGGGAGGAGGAGATTACATCATTTCTTGTAGAATTCCTCTGGGTATCCACCAGGGCCTGGCCATTTTTGAGTTCAGTGATGATATGGCAAAACAGAAGGACCTACATGGGATGAAAAATCTCCAAGTTTGCAGTCCAACATGCACAAAAACAGCAGCAGGATTTGAACTGCACAGCCTGATTCAGTCTGATGGACCTAGCTGTGCAGTTCAGTATTGTCGCGCATGTGCTGTATTTTTATGTGGTTGGCAGGCTTCCTAGAGGCACCCCCCCACCCCCACCCGGAGCGCATTTACCTCATGATCCACTAGGAACACACCACAGGGTCGGGGAAAGCTCAACAGGACCACTCGGAGCTCCGCTCAGACCACAGGGTGGGGCGCTGCCATTCGGGGACTTCCGCCAGTATTCAGGCTGCTCTGAAGATCTGACTGTACCCAGTATGCAGGAAGATTCACAGTAGTGATTCTCTTCGCTAGATCAGCCACAGAGTGATTAGATGATCGGTGGCTGATCTGTGCATGAGCGGTAATTCTGTGTGCCATAACGCTTGGGCTGAATGTGGAACAAGTGTGTGTTCTCGTCTCTGTAACCGCAGCTGAAAAGTAAGACCTTCCACAGCACTTAGCACTGAAACTTACATTTTTGGCTCCTTTGGTTAGGGATTACTTAAAGCTGCACTTGAAAATTAAGTTTGGGGGATAATTTTATTGGGCAGCCATGGCAGGTTGAAACAGAATGACTAAGGGGGAGAGGTAGACAGATTTGAACTGGGGCTGCTACATCCATTCTGTGGGTTAAGCTAGTCTAGACCCACGACCCTAGTGCAGCAGTACTTGGGGAATTTGTTTTTGGGGACACACACATTTTTTGCTGACATTTTTCATTTTTGGGGAGCTGCTCAGAAATACTGCCTATCTGGGAAATTAAGCAGTCTAATAGTACTGCTGGGCACACCGACCCTCTGTGCACTAGGGGACATTAATGTGAGACCCTCTCATCAGACTTGGGGGACGAATACAATATTTTTATCCCCTCCTGATATAATTATTTGGAGAACAGCTGCATGATTAGCAGCTAAAAGAGGACAGGTATCTTTGGGCTGCAAGTCAGATCATCCAAGCCAGTGACAGTCACATATTTGTTAATGTGACATAGAATTAAGTAGTCAGTATTACTTTATGGGCTGAAATCTAGCCTGCATGACAGACAATGTTATTTCAGAAACCATGCCAGTCTGACAGTCACAGAATTATTTTATTTGTTTGAGATCGAGAAATAAGTACTCAGACAACACATTTCTGGGCTAAAATATCTGTCACAATATTATCATTATTTGTTTGAGACAGAGAACTAAGTACTAATTTCTGGGCTGAAATCAGACCTTTGAGTGCCTGCTAATAATACAGTATGCCGCAGAAAAAAGGGTTGACTTACTGACTCCTACTACGGACTCATTCTAAATATGTAATAGAAGTCCTTGACTTACGTATCCCAAAAAGATTTTTTAACCACTGACGTAGGCTATTTGGGGGGGGGGGTGCTGGTTATCTGGAGGGGGCATGAGGCCAGTGAATGTAGCCAAACACAACCAGGAGGAAGGCTCTGTATACATCGTACATTCAGGCACTCAGTGGAAGGGAAGCCCACCCCCCAGCAGCCTGATGCCCACCCCAGAGGACTGAGACCACTGCCGAATAAGTCCACAGTTGTCCTACTACAACTGAGAGAGCAGGTAGCCAACAAATGTTTCTCACACCACCTACTGCAGAGGACAGAGACCAGCTGATCAGAACTACAGTCAAGGATGATGCTCATCAGTGTGCAAGCAACATCCAATAGCTTACATTGACCGCCGTTAAGTGCAAGCCTGCAGACCATTTTATACTGCAATGTGCTAGCTTGAGGCTCATATAACTGCGCAGGGCCCACGAGGTAAGGGCCGCCACAGCAACCCATACCCACCCAATGCCTACCAGCAGTGCAGACCACACAACTTCTTGTTTAAAACTTGAGAAGTTGAGGGTAAATTATGGAGAGAGAAAGAATAGCCGGGTCATGTGCAGGACAGGAGCCATTAAAAATATATAGCCATCCAGGCAATAGCTAAAACAGCAGTATCAGGTCATGCGAGGCAAGCACTCGAGCCATGTGGAGCTCCTCCCACGCGCCACAAACGTGTCTTCCTAAATTACATCAAGTGTTAGTTTCACAGAATCTGTACTAATAAACATCCGAGTCCACAGCCCAACTGCCTAAAACTGTATTGCCACTAGAGAGGTCAGAATCACCACCAGTAAAGTACAATGAGCACCCAGCACCATCAGCATAAACATACAGCACAGTAAATCAAGTCCAACATATAGTCCCAAAGTTCCACACAGTGGCCACAGCCAGTCCTGAAGCACTGGAGGGGGCCTAAGTGGCATGGAGGCAGCTGCAGCAATCAACCCCATGGGGTGTAAGCACCAGGGCAGGGAACACTGGAAGCAGCCACCGAGGCAGTGGTATGCCTGGGAGAATGAGTCCTAAACCCTACAGGAATTTCCCTGCCAGTCAACCTACAGCAGAGGTCGATGCAGGATACGATCCACCTGTCAATCGTTCACGAAGCTGCCCGTCTGCCAAGTGCAGCTTCAGCGTAAGTGACAAAGAGCTGGCAAACCTCTCCCTGAACTCCAGCCATGCACTCAGTGTAGTGAGTGAGTGCTCGGCCTCTGGTCCAAAGTGTGGAGCCTGTGCTCGGCCTCCAAAGTTGGGTTGGCGAAGTACACTGGGAGGTTCACGTGAAACTCCAAAACAACCTTCAGGATGAACTGCGGGTTGGGGCGGAGAACTACCTTGTTCCTGAGAAAACCAAATATGGAGACACCATCGAGAGCACCTCGAGCTCACTGATCCTGCTGGTAACGGTAACAGCCACCAAGAAGGTGGTCTTCCACAATAGGTGGGAGATGACACACCTGTTCACCAGTTCGGACGGCTTGCCCATGAGCACTGCCAGTACCAGCAACAAGTCCTAAGGTGGTGGTGGTTTACACACCAGCAGGGACAGATGATAAAGGTCCTTTAAGAAGCGCCCGACCACCTTTTCCTGTGCCACCATCGACAGAACGGCCCACGGCCAGCAGGCAGAGATGGCTGCCAGGTGCACCTGGAGGGTCACTGACCTCAGGCCTGACTGAGAGAGAGAGAGAGAGAGAGTCCACAAGTAGTCCAGGATACTAGCCACAGGTCAAGGCAGGGGGAGGGATCTAGCTCCCTGCCTTGACACCAACGTGAAAATCTCTTCCACGTGATGGTGTAGCACTGGCCAGTCAACTCACTCCGAGAGGCCTCGACAACATGCAGGGCCTCGTAGAAGAGACCCAAAGCCTGGAATTCTAGCCGCTCAGGAACCAGGATGTGAGGTGCAGGGACTGAAGGTCCAGCTGGAGGACCCTTCCCTGAGAGCAACAGAGCAGGTCCGTACGGAGAAGCAAGCGCCATGGAGGGCTGCTGTTGAGGCTGAAGAGATCAGGGTACCAAAACTGGCGTGGCTAGTACGCAGCCACGAGGATCATCCGTGCCTTATCCCTCCATACCTTGAGCAACAGCCTGTTGATCAGGGAAAAAGGAGGGAAGGTGTACATAAGGCCCAAGGTCCAGGGCCTCATGGAGGCATCCCCCAGTAGTGTCCTGAAATGAGAGGGGCAGGCACAAAACAGCCTCAGTTTTCCATTCTCCAGGGAGATGAACAGGTCAACATGGGGAGTGCCCCACTGGGAGAACAAGTAATTGACTACCTCCTGGTGAAAAGACCACTCATAAAACACCTCGCCCATTCAACTGAGGGCGTTGGCCAACTAAATCGATGCACCAGCCACATGGATTTCCAGAAGGTCGGCGTCCAGATGACATATAAGGTACCAGGTGTGGAGAGCTTCCTGACACAACTGGAGGGAAGGTGTCCCACCCAGATTACTGAGGCAGTACATGGTTGTTGTGTTGTCCTTCTGGACCTGCATGATCTGACCCCACACAACTGGAGTGAGATGCACTGCACAGAGCTCCAGCAGGTTAATATGACATCAGGACTCTTTGGGAATCGAGAGCCTGTGGACCCTCAGGCGAGCTCCCCATCCCTTCAGAGACATGTTGGTCATGACAGTGTCCGTTGGCTCTAGGCAGACAAACAGGACTCCTTCCTGCAAATGTTCTGGGATGAGCCACTACTGGATTGCATCCCACATCAACTGCGTCACTGTGACTGACTGGTCGAGGTAACCAAGGCACTAAGACCACTGGTAGGCCAGCTCCCACTGCATGGGGCAGATCTGCCAGCAGGCCCACTGGCCCACAATGCTGCAGGAAGCCATGTACTCCAGCAGCTGCAGGAAGGCACAGGCAGGACACGAGTGCCCAACCTGAAATGGTCAGGCAAAGGAGGGAAGATCTACCGCCCTGTCCACTGGGAGATGGGCTTTGGCCCAAAGGGAGTCGAGCTCTGCCATGATGAAGTGGATCACCTGTGAGGGGTGGAGTTCCGACTTGGCTGGGTTGACAAGAAGGTCCAAGGCTGAGCAAGTCTGGAGGGCCAGATCCCTGGACCGCTCCACTTTCTCCTGGGATGAACCAGCGATCAACCAGTCATCCAGGTAAGGGCACACCTGGACTCCCTGGTGCCGCAGGAATGCTGCCACCACAGCTATACACTTAAAGACCCTGGGTGCAGAGGAGAGGCCAAGTGGCATGGCATGGAACTCGTACAGCACCCCTTCTGAACGGAATCGAAGGAACCACCGGTGGGATGGATGGATCAGGATGTGGAAGAAGGCCTCCTGGAGGTCCAGAGTGCAGAACCATATGTCCTGCTCTAGGGATGGTATTTGGTTCAGAGTGACCATCCAGAACTTGCGCTTCCTCAAGTACTGGTTGAGACAGTGAAGATCCAGTATGGGGTACCAACCCCCTGTCTGTTTTGGAACCAAGACATATCTGGAGACAAACCCTGAACCTGCCGTGGAGTCTGGGCCACGGGCCACAGTGCCTTTCTGAAGGAGCTGGACAATGTCCTCCCAAAGGGCGGACAACATGTCCAAGTACACTATGTCTTCCTATGGGGCATGAGCTCAGTAGGGCAGGGTAGCCTCTAAGTCTAGAGGCAGACTGCGACCCACCATTTCGCACACCCATTTGTCTGACATGACGATGGACCAGGCATGCATGAAATGGCAGAGCAGACCACCCATGGGAGTAAAAGACTGGCACAGGATGGGCAGGAGAGCAACACCCCTGACTCATCAATGGGTAGGCTTGGTGGTGGCTCCAGTTCTGGCTGCGAGTGAGCCTTGGCTCCCTGGCCTCTGGACGTCTTGGAACCAGAGGCAGCCAGCTTAGATCTGGGCCGACCAGGCCTTGGACTGTGGTGGTCTGGATGGGGGCACTGGATAGGGTGGAAACTGAAGTGCTTTTTCCTTTGCTTCTGGCCCTTGGGGTCCTTCGGCGAGGATGTAACGGAGTCCAGGGTGGCACTGGACTTCTCAATGCGGGTGAAGTGGCCATCCATGCCTGGACCAAACAGGTCAGTACCCAAGAAGGGGACGTCCGCCAGCTTGTGTTGGGTATCCGCTGCAAAGGTCAAGATCCTTAACCATGCCCAGCACTGCATGGTGACCACAGACCTGGTGCAGGAGTTGCCGATGTCAAAGGTCATATGCAATTATTGCCTGGCCACTGAACACCCCTAGTCCTGGACCATCTTAACTGCCAGCTGGAATTCTGCAAGAAGGTGGGGATAACCTGTTCCAAAGCTCCCATTAGCGCATGGTAGAATTTGGCCATCATGACGGCAGAAATGGCCTGCCGAAGGCCCAGGAACGAAGTCGCGTATACCATCTTTGCCGCATAGTCGGGTTTCTTAGCCTCCTTGTGGGGGGTACTTGTCCACATCCTTGACATCGCCTGTATGCTGGATCACAAAATCAGCTAAAACACCTTTGACCAAAGGATGACTGGTGAACACAGGTAGAGACCCAGTAGGGACCACATACTTGCAGATCATACGGGCCAACAAAGATGGACAAGAGGCTGGACACTACCACAGCTCAAGGGCGGAACCAAGAATGGCTTCCACCATAGATAAGGCAACCCTGTGGAGTAATCCCTGACCAACATCTCGGTCAGGGATACTTGGCCCACTTCTGGACCAGCGCCCAAGGGGTCCCCACCAACTCTGAGATCAAAGGGAGTAGAGCCCCAAAGAAGACCGGTCCACGCTCCATAGTAAGCTCCTCTGAGGACTCCCGGTCAAGGGCCAGAGTCTGAAGGGAGTGCATGGAAGAGTCCTCTGAGTCCAAGGACTCCTCAAACACCGCCCTTGCCCCAGGCTCCCCATGAACAACCCACAGCTCATCCGAGTGGGTAATCTTCACAGAGAGCCTGATAAGGAGTCCGGAAGCAGGGCAAGCAGCCTTGGACAGGGCCCCATGCAAAGGCTGCAGAGGCAGGGTTTCCACCCAAATGGGTGGTGAAGCTGGCACCAGCTCAACCAGGTGAACCATGCAGGCCACAGCAAGGGTGACCAGGAGAGCACCGGGGGCTGCGGTGGAGCTCAGCCATGGTTGAGGATCCATTGTTGCCAAATGAGCTCCTCATAACAGCGCTGCAATTTATGGCAGATCCTGTCCTCATCTGAGGATAAGGAAGAAGAGGAGCACCAATAGCGCTTCTTGGCAGATGGTCGAATGCGGTAATCCTGAGAGTCCCAGGATCTCAACCAAGAACCTGATCAGGGCTATGACCAGGGCCATGACCGATGATGGACAAGTCGTCAGGGAGGAGACACAGGGGAAGGCTCCATGTATCAAGGGACCCCCGGGGGTAGACAGCCGAATCAGCAGGCTCATCTGGCCCCTCTTGTGAGAGGGCTGTAAAGACCGGAGTCATGTGAGTCATCCCCACCATCCTCTGATAACAGGTCGACTGGGTCGACAAAAATCTTGACAGGCTGGTCGGCCCACATCTCAACTGGCAGGCCTGACGGGGATATCAAGGGGCCAGTAGCCTGGACCACAGAAGCATCAGTCAAAGCCGACAGCTTGACAGCTGTTGAGCCAGATGCAGAACCATGGGAATGGGACAAGCGAGCCTAATCCCACAACCAATGACTAGACCTCTTGGACCTGGAAGCCGGCGAAGACTTACACCCCTGCAATGGGTCATCCCCAAGGGTAGGAAGGGACTGACACAAGTCCTGAAAAGGTCCAGTGAACGAAGCGCTCAAGCCCACCAGGGGTAAAGTGGAGGCCACAACTGTGCCTGCTGCAGCCTGGGCCTCAGCTTCTTCAAAGGTGGCAAGATGTGTCACTGACCCCGCCGCTGCAGAGACCGCCTTACGGGCATCTTTGGACTGAACGGGAGGGTCCTGTTCATCCGGACGGCCTAGAAGAAGGTGGGGATAGCAGTCTTCCAATGTGGAGGGCTGAAGAGACCAGCATAGGCCAGAGCCTGCGGACCGTGCTGGGCCCCCAAGGTAACACATGCACAAGGTGTGAGGATTGGTGCGCAACATCTTCTGGGAACAAGTGGTGCACCACTTAAAGCCCGGATCCGTTATGTGGTTGTCATGCTCCACTGAGGGAAGGAAAAAAGTTTTAATTCGATTTTTGCAAACAGTCTATGCCAAAGGCTCAAAGACATACATTTGGGCCTACACCTCATGCAGGAGCTGTGAAGGAGAAGGCCCACTGCTTCCAGCAGAAAGGAAGATCTGATGTCACGGGCGGTGCAGAGGAGGATAACACCCGGCTAGGCAGGAGGAGCTTAGCTTGAAGACCTTCTGGTGAGATTTAAAGGGGAAGGAAGTACTGCCAGAACTGTGGCTAGTGCACCATATCCATGTCCCTAGAAATAAATATACTGTATACTGAAGATGGAACACTTGCAGTTGGGCAGCTATTTGGAGTCTCTGATAAAACTCTGATGTGCTTGCAAAACTTATTTCCCATACAACAGAGACTAACAAGCTTCATTCTTCTCCAAACCTAAAGAGGCTTTTAACTTTTAGTTTATGCCTTCTTTTTTCAGGCTGGACCTCTTTCTACCTCCTCACCCTCCCCCCACCCTGTCACTCGTCATCTCTGGGACTTATTCAGTTTCTAGTCACCCATGTGGCTTACCCCACCCCATCCCCAAGGTGAGACTCTTTCATTGAAGCTGACTGGCTAAACCCCTCATTTTTTCTTAAACAGGCAGTTTACTGTCTAGAATTAACAAAACTTTCAGAAGTAGTCAGCTATCACTTTTATCTGAAGCAGTTTTTTTTCTTTTCTGTTTAGCTGATTAGAAGAATTTCTCCCTGACAATAGTAGGTGTGATATGTGGAACAGCATTCTACCTGGAGCCTGACATAGTCAGCTGCATTCCTTCCTACACTTCATCAGCACTGGGACCTCACTGACCGTGGCATCAGAAGTACCCAAGAGAAGATTATCTCATGTTGCTAGATTGCTAACTTGTGACACATGTAATAAAGAGTGACATCTGTGACAGGACTGAATAAGGCCCCATCCCATTTGTTACACAGAAAGAGTTAAATGCAAGGATCTGTTCTATCCTCTCCTTTTCTGTCTCGTCTGTCTGGCTGCACAACCAAATGTTCTTGTGAGACCTAGTAACTGATTACTCTGATGATCTCGCGATTCTCAGCCTCGCACCATCTCTCTGCCTTCACTTGATGTTTCCGTCTTTTCTTCCCCCTTACATATCTGCAGTTATAAAATATATGTGACTCTTTATGTGAAACTGGGATCCCTTGGTTTGAAAATGTATATAGTTACATTGTTGAAATGACTGCAAAAAGCTATTTGGAATTTAGGAGGTTAACCTGAGATGCAGTTTGAGCTCCTCTCGTGCTTGTTTGCAAACTCTTTTGCAGAGCTATCAACAGGAGGCCAGCTTGGGTCACTGTTTTATTTGCAAGCCTGTTCTGCAAAGAAACTAACAAGAATTCTGATACATTTTGTAAGAAACAGAATGTCTCTTTAACAAGCTCAGGATGGAAAAGTTAATTGTTAAGCAAAGACTTGTTATGACAAGCATTTGCCAATGCCGAATGTTTGCTTGCTGATATTGGCATTGGTACTGTAGGAGTTAGAGAGAAGCATAATAGGAATGGCAGTGAAGTATTGAACTAACGCCAGTCCCCACCCTGCAAAGACTGACAGGCATTGGGGCATGCCTTTGGTCTTCAGCCATAACGCTCAAGCCATTCCACCTCACCCCACCCTGCAGACACTGACAGGTGTCACAGTATGCCTTGGGGTCTTTGGCCCTTACGCTTACCCCATTCCATAAGGAAATAAGCTAAGATGGGTGCAGTATAGGAGAATGGGGTGAATGTTAGGGCCAAAGAACCCAAGGCACACCTCGATGCCTGTCAGTGGCAGAAGGGTGGGGGTGGAATGGCGTGAGCATTATGGCTGACGACCCCAGCCACCCCCCCAAATGCCTATCAGTCTATACAGGGTGGGGCGTTATGGTTGGAAACCCTAATGCCCCTGACGTTTGTTAGTATTTTTGCTCCAAATTTTCAACATGGGCTTTTTGGGATCCCACCTCATGAACAGTGGCAGTATAATTTAGTTACTCGATCCCAAAAGGTGATTTTGCACAGCAAGTGTGCCATTTAGCGCCACAGGTGCAAAAACACATTTCGGGCAGGATGTGAAAATGACAGCAATACTGTTCATAAGGGGCTTGAAGAAATGGCAATGCTGAAAATCTGGAGGCGAAAATCTGACAAAGTGGCAAAGTGGCAGTTCTGAGAGTGTATTGCGAAACTGGCAACACACACTTATGTCGCAGTCATTTTTTGGAATGTTTTCATCAAATTTTCAGCATGGCCTTTTTGGGACCTCCCCTCATGAACAGTGACATTGGGATTTCGTTAATCTGTCCTGAAAGTTGATTTCGCACAGTGACTGCACCATTCTGCACCACAGGTGGAAAAACACATTTTGGGAAGGATACAAAAAATGACAGCTGTACTGTTCATAAGGGGGTGTGAAAAAATGGCAATGTTGGAAATCTGGAGTGAAAATATTAAAAATTAATGAACTTACAGACGTGTGCACAAACTGTGCAACGCACGCTCGAAACGCAATCATTTTTGGGAGTTTTTTCACCAAGCTTGCAGCATGGGCTTTCTGGGATCCCACCTCATGAACAGTGGCACTGTCGTTCTGTTAATCAGTCTCGAAAGGCGATTCCACTCAGCAACCGCAAAATCACTTTTCGGGACCGAGAAACGAAATGACAGTGCCATCGTTCATGAGGTGGGGTCCCAAGAACCCCATGTTGAAAATTTGGGACCAAAACACCCAAAAATGGCTGAGATGTCAACCTAAGTTGAAACCCCCCCATTGATTGCCATTACAGGGCTTACCGTGATTTTCTTCAGTTTGCGGTCAGCTTTTGAAGAGTGCAGGCGTGTTCCCGGTCCACAGAAGATAGCAGTGCCAGACCTGTGGAGGTGAGTATAGGTGGGGAAGGTGGTGTGTAGAGGGATGGGGAGAGGCAGTGAGGATGATGAGGGACTGTTTCCTTTTTTTAGGTTTAAAAAAAAGAAGACCTTGGGGGACAGTTTTCTTTTTTACAGGTGAAATAGTATGAAAAATAAATTTCGGCACACTGGGGTGGGCTCCCAGTATGCCAGAGTGGGGGGGCAATGCCAACTCAGGGATTGGGCAACCCGAGCTCAGCTGAAAAAAGGGGGCATGGGTGCATCCGACAACAGGAGTGGGCATCCCGGTGTCGGAAAACATAAGGAATTACTTTGGCACACTGGGGTGGGCTCCAAGTGACCCACAATAGTGGGATGGGGTAGCATGCCAACACGGAGATTGAGCACCCCGCTGTCAGCAAAAGATATGTTCGGGCTTGGGGGAAGAGGCATGCCAACACGGGGATTGGGCACCCTGTTGTCCGCAAAAGATATGTTCAGGCTTGGGGGAGGGGCATGCCAACATGGGGAATGGGCACCCCGTTGTCGGCAAAAGATATTTTCACAGAGAAAGGCACAATGAGCAATCGAGTTGCTCAGATTTCTTTCAAGTCCAGTGCTCGCTCTGAAACTGCTGTCATTGGCAGCTTCCCTGTTGACTGGTGGCTGAGGGATGCGCCCATTAAAGCATCTCCTGCATTGGCCACAACACTGCCACGCCTCTGCAATACTCTACTAACCTCAATATGTTTCTTGTGCACTGCACGCGTAAGCAAACATGAAAAGAGCAGCAATCTTTGCAGGGGAGAGACCAAAACTTGGAATTAGAGATGCCCTCAGGTGAAGGACTTTGTTTTCTCTGTTTGTACTGCCTTTGTAAACAGTTACACTGAAGAATTTTTATTTTACTGTTATTGATAATAATAAAATGCTACTTGCGAATTTTACCACTGCTCCAGGTCTTCCTATGCATCCTGACCTATACCTCGACAACAACGTCACATGCTGATGGTGTAGTGGGAGAATTAAATGTAGATATGTCTGCTTCCAGGTAAAGCCCTATTTTTCCCATCACAACCAGTATTATTATGTAAAAAACCATCTAATGTCCACGTAGAAAAACTCTTAATAAAAATAAGGGACTACTTTTAAAAATGACTAACATCTTCTGCCTGTTTTTCAGCACTACTAGCCCTTTAAGCCAGCAACTGAAGACTGGCATGGCAGACGATGGTGCAGGGCCAATAAGGGGACGCACATCATCCTGCCATAGCCATGGTTCCATTTTCCATGCATTTCTCCCTTGCTCCGTGGACAGCAGCACACTTATGTCTGCAAGGGGACAGTGGTGCACACAATGGCACTCTGACCTTGAACCCAGGCAATGTCCACCCTCCCACTCTACCTCTGCTGCACTTCCATCTGCGGTCACCAGGGTGGCAGTACTGCAGCAGTGGCTCTGACCCTCCTTCCCTGCAGTAAAGCTTCCACTGGGATGGCTCAATCCTCCTTCCTCAACAGTCCTCCAAAGACCTGGGCTTATTCCTGAACCCGGGCTGCTAGCATCACAAGCGGTACCTCCATCACTGCACCAACAGGCCAGTTTAAAGAGGCTTTTTTATCCACACAGAAATGTATTTACATTCATTATTAGTTTGCCCAGTCATTCATGATAACGCTTCTCTGTAGACAGGATATCCCAGTGTTTTAACATAGAAGCTTTAATATCCTGACTGTGGAGACCATACACTGAGACAAAAACACAGGAAACATTGCTGTTTTGTCTTTGCCTTTGTTTTAATAAGGTTTCAATATCTGTTTGTTTAACCTTCTGATACGGTTCTGGCAGCCAAGATGAGGAGTGCCTGCTCTGTTCATAGTATCGGCCTGCCTAGTATTTTCTGTTTCTGTCAAATGCTTCATAATCAAAAGAGCTGGCTACTACTTTACAGCCTCTTGTGAAGGAAGCGAGATGAAACTAGCCAGTCCTTAAGAATGTACAGTATTTTGTTCAGTAGCAGGGTTTTTCTATCCTCTATTTATATTTCTCCAGTGACCATTTAGCCCCCTGGCCTTGTCCAGCAACTTAGTAACCTGACACCAATTATCTCCACTAGCGGACCTCATGGTTAACAGCCCCCCCCCCCGAAACCAAACCCATGGTCTGATGTTAAAAGAGTATGTGAAACAGGGCCCTACTGCCAGGTTCTCATCAAATGCTGCCAGAAGGGGTGTCCTTCCCCCTTAGTCCTGCTGTTGTAAATTTCCAGTGCATACTTTTTGCTTATCCTTTCACTCTCCCACCACCTCAGACACCGTGCACAGAGCAAACCTTTTGAGGAACCATGCACCCCAGTCTGCCACAGAAGTCACTGGTGTGAATGAGCACTGTGCCACCCTTCCCGGGCTGTGACATGCTTCCACCAGCTACGCTTCCCCAACCCTGGCTGCCCAAGCTGTGGCCACGCAGGTCCACTCCCAAACCCGAGTTGCCTGTTTGCTAGTGTAACATGCCAGGATTGGGCCCTTAGGTGGCCCCATGTTCAGTAGATCTAGTATATAATGTTATCTCTGGTTCTTATGATTATTTCATTTTGATACTTGGATTGAGAAATAGAATGGGTGTTTGGCAGCATGTGGCATGAATGTTAATATTACTCCTGCAATCAGTTAGTTAAGTAGCTCCCAAAATCTGCTAAGTTTTCTTTCATGCCTGCCAAAACCATAATAATATCCTGAATGTACCAACCCAAATCCTAATATCCTGACTTACTAGGTTATTTTGCACTCATTTTTCTGTCAAGTAACACCAATACCCTTCCAATCTGCAGTACAAGTGTTGCATCAGTAAGTCAGAACAGTGGTTAAACACCACCTCATAGACAAACCCTACTGATCAAGATCCACTGCTGAGGACACTCATCTAGCTGCCCTAAAGAGAGGTCATTCCACATATGGACCCATGTCATGATACAAAAATCTGTTCAGAGAGCAGCTATACTGCATCCTGGGCTGCAAAAATAATTTAAAAAGCTTATGACAAAGGACTGAGGGGTCCTATAAAAAGAAAGGCAGATGCAAAACAGAATTTTTTTTTTGGGGGGGGGGGGGATTGCTATGTAGCCCACCCACCACCGGTCAGGAAATAAAGTCTCTACTGGAGCATTCCAGCCAAGGATAAGGGCCTTAAATAGCACTAAAAACATCAACGTTTTTAATTTAAAAAAAACTAATCACATGTGAGCACAAAATACACACACTGTGGTGAGGACATTCTTATTTCCATAGTACATGTATTTTTTATTCCCACTAGGGGCCCAAAACAAAGCTAGAGGCTCCTTGGCTCCTTTTCTTTTCTCCTCTCCGGGTCCCTCTTGTCCTTGGACCCATCACTGCCTGCCACCCCCATGCCCAGGCTCCCCTCCATGGGCGGGCTGGCCCAGTGGACAGCAGCGCTGTCCGTCATGCTGGGGGCTTTTAGACTGCTTTGCTCCCCAGGGTAGGGACGTACGACATCCAGCATCTGCCCCCTCAAATTATAACGGTGCTGGTCGTGGCGGTACTCCCAGCCTCCGCCAGGGGTCCATACGGTGCCAGACACCCCCCAGAGAAGGATAGCAGTCTCTAGGACGCCAATCCTTTCTCCCCCAGCTAGCCCTCCAACTCCCAGGTCCGTTCTCAAACCGGGTTATCGGCGTTGCAGGGAAATCTAACACGCTGCACCGGCTCCTTCTAATAATCATCTAAATTCTCACATAGAACACAGGACTTCCCTGTTCCCAAAGATGTCATGAAATAGGGCAGAACTAGCATCCCTGCCTCCATTTTACAGCTCTTAGAGTGTGTGGGGGGGGGGTACATTTTTTCAAACAAAATTGTAAGGTTTTAGTACTCAGGCCCCATACTCAGTCACAATTCTCAGGCACTTCTGCTGGAGACAGCCGAGTCATCAGCCAACTACCTGGGTTGTATATCCTCCAGCTCCGCCCCATGACATCAGATCTTTTGCAAGCTGGAAGCAGGGATTTGGGTGCCACTTGCCATGGGAGGTCGTGTGGATTTTGTGGATGTGAACTGTTTACCACCAGTAAAACTATGGTTACAAGTGAGTAGAAAACAGTTACGTGCTTACCATAACAGTAGCTCTTCAACAGATTCTCTAATCAGGCCACATCTATGGAACTAATAGCTGCCAGGCACTAGGATGTCGTGGAAACACTTGCAAGCAGTCAGCCAGGGGATGCCCACGATGACATCAGACATTGGTTCATACATAAATGTGGGCAGCACCTCCTCTCCTTGGTTCCTCACTGAAGATCATACTCGGAGAACCTCTCTGTAGGGAACCAGGAGAGAACACAGCACTCTGCGAACCAGGTGAGGCAGAGGGCTGCAAGGAGAACAGAATGGAGATAGGAGCAGCAAAACCTAGAGTTACTGGCTCATAAGGGGGAAGGAGGGTAGGACGGCATGGCCTGATAAAAGAGATTCTCTCAAAGAGCTACTGTTACAGTACGTACGTAACTGTTCTATCTTTGAGGATATCTCTTTCATCAGACCACACCTATGAAATGAGTACCAAGCAGTACTGGCAGGGAACAATCCGGGTGGCTGGATCCTACAGGCTTAAGAAAGGAGGCCTTGTAGTAAAGCTAGGTCAAAGCCAGCCCATCTATGAGAGAGAGTGTCCAGACTGTAGTGTTTAGTGAAGGTGTGGACAGTACTCCAGGGAGCAGCTGCACAGGTGTCTGCAACAGAGTAATCTTTAAAACAAGCAACAGAGGTTACTATGCCTCTTGTGGAATGACCACAAACCACCCCAGGAAGTTCCTTACCAGACTTCCTGGAACAAAATGCAATACACCTGGCTAGCCATTTGGACAAGCAGTTTGGAAACTGGGGTGTCCTCTTTCCCAGGGTGAACGAAACAAAAAAGCTGTGAGGACTTTCTGTAGTCTTTTGTACAGTGTAGATAGTACCTGAGTATTCTGTGTACGTCTAGAGTATGGAGGAGCAATGCTTCCCTTGGATTGGCATGCTCAGGATAATGAACAGTGGATGGTCTGATTTAAAGTAAACTCAGACACCACCTTTGGCAGAAACTTAGGATTAGTATGCAAAGACACCCTTTGTGGAGAATCCAGTAAGAAGACTTACACTTTAGAGCCTGTTGCTCTGAAATCCTTTGAGCACAAGTGACTGCAATTAAAAATAATACTTTCCAAGAAAGAAAGAAGTCACGAGTTACGGCTGGCTCAAAAGGAGCCAAAGTTAGCTTTTCCAAAATAAAATCAGGGTCCTAAGCTGGGACTGATTTCACACAGAGGACTTCAGATGTAGAATGCCTCTCAAGGACATACGGGCCAAATCCAGCTGAGCAACTGTACAACCCTCTATAAGCATACAGAAAGCTGATGCAGCAGCCAGGTGCACCATGATGGAGGAATACTACAGGCCTGAATCCAATATGGATAGCAGGTACTCTCGAACCTAATTAACTGAACAGATGAATGGATCCAGGTGGTGAAAAGTGGCCCATAAAGTTCCTGTGACAACAGACCCTTGCACAGGGGGAGAGGCACTGGAGGTTCCACCACTAGCTGTTGCACTAAGGGGGAACCAGATCTGTAGAGGCCTTAGGGGAGCAATGAGTATCAGAGTTGCCCCATCCATCTGGAGCTTGAGTAGCACTCTATGAATTAGAGGGAAGGCATACAAGAACCTCCCTTTCCAAGACAGGGACAGCACATCTCGCCAGAAAACTCCAGGCCCTGGAGCGAGCAGAAAAACGGTAGCTTTATGCTGTGTGGTGACGCAAAAAGGTCCAACTCTGGATGATCCCATCTTTCAAATAGGTCATCAACCACTGAGGTCAGCAGTTCCCACTCGTGCATCCTGGACTGTGACCTGATGATTCTGCCTTGGGCACCTGGAACATGTACTGCTGATAGTTCTAGATCATGTTCTAGAGCCCGATACCAAACCCTCACTGCTTCCCTGCAAAGTGGATAGGAATGAGTCCCCCTCTTGTTTGCTGATGTAGTGCATCACACTTATATTGTCCATCTGTATTAGCAGACAACCTGGGGACAAGTGGTTCTGGAAGGCCTGGAGTCCATGCAGAACAGCTTGCATTTCTAGAACATTTATGTGCAAGGTGCTCACCACTGGTTCCACGTGCCCTGTTGTCTGATGGGGGCCTAAGTGCGTTCCCCAGCCCATCCCTCATGCATCTGTGGTGAGGATCTGTAGAGCGGAGGGGATCAGGAATGGAACCCCCCTTTAACAGGTTGCTGGGTTTCATCCACCACTTGAGCACTTTGTGTACAGGGGACGTGACTAGAACCATCTGTTCTAGGCTGCCTGTCAGCTGATCCCAATGGACAAATAGGCTCCATAGGTGAATCCGCATGTGCAGTCTGGCCAGTGGTACTGTGACAATGGCTGCTGCCATGAGTCCCAGCAGACGTCGGAACGTCCTTGCTGAGACATAATGGCTGCCATGCACTGCTTGTGCTTAGGTAATCAGGTGGTTGGCCCTGTCCAGAGGCAGAAAACCTGAGCCCTGGACTGTATCCAAGACTACTCCTATGCACTGCAGTCGCTGGCAGGGTGTCTACACTGATTCTGGTTATGTTGTCAGTCACTCCCAGAGCAATGAACAGCTGTCTGAGCTGTTCCCTGGAGTGGGTTTTCAACAGCCAATCATCCAAGTAAGGGAAAACATAGAGGCCTTCCCTGAGAATGGCTGCTGCCACTACTGCCAAGTATTTGGTAAAGACCCGTGGTGCAAAAGATACGCCAAAGGGCAACCCTCTGAATTGGTAATATTCTCCTGGAAACAGAAACCTAAAGTATTTTCTGCGAGGCTTCTGGATTTTGATATGGAAGTATGCATCCTTCACACTGAGGGGACATATCCATTCCCCTGCTTGCCAGCAGTGGCAGAAGGCCTTGCAAGGTGGCCATTCTGAAGTTCTTGTACTCTATGAAGAAGTTTGGTTTCCAGAAATCCAGAATAGGCCTTAGGTCTCTTGTTCACTTTGGTACAAGGAAGTACTTGGAGTAAAAAACCTGTGTTTCTCTTGTTCCAAGGGTACAGTTTCCATGGCGCACTTTTGAAGTAAAGTCTGCACTTCCTCCAGGAGCAGAGGTAGGTATTCTGGAGGATAGGCAGTCACAAGTGGGGATGATCTGGAGGTGTGTCCGGAAGTTCCAGAGCATGACCAGGTCCTATGATCTCCAGAACCCATGCATCTGTAGTCACCTCCTTCCACTGGTTTCGGTGGAGAGAGAGGCGACCAGTTAAAACCACCACTGGAGGTAAAGGTGGTTGAGGGAGTGTATAAGGAGTCAGGCAGAGCCAGTTTGGGGAGGCTCCCCCTGCGCCACCACCTCTAGAGGCCTTTGAATGGGCACCTGGGGTGGTACTGAGGACTGGCAAGGCTCCTGCTCCCTTGCCCCTGCCCTGCTGTTTGGTGGCTTGGCACGGTCTGATACCAGCCAGATGAAAGGGGACCCCTAGGCTGGGTATGATAAAGGGAATGCACAGACTTCAGAGTCCTGCCTGAAGCTTGAAGAGTTGGTAGGATATCTTGGACCTCAGGACCAAACAACTTGTTCTCTTGAAATGAGGCACTGAAAATGGACTGTCGCACATCATTCGCAAAACCTGCCACTCTAAGTCAAGAATATCTCCTGAGACAGATGCCAGAGGCTGCAGCCCTGTCAGATGCATCTGAGACATCATAGGCTATGGGGAGCAAATGCTTGCCTACATCAGCCCCAACAGTAAGAGATTTTAGGAGCTCCTGTTTTGGGGTACCCTCAGGTAAGGCTTGTGCAGCTGCTTTGACCCTCCTCCAGATGGTGTTTTGGTACTTCATCATATGGGCCAGGTACCTGGCAATACAAACGTTCAATGATGCTGAGGCAAATGTCCTTTTGCCTAAGACATCCAACCTCCTAGATTCTTTATCAAGAGGAAGGGAACTAAGGTGCTTAGGTGCCCTAGACCTATCACAGGCAGCGTAAATCACCACTCAGTCTGTCTTGGGTTGTGTGGCGTAGAATGGCTTCCTAGAAGGAGCCATGTACATTCTGTCTGCCTTCTGGATACAGCTGGAATATTGTGTGGCTTGTACCAGGCAGTAAAGGTGGTATCCTCTAAAGCATAAAGCAGAGGTGGCACCACATTTGCAGGAGATTCTAGCAGTTTCAGGAACTCTATTAAATTCTTTTTAGCAGTGTCGTGTTCCTTCAGATCAAAGCCCATGGTAGCTTGTAACTGCTGCAACACAATGAGGAAAGTGGGATCCTCTGGAGGGGACCATGGTGTGTTTACCACAGAGTCCTCACTGCAAGTTGAGACAGTGGAGCTGGTGCATGGTCATAGTGGCTTTAAGCATAGTCCTCGGCCTCATCCTCCTCATCCTGCATTATTAAATCAGGATTGTATTCTTACTTATCATCAACAGGGAAAGGGGAGCATGCCGGCGACGCCATCGGCACCCAAGGAAATGACTGTGTCAATGGTGTACCTTGCTGGGTCGATTGAGGGGTGGTTAGTGATAGTCCCATCAATGTACCCCCTGCAACCAGAAGACCAGGTGGTAATCATCTAATCATGTCTGAAAAGGATGATAGAATCACCTGAGCGTTGGTGCCCTTATAGTCGACGAGTGCGACTGGGGGAGTCGACAGGGGAGACCAAGTCCTTGATGTCGACAGCAACATACCAACCATATTAGGCCTGGTGCAGCTGGCCAAGCCTAACTTTGGTCCCTTGGTGTGGTCAGCCATGGTCAGGGGATGAACGGTGTCGCTGCCGGAGTGGACGACAGCAATGAGGAGGTCATATCTGCAGAGCGAAGCAGCGACCTGGAATGCACCAGGGAGGCTCTTGCCTTGTCCTTATACCAGTGCTTGTGTTTGTGACTCCCTGACACCTTGTGGGATTTGGATGAGCTCAATTTGGTCGACTGGGCTGGTGACACTGCACTCTTCTGCTGGATTTCCTTCTCCATTCTATTTTTTGCTCAAAGAGATGCTTCTTGAGAGCTCCTTTACGGCATCGCCTGGTTGCAGAATTGAAATCCCGGTGGAGTTCACAGGCTTTCACGTTGTGGTTCAGGACTAGGCAGCAGACACAGATGTCATGGAAGTCATTGGTGCAGATCTTGTCATCACACTCGCAACATCGAAATAGTTTACAGTTCCTTCGACAACATACAGGTGGTCATCACTGTAAAATGATCAATTTTTACAAAAGAAAATAAAAAGAACAGCAGCTATTTCAGTGGTGTATCCTTCAGTGGTCTGACGAGTCTGATCGATGGCAAGAAAAGAACTGAGGAGGGGCCGACCACGTTTATGTATGAGCCAACAACTGCTGTTGTCGAAGTGGCCCATGGCTGACTGTTTGCAAAAGTTTTCATGTGGTCCTAGCAACTGGCAGCTATTAGTTCAATAGGTGTGGCCTGATGAAAGGCATATCCTCGAAGAAAATTATTAAGTTACATTCCTGTAAAGCACTGTTACATAAGAACTTACCATAAAAGTGGATCTTCGAGAGAATCTCTTGCAGCAAGCCACACCTATGGAACTACTGCCATCAGGCACTAGGACCACACATAAACTTCTTAGCTAGCTGTCTACTAGGGCCGCCCATGACAACAACATCAGATAATGCTGCTCCTTTCATATAGATGTGGGTGGCCCCTCCTCAGTTCCCCTGCCGGAGACCATATACAGAGGACCTCCTCCTGGTGAACAGATGGAGGGCCAGAGGTTCCCGCCATCCACTGTGAAATGTGAAAGAGAAGGTATACCATCCTGGAGAGGGAGGGAGAGAGAGAAGCAAAGAGGGTGGGGGGTGGGACAGAATGGCTTGCTGCAAGGCGTTCTCTCGAAGATCTACTGTTACGGTAAAAGTTCTTATGTAACTGTACTATCTTCTTCGAATGACACCTCTTGCAACAAGCCACATCTATGGAATGAATCCCATGCAGTTCTGACATTGAGACAGTCTGGGTGGCTGGGGCAACAGGCCTAGGAAAGAAGGCCTTGAACACAACTAGGCTCCTCCTTTCAAATAGATGTGGGTGGCCTCGTGCCCTCCTCTTTAACATTTCACAGTGGATGGCGGGAACCTCTGGCCCTCCATCTGATCACCAGGAGGATGTCCTCTGTATATGGTCTCCGGCAGAGGAACTGAGGAGGGCACGAGGCCACCCACATCTATATGAAAGGAGCAGCATTGTCTGATGTTGTGGAGAATTGTCTGCTGATGTTGTGGAGTCAAAAACAGTGGTGGAATTCAAGCATGCATGGGACAGTCATAAGGCAATTCTAGGAGGTGGGGGTAGGAAGAAGTGGGCTGCTGGTTAACTAGGATCTGCGGCTTATCCATTAGGTAGGGAAACAGGCAGACTGGGTGGGCCAAGCGGTCCTTATCTGCCGTCAAATTCTATGTTTCTATGTCTCAATGTCCAGAATGTAGTGCTAAATGAAAGTATGGACAGTACTTCAGGTAGCAGCAATGCAAATATCAGCAGCTGACACATTCCTGAAGCAGGCAACAGAAGTGGCTATGCCTCAATCTGAATGGCCATGCGTAACACCAGAAAGTTCCTTACCACACTCCCTGAAACAGAAAGTAATGCAGTTGGTCAATCATTTGGACAAATGCTGCTTTAAAAATGGAACACCCTCTTCCCCAGGGGTGAAAGAAACAAACAGCTGTGAGGACTTCCTATAGTCCTTCATACAGTGAACATAATACTGGAGTATTCTATGTACATCTAGAGTGTGCAGCAATGCTTCCCCTAGATTGGCATGCTCTGGAAGATAATCTGGCAGGTGGATGGATTGATTTAAAGTAATCTCATACACCATCTCAGGAAGAAAGAAAAAATTACCTTAGTAATCTTGTTTCTTCCAATGTATTCTTCCATATTTTTAACTCTCTGCAGTTAGTCTGCCCAGTAGAACTGCCCAGAGAATGGAACTATATGCTAATGATGGAATCATTGGCACGTGACAATATTCAAACTGCTACCCTCATCTGCTGCACATTCTGTCAACGTCTTAGATTTCTAGGAAGCCCACGAGGCAACCTAACTAAAGTGATTCAAGCTAAACAAGCATTTGTCAATGCCGAATGTTTGCTTGCTGGCACTGGCATTGGTAGTGTAAAAGTTACAGAGCTGCATAATAGGAATGGCAGCGAAGTATTGAACTGAAGCCAATCCCACCACCACCCTGCAGAGAGTGACAGGCATTGGGGTGTGCCTTTGGGTCGTCAGGCATAACGACCACGCCATTTCACCACACCCTACCCTGCAGACACTGACAAGTGTCACAGTGTGCTTAGGGTCTTTGGCCCTTATCGCACCCATTCCATCAGGAAATCACGGTGAGATGGGTGTGGTATTGGAGAATGGGAGTAGCGTTTGGGCCGAGGAGTCCGAGCACACCTTGATGCCTCTCACTGGCTGCAGGGTGTGATGAGGTGGAATGGTATGAGCATTACATGCAAGAATCCCAAGTCACACCCCTGATGCCTGTCATTCTCTCAGGGTGAGGCGTCGGTCGAAACCCTAACACCTTAGGTATTTTTTGGTAGTTTCACTCACAATTTCAACATGTTTTTGTGACCCCACCACATGAACAGTGGCAATATCAGTTTGTTAGCCGAAAACTGCTTTTGCACAGTGACTACGGCATTTGGCACCACAGGTGCAAAAACACATTCCGAACAGGATATGAAAAATGACAGCGGTACTGTTCATGGAGAGGTGTAAAAAATGGCAATGTTGAAAATCTGGTGTGAAAATCTTAAAAAAACTGGTGAAGTCACGAGCGTGCATAGAAACTGTGCAACGCACACCCGTAATGTAACTAGTTTGGGATTTTTTTTACAGCAGATTGTTAACACAGGCATTTTGGGACCTCCGATCATGAACAGTGTCAGTGTGATTTTCTTTATCTGTCCCAAACAATGATTTCCCACAGCAACCACGCATTTCTGCGCTGAAAGTGTGAAAACACATTTTGGACATGTTGTGGAAAATGACAGTCGTACTGTTCATAAGGAGGTGTGGAAAAATGCCACTGGTGAAAATCTGGACTGAAAATATTACAAATTCATGAACTTACAAGGGTGCGTGCAAACTGCGTAATACTCACTCGTAACACAGTCATTTTATGGAGTTTTGTCACCAAATTTTCAACATAGCCATTTTAAGACCTCTGCTCATGACCAGTGTCACTGTGATTTTCTTAATCTGTCCCAAACATTGTTTTCGCATACCGACTGTACCATTGTGCGCTACATGTGCGGAAACAAATTTTGGGCGAGATGTGAAAAATGGTAGCTGTATTGCTCATAAGGAAGTGCGGTAAAATGGCACTGTTGAAAATCTGGTGTGCAAATATCACAAATTCGCAAACTTGCCAGCGTGCGTAGGAACTGCACAACGTGCGCTCCTAAAACAGTCATTTTGGGAATTTTTCACCAAATTTTCAACATAGCCATTTTAACACCTCTGCTCATGACCAGTGTCACTGTGATTTTCTTAATGTGTCCCATACATTGATTTTGCACACCGACTGCGCCATTGTGCGCTACATGGGCGGAAACACATTTTGGGTGAAATGTGAAAAATGACAGCTGTACTGCTCATAAGGAGATATGGAAAAATGCCACTGGTGAAACTCTGGAGTGAAAATACTGAAAATTCGCGAACTTACGAGCGTGTGTAGGAACTGCGCAACGCACACTCGTAAAACAGTCATTTTTAGGAATTTTTTCACCAAATTTTCAACATAGCCATTTTAAGACCTCTGCTCATGAACAGTGTCACTGTGATTTTCTTAATTTGTCCCGTACATTGATTTCGCACACCGACTGCACCATTGTGCACTACATGGGCAGAAACACGTTTTGGGTGAGATGTGAAAAATGACAGCTGTACTACTCATAAGAAGGTGTGGTAAAATGGCAATGTTGAAAATCTGGAGTGAAAATATTGAAAATTCGCGAACTTACGAGCGTGCGTAGGAACTGTGCAATGCATGCTCGTAAAACAGTAATTTTTGGAATTTTTCCACCAAATTTTTAAAATAGGCTTCTTGAGAGCCCACCTTATGAACACTGGCAGTGTCGTTTCGTTGATCGGTGCTGAAAGGTGATTTCACGCAATGACTGCAAAATCACCCTTCGGGCCCGAATAACGTCATGACAGTGACAGCATTCATGAGAAGGGGTCCCAAAAACCCCATGTTGAAAATTTGGTGCAAAACTTCCAAAAAATGCCCGAGATATGCAGCAAAGTTGGAAAAACCCGATCTATTACATTATACAGCTTACCGGCATGTCCTCAGTTCGCGGTCGGCTTTGAAGAGTGCAGACATGTTCCCGGTCCACCGAAGATCGTCGTGCCGGACTCCAGAGGTAAGTATGGGGTGAGGGGGGGTGTTGGGAGGCAGGGTGCGCAGTAGGTGGGTGCGGGTGTCGGCAGGGAGACTACGAGGGAACTTTTTTTATTTACAGTTTTTTTTTTTTTTAATTGTTAAGACGATGCGGGACGTTTGCCACGCTGGGGTGGGCTCCCAGCATGGCAGCTGGAAAGGATGTTTGGGGGGGCTGGAGCCGATGGGGGATTGGGCACCCCAGTCGGCCATACAGGCTAGTGCCACGCTGGGGTGGGCTCCCAGCATGGCAGCTGTAAGGCTGTTTTGGGGGCTGGAGCCGACGGGGCATTGGGCACCCCGTCCGCCATACCGACGTATGTCACGCTGGGGTGGGCTCCCACGTGGCAGCTGTAGCACTGTTTTAGGGGGCTGGAGCCGATGGGGATTGGGCACCCTGTCGGCTACACTGTATGTGCGTGGGGAGGCGTCAGCACGCAATATAGGCAAGGCGTGTTGAGGGGGAGCCTGCTCACTGAAGTGGAGCTCTCCCTTTCAACTGTATGCCACTGCATTTTCAGCTGTCATAGACAGCTGGAGCAGTGATTGGCGAACTGCAAACACACTGACTGAATTGGAAGAGGCTGACACACCTCTAGAAAACTCGTATGATGGCACTATGTTTCTTGCACATGCGTGCAAGCAAACATAAAAACTGCTTGATACAGACAACTCTGTTCTATAACTACCCCTACAACTGATACTAATGATTGAGGTATCAGACCTACCTGAAACACCCAGAATCTCCTGGGAAAAAGAAAGGTAAGTAAAAAAACAACCCTATAGGATTAAGGTAAGTGTGCCTGTGTTTGGGACTGCCAAGTAAGAAGACCATTCAGAGGCTCTGGTTCTGGAAGGGGAGGTAGGAAGGGAGAGTTTTGAATATGGAAGAATACATTGGAAGAAACAAGATTACTAAAGTGAGTAATTTTTTCTTCTAACCCCATGTATTCTTCTCATATTCATAACTCTCTGCAGACTTCAAAGCAGTACCTTTGAAGGTGGGCAGAGAACCTACTTAGGAAAGAGGCTCTGCAGGATTGCTGTGCCAAACCTGGCATCACTTCTGGACTGCAAGTCCAAACTATAATGTTTCATAAAGATGTGTACTGACTTCCAGGTAGCTGCTTTACAGATCTCCATGAAAGGGATATCTCTAGAAGCTGCTACAGAAGCAGCTGTACCTCTAGTAGAGTGGGCCCTGAGGCCTGCTGGGGCCCGTTTTCCAGATTTTGTGTAACAAAACTGAATGCACTGAACTATCCAGCGCGAGATTGATCTCTTGGAGGCTGGAGTGCCCCTTCCCGCATCCCCATAAATGAGAAAAAGTTGCTGTTTTTCAGTTCTGTGATCTTTGGTGTGAGTTAGATAATAACTCAATGCCCTTTTAACATCCACACTATGGAGCCTGCGCTCTCCTGAACTGGCATGTTCTGTGAAGAAGACTGGCAGTGTCATGGACTGATTCAAGTGAAAATCACAAAACCACCCTAGAAAGAAATCTTCTATTAGTACAAAGTACTACTTTATCATTAGGAAAAAATAATCCTTTTTCACACACAATACTTGCAATTCACTTATTCTTCTAGGAGAAATGATTGCTACCAAAAACACAGTTTTCCATGTGATATATTGCAAATGTGCTGATGACATTGGCTTGAATGGAGGTTTCATAAGCTGAGCAATGCAAATGTACAGATCCCATACTGGGACTGGTTCTTTAATGGGAGGATGTAAATGGGCTAACCCTTTAAATTATTTTTTGAAAATAGGGTTAGATACAAGGGAAACAGTTTTCCCTGCTGAGATAAAAGCTAAAATTGATGCCAAATGCACCTTCAGTGACGTATGTTTGAGACCTTGAGAGTGCAGTTCAGTAAGTTATTCTAACAATAGTGGAATCTCTGCCAGAGAAGGAGAAATATGTTTGGCATCACACAAAACAGAACACCTTTTCCATTTTGCACTACAGGTTTCCTTAGTAGATGGTTTTCTATATCCTTTTAGGATATCCACAACAGCTTGGGAAAGTTGCACATTTGCAAACTCTAAGTCCTCAAGAGCCAGGCCTTGAGTCTGAGAGACCTGAAGTTCGGATACAGGATCTTCCCTTGGTGGGAAGTTAATAGATTGTGCCTCCTGGGTAGGAGGACTGGTGTGGACACTGGCATTGACAGCAGAAGGGGATACCATGACTGTCTGGCCCAGTCTGGTGCTATCAGAATCATGGACGCAGGCTGTGACCTGAGTTTGAGTAACACTCTGAAGATGAGAGGGAAGGGAGGAAAAACATATAGATGCTCTCCTGACCAGTCCAAGGTGAGGGCATCCAGAGGAATTGTGCCCCTGACTGGTGGCCTTCAACAGAATAGGAGCAACATGTGATTCTCATGAGAGGCAAAGAGATATAACTCTAGAGTGCCCCATCATCTGAACACTGAGTCCAGTGCCTGTCTGTTCAAAGACCATTCATGATGTGCCTGGTTGATCCTGCTTAAAGCATCTGCCAAGGTATTGTCCTTGCCTGGTACATGAATGACTTGCAAGGAAGCTTTTAGCGAGTGAGCGAGTTCCCAGATTTTCATGGCCTCTGTGCACAGGGGATCCAACCTTATTCTCCCCCCCCCCCGCTTGTTTATGTAAAACATTGTAGTGGTGGTGTATGTTCTGACCTGCACCACCTTGCTCTATATTAACTGGGAAAACCTTTTTAGAGCCAGAAATACTGCTCTGAGCTCTAGCAGATTTATGTGGAGGAGAGACTCCACACTTGACCAAGTGCCATGGGTAGTGTGCTCTCCTATATGAGCACCCCATCCTAACAGAGAAGCATCTGTTGTAAGGATGACTGAAGGATTTTCCCCTTTGGAAGGGAACTCCTGTCCTTAGATTGTGGATATCTGTCCACCACTGCAGGGACTGGATCACTGACTTTGTTACTGGGATCAATTTTGACATATGATCTTTTCTTTGGCACCAGTGTGCCTGTAGATGAAACTGAATGTCCCTTATTCCAAGTCTTGCTCCCAAGACCACTCCTGTTGCTGCAGCCATCTGTCCCAGTATTTGCAAGCATCTTCTTGTGGGACATGGCTTTCCCAATTTGAATAAGGCAATCAGTTGCAGTATAGACCGAACTCTGTCCTCTGGAAGAAAAGCTCTTCCTTTTAAAGTATTCAGTTCTGCTCCAATGAAATGCAGGACTTGAACCGGTGTGAAAATTGACTTTTCCTGGTTTAGCAGGAAGTCCAGATACTGTAACAGATTTGTTGTTATTTCCAGGTGTGCTTGCACCTGCTGAAATGACTTTCCCACTATTAGCCAGTTGTCGAGATAGGGAAAAACTGTGATTCCTAGTTTTCGTAGGAATGCCACTACCACTGCCAGGCATTTTGTGAATACCCTTGGTGCTGAGGTTAGACCGAAGGGCAGGGTTAAGAACTGGTAATGACCTGAAAGGAGTCTGAACCCGAGATATTTTTTGTGAGACTGCCTTATGGGGAAGTGGAAAAAGGCATTTTTTTAAGTCTAGCTATGCCAGCCAGTCTCCCTGCTGGATGACAGGTAAAATTAAAGGTAGGGTCACCATCCTGAACTTTGACTTTGCCAGGTATTTGTTCAGATGCCTTAGGTCCAGAATAGGTCACCACTCCCAATTTTTCTTTTTGGTAAGAAAATACCAAGCGTAAAACCCTCTGCCCCTCTGAAGAGTTGGCACCTGCTACACTGCTTTTATGTTGAGCAGGGTTTGAACCTCCTTTTCCAGAAGCTGTTCTTCGAGAAGGGAGGCTGGTTTGAATAGCCTTGACTTCAGAGGAGGGAAGGACTTAAAAATTAGGGAGAGTCCCTGGCTCACTAATTCCAATACCCACTTGTCTGTAGTTATGTCCTGCCAAGCCTGAAAAAAGTGAGCCAGTCTGCCCCCTACTGGTATTAAGGAGGCAGCCTTGGCAAAGGAGTCAAGGATTTTGTTTCGTTGGGGCCTGAGCCTGGGCAGATTGGGAACTCCCTCCTGCCTCTGGCCCTATAATACCCAGTCTGCTGTGGGTATGGCTGCAGCTGTGAAACAGCTTGAGGCTGATAGAAGGGCCTACCATAGGATCTTCCTCTACCTCCCCTCCCCTTCCATAAGGCCTATAAGAAGTAGAAGGCCCGTCTTTGGATGAATTACTCTTATAGGTAGTTTTGTATTCATCCACCTTTTTCATATATTCTTCGGTCTGTTTGCCAAAGAGGGAATGATCTTGAACAGGAAAGTCCATGGCCTTAGCCTGGGTGTCCCATGTTAGATTTGTAGCCTTTAGCCAAGTAAACCTTCTCAGGGCTACAGTCAGAGCCATAATCCTAGCAGCGTTATCACTGGCATCTGCTGCCATCTGGAACTGGTATTTGGATGCTTCCAGTCCAAATCTGTCTGTTTCTGCTAGGTCATCAGAGATAGGAGAGGGAACCTTCTCTGACATGGCCAAAACAGACTGCCACAGTGTCTTTTGATACTGTGCAGCGTAGGCCTGGTAATTAGCTTGTCTGACCCCCAGAGAGGCAGCTAAATACCCTTTCTTCGACATACTGTCCATTTTCCTTGAATCCTTCTCAGGTGGGTGAGAGGATAAAGGAACCCTCGTTTTCTCGCAGGCTGCCTGCTGGTCTATCCCCTGATGATCAGGGTGAGAATAGAGGAATTCAGCCCCTTTCCTGTCCAGTTGGTACTTCTTGTCAGCCTTCTTATTCAGGGGCGTGACAGAGTTAGGGTTCTGCAGGACTGTGAATAAATCCTTCTTAAAGAATTTACTGATAGGCAGAAAAATCTTTTTAGTGGGTGTTAACCCCATCATTTCCATATATTCTGCCTCCTCCTCATCTTCTATGACCTCGGTAGTAGCCAGGTCAAGGGCATCTACTATTTTCCTCACAAAGGAAAAGTGAGAGGAAGAATCCTCAGGCCTAGGAGGAGAACCAAAGTCCTGCTCTGGTGAGATTTCTGGTTCAATGGGCTCACCATCATCTTCCTCTGGTATGTCATACTCCCCAGTATCTATTTCCTGAGACTGGGGATCCGACGAGGGAGTAATCTCCTGAACCCTTGGAGGAGGAGTTGGAGAAGGTATAAACCCCTGAATTGCCTCAATGACTTTTAACAGCCCTGGCAATTTCCTCAGCAGTAGGCAGACTGTGAGGCACAGAAGAATCCCCTGTAGGTTTTGCCTGGGGTTCAACATGTTTGGTCTTCTTAGACTTTTTGGAGGGGACCGGAGAGTCAGCTGGCCCACTCAGTCTCTTTAAAGAGGTTGATTCACCCTTATCGGGGTGGTAAAGGAAGAAGCTGCGGTTTCAACTGCTGGTTTTGAAGGTGTTGGCTGGTTAGAGCCTGAAGCACCTCCTAACTTTTTATTCAACCTCTCCACTCTTTTTTCCACAGTTTTCTGTGGAAAAGATTTGCAAATTTCACAGTCAGAATCCAAATGTTCGGTTCCCAGGCAGAACACACAGCTGTCATGCTTGTCTGCTCTGGCGAACACTTCCCCACACTTGACACAGCTTTTAAACCCTGGAGGACCACACTTTTTCTTAGGTTTTTCAGAATGCTCCATTTTCAGGAGAAAAACCTCAACCACAAAAGATATTTCTTTTTTTTTTTTTGCAGTCGGTTCAGGAACCGATTAGGCCCCAAAAGAACCAATGAAATTTGTAAATTCAGAACCAGGTCAGCGGTTCTCAGAACTGATACAACGGTTCACAGTAACCAGGTTAGTGGTTAGAAAAGAAACCGGATTAGCAATTTCAACAAGACAAATATAACTTTAAACAATAAAATTTTTTCAAAGAAAATAGAGAAAATAAAGCGGAAAAAGTCCACAACTAATATAAAACTACTCGGCTCCTCAACGGTTATACCAAACTGTGAGGAACTGAGAAACAGAAGCTAAATCTAACTGAACTAAAATAAACTAGTCGTTAGAATAAAACTAAACAATAAATGAAGGCAGCAGAAAGAAAATTATGTATAATTAGGGCATTATACTTCACAATAAGCCAACAACGACCTGAGGGATCTCCTGGGTGTCTAGACTTGTGAGGCGGAGTAAGAAATCTGAGACGTTGATAGAATGTGCAACAGATGAGGACAGCAGTTTGAATATTGTCACGTACCAATGATTCCATCATTAACATATAGTTCTATTCTCCGGGCAGTTCTACTGGGCAGGTTAACTGCAGAGAGTTATGAATAATGAGAAGAATATATGGGGCTAGAAAGTACAGTTACGCAAGAACTTACCGCAACAGTAGGTCTTAGAGAGAGGCTTCTGCAGTAGGCAATAACCATAAGAACTGAGCTGCCAGGCGCTAGGACCACAGGGAGAACTTAATTAGCAATATCTGGCGGAGGAATGCCCACCCGTCATGTGACAGACGTTGGCCCAATGGTATATAGTGGTCGGTTCCCACACCCGCCACCAGTTCTCCTGCTGGAGACCTGGGAAAAGGTCTGACAGAAAGAGTGGACTCCTGGAGCCACGAGTAAGGCTAAGAAACAAAGAGAAGCAGCAGGGGGAAGGATGGAGGGAAAACCCCTGTCTATGGTTATGGTAAGTTCTTAAGTAACTGTACTATCTTACTTTAAGAGGGCTCTTGCAGTAGGCGATAACCATAAGGACTGAGTCCAAAGCAGTTTAAGTCAAACAGAGACCGAACATAGGAGACAGGAAAAGGTCTGCAGTCGGCAGGAAATTAAGACAGAAGGCCTTGAAGAATGGTAAGTCTGAAGCCAGCCCTGTGCCTAGAGGTAATGCCCAGACTGTAATGCATCATGAAGGTGTGGACAGATCTCTAAGTGGCTGCTGCGCAAATGCCTGCGGCAGAAACATTTCTGAAACAAGCAGTAGATGCAGCCATGCCTCTGGCTGAATGTCCTTTAACTTCCCCTGGAAGGGGTTTGTTTTACTTCGGACAGCAAAACAGAATGCAGTTTGCTAATCATTTAGATAAACACTGTTTCAAAATTGCTGTGCCCTCCCTTTTGAGTGCAAAGGAAACAAAAAGCTGATCCATTTTACAGACTGATTTGGTCCAACTCGTGTATTAACATAAAATTCTGTGCACATTCAGAGTGTGCAGAATTGCCTCCCCCTGATTAGAGTGCTCAGGATAATACACTACCAAGTGTATAGTCTGATTCAAAGTAAACTCAGAAACAACCTTTAGTAGGATCTTAGGATTTGTATGCAGAGCCACCTGGTCTCTGTGGAAAATCAAATAAGACTCCTTACACATGATAGCCTGAAGCTCGGAAATCCTTTGAGCAGAAGTAACAGCAACTAAAAACAGTGCTTTCCAAGACAAATAGCGCAGGTCTCAGCTTGCGGCCAGTTCAAAACGAGGCAGAGTGAGCTTCCCAAGGATAAAGTTCAGATTCCACGGAGGAATAGGGTTTCTGGCCGGGGGTTTCATATCATATGAAGTATTTCCTTCAGAAAAGTAGGGGAGACCTCCAACTGAGCCAAAGTTATGCATTCCACCGGAGTGTGATTGGTGGATATGGTAGACAGGTGGACCTTCAAAGAAGAATAGCTGAGTCCCGGGTTGGAGAGATGGAGCAGATACTCTAAGACCTGAGGAACAGGACATGAAAAAGGGTCCCAACCCTTGGAGGCTGCCCAGACAGAAAATCCTCTTCCACTTCATCGTGCAAGTGGTTCTTGTAGAAGGCCTTCTGGCCTCTACAAGGACTTCAGTGACTCTGGGTAAGACCCCAAAGAGAGAGACAACTTTGTCTGCAGGCGCCACGCATGAAGGTGAAGGGACCTGAGATCTGGATGGACCAGCCTGCCCTGATCCTGGGTCAGAAGGTCCTGGCAGAGGGGAAGAGGAACTGGAGGCTCCACTGCTAGCTGGAGCAAAGGGAACCATATTTGGCGAGGTCAATATGGAACGATGAAGACCATCTGAGCTCCCTCTACTTGTAGCTTGAGGAGAACTCTCTGCAAGAGCGAGAGGGGAGGGAAGGTGTATAGGAAACCTCCCTGTCTTGCAAAGAGACAGCGCATCTCACCAAAAGACATCAGGCTAGGGAATGAGCCAGCAAAAAACACAGGTTACTCACCAGTAACAGTAGTTCTAGGAGTGGTATATGTTGTTCATCCACACTTGTTGGCATGTCCCTTTCCCTTTAAATCTTGCTGGATGGTCTAAAAGATGGCTCCTTCCACCCACCCAGGTGGTATATGCCTTGGCTCCACCCCTTGATGCCAGATCTTGCCCAATGGAAGCAGTGGTTGTGCGTCGAAGCCAGGGAAGTCATGTGGGTCAGTGTAGATGAACAACATATACCACTCCTAGAACCACTGTTACAGGTGAGTAATCTGTTTCTAGAGATATGGATATGTTCTTATCCATACTTTTTGGCAGACTTCTAGCAGTTCTCCAGGAGGAGGGAGGCAAGGCACACAGCCCCTTCTTAGGGAACAGAGACTGGAGATCTGAGGCCCCAAAACAAGCATCCCGGCGTGACTCTAGGTTGATGTGATAATGGGAAATGAAGGTGTTTGCTGACTTCCAGGTAGCAACCCTGCAGATATCCTGGATAGGAACGTCCCTAGAATCAGCCACCGACACAGCAGTATGGCGGGTGGAATGAGCCCTTAGCCCTACGGGAGGCTCCCTACCTTCCAACCTATAGCAGAGATCAATGCAAGATGTAATCCATCTGCCAATTGTCTGCTTGGCTGCAGGTCTGCCAGGTGGGGCTTCAGCATATGTGACAAACAGCTGGCAAACCTCTTCCCGAACTTCAGCCGTACATTCTTTATAATAAGATAGCACTCATCTCAGGTCCAAAGTATGAAGCCTGTACTCTGCTTTCGAGGTGCAACTGGGGTAGTACACCGGCAGAGTCATCACCTGGTTCAGGTGAAACTCTGACACGACCTTCAGAAGGAACTTCGGGTTGGGGTGCAAGACAACTTTGTCCCTGTGGAAGACCATATACAGAGACTCAACAGAGAGTGCCTGGAGCTCCCCAGTCCTTCTGGCTGACATGATAGCCACCAGGATGGCAGTCTTCCACGACAGGTGTGACATCTCACTCCTGTGCATAGGTTCGAATGGCTTGCCCATGAGCTTTGCCAGTACCAGCAGTAGATCCCACAGTGGTGGTGGTTCACGCACCGTAGGGGAAATATGGTCGAAGCCTTTGAAGAAATGCCAGACCACCTTCTGCTGTGCCACCGTCTTTTGACCGCCCGCACTCGGGAAACAGAGATGGCTGCCAGATGCACCTTATGGGTCATAGAACCAAGACCCCTTTGGAGAGAGACTAGAGGTAGTTGAGAATGCTAGCCACCGGACAGGACAAAGGGTCCAGGACCTTGCCCTGATACCAAATCAAGAATCTCTTCCACTTGAAGGCACAGCACTTTCTGGTCAATTCCTGCCTCGATGCCTCAACTACAGTGAGGACATCTTCACAGAGACTCAAAGCCTGGAACTCTAGCTGCTCAGGAACTAGGCTGTCAGGTGCAGGAATTGAAGGTCCGGGTGGAGGACCTTCCCCTGACTGATGGAGAGCAGGTTCAGGCATGCTGGAAGACGCCTTGGGAACCTGTTGCTGAGCCAAGGAGAGTGGGGTACCTAAACTGGTGGGGCAAGTCCAGTGCCACCAAGATCACCTGTGTCTTGTCCCTCCTGACCTTGAGGAGTACTTTGTGGATCAAGGGAAGTGAAGAAAAAGCATAGAAGAGGCCTGGGGTCCACGGCTTTGAGAAGGCATCCCCATGCAGCGAGCCCTGCTGAGGGGGGCAGGCACATAACAGCCTCAGCTTTGCATTCTCCCTGGAGGTGAACAGCTCCACCTGAGGGGTGCCCCACTGGGAGACCAGGCTGTGTACTACCTCTGGATGGAGAGACCAATCATGGGATGCCTCGCTCACACGGCTGAGAGCATCCACCAGCTGATTTGAGACTCCTGCCACATGAAAGGCTAGGAGATCGACCTTCAGTTGGCTCAGAAGGGTCCAGACGCAGAGAGCTTCCCTGCACAGAGGCTGGGAGTGCATTCCGCCCTGTTTGTTGAGATAGTACGTGGCCGTGGTATTGTCTGTCTGGACTTGAACCACTTGACCCCAGAGGAATGGAGTTAATGCAGCCAGCGCCAGCTGAACTGCTCGGAGCTCCAGCAGGTTGATGTGGCATCAGGATTCCTCAGGAGTCCACAGCCCATGGACTCTGTGATCCCCATGTGGGCACCCCAGCCCGTGAGAGAGGCGTCGGTCGTCAGAGTGCCTGTTGGCTCAGGGCAGACAAACGGGATCCCTTCCTTCAGATGCACAGGGACGGTCCACCACTGGACAGCATCCCACATCTTCTGGGTCACAGTGACCAGCTGGCTGAAGTGACCTAGTCACTGAGTTCACTGGCTGGCCAGCTTCCACTAGAGGGGGCGCATACGCTACTGGGCCCATTGGACCATGGACGTGCAGGCCACCATGTAACCCAGAAGTCGCAGGAAGTCCCCAACCAGAAATGATTGGGCAAAGGAGGAGAGAAACTCCGCCCTGTCCGCCAGGAGTCCGGCTCTGGCTCGGCAAAAGTCGAGCTCTACCCCGATGAAGCAGATCACCTGTGAAAGCAAGAGTTCCAACTTGGCTTCGTTGACCAGGAGGCCAAGGTCGATGCAGGTCTGGAGAGCCAGATCCCTAGACCTCTCTACCACCAATCTGGAGGGACTTGCTATAAGCCAATCATCTAGACAGGGGTACAACTCTGACCCCTCGATGCCGAAGATGGGTGGCCACCACTGCAATCCATTTGGTGAAGACCCTGGGGGCCGATGACAGGCCAAACAGCATGGCTGGGAACTTGTATAGGGTGCTCTCTGCCCTGAGGCGGAGGAAACTGCGGTGTGATGGATGGATCGGGACATGGAAGAACGTGTCCTGCAGATCCAGGGAGCAAAACCACATGTTCCGTTTGAGAGATGGTATGGTCTGAGACAGAGTTACCCTCCAGAAGGTGCGAGACCTGAGGAACTGGTTCAGGTCATGCAGATCTAGAATGGGGCACCAGCCCCCTTCCATTTCGGGACCAGGAAGTACCTGGAAACGAACCCTAGGTTGACAGGGGGATCTGTGACTCTGACCACTACCTCCTTACAGAGGAATTGGGCAATGTCGTCTCAGAGAGCCGACAGTGTACACGGATACATTTTCCTCCCGTAGGGTGCGGGCTCAGCTTGGGGAGTACTGCTTGAATTCCAGAGGCAATTCCCTGGCTGACCACTTCTAAGACCCACCTGTCCATTGTAACAGCAGACCAAGCAGAAAGGAAGTGGCAGAGCTGGCCCCCCCATGGTAGGACCCAGAGCGGGCGTGACTGGTATGGGAGTGGCAACCCCCATCCCGTCACTGTGCAGGTTTGGAGGACGAGGATCCGGCCTAAGGACCACCGGGACCTTTCCCTCTGGGCTTACGGGTCGCTGAAGTCTCTGACTTGGGCCGAGGACGCCAGGACTGAGCCTGCTGCCTGATACTGGGGCTGCTTCGCCGCAGGGGAAGAAGATTGAAAGGGCTTATGCTTCTGCTTTCTGGAACCCTGAGATTCCTTCTGTGCAGAAGTAATGGAGTCCAAGGCGGCACTGGACTTCTCAATACATTGAAGGAGACCATCCACCCCGGGACCGAACAAATCAGTACCCAGGAAAGAAACATCTGCCAATTTCTGCCGGGTATCTGCTGTAAAGGTTGAGACCCTCACCCAGGCCCTGCGGCGCATGGCGACTGCGGCCGCTACTAAACGGGCACAACAAATCCCCAGTGTCCAGAGCAGTCTGAAGTTTCTGCTTGGCAATGGCCTGACCCTGGTCCTAGATCTGCTTGACCGTGGTCTGAAGGTCTGCGGGGAGATGAGGAAGGACCTCATCTAGAGAGCCCATAAATGCATGGGAGAAATCTGCCATTATGACAGCTAAGCTCATCTGATGGAGACCAAGCGAGGAGGCAGCATAGACCTTTCTGGCCAAATGGTCCAGTTTTTTGGACTCTTTGTCCGGGGGTCTATCTGTGTCTCTAGAATTGCCCAAGCGCCGAAACACAGATTCAGTCACCAGTCCCTCAGCAGAGGGATGCTCTGTGAACCCAGAAAGGGAACCGATGGGAACCGCATACTTGCAAGGCCATGCAGGCTGATGGTGCAGGTCAGAAGGCAGGGTGCTGCCAGAGCTCCAGGGCTGGGCCAACAATGGCTTCGGCCACTGGGAAGGCCTTTGTCGGAGAATCCCCTTTTGTCAGAATGTCTGTAAGGGGATATTAAGCCCATTTCTGAACCGGCTCCAAAGACATCCCCTTGGATTTGGAGATAAGATGGAGAATGCCCATGAAGGACGCGGGACCTTCCTCTGTCGAGAGACCCCCAACTGAATCATCGTCAAATGGATAAGAATGCAAGTCAGAGTCCTCGGACTCCAGATAAATCAGTCAACCACCCGATTCACCTTCGACCTGCCACGGATGGTTGGGAGAGAGGGTGACTGACAGCCTGTGCAGAAGGCCTTTGACAGGCTGAGACTCTTTGGCAGGAGCACCAGAGGGAGGGAGGCTGCTTAGGTGGTGGCTCTACTGGGATTGGTGGAGAGGCTGGTTTTGGCCAAGCCAGGAGGATTTTCACTGGCTCTGCAGAGGGTGACAGCCAAGTGATGGCTGGTGTGGAAGCCAGGGTTGACTTCGAGCCCACCATCATCAATTGTTGCCACATTAGCTCCTCGTAGCCTCGACACAGTTTGCGTCGAAGCCTCTCCTCATCCACGGAGGACACGGATGAATGGCAGCGGCGCCACTTCTTAGAACACCCTGAATGGCGTTTATGAGATTTCTTTGGCCTGTCGGTCGAAGGTGTCTGAGACCTCAACCATCGGGGGGCTCGACAGGGATGCTCAGAAGGAGCTGGGGAGAACCACGGCTCCTCCAGGTCTGGGACAGGGACTGTGAAGAAACACAGAAGTTGTCAGCAGATGGGGACCGTATGATCCATCAAGTCTGCCCTTGGCTGCCTACCTCTCTACTTAGCTGCCTACTTGTGTATCTCACAGTGTCTGTCCCAATGCCTGCTCAAATTCCCCCACTGTCTTGGCTCCCACCACCCCCTCCGGAAGGCTATTCCATGGTTCCACAACACGTTCTGTGAAGAAGAATTTCCTCGTGTTGCTTCTAAACTTTTCTCCCTTAAATTGAAGGTTGTTCCCTCTAGTCCTGCTGTAGTCTTTTAGCTGAAAGAGGTTCTGCACGTCCACCCTGTTGTTGCCTTTAAGGTACATGAATGTTTCTATCATGTCCCCATGATTCCTGCGTTGTTCTAGAGAGTATAATTTGAGGTCATCCAATCTTGCCTCGTATGGTTTCTGATGTAAGCCCTGCACCATCTTTGCTGCTCTTCTCTGTAGCGTCTCCAGCCTATCTATGTCCTTCCTGAGGTGTGGCCTCCAGAACTGGACACAGTACTCCAGGTGAGGCCTGGAGGTTCCCTGCAAGCTGGGTCTCCTCCTCGGTAGGTCTGGTCAGGACCAGAGTCCTGAACAAGGAATTGTCAGCCTCATCAAGCGACAACGGGTCTACGGGGTTGATAGTAATCTTGACTGGGTCACTGTCCCATGTCTTAACCAGCTGGCCCGATGGGGTACAGTGAAATCGCCGAAATAACACATTCCTGGGACAGAGACCTCTCACGATCCCAAGAATGTCATCAATGAGACGATTCTTCTCTCTACTCCTTATCCCTATTACGGGAGCAGGAGACGTGCACACCTGAAGGGCCCTTCCCTTGGTTGGGAGAGACTGGCACAACTCCTTGAAGGAGCCTGAAAAGGTAGAACCCAATCTGAGTGGGACGAAGACCGACGCAGAAAAGGACCGACCAGCAGTCTGAGCCTCCTCCTCCTCGAAAGCCTTCATTTTCTTGAGTTGTTCAGCAGAACCCGTGACCAGAGAGACCACCCAACGAGTCTCTAGATTTGACCGGTGGGTTCCGTTTCTCCAGTTAGCCGAGCTTGTCGTACGAGATGATCATCCAAGACATTAGGATGGAACACGTGATAAAGGTCACAAGCCAGGGTGTCATGAACATGGCGTGAAACTACTAAATCGCGGCTGCACGGTGTAGGTACCAAAGACCAACAACTTGGTCCAAATAAAAAGAAAACATTTATTCAGTATAAAAATTACACAGCAGCAGCAACAATTCCTCACACATCAGGTGTGACATGGGAGGAATTGTTGCTGCTGCTACGTAATTTTTATACTGAATAAATGTATTCTTTTTATTTGGACTAAGTCGTGTGGTCTTTGGCAACTACACCAAGCAGCCGCGCTTTGGTATTTTCATGTAGTTTGTAATTTGCTTACAGCTCCAGTGTGCATCTTATTAGCTGTCTATAGCCACATTTGTCATAAGCATGACCCAAGGCAGTAGAATCACAAGGCATGCGGGTCATTGCGGGACATCTTCTGTCTGCAAGGGCACCAGCAGAACCCGGGAAAGGACTTGTCCTCCATCGCGGTCGCGATCCCAAAACTATGAGGAGAAACTCGAACGACTGAGTTTAGGTAAATCCAAGGATTTGTTTGCCAGAGCCTACTCAATGCGGGAGCAAGAAGGAGGGAACCTGACTCTTCCAGAGGAAAGGAAGATCTGGCATCAAGGGATGGAGTCAAGATATATATACATACCACCCGGGTGGGTGGGAGGAGCCAATATTTAGACCATCTGGCAAAATTTACAAGGAAAGGGACATGCCAACAAGTGTGGATAAGAACAACATATCCACATCCCTAGAACTGGGTAGTTTTGCGTTGCATGGGGAGGCGAAAGGATCGAGATCTGGACAACCTCAAAGGTCGAAGATGTCCTTGACCACCGACTGACGCAGTTCCCATTCATAAGCCCTTGCCTGATAGCGGCTGAGACTGTCCGCTAGGATGTTTTGTATGCCCAGGACATGCACTGGAGTTAGCTGGAGCTGGTGCTGAACTGCCCAATACTACACTCATATCACTTCCCTGCACAAGGGATATGACCAAGTGCCTCCCTGTTTGTTCAGATACCAGACCACGCACATGTTGTCCGACTTGATCAGAAGTGGTCCTGGGAGGAGTAGGGGCTGGAATGCATGGAGGGCATACAGCACGCATCTCAAGCATGTTTATGTGCAGTGAGAGCTCCTGCTGAGACCAGGATCCCTGGGTTCTGCGATCTCCCAGATGCGCTCTCAGCCCTGACCTGATGCATCTGTCATCAGGGTTTGAACTGGAGGAGGAGGCTGGAAGAGTACTCCTTTGCACAGATTTTGCAGATCCTACCACCACAGGACATCCTTTTGCACAGGGTTCGACACCAGAACCCTGTGAACCAGGTCATCCAACCTCTGATCCCACTGTACCCTGAGGGTCCATTGTGTAACCCACATTTGGAGCAAGGCCAGGGCTACCGTGGGAATGGCTGCCACCATAAGACCAAGAAAGCGGAGAACTGTTCTTGCTGTTGTCCAACGGCTGGAGGCCATAAGCCAAGCTTGCTTCTGCAGAGTTTCTGCCCTGTCTAAGGGGTGGAAGACCTGATCCTGGGAAGTATTCAGTACTGTAGGTGCTGGGAAGGAGTGAGGTGAGACTTGACGTAATACACTGTGACCCACATCCTGTGGAACAGGTCCAAGGTAGCCACTACAGAAGCCTCCAGATTGGCCCTCAGCAGAGCCGACAGAAGCCAGTCATTGAGGTATGGGAAAACAGAGTGGCCCTGACGCAGCAAAGCCACTGCCACCACCGCTAGGCATGTGGTGAACACCCTGGGTGCCAAAGAAAGGCCAAAGGGGAGAGTTTTGAATTGGAAATGCTCCCACTGGAAGGTAAACCTGAGAAAGCAGCGGTGGGCAGGGAATATCAAGATATGCAAGTAGGTATCCTGCATGTTCATGGCGCAGAGCCAGTGTCCCTGATGGAGCAGTGGCAAGAGTCCTGGGATGGTCAGCATGCAAAACCATTTGTATTCGACATATAGGATGAGCGTGCTGAGGTCCAGTATTGGCCGAAGGTCTCCCATCTTCTTTGGGATCAGGAAGAAATGGGAGACTCACCCCTTTCTTACCTGGCCCCGAGGAACTGGCTGTATGGCAGACTTTCGCAACAGAGCCGCAATCTCCTCTCTGATGAGCGGAATGTGACCTTTCGGGTAATGAGAGTGACCTGGAGGATTTTCTGGAGGTCTCTCTATGAATTCTATCGTGTGCCTTTGAGCTATTAGCTGAAGCACCCAACAGTCTGTCGTGATCACCTCCCACCCTGACAGGTGGCTGGTAAATCTGCCCCTGACTGGTTCCTCCGGAACTGTGAGTGGAGGAGTGGGGATGGACCACAAGTCAGAGGTGGAGGGAGGGTTGGGGAGTGCCGCCCTGGAAGTTCTGTGTGACTTGGTGGGGGATAGTAGAGGCAGATGAGGGAGCCTGACATTTGCCCTGACGCTTGGCGGGCTGTTGCCTTGTCTGGCGCCTTTACTGCTGGTGAAAATGAGGTTGAGACCTGGGATTGGTATGGTAGAGGGAGTGCACTGAACGAAGAGCCTTCCCTCGCTCTTGCAGATCAGTCAATATGTCCTTGACATCCCCTCCAAAGAGCACCGAGCCCCTGAAAAGGGCGTCGAGATTGGATGCTTGACATACTAGCAAACCCGATATACGCAAACAGGCATGTTCATGGATAATACTGTCGTCACAGTTTTCGGAAGTTAACGGCATTATAAGTCAACCGAAAGGTATGACAGTATGTGATCTCTGCCATCTTGACCATCTGCTGAATTTTGGTTTTGGCTTCAGAGTCCAACAAGGCCTCAAATTCAGCTTTCAGTTGGCCAAGCGTGGCCTTTTGATAGCAGACCAAGTGGGCTACATAATTCAGAACCTGCAAAGCCAAAGCAGAGAACGAGTAGACCTTCTGGCCAAACTGGTCAAGTTGAAAAAATTACTCACCTTAGTAATGTTGTTTCTTCTAATGGAGTCTTGTTATATTATGACTATTGCAGTTTGCCCCAGCCTTAGAACTGCTCCGGAGGTGAAAGAGTTAACTTCCATGCAGAGCATGGAGCTTAGAGCGCGAGCTCGGTTCAGAAGCTCCGTTTGGCTGGTTTCAAACCGAAACCGTCAGATTCTTTACTCTGCCTCACTGAACAGTTGCTCCGGAGATTCCTCCTGTTGCTCGGTTCATTTCTTCGGTTTAAAGCGCTATTTCTCGGTTTAATTAACTGCGATTTCATTATTTTAACCGCAAAACCGATCGGTTCAGGCTCTGTCTATGGTAATCGTAAGTAATAGATAGGGTTTTTTCTGTGTGGAACTTGTAAAAGTATTATCGGTTCGGTTGAACCGATCGAGTTGTATTTAATATAGTTTAAAGCCTTTTAAGGCTTTTAGAGGCGGTTCTCGGTTCTTATCGGTTCTAAAAACGGATTTCATTACGGTTTTTTCCATTTACTCCGTGACACGGTTTGAACCGATAAGGGTGTCTTGCCTGGCACTGCCATCAAAGGCAAGTTGGTTGGTTAGGCTGGCATCATGTCTGAGAAACCCAAAAAGAAAACCGTCCCACTGGTTTCAACACTGTAGTGTTCGTGAGGAAGCCTTTGCCAAGGCTGACCCACACACTACATGTGTCTATTGTCTGGGGTTTGACCACCTCAATTCAGACTGCCAGATTTGTAAAAATTTCCCTGCAGCCACCCTGGACAAGAGAGTGGGCAGGCTCAGGGAACGAGAGGCTAAAAAGTCCGCTGACCCGATGGACAGCCCGTTCGGTGCCAACCGAACCGAGGAGTGCCCTCTGACCAGGGCGAGACTCGGCAACGAAAAGTGGCTCTTAGAGCCAGTTCTAGCAAAGAAATCTAAAAATCAGCAGGTTTGGAGTCCAAAATTCCTTCTCCAACTGCTGCTGAGATAGCCAGGGCAATACAGATTGTCCAGTCCCTGTCCTCGTCCCTCCGAACCGCCACTGTCTGGCAAAAGGTCGTTCGGTTGGTTCCAGTGGTTCAGGATTATGATATAGAAGAGTTCTATGAACCAGAGGAGGGGAATGAGGATTATGATCAGTGTGAATGTGATTTTGAAAGTCTGATGTGCCCATTGAACCGGACATCTCCCAGACAGACCTTCAGGTGAGTCTCCCCAGGCTTTCTGAGTCCCTTCTCATTTTTGTTTTATAAAAAGTTGCTGAGACACTCCAGCTTCCCTTAGAGGAGGTTTTGATGAGCAAGAGGAGCCTGACTATATGGAGATGATGGATATCCCAGAGTCCAGGAGGTTGTCCATCCCTTACATAAATCCTTTAGAAAACAAACAGTAAAAATTTTAAAAGCTCCTAATTTGTGCCTCCTGTGGATAAAAAGATGGACAGGAGGTACACTTTGTCAGGTCCTGATACAGATTTTATTTCACAGCAATTCAGTCATGTTAGTAGTTCAGGGGCAGCCTGTGATAAAGCTAATATTCCACTGGCTTCACATCCTCCTGACAAGGATTCCAGGAAGATTGATGCCATGGCTAAAAACAATACATGGCAGCATCCTTGGGACTCAGACAAGCTAACTATATGGCTTATGTTGCAAGATACCAGAAATCTAGATGGGATACTGTCATGGCCTTAGCCAAACAGGTCCCTGGCCAGCTCGCAAAGGAGCCGGAGCAGGTGGCTCTTGATGGTATTGAGGCATCTAAGGTGCAGTTCCATGCTGCAGTGGATTCTAATGATGTATTCTCTAGAGTCATGGCTACATCTGTGGCTTTTCGCAGATTGGCCTGTCTCAGGTACATAGATACATAGACAGTGTCGGCAGATAAGGGCCTATGGCCCACCCAGTCTGCCCATTTGAGCTTGTAAGTTCAGTTTGTTTTCCTAGAAGTCTGTTGCACCTTACCCCTGACCTCCAGAATTCCTTTATGTCTATCCCATGCATTCTTAAATCCTTTTTGGTGGATTTATGAAAAGGAGGGATCCTCTGGGGGAGACTTAGGCATCTCCTTAGGCTTGGGGTCCTCCGTTGGAGGGGACTCAGAGCCCGAGCAAGAGTCAGATTCAGAGTCTGGAGCAGGGCTCCTATGGGAAGACAGGGACCTTGGATGTGGGTCCTCTGTCTGAGAATCAGCCAGCCCATGACCCCGGTCTTCCCCCGTTCAGGCACCCAATGTGCATCTGGAAGCTGGGTAACAGATCCTGATGGGGGACAGGGACCATAGAGTAGGGGTCGCCTGGACCGGCGTGCGAGCTATGTCCAGCTGGCATCGGTCTAACTCCAAAGTTGGCTGGTGCCCAGCTTTGTTCCACCAAGAGTCAAAGAGAGCATTATAATCCACTGGACCTGCGGAGGGGCCTGTGGAGGATATGGGCAGGCTGGCGGTTAATACCCCAATGGCGGACAGCTTTGCATAGGGTATCCCGGTGTTAGGTACCTGGGTGTTGGATAGCCTGGCATTATATACCCTGGCATCGGGTAGCCTGGTATAGGAAGGCCCTGCATAGGGTAGCCCAGCATTGGGCAACCTGGACAAGGACTCGACGGTGGGACTGACGGACATGGCTGAGGGCCCGAAGGGAGGCCAGAAGAAAAAATTACTCACCGTAGTGTTGCTTCTTCTAATGGAGTCTTGCTGTATTCTGACTATATGCAGTTTGCCCCAGCACTTGAACTGCTCCAGAGAGGAAAGACTTAACTCTATGTCAAAGCATAGAACGCTGAGCTCGAGCTCTGTCCCTGGTACATTTAATGTAACTGTCAGATTCTTACCAGCACTATACTAACTAACTAATAGCTACAGAAATTGTTTTGAAATTTTAGCCACAGGCAACAAAAAAAAAAAACCTTGGGTCCAGAAAGATTCAAGTCGAGAACCCAAGAAGAACCTTATGTAGATGGCGATAATAACAAAAACAATAACAATAAATCAGAAATACCCAACCTGGCCAGGAAGGGTAAGAAGGTGTACCTCTGGGGTGCAACACTGTACCTGCCAACCCACATTCCAAAGAAAAAATTACTCACCTTAGTAATTATGTTTCTTCTAATGGAGCCTTGCTGTATTCTGACTATTGCAGTTAGCCCCAGCCTTTAAACTGCCCTGGAGAACAAAGGGTTACTTTCTATGCAGAGCATAGAATGCTGAGCTCGAGCTCGGTTGAGGTCTCTGTCTGCAGCCGTTTGAAATCCAACCGTCAGATTTTTTCGAGCAAAAAACTCACTAACTATCCTATGTAGAAATTGTAAAATTTTTACTAGCCAACTGGCAACTAGAGTTTTGAATTCCCAAGGAAGACTCAAGTCAGGAAACCCAAAACCAAAAAAACAATCCAAATAAGAATAATAATAATAAAACAAACACCCAAACAAAAAGAGGAGGGTGTAAAAGAAGCACCCCTGAGGTGTAACACTGCACCTGCCCACCCACTTCCCAAAACAGGTTCTGGAGGAGGAGAGAATAGATACAGCAAGACTCATTAGAAGAAACATAATTACTAAGGTGAGTATTTTTTTCTTCAAACAACATGAAGTCTTGCTGTATTCTGACTATTGCAGGCTACCAAGCAGTACCTCTATGGAGGAGAGACAGAACATACTTTGGGAAAAAACTCTGCAGTACTGCTGTGCCAAACCGAGCATCACTCCTAGCCTGGATATCCAGAGAGTAATGCTTGATAAAGGTATGGACTGTTTCCCAGGTGGCTGCTTGACAAATTTCTAAGAGAGGACTATCCCTGGCAGCAGCCAGGGAAGCAGTTGTACCTCTGGTGGAGTGAGCCCTCAGGCCTGAGGGTGGAATCTTTCCAAGTTTCTCATAGCAGAATTGTATACAAGACACAATCCACCTGGCAATAATTCTTCTGGTGGCAGGTTTGCCCCTTCCCACTTCTCCATAAGTGAGGAACAACTCGAGGGAATCAAACCTGTGACCCATGGTACGCTCTCTGTAGCAGCTAAGGGTCCTTTTAACATCTAAACTGTGTAGCCTCCTCTCTCCTGAAGAAGAATGATCAGTGAAGAAGACAGGAGGAGAGACAGACTGATTCAAGTGGAAATCAAACTACTTTGGGCAAGAACGTTCTATTGGTTCTAAGGACCACTTTATCCCTATGAAAGGAGATAAAATCAGGTTCCACTGATAGGGCTTGCAATTCATTGATATGTCTGGCAGAGGTAATGGCTACTAAAAACACAATTTTCCAAGTCAAGTACTTAAGCTCTGCTGAGGACATAGGTTCAAAGGGAGGTTGCATAAGTTAGGCAATGCAAACATTTAAGTCCCAGCAGGGGCAGGGTCTCTAAATGGAGGGTTGGTATGAAGCAATCCCTTAAAAAATTTACAGAACACAGGATGAGACGATAGTGAGGAAGACTTCCCCGCTGACAGAAAAGCAGAAACAGCTGACAAGTGCACCTTGAGAGTCGCTGGTCTGAGGCCTAAGCTATTCAAATGGACCATATAATCCAGAACTGTAGGCAAGTCAGTGTCTGGGGAAATATGTTTCTTGAACACCAGATGCTGAATCTCTTCCATTTGGAGTTATAGGTTTTCTAGTGGTGGCTTTCAGAGGCTCTGAGAATATCTGAACCCCTGAGACAGATGCAAATCTGCATACTCTAACTCTTCAAGAGCCATACCTTGAGACTGAAGATTGGGGTACCAAATCCTCCCCTGAGAGGAGGTTAACAGGTTGTAATTCCTGGGAAGAGACAGAGGAAGATGGACTGCTAGTGACAGCAACAGGGGGTACCAAGGCTGTCTGGCCCAGTCTGGAGCAATCAGAATCACTCTGCAAGGCTGTGACCTTTTCTTGACTAAAACTTTGAACAGTAGAGGAAAGGGAGGGAAGGCATACAGAAATTTCCCTTCCCAGTTCAGAATCAGAGCATCCAGAGTGACTGAGCCCAAGACTGGGGGGTCTGCAACAAAAGAGAGGAAGTTGGTGATTGTCTGGGGCTGCAAAGAGATCTATTTCTGTAGTGCCCCACCTTGAACAAATCACCTTCAACACCAGAGGGTCCAGGGACCATTCGTGATGGCCCTGTGAGATCCTGCTCACTGCATCTGCTAGCACATTGCCCTTCCCTGGAAGCTGGACTGCTATTAGAGAGGTTTGCAGGGAATAAGCCAGGGACCATAACTTCATGGCTTCTGTGCACAAGGCCATAGACCGAGTGCCTCCCTGCTTGTTGATGTACCATATAGTGGTGGTGGTGTTTGTTCTGACCTGAACCACCTTGTTCTGCACTGACTGACAGAAAGCTTGCAGGGCCAGAAAAACTGCCCTGAGTTCTAGGAGACTGATATGGAGAAGGGATTCCTGAGGGGACCACAGTCCCTGGGCAATGAGGGCCCCCAGATGGGCTCCCCAGCCCAGAAGGGAAGCATGTGTGGTAAGGACCACTTAAGACTGGGTGACAAATGGGACCCCTTGCCTTAAACTGTCCTGATCCTGCCACCACTGAAGGGCTTGGATCAGAGTCCGAGTCACTGGAATCAGTTTGGTAAGGGGATCTTTCCTCTGTGACCAAAAGACCCTCAGATGGAACTGAATGTCCCTCATCTGGAATCTTGCCCCTTGGACCACTGCTGTAGAAGCTGCCATGTGGCCCAAGAACTGAAGGAGATGCCTTGCTGGTCAGGACACCTGAAGGCTAAAGGAAGAAGCCAGTTCTACAAGAACTCTTGCCCTTTCCAGCGGAAGAAAGGCTCCTGCTTTGACAGTATCCAGCTCCGCCCCTATAAAGGTAAGGAGCTGCACTGACTTGCGAACTGACTTGGAAAGGTTGAGAAGAAATCCTAGAGAAGCGAGCACTTGCTGGGTCACTTGCAGATCTGACTTGACTTGGTTTGGAGATTGGCCCACTATGAGTCAGTTGTCCCAATATGGAAAAATGGAAATCTTTTGCCTTCTTAGAAAGGCAACGACTACTGCCAGGCACTTTGTGAAAACCCTTGGGGCTGATGATAGGCAAAAGGGCATTGCTTTGAACTGATAGTGGCCTGAGGGCAACTCGAACCTGAGGTACTTTCTGTGGGAGCACCTGATGGGAATGTGAAAATAGGCATCTTTGCGGTCCAGGGAGGCTAGCCAGTCCCCTAGCCTTAGAGAGGGAAGAATTATTCCCAGAGTTACCATCTTGAACTTTGGTTTTAAAAGATGTTTGTTCAGGTATCTTAGGTCTAGGATGGGTCACCATGCCCCTGTCTTTTTTTGGGGTAAGGAAGTACCTTGGTTACAGACCTTTCCCCTATTGTAGGGTAGGAACTCTCTCTATGGCTCTTAAGGCCAGAAGAGGTGAAACCTCTGCCTCTGGGGCAAGGATTTCTGAGAGACCTGCAGGTGGAAAAGATCTGGCTCTCATCTTCGGAAATTTTTTGAAGCTGGATTCTTAGAATGGCAGAGAAAGGGGAGATACTGTTGATGGGAGACCGGAATATGCCAGATGTTAACTGGAGCACATTTGCTGTAGCCACATCCAAGAGCAGGGCCATTCTTGATGCCCTACAGGTGGCAGGCCTTAGACAGCTAGTTTCGGAACCCACTCGTGAGGGAGCAACCAGACCTCGTGACTCAAATGGGGCAGTGAGAGGATCTCGGATCTAGAAGTGGTTGCCATCTGGGGACAAGTGACCATCAAACAGTGTGGTTCACGTAAACTCAGCTACAGAGTCAAGCCATACAAAAGTGAGGGTACTGGACTTTAGGAGGGCTGACTTTGCAAGATGGGAGAGTGCCTCAGAAAAGCACTAGCAAACAGGCTAGAAGGAGGTGTGGAGCAACAATGGGAATCATCAGAACTGCCATCACACAGGCAACAAGCCTTTTGTGTGAAGCAAACAAACAAATCAAATGAAAGAAAAGTTACTATGGTTCTCAAAAGAGGTGGCTGTGAAAGTCATGAAGAAAAAGATAGCATTCCGGAAGCATAAGAAACACAGAAGGAGCAGGACAGAGAGCTGTACCAGTTAAGGCAGAAGGAAGCAGGAGGGAAGTCAGAATAGCAAAGGCCCAAACTGAGGAAAAGATAGCCAACTCAGTTAAGAAGGGGATAAAACCTTTATAGGTATATCAGCAGCGAGAAAGACAAAGGAGGGATAGTGAGGCTAAATAGAATGAACGGTGGGTGGGCAGAGGGGACAGTGAAAAGCAGGATACTGAACAATATTTCTGCTCAGTATTCACAAAAGAGGAGGGGAGGTGCCTAATCCAATAACAGAAGCACTCTTGATAGGGGGTCGATCCCAGTCCTTTCACAGAAGAAAGGGTTCTGCAAGAACTCTAAAACTGAAGGTGGACAAAGCAATGGGTCCTGATGGAATTCACCCCAGAATTCTAAAATAATTAAGGGAGGAACTAGTGAAACCACTGGCTACTCTTTTAATAAATCATGGAGGATGGTGGTACCAGAGGACTGGAGGAAGGTGGATGTGATTCCCCTTCACAAGTGGGACCAAGACAGAGGCAGGAAACTACAGACCTGTCAGTCTGACCTCTGTGGTAGGGAAAGTGATGGAGTCACTCTGAAGGAAAGAATAGTTGAGTACCAGAGGCCAGTGGAGCACAGGACCCAAGGCAACATGGGTTCACAGCGGAAGGTCATGTCAGACCTAATCTAATAGATTTCTTTGACTGGGTGACCAAAGTAGTAGACCAGGGAGGGCTGTGGACATGGCCTACCTAGACTTTTGAAAGGCATTTGACACAGTCCCACATAAAAGATTAACAGTCAAATTAACCAGCCTGGGAGTGGGTCCCAGGGTGGTAGCCTGCAAACACTGGCTGCACAACAGGACACAGAAGGTAATTGTAAATGGAGTCCACTCTGAAGAAAGAGGGGTTACTAGTGGGTACCAAGGGTTCAGATCGGGTCCAGTCCTTTTAATGTCTTCATCAGTGACATTGCAGAGGGACTGGAAGGAAAAGTATGCCTTTTGCAGATGACACAAAGATCTGCAACAGGGTTGATACACAAGGAGGCATGGAAAGGATGAGAAGGGACTTGGCAAGGTTGGAGGAATGGTCTGAAGTATGGCAGCTAGGATTCAATGCAAAGAAGTGAAAATAATGCACCTGGGAAACAAGAACCCAGGGAAGAATACACAATGTGGGGAGGTAGTAACAACAAAAAGGAAAAGAGACCTGGGGGTAATCATATCAGATGACCTTAAGGTTAGCAAGCAATGTGAGAAGGCAGTAGGGAGGGCCGGGGGTGTACTGGGATGTATAGGGAGAGGCATCAGCAGCAGAAAACAGAAGTTGTTATCCCTCTGTACAGACAGTTGGTGAGACCCCATCTGGAGTACTGTGTCCAGTTCTGGAGACCCCATCTCCGCAAGGACATAGACAGGATAGAGGTAGTCTAGAGGAGGGCAACTAAAATGGTGCAGGGTCTGCAAGAGAAGCCGTATGAGGAGAGACTAAAGGAGCTTAATACGTATACCCTTGAGGAAAGAAGGGAGAGGGGGACATGATAGAAATTTTTAAATACCTCAGTGGAATCAACAAAGTCCAAAAAGGTAGCATCTTTCAGAAAAAGAGACTTGCAAGAACAAGGGACACAATTTAAAGATAGAAGGAGGGCGTTCAGGGGCAATGAGGAAGTATTATTTCACAGAGAGGGTAGTGGATGCATGGAACAGCCTTCCTGAGGAGGTTGTGGGGTCTAAAACTGTGGAGAATTCAAGAATGCATGGACAGACATAAGGCAATTCTTGTGGGGTAGGAAGAAATAGGCTGTTGGTTAACTAGGATCTGCGGCCTATCCTGTAGGTAAGGAAATGGGCAGACTAGATGGGCCAAGCGGTCCTTATCTGCCGTCAAAGTCTATGTTTCTATGAGAACCAGTCCCTGGCTTACTACTTCCAGGACCCACTTGTCTGAGGTAATAGACATCCAGTCCTGGACAAAGTAAGCCAGCCTGCCCCCTACTGGAATAGGAGAGTCAACCTAGGCAGACCCATCAGGGTGTCTGCTTGGCAGGGGCCTTATGCTGAGGAGTGGATGCAGCCCTGCTCATCCCTCTTCTGCCTCTCCCTCTGAAGAACCCCCTCTGTGAAAAGGGGGAAGAGGCCAGTGCTTGGTAAAAACGTCTATGAAAAGGCCTGCTCCTGCCCCTAGACTATTGCCTTTGAGGAGTTGCCTGCCTCTCCTTGGCCTGAGCACTCATATAAGTGGTCCTGTACTCGTCCATTTTCTTCATGTAATTCTCTGTCTGCTCCCCAAACAGAGAATTACCCACTACAGGAAAATCCATGGCCTTGGCCTGGGTGTCCTATGAGAGGCTAGTACATCTGAGCGAAGCCATTCTCCTAAGAGCCGCAGATGTAGCCATGACTCTTGATGACACATCACTGGAGTCCACAGCAGTATGAAACTGTACTTTTGATGCCTCAATCCCATCAGCAGCCACCTCCTCCAGCTCCTTGGCTAGCTGGGGGGAGGCCTGTTTAGCCAGTGCCAGTACAGTGTCCCACCTGGACTTCTGGTACCTGGCTATATAGGCCATATAGTTCACCTGCCTGAGTCCCAAGGAAGATGCCATGTACTGCTTTTTTGCCATGACATCAATCTTCCTGGAGTCTTTGTCTGGGGGGGTGTGAAGCCAAGGGAAAATTTGCCTTGTCACAAGCAGCAGCCTGCACTACCCCAACATGGCTGCATTGTTGGTATAAAAACTCTGTATCTGAGCCTGATAGTGTGTACCTCTTGTCCATCCTTCTGTCAACAGGAGGTACAGTACTGGGAGACTAAGATTTTGAGTGTGTGCTTCCCAAAGAATTTGTGGAGGGGACTAGACAGTCTCCTGGTCTCTGGGATGTCCATCATTTCCACATAATCAGGCTCCTCTTGATCCTCCATAGGAAGCTGGAGGGTTTCAGCCACCTTTCTGTAAAACAGAAAGTGGGAAGGGGACTCAGAAAGCCTAGGAGGGGAAACACCTGACGGTCTGTCTGGGGAGATGTCCGGTTCCACAGGCACATCCAGACTTTCACCATCATCCTCGAACTCCCCTCCTCCTCAAACTCCGGTTCATAAAAATCTTCAAGTGTATAATCTTGAACCGGTGGAACCAACCGAACTGAGACCCTGCCAAATGGTGCCGGATCGGTCGGAACCGGGCAAAGCGATTTCACAATCTGAATCGCTCTGGCTATTTCTTCGGCGGTCAGAACATGAACCTCTGGATCCGAACCGTCGATTTCTCTTATGCTTCTTTTTGTAGGAACCAACTCTCAGATTGGCTCCTTTGCCCAAAGAAGTATCACCCTGGTCAGAGGGCACCTTCTGGTTCGGTCGGAACCGAATCGGGCTGGCCATCCGGGTCAGCGGACTTCTCGGCCTCCTTTTCCCTCAGTCTACCGAATCTCTTTTCAAGAGTAGATTTAGGAACATTTTTTACAAATTTGGCAGTCTGTATCGAGGTGTTCAAACCCCAGACAGTAAACACAAGTGGTGTGGGGATCGGACTTAACAAAGACCTCCCCACACTCACTGCAGTGTTGAAACCCAGTGGGCCCGGTTTTCTTCTTGGGTTTCTCAGACATGGTCAAACTAACCAAACTTACCCTTTTTATGGCAACCACCAGGCAAGACTCCCTTATCGGTTCCTAACCGTGTCACGGGTGTTGGAAAAAAACGTTCAAAACACGTTTTTTTAAGAACCGATAAGGACTCTAAAGTAAAAGACAGACATTCACTAAAAGTTTCCACATAGAAATAGGTAAAACCTATCTAGTACTCACGGTACCACAGACAGAGGCTGAACTGACTAAGCAGAACAAATTCGGCTTAAAACCGACACTTTTACCGAGACTTTAACTGACTTTTCGAACCGAGCCGAAGGAGAAATCTCTGGAGCGACTGTTCAGTGAGGCGGAGTAAATAATCTAACGGTTGGATTTCAAAGGGCTGCAGAGACTCAACCGAGCTCGAGCTCAGCATTCTATGCTCTGCATAGAAAGTTAACTCTTTGTTCTCCGGGGCAGTTTAAAGGCTGGGGCTAACTGCAGTAGTCAGAATACAGCAAGACTTCATGTTGTTTGCAAACTAGGTTCTGAGAGGTAAGGCAGGGAGGGAGGTCAGAATACAGCAAGACTCCATTAAAAGAAACAACATTACTGTGGTGAGTAATTTTTTCTTCAAACAACATGAAGTCTTGCTGTATTCTGACTATATTCAGACTACCAAGCAGTTCCCCCCCCCCCCGGAGGAGGGGATACAGAACCTACTTTGGGAACAAACTCTGCAGTACTACTGTGCCAAACCTAGCATCACTTCTAGACTGGGTATCCAATGAGTAATGCTTGGTGAATGAGTGAACTGTTTTTCAGGTGGTTGCTTTACAGATTTCTGACAGAGGAATATCCCTAGCAGCTGCCAAGGAGGCAGCCATACCCTTGTTCGAGTGTGCCCTCAGGCCTGAGGGAGGCTCTTTTCCCAGTGTTGTGTAACAAAACTGAATACAAGAAACAATCCACCTGGCAATAGATCTTTTTGTGGAAGGTTTACCTTTTCCCACCTCACCATAAGTGAGAAACAACTGGGTAGACTCCTTCTTGTGGCCCTTACTATGCTCTATATAATAGCTAAGTGCCCTTTTCACATCCAGACTGTGCAATCTTCTCTCGCCTGAAAAAGAATGGTCAGTGAAAAACACAGGCAAAGTCATAGACTGGTTAAGATGAAAATCCAAAACCACCTTAGGAAGGACGTTTCTATTTGTTCTAAGGACCACCTTATCCTTGTGAAAGGAAATAAAGTCAGGTTCCACTGACAAAGCTTGCAATTCACTGATTCTCCTGGCAGAAGTAATTGCTACCAGGAAAACAGTCTTCCAAGTCAAGTACTTTAGCTCAGCAGCTGAAGGTAGGAGTTCGAAAGGGGGCTGCATAAGCTGTGCAATACAGATATTCAGGTCCCAAACAGGAGCAGGCTCCCTAAAGGGAGGGTTGATATGAACCACAGACTTGAAGAACTTACTAAACACAGGATGAGAAGCCAGGGAAGGAACCTTCCCTGCTGAGAGAAAAGCAGACATAGCTGCTAAATGAACTTTAAGAGTAGCAGCCCTGAGGACTAAGCTATTCAGATGAACCAAATAACCTAAGGTTGTAGCAATGCCAGCCATATCTGGTTGAATATTTCTCTGGGAACACCAAATAGTAAATCTTTTCCATTTGGAGTTATAAGTCTTTCTACTGGAAGGCTTCCAGGAAACTTTGAGAATATCCAGAACACCTTGAGAGAGGTGTAATCCTGCATATTCTAACTCTTCAAGGGCCAAGCTTTGAGTCTAAGAGACTGTAGATTGGGGTACCAAATCCTCCCGAGAGGAGGACAGGAGGTCATGCCTCCTGGGCAGAAACAGAGGAAGCGTTACTGAAAGAGACGACAGTAGTTGATACTAAGGTTGTCTGGCCCAGTCCGGGGCCATCAGAATCACTGTGCAGGGCTGAGACCTGATTTTGATCAGTACTCTGAAGATCAGAGGAAAGGCATAAAGGAACCTGCCTATCCAGTTTAACAGGAGAGCATCTAGGGGAACAGATCCCACGACTGGAGGTCTGCAACAGAACAGAGGACGTTGGTGATTGTCCGGGGCTGCAAAGAGATCTATCTCTGGAATGCCCCACCTCTTGAAAATGATCTGAAGGACATGCTGATTTAGGGACCATTCGTGGTGACCCTGTGAAATCATGCTGAGGGCATCAGCGATAAAGCTACTAACAATCCCTATTTTAGGCATCATGTCCCAGTGTCCCCACAAGTTTTGCAAAATGTCACTTTTGTCCCAGTTTTTGCTTACTTGTCTCAGTTTTGTCCCTTTTTTTTGATGACTGCTGATCCGTGAGTGACAGTTATTTCAGCATCACTGTGGCACTGCTTGGACAGGACAGCAGTTTGCAACTTCAACCCCGGTCCTGTATTGCACTGCAAGCATGTCAGTGGGAGCACAGTAAAGCATGTTCCTTCCTGTTAGATTAGACTGGGTAGTAGTGCAAACAAGCACATGTGGACGTCTGCCTGCCAGCAGCTGACAGGGACTCCAGACAGAGAAGAGGCTGGCAGTAGGGAACTAAGCTACCTGAACCAGATCAGCTGTAGGGAAGTGTATGAAAACAATCTGGTGCAGTGGTGAGAGTCTTTGAAGTGACGTTTGCTCAGCAAATGAGGTAAGTGTAAGTGGGTTGGATGGAACTGTCAGGAGGAGCAACACATGCAGCTCGAATATCTGATCACAATTTAACGCAGGTTTGCTTCTAATGAACTTTATGTATATCATGATTTAGAACTTGCTGCAGCAGAATGATGTATTGTTCTAATCTGAATGTTTGCTACTGGTGTTACTGTGGGGTGACATGGCCAGTGCAAGCAGCAAACTGTAATTGATTGTGCACAGCATTGTCTGCGGCGGTGCCCATGGGAGTAACATGGTGGGGGGGAGGGGTCATGGTCAAGATGGACTGTCCCAGTTTTAGGCCTCAGAAAGTTGGTAGCTTTAGTCTGCCAGCACACTGTCCTTCCCTGGAAGATGTACTGCTACCAAGGAAGTCTGGAGGGAGTAATCCAATGACCATATCTTCTTGGCTTCTGTGCACAAGACTGTGGACCGAGTGCCTCCTTGCTTGTTTACGTATCACATGGTGGTGGTGTTGTCTGTTCTGACTTGCACCACTTTCCCCTGAACTGACTCTGAAAAAGCCTGAAGAGCTAGGAACTCAGCTCTGAGCTCCAGAAGACTGATGTGAAGAAGAGACTCCTGTTCAGACCAAGTGTCCTGTGCAGTGAGGTCTCCCAGATGGGCTCCCCAACCCAGTAGGGAAGCTTTTCCGTGGTAAGAACAACTGAGGGTGTCTGACGCAGAAATGGGACACCCTGCCTGAAACTGTCCCCCTCCAGCCACCACTGGAGAGCCTGGACAAGGGTCTGGGACACTGGTACTAGTTTGGTGACAGGATCCTTCCTCTGAGACCAGAAGGACCTGAGGTGGAACCGAATGTCTCATCTGGAACCTGGCTCCTTGTACCACTGCAGTAGAAACTGCCATGTGGCCTAGTAGCTGGAGAAAAAGTCTGACCAGATGAGAAACCAAAGGTTTGAAAGAAGAAGCCAGATCTGTAAGGGCCTTTACCCTCAAGGAAGGTAGAAAGGCTCTTGCCTGAAGGGTGTCCAGCTCTACCCCTATAAAGGTGAGAAGCTGAACAGGTTCCATAACTGATTTGGCTAGATTGAGAAGAAATCCGAGAGAACTCAGAAGCCTCTGGGTAACAGCCAGAGCTGACTTGACTTGGTCCGATGATTGGCCTACAATGAGCCAGTCATCTAGGTAAGGAAACACTGAAATGCCCTGCCTTGTGAGGAAGGCTATCACAACTGCCAGACATTTTGTGAACACCCTTGGTGCAGATATCAGGCCAAAGGGCATTGCTCTGAACTGGTAGTGCCCTGAAGGCAACTCAAACCTGAGGTACTTTCTGTGGGAGCACCTGATGAGGATTTGGAAACAGGCCTCATTGAGGTCCAGGGAGGCTAGCCAGTTTCCTGGCCTCAGAGAGGGAAGAATGATTCCCAGAGTCACCATTTTGAACTTTGGTTCTGTGATATGTTTGTTCAGACATTTTAGGTCTAGGATGGGTCGCCACTCCTGCTTTTTGGGGTAAGGAAATATCTTGAATACAATCCTATTCCTCTGTCAGGCAGAGGTATCTGCTCCACAGCCCTGAGGAGCAGCAACTGAGAAACCTCTGCCTCTAGAGCAACTGTTTCCATTGGGGAGGCAGGTTTGAAAGACCTTGTTCTGATTTTGGGAAATGTTCTGAAGCTGAGAGCAAGTCCCTGGCTTACTACTTCCAGAACCGACTTGTCCGAAGCAACAGACTTCCAAGTCTGGAAAAAATAAGTCAGCCTGCCCCCCACTGGAACTGAGGAGGTGACCCGTTCTGACACATCAGGGTGTCTGTTTGGCAGGTGCCCTAGGCTGAGAAGAGGATGCAGCCCTGCTAATCCCCCTTCTGCCTCTCCCTCTAAAAAAAAAAAAAAAAACTCTCTGCTGAAAAGAGGAGGAAACTTGGGCTTGGTAAAAAGGCCTCTGAAAAGGCCTGCCCCTGCCAGCCCTAGACTGCTGCTTTTGAGGAGTGGCCTGCTTCTCCTTGGCCACTGCACTCCTGTAGGTGGTCCTGTATTCGTCCATCTTCTTCATGTATGTCTCTGTCTGCTCCACAAACAGAGAATTATCTGTGACAGGGAAATCCATGGCCTTGGCATGGGTATCCTGTGAGAGGCTAGTACATTTGAGCCAAGCAAACCTCTGCAAGGTGACAGATGTAGCCATGACTCTTGATGCCACATCATAGAAACATAGAATTTGACGGCAGATAAGGACCGCTTGGCCCACCTAGTCTGCCCATTTTCCTACCTAACTGATAAGCTGCAGATCCTAATTAACCAACAGCTTACTTCCTCCTACCCCCAACTAGGACTGCCTTAGAAACATAGACTTTGACGGCAGATAAGGACCACTAGGCCCATCTAGTCTGCCCATTTCCCTACCTACAGGATAGGCCGCAGATCCTAGTTAACCAACAGCCTTTATCTTCCTGCCCCCCACAAGAATTGCCTTATGTCTGTCCCATGCATTCTTGAATTCTCCCACAGTTTTAGACCCCACAACTTCCTCAGGAAGGCTGTTCCATGCATCCACTACCCTCTCTGTGAAATAATACTTCCTCACATTGCCCTGAACCGCTCTCCTTCTATCTTTAAATTGTGTCCCCTTGTTCTTGCAAGTCTCTTTTCTGAAAGATGCTACCCTCTTGGACTTTGTTGATTCCACTGAGGTATTTAAAAGTTTCTATCATGTCCCCCTCTCCCTTCTTTCCTCAAGGGTATACATATTAAGCTCCTTTAGTCTCTCCTCATACGGCTTCTCCTGCAGACCCTGCACGATTTTTGTTGCCCTCCTCTGGACTGCCTCTATCCTGTCTATGTCCTTGCGGAGATGGGGTCTCCAGAACTGGACACAGTATTCCAGATGGGGTCTCACCAACTGTCTGTACAGAGGGATAACAACTTCCTGTTTTCTGCTGCTGATGCCTCTCCCTATACATCCCAGTATACCCCCGGCCCTCCCTACTGCCTTCTCACATTGCTTGCTAACCTTAAGGTCATCTGATATGATTACCCCCAGGTCCCTTTCCTGTTTTGTTGTTGTTACTACCTCCTCACCCATTGTGTATTCTTCCCTGGTTCTTGTTTCCAGGTGCATTATTTTGCACTTTTTTGCATTGAATCCTAGCTGCCATACGCCTGACCATTCCTCCAACCTTGCCAGTCCCTTTTCATCCTTTCCACACTCCTTGTGTATCAACCCTGTTGCAGATCTTTGTGTCATCTGCAAAAGGCATACTTTTCCTTCCAGTCCCTCTGCAATGTCACTGATGAAGACATTAAAAGGACTGGACCAATACTAAACCTCAGGTACCCCACTAGTAACCGCCTCTTCTTCAGAGTGGACCCATTTACAATTACCTTCTGTGTCCTGTTGTCCAGCCAATGTTTTACCAGGCTACCACCCTGGGACCCACTCCCAGGCTGGTTAATTTGACTATCAATCTTTTGTGTGGGACTGTGTCAAATGCCTTGCTAAAGTCTAGGTAGGCCATGTCCACAGCCCCTCCCTGGTCTACTACTTTGGTCACCCAGTCAAAGAAATCTATTAGATTCCATCTGACATGACCTTCCCGGCCAGAACCCATGCTGCCTTGGATCCTGTGCTCCACTGACCTCTAGGTACTCAACTATTCTTCCTTCAGAAGTGACTCCATCACTTTCCTTACCACAGAGGTCAGACTGACAGGTCTGTAGTTTCCTGCCTCTGTCTTGGTCCCACTTTTGTGAAGGGAATCACATCCGCCTTCCTCCAACTCGGTACCACACCATCCTCCCATGATTTATTAAAAGAGTAGCCAGTGGTTTCACTAGTTCTTCCTTAATTCTTTAGAATTCTGGGGTGAATTCCATCAGGACCCATTGCTTTGTCCACCTTCAGTTTTAGGAGTTCTTGCAGAACCCTTCTTCTGTGAAAGGACTGGATCAATTTCTATCAAGAGTGCTTCTGTTAATTGATTAGGCACTTCCTCCTCTTTGTGAATACTGAGCAGAAATATTCGCTCAGTATTCCTGCTTTTTCACTGTCCCCTGCCCACCCACCGCTCATTCTATTCAGCCTCACTATCCCTCCTTTGTCTTTCTCATCGCTGATGTACCTATAAAAGGTTTTATCCCCTTCTTAACTGAGTTGGCTATCTTTTCCTCAGTTTGGGCCTTTGCTATTCTGACTTCCCTCCTGCTTCTTTCTGCCTTAATTGGTACAGCCTCTGTCCTGCTCCTTCTGTGTTTCCTTATACTTCGGAATGCTATCTTTTTCTTCCTGACTTTCACAGCCACCTCTCTTGAGAACCATAGTGGCTTTTTCTTTCGCTTTGATTTGTTTATTTGCTTCAAACAAAGGCTTGTTGCGCCTGTGATGGCAGTTTTGATAATTCCCCATTGTTGCTCCACACCTCCTTCTAGCCTATTTGCTAGTGCTTTTCTGAGGCACTCCTATCTTGCCAAAGTCAGCCCTCCTAAAGTCCAGTACCCTCACTTTTGTATGGCTTGACTCTGTAGCTGAGTTTAACGTGAACCACACTGTTTGATGGTCACTTGTCCCCAGATGGCAACCTACTTCTAGATCTGAGATCCTCTCACTGCCCCCGCTTGAGAGTCACGAGGTCTAAGATTGCCTCACGAAGTGGGTTCCAACTAGCTGTCTAATGCCTGCCACCTGTAGGGCGCCAAGAATGGCCCTGCTCTTGGATGTGGCTGCAGCAAATGTGCTCTAGTTAACATCTGGCATATTCAGGTCTCCATCAACAGTATCTCCCTTTCTCTGCCATTCTAAGAATTCCTTCCATCATATCCTTGTCCATTCCTTCCCCTGACATGGGGGTCTGTACACAACCCCTGTGCGGATTGTGGTGCCCTTTCCAGTCTCCAAGGTGACCCACAGTGCCTCCTCTCCTCCCTGTTTACTCTTTTGTTCAGTTGCTTTTATCCCTTCCTTTACATAGAGAGCTACTCTTCCCCTCTTCTCCCTGCCTGTCTCTCCTGTAGGTTATGTACCCTGGTATGTTAACATCCCAGTCATGGTTCTCTGTGTACCATGTTTCTGTGACTGTTACGACATCCAGGCATCCTCTTCCATTAAGGCCACCAGCTCAGGGAGCTTGTTGCCCAGACTACGGGCATTGGTACTCATTACCTCCATTTCCTGATGGCCTTACCCCTTTGCCCCATCCCTGTCCTTCTTGCCTTTGTCACTTTCTCCATTTACCCCTGCCTTCTCCCTATCAACACCTCCATGTTGGTGTTTGCCACACTACTACTGTGATTGTTGGGGGGCTAGGATTTTCCTGCTCTTTCCAGTGCCTCCCCTTGGCTAGTTTAAAAGCTTGCCAAGGAAGCATTTAAACCTATCACCTCAGGATCCTGGTTCCTCCCGGACAGATGCAGCCCATCATGCCAGTATAGGCTTGCATCACCCAGGTGGACCCCCAGTCCCCAATGAAGCCAATCCCTGAGCTCCACACCAGTCTTTCAACCGCTGATTGAATCCCATGGTATGGAACACCTAGCCTCTCCTATGCCATAGATGGGTAGCACCTCCGAGGTTACCGTATGCATACTTGACCAAGACCCTCCCCCAATTCCACAAACTCTTCCTGCACTTCTAATCCTTTTCTTAGCCAGGTCATTTGTCCCTAGGTGGACAATGACATCCAGCTCCCTCCCCTGTGCAGCTGCTCCGGCAATCCTGAGGATTCGCTCCCTGTCCCTCCAAGCCATGGCACCAGGCAAGCACCTTACCACCCTCTCCCCTTCCTTGCCCAGTTCTACCTTCCTAACAATGGAGTCCCCCACCAGGAGTTGTTTCCTTCCCCTGCAGGGTCCCCTGCCACCCTCCTGTGGGTCTCCTTTGTGGAGGTTCCCAGCATCCTCCTTGGTCTCCACTGTAGGTGCCTCCATAGAGGAACCACACTTTGCCAGAATGGCATAGGAATTGTGGAGAGGTACAACTGAGGGATGTGCCTCTGTTCCACCACCCCTCACCTCCCTGAGCCCACTGTGGTCCAACCGCCCTCTTCTTGGCAACCCTGAGGCAACGGCAGTGGCACTGGTGGTCCCTGGATGGAAGAGGAGGTCCCACAAATCCTGGCCAACTCAGCCTGGAGATGAGCAACCTCCTCCCTCAGCCCAGAGAGGTGCCTGCAGATGGGACAACACCGCATCCTCCAGAATATCTCCCAGAAGACTGCTGCTCCACAGCCACTGCACTGTACCACTCCAATCATGTCTTATTTCTGACCCCTTAACTGTTTGCAATCCTTACTCTTTCGTCTGTTTTTTTTCTCTCTCTCTCTCTCTCCTTACTTTCTGCCTGTGTGCCCTTTAAGCTCCTGATTGTCCTGTTCTGAGACAAGAATATCCTATATTTCTCAGTAGAGCACTTACTTGTTCAGAGGCTGACCTCCAGCAGATAGAGGGGGCCGGAGAGCTACTCTTGCCCCTTCCAGGATGGTGGGTCCTTGGTGGTTCTGTGATCACTCACTTCCTGCCCCTAAACAGGAAGTTTCTGTTGTCAGTCAAATCCTGTGCCTATAAAAATAGAACTAGCTTTGAGCGGGGGGGTGGAGGGCAATATAGTCCCAGCAGAGAAGTTCAGTCACACAGCAGCCCTTTCTCTTGGTGTCTTCTGCCAAGCTATTATCAGAATCTTTCTAAGGCAGTCTTTAAATGTAGCTTCCTTCTAGCTAAGCCACTCCCCCTACTTACCAGATCTTTCTACAAGTAATTTAAACCTCACAGCAGTTAAGTCCTTTCAGTCACCTGAGATTTACACCTAGATGACTTTTCAGTTACCCATTCAGTTCAGTTAACCCAAACACACACTTTTTTTGTTTTTGTTTTGTATGTTAGTTTTTTACCCTAAATTAAAGGTCCAAATACAAAAGTTCTTCTACTTTAGTCCCAGCAGAGAAGTTCAGTCACACAGCAGTCCTTTCTCTTGGTGTCTTCTGCCAAGCTTTATGTCTGTCCCATGCATTCTTGAATTCCCCCACTGTTCCTGACTCCACGACCTCCTCAGGGAGGCTGTTCCATGCATCCACAACCCTCTCTGTGAAAAAATACTTCCTCACATTACCTCTGAGCCGTCCCCCCTCTATCTTCAAATTGTGCCCCCTTGTTCTTGCACATCTCTTTTTCTGAAAGATGCCACCCTCTTGGACTTTGTTGATTCCCTTGAGGTACTTGAAAGTTTCTATCATGTCCCCTCCCTCCTTTCCTCAAGGGTATACATATTAAGCTCCTTTAGTCTTTCTTCATATGTCTTCTGGTGCAGACCCTGCACCATTTTGGTTGCCCTCCTCTGGACAGCCTCCACTCTGTCTATGTCTTTGCAGAGATGGGGTCTCCAGAACTGCACACAGTACTCCAGATGGGATCACACCAACTGTCTGTACAGAGGGATAACAACTTCCTGTTTTCTACTATTGATGCCTCTCCCTATGCATCCCAGTACCCCCCAGCCTTCCTTACTGCCTTCTCACATTGCTTGCCCACCTTTAGGTCATCTGATATAATTACCCTCAGGTCCCTTTCCATTTTTACTGTTGTCAGTATCTCACCCCCAATTCTGTGTACTCTTGCCCTGGGCTTTTGTTTCCCAGGTGCATTACCTTGCACTTCTCTGCATTGAATCTGAGCTGCCATACATTTGACCATTCCTCCAACCTTGCCAAGTCCCTTCTCATCCTTTCCACTCCATCTGGTGCATCAACTCTGTTGTAGATCTTTGTGTCATCTAAAAAGAGACATACTTTTCCTTCCAGTTCCTCTGCAATGTCACTTATAAAGACATTAAAAAGGACCAGTCCCAGTACTAAACCTTGCGGTACCCTGCTAGTAACCCTCCTTTCTTCACTGTGGACTCCATTTACTACTACTACCCTTTGCGTCCTGTTGTCTAGCCAATTTTTTATCCAGGCTACCACCTTGGGACCCACTCTAAGGCTGGCTAACTTGTGTATTAATCTTTTGTGTGGGACTGTATCAAATGTCTTGCTAAAATCTAGGTAAGCCATGCCCACAGCCCCTCCCTGGTCTACTACTTAGGTCACCCAGTCAAAGAAATCTATTAGATTCGTCTGACACAACCTTCCCATCGTGAATCCATCCTGCCATGGGTCCTGTGCCCCACTGGCCTCTAGGTACTCAACAATTCTTTCGTTCAGAAGTGATTCCATCATTATGTATGGCACAAACGTGTAGCGGTGCTACAGGGAACTTGTTGCACCCCGATTCTACATCATTACACGGTGCAAAAGTGTATGGGACCCTTTGTTTTCATTTCTCCTTTATGTTTTTGCCTCGCACATGCAAATCGGGGGATGCTAACTGTTAAAGACCTAGTGTCCTGTTTTAAAAAGCTAGGCTGAGAGGTATATTTTACAACCTATCAGCCTAACTAAGGGAAATTTCACAATCGGAATGGGGGTGGGGAGCGCTCGGTGATGCTGAGGGCTAAGGCCCTGGATGCCTACCTCATGGCATGCCAGTGACCCTGGGTTCGGGAACGAGCCCAGGCCGGAGGTCGGCAAGGGGGGGGGAGCTGGATGGAGCTGCCGACAGGCACGCTCTCCTCTCCAGGGAGGTGGGATGGGTCCTCTCGGCTGATGGCTGCCACCTGGTGGAGGCTGGGGACAGCATGGGCCAAGAGAGGAGCCAGGTGTGCTAGGCCAATGGGGTGGGAGGAAAGGGGCCATTACTGGGGCTGTGGGACTGATGCACGCCTCCACACGTATGCATTCCCACTCCCAGGGCCCATGGGAGAAAATGGTGGGGAAAAACATCACTGCTAGCAGTATGGCAACCCACCCTCTGCAGGCACTGCTCCCAGGCTGGCATAAGGTATGTCCTGGTAATTCCACAGGACGGGGCTAGCTAGGCTAAGGAGAGGAAAAACATTTTAAATGTTTAAAAAAAAAAAAAAAAAAAAAATAGGGGTTAGCCTTTAAGGGAGGGGTTTCCATATGAATTCATGTCAACAGTAATTCTCCTTTAAAAGATTACTTAGATTTTGCACAACAAGCCTCTTTTTTTTCCACAAGTCTAGCCAGCAGTTATCCATGTCAACAATGCTGCTCACTGGCTGGCCCAGTGGCGCTGTGGTAGCACTACCGCTTGTGGCACTGATGACCTATGTTCAGTAGCAAACTTGAGACATCAGAGGGCTGGCAGGGACAAGAGGATTAAAGGTCCAAGGACTGCCCTCCTCCTGTTGGGGAAGGGGGGGTTGTCTGCAGAGCCCGGCATTTGTATGGACCCTCGTGGAAGCTGGGGGAAAGGCAGCTGGGAATGCCAGAGGAAGGGGGGGGGGGGAGTGGCAGACATCGACTAGCATGATGTGCGTCAAGATGTCATTGCACATCAACCCATGCCCCTCAGGTGAACTAAGGAGGAAATATCTAGGCTGGCAGGATGATCACTGACCCTTCACAGACCTGGCATCAACGACCTGGTGCTGCCCAAACTGGATCCATGTCCGGTGGGTCAAGGAGGACTCCCAACCACAGGGAGCAACCTGTGGGGGTATTAGGAAGGTACGTCCAGTAGAAGCCAGGTGACATGGTGGGAAGGGGGGGGGTGTCTGTGCAAAAGGGGCCAGTCAGAAAAGGAGAAAAGGAAAAAGGAAAAAAACAACAAAAAATAACGCTACGCGTGTTTGTGATTCCATTCAATCACAATTTTTTACTACCATACTACTATCGCAAGGAGTATGAAACAACAGTATATAGTGTATAGTGGACCCTTGTTGTGCATGGAAACCGGAGGTTCTCAAAATGTGGTTCTGCTGCAGTTCAAAAGATCATGGAACGTAATTATACCCTACTGCAGCAGAACAACATTTTGAAAACCTCTAGAGGTTCCACGTGCCCACTACACAGACTGTACATCATTTACCTTAGCAGCAGAAACTGACGGATCCACACTCCCGTGGCAACAGTAAAAGCAGTCACATCGGAGCCTTAAAAGACGCAGGATCAACCAGATATTTAGACTTAGAAAAAAATCTGAAATAAAACAAATGACCCCCCCAACTCCAGAGCCATTTCGCTATTGAAGAGAGTTTTGGCTGCCATATTTTTTTTTTTTTGCTTTTTTAAACCCTCCCAAATGTACCTGAAGCAGCCAATAGGAAGTTGCGTTAGGCACGTAGCCATGCCTCCTCCTTAGCAACCACTCAACAACCCTGGAAACCACCCTTTACCACAGAACAGTGCATCGACACAAAAGTGTAAAAGGCTGCTAAAAAAATAAATGTAAGTGATTTTTGGAGGCACTATACACCATATAAAATAGTGGATGAGATCTCATGCACAACCAGTTTTTCAGCATTGCCTGATACCATCAGACCTCCTCGCTTCGGCTTCGAGGTCTGATGTTATCAGAACCCCTCTGTGGCACAACAGGCTGGCTGTGCATGGATGCCCATCCACTATTCTATATGTATTGCATCATAGCCAGTGTGGAACGCTGTCTATCTTCGTGGATCTACAGTGGAAAAACTAAACATTCACGTCAATGGACACTGCCAACCATCACAGGTCAACTACGACCTTTTTAAGCTAAAATGGCATGTGACAATGGTACAAGCGGTCCTTTTCTGCTGACAAATTCTGTGTTTCTAGCATTATCCCACTGTGGCTTACATGCCAGGATCATGATTGATTCAACTGACTGCATGTTTCCACCAATTCCATACGTATGACTTCCTACATAGTTGCTGCTTAGCAATGCCTCATGGTTTCTGCCATTCTCTCTTTGTTCTGCTTGACAATGCTTCTTGAGGCTGCCATGTGATTGTTCAATGTGAACTGTAAACTTCTCACTGTGTATGATTTTACATCATCGTTTTATCTGTTACTGATGAAGAACCTTTGTAAATGAGCATTTTGCTAAAAGGTGTATATCTGATTACTTAACTAAATAAAGGATGCACTGTTTTACTGTTACACTGACATTATTTTGTTTTTATTTTAAAAAGCATCTGTCAATGTCAAATGTTTACTTGCTTGTATTTGCTGTGTAGCTGCTGGGTATACATGGAACACAGGTAAAAACTAACAAATTAACAATAGGAGTTATAACAGTGAAATGGTCTACATTATCACAGTTTTTTTTTTTTTTAAAGAACTGCCTTTTTTTGTAATAATGAAATTGTATCCTCATTTGTGCAGATGCCTTTAGAAATTATATAAACAAAATAGTGGAGATATTTCAAGCCCCATTTTTCATGGCACTCTACTTCTCCTGACGTACTATGTGGCCCCATCAGGCCACGACATGTATATCAACCACTTGAGAGGGATGGCTCCCCACCCCATCACAAGCTGTCACCTGTCTGACACAACACTGTGCAATATCTTCCCAGGCGCAGAGCAGTGGTGTACGACAGTGTTGGGCCCAACCCTCGTGCTGGCCACATAGCACCCTGAGCTCATCCCTGAACTTGAGCAGCCAACACAGGAACACAATCCACTCCCTGCTGGGCCAACAGCTGGCCCTACACACAACATTTCTTCGTAACGTTTTTTTCAACATTTTCACTCCAAATTTTCAACATGGTCTGTTTCTCCTCTGCACCCCCCTCCCCCGAACATGACAGGTGTCCTTTATAAAACTCTTCCCAAACTGCAGATCCCCGCACTACAATAAGGCCCCTGACAAAGTTTGAGAGGAACGGAGTACTGGGGTTGTGAGAGGTGGCTTAAGCTACTGGCTGACCAGGATTGCTCTGTTTAAGTATATTTATTCTTGCACTATTTTTTGCACTGTTCTGCTTTATTTGCACATTGACATGCGCAAAATTTACAGAGCTGCTTTAAAACTTCTAGACTTGATATGGCTGGATATGTAGTGACACAGCCACATTTGCCAATTTTACTGCAGTCAGTAGCTGGGATATAAGCAAAGTATGAAGCACTGCCACTGTTCGTAGCTCAATATTTATTAGAAGGTTGCAATAATTTTTTAATTTTTTTTTTTCACATGCAGTTTCTGGGTTTTTGCAGCTTTCCTCCCAGCCCCTACACCCATGTGTCCCCGACGTAACGCGTGCGTGTGGAGGCATGCACATGCATGCCATTCGGGATGCCCCTCCCTTCCAGTCACACCGTTTTACCACCTTCACCGAACCTCCATATGGTGACGGTGGGACTACGCGTGGGCGACCCCCTCCCTTACCCGGGAGAGGAGAGCCAATGCTCGATCCTGTCTCCCCCCCCCCCCAGTGCTGGCACCACGAGGCCGTTCCCAAACCCAGGTCGACGGCGTAGCGTAAGGTGTGGCGTCCAGTGCCTCAACCCTCAGTGCCACCGGGCTGGCTTGCAATAATTTTTTTGAAACAAGATGAATATTTTGTAAGAGTGATACTTTTGAACTGAGCTCTTTAGCCAGTAACCTTGTTGCAGTGTGGGGATCCACAATATGGAAAGAGCTGTGGTAAAGTCAGGGGTACTAGCCAGCCCCATCCCCAGCACCGTCCTTTACTCGTTAATACTGGCTCACCATTAGAACCTTTCTGGAGTTTAGTGTCCTTTATTAAATACTGCCTTAAATGTCACAAGTGCAAAAATAAGTTTTAGCCAGGATTTACAGCTATGTTGAAAATTTGGTGTCAAAATATTGAAAATTACTAAATTTTTATAAGTGAACGTTGAAAAATGTTAACGTACCTTCATAACTTTCGTGTTTTTTAAGATTTTCAGCATAGTCCTCTTATGACCCCACTTCATGATCCTGGTAGGTGAAATTTTTCCAAATCCTGCCCAAAAGGTGATTTTGCGGAGTGACTGCAAAATCACCTTTCGGGGCAGATATGAAAAATTGTTCATAAGGCGGGGTCCAAAAAAGGCTATGTTGAAAATCTGGTGAAAAAAATATTTAAAAAATGACAGTTATGAGTAAAAGTTTAAAACACAATGACCACACTTACCTTGTTTCTTCAGTTCCCGGTTGGCGTTAAAGCAGAAGCACGTGTTTTCCTCACACAGTGCATTTTTGGTGGTGGACTTTTTTTTCAGGTGAATGAGGGGTAGTGGGTGCTGAGTGAGGGGTTGGGGTGGAGTAGGCAGGGGGTGCTGTATTCCTGTGCAGTTAGAATGTTCGGAACTAAAATGGTAACACTAAGACTTGGAGTATAAATAACTAAAAAAGTGCAGCTCCTGTCACAAAACTTACAGCACAAAGTTTGCTCACAATAAAAAAATCTTCAAAATGAGGGGGTCACACATGTTAGCATTAACTTTTGTTTGTTTTTTTTTTTTTTTACAGAGCATGTAACAGTGAAAATTTTATGTTTGTTTTCTTTTTTTTTTAATCTCAAAAAAAAAAAAAAAAACACCTCAGAAGTGGTAAATGCCTGTTGTATGATGGTTTTCCATCACACCAACATCTGTGCATTACACTGCCACAGTTTAGAGTATTTCTGAGCTGTCTTACATAATAAAACAGACCATAAAGTAAGGCATGTGCCAACACAATACCAGTAAACTGACTGAATTCAGAAAAATGCTCTGCATAACTGCCCACATGACGCACAAACTGCGATAATTAAAAAAGTATGCCTCCTAGCCTCTAGACACCTGCACAGAAAATGTTCACAATAACAAGAGCTTTAAAATGATGGGTTGTAAAATCACCAGGTCCCTCCTAAACAAATCCCTGCACACCTACGCAACTGTCTCCCCCCCCCTTCCACCCCACTCCATGACGATTCAACCCCTCCTCCTACCCTGCCTTTAAATCCCCCTTCACCCCTCCCACTACTCGCCTCCACCCTACCCCTTACTTGCCACCCCACCCTCTAGTCTACTCCCCTCTCCTCCCCCACCACCCCCTTCCCGCTGCTTTATCCCCAGCCCTCCCTCACCCCCCACCCGACAAGGACAGCTATGGCTACATTAGTTAACATGACATGTATCTCCTATACTGCTGGGCTACATTGCACTTAACATCTAAATGGAACTTGCATATGAAGTGTCTGCTAATGATACATATTACAATACAATGTTGAACTGTCTCACTGTTGAACTCTAGATGCAGTGCATATACTCTTGATAGCCTAATCCTTGCAAATGCTGTGGACTAGCCACTAGGCTCAAATCTAACCAATTACCTACGAACATCTCCAAACTAATGAAACTAAAATGTAACCAATATTCTTTATGTCATGTCCATGTAATCAATGTTTCTTTGATATGTTCATGTGTTCATGTTTTTGTATATCTGACCTTGAACCTTTGTAAACGAGTCTTCTGGCTCAAAGGTATTAATCCTAAACTTAAATAAAAAAATAAAGAGAGATAAATAAACCATTTTCTGCTTTTCAGGTTGTAATTAAAAAAAAAAGAGGGACTCAAGTTGACACTGGGGATTGGGCACCCCAGTGTAACGGGGGGGATGCAAATGACATGGCAAGAAAAACAAGAACATCCCATACATCAACAATTCAGGGGTGGTGTGGGACTCAGGGAGAGGTGGTGGAGCAGGCGCGCAGAGCACGGGGTAGGGGAATTATAGCCTGACCTGTACGGGCTGTGAACAGAGGGCTCGTGGGTGGTAGTGCTCACAGAGGGAACTGGTGGAATTTTCACAAGAGGTGATGCAAATAACATGACAAGAAAGACAAGAAACCTGCCCACTACAGCAATAGATTGGGGCTGGGACTCAAGGGGAGGTGGTATGGTGGGCAAGCTGAGCACGGAGTGGGGGAATTATAGTCTGCTTTTTTCACATTTTATTATGTCCCAACTGTTAACAGTACTTCCGTTCTTCAGGCTCTATCATAACTCCTCTTTAATTCATTAAATTCCTTTCATAACAAGAGAATAGAGCCTTGCTGGCATTATCTAGTGACCAAGCCTTTACTATGCCATTCCCCAGTCTGTGCAGGGTAAACGAGCCGGCGCCTTGTCTGCTAACAGATAAGGACCTTTGTTGTTGGCAGGCAAGGCGCTGGCTCATTCACCCTGCAGAGACTGGAGAATGGCACAGTAGACACTTGGTCTCTGGATAGTGCCAACAAGGCTCTGTTTACTTATTACAAAACAAAATTAATGAACTTAAAAAGGAATTATAATACAGCCTGAAGAATGGAAGTCTTTGGGGCAGTAACTGTTTTGCCTGGAGGAATAGGGTTTTCCCTTCAAAACACTTACAAGGTAACTTTTAACAGTACTGTTATCAATTGGAGCATCATAAAATGCAATAAAAGCTGACAGCATTGTTCAGTGAGCGAGTCATTATCTCCAGAGGGGGTTTGGGACATAGGCAGGCTTTATCTGGAGCAGACTCTTCCCTGCTGTTTCTCTTCACAGGAGGTGGGCCACACTGGACTCCAGCAGCAATTATAGTCTGACCCATACAGGCAGTGAATAAAGGGTTGGTGTGTGGGAGTGCTCACAGAGGGACAGAGAGTGGAATTTGCAAAAAAATTAAAAAAGACTGATGATACCGCTGAGCTGGCTGCTGGACAGCTTCTCGTAGATGAAACGAGCCAGGTGCTCTGTGATAAGAGTTTCTGGATCCTTTAACTACACAAGGTTTCTACCCTGCAAACAGAGAACAGTGTCATGTCCAGCCTCGCTTATCACTGGCCTATCACTGCCGAGCCTGAGCTGCACTGGACCTGAAAGTGACACACCTCTGAAAGCTGGTATTGTAACAAAATGTTTGCTGCGCATGCACGCACGCAAACATAAAAACTAGACAGAGTTATAGTTTTTAATTGCCAGGATTAAGGTCTGGACTGAGAATGTCTGTCCTACAAGGCAGGGTGGGAATGAAAGGAAGCCCATCCTCCTCCCCATTTCAGTTTTAAAGACCACAACCCAGCCTATGGTGAACTGGCAATGTCCATTTAAGGTGAGCGTAAATGTAGATCAATGTTTTATTAGACTGCAGGGATGTCACACCTTCAACAGCAGAGCATTCTGCAACCTATTCTCACTCAGTATCCGTTCCAACCTTGACATCGGAGAACACTACAGGAATTCCGTATGTAACTAAGTTGTAAGAAAATAATACACTATGACAGAATATTGGCCTGCAGTATTTCAAGTCCCTTTGTGTATCTGTTATGAATAATTATTTTGGGAACTTGCTGCATATACTGACCTTAATAAAAGTAGATTACATTTGTTTCCATCATTTTCTTATGTGACATTAAAGGTCTGGTATTGCCAAAAAAGCAGACGGAAGTAAAATGCTACTTACGTGTGACTGTTTATTCATCTATAGCAACATGCTTGCAGAACCCAGACTTGAAAAGCTGTTCTCTGAAATCATCCAACTGATTTGAACCACACCATGTGCACTGCCCCATGCCTCAAGGCTAGCTCCCTACACCCATCAGAACCTTCTTGCAGAAGAGCAGAAACACTCTACGGGTAGTCTAAGCCCTGTATCTTCTCCAACATAACACAGATCAAGATGGAAAGGAGGTTGGTGTGCGACTATTAGCTTATTTCAAAAGTTTTACCAGGAGAGAGATACTGATCTGGCAGCAGCTTGTTTTAAGATATGTCCTGGAGGGAGGGGAGTAGGCAGCAACAGCAGAAAAAAACAGTACAGCCACCAAAGATGCATACATAAATAAAACAAAAACATACCGCATTAAATGTACAGGTACAAGGTATAGATAAATAGCACTAGACAACCTTTTCTTCTTATAATGTGGATATATCCATAGTCACACACTTGCAGACACTACATACAATGAAAAGGGAGATGAACAAGAGCTATCTAGGGAAGAAGCTCTTCGTAACAGCAGAGCCAAAGTCTGTATTCTTGTGAGACTACAGGTCCATATTTTATTGTGAGGTAATGGTGTGGGTGGAGACACTCTGGCCGTGTCCACACTTGCATTCTTGTAATGTTACCAGCAGTCTGTAACGTTGCAAGAATGGCAAACATGGTTTGCATCCACACTGCAGCACAGTAAAACTGTGTTACAAACCATATTTAAAAATTGTGCTAGAAACCGGATCGGAGCAGGTTTCTAGCACAATTTAGACCAAAATCGTTGCCTTAAAATGTGTTAACAGTAGTGTGCATGCAAACCGTGCTGTAACATAGTTTAAGGCAACCTCCGTGGAGGACTTACACACATCAACAAGATTGCGGTGAGCTCCTGAACAGTACAACACCATTTTTATCCAGATCTGTTACCGCATCCCGTTACGAGTACCCCGGCATGCACTGCAGCACCATATGCTTTGCGGTTCTGCTGCAATCATGCCTGGGAACTCAAAGCAGGCAAGCACGGTGTCAGAGCGCAATGTGGACACTACAACAACAGTGCTCAGACACGGAAATAAAACATTTTAAAAACTTCCTCTAGTGTGGACAGGGCCTTTGGTAGTCACCTTGCAGATCTCTGTGAAGGAGACAGACCTAAAGGCTGTCACTGAAATGACCACACCCCTACTCACATGAGCATGTAGTCCTTTAGGGACGAGGCAAGAGAAAGAGGTGTAGCAATGGACAATACAGGAGTATATACAGTGGGTACAGGATGGCCTAGGGAGGTGCTTCCCAATGATAAAAAGAACTGTTTTACTGAACCTCTAAAAGGCTCATCCTACTCAGATATACAGAAGTATGCATCCTGGAGGTCTAGGGAGCAGAAATGAAAATTACGTACCTACCGTAATTATGCTCTTTCTGTGTATCTTCACCATTCATCACCTTTGGGTACATGGCCAGAGGTCATGACCCCGTGGGAGCTTTTTTTTTTGGTAGGCGGAGCCGACGCACCATCGACGCCATCCTTGAGGCCAGTGCATTGCGTGGCGCTCGTGGGTTGGCCGTTAGGCGCTGTCGACTGCCAGTTCTGAGTCGCCAGAGAGGTAAGAGGAAGGGAGAGGAGGGTGGGACAAAGAAGTCCAAGGGACAGAAAAAGGAAAAGATATATAAACTAAAAGGAGAAATAACAACTGAGAGGACAGAAGAAGAAGAAGTCGGAAACTAAAGGGATTGGGAAGGGCCCCAATCTCTGGAAATAGCAGAGGAGGTAGGGTGGGATAAAGAATGTAGGAAGAAGGATGAGAGGGAAGAAGGTTAAACACATCCCAGACCCTGGTCCGTCTCCAGACTGTATAGGAACTGCAAGAAGTAGCCAAAGGCTTCTTGTCAGAATTCAAGGCGCAGCATGGCTGGCAAAACTCCATTTGAGCAGAATCGGCTTATTCTGGAAGAAGGATAGGGCACAGAGAATTATCACCCTCTCAAAGAAAGATTTTTGGTGAAAAAGGAAAAAGAGATTTTTTTTGATAAGAAAGGATAGTCCAAAGGACAAGGAAAATAAGATGGACAGGAACAAGGAGGAGGAGAGAATGGAGGGCAAATGGCCAACTCATACCCCACAGGGGTGGAGCTAACGCACTGGAGAAGGCGTGCCCCCCATGCTGACCACTCTCCCCAGAACATTATCCCCTTATGTGCCCCTGTTTACCCCACTCCCGACAAAGAAAGGAGGGGGGTGGCGAGGCTGGGCACAGAGAGGAAGGGGGACCCAGAGACTGAGTCCCCAGGGGATGGAGGGAGGGATCAGGATGAATAATGAAGATACACAGAAAGACTCATAATTACGGTAGGTACGCACTTTTCATATCTTATCTGTGTCAATCTTCACCATTCATCACCATTGGGTGAGTGCCGAGCTACCCTGAAGGGGTTTCCTTTTAACCCTAAGGGACAGAGTAGAATCCCTTAGCTCTCGGTGGGTGACATACTAACAGGGGGAACCTTCAGGGCCTGGAGAGGCCCGAGAGTGGGGAGAGTGAGACGGGAACCCCCCGGAGTGGGAAGGAAGTTGCCCCGACAAATGCAGTCTCGCTCTACGGGAGAAGAGACAGATGCTCTGGTGAGCGGAGTTAATCACCCTACACTGGGCCAAGGGTGACATCTGGGAAAGATGCAGCCATGCCGTCCTTCTAGTGCAGATCGCTGTCCCTGCAACCGTGGTAGCTACCTCTTTGGCATCACAGGATGCCCTTGCTTGGTGCCTTGCTAGCTCCAGGACACGCGCAGAGAGTGCAATGGCTTGTCTGGTTTGCTCCGTGTCAGGCAACGAGGCTAGGACCACAGGAACCTGTCATAGGCTACATAGTGGGCCTGATGTGCAGAAATAGAAAGCAACAACCTTGCTGAGTAGAAAGCCCTCCTACCCCAGAAGTCAAAATCTGAGGAGTCTTGATCTGGGGGCCGATCACGGTGAAGGGCGCGAAGACCATTGGGAGTGTCCAAATGCATCAATCCGGACTGCAGATGAGGCATGGAACCTGGAGACTCGGGGTGCACACTTGGCAGAGATCCCTAGGGGCAGGAACTCGAGAAGGGCCTCTGCCAGGAACGCAATGATGCCTCCCGAAAGGGAGCAGGCCAGGGGGGCACCACAAAGGTGGCCTCACTGAAATTGCCTAGAAAAGCATGCGCTGACTGCTCTGGATTGCTTAAAGTGGCAGAGGTGAGAAGCAAGTCCTCCAACATCCTCACGAGGAAACGCTGATACTCAGTGAGATCAGCAGCTGGATAGATGTGGACAGAAGGCTCCTCTCCCCCAGAATAGGGGGATGAAGAGTTGGAGGGCACAGACTGCTCATAGGACAGCTGCTCAGGGGTAGGTTGAAAAACCTGACTGTCCATTACCCTGACGTAAGCTAAGAACCGAGCAGCCACAGCCCTGAACTGCTCCCACGAGAGAGGCCCACTAGGACCAAGGATACCTGGGAGTGCAGGAAAATGTGGCAGAGGGATAGGGACAGAGCTGAGAAGTTGGCTGACTGACGCTTGGGCTAGGGAGCAGACCAAGAGCACTAGAAGAAGAAGGTGCTCCAGAAGACTCCACAGCCGACAGCTGAACAACCATTTCTGTACTGCCTTGGCTGTGCCCGGAAGAATCCCCCCCATGAGGCAACCGGGGCCGTATAGGTCCAGAAGGACAGTCCCCAACCTCAAAAGAATGGGTCTCTCTCAAAGAGATAGAGGAGGAAGAGTGGAGATCCACACTATGGCTTCTTCCAGAGCCTGGGTGGGCCCCAGAAAAAGGTTGCCGTGCACACCCCATACCCCCTTGACCCCTCGGAATCCAAGAGAGCTCTCCTCCTTGAGAGGGCTAGCCTAGGTAGCTGACAGCCCTGGCCAGCACCCAAAGGAGCTATCCAGGGCACAGTACCCTCCCCTCCTGTAAGTGCTCTGATCGGCCCCAAAGTTGGGCGATCCAGACACACCACAGACGGGGGTACCACTGCTGAGGGGTCAGTGAAGCCACCAAGACCGGGATGCAGAGCAATGGTGGCCTGCACCACTGCCCGCTGGTCAACACCCCTGATCCCAGTCTCGTCAGCTACCGACTACACCTCAGAAGGGGGCGGACTCCTTGTCGAGGACGCTACCGGGCTGCCCACCCCAACAGTCAACTCCGAAGAGGTAGAGGCCGAGGTCCTGTGCCAGACCGTAGGGGGGCGCCCGCTGCCATCCTTGCCAAATGGGATGCCAGAAACCGAGACTACGCCTGAGCCAGTGCCCCCCACAGCACTGCGAGCAGCATCCGCGGAGGACACGGCCCTGGCCCGAACAGCAGCCCTGGAGTCAGAACCAGTCACGGTGCCGTCTGGCCCCATGGCGCCGAGGGCGGGGATGATGCCGATGACAGCTCCGATGGTGCCATCAGTGCTGCGGACAGCACCGCCTGGCTCCACGGTGCCGTGAACGGTGCCAGGGGCAGGGGTAAGCGTGAAGTGCCCGACAGTGGATTCGAAGCTTCCACGGTGCGTCGTCCTGGGCGGACGCGAGCCGCCTCAACCTCAGCGCGAGGCGGAGAAGAGGACAAAGACAGCGCCGTAGAAACCCCACAGCGCCACTAGCTTCATCGGGCGCCGGAGCAGCCAGCCAGCGCCAAACCGCACCGATGATGGCTCCATCAGGGCTATGCCCCATAAGCGGGCGCTGAGGCCCAAAACGTCACCGACCGATGGCGTCAAGGACAGTGCCGACCCGGGCCTTGTGAACTGCGGGTCCAACACTGGAGGAGCCTTCACCCCCGAAGGGGCGACTGCCTTGGCAGTGCCTCTCGCCCGCCCGCGAAAGGAGCGGGGTCAGTCCTCCTGCATCGCGGAAGGAGCCTCGGCAACAGCCAGGCCACTAGAAGCCGAGGCTTCCTCCTCCTCGGTCCATATAGAACCGGGAGGGGACCCGGAGGAAAGGCTGAGAGTATGCAGCTTGGCCAGAGTGCACACCCGACCCCTTAAAGTGGGTGGAGCTTGCCCCACTTTCCATGCGCGTTGCTCGATGACCCAGCGGTCCATGGAGAAACAGGCATCGCACAAATCTATGTCGTGAAGCGGGCCAAGACATGTAATGCAACGGTTGTGCTGTTCGGTGATGGAAAATTTACGGCCGCAAGGGCACCGTCGCATGGGGGGACATCCCGCCTTCGAAGTCTACTTGCCCTCCAACAGAGACATGACCTACGAGGAAAAAACACCAAAAACAGACTCGACGTCGCCAAGAATAATAATTATTGGAAAGGTCTTACCAAGCGACATTGAGTAAGGCAACTAGGACCGGCAGGAAAGGAGCCGACGGACTGCAGCATGGACGAATAGTTGACAGAGTCGAAAAACTTTAACTGTAACTGCAACTGCAACTGCGTAGTGGTAGGCCTGAAGTTCTGTAGAGCTTCCCACGAGGCGACCTCGACGGCAGGAGATGAAGAACTGGCAGGCAGGTGGAGTCAACAGCACCTAACGGCCAACCTGTGAGCAGCACGCATTGCGTCGGCCTCGAGGCCAGCATGGATGGTGCGTTGGCTCCGCCTACCTCTGGCCATGTACCCAAAGGTGATGAATGGTGAAGACTGACACAAATAAGATCAATGATCTAGCTTCCCGTGAGGGAATGATCTGGTTTAGCATGACCACATGACATTTTTTTCTTTGATTAATCTTCTTTAGCATCTGCAGATTGAGAACAGAGTGCCATCCTCCCATCTGTGCGAGTACCAGAAAGTACAACAAGAATCTCTGCTGCTTGACTTTGTGAGACAGGCTCCACTTGAATTCCATTCTACTGAACTTTGTTCCATATCAGTGATAGAAATTACAGCGACAGTACATCCTCAAGAGGTGCACAGGGCTGACATGGCAGAGAGGTCTCAAACTCCAGAAACAACCTCAAGCCTACTACTTCCATGACCCACTTGCCCAAGGTGACTGAAGACCACAGTGGGAGGAAGTGGGAAATTCGGCCCCAAATGGAACTGCAGCAGGGACTGTGGCGAGGAGGGGATGGGGACCCTCTTCCTGTCACTTTTTGCCTCTGGTGACATATCCAGGTGCCTGACAACAGAAGTGGCCACTGTCCTTGTGGAAGCCTTGTCCACAGTTCTTGGGGGTGAAGGACTTGGCTGGGCAGTACTACTGATATTGCTGCGTCTGTGTCTGCTACTGCCACTGTGAGCTGCAACAGGAATCATGAAAGGAGCTGCCTTGCAGGTGCTGCTTTGTGGCTGTCTTGGTGACTGAATACAAGATGACACTGAACTTCTCACTCTGATGCAGCTAACTCTCAGTGTAAGGCACACAAAGATCCTTGCCTGTGAAGGGGAGGTGTGACACCATCTGCTGAATCTCTTGTGTGATGAGGGAAAAATGAAGTCACGATTGATGATGAATGGTGACTGCCACACCTACAGCCCTGGGAGGAAAGATGGCAAAATCAAGGGCCACATGAAGCTTTTGACTGGTAACAAAACACCCCAGGTACACGCTTATCCATGAGATCCTACTGGTTTTCCTCTGCCAAAAGAGGTAACAGGTCTGAAAGCCTTTTGAACAATTCATGGCTATACCTAGCCATGAGGGAGACTGGCCTGTCTGATGCCCAAAGATGCTACTGTATACTCTATGGCTAAAGTGGTCCTGCTTCTTGGACTACCTGTCTGGGGGTTTCATAGAAACACAGAAAAAAAGACAGCAGAAGGAGACCAAGTCTGCCCACGTGTTCCTTGGATCTTCTCAGATCCCAGGACATAACCCTCCTTCTGCCTCCTACTGCTCCTGTTGCTTTTGATCGTGTTTAAGCCTTGTCCCATCCCAGCCTCACTGATGTCACAGACTCTGCTTCCACTACCTCAGCTGGCAGTTTATTCCATGGCTCCATGACTCTTTCTGCAAGACTGAGTTTCCTAAGCTCCAGAAGCTGCCCCCAAACTTCCACTCGTGCCTCTAGAGTTAAGAATCAGACACTCTGTTGAACAGATCCGAGGATGGCACCTTATTTATTGTTCTCAGAAACTTGTACATTTCAATCATATCTCCTCTCTCCCTCCTTGTCTCCACTGAGAACACGTTAATGCTTCCAGACGCTCTTCGTACAAGTGCTCTTGAAGGCCCTGGATCATTTTGGTCACTCTTCTCTGAACAGCCTCCAGCCTGTTTATATCCCTTTTCAGATGTGGACTCCAAAACTGGACACAGTACTCCAGATGGGGCCTTACCAGGGACCTTTAGAGTGGCAGTATTACCTCCTTCCTCCTGCTGTCCAATCCCCTCCCTACGTACACCAGTATTTTGTTGGCATTGCTATAAGCTTTGTTGCACTGGCTTGTCTGTTTAAGGGTCCTGCTTATGAGGACACCAAGGTTCCGTTCTTCCTGTATGGCGCTGAGCTGGACTCTGTTGAGGTGGCACTCTGTCCTTGGGTTCTCTTCACCCAAATGCATCACCTTACTTTCTTTTGCGTTGAACTTCAGCTGCCAGACATTGGACCATCTTTCCAGCCTCTGTAGGTATTTTTGTAGGTCCTTAACCGCCTCCTTGCCGTCAACCCTTCCTCCTATCTTGGTATTGTCTGTGACTAGGGCAATTCTGCCCTGAATACCTATGCCGATGTCTCTAATAAAGGCATTAAGCAGGACTGGCCCCAACACTGAGCCATGGGGCACATCACTTTGCAGCGTCAGTGGCTCAGTAGGTAGCACACTTGCCTCTGAGGCTGGGAGAAGAGAGGGCTGTGGGTTCAGTTCCCACATCTGGCACTTGGGTTAATATCCCAGTACTGACACTGTAGTGCAGCATGAGAGGGGTGCTGTACTGCTGAGGTGCCGTCTTTCGGATGAGACATTAAACCAAGGTCCCATCTGCCTGGTTTGGTGGTAGTTCAGGCGGATGTTAAAGATCCCATGGCACTTCTCGAAAAGAGTAGGGGAATTTCCCCGGTGTCCTGGCCAAATTTCCCTCATTCACTAAAAAAATACCACCAACAGCTTAATCTGGTTCAAGGTCAGTTGGCATTCATCTGTATCCCCTCCCCCCGGGTCATGCCAGAAAATAGGCAGGATTTGTCTAGTGCACTTACCCGGTCAACAAAAACTAAATAAATAAACTAATGACTCCGCCTTCATCAGACCTCACCACGTTGACCACTACTCTCTGTTTTCTGTCCCTAAGCCAATTACCTACCCAACTGACTATGTACTTGGTTGCATCCAGGTCCTCCAATTTATCAGCAGGCAGCTGTACGGCACTGAATCAAAGGCCTTACTGAAATTGAAGTAGAGGAGGTCCACTGGGTGGCCTCTGTCTAGTTTCCTACTGACCCAGTCAAAAAATGTGATTAGATTCGTTTGACATGACCTTCCCACCATGAACCCCATGTTGCAGGTCATCCTGCAGACCATTCTCATCTAGGTACTCTACCAGATCTTGTTTTATTAAGGTTTCCATGAGTTTTCCCACTACTGACGTAAGGCTATAGTTGCCTGCTTCCTCCGAACTCCCTCAGTTGTGGAGAGGTACCACATCAGCTCTTCTCCAGTCTCCCGGCACTACACCTGTCTGAAGTGATCTGCTGAATAAATGTGATTAGGGATCTGCCAATTCACTAGCTAGCTCCTTTAGCACCCTCGGGTGTATTCCATCAGGCCCTGGCGACTTGTCTTCCCTGAGATGATCTAGGGCATCTCTCACTCTACTGTTGGTGATTGGTGGTGGTGCTTCCATTTGTGGAACACCTTTGTCAGCAGCCATCAGTTCGAGGACTCTCCCTGCATTTTGGCCTTACGGAACCCTGTATCTGCCACCAGATTCCCTGGAGAAGGGTGCTCCAGGAACCCTGTGCATCTCTCCAAAGGCACTGCAAACTTGCATCCCATCCTCTAAGGGGGCGCCAGGCATGAAAGCAGGCATGCCCAAATACAGAGCATAGATATCATGACAACTAGAGTGATGTGGAAGGCCACTCTCGGGGAGTAATCTTTTTTGAGGATGTCCCCAAATTGGCTGGATTTCTTCTTTGGGCCTCCTCAACTGGCGTGTTCAGGGTCGAGAGCATATTGTGTAGGAGTGAGGTGAGAGAGGAGTACTTTCAAGCTGAGCCAGCCCAATCATATCTCAGACTGTCGAAGTCCCAGTCCTGGGAACTCTCAGGATGCTGATGCATCACAGACAAGAGTCCGGATAGGGGTATCCCGACCTCGTGTGGAGAGTGAACCACCCTCCTGGTTGGGATCACCATTACTGAAACAACCTTCAGAAGGCCTGTCGCAGGTCTGGAATCCTTTGTCAGAGAATTCTCCTGAGGAACAGTGGGTGTAAGTTCAACTGGGAAGAGCTTTGGTGGTGTCACAGGATGAGTCTGGGGAGATGGAAGAGGGGCTGGCAGAGGCAACGCCTTCCAAGTTCAAGTCAGAGGCAGGACAAGTATCTATGCCAGTTAACCTTAACTCTGGACATCATAATCCATAGACCAATGCTGCCATGGTGCCTCTCCCAGATAACGACAGATTCGACTTCCACAATGGAAACCTGATGAAGAGGAAGTAGAATGCAACAACAACCATCTCGACTAGAAGTGATGGTATCAGGAGAAAGAAAGAAAACAAGATTAGGAGGCTCTGGTCACATGAATGGCATTCCCTTCAAAAGGTTCCTGAGGGAAAGCCACCAACAGCTGGGTTCCCGCATCAGCCGAGTTACCTGACCCAGTTGTTCAAGATCTGAATGCACCTGGGTGGGCCAGCTTCCACTGGATGGGCCGCAGAGGCAAGCAGGCCCAATGGACTACAGCTGTAGTAGATGCCAGTAAGCTGAATGAAATCTCGGGTGTGGCGTGATTACCCAGGCAGAAATGATCAGACAAAGGAGAAAAGATCACTGGCCCTGGCCCTGCCACCATGAACATAATTAACTATTTATTTATTTAGTTTTTTTCCAGACTTGTGCTGACAAGAAGACCCACTAATGAGTCCTCTGGATGCCTGTAGGGGGGTACATCTACTGCAGCAGTCCTCTCGCTGGTGTAACAAGCCCCCCTCCAAACACTGAGCAGGGCACCAAAGGAATCGTGAATGTCCCATTCTGCCATCTCATCCCTGGCATGCCTGATCCCTTCCCAAACCAGCAGAGAAACTGTGTTGGTCCACATACGGCCATGATTCTGACAGGCAATGCAGCAGAGAAACTAGAGAAGTAAGTGCATTCATGGGTTATAAATGGACACCTAGGATGCAATGTAATTGACTCTACATGCCATGTATCATGGTAAGTAGAGCCTTTGACTTCATCCTTGCTGAATGAGGAGCAAGAATATAATTTGGCAAATCTGCTTCTATTCCAGCATTTCCTCAGCTCACAGATAAGTATGTGGCACCTCGGATCAAACCAGTCTATTACTCTATCCACAGTAGAATGCTATTGTTATCATGGGTACCAATGATAAGTCAATTACTCTTGGAGGAATTTGCTGCACAGCCCCAGCAGGAAGTCCTACAAGACTGATGTGGGGAAAAAAGGCTGTTCACCTCAGCTACTCCTGACCTCAAAAAGACAAGCTACCAATTTCATATCTCGAGGTATAAATACTCCCTATGGAACAGGCTAGCAATATCACAGAAACCCTTCTGTGTAATGCAGGACTTGGTGGTGGTTATAACATAAGGATTTGGATCTAATAGCCACCAACCAAGGGCTGCTCTGATCATCCTGCCTCATGAGGCCTCTGATGCAGCGGCCATGCTGCTGCTGCTGCAGGTATTTGTGTCTAGAGGTACTCCAGGCTTAGAATGGCAGGTTTCACCTCCAGTGTCCAACAGACGATGATGAGCTTTCTATTTAACAGAACATATCATTTTGGACAGCATAACTAGAAGAACCTTAAGACGTCCAATGTAAAGAAATCAACCCTTAAGTACAGAAAGAACATCCACTCTGCTCTACAAATCGAAACATATTTGTGCATAAAGCCCTGTAACAGTGTTTTTTCTCCCAACTTCTGAGCTCTGTTGAGACTGTACAACATTTCTTTCAATCCCTTTTTTTTTTTTTAACTTATATCCTGCTCTAAGTGAAATCCAACAGACTTTTGACACAGTCGGTGGATTATCTGTAAGCAGATGAAGAGACTGAACACAAATAGCGTTTATTCCATCTCAGGTGCTGGAGAACTGTGAACCATGGAAATTGGAAAGTCCCAAAAAGCACAAATGACGTTACTTGAGAGCAATCTACGTACATTCAGCTTTCCTCCTCAGAGCAATAAGGGATATGTGGGGGGGCACCTGTTGGATAACCAAGTTATTTGTACAGTAGCCTGTGACTTCGAGTAACCTCACAAGTGGCAAAGCCATGAGTGAGCCAATGACTTGGTTATCCAGCAGGCGCCCCCTGCATATTGAACTGATGCAACAGGCAGGGACTTTGCGTGACTGATTATTTTTTGGTTTTATTTTTTAACGTTTTTATTAATGAATGTTGTGGGACTTTTTGTGGAAGTAGTGTCCCTCCGTGATATGGGCATAACTACGGACATGCGGTTATGATGTTGACAGTGATGGTGGAATGCTGATTGGCTGAGGATAGTGGAAAAAAGAATCAAGGTGAAGATGGCAGCGTTTTTAGCAAGAGGGATTGCATGTGTATGTCAGGATCGGTGTCAATTTCATTTGTTTGGGAGTTGACATCAGAAAGTGTAACTTTTTTTTCGTACATTGAAATAAATTATAGTTTTATTGTCCATAGGTTACAGAAGAGAGTTATGCTGGAGAAGGGCACCAAGGACACAGTTGCCCATGACTGTTGGTAAAGTTTCAGTTGTTTGGGGGTGTGAGATTCTGAGTTTTAAAATGTGCCGCAATGAGAGAGCTGGAAAGGGGGGAGCACAGAGGTAACTGCAGAAAGTGGGAGTTGCTGTTGGGGTGGTAGGAATGTAGCATGTGCATGCTGTAAAGAAAAAAAATCCCTGTCATGTGTGTGGTATTTGTGTGTACTTCAGCAGCTGAGAATGTTAAAAAAATGGGTTTTAAAGTGGATTATGGAGGGAATTTGAAGACTGAAACGTGGTGCTGTGGTAATGTTTACAGAGAGAGTGAGAAATATAAGACAAAGTCAAACTACTGAAGTAGTGCCGCTGGTGGGGGCACCTTGGTGACGAATTACTGTGTGTGGTTAAATGGGGGAACGATGTAATCACTATGGGAATAAAGTACAGTTACGTAAGAACTTACTGTAACAGTAGATCTTTGAGACAGGCTCTTGCAGTAGGTAATTACATATAGGACTGACGCCAGCCGACGGCAGGACCCCACGGAAAAATTTCTAGCTAGCAGTCCCTGACGAGGGACCGCCCCCCACATCAGGTGACCGGCATCATACGACATCAGTATAAAGGGACGGTCCCGGACGCCCACCTTCTGGTTCTTTCCCGCCACAGGCCAGGAAGGCCCAGACGAGAGAAAAGCGGATGTTTCCATTCCTGGAAAAGGAGTTGACAAAGCCTAGGGGGATGGAGGGTGGGAAAGTATTACCTACTACAAGAGCCTCTCTCGAAGATCTGCTGTTACGGTAAGTTCTTACGGAACTGTACTATCTTACTTCGAGAGGGCTCTTGCAGTAGGTAATTACATATAGGACTGAATCCCAAGCAGTCTGGAACAAGGAAAAAGGCACCGGGAGGAGGGAACTACTCTGAAACGTAACCCTAGCTGTGCAAGCCTCAAGACAGGAGGTCTTGCAAAACAGCCAGCCCGAAGCCTGCTCTATGGCAAGAGGCAATGTCCAAACTGTAATGTTTCGTAAAGGTATGGACGGAAGTCCAGGTGGCAGCAGCGCATATGTCTGCCGCAGACACATTCTTGAAACAAGCCGCAGAGGCAGCTACTCCTCTTGTGGAGTGGCCTCTGACTTGACCCAGGAGGGTCTTGTTGTACTTGTCATAACAGAAAGTGATGCAATGAGCCAACCACTTAGACAGGCATTGCTTGGAAACAGCATTGCCTTCCCTTTTGTGAGCAAAAGAGATGAACTGATCAGTCTTTCTGAGATCCTTCGTCCTGCCGGTGTAGTATCTCAGAATCCGGTGAACATCCATAGTATGGAGTAACTATTCCCCTTGGTTAGAGTACTGCGTAAAAAAGGCAGGTAGCTCTATGGATTGATTTAAAGTAGACTCTGCTACTACTTTAGGTAGAAACTTAGGATTCGTGCGAAGAGCAACTCGTTCTTTGTGAAAAATCAAGTAGGGGATTTTGCACATCAGGGCCTGAAGCTCGGAGATTCTTCGAGCCGAAGTAATGGCCACCAAGAAGAGCGTCTTCCATGAAAGAAATTTTAAATCTGCAGAAGCTGAAGGTTCAAAGGGAGGAAGAGTAAGTTTCTAGAGAACAAAATTCAAGTCCCAAGGGGGGGCCTCAGATGGAGGACCCCTCTGAGAAAGGTCTTAGAGACCTCCAGTTGAGCAAAAGCTTTATCTGCGAAGGGAACATGGTAGGCTGAGATAGCTGCCATGTGAACCTTCAAGGAGGAATGGCTGAGACCCAGGTCGAACAGATGACGCAAGTACTCCAGCAGAAAAGCCACTGAACAGGAGAAAGGCTCCACGTTCTTGGAGGCTGCCCAAATAGAGAATCTCTTCCACTTCATGGCATAAGTGGACCTGGTGGATGGCTTTCTAGCCTCCACTAAAATCTCCGCCACTTTTGGAGACACTCCAAAACAGGATTGGGCTAGGTCTGCAGGAGCCATGCATGTAGTTGAAGGGATTTGAGGCCTGGATGAACCAGGGTCCCCTGATCCTGGGTCAGCAAACCTCGAGATAGAGGAAGAGGAAGAGGAGGATCCTCTGAATATTGTTGTAGAAGAGAGAATCAGATTTGCCTGGGCCAGAAAGGAGCGATCAGAATCATTCTCGCTCTTTCTCAGGCTAGTTTCTGCAATACTCGTGGGATCAGAAGAATTGGGGGAAAAGCATAGATGAATCTGTCCTTCCAGTCTAGAGACAGAGCATCGCTCCAGAAAGCGCCTCGCTCTGGAACGAGCAAGCAAAAAATGGGAAGTTTTGCGTTTTGGGAGAGGCGAACAGGTCTACCTGCGGAGTCCCCCAAAGCTGAAAGATATCGTCTAGTACCCATTGGTCCAGTTCCCACTCGTATGCCAGAGCAGAAGAGCGGCTTAGCTTGTCTGCCAGAGTGTTGTTGACTCCTGGAACATGAATCGCCATTAGGTGAAGGTCGTGTTGTGTTGCCCAATCCCAAACCCTCATTGCCTCCCTGCATAGAGGGTAGGACAGAGTTCCTCCCTGTTTGTTGATGTACCACACTACGCACATGTTGTTCGTCTGGACAGCTAGGTGTCCGGGAAGGATGTATTGGTGAAGGGCTTGGAGAGCGTACAACACAGCTCGAAGCTTGAGCACATTGATGTGGAGAACTTGTTCCAGCCTGGACCATGAGCCCTGGGTCCGATGAGGACCTAGATGGGCCCCCCAACCTTCGCCTGATGCATCTGTAGTCAGAGTCTGGGAGGGAGAGGATGAAAGAAAGAGACCCCCGAAATAGGTTCTCTCGAACCATCCACCATTGCAAGTCTCGTACCATCGGTGATGAGAGAAGAACTAATTGATCTAGGTCGTCCACAAGTTAATCCCACTGAGAGCGAAGAGTCCACTGAGAGATCCTCATGTGGAGTCGAGCTCGGGGGACCGTCGGAATAGCGGCCGCCATGAGCCCCAGAAGATGGAGGACTGACCTCGCCGAGACCCTCCTGCGTTCCGATAGCAGGGAAATCTGGGGTTGAAGAGAGGCCGCCCCGTCCGGAGGCAGGAAGGCCTTGCTGACGGTCGTATCTAGGATAGCCCCAATGAACTGTAGCCTCTGGGAAGGATCCAGATGAGACTTGGAATGGTTGATGGTAATACCCAGGTAAGTGAAAACCTGCTGGGTGCAGGAGAGAAAACGCAGGAGTTTCTCCATGGACGAGGCCGCCAGGAGCCAGTCGTCCAGGTAAGGGAACACCTGTACTCCAATTGTATGCAAGTGGGCCGGTACCACAGCCAAGCATTTGGTAAATACTCAGGGGGGCCGAGGATAGACCAAAGGGGAGCGCCTTGACTTGGTAGTGGTCCCCCTGAAACACAAAACGAAGATACTTGCGGTGAGAAAGGCGAATGGGAATGTGCAGATAGGCATCCTGAATATCCAGTGCACAAAGCCATTGACCCAGCTGAAGGAGGGGCAGAAGGCTCTGCAGAGAGAGCATCCTGAACCTTTTGTATTCTACATAAAGATTCAGGGAACTGAGATCTAGAATAGGTCTGAAATCTCTAGTCTTCTTTGGGACCAGGAAGAAATGGGAATAGTAACCCGTCCCTTGAAGATGAAGGGGGATGGGTTCTATCGCCTTCTTCATGAGAAGAGCCAAGATTTCTTCCCGGACCAAAGGAAGATGTTCCCTTGAATAGGACGACTTCAGAGGTCGGTGGCGGGGTGGTTTCTGTAGAAACTCTATGGAATGCCCTTCCACTATGAGCTGGAGCACCCAAGAATCCGTGGTTATCCTCTCCCATCCCGGAAGCTGGAGGGAAAACCTGCCTCCTACCAGTTCCTCTGGGAAGTCCAGAGGCGGTGGGAGAGGAAAGGAGTCAGGTGGTGTGGGCAGTGCGCAGCTGAAGCACCCGCTGCTTTTTGGGCGGGGCGCCAGCAGCTGTGGGGCCTCGACGCTTGGTGGCCCGCTTTCCTGTGGTTTCGCTTTTGGCTGAATCCATCTGGAAGGGACGGGCGCGCTGTTTTTGGGGACGGTACATGGAATCCACTGATTTCAGAGCCGTCCCTTCTCCTGCAAATCGGTGATGATGTCCTTGACATCACCCCTGAAAAGCACCAACCCCCAGAAAGGTGCCTCTTGAATAGCGGATTGCACGTCCGGGACCAACCCTGACACGTGGAGCCAGGCATGACGCCGTAGACTCACGGCGAAAGCGGAGCTCCACCTGGCAGTGTCCACTGCATTGTATGTCACCCGCAAAATGTGGTGACTGGCCGAATGAGCAGAACGGACGAGATCGGCTAACTCCTGTTTGACTTGGGAGTCAGGCAAGGAGTCCAGCTTGGATTCCACCTGAGTAAGGACAGCCTTCTGGTAATTCCCCATGTGGCCGACGTAGTTCAGGGCCCAAATTCCCAGTGTGGAGCAGGCGTAAATCTTTCTCCCATACTGGTCCAGAAGTTGAGATTCCTTATCAGGAGGGGATGAGCTAAGATGCTTTGGGTGTGCCGACCGGCCATGAGCGGCGCTAATCACGACCGAGTCAGCCCGAGGGTGAGAGTCCAGGTAGTCAACATCCTCAGGAGCCTGGTATAGCCTATTCGACTTCCTTGGAAGTGGGGCTAACGCCAACGGCTGTTTCCATATTGTGGTGACAAGGTCGGCGTGAGGCTCAATCCAGGGTGGCACTAATGTAGGAGCTGTCACGGGCAGATTCAGATGTTCAGCAAGTTTCACTCGCTGAGGATCTGGTTCCAAAGAGTGCCACTGATGCATCTCCTGGATTTTTCTAAGCAACTCCATAAAAGATGGATCCTCCAGAGGAGACTTCGGAGGAGTCCTCGGCCGGGGCTTCGACGGAGAGCGGGGCTCATCGTCTCTCTCGGAGCATCCTTCGGAAGAGTCCAAGGAATCTGAGAGTGAAGAGGAAAAAGAAGAATAAGACTCCCTGACCCAACTCGGGGGAGGAACGGGTTCCTTGGGTAGTATCCGTAAACGCGTATCCTGCCCCTCTCTGGACCCAGACGGGAGAGCCCTGGAGTCTGGAGGTGGAGAGGGAGTGTGCTGCCTCGGACGTACGGGAACCTGGGGCAGCACCGTCGTCGTAAGGCGGCTCTCGACCTCCTTGGTGAGCTGAGCCTTAGCCTCGGCCCACCAGGAGGCCAGAGTCTCCTGCAGATCCACCGGTGGCTGTGGGGGCAGTGGAGGTGGAGGAGGAGGGGGAAAAGTGTACGGATTATACCCGTAAGGAGAGTATCCAAAACCCGGCTGCAGGAAACCCGGCATCGGGAATTGTGTCATCGGGTACTGTGGTGTTGGAAAGACTGGCGTTGGGTACTGCAGCGCTGGATACTGCTGTCCCGGGTACGACAGCGTCGGATAAGACGGTGGTGCACCGGAGCCGGGGCTGCCAGAGCAGACGGCTCGTCCAGCGGCTTCACGGGCAGGTCCACATTGGAGGGCCCGGAGGGGGGACATCCGGACGTGGGATGTCTCCTGGGGCCGGTGTCGGAGGTACCGGCTTCGGGGCCGGCACCCGGGGGGCCGACGTCCGATCTGGTTCCAACGGAGGGGGGTCTGACGGAGGAGGAAGATCCCCCACATCACCCGGGGACGGAGCAGAGAAATCCCCGGGGTCAGGCTGGGGTGACTCTGGGTCCCCGGACGGCAGCGAAGGCTGCCGGGAACTGGGTATGATGGACATGGGGGGTCCGTGCGTGGGGTTCCATGTCGCCGCGCCTTGGTAGGAGCCGACGGCGGTTTGAGGGCGAGTTCGCGGTGCCAGAGGAGCCTGCGCCCAGCTTATGGGAGCCATCACCGGAGGCGGGCTGAGGGGAAGGGTCGGCTCAGTCCGTTGGGGTAGAGGCTGCGCGCCGCCCCAAAGGGTCGGGCGTCTTACTAACCCTCTCCATGCGGACGTTGGAGGAGCTGACGCCCGACTTAGAGGAGTCGCCCACGCCAGTAAGCTGCAAGCCTGCAGCCGAACCGGGGGCGGAGGCCTCCAACAGCCCGGAGACACCCGCAAGGCCATGAGCACGAGCCAGACGGGAGGGCCGACGCCGCCTCCAAAACCTTTGAGGCGGCCATTGAGGAGCGGTCCGAGTCCCTGTGTCTCCCGAGGGAGATGCGGTAGAGGAGGTCTTCTCCCAGTGCCTCTCCTAGTCTTTCTTTTTCCGATGTCCTTCGGGGGAAGTGGACACCTACCTCAGCTTTTTTAGTTCCTTTTCCATAGAACTCATCTTTTTCTTGAGAAGATGGGCTTCCAGGGATTGTTGGCGCCATTTTCGGGTAGCCGCGTTGAAGTTGAGGCAGTGTTGGCACTCCTCGACCAGGTGATCGGGGCCTAGGAAGAAAAGGCACAGGGAATGGCCGTCCTTGTGTGGCAGTTGGGCGCCGCACGAGTCGCACTTGTTTTTGTGCTTGGAGGGTGTAGGGGATGACATACACCGACGATGACCTGACATTATAAGAAAAAAATAACTCATTTCCGGTAAAACCGACGAAAGATAGGGCTGACTAAGCACGAACTTTACCGCAAGGCGCTACATGAGCTAACGGCGGGAAAGAACTGGAAGGCGGGCATCCAGGACCGCCCCTTTATACTGACGTCGTATGACACTGGTCACCTGACGTGGGGGCGGTCCCTCGCCAGGGACTGCTAGCTAGAAATTTTTCCGTGGGGTCCTGCCGCCAGCCGGTGTCAGTCCTATATGTAATTACCTACTGCAAGAGCCCTCTCGAAGTAAGATAGTACAGTTACGTAAGAACTTACCGTAACAGTAGACTTTCTAGAACAACTCCTGCAGCAGGTTACACCATTAAGACTGAAGCCGGCAAGTGCCAGGACCCCATGGAAATTTTCTAGCTAGCAGTATTCAACGGGGGACCGCCTCAGACATCGGTCCTGCTCCCGACATCAGGCACAGTACATAAGGAGGTGGTCCCCCAGAATCCCCAGTTCTCCCGCCGGAGACTCCCAGCCACTGGATGACCTCAGAAGAGGAGACTGAGGATCCACCATCAAATGGCAATCAGAGTGGTGTGAGAACACCTGATCCTAGGAGAAGGATATTGGAACAAAAAAAATCTACCTCCAGCGGGGATGGTGGGAGGGAAAGTACCTGCTGCGAGAGCTGTTCTCGAAGATCTACTGTTACGTAAGTTCTGTGAACTGTACTATCTTACTCGAGAAACAGCTCTTGCAGCAGATTACACCATTAGGACTGATTCTCAAGCAATAGTAGAAATCCTTAGTAAAACCTAAGCCTAGGACAGAAGGCCTTGAAGGACTGCTAGACCAAAACCTGCTCTTCGCCTCGATGCAACATCTAGGCTATAATGCCTGATGAAGGTGTGCACAGTGCTCCAAGTCGCTGCTGCACAGATGGCTGAGGTGGACTCGTTCTTTAAGGCCGCAAAGGAGGTAGCCACCCCCCTTGTAGAATGACCCTTAACCGTGCCCAGTAAGGGTTTGTTGCGCTTCTGGTAACAGAACGTGATACAATGTATGAGCCACCTGAACAGCGACTGTTTGGAAACGGGAGCTCCCATCATCCTGTGGGCGAAGGAAACAAACAGCTGATCACATTTTCGGTTTTTGGTTTTGGTCAGGTAGTATCGAAGACACTTATGCACATCTAGAGAGTGCAAAAGGGCCTCTCCTCGATTTGAACATTTATGGAAGTACTCTGGTAGATCGATATCCTGATTAGGAGTGAGAGCTGAGACCACCTTAGGCAGAAACTTCGGATTGGTCGGTAAGGATACCCTGTCCTGGTGGAAAACCAAATAAGGTTCTTTGTACATCAGTGCGTGAAGCTCTGAAATTCTTCTCGCCAAAGTAACGGCAACTAAAAACAACGTCTTCCATGTAAGGAGATGTAGCTCGTAATCCGCGGCTGGTTCAAAAGGTGGCAGCGTAAGTTGCACCAGGACAAAGGGTAAATCCCAAGGCGGAACAGGATCTTTGATCGGAGGTCTCAGGTGGAGGACACCTCTCAGGAAGGCTTGTGCAGTGTCCAACTGAGATATAAGATGATGGCCTAAGGAGTGTGATAGGCTGAGACGTTTTATCGAGGAGTAGGCCAAGCCTGTCTGAAAAAGAGAAAGGAGGTAGTCCAAGACCGACCTTTCTGAATATTGCGCCATTTTATGGCGCAAGTAGCATGAGTGGCCGGTTTTCTAGCGGCTGCTAGAATGTCAGCTACCTCTTGCGAGACCCCGCATCGCATAATGGCTATTGTCACAGGGTGCTCCCTGTGATGAGTAGAGGCCCAGTTATTCTAATAAATACACCCCCCCAAAGAAATAAAGTGCCTAGGTATAAAGGGATGATATTGACTGTAACTTGACTGTTAACAGTGCTGAAACATCCCTTCCTGTACTACCCTGCACAAAATAGCAATCTTTCATGGTAGGAGGACACCCTTGCATCCTGTCACAAACACTTGTAAGGACAAGAGCAGCAACCCCTTTATTATCTGTGCCCTTTCTGTTCTGTTCCTTGTCCAATAACCAGTATACAAAAAGGAAAGCCTCTAAAAAGTCTTTAGCAGCTCCTACTGCGCTGCTAGCATTAAAGTATGCCCTGATTCTGTATGAAGGCACATGTTGCGCTATAGGTGCAAATTCCTCGAGAGGGAATATGTTAAGAAAGCAGGACGTGCGTCTTTATAATATGCCAGTGCCCTAAAAACGTGGAAAAGGCATTAGAAGTCAAAACAGTTGCCTGTCAGGGTTAATGTAAAACCCCTAAACTCCTAGCTCTAATGTGCAATGCGCCTGTGATAGTGAGCAGCTGGCAGCTTGCCAGAATGCAGCTCATTAAACAAAGTCAAAATGGGGCGAATGGAAATGTTTACCATTGGGCTGATATTCCAGCCACTGGCTTGTGAAACATATAAAGTTGCAAGTTACTAGGGAGTTGGTGAAGTATCCTGAGCTTACCAAAAAAACCCTTGTGAATTAGAAAATTAAAATAAGCAAAGTGAGGGCTAAAGAAATAAAGCCCCCACAGAAAGAAAAGTACAAGAGAACATTGTTCCTTTTGAAGCAGTATGGCACAGTGGTTAAGGCTCTGAGCTGCAAACTTGGAGACTTAGGTTTGAATATCACAGCCCCCAGCTTGCATACTGTGCTCTGTGCAAACAGGTTGCACCTGGAAACAAGCTTTAGCTTAGTGTGCCTCTCCTGGTTAAACAATTTTCCCTTCCTTTTGTTTTAGTTTATTTTCAGTTACTGCCTGGTATTCTGAAGTTGACAAAGGGAAAGAAAATAAGGAGCGTGCCCTTATTCTTCTATTCACTTGTCCAACTCAGGAATACCTATGGTCTATACATAAAGAATAGTAGTAGTCATTACCTGGTTCTGCAGTCAGGACTGTCTATAGGGCTGGCAGCCCCAGAAATGGCTGCTTTTATAGAAGTAAGGAAGTGAGGTCACTCCAGAATGGGAGGGACTTAATCCCTTAATGAACCTAATGATGATACAATTAGGTATATTTGGGCTATTCTAGCTCAGTGTTGCATACAAAGAGAGGGGTGTTGCTATAAAACTATGTGGGGTAGTATGTTGGACAGGTATGGTGGGTTACCAGGCAATCTAGACTAACCCAGATAGTTTTATTTCTGTAAATTAGATAACAGCTAGGTCAGGCGACCCCACCTACATGTATAAAAGTCTGCCACTAGGGTGTTAAACGAGATAGAGACCAGACCAGGGAGTCAGTCTGGAACTGTGAGTCTGAGGGATAAGACCTCAGAGTACTGCTGGGCGGAATAGTTGATCCTTTGAAGCTGAACTAATGACAATTTTTCTCTTCTGTAAGAACTTGAATCATTTCATGAAGTATAAAAATAAAATGATAAAAGCCATCCTGGCATTTTTTATGTACTGATTTTTTGTTGTCTGCCTGCAATTTGTCTCCTGAACCAACAACCCCACTACAGCTATGTCTCTAGAAGCCAAGTGTGCAGGTTCAGTGAACGAAGGTCCAGGTGGGCCAAGGAGCCCTCCTCCTGAGACAGCAAGTGAGAGCTGAATGGCAGAGGCACCAGAGGTTCCCGGGACAGCTTATGTAGTAGAGGGAACCAAATCTGCCAGGGCCAGAATGGTGCAATAAGTATCAGCGTCACTTGCTCTCTGCAAAGTTTCAAAAGGATCCTCTGGATCAACGGAAAGGGAGGAAAGGCATAGAGGAATCTGCCCGCCCAGGAGAGGGACAACGCGTCTCGCCAGAAAACACCAGGCCCTGGATCTAGCGAGCAAAAATTGGGCAGTTTTGCGTTGGACGGGGATGCAAAAAGGTCTAATTCTGGTGTACCCCATCTGCAAAACAGATCCTCTACTACCTCCTGGAGTAGTTCCCACTCATGGACTCTGGCCTGAGAGTGACTCAGGCTGTCTGCGATGACACTGTCCACTCCTGGTATATGAACAGCAATGAGGTTTTCGCTGTGTTGTAAAACCCAATCCCACACCCTCATGGCCTCCCTGCAAAGTGGGTAGGAATGGGTGCCTCCTTGTTTGTTGAGGTAATACATCACCGCAGAATTGTCTGTTTGTAACAGAAGAGTACCCGGTGGAATCTCTGACTGGAAAGCCTGCAGGGCGTAAAGAACTGCTCTCATTTCCAGGATATTTATGTGGAGATGAGTCTCTTGGGGCTGTCCACAGGCCCTGAGACCGGACACCGTCGAGGTGTGCTCCCCATCCGAGCCCCGAGGCATCTGTGGAGAGCGTCACAATCGGAGGCAGTGCAGTGAAGGGAACCCCCAATGAGAGGTTCTTTGAATCTAGCCACCATTGCCAATCCTGGATTACGGCCTTCGTGATCCGAACTGGGAGCTGCACATGGTCTGGCTTTTGATCCCATTGGACCCGTAACATCCACTGGGTCACCTGCATGTGGAGATGGGCTAGCAGGACTGTTGCAATGGCCGCAGCCATGTGTCCAAGCAGGCAAAGGACCAGTCTGGCTGGGACGGTGTTCTCTGCCAAGATGTCCCTGATGAGGGATCTGATGTGTTCCGCTTGGTCCTGGGGTAGAAAAGCTTTCCCCTGGATGGTGTCCAGAACTGCGCCTATGAACTGCAGAATCTAAGACGGAACCAGGCGTGACTTCTCTTGACTGATAATGATGCCCAGCGTCTCGAACAGAGACGGAGTACAATGAATGGCGGACATCAGGGCCTCCCAAGAGGGATCCATGAGAAGCCAGTCGTCCAGGTAGGGGAACACGTAGTGGCCTTGTCTCCTCAGTCTCGCCGCTACTACCGCCATGCACTTAATGAATACCCGAGGTGCCGATGACAGTTCGAAGGGGTGGGCTCGGAACTGATAATGGTGACCCTGAAACTCGAAGCGCAAAAACTTCCTGAGCACTTGAGCTATGGGTATATGCAGGTAAGCATCCTGCATGTCCAAGGATGCTAGAAAGGCACCCTGCTTGAGCATGGGTATCAGACCTGGGAGGGTCACCATGCGGAAGCGTTTGTACAGGACTAAAGTGTTGAGGTCGCTGAGATCCAGTATCGGACAGAGGTCCCCTGTCTTCTTGGGAATCAGAAAGAAGTGAGAATAATAACCTGCACCTCTCTGGTTCCGCGGTACCTGCTCTATAGCTTCTTTTCTGAGAAGCACGAGCACCTCCTGCTGTATAAGCAGGGCGTGCAGACCCGAATAATGGGAAGGCAGGGGAGGTCTTGACGGGGGTGGTCAAGAAATTCTATGAAGTGGCCTTTCTTGAGAACCCACTGGTCGGCAGTAATCAACTGCCACCCTAAAAAGTGGCGAATGATGCGACCCCCGACTTTTTGTGCCCGTTGATCCAGAGGAGGGGTGGGGGCCGGGAAGAGTCATGCTGTGGCAGCACTGGTCCCTGCAGGCTGGGCCGGTTTGGTGAAACGCTGGCCTCTGCCTGGGGATGACTAAGCCTGGGCTTTACGTTGAAAACTGCCCCTTTGTTGCTGGCCGGAACGTGGCTGCTGCCATTGCGAAAACGGCTCTGGTTCCTACGAAAAGAATGGCCGGAACGTGGCTGCTGCCATTGCGAAAACAGCTCTGGTTCCTACGAAAGGAACCAGGCCTTGATCTGTACATGGCCTGTACAGATCTGACTGCCTTCCCATCGTCCTGGAGCTTAGTGATAACCTTTTCCAAGGGTTTATCAAAAAGTACTTCGCCATTGTAATGGACGTCAAGAATGTTCTTCTGTACGTTTGGAGTAAAGCCGGAGACACGGAGCTAAGAGTGTCTCTGGAGACAGATGCCTGAAGCTGCAGCTCTGGAAGACGACACCGCAGAATCATATGCGTCTCATAGCACTTGGGTTCCCACATAAGACCCTGTGCGGAGGAGGTTTAGGAGCTCCGCCTTCTGACCGCCATCCGGTAATCTGTCGACAAGGTCCTGGCTCTGTTCCCATAGGGCATTCTGAAACTGTACCATGTGAGATAGGTAGTTCAGGGACCTGATGGAGCAATTAGCAGCCGCATACTTGCGCCTCCCCTGGGCATCCAGCTGTTTGGATTCCTGGTCCAGTGGCTGTGTGCTCATATGCTGCAGTCTTTGGGACCGGTCATGCGAGGCCGTAATGACCAGGGAGTCAGCCAGAGGTTGTTGAACCAAGTACTGGTCCTCTTTCAGGGCCTTGTACAGGCGGTCAGCTTTCTTCAGCACAGCAGGAGTGGAGTGCGGACACTTCCACGCAGCCTTGGTGACGTCCGCAAAAGGTGTCCACCAAGGGTGGCACTACCACAGGCTTTGGATCTTTCTGCCAAAGATAATGGGCAAGGTGCTGTCTCTTGGGATCAAGGTCTTCCGCATCCCATCCCAAGTTGTCCTGGATGTGCCTCATGATCTCAGAGAAGGAGGGATCATTCGGAGGAGACCTGGGTAGGTCATGTGGGTCAGGTAATGGGATGCTGAGTGGAGAAGGAGACCTGGAGAATTCAGAGTTATCCGATCTGGACTCCTCCCCTGACCGAGTGTACCGACGACATCTGGGTCGCTTGGGGCTGGGAGACCCTGATGGAGATCTTGAGGGAGGCCTTCTCCGATCCTTGGATCTACCCCTAGGAGGTGTAGTCTGCTCCTTAGGGGTTGGTGGTTGTCCTGCTGGCCCCTATGGTGGAGGACGGGGCGTAGGAGGTGAAGGAGTAGGAGGAGGAGAAGGTTTTACAGGCACCACGTCTTTTCGTGTGGTGTCACACCAGAAAATAAAGAGATTATTTACCTCTTGTATATTCATGCCTGACAACAGGCCTGGCACTGGTGGTCTGGCGTCAGGTCCGTGGGTGTCTCCAGGGTGGGCGAAGGTTCCCTCGAAAGCCCAGAATCCTCTGTGTTGCCAGCCTGGTCTTCAGGCAAAGTCGTGTCCTCCTCCATGGAATCCCTGCGACCGGTGTCCACCGACTGGGGGGCGGTCTTCGGCTACAGTGAGCGTGAAGCCAATGTCGGTCACTTAGCTGATGACTTTGGGTCCGGCGAACGCCCAGACGTCTGGTGCTTGGCCGATGTCCTGAGCTCCGGCGAATACATGGCCGACGTCGGGTGCTTGGCCAACATCAGGTCCGTTGTCCACTTTAGGGACGTCAGGTCTTTTGTCTTCCTGGGTGGTGGATCCGGACCACTGGGAGGCTGGGAGGCCAATCTGGAGTCGGGGTCCCAACGTTTGGCAGAAGAGGAGGAAGACTTGTGGTGTTTGGAAGACTTGGAAGAGGCCCAAGAGGGAGTGGAAGAAGCTGAGGGCCTAGAAGTCTTGATGGGCTGAAGCGAAGTCGAAGAACCGCCTGTAGCCTTGACTTTGACGGGAGGTGGCTGAGAACGAGCCCTGGAGGGAGAGCAATCAGATTGGGTGGAGCCTGAGCTACACAAGTCCAAGGCCCAGTTCGGGGATCTGGACTTTGCTTTCTCCCGGTGTTTGTCCCGGTGTTTATGGGCCTTGGAAGAAGAATCACCCCTGGAGGAAGGTTCTTTGTCCATCCTGCTAAGTTTCTCTTCTAAAAGATATGCCTGAAGTGCCTTCTGAAGGCGGATCCTGGTGCAGCTGTTGAACCCTTGACAGAAGGAGCAGGCCTTGGTGTCATGGTCCGGGCCTAAGCACTGCATGCAGGATGAATGAGGATCCTTGAAAAGGGATCGGTTTTCCGCAGGCACACCTGGAAAGGTGTCCCTCAGAAGAAGGAGTTGGAGAGGATATTAGTTTTGTAGAAACTACTTCATGAAGTTCTAAGTCTTTGTGCGCTATGTAGAGACAGAGAGGCCGATGCTGGCGAGTCGACGGCGGGAAAAGAACTGGGGATTCTAAGGGACCATCTCCTTATGTACTATGCCTAACATCGGGGTTGGGACCGACGTCGGAGGTGGTCCCCCGCTGAATACTGCAAGCTAGAACATTTCCGTGGGGTCCTGGTGCCTGCTGGCTTCAGTCCTAATAGTGTAACCTGCTGCAAGAGCGGTTTCTCGAAGTAAGAACTTAGAGTTATTCCCATAGTGATTATGTCATAGCCCACTTATCCGCACAGTGACTCAGATAACTGGAGTTATGTGTCAGTTTTTATCCTGATACCTGTTGCATAAATAAGGGATATGCGGGGGCGCCTGTGGGATAACCAAGTTATTTGTGCAGTTGCTACGACTAAGTATCCTCACGAGTGTGAAGCCACAAGTGAGGGTTACGAGTGGTCACAGGCAACTGTATAAATGACTTAAGTTATCCCAGAGGCACCCCCTACATAACAGATTTATGAAACAGGTACTTCTTCTTTGCCACTGTTGTTGTTTTAAATTGGAATGATGTTTTGTTTGTTTCTATTATTTTTAAAATGAACTATTTGCTCCGCTGTTTTAAACTTCCGTGGTGGGGTTGAATGGGATTTTGTGTGTGCATTTTCATTGGTTGTTACAGGGTGGTAGGCATGGTTTGGATGTGACAAGGCACCAGTGAACTGACTGAGGAGCAGTCTGGTAGAAGCAGTTGAAAGGGAAAAAAATGGTGGTTACAGTTAGCGAGGGAACAAGTTGTTTTTTGTTGTGGAGACAGCGTGACTCGAGGGGAGCAGTAATATTATTTTTTTCAGATTGTTCAGTTTTTAAACAGTTGTACGGAGCAGCATGTGCTGGTTTACTAAAGAGAAGTAGATGTGAGATTGTGCTACCGGTGTGGACGGGTCCCAGGACGGCTGCAGGCTGTATCACAGAATGGAGGTACTGTATTTAACAAGAAAAAAGTCACAAAAGATAAATTTGTTATACTTGTGGGAGTAGGTGTGGTGAAGAGACAGGCAGCAGGGAGGAAGTCGTCGAGTTGGGAGCAGGTGGTGAGGGAAGAAAGAACATGCGTGCTGTTTGACAAAGAAAAAACAAAAGTAAAAGTTGTGTTTCTGTGAGGAAGATGAAAGTGGGGAAATGTAGTGCCAACAGGGGGAGTGTGACGCAGTCACTGTGTGGATAAATGGGGGATGATGTAATCACTATGGGAATAACTTCAAGTTATTCTCATAGTGATGACGTGATAGCCCATTTATCCATACAGTGACTCAGATAAAGTACAGTTACGTAAGAACTTACCGTAACAGTAGATCTTCGAGAGAGGCTCTTGCAGTAGCTAACTACATATAGGACTGATGCCGGCCGGCGGCAGGACCCCACAGAAAAATTTCTAGCTAGCAGTCCCTGGCAGGGACCGCCCCCACGTCAGGTGACCGGTGTCATACGACGTCGGTATAAAGGGGTGGTCCCAGACGCCCGCTTTCCAGTTCTTTCCCGCCACAGGCCTGGAAGGCCCGGACGAGAGAGAAGCAGACATTTCCCTCAATGGAAAAGGAGCTGAAAAAGCCTAGGGGGATGGAGGGCGGGAAGGTATTACCTACTGCAAGAGCCTCTCTCAAAGATCTACTGTTACGGTAAGTTCTTACGTAACTGTACTATCTTACTTCAAGAGGGCTCTTGCAGTAGGTAATTACATATAGGACACAATCCCAAGCAGTCTGGAAGAAATGAAAGGCACCGGGAGGAGGAACTACTCCAAAAAGTAGCCAATAATCTAGCAGGTCTCAAGAAAGGAGGCCTTGCAAGACAGCTAACCCGAAGCCTGCTCTACGGCGAGAGGCAATGTCCAAACTGTAATGTTTAGTAAAGGTATGGACTGAAGTCCAAGTGGCAGCAGCACAGATGTCTTCCACAGACACGTTCTTGAAACAAGCTGCCGAGGCTGCTACTCCACGAGTAGAGTGACCTCTGACTTGACCCGGTAGGGTCTTGTTGTACTTGTCATAACAGAAAGTGATGCAATGGGCCAACCATTTTGATAGGCATTGCTTAGAGACAGCATTGCCTTCTCTTTTGTGAGCAAAAGAGACAAACAACTGATCAGTCTTTCTGAGATCCTTCGTCCTATCAGTGTAGTATCTCAGGATCCTGTGAACATCCATGGTATGGAGCAGGTATTCTCTTGATTGGAGTACTGCGTGAAGAAGGCAGGTAATTCAATAGACTGATTCAAGGTAGATTCCGCTACCACCTTGGAGAAACTTAGGATTCGTCGCGAAGAGCTACTTCATTCTTTGTGAAAAATCAGATAAGGGATTTTGCACATCAGGGCTGAGCTCGGAAATTCTTAGAGCAGAAGTAATGGTCACCAAGAAAGCCTCTTCAGATAAAAACTTCAGTCTGCAGAAGCCGGAGGCTTGAAAGGAGGAAGGGTAAGTTTCTGAGGACAAAGTTCAATTCCATGGGGAGCTGGAATCCAACAGGGGCCTGAGATGAAGGACCCTCTGAGGAAAGTTTTGGATACCTCCAGCTGGGCAAATGCCTTGCCAGTGAAAGGGACATGGTAGGCTGAAATGGCCGCCATATGGACTTTCAAGGAGGAGTGACTGAGACCCAGGTCAAAAAGATGATGCATGTACTCAAGCAGAATGGTCACAGGGCAGGAAAAGGGTTCCACGTTCCTGGCCGCAGCCCAGATAGAAAATCTTTGCATTTCATGGCATAGGTGGACCTAGTGGAGGGTTTTCTAGCCTCCACCAGAATCTCGGCCACCTTAGGAGAAACGCCAAAACGAGATTGAGCTAAGTCTGCAGGAGCCATGCATGAAGCTGAAGGGACTTGAGTCCCGGATGGACCAGGGTCCCCTGATCCTGGGTCAGCAATCCTGGAGATAAAGGAAGAGGAAGAGGAGGAACCTCTGAGTATTGTTGTAGAAGAGAGAACCACATTTTCCTGGGCCAGAAAGGAGCGATCAGAATCATTCTCGCTCCTTCTAAAGCCAGCTTCTGTAACACACGAGGGACCAGAGGAATTGGGGGAAAAGCAAAGACAAATCTGTCCTTCCAGCTTACAGATAGAGCGTCGTTCCAGAAAGCGTCTCGCTCTGGAATGAGCGAGCAAAAGATTGGAAGCTTTGCGTTTTGGGAGGAAGCAAACAGATCTAGCTGAGGAGTCCCCCAAATCTGGAAGATGCTTTTCAGAACTTTTTCGTCCAATTCCCACTCGTGTGGTAGAGCCGACGAGCGACAGTCTGTCTGCCAGGACATTGTCGACTCCCGGAACATGGATCGCCGCGAGGTGAAGGTTGTGCAGCATTGCCCAATCCCAAACCCTCATCGCTTCCCTGCACAGCGGGTAGGACCGAGTCCCTCCCTGCTTGTTGATGTACCACACCACGCACATGTTGTCCGTTTGGACAGCTAGGTGACCGGGAAGGATGAATTGGTGAAGGGCCTGGAGAGCATACAGCACTGCTCGAAGCTCAAGCACGTTGATATAGAGAACTATCTCCATCTTTGACCATAAGCCCTGGGTTCGGTGGGGACCCAGATGGGCTCCCCAACCTTCGCCTGAAGCGTCCGTGGTCAGAGTCTGATCGGGGGGAGGATGAAAAAAGGGGACTCCCCGGAATAGGTTATCTTGAACCATCCACCATTGCAAGTCTCTTACCATCGGCGAGGAGATCAGAACTAGATGATCTAGATCGTCTACCCGTTGATCCCACTGAGATCGGAGAGTCCACTGAGAGATTCTCATGTGGAGGCGCGCGAACTGGCCGGGATGGCCGCCACCATGCCCCAGTAGACGAAGCACTGACTCGGGCCGACCCTCCTACATTCCGAAGGAGGGAAATCTGTGACTGGAGGGAGGCCCCCCTGTCCGGAGGCAGAAAGGCCTTGCACAGTGATGTGTCGAGAATTGCCCCGATGAACTGGAGCCTCTGTGAAGGCTCCAGGTGAGACTTGGAATGGTTGATGGTAATACCCAGGCCAGTGAAAACCTGCTGGGTGAGGGAGAGAAAATGCAGGAGTTCCTCCCTGGACGAGGCCACCAGGAGCCAGTCGTACAGGTAGGGAAAAACCTGAGCTCCCAAAGAACGCAGGTGGGCCGCAACCACCGCCAGGCATTTGGTAAAGACTCGGGGGGCCGAGGAAAGACCAAACGGGAGCGCCCGGAATTGGTAGTGGACCCCCTGGAATGCAAACCTGAGGGACTTTCGGTGCGAAGGGCGAATGGGGATGTGCAGGTACGCATCCTGCATATCTAGTGCACAAAGCCATTGGCCCGGCCGAAGCAGGGGCAAAAGGGTTCGAAGAGAAAGCATCCTGAACCTCTTGTATTCCACATACAGGTTCAGAGAGCTGAGATCGAGAATAGGTCTGAGATCTCCTGTCTTCTTTGGTACAAGGAAGAAGTGGGAATAGTAACCCATCCCGTAGAGGTTAGGGGGTACAGGTTCTATAGCCTGTTTCGCAAGGAGCACCGAGATTTCTTCCCTGACCAAAGGAAGATGGTCCCATGAGTAAGCGGAGTTCAGAGGGGGGTGACGCGGAGGTTTCTGTAGAAACTCTATGAAGTGCCCCTCTGCTATGATCTGAAGCACCCATGAATCCGATGTTATCCTCTCCCAACCCGGAAGGTGGAGGAAGAACCTCCCTCCTACCTGTTCCTCCGGGGCTGCCAGAGGCGGTGGGAGAGGGAAGGAGTCAGGTGGTGTGAGGCAGCACTGCAGCTGGGGCACCCGTTGCTTTTTTGGGTGGCGGGGGCCTGGCAGCTGTGGGGGCCCGACGTTTAGTGGCCCGCCTTCCCTGAGGTTTCGCTTGAGGCCGACTGCGTCTGCGAAAGGGACAGCGCTGTGGGGGATGGGGACGGTACATTGAATCAACAGATTTAAGGGCCGTCCCCTTCTCCTGCAAATCAGTGATGATGTCCTTGACATCACCACCGAAAAGCACAGAACCCCTGAAAGGTGCTTCTTGGATCGCTGACTGCACCTCCGGGACCAGACCTGACACACGGAGCCATGCATGACGCCGAAGACTGACGGCAAAGGCAGAACTCCGTCCTGCGGTGTCCACTGCGTCGTAGGTCGTCCTCAAAATATGACGACTGGCCGAATGAGCAGAACGGACCAGGTCGGCCAACTCCTGCTTGACTTGGGAGTCAGGCAAAGAGTCGATCTTAGATTCCGCCTGGGTAAGGACGGCCTTCTGGTAATCCCCCATATGTGCTACATAGTTCAGGGCCCTAATCCCCAGTGTGGAAGAAGCGTAGATCTTCCTTCCATACTGATCCAGAAGGCGAGATTCCTTATCCGGGGGAGACGAGCTCAAGTGTTTTGGGTGTGCTGACCGGCCGTGAGCGGCGCTAATCACAACCGAGTCTGCACGGGGGTGAGAGTCTAAAAGTCTACACCCTCCAGAGCCTGGTATAGCCTGTTCGACTTCCTGGGAAGTGGGGCTAAAACCGACGGTTGCTTCAAATTGTGGAAACAAGGTGGGCATGAGGCTCGTAGTCCAGGGTGGCACTAGGGTAGGAGCCGTAAGGGTGTAGTCCAGATGTTCGCGAGTTTAACCGCTGAGGATCTGGCCTCAAGGAGTGCCACTGATGGACCTCCTGGATCTTCCTGAGCAACTCCGTGAAGGAAGGATCCTCCGGAGGAGACTTCGGAGGAGTCCTCGGCCGGGGCTTGGACGGAGAGTGTGGCTCGTCGTCTTTCTCGGAACATCCATCGGAAGCCTCCGAGGAGTCCGAGAGAGAAGAGGAAGAATCTGAAGCAGAGTAAGACTCCCTAACTCGACTAGGGGGAGGAACGGGTTCCTTGGGGGGAATCCCAGAACGCGTGTCCTGCCCCTCTCTGGATCCCGAGGGAAAAGCCCGAACTGGAGGAGGAGAGGGAGTGTGCCGCCTGGGGGCGATGGGAGCCGGGGTGGCACTGCATATCAAGACTACTCGACTTCCTTGGTGAGCTGAGCCTTGGCCTCAGCCCACCAGGAGGCAAGAGTCTCTGAAGATCCACCGCCGGCCTAGGGGGCGGTGGAGGAGGAGGATAAGTGTACGGAGGAAATCCGTAGGGGGAGTATCCATAACCTGGCTGCGGGTATACCGGAGCCGGGTACTGCGGCGTCGGGTACTGCGGCGTTGAAGGAGTCGGCACCGGGTACTGCGGCGCAGGATACTGCGGACCTGGGAAAACCGGCGTCGGATATGACGGCGGATGCCCAGGCACTGGAGGAGCTGCTGGAGCAGACGGGCCAGCCGGGTACTCCACGGGCGGATCAGTCCGGATAGGCCCGTGGGTGGAGGGCCATGGAAGAGGAATATCCCCGCCGCATCGGAGGGGCCGGTATTGGAACCGCATCGGCGGGCTGGTGTCGGGCCGCGCCGAGGAGCCGCCGGGTCAGCGCCAGGGGAGCCGCGCCAGATCCGCTCTTCAGGAAGAGGATCGGACGGTAGCCCAGGGTCCCGAGCCTCGTCCGGGGATGGAGGGGAAAAATCCCCGGGGTCGGGCAGGGGGGACTGGGGCTCCCCTGATGGTAGCGAAGGCTGCGGGGAGCCTGGTACGACAGACGCGGCAGGGTCTGCCGTAGGCTCCGAGGCCCGGCACACATCGGAGGCGCCGACGTGTGGCTTATGGGCCAAATCCCGGCGGACACCAGAGGAGCCGGCGTCCGACTTCGGGGGTCCCTTGCTGGAGGCGGGCCGAGTATGGGAGGAGGCCCGGTCCGAGGGGGACGCTGCCGTGCGCCGCCCCAAAGGGTCGAGCGTCTTAGCGGCCTTCTCCCGGCGTACGTCAGAGGAGCCGACGTCCGGCTTAAGGGAGGTGCCCGCACCAGTAGGCCGCAGGCCTGCGGCGGTACTGGGGGCTAGAGTCTCCTTTTGCCCGGAGACATCCGGCGGGCTCGAACGTGAACCCGACAGGCGGGCCGACGCCTCCTCCAAAGCCTTGGAGGCTGCCGTCGGGCGATCCCCCGGAGGGGACGTTACCTTGCCCGCGACTCCGGCCGGAGTCGCGGAGGAGGGGCCTTCTCCCGGTGCCTTTCCTTGTCCCGCTTCTTATGCCCTTCAGGGGAGGTCGACGCCTGCCGAAGTTTCTTCAACTCCTTCTCCATCGCGGACATCTTCTTTTTGAGGAGATGGGCTTCGAGGGACTGCTGGCGTCGTCTGCGGGTGGCCGCGTTGAACTGAAGGCAGTGAGGACACTTGTCGACCGCGTGGTCGGGGCCTAAGCAGAAAAGGCAGAGGGAGCGACCGTCTTTGTGAGGCAGTTAGGCGCCGCATGAGTCGCACTTATTCTTTGAAGGGGACGACATAGACCGACGTTCACCTGACGAAAGAAGAATAAAATTCTCTACTGAAAACTTGTTCGGAAAAAAACGACGAAGTAACAGGACTGAGCGATAAGAACTTAACCGCGAGGCGCTGCACGAGCTGATGGCAGGAAAGAACTGGAAGGTGGGCATCTGGGACCGCTTCTTTATACCGACGTCAGATGACGCCGGTCACCTGACGTGAAGCGGTCCTCGCCAAGGACTGCTAGCTAGAAATTTTTCAGGTCCTGCCGCCGGCCGGCGTCAGTCCTATATGTAATTACCTACTGCAAGAGCCCTCTCGAAGTAAGATCTGGAGTTATGCATCATTTTTTATCCTGACACCTGTTACATAAATTAAATTATGAGTATGTGTAGTTAATGCCTCCATAGTGAAAAGTTATTTCTCGTCTCTTTTCCAGTTACACGTATCTGTTTAAACTGTTTTAATGTCAACTGTCTCTGTATCAGTCTTTGAATCTTGATTAATGAAACCATTATTTTTTACTGAACTACTGCTGATATTGACTGTTGTTCAAATTAACGTCTTTTATTCCTTCACTCCCAGTCAGCTCGAAGACCAGGGCTGCCTGCTCAACTAGTGAAGACGCAGCCATCCTTGTTCTCATCAGCAGCATCAACAATCACTGGCATGCACTTTTGACAGGCTCTGCACAGCTTGAAGTCACCTGAGGGGTTCACTTTAAGGGAAAACATGAAGCCCAGAGTTAACCAAGGATTAAACGACAAAAAATGTTGAAAAAAGGAATGGGAGGGGTGCAGGAACTGAACAGAGTTGCAGCAGAATCAGATCTAAGTAGCATGTGTATTTAAACAAACAAGCTTAACAGCCATGGAGCGGAAACCAAGGTGATTAATCTCTTGTGGGTAAAAGAAAAATCTGAATGTTGGAGGAAGCCAGGCACAAGACATGCAGGTAGTGCAAATTAAGTAAATAGTTCCAGGAGCCAGCTCCTTGAGCCAGAACCTCCAAATGCATACTGTAGCTATGAACCCTGCAAGAGAAGTGGTCCTGTAAATTGAGGATGAATCTCTGTTGTTAAAACTGTACTTTTAAAGTAACCCGTAATTTCTAGTTGTTTTGGGAAGCAATCTTGATTTTATACTTGACAGTACAATGTGTGCTATCTAGAATGACGTTTTACCTGGAAGCGGACATATCTATTGCAATTCCTCTTCATAACTAATCAACACTGTGATCTCACTTACAGTGATACGACTAGGACCAATGATTTTCCATTTTCAACAGAAAACCAGTAAAAAAAACAGAATCTGACATTTTTAAACCAGCACTTGAGAGCTGATTTTTCATGAAAAAAAAAAAATCTCTATTTGCACTAGTTTATCATAAAAATCACCCTGGTGTGACTCTAGGTTGATGTGGTAGTGGGAAATGAAGGTGTTTGCTGACTTCCAGGTAGCAGTCCTACAGATATCCTGGATAGGGATGTCCCTAGAAGCAGCCACCAACGCAGCAGTATGGTGGGTGGAATGAGCTCTTATCCTTATGGGAGACTCCTTGCCTGCCAACCGGTAGCAGAGATCAATGCAGGATGTTATCCATCTGCCAATTGTCCACTTTGCTGCAGGTCTGCCAGGTGCGACGGCAGCGTAGGTGACAAACAGCTAGTGAACCTCTTCCTGAATTCCAGCCATGCGCCCTTTGTAATAAGACAGCACTTGTCTCAGGTCCAAGGTAAGGAGCCTGTACTCGGCCTCTGAGGTGTAACTGAGGTAGTACACCGACAAAGTCAACACCTGGTTGAGGTGAAACTCCGACACCACCTTCAGAAGGAATTTCGGTTGGGTGTGCAGGACAACCTTGTCCCTTTGGAAGACCAAGTAAGGAGACTCAACAGAGAGCACCGTAGCTCTCCCCAGTCCTTCTGGCTGACTTGATAGCCACCAGGAAGGCGGTCTTCCATGACAGATGTGACATCTCACACCTGTGCACCGGTTCGAATGACTTGCCCATAAGCTTTGCCATTACCAGCAGTAGATCCCACAGTGGTGGTGGTTCACGCACTGAAGGGGAAATGTGGTCAAGGCCTTTAAAAAAATGCCAGACCGCCTTCTCCTAAGCCACCGTCTGCTGACCAGCCCGCAGCCAGTAAGCAGAGATGGCTGCCAGGTGCACCTTAAGGGTCGTAGACCGCAGACCCTCTTTGGAGAGAGACCAAAGGTAGTCGAGGATGCTAGACACCGGACAGAACAAAGGGTCCAGGCCTTTGCCCTGACACCAAATGGAGAATCTCTTCCATTTGACGGCATAGTATTTCCTGGTTGACTCCTTCCTAGATGCCTTAACTACACTGAGTACATCACTGAAGAGACCCACAGCCTGGAACTCTAGCCGCTCATGAACCAGGCTGTCAGGTGCAAGGACTGAAGGTCCAGGTGGAGGATCATCCTCTGATTGACTAAGATCAGGTCCGGGTGTGCTGGAAGATGCCTCAGTAGCCTGTACCTGAGTAGATCGGGATACCAAAACTGGCGGAGCCAGTCCAGTGCCACCAGGATCACCTGTGCCTTGTCCTTCCAGACCTTAAGAAGTACCATGTGGATCAAGGGCAGCGGAGGGAAGACATAGAAGAGGCCTGGGGTCCATGGCCTCGAGAAGGCATCCCCCTGCAGCAAGCCCTGCTGAGGGAGGCGGGCATGAAACAGCCTCAACTTGGTGTTCTCCTTGGAGGTAAACAGGTCCACCTGAGGTTTTTCCAAGTGGGAGAAATGGAAATTACGTACCTACCGTAATTCTTGATCTTCTTGGACGAAGTCTCCACCACTCATTCACACTAATGGGATCTACGCCGGAGGCACTAGGACCCAGCGGGAGCAAACTTTTCAAGAGGGTCGGCGTCAGAGGTGGAGCTGCGAGGAAGCACCACAGCGAGCCGTGGCTCATGCGGTAAAGACTACCTTGGCGTTGACCCTCCAACCACCTCGGTACCTTTTTTTCCAAGGAGGTGCAGCGTAACTAACCTAACAAAATCGGACATAAGATAGTCCTGGATGACCCAGGTAAGAAGAGTCAACAATAGAGTCTTCACAGCCCAGCCATTGAGGGAGTGAAGACCAAAAACAGAGACGTGAGCTCAGGGGATGGTGGGGGGGCATGTGAATGAGTGGTGGAGACTTCTTCCAAGATCAAGAATTACGGTAGGTACGTACATTTATATCTTCCTAGACATAAAGTCTCCAACACTCATTCACACTAATGGGAGAGTACCGAGCTAATAATTCCCACCCCGAGACAGACGGCAGGAAAACTAAGAGCTCACATACTTAGGACAGAAGTCCATTAGAATAGTCCTACCAAACAACAGATGTCATCTGGCATGGACATCCAAAGCATAGTGCTTAACGAAAGTATGCACTGAGCTCCATGTAGCCGCACTGCAAATATCTGCAATGGGCACACTGTGGATTTCTGCCAGAGATGCCATGACTGCTCTAGTAGAGTGAGCATACACTCTGCCTTCCAGCTTAACCTGTGCCATAGAATAGCAGTGGAGAAGGCATGCTGCCAGCCACACTGAGATGCACCTGATAGCGACAGGTTGACCCAGCCGGGTCTCGCTGAAGGAAACAAAAAGTTTTTGAGCCTTTTGAATTTCTTTTGTTCTATCCAGATAGAATTGCAGCACTCTCTTAACATCTAAAGAATGAAGGGTACATTCCCCTTCATTCTGAAAATTAGCAAAGTAGGTAGGCAGGACTAATGGTTGGTTTAGATGAAATTCTGAGACAACCTTAGGGAGAAACTTAGGGTGAGTCTTAAGAACTACTTTGTCCTTGTGAAATACAGTGTACAGGGGGTCTGTGACCACAGCATGTATTTCAGAAACTCTACGGGCCGAGGTGATGGCCACCATGAAGGCCGTTTTCCAAGTGAGGAACTTCAACTCGCAGGTAGCTAGAGGCTCAGAAGGTTTCAGAGTGACCATGTCTAGCACAAGGTTAATGTCCCAGGCTGCGACTGGACGTCTGATAGGGGTTTGGTATGCAGAATACCCTTAAGAAACCTCTTAACTACAGGTAACTGAGCCAGAGAAAAGGAATGTACTGGCTCATGATAAGCTGAAATGGCGCAAAGATGAACTTTGACTGTAGAGTACTGCAGACCTGAATTTGAAAGGTCTAAAAGGTACTCCCAATACTTTATCTGTTGGGCAGGAAAAAGGGTTCAAAGAGGATTCTGCACACCAGAGAGAGAAACGCTTCCATTTGGCTGTGTAGATTTTTCTAGTGGCTGGCTTAAGTGCAGCCATTCTGAAACCCTACGGGAAATATTGAACCTATTCACCTCTATCTCTTCAGGAGCCAAGCGTGAAGGTGAAGCGCCTTCAGATTTGGATGGACTATGGGACCTTGGGTCAGAAGGTTCATCTGAAGGGGAAGTGCCTTCGGGGGGGTTTCCAACAGACTTTTGAGCAGCAGGAACCATATCTTTCAAGGCCAGAAGGGGGCAATGAGAATCATTTTGTCCCCCTGAGACTCGAATTTGAGAAGTACCCTTTGAATTAGGGGAACAGAAGGAAAGGCGTATAGAAAGCATTTTGTCCACTGCAGTCTGAACGCATCCTGACAGAAGATGCCAGGTCCTGGATTTCTGGAGCAGAAGAGAGGCAGTTTTGTGTTGAATGGGAATGCAAAAAAGGTCCAGTTCTGGAGTTCCCCACTCTTTGAAGAGTGACTGAGCGATGGTTGAGTCGAGAGACCACTCGTGCGGATCTGTCTCAGTTTTGCTGAGATGGTCTGCCAGTTCGTTCTGCACTCCTGGTAGGTAAATCGCGTAGATTAGAGCCTTGTGCTCCAGGCACCATTCCCACACTCTCATAGCTTCCCTGCATAATGGGTAAGAGTGTGCACCACCCTACTTGTTGATGTAATACATCACTGCTTTGTTGTCCATTTGAAGGACAATGTTCTTGAGACAGAGTATGTCCTTCAAGGCCCGGACTGCATAGAGGACAGCTCTCATTTCCAGGATGTTTATGTGAAGCTGGGACTTGTCCTGAGTCCATGAACCCTAGGTGTGGAGATTCTGGCAGTGAGCTCCCCACCCCATCAGGAACGCGTCCATGGTAATGGAGATCTGATGATCCAGAGGAGCAAAGGGATACACTTCCAGAAAGCTGTCCTCCCGTGACCACCAGGTGAGTGACCTCTTTAGAGGTTCTGTCACCTTGATGGGAAAGGACTGAGGGTGAGTGGTTGGGAACCACTGAGTACTGAGCATCCACTGAGAGGTTCTCATGTGGAGACGAGCTAGGGATACAGTGAACACTGAGGATGCCATGAGACCCAGCATCCATTATATCAAGATGGCTCGAACCGAGCCGTTTTCTCTGATGTACCGGGCCATCTAAAGGATATCGCTCCTTCTGTCCTCCGGAAGAAAAGACTTTGCACAGAAGGTGTCCAGAAGAGTTCCTGTGAAAAGGAGTTTCTGGGAGGGCTGTAACTGTGATTTGTTGAGGTTTAGCAGGACTCCCATAGACGTGAGGAAGTCTGAAGCCGTGGCTATAGCATCCAGAGTTTCTTGTCTGGAGAGACTTGCTAGGAGCCAGTCGTCCAGATATGGGAAAATTTGAATTCCAATTTTCCTGAGATGCGCTGCGAGAATTGCACAACACCTTGTAAAAACTCACGGCTCGGAGGATAGCCCAAAGGGCAGGACTCTGAACTGATAATGTTGACTCAATGCCACAAACAGGTATTTGTGGTGCTTTGGGTGAATAAGAATGTGTTGGCAAGCATCCTGCATGTCCAGGGAGGCCAGCCAATCGTGTTGATGAAGCAAAGGTAGAAGGGTACATAGAGATATCATCTTGAACTTTTCCTTGTGGAGGAATTTGTTTAACTTTCTGAGATCCAGAATGGGGCGCATGCCGCCAGTTTTCTTTGGAACCAGAAAGTAATGGGAGTAGAAACCTGTGTTTCGTTGATCCAGTGGACCTACTTCTACTGCCCTGTTGTTTAGAAGGTTTTGTACCTCGGAAGCAAGAAGGTCTGTCTGTACTGTCGATAGCCTGAGCTGTCGTTTGTGGGGATGATCCGGAGGGGTTTCTGAAAGACTGAGTGAGCACCCCTTGCGAATTATCCAGAGGACCCATTTGTCTCATGTTATAGATTTCCACTGGTTGTAGAACTGAGTCAGATGTCCTCCCACTGCTGAGGAAGAGTCCCCCTCGGACAGCTGAGGCAGGACCTGGGCCAGAAACTCAGAAGGTAGCACTGGGCGCTTTGGGGCCTTGCGCCTTCTGCTGCATTTTATTTTGTGGCTGAGGGCTTTGGTTTTTGTTAAAACCTCCTATGCCTTTGCCCCAAAAGGACTGACGGTTGGGAAACTGACTCTTGTTGGCATCCCCCGAGAAGGGACGGGTGCTGGTCAAGCTGTCTTAATGGCCGATCTAGTCTTCTGTGTGGCCTCCAGAGCTTGCTCCACCTGGGGTCCGAACAGATACGTACCGTCAAAAAGTAAAGCCATGACCTGTTGCTGGGCATCATTCGTGAAGCCAGAAGTACATAGCCAAGAGTGGCGACGGGCGCAGATGCCAGCTGCCGCCACTCGGGAAGCGGTATTGAAAGTGTTCATTGCAGCTTTAACCTGTTGGTTGTTGTACTCGATACCCCTGGTTATGGTCTGAAGTAGCTCTGAATTAGCCTCCAATTCGGGCAGAGCTTCTACCATTTGTTTGAGCGAATGCCAAAGAACATACTTATACTGAGAAAAATAGCCCTGGTAGCTGCAATACGCATACCCAGAGTGCAGGCAGAAAAGACTATCTTACCCAAGGTGTCTATCTTGCAAGATTCTTTATAGGCCGGGGTGTAGATGCCTGAGGAAGGATGGCCTTATTCTCTGCCAAGACTACAATGGGATCAGCAAAGGCTTGTGAGGCCAGTACGAGTTGATTCTTGGGAGGAGCATACTTCCTCTCTATGGACTTAGCCAAGGAAGGGATGAGAGCAGGATTGTTTCATACCATCTGAGAGAGAGTCTTGAAAAATGGTTGTACCGGAGGAGTTAAATCCATAGAGATCTCTGGGACATGAAGGTATTGGGTCTTAAAAGCTTCCCAGGATTGATTTCTATAGTCTGGAGAGAAAGAGTGGAATTTAGATTTTTCAGCAGAGACTTTAATAAAAGGTCTTTGACCACAGGCTCTGCAGCAGGACTGATCCCTGCTCCTTCAACATCATCACCCAGCTGAAGATCTGGGTCAGGCTCAAAATCATCTCCTGACAGTCCAGGGGGACTGTATGGACAGGAAAGGAGTGAAAATCAGAAGGAAAATTGAGAGGAAAGAATCGGAGTCAAAAAGCCTTGGAGGCTGGACGGCGCCCGACCAAGCATCAGCGCCGACAAAGCACATGGCGCCGAACACAACGAAGTCAGCGCCATCTGAAAGAGCCTGGCACCTGGCGCCAACGTGACTCTGATAGACCTCAGGCCTTTATCTGCTGGCAAATTTCGTATGTTCGTAAAATAGGTCATGGTGCTGAAGGAGCCCTCGGGTACCACAGATGGAGCTGACAGAGCCCCTGGCACTGCAGACAGAGCTGACAGAGCCCCTGATGCTGAGAGCGGTGCTAACAGAGCCCCTGGCACCAAGGATGGCGCCTGCCAGGCCCCTGGGTGCCATGATTTGCTGCAGGGGCCCCTCCCCCGACGCCACTGGTCGGCACCAAAGAGTCCCAAGGTTCCGAACACTGCAATTTGAGGAAAAGAAGGGGGAACTGGCAGGACATAGAGGCATCGGTGTGGCACCCTGTGCCGCAGCCATGTGAGGGGGGAAACACCCAAGCACAGAGTTGATGGCACCGAAGAAGGCGCTGCATGACTAGGAAGGTCCAACCTCCCTACCCGCTCACTTGAGCGTCCCAAAGGCCTCGGAGTGACCGGGTCAGGCAGCTGGACAAACCTCCGAACCCATTGCTCCATAAGAGCAGTCCACTGATAAAACCGCTCATCGGAAGCTCCTCCGAAGGGCAGGGATGGGCTCCGATGTCGAAGAGGTTAGCCACCGGAGACTGAAGCCGGCGACTCCAAGAGAGGAGGAGACCAGCGCCTGGCCCCAGTGACTGACCTCCGACGCACAGACATACCAGTAGGGGACCTCAGGTGATGCCTTCTCTTTTTCGACTTGTGTGCCGAAGAAGAGCTCGAGGCCGAACGGTGCCAGGAATGGGACCGTTTCCTTTTATGCTTTCAGGGGGACTGCCCATCTCCCTGAGCACTGGACCATCCATTGTCAGCCCACCTTCTGGAGAGGGTGGTGAACCGGACCCAGCCCAGCTGACTGAACAGCTTTCATACGAAATCTCCCTACCATCACCTGACCCACTCATGGTCGACTCCGTCAATGGAGGGCTGAAGACTTCTTTCTTATAATTGATAAATAAAAAGTAATCAGTACTTGTTTGAAGATAAATTACAACACAATAAACTCAAAACTATGCTGCTAGTTTGAAATTTGACTCCCACCAGGCGAGCAACGTCATCACTGAAGCGCACTCGACCTCTGGGAATAAAGGAACTGAGGCAGTTGAAGGTCCGACGCCGAGGTAGTCTTTACCTCATGAGCCACGGCTCGCAGTACCACTTCCTCGTGGCTCCACCTCTGACCCTCTTGAAAAGTTTGCTCCTGCTGGGTTCTAGCACCTCCGGCGTAGATGCACAGAGGCCGGGAGTGCGTGCCGCCCTGCTTACTGAGACAGTACATGGTTGTGGTATTGTCCATCTGGACCTGCACCACATGACCCAGAAGAAACGGAGCAAATGCAGTCAGTGCCAGCCGAACTGCTCAGAGCTCCAGCAGGTTGATATGACATCGGGATTCCTTGGGGGCCCAGAGCCCAATGACTCTGTGATTCCCCATGTGGGCACCCCAGCCCATGAGAGAGGCACTGGTTGTCAGAACGACCATCAACTCGGGACGGACAAATAGGATCCCTTCCTGTAGGTGTTCTAAGACGGTCCACCACTGGAGAGCATCCTACATCTTCTGGGTCACAGTGACCAGCTGGTCAAAGTGACCATGTCACTGAGTCCACTAGCTGGCCAGCTCCCATTGGAGGGGCGCATACACCACCGAGCTCATCAGACCATGGCAGTGCAGGCTGCCATGAACCCCAAAAGGCGCAGGAAGTCCTGGGCAAGGCGCAAGTGCCCAACCAGAAATGACCGGGCAAAGGAGGAGAGAACCTCTGCCCTGTCCATCAGGAGCCTGGCTCTGGCTCGGCAAGAGTTGAGCTCTGCCTCGATGAAGCAGTTCACCTGCGAAGGTATGAGTTCCAACTTGGTCTCGCTGACCAGGAGACCAAGTTCAATGCTGGTCTGGAGAGCCAGATCCCTGAATTTCTCCATCTCCTGTCTGGAGGGATCCGCTATGAGCCAGTCGTCGAGATAGGGGTACACTCTGCCCCCCCCCACGCCAAAGGTGAGCTGCCACCACTGCAATGCATTTGGTGAAGATCCAGGGGGCCAATGACAGGTCGAATGGCATGGCTTGGTACTCAAAGAGGGCTTCCTCTGCTCAGAAGTGGAGGAATCTTCGGTGAGATGGACGGATCGGGACATAAAAGAACATGTCCTGGAGATCCAGTGAGCAGAACCACAAGTTCTGCTCGAGAAATGATATGATCTGAGACAGAGTTACCATCTTGAATGTGTGAGACCAGAGAAATTGGTTCAGGTCATGCAGATCTAGAATGGGGCATCAGACCCCCGTCCATTTTGGGACCAGGAAGTACCTGGAAATGAACCCTGGGTTGAAAGGCAGATCCATGATTCTGGCCATTATCTCCTTGCAGAGGAGTTAGGCAATGTCGTCTCAGAGAGCCGACGGAGTGTGCATGGACACCATCTCCTCCTGTGGGGTGCGGGCTCAGCTTGGTGCATACTTATCAAATTCCAGAGGCAGCCCCTGGCCGACCACTTCCAAAACCCACCTGTTCATTGTAACTGTGGACCAGGCGGAAAGGAAGTGGTGGAGCCAGACCCCCATGGGAGGATCCAGAGCTGGTTTGACGGGTATGGTGTTGGCAACCCCATTCCGTCACTGTGCAGGCTTGGAGGAGGATTGGGGACCACCGGTACCCTTTCCTCCGGGTTTATGGGCTGCCGGGGGCCCAGACTTGGGACGAGGGTGCCAAGGTTTAGCCTGCTGTTGCCTCGATTGAAAATGGGGCTGCTTGGCTGCAGGGGCAGAAGGCTGAAAATGCTTTCTTTTCAACTTTTTGGAACCCTGGGATTCCTTCTGAGCAGAAGTTACAGAATCTAAGATGGCACTGGACTTCTCTATGCGCTGGAGGTGACCATCTATTACTGGGCCGAAAAGGTCGGTACCCAGGAAAGGGACGTCTGTCAATTTGTGCTGAGTGTTCACCGTGAAAGTGGAGACCCTCCGCCAGGCCCTGCGATGCATGGCAACCGCGGGCCGCCACCGAGCGGGCACAGGAGTTTTTGATGTCCAGAGCCATCTGGAGTTGCTGCTCCGAATCCGCCAAGCCCTGGTCACGGACCTCTTTCACCGTGGTCTGGAGGTCTGCGTGAAGGTGAGGCAGGACCTCATCCAGAGAGCTCTAGAGGGCATGGGAGAAATAAGCCATGAATACGGCTGAGCTTGCCTGATAAAGTCTAAGCGAAGAGGCAGCAAAGACTTTCCGGGCCGAGTGGTCCACTTTCTTTGACTCTCTGTCCAGGAGTCTATCGGGGTCTCCCGAATTTCCCAAGCACCTGAACACAGATTTGGTCACCAACCCTCAGCTGAGGGGAGCTCTGTGAATCCCGAAAGGGAGCTGATGGGGATTGCGTACTTGTGTATCATCTGGGCTGAGGGTACAGGGTAGGAGGCAGGGTGCTGCCACAGCTCAAAGGCCAGGCCTCTGTCAGAGAATCCCCTCATTTGAGGATATCCATGAGTGGGTATTTGGCCCATTTCTGAACGAGCTCCAAGGGCATCCCTGTGGATTCAGACATGAGATGGAGGATACCCATGAAGGAAGTGGGGCCCTCATCCGCCGAAAGATTCCTAACGGATTCATCATCCAAGGGACGAGAATGCAGGTCAGTGTCCAGATAGATCAGCCAGTCACCAGAGTCACCTTCCATCTGCCTAGGACGGTCGGGAGTGAGGGTGACAGACAGCCCACTCAGAAGGCCCATATCAGGCAGAGAGTCCTTGGCAGGAGCCCCAAAGGTAAACTGTTTAGGTGGCAGTTCCACTCGAATTGATGGAGAGACCAGTTTCGGCCAAGTCAGGAGGGTCCTAACCAGCTCCACAGGTGGAGGGATGGTGTGAACCGGCTCCTGAGGAGTCTGTGTCAGCCTGGAGAGTGACATCCAAGTAATGGCTGGAGTAGAAGCTGGAGTCAACTTCTGGCCAGTCATAATCGGCTGCTGCCACATCAAATCCTCATAGAGTCAATGCAGCCTGCGTTGAAGCTTCTCCTCTTTCGAGGAGGACAAGGAAGAATGGCGGCAGCGTTTTTTGGAGTGCTTATGCGCCTTCTCCAGCCTGTCAGTCGAAAGGGTCCGAGACCTTGACTTAGATCATTGGGGGACCCGGAGAAAATGGTGGTTCTTCTGGGTCAGGGACCAGGACCATGAAGAGGTTCCCAGCAGGCTGGGTCTCCTCCTCAGTGGATTTGGGCAGGACCAGGGTCCTGAATAAGGAGTTGTCGACCTCATCTAACGACGATGGAGCGACAGGGTTGATTATAATTTCAACCAGATCGTCGTCCCGCATCTTGGCCGGCTGGCCTGGTGGGGTAGTGTGAAGCCAGTGGTTGAGGCCGCAACCTCAACCGAAGTCGAGACAGCGGATTCTTGGGACTGAGATCTCTCACGATTCCAAGAACGTCATCGGCGAGATGAACCTTCTATTTGCTCTTTATCCTTTTTACAGGAACGAGAGACGCGTGTACCTGAAGGACCCTCTCCTTTGGTGGGAGGTACTGACACATCTCCTTAAAGAAGCCTGAGAAGGTGGAGCCCAGACTGAGTGGGACAAAGACCGACAGAGAAAAGGACCGATCAGCATCCCGTGCCGCATCGTCTTCGAAGGCCGTCATCTGCTCCAGCTGCTCAGTGGACCCCGCAGCTACGGAGACCACCCAGCGGGCTTCTTTGGATTTGACTGGTGGGTTCTATTTTTCCAGTCTGCCCAATTGCAGTCGTGCGAGACGATCTTCCAAAATACTGAGACGGAACGCTGGACACATTTTGCACTGGGTGCTGTGATCATGACCCAGGCAACAGATGCACAAGGCATGCGGGTCAGTCGAGACATCTTTTACCCACACAGGCAGCGGCAGAAACCGGGTGAGGATCTGTCCTCCATCACAGCTGAAATCACAAAGCGATTTGGAGAAACTTGGATGAGTTTAAGTTTTGGTAAATCCAGAGATTTGTTCGCCAGGGCCTACAGTAACGTGCGAGCGATATGGAGGGAACCTGAATCTTTCAGCGGAAAGGATGATCTGGCGTCAAGGGGTGGAACCGAGAGATATACCACTCGGGTGGGTGGGAAGAGCCAGCTTTCAAACCTTCCAGCAAGATTCTTAAAGAGAAAGGACATGCCAACAAGTGTGGATAGAACAACTTATCCACGATCCTAGAACATGCTGATTTTGCTTTCAAGTTTGTGAATAAACAGGAAAAACAGAGTTTAAGATTCTGTCAAATGGAATCAGCCCTTTTGGAAAAAGGAAAATCCTTGGCCTTACACTCTTAGTAACCGAAACATAATCAGTCACAAGATGAAAGGATCGTTTTGGTTAGTTGTGATGTCCTAATAAGGTCACAAAGCTGAAGAGATATGAAGGGAACAGAAAAAACAGTGACTTATCGGAACTGTAAGCCATCAGCGTCAGGACCACTTGGAAACTTTTGTTAGTTGGGGGCTGCCCACAGTGACATGCAACATACAGTAGGTGCATGTACAAGGTGGATGGCCCCATTGCTCCTCAGTTCCACACTGCAGACAAGCTGGGAGGGTCTCTAACCATGAGGAACCAAGAGACCAAACCAGTACCATACACACAAGGAGAGGCATGGGACAGGGAACTAACATACAAATATAGGGCACTTATGGACACCTCCAGACAAGGCAATGGACAGAACTGTCAGCAGATACCTCAGACAAAGGGGTAAGGAGGGAGGGCACACTGTGGTCCAATGGAGGAGTTTCTCTTGAAGATCTACTATTATAGTAAGTAACTGCTCTATCTTTTATCAAGGATACCGCTTCCACTGGGTCACACCTTTGGAACAATTTCCAAAAAGTACAAAGGGAGGATGGCACAGCCTGACATGCTATCAGGACAGAAGGCCTTGCAAAATACCACCAAAGCCAGCACATCTACGAGAGCCTCCGTCTAGTCTGAAGTGCTCCGTAAAAGTATGCATAGTTCTCTAGGCGGCAGCAGCACGTATGTCAGCTATAGAAACATTCTGAAGGCAGGTAACTGATACCATGTGTAGAGTGGCCACGCAAAGCACCAGGAAGCTCTTTACCATACTTCCTATAACAAAACTCGGTACAGTAAGCCAGCCATTTGGACAGCACTGTTTAGTCCTGAGGCACCCTTTTTTTCCAGTGGCAAATGAGACAAAGAGCCAAGAGGACTTTCTGTAATCCTTAGTGCGCTCAAGACAGAAATGCTGTGTTCTATGTGCATCAAGTGTATGGAGCAATGCCTCACTCTTGTTAGCATGCTTGGGATAACAAACAGGAAGGTTTATGGTCTAATTCTATGTGAAATCAGAGACCACCCTGGCTAGAAAGCATGGATTGGTCTCCAAAGACACACTGTCCTTGCAGAAAATCAAGTAAACATGGTCATGCGTCAGAGCGTGAAGCTCAGACATCCTATGAACAGAAGTTATGGTGACCAAAAACAGCATCTGCTCTGAAAGGAAATGCACCTCCCAGGTCACTGTAGGCTCAAATGGAGCCATAGTCAACTTCTCAAGTATGAAACTGAGGTCCCAAGGCAGAACTGGTTTGGAATCAGGGGTTATATATGTAGAATATCCTTAAGGAACATACTGGACATTTCCAGCTCTGCCACCATGCGCCCATCAACAGTGGCATGAAAAGCCAAAATGGCAGCCTAGTGCACTTTAATGATCAAGTGCTGGAGACCAGAGTCTGATACAGAGAGGAAGTAGGCCAATACAGTATTGACAGGAGATGTCAACTGGTTCTCTGAATGGGAAGCACACAATATGGATAAGTACTTCCATTTTAAAGAATAGGCGTGTCTCGTGGAAGACTTTCGAGTGGCAAGATATCAGTTATCTGGGAGGATCCCAAAACAGGCTATGGCTACATCTTAAGGAGCCATGTGTGCAAATGCAGGGATTACAAGCTGGATGGACCAAAGATTCCCTGTCCCGCAACAGCAGACCCCAACAAAGGGGGAATGAACAGGAGACTCCACTGCCAGAAGCTACGAAAGTGGAAACCAGATCTGGTGAGACCACAAGGGGCCACCCAGTATTAGGGTGGCATGCTCCTTCCTCAGCTTGAGCAAAAAACTCTGAATGAGAGGGATTGGAAGAAATGTATAACGGAACCTCCCTTTCCAGGTAAGGAACAACATGTCTCACCAAAAAAATCTAAGCCCCGGAGCAAATGAGCAGAAACATGGCAGTTTTGCATTAAATGGGCACAAAAAGGTCCAACTCTAGAAGACCCTATGTTGTGAAGAGGTCACTTACCACAGAGGTCAGCAGTTCCCATTCATGTACCAGGGACTGAGACCAGTTTAGTCTGTCTGCCAAGACATTTTAGACACCCGAGGAAAACACAGCTGACATATGAATGTTGTGAGACACCGCCCAGTACCACACTCTCATCACTTCCCTGCACAAAGGATAAGAACTAATACCCTGCTGCTCGTCTATGTAGTGCCTTACACTGATGCTGTCCATCCAGATCAGCATGGGACTGAGGCTAAGGTGTTCAATGAAGGCTTGGAAGCCAAGCAGAACAGCCCGCATCTCCGCATCTCTTGTGAGGATTTGCACGGGAGTCGGGGACTAGAATGGAATGCCCTGAACAGATGTTGGCCATCCATCCACCCACTACCTAGCAGCTGCACTATGCAGCTGGCCTGTGCTGCAACTGTTAATACTGTGGGCTCCAGCAGCATAAGTCTTGGGGTCAATTCTTAATTCAGACTCCTGACTGGAATGCTGGGACATATAATCCCAATGCAGAGATGATGTGCCTCAGCTCTGGGGAGGGAGGGTTGGGAGGCATGCAGGTTTCAAGTAGGCATGGATGTATGCTGACACAACCACATCAGATGTAGAGGACTTTGGGTTCGCACTATGGACCTGACCTATCACTCCAGGGCATTCAAATCTAGGATGCACAGCAACTGTGGTTATGTACTCTGGCGAGGGGAGGTAGGATAAATGCTACAAGTATCTCTTACAGATGCTGAATGACATGGCCTTGGATGTGTGGGTGTCCATTCACATCTGGCCAAGCCCCAGCTGGGACTATAGATCTGATGCTGAAAGCATGCGTTGTCAGTGAGAGATGAGTGAAGTGAAGCCCGGGGAGCAAAATGAGATGGAATAGGTATACGAAAGGGCAGCTGTTATATATGGGCCATTCTGGTCTCTCACCCCACCCCCTAGACTAAAGTATCTTTTCCCTTGCCCTCAATTGTTCTACCAGTCCTCAGAGAAGCTTGCCAAGCACCCCCTCTCTAGAAATCGGGAGGGGAGTATGTAATTCCAAGATTATTTCCTCTGTGAAGCATGCTTGGAATATGCTGTGCTGGCCAGGAAAGGGAATATATGCAGAGATGGAGTCCACTCCTGGACCAATGGACAGGGAAGAGAAAGTCCATCAAGGTATGTTGTAAATATAAACGAGAAGGGCACCAAAGTACAGCAGCTATCCATGAAGGGATGTCTTGGGGGAAACTTTAGCAAAATATACATTTCTAGACACCTTTCACTATAAATGTAATATATTTTATGCAGTTGGCATCCTCCCCCCAACACACACTTCACTATAACCAGAGTACGCACATTACCAAGAAACCAGGATCACAGCCTGTTAAGACCTCATCTGCTCTAGCTGTTCATCTATACCTGACATCACAATCCTCCATTTGTGCCATCACAGTCTATTAATGTGGAAATGATTATGATGTCACAAATGGAGGATTGTGATGCCAGTTGTAGACAAGGAGCCACAGCAGGTGACATCTAACAGATAGTGAGCAGGGTTTTTAGGTTAGCTGTAATGAAACAGGAAGCAAAATACTGAAAGTATAAGAAATTATGTTTATAGAAGTTTCCTTCAAAATATTAGAGGCTCTTTAAAAACAAAAATGAAAATTTGATCTTGTTTTCATATTTTTTTTTCTTTCCCCTTTAGTGGCACATTTACTGATATCCGGACAAAACTGATCTGCCCAACTGTTACTGCTTAACATTATCTGTATGTGTTTCAGGCTGCTCTCTGGATGCTCCCAAGTAAGGACCATTTTTCATCACTAAGGCCCCTTCTTGTCCCCCTGGTGCTCATACAGCGTGCTGTGGCACCTGATCACAGCCCTGAGGGGCACGGGGTGTCAGTATCCTCTGAAGCCCAGATGACAAATCCCACCTGGAGAGCCCATGCATCACCTACGTGACACACTTGACCTCCACAAATACTGGTTTTCCTGCCACAGGCCAGTCCTGCAAACAAGAAAATAATCCGATTTTGAATTCCACCCCTTTATAAATGGACAAAAAAGATCACTGTACACTTACTAACCATTTAGGATTGGCGTTTCCCCTCCACGGCGAGGTTCATCTGAGGCACTTCCATGGTGGGCAGATCTTGGTCTGGGGATGGGGGGTGTACTTAATAAAGCAGCAGCTACATCTGAAGTTCTCCTAGGAGCTGGAACTGGACGGCTTTCTGGTACTTTCAAATTTGGTTGGGTTGGTGTTGAACTAGCTTCTGCCTCCTGACTGATAAAGATCACAGTAGCAGGTTTGCTTTGGCTGGCTTCCTTTTCACTTTGAGAAAGCTGGTCTGTCTCTGGAGTTTCAGATTTAGAGCCAGATTCTGAGTTTGGGGTCTCCCATTGGTCATTCTGCTGGCTAACAGGGATTGGTTCTAAAGCTGGAGTTTCTCTGGCGTCTCTAATTATCTCCACAGAAGGGACATTTGAGACAGGTTTTGTTTCTGGTAATTCGTTTATGTCTGTTCCATAGGAAGAGGAGTCTCTAATTCTCTCCACAGAAGGGACATTTGAGACAGGTTTTGTTTCTGGTGATTCTTTTATGTTTGCTCCATAGGAAGAGAAGTCTCTAATTCTCTCCACAGAAGGGACATTTGAGACAGGCTTTGTTTCTGGTGATTCTTTTAGTTCTACTCCATAGGGAGAGGAGTCTCTAATCCTCTCCACAGAAGGGACTTTTGAGACAGGTTTTGTTTCCGATGATTCTTTTATGTCTGCTCCATAGGAAGAGAAGTCTCTAATTCTCTCCACAGAAGGGACATTTGAGACAGGCTTTGTTTCTGGTGATTCTTTTAGTTCTACTCCATAGGAAGAGGAGTCTCTAATTCTCTCCACAGAAGGGACTTTTGAGACAGGTTTTGTTTCTGGTGATTCTTTTATTTCTGCTCCATAGGAAGAGGAGTCTCTAATTCTCTCCACAGAAGGGACCTTTGAGACAGGTTTTGTTTCTGGTGATTCTTTTATGTCTGTTCCATAGGGAGAGATCCTCTGAGCTGCCATACTGTTTGCTGCAGCAGTCATGACAGTTGGGTTGCCAGAGAACCTAGCAGAAAGTCTGCGGACTATGTTTGAACGGGCTAGCTCCTTTCTTTCCTCATCAGCAGCAGAGGTCTGCTGTATGCGTGCTCCTGCTGGGTTGGCCATCTCTTGATCTTGTGACCCTAGAATGCATTCCTCTTTTATGCTGAATCGGTTACCAAATCCTGTTCGACGCACATTGTTAAGGCTGCCAGAGACTCTCCCATGATGATGCGTACAGACAAAGGTGCCAGATTCAGCACCAGGCTTATATGATCCGGGATGGAGGGTGCTACAGCACTCCTTACACCTGGAATGAAGGCAAGTTGTCAAAAATTAGATAAATCATAACTATAGGAACAGCTTATTATTTGATTTCATAGTATGCTTTCTTGTACCTGATCTACATTTTATTGGCCAGTCTCTCTCCCCCAGCCCCATCATCCACTGTCCCTGGGACTTACCGTCCACCTTGTAGTGGTGCCCCACAGCCCCCCCCCGCCACAGGTTCTTGATGCCCAGGAGGTGTTTAGCTCAGCTGCAGTCGGCAGTCCAGTGAGTGGTGCGAGGCCTTCAAGGAGAGAGGGGCAGCGTCATTCTGCTGTGATCAGAAGATTTTCCTCTCCTGTTTTGTTCCCCTCCCCTGGTACCTCATGGGCTCGGACTGAATGGACATGGACATCTGCATGCACTGTTTGCAGACATCCCAGTCAGGAGGAGCCCCACCCACCCACTGCGTCTCCACTTGCACTGCCACTTGTGGCTGCACAGATGGAAGTAAAGTAGTGGAGCTCACAAACCTCCCTCCCTGGAAGACAGTGTCCTCTGGAACACTGGACCTTCCTAATCCACAGACCCACCCCCTAGATAACTCGGCCACTGCTTCAAATTCAATACTGGCGCTATGAGCAGTAGTACTACTGCTGCCCCAATGGGTCGGCTTATATTGACTTCATAACTAATGACTACTAGCCAATTTGTAACATTTTTACAATAATACCTGTGACCACAGAAAACATTCCAGCTCCCTGTCCCTCAAGAGACAAAAATTGACATATTGTATCAAGGTTGATTTATTACCTTTTTTTTTGTCATTCTATTTTTCCACCTCATCCAGGCTATAACTGACGTTACTTACTTGCAAACATAGTTCTACTACTACTTCTACTCACATCACAGCCACACGTGGGCAGTCTTCCACTGAGCATGCTCAGTCACTGAAACAGTCTTCTAGTTTGACTCCTCTTACTACCTACCTTGTGGTTCTCCAGCTCTGCCACCTTTGCACACAGATCTGCATGCTGAACAGGTCTCCGAAGCAAGCCTTGCCAGGGAAGGTCATGTGGGTTGTATGGATGTAAACTAAATACTAAGCAGTAGGACTATGGTTACAAGAAAGTAATCTCTATTTCGAACTACTATGCCTAGACTAAGTTCACTAACCATACTTAAACTTCTAGCATTCCTCAGGAGGAAGGGATGTGGCACGCATCCCAAGTCAGGCAAACAGAGAATGGAGGACTCTGGACCCAAAAGCAGCATCATGACAACTCAGCAAGTCCATGCTGTAATGAGACATGAATGGTAGCAGCAACAGAGGCAGCAGTATGTCTGGTGGGGTGAGCCTTCAACCCCTCAGGTGGCTCCTCCACAGCCAACCTGTAACACAGAGCAGTGAAGGAGGTGATTCTCCATCTAATCATCTGGCTGCCAATCTGCCTAAGGCAGCTTTAACATATGTTAGAAATTGCTGGAGAGCTTCACTGTAAAATTCTGCCATATGCTCCCAGTTTAAGAGCAGGGCCTTGTGAACATCAAGGATATGGAGGCCTTGTTCGACCTCTGAAGCATTAGGCTTCTGGAAGAAACTTGGCAGAATGAATGCTTGATTGAGGCGACACTCAGAAACTACCTTGAGCTAGAAATTTGCATAGAGTCATAGAACAACCTTTTTCTTGTGGAAAACCAAATAAAGAGACTCCACATACAGCACCTGGAGCTCACTCATCTGTCTGGAAGAGGTGATGGCAACCAAAAAAGGCAGTTTTCCAGGACAAATGTAAGAGATCACACTTGTCCATAAGCTCAGATTGTTTGACCATTAGCTGTTAAAGCACACGTGGTAGATCCCATGGTTGAGGTGGGTCACACTCCAGAGGGAACAGCTGGTCCAGTCCTTTAAAGAAATGGCAAACCACTTTGTCCTGTGCCACCGTCAGCATACCTGCTTTGGCACAGTATGCTGAAATGGCAGCCTGGTGCCCCTTGAGAGATGTGTCTCACAACCCTGCTTGAGATTAGGACTAGAGGTATTCGAGAATGAGTGAAAGGAAGCAGGAGAGAAGCAACAATCCTCACTCCTCGCAGCAACAAGAGAACCTCCTCTACTTCTAAGGGTATGTCTTGCAAGTCGACTCCTTCCAAGATGATCCCAGAACCCGGAAAACATCCATGGAAAGCCCAAGGGCCTGTAATCCTAGCTGCTCAGTAACCTGGCCGTCAGGTGCAGGGACAGCAAGTCCAAATATCAGACCACCCCCACCTTGTCAGCAGATCCGGTAGGAGTGACAGCAGCCGTGATGAACTGTTGCCTACACTGTGGATACTGTGAGACCACAACTGGTGCTGCCAGTCAAGTACAATCAGAATTGGGGAAGCCCCTGTCCCTCTGCATCTTGAGGATCACATGTGGACTACAAGAAATGGAAGAAGGTATAGAGGAGGTCCCAAGTGCAGGACCAAGACAACACGTTTCCCCTGAAGAATGCCCTGCTGAGTAGGACAGGAACAAAACAGCCTCAGTCTGTTTTCCCTGGAAGCGAATAGATCCACTGATGGTGTTGCCCATTCCAAAAACACCTGGAACACCACCCACAAGTATGGCAACCACTTGTGGGATGCCTCTCCCACACAACTGAAAATGTTCATTCCCTGGTAGTTCACTCCTGCAACACAGAAAGTCACGAGGTCCATACGCTGGGAGTGCACTAAAGACCATCTCTGCAGCCCCTCCAGATACAGAGGAAAGGAATGTGTGCCACCCTGTTTGTTCAGGTATAACATGGAGGTCATGCTGTCAGTGTTGACCTGGACCACCCAACCCTGGCCCAGCGATGCGAACTTTGCCAGCGTTGGGCAAACAGCACGGAGTTTCAGCGGCTTGAAGTGAAGCTAAATCTTGCTGGGTGACTAAAACCTGTCGTTTGCTGTCCCACAGATGTACCCCCCAGCTCACCAGCGATGCATCAATCATCACTGTTTCTGTGGGCTCCATGTAGATGAACGGGATGTCCTTAGAGAAATTCACAAGGGACAGCCACCAATGGATGGGGTCTAGCACTTACTAGGTCACCTGTACCAGCTGGTTCAGGGCTTTGTGTGATTGGGACCTCTGGCATCCTAGCTCCCACTGAAAGGGTTCCATGCCCCAGTGGGCACCATGTAGTATGGCCAAAGAAGAGGCCATGAAGCCCTGAAGCCAGAGGAAATCCCAGACCAGGCGCAACTGCCTAACCCAAACTGATCAAGCAAAGGAGGACAGGTCCTCCACCCAGTCCAGAGACAGACAAGCTCTGGATGGGAAGAAAGTCCAGCCCTACTCCAATGAGCAGGATCACCTGCTTTGGAATGAGCTCGGACTTGGCTTGACTGACCATCAAGCCAAGGTCCTTGGACATCTGGATGGCCAGATCCCTGAACCACTCCATATCCTACAATTAGTTCCCTGTGTTGGGTCAGCTGTTGAAGTACAAAAAGATGAACAGTTAATTCCTGAAGTGCCAAGTGGTGTGGTGGTTGTGGCTGCACTAGGCATAGCATGGTGATTTAAGCATTAAAGCTTTGAACTTTATTTTACTAGCATGCATGCCTTACTGACGGTATAGCGGAGTGCAGTCTTTTTGGCTTGGTGTTTACATTTGGGCTGACTGCCCTTTCTGACTGCACCCACAGTGTGGAAGTAGAGGTGAGCATCGCAGCACTCTTCCTGGACTTGTGGAAGTAACAAAAAGAACTTGACACCTCTGCAACTGAGAAATGCCACCATGACTGAAAGGCAGTTAGTGAACACCCTGGGTGCCAATGAAAGGCCAACTGCACAGCTCAGAACTGATATGAGGTGGGCCTCTAGATGTCAACAACAAAAAGAAGATAGCTGAAAGGACTGAATGAAGCACTAATAAGAACTAGAAACCAGGAGCAAAAAAAAAAAATCAGGACAAATGCTCAACGTTTCACAACTCCCTGTTGCTTTCTCAAGAGCTCTTTTGAGAAAGCAACAGGGAGTTGTGAAATGTTAAGCCTGTGTGCTGCAGCCTGCATTTTACTGAATATTCATTCACTAAAAGAAGCACGTCTAGCAATCTATGACTGTTTCCGGGTTTGAATTTGTACTGGTGTATGGGAAGGCCCAGCGGTAGTGAACTGCTGTGCCGGAGACCCAGGTTCGGAGCGGACTCAAGAAGTCATGTCTTTCTTGTCTATATAGATTTTCATCCTCCTATGACATGTACAGGCAGCTGTTTACTGCCCTATCCCCATCAGCCACAGCCGTCCCAAATCTCCTCCGGTGTCCAGGATGATTATCCCCTGTGGACTGCCCCTACGGCAGGGCCAAGAAGAAGGGCTGTCCTTCCCCTCCCAGGACACAAATCCAGACCATCCCAGACCCAGAGAGACCAAGCAAGCCATGACATGACAGGCAGGGCTTCATGAAGCCCATCCTCCATTTTTCCTCCTTATTTTCTCCCCAGGGCTCCACGGACATGCAATGGGTGTGGTGTGCACGCTCTGCCTCCACGGAGATGCCCTCATGGTGCTCCGAACGTGGGCCCTCCCATCTTGGTGACTCACATGCACCACCACCTAGATTCCTCCAGGTGGCAGTCAAGTGGCAAGTCACAGAATCCCCCATCCCTGAGGGAAGAGAGCAGTCCTATGGATGCTCAATCTTCCCTCCCCTGGCCGACCCCAAGTGACCCATGTCTGTTCCTGAACCTGGGACACCAATGTGGAAAGAGGTAAGGTACCCAAGGCGCCTTAGCCCTCTTCACCACTGGGCTGACCAAGAAGCCACAGTGCAGCCAAGGACTGGAGCAGTTGGGGAAAGGGAGTGTGCTCCGCACAGAGAGGGCTGACAGCAGGTTTGGCACCACAGTAAAACCTGTGGGAGGGCCAGGGAGCTTGCTCTCCCTGTAGTGTGCTGTCTATACACGGTGTCGGATGACAGCTGCCTATATCACAGTGCAGAGGGGGTAGAGCAGAAGAAAATGGAGAAGTAAAAATCCCAGCTGCCATCTACACGACGGTCGCATCATTTGCACCCCCACCACACTACTGGCTTTCCAACTGGACTGGATTTTCATGGTGGGGGATGGCCCTACTCTGGATCCCTACCCCAGATGGCATTGCCATGGGCATACTAGGAGATGTCAGGGGAGGGACTGTAAGGCTAAGAAAAGAAGAGAGGGATTGGGCTGAGGGGGACCAGGAAAAAGCAGACATCCTGAACAAATACTTTTGTTCAGTATTCATGGAGGAAGGGGAAGGCAAGAGGCCACAGAATAGGAACAAGAGCATTAAAGGAAAGGAGGCAGACACTAGTCCATTTTCAGAGGAGAGAGTCCTGAAGGAACTCGCAAACCTGAAAGTGGACAAAGCAATGGGACCAGACGTGGTACCTCTAAGCATACTGAGGGAACTTGGGGAGGTACTGGCTGCACCTCTGACAGTCCTGTTCAACCGCTCACTGGAAACGGGAGTGGTTCCAGAGGACTGCTGATGATGTCCTACTTCACAAAACTGGTAGCAGAGAAGAGGCTGGTAACTACAGGCCAGTCAACCTGACTTAGGTGGTGGGGAAATTAATGGAATCACTACTGTAGGAAAGGATTGTGGAATATCTAGAATTCAGTGGCTTACAAGATCTGAGGCTACATGGATTCACAAGGGTGAGGTCATGTCAAACAAATCTGATAGACTTCTTTGACTGGGTAACCAGGGAACTGGATAAGGGTGGAGCGGTGGATGTGGCCTACCTAGATTTCAGTAAGGCCTTCGACACCGTTCCAAATAGGAGACACGTAAACAAGCTGATCATATAGAAGTGGGACCAAAGGTGGTAAAGAAGTTAAGAAATTGGTTAGGGGATAGGTGGCAGAGGGTAGTGGTAAACGGAGTTCACTCTGAGGAAGGGAGGGTGACCAGAAAGGTGCCACAGGGATCAGTACTCGGACCGGTCCTCTTTAATGTCTTTATTAGTGACATTGCAGAGGGGCTGGATGGGAAGAAAAAATTACTCACTGTAGTAATCTTGTTTCTTCCAAGGTATCCTTCAATATTATTAACTCTAGCAGTCAGCCTCCTGTGTTGAACTGCCTCAGAAAGAAATGGCACTTATGCAGATGATGGACCATCTGTTGGCTCATGCCACCATTCAAACTGCTGCCCTTACCAATGTGTTCTATAAAGCTCAGATTCACTGAAGCCTATGGGGTAAGATCCCTTAACTAAGCTATTCTAATTATAACACACTTTCAATAATAAATCCCCTTTTTTAAACCTGTCCCCTGGTAATGCCAGACAGGACCAAGAAGAGGAAAAACAGAAGCCAACTGGTTTTAAAAACTTAACATAACCAGTATATGGCTAGCCTAACAATGAGAGACACCCGCTGTGAAGCAGAGGCTAACTGGTTCTGGAAGGGGAGGTAGGGTGGGAGAGTTAATCATACTGAAGAATACAGTGAAAGAAACAAGATTACTATGGTGAGTATTTTGTTTCTTCTAACCCCAGGAATACTTTAATATGATTAACTACAGCAGACTACAAAGCAGTACCTTTGGAGGTGGGCACAGAACCTTATTCAGGAAACAGACTCTGCAGAATTGTTGTGCCAAACCTGGCATCACTTGAGTATCCAGACTGTAATGCTTTTTAAAGGCATGCACTGTTCTCCACGTAGCTGTTTTGCAGATTTCCAATAGGGGAATATCCCAGGCAGCTGCTACTATAGCAGCTGTGTCCCTGGTGGAATGTGCCCTCAGGCCTCCTGGGGGCTCCTTACCAGCTTTACTGTAACAGAACTGGATACATACCACTATCCAGCTTGCAATTGTCCTTTTTGAAGCTAGCTTTCCCTTTCCCACATCCTCACAGTTCAGGAAGAGCTGCTGCCTGTGGGCAATGGTGTGATCAAGATAGTTGCTAAGAGCTCTCCTGACATCCAGGCTACGCAGCCCGCATTCACCTAAACTACAGTGTTCAGTAAAGAAGACTGGCAAAGTGATTGACTGGTTCAGGTGGAAGTCAGAAATCACTTTAGGAATTAATTTCCTATTAGTCCTGCGTACCACTTTATCTCTGTGGAATGAGATGTAGTCTGCTCTATACACAGGGCTTGTAACTCGCTTATCCTTCTGGCTGAGGTAATAGCCACTAGAAATATTGCATTCCAAGTGACAAACTTCAAATGTGCTGTAGCCATGGGCTCAAAAGGAGGTTCCATGTGCTTGGCAGTGCAGACACTGAGGTCCCAAGAGGGCACCAGTTCCCTATGGGGAAGGTTCAGATCAGCTAACCCTTTAAAGAACTTCTTGAACATAGGATTAGCAGCCAGACAGACACCCTTACTTGCTGAGAGATAAGCCGAGACTGATGCCAGGTGGACCTTAAGGGTAGTGGGCTGTAGGCCCAGCAGATGGGTGAGATAGTAAGACTGGTAACCCTGCCAAGGATGGTAATATGCTTTTAGCTTTACACCAGATAGAAAACCTCTTCCATTTAGAGGCATAGGTTTTTTTTTTAGTTGAGGGCTTCCTGGAGCCCCTAAGAAGTCTAAGTACACCTTCAGAGGTGTAGGTCGGCATACTCTAGGTCTTCAAGAGCCATACTCTGAGTCTGAGAGACCTGAGATTCAGGTACAGGACCCTCTCGTGATGAGGCCAGGAAGCTGTGCCTCTGAGGGAGGTGTACGGGTTGGGCCACTGACAGGAAGAGCAGTATCGAGTACCATGGCTGTCTGGCCCAGTCTGGAGCTATCAGAATCATGGAAGCTAGTTGGGACCCGAGTTGGATCAGGACCCTGAGCAACAGAGGAAATGCACACAGGCTCCTCCCTGACCAATCTACTATCAGGGCAGCCATGGGCAATGTGCCCTTTGCTGGTGGCCTGCAGCAGAATTTTGGCAACTGATGATTTTCTTCTGAAGCAAAGAGATCCATCTCTGGGGTGCCACACCTTCAAAACACCACCTGCAGCACCTGTCTGCTGAGAGACCACTCACAGTGGTTTTGGTTGATTCTGCTGAGTGCATCTGCTAGGGTATTGTCCTTCCCTGGAAGGTGGATGGCTAACAGGGATACCCGTAAGGAGTATGCCAGACTCCATATTTTCATTGCCTTTGTACACAACAAGTTGGACCTTGTCCCTCCTTGCTTGTTGATGTAGTACATTGTGATTATATTGCCTGTTCTGACTTGTACCACCTTGTCCTTTACCAGGGATGCGAAGGATTGCAGTGCAACAGGCACTGCCCTGAGCTCTAGTAGATTTATGTGCAAGGGTGACTTTGCAGGGGACCAAGTGTCGTGCACTGTATGCTCTTCCAGGTGTGCCCCCCACCCTAGGAGGGAGAAATCTGTCATGAGTACCAGTGAGGGGGACTACTTCTCGAAGGGTACCCTCCCCTCTGAGGTTGCTTATGTCTTGCCACCACTGCAGGACCTGCAACAGTATCCCTGTCACTGGCACCAGCTTTGTGAGAGAATCTCACCTTTGGCACCAATGTGCTCTGATGTGAAACTGGATCTTTCTCATCTGAAATCTGCAACCTTGTACTGTTCCTGCTGCTGCAACCATGTGCCGCAGCAACTTTAGGAAAGGCCTTGCTGGCCTAGGTTTGCCAAAACTGAAAGAGCTTGCAATTTTCAAGATATTGTCTACCTCTGTCCTGGGGAAGGAATGCCCTCCCCCTGCAGTGTATCCAACTCTGCCCCTATGAAATTTAGTACCTGAGCAGGTTGGAGTATGGATTTTTGTACACTGATGAGGAACCTCAGGGACTCCAGTGTATCCTGGGTGAACCTGAAAGCCTCTTTTACTTGTTGTGGTGACTGGCCCACAACTAGCCAGTTGTCCAGGTAGAGGAACATCGTGATGCCCTGCCATCTTAGGTCTCCTACCACCACTGCAAAGCACTTTGTGAATGCCCTGGGAGCTGAGTTAAGGCCGAATGGCAGGGCTGCAAACTGATAATGTCCCGAAGGTAGCCTGAACTTGAAGTATTTTCTGTGAGACTCCCTAATGGGAAAGTGGAAGTAACCATCCTTTAGATCCAGTGACATCAACCGGTCTTCTTGCTGAAGAGTGAGAACAATCATTGCTAAATTCACCATTCTGAATTTGCTTAGCTCTTAGATCTGAAATGAGTTGCCAGTCCACGTTTTTCTTTAAGGTTAGGAAGTATCTTGAGTAGAACCCTTTCCCCCTTTGGGAGAGTGGAACTGGTTCCACAGCTTTTGCAACCAGCAGATTGGACACTTCTTTTTCCAAGTGTCCTTTCTGTGTGGGATGATGGTCTGAAAAACCTTGATCTCAGTTTGGAGAAAGATTTGAAGTCCCCCTGACTCACTACCTCCAGAACCCACTTGTCTGTGGTGACGGATTTACAAATCTGTAAGTAGTGAGTCAGTCTGCCCCCTACTGGTAATGGGGAAGTGACCCTGACTAACATATCAGGGAGTCTACTTTGTCTGGGCTGCAGCCTGTGGTGTCTGGTCCCCTCGTCTAGAGCCCCTACTGCCCCTGCCCCTGAAGTAACCTCTTTGTTGCTGACAGACAGGGGTGGCTTGGGCCTGGAAGAAAGGCCTGCCATAGCCCTCTACCTCCACCTCCCCTTCCCTGTGGCCTGTAGGAGGTTGAAGCCATTTCCTTTGCTGTATTGCTCTTAATGGTGGTTTTGTACTCATCCACCTTCTTCATGTATGCCTCTGTTTTGTCTCCAAACAGGGAATTATTTTCCAACAGGAAATCCATGGCCTTAGCAGGAGTATCTTGAGTCAGATTTGTGGCTCTAAGCCAAGCAAACCTTCTCAAGACCACTGTCAAGGCCATCCACCTGGCTGCAGTATCACTGGCATCTACTGCCATACAGTATGAAACTGGTATTTTGTGACTTCCAAGCCACATCTGGCTGTCTCAGTGAGATCAGCAGCCAGCCCAGGTGGTGCCTTGTCTGCCATGGCCATAACAGAATTCCAGAGAGTTTTCTGGTACTGGGCAGCATAAGCCATGTAATTGGCCTGTCTGATAGCCAGAGATGCAGCTAGGTAGCCTTTCTTGGCCATACTGTACATCCTCCTGGAATCCTTCTCCGGTGGGCGAGATGCCAGTGGCCCCCTGGCTCCACCAGAAGCTGCTGCTTGCACTGCTCCTGCATGATCAGGTTGAAAAAAAAGGAACTCTGCCCTTGACCAGTCAAACTGGTATTTTTTTTTTTTTAATCAGCCTTTTTGTCTATGGGGGTACCGAATTTGGTGTCTCCAGGATTTTCAATGTATCCTTCTTCAAAAACTTATTGATAGGGAGCAACAGCCTCTTAGGAGGAGCTAACCCCATCATATCCAGAAACTTTGCCTCTTCCTCCACAGACTCGTTTGTGGTGAGGTCAAGGGCTTCCACCATTTGTTTGACAAAGGTGTAGTCAGATGAGTAGTCCCCTGGAGCCTATGAAGTGATTCAAACTCCTGGTAAGGAAAAACCTCCAGTTCTATCAGTTCCTCTTCATCATCTCCCTCCTCATATTCATCATACGTGGGGTCCTGTGCCACTGGAACCAAGCACTGGACTGTGGATGTAACCATGGTCAGAACTGTTGTTGGAACCTATGGAACCAGTGGTACCGGTTGTGATGGAACTGGTAGGAAACCTTGGTTAGCTGCAGCCTGCAGGGCTTTTAAAACTTGTGAAGCCTGAGTCACTGGCTTCTGCTGTCGTGCAATCGACTTTGGATCAGTGGGCTCCATTGCTTTTCCAGCAGGAGGTTTGGTATGTTTGGTTTTATGTTTTTTCTTAGCTGGAACCGGATCTTTCATCGGTTCCCCAGGCCTTTTTGGCTTAGACTGTTCGCCTTTGTCAGAGGCAGTTGCTTCAGTGTCTTTAGCCTTTTCTTTAAGCTGATCCAGTGTAGGATCACTCAGATCTGATGGGGAGGTCATTCTGTCTTTGAAACACTGTAAGCATTTTTCCACAGTTTTGAGTGGGAAAGTTTTACAAATTTTGCAATCGACTTGAAAATGAGAAAACTCTAGGCAAAATAAACACAAATTGTGTTTCTCAGCCTTTGCAAGGGACAACGCGTGTTGCCAGAAAACTCCAGGCCTTGGATCTAGCAAGCAAAAACTGGGCAGCTTACAATCCTGAGGCTTTGTGGTCAGGCCCAAGAGAGCAGACAGAAACGGAGTGCTAGTCGTTGGAGGCAATCTTCTTTCCGCGGCGGCAGTGACGGAAGAGAGATGTAGAAGGTTTAACTCTCGACATAAAAGAAGAGAGAAAAATAAATCTCTAAGAGATTTAAGTAAGGGTTGGATGAAAAATCGGCCGTAGGCTGAAAAAGGCACGAACACTGCAAAGGCTCTTCTGCGGAGACTGTGCTTGTAAGTCAATGACGGGAAGGAACTGAGGAGGGAGCAGGGACGCCTACGCCTATATAGGGTTAGTGACGTCAGCTGACGTCGACAGCGTGGGCAGCCCCATTTGTACTGCTGAAAATCTTCCGTGTGGATTCCCATTCACCAACAGTGAAGTTACTACAGTGATACCTGATGACTGAGATACCCCTGAAAAAGATCTAAAAAATACTCAGCAAAAAAACAAAACAAGCAATCAAAAAAGCGAAAACCCAGATGGAATTTAATTTGGCAAGGACTGCAAAAAAGGGAAATAGCAAAGCCTTTTATGGTTACATCAATTCACTGAAAAATCAACTTCTAACATTAGACCAATAACAATAAATCATAATACTATTAGCTCCCCACTGAAGATGGCAGAAAACATTAATCAATATTTCACATCAGTATATGCCCCAGTACATAAACACCCTGAGACAGTTCAGCAGATTACAGCATTGGACACAGATATTGAAATAAGTGAAGAAACAATTATTGATAAAATTAAAAACTTTAAATCAGACTAGTCCTCGGGAATAGATTTTATTACACCAACAGTGCTAAAATTAATGATAAATAACATTGCACCTGCATTAAAAACGATTTATGAAACATCAGTTAAACAGGGAGTTACTGCAACAGACTGAACACGTAGTACCCATACATAAACAAAAAGGTGTCCAACACATGTGTGGTAATTACCGGACATTTAGTGTAACATCTATTCCAGGAAAAATACTGGAAACTATAATCAAAAGTAAAATCAAAGAATCAGTATGTAATCCAGATCAGACTCGACAAGGTTTTAGGGAAGGCAGATCATGCACCACAAATTTACTTTCTTTTTATGAACAAATATGCAATGCCTTGGACAAACAGATCCCTTGAGATGCAATTTTCTTAGATTTTTACGAAGGCATTCAATCTGGTACTACACTGGGCAATTATCCAAAAACTTAAAAAAAAAAAAAAAAAATCAAAGCACAGATGCCATGTTAATAAACTGGACAAAATCATGGCTAGTCAACAAAACGCAAAGAATAATAATAAATGGCTACACGTTGAAACCAGCTCAAGTAACCAGTATAGTTCCCCAGGGATCCATCCCTGGTCCCATACTCTTTCAGATATTCATAACTGCTACGACTTCAAATCTAATCATTCTGCAAAATATGCAGATGACACAAAAGTGAGGAACAAAGATCAACCATACAAAATGATCTTGGTAAAATAAGCTGGGCAAGCAAATGGGAAATGCACTTCAACATATAGAAGTGCAAAGTGATGCATTTCAGTAAAAAAAAAAAACCTGGACACACATACAGACTAGGCAACACTATACTAGGAGACGCAGATACAGAAAAAGACCTACGGGTAGTGATAAGTAGTTCATTTGATACCAAAAATCAACACAATGTAGTAACTGCCAAAGCGAATATATCAAATCAAGAGACAAAGATTATTCTGCTATTAGACGGCATATGTATGGCTGCATTTTGACTATGCATCACAGTTTTGGTCCACATACAAGAGGGAGAATAAATCAAGTAGAAAGGGTATAGAGAAGGGCAACAAAAACAATCAAAGGGCTAAGCAAATTAATATACAAGGCAAGGCTTGTAGAAATAAATTCAATGTCACTGGAAACTAGAAGAAAACACTAGAAACCTTTTACGAATGTTTAACATTGTACAGGATGAGTACTTGATGTGTGAATTAAATTTCAAATCCGTTGAACTAGGCACACAAGGCCACCTGCTGCAATCATCCAAGGCAAATACCACAAAGAGACAAAACTTGCTTGCACAGCGCATCCTAAATCAATGGAATTCTTTACCTATGGAAGTTATAACTAGTAAAAAATAAAGAACTATTTAAGACAAGATTGCATAATTCCTGTATGAACAAAAGACAAACAGCAAATGCACATGCCAAACTATGGGAACAACACATGAACTCACGCATTGTAAGCTCTTTCCTTTTCTAGTAGCGTTCTAGTATGATATGGGGACGTCGGGCATGAGCAGCAGCTTGTGCATACTGATAGGCCAGCAGTACGTCTCAAGGATGCAAAGCATTGATGAATACTGCATCACAATTGATTGCTGATAAGCAAATGACACTGAGTTCCACATCTTTAAGTGGTCTATGGAATTATCGCCACCCCCAAATTTCATCACACAACAGTTGAGCATATCACAACCCAGCCACAGTAATCAGTCTTGAACATTACCTGAAGCAGTTGCGATGGTAGAGTTTGCCATCCACGAGATACCTCTGAACCAAGTGAACGTGTTGATGGCATATTGCACAAGTGCTACTGAGAGTAGTTCGCTGAGATTTCTCCTCTGGGCCGAAATCGTTCTTGGAAGAAAAAAAGAAGACCACACTAAAGCAATGTAATTGAGTGTTCTCTATGGCTTCAAAATGTGGCTCTCTACTTCTGACAGAGGGAAAGGTTGAAGCCTCGGTTCTGAGGCAGAGATTTATGCATTGTACCAAACAATAGGTTACTCACCTGTAACCACAGTTCTAGAAGTGGTATACAGTTCACTATCCACACATTGGCAGTTCCACCAGAAGAGCTGATTCGTTGGACATCTTTAAGCTAAGCTCCTCCCATCTCCTGGATGGTATATCCCCTTGACTCCACCCCACAATGTCAAGTCTTTGCACACTGGAAGCAAGGTTCCGTGTGCAACTTGCCAGGGGAGGCCGGGTGTGTGGTGTGGATGTGAACTGTTTACCACTCCTAGAATTATGGTTACAGGTGAGTAACCTATTTTTCTAGGGGCATGGATACATTTCACTATCCACACACTGGCAGACTCCTAGCAGTTCTCTGGGAGGAAGGGGCAAGGCGCGCACCCCTATTTGGCTAACCAAGACTGGAAAACCAAGGTCCCAAAAGCAGCATCCCAATGAGACCCAAGGTCAATGCAGTACTGGGAAAATGAAGTTGTGTGCTGATTTCCAGGAGGCAGCCCTGCAAATTTCCTGGATAGGAATGTCCCTGGAAACAGCTACTGAGGTAGTGGTATGTCTGCTGGAATAAGCCCTAAGCTCCACAGAAGGCTCTCTACCAGTCAATCCATAGAAGAGGTCAATGCAGGATACGATCCACTTGCCAATCGTATGCGTTGCTGCTGGTTTGCCAGGTGCGGCTTCAGTGTATGTTACAAACAGCTAGCAAGCCTCACTTCAAACTCCAGCTGTGCACTCCTTATAATAGTAAAAAGTATGGGGCCAGTGATCGGCCTCTGAAGATGGGTTCATAAAATATACAAGTATGTTGATTACCTGGTTAAGCTGAAACTCTGATACTACCTTTGGGAGGAACTTCAAGTAGGAGCGAAAGATGACCTTGTCCTTGCAGAAGACCAGCTAAGGAGACACTGAGCACCTGGAGCTCTCTAATCCTTCTGGCTGACATAATGGCCACCATAAAGGCTGACTTCCATGACAGGTGTGACATCTCACACCTATGCACAGGCTCAAATAGCTTGCCCGTGAGCACAGCCAGCATCAGTAGTAAGTCCTATGGTGGTGGTGCTTCACACACCGGAGGGGACAGGTGGTCCAAGCCCTTGAAAAAGTGCCCAAACACTTTCTGCTGGGCCACCATCTGCTTACAATCCATACCTCGTAAGCACAGATGGCTGTCAGGTGTACCATAAGTGTGTCGCTCAAAATCCTGACTTGACAGAGGGACCAGAGATACTCCAAGATGCTCAGCACAGGGCAGGCAAGGGAATCAAGCTCCTTGCCCTGGCACCAAATGAAGAATCTCTTCCACTTTAAGGCATTTCATCTGTGAGCCAACTTTTTTCAGAAGGCCTTCATAACATGGAGCACATCTTCTGACAGACCCAAGGCCTGGAACTCTAGCTGCTCAGCAACCAAGCGGAAAGGTGCAGGGACCAATGGTCCAGGTGCAGGACCATCCCCTGTTGTCTGCTGAGCAGATCTGGGCAGCGAGGCAGCTGCCACAGAGCTTTGCTACTGAGGCTGAGGAGAGTCAGGTACCAGAACTGCCTTGGCCAGTCTGGAGCTATGAGGGTCATCTGTGCCTTGTCCTTCTGGGCCTCGGCCACATCTTGTGGATTACGAGGAAAGAGGGAAGGCATACATGAGGCCTGGGGTCCAGGGCCCTGCGAAGGCATCCCCCAGTAGTATCCTGGACTGTGGGAGGTGGGCACAAAACAGCCTCAGTTTGACGTTCTACCAGAAGGCAAATAGATCCACCAAAGGAGTGCCCCAAAAGGAGAGTGGATGGTTTACGACCTCCAGATTCAGGGACCTCTTGTGCAATGACTCTCCTACCTGGCTGACAGTGTCCACCAGCTGACTGTTCACTCCTGCAACACGGACAGCCAAATATCTGCACTCAGGCTACACACAAGGGTCGAGGTACAGATGACCTCATGACATAAGGGAAGGGGATGTGTTCCACGTTGCCTACTGAGGTAAAATATGGTTGTGGTGTTGCCCATCTGAACCTACACAACTTGACACCTGACTAGAGGAGCGAATTCTGTCAGAGCAAGTCACACTGCATGGAGCTCCAGCAGGTTTAGGTGGTGACAGGACTCCCTGGGTGACCAGAACCCACTGGCTCTGTGGTCTCCCAGGTGTGCTTCCCACCCCAGAGACACATCCATCGTAAGTGTGATGGTCGGTTAAGGGCGGACAAACATGATTTCTTCCTACAAATTGTCGTGGACCGGCCACCACTGGATGGTGTCCCACAGTGGGTTGGTCACTGTGACTGGCTGTTCCAAGTGGCCTAGGCACTGGGACCTCTGACGGACCAACTCCCACTGCAGTTCATACATCTGCTAGTGGGCTCAATGGACCACACTGGTGCAGGATGCCATGTATCCCAGCAGCCGCAGGAAATCCTTGGCAGGGCGCAAGAATCCAACCTGAAATGATCAAGCAAAAGAGGTAAGATCCAGTGCCTGGGTCCACAGGTAGGCAGACCTTGGCCTACAGGGAGTTAAATTCTGCCCCAATGAACTTGACCATCTGCAAGGGTACCAGCTTGGACTTGTCCGGGTTGACCAGCAGGCCCAAGTCTTAGCAGGTCTCAAGAACCTGATCTCTGGATCTCTCCACAGTCTGTCTGGATGGCCCAGCTATTAGCCAGTCATCCAGGCAGGGATACATCCTGATGCTTTGGCACATCAGAAAATATGCCACCACCGCTATGCATTTGGAGAAGACCCTGACTGCCTAGGAGAGACTGAAGGGTATGACATGGAATTGGTTCTGCACCCCTTTCACTCAGAACCAGAGGCACCAGCAGTAGGATGGAATGGGATGTGGAAGAACGCATCCTGGAGTTCCAGGGAGCAAAACCACATGCCTGGCAAGGCTTAGCAGAGGACACCAGAAGGAAGGAGTGCTGCATGACTGGACTTCTCTACTGGGACTAAAGAAGTAGAACTCTTCTACTGAGACCTTTAATTTAGGATATAAAAACAAACAAAAAAAATTAGTGTGTTTGTCTCAGTTAGCTAAAGTGGTTATCTGAACAGTTACCTAGGTGTAAATCTCAGGTGACTGAAGGGGCTTGATTGCTGTGCAGTTTAAATTACTTGTAGAAAGATCTAATAAGTAGGGGGAGCGGCTTAGCTAGAAGGAAACTAGATTTAAACACTGCCTTAGAAAGATTCTGTCAAATGCTTGGCAGAGGACACCAGAAGGAAGGAGTGCTGTGTAACTGGACTTCTCTACTGGGACTAAAGAAGTAGAACTCTTCTAAAAAACTATATTGCCCACCTTCCGTCCCCTGCACCCTCCCACCCAAAGCTAGTTCTACTTTTATAGGGCAAAGGATTTGACTGACAACAGGAACTTCCTGTTTGGGAGCAGGAAGTGAGTGATCACAGAGCCACCAAAGATGCACTGTTCTAGAAGGGCAAGAGTAGCTCTCCGGCCCCCTCTAGCTGCTGGAGGTCTGCCTCTAAGCAAGTAAGGTGTCTACTGAGAAATATAGCATCTTCTTGTCTCAGAACAGGACAATCAGGAGCTTAAAGTGCAGAGAGGCAGTAAGTAAATAGAGAGAGAAGGGAAAAAAAAAAAAAACAGAGAAAATAGTAAGGATTCCAAACAATGGTGAAGGGGCCAGAAATAAGACATGATGGGAGTGGTGCACTGCAGTGGCTGTGGAGCAGCAGTCTTCTGGGAGACATTCTGGAGGATGTGGTGTTGTCCCATCTGCAGGCACCTCTCTGGGCTGAGGGAGGAGGTTGCTCATCTCCAGGCTGAGTTGGCCAGGATTTGTGGGACTTCCTCTTCTATCCAAGGACCATCAGGGCCACTGCTGTTGCCTCAGAGGTTGCCAAAAAAGAGGAACGATTGGACCACAGTTGGCTCAGGGAAGGTGAGGGTGGTGGAACAGAGGCGCATCCCTCCAGTTGTACCTCTCCACAATTCCTATGCCATTCTGGCAAAGTGTGGTTCCTCTATGGAGGCACCCACAGTGAAGACCAAGGAGAATGCTGGGAACCTCCACAAAGGAGACCCACAGGAGGGTGGCAGGGGACCCCTACAGGGAAGGAACAACTCCTGGTGGGGACCCACATTGTTAGGAAGGAGAACTGGGGTGGAAGAGGAGAGGGAGGTAAGGTGCCTACCTGGTGCCATGGCTTGGAGGGACAGGGAGCAAATCCTCAGGACTGCCGGAGCAGCTGCACAAGGGAGGGAGCTGGATGTCATTGTCCACCTAGGGACAAATGACCTGGCTAGGAAAGGGATCACAGCAGTGCAGGAGGAGTCTGTGATATTGGGGAGGGGCCTTAGACAAGTAGTATGCACGGTAACCTTCTCGGAGGTGCTGCCTGTCTATGGCGTAGAGGCTAGGACGCTCCACACCATGGGATTTGATCAGTGGTTGAAAAACTGGCGATGAGCTCAGGGATTTGGCTTCATTGGGGACTGGGGCTCCACCTGGAGTGTTGCAAGCTTATACTGGCATGATGGGCTGCATCTGTCCAGGAGGGGAACCAGGATCCTAGGTGATAGGTTTAAATGCTTCATTGGCAAGTATTTAAACTAGCCAAGGGGGGAGGCACTGGAAAGGAGCAGGGAAATCCTAGCCCCTCCCAAAAAAGTCACTGTAGTAAGTGCAGTAAACACCAACAAAGAGGTGTCAATAGGGAGAAGGGCAGGGGTAAATGAAGAAAATGACAAAGGCGAGAAGGACAGGGATGGGGCAAAAAGGAGTAAGGCCATCAGGAAATGGAGGATAATGAGTACCAATGCCTGTATCCTGGGCAACAAGCTCCCTGAACTGGTGGCCTTGATGGAATAGGAATGCCTGGATATCGTAGCAGTCACAGAAACATGGTACACAGAGAACCATGACTGGGATGTTAACATACCAGGGTACGTAACCTACAGGAGAGACAAAGAGGGGAAAAGAGGGGGAGCAGTAGCTCTCTATGTAAAGGAAGGGATAAAAGCAACTGAACAAAAGAGTAAACGGAGGAGAGGAGACACTGTGGGTCACCTTGGAGACTGGAAGTGGCACCACAATCCACACAGTGGTTGTATACAGACCCCCAGGTCAGGGGGAGGGAATGGAAAAGGATATGATAGAAGGCATTCTTTGGATGGCAGAGAAAGGGGAGATACTGTTGATGGGAGACCTGAATATGCCAGATGTTAACTGGAGCACACTTGCTGCAGCCACATCCAAGAGCAGGGCCATTCTCGATGTCCTACAGCTGGCATGCCTCAGACTGCTAGTTTCAGAACCGACTCATGAGGGAGCAATCTTAGACCTCGTACTCTCAAATGGGGACAGTGAGAGGATCTCAGATCTAGAAGTGAGTTGCCATCTGGGAACAAGTGACCATCAAACAGTGTGGTTCATGTTAAACTCAGCTACAGAGTCAAGCCATACAAAAGTGAGGGTACTGGACTTCAGGAGGGCTGACTTTGGCAAGGTGGGAGACTGCTTCAAAAAGCACTAGCAAACAGGCTAGAAGGAGGGTGGAGCAACAATGGGGAATCATCAAACTTGCCATCACAGAGGCAACAAGCCTTTTGTGTGAAGCAAATAAACAAATCAAAACGAAAGAAAAAGCCACTATGGTTTTCAAAAGAGGTGGGGAAAAGTCAGGGAGAAAAAGATAGCATTCAGGAAGTATAAGAAAACACAGAAGGAGCAGGACAGAGAGCTGTACCAGTTAAGGCAGAAGGAAGCAGGGAGGGAAGTCAGAAAAGTAAAGGCCCAAAGTGAGGAAAGGATAGCCAACTCGGTTAAGAAGGGGGACAAAACCTTTTATAGGTACATCAAGGAGCGTAGAAAGACAAAGGGAGGGATAGTGAGGCTGAATAGAATGAACGGTGAGTGGGCAGAGGGGGACAGTGAAAAAGCAGGGATACTGAATGAATATTTCTGCTCAGTATTCACAAAAGAGAAGGGGGAGGTGCCTAATCCAATTAACAAAAGCACTCTGGATGGGGTGGGGGATCCCAGTCCTTTCACAGAAGAAAGGGTTCTGAAAGAACTCCTAAAACTGAAGGTGGACGAAGCAATGGGGCCTGATGGAATTCACATCAGAATTCTAAAAGAATTAAGGGGAGAACTAGTGAAACCACTGACTACCTTTTTTAACAAATCATGGGAGGATGGTGTGGCACCTGAGGACTGGAGGAAGGTGGATGTGATTCCCCTTCACAAAAGTGGGAGCGAGACAGAGGCAGGAAACTTCAGACCTGTCAGTATGACCTCTGTGGTAGGGTTAAGTGATGGAATCACTTCTGAAGGAAAGAATTGTTGAGTACCTAGAGGCCAGTGGGGCACAGGACCCAAGGCAACATGGGTTCACAGCGGGAAGGTCATGTCAGACGGATCTAATTGATTTCTTTGACTGGGTGACTAAAGTAGTAGACCAGGGAGGGGCTGTGGACATGGCCTACCTAGACTTTAGCAAGGCATTTGACACAGTCCCACACAAAAGATTAATAGTCAAATTAACCAGCCTGGAAGTGGGTCCCAGGGTGGTAGCCTTGGTAAAACACTGGCTGGACAACAGGACACAGAAGGTAATTGTAAATGGAGTCCACTCTGAAGAAAGAGGGGTTACTAGTGGAGTACCGCAGGATTCAGTACTGGGTCCAGTCCTTTTTAATGTCTTTATAAGTGACACTGCAGAGGGACTAGAAGGAAAAGTATGCCTCTTTGCAGATGACACAAAGATCTGCAAAATGGTTGATACACAAGGAGGTGTGGAAAGGATGAGAAGGGACTTGGCAAGGTTGGAGGAATGGTTGGAAGTATGGCAGCTAGGATTCAATGCAAAGAAGTGCAAAATAATGCACCTGGGAAACAAAAACCCAGAGGAAGATTACACAATGGGGGAGGTAGTAACAAAAACAAAAAAGGAAAGGGACCTGGGGGTAATCATATCAGATGACCTTAAGATTAGCAAGTAATGTGAGAAGGCAGTAGGGAGAGCTGGGGGTATACTGGGATGCATAGGGAGAGGCATCACCAGTAGAAAACAGGAAGTTGTTATCCCTCTGTACAGACAGTTGGTGAGACCCCCATCTGGAGTACTGTGTCCAGTTCTGGAGACCCCATCTTCACAAGGATATACTCAGGATAGAGGCAGTCCAGAGGAGGGCAACTAGAATGGTGCAGGGTCTGCAAGAGAAGCCACACGAGGAGAGACTAAAAGAGCTTAATATATATACCCTTGAGGAAAGGAGGGAGGGGGAGACATGATAGAAACCTTTAAGTACCTCAGTGGAATCAACAAAGTCCAAGAGGGTAGCATCTTTCAGAAAAAGAGACATGCAAGAACAAGGGGACACAATTTAAAGATGGGGGGGGTTCAGGGGCAATGTGAGGAAGTATTTTTTCACAGAGAGGGTAGTGGATGCATGGAACAGGCTTCCTGAGGCGGTTGCGGGGTCTAAAACAGTGGGGGAATTCAAGAATACATGGGACAGACATAAGGCAATTCTTGTTGGAGGTAGGAAGAAGTAGGCTTTTGGTTAACTAGGATCTGTGGCTTATCCTGTAGGTAGGGAAATGGGCAGACTAGGTGGGCCAAGTGGTACTTATCTGCCGTCAAACTCTATGTTTCTATGTTGCCTCAATAACAGAGTGAGCTGGTTCACAGTGACGATACAGAACTTGTGTTTCTGCATGAACTGGTTCAGATCACGCAGATCTAGTAAAGGATGCCAGCCCCCTGTCCATTTCAGAACCAGGAAGTACCTGGACACCTAACCCTGACTGACTAGAGTGTCCAGGACATGAGCTATGGCTCCTTATGTGAGGAGCGGAATGATGTGATCCCGAAGGGTGGACAGTGTGTCCTGCAACACCCTGGACTCCCAAGAAACATGAAGACAGTAAGGTGGAAGACCCTCGAAGTCCAGAAGTAGCCCTCTGCCTACCACTTTTCTTTTCTTTTTCTTCAATATTGTAAAAGCATATAGAATTATATACTTGGTTCCAAGGCACAGAAAGTGATAAAGGACATAAACATAATAAAACAGGATATTTTTCTTATCTCCCCAGGTTACATCATGGGAAGGGAAGTGCAAATGAATAAACAGTTTGGAGAACAAAGGAATAACACAAGTGCTTTCACAGACATGACAATGGACTATGCACCAACAGGAAACAATTGTCCGAAAAGTCCTGGGGTACTAGACCCATTAAGTCAGAAAGTAACTTACATAAAGTCCACGAATAATATAACTATACAAAAATACATCCATTAAAGCTGGCCCGGTGGCGTTGAGGGTTGAGGTGCTGGATGCCACACCTCGCGCCACGCCGGTGACCCGGGTTCAGGGGTGAGCCCAGGATGTCAGGGGTCGGCAGGGGAAGGAGAGGACTGAACATCCAGAGGACAGCTCTCCTTTCCTGGGTGGGAGGGGAATCAATACTCAGTGCTCGACTGGCCCCTGGTGCAAGCCAGGGTCACAGCAGGCACAGAGTTGATGTTGGGGATGGGGAGTGGCGACGCCGTCAGCAATGCCTTGGCATAAGGGCATGCCACTCCTCCTTAGGAAAGTGCAAAAACGCCTGCAGATGCCGGGAAGAGGGAGCCCCCGGAGCGTGCCCCTGATATGCCCTCGCCTGCCTGACTACCCCCAATCTGATGCCACATACAGTATCTGGCTGTCTCCTGCCCCACCTCGGCCCCACTCGGGGGGGGGGGGGCCACAGCTACATGGGGACCAGGTGTAAGTATCGGGCAGGGCGAATGAGGCATGAGGATGACTCCTTGGTGCTCCTGAAGTGTCTGGGTCCGCAGGACGAGGGAGGGCCAAATAGAAATAAAAAAACAAAAAAAAAACTACATCCATTAATAGATGCAAGCTGTCGAGACTTCACTCTGACTACAAACAGCTTAAGGAGAACTATGATTAACAAAATTGAGCAAATACTTTAAACTGGGCAGAACAGAGCAATCAAAGATGTTTGTGTGACTCCAAGAAAGCCAAATAAGTAGTCATGATTTAAAGCCAGTAAAAACCAAGGGTAAGTTCTGGTTCAGGCATTTCAGCCCTTGGTATGCTCCTCAGATGTTGTAGGCCCACTCATAAAATCTTTAATTCTGAGTGCTCATTTCCCTTCCTCAGTAGAATCATTAAATATGAAAGGTCTACCTGAATAGGTGATGTGTAGTTTTGCAGGAAGCAGGAGCAAATGACTAATCCCCAAGGATTTTAATTCACCACGTACAGTGTTGAAGGCCTTCCAGAACTGGTAGGTGGAAAAGCTCAAGTCCGGGAAGAAAAAGATTTGGGGGCCTTCACGGATTTGGAGTGTGCCTTTTGCTTTCGCTAGGTAAAAGATACAATCCCAAATGTGCTAGCAAGCCATGGAGATCAGAAAAGTATGGGGAAGATCTGAATTCTGTGCCTGTCTCTGAAGTGTAATACGATCGACCTTGTAGATGGAAGAAAAAATTACTCACCATAGTAATGTTGTTTCTTCTAATGGAGTCTTGCTGTATTCTGACTATATGCAGTTAGCCCCAGCACTTGAACAGTTCCAGAGTGTAAAAGGTTAACTCTATGCAAAGGCATAGAACGTTGAGCTCGAGCTCGGTTTTCAAACCTCTGTCTGTGGTACTCTGAAGTGTAACTGTCAGATTCTTATGAGCACTAATCTAACTAACTCAAAGTAAGAAATCATTTCAAAATTTTTTGTGCCAAATGGCAAAACAAGGTTTTTAGGGTCAAAGACTCAAGTCGAGAAAACCCAAAAAGAACACGACAGGTAGTGATTCACCAAACTAAAAGAAAAAAGACCCCCTAAGAGATGGAGGCATATCCAGAACACGTCTGGGGTGCAGCACTGTGCCTGCCCCACAACATCCCAAAACTACTAGATTCCAGGAGGGGAGGCAGGGAGGGAAGTCAGAATACAGCAAGACTCCATTAGAAGAAACATTACTATGGTGAGTAATATTTTCTTCAAACAACATGAAGTCTTGCTGTATTCTGACTATATGCAGACTACCAAGCAGTACCACCTTGGAGGAGGGAGTTACAGAACCTATTCTGGGAACAGGCTCTGCAGCATAGCTATGCCAAACCTAGCATCTCTTTGTGACAGAATGTTCGAAGAGTAATGCTTGGTGAAGGTGTGAACAGATTTCCAGGTGGCTGCTTTACATATATCCACTAAAGGTATATCTCTAGCTGCTGCAATCGAAGCAGCTGTACCTCTGGTAGAATGAGCCCTCAGGCCTGAGGGAGGCTCCTTCCCAAGTTTGGAGTAGCAAAACTAAATACAAGAGATAATCCACCTGGCAATAGACCTTTTGGTAGCAGGCTTGCCCTTTCCCACCTCACCATAATTGAGAATCAATTGAGAACAATCCTTCCTATGGGCCTTAGTATGCTCAATATAATAACTGAGAGCCCTTTTCACATCCAGACTGTGTAACCTCCTCTCTCCAGAGGAAGAATGATCAGTGAAAAAGATGGGCATAGACATAGACTGGTTCAGATGAAAGTCTGACACCACCATGGGAAGGAAAGTACAGTTACGTAAGAACTTACAGTAACAGCAGATCTTCGAGAGAGGCTCTTGCAGTAGGTAATTACATACAGGACTGACGCCGGCAGGTGGCAGGACCCCACGGAAAAATTTCCAGCTAGCAGTCCCTAGCAAGGGACCGCCTCAATCGCCAGGTGACCGCCAGACGCCGTATAAAGGGGCGGGTCCTGACGCCCGCCTTTCCAGTTCTTTTCGCCACGGCCAGGAAAGGCCAGACGAGAGAGGAGTTGGATATTTCACTGGAAAAGGAGCTGAAAATGCTCTAGGGAATGGAGGCGGAAGCTAGCTACCTACTGCAAGAGCCTCTCTCGAAGATCTATTGTTACGGTAAGTTCTTATGTAACTGTACTATCTTACTTCGAGAGGGCTCTTGCAGTAGGTAATTACATATAGGACTGACTCCCAAGCAGTCTGGAACAAAGAGAGGCACCGAGAGGAGGAAACTACTCCAAAAAGCAGTTCTAGCTGTGTAAGCCTCAAGATAAGAGGCCTTGCAGAACAGCCAGCCCGAAGCCTGCTCTATGGCGAGAGGCAACATCCAAACTGTAGTTTTAGTAAAGATATGGACAGAAGTCCAGGTGGCAGCAGCACAGATGTCCGCTGCAGACACATTCTTGAAACAAGCCACTGAGGCAGTTACTCCTCTGGTGAAGTTGGCCTCTTACTTGACCCAGGAGGGTCTTGTATTTGTCATAACAGAAAGTGATGCAATGAGCCAACCATTTAGATAGGCATTACTTGGAAGCAGCATTGCCTTCCCTTTTATGAGCAAAAGAGACAAAAAACTGATCAGTCTTTCTGAGATCCTTCGTCCTGTTGGTATAGTATCTCAGAATCCGGTGAACATCCATACTATGGAGTACATACTCCCCTTGATTAGAGTACTACGTGAAAAAGGCAGGTAACTCTATGGACTGATTTAAAGTACCTCTGCTACTACTTTAGGAAGAAACTTAGGATTCGTGCGAAAAGCAACACGTTCCTTGTGAAAAATCAAGTATGGGATTTTGCACATGAGGGCCTGGAGCCTCGAAATTCTCTGAGCAGAAGTAATGGCCACCAGGAAGAGAGTCTTCCATGAAAGGAACTTCAAATCTGCAGAAGCTGCAGGTTCAAGGAAGGAAATAAGTTTCTCAAGGACAAAGTTCAAGTCCCAAGGGGAGCAGGATTACTGATGGGGGCCTCAAATGGAGGATCTGAGAAAGGTCTTAGAGACCTCCAGTTGAGCTAAAGCTTTGTTCATGAAAGGAACATGGTAGGCAAGAGATACGCCATGTGTACCTTCAGAGAAGAGTGACTGAGACCCAGGTCAAACAGATGACGTAGATACTCCAGCGGAAGCCCTCTGAACAGGAGAAGGGTTCCACGTTCTTAGAAGCAGCCCAGATAGTGAATTTTTCCACTTCATGGCATAAGTGGATCTGGTGGAGGGTTTCCTGGCTTCCACCAAATCTCCGCCACTGGGAGACACTCCAAAATGGAATTGGGCTGTTCTGCAGGAGCCATGTATGCAGTTAGAGGGTTTGAGGCCTGGATGGACCAGGGTCCCTGATCCTGGGTCAGTAAACCTCGAGAGAGGAAGAGGAGGATCCTCTGAGTATTGTTGTAGAAGAGAGAACCAAACTTGCCTGGGCCAGAAAGGAGCGATCAGAATCATTCGTGATGCTTCTGAAGCTAGTTTCTGCAAGACTCGTGGGATAAGTGGAATTGGGGGAAAGGCATAGACGAATCTGTCCTTCCAGTCCACAGATAAAGCATCGCTCCAAAAAGCGTCTCGCCCTGGAACGAGCGAGCAGAAGACGGGAACTTTTGCGTTTAGAGGGGATGCGAACAGGTCGACTTGTGGTGTTCCCCAAAGTTGGAAGATATTGTCTAGGACCCCTTGGTCCAGTTCCCACTTGTGAGTCAGAGCAGAAGAGCGACTTAGCTTGTCTGCCAGGGTGTTGTCGACTCCCGGAACGTGAATCGCCGTGAGGTGAAGGTCGTGTTGTGTTGCCCAATCCCAAACCCTCATTGCCTCCCTGCAAAGAGGGTAGGACCGAGTCCCTCCCAGTTTATTGATGTACCACACCACGCACATGTTGTCCGTCTGGACGGCTGGGTGGCCAGGAAGAATGTATTGGTGAAGGGCTTGGAGAGCGTACAACACTGCCCGAAACTCGATCACACTGATGTGGAGAGCTTGCTCTAGCTTGGACCAGGAGCCCTGGGTCCGAGGAGGGCCTAGATGGGCTCCCCAACGCTCGCCCAAGGCGTCTGTGGTTAGAGTCTGGGAGGGGGGAGGATGAAAGAAAGGAACTCCCCGAAACAGGTTCTCTCGAGCCATCCACCATTGCAAGTCTCGAAGCATCGGCGAGGAGACCAGAACTGGGTGATCTAGGTCGTCCACTAGCTGATCCCATTGAGAGCGTAGAGTCCACTGAGAAATTATGTGAAGTCAAGCGCGAGGAACCGCCAGGATAGCAGCCACCATGAGCACGAGAAGGCGAAGGACCAACCTTGCAGAGACCGTCCTGCGGTCGGACAGCAGACTTATTTGGGTCTGGACGGTGGACGCCCTGTCCTGAGGCAGGAAGGCCTTGCCTGTGGTCGTATAGAGAATCGCCCCAATAAGCTGTAGTCTCTGGGATGGGTCCAGATGAGACTTGGAATGGTTGATGGTAATACCCAGGCAGGCAAAAACCTGCTGGGTAAGGGAGAGGCAACGCAGGAGTTCCTCCCTGGATGAGGCTGCCATGAGCCAATCGTCCAGGTATGGGAAAACCTGCACTCCCCTGGTACGCAGGTGGGCCGCCACCACTGCCAGGCATTTGCAAACACTGGGGTCGAGGATAGACCAAACGCGGAGCTGCCTTTGAACTGGCAGTGGTCCCTGGAACGCAAACGGCGTATTTATGATGATGGTGAATGGAAGTGCGGTAAGCATCCTGCATATCCACAGCACAGCCATTGACCCGGCCAGAGGAGGGGCAGAAGGCTCTGCAGAGAGAGCATCCTGAACCTTTTGTATTCTACGAAAAGATTCAGGGAACTGAGATCCAAAATTGGTCTGAGATCACCTGTCTTCTTTGGGACCAGGAAGAAATGGGAATAGTAACCCGTCCCTCGCAGATGAAGGGGGACGGGCTCTATTGCTTATTTCAGCAGGAGAGCCGAAATTTCCTCCTGGAGCAAGAGAAGATGTTCCCGTGAATACAACAACTTCAGAGGGGGGTGGCGGGGTGGTTTCTGAAGAAACTCTATCGAGTGTCCTTCTGCTATGAGCTGGAGCACCCAAGAATCTGTGGTTATCCTCTCCCATCCCGGAAGGTGGAGGGGAAAACCTCCCTCCTACCGGTTCCTCCGGGGAGTCCTGAGGCAGTGGGAGAGGCAAGGAGTCAGGTGGTGTGGGCAGCGCCGCGAGCTGAAGCACCCACTGCTTTTGGCGGGGGCTTAGCAGCTGTGGGGCCAGCATTTTGTATCCACTTTCTGGGGTTTCGCTTACCGATTCCGCTACGTAAAGGGACAGCGCTTGCTGCTGATGGGGACGCATAAGGAATCAACTGACTTCAGTGCCGTCCCCTTCTCTTGCAAATTGGTGATGACATCCTTGACATCACCCCCGAAAAGCATCGACCCCCGGAAGGGTGCTTCCTGGATAGCAAATTGCACCTCCGGGACCAACCCTGACACACGGAGCCTAGCATGACACCGTAGGCCTACAGCGAAAGCTGAGCTCTGCCCAGTAGTGTCCACTGCGTTATATGTCACACGAAGCATGTGTCAACTGGCCGAACGAGCAGAGCAGACAAGATCAGCCAACTCCTGCTTGACTTGGGAGTCAGGCAAGGAGTCCAGTTTGGCTTCCACCTGAGTCAGAATGGCCTTCTGGTAGTCCCCCATATGGCCGACATAGTTCAGGGCCCTGATCCCCAGCGTGGAGGAAGCATAAATCTTTCTCCCATACTGGTCCAGAAGGCGTGATTCCTTATCAGGTGGTGACGAGCTAAGATGTTTGGGGCTTGCCGACTGGCTGTGAGCGGCGCTAATCGTGACCGAGTCGGCACGAGGGTGAGAATCCAGGAAATCAACACCCTCTGGAGCCTGATATAGCCTGTTTGACTTCCTAGGAAGTGGGGCTAAAGCCGATAGCTGTTTCCATATAGTGGTACGAGGTTGGCGTGAGGCTCTATTCAGGGTGGCACCAAGGTAGGAGCTGTCACGGGCAGATCCAGATGTTCAGCGAGTTTCAGATGCTGAGGATCTGGTTCCAGGGATTGCCACTGATTAACCCTCCTGGATTTTCCTAAGCAACTCCGTAAAAGAAAGATCCACCAGAGGAGAGACTGGAGGAGTCCTTGGCCTGGGCTTTGACGGACAGCGTGGCGCGTCGTCTCTCTCTCGAAGCAACTGTCGGAAGAATCCGAGGAGTCCGAGGGTGAAGAGGAGGATGAAGAAGAAAAAGACTCCCTTCCCTGACCTGGGGGAGGAACGGACCCCTTGGGAAGTCCCCAGGGAAGCGTGTCCTGCCCTTCTCTGGATCCAGACGGAAGAACCCTGGAATCCGGAGGTGGTGAGGGAGTGTGCCGCCTTGGACGTACGGGAACCTGGGACGGCACAGTCGGAAAGCGGCTCTCGACCTCTTTGGTGAGCTGAGCCTTGGCCTCAGCCCACCAAGAGGCCAGAGTCTCCTGCAGGTCCACCGGCGGCCGCGAGGACGGTGGAGGAGGAGGAGGAGGCAGGGGATAAGGATATGGGTTATAACCGTATGAAGCATATCCAAAACCCGGCTGTGGGTAGCCCGGCATCGGGTACTGTGGCGTCGGGTACTGCGGCACCGGATACTGTGGTCCCGGGTACGCTGGCGTCGGATAGGACGGAGGATACCCAGGAGCCGAGGGGGGGTTGCTGGAGCAGACTGTCCGGCTGGTGGCCTCACAGGTGGGTCCAAATTGGAGGGCCCAGGGGGTGGAGGGCCCGACGGGAGCGGGATGTCTCCCAGAGTCGGTAGGGCCGGCGTCAGGGCCGACGTTGGAGGCCCTGGCGTCAGAGGTACCAACGTCAGAGGGGCTAGCGCCGGAGCCGCATCCGGAGAGCCGACGCCAGATCCAGCGCACTCAGGTGGCAGAAGGACTGATGGAGAGGAAGATCCCAGCTTCGCCCAGGGATGGAGGGAGAAATCCCGGGTCGTGTTAGGGAGACTGCGGTCCCCAGATGGCAGCGGAGGCTGTAGGGAACCGGTACGACGGACGGAGGGTCCCGCCACTTCCTTGGCCAGCTGGATGTCGGATGAGCAGACGTGTGGCTTAAGGGCAAGCTCCCGGCAGGCGCCAGAGGAGCCGGCGTCCGACTTATGAGAGCCATCACCAGAGGTAGGTCGAGTAGAGGATCGGCCTGGTCCAGTGGAGTGGAGGCCGTGCACCGCCCCGCAGGGTCGGGCATCTTACCGGCCCTCTCCGGGCGGACGTCGGAAGAGCAGACGCCCGACTGACTGGAGTCACCCGCAGTGGTAGGCTGCAAGCCTGTACGAATCAGGGCGGAGCCTCCAATTGCCTGGAGGTGCTGCAAGGCCCAGCTTAAGCCAGACGGAGGACCAACGCCTCGGAAACCTCCGAGGCGTGCCATCGAGAGCGGTCCCCAGAGGATACCACTGTCTCCCAGCGACTCCCGAGGAGACGCGGTAGAGGAGCCCCTTGTCCCAGTGCCTCCTTCCTCTTCTTCTTCTTCCGATGGCCTTCGGGAAGTGGACGCCTGCCTCAGTTTTGTGAGCTCCTTTTCCATTGAACTCATTCTCTTCTTCAGAATATGGGCTTCCAGGGATTGTTTTCCGGGTAGCTGCGTTGAAGCTGAGGCAGTGCTGGCACTTCTCGACTGGGTGATCGAGACCTAGGCAGAACAGGCACAGGGAATGGCTGTCCTTGTGCGGTAGTTGGGCTCCACACGAATCATACTTATTTTTGTGCTCGGAGGGTGTAGGGGACGACATACACAGACGATGGTACTGATGTTAGTCAAAAAAAAGCAATTATTTCGGTAAAAACTACTTAAGATAGAGCTGGACGAAGCACAAACTTTTCTGCGAGGAGCTGCACGAGCTAACGGCGGGAAAGAACTGGAAGGCGGACATCAGGGACTGCCCCTTTATACTGACGCCTCCTGCCGCCGGTCACCTGACATGGGGCAGTCCTCGCCAGGGACTGCTAGCCAGAATTTTTCAGGTCCTGCGCCTGCCGGCGTCAGTCCTATATGTAAGTACCTACTGCAAGAGCCCTCTCGAAGGAAGATCTTTCTACTGGTGCGAAGGACCACCTTATCCCTATGAAAGGAAACGAAATCAGGTTCCACTGATAAGGCCTGTAGTTCATTCATCCTCCTAGCTGAAGTAATGGCTACCAGAAGACAAAATTACTCACCTTAGTAACTGTGTTTCTTCTAATGGAGTCTTGCTGTATTCTGACTATATGCAGTTAGCCCCAGCACTTGAACTGCTCTGGAGACGAAAGAGTTAACTCTATGCCAAGGCATAGAATGTTGAGCTCTAGCTCGGTTTTCAAACCTCTGTCCTAGGTACTCCTCAGTGTAACCATCAGATTCTTACAAGCCCTATACTAACTAACGAACAACCCAGAAATTGTTTATAGAGCTTTTGTGCCAAAAGGCAATAAATATAAATTTAGGGTCCAAAGACACAAGTCGAGACCCCCCCCAAAAAAAAAATCCAAGTAGGTAATAAGCAAACAATCATAAAAGATAGGAACAAGAAAACCTCAATTAAGAAGAGGCGCCCAGGAACACCCCTGAGGTGCAACACTGCGCCTGCCCACCCACATCCCAAAACAACTAGGTTCCAGGAGAGGAGGAAGGGAGGGAGGTTAGAATACAGCAAGACTCCATTAGAAGAAACGCAATTACTAAGGTGAGTAATTTTTTTCTTCAAACATGAAGTCTTGCTGTATTCTGACTATATGCAGACTACCAAGGAGGAGAGATCTACAGAACCTATTTTGGGAACAAGCTCTGCAGTACCAAACCTAGCATGACTTCTAGCCTGAATGTCCAGGGAGTAATGCTTGGTGAATGTGTGAACAGTCTTCCAGGTGGCTGCTTTACAGATTTCCACTAAGGGTATGTCTTTAGCTGCTGCGACTGAAGCAGCTGTAACTCTGGTGGAGTGATCCCTCAGGCCTGAGGGTGGCTCTTTCCCCAATTTTGAGTAGCAGAACTGTATGCAGGAGACAATCCACCTAGCAATAGTTCTCTTGGTGGCAGGCTTGCCTTTACCCACCTCCCCATAAGTGAGAAACAGCTGGGAGCAGTCATTCCTATGGGGCTTAGTGGATTCTAAGTAGTAACTCAGAACCCTCTTTACGTCGAGACTGTGCAATCTCCTCTCTCCAGAGGAGGAGTGATTAGTGAAAAATACAGGCAATGCCATATACTGGTTCAAATGGAAATCAGACACCACTTTAGGGAGGAATTTCCTATTTGTACGAAGGACCACCTTATCCATATGGAATGAGATGAAATCAGGTTCCACTGATAGAGCCTGTAACTCACTGATTCTCCTGGCAGAAGTAATAGCAACCAGGAATACAGTTTTCCAAGTCAGGTATTTGAGCTCAGCTGAGCAAAGGGGTTCAAAGGGAGGCTGCATTAGCTGTGCAATATAGATATTCGGGTCCCACAGAAGAGTAGGATCCCTGAAGGGAGGATTGATACAGGAAGTAGGCTGTTGGTTAACTAGACTCTGCAGCTTATCCAGTAGGTAGGGAAATGGGCAGACTGGGTGGGCCAAGTGGTCCTTATCTGCCGTCAAAGTTTATGTTTCTATGTTGATGTGGACCAAACCGTTCACAAATTTCTTGAAAACTGGGTGGGAAGCTAGAGAACAGCCCTTCCCAGCCGAAAGAAGAGCAGAAATAGCTGCCAAATGCACCTTGAGAGTGGTAGGCCGAAGGCCTAAACTGTTAAGATATACCAAATAATCTCAGGCAGTGGCAATATCAGCTGAATCTGTCTGGATGTGCCTCTGGGAACACCAAAACCCAAACCTCTTCCATTTAGAATCATACGTTCTCCTAGTGGAAGGTTTCCTACTGGCCTTAAGGATATCCAGAGCTGACTATGAGAGATGTAGATCTGCATATTCTAGCTCCTCAAGAACCAGGCCCTGAGCCTGAGTGTGGAGATTGGGGTACAATATCCTCTCCTGAGCTGATGTGAGGAGGTTGAACTGTCTGGGAAGGCACAGGGGAATTGTCACTCATAGTGACAACAGTAGAGGATACCAAGGCCGTCTGGCCCAATCCAGGGCTATCAGAATCACAGTGCAGGGTTGGGACCTGATCATGACTAGAACTCTGAATATCAGAGGAAAGGGAGGAAAAGCATAGAGAAACCTGTTGGTCCCATCCAACAGGAGGGCATCTAAAGGAAGAGACCCCCGCAGAGGGGGCCTCCAGCAGAATAGGGGAGCTGATGGTTGTCTGGGGCTGCAAAGAGATCTATCTCTGGAGTGCCCCATCTCTTGAAGATGGTCTGAAGGATGAGAGGATTCAGGGCCCATTCATGGTGACCTTGAGAAATCCTGCTGAGAGCATCTGCAAGTACATTCTCCTTCCTTGGAAGATGCACAGCAATCAGGGAAGCCTGCAGGGAATAAGCTAGTGACCATATTTTCATGGCCTCGGTGCACAAGGCCGAGGATCGAGTCCCCCCCCCACTTGTTGATGTACCACATGGTAGTGGTGGTGTCTGTCCTGATCTGCACCACTTTCCCCTGAATTAAAGTCAAAAATGTCTGAACGGCCAGAAAGACAGCCCTGAGTTCGAGAAGATTTATGTGAAGGAGAGGCTCCTGGTGGGACCAAGTCCCCTGAGCAGTATGCTGATCGATGTGGGCTCCCCATCCCAGTAGAGAAGCATTTGTGGTGAGAGCCACTGTGGGAGCCTGACTGAGGAAAGGAACCCCTTGCCTCAAACTGTCCACTTCCAGCCACCACTGGAGAGCCTGAACCAAAGTTACAGATACTGGGACCAATTTGGAGAGGGGATCTTTTTTTCTGAGACCAATAAGCTCTTAGGAGAAATTGGATGTCTCTCATCTGAAACCTTGCACCTTGCACTACTGCAGTGCAGGCTGCCATATGGCCCAGCAACTGCAGGAAATGTCTGGCTAGCCGAGACACAAGTGGACGTAAGGAGGACGCCAGAGAGGTGAGGGATTGGACCCTTGAGAGGGGAAGGAAAGCCCTGGCCTGAACAGTGTCCAGCTCCACTCCAATAAATGTGAGAAGCTGAACTGGCTCCAGAACAGACTTTCAGATTTAGGATGAATCCAAGGGAAGGCAGAAGATTTTGAGTGACCACTAGAGCTGATCTGACTTGGTCTGGGGACTGACCTACTATGAGCCAGTCGTCCAGGTAAGGGAACAGTAGGATGCCTTGTCTTCTGAGGAAGGCCACCACTACTGCTAAGCATTTGGTGAATAGTCTTGGGGCAGATGTTAGGCCCAAAGGCATTGCTCTATACTGGTAATGGCCTGAGGGCAGTTCCAACTGGAGGTACTTTCTGTGGGACTGCCTCATAGGTATGTGGAAGTAGGCATCCTTGAGATCCAGAGAGGCTAGCCAGTCTCCTGGTCTCAGAGAGGGAAGAGTAATTCCCAGAGTCACCATCTTGAACTTTGGCTTTAGTATGTCTCTGTTTAGGTACCATAGATCCAGGATGGGTCGCCACTCCCCTGTCTTCCTTACGATAAGGAATTACCTGGAGTACAATCCTTTTCCCCTGTGAATGAGAGGTACCCTCTCCACTGCCTGCAGAAGCAGTAGAGAAAAAAGAAAAAATTACTCACCTTAGTAATGTTGTTTCTTCTAATGGAGTCTTGCTATAGTATGACATATGCAGTATAACCCCAGGTTAGAACTGCTCCAGAGGTGAAAGAGTTAACTTTCCATGCAGGGCATGGAACCTGAGCGCAATCTCGTTGAACACTCTGTCTGTTGTAGCTCAAACTTAAACTGTCAGATCTTTACAAGCAAAACTCACTAAGGTTCTGTGTGGAAGTCAGAAACTCCACACTAGCCCACTGGCTACTAACTACAAAACACATTTTGTTCTTGATCCCAAAATAAAGACTCAAGTCAGGGATTCAAGAAAGAAAAAATAAAACATAACACCTAAGCACCCTAAGAAAGGGTGAAAATAAAGTGGGCATCTATGAAGTGCCAACATTGCACTGCCCACCCACATCCCAGAAGTAGAGGTTCTGAGAGGGGCAGGCTGGGGGGGGAGGTCATAATATAGCACGATTCCATTAGAAGAAACAACATTACTAAGGTGAGTAATTTTTTCTTCAAACAACATGAAGTCTTGCTATATTATGACATATGCAGATTACACAGCAGTACCTCCATGGAGGAGGGACAGAACCACTTAGGAAATAGGCTCTGAAGCACAGCTGTGATTAAATCGAGCATCACTCCTAGCCTGGATATCCAGGAGTAATGCTTAGTAAAAGAGTGAACTGTTTTCCAGGTAGCTGCTTGACATATCTCTAGGATAGGGATGTCCCTGGCAGCCAGGACGAAGCAACTCTGGTAGAGTGAGCCCTCAGGCCTGAGGGAGGAATCTCACCAGTTTTCATAGCAAAATTGGATACAAGAGACAATCCACCTGGCAATGGATCTTTTAGTGGCAGGTTTGTTTTACCAACCTCACCATAAGTGAGGAACAATTGAGGATTCAAACCTATGACCCTTGGTACGCTCTACATAGTAACTAAGGGCTCTTTGACATCTAAACTGTGTAATCTCCTCTCGCCAGAGGAGGAGTGGTCAGTGAAGTTCACAGGAAGAGTTACATGGATTGATTAAGGTGGAAGTCTGAAACCACCTTATGCAAAAACTTTCTGTTAGTCCTGAGGACCACCTTATCTCTGTGAAAGAAGATAAAATCAGGCTCCACTGACAATGCTTGTAGCTCACTTATGCGCCTGGCAGAGGTGATGGCTACCAGAAACACAGTTTTCCAAGTCAAGTACTAAGCTCTATGGAAGACAATGGCTCAAACGGGGTTACATAAGCTGGGCAATGCAAATATTAAGATCCCAAGCAGGGCAGGGTCCCTGAATGGAGGGTTGGTGAAGCAACCCTTAAAAAACTTGAGAACACAGGGTGAGCTGAAAAGAAGAGGGCTTACCTGCTGATAAAAAGACAGACATAGCTGCTAAGTGCACTTTTAGGGTAGCTGGTCTTAGCCCCAAAGAATTCAAATGCACTAAATAATCCAGAATCGTGGGCATGTCAGCCGATTCTGGGAAATATGTTACTAGCACACCATATGGAAAATCTTTCCATTTTGAATTATAAGTAGCCCTGGTGGAAGGCTTCCTAGAGGCCTTCAAGATTTCCAATACACCTTGGGAAAGGTGTAGGTCAGCAAACTCTAACTCTTCAAGAGCCATGCCTTGACATTGAGAGATTTGAGGTTCGGATACCAAACTCTCCCCTGGGCACAGGTTAACAGGTTGTGATTCCTGGGAAGACACAGGGGAAGGTGGACTGCTAAAGACATGAGGAGTGGGTACCAGGGCTGCCTGGCCCAATCTGGAGCAATCAGGATCATCCTGCAGGGTTGAGACCTGACTTCTACTAGCATCTTGAAAAGAAGAGGGAAGGGGGGGAAAGCATAGAGAAACTTCCCTTCCCAACTGAGTAGGAAGGCATCCAGAGGGGCTGAGCCCAACACTGGGGGCCTGCAGCAAAAAAGGGGAAGTTGGTGATTGTCTGGGGCTGCAAAGAGATCTATCTGAGGGGTGCCCCATCTGGCAAATACTACCTCCAGTACTAGGGGATCCAGTGCCCATTTGTGATGGCCCCGAGAAATCCTGCTGAGAGCATCTGCTAAGACATTGTCCTTGCCTGGGAGGTGAACTGCCATAAGGAAGGCGTTCAGAGAATAAGCCAGAGACCACAACTTCATTGCTTCGGTGCACAAGGCCGTAGACCGAGTGCCCCCTTGCTTGTTGATGTACCAGGTTGTAGTGGTATTGTCTGTTCTGACCTGAAAAACCTTGTTCTGAACAGATGTGGAAAAAACCTGGAGTGCTAGAAAAACTGCTCTGAGTTCCAACAAATTGATGTGGAGCAGAGATTCCTGAGGGGACCACAACCCTGGGTAGTAAGGTCGCCCATGTGAGCTCCCACCCCAAGAGGGATGCATCTGTAGTAAGGGTCAAGGAATGAGACTGGGGAATGAAGGAACCCCTGTCTCAAATTGCTCTGGTCCTGCCACCACTGGAGGCCTGGATCAGGGTCAGTCACTGGGATCAATTTGGTTAGAGGATCTGTCCTTTGAGACCAAAAGGCTCTCAAATGGAACTGAATGTCCTCACCTGAAACCTTGCTCCCTGCACTACTGCTGTAGAAGCAGCCATGTGCCCCAGGAGCTGTAGAAAATGCCTTGCTGGTCGAGAGACCTGCAGGGTGAAAGAAGAGGCCAGAGAGACCAAAGTCCTTGCTCTTTCCAGAGGGAGGAAGGCTCTGGCTTTTTGTGTTCAGTTCTGCGCCTATGAAGGTAAGAAGCTGGACAGGCTCCAGAACTGACTTTGGAAGATTGAGAAGGAAACCTAAGATGTAAGTAGTTGCTGAGTTACTTGTAGGTGTAGTTTGACCTTGGTCTGAGACTGGCCTACAATGAGCTGTAGTCGTCCAGATAAGGAAAGATGGCAATCTTTGCCTTCTTAAGTGGGCAACTACTACTGCCAGCATTTTGTGAACACCGGGGCCAAGGTGAGGCCAAGGGCATTGCTCTGAACTGGTAATGGCCTGAGGGCAGTTCGAATCTGAGGTACTTTCGATGGGAGCTTCTGATGAGAACATGGAAGTAGGCATCCTGGAGGTCCAGGGAGGCTAACCAGTCCCCTGGCCTTAGAGAGGGTAAAATAATTCCCAGAGTCACCATTTTGAACTTTGGTTTTAAAAGGTGCTTGTTTAGATACCTGAAATCCAGGATGGGCACGCCATTCTCCTGTCTTTTGGGGTAAGAAGTACCTGGAGTACAACCTTTGCCCTGGTGTAGGGGTGGAACCCTTTCCACAGCTCTGAGAGCCAGGAGGGAAGAAACTTCTGTTTCTAGGCAAGTGCCTCTGATGGATTTGCAGGTGGAAAGGACCTGGCTCTCATCTTGAAATTTTTGAAGCTGAGAACCAGTCCCTGGCTTACCACTTCCAGGACCCACTTGTCTGATGTTAGAGACTTCCAGTCCTGGACAAAGTAAGCCAGCCTGCCTCACCGTAGTGGAGAATCGGCCCTGGCCACCCCATCAGGGAGCCTGTTTTGCAGGGCTTTGGGTTGAGGGGTAGAAGCAGGCTTACTAGACCCCTCTGCCTCTTCCTCTAAACAACCCCTCTGGCCATAAGCAGAAGAGGAGGCCTGGCTTGGTAAAAGGTCATGAAAAGGCCTGCCCCTGACATGCTGCCTTTGAGGAGTGGCTTGCCTTCTTTTGGCCTGTGCACTCTATAGGTGGTCCCTATACTCATCCATTTTTTCATATAATCTCTGTCTGCTCCCCAAACAGAGAATTGCCCACAACAGGAAAATCCATAGCCTTAGACTGGGTATCCTGTGACAGGGCAGTACATCTGAGCCAGGCCATTCTGCGAAGAGAAGATGTAGCCATGACTCTGATGAAACATCATTAGAGTCTACTGCAGCATGAAATTGCACCTTGGATGCCTCATCCATCCGCAGCCACCTGCTCCAGCTCCCGGCAAGCTGGTCAGGGGCCTGTTTTGCTAATGCCAGCACAGTATCCCATCTGGATTTCTGGTACCTAGCTGCATAAGCCACATAATTCGCCTGTCTGAGTCCTAAAGATGCTGCTGTACTGTTTTCTGCCATGGCATCCATCCTCCTGGGATCCTTTTCAGGAGGGTGAGAGCCAGAGGAATATTAGCCTTGTCACAGGCTGCAGCCTGCACTACCCACATGGCTGCATTGCTGAGAGAGGAACCCGTGATCAGAGCCTGATAATGTATACCTTTGTCCATCCTTTTATCAGCAGGAAGGATAGAGTGAGGAGTTTTAGAATTTTTACTGTCTGTTTCCTAAAGGATTTGTGCAAGGGAATAGACAGTCTCTAGACTCTGGAATATCCATCATTTCTACATAATCAGGCTCTTCTTGGTCATCAACAGCTTCCTCAACAGGGAGTTGGAGAGTTTCAGCAACTTTCTTATAGAACATAAAATGAGAAGGGACTCAGATAGCCTGGGGGAGACCCTGACGGTCTGTCTGGAGAGATGTCTGTTCAATGGGCACATCCAGACTTTCAAAATCCATTCACTTTCCTCATACCCCTCTTCCCTTCCTCCGGTTCATAAAAATCCTCAAACATAATCTTGAATCGTGGAACCATCCGAACGAGCGCTCCTGATGGTGTCGGTTCGGACGGAACCAGGGAAAGAGACTGGACAATTTGAATAGCTTTAGCTATTTCCTCAGCGTGTTGGAGAAAAACTTTGGCTCCACACTAGCTGACTTTCTAGCCCTTTTAGTTGGAACCGGCCTCGAGCTGGCTCTTCGCTTGCCAGAGGAAGTACGCCTGGTCAGAGGGCACTCTCAGGTTCGCTTGGAACCAACTGGCTAGGCCATCCGGTCAGCGGACTTTGGCTCTCCTTTCCTGAGCCTACCAACCTCTTTTCCACGGTGGCAGCAGGAAAATTCTTACAAATCTGGCAGTCTGCATTGAGGTGGTCAAACCCAGACAATATACACAGTGGTGTATGGGTCAGCCTTAGCAAAGGCTTCCCACAGAGGCCACAGTGCTGAAACCCAGTGGGTCCGGTTTTCTTTGGGTTTCTCAGACATAGTGCCAGCCTAACCAAAACTTGCCTCAGTAAGTGGCAATCCGTCAAGAAGACTCTCTTATCGGTTCCCAACCGTATTACGGTCGTGGAAAAAAACGTAATAAAATCTGCTTTTTAGAACCGATAAGAACAGGAACCGACTTAAAGGGCTAGAAAGTTAATTTAAAATCCATCTGATCGGTTCAACCGAACCAAAAAGACGTTTACAAGTTCCACACAGAAGAAAATAAAATAAGTCTATCTATTACTTACAGTACCACAGACAGAGCTTGAACTCGACCGATTATGGTTAATTTGGTAAAATAAACCGAGAATTACACTTTTTAACCGACTAAACGAACCGAGCAGCAGGAGAAATCTCGGAGCGACTGTTCAGTGAGGCGGAGTAAAGAATCTGACAGTTTAAGTTTGAGCTACAACGGACAGAGTGTTCAACCGAGTTCGCGCTCAAGGTTCCATGCCCTGCATGGAAAGTTAACTCTTTCACCTCCGGAGCAGTTCTAACCTGGGGTTATACTGCATATGTCATAATATAGCAAGACTTCATGTTGTTTGAACCTCTGTTTCTAAGGCCTATGTTTCCTCTTCCGAGGAAGGACAGAAAGCCCTTGCTCTCAACTTTGGAAACCTGCTGAAGCTGAGTGCAAAATCCTGGCTCACTACCTCCAGCACCCACTTGTCTGAAGTGACAGACTTCCAGGCCTGGAAGAAGTGAGCCAGTCTGCCCCCTACAGGAATTGGGGAGGCGACCCTGGCTGATACATCAGGGTGTCTGTTTGGCAGGGGGGGCTTAGACTGACAGGAGGATGCAGCCCTTGTCATCCCCCCTTCTGCCGCTTCCCCTAAAGAACCCCCTCTGCTGGAAAGAGGAGGAGGCCTGGGCCTGGTAGAAAGGCCTGTGAAAAGGCCTGCCCCTGCCAGCCCTGGATTGCTGTCTCTGAGGAGTGGTCTGCTTTTCTTTGGCTGCAGCACTAGTGTATGTGGTCCTGTATTTGGCCATCTTTTTCATGTACGTCTCTGTCTGTTCCCCAAAGAGAGAGTTACCAGTGACAGGAAAATCCATGGCCTTGGTCTGGGTATCCTGAGATAAATTAGTACACCTGAGCCAGGCAAATCTCCTCACGGAAACAGATGTAGCCATGACTCTAGAATGAACATCATTCGAGTCCACAGCAGCATGAAACTGGACCTTAGAAACTTCGATGCCATCCACAGCCACCTGCACCAGCTCCTTGGCCAGCTCCAGAACCGTATCCCACCTGGACTTCTGGTATCTGGCTGTATATGCCATATAATTGGATTGCCTGAGTCCCAAAGAGGATGCCAAGTACTGCTTCTTTGCCATGGCATTCACTTTCCTGGAATCCTTATCTGGGGGGTGAGATGCCATGTTAATATTAGCCTTGTCACAGGCTGCAGCCTGCACTACCCCAACATGGCTGCAATGGTTAATAAGGAAATCTGTACCAGGGCCTGACAGAGCATACCTCCTGTCCATTTTCTTATCCACAGGAGGTATGGATGTTGGAAACTGCAATATTTTTGGGGTCTGTTTGCCCAGGGACTTGTGCAGAGGGATAGACACCCTTTTTGACTCTGGAACATCCATAATTTCAACATAGTCAGGCTCCTTCTGATCCTGCTCTGCTTCTTCCACTGGAAGCTGAAGAGTCTCAGCCACCTTCTTGTAAAACAAAAGTGGGAGGGGGACTCAGAAAGCCTGGGAGGAAACACATTAGAAGGCCTGTCTGGGGAGATGTCAGGCTCAATAGGCTCATCTAGGTCTTCATAATCCTCATCTTTATCATCTTTGTCTCCTTCCCACTTGCCGTCATAAAATGCTTCAGGGTCATACTCAGAAGCAGACAAGTCTGACCAGCCGATCGTCTATGTGTGGTTCGGGTGGGAACTCAATGACGACTGCAATGTAGCAGTCGCTTGTCTATCTCGCAGCGATCGGACCATGGAACCTGGATCTGAACTGGCTGACTTGCGCTTCCTTTTTGCAGGGACAGATTCCGCGGAATCAGCTCTCCTTTTGCCTGAGGAGGTATTGCCCAGGTCAGTGGGCACCCCCTCAGGTTCGGTCAGAACCGATCCAGGCTGGCCATCCGGGTCAGCGAATTTTTCAGCCTCCCTTTCCTTCAGACTACTTAAACATTTATCAACAGTGGCCTTAGGAAAGTTCCTGCAGATTTGGCAGTCTTCTTTGAGGTGGCCAAACCCCAGACAATACACACAGATGAGGTGGGGATCAGCCTTGGCAAAAGCCTCCCCACACTCAGTGCAGTGCTGAAACCCAGTGGGCCCAGTTTTCTTTTTGGGTTTCTTAGACATGCCTTTAACACAAAGTCACCCTTACCAGCTTTCAAGCCAGGCGACTACCAAATCTATCAGTTCCAACCGGATCATGGGTCGGAAGAAAGAACCAGAGAAATCAACGTTTTTTTCAGGAACCGATAGATATCGGAAAACCACACTAAAACACCTGTAAAAAAACAGAACAAATCGCTTCGGTTCCCAACCGGATCGACTTGGAAGAAACCGAACACAAAAACAATTTCTCTACAAACCACACTACTACCTACTAATATACTTACTGTACCAGGACAGAGAAGTAAAGACCGAAAAAATAAAGAAGCGGTTTACTAAACCGACAGATTTTACCACAACTGAACAGAAGTGAAGGAGAGAATCTCTGGAGCGACTAAGTCGGAGTAAAGAATCTGACGGTTACACTGATGAGTACCTGGGACAGAGGTTTGAAAACTGAGTTCGAGCTCAACGTTCTATGCCTTGGCACAGAGTTAACTCCTCTTCAGAGCAGTTCAAGTGCTGGGGCTAACTGCATATAGTCAGAATACAGCAAGACTTCATGTTGTTTGAAATACAGTTTTCCAAGTCAAGTATTTCTGCTCAGCTGAAGATAAAGGTTCAAAAGGCGACTGCATAAGCTGTGCAATACAGATGTTCAGATCCCAAGAAGGAGTAGGCTCCAGAAAATGAGGATTGACATGGACTAAGCCTTAGAAGAATTTCTTGAAAACTGGATGAGAAGCTAGGGAAGAGGCCTTACCTGCCGAAAGAAAAGCAGACACAGCTGCCAAGTGTACTTTAAGAGTAGCAGGCCGGAGGCCTAAACTGTTAAGATGTACCAAATAACCCAAAACAATGGCAATGTCAGCCAGCTCTGGCTTAACATGCCTACTGGAACACCAAAAACCAAACCTTTTCCATTTGGTGTTCTAAGTCTTCCTAGTAGCAGGCTTCCTGCTAACTTTTAAAATATCCAAGACTGATTGGAACAGACGCAAACTTGCATATTCTAGCTCTTCAACAGCCAGGTTTCGAGTCTGAGAGTCTGAAGACTGGGGTACAGAATCTTCCCCTCAGAGGAGGTGAAGAGACTGTACTGCCTGGGAAGATACAAGGGCAGTGTTAGTGACAGTGACAGCAAGAGAGGATACCAAGGCTGTCTGGCCCAGTCTGGAGCCACCAGAATCACCCTGCAAGGCTGGGACCTGATTTTTTATTAGGACCCTGAATATCAGAGGAAAAGGAGGAAATGCATAAAGAAACGTGCTTGTCCAGTTTAGTAGGAGAACATCCTGGGGAACAGAACCCAGAAGGGGTGGTCTGCAGCAATAAAGAAGGAGTTGATGATTGTCTGGGGCTGAAAAGAGATCTATCTCTGGTGTGTTCCATCTCCTGAAAATGACTTGAAGAATGAGAGGGCTCAGGGTCCATTCGTGGTGACCCTGAGAAATCCTGCTGAGAGCATCTGCAAGAATGTTGTCCTTCCCTGGGAGGTGCACAGCCATTAGGGAAACCTGAAGGGAATAAGCTAGAGACCAAATTGTCATGGCCTCTGTGCACAAGGCCGAGGACAGAGTGCCTCCTTGTTTGTTGATGTAGCACATGGTTGTGGTATTGTCTGTTCTGATCTGTACCACTTTCCCCTTGGACAACTGTTGAGAATGTCTGAAGTGCCACAAAGACAGCTCTTAATTAGAGAAGATTTATGCGCAGAAGGGACTCCTGGTGTGACCAAGTTCTCTGAGCTGTGAGGTGATCTAGGTGGGCCCCCCACCCCAAGAGAGAGGCGTCTGTGGTGAGAACCACAGAAGGGACCTGACTGTTAAAGGGGACCCCTTGTCAAAGATTGTCCTCGTCCAACCACCACTGAAGGGCCTGGACCAAGGTTTTGGAGACTGGAACCAGTTTGGAGAGAGGGTCCTTTTTCTGAGACCAGAAAGATCTGAGATGAAACTGAATATCTCTCATTTGAAATCATGCTCCCTGAACTACGCTGTGGAAGCTGCCATGTGTCCAAGCAGCTGTAGAAAGTGTCTGGCTGGACAAGACACTAGAGGACGAAAAGAGGAGGCTAGAGTGACCAGAGACTGAACCCTTGAGAAAGGAAGAAATGCTTTTGCTCGAACTGCATCTGTTTCCACCTCTATGAAGATGAGAAGCTTTGGCTGGCTCTAGAACAGATTTCTCCAAATTTAGAATGAAGCCCAATCATTCTAGAAGTCTTTGGGTGACCTCTAAAGCTGACTTGACTTGGTCTGAGGACAGGCCCACTAGAAGCCAGTCGTCCAGATATGGGAACAAGAGGATGCCCTGCCTCCTGAGGAATGCCACCACCACTGCAAGACACTTGATGAACACCCTTGGAGCAGAAATTAGGCCGAAGGGCATGGCCCTGAATTGGTAATGGCCTGAAGGCAACTCGAACCTGAGGTATTTTCTGTGGGAATGTCCGATAGGTTTGTGGAAGTAGGCATCCTTGAGATCCAGTGAGGCTAGCCAGTCTTCTGGTCTCACAGAGGGAAGAATTGCTCCCAGAGTCACCATTTTGAACTTTGGTTTTGTCAAATGTTTGTTCAGGTACCTTAAATCCAATATGGGTCGCCACTCCCAAGTCTTTTTTGGGGGTAAGGAAGTATCCTGAATACAGTCCTTTTCGCCTGTGACAAAGAGGTACCTTCTCTACTGCTTGCAGAAGACAGGAAACTTCTGCCTCAAAGGGCCTTTGTCTCCAAGGGAGAGGGAGGAATGAAAGACTTTGCTCTCATTTTTGGGAACCTTTTGAAACTGAGAGCAAGTCCCTGGCTTACTACTTCCAGGACCCATTTGTCTGAAGTAACAGACTTCCAGGCCTGGGAGTAGTGAGCTAGCCTGCCTCTTACTGGGATTGGGAAGGCAACCCTGACACCTCAGGGTGTCTGCTTGGCAGGGGGCTTGGACTGAGTAGCTGATGGGGTCCGGTTACCCCACGTCTACCTCTTCCCCTAAAGCCAAGCCCTCTAACATATAAAGACGGCCACTGCAATGGTACAGGTCCAAGAGTTGCCCATGTCCACAGCTGTCTGGAGTTGGTGTTTAGCCAGAGAATGACCTTGGTCTCGGATAATTTTCACCACCAACTGCTGGCCAGCGGGGAGGTGAGGGAGGATTGTATCACAGACTCCCATCAGGTAATGACTAAAGTAAGCCAATATGACAGCACAGCACACTTGACAGAGACCCAAAGATGCTACAGCATTGAGTTTTGTAGCATGGTCACTCTTGCTGGACTCCCTGTTCAGAGGCTTGTCCATGTTCCCTTTGGCCCCGAATTTATGGAAGGCCACACCAGACATTAGCCCCTCAGTGGAAGGGTGATCCAAGAACCCCAATAGGGAACTGGTGGGGACCGTGTATTTATGGACCATGTGGGTGGAGGGCACTTGGCAGGAAGCTAGACACTGCCAAAGCTCCAGGGACAGTCCCAAGATTGTCTCAGCCATGGAAAAGACTACCACTGGGGAATTTTCCCTGTCCAAAATGTCTGTGAAAGGGTGCATAGCCTTTTCTGGACTAGCTCTAACAGGACAGACATGGATTCAGAGATTAAATGGAAAAATGTCCCGAAAGACACCAAACCATGCTCGCTGGTCAGTTCCGCGATCAAACCCCGGTCAAGGGTGCGAGTTCCAGAGGAGGCCACGGAGGAGAGGATCAAGTCGTCCAAGGACTCCTCAAAAGAGGCCCTCAATCGTTTCTTACCATGGACCACCCCAGTATCCTTTGCTTGGGTGAAGCTGCTGCAGAGATGAACTGATCTGAGACACTGACAAGGACCGGAAGCACCAGGATCTGGGAGATCAGCTCCTCAATCTCATCCAACAACTGGTCGACAGGCTCAAGGAAGATTTCCACAGCCTGCTCAACCAGAGTCAAGGTCGTCGAGCCTTACAAGGGTACTGAGGAGCTGTCAACTTAACCCTTGACTGCAGTGGTCTCGACCAGAGTCGAGCAATCAGGGGAGTTGAGGAACCGGGAGGATCTAGATCTCTCCTGGTTCCACAACCAGTGTCGGTGGCACTTGTGTTTCTTGTTGCATTGCGCAGAGTTCTCCCCCAAGATCTAGAGGGCCATGCACATTTCGAGGAACTCCTCCATGAATAACCCTCCAGTGCTGGCCCCAGCCAGAAGCAATGCCGAGACTGAGGAGGTGCCCGCTGCTGCAGCAGCCGCTGCTTCCTCCTCAAGGGCGACAAGCTGTAGAGCAGACCCAGCAGCTGCAAAGGCCTTCTTGTGGCCCTTAGAGAGATCTTCTGGATCCCACTCTGAAGGCAGCCCCGAGGGTAAGGAGGCCACACCCAGCCATGTCATGCTGCCCACCCAGGGAGTACAGGCACATGTCGTGTGGATCAGTGGCTGACATTTTTTGCTGGCACTGAGACAAAACATAAACCCTAGCTTCTGATGCTCCATCTTCAGAAGCACAACAAAGTCTAAGGGACATAGGAGAAACAGCTACATGTTTCGAAAACTTCTAATACAGCGTTCACCTATGGTACACTAATTTCTTAGCAACCCCACAAAGGTGACCTGTTTTTCCAGCAGAAAGTTCTGATGTTACGGGATGGAGTCAGGGGACATACCACCAGGTGGTGGGAAGAGCTTAGCTTAAAGACGTCTGACAAATCAGTACTTCTGGTGGAAATGCCAATGTGTGGATAATGAACTGTATCCACGCTCCTAGAAACTAAATAACACTACATAAATGTTACATGTTTACACTGTCCATTCAGTTTAGTCTTATTTCTGGGAACACTATTTAAAATGAATGTATGCCAATGCCCTTGGTTACCTTCTAAAGAAACTGGACACTGTGTAGAAAAGAAATGTGGGTTACTCACCTGTAACCGTAGTTCTAGGAGTGGTGTATGATGCATATTCACACTTTGGCAGTCTTTTTTTCCCCTTTAAGTTCAGCCAGAACGTCTTCAAGCTAAGCTCCTCCCACTCGCCCGGGTGGTATACTCTTCGGCTCCACCCCGTGACATCAGATCTTACACATTGGAAGCAGGGATCTATGTGCCAATTGCCAGGGGAGGTCAGGTAGGTCATGTGGATGTGCACCATATACCACTCCAAGAACTATGGTTACGGGTAAGTAACCCTCATTTCTAGGGACATGTATGTGGTGCACTTATCTATACTATGGCAGACTCCGACCAGTTCTCTGAGAGGAGAGAGCAAGGCACACACTCCTACTCAGAGAACAAGGAGCAGAGAATTGAGGCCCCAAAACCAGCATCCCAGCGTGATTCAAAATTGATATGGTAATGGGAGCTGAAGGTGCATGCTGACTTCCAGGAAGCAGCGCTGCAGACCTTCTGGATAGGGACGTCCCTGGAAGCAGCCATCAAGGCAGTGGTATGTCTGGTGGAATGAGACCTTAGCCTAACAGGAGGCTCCCTACCAGTCAACCTATTGCAGAGGGAGATGCAGGAGACAATCCACTACCAGTCACGCGCTTAGCTGCTGGTCTGCCAGGAGCGACTTCAACACAGGTAACAAAGACCTGGTGAACCTCTCCCCAAACTCCAGCCGTACGCTCCATGTAATAAGCAAGAACTTGTCACAGGTCCAATGTGTGAAACATGTGCTCAGCCTCCAAGGTTGGATTGGTGAAGTACACTGGCAGGTTAATCACCTGTTTAAGGTGCAACTCCTAAACAACCTACAGAAGGAACTTTGGGATGGGGCAGAGAACAACCTTGTCCCTGTGAAGCACCAAGAATAGAGACTCCACCGACAGCACCTAGAGCTCACTAATCCTTCTGGTGTAGGTGATAGCCACCAAGAAGGCGGTCTCCCATGACAGGTGGGAGATGTCACACCTGTGCATCATTTCGAATGGCTTGCCCATGAGCGCTGCCAGTACCAGCAACAAGACCCAAGGTGGTGGTGGTTCATGCACCAGTGGGGACAGGTAGTCAAGGCCCTTAAAGAAATGCCCGACCACAATCTCCTGCACCACCATCATCATACCAGCCCACGCCCAGTATGCAGAGATGACTGACAGGTGCACCTTGAGTCATCGACCTCGGGTCCAACTGAGAGAGGGACCACAGCTAATCCAGGATGCTAGCCACAGGGCAGGATGGGGGTCTACCTCGCTGCCCTGTTACCAAATGGAAAACTGCTTCAGTCTGAAGACACAGCACTGGCAGTTCGACTCCTTCCAAGAATCTTTTATGACATGAAGGACCTCTTCAGAGAGATCCAAAGCCTGGAACTCCAGTCGCTCAGAAACCAGGCTGTCAGGTGCAGGGACTGAAGGTTTGGGTGCAAGACAGTCACCTGGTGGCAGGACAGCAGGTCCGGGTGCAAAAGGCAGATGCCACAAAGGCCTGCTGCTGAGGAGATCTGGGTACCAGAACTGGTGCATCCAGTCTGGGGCTACAAGGATCATCCGTGCTTTGTCCCTCCACACCTTGACCAACACGTTGTGGATCAGGCGAAAGGAAGGGAAGGCGTACAGGAGGCCTGAGGTCCAGGACCTCATGAAGGCATCCCCCAGCAGTGTCCCATACTATTTGTTTTGGGGGGGGGGGCCACACAGAACTGCCTCAGCTTTGCATTCTCCCAGGAAGTGAACAGGTCGACCAGAGGCGTACCCCACGGGGAGAATAGGTGATCCACCATCTCCTGGTGAAGAGATCACTTGTGAGACATCATGCCCACTTGGCTGAGGACATCCACCAGCTGGTTGGAGGCTCCTTCTACATGAATCACCAGGAGATCGGCACCCAAGCTGAGAATGAGGGTTCAGGTGCAGAGGGCCTCCCAACAGAACCGGAGGAAATGCATTCTACCCTGCCTTTTGAGGTAGTACATAGTCATGGTGTCTGTCTGGACCTGTATGACCTGATCCCAGACAGATCGAGCAAACGGTGTCAGAGCAAAGCGCACTGCAAGATGCTCCAACAGGTTGACGTGGTGGTACTGGGACTCCTTGAGGGATCCAGAGCCCATGGGCTCTCTGGTCCCCCAAGTGCACTCCTCATCCCAGAGACATTTTGGTTGTCAGACTCACCATCAGTTCTGCGCAGACAAATGTGACTCCTCCTTGCCAGGTGTCCCAGGATGAGCCACCACTGGATGGCAGCCCACACTGGCTGCATCACCATGACCTGCTGGTCCAGGTGACCGAGGCACTGAGACCACTAGTGGGCCACCTCCCACTGCAGGGGATGCATCTGCCAGAAGGTCCACTGGAACATGCAGATGCAGGACTCCATGTACCCCAGCAGCTTGAGGAAGTCCCAGGCAGGGAGCGAGTACCCCACCTGTAATGATCGGGCAAAGAAGGTAAGGTCCACTGTCCAGTCTGCTGGGAGGCAGGCCTTGGCCTGAAGGGAACTGAGCACTGTCCCAATGCAATGGATGATCTGCAAGGTATGGAGTTCCAGTTTGGCCAGGTTGACAAGAAGACCCAAGGCTGAGCAAGTCTGGAGGGCCAGATCCCTGGACTCCTCCACTTCTTCTCAGAATGAACTGGCAATCAGCCAGTCATCCAGATATGGATACACCTGAACCCCTCTGCACTGCAGGAATGCTGCCACCATTGCAATGCACTTGGTGAAGACCCTGGGGGTCCAGGACAGTGTGAACAATATGACCGGAACTCTGAGAGCACCCCATCTGTGTGGAACTGAAGGTAATGCCAGTGGGATGGATAGATTGCGATGAGGAAAAAGGCATCCTGGAGGTCCAGGGAGCAGAACCACATGCACTGCTCGGGGATGGAATGATTTAGTTCAGAGTGATGATCTGGAACTTGCACATTCTCAGGAACTGATTGAGATTGTAAAGATCCAGAATGGGGTGCCAGCCCCATCCCCATCCATATGGGGTCCAGGAAATACCAGAACACAAAACCCTGGCTGGTTGTGGCATCCATGACACGGGCCATAGCTCCTTCCTCTAGGATCTGAGCGATGTCCTCCCTGAGGGCAGACACCATGGACTCCTGTGAAGTATGGGCTCGGTAGAGCGGGACAGCATTGAGGTCAAGAGGCAGACCCCGGCCTACCACATCTGGCACCCATTTGTCCATAGTAACGATGGACCAGGCATGCCAGAAATGGAAAAGTTGACCCCCCCATAGGAAACTGAGGCAGTTGCCGGATGGGCAGGTGACATCCCCAACCCACCACTGGGCAGGCTTGGTGGAGGCTGTGGTGCCAGCTGCCAGAGAACTACCGCTGTCCCAGCCTCCAAGCTTCTTGGAGCCAGGGGTGGCAGGCTTAGGCTGCCAGACCTGGGATTGCCCCAACAGGGGCTGCAGTGGCTTGGACTGCTGGGGTGGAAAGCACCAAAACTGAAAGGACTTCTCGGCTTCAGGCACTTCTAAGAGGATGTGACGGAGTCCAGGGTGGCACTGGACTTCTCAGTCCTGGTGAGGTGACGATCCACCCCAGCCCAAACAGGTCGGTACCCAAGAAGGGAACATCATCCAGCTTATAAAGGTGGAAATCCTTAACTAAGCTCTAAGCCACATGATGACCACCGCGGACACCAACCAGGCGCAGGAGTCGCCAATGACTGTGATGATAGAGTTGAATAAGGCCCTGTTCCATTTGTTATACAGAAAGAGTTAAACGCAAGGATCTGTTCTATCCTCTCCTGTCTCATCCGTCTGGTTGCGCAACCAAATGTTCTTGTTAAACCTAGGAACTGATTACTCTGACGATCTCTGATGGTCTCGCTATTCTCAGCCTCTCGCAACCTCTCTATCTTCATTTGCTGTTTCTGTCTTTTTGTCCCTCTTGCACATCTGCAGTTATAAAAATATATGTGAATCTTTATGTGAAACTGGGATCCCTTGGTTTGAAGATGTATACAGTTTTACTGTTGAAACGATTGCAAAAAGCTATTTGGAATTTAGGGGCTAACCAGAAATGCAGTTTGAGCTCCTCTTGGGCTTTTTTGCAAACTCTTTTGCAAAGTTGTCAGCAGAAGACCAGCTTGGGACACTGTTCTATCTGCAAGCCTGCTATGCAAAGAATATGACAAGAACTCTTAATACATTTTGTGAGAAACAGAATGTCTCCTTAATGAACTCAGGATGAAGAAGTTAACTGTCAGGCAAAGACTTGTTATAAAACAGCAACAATATCTTTGCTGGGGACAGACAAACTTAGAAATAGAGATACCCCCAGACAAAGGACTTTGTTTTCTCCATTTATGTTGCCTTTGTAAATAGTTATACGGAACAATTTTTATTTTTTGTTTTATTGTTATTGATAATAATAAAACACTGCTTGTGAATTTTATAACTGCTCCTGGTTTTCCTCTGCTTCCTAACCTGTGCCTCATCCACAATGACCAAGGCCGTCTGAAGCTGGTGCTTAGCAACAACACCCCCTGGTCCCAGACCATCTTGACTGCTAAGTCTGGTGGAAGACAGGGGAGAACATGGTCCAGAACTCCCATGAGGGCATAGCTAAAGTTGGCCATCATGATGGCTGAGCTCGCCTGCCAGAGACTGAGGAAAGAAGCAGCATAAAACTTTCTTAGCTGCATGATCCAGCTTCTTGGACTCCATCTCAGGAGGCTTGTCAATATCTCCGATGCCGGCCGGCAGAATACAGAGCCTGCCACCAGCCCCTCATCCGAATGAGTAGTCAGAGAACTCGGGAAGGGATCCACTGGGTACTTGAGGAACATACGGGCAGAGGGTGCTAGGAAAGAAGCTGGCTGTTGCTGAAGCGCTAAGGTGGGACCCAGAATGGCTTCTCAGGGATTTATTTAACTCCAAAAACTGATTAGCGTTTTGCTCATAAAAGTGCTAAAACATTGTGAAAATGCAAAGCACTTGCCTCACTGTGTTTAACAAACATAACACTTCTAGAAAACCTATATAAATATTTTCTGTACAATTAGCATTGTCCCAAGAAAAAAACTGCTAATCAATTATTTAAAACCCTGCTTCTGCTAAGGGGAAGGCAACCTTGTCAAGGATCTCTGTGAAGGGGAATTTGACCCACTCCTGGACCAGCTCCAGGGGAATCACCATAGATTTCGAGATGAGACGGAGCAAGATCCCAAAGGAGACCGGCCCATGCTCGGTGGTAAGCTTTTTGGTCGACTCACAATCAAAGCACGGGGTCCGAGCAGGATGCATGGAGGATCCCTCAGAATCATAGGACTCGTCAGACACCACCTTTGAATCAGGCTCCTCGTGGACCACCTGAGACTTGTCCAAGTGGGTGATGTTAACAAACAGCCATTCGGGGAGACTGGATGCAGGTCGAGCAGGCTTGGACAGGGCCCCATGCAAGTGCTGCAAAGGCGGGGGCTCCACCAAGATAGGTGAAGAGATCAGCGTCAGCTCGGGTGGTCAGGGCAGGACTAGAATGGGCCACATCGGCAGAGACCAGGGGAGTGCCAGTGACTGAGGTGTGGGTCGACCATGGCCAAGGACCCATTGCTGCCACAGGAACTCCTCACAGCACTGCTGCAACTTGTGGCAGAGCCCAACGGTGCTTCTCAGTTGATGGCTGAGAGTGAGAACAGTGAGAGTTCCAAGACCTCGAACAGGATAGGGTCTTCGACCTGGACCGCGACTGACTAAGAACATGTTGCTGGTGAGGAGAGACAGGGGAATGGTCTTTAAAGTCGAAATGGACTGGCTCCCACCACAGTACTCCCGAAGGGGTTGATCTCCTGGGAGCAGATAGCCGGATCAGTTGGTTTGTCTGGCCCCTCCTGAGAGAGGGCTGCAAAACCCAGAGTTCTGGAGAGCGAGTCATCTTCTACCTCTTCCAACAACAGGATGACCGGGTCAAGAAAGAGCTTGGCAGGCTGGTCAGCCTGCGTCTCAGCAGGCAAGCCCAACGGGGACAACGTGGCACTAGCAGCCTGAACAGGGACCCCTGATGTGTCACCCAAAGCCGATGGCTCAACAGCAGTCAATTCAGACACAGAATCGCAGGAGGAGCGCGCCTGCTCCCTGTCCCATGACCTGCATTGGGTCCTCTTGGCTGTCTAAGATTTCAAAGATTTATCCCCTATGGAAGGGCCCTCTCTGAGGGTAGGAAGGGACAGGCACAAGTCCCGATGTTGACACCCACTGGGAGCAACATAGGAGCCACAGAAGAGCCCATTGCAGCCTGAGTTGCCACCTCTTTGAGCACAGCAAGCTGCAATGTCGAGCCTGCTGCTGTAGAAATGGGCCTGCTGGCATCCTTGAACTGGTCTGGTGGGCCCCGTTCATCCGGGTGGCCTAACAAAAGGCAGGCATAATAGTCCTTGAGGGACAAGGGTTGCAGGGACTAGCACAGGCTGCAAGTGTTCAGATCATGCTGAACCCCCAGACAGTAAACACTTGAGGTGTGGGGGTCAGTGCGTGACATCCTTTGATTGCAAGCAGCGCACTGCCTGAACCTGGGACCAGATTTCTGGTCATCGCACTCCATGCTGAAAACACGGATTTGTGAAGAAAACTCACAAAAAACTTTCTGAAGATAAAAACAGAATTTGGGCCTACACCACATGTAGGAGCTGCGAAAGAGGAGACCTGACTCTTCCAATGGAAAAGAAAAGCTGATGTCACGAGGTGAAGCCGAGAAGATACCACTTGGGTGGGTAGGAAGAGCTTAGCTTGAAGGCATTCCAGCTGAACTTAAATGGAAAGGAAGACTGCCAAAGCGTGGATAAGTGCACCATATCCACACCCCTAGAATAGCATGCATCACTTTAAATACTGAATAAACTCAGCACTGTGGATATACTTGGGTAGATTACAGTGGCTATCCCTGGTGGTGCATAGGGAGTTACATGCCCTTACAGAGCTACTGGACTACTTCTATTTTTTCAGCTCATGGTTACTGTCACACAGTAACCATCAGCATCCTAATGCAAACTGATAAAAACTTTTAAAACAAATATTTAAACTGTATTTTTACAAATCATTTCTTCTATTCCCCCTGTTGGCAATGGGCATCACAAAATGTCAGCAGAAAAGCTAGCTCTGCCTTTCTGATTACATTTTGGGAGGCAGCAATTCCATGGACCGGCATGAGGGCCCTCTGTAACAAGGCTCAGTTCCCCCCCTTACTTTCACTTTTATGAGGTCTAAAGGCCCAATTTACTGTCAGGCTGGCATACTGTCTGGCCACACCAGACCGTATCCATGGTCTCTGCCCGACATTGTCCCTGCCTTGGGATGGAGCTGTGGCAGACAGGCTTCCAACAGGAAGTACAAGATGACCACATGTAGATATATGAAAATAAACAATGCTGCCATGCCTCCCAGACCACCACGCAGGTTTAGAGGGCTGGGGACAGTTTACTTGGGGGGCATTCAGGGCTTCAAACAGACATAGTCAGTGGTAAGGGGGAGTGGAGGACTTAATCAAGTCAGCCATAAATACTGTACCGTCCATAATACGCATCTGGAGTTTTAGGCCATGCGGAGGGTGGTTCTGTCCCCCCAGCCCCAAGATACCATCTAACTCTGCAGGTGACTGGGACAGAGTCACAGAAGACCCTGCATGAGTGGGTGTGGGGTAGGGTTCTGAATCCAGCTGACTGCTCCACAAGTGCAGAGGGGACAAATGTGGAGCATGTGCTGAGGGGGCACTCGGCAGGTTTTAGGAGCCCTCTGCCCTCAGAGAGCTTTGAGGACTGGACCCTATGGCAGTATAAAAAGCACACTGATCTGCTGATATAAAAGAATGACTAGCATTCATGTACTCAGATACCACATCTGAGTGACTAAGTGGCTAATCATTGGAAGGTTCCCAAGAAGTCATCAATGCCGTGATTTACAAACCCAACTAAAAATAACCCTAAAAAACTAAAATAAGCAACTCTAGTTACATTGGCACCTTCTTTTAGGATTGTTTCATTCAGTATATTGAGGATAACCTCAGGTGATTTTTTTTTTTTAACTGTCAAGGAGAAGCAAGCACTTTTTGCTGTCAGTGTATTATAATGTGTATTTCTATGCTGCTGCACTGTCTCTTTGCCTGTTATATGCCTTTTCACTTACTCTCCCAGGTCTTATGTGCAAATAGGCATTCAGTTGCTATTGCCTAGTATGCTTACCTGGTAAACAAAAAATAAATAACACAATAGGAACAAATCTGTGTCTGATGCAAATCCACTCCACTTACCTTTGGAGTGAGAACTTTCTCCACTGCAGTGATGGGTCTCTTAAAGGCAGGCTCAGAAGTGGATGCTGCAGCAGGCCTCTTCAAGGAAGGAGGAACTCCAGCTACAGAGACAACAGAAAGAAGAAGCTCAACCACGTGATACAGTTGGACAGAGACTCTGCTCCACTAATAAACAAACTGTTGACTGTTTTCAGAGCCTGGCGCAGACAGACTGCAGAGCACCAAAAGCTCAGGGGTGGGCAGGTGAGCTTTAGGCGTTAATTACGGCTTGCTCAAGGTAAACTGCAGTTATCTATTTCCCATCATGAAGTCTATAATTTGCTTTACTTGTGATGGTTCTCCACATGCCAGCACATGCTGAATTCCATACATAATGAGAGAGAAGCACACTCTTCAGCTTGTAGCACAGCCTGCTTTGTCATCTGAATGTTGTCTGACCAGCAAACCGTAACAGCAACATTCAGACAAACAAAAAAACAACACTCCCCTCGCATCTGGGGATCAAACCCAAGGAGCCAGTATAAACAACTAAGGTTCCAATCCCACCAGAATTACTTGGTGTGTGACCCTGAGCCATACCTCTCAACTGTCACACATTACGAGGTACGTCACTCCTTTTATCCCTCAGAAATCCTCTGTCCCACATTGAGAAGGTGACATTCCACACTGACCACTGAGACTTTTAAGCAGAAAGAAAAAATTACTCACCTTAGTAATGTTGTTTCTTCTAATGGAGTCTTGCTATATTATGACAATTGCAGTATGACCGCAGGTTAGAACTGCTCCGGAGGTGAAATAGTTAACTTTCCATGCAGGCATGGAACTTAGAGCGCGAGCTCGGTTGAAAACTCTGTCTGTTGTGCTTCAGAGGTAAACTGTCAGATCTTTACGAGCTAAAACTCACTAAGGTTTGAATCCCACAGCTTTCACTTGCATACTGTGTGACCCTGAGCAAGTCACTTAACCTCCTTGTGCTCCCAGGTCGCTCCTGTAAAAAAGCTTTCAGCTTAGTGTGCTATACCTGGTTAAACAACTAAAAATAAAAAAAATAAAAAATAAGGTTCTGTGTGGAAGCTGTAAACCTACACTAGCCAACTGGCTACTAACATAAACACTAATTTTTTGGTCTAAAACAAAGACTCAAGTCAGGAGACCCAAAAAATGCAAAAACACAACACCAATTCACCCAAAAAAATAGGTGAAAACAACAAGGTGGGCATCAAAAACGTGCCAACCCTGTACTGCCCACCACATCCCAAAACAGAGGTTCTGAGAGGCAGGCAGGAGGAGGTCATAATAATAGCAAGACTCATTAGAAGAAACAACATTACTAAGGTGAGTAATTTTTCTTCAAACAACATGAAGTCTTGCTATATTATGACAATTGCAGAACTACACAGCAGTACCCATGGAGGAGGGACAGAACCTACTTAGGAAATAGGCTCTGAAGCACGGGTTGTGTTGAACCGAGCATCACTCCTAGCCTGATGTCCAAGGAGTAATGCTTGGTAAAAGTATGAACTGTTTTCCAGGTAGCTGCTTGACATATTTCTAGAATAGGAATGTCTCTGGCAGCAGCCAGAGAAGCAGCTGTACCTCTGTAGCGTGAGCCCTCAGGCCTGAGGGAGGAACTTTACCCAACTTCGTGAGTAGAATTGGATACAAGAGACAATCCACCTGGCAATGGATCTTTAGTGGCTGGCTTCCTTTCCCAACTTTGCCATAGGTAAGGAACAGTTGAGGAGTCAAACCTATAACCCTTGGTACGCCTATGTAGTAACTAAGGGCTCTTCACATCTAGGTTGTGCAGCCTCCTCCCCAGAGGAGGAGTGGTCAGTGAAGTACACTGGAAGAGAAATAGATTGATTAAGGTGGAAATCTGAAACCACCTTAGGCAGGAACTTTCTGTTAGTCCAAGGACCACCTTATCTCTGTGGAAAGAGATAAACTCCTGCTCCACTGACAACGCTTAATTCACTTATGTGTCTGGCAGAGGTGATGGCTACCAGAAACACAGTTTTCAAGTCAAGTACTTGAGCTCAGCTGAAGACAAGGGCTCAAAAGGGGTTGCATAAGCTGAGCAATGCAAACATTAAGATCCCAGGCAGGGCAGGATCTCTGAATGGAGGGTTGGTGCAACAACCCCTTAAAAAACTTGGAAAATACAGGATGAGCTGAAAGAGAAGAGGATTTACCTGTTGAAATAAAAGCAGACACAGCTGCCAAGTGCACCTTGAGGGTAGCTGGTCTCAGCCCCAAAGAATTCAGGTGGACCATATAATCCAGGACTGTGGGTAGATCAGCAGAGACTGGGGAAATATGCTTTTCCGAGCACCATATGGAAAACCTTTTCCATTTGGAATTGTAAGTAGCCCTGGTGGAAGGCTTCCTTGAGGCCTTCAATATATCCATTACACCTTGGGAAAGGTGTAAATCAGCAAACTCTAACTCTTCAAGAACCAAGCCTTGAGATTGAGAGATTTGAGATTCGGGTACCAGACCCTTCCCTGGGCACAGGTTAACAGATTGTGATTCTTGGGAAGGCACAGGGGAGGATGGACTGCTAAGGACAGCAGGAGTGGATACCAGGGCTGTCTGGCCCAATCCGGAGCTATCAGAATGACCTTGCAGGATTGGGATCTGATTTTGACTAGCACTTTGAACAGGAGAGGAAAGGGGGGAAAGGCATAGAGAAACTTCCCCTCCCAATTGAGGGCTAAGGCATCCAGCGGGAGAGAGCCCAACACTGGGGCCTGCAGCAAAAAGAGAAGTTGGTGATTGTCTGGGGCTGCAAAAGATCTATCTATGGGTGCCCCATCTGGCAAATACTACTCCCAAGACCAGGGATCCAGTGACCATTCGTGGTGGCCTGGGAAATCCTGCTGAGAGCATCTGCCAGGACATTGTCCTTGCCTGGGAGGTGAACTGTCAGAAGAGAGGTGTTCAGGGAGTAAGCCAGAGACCACAATCTCATCGCTTCGGTGCACAAGGCCATAGACCGAGTGCCCCCTTGCTTGTTGATGTACCACATTGTAGTGGTGTTGTCTGTTCTGACCTGAATACTCTTGTTCTGAACAGATTTGGAAAAAACTTGAAGTGCTAGAAAAACTGCTCTGAGCTCCAACAGGTTGATGTGGAGCAGGGATTCCTGGGGAGACCACAGACCCTGGGTGGTGAGGTCGCCCATGTGAGCTCCCAGCCCAAGAGGGACGGATCTGTAGTAAGGATTAGAGAATGAGACTGAGTGACAAAAGAACCCTTGTCTCAGGTTGGTCTGATACTGCCACCACTGTAGGGCTTGGATCAGGGTTCGAGTTACTGGGATCAACTTGGTAAGAGGATCCTTTCTTTGAGACCAAAAGGCTCTCAAATGGAACTGGATGTCCCTCATCTGAAATCTTGCTCCCTGCACAACCGCTGGGAAGCAGCCATGTGCCCTAGGAGCTGCAGAAAGTGCCTTGCTGGCCGGGAGACCTGCAGGGTAAATGAGGAGGCCAGGGAGACCAGGGTCTTTGCACTGTCTAGGGGAAGGAAAGGCCTGGCTTCCTGTGTGTTCAGCTCTGCGCCTATGAAGGTAAGAAGCTGGACAGGCTCCAGAACTGACTTTGAGAGATTCAGAAGGAAACCTAGAGAGGAAAGCAGTTGCTGTGTTATCTGAAGATGTAATTTGACCTGGTCTGGGGACTGGCCTACTATGAGCCAATCGTCCAGGTAAGGAAAGATGGCAATCTTTTGCCTTCTTAGGTAGGCAACTGCTACTGCCAGACATTTGGTAAATACCCTTGGGGCAGAAGTAAGGCCGAAGGGCACTGCTCTGAACTGGTAGTGGCCTGAGGGCAGCTCGAACCTGAGGTACTTTCGATGGGAGCCTCTGATGGGAATATGGAAGTAGGCATCCTTGAGGTCCAGGGAAGCCAGCCAGTCCCCTGGCCTTAGAGAGGGTAGGATAATTCCCAGAGTCACCATTTTGAACTTTGGCTTTAAAGGTGCTTGTTTAAATATCTGAGATCCAGGATGGGCCACCATTCTCCTGTCTTTTTGGGGTAAAGAAGTACCTGAATACAAACCTTTGCCCTGGTGTAGGGGAGGAACCCTTTCCACAGCTCTGAGAGCCAGGAGGGTAGAGACCTCTGCCTCTAAGGCAAGAGCCTCTGATGGAGTTGCAGGTGGAAAAGATCTGGTTCTCAGCTTTGGAAATTTTTTGAAACTGAGAACCAGTCCCTGGCTTACTACTTCCAGGACCCACTTGTCTGATGTTAAAGACTTCCAGTCCTGGACAAAGTAAGCCAGCCTGCCCCCTACAGGTAAAGGAGAATCGGCCCTGGCAATCTCATCAGGGTGCCTGTTTGGCAGGGGCTTTGGGCTGAGGGGTGGAAGCAGACCTGCTTGTACCCCGTCTGCCTCTTCCTCTAAAGAACCCCCTCTGAGCATAGGCGGAGGAGGAGGAAGCTTGGCTTGGTAAAGGCTCATGAAAAGGCCTGCCCCTGCCTCTAGGAAGCTGCCTTGAGGAGTGGCTCTGCCTTTCCTTGGCCTGTGCACTCTATAGGTGGTCCTATATTCATCCATTTTCTTCATGTAATTCTCTGTTTGCTCCCCAAACAGAGAATTTCCCACAACAGAAAAATCCATGGCCTTAGACTGGGTGTCCTGAGACAGGGTAGTACATCTGAGCCAAGCCATCCTGCGAAGTGCCACAGATGTAGCCATGACTCTTGATGAAACATCATTAGAGTCCACTGCAGCATGAAACTGCACCTTGGATGCCTCAATACCATCCATAGCCACCTGTTCCAGCTCCCTGGCAAGCTGGTCAGGGACTTGTTTTGCTAGGGCCAGCACAGTATCCCATCTGGATTTCTGGTACCTAGCAGCATAAGCCATATAATTTGCTTGTCTGAGCCCCAAAGATGCTGCCATGTACTGTTTCTTTGCCATAGCATCAATCTTCCTGGAGTCCTTCTCGGGGTGAAGCTAGGGAGTATTAGCCTTGTCACAGGCTGCAGCCTGCACTACCCCCACATGGCTGCATTGCTGAGTGAGGAAATCAGTGTCGGAGCCTGATAAGGTATACCTCTTGTCCATCCTTTTATCCACAGGAAGTATAGTGTGAGGAGTTTTTAAAACTTTTACTGTCTGTTTCCCAAAAGATTTATGCAAAGGAATAGACAGTCTCCTAGACTTGGAATATCCATCATTTCTACATAGTCTGGCTCCTCCTGGTCATCAACAGCTTCCCCAACAGGGAGCTGGAGAGTTTCAGCAACTTTTTTATAAAACATGAAATGAGAAGGGGACTCAGAAAGTCTTGGAGGAGAAACCCCTAGGGGTCTATCTGGAGAGATGTCCGGATCAATGGGCACATCCAGATCTTCAAAACATATTCACTCTCCTCATATTCCTCTTCCCCCCTCCCCAGTTCATAAAAATCCTCAAAATCATAATCTTGAACCGGTGGAACTGGCCAAACTGAATGCTTACCAGAAGGTGTCGGTTCGGTCGGAACCGGAGAGAGAGAGACTGGACAATTTTAATTGCTTTAGCTATTTCCTCAGCAGTTGGGGAAGAGAACTTTTGGCTCTAAACTAGCTGACTTTCTAGCCCTTTTTGATGGAACCGGCTCCTCAGAACCGGCTCTTCGTTTGCCCGAGGAAGTATCGCCCTGGTCAGAGGGTACTCCCTCCGGTTCGCTTGGTACCGAACCGGGCTGGCCATCCGGGTCAGCGGACTTTTTGGCCTCCCTTTCCCTGAGCCTACCAACTCTCTTATCTATGGTGGCAGCAGGAAATTCTGACAAATCTGGCAGTCTGAATTGAGGTGGTCAAACCCCAGACAATAGACACATGTGGTGTGTGGGTCAGCCTTAGCAAAAGCTTCCCACAAACACTACAGTGTTGAAACCCAGTGGTCCGGTTTTCTTTTGGGTTTCAGACAAAATGCCAGCCTAACCAACTTGCCCGCTTATGGCAATCCACCAAGCAAGATACCCTTATCGGTTCCCAACTGTGTCACGGTCGTGAAAAACCGTAATGAAATCCGCTTTTAGAATTGATAAGAACCGGAACCGACTCTAAAAAGGGCTAGCAGATTTAACATAACCTGATCGGTTCAAACCGAACCGATAAATTACAAGTTCCACACAGAAAAACTAATGTAAAACCTATCTATTACTTGCATTACCACAGACAGAGCTTGAACCGACCAGTTGCGGTTTAATTTCGGCTAAAAACCGAAAAATAACACTTTTAAACCGACAAAATGAACCGAGCAGAAGGAGAAATCTCCGGAGCGACTGTTCAGTGAGGCGGAGTAAAGAATCTGACAGTTTACCTTTGAAGCACCACAGACAGAGTTTTCAACCGAGCTCACGCTCTAAGTTCCATGCCTGCATGGAAAGTTAACTATTTCACCTCCGGAGCAGTTCTAATCTGCGGTCATACTGCAATTGTCATAATATAGCAAGACTTCATGTTGTTTGAATATATAATAACAAAAGATGCTAGATTATCAGTAAACATTATTAACATTAGTGCACTTATTTCCACAGTATTCTGAGCTTGCAATGTCATGTTTGATGATGTGTCACACATTTTTTCCTCGTCACACATCTTGTCACACATTCGGGTGATAAAAGGTTGAGAGGTATGCCCTGACCAAGTCACTTGACCTCCCAGTGCTTCAGTCACACCCGGCATAAAACTGGGAAAAAGCAAGACCCCAGAGAAAATAAAATGCTGCATCACACCTGGATGATCCTGGGTAAAGAAAAAGTAAACTGAGAAAAGAAAAAACAAACTCTTGAAGTCTGCCAGGGCATACTAAAATTCAAACAGTGTGTAGCAGAGCAATATGGAAGGAGTGTTTAGGGACCTCTCCTCCTGCAAGAGTCTGGACTCCAATTCAATAACACAGAAACATAGAATTTGATGGCAGATAAGGACCACTTGGCCCACCCAGTCTGCCCATTTCCTTACCTAGAGGATAAGCTGCAGATCCTAGTTAACCAACAGCCTATTTCTTCCTACCCCCCACAAAAATTGCCTCATGTCTGTCCCATGTATTCTTGAATTCTCCCACAGTTTTAGACCCCACAGCCTCCTCAGGAAGGCTGTTCCATGTGTCCAACCACCCTCTTTGTGAAAAAATACTTCCTCACATTACCCCAGAGCCGTCCCCCCTTATCTTCAAATTGTGTCCCCTTGTTCTTGCACATCTCTTTTTCTGAAAGATGCTACCCTCTTGGACTTTGTTGATTCCCTTGAGGTACTTGAAAGTTTCTATCATGTCCCCCCTCTCCCTCCTTTCCTCAAGGCTATACATATTACGCTCCTGTAGAGTCTCTCCATATGTCTTCTGGTGCAGACCCTGCACCATTTTAGTTGCCCTCCTCTGGACTGTGATATTTCTCTCCAACTCTGCATCTCTATGTTGAGAAAAGTACACACAGAAATAGATTCGTTGCCTATTGGTCCTTGTAAGAAGAACAGGTCCCGAAGCAAATGGTTTGATACCTTTTATTGAACCAACATAGATGTCACAAAAAGAAAACAATGTCTAAGCTTTCGGACCAACCATGTCCTTCCTTGGAGACTCGGAAAGCTTAGACATTGTTTTCTTTTTGTAACATCTATGTTGGTCCAATAAAAGATATCAAACCATTTGCTTCTGGAAATGTTGAAAAAGGTGACTGGAGAAGTCAGTGGCATTATAAATACCTGATCCCATCTTGGGGAACAGCTGCAAGGTAGCAACCTGAGGAGAAGGGGGGAGGCAATTTAGCAACTCTGGATGTCGTATAATTTGGGTGTCTGCATTACACTACCCGGCACTTTTATTACTTAAGACATGCATAGCGTGTGATACACATATGACTCATTCAGAAGCACAATCCTCAGAAGTCCATTTCTGAGGATGTCACTAAGTGCACTTAGTTGACTCAAGCCGTGCCCAGTTATACATCTGAACGTTCGCTCACAAAATCAGAATAAGTAACAACTGCTTTTAGAAAGGTCTGTTCTGTCAAAAACAGAAGATTTCAGTGTAACTAACAGCCAGCTGTTTAAAAAGCTCACAGCTGTGTCCATGCGCCGTTCATTTAGCATATCTGAAAAAAGATCCCAAGCAGTGAGGCTCACAGCGACTCCAAGGTCAGGGGACGGATGATTCATTCAGAGTAGTGCTGTAAGGAACTAAAGAGAAACCATCACTTCCTGATATAGAGTATCTCAACCCACCCAATCCACCAAAGTCAAAAGTCAAGTATCACTATTATTTGAGGTTAGAGCACCAGTTTGGGAACAGGAGATCACAGATTCTATCCCCACTAGACTCCAAATAGTCCTTGTGTGACTCTGGCAAGTCACTCAACTTCTCAGTGTTCTAGTCCACCCAGCTGTGGAAATGGGTAAAAGCACGCCTCCACTGAAACAAGATGCTAAACTGAGTTAACCTGGGGTAATACACTGTAACATACACTACTGATATAAACATACAGTGCACATGCAGTTTGATAGCCACTGTGGCTGTAACGATGACACAGAAATGGAAATGGTATCATACCACTTTTTTTTTTTTTTTTTTTTACACTGAATTTATAACCACTCTGTCCCCATTTTCCCTAGCCCCTACCCTGACAATTGCAGTCTCGCAGATGCATCTTTCCTCTGGCCAGAAGGATAGGCAGAAGTGGCTGCCTTCAAAGTCTATTGTTTGGATATACGTTTTTGTAATGAGATGCTGCAGTGTCAAGTACAGACATTGACACAGGGCTGAACAGGGGTACCAACCTGTATGATCATCTACGAGGGATCATGGGGATGTTTCTGTTTTTATCCTCCTCACTCTGTCTGCAGCATTTGACACAGCAGACCATCGGTGATGGACAGACTCAGGGAGTACGTGGGCTCAGTCGGCAAAGTATTGCATGGTTCTGGTTGTTCCTAACGGACCAGGGAAGGTTGGTTGTGATGGAACACAACAGGCCTGAACTGTGTGGTGTGCCCCAGGTGTCCATTCTGTCTCCCTAGTGTGTTCTGCTTTACTGCTTCTGCTTGGGGATGATACCCAGCTACACGTTTCCTTCACTCACGATCAGGTGTCGTATGTGTTGATGCTTGAACACTGCCTGAGATCAGTAACTGGATGGTCTCTGACTGACAGGCACTGAATTCTGGAAAGAGGGAGATGTCACTTTTAGGCTGGTTCCTACATTAAGTGACGCCTCAGGCTCCCAGTGCTAAACTGGGTGCAGCTGAAGGGAACAATCAATCAATCAAAATATTTATTTAGTCAGGCGAACATCATTGAGCGTAGCTCATTTACAAGATGGACCTGAGTGGTCATACAAATAAGAGTACAAGTATTTTGACATAGACAAGAAAAACATAAACAACAGTACAATGACATAAAATGAGAGTATACAACAATTTACATATATACAATGTACAGTAAAATCACTTAACCTGTAGGAAAAGGAGAGAATAGATATAGCAGGCATAGTATACAAATGATAAAGCCTACATGGCTTTTATAAGAAAAAATAGCAGCTGACTGGATAATAGAAGGGGAACCAACATTATGGGGATGCAGGTTGGATGGGAGATTAGGCCTTATGGAAGCAATTGCTGAACTCTGGAAATATAGTGGAGAATAATCTTTTGAAGGATGATAAGGGTAAGAGGGTATTTAGATTCATAGATTTTTGGAGTGAGTTCCAAGTAACTGCTAGGGAGTAGCTGATAGCAGCCCTCCCAAACCGGGTGCAGGCATTGGGGACCTTTAACATGATGAGTTTACTGATCCTTAAGGTGTATGGCCTAGAAGTAATTCGGGTAAAACAATCTGTGATATAGGAGGGGAGTTTGCCTGATAAAGCTTTGAAGATCCAGATTGCAGCATTCCTATTTCTTCTGTGTTGTAGTGATGTCCAATTAACTGCCATATAAAGAGAGCAATGATGGGTGCTGGAGGGAAGGTCAGTAATAAATCTGATGGATCTATGATACAGGGTGTCCAGCTTATTTAAGAGGGAGAGTGAGCAATGGCCATAGAGAAAGTCAGCATAATCAATGAGGGATAGGAATGATGCCTGGATTAATCTTTGTTTGGAGTCTCTGGTAAGGTAGTGTTTTATTCTGTAAAATAGGCCAAGCCTGTGTCTCAACTTTTTTAGTAGCTCTTCAATATGGACAGAGTAGTCGAGCTTATTATCAATCCAGACTCCAAGAAATTTGAACTTGTCCACAAATTCCAGCTTCTCTCCAAGTAAGGTGGATAATTGTAGGGTGATGGGTGATGGGGTAATGGCAGAGCAACTCTTTGTGGCAAAAAGCATAGCTTTTGTTTTTTTTGGCATTTAGAAGTAATTTTTTTTCCAGTAGATTGTGTTGCAGGATGGAGAATTCTGATTGTAACAGCTCACAGGCTTTAGGTAATGAGGGATTGCTGACATATAATACAGTATCATCAGCAAACAGATGAATGTTAGATTGAGAGAGGTTGGCATCGATATTATTAATATAAATGGCAAAGAGGATAGGGCCAAGAATAGAGCCTTGCGGTACACAGGAGCAGGTTGTGCACAGTCGAGTCATCCTCAATGAAATGCTGCTGTTTCAGTCCCAGGAGTCTGCTGTAATCAAGGGCTACATTTATCACCTTAAGAATATTTCCTGACTCTGCCATTTCTTTTTAGAAGCTGTCAATCTAAAGACCTGGTGCAGGCTTCCATCCCCTCTTACCCAAACCACTGTAAAGTACTCTATAAAGGCTTGCCCTGTGGTAAGATCCATCATCTGCAGCTCACGCTGAACGTGCCAGCGAGGCTCCAGACTTCCGTTTGGTAGACAGAGAACAGGGTTCATTTTGGGGTGAGGGATTGAGACAATTGGCACACAGTTTTTAATTTTGACCCACCATTTCATCTACCTTGGGGACAACCTGCTTACTGTTATAGAGGTTTTTAAACTTCTGTTTTATGAATCTGGGCTCACTTTAACAATGTGACCCATTATTTTTTTCATTTGACCCCTTGCTTTTATACCCAGTGGGTCAGTGTCCCACATAAATATCTGAAACGAACCCTGAGTGAATATTACTCCATCTTCCTATGGGTTCTGCTCTGGATTCCTGTGAAGCAACAGACTTTTTTACAAGATGCTTTAATTGACCTTTGAAGCCCTGAACAGTCTAGGCCCCATACCTCTGTGAGTTCCTGATCCCCTGTCTACCGAAGAGAAGAACTCATTCCACAGGTCAGGGGCTTTTAGTTATCCCACCCTCGAAACTGAATCTGCTGCAGAGAGGGCTTTCTCACTAGCTATCCATTTCCTCTAGAACACTCTTTTAAAGGAGATCTGCTTCACCACCCACTCTGTCTACTTTTTTACTGATGCCTTTTTAGTCAAGTCATTGGGGATTTCACCCGTTTAGTTATGTTTCTGTTGCTATACCCCTTTGCTACCAATGTTCTTCCTCCTCTTTTCTGGAATGTTTGTGATTTTCTAGTGTTCTGAACCCTGGAAGGATGCCAACTACAAATAATCTCCCAATACTACCTTCTACTGCTACTACTTCAATGACTCTCTGGTGAGTTTGCAGAGGGTGACGAAATGTTGGGCAGCCGGTGGCCTCCCTCTTCTGAATTTAAAAGTCCCGCATCCATGACGCATTCAGACCCTGATGATCCCAGAGTGAGTGAGGAAAAAGGAATGGCAGGACTAAACAACTTTAATGAGGAAATCAATGGTGCACACCACTGAGCAAAGCAACCTCTCCTGAGATCGGAGCAGTAGCTTAATGTTGACGTCTTTTCATTCTCATATCTATCAATGGGCTCCATCTGTGGCTGATACTGAATGACTGGGAATGGAACTATCATGGTACAGTACTAAACTGAAAATGATGTACCTACCATAATTCTTGATCTTTCTGTGAATCGTCACCGTTCATCACTGGTGGGGATCCCGCGGGAGCTTTTTTTTTGGCAAGAGGCAGAGCCGACGTTGGGACGGCACCGCCCTTGAGGCTGACACATTGCATGGCGCTCACGGGCTGGCCAGTAACCAACACCGATTCCTCCTCAGACCCAGTTCTGCACGCTGGAGAGTAGTCTAGATAAAGGGAGGGCAGGGCAAGGGAGCCCAAGGGATAGAAAAAGGAAAGGATATAGAACTAAGGAAGGAATAAAGCCGAGTGAGAGGACAGAAAGAAGAACCTAAGAGTATGGGACAGGAGGCCCCAACCTCTGGGTGAGTAAGGTAGGTATAGGTCAAGGGAGGGAGAAGAGATAGGTTAGGGGGAAGAGAGAGAGAGAGAGAGAGAGAGAGAGAGAGAGAGAAGAAGAGAAGGGGGAGGGGATGAAGGAAGACACCACACTCCACACCACAGGCTTGAAGGACTGCTTGAGGACTACAGAAGTGCAGTGCTGCAGAGCCATTTACGTTTCTTCCAAGAAGGAAACGTCTGGGAGTGTGCAGCGGACGGCTGGCTAAGTTGAAAGACGAGGCAGCGCACTGATTCTGAAGAGTCCTCTAGGGATAGGAGGCAATGTCTTCTCCCCCCCCCCACACCCAAGCAAGGGATAAGAGAAGGGACAGGACCTCGTCCTGAAAAGAGACAGAAATTAAGCCCCCTAACGCTCTCATTTTTAACAACGTCTCTCTGAGGAGGGACGGGGGGGGGGCTAACTTGAAATACAGAGCCACAGGAATCCCGGAGGGAAACCCCTCAGGGAAAATGCTCTAATAGAGGTGGAAAAAGCAAGGGGGTCACCAGGGCTGCACCATCCTGGTTTTAAGAGAATCCTTAGGGCTTAGATAAGCATGCAGACTGAAGTTTCTGACCCAGAGGAGGGTCCCATTAGGGAGAAAAGAGAGCCCTGGTGACCAAGGGGTTGCCTCCCTGCTCATCTCCCCAAGCGCTCTAGGCACTCTAAAAAGTGAGTGAGCTGGAGGTACCAGACTTACTGGCAGTACACAGTTTGGGAAGACAAACAGGGAGGAGGTATCACCCAGGGACTGAGGCCTAAGAGAGGAAGGTGGACGTGAAGCAGTGAAGATACACAGAAAGATCGAGAATTACAGTAAGTACGTAATTTTCGTATCTTATCTGTGTCAGTCTTCACCATTCATCACTGGCGGGTGATTAACAAGCCTCCAGAAGGGGACCTGGTACCTCCCTGAGGGACAGAAGTCCCTCAGCCTCCTGTGAGGGAAGACACCGGAGGAGGGACCCCTTCTAGGCCTGAGACTGGTCTAGGTGAGACAGTGTTCTCCTTTGACCAGGCGAGGGAAGTCACCCCTGAAGTGCTCGCCTCACCCTGCAGGAGAAAAGGCAGGTTCCCCGGAATGAGGAGGCAGTCACCCTACGCCGGGCTATGAGTGATAACCTGGAAAGATGAAGCCATGCATTCCACCTAATGCAGATCACTGTCCCCACCAGCCTGGATGCCACCTCACTGATGTCATACGATGCCCTTGCTTGGTGCCTTGCAAGCACCAGGCCCTGCGCGGAGAGGGCAAAGGCCTGTCTAGTCATCTCCGAATCAGGCAAGGATACTAGGATCTGTCCTAGTAGAGACCATAAGTGCCTGTTATAGGCAGTATGATGGGCCTGATGTGTTGAAATAAACAAGGAGAGACATGCCAAAGAGAACACTCTCCTCACCCAAAAATCAAACTCAGCAGAGTCTGACTCCAGGGGTCAGTCATGTCTTGGGCGTCTATGCCTAGAGGGTGTGTCCAGTAACGTCACTCACGAAGAAGGGTGAACCAATCCTGGAGACCCCAGGGTGCGCACACTGCGCCCGGTGAAATTCTCGGGCTGAGAGAGAGATTGAGGACTTCTCCATGCAATATAATGCCTACCTGAAGGGGGACGGCCAGGCGGGAACCACCAGGTTGGCTGCACTGAATTCGCCTAAAAACGTGTGCGTCATCCGCTCAGGATTGCGACTTCCTAAATTGGATATGTGGAGCTTGCCAACCAACCCCGCAGGGAAGTGCTGATAGCTAGACAACTCAGCCACTGGGAACAGGTGGACGAAGGAATCCTCTTCCTCAGAGGAGGATGATGAGGGAGCCGACCAGTCCAGAGAGTCAGGCACTGGCTGCACAGGGGAATGGTGGAACACCTCCTCATCCATGGACCTGAAGTAGGCAGGGAGAGTGCAGCCGTGGACCTAAACTGCTCCCAGGTGAGAGGTCCCGGAGGACTGGGAGGGAGGTGTTGGCAGAGGTAAGGGAGCTAAACACCTCCGAGGAGGAGGAGCACGACCTCTGCCAGGGCTAGGGGTCTGAAAAGGAGACCGCAAGGACAGAGAAGATCTGTCGATTTGAGCAGTCAGGGGCCATTCAACTGAGCCGGAATGGCCAGGACTGAATCCTAAGAGAAAATCCCCCTTGTGAGGCGACTGGGGCCGCATGAGCTCAGAAGGGCAGCCCTTACACGCTAAAGATGAGATCCCTCTCAGTGAGACCCCAGGGGAGAAAACAGGACTGGCACTGAGACTCCTGCACCGCCCACCCCAGGCTCCCAGGGAAGGGCGCCATCTCTGATTCTGTCCCCTCAACCCCTCAGACTCAGAGAGGGACCTCTTCCTCAGAACCAGTTTAGGTAACTCAATCACCCTGGCCGACTTCTGAGAGACGGCCTGGCTGGTCTGAAAGTGGGGCCAGCCTGAACAGTCAAAGAAGGGAGTACACCAACCAAGTGAAAAGGGGAACCACCGACTCCAGTATGTCCCCTGGTGCCACCCGCAGCACCAGAGGACTGATCGGGACCACTGACACTGGAACTGACAGTAGCCACCGACTCCAAGGGAGGAGGCTGAGCCGGAGCTGAAGCACTGGGTAAGGAGGAGTCGGAGGACTCCAAGGAATCCAGAAGCTAGTCCGGGTCCACCTCCAAGCCATCATCCTCACCGTAGGAGGCTCGGACCCAGACCACTCCGCGATCTCCTCCGGTTTCTGGGGCTGTGAGCAGCACCATGAACCAGCCCAGTGTTACTTATGGCGCCATGATGATCACCGGCACCAGGATCCGATACTGCACCGGCAGCTGACTCTGTGTCACCCGCAGTGCCGCCCCGATCTCTGGCTCCGAGGGAGCACCAACAGATGGCACCGAGGAAGACGCCAGACTGGGCCCGGAGGCCCTAGGCTGCGATACCAGAGGAGCCTTTGCCTCCGAGGAGGTGATTGCCAGAACGGTGCCTCCTGCCAGACTCCCGGAGAAATCAGGCAGGGCCTCCTTGACCATGGAAGGAGTTTCAGCCAAGACAAGGCAAGAAGAGGTAAACCTACTCCTCCACAGGCCGTATAGGACCAGGAGGGGACCCAGGGGACGGGTCAAGAGACCTGCATTTGGCATCCTGGGTGCGAGTCTGTCCACTGAAAATCGGCAGCGCACGTCCGACTTTAAACGTGCGCAGTTCTAACACTCGACGGTCCATGGAAAAACAGGTGTTGCAATGATCCATATCATGGTTTGGGCCCAAGCAGGTCAAGCAATGGTCATCCTGGTCCATGACGGAAAAAAGTCGGCCGCAGGGATACTGCTGCATAGGAGTCTGACCTGCCTTGGAGGATTTCTTCTTGTCCCCTGAATGAGACATGGCTGGACAGAAAAACAAGAAACAAAAACAGTACTCGGCGTTGTCGAAAACAAAATAAATGGAAAGGTCTTACCAGCTCAACAGTGCTGAGAGAAGCGGAACAGAACTAGGTATCGAGAAGGCCATTGATGCAGTTTCAATTCACGCCGCATAAGGTACATGTCAACTCGATGGCGGGAGAAGGAACTGGGTCTGAGGAGGAGTCGGCGTCGGTTGCTAGCCAACCTCTTGAGAACTGCCACACAATCGTCAGCCCCTCAAGGCAGCGCTGTCTGCAACGCCGGCTCCACCTCTTGCAAAAAAAAAAGCTCCTACATTGTCCTGTCCTCCAGCCTGAACTCACCAGTGATGAATGGTGAAGACTGACACATAAGATCAGCTCCTTCCCCAGAAGCAAACATTCTCCAACAGAAGAAGATAAAATCTGTTTTTTATCATTCATTTTATCAAAAGTTTAAAATGAATTTTTTACATTTAAAACCATTTCAAAAGGAAAAAAATTTAAATGTTCAAGCATCAGAAGAACATTTAAAGTGTCAGAAAGGAAGGAATGGTTGGATTTGTGAGGATCACATGCTCCATCCCTTAGAAGTCCTGGTACTGTGGTGAGTAACCAATCCTCTGTCTGCAACATGAAATAGTTTCTAGTATTACAATTTTGAACTTTTCTTTCTTTATGTGCCTGTTTAGACATGTAAGGTCTAGAATGGGCCAACACTCCCCATTTTTTCTTTAGAGTTAGGAAGTACTCTGAAAAGCACCCTTTTCCCAGCTGTGAAATGGGTGCCTCTTCCAACTACATTCTGCTCTACAAGTTTTTTCACCTCCAATTCCAGTAGTCCCTTTTATTCTGGCAATTGAGATTTTATGGTCTTAGCCTTTTCTGTTTTTTTTTTTTATTTATTTGAAAATTGGAAAATAACCTTTGAGTCACAGACTCTCTTACAAAGGCTCCTCGTCCAGGTTACATGAGGGCAGTGGATTAACATACATCAGGGTAAGAAATAGGGGAGGACATTGTACATAGGAAATTTCACAGGCTGTACCTCAAACATGGTACACGTTATAAAGCCGGCCAGACACTGGACATGGTTGAGACACATAACAATCAAAGTACAGTTACGCAAGAACTTACCGTGACAGTAGATCTTCGACAAAGGCTCTTGCAGTAGGTATTCCTATATAGGACTGACCCACCAGGCATCAGGACCCCACGGAAAAATTTCCAACTAGCAGTCTCTGGCGGGGGACCGCCCCCACGTCAGGTGACCGGCATCATACGATGTCAGTATAAAGGGGTGGTCCCCCACACCGCCTTCTAGTTCTTTCCTGCCAAGGGCCAAAACAGGGAAGATGAGAGAGAAAAGGATATTTTCCCCCCATGGAAATGGAGCCAAAAAAGCCGAGGGGGATGGAGGATGGGATGGCAATACCTACTGCAAGAGCCTCTCTCAAAGATTTACTGTTACGGTAAGTTTTTACGTAACTGTACTATCTTACTGCGAGAGGGCTCTTGCAGTAGGTATTCACATATAGGACTGAGTTCCAAGCAGTCTGGAACAAGGTAAAGCACTCGTGAGGAGGACAGTTATCCATAGGATGGAACCTCAGGCTGAACGGGTCTTATGAAAGGAGACCTTAAAGCACAGCCAACCCGAAGTCTTCTCTACAGCGAGAGGCGATGTCCAAACTGTAATGTTTTGTAAAGGTATGGACAGAAGTCCAAGTTGTGGCGGCACAGATGTCTGTCACTGACACATTCTTGAAACAAGCCACAGAGGCAGCTACTCCTCTGGTGGAGTGGCCTCTGACTTGACCCGGCAGGGTCTTGTTGTACTTCTAACAGAAAGTGACAAAATGAGCCAACCATTTTGATAGGTATTGCCCAGAAACAGCATTGCCTTCTCTTTTGTGAGCAAAAGAGACAAAAAGCTGATCAGTTTTCCTGAGATCCTTAGTCCGAGTGGTGTAGTATCTCAGTATTCTGTGAACTTCCAGAGTATGCAAGAGGTATTCCCCTTAATTGGAGTGTTGTGTAAAGAAAGTGGGTAGCTCAATGGATTGATTCAGCGTAGATTCAGCCACCACCTTAGGAAGAAACTTAGGGTTGGTATGTAAAGCCACCTGTTCCTTGTGAAAAATCAAGTATGGGATTTTGCACATCAAGGCCTGAAGCTCGGAGATGCGCTGAGCAGAAGAAATGGCCACTAGGAAGAGTATCTTCCAAGAAAGGAACTTCAAATGTGCTATAGCTTCCAGCTCAAAGGAAGGCAGGGTAAGCTTCTCCAGAATAAAATTCAATTCCTAAGGAGGGGCAGGAATGCGGATGGGGGTCTCAAATGGAGAACCCCACTGAGGAAAGTCTTAGAGACTTCCAACTGCACAAAAGTCCTGTCGCCGAAGGGAATATGGTAGGCTGAGATAGCTGCCATGTGGACTTTCAATGAGGAATGTCTGAGACCCAGATCGAAGAGGTGACGCATGTAGTCCAGGACTTTATCAGCTGAGCATGAGAAAGGTTTGAAGTCTTTTGAGCTAGCCCAAATAGAAAATCTTTTCCACTTCATGGCATAGGTGGACCTGGTGGAAGGCTTTTTGGCCTCTACCAATATATCCGCTACAAGCAGAGAAATTCCAAAGTGGGCTTTTGCTATGTCTGCAGGAGCCATGTATGTAAATGAAGGGATTTGAGCCCTGGATGAACAAGAGTCCCTTGATCATGAGTCAACAATTGTTGCGACACAGGAAAAGGAAGTGGAGGTTCCACTCAAAACTGTTGCAGAAGAGAGAACCAAATTTGCCTGGGCCAGAAGAGAGCAATGAGAATCATTCGAGCTCCCTCCAATCTGAGCTTGTTCAGGACCCTCGGAATTAAGGGAATAGGAGGGAAGGCATAAACAAATCTGTCCCTCTAAGTGAGAGACAGAGCATCCCGCCAAAAAATTTCTCACCCTGCAGCAAGTGAGCAGAAGGCGGGAACTTTTGTGTTTTGGGGAGAAGCGAAGAGGTCTATCTGAGGTGTTCCCCATCGCTGAAAGATGTCGTTTACGACTTCTTGATCCAATTCCCATTCATGGGACCTGGCTAAGGACTGACTGAGTTAGTCCACCAGCATGTTTTCCACTGCCGGAACATGAATCCGGTCAAGTGAAGGTGATACTGGGTTGCCCAAAGCCATACTCTCATCGCTTCCCAGCACAGAGTGTAGGAACGTATTCCTCCCTGCTTGTTGAAATACCAGACTATGCACATGTTGTCTGATTGAATGAGGAGATGACCGGGAAGGATAAAGGAGTGTAGAGCCTGAAGGGCATAAAGAACTGCTCTCAGTTCGAGCACATTTATGTGCAGGTTTTGTTCAAATGTGGACCAGCTGCCCCGAGTTCTGCGAGACCTGAGATGGGCTCCCCAGCCTTCTCCTGATGCATCTGTCATCAACGTCTGGGAGGGAGAATCGATACTGAAGTGAACTCCCAGGCACAGGTTCTCCTGCACCATCAACCACTGTAAGTCCCAGATCATGAGATCAGAAACTAGCACCTCCTGGTCCGGATTGTCCCGGGTCTGGTCCCACTGTGACCGAAGCATCCACTGAGAGATCCTCATATGAAGCCGAGTGCATGGGACTGTCGGAATGGCAGCTGCCATTAGCTCGAGGAGGTGAAGGACTGACCTGGCTCCGACCCTCCTGCGACTGGACAGAAGACAGACCTGAGTTTGAAGGGTGCCTACCCTGCCAGAGGCAAAAAGGCTTTGCCAATGGTCGTGTCCAGAATCGCTCCTATGAATTGGAGGCATTGGCAAGGGACCAAATGGGACTTGGCCTGGTCGATGGTGATACCCAGGCTGGTGAAAACCTGCAGGGTAAGGGAAAGGGAGTGCATGAGTTCCTCCCTGGATGGGGCCGCCAGCAGCCAATTGTCCAGGTATGGGAATACCTGAACTCCCTGGGTACATCGGTGGGCTGCTACCACAGACAGGCATTTGGTAAATACTAGGGGGGGCAGAGGAAAGACCAAATGGGAGGGCCTTAAATTAGTAGGGGTCCCCCTGAAAGCAAAACCAAAGGAATTAGCAGTGGGAAGGGCAAATGGGATATGCAGGTAGGCATCCTGCATGTCCAGAGCGCATAGCCACGGTCTCTGCTGAAGAAATGGTAGAAGGCTCTGCAAAGAGAGCATTCTGAAGCATTTGTACTCCACGAACGTATTCAGGGAGCTGAGGTCTAGGATAGGCCTCACATCTCCCCTCTTCTTTAGAACTAGGAAGAAATGGGAATAGTAACCTGTCCCCCAAAGATAGGTGGGAACTGGTTCTATTGCTGTCTTCAAGAGAAGGGAGGTGATTTCTTCTAGGACCAGAGGAAGATGTTGCAGGGAGTAAGATGACGGGGGTGGACTTCAGGGTGGTTTCTGAAGAAACTCTATTGAGTGTCCTGCTGATATCAACTGGAACACCCAAGCATCTGACATCATCCTCTCCCAACCCGGCAGATGGAAGGAGAATCTCCCCCCTATCGGTTCCTCTGGACACTCCAGAGGCAATGGGCGAGGGAGGGAGTCAGGAGGTGTGGAGCAGCGCAGCAGCCGAGGCTCCCATGGCTTTTTTGCTGGGGGGAGTCTTGGTTGCTGGAGGGGCCCCGACATTTGCTGGCCCATTTGCCCTGCGGTTTTTCTCGGTTTTCCCTACAAACAGGATGCCGCTGCTCTTGAGGGGGCCTGTACATAGAGTTGAAAGACTTCAGTGCAGTGCCCTTCTCTTGCAGTTCGGTAATGATGTCCTTAACATCACCCCCCAAACAGCACCGAACCCCTGAAGGGGGCATCCTGGATAGCGGATTGCACGTCAGGGACCAATCCTGACACACGGAGCCAGGCATGACACCGTAGGCCTACGGCAAAAGCCTAGCTCCTTCCAGCTGTGTCCACTGCATCGTAAGTGGCACGAAGCATGTGCCAACTGGCCGAACGAGTAGAATGGACAAGATCTGCCACTTCCTGCTTAGTCTGAGACTCAGGAAGGGAGTACAATTTGGATTCCACCTGACTAAGGATGGTCTTCCAGTAATCCCCAATATGTGCCACATAATTCAGGGTCCTAATACCCAAGGTAAGAGAGGAATAGATCTTCCCGTACTGGTCCAGAAGATGGGATTCCTTATCAGACGGAGACGAGCTGAGGTGTTTGGGATTTGCGGAGCGGCCGTGAGCGGTGCTAATGACAACTGAGTCTGCCTTGGGGTGTAGGTTAAGGAAATCTACACCCCCAGGAGCATGATATAGCCTATCTGCCTTCCTTGGAAGGGGGGCTAACGCAAAAGGTCGTTTCCAAATGGTGGAAACAAGAGCTGCGTGAGGCTCTATCCAGGGTGGAATCAACGTAGGAGCGGTCTCGAGCAGATCCACATGAGCAGCGGGTTTTTTTATGCTGCGGGTCTGGCTCCAGTAATTGCCACTGATGGACTTCTTGGATTTTTCTCAGTAACTCCAGAAAGGAGGGATCCTCTGGGGGGAGGGGGACTTCGGAGGGGGTCCTTGGCCTGGGGTGATCTGGAGTATGTGGCTCATCTTCGGGATCAGACCGTCCCATCTCAGAGTCCAAGTTAGACGTTGATGATGATGAGGAAGACTCCTCCCTATGGTGGGGAGGGACGGCCCTTTTGGGGAGTTCCCTGGGGCACATATCTTCCCCTTCTCGGGCACCAGAGGGCTCTTCTCTGGTGTCGGGGTAGGGGAAAGAGAGTTTCCCATCTCCGAAGTAGGGGATCCTGTGCAGGGTCCAGCATCGGCAGACGACTCTTGACCTCCCTAGTGAGCTGACCCCTGGTCTCAGCCCACCAGGAAGCCAGTGTCTCCTTCAGATCCACCGGCATCTGGGGAGTGGGCGGCGGAGGTGGAGGATGAGGGGGATATGGATAGTGAGGATATCCAAAGGAGGAGTATCCATAACCTGACGGCAGGTAGCCCAGCGTCGGGTAATGAGGCGTCGGGTACTGAGGCGCTGAATACAGTGGAGTCGGGTACTGTGGCACCGGATATTGCGATGTCGGATACTCGGGTGCCAGGGTCTCTGATGGAGCAGAGGGACCTGGCAGAGGCCCAGCTGGCAGGCCAGACGGTGGTAATGCTGGCCCCGCAGGCATTAGGCCTGGCGTGGGTATGCCCTTGACAGGGTCTGAAGGACCTGAAGGTAAGGGGACGCCCCATGGCGTCGGGTATGCTGGCGTTAGGACCGGCGTCTGAGGGTCCCTTGTCAGGGTATCAGGCTCCAAAAGAGGGTTCCCTGATGGCAGCATCTCAGTATCCCCCATGATGACTGGGGAAGGAGGATTAAAATCCCCAGGGGTCAGCTGAGCAAACGTGAGGACGTTATAAGGCAATGTAGCATGCTGCAGAAAGCCTGGGGTGTCAGACTGATCCTTAGGGTCCGGCACAGGCTTCTTGGCCGGGCGGGCATCGGTGGGACCGGTGTCCGACTTATCGGCCAAATCCAGGCGGGCATCGGAGGAGCCGACGTCTGACTTATCAGATTCCCTGCCTGAGGAAGGCCACGCTGGGGATGCGGCCTTGTTGGGCAAAGAGTTGGCTGGGTGCCCCCCCAAAGGGATAAGCGGCTTAGCAGCCTTGTCCAGGTGGGCGTCGGTGGGGCCGACGTCCAACTTACCAGACCTGCTCTGACCCGAAGGCCACGTGGCAGAAGCAACCTTCCCGGAAGCGGAGGCCTCCTTTGCCCTGGAGGCTCCCGAAGGGCCTGAGCATAAGACAGACAGGAGGGGTGACACCTTCTTGGTCACCACCAAGACGGTCGTCGTGGAGCAATCCTCCGAAGGGGATGTTACCTTAAGTGCCTCGACTCCAGCCGCAGTCACAGCTGCTGTGGAAGCAGTTTCCCGCTCCCAGGGCTTCTCCTTGTCACGCTTCTTATTGTGACCTTCGGGGGAAGTGGACGCCTGCCTTAGTTTCTTTAGCTCTTTTTCCATGGAGGCCATTCTTTTCTTTAGGGTATGGGCTTCCAGGGACTGCTGCCTTCTTCTTCGGGTAGCGGAGTTAAATTTCTGGCAGTGCTGGCACTTTTCCATGGGGTGGTCAGGGCCCAGACAGAAGAGGCACAAGAAGTGGCCGTCCTTGTGTGGAAGCTGGGAACCACACAAGTCGCACTTAACTTTATGCGATTCTGAGGGCGACGGGAATGACATACACAGTGAATCGATGAGAAGAACTCTAAAACAGAGAAATTAGGTCAAAAAGTTTGAAAACTAATGGATCGACGAAAGACTGACAAGCGTTGATTCTACCGTGAGGAACTTTCACAAGCTGATGGTGGGAAAGAACTGGAAGGTGGGCGTGGGGGACCGCCTCTTTATACTGATGTCGTATGACGCTGGTCACCTGACGTGGGGGCGGTCCCCTGCCAGAGACTGGTAGCTAGAAATATTTCTGTGGGGTCCTGATGCCTGGTGGGTCAGTCCTATATGTGAATACTTATTGCAAGATCCCTCTCGAAGTAAGATCAGAGGCTACATTGGGGTACAGCTTATCACAGCAGGCCTAGAGGGCCACTGTTATACAAGTTTTGGAAATGTCCTGAACCAAAGGCAGGGTCCAACTCTTTATCTCCAGCATCCACTAGTCCGTGATGATATTTTCCCATTCTTGAAAATAATAGCAGGGACGGGCCTCCTCCTGGCAATGGTTCTCTGACAGCTTTGGTACAGCTGTCAGTTTAACCTGTGCTTGAAGGGTAGATGCTGGCCTGACCTCTTGTCCCTCTTTTACCTCTTACTCTATTAGCACCTCTTGAAGCAGAATATTAATGTTGGAAGAGGGTCCCTTTCTTATAGCGTGTAACTACATTTTGGACTACTGTCTCTTTGAGTTAGGCTTTTAAAAGCTGCTTAAGTTCAATGTTTTTTCCATACAACCATTAGTTTGACCTCTAAACAGTGCAGTACCTGCAAAGGGGAAATCATCTGCTTCTTGCTGCAGGTCAGCAGACAAGCCTGGAGTTCTTTCTTTTCCATAGAGCTGTTTCTTTCATTCTTGGGGTGCTGGCTGGCTCTTTAACCTCTACCTGCCTCCCCGACTGGCTACCATCTCCCACTAGGACTCCTCTGCTTAGATGCCCCTGTGCTTGCTGACTGTGGTAGGGCCAGGAGAGGGAGGGTCGTGCTCCCCAACTTTCGGAGTATGGATGCAATTTGCTGCAGGGTCCTGGTGTGATGGCGCAGGCTAAGGCAGGCAGGCAGGCGGGGTTCCTGTTGCACAGCCCAGGATGTTCCCACTTTTATGTCCCTTCTTGATGTCAGCATGAGTGCACTGGCGAGGGCATGCAGCCTAAAGATGTCACACACACATGCATGCGTGTGCCCAGCCCTTTGAGATGCAGTCGCATGCTGTGCCAGCCAGCCTCTGTTGGGCAGCAGGCAAGCAGCGGCATGCGCTGTCCCCACTCCTCGAAGGAGGAGAGCTGTCTATGGACACTCGATCCTCCTTCCCCCAGCCGGCCCCCCAAGCGAACATGGTCCATCCCAGAACCTGAGTCGCCAGTGTGGCAGTAGGTAAGGCACCCAGTGCCTTAGCCCTCCACACCACGGTGTCAGCTTAGCCTGGAATTCTTAACCAGGCAAATCGCCTTGTGGCCACGGAGTTGGCTACTAGCCTGGAAGCTGTATCATGAATGGCAACCATCTAAAACTAACGCTTGGCAGCATACATTTCACTATGTGGGCTAGTTGAGTCTCGTCCTGACTTGATTAATTCTCACACAGAGACATAATATTTTATAATGCCTCCTAATAGTGAGCAGTATAACTGAAACTTGCAGCCTGTTTAAGGAGCAGGGTTGAAATAGAGAAGCTGTTTACACTCAGGCCAATTCTTTTTTAATCTTTTTCTGAGTGCTAAAATTTATGTTTTCTTTTTTTACGTGCCGCCTCCTGTATAAAACCCTCTGGGTCTTCTGGGTATATGTACACAAACTCAAAATCCTCTTTTTTTTAACAATATACTGTAAAACTATTTTTATGCAAAGTCATTTTAGCGCAAACCCAAATGCAACTATAATTGCGCAAATTTAATTTAGCGTTAAGTCATTAGTGCCACATTCACTATAATGGGAAAAAGTGCTAAATAGTGCAAATTTATTTTAGAACAAATTATTGCTTCAGCAAAAATAGCGAAACACTGTTTGACAGTGAAATTTTCTTGTTTTACAGTACTTTTTCTCCACTTTTTTTTTTTAATTAATTTACGAACATATGAAAATTGCCAGCAGAAAAAGGCCAACTGGTCTATCGAGTCTGCTAGAATTTGCAGCTGGCACCCTTATTTTAAAGCTGCCCCTCCCCCCTCCCCCCATACCCCTCCCCACTGTCCTGTCTCAACCTCTTTTGAATCCCTCCACTGATTTACATGCCACCACCTGTACTGGCAGCGCATTGCACTCTGCCACCACCCTTTCCATAAAGAAATGCCACCTCATTTCCCTCAGAATCTCCCCCCTCCAATTTCATGTCATGGCCTCTAGTGTCTCTTCCCACCCTCGCTCTGAACAGCCCATATGTGTTTGCTTGGATTATTCCCTTCATGTACTTGAAGGTCTCTATCATGTTCCCCGTTTCTCCTCTCCTCTAGTGAATACATGTTTAACTCTGCCAGTCTGGCCTCATATGGCAACTCCCCCAGACCTTGGACCATTTTTGCTGCCCTGCATTGCACCCCCACCAGCAGTCTAATGTCTCTCTGCAGGTACGGTCGCCAGTACTGCACGCAGTATTCCAGGTGTGGTCTGACCACTGATCTGTATAACGGCAGAATCACCTCCCTACTCCTCAGAAATTATACCCCCTGGCAATGCAGCCCAGCATCTTGTTGGCCCTTGTTACTACCCTCCTGCATTGTGCAGAGTTGTTCATTGCTCACCCCCAGAGCTTTCTCTTCCCTCGTTACTGCTATCTGCACCCCCCCCAATATAGTAGCTTCTCCTCAGGTTCTTTGATATGAAGTGCAGCACCTTACACTTTTTGGTGTTGAACCCGAGTTGCCAAGTGTCAGACCATGCCTCAAGCCTTGTCAAGTCCTCCTGCGGCCCCTGCCAACCCCCCGGCCATCCACCACTGCCCCCATTTCGGTGTCATCTGCAAACAGACTGATCTTGCTGCTGATGCTGATATGTCTGCAATGAGTATTCCAAATAGCTCTGGCCCCAACACCGACCTCTGTGGAACCCCACTCATCACAGGCTTAGGGGATGAGAACTTCCCCTCCATCACTACCCTCTGTTGCCTACCCTGTAGCCAGTTCTCCACCCAACTCACCAGTTTTTCCCCCACCCCCATGCCCTTTAGTATACAACCTAGTCTCCCATGTGGTACCAAGTCGAAGGCCTTGCTGAAGTCCAGGTACAGGACATCCACTGCATGGCCCCTGTCAACTTGCCTAGTCACCCAGTCGTAGTATTCAACTAGGTTGGTCTGGCATAATCTACCCTTAACGAAGCCATGCTGCTTCCTGTCCTGCACCCCGTTAACCTCCAGCCTCTAGTCTCCTTTAGGATGGTCGCCATTAACCTATCCACTATAGACATCAGACTTACTGGCCTATAATGGGTGTTTACTCACCTGGTAAAGGTGATTGTGTTGGTTGGCATCCATGGCACTCCAGACATTACCTCATGGGTTACAGCCCACCTGATAGGCTAATGATGCACATGACCCAGATCAGATTTCCAGTATATCCAGGTCCCAGGAACCCCTGCTCTCCAGTTTGAATCTTCCATAGCTGAAATAAGGTTAGTTAGTACAAGAGAGAAAAAAAAACATACAGTATGTATATAGTCACGCACAAAGGAGGCCTACCATGACATGGTGTAAAGAAAGGCCAGATGCCTGCATTTATTTCCTATTATTTACAGACTAAAACTCGAACCTAGGGGTTCGACTGATCTTGGTAGAGTAAGCAACTCCCCTGTGGCACAGGGAGATTGGATAGGGACTCCCTACTTTGCCCCTGAGGCGGACGCTCTGATCACTCCTGAGGGAGGGCCTTGGAGTGCCATGGATGCCAACCAACACAATCACCTTTACCAGGTGAGTAAACACCCATTGTGATTGGTTGGCATCCATGGCACTCCAGACATTACCTCATGGGAGATAAGAAGCAGTTAGCACTCCGGGTGGGAGACGAGTGAGTCGGAGTGTCCGGATGTAGAGGCCGCTGTCAGAACCTGGGTTGCGAAGATGACCTGAAATCCTGGAGCTGCTCTAGCCTGTAGTGCCTAGCGAAGGTGTGCAAGGAACTCCAGGTGACCACTCTGCAAATATCCTCCGAGGAGTCCGAGGCCCTCTCCTCCCAAGAGGTGGAGTGGGCCCGGATCCCCTGGTGGGGTCATCTGGTTCGCCAGATAGGCATGCTGGACTCACCCGCCTGAGCCATCCTGCAATTGTGGTCTTGGAGGCCGCAAGCCCCCGTCTCTGCCCTTTTGAGACAATGAACAGCCTCTCCTCTTGCCAGGATGTGGCGGGTCCTGGCCAGATAGGCCGATAGGGCCAACCCGACGTCCAGGTGATGGGGGGCCCCGCCATGGCCCTGTAGGGTGTCTCGTGACAGGGTGGGCAGATCGATAGGCTGCTCCCTGTGGAATTTTGTCGAAACCTTTGGCTGAAAAGCTGGCACTGTTCTCAGCCTGACCCCCTGTGGAGTGAAGACGGTATATGGCTCAGCGCACGATAGGGCGCCAAGTTCCCCGATTCTTCTGGCCGAGCAGATGGCCACCAGAAAGGCGGTTTTTAGGCCAACCCAGAAAAGGTCTGCCTCTAGGAGCGGTTCAGAGGTAACGATTTGAGGGATCCCAGTACTAGAGGTAGGTCCCACGGAGCGATGGTTGGTCTGGTCCTTGGTTGGAGGAGTTCTACCGCTCTCACGACGCGTATGGCATCCAGGTGAGCTCCCGGTGGGTGCCCCTCCACAAGTCCCATGGCCGCCCCACTGGCCGCCAGTTGTACCCTTAGGGAAGAGGGGGCCAGCCCCTTGTCCACTCCTTGCTGGAGGAATAGTAGAATGGTGGCCAGGTCGGACTGTTCTGGTACCGACCCTCTCCTTTGGCACCACTGCGAGAAAATGGCCCATTGCCTCTTATATGTGGACGTGGTGGAGGCCCGTCTAGACTGAAGCAGTGTACCAATGACCGATTCGTGATACCCGGTTGCCGTCAATCTCCTCCTTTCAGGAGCCACGCCGTGAGTTTTAGGGTCCGTGGAGACGGGTGAAGTACCGGTCCCTGTGACAGCATGTCCGGGCGGTCGGGTATCCGGAAGCTGGCCAGCGACATCTCTCTGATCGTCGTGAACCAAGATCTGCGTGGCCAGTAGAGAGCCACCAGGATGATCGTGACGCGTGATTCTCGGATCTTGGTCAGTACCTGTGGTATTAGGGGGAGTGGTGGAAAAACGTCACGCTCCCGCCCCCCAGGTCTGTGACAGGGCGTCCGTGTCCTGGGAGTGGGCGTCCCTGAACCGTGAGTAATACATGTCGACTTGGGCGTTGTCCCGTGATGCCATGAGGTCCATGGACACGGGTCCCCACGCCGCCTGGATTGTCTGGAATAGGGTCGGGTGCAACCTCCATTTTCCCGGATGAATCTGTTGTCTGCTGAGCCAATCTGCTCTGACATTCAGTTTCCCTGCAAGGTGCACTGCTCCCAGATGCGAGATGTGTCTGCGCCCAGTTGAGCACCCTTGCTGCTTCCTTCGACATGACCCTGCTTCTGGTTCCCCCTTGTTTCGCGATGTAGGCCACCGTCACCCAGTTGTCGGACCAGATCAGGACCGAGCGACCCAGGATGAGTCGTCTGAACGCCCTCAGGGCGTGAAATACGGCTCTCATCTCCAGAACATTGATGGAGAGTTGCGTCTCCGCTGGGGACCACGTTCCCTGTGCTGATGCGTCTCCTAGACAGGCCCCCCAGCCCGAGAGGCTGGCGTCTGTCTCTATGGGGACCGCGCGAGGAGCTTCCAGTGGAACTCCCCTGGTCAGGTTTCCTACTGTTGTCCACCAGCCAGGGATGATCTTACCGCTACGGGCAGTGGCACCACGCACTGGAGGTTGTGCTCGTTCGGTGCCCCACGGGACAGGGCGAAGTTCTGGAGTGGGCGCATGCGCCACCTGGCCCAGAGCACGAGGTCGATGCAGGAGGCCATGCAGCCCAGTAGTCGAGTTATCTTCCCCATCGTGGTGTGGCTGCGCGATTTCAACTCGTGCGCCAGCTCCCGTAGGTTGTGAACTCGGCTCGGGGATGGTTTTGCCCAGCCTTCGGCCGAGTTGATGAGGGCCCCGAGGTGCTCGATTTGTTGGATGGGGCGGAGGTGGCTCTTTTCCCGATTCACCACCCAGCCGTGGTCCTCAAGAGCCTGTAAGGTGAGGTCCGTGTGCGCTCGCGCCTGGTCCTCGGAGCGGGCGCGGATGAGCCAATCATCCAAGTTCGGAATAATGTCTAATCCCTGCTCCCTGAGTCTGGCCACCAGAGTTATGGAGACCTTGGTGAAAACTCTGGGGGCCGAGGACAGGCCGAAGGGGAGCGCCTTGTATTGGAAGTGATGGCCCAGGATGTGGAAGTGGAGGAACTGCCTGTGCCTTCTGATAATGGGGATGTGAAGGAAGGCATCCTTCAGGTCGATGGACGTCATGAAATTGCCTACCCTGATGCCCTGGAGGGTGGACCGAATGGTCTCCATTTTGAACCGGTGAGGGACCACGTGTCAGTTCAGTTGTTTTAGGTCCAGGATGGGTCTGAGCTCCCCCGACTTTTTGGGTACCAGGAAGAAGATGGAGTACATGCCCATTCCTTGTTCCTGAACCGGGACAGGCTGGATGGCCCTGTTTTGGACTAGCTCTGCTAGAATCCGTTGTACCTGATGGGGAGAGGCTCTCCTTCTGAACACGGGGGAAGACACAAACCTGTGTGGGATAAGGGTGTGGGATAGCTCGATGGCGTATCCCTTGGATACTACGTCTCGTACCCACCTGTCCAATGTGGTGGCCATCCAGCGGTGGGCAAACAGGGCTAGCCTTTGCCCTACCGGAGGGTATGGGTCCTGACCGCGAATCTTGGACCGTTGGTAGTCACTGTTTTCCCCTGAATCCTCTACTTCGATTTCCGGATCTTTGTCCCCGAGATCTGAAGGGAGCGGACTGGTAGCTCTGAAAAGAGGGGCTGCGGGAGCTGGAGGAGGAGCCTCTACCTCGAAAGGAGTGGCTCTGCTGAAAAGAGTCCCTGCAGATTTGGCCAAGCTTGTTCCCTGAAACCTCCGCCTTGCGGAAGGCAGATAAGAGGGTTTGGACCTATTCCTAAGGAGGTCCCTACCTTCCTCCTTTTGTTTTAGATAATTCTGGAGTCCCTCCCCAAAGACATGATTTCCCTTGAGAGGCAAATTCTGTAATAATGTTTTGGATTCGCATCAGCGTCCCAGAGTTTTAACCACAGGGCCCCTACGGGCCGGTTGATGATGGCGGCGCCTTGCCTGGAGGCGTGGCGAGTCCACCGCCATATCAGCCAGATATTTGGCTGCATCCAAGTGCACTCCAGCAGCTCTGCCTCCCTAGATTTAGGGTTAGCCTGCTCCTGGAGCTCCTCGAGCCATGAATCTGTGCCGAGATGTGTAAATGGCGGTGGTCATTGCCTTGGCAGTGGTTCCCTCGATCTCGAACGTCCTCTTGAGCATATCCTCGATTCTTTTGTCTGTTGGGTCCTTGAGGGCTATGGTGCCACATGGGAGCACAGTCTTTTTGCTCAGGGCCGCCACCTGTGGATCAATAGTGGGTGCCTTGCACCAAGTATCCGATTTATCACCCTGGACAGGGTACATTCTGTCCAAGTTTCTGCGGTTCAACATTCTGCCCGGATCAGGAGACTGCCATTCCGTGCTGACAATGTCTTCGATGGCTGGGCATACTGGGAAGGTCTCTGTGGTCATGGGTCTTAGCTGGATCATTGGATCGAGCTTCGACTCGGGCTTGCACTCTTCAGGCTCCTCAGTGCCCAGGCCCATGGTGGCCTTGATCATCTTCATGAGCCCCGGGATGGTGTCGAATGAGCATAGTTTAGAGGTCAAGGATGGTGTTGCTTGCAGGTCCATGTCCTCTGCGTCAGAATCCACCCCAGCTTCCTCCTCCTCTTTTTCTTCGTCCGCGTCGTCTCTCTCCCCTTCCTCCGGCGTGCCGTCGTGTGGTGCGACCGGGCGGGAGTCCTCAGGCATGGACGGTTCGTCTGGTAGACCCCTAGTCTTGTTGGGTTCCGGGCTGGGCGGTCTCGCCCTGTTCTGGGTGAGGGCCTCCAGCTTTTCCATGATCTTGAGCATGAAGTTCTGTTGGCTCTCCATCATGGCCACTGCTGCTTGTTGGTTCTGGATCAATAGGGAACCCGGGTCCACCCACGTCGAGTTGCTGGATTCGGGGTTGGAGGGAGCCAGAGGTGGTGTTCTCTCCATCGAGGAAAGGTCATCGTCCAGGAGGCGGGCCACGCACAGGGGCCCAGGGGTTTGGGGGAGGAGGTTGGCGCTGCACTCGGAACACTTCTTGGCCTTTACCATCTGAAATTAGAGAGAAAGGTATACTTGTAAGGGAAGACGATCACCCCCTTATCCCCTCTCTCTTTTCCCCTTATATTTTTTCCTTTTTTTTTTGACCCCATCGGATGCGATGGAGAGGCAGGGGGAACAGAAGGAGCGCCTGAGTGTAGGGTTCTATGGGAGGACCCCTACCACAGGGGGGGTTGGTGGTGCTGAGGCCCGCTGTGGGAGGAGGCCGGGGCCACCATGCGGAGAAAGGAACTCCGTTAACCCTCCACTGGGGTCGCTATGGGAGGGACCCGAGTAGTGGTAGAAATGCATGCTCTTTTTTTTTTTTTTTAATTCTCTGCTGGGATTAGAACACTGGTCTCCTGCTTTGTAGTTGTGATTTAACCTCTACACCAGGAACTGCCAGAGGATGCTAGACGTGTCACAACTCCCTGAACCAGCCTACTGGATAGGCTTCCAGGGCCTGGTGGCCAAGCTGGAAGGCCTACGAGGCGTGCGGGAATGGAGGTCTTGTCCACCTCCTGAAGAAAAAGCACTCGGGGGCCATGGCCCGAGAGAGATCGGAGCGCTCTATCAGCTGGCCCTTGACTCCTTGGTCGTGTTAGCGCGGACTCGGTGGCACACTGATGATTATTTGCCCCCAGCAATTGAGGGTGAAGGACTGTTGCCCTCGAGTCCTGAACGCCTCGAGGAACAACAATCTCGGCGCCTAGTAGCTGCTCCGCCTCCCGATGGTCCAGAGTGGGGAGAAAGCGCCGGCGAGACGGCTAGGGAAGCTGAGCCGCATGCCGAAAAAGGATGCACCTCGGCGCACGAAGGCCCCAACGAGGCCTACTGGCGCCATGAGTGCTCGCTTTCCGCCTCCCGGTTCGCGGCCTGGAGCCATCACGGTCGCGAAGGAGGCAGAGACGAGCAGAGTGGCGCAAAGAGACGAGAGAAGTGCTCTGGAAGAGGCACTCCTGTGGAGCTCGCGGAGGACAGAGGTGGGGGGGGATAGGCCTGCGGCCTACCGCGAGTCACCGAGCCGAGCGCTAAGGGAAGAAGCAAGCGCTCGGCCGGGCAGCAGATCCAACGCCATGGAGCGAGGGGGGGAGGGCGTACGGCCTACCGCGACACTCGCGCACCGACCGCCAAGGAGGCGGGCAACGCCCGGCCTGTTAGCGCGATCGCGGCGGCGTGGAAGCATAATTTGGACCACACACACGGCGGAACTGCCCTGAGGGAACTGGGGGGGGAGGCCGGTTAGGGCCATGAGAAACCAGGCAGCCACCCCCAGACCTGCGGAGCTCCATCGGGGGAAATTAGGCGTGGGGCTCAATTCACTGGTACCAATCTAGTGTACGAGCTTACCAACAGTAACATTTCTAGCAGGCAAAAAACAACAGAATTTAAACCAGAGACTGGCTCCTACTCTTGATAGAGCCATGTTAAATCCTTAAAGCTAGAGTAGGTAGGGTGAATAAACTGAAATTTGCAGAAAAGCTGGTTCCTACCTTGTTAGAGCAGACAGGGATTCCTGGTATGCTTCTTGCCTATTCAGATGCATGAAAAAAACTGGAGAGCAGGGGTTCCTGGGACCTGGATATACTGGAAATCTGATCTGGGTCATGTGCATCATTAGCCTATCAGGTGGGCTGTAACCCATGAGGTAATGTCTGGAGTGCCATGGATGCCAACCAATCACAATTCACCAATTCGTCCCTGGGACCACTCTTATGGAGGGGAACCACATGAGCCAGTCTCCAATCCTGCAGTACGCACCCTGTGCCAAGAGATGAATTAAATAAGTCTGCCAAGGGGCCCGCCAGGACTTCTGCCAGCTCCTTCAGCATCCTTGAATGCACCCCATCCGGTCCCAGTGCCCTTAACCCTTCTAGCACCCCTCTCTCTCGTGATTTCACCATCCGTCACCCCCCCCAATCTGTTTCTATCCTCCCTCCCACTGTGGGTAACTCTCCTCCCTTCTCCTTAGTAAAGACTGAACAGAAGTAGCGGTTTGGCTCCTCTGCTTTAATCACCCCCCTCCTCCACCTTTCCCTCTTTATCCTCACAATTTGGTCCTTGCAGGTTCTTTTCTCCCTGATGTACCTAAAGAGGTCTTTCTCCCCCTTTTGTATGCCTTGCGCCAGCCTGAGTTCCCTTGATGCCTTGGTTGCTCTCATCTCTCCTCACTTCCTTTGCTTCTTTCAGATACACTTCCCTGTCTTCCTCCCTCCCTGATCTTCAGTATCTCTTATATATATATATGTCCCTTTTCCTCCTCACCTTGTCCAGCACCTTTATGCTTATCCAGCTTGGTTTTTTCGCCCTTGCCTTTTTGCTCTGCGCCTTGCTGCAGGTGTCTGTTGCCTCCAGTAACCCCCGTTTTATCAATTCCCACCTTTGATCTGTATCCATAGTTGGTTGGATTTTGTCCAGGTATCCCTGTACCACTTCCCCAATTCTGTTAAAGTTGGCTTTCCTAAAGTCCAGCACCCTTGTGTCTGTTGCCCCTCTCTCTCCCTGGCCATCTGTAATTGGAACCATACTGTCTGGTGGTCACTCCCCACCAGTGGTTCCTCAACCCTAACATCCCTCGCACATTCCCCGTTCGTCAGTACGAGGTCCAGGGTATTTCCTTCCCTAGTCGGTTTCCTGACCAGCTGCTCCAGAAAGTTTTCCTGGAAGGCGTCCAGTAATACCTGCTCCCTTCTGCACCTGGTGGTAGGTGTTTCCCATTCCACCCCTGGCAGATTGAAATCCCCTACTATCACTAGTCCCCCCTTTCCCACAGTTCCTCCACATTTGCTCTGCCAGCACTCTATCTTTTTCTTCAGGTTGGGAAGGTGGCCTGTACACCACCCCTAACCTTAGTGGCCTATTTTTTGGATCCTGGATTTGCATCCAAAGAGCCTCTGTACCAGTCTCCTCCCCTTCTTCCCTTACACATTAAGACCCTCTCTGACATACAGCGCCACCCCACCTCCCCTCCCACCTATCCTTGTACAAAGCCAAGATTTGACAAAAAAATATTTTTGTTTTTAAAGGCTGCCTTTACAGGGACTTAAACTTTTTTATTAGAACTAAGCCTCAACACATTCATAAACTGCACTTCTTGCTCATCAACCTCAGCTTCTATAGTTTTTAAAGAGCAAGTGCTTAGTAAGGATGTGTATCTTAAAGAATGAAGGTTTGGGGCCTTTAGATGCCTCTGCAATCATTTTGTTTGTTTTTGTTTTAGTTACCTTTCCATCATTTTATTTGTATTTAGTGAACTACTAGTAAAAAAAAAAAAAAAAAAAACAGTGGAATTCTTGTATTATGAAATCAGAAAAGCTTTACTGGCAAGGCTAGCAGTGTATTTCAATGACTACAAACATGTTTTCATGTTTTTATACAGAAATGACACTTTTTACCACCAAAATATTATATATTTATTAGAAATGCGTGATTTTGAAAACACGTGATATGTAAGAAATCAGACATGACAGGGTGTGCATTAGGTAAGTAATAATACCCGACAGGGTGGGCGTTATTGGGATATAACGGACCGCCCAGGGGCGTAATGAGGCCCGACGCCGCAGGCGGAGGGCCTTATAGCCCCTGGAAGGTCCGTTATATCCCATAACGCCCACCCTGTCAGGTATTATTACACTTAGATAATGGAATTACATTTTTTTTTTGCTAGATAATGCTTTGATTTAAAAAACAGTGTTAAATATTATTATAAATGAACAGAAATGTGGATTGTGTAAAATAGTCCCTTGCCACTAGAGGGTGCTGCTGTTTTTGATATGTGGTTTTTTTTTTTTTTTTTAGTGGCGTGTTGAGAGAGAGCGTTGAAAGGATAGGAAGTAAATGAGTGTGAGCGTGGTCAGGAGACTGAAGGACATGGATTAGGAATTAGAAGAGGAGCTCAGATGAGAGGCAGGAAAGCGATTTTAATATAAGAAACAATATACAGAGTTAAGTTGATGTTTCAGCTGCTGTTTCTTTAGTCTTGCGACTGTGGTAGAATGAACCCGACTGGGATTGGAACTGACTGGGTGGTAAAAGGTAAATGAGCGAGTGCAGTCGTCGGACTGTCGGAAATGTTTTAGCAGGTGAAACATGGAGTACAGGCTTGAAGAAATATATGAGGTACAAAAAAAAAAAAAAAAAAAGAAGAGAACTACAATTTTGCTTTTGCCGAATTTCTGTTTTAGGGAGGGTGGTCAGAATGCAACGTGGGTATAGCTAGGAGTCGCCGCTTAGCGAGCAAGAGAGAAATGGCTCTGGTAAGATTTAAAATTCGGTATGGCGAAGGATACTGTTGGTAATAGGGCATCCTGAAGATGGACTTGTTTTTAAGTGGGCCGTTGTTAAGTAATAACAGCCGGGGTGAGAGGCTGTTTCAGCCAATCAGAATGTGAGTTTTGGTTTACCCATTATCTAAATAGTTCTAATGCATAGCTAGGGGCATAGTGAGACACTTGGCCACAGGGCGAGTGCATTCAGTCCCCTAGCCGTGCGTTAGAACTTTCTAATGCACACTCTGTCATGTCTGATTTCTTACATATCACGTGTTTTCAAAATCACGCATTTCTAACAAATATATAATATTTAGGTGGTAAAAAGTGTTATTTCTCTATAAAAACCTGAAAACATGTTTGTAGTCATTGAAATACACTGCATGCCTTGCCAGTAAAGCTTTTCTGACCTCACAATACAAGAATTCCACTGGGTTGTTTTTTTTTGTTTTGTTTTTTTTACTAGTAGTTCACTAAATACAAATAAAATGATGAAAAGGTAACTAAAACAAAAACAAACAAAATGATTGCAGAGGCATCTAAAGGCCCCAAACCTTCATTCTTTAAGATACACATCCTTGATAAGCACTTGCTTGAAATCCTTTGTCCACTGTACATTTTGTTAGAATTTAGTTGTTGATATTTTCTTCATAAGTAGATTCTACTTTGGAAGAAGAAAATAAGAAAAGCCAGTTACTGTTTTAAAAATTGTAAAATCATACAGATGGACCACTATAGGACAAACATACAAAATACCGCTATGGTTCTCAAAAGAGGTGGCAGGGAAGGTTAAGGAGAAAAGGATAGCATTCAGGAAATATAAAGAAACAGAAGGAGCAGGACAGAGAACTTCATCAGTTAAAGCAGAAAGAGGCTGGGAAGGCAGTCAGAATAGCAAAGGTCCAAACCGAGGTAAGGATAGCCAACCCTGTTAAGAAGGGGGATAAGACCTTTTATAGGTACATTAGGGAGCGAAGAAAGACCAAAGAAGGGATACTGAGGCTTAATAAAGGGGAGGGAATGTGGGTAGAGGGTGACAGTGAAAAAGCAGGGATACTGAATGAATATTTCTGCTCAGTATTCACAAAGCAAGAGGAGGGGAAGGTACCCAAACCAAACAAGAGAAACTCTCTTAAGACGGGGGTTGATACCAGTCCAATTACAGAAGAAAGGGTTCTGAAAGAACTAATAACATTGAAAGTGGACAAAGCAATGGGGCCTGATGGGATTCACCCAAGGATTCTAAAAGAACTAAGGGTAGAACTAGTGACACCACTGACTACTCTCTTTAACAAATCATGGGAGGATGGGGTGGTACCCAAGGACTGGAGCAGGGCAGATGTGATTCCTCTTCACAAAAGTGGGAGCAGGACAGAGGCAGGAAACTACAGACCAGTTAGTTTGACCTCAGTGGTAGGAAAATGATGGAATCACTTCTGAAGGAAAGAATTGTTGAGTACCTAGAGGCCAGTGGGGCACAGGACCCAAGGCAGCATGGATTCACGATGGGAAGGTTGTGTCAGATGAATCTAATAGATTTCTTTGACTGGGTGACCAAAGTAGTAGACCAGAGAGGGGCTGTGGACATGGCCTACCTAGATTTTAGCAAGGCATTTGATACCGTCCCACACAAAAGATTAATACACAAGTTAGCCAGCCTTGGAGTGGGTCCCAAGGTGGTAGCCTGGATAAAAAATTGGCTAGACAACAGGACGCAAAGGGTAGTAGTAAATGGAGTACACAGTGAAGAAAGGAGGGTTATAAGCGGGGTACTGCAGGGTTCAGTACTGGGACTGGTCCTTTTTAATGTCTTTATAAGTGACATTGCAGAGGAACTGGAAGGAAAAGTATGCCTCTTTGCAGATGATACAAAGATCTGCAACAGGGTTGATACACAAGATGGAGTGGAAAGGATGAGAAGGGACTTGGCAAGGTTGGAGGAATGGTCAGATGTATGGCAGCTCAGATTCAATGCAAAGAAGTGCAAGGTAATGCACATGGGAAACAAAAACCCAGGGGAAGCGTACACAATGGGGGGTGAGACACTGACAACAGTAAAAATGGAAAGGGACCTGGGGGTAATTATATCAGATGACCTAAAGGTGGGCAAGCAATGTGAGAAGGCAGTAAGGAAGGCTGGGGGGATACTGGGATGCATAGGGAGAGGCATCAATAGTAGAAAATAGGAAGTTGTTATCCCTCTGTACAGACAGTTGGTGAGACCCCATCTGGAGTACTGTGTGCAGTTCTGGAGACCCCATCTCTGCAGACATACAGAGTGGAGGCTGTCCAGAGGAGGGCAACCAAAATGGTGCAGGGTCTGCACCAGAAGACATACGAAGAAAGACTAAAGGAGCTTAAAATGCATACCCTTGAGGAAAGAAGGGAGAGAGGGGACATGATAGAAACTTTCACTAAAAATACCACCAACAGCTTAATCTGGTTCAAGGTCAGTTGGCATTCATCTGTATTCCCCCTCCCCCGGGTCGTGCCTGAAAACAGGCAGGATTTGTCTAGTGCACTTACCCGGTCAACAAAAGGTAAATAAATAAATAAATAAATAAATAAGTACCTCAAGGGAATCAACAAAGTCCAAGAGGGTAGCATCTTCCAGAAAAAGAGATGTGCAAGAACAAGGGGGCACAATTTGAAGATAGAGGGGGGACGGCTCAGAGGTAATGTGAGGAAGTATTTTTTCACAGAGAGGGTTGTGGATGCATGGAACAGCCTCCCTGAGGAGGTCGTGGAGTCAAGAACAGTGGGGGAATTCAAGAATGCATGGGACAGGCATAAGGCAGTCCTAGTGGGGGTAGGAGGAAGTAAGCTGTTGGTTAACTAGGATCTTCAGCTTATCTGTTAGGTAGGAAAATGGGCAGACTCGGTGGGCCAAGCGGTCCTTATCTGCTGTCAAATTCTATGTTTCTATGTAATACAAAGTTTGTTGCTGAAAGAAATATTTCTCTAGAAAAACAAAAAATATATTTAGTTTCTCACTGAAATACATTGGGCTCCCATGTAGCTGGCAGTTTCTGACATCACAATACCAGAATTATATTGAATTATTTTTACTAGCCCTGTGAAAAGCAAAGGCTAATACAATCTTGTTTCACTGCATGAACAAAATATTTTAGTATAAAAGCAGGAAGCAATTACTAACATCACCATGCAGCACATATAACAGTCAGTTGCCTATTGATCTGAAGTAAATACCTGCTCTTTAAAAAACAGTTTACTGGCCCTGTGGTGCTGAGGGTTGAGGCACTGGATGCCACACCTCGCTCCACACCGGCAACCCAGGTTCGAGAGCACACTCGGGTTGCCAGTGGGTCGGCCGGGGGAGACTGGCTTGAGTGTCCAACAACACCGCCATCTCCGGAGTATCTGGCTGATGCCCGACATCAGGCGACCCCAGTGAGTGCTCGAGGAAATGCAAGCCCAATTTAGGAGCAGAAAGGGGTGACCAATGAGCAGCAAGGACGCCAGTGTTAGCGCCTTGATGTCAGGAAGTCATTCGCTGCTTTGGGAGGAAGAAAAGCACGACAATGCCTGCCTTAGCCGAGAAGATGGGAGACTGAGGCCATGCCCACGATTTGTCTGAACCCGCCCAGCAGCCCTCGACCTCTGAAATGTAAGTAGCGGAGAAATAGGGCCCCCTACGTCCCATGAGGGTAAACATGACTCCACGGGCTGGAGGGTCTGTCTGGGTAGGGTTCTAGGCAGTGGGATGTCCACTTGTCTCCCCTGAATGGTCGTAGGTGGCAGGCAAGGGGAGGAGATAAAGAATTACAAAAAAAAAAAAAAAAAAAACAGGTTACTCACCTGTAACAGTAGTTCTAGGAGTGGTATCTGATGTTCATCCACACTTTCTGGCAGTGTTTTTCCCTTTAAGACTTCGCCAGAAACGTCTTCCAGCTGGCTCCACTCACCCACCCGGGTGGTAACTCCCTCAGCTCTGCCCCATGACACCAGATCTTGCCCTCTGGAAGCAGTGTTGTTTGCTAAACCCAGGGGAGGTTGGGTGGGTCTGTGTGGATGAACATCATAGACCACTCCTAGAACCACTGTTGCAGGTGAGTAACCTGTTTTTCTAGGTACATGGATATGATATTCTATCCACACTTTCTGGCAGACTCCTAGCAGTTCTCTGGGAGGAGGGAGGCAAGGTGCACACCCCCTATTTAGGGAACAGAGAACTGTGGACCCAAAACCAGTATCCCGGTGTGACTCAAGGTCGATGTGGCAATAGGAAACAAAGGTGTGTGCTGACCTCCAGGTAGCAGCCCTGCAGATTTCCTGGATGGGGACATCCCTGGAAGCAGTCACAGAGACAGCGGTATGATGGGTGGAATGAGCCCTTAACCCTCCGGAAGGCTCCCTACCCACCAGCCTATAGCAGAGGTTGACGCAGGATACAATCCACCTGCCAATCATCTGCTTAGTTGCCGGTCTGCCAGGTGTGGCTTCAGTGTAGGTGACAAATAGCTAGTGAACCTCTCCCTGAACTCTAGCCATGTGCTCCTTGTAGTAGGCAAGCGCTCGTCACAGGTCCAAAGTATGGAGCCTGTGCTTGGTTTCCAAGGTGTGACTGGTGAAGTACACCAGGAGATTAATCACCTGGTTAAGGTGAAAATCAGACACAACCTTGGAGAGGAACTTCGGGTTGGGGGGCAGGACAACCTTGTTCCTGTGGAAGACCAGGTAAGGAGATGCCACCGAAAGGGCCTGAAGCTCACTGATCCTTCTGGCTGATGTAACAGCCACCAAAGAAGGCGGTCTTCCATGACAGGTGAGACATATCACACCTGTGCATCGGTTAAAAGGCTTGCCCATGAGCTTTGCCAAAACCAGCAACAAGTCCCAAGGAGGTAGTGGTGTTTCATGCACCATAGAAACAGAAACATAGAATGTGACGGCAGATAAGGACCGCTTGGCCCACCTAGTCTGCCCATTTTCCTACGTAACGGATAAGTTGCAGATCCTAGTTAACCAACAGCCTACTTCCTCCTAGCCCCCACTAGGACTGCCTTATGTCTGTCCCATGCAGTCTTGAATTCGCCCACTGTTCTTGACTCCACGACCTCCTCAGGGAGGCTGTTCCATGCATCCACAGCCCTTTCTGTGAAACAATACTTCCTCACATTACCTCTGAGCCGTCCCCCCTCTATCTTCAAATTGTGCCCTCTTGTTCTTGCACATCTCTTTTTCTGAAAGATGCTACCCTCTTGGACTTTGTTGATTCCCTTGAGGTACTTGAAAGTTTCTATCATATCCCCTCTCTCCCTTCTTTCCACAAGGGTATACATATTGAGCTCCTTTAGTCTTTCTTCGTATGTCTTCTGGTGCAGACCCTGCACCATTTTGGTTGCCCTCCTCTGGGCAGCCTCCACTCTGTCTATGTCTTTGCGGAGATGGGGTCTCCAGAACTGCACACAGTACTCCAGATGGGGTCTCACCAACTGTCTGTACAGAGGGATAACAACCTCCTGTTTTCTACTATTGATGCCTCTCCCTATGCATCCCAGTATCCCCCAGCCTTCCTTACTGCCTTCTCACATTGCTTGCCCACCTTTAGGTCATCTGATATAATTACCCCCAGGTCCCTTTCCATTTTTACTGTTGTCAGTATCTCACCCCCACTGTGTACTCTTCCCCTGGGTTTTTGTTTCCCAGGTGCATTACCTTGAACTTCTTTGCATTGAATCTGAGCTGCCATACATCTGACCATTCCTCCAACCTTGCCAAGTCCCTTCTCATCCTTTCCACTCCATCTTGTGTATCAACCCTGTTGCAGATCTTTGTAACATCTGCAAAGAGGCATACTTTTCCTTCCAGTTCCTCTGCAATGTCACTTATAAAGACATTAAAAAGGACCGGTCCTAGTACTGAACCCTGCGGTACCCTGCTAGTAAACCTCCTTTCTTCACTGTGTACTCCATTTACTACTACCCTTTACGTCCTGTTATCTAGCCAATTTTTTATCCAGGCTACCACCTTGGGACCCACTCCAAGGCTGGCTAACTTGTGTATTAATCTTTTGTGTGGGACTGTGTCAAATGCCTTGCTAAAATCTAGGTAGGCCATGTGCACAGCCCCTCTCTGGTCTACTACTTTGGTCACCCAGTCAAAGAAATATATTAGATTCATCTGACACGACCTTCCCATCGTGGATCCATGCTGCCTTGGGTCCTGTGCCCCACTGGCCTCTAGGTACTCAACAATTCTTTCCTTCAGAAGTGATTCGTTCATTTTCCCTACCACTGAGGTCAAACTAACTGGTCTGTAGTTTCCTGCCTCTGTCCTGCTCCCACTTTTGTGAAGAGGAATCACATCCGCCCTCCTCCAGTCCTTGGGTACCACCCCATCCTCCCATGATTTGTTAAAGAGAGTAGTCAGCGGTGTCACTAGTTCTACCCTTAGTTCCTTTAGAATTCTTGGGTGAATCCCATCAGGCCCCATTGCTTTTCCACCTTCAATTTTATTAGTTCTTTCAGAACCTTTCTTCTGTAAATGGACTGGTATAGACCCCCTGCCTTCAGAGTGTTTTTCTTGTTTGGTTTAGGTACCTCCCCCTCCTCTTCCTTTGTGAATACTGAGCAGAAATATTCATTCAGTATCCCTGTTTTTTTCACTGTCACCCTCTACCCACATTCCCTCCCCTTTATTAAGCCTCAGTATCCCTTCCTTTGGTCTTTCTTCGCTCCCTAATGTACCTATAAAAGGTCTTATCCCCCTTCTTAACAGGCTTGGCTATCCTTTCTCGGTTTGGGCCTTTGCTATTCTGACTGCCTTCCCAGCCTCTTTCTGCTTTAACTGATAAAGTTCTCTGTCCTGCTCCTTCTGTGTTTCCTTATATTTCCTGAATGCTATCCTTTTCTCCTTAACCTTCCCTGCCACCTCTTTTGAGAACCATAGCGGTTTTTTCCTTCGTTGTGTTTTGTTGATTTGCTTTACACAAAGGCTTGTTGCCTCTGTGATGGCTGTTTTGATTACTCCCCATTGTTCCTCCACCCCTCCTTCTTGCCTGTGTGCTAGTGCTTTTCTGAGGCACTCTCTCATTTTCCCAAAGTCAGCCCTCCTAAAGTCCAATACTCTTGCTTTTGGATGGCTTGACTGTATAGCTGTGTTTATTGTGAACCACACTGGTGGTCGCTTGTTCCCAGATGGCTACCCACTTCTAAATCTGATATTCTTTCTCCATCCCCATTTGAGAGTACCAGGTCTAAGATTGCTCCCTCCCAAGTGAGTTCCAATACTAGCTGTCTGAGGCATGCCCCCCGTAGGGCATCAAGAATGACCCTGCTCTTGGATGTGCCTGCAGCAAAGGTGCTCCAGTTAACATCTAGCATATTCAGGTCCCCATCAACAATGTCTCCCTTTTTCTGCCATTCTAAGGAAGCCTTCTATCATTTCCTTGTCCATTCCTCCCCTGAGATGGGGGTCTGTATACAACCCCCATGCGGATTGTGGTGCCATTTCCTGTCTCCAGGGTGACCCAGAGTGTCTCATCTGCTCCCTGTTTATTCTTTAGTTCTGTTGCTTTGATCCCTTCCTTTACATACAGAGCTACTCCTCCTCCTCTTACCCTCCCTGTCCCTCCTATAGATTGTGTATCCTGGCATGTTGACATCCAGTCATGGTTCTCTGTGTACCATGTTTCTGTGACTGCCACAATATCCAGGCAACTCTCTTCCATTAAGGCCACTAGTTCAGGAGCTTGTTACACAGACTGGCATTGGTACTCATCACCTCCACTTTTGATGGCTTTACCCTTTTAGCCCCATTCCTGTCCTTACTGCCTTCGCTTTTTTTTACATTTACCTCTGTCCTGCTCCCTAATGACTTCTCTACCTTGGTGTGTACCTCACTAATTACCGTGTTTTGTGGGGGGAGGCTGGGATTTCCTGCTCCTTTTCAGTGCCTCCCCCCTTGGCTAGTTTAAATGCTTGCCAATGAAGCATTTAAACCTCTCACCTAGGATCCTGGTTCCCCGGACAGATGCAGACCATCGCACCAGTATAGGTCTGCATCCCTCCAGGTGGCTCCCAGTCCCCAATGAAGCCAAACTCTGAGCTCCACACCAGTTTTTCAACCATTCACTGAATTCCTGGTGAGGAGTACCTAGCATCACCCTTGCCATAGACAGGCAGCACCTCCGAGAAGGTTACTGGAATGCGCCACTTGTCTAAGGCCCATCCCCAACTCTACAAACTCCTCTTGCACTGCTCTGATCCCATTCCTAGCCAGGTCATTTGTCCCTAGGTGGACAATGACATCCAGCTCCCTCCCTCGTGCAGCTGCTCCCACGATCCTGAGGATTCGCTTCCTGTGCCTCCAAGCCATGGCGCCAGGCAGGCACCTTACCTCCCTCTCCCTTTCCTCCCGCATTTCTACCCCCCTAATGATCAAGTCCCCCACCAGGAGTTGTTTCCTTCCCCTGTGGGGTCTCATGCCACCCTCTTGTGGGTCTCCTTTGTGAAGGTTCCCAGCATCCTCCTTGGTCTCCACTGCAGGTTCCTCCGTAGAGGAACCACTATCCTCCAGAAGAGCGAATGAATTGTGGAGGTACAGCTGGAGGATGCAACTTTGTTCCACCACCTCTCCTCCCTGAACCCATCCTGGTCCAGCCTCTCCTCTTTCTTGGCAACCTCTGAGGTAGTGGCATTGGCCCAGGTGGTCCCTGGGTGGGGAGGAGGTTTCCTGATCCTAGCCAGGTCAGCCTGGAGACAGGCAACCTCCCCTCAGGCGAGAGAGGTGCCTGCAAATAGGGCAGCATTGCAGCCTCAGAATGTCTCCCGGAACACTGTCACCACAGCCATTGCATTGCACCACTCCTATCATGTCTTATTGTGTGTCCCCACTCCTGTTTCTCTGTATGCTCTTCTCTCCTCTCCTTACAACTCTCACCCTTCCTGTTCTGGGACAGCAACTTCCTACATTCTTCAGTAGCCTCCTTCTTCCTTGCTCAGTGTCAGACCACCAGCAGCTGGGGGGGGGGAAGAGTGAGCTACTTTTTTCCTTTAGGGTTGACAAAACCAATGTTTCTCTATGATCCTTCCCTTCCTACTGCCAAACAGGAAGTTCCTGTTGACAGTCAAATCCAGTGGCTATAAAAGTAGAACTGGTTTAGAGTGGGTGGGTGGAAGGGTGGGATGGAGGGCAATTAGTAAGAAAAAAGGCTAGCAACAGGAAGTTGTTGGGGAAACTCAAACTACGGTCTTGAAAAAGCGCACGTGGTGTTACATGAAATGTCAGTGGACACCAATGGGAGTGAGTTTTACATTGCTGCTTTTAAAATTTAAATAAAATATTATAACTATGAATCCAGCCACGATTCGGTTATTTTGACGATAGCTCAAGTGGCCCCATTCTCTCTGGCTTTAAAGTTTTTTGTCTCTGCATCTTGGGAACCCCCAGAAACTGCAGGGACAACCCCTGACCCACTACTTCCAGGACCCACTTGTCTGTGGTGATTTTTTTTTTCCCCATTCCTGTACGTAGTGGGTCAGCCATCCCCCCACTAGCAATGGCTGACTGGTGACCTGGGCAAAACTGTCAGGGTTTTTGTTTTGGCTGTAGCTTAGGGGCTGGAGCTGCAACATGTCTTGTGCCCCTTCTGCCCCTACCCCAACAGTGTCTTCTTTGTGGCTGATACTCATAGCCAGTGTAAGACCTGCCCCTGCATCCACTTCGATAATACCTGCAGGAAGGGAGGTCTTTTCCTTCTCAGTAGAGTTTTTGTAAGTGGCCCTGTATTCATCCATTTTCTTCATATAAGCCTCAAATTTGTCATTAAATAAAGTATTTCCCTCAAAGGGGAAGTCAATGGCTTTCACCTGGGAGTCCTGGGTAAGGATTATGACCTGTACTGGAGGCATGCGTGGAGGATCCTGAGGAGGCCGCGGCAGCCTATAACAGTGCTGTCGCGGAGGCCTTGGACCTTCTAGCGCCAGTCTGTGTATGCCTGCAGGTGTCACGTCTTGGCTCACCTTGGTCTGATGGCGAGCTGAAAGTGTTGAAAATCAGGGAGTGGAGGTTGGAGAGGCGCTGGAGAAAGACCAGAACGTAGGAGGCCAAACTGGTTCAGATGGCTCATTATGATTAGTATCAGAATGCAATCGCCCGGAAAAAGGCAGCTTTTATGTCTAGGACGACTGCAACTCGGAAGAGCTGACCGGCTCAGCTATGTCGGGTTGTGGACAGGCTTTTACATCCAGCCTGTCTGGAACCCATTAGGGCATTTTCACAGCAAAAATGTGAGGAGTTCATTCGGTTCTTCTCAGACAGGGTGTCCTCCGTTTGGGCGGGGATTTCTCCAGGCAGACTGCTGAAAACAGACAGGGTTGGCCCTGTGGGGACATCTGGGGTCAGTCTTCCTGGGGAGAGTTCCAACCTGTGACTGAGGGGGTCTCAGGGGTGATCTTGGGGCTGAGATCAACTTTCTGCAGACTGGCCCTGGCCCGACATGGTTACTTGTTAATTGCGTTGGGGGTTTTGGGCCCATTAATTGCCGAGACCGTTAGGTGTTCTTTAGTGATGGGGGGTTCTGAGGCACTTAAAAAGGTTCTGGTGAAGCCCCTGTTGAAGAAATCATCTTTGGACCCGGACATCTTGGCATATTAATGACCTGTGTCAAATCTTCCCTTTTAAGGGAAGATTCTTGAGAAGGTGGTTGCAGAGCAGCTTAAGTTTCACCTTACAGACTTCCAGATTTATGAGCCTCTCCAGTCTGGATTTAGGGCTATGCATGGCATGGAGACGGCATTAGTATGGGTGCTGAAAGACCTGCTCAAGGCAAGGGATAGGGGAGAAAAAATACTTACTTACCATAGCAATACTGTTTCTTCCAGAGGATCCCAAAGTATGCTTGACTAATGTAGTATGCCAGCTGGGTTCAGTTGCTCTGGAGGTGAAGACTATGTTAATGATGCTAAGGGAATTAGCCAATCAGATCAAAGTAAGAGTGTTGTGTGCTGGTGCTGCTGAAAGTCAGTCAAATTATTTTCAAAGTCTGAGGGACAAAAGGTTCCACGGTCTAAAAATATCCTTGAACTATAGAAAAAAGGAAGAAAACTAGAAAAAGGAACAAGGAAACAAAGAACTTGCCTGTTAGTGAACTATGTACATCATGCTTCACACTGTGGAACATTACACATGTTAGAGCTCTACAGCCAAAAATTTGGCCTAAGGCAAGGACTGCAGAGCTATGTTCAGCCAGGTTATGTGAGGGCAGGCTAGCTGGGAGGTCAAACATACTGATGGACCCCCTGGAAGAAACAGTATAACTATGGTAAGTAATTTTTTCTTCTCACCCCAGGAATCCCTCAGTATGCTTGACTAATGCAGACTACAAAGCAGTGCAGTTGGGAGCAGAACCTACTTAGGAAAACAGGTTCTACAGGACTACAATGCCCAATTTGGCATCTGACCTGGACTGTATATCCAAGCAGTAGTGTTTTGTGAAGGTGTGTACAGTTTTCCAGGTAGCTGCTTTGCAGATGTCAAGCAAATGTATGTTTAGAGACTCGTGTCTTTCTTAAATAAGAAATTCAAGGTATAACAATAAATTCAAGGTATAACAAGACATAACAAGAAATTCAACATATAAAAAGAATAAAACAAGAAAAACACATGAATAAAGTGAAAGAATTGCTTTTTGGGGGCCAAAACGAAATAAATGCTTGCAGCAGTTGTTGTTTAGGCTCTGTTGTTACCACAGAGATGGTCCACAAGGAAGTGACAGCAGAATTGTTTCATTCACAAAATCTTTCAAGACCACAGCATAATGCTGCTTAATACAAATAGTATACTAGGAATGTGATTTCTAGTGTGTATAATGTCTTTCTGAGGTAATTTATGAATGTAAATGTAATAAGAAATAAAACTAAACTTTCAATGAATAAAAAGAAATAAAAAGAAATTCCAGAAAAATAAAAAGAAAAATTATAAAAATTAAAAAGAATTTCACAGGTCTCAAGGCATGTCCCTTGCTGCTGTCACTGAGGCAGCAGCGCCCCTCGTAGAGTGGGCCCTAAGGCCTTGGGGTGGCTGTTTGCCAGCCTTACTGTAACAGAACTGGGTACAGAAGACTGTGCAGCAGGAAATAGTCCTCTTAGAGACTGGCCTGCCCTTACCCACCTCTCTGATGTGATAGCCACCAGGAAGGTAGTCTTTAATGACAGTCAAGACATCTCACACCTGTGCATCAGTTTGAATGGCTTGCCCATAAGCTTTTCCAAAACCAGCAGTAGATCCCTAAGGTGGTGGTGGTTCATGCACCGAAGGGGAAACATGGTCCAAACCCTTGAAAAAGTGCCAGACCACATTCTCCTGCACCACCGACTGCTGACTGGCCCACGCCCGATAAGCAGAGATGGCTGCCAGGTGCACCTTGAGGGTTGTGGACCGAAGGCTCCCTATGGAAAGGGACCAAAGGTAGTCAAGAGTGTCAGCCACCGGACAAGTCTAAGGGTCCAGCCCTTTGCCCTGATACCAGATGGAGAATCTCTTCCATTTGAAGGCATAACATTTTCGGGTTGACTCCTTCCAAGATGCCTCAACAACGCTGAGTATATCTTCAGAGAGACCCAAAGCCTGGAACTCTAGCCGCTCAGGTACCAGGCTGTCAGGTGCAGGAACTGAACGTCTGGGTGGAGTACCTTCCCCTGATTGACTGAGAGCAAGTCCGGGCATAGTGGAAAATGCCACGGGAGCCTGTTGCTGAGGCTGAGGAGATTTGGGTACCAGAACTGGCAAGGCCAATCAGAAGTCATTAGGATCACCCATGCCTTGTCCCACTTGACTTTGAGCAGAACTTTGTGGATCAGGGGAAAGGGAGGAAAGGCATAGAGAAGGCCCGGGGTCCAGGGCCTAGAGAAGGCATCCCCCTGCAGCATTCCCTGCTGAGGGGGGGGTGGGCACAAAACAGCCACAGCTTGGCATTCTCCCTTGAGGCAAACAGGTCCACCAGAGGCTTGCCCCAGTGGGAGAACAGGTTCTGCACTACTTTGGGATGAAGACACCACTCGTGAGATGCCTCGCTCATCCGGCTGAGGGCATCCGCTAGCTAGTTGGAGGCACCGGCCACATAGATGGCCCGAAGATCTGCCTCCACACTGCGCACAAGTGTTCTGATGGAGAGCATCCCTGCACAGTGAGAGTGTGCATCGCCCTGTTTGTTGAGGTAGTACATGATCGTGGTGTTGTCCGTCTGGACCTGCACCATTTGACCACTGAGATGTTGAGCAAAAGCAGTCAACGCCAGCCAAACCGCCCTGATCTCCAGCAGGTTGATGTAACATCAGGACTCCTCGGGGGACCAGAGCCCGTGGACTCTGTGGTCCCCCAGGTGGGCTCCTCAGCCCACGAAGGAGGCATCTGTCATCAAGGTGACTGTCAGCGATAGATGGAAAAACAGGATACCCTCCTGCAGATGTTCAGGAGTTAGCCACCACTGTAGTGCATCCCACATCTGCTGCTCATCATGACCAACTGGTTGAAGTGACCCCTGTGCAGAGACCACTGACCGGCCAGCCGTCACTGCGGGGGGCGCATTCTCCAGCGGGACCAAGGGACTATGCTGGCACAAGCTGCCATGTAGCCCAGGAGATACAGGAGGTCCCAATCAGGGCGTGATTGCCTAACCCAATGATCGGGCAAAGGAGGCAAAAGCCTCCACCCTGTCCATTGGGAGCCGAGCCCTGGCTCTGCAAGAGTCGAGCTCTGCCCCAAAGAAGTCCATCACCTGCAACAGCACGAGTTCCAATTTGGCCTCATTTACCAGAAGGCCAAGGGACAATCAGGTCTGGAGGACCAGATCCCTGGACCACTCCCCCTCCTGTCTGGAGGGACCCGCTATTAGCCAGTTATCCAGGTAGAGGTATACCAGGAAGCCCCACAGGTGTGCAGCCACCACTGCTATGCATTTGGTGAAGACCCTGGGCACTGAGGACAGGCCGAATGGCATGGCCTGAAACTTGTAAAGTGCCTCCACTCGAAAGCAGAGGAACCACCGATGAGATGGATGGATCAGGATGTGGAAGAACATGTCCTGAAGATCCAAGGAGCAGAACCATATGTCCTGCTCCAGGGATGGGATTATCTGAGACAGAGTGACCATCCTGAAAGTGCGAGACCTGAGAAACATGTTCAGGTCATGCAGATCTAGAATGGGGTGCCAGCCCCCCCATCCATTTGGGCTCCAAGAAATACCTGGACACAAACTCTGGCTGCTGTGGAGGATCCGAGACAGGAGTCACCACTTCCTTGTGCAGAAGCTGGACGATATCATCCTGAAGAGCCGTCTGTATGTCGTCTGACAGCAAGCACTCCCGTGGGGCATGGGCTGAGCTGGGTGGGTACTGTTCAAACTCCAGAGACAGACCCTGGCCGACCACCTCGAGGACCCACTGGTCCATGGTAACAACGAACCAGCTGGAAACTAAGTGGCGGAGCCGGGACGACACGGGGGTTCAGGATGGGAGGGGGGAGGGCACCCCATCCTATTACTGGGCAGGCTTGGAACCTCACCCCCCCCAGCTTCTGGGCATTAGAAGTCCCTGGCTTGAGCCTCGGGTGCTAGGCCTGCTGCTGACCAGTCTGGGACCAGGCAGGTTTGGTCGCAGAGGAGGGCTGGAAAGGCTTCTTCTTGGTGGACTTGGAGCCCTTCTGGTCCCGACGTCACCGAATCCAGGGTGGTACTGGATTTCTCTATTCTGGTGAGATGCCCTTCCACACTAGGGCCAAACAGGTCAGTCCCCAAGAAGGGCATGTCTGCCGATTTGCGCTGCGTATCAGTAATAAAGATGGAAATATGCCAAGGGGTGTTTGGTGAAACCCGAAAGGGAACTGGTAGGGACCACATACTTGCGGGCCATCCGGGCCGAAGGAGACAGACAAGAGGCCGGGTGCTGCCAAAGGTTTAGAGCAGGACCAAGAATAGCTCCTGAACTGGAAAGGCTTCCACAGAGGAGTCATCCTAGTTCAGAATCTCGATCAAAGGGTACTTCTCTCTCTTCTAAATGGGCTCCAGCTGGAGACCTGTAGATTCTGAAATGAGCTGAAGCAAGCCCATAAAAGAAGTAGGGCCTTGCTCCGTGGAAAGATCCTCAGTCGACTCCAAATCCACTGGATGGGAGTGGAGCAAGGAACCTTCAGAATCCGAAGACTCTTGACAGAGGGACCTACCGCCCAAGTCACCACTCACCCTCCGGGGGCAGTAGGGGCTAAGGGTGACTTTAAGCCAATGAAGAAGCCCTTTTGCAGGCCAAGCATCCTTGATAGGGATGCCGTCCCCCTGCAGAGGGGGTGGCGGCTCCACCACAATTGGTGGAGAAGCTGGAAGGGGCCGCATCTTGACCGCTCATACTGGCACCTGCCGGGGTGGGGTCTGCTGCAGCTCTGGTGATGGCAGCACCATAATCACCGGGTTGGGCACCAGGAGCGGCTTCACACAGGTAAAGAGGAGCTGCTACATAAATTCCTCATAGAGCCGAAGCAGTTTACACTGGTGCCTCTCTCTTCGTCCAAGAGGAAGAGTAATATTAGCGTCACTTGCCAAGTAGTGAATACCAAGTATAAGTGCGGGCTACCCGAGTCTGGGCTGTCAGACAGAGACCTTGACCGACACCGGGGGGACTGGCAGGGTCTATCAGGGAGGGTTGACGACTGCCGACCGACCCCTTGGTCCAGAAGCTCCAGAGTAGGAGGCATGCCCCGTCTCCACCCCCCCCCCCGAGAGGACCGGAGTCCTCGAGAGAAAGGTGTCCACCTCCTCTGAAGAAAGGACTGACTAGAGAAAGATCTTCGCTGGAGAGTCAGCCTTGTCCTCGGCCAACTGGCTTGGCGGTGGAACTGTGGAGCTGGTGGCCATTACTGAAGCCTCGGCTGAAGCCAAGGGCTCCACAGAGGCATGGGAATCAGAGGCCCAAAAGTGCTCTCGATCCCACAACCGATGATGAGACCATTTCTTGGTCTCCTTCTCTTTGGCTTTCTTAGGCTTTTTAGAGTCTACAGGACCCTCCCTGAGAGTAGGGAAGAATGACAAAGTTCTTGGAAGGCGAGCGAAAATGATGCCCCCAAGCACAGCACAGAGCAAAGGCCGAAGCTGGGATCACGTGATGAGCTAGAGGGGAAAAGACATCCCTGAGGTTGCTTCCGAGTCACGCCAAATAAAATATACAAATATAGCTGTTTAAGACCTCACAACTTTGACTTCTCAAGGGAGCTTCGATTCCTAACAAGGTCCTGCGTTTCGGGGAGAAAGTCGAGTAAATGTAATTAAGAAGTTTACTTATTAGATGCAGAAATGGGCCTGGCCCGACAGTGTGCTGAGATGGAAGGTGGAAGCCCCGAGCCTCTGGCTGCAAGATCGCCAGCAGTAAAGGGCTCAAAACCCCACTCTCCGGTTCCAGAGGAGAACGAAGATCTGCTGACAGAAGAGCGAGGGGGGCATACATCCTCAGATGATATTACAGAAATTAAACATCTCCTACAAGGATTAGCGGCTGACTTCTCTACATTAAAGCCGGCTCTAAATGCTCTAACGCAAAGGGTGGGGGATGTTGAGGCCAGGGTTGCTACACAGGAAAGGAAAATGGTGGCTATGGATCAGGAGGTGATTACCCTTAAAAGGCAAGTTAAAAAGCTGGAGGATCGCCTGGAAGATCAGGAATCACGCAGTCGGAAGAACAATCTAATTATGGTGGGTCTCCCCTGAGAAATCAGAAGGCTCGGACTGTGTAGCTTTTATGCAGGATGTCCTCCTGAAATTATTTGGTCCAACGCCGTTTGGAGAATCATACAATACTGAGAGGGCACACCATTCTTTAAAGAGAAACTCCCCCACCAGGAGCTCGACCTCGGGTCCTTATCATGCATTTTTTGAATTTTTTTTTTTTTCCCTATTTCTTTATCCCCCAGGGGCCACCGGTCTGCCTTACCTTCCACATCTGGCATCTCCCCTAGGTCCGTCCGGCCGCCATCTCCTTGGGCTACCTCCAGCAAACACACTCGGGCCACGCAGCGACCCCCACGGCTTGCCCCCTGTGGCGGGGTGGTGGGGAGCACTCCCTCCGGAGCTCAACCCACCCCAGTCAGGATCCGGTACTGCCACGCACCCTTGGGCGCCGAGAGAATCCGCTAAGGGAGACGGCCATCATGCTGCCGCGACTAGTGCCCTGATTTTTCCGCTTTCCTTCCCCCTGAGCTGGCAGGCGTGCACTGATGCCAACAGCCATGAGCGTGCGTGCGTCCGCCCATGTTCTGGCCCAGCATCTGCCTCCGACTCTGTACTTGTGCTCCCAGCAGCAGTGGTACCTCCGGTCTCCACCGGGGGTCCACCCTGCACCGGGATGCCCTTGGATCCCCCCCTCAGGGAGAGGAGAGCTGTCCTTCGGATGCTCGATCCTACTCCCTCCCTGCCGACCCCCAGCACCCAGGCTCGTTCCCGAATCCGGGTCGCTGGCGTGGCGCGAGGTGTGGCGTCCAGCGCCTCAACCCTCAACGCCACCGGGCTGCGTTTTTTGAATTTTGAAGAGAAGACTCACGTATTAAACAAAGCCAAAACAAATAGAAATCTGCAGTGGAATGGGGCCTCTATTTGGCTTTTCCAAGATCTAATACCTTCAGTAAGAGAAAAACAGAAGGAATACACGGAGATCGAGAAGAAGTTATACTTGGCAGGGGTGAAATTCAGAATACAATATCGAGCTACTCTGATTGTGAGGTTACAGAAGGGAGACAGGAGGCATGCGATGGCGATCGATGCCACAGAAGGCCTGCGGGTGGAGCTACCAGCCTTGTTTAAACCTGCGACTTGAAAGTCTGAGGGGCCTGCAGGATCGTGTGCTGTAAAGCGGCAAGTGCGAGTAGGAAGGATCGGGAAATGCTACGATAGCTGGTAGCGTTCGATCAACTTCATCCTTACTCCACATTTCAGAGAGGGGATCTGCCCTTTCATTGTTTGGACTGCTCCAGATTAAGTTTGTGCGGGACTGTAAAATAAGGGCTCATTACTGACTTTTTTTAGGGTCTAATCGGCACGAGACCGCTAACAATCCTGGTCCTTTGGTTTGTTTTTTTTTTGCTATCATGTGTTTCTCGCTCATCTTAGAATGCTAAAATTCAGTACTAAGAAGAGGACTGAATACCAGATAGCCTGTAGTTTAAAAATGGTAGAACAGGCCAAAGGAGCTTATGATTTGTGTGGTGAAATTGCTAAGGGAATGTGGAGTACTGATTAGCTTATGCTACTGAGCAAACCTACAATGGAACAAGGGTTATTCCATGGCGGGGTGTTTGTCCTTTAGTAAATGATCAAGTATAGGTCTCAGGGGCTTACTATGATTCTTTTTTTGCTCTTGTGTTTGTTCTCTTTCTTTCCTCCCTAATTTGCTAAAGGTGGAATAGATAAATAGGGGAATAGATAGGGCGTGGAATGCTGTCTTCCTGAAATCATTTGATATTTTAGTGGCTGTGACCACGTGTGGGGAGAAGGAGGCACTTACTGAGCTTCTTTAATTTAAAATAAAAGGGGTATTAGGTAATTTAAGATGTTAACGATAGGATTAATGGTTATGGGGGGGTCCTTTGTCTTTTCTATATATTGGGACTCGGGGGGGGGGGTTTCGAGGACACCTCGGGGCTAACTCATTCACGTCTCATTCAGACTAAGGAGGACGATCGGAGGATCGGGAGTTATGGAGCGGAGTTACTGGGGGAAAAGGGGAGAGAGAGAATCCATGGTGCATATAATAATGTGGATAGAATGCAAGAGGGTGATAAGCAGGGATAGTGTTATAAATTATGGTATTGATTAAATTTCTCTCATGGAATATCAAAGGCCTCAGGGGGAGGAAGAAAAGACTGGTAATATTACAAATATATAAATCAGTTGGGGGTTCACTTTGCTGCACTGCATGAAACCCATTTACTGAATGAGGAATTATATCTATTGAAGAAAGGGTGGGTGGGCAAAGTAATAGGAACAGGGAATGCGAAAGCATCGGGGGGGGGGTGGCGATACTAATAAGGAAAGCTTGCCCATATGTAATTACTCAAATCAAGTCACGAGAGGATGGTAGGGGGATATATGTGTCAGGGAATATCTTGGAAAATCCATTCTCTTGCGCCTCAATTTATGGCCCTACCCCCCCCATAAACCTGACTTTTTTGCCTCAATGGAGGTTGATATTGCTATGCTCCCGTCTCACCCACTTATTCTAGCAGGTGATTGGAGCCTCTGCTTGGATAATGGGGTAGATTTCTCTATGTCAGAGTGAAGAAGATGGTAAGGCACTGAAAAAATACTGATGAAGACAAGATGATTCCATTTCAAAGCTTCTTTCTTTTATTATTAACTTTAAAACATGGTAATATACCCAACGTTCCACCTAATTATAGGCTTTATCAAGAGTTGCCATTTCTAGAAATACAAAAATACAAAAAATATTATTATTAAAAACCTGTCTGCATAAAGTTTCAAATGATGTTAAACCATTTTGGTATAATTAAAATTATATTGTCTCCCAATGGTGCTACTTACAGGGTAATATCTCAAATACAATACAATATCATTTTAATTATACCAAAATGGTTTAACATCATTTGAAACTTTATGCAGACAGGTTTTTAATAATAATATTTTTTATATTTTTGTATTTCTAGAAATGGCAACTCTTGATAAAGCCTATAATTAGGTGAAACGTTGGGTATATTGACATGTTTTAAAGTTAATAATAAAAGAAAGAAGCTTTGAAATGGAATCATCTTGTCTGCATATTTTTTCAGCGCCTTACCATCTTCTTCACTCTGACATAGAGAAATCAACCTGATACATGAATACATCGGTAAAGGCTTCTTTGGAGAAGAACGACAATTCTAAAAATTACATATTACTCATTGCCTGTGGACTCTCTTCCTTTTCCCTTTTCCCCTCTTACACTATCTATGGATAATGGGGTAGACAGGAACCCTCCTTCTAATCGACCACCTTTTGCAGCGCAGATAGCTCTAAATAGATTTTTGGAAGTTTCAGCACTAGTAGACCCCTATAGGGTGTGTAATAAAGGGGATACCGAGATGACCTTTTACTCTGGAGTACACAAGTCATATTCCAGAATTGATTTTTTTTGGTTAATGGGGCAGCCTTAAGGGGCATCAAAGAACTGACTACTTTTAACAGGGTACTATCTGACCACTCCCTGATTCAGATGCAATGGGAGATAGACAAGAAGAAGAAGAAGAATCAGTATTTATATAGCGCTTTTCATACATCCAAAGCACTTTACAAGCAATGCTAGACTGGTAGTGAAGTGACTGAATGTGTGGTGGCGGCCATATCGCACATCATCACCCACACACAGCCTGGATAATTGCATGAACCGGTTTATGGGAAGGGGAATGTTGGCCAGGACACCGGGAACGTTCCCTACTCTTTGCGAAGAGTGCTCTGGGTTCTTTTACTTCCACCTGGACACCCACCAGGACAACACCAGGATGGGTAGAAGGGACCTCGGTTTAACGTGTCATTCGAAGGACGGCACACCCCAGCAGTACAGCACCCCCCAATACTGCACTCGGATGCCAGCGATTTTTAGGTGCAAGTCCAATCCCGGTGTGGGACGAGAACCCACGACCTTCTGGTCCAGAGGCGGATGTGCTACCAACTGAGCCACGCTGACACCTAACATAACATTCCCCCAAAACCATACCGATGGCGGTTGGATGATGGGATATTAGCAGTTGATAAAAGGGTGTCTAATTTAGAGGAAGCACTAGTGGAGATTATCCAAACTGAAATTCCGACACTTATGGATAAGAAACTTGCTTGGCCTACTTGCAAGGTATTATATGCAGGAATAGCTCAGGAATATACTGCTAGGAGGAATATCATGAATAGAGCATGGGAAGAATTTTTAACTGTGGCCATAAGTCACTACTACCTTTGGAGGGTTCCTCTAGTGAGCTGGATAAGGAGCTAAGAGATTTAAGAGAGGACATGAGAAGCATGATGCATCTTAGGATAGATTGCTGGCTTGAAAGGTTAAATGCTAGATACCTGATGCAGGGAGATGTGCCGGGCCATTTGTTAGCCAGTAGAATTAGGGAATGGGAGGTGGATAGAACGAACATGGCAGTGAAGTTTGGAGGGGACATTATTACAGATCCTCAGGGAATGGCTGATGCCTTCACAGAATATTATGCTGGGATCTATCAACAGGGGGTACTAGCTCAGAAGACGAGATTAGAAGGTTTTTTGATAAAATACCCTTGCCCAAATTGGACAAAGAGCAGGCTCAGGCTTTGGCAGCCCCAATCTGTGAGGTAGAAATAATGGCAGCAATTAATGAATTGCCAAATGGTAAGAGACCAGGGCCTGATGGCCTATCGGCTAAATTTTATAAAGTTCATCTTTTGACGATACTCCCTCTTTTGAAAGATCTATTTTTAAATATTGTGAAAGCTGGGGTTCCCCATCCTCCTCTGAACCAAGCTTATATTACACTAATTCCAAAGCCAGATAAACCTAAGGATCTGCCTGGCAATTACAGACCCATAGCTTTAATAAATCAGGATATTAAAGTCCTCATAAGGATCCTGGCTAATAGGGTTTTAAAAGTTGCTCCTTTATTAATTAGCCAGGACCAAGTTGGGTTTATGCCAGGTTGGAGGGCACATGATGCATTAAGGAAGCTGCATCACATCCTTCATCGGGCTTCCAATTCTAAGTCAGCTATGGCACTGACTGCACTTGACGTCGAGAAGGCATTCGATAGGGTTTCCCATAACTTTCTATTTCTTACAATGGAGAAAATGGGTTTCCCGAAGGGCTTTCTTAGAGGCCTTAAAAACCTTTATAATGCCCCTACTGCTAGGGTTCTGTGCAATGGCTACCCTTCTAAAGAGTTCCAGCTGATGAATGGGACTAGACAGGGTTGCCCCCTGTCACCAATTTTGTTTAACATTTATTTGGAACCTTTATTAAGGGCACTTCATTTGCAGCCCGCGGTTCAGGGAATTAAGGTTCGTAAGATGGAGCTTAAATTTTCAGTTTTTGCCGATAACATATTGTTGCATCTATATAATCCAGCTGAAAGCTTCCAAAAAGCCCTGGAAATTATTAGGCTATTCTCTGAGGTTTCCAACTACAAATTAAATTTAAGCAAAACACAGGTTCTCCCTCTACCTCATATACTTACAGAGCAGATTTAGAAAAACATGCAAATTTACTGGGCCCCAATTAAAATTAAATATCTGGGCATCTGGATTATGGCCAAAACAGAAAATGGGGTGGAAGAAAATGTGGACAGTCTTTTGACTACAATTAAAAATGATATTTTAAGGTGGAATAAACTCCCCCTGAACTTCACTGCCAGACTGGGACTGATAAAAATGAATCTCCTACCTAGATTGTTATACCCGATTCATTTGTTACCTTATAATATTCCCAAAGGAAGGTTCATTAATATCCAAAGGGTAATCTCAGCATTTCTGTGGAACTCAAAATCCCCAAGGAGAAAACATGCTGCCCTACGCCTTCCTCATCTTATGGGAGGCATTAAACTTCCGGACCTATTTTTGTATTAATGTAGCGGAACAGCTTGGTTTAATGGGACAGTGGTACAGAACTCAGGAAGAAGGGGGATACACCCCAACATGGCTCCAAATTGAGCAACGAATTTTAGAAGACCTGAAACTTTCCCCAGCAGCGTTGCTCTTTTCAGATCCAGAGGCCATACCTAAAAGGGGAAGGCAGACACCAATCTTTAAATCAATGATGGCGTGGTGGAATTTTTTAAATCCTACACAGAAGAGAGCTCAAAGGAGAGTTAGAGATCAACAAATATTAGGAAATCCTAATTTTCGGCTGGGGGGACAAATAATCAGTCAGCACTGGACACCACAATTAGCTGATCTGAAACTGACAGACTTTATAGTAGAAGATAGGGTGGTCCTATCTGTGCAGACTAAGGAATGGGACTTTTTCAGAAAGATTCAGATTACAAATAAGGTGCAGCAATTTTTACGAGATAGTAACGAAGTGGGTCAGAGTCCATTTACTTGGGATCATCTGAATGAGATTGATTACTCACAACACCCCCTCTCAAAAGTTTACACAGTGCTGCTTGGCTTTGTGAGCTCAGAATCCATGGCTCAAATTTTATATTGGGAAAAAAGTTTAACCCCCCCAGAGGCCTAACTGGAAAGAGATTTGGAAACATCTTAAATTCCTGCCTATACCGAAATATAAGACTATGCAATTCTTTATTTTTTCAAATATTTACTACACCCCTGCTAAGCTATGTTCTAGAAAACTCAGACAGACAGATCTGTGCTTTAGATATGGAATGAAACCAGGAGCTCTGTTACATGTGATGTGGAGCTGTCCCAAAATACATTCACTATGGGTTCAAATTGGTCATAAAATGGATCCGTTATTAAACTATTCGGAGCATATTAAACCAGAGACCTGAGTTTTGGGAGATATGAAAACGGTTGTGAGAGAGTCAGTTAAGCATCATGTGGCATTGACGTCCGCCCTGGTTAAGGCATTCGTCCTAAGACATTGGAAAAGTGATTGTATTTATAATTATGATCAATGGGTTAGAGACCTGCTACATGTCTTAGAAAGAATCAAAAGACAAATGATAATAGATGAGAAAAAGAAAATATATGATAAAAGATGGAGGACATTAGAGGCAGTGTACTCAATACAACCGAAGAGTGCTCAAACCCAGATCTGTCTGTCTGATTGGGATTACCTAGCAATCATTTCCTAAGAGAAAATTAAAAGGGATTATGATTTTATTGAGGTGTGTAATTCTGTTTCTGAAAGTACTTTAATCAGTGAGGTGCACTACTCTCTTTAGATAGTTCTTAGTGTGGTTTTACAATGTCTGCCACATTGAAAGGGTTATGATGGGTTCTCTCTCGCTCCCAGGGACACAGTTTTAAAAGCCCAGTCCAAAGGACTTACAGTTACTTAGAAATTAAGGATAGTAATAAAGAGGGATGTCAAAATTGGAAGTAGATCAGATCTATAGTTAACTTTGAATGGACAGAATCCATTGTTATAATAGTAAATCAGACTCAACTTAGATGGTATAATACATTAAAACTGTGTATGTAAATAGTTTAGGGGATGTATACAGTAGCCACAGCCAGTTCTGGGATGTGGGCCCGGGATCAGGCTGGGATATGTGTATGTGTCTTCTCTGTTGAAATCATAAACTTTAATAAAGAAGTTTAAAAAAAAAAAAGGCCGAAGAAGAGTGGGCCGCAGCATGGGCTGCTGCTTCTTCCATAGCCGCCAACTGCTCGGTGGAAAACACAGCCACGGAAACCGCCTTCCATGCTTCCTTAGAAAGGACGGGAGAGTCCTGATCACTCGGTCTTCCAAAGAGTAAGCAAGCTAAGTGGTCCTTTAAGGTTGAAGGTAAAAATGCGTGACAATAATCACAGGCCTGCACGCTGTGCTCATGGCCTAGACAGTAGACGCACGAGGTGTGCGGGTCGGATCACAACATCTTCTGCCCACAACCGCAAAACCAGAACCCCGGAGTGGACTTCGTGTCGTCCATGGGAGCGGCAAGAAGTAAGAGACTTTTAAATTGAAGAAATTTGCAAAACAAAGGGTTGTTTAGAAGGTTTTAGTGCCTCAGAAATGCAGAGTGGTAAAGAGGAAACCTATTCTTCCAAGCGGAAAGGAAGAACTGGCGTCACAGAGCAGTGCTAGGAAAGATACCACATGATAGGGTGGGAGGAGCCATCTTGAAAACTTTCCAGCACTTCTTAAAGGGGAAAGGACATTGCCAGAATGAGTGGATAGAACAACATATCCGTTCCTAGAAGCAAGGATTACCATGACTGCCGGGCCCAGTCTGGAGCCACCAGAATCATTGTGGCTGGCTGGCTTCAGAGTTTGAGAAGGACCCCGAGAATCATGGAAAATGGAGGGAAGGCATACAGGAACCTTCCTGTTTGATCCAGAGACAGAGCATCCACTGTCACTGAGCCCAGAGCCGGAGGCCTGCAGCAGTACAGGGGAATTTGATGATTGAGGTTGTAAACAAAGAGATCTATTTCTGGGGTGCCCCACCTCCTGAAAATTGTGGTTACTGCTTGCTCATTCAGAGTCCACTCATGGTGGGCTGACTAATGCGACTTAAGGAGCTTGCCAGAGCACACTGTCCTTGCCTGGCAGGTGAATGGCAGAGAGCGGCATGTCTAGGGAGTAAGCCAGAGACTAGATTTGTATGGTCTCTGTGCAGAGCTTTGTGTAGCTTGTGCTACCCTGTTTGCTGATGTAGAATACAGCAGTGGTGCTGTCTATCCTGATTTGGACAGCTTGACCCTTTTGCTGAGGGGGCGAAGGCTTTGATAGTTACTCAGCTCTGACCTCGAGGAGATTTATATGAAATCTGGACATTTCTGGGAGACTGCACCTCGCATATGGACTGATCCGTCAGGTGTGCAGCTCAACGTAGGAGGGGTGCATCCATTGTGAGTAATATGGAAGGTTCCTTCTGCTAGAAAGAGATTCCTTCCCTGAGGTTTTCTTTGTCCTTCCACCAGTCCAGAATCTGCAACAGGGTCCTTTTGACTGGAATGAACTTTGACAGGGAGTCCCTTTTCTGAGACCAATAAGATCTAAGATGGTACTGAAGGTCTCATCTGAAACCTGGCACGTGGAACTACCACTGTAGTAGAGGCCATGTATCCTTGTAGTCTGAGGAAGTGCCTGGCTGACCTTAGTTGCTCAAGGACAAGTGAGTTTGCCAGGGTTTGCAGGTTGTGCACCTTGTCTAGTATGAGCAGAGCTTTCCCCAGCTGTGTGTCCAGCTCTGCTCCAATGAACTACCAATAGTTGACCTGGCTCAAATTGTGACTTTCTGTGTTGATTAGGAAGCCCAGGGACTCTAGAGTGCACTGGGTAAGTCTGAGGGAGTGTCTGACCTTTTGGGGAGACTTGTCTACTATGAGGCAGTCATCCAAATAGGGAAAGACAGATCTGCTGTCTTCTGAGATGGACTGCCAAACACTTTGTGAAAACTCTGGGAGCTGAAGAAAGGCCGAAAGGCAGAGCTGCAAACTGGTAGAGACCAGAGGGCAGTCTGAATCTGAGATACTTTCTGTGAGAGGGCCTGACTGGAAAGTGAAAATAAGCGTCTCTGAGGTCTACGGAGGCTAGCCAGTCTCCGTGTTGCAAGAAGGGAATCACTACTAACATAGAAACATAGACTCTGATGACCGATAAGGACCGCTTGACCCACCTAATCTGCCCATTTCCCTACCTAAAGGATAAGCTGAAGATCTTATTTAACCAACAGCCTATTTCTTCCTACCCCCCACAAAAATTACCTTATGTCTGTCCCATGCATTCTTGAATTCTCCCACAGTTTTAGACCCCACAACCTTCTCAGAAAGGCTGTTCCATGCGTCCACCACCCTCTCTGTGAAAAAACACTTCCTCACATTGCCCCTGAGCCGTCCCCCCTCTATCTTCAAACTGTGTCCCTTGTTCTTGTACATCTCTTTTTCTGAAAGATGCTACCCTCTTGGACTTCGTTGATTCCACCGAGGTACTTAAAAGTTTCTATCATGTCCCCCTTCCCCCTCCTTTCCTCAAGGGTATACATATTAAGCTCCTTTGGTCTGTCCTCGTATGGCTTCTCTTGCAGACCCTGAACCATTTTAGTTGCCCTCCTCTGAACTGCCTCCATCCTGTCTATGTCCGTGTGGAGATGGGGTCTCCAGAACTGGATGCAGTACTCCAGATGGGGTCTCACCAACTGTCTGTACAGGGGGATAACAACTTCCTGTTTTCTGCTGGTGATGCCTCTCCCTATACATCCCAGTATCCCCCCAGTCCTCCCTACTGCCTTCTCACATTGTTTGCCAACCTTGAGGTCATCTGATATGATTACCCCACAGGTCCCTTTCCATTTTTGTTGTTGTTACTACCTCCCCACTCAATGTGTAATCTTCCCCTGGGTTTTTGTTTCCCCAGGTGCATTATTTTGCACTTCTTTGCATTGAATCCAAGCTGCCATAATTCTGACCATTCCTCCAACCTTGCCAAGTCCCTTCTCATCCTTTCCACTCCATCTTGTGTATCAACCCTGTTGCAGACCTTTGTGTCATCTGCAAAGAGGCATACTTTTCCTTCGGTCCCTCTGCAATGTCACTTATAAAGACATTAAAAAGGACTGGACCCAGTATTGAACCCTGCGGTACCCCACTAGTAACCCCTCTTTCTTCAGAGTGGACTCCATTTACAATTACCTTCTGTGTCCTGTTGTCCAGCCAATGTTTTACCCAGGCTACCACCCTGGGACCCACTCCCAGGCTCGTTAATTTGACTATTAATCTTTTGTATGGGGCTGTGTCAAATGCCTTGCTAAAGTCTAGGCAGGCCATGTCCACAGCCCTTCCCTGGTCTACTACTTTGGTCACCCAGTCAAAGAAATCAATTAGATTCATCTGACATGACCTTCCTGCTGTGAACCCATGTTGCCTTGGGCCCTGTGCCCACTGGCCTCTAGGTACTCAACAATTCTTTCCTTCAGAAGTGATTCCATCCCTTTACCTACCACAGAGGTCAAACTGATAGGCCTGTAGTTTCCCGCCTCTGTCTTGCTTCCACTTTTGTGAAGGAGAATCACATCCACCTTCCTCATCCTCCCATGATTTGTTAAAAAGGGTAGCCAGTGGTGTCACTAGTTCTCTCCTTAATTCTTTTATAATTCTGGGGTGAATTCCATCAGGCCCCATTGCTTTGTGCACCTTCAGTTTTATGAGTTCTTTCAGAACCCTTTCTTCTGTAAAAGGACTGGGATCGACCCCTCCTATCCAGAGTGCTTCTGTTAATTGGATTAGGCACCTCCCCTCCTCCTCTTTTGTGAATACTGAGCAGAAGTATTCGTTCAGTATCCCTGTTTTTCACTGTCCCCCTCTGCCCACCCACTGTCCATTCTATTCAGCCTCACTATCCCTCCCTTTGTCTTTCTACACTCCCTGATATACCTATAAAAGGTTTTATCCCCCTTCCTAACCGAGTTGGCTATCTTTTCCTCAGTTGGGGCCTTTGCTATTCTGACTTTCCTCCCTGCTTCCTTCTGCCTTAACTAATACAGTTCTCTGTCCTGCTCCTTCTGTGTTGCCTTATACTTCCTAAATGCTATCTTTTTCTCCCTAACCTTCACCGCCACCTCTTTTGAGAACCATAGTGGCTTTTTCTTTCATTTTGATTTATTTGCTTCACACAAAGGCTTGTTGCCTCTATGATGGCAGTTTTGAGGGTTTCCCCATTGTTGCTCCACCCCTCCTTGTAGCCTGTTTGCTAGTGCTTTTCTAAGGCACTCTCCCATCTTGTCAAAGTCAGCCCTCCTGAAGTCCAGTACCCTCACTTTTGTATGGCTTGACTCTGTAGCTGAGTTTATCGTGAACCACACTGTTTGGTGGTCACTTTTTCCCAGATGGTTACTCACTTCTAGATCTGAGATCCTCTCACTGTCCCCATTTGAAAGTACGAGGTCTAAGATTGCTCCCTCATAAGTGGATTCCAAAACTAGCTGTCTGAGGTATGCCACCTGAAGGGCATCGAGAATGGCCCTGCTTTTGGATGTGGCTGCAGCAAAGGTGCTCCAGTTAACATCTGGCATATTAAGGTCCCCCATCAACAGTAACTCCCCTTTCTCTGCCATCCTAAGGATGCCTTCTATCATATCCTCGTCCATTCCTTCCCCGACATGGGGGTCTGTATACAATCCCTGTGCAGACTGTGGTGCCATTTCCAGTCTCTAAGTTGACCCACAGTGCCTCCTCTCCTCCCTGTTTACTCTTTCATTCAATTGCTTTTATCCCTTCCCTTACATAGAGAGCTACTCCGCCCCCTCTTCTATCCTCCCTGTCTCTCCTGTAGGTTGTGTACCCTGGTATGTTAACATCCCCGTCATGGTTCTCTGTGTACCATGTTTCTGTGACTGCTACGATATCCAGGCATCCCTCTTCCATCAAGGCCACCAGTTCAGGGAGCTTACTGCCCAGACTACGGGTGTTGGTACTCATTACCCTCCATTTCTTGATGGCCTTACTGCCTTTTGCCCCATCCTTGTCCTTATTGCGTTTGTCATTTTCTCCATTTAACCCTTGCCCTTCTCCTTATCGACATCTCTATGTTAGTGTTTACCTCACTTAGTACCCTGATTTTTTTGGTGGGGGCGCTAGGATTTCCCTGCTCCTCTCCAGTGCCTCCCCCCTTGGCTAGTTTAAATACTTGCCAATAAATCATTTAAACCTATCATCTACAATCCTGGTTCCCCTACTGGACAGATGCAGACCATCACACCAGTATAGGCCTGCATCACTCCAGTTGGACCCCCAGTCCCCAATGAAGCCAAGTCCCTGAGCTCTGCTCCAGTTTTTCAACCACTGATCAAATCCCATGGCGTGGAGCACCCTAGCCTCACCTGTGCCATAGACAGGCAGCACCTCTGAGAAGGTTACCGTGCGTGCTACTTGTCTAAGGCCCCTCCCCAACTCCTCAAATGCTTCCTGCACTGCTCTGATCCATTTCTTAGCCAGGTCATTTGTCCCTAGGTGGACAATGACATCCAGCTCCCTCCCCTGTGCAGCTGCTCCAGCGATCCTGAGGATTTGCTCCCTGTCCCTCCAAGCCATGGCGCCAGGCAAGCACCTTACTTCCCTCTCCCCTTCCACCCCCAGTCCTACCTTCCTAACAATGGAGTCCCCACCAGGAGTTGTTTCTCCCTGTGGGGTCCCATGCCACCCTCCTGTGGGTCTCCTTTGTGTGGGTTCCAGCATCCTCCTTGGTCTCCACTGCAGGTGCCTCCATAGAGGAACCACACTTCGCCAGAGCGGCATATGAATTGTGGAGAGGTACAACTGGAGGGATGCGCCTCTCTTCCGCCACCCTCACCCTCTCTTAGCCCACTGTGGTCCAACCGCTCCTCTTTCTTGGCAACCTCTGAGGCAACGGCAGTGGCCCTGGTGGTTCCTGGGTGGGAGAGGAGGTCCCACAAATCCTGGCCAACTCAGCCTGGAGATGAGCAACCTTCTCCCTGAGTCCAGAGAGATGCCTAAGGATGGGACAACACCGCATCCTCCAGAACGTCTCCCGGAAGACTGCTGCTCCACAGCCACTGTACTGCATCATGTCTTATTTCTGGCACCCTAACTGCTGTTTGGAATACTTACTCTTTCCTCTTTTTTTTTTTCCACTCCCTACTTACTTACTGCCCCATGCCCTTTAAGCTCCAGACGTTCCTGTTCTAACACAAGAAGTTCCTATAATTCCTGACTCCACGGCTTAGCCTGGGTGTGGTCTTGAGCCTTTAGTACATCTGGATGAAGCCATTCTCCGAAGAGCCACAGATGTAGCCCTGACTCTTGATGACACATCACTGGAGTCCACAACAGCATGAAATTGCACCTTTGATGCCTCAATCCCATCAGCAGCCACCCCCTCCAGCTCCTTGGGTAGCTGGGGGGAAGACTGTTTAGCCAATACCAGTATAGTGTCCCACCTGGACTTCTGGTACCTGGCTGTATAGGCCATATAGTTAGCCTGCCTGAGTCCCAAAGATGATGCCATGTACTGCTTCTTTGCCATGGCATCTATCTTCCTGGAGTCTTTGTCTGGGGGTGTGTGAAGCCAAGGGAATGTTTGCCTTGTCACAGGCTGCAGCCTGCACTACCCGAACATGGCTGCATTGCTGACAGAAAAACTCCATATCTGAGCCTGACAAGGTGTACCTCTTGTCCATTCTCTTGTCAACAGGAGGTAAAAAGTTAGGAGACCTTAGAATTTTTTGTGTCTGTTTCCCAAAGGACTTATGGAGTGGAATAGACAGTCTCTTAGACTTGGGGATGTCCATCATCTCAACAAAATCAGGCTCCTCCTGATCCTCCACAGCCTCCTCTACAGGAAGCTGGAGGGTTTGAGCCACTTTTCTGTAAAACAGAAAGTGGGAAGGGGACTCAGAAAGCCTAGGAGGGGGGGGGAACACCAGAAGGTCTGTCTGGGGAGATGTCTGATTCCAACGAACATCCAGACTTTCACCGTCATAATCATCCTCTTCAAAATCCCCCTCCTCATCAAACTCTGGTTCGTAAAAATCTTCAGGGGAATAATCCTGAAACAGGGGAATCGACCGAACCGAACCCCTGCCAGAAGGCGCCGGATCAGTCGGAACCGGAAGAAGCGATTCAACAATTCGAATCTCTCTGGCTATCTCTTCGGCAGTTGGAACATGAAGGTCTGGATCCAAACCGGCCGATTTATCCTTGCACTTTCTTTTAGTAGGAACCAATCCCTCAGGATTGGCTCTCCTCTTGTCCGAAGTAGTATCGCCCTGGTCAAAGGGCACTCCTTCTGGTTCGGTTGGAACTGAATGGGGCTGGCCTTCCGGGTCAGCGGATTTCTTGGTCTCCTTATCCCCAAGTCTACCTAGCCTTTTATCTAAAGTAGACTTAGGGAAATTCTTGCAAATTTGGTAGTCTGAATCGAGGTGGTCAAACCCCAGACAGTAAACACAAGTGGTGTGGGGATCAGCCTTAGCAAAGACCTCCCCTAAATACCCTATCGGTTACAAACCATGTTATGGGCTTTGGGGCAAAAAAAAAAAAAGTATATATATATAATATATATATATTTTTTTTTAACTGATAGGAACCAGAACACCACACTAAATCCCAGAAAAACACAATCAAAAATAAGCAAAAGATTGGTTCCTAGCTGGACTGACCGATGAGAAACCGAGACAGAAACAATTTCCACAGAAAATTAAGTAAAACCCAAGTCACCACCAATCTACCACACTACCTGTACCGTGGACAGAGGCTGGAAATCCGAAAATAATCAATCAGTTTAAAAAAAACGAACGCTTTTTCAAACGCTACCGAGAAGAGAAATTACCGGAGCGACTTCACTGTTAGGCGGAGTAAAGAATCTGACGGTTACACTGGTAAGTACCAGCGACAGAAGTTTGAAAACTGGCTCAAGCTCAACATTCTATGCTTCTGCATAGAGTTAACTCTTTCCTCTCCGGGGCAGTTCAAGTGCTGGGGCTAACTGCATATTGTCAGAATACAGCAAGACTTCATGTTTGAAAAAAAAAAAAAAAAAAATACTCTCTTCTCAAATGTGCTGCCACAACAGCTAGGCACTTTTTGAACACCCATGGAGCTGAGGTCAGGCCAAGGAGAAGGGCTGTAACTTGCCAGTGGTAGTCCCTTGACCTAAACCTGAGGCATTTTCCTTAGGCATTTTATGCATTTTTGTTTAGGACTAGGAAGTATCTGGAGTGATGTTCCTGCCCTGTTGCATCTGGTACTTGTCCCTCTGCATGTGTATGCAGCGATTTCTTCACCCCCAGCTCCAGCAGAATTGTTTTTTGATTTTTTTTTGCCGGGGTGTGAGACTGAAAAAACGTTTTGGGTCCTGTAGATCTGGAAATCCTCTGAATTGCAAAGTCAAACTCTGGCTCACTACTTCTAGGATGGAAATAGTGAACCAGTTCCCCCCACTGGCAATGGTTGGGTAACCTGGTCGGGCTTGTCAGGGGCTCTGTTTGCCTGAAGTTCGGGTACTGGTGCTGCAGCTGCATGCCTTAGCACCCCTCAACCTCTGCCACTATAAGAGGCCCTTTTCGGAGGGTATAAACAGGGGCACAAACAGGAGAGCAGTATCCCCTTCCGTCTTACAGGTGGTTTTCTACTCATCCACCTTTTCAAGAAAGCCTCTAGCTTGCCATCAAACAGGGGATTTCCCCGAGAAAGGAAAACTAGTAGCTTTTGTCCGAGAGTCCTGGGACAGATTTGTAATTCTAAGGCAGGCAACACTTCCTAGGGACACTGCACAGACTCTAACCCAGTATGCAGTGTCCTTCGTATACACTGCCATACGAGATGGGAATTTTGTGATATGTATGAGTGATCTTGATGTGCCAGACATATTCTGTGACAAGACTCATGTAATGTTTTCACTCAGTACCAGAATGGAGTTCCATAAGGCTTCCTGGTAATGAGTTGTATAGGCCAGAAAAGCTGTATGCCTTAAGAGAAGGAAAGCTGAAGCGTACATTTATTTTTCTTCTTCCTTCTCCTTTCCTGGCATCCAGTTTCCAGAAATCTTTTCCCAGGAGGCTGGGAGGCAAGGGGCGCTTCAGTCCTGTCCTAAGCAGCAGACTGGACCACTCCCTCATGATCTGGGTGGGACTACAGGTACCCAGAACCCTGTCTGTCAACCGATATTTACTTTAATTAATTTTTAAACTATGCCAGCCCCACTGAGGGCATTTTATTTTTATTCACTGGCAATTCCTTTCTTTTTTCAGGAGGAGGTACAGCTACCTTTTTTTTTTTTTTTTTTAAAGCATGCACCATCTCTGGTGCCTGCACAGAGGTCTTAATCATGTCCTCTATTGAGGGCATTTAATTTTTGCCCACTGGCGGATCCTTTCCTTCTTCAGCAGGTGGGACAGTGATTTTTTTTTTTGTTACTCGGTTCAGGGCTCCCCTGTTCAGACACCCTGATTCTGAACCATCTTTAGCAGCCTTATCCTTCGGCAACGTTTGTGACATGGATGCAGACTGAGAAGCCAAAATGACTTTTAATAATTTTTTTTTTTTTATTAACTAAAATGCCATCTGTCCCAGGCACTTTAAGCACAACTCGTGACAGTCTGCCTTTTCCAGGAGTTGGAAAGAATCTTTTTACAAATTTACTGGGTCACTGAGGCCTGGGCCACCGCAGGACACGACTTGGACCTGAACCTGGAGGGTTACACTATGTTCAGGAAGCACAGGGGGAGGGAAGGGGAGGATGGGTAGCAATGATAGTCAAAAACTGCACTGGTATAGGGGTAGCAGAGGAGGCGGAAGGAACCATGGAGGCGATTTGGGTCACCTTGATAACAAAGTGGGGGGCAAGAGAGTAAAAATAGGAGTGGTGTATAGACCCCCTGCACTGGCGGAGGAGCTGGAGGAGAGTCTGGTGGCAGAAATTGGGAGACACTGCAGATTGGGCAGGGGAAGGGTGGTGGTGTTGGGGGACTTAAACATGCCAGGAACAGACTGGGAGACTATGACATCCTTGGTGGCCAGGGAACAGAGGTTGTTAGATGTCTTTTAAGATGCGTTCCTAACTCAGCAGGTGGGGGAACTGACCAGGGAGGCATGGGTACTGGATGTGGTACTGGCAGACAGTGACCAAATTGGGGGCCTGGAGGTAAGGGACCTGTTGGCGGGGAGTGACCATGCCACGGTCTGGTTCTGCCTGGATCTAGGAGGGGTAGAAGGCTGCACAAAGATGGAGGTAACTGACTTCAGGGGGGCGGATTTTAAGGAAATGGGAAGAATCCTTAAGGAGCATTTGGATGTGATTGGGTCAGACACGGACACTGATAGTAGGTGGGAAATCATCAGGAGAGGGGTGCAGGATGCTACCAGCACCTGTGCAAGAGTAAGACGAAAATGCGGTAGGGCCCGAAAACCCTGCTGGTGGACCAGGGAGGTCCAGGAGGTGGTGCGGAGAAAGAAGGCAGCCTATAGGCAATTCAAGTGCTCAAGGAGTGAAAGGGATCGAGGGGAGTACGAGCTGATGGCTAGAAGGGCCACTAAGGTGGTGAGGGCGGCTAAGGCAAGGAAGGAGCCGAACCTGGCCAGGGAAATTAGGAGAGGGAATAAGGGGTTCTTTAGATACAGTGGGGAAAAACGAAGGGTGAAGGGGCAGATTAGCAGGATTAAAACAAGGGAGAGATGGGCACAAGACCCAGGGGAGCAGGCTGAGGTACTAAATAGTACTTCACCTCACTTTTCACCAAGGAAAATGGAGGTGCTGCATCATACATGGGAGGAGACAGTGATACTGGGGGGGGGACCCTTACCGACCGGGCGAGTCTGGGGAGAGGGGGAGGCATCACTGGCAGGAGGGGGGGAAGGCTAAGCAGGGCAAAGAGGTAGCGGAAGTGGAAATCACAGCAGAGAGAGTGAGGGAAGCCCTCAGGTCTCTTAAGACAGAGAAAGCACCAGGGCCGGATAAATTACATCCCAGAGTGCTGAAGGAACTTGCGGATGTCCTGGCGAAACCCCTGTCGGAGCTTTTCACCATCTCTCTGAGGATAGGGTGGGTGCCCCAGGACTGGAAGGTGGCGCATACAGTGCCTATCCACAAGGGGGGGGGGATCAAGGGAGGTGGCAGGGAACTACAGGCCTGTCAGCCTGACATCGGTGGTGGGCAAGGTGATGGAGGGCATTGTCAAGGAGAGGCTGGGAGGAACCTGGAAAAGTCAGGGTGCCTGGACAATAGACAGCATGGATTTGTCCCCGGGAAATCATGTCAGACAAACCTTGTGGAGTTCCATGACTGGGTGACAAGTGCCTTGGACCTGGGTAGACCAGAGGACGTCCTCTTTCTAGACTTCAGCAAGGCATTTGACTCTGTTCCTCACGAGGGCCTGTTGGATAAGCTGGGAGAAATGGGGGTGGGGAACCAGATGATCAGGTGGATAGGCAATTGGCTCCAGGACCGGACCCAGAGGGTCGTAGTTGGCGGGATAGTCTCATCCCCAAGGAGGGTCATTAGTGGGGTCCCACAGGGATCAGTCCTTGGGCCCCTCCTGTTCAATGCCTACATCTCTGACATAAGGACAGGTATTAGGAGTGAGATGAGTCTCTTTGCAGATGACTCAAAACTGGGGGCGGTGGTGGATGGGGAGCAGGGGAGAGTGGCCCTACGAGGACCTGGAGGCTCTGGAAAGATGGTCTAGAAAGTGGAAGCTGAGGTTCAATGCAGGAAATGCAAGGTACTGCACCTGGGGCCAGAAACCCGGGCCAAGTGTGCACCCTGGGGAAAATGCTACAAGTCTCGATGGCTGAGAGGGACCTGGGGTGGTGGTGGATGTCAAGATGAACAACTCCGAGACTTGTAGGAGGCAGCAGCCAAGGCCAACAGGATGCTGGGATGCATCGCTGGGGATCACCTCCAGAAGGAGGGAAGTGATACTCCCTCTGTATAACTGCTTGTGAGGTGCAGACCTCGAGTACATGTGCAGTTTGGAGGCCCACTTAAAGAGGGACATTAAACTCCTGGAGAGGTCCAGAGGAGGGCAACCAAAATGATTTGGGGCTTGGGGACAGGACCTATGAGGAGAGGCTCAAGAGCTAAATATGTACACATTTGAAGAGAGAAGAGACCAGAGGAACATGATAGGGTCTTCGGTACATGAAGGGGGTAAATAGGGAGGAGCAGTCAGGGTGCTTCAAGGAAAGAGGGAGGAGGCCACTAGAGGCATTGGTGGAAGCTGGGGGAGATTCAGGGAGAAAGGAGGAGGTGCTACTTCACTGAGAGGGTGGTGGAGCCATGGAATCGCTGCCTAGGGGGCTGGTGGAGGCAGAGACGGTGGAGGGTTCAAGAGGCGTGGGACAGGTACAGGGAAGGGTTCTGGAAGCAAAATCCAATGCAGCGAGAATATCCAGAACTGGGAAGGAGAAGTCAGAGAAGGCGAGGGCGGCAAGGTCAGCTCTGGGGTGAGAGCTGACCAAATGAGCAGGCCTTGAAAGATCGATGAGGCCCTATTCTGCTGGCATTTTAGTATGTTAGTAAAGCATGTAGGGGTTCCACACTCGAAACGTGCCAGCTATTGTGCACCCAGCCATTAGGGCACCAATCGCGCAAGTCGCTGATCGCGTTTCATGCGGTGGGCTGTGCCCCCCCACACACACACCCTCACTTAGGATTCTAACTCTGAGGGGGGGGGACATCTTGGGGAGACTGGGATGACTTTCCGGTTTGGCGCCCTAATGACGGGAGCACAACGGACGGCGCTCTGAGGGTGTGCAGTGGCATGCAGATAGATCCCGTCTTCTTCTAAGGTCTGTCAGTCATGCCAAACACGGACGAACCAGAGAAGCATAAATCAAAGTAAAATTGAATGAGAAGAAAATCCTGTATATGTAAAAGGGGTTTAAAACATGAAATGTGGTTTGGTTCCCTTAAAAATGAAACCGCAAATGAAAGTAGCCGAACAGATGATTTAGTTACTCTGAATTGCAAAATATCATTTCAGTTCCCAAATAAAGGAGAACTGAGAATAATAAACAGTAGAAACCATTAAAGCAGTTAAATGTTTTTAGTAAATTAAAGAAAATTATTTTACAGTGGTCCTTAAAGCAGGAACCGCGTAGAAAAAACGGCCTTCTCCAGTTCCTGGGAACCAAAGAAAAGTTAAAAAATATACAAAAACGACTTAACTATGCAGAGTTATTGATAAAATAACTAAATAAAAAAAAAAAAAAAAAAAAACTATCACAAAGAAATAACAAAACCGATCTGAGGTTGAAGAGAAAACTCCGGGGCAACTCCTTTCTTCAGGCGGAGAACTAAATCTGCCATTAGAATGTTAGGGTAAGCAGGTGCATATAGCAGAGTTTTTTGGTTTTTTTTTATATTTACAGTTTCCCCACTCCTCTCCTCAGATGGTCCCCATCTGCAGGACCCCCAGCCCCATCACCCGACATCCACCCGACTTACTGGCCAGTACCCTCCATTGCAAGGTCGGGGTCCAAGCCACCATCGTGAGCCGGATCCAGTAGTTGGACCAGCAAGCCCAGCTAGCTGGGTGTGGGGCCTGTGAGGCTCCATGCATCATCCTACCACCAAGGTTCCCGTTTCCTGTTTTCTCTGCAGCACAGCATGCAATGATGCTATGATGCATAACCAGCGTGCCATGCGTTGGCATCTGCCCCCCCCATGCTGCGGCAGTCCCGTATGCCTTTCCTCTAGCTACTGCCAAGGGTCAGGTGTACACTGGGCTCTGCATTCCCTCCTCCCCCCCCATCCGGAGGAGGAGAGTTGTCCTCCAGACGCTCGGTCCTCCTCCCCCGGCCGGCCCTCAGACAGCCCGAGCTTCTTACTAAACTCTGGTCGCTGGTGTCACCAGTGGTAGCGCTACGGCTGCACTGGCAGGCCAGCATTCACACAGCAGAGTTTTGAATTTCATTCCACGATTCTCTAACTAGCACAGCATTTTAAGCTACTGGGCGGCTCAGACCTACAGGCTGAATGCAATAGCAAGCGCTATGAGGGATTCCTGGGGTGTGAATGAAGCAAGCAAAAATGTATTTTTTTCTATAGATTACAAACAAAAGTTTACAATAAGCAGTTTTTCAAATTGTGATGTGGACCCAAACATGCAAAACAAAGTCAGTGCCTGCTTACTTTAAGTGGTCATTTACTGCATCTCTCACACTTTAAAAACCTGGTTTGTCCCCTGCCTAAATATGTGTGGCATATTGAGGGTCCCCCCCAAATTTCTGGTGCTTTTTTTTTTTTATTTCAGATCAGTTTTTAGCCAATTTAGCTGGAAAAAGCCTCTACTTTAAATGCTGTGCTTTGTTAATTGATTTCCAACTTGGGGAGACCAAGTGCAATTAGTGCTATAATTACTGGTCAGTTATTCTCCCTGACAAAATGGTGTCATTTTCAGTTATAACCATCTGGTTATGCCAGTGGTCACATGCCATACAGAACTTTCTGTACTGTCTCAAGACAGCACATTTCCCTCACCACACACAACTGCGGCAAAGCAATTTTAAACTTATAACACGGTTTTCGGTGCCAAGAAAACAAACAAAATCACACAGTCTCAACAAATTAACCAAGAGACAGCCCATCTACACGTAATGAGTTAAATTATTTTCAACAGCCTGTTCTCTGTCTACCAGCAGCCACAATCCTGTTAGGGAAAAAAATTAATGGGGTGGGAGAAGGGGAGGAGTAATGTTTCTCAATTGATCTTGGAACCGCCAATTATATAAAATAAAACATGGGCTGGTTTGGGCAACTAGAACTGTAAACACACCCTCTGTGCGTGATGCTTTCATATAGCATCACACACCTCAGGTTTTTATAATCATTCCACACACCAGTCAATGCATGATTCTGTATATCTCGTTATTAATACCCATTACCGAAAATAAAAAACATTTAGATTAAATAAATAAATCATGTTTGAGTGCATAAATCTAACAAAAATAACAAAACTCTGAAAAGGATACTGGCTTTTTTGAGCTAACATTGAGGAGTTGCTCCAAGGTGACCAATCTTTCCAAGGGAGAAAAAGATATGGCAGCAGGTAAGCGGGGTTGGGGGTGTGCACGATCACCACACAAAGTGTTTTGAATAGGCAGAATAGGGTGATCCAGGAGAAAACATGAAATAAAAGGGGCCCACAATCCACTTGTTGGGATTAACAGTGTCTCTAGATAAACCTTATAGACAGCAAGACATACAGATGAGCCAAACACAGACAAACCAAAGCTTCACTGTAGCTGTATCACTGTATCTCTTTGGGGATACTGTAGATCCATACCGTGTCTCTAACAGAGAAAATGCTGTGATTATACACAAGTCAGAGACTGATTTACATTCCCCCGTAGTACCGCAGTGCCAAGCCCTAACTAGCTGTGGTTCAACTGTGCACTCACCATGGTTTTGGTTTGTGAAGTAGTTGTAGTACTGCGAGACATATGTCATGATACTCAACCGGTCTGGAACCCTCATGGCGACCATGTCTTCCGGATCAAGCAAGGCAGGGATCCCCAGTTCCTGCTCTGCCACATTAAATGCCTGGAAAATGGAAAAGGAGAGAGAAAATTAGGATAATGAAGAATGACATGCTTGTGAAAGGGATCACAGTTCACTCAACGCCAAGTACGCATGCAGGGTGGAGCACTGCAAGCACTGCTGCAGTGCCCTACGGAGTACCTCAATCCTAACCTGGAGGGAACTGCTAGTGCCACAGGCAGGTGGGAAACCCAATAGCTTTAATCTTTCAGCACTGTGGATATTCTAAGCAAAGACAGGCAATTCTACACCTCTCAAACTGTTGCCCATTTTGCATTAGAACAAAACAAGCCGCTTTCATTCCTACATGAACACAGGAAAGAAGATCTTCTTTGGTCCATCAAATTATTTTTCCTCACCAACTTGGTGGACATGACCAATTGTTTCTTTTCCATCTTTGTGGTTAACTAGCTTTAGCAATTTTCAGATTCCCAGCAAATAATTTCCAGTAGGCATATGAAGAATTCAGTTAAACAGAATTCCCCAAAATTTGATTTTCTTAACATTCCATTTGTTTATTGCTGAAGACATCTGCATAAAAACAGCCACTTTGTCCTTCTGACAGCATCTGCTGTGGCTGCTTTTCTGGCTTTCAGGTCATAATCCTTAGTTTGTAACTTCAGGATCATTTCTATGGGAACAGGTTGTGATGTCACAGCACTGAATTATGATTTCAAAGCAGGAAAAGCAGCTGGGACAGATGAAGACTAGGTCAGCGTTCAGGGCAAAAAACATACTGGGCAAGGAGGCAGTTTATCAGCAAATGCCTCTAGTGGTAAAGAATGGAATGTTGGAGAATCAATTTTTTTGGAATTATAGAAGGTTTGAGTCCCTGCTGAATGCCAACTGTCAGTGTTTTTCAAAAACCTGGAAAATGACTTTAAAAGAGATGGATGGTTTCAGCCAATACTGTCTTAGATGGAAGTTTATTACATAAATTTAGCAACTTCTGTGAAATTAAATGTCCAATACTCTTCTTAAATTCCTTCCCTAAACTGCCCACTTACATCTGCTAGCTTGTGTATCTTTTGATGTATTTAGTAAACTTTATCCGATCAAATCAAGTTACTGCTTGCATCAATGTAAAAAACGTTGCTATATTGTTTGTGAAAGGGAAAGTAAACCCAACAAAACAGGCAATTCCTGAACTACAGAATAACTAATAATGGTCAACTGAACTCATTTGGTAACCCTGCAACACCTCCCTCCAGTCCTTCCCCACACTCCTCTTGGGCTGATATATCGGAGACAAAACCAGCCACAAGAGCTTCGTGGAGAACTGTAGGCAGCCAGGGGATACTGCGGCTGTCAACGCTACTGATGCTGCTAGCAGCATCCCCTGCCTATGTCAAGTGCTTTGTAACAGAAACAACTGTGTTAAGGACTTTGATAGTCTAGAACCACCAGTCTCATGAATGATACTACAGCATACGAACAGTAGTGTTTAGTATAAGCAACAAGGCACAACAGGGTGTGGGAGGTAGTGTGATCACCACACACCGAGGCGTGGAACGAGGCATGACTCCACAGGCTGAGTGCTTTATTACCACTGTAAGTGTGATGATCACACTGCAGTACTACTCACACCCTGCAGTGCCTTACTGCACTTATCATTTGGCATTTTGCAATAAGAGTAAAATATGAAGACAAAACTTAGTTTTAACAACAAAATTATTTGGTATTATGTACAATTACCCTGAAGAAAATAACCACAAAAATCTTTTTTTTGTGGGGGTGGAACAACAACAAAGAGTATAAAGCACAGGGCTAGAAATGAATGGTATTCCATCCTGTTCTGAATACCAGTTTTTAAGGTGGAACACCATTTTCATCATGCTAGTATTCTGACTGGAATACCACTTCTCCATGCAGCGACCAAATTATAATTCACTCTTTAGAACAGCTCTTTTGGATTGGTGGACTAATGGATACTTAGACCGAAAACCAAATTTGGATTTTTGATATTCCACTTCCCACACCATATTATTTTCTTCATTTCTACCCCTTAAGCATGTTGCACTTTTTTTGGCAGATAAGAGGCAGGCAAATTTGCCAATTCTGATATTTCCTGTAGTTCATGAAATTAATTGGCACACTGAAGGAACAACTGTAGAGAATGACTGCTAGGTTTGTAAGTTGATTTTCTTTGGGTGGTAACTGAATCCTGCTAACGATGCAGGAGGTGGCTGCTTGTTGATCAGGTTTTTTCAGGATCTGCAGATCTGTCATCTTTGTTACTAGGTTGAAGAGTCATTCCGGTTAATACTGTTCTCCACTTTTTTTGTCACTGTCAGAGGGTCTCCAATAACTGCAGAGGCTTGACTCACAACGGTGTCGGTGACGGACATGATCTCTCTTACATCCAGTTCTGCATCAGCAGAAAGATAAAAGATACTCGAAGCCCACAGGTTCCTTAGAATACCACACTGGCAGAGTATCTAGGTATGTTTGTGGGTGCCGTTTTGGATGAAGGTAGAAGGCTGGTACATCGGGAGGAATTTTTCAAAGGCATTTCTTTCTGCTAGCCACAAGGCAGAGGGGGTTGTCTGGTACAGCATGTATGAATCCTCTGCTCATTTACTTTGTTTATGTGAGGAAAAGTTCTTGGTGCGAGGACTGAACATGAGCGTGACATACTCATCACCAATTTCATCAGTTTTCACTTCAAGACTGGTTGGCTTTAGATCTCCAACTCCTTCTCTTCCTAAGCGCACTGTGTCAGTGACTCTTCCAGCTCAACCTCCACCACCGCAGCCACTAGCCAGGACTGACAGGCAGTCTTCCCGTCGCTATACGCCGACTAATCTGTTAGTCCTGCTGAATCATGCAATTGCTGCTGCTGCGATGGCTGGGGGCAGGGTCAGAGGTCACCTCAAGCACATCCCTCCCGCAACCGCAGCACACTCACTCCTGCTGCTCCCAGTGCACAGCGGCTGTACTCTGCTGCTCCAAGCACGAACGATACCACCTACCACATGGTGCCAACTGTGGACGTCATGTGACTGTCGGGATCCAGCCGACTCAGGCCAAGGAAAAATTGAGTGGCATCTAGCAGTTGGGACCTGGCAGCACAACAAAGCAATTAAAAAAAAAAAAATTGGTTGGCCGTGCCTAGGCAAGCAAAACTGCTTGTCCGACCGCCAAGAATTGCAGCCCAGGACATCAGGCTTTGGGATTTGTCGACCTCAGTCACTTTCTCTTGGGACTGGTCATGCTGGCTCAACAGTTCAGTGCATGAATGATCGTTTTCCAGAGAGCTGGCAGCTTCACTGTCAGTTAACTCATGAAGCCCTTGACTGCCATCAACTCTGTGGCAATTCTCTGTTTTTTTACAGGTATGCTGGGTTCTATTTCATTTTCACAATGAAGCTACTGATTATTTGGCCAAAATGAATTGAAAAATTTGGTTGAGGTACATCAGGCATCGCGGCTACTTTACTCATGACTGGGTTTAGTGACAATTTAGTGATGGCAACAATGGTGGCTGATTTAAATTTTTTGGAAACGTATGACGCATTGATTTGTTTACCCTGTGATTGGGCACCAGGACTGGCACCAGTTAGTACCTGTGGGTAGTAAGAAAAAATTACTTACCATTGTAATCTCATTTCTTCCAAGGGAATCTTTACTGTATTCTGATTAATGCAGTTAGCCTTCACCATTCAACTGCCCTGGAGAAGAGAAGTTTAAAGAACCTATGCAAATAGTGGAACGTTGATAGGCTCGAGCTCAGTTTTCAAACTACTGTCCCTGGTGCATTCTATGCAACTGTCAGATTCTTACAAAGCATGTACAAAAATATGCTATCTATGCTATCCTAAATAAATAATCCACCCACTAATAGCCAATCCTCCCATTGAATAATGGGCACCTGAAATGACTCAAGTCACAGATGCCCAAGGACAACCAAGTCAACAAATTTCAACAACCACAACAACATGACCAGCTGGACTGCAGTGACCCCCAGGTTCTAGTAGGGAAGGTAGGGTGGGAGCTCAGAATACAGTAAAGATTCCCTTGGAAGAAACAAGATTACTATGGTAAGTTATTTTTTTCTTCAAGCCCCAGGAAATCTTTACTGTATTCTGACTAACGCAGACTACCAAGCAGGACCTTTGCAGGTGGGCAAAGAACCTATTTTGGAAACAAGCTCTGCAGTACTGCTGTGCCAAACCTGGCATCACTTCTAGCCTGGGTGTCCAGGCAACAGTGTTAAGTGTTGACAGTTTTCCAGGTGGCTGCTTTGCAAATTTTCAGCAAAAGGAATGTCTCTAGCAGCTGCTACAGAAGCAGCTGTACCCCTAGTGGAATGGGCTCTGTGGGCCACTGGGGGTTCCTTGCTCAGTCTTCCCATAGCAAAACTGGATGCGGGCAACAATCCAGCATGCAACAGTCCTTTTTGATGCTGGTTTGCCTTTCCCCACTTCTCCATATGTAAGGAAGAGCTGAGTATTCTCTTGCCTGTGGCCTTTTGTGTGATCCCGATAATACCTGATAGCCCTCTTGACATCTAGGCTATGCAGCCTGCATTCCCCTGAGCTGGAATTATCACAGAAGAAGATGGTAATAGACTGGTTCAGGTGGAAATCAGATAACACTTTAGGGAGTAACCTATTGGTTCTGAGGACTACCTTGTCCCTATGGACTGCAATGTAGTCCAGCTCTGTGCACAGAGCCTGGAGCTCACTAATCCTCTGGGATGAAGTGATTGCTACTAAGACGACTGTTTTCCAAGTCACATTCTTGAGGTCTGCCAAAAACATGGGCTCAGATGGGGGATGCATTAGCTGTGTAATGCATATGTTCAGGTCCCAAGAGGGAGTTAGCTCCCTGTGTGGAGGGTGCAAGTGCAGCAACCCTTTAAAAAAAACTTCCTGCAAATCAGATTGGAAGCTAGGGAAGAGCCCTTACCTGCTGAAACATAGACAGAGACTGCTGACAGGTGCGCCCTGAGGGTAGATGGCTTAAGGCCAAGGGAATGAAGATGGGCCAAGTAATCCAGAAGAACCGACAGCCCAGCCTGGTGCGGATCCCTTGACTTTTGCTGGCACCAAATGGAAAATCTCTTCCACTTGGAAGTGTAAGTCTTCCTGGTAGAAGGCTTCCTAGAGACTAAGAACTTCCAGGATCCCTTCAGAGAGATGCAGTTTAGCATACTCTAGGTCCTCAAGAGCCAGGCTATGAGCTGGAGGGACTTGAGGTTGGGGTAAAGGATTCCCCCCTGGGAGGATGTCAGTAGGTTGTGCCTCCTGGGGAGGCAGATCGGTCTGGAGGTTGACAGGAACAGGAGCATTGAGTACCAAGGCTGCCTGGCACAATCTGGTGCTATGAGGATCATCACTGCTGGCTGGGACCTGAGCTTGTTCAGTACTCTGAACAGCAGAGGGAATGGAGGAAAGGCATACAGGAACTTCCCTGTCCAGTCAAGCAATAGTGCATCAATTGGTACTGTGCCCACTGCAGGAGGCCTGCAGCAGAACTGTGGCAACTGGTGATTGTCCTGGGCTGCGAAGAGCTCTATCTCTGAGGTGCCCCATCTCCTGAACACAGACTGCAGGACCTGTCTGTTCAGAGACCACTCATGGTGGTTTTGGCTGATCCTGCTCAGAGCATCTCCCAGGATGTTGTCTTTCTCTGGCAGATGGACTGCTGAGAGAGCAACTCTGAGGAAGTAAGCCAGGCTCCAGAGTTTCATGGCCTCTGTGCATAACACCTTGGACATTGTGCCCACTTGCTTGTTCATGTAGTACATAGTGGTTGTGTTGTCTGTTGTGACTTGCACAACCTTGCTCTGAACCATTGTGGCAATGGACAGGAGGGCCGGAAATTCTGCCCTGAGCTCCAACAGATTTATGTGCAGCAGTGACTCTTGGTGGAGTCATGTGCCGTGTGATCCCTAGGTGGGCGTCCCAACTGAGGAGGGAGGCATCAGTTGTGAACACCATTGCTGGGAACTGCTGCAGGAATGGGACACCTTCTCTGAGACTGTCCTTTTCCTGCCTCCACTGGAGTGCCTGAAGCAGGGTCCCTGTGACTGGAACCAGCTTTGACAAGGAGTCTGTTCTCTGAGACCAATGGGACCTGAGGTGGAACTGTATGTCCTTCATTTGGAACCTGGCTCCTGGCACTGTTGCTGTTGAGGCAGCCATATGGCTTAACAGCTGCAGAAGATGTCTTGTTGGTCTGGGGGAGTGCAGCTAGAATGAACTTACCAGCTGCACAAGGCTGTCCACCCTTCTTGAGGAAGGAATGCTTTCCCTTTTAGTATGTCCAGCTCCACTCCTATGAAGTCTAGGAGCTGGACCAGTTGCAAGACTGACCTTTTTAGATTTGCCAGGAACCCCAGAGACTGTAGGGTGGCCTGTGTGAGGGCTACGGCATCCCTTAGCTGTTGAAAGGATTGCCCCACAACTAGCCGGTCATCTAGGTAAGGGAACACTGACACCCCTGCCTTCTCAAATGTGCCACCATCACAGCAAGGCACTTTCTGAACACCCTTAGGGCAGAGGTCAAACCGAAAAGGTAGGTTTCTGAACTGATAATGCCCTGATAGTAATCTGAACCCGATACCTTCTGTGGGACTGCCTGATGAGAATGTGAAAATAGACATCCTTAGGGTCTAAGGATGCCAACCAGTCTCCCTGACTGAGAGTGGGGAGAATCATTGCCAGAGTAACCATTTTGAATTTTGGGTTTGTCAGGTGCCTGTTTAAATTTCCGAGATCCAGTATGGGTCGCCACTCCCCAGTTTTCTTTAAAGTTAGGAAGTACCTTGAGCACAGGCCCTTCCCCTCTGATCGAGGGGGACAGGCTTCACTGCCCTTTCTAGCAAAAGGCTGGCTACCTCTGCTTCCAGTAAGGCTTTCTCTACTGGGGTTGCAGGTCTGAACAGCCTTGCTCTCAATTTTGGGATGGACTTAAAGCTGAGAATAAGACCCTGGCTTACTACTTCCAGGACCCACTTGTCTATGGTGATGGCTTGCCATGCCTGGAAATAGTAAGCCAGTCTGCTCCCTACAGGAACTGGGGAGGCGGCCATGACAAGCACGTCAGGGGGTCTGCATAGCAGGTGTCCTGGGCGGAGTACTGGGGCTACAGCAGCTGGTGCCCCTTCTGCCCCTGCCTCTAATGTATCAACGCTGCTGCTGGTATACTAGGATAGCCTGGGCTTGATAGAAGGGCCTGGCATAGGGCCTTCCCCTACCTCCTCTACCTTGGTGCTTCTGAGGGGCAGAAGCTTTCTCCTTGGCTGAAGCACTCTTGTAGACCAACTTGTATTTGTCCATCTTCTTCATGTAAGCCTCTATTCCCCAAACAAGGAATTTTGCTCACAAGGGAAGTCCAAGGCCTTCGTTCAGAGTGTCCTGGGAGAGGTTAGTGACCTTAATCCAAGCAAACCTCCTCAGGGGCACTGTGGTTGCCATAAGCCTGGCAGCACTGTCATTAGCATCTACTGCCATGTGAAACTGGTACTTGGATGTTTCAATGCCACATTTGGCAGTCTCTGCCAGATCAGCAGCCAGTTGAGGAGGAGCTCTGCTAGCCAATACAAATACAGAATTCCAGAGGTTTTTCTGGTATCTGGAGACAAGCCCTATAAAAGGCTGGTTTAATTGACAGAGAAGCCCCTAAGTATCCCTTCTTGGCCACGGAATCGATTCTCCTGGAATCCTTGTCAGGTGGGTGAGAGGATAAAGGTATATCCTGCTTGAGTGCTGCCAAAACAGAACTGGCATCAAGGGGACTGAGGACTGCAGTGTCCATGTCGGGACCCCTCTTCCCCAGCAGACAAACTGGTGCTGCAAATCGGGTGGTTTTTATGGGCTGCTGGAATGAAACAGGAGCCCACTGAGGAGTGCAGGCGCAGTGAAGAGCTTTAGGTCAACCAGGCCAGAGCAAAGAGGAGGTGCTGGATTCAAAAAGGGAAGCCGCCCACCTGCTTCAGCGCAGCCGAAACATAACTGGCATCAGGGAGAGTGACGACTGTAGTGTCCATGTCGGGACCCCTCTTCCCCCGCGGACAAACTGGTGCTGCAAATAGGTTTAGCCAACCCCCCATCCCCCACCTCCTCCTCCAGTTTTTAAGGGCACTTCAGGTGCCACCCAAATCAAGCAATTGAATCAAACAATGGGCTGCGAAGGAGCTGGCAGGAGGAGAAGCACAGTCGAGTGTGAGGTCCTTGGGACATTGAAGCGGAACTATGGGGCACAACTCAAGGTACTGAAACTGCACCCTTAAGTTTAAACTGGGGCTGGAGTTTAAACAAGGGGATTAAAGGCACAAAGACATCATGGGCCATGTGAATGTCGTATGTCTCTGTTCAGGGATAACCTGGAATTCAGACTGGCATCTAGCATCATTTAACTTACCCTTAGGGCAAGCCACGCCCGTATCTTGTAGAACTATTCTATTCTAGGGTCTGTTAGAGCGGTCATTTGTATGAGGTTTACCTAGCCTAGCAACTGATTAGAGGGAAGAGGCAAAATACTGTTGGACTATTTTAAACTGTGTAATTGACAAGCTACCAGCAAACTAGGGACTGTCAGGACTATAATACTGCAAACTGTACTATCTAGATTAGGTAATGGTTCTAGGGAGGTGTTTTTAAATTGTTAGACCTGCTGGAACCAGAACTGTAGTTGCCAAAATACTTACGTAACTAGGGACTGTTGGAACTGTAAAACTGCAAACTGTACTACCAAGATCAGGTATTGATTCTAAGGAGGCATTTTAAGTTGTTAGACTTGGTAGACCTGGAACTGCCTGACCAGGGGGGTAGAAAGCAGGTTTGTACACCAACTATTGCCAGCAGTTCAAATTTTGTTAACCAACCTAGTTATGGACAGGCAGCATTACTGGAGGAGTAGCCAATGGTATGGCCTCTTTGGTAGGATGGTGGGGTGTAGTGGATGTGGGGCAGCCATGGTCCTAAATTGGGCCTGGAAGATGGGAAGGTGCATGGTGTGTAAGCAACCCACACAGCCGAAGGAGGAAATAAGGTGGCTATGTGGAGAGCTAAGCAAGAGGGTGGTGAGCAGGTGGGAGGGTAGGGGTGGAGGGAGGACTGAGTGTCAGGGGCACAAGCAGCAGTGGGGAAGGGTGGAGTGTACAAACAATTTGGGACTGTGGTCTGAGAGTGTTGGGCCTTGGAAGAGGGTGGAGGATGGGATGGTGACAACTGGAGGCAAGAGGACAGGGGAAAATGGCACACTTAGAGGGGAAGGGAGGGTTCTAGGGACAGGAGGCAGGGAGTCAATGGGGGATGGGACACAGTGGAAGGTAGTAGGTCCAGGTAAAGGAAAGCGGATGCCTAAAACCCTGAGTCAAACTTCAAACAAGGCCTCTGCCAGCAGCAATGGTACTGAGCAAGCAAACAGATTTGCGCCTCTCGACCCACTGGTGGAAGAAGTGCTGGAGGAGGATGTCTGTAAGGAACAAACAATGGGGGAGGTTTGGGGGGGAGTTGGGAGGCTTGGGTAATGGTCTCACGATGGGAGGAGTGAGGGTTGCTTTGGAGAAGGAACCCTTGGGGCACCCCAGGGAGAGGTTCAGGGCACCCAGGGCCTAGGGGAGGAGGCAACCAGATGGCAATGGTTGGACAGACAGAGAGTCAGCCTGCAATAGTGCTAGGGATGGAGACCTTGAGGGCCATAAATGGGATGGAGAGTAATATACAAGGAGTGGGGGTTGAAGAAGGGATGGGGGCACCGGGGGTGTGTGTGTAGAGGGGCATAGGCAAGCGGAACTGGTGCTGAAGAGAAGAATTCCAGTTGGGGGACTGCAGGGCACATAAAATCTTGAAATGGCAAGTTTGACGAGAGCAGGCACAGAAACAGCCACTGGTGGGGCAGGAAGGGAAGCCCCGGTAAAGAACCAGAATAGTACAGCGGGGAGGTGGGCTGGGATTGAGGCTGAAGGGGCTGAACTAGAAGGGTCAGCTAGGGAAAGGAGCGGGGGTATGATAGTACTTAGGGCAGAAGGAACAGGCTGTTGGAGAAGGAGGGGCAGGGCTGCAGGGGATTCACACAAGGCAGGGACTGCAACCACCCAGCTGATGAGCAATGTTGGGGTAGTGGACAGGGTGGGGATTGGAGAAGGGGACTGCAAAGTGGGAGGCACCAAGGAAAAAGGAGGCATGAGGGTGGTACTGCTCGGGGATTCTGTGATTCTAGGTATACAGTGGGAGGAGCAGGGAAAGGGAGAAACTATTTGACCACTAGAACTAAATCATCCAATTCCAAGGCAAAAATATGGGACTTCAGAGGAGTTGACTTTGATAAGATGGCCAACAGAGTTAAGCTAGCCCTGGCAAAAAGAAATACAGGTGAGGGGGTACAGGCAAAGTGGGCAAGCATTAAAGATGCAATACTTGAAGCAACATCCCATCGTGTTACAGAGAAAAGGAAGTACAAAAGAAGAAGGAAACCACTTTGGTTCTCAAAAACAAGTAGCAGAAAATGTCAGAGCCAAAAGTTTGGCCTTCAGGAAATATAAGGGAACGCAGCAGGATGAAGATAGGGAGGCATACCAAACTTCCCTAAGAAAAGCAGGGAAGGCAGTAACGCAGGCAAAGGCCCAAACCAAGGAAACACTAGCACAAACAGTAAAAGAAGGTGACAAGACTTTCTATAGATACATTAGTGAAAGGAGAAAGTCCAGAGGGGGTATTGCTAAGATCAAAGGGGATAAAGGGGCATGTGAGGAGGAGGACCATGTAAAAGCATCTATCCTAAATAGATACTTCTGCTCAATATTTACTGAAGAGAAGGTAGGGGCCCACAGCTCAGCACCATAGACACGGGGGTACTAGTCCCTTCACAAAAGAAAGGGTCCTACAAGAGCTCGATAAGCTCAGGGTGGACAAGGTAATGGGACCTGATGGCATACATCCTAGGGTACTAAAGGAGCTAAGGGTGGAACTAGCAGAGCCATTATCGGAATTCTTTAGTGAGTTTCTGAGCACAGGAGAGGTCCCAGAAGACTGGAGAGGCGCTCATGTGATCCCGCTCCACAAGAGTGGTAGCAGGGAGGAGACAGGTGAACTACAGACCAATCAGTCTTACCTCGGTAGTAGGCAAGATTATGGAGGCACTCCTTAAGGAAAGGATAGTGCAACACCTGGAATCCATAGGAGCACAGGATCCAAGACAGCATGGGTTTACAAAAGGAAATTCCTGTCAAACTAATCTCATAGATTTCTTTGACTAGGTAACCAGAGTGGTGGACCAAGGGGGAGCAGTTGATGTCGCCTACCTTGACTTCAGCAAAGCTTTCGATACTGTTCCACATAGAATATTGATTAATATTTATTTAGTTTCTGTTGACCGGGTAAGTGCACTAGACAAATTCTGCCTATTTTCAGGCACGACTCGGGGGAAGAGGATACAGATGAATGCCAACTGACTTTGAACCAGATTAAGCTGTTGGCGGTATTTTTAGTGAATGGGGGGAATTTGGCCAGGGCACCGGGGAAAATTCCCCTACTCTTTTTTCGTGAAGTGCCATAGGATCTTTAACATCCACCTGAACTACCACCAGAACAGGCAGATGGGACCTTGGTTTAATGTCTTATCTGAAAGATGGCACCTCAGGAGTACAGCACCCCCCTCATGCTGCACTGCATAATAAGCTGGGTAGACTCGGGCTGGGTCAGAAGTTGGTCAACTGGGTGGCAAACTGGTTGACAGGTAGAAAACAGAGAGTGGTGGTAAATGGAATACAGTCAGAAGACATGCAAGTCACAAGTGGGGTACCTCAGGGATCAGTTCTGGGGCCAGTCCTCTTCAATATCTTTATCAGTGACATTGCAGAAGGACTGGAGGGTAAGGTTTGTCTGTTTGCAGATGACACCAAGATCTGCAACAGAGTAGATGATCCAGATGGGGTGGGTAGAATGAGAAGAGATCTGGATAAACTAGCAAAATGGTCGTAAGGACCGGTCCTCTTCAATGTCTTTATAAGCGACATTGCAGAGGGACTGGAAGGAAAAGTATGTCTCTTTGCAGATGACACAAAGATCTGCAACAGAGTTGATGCACAAGGTGGAGTGGAAAGGATGAGAAGGGACTTGGCAAGGTTAGAGGAATGGTGAAATGTATGGCAGCTTAGATTCAATGCTAAGAAGTGCAAGCTAATGCACCTGGGAAACAAAAACCAAGGGGAAGAGTACACAATGGGGGGTGAGATACTAACAACAACAAAAATGGAAAGGGACCTGGGGGTAGTCATATCAGATGACCTAAAGGTGGGAAAGCAATGTGAGAGGGCAGCAAGGAGGGCTGGGGGGATACTGGGATGCATAGGAAGAGGCAGCACCAGTAGAAAACAGGAAGTTATTATTCCTCTGTACAGACAGCTAGTGAGACCCCATCTGGAGTACTGCGTGCAGTTCTGGAGACCCAATCTCCGCAAAGACAGACAGGATGGAAGCTGTCCAGAGGAGGGCAACTAAAATGGTGCAGGGTCTGCACCGGAAGACATATGAAGAGAGACTTAAGGAGCTTAATATGTATAGCCTCGAGGAAAGGAGGGAGAGGGGAGACATGATAGAAACTTTCAAGTACCTCAAGGGACTCAACAATGTCCAAGAGGGTAGCATCTTTCAAAAAAAGAGGTGTGCAAGAACAAGGGAGCACAATTTGAAGATAGAAGGGGGGCAGCTCAGAGGTAATTTAAGGAAGTATTTTTTCACAGAGAGGGTTGTGGATGTATGGAACGGCCTTCCAGAGGAGGTTGTGGAGTCAAAAACAGTGGTGGAATTCAAGCATGCATGGGACAGTCATAAGGCAATTCTAGGGGGTGGGGGTGGGAAGAAGAGCTGCTGGTTAACTAGGACCTGCAGCTTATCCATCAGGTAGGGAAATGGGCAGACTGGGTGGGCCAAGCGGTCCTTATCTGCCATCAAATTCTATGTTTCTATGTAAGAGTGGCAACAGAAGTTAACGCAAATAAGTGCAAGATCATGCAACCAGGGAAGAAAAACTCTGAAGCCACCTATAGGCTGGGAGGGGAGTTGTTGGCAGTCACAAGGGAAGAAAGAAACATCACCGATGACCTGAAATCATCCAAGCAGACCAGTAAAGCAGTAGGTAAGGCTAGAGGGATGCTGGGGTATATTAGTACGGGTATCACAAGTCAGAAGAGGGAGGTAATAATCCCTCTTTACAAGACACTGGTTAGGTCTCATCTGGAGTACTATGTGCAGTACTGGAGGCCACACCTTCACAAAGACATTAACCAAATTGAGGCAGTCCAGAGAAAGGCAACCAAAATGGTGCAGGGACTGCATCAGAAAATATATGAGAACAGATTAACAGAGCTCAATATGTATACCCTAGAGCAAAGGAGGTAGAGAGGTGATATGATCGAAATATTCAAACACCTTAAGGGCATTAACAAGGTGAAAGAGTCTAACATGTTTCAATATAAGAAAAATAGCAGGACAAGAGGACACAGAATGAGATTAGAGGGAGGCTGACTAAGGGGTAACATGAGGAAGTTCTTTTTCACAGAAAGGGTGGTGGATGCATGGAATGGCCTACCTCAGAAAGTAGTGGACATGAATATAGTGCAGGGCTTCAAACAGGCATTGGATAGGCATAAGGGAGCAATACAAATGAGTATGAATAGATAGGCCATTGACAGAGCAAAGATCAGTGGCACATTCATAAGGCAGAAAAAGAAATGGGCAGACTGGATGGGCCTTGCGGTCCTTATCTGCCATCAACTTCTATATATGTTTCTATGTTTCTAGTCCTGTTTGGGACAAGAGCATCTCCGGCTTGACTGTGCACAAGGCAAAGGACATGGTCTCTTCCCTGGCACAGGGTGGGGGAGGTTCTCCTGATATTTTGGTTCACCTGGGCACAAATGACATTGCAGATATCAGTGTGTTAGAGAGTCAGGCTAGGTTCCGGGAACTTGCCAGGGTCTGCCATGCCAATGGTTGCTCAGTCTCCTTCTCAGAGATCCTGCCCGTACGAAGGGCCTTCGTGGAAAGCAAGCAGAAAATTCGGGAGGGTAACGAGTGGCTCAGGGATGGGGGCAAGCTCAGGAATATGAGATAGTGAGGGACTGGGGAGGAACCTGGGAGGACAAGAAAAAATTACTCACCTTAGTAATGTTGTTTCTTCTAATGGAGTCTTGCTATATTATGACATATGCAGTGAGTCCCAACCTTCGAACTGCTCCGGAGGTGAAAGAATTAACTTTCCATGCCAGGCATGGAACCTTGAGCGCGAGCTTGGTTGAAAACTCTGTCTGTTGTTGCTCAAACTCAAACTGTCAGATCTTTACGAGCAAAACTCACTAAGGTTCTGTGTGGAAGCCGTAAACCTACACTAGCCCACTGGCTACTAACTACAAGAACACATTTATTTTCTTGATCCCAAAACAAAGACTCAAGTCAGGGGATTCAAGAAAGAAAAATTAAAACATAACACCCAAGCACCCTAAAGAAAGGGTGAAAAATAAAGTGGGCATCTACGACGTGCCAACATTGCACTGCCCACCCACATCCCAAAAATACAGGTTCTGAGAGGGCAGGTTGGGAGAATATATATAGAAGACTCCATTAGAAGAAACAACATTACTAAGGTGAGTAATTTTTCTTCAAACAACATGAAGTCTTGCTATATTATGAATATCTATTAGACACAGCAGTACCTCCATGGAGGAGGGACAGAACCTACTTAGAAATAGGCTCTGAAGCACAGCTGTGTTAAATCGAGCATCACTCCAGCCTGAATGTCCAGGGAGTAATGCTTAGTAAAAGTGTGAACTGTTTTCCAGGTAGCTGCTTGACATATCTCTAGGATAGGGATGTCCCTGGCATCAGCCAGAGACACAGCTGTACCTCTGGTAAAGTGAGCCCTCAGGCCTGAGGGAGGAACCTTACCCAGTTTTTCATAGCAAAATTGGAAACAAGAGACAATCCACCTGGCAATGGATCTTTTAGTGGCAGGTTTTCCTTTACCAACCTCACCATAAGTGAGGAACAATTGAAGGGAGTCCAACCTGTGACCATTGGTACTTTCTATGTAGTAACTAAGGGCTCTTTTGACATCTAAACTGTGCAATCTCCTCTCGCCAGGAGGAAGAATGGTCAGTGAAGTACACAGGAAGGGACATGGCTTGATTAAGGTGAAAGTCTGAAACCACCTTAGGCAAAAATTTTCTGTTAGTCCTGAGGACCACCTTATCTCTGCGAAAGGAGATAAAATCAGGCTCCACTGACAATGCTTGCAATTCACTTATGCGCCTGGCAGAAGTGATGGCTACCAAAAACACAGTTTTCCAAGTCAATACTTAAACTCTGCTGAAGACAATGGCTCAAAGGGGTTGTATAAGCTGGGCAATGCAAATATTAAGATCCCAAGCAGGGCAGGGTCCTGAATGGAGGGTTGGTGTGAAGCAACCCCTTGAAAAACTTGGAGAATACAGGGTGAACTGAAAAAGAAGAGGGTTTACCTGCTGATAAGAAAGCAGACACGGCTGCCAGGTGCACTTTTAGGGTAGCTGGTCTCAGCCCCAAAGAATTCAAATGCACCAAATAATCCAGGATTGTGGGCAAGTCAGCAGATTCTGGGGGAATATGCTTGCCAGAGCACCATATGGAAAATCTCTTCCATTTGGAATTATAAGTAGCCCTGGTGTAAGGCTTCCTAGAGGCCTTCAAGATATCCAATATACCTTGGGAGAGGTGTAGGTCAGCAAACTCTAACTCTTCATGAGCCAGGCCTTGAGATTGAGAAATTTGAGGTTCGGATACCAAACTCTCCCCTGGGCACAGGTTAGCAGGTTGTGATTCCTGGGAAGACACAGGGGAAGGTGGACTGCTAAGGACATGAGAAGTGGGTACCAGGGCTGTCTGGCCCAATCTGGAGCAATCAGGATCATCTTGCAGGGTTGAGATCTGATTTTGACTAGCACCTTGAACAGAAGAGGAAAGGGGAGGAAACCATAGAGAAACTTCCCTTCCCAACTGAGAAGGAAGGCATCCAGAGGGACTGAGCCCAACACTGGGGGCCTGCAGCAAAAAAGGGGAAGTTGGTGATTGTCTGGGGCTGCAAAGAGATCTATCTGCAGGGTGCCCCATCTGGCAAATACCACCTCTAGTACTAGGGGATCCAGTGCCCATTCGTGATGGCTCTGGGAAATCCTGCTGAGAGCATCTGCCAGGACATTGTCCTTGCCTGGGAGGTGAACTGCCGTAATGGAGGCGTTCAGGGAATAAGCCAGAGACCACAACTTCATTGCTTCGGTGCACAAGGCCGTAGACCGAGTGCCTCCTTGCTTGTTGATGTACCACATTGTAGTGGTGTTGTCTGTTCTGACCTGTACAACCTTGTTCTGAACAGATGCGGAAAAACTTGAAGTGCTAGAAAACTGCTCTGAATTCCAACAGATTGATGTGGAGCAGAGATTCCTGTGGGGACCACAATCCTGCAGTGAGGTCGCCCATGTGAGCTCCCACCCCAAGAGGGATGCATCTGTAGTAAGGATTAAGGAGTGAGACTGGGGGGTGAAGGGCACCCCCTGCCTCAGATTGCTCTGGTCCTGCCACCACTGAAGGGCCTGGATCAGGGTTCGAGTCACTGGGATCAATTTGGTTAAAGAGTCTCTCCTTTGAGACCAAAAGGCTCTCAAATGGAACTGGACGTCCCTCATCTGAAATCTTGCTCCCTGCACTACTGCTGTAGAAGCAGCCATGTGCCCCAGGAGCTGAAGAAAATGCCTTGCTGGTCGAGAGACCGGCAGGGTGAAAGCGGAGGCCAGAGAGACCAGGGTCCTTGCTCTTTCCAGAGGAAGGAAGGCTCTGGCCTCTTTTGTGTTCAGTTCTGGGCCTTTGAAGGTGAGAAGCTGGACAGGCTCTAGAACTGACTTTGGAAGATTGAGAAGGAAACCTAGAGATGTGAGCAGTCGCTGAGTTACCTGAAGGTGTAGTTTGACCTGGTCTGGAGACTGGCCTACTATGAGCCAGTCGTCCAGGAGTAAGGAAAGATGGCAATCTTTGCCTTCTTAAGTGAGGCAACTGCTACTGCCAGGCATTTTGTGAATACCCCGGGGCCGAGGTGAGGCCGAAGGGCATTGTTCTGAACTGTAATGGCCTGAGGGCAGTTCGAATCTGAGGTACTTTCGATGGGAGCTTCTGATAAGAACATGGAAGTAGGCATCCTTGAGGTCCAGGGAGGCTAGCCAGTCCCCTGGCCTTAGAGAGGGTAAAATAATTCCCATAGTCACCATTTTGAATTTTGGTTTTAAAAGGTGCTTGTTTAGTTATCTGAGATCCAGGATGGGTCGCCATTCTCCTGTCTTTTTTGGGGTAAGGAAGTACCTGGAGTACAACCCTTTGCCCTGGTGTAGGGATGGAACCCTTTCCACAGCTCTGAGAGCCAGGAGGGTAGAAACTTCTGTTTCTAGGCAAGAGCCTCTGATGGATTTGCAGGTGGAAGGACCTGGCTCTCATCTTCGGAAATTTTCTGAGCTGAGAACCAGTCCTGGCTTACTACTTCCAGGACCCACTTGTCTGATGTTAAAGACTTCCAGTCCTGGACAAAGTAAGCCAGCCTGCTCACTGGTAGTGGAGAATCGCCCTGGCCACCCCATCAGGGAGCCTGCTTGGCAGGGGCTTTGGGCTGAGGGGTAGAAGCAGGCTTACTTGTACCCTGTCTGCCTCTTCCTCTAAAGAATCCCCTCTGGGCATAAGCAGAAGAGGAGGCCTGGGCTTGGTAAAAAGGCCTATGAAAAGGCCTGCCCCTGCCCCCGACATGCTGCCTTTGAGGAGTGGCTTGCCTTTCTTTGGCCTGTGCACTCCTATATGTGGTCCTATATTCATCCATTTTCTTCATATAATTCTCTGTCTGCTCCCCAAACAGAGAATTGCCCACAACAGGAAAATCCATAGCCTTAGACTGGGTATCCTGTGACAGGGTAGTGCATCTGAGCCAGGCCATTCTGCGAAGAGCCACAGATGTAGCCATGACTCTTGCTGATACATCATTAGAGTCTACTGCAGCATGAAATTGCACCTTGATGCCCTCAATACCATCCGCAGCCACCTGCTCCAACTCCCTGGCAAGCTGGTCAGGGCCTGTTTTGCTAGGGCCAGCACAGTATCCCATCTGGATTTCTGGTATCTAGCAGCATAAGCCATATAATTTGCCTGTCTGAGTCCTAAAGATGCTGCCATGTACTGTTTCTTTGCCATGGCATCCATCCTCCTGGAGTCCTTTTCAGGAGGGTGAGAGGCAGAGGAATATTAGCCTTGTCACAGGCAGCAGCCTGCACTACCCCACATGGCTGCATTGCTGAGAGAGAAACTCCGTATCAGAGCCTGATAATGTATACCTCTTGTCCATCCTTTTATCAACAGGAAGGATAGAGTGAGGAGTTTTTAGAATTTTTACTGTCTGTTTCCTAAAGGATTTGTGCAAGGGAATAGACAGTCTCCTAGACTCTGGAATATCCATCATTTCTACATAATCAGGCTCTTCTTGGTCATCAACAGCTTCCTCAAGAGGGAGTTGGAGAGTTTCAGCAACTTTCTTATAGAACATAAAATGAGAAGGTGACTCAGATAGCCTGGGGAGAGAACCCCTGACGGTCTGTCTGGAGAGATGTCCGGTTCAATGGGCACATCCAGACCTTCAAAATCACATTCACTCTCCTCATACTCCTCCTCCCCTTCCTCCGGTTCATAAAATATCCTCAAAATCATAATCTTGAACCGGTGGAACCAGCCGAACCGAGTGCTTCCCTGATGGTGTCGGTTCGGACGGAACCGGGGAAAGAGACTGGACAATTTGAATTGCTTTAGCTATTTCCTCAGCGGTTGGAGAAAGAACTTTTGGCTCCATACTAGCTGACTTTCTAGTCCTTTTAGTTGGAACGGCTCCTCAGAGCTGGCTCTTCGTTGGCCCGAGGAAGTATCGCCCTGGTCAGAGGGCTCCCTCCAGTTCGGTTGGTACCGAACCGGCTGGCCATCCGGTCAGCGGACTTTTGGCCTCCCTTTCCTGAGCCTACCAACTCTCTTTCCACGGTGGCAGCAGGAAAATTCTTACAAATCTGGCAGTCTGCATTGAGGTGGTCAAACCCCAGACAATATACAGAGTGTGTGTGGGTCAGCCTTAGCAAGGCTTCCCACAGAGAGCCTGAGTGCTGAAACCCAGTGGGCCCGGTTTTTCTTTTGGGTTTCTCAGATATAGTGCCAGCCTAACCAAATTTGCCCGTTAGTGGCAATCCGCCAAGCAAGACTCTCTTATCGGTTCCCAACCGTGTCATGGGTCGTGGAAAAAAACTTAATGAAATCCGTTTTTTTTAGAACCGATAAGAACCGGGAACCGCACTCCAAAGGACTAGAAAGTTATTTTTAAAACAACCTGATCGGTTCAAACCGAAAAAGACGTTTATAAGTTCCACACAGAAGAAAATAAATGTAAGCCTATCTATTACTTACAATACCACAAATAGAGCTTGAACCAACCAATTGCGGTTTAATTTCGGTCAAGAAACTGAAAAAATAAGACTTTTTAACCGACAAACGAACCAAGCAGAAGGAGAAATCTCCGGAGCAACTGTTCAGTGAGGCGGAGTAAAGAATCTGACAGTTTGAGTTTGAGCAACAACAGACAGAGCTTTCAACCGAGCTCGCGCACAAGGTTCCATGCCTGGCATGGAAAGTTAACTCTTTCACCTCCGGAGCAGTTCGAAGGTTGGGACTCATTGCATATGTCATAATATAGCAAGACTTCATGTTGTTTGAAGGGGTTGTATGCAAGAGATAGGCTTCACCTCAACCCGGAGGAAAAGGAGGTACTCAAGCAGAAACTGACCAAATTCATACAGGATAGATGGAGTTTAAACTTGTGAAGGGGGGAGGGGAGGGATGTGAGGAAGATCCTTGCAGGCCCCAACAGGAGGTGAAAGAAAGCACACCTAGGACAGCATGTGGGCGGAGGCACGTAGCCTCTGGGGAGGGAATCAGGGGCAGGGGTGGGGGTTGGAGAGTGGTCCTGATTAATGCCAGGAGCTTGGGCAACAAGATGCTGGAGCTTCCAGCAATGCTGGTGGACGGGCAGGTGGACGTGGTGGCTGTAACTGAAACATGGGCCACCCCCGGACACGACTAGGACCTTAACCGGAGTGGGTATACTGTGCTCAGAAAGGATAGGGCGGTGGGGAGGAGTGGCACTCTTCGTTTGGGATAGCATCTGAATATGCACAATGGAGGAATCTGAGGATGGCCTTGTGGGTCACCATGAGGACCCCAGGGGGCAAGGCAGTTAAGATGGGGGTGGTCTACTGACCCCCCCCCATGCTGCATGATGATCTGGAGGACTGTCTGCTAGCAAATCTTAAGGACCACTGTGGTCGGGAAGGGGACAAGGTGGTGGTGATATTAGGGGACCTAAACATGCCAGCAACTGATTGGGGAACCATGGCGTCCCAAGTGGCCAGGGAGCAGAGGCTGTTGGATGCCTTTCAGGATGCATTTTTAGTGCAGCAGGTCACTGACCCAACAAGAAAGGGCCATATCCTGGCTGACAGTGACCTAGTTCGGGAACTCGAGGTCGGGGACCCATTAGCTGGAAGTGACCACGACACATTCTGGTTTATACTAGAACTGGGAGGTGGAAGCGACCACATGAGGACTAGGCTTGCTGACTTTAGAAGGGCGGACTTCAAGTGCATGGGGCAGATCCTCAGGGACAACTTGGTTGAGATTCAACAGGATACGGGCGTAGAGAGTAGGTGGGAAATCATCAGGAAGGGACTACAGGAGGCAACCAGGTCCTGTGTAAGGGTGAGAAGCAAGGGAAGTAGATCTAGAAGACCATGTTTGTGGACCAGGGAGGTACAGGAGGCGGTGAGGGAAAAGAGAGCAGCCTACCGTAGGTTCAAGTGATCGCGTGCACTCTTAGATAGGGAAGAGTGTCTTCGCATGACCAGGCAGGTTGCCAGGGTGGTGGTTGGGGGGGCCCAAGGCAAGATTGGTACGGAAATTGGCACAAGGGATCAGGAAGGGGGAAAAAAGGGTTCTTTCAGTATATAGGGGAGAGGAGAAGAGTAAAAGGGCAGTTCAGTAGATTGAGGATGGAAAGGGGGTGAATGGTGGAGGCAGGGGAACAATCGGAGGTGCTCAATGAATACTTTGCATCGGTTTTTACTAGGGAGGTGGAGGGGGAGCTGCAGGCAAGAGGGACACAGGGTGGGGGGATGAGGCCGGGCATTAACATATCAGGGTACCTCTTGTTACAGTGGGGGATCAGGAAACAATCATACGGGGGGAGCAGGTTCGGCTGAGGGGGGTGGAAGCACAGATGGGGAAACTCCTGTTGGTAGGGTGTGGGAAGCCCTCCAGTCCCTAAAAAAGGATAAATTACCAGGTCCTGATGGAATTCATCCGAGGGTGCTGTGGGAATTGGCTGATGACCTGGCCGAACCACTAGCAACATTTTTTAACGCTTCTCTAGAGACAGGGAGGGTGCTGAAGGATTGGAGGGAGGCACATACTGTTCCCATCCATAAAGTGGAATCGAGGGAGAAGCGGGGGAACTACAGGCCAGTCAGCCTGATATCGGTGGTGAGCAAGCTGATGGAGACTATAGTAAAGGAGAGGCTGGGGGTGTTCTTGGAGGAACAGGGATTCCTGGACGATCACCAGCATGGCTTCGTCTCGGGCAGATTGTGTCAAACTAACCTTGTGGAGTTCTAGGAATGCGTGATGGCAGCACTCGACCAGGGCAGGCCAGTTGATGTCATCTTCCTAAACTTCAGCAAGGTGTCTGACTCAGTCCCCCACACTGGTCTGCAGGATAAGTTGGAGAATATGGGGGGTGGGGCACGGATGGTCAGGTGGACTGGAAGCTGGCTGACTGGTCCTACCCAGAGAGTGGTGGTGGGGGGTAGTCTCGTCCATCGGGGGGTCCCACAAGGATCAGTTCTTGGACTGTTCATGTTTAACACCTGCGTCTCCAACATCAGGGAGGGCATCAGAAGTGAAATGAGTCTCTTTGCGGACAACCCTAAGCTGAACGTAGTGGTGGATGGGGAGGAGGGTAGGGCTGCCCTGCAGGAAGATCTAGATGCTCTAGGGAGATGGTCACGTACCTGGAAACTAAGGTTCAACATGGCGAAATGCAAGGTGCTTCACCTGGGGCAAGGCAACCTGGGTCAGGTGTATACTCTAGGAGGGGACATACTGCAGGTCTCAAGTGGGGAGAAGGACTTGGGGGTGGTGGTGGATGCCAAAATGAATAACTCTGAACAGTGTAGGAGGGCCGCAGCCAGGGAAATAGAATGCTGGGCTGTATCGCCAGGGGGATCACCTCCAGAAGTAGGGAGGTGATTATGCCACTGTACAATTCCCTTATCAGACCGCACCTTGAGTACTGCGTACAGTTTTGGTGCCCGCACCTCAGGAAGGATATTCTGCTCCTAGAGGGTTCAGAGGAGGGCAACCAGGATGATCCGGGGTCTGGGGGACAGGACTTATGAAGCGAGACTTGAGAAGCTCGACCTGTTCTCACTGGAAGAGAGGACAGACAGGGGTATATGATCGACGTCTTCAAGTGTCTGAAAGGCGTAAATAAGGTGTGCCTTCATGGGATCTTTCAGAGGAAGGTGGAAAAGGCCACCAGGGGCATGGTTGGAGGTTGGAGGGAGGGAGACTTAGGGGGGAAAGGAGGAGGTACTTCACTGAGAGGGTGGTGGATCCATGGAATGCACTGCCTGAGGAATTGGTGGATGTGTCCATGGTGGAGGAGTTCAAGAGACTGGGACAGGTACAGGAGGGGGGTGAAGAGGAGGGCCGATGGTCTGGGCGAGAGGAACCCTGGCTGGGGGGGAAGGGGGATAGGGAGAGTAATCAAGAGGATGGTTGCGGTGCCCACTCAGGGTATGGACTCTCTAGCAGACTCGATAGACCACTGGGCCTAATCTGCTGGCATTTTTAGCATGTTAGCATGATCTCAGTCTCAGTCATGGCTGGGGTGACTGAACAGGAACTGAGCTCCACCTCTTGCCAGGAAGTATTTCCTTTCCACTGTCTTGTCCACAGGGGGGACAGAAGTGGGGGTCTGCAAAATCTTGAGTACTTACCTTTTGAGAGATTTGTGTCTAGGAACCAGCAAGTTTTTGGTTGCTGGTACATTCATCATCTCCATATAATCTGGTTCCTCCTCCTCCACAGTGGTCTCCTGAGTGGGGAGGTTCAGTGTCTCTGCCACTTGCTTCATAAAGGAGAAGTGGGAAGAGAAGTCCTTAGTATCTATGGACAGCTCACCTTCTCCGGAGAGGGAGGGGGGGCAGCACCTGGCACTTGACTGGCCCCAGGCGGAGGCCTGGGGCATAGCATGCTCACTGAGCAGGGACTGTGTGGGGAGGACGTCACGACGTCGACACTCGCACCTTGACGTCTGGGCAGTGACATCCTGTGAGAAAAATTGAAAATCACCCTCTGGAGTCGAGAAGATGGAGCGCCGAACCTGGTCCCAATTTGCCACCACCTGCTCATCTGTCTTGGGGCCCAACGAGATATTGAAGGTTCAGGAGTGGCCCCACCCCGACCTCGCGGGGGGGGGCGCCAAACCACAGCAGGATGGGGACCCGAGCAGTCAGGTAAGGTGGTGGTAGGGACAGCCTTCATGGGTGCATCCTGATGATGCGATAGCAGCAGGGGCGTGGGAGGGATAAAATACAATTTCAAAAAAAAAAGTCCTCAGGATGGCGGTGGGGATGGGGATTCAAACTCTCGCTGTTCAGGACAGGCAGACTTCAGGTTCAGTGGGTTCACTGAAGCCTTCATCCTCCCCATCCTCACAGTATGATTCTGGTTCAAAGGAACCGACAGCCGTTGAAGCAACCGGTGTCTGAACTGGAGGCTGCTGAGGAACCAGGGTTGGGGAAATGGCCTGCAGCAATTGAATAATGTGGACCGCATTTGTGAACTCTTCAGCGGTTGGAACCGGTACGGTTTTTGTTCGTGGTTCCATCTCTGTATTTTTGTCTTTTTTCCTTTTTCTTTGAGGCAGGAGCTGGTTCAGCGGCTGGTTCTGGGCCCCATTTAGTTGTTGAGGTTTTGCCCTTGTCAGAGGGCTTCCCCTCCGGTTCCCCCATTTTTTCTTTGGAGGGAGGAACAGACTGTCCTGCAGCTGTGTCCGCAGGCTTTTCAGACATCTTCTCCTCCAGTCTGTTCAAGTGCCTATCAAGCGTGAACTGACAAAAGTTTTTACAAATCTCACGCTCTGCTTTCAGGTGTTCAAACCCCAAGCAGAAAACACACACTATGTGTGGATCGGCCTTAGCAAATGGCTCACCACACTCAGTGCAGTGTTGGAAACCAGTAGGGCTGGTTCTCTTTTTGGGCTTCTGGGATATAACCTAAAAAACCCAGATATACGGTTCTGTGTAGTGACCACAAAAATAACAATAAAGCATTTTTTGCAGTCCGTTCAGTGTCCGGTAGAGACAACTGAGAAATCCCGGTTTAAAATACAAAACCGGTAAGAGAGAAACCGACAACCAGATACTAAAGAATAAAACTTAAAGTAAACTTTACCTCAAAATAAAGTGAAAAACCTCGGTTTCTTACCGGCTGTGGAAGCCGATGAGGAACAAAACACTTAGCGAAATGAAGCTAAACCTAGACTAGTCTACCTGTAAACCATGGACAGTACTTTGAAAAATAAAAAGAAATAAACAGTAACTTGAAAACCGATAAAATAAATAATTTTCTTCAAAATGCTGATGGAGAACTCTCTGAGGCATCCAACTTTGGCAGGCAGAGTAAAGAATAAACAGGTTACTCATCTGTAACAGGAGTTCTAGGAATGGTATATGTTATTCATCCACACTTACTGGCAGGTTCCTTGCCGCTTTAAATCTTGCCGGAAGGTCTTCAAGCTGGCTCCTCCCACCCACCCGGATGGCAAAAAACTCTTGGCTCCGCCCCATGACGCCAGACCTAGCCCACCGGAAGCCAGGTTGTGCATCGGCCGGGTGGTCGGTGGGTTAGTGTATGAACAACATGTACCATTCCTAAAACTCCTGTTACAGGTGAGTAACCTGTATTTCTAGGGACATGGATATGTTGTTCTATCCACACTTACTGGCAGACTCCTAGCAGTTTTCCGGGATGAAGGAGGCAAGGTGCGCACCTCCTACTTAGGGAATAAGGACTGGAGAACCGAAGTCCCAAAACCAGCATCCCGGCGTGACTCAAGGTCGATGTGGTAATGGGTAATGAAGGTGTGTGCTGACTTCCAGGTAACAGCCCTGCAGATTTCCTGGATAGGGACGTCCCTGAAAGCAGCCACCGAACCTGCAGTGTGGCGGGTAGAATGAACTCTTATCCCTCTGGGAGGCTCCATGCCCGCCAACCTATAGCAGAGATCTATGCAGGAGGTGACCCACCTGCCTATCGTCCGCTTGGCTGCAGGTCTGCCAGGTGCGGCTTCAGCGCAGGTGACAAACAGCTGGCGAACCTCTCCACGAACTTCAGCCGTCCGTTCCTTATAAGAGAGCGCTCTTTTAGGGTCCAAAGTATAGAGCCTATATTCGGCCTCCGAGGTGTGATTGAGGTAGAACACCGGCAGAGTCAACACCTGGTTAAGGTGAAACTCCGACACCACCTTAGGAAGGAATTTCGGGTGGGGGCGCAGGACAACCTTGTCCCTGTGGAAGACCAGATAAGGAGATTCGATGGAAATCGCCTGGAGCTCTCCCATCCTTCTGGCTGACATGATAGCCACCAAGAAGGCGGTCTTCCACGACAGGTGAGATATCACACCTGTGCATCAGTTCAAATGGCTTGCCCATGAGCTTAGCCAATACCAGCAGTAGATCCCACGGAGGTGGAGGTTCTCGCACCGAAGGGGATATGTGATCAAGGCCTTTGAAAAAAAGCACCCGACCACCTTCTCCTGCACCACCGACCACTCCCCGGCCCGCGCCCAGTAAGCAGAGATGGCTGACAGGTGCACCTTAAGGGTCATCGACTGAAGCCCTAGCTGAGAAAGGGACCATAGGTAGTCCAGAATGCTGGCCAAGGAACAGGAGGAAGGGTCCAACCCCTTATCCTGACACCAAATGGAGAATCTCTTCCATTTGAAGGCATAGCATTTTCTGGTAGACTCCTTGCGGGATGCCTCAACAACATTGAGGACCTCGTCGGAAAGACCCAAGGCCTGGAACTCTAGCCGCTCAAGAACCAGGCCGTCAGGTGCAGGGACTGTAGGTCCGGGTGGAGTACCTTCCCCTGGTTGACTGAGATCAGTTCCGGGCAGGCTGGAAGCCGCCTCAGGAGCCTGGAGCTGAGGCTGAGGAGATCTCGATACCAGAACTGGCGGGGCCAGTCTGGGGCTACCAGAATCACCTGCGTCTTGTCTCTACTCGCCTTGAGAAGCACCTTGTGGATGAAGGGAAATGGGGGAAAGGCACAGAAGAGGCCCGGGGTCCACAGCCTCGAGAAGGTATCCCCCTGCAGCGAGCCCTGCTGAGGGGGCCGGGCATGAAACAGCCTCAGCTTCACATTATCCCTGGAGGCAAACAGGTCCACCTGAGGTGTGCCCCAGTGGGAGAACAGATCGTGTACTACCTCCGGCAGGAGAGACCACTTGTGAGATGCAGCGTTTATCCGGCTTAGGGCATCGGCCAGAGTGTTGGAGGCTCCCGCCACATGGATGGCTAGGAGATCCGCCTCTAGTCTGCTCATGACGGACCAAGTGCAGAGAGCTTCCTTGCACTGGGGCAAGGAGCGCGTCCCGCCCTGGCGGTTTAGATAGTACATGGTCGTGGTATTGTCCGTCTGGACCTGGACCACTTTACCCCACACAAACGGAGTGAAGGCGGTGAGGGACAGTTGGACCGCCCGAAGATCCAGCAGGTTGATGTGGCATCGAGACTTCTGAGAGGACCAGAGGCCATGCGCTCTGTGCTCCACCAGATGGGCACCCCAAACCATCAGAGAGACGTCAGTCGTTAGAATGACCGTCAGCTCGGGGTGGACAAACAGGATGTCCTCCTGCAGATGAGATGGAACGGTCCACCACTGTAGAGCATTCCACGTCTCCTGGGTCACCGCCACTGGCTGGTTCAGAGGACTGATGCGCTGTAACCATTGGCGGGCCAGCCCCCATTGAAGGGGACGCATGTGCCAGCGGGCCCAACGGACCATGTTGGTGCAGGCCGCCATGAGGCCCAGGAGGCGCAGGAAGTCCTGGGCAGGGCGCAATTGCCCAACCAGAAATGACTGGGCAAAGGAGGAAAGAACCTCAGCCCTGTCCGCCGGGAGCCGTGCTCTGCCCTGATGAACTGAATCAACTGCATTGGCACGAGTTCCGATTTGGCCTCGTTGATGAGGAGGCCAGTCTGAGAGTAGACCTGGAGGGCCAGACACCTGGACTGCTCCACCTCCAGCCTGGAGGGGGCAGCAATCAGCCAGTCATCCAGGTAAGGGTACACCTGGACCCTTCGGCGCCACAGGAATGCTGTCACCACTGCCATGCATTTGGTGAAGACCCTGGGAGCTGGATAAAGGCCGAAGGGCATGGCCCAAAACTCGTAAAGGGACCCCTCCGCCCAGAAGCGGAGGAATCGCTGGTGGGATAGATGGACTGAGACATGAAAGAACACATCCTGGAGGTCCAGAGAACAGAACCACACGCCTCATTCCAAGGATGGAGTATTCTGTGCCAGAGTGACCATCCTGAAGGCTCGAGACCTTAGGAACTTGTTCAGGTCATGTAGGTCTAGAATGGGGCGCCATCCCCCCATCCATTTCGGGACCAGGAAATACCTGGACACAAACCCTCGGTCTGGTGGAGGATCCGCCACCTCCCTGATCACCTCCTTTTGGAGGAGCAGAGCAATGTTGGCTCAACGAGCCGACAGAGAAGCTGCGGACCCCATAGCCCCCTGTGGGGCGACTGCTCAATAGGGTGAGGCCTGCTTGAATTCCAGAGGCAGACCCTTCCCTACCACTTCCAACACCCAGCGGTCCGCGGTGACAGTGGGCCAGGCGGAAAGGAAGTGGCGGAGCTGTCCTCCCACGGGGGATCCCAGCGGGGAGTGACGAGGCTGGGGGTGCCACCCCTCAACCCGTCACTGGGCAGGCTTGGAGTAAGGATCGGCCGAGGAACCTCCTGGGCCTTTTCCTCCCGGTTTCCTGCTGGAGGAAGTTGCAGTCTTGGCTTTGGGGTGCCAAGTGCGAGCCTGCTGGTCCTGATGCTGATGTTGCTGGGCTGGACATGCCGCAGGGGCAGAAGGCCGAAAGAGCTTACGCTGCTGCTGGTGGCCTTCGTCCTTCTGGGCAGACGTGACCGAGTCCAAGGTGGCATTCGACTTCTCGATCCTCTGCAGATGACCCTCCACCCTGGGACTGAACAAGTCGGTACCCAGGAAGGGAACGTCTGCTAGCTTGTGCTGGGTATCCGCCGTGAAGGTGGAGAGCCGCAGCCAAGCTCTACAGCGCATGGCCACTGCGGCCGCTACTGACCGGGCACAACAGTCTCCAATGTCAAGAGCAGTTTAGAGCTGTTGCTTTGCCACTGCCCTTCCCTGATCCTGCACCTGCTTGACCGTAGTCTGGAGGTCAGCTGGGAGATGAGGAATCACTTCATCCAGGGAGCCCAAAAGGGCGGGGAAAGTGTGCCATCAGTACAGCTGAACTGGCCTGATGAAGGCCTAAGGAGGACGCAGCGTAAACTTTACACCCGGAGTAGTCCAATTTCTTGGACTCTTTATCGGGTGGCTTGTCCACGTCCCGAGTGTTTCCGGAGCGCCGGAAAACACTGTCGGTCACCAACTCCTCCGTAGAGGGGTGCTCCGAGAATCTGGAGAGTGAGCCAGTGGTAACAGCATACTTCCTGGCCATCCTGGCCAAGGGACCTGGACAAGAAGCCGGCCGCTGCCATAGCTCCAGGGCCAGACCAACAATGGCTTCGGTCACAGGAAAGGCCTCCGTAGGAGAATCCCCTCGGTCCAGTATCTCCATGAGGGGATACTTGGCTCTTTTGACACGGGTTCGAGCCCATCCCAGTAGATTCTGAGATGAGCCGAAGCAATCCCATGAACAAGGATGGGCTCTCGTCCACTGACTGTCCCCCAGAGGACTCCAGGTCGAGAGGCCTGGAGAACAGGGAAGAGTCATCGTCAGACTCCGAGGAGTCTGCAAACAGCTGCTGAGGTCCTGAGCTGCCCTCCATCTGCCGAGGACAATCGGGAGTGAGGGCAACCCATGACCTGACCAAGAATCCTTGGTCGGAGCCCCAGATTTTGGTTGTTGAGGTGGGGGTTCCACCACAATGGGTGGTGCAGCTGGTTTTGGCCGAACAACCGGCGACGGCTTCGGCTCCTCGATGACCATGAGGGGTTGTTTCAGCCGTTCAGGTGACAGCCACTTAATGCTTTTTCCCGAAGGCGACACGGAGTCGGCTGTTCTCGGACAAAACGGTCGCCGCCACATCAGATCTTCATAGTGCTGACGCAACTTGTGCTGGAGCCTATCCTCTGAGGAGGACAATGACGAGGATGAGCGGTGCCACCGCTTCCCTCAGTGCAGAGACTGAGACCGTCGATGTCGGCGAGATCGGCTGGACCGAGAGGAGGTCCGAGACCGAGGGTGGGTGTGGGAGGGAGTGGGGGAAAGCCATTCCTCCCCCTGCTCAGGAACCTTAACTGGGGACTCCAGCACAGGAAAGTCCTCGGTTTCCAACAGGGGAACCGGTGAAGAAAGGTTGTCGGCTTCTCCAGTAGACAGCCCGTCTGAAGGGTCATGAAAAATCTTGACTGCATCGACGGGTGTCTCAGCCGGCTGACCTGATAGAGACACCATGAAGCCAGCAGCCTTAGCCGCAACCTCAACCGAAGCAGAGCGTTGACTATCAGGGGAAGGGGACCTCTCCTGCTCCCACGAACGTCGACGGTGGGACTTACCCTTTGAGTCCTTTTTCTTGGACCGAGAAGAATGTCCCGATGGCCCCTCTCCCTCAGTAGAGAGGGACTGACAAAGCTCCTTAAATGAAACTGAGTAGGAGGAGCCCAAGGAAAGCAGGATAAATGCCATGACTGAGGAAGAAGACAATGCGGCCAGGGCCACCTCCTCCTCAAGGGCGATCGTTTGCTCAAGTTGCTCAGCCTAGCCCGCCGCCAGACACCTCCCAACGGGCCTCCTTCGACTTTATCGGAGGAATACATCTCTCGGGGCACCCAAGTTGAAGTCTGGCAACAAGGTCTTCGAGAATGTTGACAGAGAAGGACTTGCACAATTCCCAGGCCTGCAGATCGTGATCGAGCCCAAGACAGTAAACACATGTGGAGTGCGGATCGGTCTGAGACATCTTCTACCCACAAGGGCAGCGCTGAAACCTGGGAGTCTATTTGTCCATCGCAGCCGCGAAGGAAGAAAAAGGCCGCAGTCTAGTAAATCTAAGAATGCGTTTTGGTTTAACCGACGAGGTAGGATCCAGGCCTAAAACGCAGAGCGCAAAGGAGGGAACCTGAGCTTCCAAGTGGTAAGGAAGATCTGGCGTCATGGGGTGGAGCCGAGAGTTTTACCACCCGGGTGGGTGGGAGGAGCCAGCTTGAAGACCTTCCGACAAGATTTAAAGCGGCAAGGAACCTGCCAATAAGTGTGGATAGAACAACATAGCCATGTCCCTAGAATTGACAGTTGCATAGAATGCACTTGGAACAGCAGTTTGAAAACCAAGCTCAAGCCTGTCAATGTTCCACTATTTGCACAGGTTCTTTAACCCTCTCTTCTCCAGGACAGTTGAATGGTGAACACTAACTGTATTAGTCAGAATACAGTAAAGATTTCCTGGGGCTTGAATGTCATCTACCATGGTGTACTAGCCAATCAGGTACCAGCTTTATTCTCTGCCATATGACTGGATGTCACTGACATGGCTAGAGTGAGAATAAATGCAGCTTGCATGTCTTTGGTAAAAATAAAGTACAGTTATGTAAGAAAGTACCGTAACAGTAGATCTTCAAGAGGATCTCTTGTAGCAGACCACACCTATGGAACCACTGCTGCCAGGCACTAGGACCACCCGGAAACTTTTCTACCTAGCAGTCTTTCGGGGCCACCCACTCTGACATAACTCTCCGATGTCAGCCAACCCTGTAAGAGTGGGCAGCCCCCACGCCCTCCTCAGTTCTCCCACCGGAGACCAGACCAAAGTGTCCCCTGCTGAGGAACCAAGGAAGAAGCAAAGGTTCCAGCCAACATGGAAGCATAAAGGAGCCCACAGGTTACAGAAAGGTCTACCAGGTCCAGGGGAAGAAGTGATGGTCGGCATGGCCTACTGCTAGAGATCCTCTTGAAGTTCTACTGTTATGGTAAGTTCTTACGTAACTGTACTACTTATTTCAAGGGCATCTCTTGCAGCAAGCCACACCAATAGAAAGAGTCCCAAGCTGTTCTGCCATAAAAGAAGCAGTCTAGGCGAAGGAAACCTCAAATGTAGGAAAGGAAGCCCTGAAGAACAGCTGGGCCAAAACTGGTCCTGCTCCTAGAAGCAATGCCCAGACTGTAATGCCTGGTAAAGGTGTGAACAAAACTCCAAGTAGCTGCTGCGCAGATCTTTGCAGCTGAGACATTCCTGAAACCGGCAGCTGAAGCAGCCATATCCCTGGTGGAATGGCCCTTGACAGCACCAAGGAGTTCCTTAACATACTTCATGTAACAAAAAACATATTACAGTTGGCCAACCATTTGGACAAACACTGCTTAGAAACAGGAGCGCCCTCTTTCCCAGGGGTGAAAGAAACAAGCAACTGTTTGGACTTCCTGCAGTCCTTCATATGGCATGTATAGTAACACAAAATTCTATGCACATCTCAAGTGTGGAGCAATGCTTCCCCTGTACTGGCATGTCCTGGGTAATAAACAGGCAGGTGGGTGGCTTGATTCAGGGTGAACTCTGACACCACCTTAGGAAGAAACTTAGTGTGGCTAGTACGCAAAGACACCCTGTCTCTGTGAAAAACCAAATAAAGTTGCTCATTCATGAACACCGGAAGCTCGGAAATCCTTTGAGCAGAAGTAATCGCAACTAAAACTAACACCTTCCACAACAGAAAGCGCATTCTGCATGTCGCGGCAGGCTTCAAAAGAGCCAAAATACGTTTTTCCAACACAAAATTCAAGTCCCATGGAGGGACGGGATTGTGGATAGAAGATTTCAGGCAGAGAATACCTCTCAAAAATGTACATGACGCTTCCAGTTGTGCCACTGTATATCCCTAAATAGGCACATGGAAAGCAGAGGTGGCAGACACGTGCACCTTAAGAGAGGAGTATCTCAGACCAGAGTCTGAGAGGGATAACAGGTACTCGCAAGATTTGATTCACAGGGCAAGTGAAGGGATCCAGCTGATGTGAAGTAGCCCACAGCACAAAGCACTTTCACATCATAGAATAAGTGACTCTGATAGAAGGTTTCCTAGCTACCACCTCGACTTCAGCCACCCTGGGTGACACTCCAAACCAGGCCAAGGCAACATCCTCAGGAACCAAGTGTGAAGGTGCAGGGGACTTGATGTCCGGATGGACCAGGGTGCCCCGGTTCTGGGAGAGCAAGCCGGTGCACAGGGGCAGAGGTACTGGAGGTTCCTCTGTTAGCTGTTATAATAAGGGTAACTAGATCTAACAAGGTCAAAAGGGGGCAATAAAGATCATCATAGTCCCTTCCATCTGGAGCTTGATTAGAACCCTTTGAAGCAGCAGGAAAGGAGGGAAGGCATGCAGAAACCTCCCTTTCCAGAAGAGGGACGTGTCTTGCCAAAAAGCTACAGGCCCTGGAGCTAGCGAGCAAAAATGTGGCAGTTTTGCGTTGGAGATGAAAAAAGACCAACTCTGGATGACCCCATCTGTCAAAAGAGGTCTCGACGACCGAGGTCCTCTTTGATCGAGACTGGCTTAGGTCATCCACCAGGATGTTTTGGATGACTGGAACATTTTACTTAGTTTTTGTTGACTGGGTAAGAGCACTAGATATATTCTGCCTATTTTCAGGCACGACCCGGGGAAGGGGATTACAGATGAATGCCAACTAACCTTGAACCAGATTAAGCTGTTGGTGGTATTTTTAGTGAATTGGGGGAAATTTGGCCAGGACACCAGGGAAATTCCCCTACTCAGTTCGAGACCATGGTTCAGAGCCCAATATTAGACTCTCATCGCCTCCCTGCAGAGGTGATGCAAGAGAGTGCCCCCCCCCACACCCGCTTGTTGATATAGTGGATGACACTGATGTTGTCCATCTGCACCAACAGAAGGCCCGTGGATAGTGGAGTCTGAAATGCCTGAAGGGCACAAAGCACTGCCTGCATCTCCATAACTCTGATGTGGAGCGAGGACTCTAGTGCAGACCACGTTCCTAGGGTTGGGTGTGACCCCAGATGAGCTCCCCCATCCCATTCCCGAAGCATTTGTGGCAAGAATCTGCTGAGGGGAAGAATAACAAAAGCAACAACTCTAAGAAGATTTGTGGGTTCCATCCACCAGAGAAGAACTCTTTTCACTGGGGAGGAGACCACGACCTCCTGTTCCAGGACATCAGTACGCTGGTCCCACTGGACTATCAATGTCCACAGGGGCACTCTCCTATGTAATCTGGCAAGAGGCACCATGACTATGGCTGTTGACATCATATCCAAGAGTCGGGGAAAGACTCTGGCTAAGATATAGCGGCTATGGAACAGTAATCTGGCTTGGCTATGAGACGGTGCACTCTGTCCTGGAGAAGGAAAGTCATGTCCTGAGCCATGTCCAGGACTGCCACAATATACTGGAGTCACTGACGGATGGACTTGGGCAAGTTGACTGTAATGCTCAGGTCCTGGAACAGACAAATGACGTGTTCCAGGGTCCAGACGAAGCAGTCCCTGAACGAAGCTTTGAGCAGCCAATTGTTCAAAAAACACAGACCCCTGCCTCCTGAGGGCAGCCATGACCACTATTAGGCATTTGGTAAACACACGAGGAGCCAAGGACAAGCCAAAGGGCAAGGCCTGGAACTGGAAATGTGCCCCCGAAACTGAAATCTCAGATACCGTCTGTAGGCGGCACATATCTTGATGTGAAGATTTGCATCCTGTATATAGAGGAAGCATATCCAGTCCTATTTGTGCATATAGAAGGAGCATATCCAGTCCCATTTGTGCATATAGCGGGAGCATATCCAGTCCCGTTTGTGCAGATGGGGCAACAGCCCCTGAAGTGTTGCCATCCTGAACTTCTTGTGCTAGATGATGAAATTTAATTCCCTGAGGTCCAGAATGGACTGGAGGTCACCTATGCATTTTTGAACCATGAAGAAATGGGAGTAGAACCCACTGCCCTTCTGGCATGGGTTCTATGGCTCTTTTCCTGAGCAGGGACTGAATCTCCCCCAAAAGCATGGGGATCTGGTCAGAGGGGTAAGAAGAAGGAACTAGAGGCCTCTCTGAGGGCCACTCTATGAGTTCCAGAGTGCGGCCGTGGCTTAAGAGATGCAGTACCCAACTGTCGCCTGTGATCTCCGCCACCTGTCCTGATGCAGAGGGGACCGACTCCCTACTGCCTCCACCAGATCCACGGGGGGGGGGGGTCGGACAAGGAGTTGGGCTAAGGAAGGGGCAGTAACTGGTGCCGCCCCATCTCCTCTATAACCCTTGCTGGAGGTAGCTCGATGAAAGGGCATCCGTTGGGCACTCTTTGGTTGAGTATGGTACGTAGAATATACCAACCATAGGGTGCTCCGGAGGCTTATAAGTTGGAAGAGGATATCCTGAACATCAGCCCTGAACAATCTGTATCCCCTGAAGGAAGCATTCAGGATGGACATCTGAACATCCTGAGCAAACCCCAACACCCTCAGCCAGAAGTGCCGGCAAAGGCAGATTCTGACTGCCGCTGCCCGGGATGAAGCATCTACCACATCGTAGGCCGAATGCAGGAGGTGTCAGCTGATGTCTGCCCCAGATTTGAGGGCCTGAAGGAGCTGCTGGTTAGCCAGTCCCTCAGACAGAGATTTGACCATCTCCACTGTTTGATCCCACAGAACATCCTGGTATCGGATCATGTGGGCCATATAATTAATGGTCCTAATGGCCAAAGTGGCAGAGGCGAAAGGCCGCTTTCCAAAGTGGTCCAGCCTCTGGGATTCCCTGTCTGGGGGAAGAGAACTCAAGTGTTTTGGCCATCGTGAGTCGCACTGATGACCACTGAGTCTGCCTGCGTCAGTTCCCCAAAGAAAGACTTGCCCACAGGGGCCCTGTAGAATTTATCAGCCTTCCTAGGCATAGCCGATATTGGGTTCGGGCAATGCCAGGCAACCATGGTGGCATCCTCAAAGGTGTCAATCAGCAGGGGGACCACCAGAGGGGAAGAGTCCGGCAGATGGACGTAGGTAGACAGACAGCAATAGGAGGGATTTAATTTCTCCGTTTCAAAGACCATGGCCAACTGAATCAGAAGCATAACCCCACTGAAAGATGAATCATCTGGGGGAGACCAGGGTATGTATTTGGGGGTCTGTTCCCCATCACGGGAAACTGTGGAGAGAGAGGAGGAAGCCCCATCATCCCCGTCCTCACCGGACTGCTCTGTCTGGCCAGGAGGCTGGAAGTCCAGGTGATATTCTCCTTTCTCCCGGACATCGACAGGTGCTGGGCCAAGTGGGGGCAGGGTGGGGTTCCCTGGGGACATTGGGAGCTGTGTTGCGGTGTGAGGGCCCTCATGGGGCTAGGTCCTGTGGAGGGAGGAAGCTGCATCTGCATGAAATCCCACAGGGACACCAGCATCAAATGAAAGTCTGCTGTCACTGATGTTGGGTATTCCGGTGGCATCTGCTGAGGTGGAACTGTCGCCCAGCATTGGTGGGATAGGGTCCAGTGCCTGCATCGGTTGAGGAGCCACTGTTGGCACCAGCTGGGACCAAACAGGTGTCAGAGGAGGGAGAGACCCAACTGGCACCGGTGCCAGATGAGAAGAGGCCAGCATCACCTAGAGGGAGATGTCGGTGGTAAGTACCATAGGAGAAAGCAAAGGTGACTGAGGTATGGCGGGGGACACCAGGAAAAGGCATAGGGTCCTTAGGCTTATGCGGGGACCACAAATGGGAAGAGAACTGTTTTTTTTTGTGTTCCTTGTCCCGGTGCTTGTGCTTGCCACCATGTTTCCCCTGGAGGAGGGCTGCGACCACGAAGACAGGAGACCTTTTCCTCGGCAATGGACCCTATATATAGATACAGTATATACTGTGTCAATATGTATGTATGTATATATAGACAGATATATAAGGGTATTAAATAGCTGGTACAGCATAGCAAAATGCTACGCAAACCGGGGTAAAGCTAACCATTTCCAAAAACGCATAGCAGTAGACTGCTAACCATTTTTTTCAGTGAGTCTATGGCACAGTAGACAAAATTAATAAAATAATATATATTTTTAAATTTTGCTAAACATTCTATGCTAAGCTCTATGCATTTTTACAGATGATTAGCACTTTCATGCATAAAACTGCTAATCAATTGTGTCCGCTTATTCAATACCCTGTATGGAGAGATACCATAGATAAACCACTTGAGGTGTGGACGCCTTGATAGCACAATGCACTTTGGTGTGTATATATTACCCAAAGGCCAACCACCCAAGGCATGCATATATCAGAGCTGATCAGAGTGGTTTATCTATCTTATAAATGTCAAAATTGTTTTGAGGGGGTAAAAGTGCAGGTGTGCGGTCGTGTTCTGATATACGCACGGTCATGTGATGCTGTTCAGCTAATGAAATTGCTGTAATTTCCCTACCCATTTTATAAATAAATAAATATACACACACACACACACACACACACACACACACACACACACACACACACAATATAGGCGGACTCAAACTTTGCAAGTTATCTTCACATGTGAGGGGAAGGACTATAACTTACAAGTGGCTGAACTTTAAGAGCTGCTGTTTGTGAAAATGTAACTGTTTCTCTGATTTAAATTGCTGGCTTCAGAGTAGCACATTGCTTTTGTGATATCATCAGCACTGTGGAAGCTGCTTTCTGACTGGTTTGATATGCACTGTGATGTACTCAAGGCAAGATATATTCTCTGCCCACTAGTCGTCGCTGCCTTCCGGAGTCCAACATCAGATCCTTTTGTAGCCTAACTCAAGTGGACCCCATCCTGTCAAGTAACTTATCTATAGATAAAACATTAAAGAATGGCCCGGAGGGCTCAATACAGCTGACCAAGAAAAAAGAAAAATTAATTTTGTGATTTGTGAGTGAAAGATCAAGAAAGTGGGGGGATAGGTGAAAAATAGTGAAGACCAGGCAGCGGCACTGAACGAGTACTTCAGCTCTGTATTCACTGGGGAAAAGGATGGACCTATGCCACAGGGGAAGACAGGGATCGGAAAGGGAGGGGATAAAATAGATGGGGTGATCAAGGCTGACAGGGTCTGAGAGGGTCTTAGGGCCCTTCGGGTGGATAAGACACCTTGGCCACATGGCATACAGAAGGCCAAAGGTCCTGAGAGAACTGGCGGTCTCCTGGCGGATCTGTTTAGCACCTCACTAGAGACAGGGTGTGCCTCATGACTGAAGAATGGCTCATGTGGTGCCACTCCATAAGAGAGATCTCAGAAATGAACCTGGTAACTACAGACCGGTCAGGCTAACATCCATTGTAGGCAAATTAATGGAGACCATTCCAAAATAAAGGTAGGTAAACTTTCTGGAGGTTAACAGTCTCCAGGACAATAGGCAGCATGGGTTGTCATGGGGAGATCCTGCCAGATGAACATGATAGAATTCTTCGACTGGGTCACAAGGTCATTGGGCAAGGGCCAAGCAGTGGATGCACTATACTTGGACTTCAGTAAGGCCTTCAACCCTGTGCCACATGGTAGGCTGCTTGGCAAACTGAGTAACCTGGGAGTTCGGGGCAGGCTGCTGGGGTGGGTCAGGAGCAGGCTGAAAGAAAGGAAACAGGCAGTGACGGTAGGGGGTAAACTATCCAAGCCTAGACCAGTAACCAGCGGGGTCCCACAGGGATCAGTACTTGGTCCACTGCTATTCAATATCTTTACTGGTGATATAGCGTTAGGGGTCAAAAGTAAAGTCTGCCTTTTCGCAAATGATACTAAGCTCTGTGGGAGGGTGGACATGGAGGAGGGGATACAAGAACTCAGGGAGGATCTGGCCAGGCTAGAGAAATGGTCTGGCATCTGGCCCTTTGGGGTTCAATGCCAAGAAATGCAAGGTCATGCACCTGGGAGCTAGGAACCCAGGGGCCAGCTACTGGCTATGTGGCGCACAGGTGCCCATCTCTAAGGAGAAAAGGGATCTAGAGGTGACATGAAGCACTCTGTGCAGTGCTGTAAAGCAGCAGCCAAAGCTAGCAAAACAGTGGGATGCATCGCCAGGAGAATTACTTCCAGGAGGGATGATGTTCTGCTCTTCTACAGGTCACTGGTGACACCACATTTGGAATACTGTGTGCAGTTCTAGTGCCCTTATTTAAAGGAGGACATCAAACTACTGGAGGGGGTCCACAGAAGGGCAACCAAGATGATCCAGGGCATGGGGGACAAACCATATGATGAGAGGTTAAGACAGCTCAATATGTATTCCCTAGAAGACAGAAGAGAAAGGGGGGAAATTATAGAAACGTTCAAGTACCTAAAAGGTATAAACAAGGTTGGAGTGGGGGTCATTTTCTATTTAAAAAAGGAGGGGACCACAAGGGGCCACAGTCTGAAACTTGTTGGGGTAGATTTAAAAAGGAAATGAGGAGGCACTTTTTCACGGAAAGGGTGGTGTCAAAGTGGAATGAACTACCGGAAGAGGTGGTATTGAAAACAGTGGGAAGTTTTAAAGGTGGGTGGGATAGGGCAAAGAAGAAAGTGGCAACAGGAAGGGAGAAAGGGGGGTCCCTGGTGAATTGCTCTGGGGGGCAAAGGGAGAGGGGGCAGCTACAATAAAATAGACTGAGCTGCACACTCTAGCAGACTCAACAGACCACTACTGCCTGTTTCTGCAAGCAATTTTCATATGTTCGTATGAAACTCAAGCCATTAAAAGTGAAATACAAACTGACCGAGGAACCTTTTCCTGGTTCTGGAATGGGAGTTAGGGTAGGAGATTTAAGCATAATGAGGGATCCCCCGGAAGAAACAATATTACTATGGTAAGTAATTTTTTCTTCAAGCCCCAGGAATCCCTCATTATGCTTAGCATATGCAGACTACAAAGCATATATTGGGAGGCTGGGCACAGAAACCATATGGAGAAGGGGTTCTACAGTACAGTATTACCAAGACTAGCATCTGCTCTGCACTATGTCCAGGCAATAGTGACTTGAAAAGTTATGCACTGTTTTCCCTGTAGCTGCGTTAGTTTTCCGACAAGGGAATATTCCAAACTGCTCCCACAGAGGCAACAAACATTGAGGGGGCTGTTTGCCAACTTTAGAGTAACAGAATTGGATGCAGGCAACCATACAGCAGGCAACAGCCCTCTGAAGCTGGATTGCCTTTTCCCACTTCACCACACGTGAGAAACAACTGAGAATGAGAAGACATGTGGCATTTCGTTTGCTCCAGGTAGTATCCCAGTGGCCTGCTGACGTCTTGGCTGTGCCGCATTAGTTCATTTGTACTGAACTTTCCTGTGAAGAATACTGAAAAAAGTGCTGGGCTGGCTCAGATGAAAGCTCACGACACCACCCTGGAGAGGAATTTTGTGTTAGTCCTAGGGACCACTGTATCCCTACGGCAGATAATGCAGTTAGGGTCCTTGGCAGAAAACTTGCATCTCGCGCACCCTTTCTGGACTAAGCAACGGCTACCAGGAAGACAGTCAGCAAACTGACACAGTTCAACTCAACAATGTCCATGTGCTCAAAAGGAGGTTCCATGAGCTTGCCTATACAGGTGAGAACTAAAACCAAAGGTTTACAGGTGCAAAAGGCAGCTAAAGAGTATGGTCGGATCTGCCTGAAAATGATGATCTGCTGAGGGGTACACCATAGAAAAAAAAAAAACCTTTCCAATCTGGAAGTATATGATTCCTAATAGTACGTTTTCTGGGGACACCAAGGACCTGGAGAACTAAGCCCCAAAAAACAAATCAGAGCACTCTAAGTCCTCCAGAAAAAGGACTCGAGACGTAGTGACTTGAGGTTCGGAAAAGTTATTCTGGATATCAGAGGAGATGGATGGGCTATCCGATGGTCAGGGCCATGGGTAGGGAGTGCCAACCTTGCTTGGCCCAACTTGGGGCTGTCAGGATCAAGGTTGCAGGCTAAACCCCAACTATAATATGGTCTGGAAACACACAGAACGTATTATAAATGATCTCCATAACCCAGGTAAAGTGCTTTTTGCCCCACTCATGATGCCCCCAAATCTCTCTGACTTCAGTCAGTTCACCGCACAGATGTTGTGGGTCTGGTACTGACTAACAGCACAATCTCCCTAAACACCACTTTTTTATTACCTCCGGCAGTTAGCTGCTGAAACAGAATTTCTCCCTGCCCGATTCAATATGACCTTCCAGAGATGGCAACAGCTTGGCTTAATATGTTTTTCAATTTTTAGATACACCGGGAGTACAACCTTTTGCAGATCTAAAATCACAATGCTCCTTGACAAATAGAGAGCACTTTCAGTATCTGCAGGTGCGCATCTGTATCATAAAGAACTGATCAGAAGTCGACTCCCAGACCCTTTGCCCATCTGATTAAAACTGATATTTGACACTCTAAAATTAAGGGATAGTACAGCTGCATAAGAACTTGCCATAACAGTAGATCTTTGAGAGTATCTCTTGCAGCATGGTAATCTTCTGCCGGAGGCACCAGTTTCCCAGAAGACTTCTTAGCAGTCGTACATGGGACCGACCCCTCATGCACCACATGACCAGGTCTGTACATCATAAAAGAGAGGGCAGTCCCAATACTCCTCAGTTCTTCTCCTCATTAGCGACCTGATCATGTTGTCGCCGAGGGAACCGAGGAGAAATAAATACATAAAAAATCACGTGTTTTGGATATAACCAAAATAAATATACAGAAGTATACATATCTCTATATATATATAGAAATATACAGGAGTTGGAAAGTAAAGACAAACTCTGCCTCCTAGTGTAGACAGGAAAAAGGGGGATGGAGGGAGGGGCAGCATGACCTGCTGCAAGAGGTACTCTCGAAGATCTACTGTTACGGTAAGTTCTTACGCAACTGTACTATCTTCTTTGACTCAATCTCTTGCAGCAAGTCATAACACATGGGAAGATTCCTAAGCACATGTGTGTAAATCAGTGCGGCAGGAAAGTCTGTCTGAGCGAAAGCAGATGTTGGAGGAATGTACATCCAAAGGTAGTCCTCATGTATAAAACCAAGCCCATCAATGGTAAAGTATAGGAGAGAGACAGATCCTGGAAGCAGGAGCCATATCCCCCAGTACAGCAGTTGATACCCCTGTAAACCTGCTGTGGTAGTAGCCAGCGCTCGTATGGAGTGAGTCTTGAAGACAGCTGAGAGAGGCAGTACATATGTCATTTGTGTTCAGTATTGGGGCCACTCCTGTTCAATGCCTGTGTCTTGGATATAGGGAGGGGGGTTAGGAGTATGCTGAGTCTCTTTGCGGATGACTCCAAACTGGGAGCACTGGTGGATGGAGAAGAAGCAAGAGAGAGACAGTCCAGGGGGACCAAGATACCATGGAGGGGTGCTCAAGGAGGTGGGGACTGAAGTTTAATGCTGGGAAATGTAAGGTACTGCATTTGGGAGTCAGAAACCCGGGCCATGTATACACCCTTGGGGGGGTCAAACCGCAAGCCACATCGGGCGAGAGGGATCTAGGGATGGTGGTAGATGTCAAAATGAATAACTCTGAAAACTGTAGAAGAACCGCAGCCAAAGCAAACAGGATACTGGGCTGCACAGCCAGGGGGATTACATTCAGGAGGAGGGAGGTGATCCTCCCTCTGTATAATGCCTTGGTCAGGCCGCAACTCGAGTACTGTGTACAGTTCTGGAGACCTCCTCTGAAGAAGGACATAGCACTGCTGGAGGGAGTCCAGAAGAGGGCGCCCAGGATGATTCAGGGCATGGGAGGGAGGCCCTATGAGGAGAGGCTGGAAGAGCTCAGGCTGTACACACTGGAGGAGAGGAGAGACATGATAGGGGTCTTCAAGTACAGAAATGGAATAACCAAGAGCGTAACCAAGGAGCTGTTCAGGCTAAAGAAGGGGGGGGGAACAAGTAGAAGTTGGAGGGGGAAATTACAGGGGGGTCGTAGGAGACATTACTTCACTGAGAGGGTGGTGGAGCCATGGAATGCACTGCCCAGGAGGCTGGTGGAGGAGGACACAGTGGAAGGCTTCAAGAAGGGGTGGGACAGGTACAAGGGGAAACTGAAGCCAAAGAATACCCTCTCGGGGGCTGGGAGGTGGGAAAGCACCCTCTAGGGGGCTGGATACCGAGCAGACACAACAGACCATTTGGCCTATTCTGCTGGCTTTTAGTATGTTACAACAAAGAAAACAATGTAGGCAGCCACCTAAGTTTGGACAGACCCTGTACCGTAACAGGATGTTTCCCCTTCACTATCCAGGGGAACTAAAACAAAAGGTGGCACTGTTTTGCACTGTGTCCTCGTTCATAAGAATGAAAGGGACTACGAACAACCAAAATGTGAATTCGAGCAACTTCAGGAGCTTCATGCCCCGCATAAGAGACTGGTAGCCAAATGGTTATTGATACACAGGAAAAACTGATACCACCTAGAGAAAAAGGTAGGATCGGGTAACAAAAGGACATCCTTTCCTTAGGAAAGACAGATAGGGCCCTGTATGCACACAGCCTAGAATGCAGCAATGCTGCCAGATGACAAAACTGCAATGCAGAGTAAAAGGTTCCAAGATAGGAAGCGCAGGCCTGATGGAACCGCAAGCTCAAAAGGGACCAATCGTCAGTCAGTCTAAGACTTAACTGAGAACCCCAAAAGTAGGTGGAGTACTACCGGGGTGCAGGGGTGAAAAATCTCCCTTAAGAACAGTCGTAAATACCCAATGGAGGCAGAGACCTTTCTCCATGGAAGAAAAGGAAAATGTTCACTGACCAAGGGAACCCCAAACACCGAAAGTGGGAGTAAATAGTCCAGTATGTACAGAGGAGGACACGAAAACAAGGTCCAACTCAATCCAGTCTCCTCAGAGAGAGAGAGACATGGCACCTGTTCTGCAAAGAAAGGGACACGGCATGAGACACCCAAGCTGGCGTAAAGACGCCAGTCATCATAAAAGTGACTCTGGAACCAAGAGAGGGGTAAGCCCTCCGGAAAAAAGCATGGAGGAGCAGGAAACGCAGAATTGGACTAAAAGAGCACTTCCAGAATAGAAGGGCAGGAGGGTGGTCATAAGGAAAGGTATCAGTACCAGAGCCCTCAACTGTAACAGTGGGAACCACACCGATCCTGACCCCCGAGATGCCTCCAAGAGAGAGAGAGAGAGAGAAAATGTCCAGTCAGACCGTGTATGGGTCTGGCTGTAGAAAGCAGCAGTGAGGCAGAAGGATATGGGGTGAAGAGACGAACAGATCCCTGTCAGGATGAGCCCATCTGACAAAGATGTCTTTGACTACATCCTGTGGAATTTTCCATTCGTGCTCTGTTGTTTTGAAATGGCGGAGGGTATTCGGCAATGTATTCCTGCTGCCAGGGATATGTACCACTGACAAGGTATAGTCCATTATGCGCAGTGCAGAACCCTATATGCAAGGTTTTAATGCACAGAGGCAAGGGAGTGGGTAATGTTTCCTGGTCAGGTAACATACATCGGGGGAAATAACCGATTAAATCATGAGACATATCTCCCCGTAGGAGGTGCCTGAAAGAATGGAGAGCATAGAAAATGGCTCTTCCAAGACAAAGACATGCAGATGGTCATCGCCTATCTGCCAAGCACCTTGGCAATCTTGTAGACCTTTGAAAGGAATACCCACATCCTCTGGATTTGAGATATTCGTCGTATGAGTGATCATGCACCTTCACAAACAGAGAAATTTGACAGCGGGCAACAAGATGCTGGCATCTGTTAGCAGGTAGATCTCTGAAGGCACAACCATTGCAGAGTTCCCTTGAACAAAGTCTCCGGCATTACTGAGGATATGTAATCGATTAGGATGGCCACAGCCAAGTACTCCAAAAAGTCAGCATGGGAAGCCTGGCCGAGACACCTCTGGTGCGGCAGATAATGGGAAGCCAGTCATCCCAGGCGTGTCCATCAAGATACAAGAAGGAAAGCGTTTCCAACTGAATGTATGCCATAAAGGTTTACTTTCATACCCAGAGAATTGAACCATACCTAGTGTACTGACAGGTGCAAGGAGGATGTCTGATGATGTTTCCGAAAAGCAAAACATTAGGGCATATAACGGAAAAAAAAAAACACAGAGGCCCACTTTGTGAAGAATCACAGAGATCATGGCCCAGTATTATTGGAAGACTCCGGTGGCAGAGTCTAGTCTGAATGGGGGTTTCACTGCCTTTTGTAGCATAGAGTGAAAGCTGCCATGATCATTGTCTGGAAGGAAAGAGAAAACATACCCCAACCTTTGAGGAGAGGAATGCACAGGCAAAATGGGCATTTTCAAGTAGAAAAAAGCCCAGATCCTGGACATCAGGACAGAGACTGTAACCATGGATTTGAGGGGACCTTCAGGCTGTGGGCGGTCCCAGGCAGGGACCTGGTGGAACAGCACTCATCGACCTCAGAATCAAAGTTGGGGAAGGCTAATAGAGGTAGTAAACCTGTGTTAGGGAAGCCCCCGCAAGGTATCAGTGGGGTTCCGAAAAAGGACTTTCGTAAAAAGAGTTTTCCTGATTCAAAAAACGACAAGGAATGCACCAAAGTACGGTGCAACCTGAGGCAGTGGGTCTCATAGGGAGACCTCGAAAAGCAGCATCAAGAAGAAAACTCAGAAAGGCGGGAACAAAAGGCCCGACATATGCAACCAAGAAAGTCATGTGAGACATATTTTCACAGTAGAGGTCGTGTAAACCATAGCTGCCACAGGTTCCAAGTGGCAAGTATAGCAGCTGCAGAAGCATCCACAAGAGGCAGGATGACCACTGTGAGGACATCTCCAAATAATAAGCCAATTCATGCCAAGGGGTATGCAGCTCCTGCACCTGGGCCCCAGAGGGCAGATCCGGTCTGGTTCCTATTCCTGAGCAAGAAATAAGGGGCTTTACCACAACAACTGTAAACAGAGCCTGGTGTACAGCAGAGCTACAGGTGGAGACCAGGATGGGACCCAGAGGTGGCCCCACCAAAAGGGGGGCCACCAGGCCACAAGAATAATTATGTCCACCTGTACCCTATTGGCTAAACCTGGATCTCCGAAGAGACACATTCAGACTCCATTGGAATAATGGAGATAAGAAAACTGGTGGGGAAGCAAATCCCCATCAGGCCGGGAAGGAGTCGACTCAAAGGAGCCAGCACTGTTCGAAAAAGAGTCCTTCGGTTGTCAAGGAGGACATCAGCGATGTCAAAGCAGTGGAAGAAATAACTGTACACCAAGTACGAGGGCAGAGTTTCAGTTAAAGACCAAACAGGGTCCAGGTGTAGATTACAGAGGACACCCCATAGCCGAAGGCACCGGTCAGGCAGCGCAGAACTCACACTCCATTAGAAAGCGATGAGGAGGCCCACAGTGAGGCCAAAGGCTAGGGCACCTGAGTCTAGGCCCGCAGATTATTCTGGAGTCCACTGTGGACAAGAGGGTCCAGGTCCTCATCGAGGAGAAGGGTGAAGCCTTCATCAATGAGATGTCATCGGCAATGAAAGATCCAAGGCCACTGTCGACCGGAGGGTTGAAACCCACTGCGACCAGGGGGCTGAAGCCTTCCCTGAGGAGAGTGGCAAAGCCTACTGAAGCCAATGTTGATGAGAGGGCAGGAGCCACCGTAGACGAGAGTCCATCTTTGATTGTGAGGGCTAAAGCCCTCAACAACGAAAGGGCCGAAGCCCATGGCAAGGAAAGGGCCGAAGCCACTGCCACTGAGGCCACTGTCAACGAGAGGGCCGGAGCCATCGCTGACGAGAGGGCAGAAGTCAACGCTAATGAGAAGGCAGAAGCCATCGGCAACGGGAGGACAGAAGCCATCATGATGAGAGAGCTGAAGCCATTGTCAACATGATGACAGAAGCCACCGTTGACAAGAGGGCAGAAACCACCATCGATGAGAGAGAAAAAAGCCATCAACGAGAGGGCAGACGCCATCGTTGACAAGAGGGCGAAGCCCTCGTCAATGAGAGGGCAGAGGCCACCATCGATGAGAGGGCAAAAGCCATCATAACGAGAGGGTGGAGGCCATCATCATCGACAGGGCAAAAACCATCATTAAACAAGAGGGCAGAAGCCATCGTTGACATAAGGACAGAAGCCAGCATCAACGAGAGGGTGAAGTCAGCCTCAACGAGAGGGTGGAAGCCAGCCTCAACGAGAGGGTGGAAGCCAGTGTCAACGAGAGGGTGGAAGCCAGTGTCAACGAGACGCCGGAAGCCACTGCAATTAGAGGGCTGAGGCCATCTTCGATGAGAGGGCAAAAACCATTGCCGATGAGAGGGCAGAAGCCATCGTCGGCGAGAGGTGAAAGCCGTCGTCGTCGACGAGGGCAGAAGCCACATCAAGAGTGGGCGAAGCTGTTGTCAGCAGAGAGGATCGAAGCAGTCGCGACTAGAGGCGAAGCAGTCGTCGACCAGTGGAAGTGAAGCCTCAACCAGAGGGCAAAACCACTTCAGCGATGGTGAAAATGTAACACACTTATCAAAAATTCTAAGTATCTTCATCGTCGTCATTCCAGGGAATGATGGTCAGCGATGACAAAATTTAGTAGAAAAATAGAAAATTTTAAAAGGTGACGGTACTGCTGAGCCGATCTCCAGGAGAGATGTGTGCAGGTCGCGGAAAAGAAAGAACTGAGGAGTATCAGGACCGCCCTCTCTTTTATAGTGCACAGACCTGGTCATGCGATGCATGAGGGGGCAGTCCCAGGTACAACTGCTAAGACGTCTTCCAGAAACAAGTGCCTCTGGCAGAAGGTTCCCATGTGTTATGACCTGCTGCAAGAGATTGCCTCGAAGAAGATCGCAAGGTACTCGTCTGATTGGTAGCATATATAAGGGGTTACAGGAATTCTTGGGCGACACTGCGGCTTCCATTTTAAAAACATGACGTGGAGACCTGGAGACTTCTATTTCCTATGAGCTCTGATTAAAGAATATGGGTCAGTCTATCAAAATGTCTTGGGCAGCTCATTGGCGTGAGTTCTCCCGGAAGTGTCGAAGTAGATACTTATACTGGCAAAAAAAAAAAAAAAAAGAGTTATTTTTATAGTGAGTAGTGGAGTAAAATGGAACAGTATTTCCTGAAAGTTTATTGCACAACTGCACTTTAAATGAGGTATATATGTGTATTACTGTAAAAAAGACAAAATTATTTTAGAAATATTTTAGTTAGGTTATACAATTTTATTTGGTATTTGTTCTAGTTTAGTGTTTTTGCTTTATTTTTATTTTTTTATTCAAACAGTAACCATTTTACTTTAGTAAAATGAGGTGGTTAGGCCTAGTATTGCTAATATGTGGGGTCTTTTGGCCCAAGGGAATAGTCACATTTACAATCCCTGGTGTAGCTAATAATTAATGGGTTCTCTGTGAATAATACAAGGAGGAGTGTTGCATCTAATCCCCTTAGTCCCTTTGATGAGAGTAATCCAGTTTTGGCTATTGAGCCAGGATGACCAATGTTTAGATTTGGTCACTGTGATACTATGGCTCTGTGTCAACTGGGTAGTCCTACTAGGTTTAAGAGTTTGAGAGGTACACTTAAAGAATCAGATTGATTGAAACTGAATTTGATGCATAGACGCATGATTTTATTACTTCTCCTCTTATCAGGTTCAGTTCACCCTCACCCTGGTCCAAACAAAATGTTAATCAAGATAATTTATCTCAGTCTGCCCTTAAGATCGTACAACTTAATGTACAAAGTCTTACGGCCAAATGGATGTTATTTGAGGCATGGGTTGTTCGACATGACTTCCATGTCATAACCCTTTCTGTAACTTGGCTGACTGATAGAATTTATAATGATTAAATCTTTCTTCCTGACTATAATTTGTTTAGACAGGATAGAGTAGGAAAGAAGGGGGGGGAGGTTGCAGTTTATGTTAGGGCCAGGTATAGGGCAATGGAGTTGGCATCCCATCTTTGTGGATCGTGGTGTGATGTCATCTCGGTGGACCTGCTTTTTGGCCGGAACAAACATCTTACTGTTACCTCTCTTTATATTCCACCACATTTTATCAAGCAAGGACTTGATGTTGTATCTGAAGTTAGGAAATCATTACCAACTAATAGGGAATGGATTTTAATGGGGGATTTTAACCTCAGTTGGGGTATCGATCAAAATTCCTATACTGTAGACTTTTTTTTCAAGAAATGGGAGTGCAGCAGTTAATTTCTCAAACTACTAGATTTAATTACAGGACTGGTGGGGGTACCACATTAGACTGGGTTGTGGTTACTCACCCATCTAAGAGAAATGAATCAGGAGTTCTATCAGATGTGGTTAGCGACCATGGTCATGTTTTTTGTAAGTGATTATCAAAACAGCACCATAGTCCACTACTTTATGTTGAAACAAGAAATATTAATAAGGTTACCTCTTTGACCATGACTAAGGCCTGTGAACAAATCAACTGGACTTGTCTCGAAATCATTCAGGATATTAACCAAAAATTAGAAACATTTAGTGAATTATTTAATCAGGTAGTTAATTAATTGGCTCCCCTTAAAAAGATGAGAATTCGAGGAAATAAAAAAGAATGGGTTACTAGAGAATTAAGGGTATTAATGAGGCAAAGAGAGCATGGAACCTCTTTAAAAAAAAGACAAAAACCCTAATCTATTGATTAATTACAAGATTCTTAGGAATAGATGCAAGACTGCCATTAGAAAAGCAAAGTAGAATTTTTTTTTTTTTTTTATATATACTTTCTTTTTATCCCATCTATACTGCCCTCTTCACCCTACTCCTTCAGACTTGGTCAATCCCCCTTAGCGGATCCCGGCCATGGTGTCTGCCCCTAGAGTGCCCGGTCAACTCCTACCTCATCATCCTCCTCCCTCGACGTGTCTGCACAGTGGAGTCCTGCCCGTGGGTAGGGGATCCTGGGTGTGGACCAGTCGTCATCCAGGATTAGGAGGGTGTTTTCCCGTTTTTCTCCCTGTTGGTCCCTCTACCCCTGAGGACGTCGGCCACATGGGACTAACATCCAGGCAGTGCACTGGCCCTGCTGTCAAGTCCCCCGGACGTCCTCCCTCCCTACCTCGTGAGCAGCCATACCCTGGCGCCCATGCTTCCACCGCATCAGAGCATCGGCATGAAGCACCAGAGGTCCCACCCCTGGAGGAGGAGAACATTCATTGGCATGCTCAATCCTCCTCCTCCCCTCCAACCCCCGGCAACCCAAGTCCGTTCCCGAACCCGGGTTGCCAGCATGGTGCGAGGTGTGGCGTCCAGCGCCTCAACCCTCAGCGCCACTGGGCCAGCCTCAAAAGTAGAATTTTTAAAAAAATAAGCAATTGCTATCTTTTGGTAATCCAAAACAAACCTGGCAAATGCTTAATAATCTTCTGGGAAAGAATACTGGCGAAACTGCAATAACCCTTCAGGGTGGAGATCAATTATGTAGTGATCCCACTCGTACAGCTAAAATGTTCAATGAATTCTTTGGGGATCTAGTAAAATTTCAAAATCAAACAATCTTTACTAATACAAACTTGGTTGTGGATGGGGATCTCAATGGTGAGCACCCACTTTTCTATTTGCATGTTTTGACCCCTGAAGTAGTCATTGATTATGTTCTTAAGAACAGTCCTAGATCAATAATTGGCCAGGATGGGACTGACTACAGATTACTTAAAATGGGAATCAAAGTTTTGGCTACTTCCTTGCCTCGATATTTAACTATTCACTATGTCACAATGTTTTCCCTCAGATCTAGAAATTAGCACTTATCAAACTCATTCACAAAATTGGTAGTAAGAACATTGTTTCAAACTACAGACCGATTTCATTACTGGCATCCCTATCAAAGGTTCTTGAAAGAATAGTTTTTGATCAAATTCAGGATTTGCTGTCAAGGTATGATCTACTGACAAATTGTCAACATAGTTTCAGGAAAATTCACAATACTGAGACCGTCCTTGGTGGGGTTCACGAACAGCATACAGAGCTTCCTTGATTTGGGGTGCTCCGTTGCTGCAATTTTTGTGGACCCCACCAAGGTCTTTGACTTAGTTGATCATGCTTTGCTGTTGAGGGCCCTGAATGAAGTCTATCTTTCTAAGGATGTAATTTCATGGGTAGAGGTTACCTTAAAAATACGGATCATAAAACAAATATCGGTCAGGCTTGTTCTGATTCTCACCAGATATCTTGTGGGATACCGCAAGGCTCAATTTTGGGCCCTCTTTTGCTCTCCCTTTTTGTGAATGCTGCATCTTCTGCCAGTGTAGGGTCCAATTTAATCATGTATGCAGATGATGCAGTAATTGTTTTCAGAAGGAATTACATCAGAGCAAGCATTACTTAAAGTTCAGCAGGATTTCGAAACTTTTCGAATGTGGTTGTCTTCTCGTCATCTTGTTTTGAACCCAGGGAAAACCAAATGTATGGTCTTTACTGGTCCTAGGAAACACAGTGATATAAATGTTCAGATTACTGGTTTAGTGGGGAACCAAAGTGAACTGGTGGATAGTTTTGACTACCTGGGGTGATTTTTGACTCTCAACTCTCATTTGATCTACAGGTGGCTAAGACTATTAAAAAAAATAATCAGCGGATTGGAATGTTATTCAGGATTAAACCCTTTCTCATTCCTGAATCTCGCAGACTTCTTGGTCACAGTCTTTTGTTAAGTGCATTTGACTATGATCTTTTGATTTATTCTGGTACAAATGACAAAATGCTACAGAAACTACAAGTAACTTATAATAGTATATTATGTTTTATGACAGGTCTCCCAATAAGAACACACCATTGTGTGTTAAGAAAAGCTAACTGACCTTTTTTAGATAGGATAAAGTTAAAGCTTGAAGTTTTCGTGTATAAAAGAACCCAGGGTTTACTTTCCCAGGTGATTCAGGATCTTATTCCCTTACAGCAAAGTTATCCTGAAAAAAGGTCTCGGTTCAAAGGTTTATTTAGAATTCCTCTATACAAAAAAACAGTTGGCCAGAGGTCAGTAGTATACAGATCAGTAAAACATTTTAATGGTATTCCAACTGAAGTTACTAATGTTAGGACAGTATGAATGTTCAAGAATAGGCGTATTAAATGGTTGAATAGTCTGAATGATTGTAACTGTGGTTCCTAACACAATACTGCACTTCATATTGTAATTTTTATGTTTTGATATTGTAGTTTGTGTGTTTTTGTATTAATTGTTTTGTATTTCTTTACTGTTTATTAACTTGTCGCATGTGAAAACGGGCAGTTTGCTCGTCTTGCTAACAAGTATAAAAAATAAAAATAAAATTGTTTTAGTTTTTTTTCATGTATTTATTTTAGTCCTTGGTAACCGGGTAAGGCCCACTAGGCACAAGTACCTGTTTTCAGGAGCGACCTGGGAGCACTAAAGTGAAATGAAAAATCTTCTCTCCACATTTAGGCATCTACTGGAGGAAATATAGTGACCTAATGGCCACCCATGTGAATATTTTTTGGTCATGTCCTCATATAACTCCTTTATGGTCTCAAATCAGAGCTTGGGTAACTCAAGTTTTAGACTTTAATGGCCCCTTAATGCCAGAATTTGTTTTACTAGCTATCCCTCCACAGGGTCTTCAAAAATCCTCTAGTTTACTGCTCCACTTATATATTTTGGCAGCAAACAAGGTCATCACTCGTCTCTGGGATAAACCAAGTTCTCCTACTATTGAAATGTGGCATAATATAGTCAATACGATATACAAAATAGAGCAGACTACAGCAACAGTGGAGAATCGAGATACACAATTCGAACTTAAATGCTGCCGGTGGATAATGTAGGTCTCCCACGAGAATTCTAGTTTTGTCACAAAACAATGAGGCTTACAGTTGTTTACTGACGACTCCCCATATTATATTTTATGAGGGTACACCTGATGTTGGATGGGGTTGGGCAGTCTGGACTTCTCTTGATTGGTATTGTTAATAATTATTATAAACATTAAGTAATTTAAATGGGGTTTACATTACAGGTAAATACTTAGCGATATATGTCATATAGAAGATATCTGTAGAGCCATATCCTATACACTGAAGCTGCGATGTAACAATATTCTATACCAGGACGTCTGTAATTCAATTAATTACTGCTACGATTATTCTGTATGGATATTGTAATACTGATTTTCAATGTGACACTCCGTGTTTTTCAAATCAAGATCATTAAAAAAAAAAAAAAAAAGAACAAAAAAGGTTGCAGGCCGACTCCTGGGTTTAGAAGAAAACGAAACTGCAGGGGCAATGAAATGAAAGCATACAAATGCTTTCCTGACCAATCCAGGAACAGGGTTTTGCTACTGTAATAGATTATTGTGGTGCTGTCTGTCCTGACCTGGACAGACTGCCCCTTGACATGCAGTGCAAATGACTGAAGAGCTTGATACAATGCTCCACTGAAAGAGTGGTCAGAGGTGTGGCAATTAAAGTTTAATGCAAAGAGGTGCTGGATCATGCACCTGGGGGTGAAGAAACCCTGCGGAGAGCTACAGGACTTGAGGGGGATTGCTGACAGTCACCAGAGAAGACAGGGATTTACGAATAATCATCTCAGATGACCCAAAGGTAGCCTAACAGTGAAACAAAGCTGTGGGGACAGCCTGTGGGATATTGGGGTACACAGGAAGGAGTATGATTAGCAGAAGAAGGGAGGTGGTGATACCATTGTACAAAACACTGGCGAGGCCTCATCTGGAATACAATGTTCATTTCTGGAGGCCGCTTCTTCGCAAAAACAGACAGGATGGAGGCGGTCCAGAGAAGGGTGACCAAGATGGTGAAGGGCTTGCATCACAAAGCATACGAGGACAGATTAAAAGACCTCAATATGTATACATTTGAGGAGAGGCGGGAACGGGGGGATATGATAGAGGCCTTCAAGTATCTTGAATGCTTGAACAAAGTGCAGGTGGGTGACATCTTTCAGTACAAGAGTTGTACAAGGACAAGGGGACATGATATGAGATTGGGGGGGGCAGGATAAGGGGAAATATAAGGAGGTTTTTCTTCACAGTGAGGGTAGTGGATGCTTGGAATAGTCTACCCCAGTAAGTGGTGGGTGTTAGCACAGTGGGGAGACTCGAACATGCATGAAAAAGACATAAGGAAATCCTACATGGGGTGAAGAGAGGTGCTAGCCAATGACCAAGTGGGGTCAGTGGCCACTGATGCAGGCAGAGAATACAGGCAGAGTTGGTGGGCCTAGCAGCCCTTATCTGCCATCAACTACTCTGTTACTTTGATCCTGACAGCTTCTATGCTCCCTGGACTACTGAGGAGACCATACCCCCAATTACTGTTGGGTCACCCAGGTGGCCCCCACAACCCAACCTGGAAGCATCTGTTGTCCTGACAACTGAAGGAGCCTATATCTGAAAAGGTACTCCCTCTATGAGGTTGTCTTTAATCTTTTATGCCAAACCATGACCTGTAAAAGGCAGGCATCAGCTTAGAGAGTGGTTGCCAGTTTGTAGAGCAATGGGCAAGCAAGCAGAGCTGAAATGTCCCTTATCCAAAAACTTACTCCTGGAACCACTGGAGTGGTGGAAACCATGTGTCCCAACGGATGAAGGAAGCGCCCTGCTGGCCTGGGCTGAGCAAGAGCCTTTACTCAAAGTACTGTTTCTTTCTGCTGAAAGGGGAGGGTGGAACTGTCTGTGCACAGACAGTTTGGGGATCATTCTGAAGTGAAGCCTTGGCCTTGGCTCACTACTTCCGGGACCCATTTGTCTGTGGTGTTGTTTTCCCACTTCTGAATGAAAAAGTAAGCCTCACATCTAAGATTTTTCGGAGCAAGTACTGTACTCATCATTTTTTTTTAAACCTTATATTTATTCTCCTTACTGCACCGTCCTTCCACTCAGACTCCCTCAATCCACCTTCTGCACATCCCATGGCACCCCCAGGAGTCTGCTCCTAGCGTGTTCACTTGCTCAAAGCTTCCTCAGGTATGCAGGTATCCCCCCCGGGTGGAGCGGAGGAAGGGACCACCCAACCTTCCCCCTAGTAATGGTGAAGCGAGCGGTACACACTGGAGTCTGCCCTGGTGAGCACCAATGACGTGGACTGGCTTCAGAGGAGTCGTCACCTAGGAGTGACAGGCTCCATTTTCTCCTGTTCTGCCCTATCCCCTGCAGTTGCCAGCACACTAGGAGAGCCAATGAGGAGGCATGTGTAGAAACGCTGCTCCTCCCCGGGGCTCTCGGCTAGCACTACCCCTCCTGTTGTGCGTCCCGACCCACATCGCCATTCCCCAGGTTCACCCAGGAGGTGGTGATATCGCAGCGGAACAGACCTGTAACCTTCCCCAGAGAGGGAGAGCAGCCATTGGGCGCTCAATCCCTCTCTTCCCCTGCCGACCCCTGACAGCTCTGGCTCATTCCCAAACCTGGGTCGCCGGCGTGGAGTGAGGTGTGGCATCCTACACCTCAACCCTCAGCGCCACCGGGCCAGCTGTACTCCTCATTTTTGAAGGGAAGTGGGTAAAAACAAATTCAGGTGAGAAGAAATGTCAAATCCTTTGAGTAAGGAGTAATTTTCATTTACAAAACAAATTAACAATTGCATGATTGGTCCGGGGTCAGGATGATACAGTTACAGAGTACAGTCTAATATTGACCTTATCTCCCCCCCGGCATCCAACCCACCCACCCACCATGCATATGCATATATATATATACACACACACACACACACACACACACACACACAGTACTGGTTAGACTACTGGACAGGATTCCATGCTGGGAGTCAGAAAATGCACAGACAGGCAGCAGTTGTACTATACAGAACCCTGCTTGTGCTTTCTCTGACTCTATGCATGAAGCTCCACCCCACCCCTACTCACAAAACCTTCAACAGGCAAGGTCACTTGGAACTCGCATTGTTTGCAGCCCTGGTACCCCAATCAACTTAGCCCAGTTCTAAACCCACACAAAAAACTGTTGCTTTAGATAATGACTAGTAACTACACAATTAAGTTTTTAATAGTCTTTCTTAATGTTAGCCTTAAATTGAAATCTAATGTACACATATACTTGTTTTAATGTACTGAAAAGTACAGTTACGTAAGAACTTACAGTAACAGTAGATCTTCGAGACAGGTTCTTGCAGTAGGTAATTACATATAGGACTGATGTCGGCAGGCAGCAGGACCCCACGGAAAAATTTCTAGCTAGCAATTTCTGGCGAGGGACCAGCCCCACATCAGGTGACCGGCGTCAGAAGACGTCGGTATAAAGGAGCGGTCCCTCACGCCCACCTTCCAGTTCTTTCCTGCCACAGGCCACAAGAGGCCGGACGAGAGAGAAGCGGATATTTCCCTCACTGGAAAAGGAGCTGAAAAAGCCTAGGGGGATGGAGGGCAGGAAGGTATTACCTACTACAAGAGCCTCTCTCGAAGATCTACTGTTACGGTAAGTTCTCACGTAACTGTACTATCTTACTTCGAGAACACTCTTGCAGTAGGTAATTACATATAGGACTGAGTCCCAAGCAGTCTGGAACAAGAAGAAGCACACGGAAGGAGGAAAGCTATTCAAAGCAGATCCTCTTAGCTGTGAAGGCCTTAAGAAAGGAGGCCTTGCAGAACAGCGAGGCCAAAGCCTGCTCTACGGCAAGAGGCAATATCCAAACTGTAATGTTTTGTAAACGTATGGACAGAAGTCCAAGTGGCGGCAGCACAGATGTCTGCCACTGACACGTTCTTTTAACATGCCACCGAGGCAGCGACCCCTCTGGTGGAGTGTCCTCTTATTTGACCCAGAAGGGTCTTGTTGTACTTGTCATAACAGAAGGTGATGCAATGAGCCAACCATTTAGACAGGCATTGCTTGGAAACAGCATTGCCTTCTCTTCTGGGTGCAAAAGAGACAAACAGTTGATCAGTCTTTCTGAGATCCTTTGTTTTGTTAGTGTAGTATCTCAGGATCCGATGAACATCCATAGTGTGAAGCAGACACTCCCCCTGATTGGAGTACTGTGTAAAGAAAGCAGGTAACTCTATGGACTGGTTCAATGTAGATTCCGCTACCACCTTGGGGAGAAACTTAGGATTGGTGCGCAGAGCCACACGTTCCTTGTGAAAAATCAAGTACGGGATTTTACACATCAGGGCCTGGAGCTCGGAAATCCTCCGAGCAGAGGTAATGGCCACTAGGAAGAGCATCTTCCATGAAAGGAACTTCATGTCTGCTGAAGCCACTGGTTCAAAAGGAGGCAAAGTAAGTTTCTCGAGAACGAAGTTCAAATCCCAAGGAGGGGCGGGAGCTCGGATAGGAGGTCTCAAGTGAAGAACCCCTCTGAGGAAAGTCTTAGAGACTTCCAGTTGAGCAAACATCCTATCTGTGAAGTGAACATGGTAGGCCGAAATGGCTGCCATGTGTACCTTCAGAGATGAGCGACTAAGACCCAGGTCGAAGAGATGGTGCAGGTACTCCAGCAGTCACCCAACCGAGCAGGAGAAAGGCTCGGAAGCCTTTTCAAGCGGCCCAGATTGAGTACTGTTTCCACTTCATGGCATAAGTAGACCTAGTGGAGGGTTTCCCAGCCTCCACCAAGATCTCAGCCACCTGGGGAGAAACCCCAAAGTGGGCTTGAGCTGTGTCTGCAGGAGCCATGCAGGTAGTTGAAGGGACTTGAGACCTGGATTGACCAGGGTCCCCTGATCCTGGGTCAGTGAAATTCATGACAGCGGAAGAGGAAGAGGAGGTTCCTCTGAGTATTGTTGCAAAAGAGAGAACAAAACTTGCCTGGGCCAGAAAGGAGCGCTCAGAATCATTCATGCTCCTTCGGAGCCGAGTTTCTGCAAGACACACGGGATCAGAGGAATCGGGGGGCGGGGGGGGAGGCATAGACGAATCTGTCCTCCAATCTAGAGACAGAGCGTCTCTCCAGAAAATGCCTCGCTCTTGAACAAGTGAGCAGAAGTCGGGAAGCTCTGTGTTTAGAGGTGAAGTGAACAGGTCCACCTGAGGTGTTCTCCAACGTAGGAAGATATCGTCTAGGACCCCCTGATCCAGTTCCCACTCATGAGCTTGAGCAGATGAGTGACTTAGTTTGTCTGCTAAGGAGTTCTCGACCCCCCGGAACATGAACTGCCGTGAGGTGACGGTCGTGTTGTGCTGCCCAATCCCAAACTCTCAATGCTTCCCTGCAAAGAGGGTAGGACCGAGTCCCGCCCTGTTTGTTGATGTACCATACCACACACATATTGTCCATCTGGACAGCTAGGAGACCTGGAAGAAGATGCAGGTGGAGAGCCTGGAGAGCACAGAGCACCGCCCGAAGCTCGAGTACAGGGATTGTTCCAGCTTGGACCAAGAGCCCTGGGTCCGATGTGAACCGAGATGGGCTCCCCAACCTTCGCCAGAGGAGTCTGTGGTCAGAGTCTGGGAGGGAGGAGGAAGGAAGGAAGAATGGAACTCCCCGAAGAAGGTTCTCTCAAACCATCCACCACTGCAAGTCTTGAATCATGGGAGAGGAGACTAGGAGTAACTGGTCCAAGTCTTCTACCAAATGATCCCATTGAGAGCGAAGCATCCACTGAGAGACCCTCATGTGGAGCCGAGCGCGAGGGACTGTTGGGATAGCAGCCGCCATAAGCTAGAGGAGGCGAAGAACCGACCTTGCACTGATCCGCCTGCAGCCGGACAACAGGCTTACCTGAGTCTGGAATGTGGCCACCCTGTCCGGTGGCAGGAAGGCCCTGCCTAGGGTCGTGTCCAGTATCGCCCCAATAAACTGGAGCCTCTGGGATGGGTTCAAGTGAGACTTGGAATGACTGATGGTAATACCCAGACAGGCAAAGACCTGCTGGGTGAGGGAGAAGCAGTGCAGGAGTTCCTCCCTGGACGAGGCCGCCAGGAGCCAATCGTCCAGGTAGGGAAAACCTGTACCCCCCCGGGTACGCAGGTAGGCCGCCACCACCGCAAGGCATTTGGTAAATACTCGGGGAGCCAAGGAGAGGCCAAATAGAAGTGCCTTGAACTGGTAGTGGTCCCCCTGGAGAGCAAAACAGAGATACTTGCGGTGAGACGGGCAGATGGATATGTGCAGGTAAGTGTCCTGTATATCCAGAGCGCACAGCCATTGGCCCAAGCGAAGAAGGGGCAAAAGGCTCTGCAGTGAGAGCATCCTGAACCTCTTGTACTCCACGAAAATATTCAGGGAACTGAGATCTAAAATAGGTCTTGCATCTCCTGTCTTCTTCAGGACCAGGAAGAAGTGGGAATAGTAACCCGTTCCTTGCAGGGGAAGGGGGACAGATTCTATCACCTCTTTCAGCAAAAGTGCTGAGATTTCTTCCTGGACCAGAAGAAGATGTTCCCGAGAGTCTGACAACCTTGGGGGAGGGTGACAAGGTGGTTTCTGCAGAAACTCTATTGAGTGTCCTTCTGCGATTAGCTGAAGCACCCATGAATCCGATGTTATCCTCTCCCAGCCCGGAAGGTGGATGGAAAACCTCCCTCCTACCGGTTCCTCCGGGAAGCCCTGAGGCTGTGGGAGAGGGAAGGAGTCAGGTGGTGTGTGGCAGCGGCAGCTCCCGCTGCTTTTTTGGGCAGGGGGGGCTTGGCAGCTGGGGGGGCCCGACGTTTAGTGGCCCTCTTTCCCTGTGGTCTCACTTTGGGCCGATTCAGTCTGCGAAAGGGACGGTGCTGCGATTGATGGGGATGATACATTGAGTCCACAGACTTTAGTGCCATCCCCTTCTCCTGCAGGTCAGTGATGATGTCCTTGACATCACCCCTGAACAGCACCGAACCCCGGAAGGGCACTTCCTGGATGGAGGACTGCACTTCCGGGACCAACCCTGACACTCAGAGCCAAGCATAACACCGTAGGCCTACGGCGAAAGCTGAGCTCCTACGAGCAGTGTCCACTGCATCGTAGGTCGCACGAATGATGTGCCGACTGGCCGAATGTGCAGAGCAGACAAGGTCAGCCACTTCCTGCTTGACCTGAGAGTCCGGAAGGGAGTCCAATTTAGATTCCACCTCACTGATAATCACTTTCTGGAAATCCCCCCATGTGGCCGACATAGTTCAGGGCCCTAATACCCAGAGTGGAAGAAGCAAAAATCTTCTTGCCATACTGGTCCAGAAGGTGGGATTCCTTGTCAGGTGGAGATGAGCTAAGGTGTTTGGGTTGAGCTGACCGGCCATGAGCGGTGCTAATCACAACCGAGTCAGCTCGAGGGTGGGAGTCTAAATAGTCAACACCCTCGGGAGCCTGGTATAACCTGTTCGACTTCCTGGGAAGTGGGGTTAAGGCCGACGGCTGTTTCCATATAGTGGTAATAAAGTCGGCATGAGGCTCGATCCAGAGTGGCGCCAAAGTGGGAGCTGTCACGGGCAGATCCAGATGCTCAGCGAGTTTTTTACGCTGGGGGTCTGGCTTCAAGGACTGCCACTTATGTACTTCCTGGATCTTTCGTAGCAACTCCATGAAGGAAGGATCCTCTGGAGGAGACTTTGGAGGAGTCCTTGGCCGGGGCTTGGACGGAGAGCGTGGCTTGTCGTCTTGCTCGGAACAACCCTTGGAAGCATCCGAGGTGTCCGAGGAAGAAGAAGATCAGGAAGAGGTAGACTCCCTCTCCCGACAAGGGGGGTGGAACGGACCCCTTGGGAAGCGTGTCCTGCCCCTCTCTGGACCCAGAGGGTTTAGCCCTGGTGTCCGGAAGTGGAGAGGGAGTTTGTTGTTGTGGACGTACGGGAACTGGCACCATGGTCGGAAGACGACTCTCCACCTCTCTGGTGAACTGAGCCTTGGCCTTAGCTCACCAGGAAGCCACAGTCTCCTGCAGGTCCACCGGCAGCTTGGGGGGGGGGTAGTGGAGGAGGAGGAGTGGAGGGATACAGGCATGGACTATACTCATAAGGCACGTATCCATAACCTGACGGCAGGAAGCCCGGCGTCAGGTATTGAGGCGCCAGGTACTATGGCACCGGATACTGCGGTCCCTGGCATGACAGCATCTGATACGATGGGGTCGGGTACTAGGGAACCGGGGGGGGCTGCCGGAGCAGACGGCCCGGTCGGAGGCCCCAAGGGCGGTTCTGAAGCAGAAGGCCTGGGGGAGGGAGGGCCCGCGTCAGGGCAGCATCCAGGAGCAGGATGTCGCCCGGAGTCAGCAACACTGGTATCTGAGGCAGAGGAGCCGGCGTCCCGGGAGCCGATGTCAGATCGGTTGGAGCAGCAGGTGGACGGTCTGACGGAGGTGGAACAGGAACGTCAGCATCGCCTGGGGTAGGGAGGGAGAAATCCTCGGGGATGGGCTGAGGAGACTCAGGGTCCCCGGAGGGCAGTGAAGGCTGCGGGGAGCCGGGAATGACAGACGGTGGGGGGGGTGGGTCCAGTGTCGGCTCATCTGCTGTGCGGACATCGGGCAAACAGACGTGCGGCTTAGCAGCGGCATCCAGGCAGGCACCAGAGGGGCCGGTGTCTGACTTAACGAACCCATCGCCGGAGGTAGGCCACGATGGAGGGGTGACCTGGTTGGGCGACTTACCGACCTTCTCCATGCGGGCGTCGGAGGAGCCGATGTCCGGCTTATCGGAGCCGCTCGCACCAGTAGGCTGCAAAACCATGGCTTTACCTGGAGCGGAGGCCTCCAAAGGCCCGGAGGCACCCGAAGGGCCCAAGTGCGAGCCAGACGGGCGGGCCGACGCCACCTTAGAAGCCTCTAAGGTGACTGTTGTGGAGCGGTCCCCCAAGTGGGACGTTACCTTTATCACGGCGACTCCCGAGGATATCACGGTTGGAGAGGAGCCCTTGTCCCGGTGCTTTTCTTTGTCCTTTTTCTTGCGATGGCCTTCAGGGGAAGTTGACGCCTGCCAAAGCTTTTTCAATTCTTTCTCTATGGAGCTTATTTTCTTTTTCAAAATATGGTCCTCCAGGGACTGCTGTCGCCTTCACCGAGTGGCCACGTTAAAACTAAGGCAGTGCTGGCACTTCTCTACTGGATGGTCGGGGCCTAGGCAAAAAAGGCACAGGGAATGGCTGTCCTTAATGTGGGAGTTGCGCGCTCAGTGGCACTGTTCGGTGCTTGGAGGGTGTGAGGGCGACATGCACCGACGAATACCTGATGGATGATAGTAAAATAAAATCGAAAGTACTTGGTTAAAATACCGACGAAAGAGCCTGACGAGCAGGAACTTTTCTGCGAGGCGCTGGCATGAGCTAACAGCAGGAAAGAACTGGAAGGTGGGTGTGAGGGACCGCCCCTTTATACCGACGTCTCCAGATGCCGGTCACCTGATGTGGGGGCGGTCCCTCGCCAGAGACTGCTACCTAAAAAATTTTCCGTGGGGTCCTGCCACCTGCTGACGTCAGTCCTATATGTAATTACCTACTGCAAGAGCCCTCTCAAAGTAAGATCTGTAATTACGTTGTCTCTGTATCTTGTATGCCCAACGTGGAACCTTTGTAAATGAGTTCCTGACTCAAAGGTATTTTCCGAATCTTCAATAAATAAAATAAAATAAATAAAACCTTTTTTCCCATTATTCTACCCTCACCTGTTACACTGTAGTCAAGATTAAATCTGCAGTTTTCGGTGCCCTGTCTGACTCACCTACCCACCCTCACTCATCCTCTGCTCTACTCATTCCTGTTCTCTCGAATCATGCATGGAGGCCTCCCTGATGACTACCTTACAGCCAATGATCAGTCTCACTGCCTCCACATCAGATTCTCTGTCCTAGCCGTGCCATCCTACATGTAGTACATCTTGCCACTGCTGACACTAACTTCAGTGGTATGGCAGTGGGGACTTTGTTGCTCGCCTGCGCAGCTTTGTTTGTCCCTACTTAAGTCCTGGGCCCTGTTCTCTTCAACGTCTTCATAAGTGACATTGCTAAGGAACTGGAGGGGGAAGGTTCATCTCTTTGCAGAGGACACAAAAATCTGCAACAGAGAAGACACCCAGGAGGAGGTGGAGAGAATACAAAGGGATCTGGGGAAACTAGAACAGTGGTCTAGGAAGTGGCAGCTGGGTTTCAATGCCAAAAAAAGTGCAAAGTCATGCACCTAGGGCAGGGAAAGTACAGTTTCCAAGCGAGAGAGGGACCTATTTGATGATGTCAAGGTGGCAGGACAGCGCTGGGGTGCATAGAGAGGGGATTTCTAGCAAAAGAAGGGAGGTGGTGTTGCCTCTGTATTGCTCACTTGTGAGACCCCACCTGAAGTACTGTGTCCAGTTCTGAAGGCAGCACCTCTGCAAGGACATCGACAGGGTGGAAGCAGTCCAGAGGAGGGCTACTAAAATGGTCAGGGGGTTGCACAAGAAACCACAGGAGGAGAAGCTGCGGGAGCTCAACATGTTCTCCCTGGAGGAGAGGACAGTAAGCGGAGACACTGTTTCACAGGAGGAGGAGTACCAGAACACAGGGGCACGCTATGAAGCTTGAGTGAGGGAAGTTTAAGACAGATGTGAGGAAATACTTCAGAGAACAGGTGGTGGACGCCTGGAACAGCCAGCCAGAAGAGGTGGCAGGGGCAAAGACAGTGGGAAGTTTCAAATGTGTGGGATACGCACATGGATACAATAAACAGAGTTAGAGCGGCGGGAGGGACACCTGTGACCAAACAGAGTCCAGGGTGAAGCTGTTAGGCAAGGAAAATAGGGCAGGCTAGATGGGCCTACAGATCCTTTACTGCCAACACATTCTATGTTTCTTACTGTGCCATTCTGTTCCACTCTGTACAATATTCTGGCCAATTAAGATGCGCATCACAGAGGACAGAAGTAAGTGGCGTGCATCATAACAAAGTAGGGCTAAGCAAGGCTGCAAGTGCAGCGGCATAATTGCATACAGAGAAACGACCACAAAAAGTTCAAATTGGGGCCAAGGATCTCCTGGCTTAGGGTTGGTTGCATATGGGGAACAATAAGGGTCATTCTCTGATAAACCTGAGCCACTAGTGTGACACTGAGATTAATAATGGAAAAAAAAAAGACATACCATGCGTATACAATATGCAAACCAGGGAAAAGAAAATTTGTAAATGCCCTTTTCATGTGTGTAAATAAGGCTGGTATGCACCTTATCTGGAGCACAGATTGTAATACATCACTTTTTATCTTGTCATTTTTCTCTCCAACTGGTGTATAAATCATTATGTGTGCATGTTTTTTTTTCCCCCCTTCGAATCACATACTGAAAACACAGGCTAAACTCTGTTCTAAATATAAAGATTCCAGGGGAAATGAGCTGGTGCTTGATGAGATTCTTCAGTAGGAAAGTGTTTTTGTAAACAGCGTTACTAGCCCAGAGAAGCTCAGGAAAGAATAGCTTCCTCCCAAGACATCTCTTTAGTTGCTCAGAAGTGTTTTTACACAGGAATATCTAGCTACTTTAATTTTTTGATGGGGGGAGCAAAAGTCAGCAGCAGGTAAGGAAGTTCTTATTGAAACTGCACTGAAAACAACCCTTTTATCAGCTTGGGTTGGATTCTTAAAAACCTCATAGATCCTCGCAGTAGGGGTAACTGTCACAATATAACACAACTCGTATCCACATTGTGAGCATAAAATGTGTTATTGGTGGTATAGTACAACGAATGCTGACTGCTAATTGGCTGACACAGACTGGCACCTGTACTTTTACCTTAGCCCAACTTACGGGGGGGGGGGGGATTATCAATGCCAGCCTGCTTGCCTATCCTACCACACATTAGTGGGCACACCAGTGCATTTTCACTTTCACAGTTTACGTTCTGGGACTAATTCTAACTTCAAAAAATAATATTATGCTTTTAAATAAAACACTGCACTAACTGTTATTCTGTAGTCTGTGTACATTTTGTTTTCTTATTTAATGCTTACAGCGCTGGGCCTCACTACACCCCTGGGCGTGCGGTTATCTCAGCCTCACACCATGTTGTGTCAAACTGATTACTTACCTACGTGATCATCAGCCTAACAATACAAAGCGAATATACAGTGTATGAAAAAGGCACTATACAGTAGAACATACAAAGCTTATCCAGTCTTCCTGAAAGGAGCTATTTGACTATCAACACATAATACAAAAAATTAATCGACTGTCTGTATGAAAAGCTGTAACACCCAGAATTTTTTTTTGAACTATCACTTCTTTTTGTAAAATATTTTAGTTGATGTGGGAAGAAGGTAGGGACTGAGATGGCAGTTTCTTTCAAATTGCTGTCCCCAGGGGAGAACAAGTTGGGTGTGGACAGCAGAGTTTCTGTAAGGCACTGTTCTGGGTAATAAAGGTCCTTTCACTTAAAACTCTTATGTTTGAGGTGTAAAGAGTGACCAAGTCATGTTTGGACCAGTTCAGTTGTGAAGCAGGTCTCTGCAGTTCAAAGAAATGTCCACAGTGTGATGTCAAAGAGACAGGGCCGATGATGCAGGCATGTTTTGCGGCCTCGTGCCTCACAGCACACCCCAGGCATGGACTAAATGCCTATAATCCCATACTCTGGAGTGGGTTATTACTAACTTGAGTCAGTTTGATTTGAGAAGCCTCACCATCACTGTCCAAGTCTCCTAATACTCACAAGATCCCAGCTGGGGTAAGCTTCTTCCTCTACTTTGAATTTATTTAGTTCTTAGGTTATTTTGTGCTTATTCTACCTTGTCAATTTTTTTTTTTTATTTCTGTAGTGCACTGCATTTCTCATACAATAGTCTTTAGTGTGTATAATCCTCTACTATACGTAAATATCATAGAGAATTAAATGTTACTTTTATGTACTTCATGCTTTCTGTGACAGAGTTTTTAAGGTATAGATAACCTGGGGTAATTGCCCAAGTCTGTATTAAAAGTTTTCAAAGAGACAGGCTACTAAGCTATCTAAAGGAAATTGTTCTCAGCTGTGACTAAAGGGGTGGGCCATTTCTTCTTTGGAAAATGTCAGGCTATGGTAGTGTAATCCAAAGATACCCAGAGTGAGAGTCAAGCTGGGTGGTGGCAGCAAATAAAGGTGACCATTCAAGTATCTGAAGGGTTAAGCCGGCCCGTCGGCGCAGCGGTTGGATTTCCGCTTGCGGCGCTTGCGACCGAGTCGAGAAACGGACTTGGGTCATCGGAGGCGGCGGTGGAAATAGGATCGGCGTCCGTGGGCAGCTCTCCTTCTCCGGGGAGGAGCCTGCGGGTAGTGTGCGGTGCATAGGGACCCCTGGTGGAACCCGGGGTTGCTACATGAACCCAGCTGACATACAAGCTCACGGAGGCCGGCGGATGACATCATCATTGCGACCCGCCTCCCAGGAAACGGAAAAAGATGAGCCTGCCTGCCACCAGAATGAAGCCGCTACGAAGGCCTCGATATGTTCTCTCTAGGCGGGCCCCCGACCTAATCCAGTGCCTGCGGTGCATAAAGAAGTCGCCGCAGGCTCCACCGTGGGGAAAGCCACGGAGTATCCGAGACAGCAGCTGATCTGGGGAACAGAGGCTGGCAGCCCGTAACCGGGCTGAGAATACGGTGGCAGGAGGACTCGGGGGTAAAAAGCATAAATAAAAAAAAAAAAAAAAAAAAAAAAAGTATCTGAAGGGTTGTGAGAACTGGCAGCAGTGAGTTCTGGGAAAGAACACGTCTGTGACAAAAGCGCTTTAAACTATTACCACAATATGATGCAAAATTTCTAGACAGAATGCAAGAGAGGCACTACATACCACACTCTCTCAATATCGTAGATAGTCATGCTGAACAATTGGTTTAGCAGGAAATGTTGTATGCCCCGACTTTTTCGCAGTATTTTGAGTTCTGCTGTCTACAGATATGATTCTTCAACCAGAGGTAGCATTAATAGTGTGCTTTGTGCTCTGAGCAAGGTCAGTGATTACAAGACCACATTTTCTTTGTAGAAGATTCAGGTATCTGTGCTTCTTTCAAGAGCACAGTTAGAGGCAGGAGTTCTAGGACATGGGACTGTGGTGGGAAATCCAGAAGGGATGATGAGATGCAGATCAGGCTTTTCAAAGCTGGACTGCAAAGCTGTTGGGCGAGCAGGAAGCTGTCAAGTTAGTAGGTGGACCAGTACCAACCATCAAGTTATTGTGTGCTGCAGCATCTGGCAAGGAACAAGCATGTTGGCAGCCAGCACAAGCTAGTATATACATGAGTAGGTACAATACAAGTATGACAGCAGTGGAAAACAAATGCCCACATAGGTGCACAGATAGGGGATGTGTGGGTGTGGTTTCAAGAGCTTGTATTGGTACGCTGGAAACAAGTGTGTGGACAACTGGTGCCACGGCAAGCAGGAACAATCGTATGTGTGCTCTTTGGGTATGAGAGAGCATGCAGGCAGGTGGGAAATCATGTTACTCATCTGTAACAGGAGTTCTAGGAGTGGTATATGTTGTTCATCCACACTTGTTGGCAGGTACCTTGCCGCTTTAAGATGTGCCAGAAAGTCTTCAAGCTGGCTTCTCCCACCCACCCACCCAGGTTGTAAAACCTCGGCTCCATCCATGACGCCAAGATCTAGCCCGCTGGAAGCCAGGTTGCACGTCGAAGTCGGGGAGGTCAGGTGGGTCGTGTGGATGAACAACATATACCACTCCTAGAACTCCTGTTACAGGTGAGTAACCTGTATTTCTAGGGACGTGGATATGTTGTTCAATCCACACTTCTTGCCAGACCCCTAGCAGTTCTCCAGGAGAAGGGAGGCAAGGCGTGCACTCCCTTATACTTACTTGGGGAACAAGGTCTGAGGAACCGAGGTCCCAAAACCAGCATCCCGGTGTGACTCTAGGTCAGTGTGGTAATGGGAAATAAAGGTGTGTGCCGACTTTCAGGTAGCAGCCCTGCAGATTTCCAGGATAAGGACGCCCCTAGAAGCAGCCACTGAAGCAGTGGTATGGTGGGTTGAATGAGCTCTTATCCCTCTGGGTGGCTCCATGCCCGTCGACCTATAGCAGAGATCTATGCAGGAGGTGACCCACCTGCTTATCGTCCACTTGGCTGCAGGTCTGCCAGGTGCGGCTTCAGTGTAGGTGACAAACAGCTGGCAAACCTCTCCCTGAACGTCAGCAGCCAGGTCCTTATAAGTGACGCTCTTCTAGGGTCCAGAGTATGGAGCCTATATTCAGCCTCCGAGGTGTGATTGGGGTAGAACACCAGCAGAGTCAACACCTGATTCAGGTGAAACTCCGACACCACCTTCGGAAGGAATTTCAGGTGGGGGCGAAAGACAACCTTGTCCCTGTGGAAGACCAGATACAGAGACTATGAAAAGCACCTGGAGCTCTCCCATCCTTCTGGCTGATGCGACAGCCACCAAGAAGGCAGTCTTCCACGACAGGTGGGAGACATCACACCTGTGCATCGGTTTGAATGGCTTGCCCATGAGCTTGGCCAATACCAGCAGCAGATCCCACGGAGGTGGAGGTTCTCGCACAGGAGGGGATATGTGACCTAAGCCTCTGAAACAAACGCCAGACCACCTTCTCCTGCGCCACCAACTGCTTGCCAGCCCATGCCCGGTAAGGAGAGATGGCTGCCAGGTGCATCTTGAGGGTCGTCGACTGAAGCCCTAGCTGAGAAAGGGACCACAGGTAGTCCAAAGTGCTAGCCAACAGGCAGGATGAAGGGTCCAGACCCTTGCCCTGACACCAAATGGAGAAGCTCTTCCATTTAAAGGCAAAACATTTTCTGGTCGACTCCTTATGGGATGCCTCAATGACTTTGAGGACGTCGTCGGAATGACCCAAGGCCTGGAACTCTAGCCACTCAGGAACCAGGCCATCAGGCACAGGAATTGAAGGTCCGGATGGAACACCTTCCCCCTGTCGACTAAGATCAGGTCCGAGCAGGCTGGAAGCCGCCTCGGGAGCCTGGAGCTGAAGCTGAGGAGATCTGGATACCAGAACTGGCGAGACCAGTCTGGGGCTACCAGAATCACCTGCATCTTGTCCCTCTTCACTTTGAGATGCACCTTGTGGATCAAGGGATATGGAGAAAAGGTGTAGAAGAGGCCTGGGGTCCATGGCCTCGAGAACGCATCCCCCTGCAGCGAGCCCCGCTGAGGGGCGTGGGCATGAAACAGCCTCAGCTACGCATTCTCCTTGGAAGCCAACAGGTCCACCTGAGGGGTGCCCCAGTGGGAGAACAGGTCTTTAACTACCTCCGGCAGGAGAGACCACTCATGAGATGCATCGCCTATCCAGCTGAGGGCATTGACCAAACTGTTCAAGGCTCCTGCCACAAGGATGGCTAGGAGATCCGCCTCCAGGTTGATCACGAGAGACCAAATAAGGAGAGCTTTCTTGCACAGGGGCAAGGAGTGCGTCCTGCCCTGACGGTTGAGATAGTACATGGTCGTGGTGTTGTCCGTCTGAACCTGAACCACTTGGCCCTATACAAACGGAGCAAGGGCGGTGAGGGCTAACTGTACCACTCGAAGCTCCAGCAGGTTGGAGTGGCATCGGGACTCCTAAGAGGAGCAGAGGCCGTGGGCCCTGAGCTCCCCCAGATGGGCACCCCAACCCATCAAAGAAGTGTCGGTCGTCAAGATGACAGTCGACTCGGGATGGACAAACAGGATACCCTCCTGCAGATAAGCTGCGACGAGCCAGCACTGCAGGCTGTCCCACATCTTCTGGGTCACGGATACTGGCTGGTCCAGAGGACCGGAGTGCTGAGACCACTGGCGGGCCAGCCCCCATTGCAGGGGGAGCATATGCCAGAGGGCCCAATGGACCACACCAGCGCAGGCCACCATGAGACCCAGAAGGCGCAGGAAGTCCCGGGCAGGGCGCAATTGCCAAACCAGAAATGATCGGGCAAAGGAGGAAAGAACCTCGGCCCTGTCTGCCGGGAGCTAGGCTCTGGCTCGAAGGGAGTTGAGCCCTGCCCCAATGAACTGAATCACCTGCAATGGTACGAGTTCCAATTTGGCCTTGTTGATCAGGAGGCCAAGCTGACAGCAGACCTGGAGGGCCAGATTTCTGGACCGCTCCACCTCCAACCTGGAGGGGGCTGCTATCAGCCAATCGCCCAGGTAAGGGTACACCTGGAGCCCTCGGCACCGCAGGAATGCTGTCACCACTGCCATGCATTTGGTGAATACCCTGGGAGCCAGAGAGAGGCCGAAGGGCATGGCCTGGAACTTGTAAAGGGATCTCTCTGCTCTAAAGTGGAGGAATCGCTGATGAGACAGACTGATTAGGATGTGAAAGAATGCGTCCTGAAGATCCAGAGAACAAAATCACACAACTAGTTCTAGGGATGGTATGATCTGAGCCAGAATGACCAGCCTGAAGGTGCGCGACCTTAGGAACCTGTTCAGGTTGTGCAGATCGAGAATGGGGCGCCAGCCCCCAGTCTGTTTTGGGACCAGGAAGTACCTGGACACAAACCCCGGGCATGGAGGAGGATCCACCACCTTGATGACCACCCCCTTTTGGAGGTGCAGAGCTAGGTCAGCTCGACAAGCTGACAGAGACTGTGGAACCAGTAGCCCCTGGAGGGGCGCTGGCTCGGAAGGGAGGGGTCTGCTCGAAATCCAGAGGCAGACCCCTGCCGACCACTTCCAACACCCAACGGTCCATGGTTATAGTGGACCAGGAGGAAAGGAAGTGGCTGAGCCGGCCCCCCCATTTGGGGACCCAGGGGAGCCATGACGAGGTTGGGGGTGGCACCCCTCAACCCGTCACTGGGCAGGCTTGGAGGAAGGGCCAGCCGAGGAGCTGCCTGGACCCTTCCCTCCAGGCTTCCTGTTGGAAGAAGCAGCAGGCTTAGCGTTGGGGCGCCAAGCGTGAGCCTGCTGGCCCTGCTGCTGGTGCTGCTGGGCCATTCGTGCCGCAGGGGCAGAAGGGCAAAAGGGCTTACGCTGTTGCTGGCAGCCTTTGTCCTTCTGAGCAGATGTGGCAGAGTCCAAGGTGACACTGGACGTCTCAATCCGCTGGAGATGGCCATCCACCCTGGGCCCGAACAAGTTGGTGCCCACGAAGGGGACGTCTGCCAGCTTGTGCTGGGTATCTGCCGTGAAGGTCGAGATCCACAGCCAAGCCCTGCGACGCACGGCTACTCGAGCCGCTAATGACCGGGCACAAGAGTCTCTGATGTCCAGAGCAGTCTGGAGCTGTTGCGTGGCCACCACCCTTCCCTGATGCCGCACCTGCTTGACCGTCATTTAAAGGTCAGCCGGAAGATGAGGAAGCACATCATCCAGGAAGCCCAAAAGGGCGTGTGAAAAGTGTGCCATCAGTAGAGCCGAGCTAGCCTGTCGAAGGCCTAGGGAGGTGGCAGCACAAACTTTGCGCCCGGAGTAGTCCAGCTTTTTGGACTCCTTGTCCAGGGGCTTCTCTATGTCCCTGGCACTTCTGGAGTGTTAGAACACGCTATTGGTCACCTGCCCTTCAGCCGAGGGGTGCTCCGAAAAACTGGAGAGGGAACCAGTCAGGACTACGTACCTGCAGGCCATCCTGGCCGAAGGCGCAAGACAGGAGGCAGGTCACTGCCACAACTCCAAAGCCGGACCAACAATGGCCTCGGCCACAGGAAAGGCCTCCATAGGGGGAATACCCTTGGTCCAAAATCTCCGTAAGGGGATATTTGGCCCATTTCTGCATGGGTTAGAGCTGCATCCCAGAAGATTCTGAGATGAGCCGAAGAATACCGAGGAGTGAGGATGGGGCTCTCGTCCACCGACAGACCCCCAGAGGATTCCAGGTCGAGGGGCCTGGAATACAGAGAGGAGTCTTCGGACTCTGAGGAGTCTGCAAACAGCTGCCAACTGCCTGAGCCACCCTCCACTCGCACAGGCCGATCGGGGGTGAGGGTGACTGACAACCTGTGGAGCAAGCCCTGTCCCGACCGAGAATCCTTGGTTGGGGCCCCAGTCTTCGGCTGAGGAGGTGGCAGTTCCAATACAGTGGGTGCAGCAGCCAGTTTTGGCCAAGCAATCGGCACCAGAGTCAGCTCTTTGACCAAAGATCCGAGGGCAGATCGCTTCAGCCACTTGGGCGACAGCCACTTTATTGCCCGGCGAAGGAGATGGAGTCGGCTTGTTGCTGGCCAATAAGAGCTGCTGCCACATAAGAGCCTCACAGCGCTGACGCAACTTGCGCCAGAGCCTCTCCTCTGAGGAGGATGATGGGAATGAGCGGCGACGCCACTTTCTGTGATGTCGGGACCAAGACCGCCGACGTCGGCGGGACTTGCCTGACACGGAAGAGGACCGAGACCGTCGGGTTTGCCTACGGTGGGTTGAAGAAGGGGTGGGGGGAGAACCGCACATCCTCTGGTTCGGGGTCCTTGACCGGGAACATCAGCTTGGGAGGCCGAGGCAAGTCCTTGGTAGGCACCAGGGGAACCGGTGAAGGAGGGTTGTCAGCCTCTCCAGTCGACAGCCCATCTAATGGGTCGAGGAAGATCCCGACTGCATCGACAGGTGTCTCGGTCAACTGGCCTGACGGGGACACCGAGAACCCAGTGGCCTTGGCCGCAACCTCGACTTGAAGTCAATAGCAGACAGTCCGGGGAGCGGGCTCTCTCCCGCTCCCACGAACGTCGACAGTAGGACTTGCCTTTCGGATCCTTCTTCTTCGACCAAGAGGAGTGAATCCCTGAAGGCCCCTCTCCCTTGGTGGAGAGCGACTGGAAAAGCTCCCAAAAGGAAGCAGTGTAGGAGGAACCCAAGGAGAGCGGGACAAACGCTGACACTGAGGATGAAGAAGCTGTGGGCTGGGCCGCTGCCTCCTCGAGGGCGATTAACTGATCCAGCTGCTCCGTGGAGCCCGCCGCCACGGACACCGCCCAATGGTCCTCCTTCGACTTCACAGCGGAAACCATTTCTCTGGTCGCCCCAGATGGAGTCGGGCAGCGTGGTCTTCGATAACCAATGTCGAAAAGGACTTGCACAGATCGCAAGCATGCAGATCGTGGCCAAGACCAAGACAGTAGACGCACCTGGCATATGGATCGGTTTGAGACATCTTCTGCCCACAAAAGGCACCAACAGAAGCCGGGAGTGGATTTTGAGTCCATCGCAGCCGCGGGGGAAAGTGAAGACTAAAGTTGCGTAAACTTCAAGACAATTTTCCGTAAAACCGAAGGTTCAGGATCCAGGCCTAGAGACGCAAGAGTGCTAAGGAGGGAACCTGAGCTTCCAAGCGGTAAGGAAGATCTGGTGTCATGGGGTGGAGCCGAGGGTTTTACCACCTGGGTGAGTGGGAGGAGCCAGCCTGAAGACTTTCTGGCACATCTTAAAGTGGCAAGGTACCTGCCAAGAAGTGTGGATTGAACAACATATCCACGTCCCTAGAAACACGTGTTTTCATGTGAAAGAACGGCAAGGAGGGAATGATGGTATTAGCTATCGTCCAACAGTTAAATGAATTAGGTGACTGAGCAAAAAAGGAAACACTATACATTTTACTGTCAGTAGACAGAAGAAGTCTGCATGCATCAAGGAGCACGGCCAAGATCTGAAGGAGCACAAATTTTAGGGTACAGTTTTGATTTACGTGCTCCTCTGATCTGGAGGAGCACACCGAGATAAATCCTTAACACCACCCCTGTCTTATACGCAGAGGGCTTTGGTGGGCTGACACTGTGGCCACAGACTCAGAGCAGTCTGAAAACATGTTAAATGTCTCAGAAAAGACAGCACATCCATATGAACGTCACTGATTTTAAGCAACATGTTATAGAAAGGCTTGTAAACAGTAAAAAGCTTTCTGCATTAATGAGGCATCTGAAAGCTCTGAAAAGACAATATGCGACTGGCAGAAACACAAACAGATAGTGTAGAGAAATGTGACAAAATTAGAATGACAATGGAAGAAACTAAGAACATCAACTTACAGTATGAGGAGTAGTTAGAGCAAAGCGTTTCAGTACAGTTCGACTCAAGCAGCATCATAATAAGGGTGCATCAATCTCCAGGGTACTGATAAAAGAGAAAGCAGAGTGGTTTGCAAATCAAATGTGTGGTCTCTATTAGAGCTATGCAGAATATGTAATTGCAATGGCGGAATTCAAGTGGAATGGCAATTCCACTTTCAATATGCTTTTAAGAATTTTTTGCTGGGGGGGCCTGGCTAGTGGTCAACTGAGTAAGATGCCTTTCTACTGTGCTCCTGCAACCTCTGCCGTTCAGCAGCCTTTTGGTGTTTTTTCATTTAAAATTCAGGAAAACCGACTGCAGATTCCAAAAAAGAGACAGACTTCATTTGTTCAGCTTCATCCTGGATCACCCAACATGGAGAGATATAAGCACACATAGCAACCAGAGCAAAGAAAAGGCCAGACACTTGGTGCTGAGGGAGACATCAATGCGGCGGTGCTCATGGCAGTAAAAGATCTAGAAGGGCCGGCCCGTCGGCGCAGTGGTGGGATTTCCGCTTGCGACGCCAGCGACCCGGGTTCGGGAACGGATCCGGGTCGTCAGAGGCGGCCGGGTGAGTAGGGATCGGCGTCCGATGGACAGCTCTCCACTCCGGGAGGGCGCTGGCAGCACCGGGCGCGCTTGGGGACCCCTGGTGGAGACCGAGTTCCACGCAACCGACGCCGACATGGGAGGCGGGCAGACGCTGGCATCATTGCACGTCCCCGCCTCCTCTGGGGAGAAAATCAGGTGGAAAAGATGGCGGGCAGGACCACCGATCAATGAAGCCCTCCCTGGAGAGCCTCACATTGCCGCTGCAGGACCCCGACCAGTCACAGTTCCGGGGTCACAAAGGTGGCCCATGGCCCCACCCTCCGGGGGGCAAGCCGGGGGTGACCGAGGGTCCTCAGCAGCAATTGACGGCGGTAGAGGTCTCCGGGGGCCGTGACCAGGGCGGATGCAGCCGGTGGTCCTGCAAAGGGCAACAAAAAAAAAAAAGATCTAGAATTTCTAGGTATCACCGGGATCATATTTGGCCTGTACCAGGCAAACATGGTAACATCCTCAAATGCAGCCAGCAGAGGAGGAATAATTAAAGGGGGGAATCTGGCAACTCCAAATATTTCGCCAGATTTCTCCTAGTAACATCTTGCTTTTCAGCATCAAACTCCATTGCTGTTGCAGCACTCATCATAGAGATGAAGGAGGGGTCATGGGGGGGGGGAAGGAGATCGTGAGGTATACTTGGAGGAGTCCTCACCCCCTGAGGAAACTATGAAGATCGAGGTGAAGGGGCTCCCAGCCCCCTCTTCCTCCGGTGGGAAGAAGTCAAGATGGTACAAATTCTCTGCCCCAGACTCTGAAAGGGGCACAGTTGGCATTGACAACCACAAACGTGCAGGGCATATCGACATAAGAGGTTGTGGCATGGGAGCAAGCCCAGCAGGCCCCAGCATGGATAGGCCCGAAGGAGGGGCAAGGTGATGCATAAACTTCCAAACAGAGGAGATCACAGTCTGGATGTCGATGGTCATCGGCATCACTGGGGCACCTGGTGGCACTGTTGGTGGTACTGCCTGAAGAGTCAACGAAAGGAGATGAAGCCCCAGCGTCAGTGGGGGGGGGCCCCGAGATGGCGGGAAGAACAGGCGGGAAGCACTGCCAAGGTCGATCCTGTGGAAGAAATGGTGTGGGCGGCAGTAGAGGTCACCACCAAGGCGGTCAATGACCCAGCTATGGTCAGCACTGGAAACAGTGACCGAGAGAGCACTGGAGATGATTTCTATTTACCCCAATCCCTCTCCCAGTGCTTGTGTTTGCCAGATGATTTGCCCTGGGCCTTGGAAGAGTGGGAGCCCGCAGACAGAGCTGACGAGGTGGAGGAGCTTCTTACCTGGAGCTCCTTCTCCATTTGGGCCTTCTGATGGTGCCACCAGGTAGCCTGGTCGACTCCACAGCAAACCATGCAGGCTTTAACATCATGGTCGGTGCCAAGACAGTGGATGCACGCATCATGGTCATCCTTATCATAGATCTTTTTACCACACCCGCAGTGTCTGAAGAGTTTCTCGGGGTCGGTCAATATAAATAACGATGGAAATCACTTAAAAAAATAAAATGATTTACAAACTAGGATGAGAAAATAAAAAAATAAAGCAGAAGTTAGAAATCTGATGATCGAGTGAAGTGGCGTCGTCCCCATGGAGTCCGATGTGTGATGGTCAACGGCAGGAAAAGAACTTAGGAGGGCGTGGGACCGCCCACATTTATATAGAGAGGACATCGCTGTCTGACATCATCGTGGGCAGCCCCAACTAGACTGCTAGCTAACAGGTTTCTGTGTGGTCCTAGTGCCTGGCGCTATAGTGCCATAGGTCTGGCCTAATGCAAGACATACTCTCGATGAAGATTAATATATACAGACTCAATCCACAGTCTGTATGAAAGGTGCTACTGGCAGAATGTAATACTAAGCTGATTACAGCAGAGAGGTAGCTCCAAAATTCAGTGCCTTATAAATTAGGAAATCCACCAGCTCCATGGCACAGAGCAGTGAGATGCCCACTTGGCACACTGGCTACTCAAAGTTGTGCCCCGACACCACCTAGACTGAAGCAGAGACTGGCACGAAGTGTCTGAAAGAGTGGCTCCTGGTGGTGGCCCCGAATGGCACGTTTGACGATATGGTTGACAGTACACTACCATACACAGCATCCAGGACATCACAATCTACACCCCTGTGATGAGGAACGGAAGGAGAATCTAATCAGACAGAAAGTAGACAGGAAATATTTCTTTCAATGGTGCCAGACTTGGGTGGCAAGTAAATAAGTTGTGAGTTTATGTTTATGTATTTCTCTTGCATGTTTTCTGCACATGACAGAGTAAATGAGGTATTACTGTACAAGGGAGTTATAAATATGACAAAATCCTGAATATTTAATGATTGGCCTCATTAGGCACAAACACAGTCACTGCCTTCCACTTCCTCATTGTATTGTGACCTGCCACTACCCTAAATGAGACCAAAGTCTAGTTATGAAGTTTTTAAAAACGGAAGACAAGAAACCATGACTGTGCCAGCCCAGTGGCAAGGAGGGCTGAGGCACTGAATGCCTTACCTCTTGCCACGCCAGCGACCCGTGTTCAGGAACAAACATGGGTTGCAGGGGTGTCGGTAAGGTGGGACTGGATCAAGTGTCCCAGAACTGCTCTCCTTTCCTGGGGTAGGGTGGCCAGCAAACTTGGCCTCTCTCTGCCACCGAGTGGAGGCCTGGTGATAATGCAGGCAAATGAGCGGCTTGAAGGGTGGGTCCACAGTTCTGCACAGCATGCACCTCCACGCGCACATTCTGACATGTCACCATGGCTGGGGCATTTGGGAGAAAATGGGAACCAATGGTAGGCCACCATTCTGCACACCTCGCTGAGCCCACGCTGCCACCCGGACGAATGGAGTGACTGAACTGGGACTCAGGGGAGTGGGGGGAAATGGCCCTCTCCCTCCAATTCCGTCACAGGGGGAAATCTGTGGAGGACTTGCTCCAGGGGAGGTGTATGCCAGCGGTGGAGATGGAAGCAGGGTCACCACAGTGGTAAAAAGCTTGATAAAGAAAAAAAAAGGGCTAGCCCTGTGGCGCTGGAGGTTGAGGCACTGGTCGCTACATCTCACAGCATGCTGGCGACCCAGGTTCGAGAACAAGCCCAGGCCATCAGGGGTTGGCAGGAGTGAGGGAGGATCGAGCATCCAGAGAACTGCTCTCCTCTCTTGGGAGGATGGAAGTTGGACTTCCCGCTCGCTGACTGCCCTCTGGCGGTGGCTGGAGGTCAGTACGGGCCAGGAAGGCACATACTGATGTCAGGGAGGGGAGGACGGGAGAAAACTGAAAAATCTGAGCCAGTAAGCTCCATGATGGCTGCATCAGTACCCCAGCCACCCCTTCTCCCCATGTCTGGATTTCGCTCCGGAGGTGGGGTAAAACCCAGCGCCCCTTCACCCCGGCCCTGTAATGGGGCAGGACCCATGGGGGATCTAGGGAGTGTTGGGTCGGGGAAATGGTGTGGCTGGAGACTGAGTCTCCCCGAGGGAAGGACTGGAGCCGCCTGCCGGGCTCAGGAAGCATAAACAACTATATGGAAAAGAGGGGAAAAAAGGAACTGTGACTGTAAATCAGATGAAAGTTTGCTTGTTATACAGAGTATAAAAACTCTTCACCCCTTGGGCGACTTTCTACCAGCCAGTTTATAGCAGAAGTTGATGCAGATTGTAATCCACCTAGCAATCGTCAGCTTTAGCGTATGTGACAAACTGCTGGTGAGCCTTTCCCTAAACTCAGCCATGTGCTCCTTGTAATAAGATAGCACCCCCCCTAGGTAAACATTATAGAGCCTGTGATACACCTTGGACACCAGGTTATTTATACCAGAACGTTAGTCATCTGGTTAAGATGAAACTCCGATACAACCTTTGGGTGGAACTTCGGGTGGGGGTGAAGGATGACCATGTCGTTGTGTAAGACAAGACAGGAGACTCCACTGAGAGCACATGGAGCTCACTGATCCTTCTGGTTGATGTGATGGCCACCAGAAAGGTGGTCTTCCACGACAAATGTGACATCTCACATTTATGCATAGGCTCAAACGGCTTGCCCAAGAGCACCGCCAGTAGAAGCAGTAGGTCCCACAGAGGCGAAGGTTCATGCAATGGAGGGGACAAGTGATTCAGGCCTTGGAAAAAGCACTCAGCAACCTTCTCCTGGGCTACCATTGCATACCAGCCTGCATCTAGTACACAGAGAGGGCTGCCAGGTGCACCTTATGGTTCATCACTTGCAGTCCCGACTGAGAAAGGAACAAGAGAAAGATGATGATGCTTGCCACAGGGCAGGTAAGGGGATCAAGTTCTTTATCCTAGCACCAGTCTGAGAACCTCTTCCACTTAAAATGCATAGCATTTACAAGTCTATTCTATATGGGACTCCACCACAACGTGGAGGATGTCTTCCTAAAGGCCCTACGTTTGGAACTTTAGCTGCTCACAAACCAGGCTGAGAGGTGCAGGGATTGAAGATCTGGGTGCAGAACCTTTCCTTGTTGTCTGGTCAGCAGGTCAGGATGGAGAGACAACCCCCACAGAGGCCTGCTGCTGAGGTTGAGGAGATTCAGGTACCAGAACATGTGATCTTCCACCTCCTGATTCAGGGACTGCTCATGCGACGCATCTCTGACATGGCTGAGAGCGTCCGCCAGCTGGTTGTTTTCTCCTGTGACATGATTTGCCAGGAGATCCGCTTCTAGGCTGCACTCGTCTCCAGATGCTGAGAACCTCCTTACATAATGGAAAGAAGAGGGTCCTGCCTTGCCTGTTCAGGAAGAACATAGTGGGTGTCTTTTCCATCTGGACCTGAACGACCTGACCCCAAAATCAATGGAGCAAATTCAGCCAGAGCCAGACAAACTGCATGGAGCTCTAGCAAGTTGATGTGGTGTCAGGACTCCCGGGGTGACCAGAACCCGTGGGCCCTATAGTTTCCCAGGTGTGCTCCCCACCCATCCATCATGAATGTGTATAGACAGACAGTTCTAGGTGGTCAAATGGGATTTCCTCCCCCCTGGTTTTGTGGGGACTGCCACTACAGGATGGCATTCCACAGAAGTTGGCTCACCAAGACCAGCTGATCCAGGCAACCTAGGCATTGCGACAACTGCTGGCCCCTCGCCCACCACAGGTGGCACATTCTACTGCATGCCTTTCTGACCATGTTGGTAGATGCCAACTTCAGCCCCAGCAACCACAGGAAGTCCTGGGCAGGGCGGGAGTGCCCAACAAGAAATGAAAAGGTAAAGGAAGTAAGATCAGATGCCCAGTTCACCAGGAGGTGGGCCCTGGCCCACAAGGAGTCTAGTTCTACCCCAATTTACTTGATCACCTACAAGGGTAAAAGCTCAGATTTGTCTGGATTAACAAGGAAGCCCAAGTGCTGACAGGTCTGGAGGGCTAGATCTCTGAACTGCCCCACAGCCTTCCTGAATGACTGGCTATCAGCCAGTCGTCTCCGCAGGCATACTTAATGACCCTGTGCTGCAAGAAGGCCACCACCACTGTCAAGAACTTGGTGAAGACCATGGGTGCTGAAGAGAAGCCAATAGTCATAACCTTTAACTGGTACAGAATCCCCTCTGCAGAGAACTAAAGGTGCTGCGATTGGACAGATGGACTGGGATGTGGAGAAACGTGTGCTGGAGGGCCAGAGAGCAAAACCACATGTCCTGCATTAGAGATGGTATAATCGGATTCAGAGCGACCATTCAGAACTCATGCTTCTACATGAACTGGTTCAGATCATGCAAATCCAGCATGAGGTACTAGACCCCTTATCCATTTTAGAACCAGAAAGTACCAGGACAAGTATCCTTGAGTGGCTACAGCATCTGTAACACAAGTTATCACCACATGCTCCAAGATCTGAGCTATGTTGGCTCCTGGTACAACAGGACCTCCTCCTTCAACATCCTGGACTCCTGAGGAGCTCGGAGGTGGTATAACCACACAGCCTCGAAATCTAGAGGCAGACCCTTGCCCACCACTTCTAGAACCCAACTGTTCTATATAATGGTGAATTATTGTGGCAAGAAGAGTCACAACCGAGCCCCAACCAGGTGCTGGGAAAGGGACTGGACAGGAGGGGGGATGACACCCACAATTCTTAACTGTGCAGCCTTGGAGGGGATTCTGGCCATAGGGGACCAAGAGGCACCACCACCACCCTTTTTAGCCACTGGCCACCAAAAGTACAGTTACGTAAGAACTTACCGTATCAGTAGATCTTCGAGAGAGGCTCTTGCAGTAGGTAATTACATATAGGATTGGCCGCCAGCTGGCGGCAGGACCCCACGGAAAAATTTATAGCTAGCAGTCCCTGGCGAGGGACCGCCCCCATGTCAGGTGACCGGCGTCATACGTCGTCGGTATAAAGAGGCAGTCCCGGACACCCACCTTCCAGTTCTTTCCCGCCACAGGCCCGGACGAGAGAGAAGCAGATGTTTCCATTCCTGGAAAAAGAGCTGAAAAAGCCTAGGGGGATGGAGGAAGGAAGGTATTACCTACTGCAAGAGCCTCTCTCAAAGATCTACTGTTACGGTAAGTTCTTACATAACTGTACTATCTTACTTCGAGAGGGCTCTTGCAGTAGGTAATTACATATAGGACTGAGTCCCAAGCAGTCTGGAGCAAATAAAAGGCACCGGGAGGAGGAAACTACTCCAGAAAGTAGCAGAAGCTTTGCAATCCTCAAGACAGGAGGCCTTGCAAAACAGCTAGCCCGAAGCCTGCACTACGGCGAGAGGCAATGTCCAAACTGTAGTGTTTCGTACAGGTATGGACGGAAGTCCAGGTGGCGGCAGCACAGATGTCTGCCGCAGACACATTCTTGAAACAAGCCGCAGAGGCCGCTATTCCATGAGTGGAGTGACCTCTGACTTGACCCGGAAGGGTCTTGTTGTACTTGTCATAACAGAAAGTGATGCAATGAGCCAACCACTTCGACAGGCATTGCTTGGAAACAGCATTGCCTTCCCTTTTGTGAGCAAAAGAAACGAACAACTGATCAGTCTTTCTGAGATCCTTTGTCCTGTTGGTGTAGTATCTCAGAATCCGGTGAACATCCATGGTATGGAGTAAATATTCCCCTTGATTGGAGTACTGCGTGAAAAAGGCAGGTAACTCTATGGACTGATTTAAGGTAGACTCTGCTACCACTGTAGGTAGAAACTTAGGACTCGTGCGAAGAGCCACTCGTTCTTTGTGAAAAAACAAATAGGGGATTTTACACATAAGGGCCTGGAGCTCAGAAATTCTTCGAGCAGAAGTAACGGCCACTAAGAAGAGCGTCTTCCACGAAAGAAACTTCAGATCTGCGGTTGCTGCAGGTTCGAAGGGAGGAAGGGTAAGTTTCTCGAGAACAAAGTTCAAGTCCCAAGGGGGAGCAGGAGTTCGGATAGGGGGCCTCAGATGAAGGACCCCTCTAAGAAAGGTCTTAGACACCTCTAATTGGGCAAATGCTTTATCTGCGAAAGGAGCATGGTAGGCTGAAATAGCAGCCATGTGCACTTTCAAGGAGGAATGATTGAGACCCAGGTCGAAGAGATTACATAAATATTCCAGCAGAACAGCCACTGAACAGGAGAAAGGCTCCACGTTCCGAGAAGTGGCCCAAATAGAAAATCTCTTCTATTTCATGGCATAAGTGGACCTAGTGGAGGGTTTTCTAGCCTACACCAGAATCTGCGCCAATTTTGGAGAGACACCAAAATGAGATTGAGCTAGGTCTGCAGGAGCCATGCATGAAGTTGCAGAGACTTGAGGCCTGGATGGACCAGGGTCCCCTGATCCTGGGTCAGCAAACCTCGAGATAAAGGAAGAGGAAGAGGAGGAACCTCTGAGTATTGTTGTAGAAGAGAGAACCAGATTTGCCTGGGCCAGAAAGGAGCGATCAGAATCATTCTCGCTCCTTCTGTGGTTAGTTTCTGCAATACACGAGGGACCAGAGGAATTGGGGGAAAAGCATAGACGAATCTGCCCTTCCAGTCTAGAGACAGAGCATCGCTCCAGAAAGCGCCTCGCTCTGGAACGAGTGAGCAAAAGGTGGGAAGTTTTGCATTTTGGGAAGAGGCGAACAGGTCTACCTGCGGAGTCCCCCAAAACTGAAAGACACTGTCCAGCACCTTTTGGTCCAATTCCCACTCATGTGGCAGGGCAGACGAGTGGCTTAGCTTGTCTGCCAGGGTATTGTCGACTCCTGGAACATGAATCACAATGAGGTGAAGGTTGTGTTGAGTTGCCCAGTCCCAAACCCTCATTGCTTCCCTGCATAGAGGGTAGGATCGAGTCCCTCCCTGCTTGTTGATGTACCATACCACGCACATGTTGTCCGTCTGGACGGCTAGGTGACCGGGAAGAATGTATTGGTGAAGGGCTTGGAGAGCATATAGTACTGCTCGAAGCTCGTGCACACTGATGTGGAGAGCTAGTTCCAAACTGGACCATAATTCCTGGGTTCGGTGAGGACCCAGATGGGCTCCCCAACCTTCGCCTGATGCGTCTGTGGTCAGAGTCTGGGAGGGGGGAGGATGACAGAAGGGAACCCCCCAAAACAGGTTCTCTCGAACCATCCACCATTGCAAGTCTCGTGCCATCGGTGAGGAGATCAGAACTAGATGATCTAGGTCGTCTACAAGTTGATCCCACTGGGAGCGAAGAGTCCACTGAGAGATCCTCATATGAAGCCAAGCCCGGGGAACTGTCGGAATAGCGGCGGCCCTGAGCCCCAGAAGACGGAGAACCAACCTCTCTGGAACCCTCCTGTGTTCTGATAGCAGGGAAATCTGAGACTGAAGAGAGGCCACTCTGTCCGGAGGCAGGAAGGCCTTGCTCACCGTCGTATCGAGGATAGCCCCGATGAACTGTAGTCTCTGGGAGGGATCCAGATGAGACTTGGAATGCTTGATGGTAATACCCAGGCAAGTAAAAACCTGCTGGGTGAGGGAGAGAAAATGCAGGAGCTCCTCCCTGGACGAGGCCGCCAGGAGCCAGTCGTCCAGGTAAGGGAACACCTGTACTCCCATCGTACGCAGGTGGGCCGCTACCACAGCCAGGCATTTGGTAAATACTCGGGGTGCTGAGGAAAGACCAAACGGGAGTGCCCGGAATTGGTAATGGTCCCCCTGAAAAGCAAACCGAAGGTACTTGCGGTGAGAAGGGCGAATGGGGATGTGCAGATATGCATCCTGCATATCCAGCGCACAAAGCCATTGACCCGGCCGAAGGAGGGGCAGAAGGGTCAGCATCCTGAACCTTTTGTATTCCACGTAAAGGTTCAAGGAGCTGAGATCGAGAATGGGTCTGAGATCTCCCATCTTCTTTGGGACCAGGAAGAAATGTGAGTAGTAACCCGTCCCTTGAAGGTGAAGTGGAAGGGGTTCTATGGCCTGCTTCGCGAGGAGGGCAGAGATTTCTTCCTGGACCAAAGGAAGATGGTCCCTTGTGTAGGACGACTTCAGAGGTGGGTGGCGGGGTGGTTTCTGTAGAAACTCTATAGAGTGCCATTCCGCTATGATCTGGAGCACCCATGAATCTGTTGTTATCCTCTCCCAACCCGGAAGGTGGAGGGAGAACCTCTCCTACCGGTTCCTCCGGTGTGTCCGGAGGCGATGGGAGAGGGGAAGAGTCAGGTGGTGGTGGGGCAGCGCCGAGCTGGGGCACCCGCTGTTTTTGGATGGGGCCTGGCAGCCGCGGGGCCCGACGCTTATAGCGCCCACCTTCCTTGGGGTTTCGCCAGGCCGACTGCATCTGTGAAAACGACGGCGCCAGGCGGGTGATGGGGACAGTACATGGAATCCACGGATTTCAGAGCCGTCCCTTTCTCCTGCAAGTCGGTGATGATGTCCTTGACATCACCACCAAAAAGCACTGAACCCCTGAAAGGTGCTTCCTGGATCGCGGACTGCACCTCCAGGACCAAACCTGACATGCGGAGCCAAGCATGACGCCGAAGACTCACGGCGAAAGCGGAGCTCCGCCCGGCAGTGTCCACTGCACCATATGTCATCCGCAGAATGTGGCGACCTGCTGAACGAGCAAAACTGACTAAATCGGCCAACTCCTGCTTGACTTGAGAGTCAGGTAAGGAGTCAATCTTAGATTCCACCTGGGTAAGGATGGCTTTCTGGTAATCCCTCATATGAGCAACATAATTCAGGGTCCGAATTCCCAGTGTGGAGGAGGTGTAAATTTTTCTTCCATACTGGTCCAGGAGGCGAGATTCCTTATCCGGAGGAGATGAGCTTAGATATTTGGGATGAGCTGACCGGCCGTGAGCGGCACTAATTATGACCGAATCTGCACGAGGGTGGGAGTCCAAATAGTCTACACCCTCTGGAGCCTGGTATAGCCTGTTAGACTTCCTAGGAAGCGGGGCTAACGCCGACGGTGGTTTCCAAATAGTGGAAACAAGGTGGGCGTGAGGCTCGATCCAGGGTGGCACTAAAGTTGGAGCTGTGAGGGGCAGGTCCAGATGTTCGGCGAGTTTAACCCACTGAGGATCTGGTTCCAAGGAGCACCACTGGTGTACTTCCTGGATTTTTCTGAGCAACTCCGTAAAGGAAGGATCCTCCGGAGGAGACTTCCGAGGGGTCCTCGGCCGGGGCTTGGACGGAGAGCGAGGATCGTCATCTCTCTCGGAGCATCCGTCGGAAGAATCCGAGGAATCCGAGAGGGAAGAAGAAGAATTGGAAGCAGAATAAGACTCCCTAACATGGCTGGGGGCAGGAACGGGTTCCTTGGGGGATCTCTGGAGCGTGTCCTGCCCTTCTTGGGATCCAGAGGAAGGGCCCTGGAGTCCGGAGGCGGTGAGGAGTGTGCCATCACGGGCGTGAGGGAGCCGGGGCAGCACCGCTGGCCGAAGACGGTTTCACTTCTCTTGGTGAGCTGAGCCTGGCCTCAGCACACCAGGAAGCCAGAGTCTCTGCAGATCCACCGCGGCCGAGGGGGCGGTGGAGGTGGAGGAGGAGGGGGAAAGGAATATGGATTGTATCCGTAAGGCGAGTATCTGAAACCCGGCTGCAGGAAAACCGGCGCCGGGTACTGTGGCGTTGGGTACTGCGGCGGAGGGACTGGCATCGGTACTGCGGCGCTGGATACTGCGGCCCCTGGTACGATGGCGCCGGATAAGACGGCAGGTACCCGGGTGCCGGAGGAGCTGCCGGAGCAGACGGCCTGGAAGGTGGCCCCATGGGCGGGTCAATATTGAGAGGCCCGGGGAGCAGGGCCCAACGGAAGGGAAAATCCCCGACGGCATCGGGACTGCGTCAGGGCCGCATCATCGGGACTGGCGCTCGGGGGCCGCGCCAGATCCGGTTCCATATGAGGAGGGTCTGACGGAGGTGGAACATCCCCGTGTCGCCCGGGATGGGAAATCCGAGGTCAGGCTGGGGTGACTCGGCTCCCGGATGGCAGCGAGGCTGCAGGGAACCGGTACGACGGGGTTGGACGGTCCATCGTAGGTTCCGCCGCCCACGCGGGATCCGACATGCGGCTTAGGGGCTAGTTCCGTGGGCGCCGGAGGAGCTGGCGTCTGTCTTGGGGTCCCTCATCAGAGCTGGAGGCCAGTCCGAGGAGGACGGTGATGCACCGCCTCGATGGGTCGGGCGTCTTATCGACCTTCTCCCGGCGGACGTCGGAGGAGCCGACGTCCAACTTATGGGAGTCGCCCGCACTAGTAGGCCGCAAGCCTGCGGCCGAACCGGGGGCGGAGGCCTCCTTTTGCCCAGAGGTGCCCGCAAGGCCCGAGCGCAAGCCAGACGGGTGGGCCGACGCCTCCTCCAAACCCTTGGAGGCTGCCGGACGGTCCCCCTGAGGGGATGTTACCTGGGCCGCGACTCCGACAAGGAGGCCTTCTCCCAGTGCCTCTCCTTGTCCCGCTTTTTGCGATGTCCTTCCGGAGAAGTAGATGCTTGCCTGAGCTTCTTCAAGTCTTTTTCCATCGAAGACATCTTTTTCTTGAGAAGATGGGCTTCCAGGGACTGTTGGCGTCGTCTGCGGGTAGCCACATTGAAGTGAACGCAATGCGGGCACTTGTCGACCGGGTGGTCGGGGCCTAGGTAGAAGAGGCAGAGGGAATGGCCGTCCTTGTGTGGCAGTTGGGCACCGCACGAGTCGCACTTGTTTTTGTACTCGGAGGGTGTAGGGGACGACATACACCGACGATGACCTGACGATAGAATGGAAAAAATACTTTTAATTTTCGGTAAAACAGACGAAGGAGCAGGAGCTGACTAAGCACGAACTTTACTGCGAGGTGCTGCACGAGCTAACAGCGGGAAAGAACTGGAAGGCGGGCGTCCGGGACCGTCCCTTTATACCGATGTCGTATGACGCCGGTCACCTGACGTGGGGGCGGTCCCTCGCCAGGGACTGCTAGCTAGAAATTTTTCCGTGGGGTACTGCCGCCGGCCGGCGTCAGTCCTATATGTAATTACCTACTGCAAGAGCCCTCTCGAAGTAAGATCTTGGGCTTAGGATGCCAGCACTGGAATTGCCCCTGCTGGGGCTGCTTCATCTTCTTAGATTGTGGGGCTTGTAGGATAAAGCTACAAAATCAAGGGTGCCACTGGACTTCTTGCTCATATAGGATGTCCTTCCGTACCAGGACTAAAGAGGTTGGTGACCAAGAAAGGGACACTGTCCAACTTATACTGGGTGTCCGCCATGAAGGTCAACAGTCTCAGCCAGGCACTACCATGGCAGGGGCACAGGAGTCACCCATATCCAAAGCTGCCTAAAGCTGGTATTTAGCCAGACATTAACCCTAGTCTCAAAGGCACCTGACCAGAAGTTTTTTTATCAGCTGAAAAGAAAGGAGGAGCTTCCCTAGCACCTCAAAAGAGGAATGCCCAAAATTTGCCATCATGACTGAATAAGTGGCCTGACGCAGACACAGAGATGCAGCAGCATATACATTTTTAGCCATGTGGTCAATTTTCTTCTTGTCTGGTGGTTTATCCACATCCCCTTGGCCTTTCAATTTACGGAAGGCAGACTCCACTACCAGGCCCTCCTTTGAGCAATGATCAGAGAACCCAGAAGGGTTACCCGTGGGGACTGAATACTTGTGGACCATACATGTAGAGAGTGCGGGGCAGGATGCTGGATGCTGCCAAAGCTTCGAGGCCAGTCCCAAGATAACTTCAGTCAAGGGAAAGGCAACCCCTGGGGATTTGTCCCTATCCAGAATATCAGTAAATGTGTATACAGCCACTTTCTGGACTGGTTCTAGGGCACTTTCATGGACACCGGCACAAGTCAGAATAGAGCTCCAAAAGACAATGACCTATGGTCAGTAGTCAGCTCCTAGACAGATTTCTGGTCAAAGGTGCGAGTCCTGATCGAGACCACAGGCAACTCTGCTTTCAAATCCGAAGACTGCCCTTGACCATTTGCCACCATGGACCACCCTGGTATTCTCATCCTAAGTGATCTCCACTAACAACCAGCCTGGTAAGTCAGTGGTGGGGCATTACTCCTTCATCAGGGCCCCGAACAGTGGTTGTGGTGCAGGTGGCTCTATCCAAAGTGGCTCCACACAAAGCTTGCAGGATGGGTCAGAAGCTGGTTGCAAGACAGAAGCCAAAGGGTGGTAGTTGGGGGAAAATTCTCAGAAGTAAGGCATGTAACCAGTGGGGTCCCAGAAGGCTCAGTGCTCAGTCCAGTGTCATTTAAAATCTTCACAAGTGACATCACGGATGGGATCAAAAGTAAAATCTGCCTGCTTGTGGACGACACCAAGCTCTCTGGGAGGGTGAACATGGAGGGGGGAAGACAGGAATTCAGACAGGACCTGGCTAGGCTAGAGAAATGGTCTAGCATTTGGCAGCTCAGATTCAATGCTAAAAAGTGTAAAGTTAAGCACTTGGGGTGAAGAATCAGGGTCCAAATACTGGTTTGGTGGAGTGCTGGTAACAAGGTCAGAGGAAGAAAAGGAAGAGAGTAATAATCACAAGTGAACTGAAACACTCTACACTGCAAGAGAGCAGCAGCCAAAGCAAATCAGATGCGGGGCAGCATAGCCAGGGGAATAATCACCAGGAAGGCAGAGGTCATTCTTCTGCTGTAGAAGTCACTGGTAAGACCACACCTGGAGTACAGTGTGCAGCTCTGGTGTCTGTATCTTAAGAAGGGTATCAACTTGTTGAAGATAGTCCAGAGAAGGGTAACCAAGATGATCCAGAGCCAGCAGGTAACACCTATAAGGAGAAACTCAAGGAAGCTCAACATGTACTCTCTTGAGGAAAAAAGGGAGAGGAGAGACATGACTGAGACCTTCAAGAACCTTAATGGTATTAAGAGGGCTAGCACTGAGGGCCTCTTCAGTCAACAAGACTACTAGGAGGCACAGCCTAAAGCTGGTGGTGGGAAGGTTTAGGAGGGAGGTGAGGAGGCACTTTTTCACCGAGAGGGTGGTGGCCAACTGGAATGAGCTTCCAGAGGAGGCAGTATCCCTATAAATGGTGGACAACTTCGAGAGGGCGTGGGGCAGGGTGAGGGAAAAAGTTGCAGTTAGAAGGGGGGCTAGTGGGAGGAGGAAGTTATGGGAGGTCAAAAGGGAAAAGGGGAGGGGGCAGTCCCTTTTTAAATACACATGGAGCTGCACCATCAAGCAGGCTACATTGACTATAAGGCCTTTATCTGCTGGCATGTTCGTATGTTCACAAGTGGAGGTGATGCAGACAAAGGGGATTGCTGTGTTGGACAGACCAGCAGGGAAACAGCTGGTGAAGTCCAAGGGACAGAAGGTCGACGGAGCAGAGCCCTACCCCTCCCAGCAATGGTCCATTGCTGCCAGATGAGCTCCTCGTAACGACAATGCATCCTGCGTCAATGACTCTACTCATCCAAGAATAAGAAGGTAAAGGAGCGCTGACTGCACCACTTCCCAGTCAAGCAGAATCCAGAGCGCAAGCAGCGCCTCGATCTCGACCTCGAGAACATTGATCTGGAGGCCAACATTGATGAGAAAAGTGTAGTTATAGACCACCACTGGTAAAGGCAACTCCCAAGGAAATTCAGTCGGTGGTTCTGACTGGCCTCATCTCCTGGGTGAGGACGGGGGGCACTGGGGTCTCAGGGAGATCAACTTCTTATCAGTCTTCTCTGAAAGTCCACCAGTTGACCAATTAGAGAAAAATCTCAACTGGCTGCTCAACCAGAGTAAAGGTCAACAGGTCAAACAGGGTTACTTGGGAGCTCTCAATCAACCCAACAGGAGAACACTACCAAATCCGAGCAGTTGGGGGAGTCAAAGGAGTTGGAAGAGCATGATCTTTCCCGGTCCTATGGCCACACTGTGCTATTTGGGAAGCTGAAAGACTTGCTTTCTGCCTCCTGACCTAATCATATACGAGTTAGGGTGCGTGTTAATGTGTGCACAGAGGTTGTGTGACAACAGATGGACCAGACACAGAACTTCAGGTTCAACACACAATCTCTGTGTGATGTTTATTTAAAACACAGGGAATAACCTTAAGCAATAGCATATCCCTTCCTCAATACATCAGTTTGCAGCAACAGATTATGCATGTCGTTCCTCTGCACCTAGTCAGTACCTACTGACCTACTGATCTCTCTCTTTAGTGAAAATTATTTCATCCCTATGTTGGTCTTGTGTGTTTTGGGTGATGGGGAGCTAAAAAAAAAGCTAAAGATGGGGGGTGCTGTGGAGCCGAGCTTGACAAACGCAGAGAACGTAGCTCTACAGTCATAAAACCTTAAAAGACACAAATACTATTATTAAGGGACAGTGTGATGGGGGTAACAGTGGGGGAGCACCTGGGAAACAGTGACCACCAGTCATTGTGGTTTGAAATCACAGAAAGAGCAGAACCAAACCACACAAAAACACGTATCCTGGATTTTAGGGGGGCAGACTTTGGGAAAATGGGGAGATACTTGAAAGAGGCATTAAGGAATGGGACAGGAATCAGGAGTTGAGGAACAGTGGGCAGTATTTAAAATGGGATTACAAGAACAACAGAATTATGTATTAAGCAGGTTAGCAAGAGGAAAAGGAAGAGGAGACCATTATGGTTTTCAAAGAGGTAGCAAAGAAAGTGAAAGCCAAAAGATTGCATTCAGGTAATACAAAAGACACAGGCAGAAGGGATAGGGAGAAGTACCAGGAGAAGCAAAGGGAGGCAGGAGGTCAGTAAGGGAAGCCAAAGCTCAGACAGAAGAACACATTGCAAAATCAGTGGGTAGAGGGGACAAAACCTTTTACAGGTACATAAGTGAAAAAAGAAAGACAAAGGGAGGGATAGTGAGACTGAAGGGGGAGGATGGGGGCCGCGTGGAGGATGACAACAGTAAAGCTGACATAATGAACAGGTATTTCTGCTCAGTCTTTACTGAGGAAGAAGAGGGTAATGGGTCTGAAGGGAGTACAAGGGGTGAGAATGGTGCAGAAATGGACACAAGTCCCTTTACACGAGAAAGGGTCCTGAAGGAACTGGAAGCAATAAGAGTTGATAAAGCAATGGGGCCAGATGGGGTGCACCCCAGGGTCCTTAAAGAACTAAGAGAGGTGGTGGCAGAACCTCTGGCTATCCTGTTTAGCCGATCACTGGAAACAGGGGAGGTACCCAAAGACTGGAGGACAGCAGATGTAGTCCCCTTATACAAAAGTGGGAACAAAGAGGAAGCAGGGAACTACAGACCAGTCAGCCTCACCTCGGTAGTGGGGAAGATCATGGAAGCACTACTGAAGGAGAGATTGGTGGAACATCTGGTTGTCAATGGACTACAGGACCCAAGGCTGCATGGTTTCACCAGGGGGAGGTCATGTCAGACCAACCTCATTGAATTTTTTGACTGGGTGACTAGGGAGGTGGATCAGGGGAGGGCAGTGGACATGGCCTATCTGGACTTCAGCAAGGCCTTTGACACTGTGCCACATAGAAGACTATTACACAAACTGGGGAATATGGGTGTGGGCAGGACAGTAGTGTGGTGGGTAGGTAACTGGCTGGGTGGCAGGACACAGAGGGTGGTGTTAAATGGCTGTCACTCCACAGAGGGAAGAGTGACCAGTGGGGTACCACAGGGATCAGTGCTGGGACCGGTCCTATTCAACATCTTCATCAGTGACATGGCACAGGACCTAGAAGGCAGAATTTCACTGTTCGCTGATGACACAAAGCTCTGTAACAGAGTAGACACACCAGAGGTGTAGACAGAATGAGAAGGGACCTGCAGAAACTTGAAGAATGGTCAGGGGTTTGGCAGTTGAAATTCAATGCAAAATGCAAGATAATGCATATGGGGCACAAAACCCTGGCACAATATATCAGTTGGGGGTGAGGATATAGCATGCACCAAGCAGGAAGGGATCTTGGGTTATCATCTCAGATGACCTCAAGGTGAGAAACAGTGTGACAAGGCAGCAGGTAAAGCAAATAGGATGCTGGGATGTATAGGCAGGGGCATCACCAGCAGGAAAAGGGTCATAATTCGCCATACAAGACACTAGTGAGGCCCCACCTGGAGTACAGTGTATGGCTTTGGAGACCATACTACGTGAAGGACATAGACAGGGTAGAGAAGGTTCAGAGGAGGGCAACAAAGATGGTGCATGGATTGCATCACAAGTCCTATGAAGACAGGTTGAAGGAACTGAACATGTACTCCCTGGAGGAGAGGAGGGAGAGAGGGATATGATAGAGACATACAAGTATCTTACAGGAGGAACAGGGTGCAGGAAAACACTATTTTAAGCGAAAAAGATGTTCCAGGACTAGAGGCATGGGATGAAGTTGGAGGAGGGACGATTCAGAGGAAACATAAGAAGAATTTCTTCACAGAACAGGTGGTGGATAAGTGGAACACCCTGCCAGAGGAAGTGGTGGGGGCTGAAACAATCACGGGATTTAAGAATGCATGGGATAGACATAAAGGAATTCTGGAGGTCAGGGGTAAGGGGCAACAGACTTCTAGGAAAACAAACTGAACTTACAAGCTCAAATGTGCAGACTGGGTGGGCCATAGGCCCTTATCTGCCGACACTGTCTATGTATCTATGTATCTATGTAAACTTAACACTGACTAGAAAGAAAAGTTTCTGAGGGTAGTGGAGTGAACCGAGCACAAGATGGGCAACCCTAAAAAGAAGGATCACAGCCAGGCAGCTGGTGGTCCGGTAACGAGAGCGACAGGGCAGCAGCCATCTACTAGCTCAGAGGGAGAAGAAACGATGCAGTCGCTAGGCCACAAACTGAAAACTTTAATCTCCTCTGTTACAGCCATGAATACAAAATTAAATGGTCTAATGGGTCGGATAACTTTAGTGGAGACATCAGTGCAGCAACTTCACAATACGGTTGGCGACCTGCAGCAGCATGCTAACAAGTACAACGCCATCAGCATGGGTCGTTCGAAAGAAGTACAACATATGAACAACCGCCTGGAGCTGTTAGAAAATCAGATAAGAAGTGCGAACATCCGATTGATAGGCTTGCCGGAGGGGAATGGAAGGGGATCATCCCCTACTCTTCTTTAAGAAATGAATTAAAGAATAGCTTACTGGACACGGGGACGTCTCAGAATGGCATTTTATTAAGGCCTACAGAATTCGTCCCCAAGGGAGACAGGCCGAGGAGGCCCCTCATATGCTTATGGTGGTGTCCGACAGTCTGGGCACCAGAGACTGTATTCTCAGTCTAGCAAAATGGCTGGGACCTTTGAGTATCCAAGGCCATATGGTGCATCTCTTTCCGGATTTGTCTTACTCCACTCATCAACACTGCAAAAAAATTGATGGAGTTCGATGGAAACTTCAGGATTTGGAAATTCCACATGCAGTCCTTTTTCCCGCTAAGCTCCGTATAGTTTACCACGGCAAAGTATTTATATTTACAGACCCGACTGATGCTGAGGAAAGGGTTACTCACCTAGAAGCACAGCACTCAGACAATCCAACTCAGCAGTCGGACGACAAATCCGCCAAAGAAACCTGAAAAGGATTACTTGGTGACTTTCTTGTCTTAAATCCAACTGAAGATAATAAACAGCTACCTGAGGCTATTGATTAGTTACGATGTTACTGTTTAGTTTTAAAGGCTCAACTTGTTGCTGTCACGTAAGTTCTAATTTTTAGAATCAGTGATATAAAGGATGCTAATCATCAAGAGACTTTCTTGATGGTATGGTTAATTAACCTTATTGATGTCTTAAGTAAACATACTAAGCATTGAGAGTCTGGGAGAATACAGCAGTGTTCTCCCCCCAAGTCTTAAAGGGAAACTCCGATTGAGTCCCTCAGTGCCGGAGCGGCTGCAGAAATGCCCGATTAGGGCTTTCAACATAAGACATTTTTTTAGTACCTGGTGCTCTGGAATTTTAATAAAAAAGATCCGCTCGCTCGATCATGGCGACAGACCATGAGCAGATCTCACATACACTCTGGCGACTTCCACCAAAGGTTATGCTAATAGGACTACAACAAAGACGATGGTGGCAGCCCTCATTAACATAACTCGCTCCAGCGAAGTCACCAGACTGCGAGATAATCTTGCCTGCCAGTCATGCGGCGGATCTTTGTGGGCCAGGCAAGCCAAAAATGTATGTCAGTGCAATATGCGGCATAAAGACTCAATCGAGTTCACTCTAACTCATTTAAGATGTCATTATGGATGGAGTTAAACGTTTCTGTGTCTCTAAGGTTTTAATTAGGGGGTTTGGCTTATTCTTACCCCATTAGAAATTTTCTGTAGGAACAATGGTGGACCCCATGCTCAGAGAGCAAGGCAATACTTCAAACATGTTAGGATAATTTTATAAGATTTATCCACCTGCTCATGGGCTACAGCTACACAGAATTATGGACTTTTAGTATTGGGAATACTGCATTGTTTTATTATGGATTTCTCCCCCAACATAAAGAACTAGTTTGTTTTCAATTGGAGGGTCTTAGAGAGGAGATCAGGGGGATTAGAAGGCAGCTGGAGGGAGGAGGGATGGGAGGTAAGGTGGGGTATGGACTATATGTGTTTAGACGTGGGCAAAATGTCATACCCAAGGGGACAAATGGGCATATCCCAGGGGATAGGTGTACCATATGGTCACTCAAGAGGTGTGGGGGGCAGAACAACAAACGTATGGGAAGCACTCCGTAGGGAGGGGTGGCTCAGAGGGATCAGAAGATGGAGGGAGGTAGAAGAGAGCAAAACAGGGGCAAGTATCACACTTACAAATCGATTCACCCTATTATATCTGGAAGATGAAGTGGAGGAGGATGGTGGGGGGAGAAGGTGGACAAGAGAAGATAAGAGAAAGCGGAGTGGGGACCAAGAACGGAACCAGAATCAAAGGAAAGGATGGAGAGGAGGTCATGAGCCCAGGTTAGAGGAATTATGGTGGGGGGCACTAGAGAGGCCAGGGTGGAAGGAGGCAGGACTTGGGTCAGGCTGGCGTCCAGACTGGAAGTCAATCAAGAGGGCGGTGAGAGTTCTCTAGATAGGTCAGTTTCGAGAAGGAATCACTGGAAGAGCTGGAGAGTAGGGTAGGAGAAATACAGCAGATGGGGTGGGAACTGCAGGTCCAGAGTTGGGGGCAGTGGGAGGTTACTCGGGTGGGGGAATCGGAGGATTATACAGTAGCTCAAGAAGGGTGATGGGGGCAGAACTGGGGGAGGGCAAACTCTGGCCACCCAAAGATTGGAGGGGGTGAGGAACAAACTGACAGTCGCAAAAAAAATGAGTATGGTAGGGCACGCACGAGGGTGGCCCCCAAGTTGACGGGAGTGGGAGGAGCAAGCAGGGGGTCGCTGACAGAAGGAAGAGCCTGGAAGGAACAAAACAGGCTTATAAAGATCCTCTGGCTGACAGGAGCGGAAGGAGCAAACAAGGGGTCGATGACAGAAGGAGGAGTCTGGAAGGACCAAAACAGGCTAACAAAGTGGGGGGCACGGCGAAGGTGATACTGCTGGGGGACTCCATGACCAGGGGTATCCAGTGGGAGGGGGCAGGGGAGAATAAAGGCAGCCCAGTCAAAGCTAAATGTATACCAGGACTATCCGTACACAAGGCCAAATTGCACCTATACTCGATGCACTGGAATGTGGGGGATCCCCGGACTTCCTAGTACATCTGGGGACAAATGACTTGGAAGGGAACAATGAGCTACAAATACAAGCTAGATTCCGGGAACTGGCCAGGGTTTGCCACTCTATAAAAAGCAAAATTTCATTCTCTGAGATTCTGTTGGTACCAAGGGCAACTGGGGAGAGCAAGCAAAAACTTAGAGGGGTGAACCAGTGGCTCAGGGACTGGTGCAAGGCAGAGGGATATGGGCTGGTAGGGGATTGAGGGGGATATCTGGGAAGATAAGAGGCTATATGCGAGGGATAGGTTACACCTCAACCTGGAGGGGAGGGAGATCTTGAAGCTAAAACTTGCTGGATTTATAGGCGAGAGGTGGGGTTTAAACTTGTAAAGGGGGGATGGTGAAATAAAAGAAAGGCTCCAGGGGGCAGTCTGTAAGTCCAGATCTAGCGCACAAGAGTATTGGGGGGGGACTGCATTGCAAATCCAAGGAAAATTGGGCAGAAAAGGGACTGTGCTGGGTTGGGGGGACTGGGGAAAGGGCATGGGTTGGGGTGGAAGACAGTCCTGATCAATGCCAGGAGTATGAGCAATAAAATGCTCACGCTCCAGGCCATGCTGGCTAAGGGATCAGTGGATGTGGCGGCAATTACAGAGACATGGGCCACCCAGAGAAATGATGGGGACCTAAACTTAGAGGGTTACAAGATATTCAGGAAAGATAAGGAAGTGGTAAGAGGTGGAGGGGTTGCGCTGATAGTCAGAAATTACATAGTGGTTAGTGGAGTTGAGGAGGCAGGAGGGGGGTGTGGAGGTGATTTGGGTAACCCTGCAAATGAAGGGAGGGAAGAAATTGAAAATAGGGGTGGTTTACAGGCCCCCCGCAATAGAGGCGGCTCTGGAGGATAAAGTGGTTGAGAACATCAAAGGGCACTGTGACGTTGGAAAGGGTAGGGTGGTGGTCATGGGTGATCTTAATATGCCGGGGGCAGACTGGGATACCATGACATCCTATGTAAACAGGGAACAGCGGCTGATGGATGTCTTCCAGGATGCCTTTCTGGTCCAGCAGGTGGGAGAACCTACTTGAGAGGGGCGGATATTGGACGTTGTCTTAGCAGACAGTGACCAGATAAGGGGCCTGGAGGTGTGCAGTCCACTGGCAGATGGTGACCACGCCATGGTCTGGTTTCTGTTGTATCTGGGGGGGAGGAAAACCTCACTCATACAGTAGTGGTAGACTTCAGAGGAGCGGATTTCTTGGGTATGGGTAGGACTCTACGGGAGAGGTTGGATAAGATTAGGCTGGAAATGGATGCTGGAAGCTTGTGGGAGACCATTAAAAAAGGGGTGTAAAAGGCTACTAGGTCCTGTACTAAAGTAAGGTGAAAGCATGGTAGAACCAGCAAGCCATGTTGGTGGACTAGGGAGATACAGGAGGCGGTGAGGGAAAAAAGGCTGCCTATGCATGTTTTAAATGCTCAAGGGGGGACAAGGAGAGAGGAGAGTATAAACTGTTGGCCAGGAAGGTCACCAGAGTGGTGAGGGGAGCCAAGGCAGGGATGGAGCAAAACCTGGCTAGGGATATTTGGGGGGTTCTATACATACATAACAGAGAAGAGAAAAGAGAGGACACAGATCAACAGGATTAAGATTATTGGGGGATGGGCTCAGGAAGCAGAGGAACAGGCAGAGGTGCTAAATGAGTACTTTGCCTCAATCTTTGCAGAGGAAGACACGGGATCCCTACAGCCTGATGGGAGGGAGGAGGAGCCAGCAAAAGCGAGAGGTCAGACGGAAACCAGAGGACGGAAAGAGGCTAGGGTACAGGCTGGTCCAGACCCAGAAGGGGTAGGAAGGTTGCAGGAGGGGAGGTCTTGGGGGAGAGAAATCACAGTGGATAGGGTGAGGGAGGCCCTTTGGAAACTAAAAACTGATAAGGAGCCGGGGGGGCGGATGGGTTACATCTGAGGCCTATGAAGGAATTGGCGGAGCAGATGACAGCTCCACTGGCTATACTTTTTAACACCTCTCAGCAGACAGGATGAGTGCCACAAGACTTGGAGGATGGCTTATGTAGTGCCTATACATAAAGGGGCGTCTAGGAAGGAGATGGGGACTTATAGGCCTGTCAGTTTAACGTCTGTGGTAGGCAAAGTAATGGAGGGCTTTATCAAGGAGAGGCTTAGGAGGCAGTTGGTAAGGTTAGGGCACCAGGATGATGAACAGTATGGCTTCATCCCGGGGAGATCATGTCAGTCCAACCTTGTAGAGTTTTATGACTGGGTGATGGGGGCCTTGGGTAGACACAGGCCAGTGGACGTCCTATACCTAGATTTCAGCAAGGCGTTTGATTCAGTACCTCATAATGGGCTGATAGCAAAGCTGGGGGAGATGGGGGTGGGAGGACAGGAGCTCAAGTGGGTTGAAAAATTGGCTTTCGGGTGAATACAGAGGGTAATGGTTGGTGGGATAGTCTCCTCCCCCAGGAAGGTGATCAGTGGGGTCCCCCAGGGTACAGTATTGGGGCCACTCCTGTTCAATGCCTACGTCTCAGATATAGGGAGGGAGGGAGGATAGGATTAGATGGAGTCTCTTTGTGGACGATTCAAAACTGGGAGCACTAGTGAATTGGGAAGAAGTGAGGGAGGCAGTTCAGGGGGATCGGGATACCCTGGAGGGGTGGTCAAGAAGGTGGGGATTGAAATATAATGCCAGGAAATGTAAGGTACTTCATTTGGGAGTCAAAAACCCAGGCCATGTTTACACAAGGGGGGTCACATTGGGAGAGTGGGATGTAGGGGTGGTAGTAGACGTCAAAATGAATAACTCTGAAAATTATAGAGGAGTCACAGCCAAAGGAAACAGGATACTGGGCTGCATATCTAGGGGAATTACATCCAAGAGGAGGGAGGTGATCCTCCCTCTATATATAATGCCTTGGACAGGCCGCAACTCGAGTATTGTGTACAGTTCTAGAGACCTCATCTGAAGAAAGACATAGCGCTGCTGGAGAGAGTCCAGAGGACAGCGACCAGGATGATTCAGGGCACGGAAGGGAGGCCTTATGAAGAGAGACTGGAAGTGCTTGGGCTGTACACACTGGAAGAGAGGAGGGACAGAGGCGACATGATATGGGTCTTCAAGTATGTAAAAGGAATAACTAAGAACACAACCAAGGAGCTGTTCAGGCTAAAGAAGGAGGGGAAACAACCAGGGGGCATGAGTGGAAACTGGAGAGGGGAAATCATAGGGGGGCGCATAGGAAGCATTATTTCACGGAGAGGGTGGTGGAGCTATGGATTGCGCTGCCCGGGAGGCTGGTGGAAGAGGGCACAGTAGAGGGCTTCAAGAAGGGGTGCGACAGGTACAAGGGGAAACTGAAGGAAAAAAACACCCTCTCAAGGGCTAGGGGAGGCGGGAAGGTGAGCACCCACTAGGTTACTGGCTATCGAGCAGACACGAAAGACAGTTGGGCCTATTCTGCTGGCTTTTAGTATGTTAGTTTAGAGACACTGATATCCTGAATATTCTAGAAAGTATTACTTCCACTCTGATTGTACATTTGATGTTTCCAAGACGAAATGTATGCTGTACAAGATTTACATGTAAAACCAATAAATATAAAGTTAAAACAAAAAAAAAAAAAAAAAAAAAAGCTAAAGACAAAGGACCTCAGTGTAGAAGAACTGAAATAAGGTTACCCCAAAGGGCATTAGCAACAAAATCAAGTTTCAAAGAAACACATCACCACACATACCCCCATAATGCAAAGCATCATGAGATGTATATGCAAATCAACATGAAATTGTAGGCTGGTTCAGCTTAAAGCAGGAATGCATGGTGCCACAGGGCCTCTTAAACAATCTGTATGTAATTTACATGCATTTAAATACCAACAGCTGGGTTTTCTGACATTCCTAACCCAGTAACTTAATTTTTATAATACAGTCCCCTAGTAACTTTTTACCTTTATCAGAAACACCTAGTGCTGTGGTATTTTCAACATTTACAGGTTTCATACAGATAAGACATATACATCAAGGTATTTTATGACACAGTGTTATTGCATACTAAATCCAACAACGAGGAACACAGCCTGTTTTACATCAGCTCGGAGGTCACCACAATAACCTCCCTGTATGAGGACCTGAGAGGGAAAAGGAAAATTCAAGAGGACACTACAGCATAGTCAAGAAAGGGGAGGGGCTCCCATAGGTGGCCAACCTTATGGACTAAAAATTATAAAGGATAGATTAGGTTAATAAATAGAAGAACTGTTGCAACATATTTAAGGAAAGGTTGGTCCTCAAGAGTGGCAGGGTCCCCGTCACATATCCCCCACCTTAACAGGGAAGCAGTTATTTCAGACTGCTTACCACCTTCCTGTCCCAGGAAGGGATAGAGCTTCTACCCATCCATCTTCAGAAGCTCCGTCTCAGGGTCCCTGTTAACGATAAACATTCCATTATAAACATAGTGGATATCATCATTCTTTACCTTGAGGCGTTACATTTCTCAACAGAGATAAACGGTACCAGTCTCTGTACTATCTCATTTTAGGGAAAGTCATTACCATCATCATGATTTACAGTGGTCATCTCAGCAATATGTGAACTAACAGTACCAAGGACTGTTATCATCTGGTACCATGTGTCCTGGGCGGGAGGTTTCCCCTATTCCAAGGTTACCATTTCTTCTTCATAATAACACCTCCCCTCTGGAACACTCTTCCCACTCCCAATGAACCAGTACCTCTGCTGAAAAGATGTCTTCTGTTCCCAGCAGGAACCTCCACTACACTGCACAGGCCCTAATATAGGCCGCCACCTGTCTGTACATACCAGGCCAGTAATAACAAGGAGTTAACTGAGCCAAGACACTGCTAATACTCAGATGCCCACAGGGACTGGAGTGAGCAGCCTCCATCACCTGTTGTCTGTAGGCCTCAGGCACCACTACTTAGGCATCCACATTTTTTGTATGGGGGTTGGGCCTCGTGTGGTACAGAACACCCTTCTTCAGTTCGTACCACCAACACTGTTTTGCCCCCACATCACCATTAATCTGCATACCCTCCTTGACCTTAACATACTGTAACAGTCTAGCAACATTGGCATCTTACCCCAGTCAATACTGATAATAGATTTAGCTGAATCAATACTAGAAAAATTCCCTTCAGCCTCATAGGCTTCTTCTTGCTTACTTGGGAGTCTTGAACCCAAGCACAATATCACTAGGCACAGTCTTACCTGGGTCTCACATTCAAGTTCCATACTTCCATCTCTGACCTCCAACAGGTAACATCCTGGGAACACAGACCTCCAACAGGTAACATCCTGGGAACACAGGCAGCAAAGGAATATCCTGTTCAGTCAGGGGGTCCTCTTCCAGCTGAGCCCATAAAAAACCCTCCTCCGATTCTTTATCCAAACTCTCCGGCAAGGACCTCTCGAGCACCTGGCACCAGTGTTCAACCTCTCTGCATAGTCGGTTTGCCTCCAGCCATTGTCCACTCATCCACCGCATTATCCTCATCAGATTTTCCACCATTGGGGGGTGTTATATTGCATCTCTGGCCTGCCTCGACCCCACGGTAGTTTCTCGTCCCCTTGCATCTCTTCATCTTCAGGCTTGGTCTTCCTCTGAGCTCCCAGGTCCAGTTCAGCCAGTAGCTTTTCTCCCAGTCTGCTGGCTGTGGTTCTGGTCAGAACTCCACAGACTTTCTTCTCAGGGTTCTCCTCTGGCAACTCCTGGTACACCAGTCCACCTGGCATATCTGGGTAACATCCACCGGAAAACGTCCCCATAGCCCAGTCCAGAAGTTTCCAGCTAGTTATCCTACTTCTCAGAGCACTAAGTCTGTGGAGGGGTTGTGGGATAACAGATGGACCAGACACAGAACTTCAGGTTCAATACACAATCTCTGTGTGATGTTTATTTAAAACACAGGGAATAACCCAGGAGAAGTCCACCCAGAATGTACAAAAACATATGTCATGTAGAGTGTTTTGATATGTATGTTAAGCCCTAGTGTGTCCTTCCCTCTGTCTGCTATTAGGAGTTTTTTCTAAATTAGCTTGCTAGCTGTATGGTAGTTTTACGACCCCTGGGGATCTCCATCACAAATAGGTTTATTGGCTTTCTTTCTCCTCCGATGCACCCTGGCTCATGTGACACTGATGTAGCAATGCCCTTAGATTTAGCAGGGTCTGTCACAGCTCAGCCACAAAGATAATACTTCTTTCAGAGAAGTCACACTGCTAGATTTTGGGTGAGTGTAATCATTATTATTTTTTGATATTAGTACCTTGTCCTGCTATGTTACAACCTATAAGGTGATGTTCAATTTGTGCTACTTAGTACTGGTGCAAAAACTGAAAGTGATTGAGAGGAATAGATAAACAGTGACATGAATCAAACACACACACACACACACACACACACACACACACACACACACACACAGAACATAACAGGGCAAAGTACTAATATCAAAAAATAATAATGATTACGCTCACCCAAAATCTAGAAGTGTGTCTTCTCTGGAAGAAGTATTTTCTCTGTGGCTGAGCTGTGACAGACCCTGTAACAAGACACTGGCTTCCTGCAGGGGCAATTAGACATCACACCAAAGGGCACTCTGAGAAGACTACAGGCCATAAAAGAAATCAGAATGGCATCCTCCAAGGGCAATAAAACAGTTAGGGAAAGTTAGAAAAAACATCTCTCACAGCCAGAGGAAAAGAAAACACTGGGAACGGGTTAGAACACAGAAAAAAAAAAAGACTACTACATATCTTTTTCTGATTTTAATATGGAGTTTTCCTTTAAGCAATGGCATATCCCTTCTTCAATACATCAGTTTGCAGGAACAGACTATGCATGTCCTTCCTCTGCACCTAGTCAGCACCTACTGACTCACTGATCTCTCTCTGGAGAAAATTATTATATCCCCATGTTGGTATTGTGTATTTGGGTGATTGGGAGCTCATAAAAAGAGAAAAACCAAAACAAGCTAAAGACCAACAACCTCAGAATAGAAGCACTGAAGCAAGGGTTATCCCAAAGGGCAGTGGCAATAAATACAGGTTACTCACCTGTGACAGGAGTTCTAGGAGTGGTATATGTTGTTGATCCACACTTGTTGGCAGGTACATTAACGCTTTAAGATGTGCCAGAATGTCTTCAAGCTGGCTCCTCCCACCAACCCGAGTGATAAAACCCTCAGCTCCACCCCACGACGCCAGATCTAGCCTGCTGGAAGATTGGTTGTGCGTCGAAGCCAGGAGATCAGGTGGGTCATGTGGATGAACAACATATACCATTCCCAGAACTCCTGTTACAGGTGAGTAACCTGTATTTCTAGGGACATAGATATGTTGTTCAATCCACACTTGTTGGCAGACTCCTAGCAGTTCTCCGGGAGGAGGGAGGCAAGGCGTGCACTCCCTATACTTACTTGGGGAATCGAGGTCCCAAAACCAGCATCCCGGCGTGACTCTAGGTCAATGTGGTAAGGGGAAATAAAGGTGTGTGCTGACTTCCAGGTAGCAGCCCTGCAGATTTCCTGGATAGAGATGTCCACAGAAGCAGCCACGGAAGCAGCGGTATGGAGGGTAGAATGAGCTCTTATCCCTTTGGGCGGCTCCATGCCCACCAATCTACAGCAGAGATCTATGCAGGAGGTGACCCACCTGCCTATCGTCCACTTGGCTGCAGGACTGCCAGGTGCAGCTTCAGCGTAGGAGACAAACAGCTGGCAAACCTCTCCCCAAACTTCAGCCGTCCGCTCCTTATAATAAGCGAGCACTCTTCTAAGGTCCAGTGTATGGAGCCTACATTCGACCTCCGAGGTGTGAATGGGGTAGAACACCGGTAGAATCAACACCTGATTCAGGTGGAACTCCAACACCACCTTCAGAAGGAATTTCGGGTGGGGGCGAAGGACAACCTTGTCCCTGTGGAAGACCAGGTAAGGAGACTCAATGGAAAGTGCCTGGAGCTCTCCCAACCTTCTGGCTGACGTGATAGCCACCAAGAAGGTGGTCTTCCACAACAGATGGGAGATATCGCACCTGTGCATCAATTTGAATGGCTTGCCCATGAACTTGGCCAATACCAGCAGTAGATCCCACGGAGGTGGAGGTTCTCGCACCGGAGGGGATATGTGATCTAAGCCTTTGAAAAAACACCAGACCACCTTCTCCTGCGCTGACTGCTTGTCAGCCCGCGCCCGGTAGGCAGAGATGGCTGCTAGGTGCACCTTAAGGGTCGTCGACCGAAGCCCTAGCTGAGAAAGGGACCACAGTTAGTCCAAAATGCTAGCCAATGGACAGAAAGAAAGTTCCAACCTCTTGCCCTGACACCAAATGGAGAATCTCTTTCATTTAAATGCATAACATTTTCTGATCAACTCCTAATGGGATGCCTTAACGACACTGAGGTCCTCGTTGGAAAGACCCAAGGCCTGGAACTCTAGCCACTTAGGAACCAGGCAGTCAGGTGCAGGGATTAAAGGTCCAGATGGAGCACATTCTCCTTGTTGACTGAGATTAGGTCTAGGCGGGCTGGAAGCTGCCTTGGGAGCCTGGAGCTGAGGCTGAGGAGATCTGGATATCAGAACTGGTGAGGCCAATCTGGGGCTACCAGAATCACCTGCACCTTGTCCCTCTTCACCTTAAGAAGCATCTTGTGGATCAAAGAAAATGGAGGGAAGGCGTAGAAGAGGCCCGGGGTCCACATCCTCAAGAAGACTTCCCCTGCAGCGAGCCCTGTTAAGTGGGGCAGGCATGAAACAGCCTTAGCTTCATGATCTCCTTGGAGGCAAACGAGTCCACCTGAGGGGTGCCAAAATGGGAGAACAGGTCCTGAACTACCTCTGGCAGGAGAGACCACTCATGAGATGCAGTGCCTATCCGACTGAGGGCATCGGCCAGACTGTTCAAGGCTCCTGCCACATGGATGGCCAGGAGATCCGCCTACAGGCTGATCATGAGAGACCAAATGCGGAGAGCTTCCTTGTACAGATTAATGGATTGCGTTCTGTCCTAACAGTTGAGACAGCACATGGTTGTGGTGTTGTCCATCTGGACCTGAACCACTTGACCCCGTACAAATGGAGCGAAGGCAGTGAGCACTAACCATACTGCTCGAAGCTCCAGCACATTGATGTGGCACTGGGACACCTGAGGGGACCAGAGGCTGTGGGCCCTGAGCTTCCCCAGATGGGCACCCCAAACCATCAAGGAGGCATCAGTCATAAAGATGACCATTGGCTCGGGGTAGACAAACGAGATACCCTCCTGCAGATGAACTGGGATGACCCACCACTGCAGGCCATCCCACATCTTCTGGGTCACAGTTACTGGCTGGTCCAGAGGACCAGAGTGCTGAGACCACTGGCGGGCCAGCCCCCATTGCAGGGGACACTTATGCCAGCGGGTCCAATGGACCATGCTGGTGCAAGCTACCATGAGACCCAGAAGGTGCAGCAAGTCCCAGCAGGGTGCAACTGCCCAACCTGAAATGATTGGGCAAAGGAGGAAAGGACCTTGTCCCTGTCCGCCAGGAGCCGGGCTCTGGCTCAAAGAGTAGAGCTCTGCCCCGATGAATTGAATTGTCTGCGATGGCACAAGTTCCGATTTTCCTCATTGATCAGGAGACCAAATTGAGAGCAGACCTGGAGGGCCAGATCTCTGGACCTCTCCACCTCCAACCTGGAGAGGGCTACTATCAGCCAGTTGTCCAGGTAAGGATACACCCGGATCCCTTGGCGCTGCAGGAATGCTGTCACCACTGCCATGCATTTGGTGAAGACCCTGTGAGCTGGAGAAAGGCTGAAGGGCATGGCCTGGAACTGGCAAAGGGATCCCTCTGCTCCGAAGCAGAGGAATCGCCAATGTGATGGATGGATTGGTATGTGAAAGAACGTGTCCTGAAGATCCAGAGAACGAAACCACACACCTAGTTCCAAGGATGGCATGATCTGAGCCAGAGTGACCATCCTGAAGGTGCGCAGCCTTAGGAACTTATTCAGGTTCTGCAGATCGAGAATGGGGCGCCAGTCCCCAGACCGTTTTGGGACCAGAAAGTACCTGGACATCAACCCTAGGCTTGGAGGAGGATCCACCACCTTGCTGATCACATCCTTTTGGTGGAACAGAGCTATGTGAAACAACAAGCGAGCAGAAACTGCGAGAACAGGCAGCTGACAGCGACAGCTTTCGAAAGGGAGAGGGCTGCTCGACTCGAGGCAGACCTGCTGACCACTTCTAACACCCAACGTGTCCGTGGTTATAGTGGACCAGGTGGAAGGGAAGTGGCTGAGCTGTCCCCCCACGGGGGGAACCAGGGGAGGAGTGACGAGGTTGGAAGCGGCATCCCTTAACCCGTCACTGGGCAGGCTTGGAGGAAGAGCTGGCCGAGGAGCTGTCTGGACCTTGCCCTCCAGGCTTCCTGTTGGAGGAATCAGCAGGCTTGGCCTTGGGATACCAAGCATGAGCCTGCTGGCCCTGCCGCTGGTGCTGCTGGGCCGGTCGTGCCGCAGGGGCGGAAAGGCGCTGTTGCTGGCAGCCTTTGTCCTTCTGGGCAGACGTGACAAAGTTCAAGGTGGCATTGGACTTCTTGATGCTCTGGAGGTGGCCCTCCACTCTGGGCCTGAACAAGTTGGTACCCAAGAAGGGGACGTCTGCCAGCTTGTGCTCGGTATCTACCGTGAAGGTAGAGATCCGCAGCCAGGCTCTGCAGCGCATGGCTACTGCAGCTGCTACTGATCAGGCACAAGAGTCTCCGATGTCCAGAGCAGTCTGGAGCTGTTGCTTGGCCACCACCCTTCCCTGATCCCACACCTGCTTGACCATCGTTTGAAGGTCATCCGGGAGATAAGGAAGCATCTCATCCAGGGAGCCCAAAAGGACGTGTGAAAAGTGCGCCATCAGTAGAGCTGAATTAGTCTTTCGAAGGCCTAGGGAGGCGGCAGCATGAACTTTGCACCCGAGTAGTCCAGCTTTTTGGACTCCTTGTCCGGGGGCTTCTCTACATCCCTGGTGTTTCCAGAGCATCTGAAAATGCTATCAGTTACCAGCCTTTCAGCCGAGGGGTGCTCCGAAAAACCAGAGAGGGAACCGGTCAGGACTGCGTACTTGCAGGACAGGAGGCAGGCCGCAGCCACAACTCCAAGGTCGGACCAACAATAGCCTCAGCCACAGGAAAGACCTCCGTGGGGAAATCCCCTTGGTCCAAAATCTCCGTGAGGGGATATCTGGCCCGTTTCTACACAAGTACAACCTGCATCCCAGTAGACTCTGAGGTGAGCTGAAGAATACCAAGGAATGAGGATGGGCTTTCGTTCACCGACAGACTCCTGGAGGATGCCAGGTCGAGAGGCCAGGAATATAGGGAGGAGTCAGACTCCGAGGAGTCTGCGAAAAGCTGCTGAGCGCCTGAGCCACCCTCCACTCGCCGAGGCCGATTGGGGGTGAGAGTGACCGATAACCTGTGGGGCAAGCCCTGACCAACGAATTACTTGGTCAAATTCTAGTCTTGGTTGTGGAGGCGGTCCCACCAATGGTGAGCAGCCACCGCCAAGCATTCAGCACCGAGTCAGCTCTCGGCCAAGGAACCGAGGGTGAGAGATCTCTTCGGCCGCTCGGGCGACAGCCACTTAACTGGGGAAGACGACAGAGTTGGCTTGTTGCTGGCCAACAAGAGCTGTTGCCACATCATATCCTCATAGCACCGATGCAACTTGCGCCGGAGCCTGTCCTCCAAAAAGGATGATGAGGAAGAGCGGTGATGCCGCTTTCTGTGATGTTGGGACCGAGACTGTTGACATCGGCGGGACCTCCCTGACACGGAAGAGGACAGAGACTGCTGGGGTTGCTGACGATGGGTCAAAGAAGGGGCAGGGGAAACCCTCACATCCTGCAGTTCAGGGTCCTTGACCGGGGACTTCAACTCGGGAGGCCGAGGCAAGTTGTCGGTAGGCATCGAGAAACCGGTGAAAGAGGGCTGTCGGCCTCTCCAGTTGACAGCCCATCTAACGGGTCGGGAAAAATCTTGACCACATCGACGGGAGTCTCGGCTGGCTGACCAGACGGGAACACTGAAAAGCCAGTGGCCTTGGCTGCAACATCGACCGAAGTCGATGAGGACGGTCCAGGGAGCGAGATCTCTCCTGCTCCCACAAACGCCCGGGGAGCAAGATCTCTCCCGCTCCCATGAACGTCGACAGTAGGACTTACCTTTCGGTTCCTTCTTCTCTGACCAACTGAAGCGAGTCCCTGAAGGCTCCTCTTCCCCGGTGGAGAGGGACTCACAAAGCTCCCGAAAGGAAGCAGTATTGGAGGAGCCCAAGGAGACCAGGATAAACGCAGACACCGAAGAAGATGAAGACACAGCCTGGGCCACCTCGCTTCTCGAGGGTGATTAACTGCTCCAGCAGCCTCGTGGAGCCGCAGCCACGGACAGCCCAGGCCTCCTTTGACTTCACCGTGAACCGTTTTCAGGGCGCCCAGTTGAGTCTGCAGCGCGGTCTTCAAGAACCGGCCAAAAAGGACTTGGTAAAGATTGCAGGCCTGTGGATCGTGGCCAATCCTAAGGCAGTAGATACACATGGCATGCGGGTCGGTCTGAGACATCTTCTGCCCGCAAGGGAACTGACGGAAGCCGGAAGTAGATTTGGAATTCATCGCGAAGGAAGGAGAAGACTTAAGTCTCGTAAATTTCAACACAATTGTCGATAAAACCGAAGGTTTAGGATCCAGGCCTAGAGACGCAAAAGCGTTAAGGAGGGAACCTGAGCTTCCAAGCGGTAAGGAAGATCTGGCGTCATGGGGTAGAGCCGAGGGTTTTACCACCCGGGTGGGTGGGAGGAGCCAGCTTGAAGACTTTCTGGCACATCTTAAAGCGGCAAGGTACCTGCCAACAAGTGTGGATTGAACAACATATCCACGTCCCTAAAAAGCAAAGTTTCAAAGAAACACATCATCACACATACCCCCATAATGCAAAGCATCATGGGATGTACGTGCAAATCACCATGAAATTTTAGGCTGGTTAAGCTTAAAGCAGGAATGCATGGTGCCAAAGGGCCTGTCAAACAATCCGTAATTTACATGCATTTAAATAACACAACGGGGTTTTCCGATATCTCTACCCCGGTAACTTAATTTTTATAGTACGGTTCCTTAGTAACTTTTTCCTTTTATCAAAAACACACAGTGCTGTGGTATTTTCAACGTTTGCAGGTTTCATACAGATAAAGCATATACATCAAGGTATTTTATGACAGTGCTATTGCATACTAAATCCAGCAACGAGGAACACAGCCTGTTTTACATCAACTTGAAGGTCACCACAATAACCTCCCTGTACGAGGACCAGAGAAGAAAAAGAACAATTTAGGAGGACACTACAGCATAGTCAAGACAGGGGAGGGAGCACCCGTAGGGGGGCCAACCTTATGGACTAGACATTGTAAAACAGAAGGACAGATTTATGAAAAGGTCAGTCCTCAAGAGTGGCAGGATCGCCCCGTCACAGCGTGCACACAGGGGTTGGAATTACGTTTTGCAGTCACTAGCTAACAGGGCTAGTGGCTGGGAAAATTCACTAGCCCCACATACTTTTCCACTGACCCTGCTGATGTACTTGGTGAAATGTTACCTTCTCCAGAACAAGCCCACAGGGTTAGGTAAAGGAAACTCTTACAAGCCCAATACAAAATCTACCAACATTTTTCTAGTGAGCTAGTGCCAGTTTTGACCCCTGGGTGTGTGTGTGTTTTTTAGTTATATCTTGCAAACCACTTACTGAATGTTTCCCTACCTTTGGTATCAAAATTCACTATATTTCAGGTTGCTGAGAAGTCCCGTTATGTACTATTTACACATCTAACAAGGATGTAAATTTAGGCTTGAACTTTAAAGAGCCGCCAGTCAGTGCAGCAGTGGCACTACCACTCACAACACCGACAGCCTCAGTTCAGGTACAAGCCTGGGTTGCTAGAAACGTCAGGATGGAGGCTAGATTTAGCACCCAATAGGATGCTCGCCTCCTCGGGGGGCGGAAGGGAATCAGACTCCACTTTGCCTTTTTTTTTTTTTTGGTGCTATCTGCCCTTAATTGCTTCTGCCCTAGCCCCAGCCCCAACTGCCTACCTTGTTCCTTGATCACCATGCCCCTGTAGCTATCCCCTGGCTTACCCCCCAGGCCGGGGCCATGACACTGAACCGGTCCATCTACAATGGGAGAAGGTGCCGGCAGACCACTGACATTGCCTTCCCTGCCCCCCCCCCAGGGCGGGGTTCGGGGTCGTGATGCCATGGGGCCGGAATAGGTCGGCAGGGAACCATGGAAGCCAGGCAGTAGGGCGGGCTTCATCCTCAGCAGACTGCTATTTTTGTGGATGCTGCCCCGGGGCGGGGACGTGCAAGAACATCCAGTGTCTGCCCCGCCCCTCAATGTGCTGGGACCTCCGCGAGGGGTCCGTCAAGCGCCAGGCACTCTACCCATCCCACCCCCCTAGAGAAGGAGAGCTGTCCGTAGGATGCTCAATTCTTTCTCCCCCAGAAGGCCCTCTGACTCCCAGGTCCATCCCCGAACCGGGTCATCGACGTCACAAGCAGAAATCCAACCACTGCACCAGCAGGCCAGCTCCGACTCCACTTTGCTAGCACCACCTGGACTGCTATGGGTGGGGAGACAGACACCTTTTCAGGTGTGCACACCCATTACATCCACTGCGTGTGCGTATTCATAGCCGACGTCTCGGGGTGAAGGAGAAAAAGAAAGAACTGCTAGCCACTGCAGGATGAAGCCCAGCCCCCAACAGGGTGCACACCGCTGACTGCGGCTCTTACTGGATGAAGGTTCTCCGAAGGGACTTAGTTCCACACAGAGGCCCCGCCATGGGAGGTAATCCCAGGGGGCTTGGAGAAACAGGGTAAGTCCCAGAAAAGTCAGGTGATAGGGCTGGGAAGCAGGCTAATGGGGCCTGGCTACTACAGGAGCATACACAGAATTAAAAAGAAAAGTATTAAACTTTAGGGCAATATAACTAAATAGGTTTGACCTGGTTCCAAATGCAAAAATGGTTCCCTACCCCATAAACTGTCAAATTAAACAAAAATATAAAACCCCCATGAAATATGAACACCCAAACCCAAACATTTGGACCACTAGGCCAGCAGAGTAGTAGAACGGGGTCTAGAAGTTGGGGTAGGGCAACTCCAATTACAGAGAGACACCTTCCTGTGAAAGTGAACAGTACCCCTGTTAATCCTGTTTCAAGCCCTAATAAGGTATTTTTTTCAACTACCACTGGAATTCAGTCACAGATCGTGTTTAAAGCCTGGTGCCCCTGCACCGTTTACTGTTCCTTATAAACAGAGCTTTTTAAATCTGGGATCTGTTCCATTAGGTAGTTCAGAGCGAACTGTAAATAGTGGTTTTGAATGTGCTGCTCTTGGCTGTGAAGTACAGTCTAATCTGCAAATACTGATCATTCCCACAGACAGGGCAATGTTTACTTTTGAGGGACTGAATTTAAATATTGTGGTCTAATGAAACACAAATGTATTTGGATCACACTGGGTGTTAGACCAGGGCTATTTGTTAGCCAGCTACTTTAAGCGTGTCAGGTTTTGTTTTGTAAATAAATAAATGCACGAGTAACATTCGGATTTACCTTCTTCTGCACTGGAAATCGTACCATACCTTTTAAAGTTAAAGTGTTCAGTTTTCATTGCCCAGTGAAATCTGCTGGTCAGTATCTCTCAAACACACAAATATATTTTTTTATTTTTTATTTTAGAACTCAGTTTTCAATCAACACCGGGGCTGTCTGTTCTTTTGTAATTTACTTTAAACACTATGTGATATCATTTAAAGGTATAGTACAGCTTTATAATTAATGGCTTCCGCTTTTTCCCCATAGGAAACAGTAGCGTAATTGCTATTATAAAGAAGCGTTTATAACGCAACACTACAGTTCCCCCACTCTTGTCTCATCGTCTCTCGAGCTCCTCAGTTCTTGGTCACTGTCTCCCGAAACCGTAAACCCAACATGGATAGAAACTGATAGGACACTCGGCAGTAAGTAATATTTAAAATAAACTTAAATGCATCACATGGCTACCGGATCGCCCACCCACACAATATTTAAAAAAAAAAAATAAAAAGTCTGAAATAAAAGTGAACGCCGACAACACGCCATACCGTAATTGGACTGTGTGGCACAGCAGCCTCTTTTATTTTATATTATTGTTGAGGCGAAAAAGAGAAACCCAACAATTACATAAAATAAAATATGGGTCTGGTGTGTGTAGACTCGAATTTACACACACTGTCTGGGTTTGATGTTACACATAAACCCCTCGAGCTTCGTTCTTGGGGTTTATGTAGCATTAAACCCCTCGGGTGTGTGTAAATTCTCGTTACACACCCAGATCCATATTTTGGTCTATTTATTAAACACATACATAATAGAGGCATTTTCTGTAGGCTAGCCTGTTAAAAGTAAGACTAGCTTCTAAAGCTCTGTAGTTGTGTACCTTGTCACAAACCCACTCAGCAAGTCAGGCCCTCTACTCCCAAAGTGCCAACCTCCGAGCGCAGTCTTGTGAACAGTTTAACAGAACAAGGTAACCCTCTTGTCTGTTTTGTGAGTTTGGATCAACTTTTATTCTCAAGTCTTGGAGGGATTCAAACTGTGAACCTCTTGCTAGTGTACCCAATGCACAGGTTCAGATATTTCTGTCTTTGGGGGGCCAGATATCTTTGCCTACGGGCACCTAACCTGGTATACAGAGATGAACCCTTAAAAACTTTAATAAAGACCTCAGATTTAAAACACTTCTCTTTCCAGTTTGGTACCACCATTCAAGCTTATGCTTCATGTCTGCTATAACCATGTATACTCTTCTTATAAATAGAAGAAAATTCAAAGACAGACCAAGAAAGCACTAAAAAGAGTTTTTACTAAAAACAGATAAACATATGTCAAACACAAAATACAGAACTGTTATATCAAAAGACATACAAATCTTTTAAAATAACAAGATTTAAACAGTACAAATTCCTACTTACAGTACTTAGATTTGATTATCTTTCTAAATACCTGCTTCTCGCTGTGTCTCTCAACTTAGTTGCATTCGGTGTCTCCACCCATGCCAAGCCCCCCCCCGTCGCAGTGCTGTGTTCCACAGAGAGCAAGCTTTTGTGGAGAGAGAGAGAGCGAGAGCACCAGCCGCAGTCCTGCCAATGACAACCTGTTCCTCCAAAGAGAGTGTCATGGGCTGAAAGCTGCAGTGGCAAGTACATGCAGGCAAAACAACCAGCAGCGTACATATGCCAAGCAGCACTACTCAGACTGCAAGAGACACCCACCATGCGTTTAAGTGCGTTGTGCAGTTCCCTCTCGTTATTATTGCCGCACCATTTCTCCCACATTATTTTACTTGTCACTGCTGTCCGGTTCTGTGTTCTTCTTGTTGCTGCACCAGTTGGTAACGTAGCCCATACATGTGAGAAATTCCATAACAGAATCCTACAGTATTCAGCGCACCGCATGTTTAAGGGGAGTCTCCTGTCCCCGGTCAATATTCTTGCCGCACCATTTGTCCCATTCTATTGTGCTTCTCACAGCATGGCTTTAGAAAGTATTATTCAGCGCACCATCAGTTGAAATGCACTGTTCCATTCTGTGTGATTAGTGGTGCCACACCATTTGCTTACAGAGCTTGTGTATGGCACAGCGTCCCTAACAGCAGCATAGCATAACTGCTGACATACAGTGCCAATTCCTCTGAAGTTGCTGATCGCGAAGTTGACATAGCTGCTGAAATATCACACCCTGTGAATGTCTGAGAAGTTATCATACCTCTGTTCCTTGAGTGATGTGCCACGGCGGTAATGCTCCATCTCCATCCATCAGTACTGCACAGACACCGTGCATGTGTCACCCAGGCACAGTACAGCACAACATTCTAGCAACAAAGAAACGTACAGCATGGGTTCTGTATTACTGGCATCTGTTACCAACACTCTCCCTGTCCTTTGTGCACAGCAGCACAGTTTGTAAGTAATCAGGACACTGATCAGTCTTCCTATACTGTTGCATGTACCAGTAACACAGTGGGACATCATTTTGTGGTGGAAGGATACTCACTAAAATCATGTTTTCTTCATTTTAGGTCAGTTTCCTTTACTTCTGAAACACAATCATTACCCCATGTTACAAGTGCAATAACCCACTCCAGTGTGTGCAGTTACTGGGGATTAATCAACACCCTGGGAGCTGTGAGGGTATGCGGCCTGGTGCCTCTCAACGAACCCAGAATGTTGATAAATCCCAATAACCACACACCCTGTCGTGGGTTATTGTTTACTTCCAGTATTTAGAAAAATGTTTTATAATAGGCAGGTTCAACTTATATTTACTGTTTTGTTTTTAATTATCCCTTCCAGGGCTAGAAACAGAGGTTTCCTACTTGTAACCATAGTTCTACTACTAACATTCAGTTCACATTCATGCTTAGGCAGACTGCCATTAAGTATATTCAGTCACAGGAAATGTCTTCAAGCTCTACTCCTCCTAGCACTCAGTGATGTGGTCCTCCAGCTCTGCCCCCTTTGCAATTAAATCTGCATGCATAAACGGAAATCTGAAGCAAACCTTGCCTGGGGAGGTCATGTGAATGTGAACTGAATACCAGCAGTAGAATTATTTTATAAGTAAGTAAACTTTATGTCTTAACTACCAAAATTCAGTTCACCATCCATACCTAGGCAAATAGCAGACCTTAGAAAGAGGGAGCAAGGCACCAAAAATCAGTCGAAAAGAGACTGGAAGACCAAGGACCCAAAAGTAGCATCACGATGAATGAGCAAGTCGATACTGTAATGGGATGTGAATGCATGCGCATTCAGTCAGATGGCAGCCCTACAATTTTCAGAAATAGGAAAGAACCTGGCAGCACCACCAGAGACTATTTCTTTCCCCTGATAGACTCGTCCTTGACTTTTGATGAGGGTCAATCGGCTAATCGACTGCTATCGACACCTTCAGTTGCCAAGATGGAAGTTCTGTGGGCAGGCCCACCAGCTCCAAGGGCGGCTCAACCTCCTTAGAGAGCAACTGACCATGAAGGTCCTCTAGATGAGAAAACATGCAGTCCCTCAACCAACAAAGGTCAGAAGACCAGCACTGGCTCCTCTTCTTGTGCCTGTGGTGTCAAAGCACAGGTTCACCTCCAAATGAATGGAGGGACAGATGAAGGTTATCTTCACTAGGAGTAGAAAGATACAGTGTACTCCTTTTCCTCCACCGCCAGCAGGTCCACTACCAGAACATTCTCACTGGCCTGAGAGTTCACCTCCAAGGCCTGTAACTGCCCCACTGATGGACCGCAGGCAGAAGTTGCTTGCCCTGCAAAACCTGCACTCAACACTTGCTAGGTGTCTCTGAGTGCATCACTTGGCACCAGGCAGCAATGTTCAATGTCGTAGGTAATGTCCAGTCAGTACACACAGGCATCATGGCCATTCACGGCAGACATGGTGAACCGGCACACTATGCGCCTACTATATCCTGACGTTCTCCTTAGTTCCATGGTGAACACTGACAAAGCAGTGAGCTGGAGAAGGGGTGGAAGAGATAAGTCAGAAAGAGAAGCAAAAAACTCAAACTCAGCCTGAAACATAAGCTGAATCCTAATTCACTACCAGGAGCAGTGAAGGCAGATACCAGTTTCTTTTCAACGAAGAAAAGCTCTGAGTGCGGTGGGGGTGAAGCCGGAGGATCATGTGGCTGGGTAGTAGAAAGAGCCAAGCTAGAAGACTGTCCTGATGACTGAGCACACTCAGTGGAAATCTAAATGTTCTTAGGGAACTGAATCCTGTTAGTTAGAATGATTTTTGGGGCAATGCCGATGCAAGGGATAGATGGGAAGTTAAATTTGCCTATCCCACTGAATTTCCAACTCTTTTGTTATTTTAGTTTTGCAAACAACAACCCTCTCATACCCTGCAGCCTTGACATGGGCTTTGAAGTAAATTCCCTTCCTGCTCTGTAGCCCCCCAACAATGGTGTCACAAGCCCACTCCTGTGGGGCTGGAATTTGGGCCCCAGTGAATCCCCTTGTGATCAGGGTCAGGGATACCCCTCCTCTGTCCTTTTAGCATGCTCACGGTTTCACAACTGAACATACTCCAGAGGATCCTGTAACAACCCCTCTCCATGCGAGGGGGCACTAATACAGTCTCGAGTTTGTGTTCCTGGGAAAGAACCCTCTCGGCCACTGCACAACGAACCAGAAAACCACAGATGTGTATAGGCCTTCCGGGGGGGGGGGGGCTCTATACACCCTATTATGTGTCTTTCCCCAGAAATGCAAAGACTTATTCAAATCCCCCACAGACTCTTTCTGTGATCTTTCGTATTTCCTCCCCTCCTTTCATCCACAGTCCCTAATGGTACCTTACTTTAATAGTGTCTGGCCCTAGGCAGTCACACAGGCGTAGTATAGTTTGAACAACCTTCCCAAGCAACACACACAGAAGACACTGGCAGAATTATCTTAAAATAAGCCAAAGACTTTAGTAATTAATTCATAAATACAGTAAATAAAGACAGATAATTTTAGACATTGGTTACAGGATATGGACAATAAAATGGAAGTTTAAAAAAAAAATCTCAACTTTGAAAAAGCTAGTTTGAAAGCTCTACCTGAAGTCCCCAGTTGCTGAATTTGAAGTGAAACGTGTTCTTAAAAGTGGTAACTGAAGTCTTGGCTCTTGTGGTCCAGGAGACTGTCTTGAAAAAGAAACTGTCTCTGCTCTTCAAGCAGACAGGGTCTCAAAATGCAGTCACATCACACAAAAGTCAAACAGGCAAAAGGTCACAAGCAAAAGTAGAAGGGCAAAAGGCTCAGATAACCTTCTGCACCCTTGTTTTAAGGGTTTTCCAAAAGGGCAGGTCCAGTGGATACTGGCTTGCCCTGTGGTTGGCTAGCATTCCATCTCCATGGCTACGCAACCAATCAACTTTTAATATTTTATTACAGAAAAAAGAAAAAAAAATGTTTATCTCTGAATAGGAAAGCAAACCAGTTCTAACCAGAATTTTAGAAGCCCAAGTCTCCCTTCCCTTGAAATGGCTGGAATGACTAAATGCAGTAAAGCAATTTAGCTAAACGACAGTCCATTCAGCTGTAATGATATTAACTCAGAGAAGTCCTTTCAAGACAAAAGGTCCCCAGACATCCCGGCTCTTCTAGAAGCTGGGGGCTATCAGACACAAATGGATTCCTGGCCTTCCAGCTCTGTTTAATTATCCCCATTTGTTTCCTTTTAAATGGTCTAATCAAGCTCTCTAATCAAGCTGTCCATCTGAATACAATTTTACCGGGTAAATGTTTTAATAGGTTTGGAGATGGGACTCTTTCCACTAGGGCTGCTGCAGTCTGGAACTCGCTTCATCCAACTGTTTGTGAGATTCCAGAATACTTAAGAATTCTTCAGGCTGTTAGGAAAACAGTGGTATATACATGTAATTGTTTCACTTAATTTCCTGTTACTTTTGTGCTTTTGCTCCAGGGGTTATTCTGTGTATTGTATTGTTGTATATATTTTTATATATTGTATTATGTAACCTGAGATTCGCATACAGGACTGTCTTGTAAACAGGACTCCTATGTCCTAACGACTTGTTTCCTGTTTAAAAATAAAATGTTTACTACTTTTTACTTTACTAGTCCCTGGCTAGAAGCTAACAGTTTCTCTGTACAGTAACAAGAGATTACATCATTTAGGGCCCGTGGCTTTCTTAGTACCCATGATCCCTTGCAAGTTACACTGGGCCACCATGAGCATCTCTGATGAATTTCTCATGTAAAATAACATGAATTATGATTAGAACAATAAGGTATGGCCTTATCGTGCCTCAAATGGCATTGAAATAGCTCACCCTCAACCTCTGTAGTCCTAACAAAGGCTTTGAAACAACTCCTTCACTGCCCATGCAGCCTGTAAAGGGCTTCTTTATTGAGCACCCCCCCCAAAAAAAAAAAACCACACACACACACACGCAACTTACCTACTCAGTAGCCCTGACAACGGCTTTTAAATAACTCTCCTTCTTTCACTGAAGCCCTGCCAAGGCCTTTTGATTAATCCCCCCTACCCAACACACACACACTTCTTTAGCTCTTATGAGGGCTTGTAAAACTTCCCCTTGTACAGTCTGGAGCGAGAGCTAGCCTCTCTGCTACCACTCTGGTCAGTAAATGAGTTGTCCAGCAGTGTATGTCAGGGAAGATGCAGTTGTATATGCTTGATCACAGCATGCAGTCTTTCATCTCTGCCGAAAATCTGCCTGCCAAAATCCACTGCAAGACATGATGCTCGGTTACTCGCCCCTCATTTCATGACATCTGGATGCCAATCTCCTGACCTTGGAGGTGGCCATGATTCTCCTGGGTCCTCGTAGCCACTGCTTCCTGATGCTGTGATGCAGATCCCAGAGACAGGTAGGGAAAGAAACATTTTTTTCTATGCCTGGGGGAAGAAAATTATGGTCAGGGATGGGCAGAGTGCAGCTGCCTTTTTTTTTTTTTTTAGGTCTTCCTCTCTTCATTCTTCTACGACTGAGGACATTTGCATGAAAACAAGATATTTGTCCCCCACACTACATCTGTTTTTCCTGTTGCGGAAGTCATAATTCTTATTTACTTGCTTATTTATTGACTGATGTGGTTTTACCAGGAGAGGTGGAGTTAAAATGTCAGTTTTAGCCACGCCTGACAGTATCATAATGCAGTTATACAAGGATGATACATTGTAACTGATAACATGCAAATCACAGAAGGAAAGTATGTCACAAATATGTAATAAAAGATGCAGCAAACCATGGATTATGACTTCAGCAGAGGGAAAAGCAAGAGAAGTAGATGAACTCTGAGACACAAAGATCCTGCTATCATGCAAATATCCTCAGTAATAAAGAATGAGGGGGAGGTAAATAAAGACAAGTGTTTGAAATAAAAATTGAATTGTGTCTATTGCATTTTAAAACTCTTTCCAGAGCTGGACTCTCTGAAGTAGGAAGAAAGATTACTTGAGACTGTTGACGGCAATGGTGCATGTACTTTACGAAGTGTACTGACAAAACATGATTCCCCCAGCCCCCACAAGCATTCTACCACTCTGAGGGAAAGCCCTGCTATCTTACTACAACATAAACTTGCGTTATTTGTATGTCTAGCACCACACAGGTGCTTCATTTTGTTTACGTGAAAACAATCAAACCAAAGTCAGAACAAAACTGAAAGTCTCTCCGACAAAAACAGAGCGTAAAAAATGCACCCACTTCAAGAGCAGGCTTGTTTCTCATAAATATAGATGTCAAAGGTACTGATAATTTTAAGTTAGATCAACATTTATGATCTTAGGAACTAGTCTGCAATTACTTTAGGAAAAAAAACAGTATCATAGCACTCTACACTAATATTTTGCCCTTGAAGCCACAAGGCAGCACTCACATATGCTTTCTTGTTAACTTTTTCAGCCCACAAACAGAACTGGTTGCTTGCTGTGCGCTAACATATTCCTGTTAACTCACCACCAGACCAAACAAAAACATCATTGCCAGAAAAAAAGTCAATGACTTCATCCAGAAACCTGATGAAGCCTTGTCTGGCTAATCCAGTTGGGGCCTCTGTGCTTGAGCCCTGTCCATCGAATACTCACTCCTTTATTTTCACAAACTCCCATGCAATTTAAAATGCTGCTGACTGGATGAATTCAGGGACTTTCAAATAAAAAAATATTTTTCTGGCAATGACAGTTGTTTGGTCTAGTGGTAAGTTAAATGTTTATAAGGAACATGAGTGTGTTACCAATACACAGCAAGTATATGAGGCCTGAAAAAAAAAAAAGTATTACAAAAAATGGAAATTACGTACTTATTGTAATTATTGATCTTCTTGAACAGTCTCAATCACTCATTCATACTAGTGGGATAGCCCCAGAGGCGCTAGGATCAAGCGGGAGCCTGAAGTTTTCTGAAGGGTCGGTGCCGAGATAGGACCATGCATGCGTGGCACCACGAGACTAGCTCGCGCCTGTATAGGCTATTTCGGCATCAACTCTCCAACCGCCTCAGTACCTTTTTGACTGAGGAGATACAGCGTAACTAATGAGAATAACTCATCCTGAGTTTCTGGGCCTGAGAGGGCCCAGATGGCCTTTACAAGAAAGGCCAAAGAGTAATGTCCTCACAGTCTGAATCATAGGACTGTGAAGACCAGGAAAGAAAACGAGAGAACCCGGGGATGGTGGGTGGGCGTGGGAATGAGTGATGGAGACTGTCCAAGAAGATCAATAATTACGGTAAGTACGTAATTTCCATATCTTCCTGGACTAAGTCTCCATCACTCGTTCACACTAGTGGAAGAGTACCGAGCTAAAACCAACAACCCTGAGTAGGGTGGTAGGAAATAAGGTTCACTCAGAAAGGACAGCCAAACTCTGTCCTGCTAATAAAAAAAGCTGTCTTGTGGTGTAGAGGGCTGTGCCGCGGGCGCCTTACCTCAAGCCACGCCGGTGACCCGGGTTCAGCAGCGGACGGGAAAGGATCGAGCGTCCTAAGGACTGCTCTCCTCCCTGGGGGTGGGTTAGGGCCATGCCTCGCTCTGTAGTGGCCCCTGGTGGAGACCAGGAGCACTACAAGAAGCAGCACGACAGGGGAAAACCAGAAAAAGCGGAAAATGGCGTCCGAGTGACCAGATGACGGCCGCCTGGATCCCCCCCCTCCATGGAACCCCCAAAGAGCCAGGGGAATCCCGATCCCAGCAGCATCAGGGCCGAGAGCAAGAATGCCTGAAGGAAATTTCCCTCCGGAAGGAGGGGACCCGTCCGACGAAGGGTTACGTCGGGCTACCCTGGTCGGCTGCGATCTGGGATCAGGGAGGAAGCTGGCATCGGGGTGGGTTCAGAATGGAGTAAAAAGCGGGGATAGTCTTTGGCAGAAGGCCTGAAGGAGAGGCCGGTCGGACACAGGGGGCGATAAATAAATAATGCAAAATAAAAAAAAAAAAGCTCTCTTATAACAACATCTAGAACATCATGCCTACAAGATAAGCACTCGAGTTGTAACTCACCACTTTGCAGACAACTGCAATAGGCACAAAATGAAAGTCTGCCAGGAAGCCACAACCACTCTAGGACAGCAGGAAGAACCTGGCCTCATAGTTTGGCCTAGGACCAAAATTAATAATGTCAAAGACATGCACGTACGTAATGTAAAGGGACCTCAGGAAATGAAACAGTCAGAGGTAAAGTCTACTGGTTCAGGGTAGATCGGAAAGTGCAGATGGAAACCCACACTATCAAGTATGGCAGACCTGTAAACAACAGGCCCAAGAGCACTTGAACCCCATACTTGGTGAGCAAGGGGGTCAAGGTGGGGTTAGCCCATCAAGGAGAATGGTCTCCACTTAGTCAGAGGAATCTTCCTGATGGAAGGCCAAGCACAATTTAGAAGCCTCTCGTGGTGGTCTAGTAGAATCAGATCCTACCCACTGCATATTCCAGAAGGAATCATCCTGCCCCTGTGCATACAACTGTAGCAGCAGGCTCTGAACTCAGGGAAGAAGGGTAAAAGTGTACAGGAGGACGTGTCCACTGTGAGAAAAAACATTCAGACAGAAAAAAAAAAACAGGGGCTGGATTTCTAAGGCGAATAGAGGCAGATGTGCGTCGGGAAGGGACACAGCAGGACCAAGTTAGGGCTAACCCATTTGTTGAAGTGACTGAAAAAGGCAGTGACTCAACACGGTGAGGCACTACCCACCCTGGCTTCGCTGAAGGGAGTAGGATAGGATTCTAGTTTGTTTGCTGAAAAACAAACATCACAACTCCATCCGGCACTTGAAGAGGAGAGCTTCGTGAGCGACTGGCATGGACCAGTGCGCAGGAACTGAAGGTGTGAATATTTGAGACGCTACCTCAGAAAAAGGATCTACTTGACCTTCCGTCAAGAGGGAGAAAATCGCCTGTTAAATTAAGCAAGCAAAGGAACCGGAGTTCTGACTCGGTGGACGGGCTCTTCTGCTGCTGCAAGGCTCTGCTCAAGAGAAGAAAGCATGATAAAAAGAAAGGGGAATTAACAGACTGGGCAGTCACCTAGGTCTAGGAAATGTCTCTGAATGAGAGAATATCTCTTAGAGAAACAGATGGCCCATACCGCCACCGAATCGGACTCCCCTTAGGGGAAGAAGAAATCAGGTACTCTTTTTTTATGTAATTATAATCTTTATTTCATTTCACTTACTTTTAACAATCGATTGCGTCCTTACAGTAAATATAAAGTAAACAGGAGGAGGTACTCACTGAGGAATCCCACAACACACATTATTCGATTATTCCAAAGCGAACTTATGTAGAGTTCATACCAGTCAGGTTAATAACATTAGACATTGTCAGCAAGGGAATCCAAGACAATCCCGTACGTGGTAGTTCAGGAACATTGTAGTTTATGCATCAGATAATACATTCCAGAGAGAATTATAGGATATTAAATTTGTATCTTGCAGTACATTATACAAATATTATTTCTTCATTATAACCAGGTATATAAAAAAGAAGGCAGAAAAGGGAGGGGGAGAATGAGCAGGGGGGGGAACCCCACCGGATCCACGGAGGCATTCCTACCTAAACTGTTGGGGTAGACTATTGGGGCAGATCGGGGGTGAGCTAAGGCACAAACGTCCGATCTTTAAGCATGTAATATATAAGCCATCTGTTCCATCTACCACTGAATATCTCTTGCCTGTTATTCAAACTGTATGTTATTTTTTCTAGCTGATAGATTTGCTTAGTGATTGCCCACCAGTCCTTCACAGTTGGGACTCTAGGGGTCAACCAATTCTTGGTGATGGCCTTTTTCCCGGCCGCCAATAGAATGGCCAAAAGGTAGCGGGCTCCTGAGTCCTTAAAGGCTGGAGGGAAAATGGACAGAATAAATACCTGCGGGGTGAGTTGAATTAGCCTATCAAATATTTCTTGCAGCTCAATCTGAAGTGAATGAATATATATTATTAACTTGGGACAGGAAAAGATTACATGTGTGAGGTAGGCCCTTCCCTCTCCACACAAGCGGCAGCATGCAGAGGTGTGTCTAGCAGAGTAATGACTTGTAACCTCCGGAGAGTTGAAGTAGCGAGCTAGGAATTTCCAGGAAAACTCTCGCCATTGGTGTGAGGCAGAAGTACGCGCCACCTGTCGGCAGGGCTGTCTCCAGTGTTCTATTTCTATGGGGCAGTCCAGTTCTTTTTGCCATTTTTGATGTAGTTCAGTTATTAATGTTGGGTGTGTTCCCATCAGGGATTGGTAGAAGGCCGAGACCAGGTGTCCCCGGTCAGGGGAGCTAAGTAGGCAACATAACCCAGTGAACAGAGGAGGCCAATGCTCAGGGTCACGTACCTCGGTCGGGAGTGTTTCATAATAGTGTCTTAGCTGTAAGTACCTATAATGGTGGGTGTTAGGTAAATTAAATTTTACTTGGAGTTCCCAAAAGGACCAGAGTATTCCCGAGTTTGTAATTTGGAGGAGACAGTTCAGTCCGTATCTTGTCCATAGTCGGAAAACATGGTCCATTTTACCGGGATAAAAGTTTGGGAGTACAGCAATTGGGCAGATTAACGGGAGGTAGGCAGTGATGGCGAATTGCCGCTTAATCTGCTTCCAAATTGTCAGTCTTTGTTGCAGCTCTTGGGGTGGGACCCCAGTCACGGCCTGGGGCGCCGCTCCATGGAAAAGTAAGGAGAAGTACTCCAGGTCCGGGACTGTTGCCTGTTCAATGTCCGCCCAGTGTGGTTTGTCATTTATCAGCTGTCTTGCCATTATATGCGTAAGGTGCGCAGCTTGGTAGTAGCAGTAAAGATTAGGGAGGGATAACCCTCCACGGTCTCTCGGGGTAGTAAGCAACTTCAGTCTGACCCTCGGTCTACGACCTGCCCAGATGAAGTTAGAGATTGCCCTTTCCCAGTCCCGAAACATAGTCCGTGGCAAGGTGATAGGGATATTATTAAATAGGTATAAAGCCCTTGGTAGAATAACCATTCTAATAAGTTCTATCTTCCTTGAGAGACTCAGCGGGAGAACTGCCCAACTGGCTAGGTCTTCTTTAAGGCGAGTAGTGAAAGGAACAAAGTTAAGTTTATAGGCATCCCCCAGGTTTCTGGCTAGATTAACCCCAAATATTTTAGCTTTCCTAAGTCCCATTTGCAGGGGAACTGCTCTCGGACAGCTGGGTCAGGAGAAAATTGAAAGGTAAGGATCTCTGTTTTTGAGATATTGACTTTGTAGCCCGATAGATGCCCGAAGGTTTCTAGAATCTTACTAATTTTGGGTAGAAATTCCGCCGGGTTCTGTATGTATAAGAGCACATCGTCCGCATAAAGCGCAATACAGTGCTCTTCCCCAGCCACCTTTATTCCCCGAATGTCCTTCGACTGTCTGATCAGCTGTGCTAAAGGCTCCATAAACAGGGCGAATAGAAGGGGGGACAGAGGACACCCCTGCCTAGTACCTCTATAGAGAGGAAAAGGTTTTGAGTGATGTCCTGTGATTCGGACGAAGGCCTTCGGGGACGAGTAGATATTCGCAATTACCTGGATCAACGCATTGGGTAACCCCACGACCTCTAGAACAGAGTATAAAAAGGACCAATGCACTCTGCCAAAGGCCTTTTCGGCATCAAGGCTCACCAGGGCCGCAGGGAGTTCCAGGTCGTTCATCTTTCGGATTATGTGGTAGGTTCTCTTTATGTTATCCGTAGTAGTACGACCTCCTATAAATCCGGTCTGATCCCTGTGTACTATTTGAGGGAGGACTTCTTCCAGTCTGCGAGCGATTATGCCCATAAAAATCTTATAGTCGGTGTTCAATACCGAAATTGGGCGGTATGATTCGCAGAGTTGGGTTTTTTTACCATGTTTGGGTATAACAGAGATTGTGGCATAGGCCCAGGTAGGGGGTGGGGGATCTCAACCCAAAACCGTATTACAGGTGTCTAGTAGTGTCAGCACAAGCAATTCTTTAGCGGTTTTATAAAGCTCTGCTCCGTAGCAGTCAGGCCCTGGAGCTTTCATCATTTTAGCTTTGGCAATAGCTTGAAGTAGTTCCTGGTTTGTAATTGGGGTGAGCAGCTGCTCTCCCTGTTCCGAAGTAAGTTTCAGGAGAGCCAGGGGTTGTAAAAATTCTTTTATTTTTCCTGGAGAGGTTCGAAATTCTGGGGTGTATAAAGCGGAGTAGTATGCCGTGAAGGCTTCTGTTATTTCGGAGACCTTGTTCGAAATCAGGTACTCTGTACCGTACCCTGGAGACGAGTGCCTCAGGGGCTGAGGCGGAACCTGACCAGATCCAAAAAAGGGGGTATCGGGTAATTTCAGCTAGGCCCTGTGCTGTGATAAAAATTATATCCATTTTTTTTTTTTTTTTTTTTTTTAGTCCGAGCCTAACAAGGCTTTCAGGCTGCTATTTGCAAGGATTGTCTTGATACAAAAAGACAAAGATGTTCTCCATCTGAGTGCAGAAGGAGCCTGAGCATCCATACTGAAATCACGACCGGACTAACAATCACAGCTGGAGAGATGTTAACCACCTGTGCCGAACAAGCCACCAAAGAGGCAATATCACAAGGGGGCTATATACCCCTATCAAAGGAGCGGAAGAGTCAGAGCGGCTCCCGACCATTAAATTAGAATGTTCCACAGAGTGTAACTGTCTTGACAATTGAAAAAGTCCAGATGCAGACGTGTATGGTCCACGGATGCAGTGTGAAATACTATAGCGGACCTCATTACTGAGGAACTACTGAAAAGACTTTCCATCATGGACTCTGATGACAGAGAGGACGTGCCCTTCAGTATACAAAATGAGTCATCCACTGTATTACTGACCAGAAGGACAGAGAAAGAGCCATCTAGATGCACTTCTACCCCAGGATGACATCCAAGAGAGGTCTAGGTCAGAGCCACTAGAGACTCCGCCATCAGGAAGGATGTCGAGGAGCTTGGTACCACAGAGGGAGCAGAGAAAGTGCTGAGCAGAATGAGATTCTGCTGGAAGAGCAGTACAGCAGAGTACCATCAGCAGAAAACTGCTGGATGACACAAGATCCCACATAAACCACCACTCACTAAGATGTGTGGAAAAAATAAATCAGCAGAACAGGTGTTCATTCTGCGATAAACATCCCGCCACAAGCTCTGTGGAAAAGAAGTCCGAAAAGGAAAAATGTGTCACTAATTCTGCCATACAGCATCCACTAGCACCCGTGTGGCACAGGAGGGCATCAAGCAGTGCCGATGCCAACCTGGGCGATACCCGAGGGGAGCCATGGCAGTATCTGCAGGCACCCCTGGTACCCATGTAGCAATGGCACCTGAAGGCACCCCTGACACCCATGGCACCAAGGCACCTATTACACCCATGGCAAGAATGGCACCCGAGGGCACCAGTGGCACCTGGGGTGCCACCCTGGTATCGATGGCACCAGTGGCACCCATGTGCGCTCACGGCACCACCCATGGCACCCGTGGGTGCAAGGTGCCAACCATGGGTGCACGGCGCCACCCAGACACCCGCAGCACCACTGACAGCGCCGACAACCAGCGGCAGCAACAAGAGCACCCATGACACCACACAGAGCGATGGCGCCGACCCACGGTGCTGAGTGAGGCACAGCGCCAACCAAAGGCACCGAGGCATGGCGCCAACCAAGGCTCCAAGCCGACCAAGGCACCGAGCCACGGCGCCGACCAAGACACCGAGCCACGGCGCCAACCATAGTACGGCATCGATCAAGGCACCGAGCCACAGCGCTGACCGAGGTACTCCGTCAACCAAGGCAATGAGCCACGATGCTGTAGGAAAATGCCAATGGAAATCCTGAGAAGGGGAGAAGGAAAAAGGTGGTGCCCGTGCTGGCCCCTGCATGGAAAAGGGGAGAGGGAGGTAGGCACGAGGGGTTGACACGATGGCAAAGACACAAAGAGGGCACCTTGCCATTCATGATCCAATCGACCCGGCTCCGGTTTAACGGCTCTGAGGCCCAGAGGTCCTGAAATCAGAAACAGAGCCAGGAAAGACTGAAAAGTCAAACCCCCTGCTCCACAGGAGCGGCTCAGAGGTGAAACTGCCCACCAGAGCTCTAACGAGGACAGAGATAGAGCTCAGAGTTGAGAATGCAGCCGTTAGGAGCGGGGCCAAGAGGAAGCCACGAAAGTTGGTTCAGGCCCATCGCCCCTCCCGACGAACACTCCTCGTGCAGACATACCAACGGGCAACCTCGAGCGGCACCGATTCTTCTTCCCCCAACGAGGAAGAGGAGTTCCAGGTTAAGCGGAGCCAGATCCCCGAAACCGCTAGATTTGTGCTTCAGAGGACTGTCCTCCCTCCCGAGCACAGGACTGTCCATAGTCGGACCCCCCCCCCCCCGTTAATTAAGGGCGGCGGACCGGACACAGCCTCTCTGCCATAAAAACTTTCAAACGAAGTCCTCCTACCGTCACTGCTACCGTCTAAGGATGACTCCGTTGATGGCAGGAAAGAACTTCTTCTTGTTTGTAAACTAAGAAATTACTACTTAAAATATTAAAAGCTGCTGTCGTATAGGCGAAAACTTCGACTCTGGCAGATGAGTGACGTCGACATCCGGCAATGTGCTAATTACTCAGAATCCGACAGTATTAGCACATGTTGGGTGCTTGGATGCTATGCCCTGACAGCAACATTTGGCATCTGATAATGAAGTTGAATGTGATGCCCATTTCTTCTTGATACGTGTTAAAAAGTATTACACACTGACAAATCAGCCACATTTCTCATTGTGCCCGGTTCAATATTAGTTCACTGAAAGAAAAAAAAAATAAAATAAACACAGACACACCGGGAGACACACACACACACACACACACACACACACACACTAATACACAGACACACACACACACGCAGACATCATGTGTGAGCATTTCTAAACTGGTGACTGTCATGCATAAACTACACCGCTGTGTGTAAGGGAGGTGGCAGCAGGCGTTCAGGTTAGAACATGGGGCGTGAGATGGACTACAGAGAGTAGGTAGACATGGCTGTGAAAAGTTACTCATGGTGTGCCTCTAAGATGAGTTGTGCAAAATGGAGTGAAGTGGGGGACGGTGGACAAAAGGCCAGTAAGAGGTCATTGAGAATAAGAGTGAGGTACTGCAGGTCATAAAAAGACAGCCAGACCGAGTAATGTAAGCATGGTTAAATATGACCATCAACATTAAGTGCAGTAGGACCACTGAGTTGCTCGATGAGACATAAATCGGTGATGGACATTGATACATGGGTAAGTGAGTGGAAGGGAGGAGGGGATCAAAGTGAATACATAAAAATGTATAATCACATGTGGAAGGACACTGCACACTGTCTGTGGCAGTTCATCCTCATCGTACAGTGGCTGAAAGTTGTGTGGCATTATGTGGACATGCCCATTTGCCATATTGTATTTTAATATTTCTGTGCTGTCTGGCGTGGGATGGAAGGAATAAGGGTTCAGCGGGGGAGGCAAAGAAAGGTTACAATTACAGGCATCACAATGTGCATGCAAAGAACTGAAATAGTGATAGTACATGCAGTATTATAAAAGTCAGATACATACAGTCAAAATGCTGCCGGATAAGCGAGTACCAAGGAAGCACAGTACTGTGGTGCATCTTGTCAGCAGCCCAGCATGGTGACCGAAAACAAGGTCCATTGGCAGGAACCACATGGCAGTCACATATAAACAAAGTATGTCAACACATTAACAGTAGGTAGCAGATCATGTAACACACTACTTTGCATGTCCACATAACAGAAAGTCGCAGGGAGTGGCAACTTAACCAACCATAACCAGTAACCTTCATGAACTGGATGTTGCTCTGAACAAGTAATAATGGTGCAACCTGCACTGCTCCAGTGTATGGTACTTGTTGGTTGTGGAACAGTGCATGCTAAAGGCATAGTTTACACTGGAAACATAAAATATAGGGCACTGCAGGGAGCACATGCCCCCTCTCTCAACCCAACTGCACACAACCATCGTGAGAAGGCAAGCAGATCTTCCCCCTCATCAGCAGAATATAGATATACTGTTACATCTGGGACCCTGCAGAAACTGGGAGTTAATTTAACAAGAATATACTGTATTGTACTACAAATGTAACTGATGGGGTCCACCATCGAACAGGCATAGTGTGTCCCAAGCAGTACAGAAGACTTATCTGGTCATTTGTCTTCTCGTGCACCTAGTATAAAGCCATGCCCCTATATGTCTACTTGACTCAGGGGCAATACACAGACATGTCTGGGAAAAGGGCTTACCGGGCTAAGCTCCACTCAGCAATTCACTACTGTGACCTACTACTGGATGACTGGGGGGCGGTACTACATGGCTCTTCCCCCCTCCCCAGTGGTGCTGATGGGGACCTGAACTTACCAAACCAGTGCCAAGAGAGCAACTAAAAATAATAGGAGGAGGTAACCTCTGTGGTACACTAGGAAGTTAGCAAAAAAGGTGAAGGCAAAAAGGAAGACCTTCAGGAAGTTTACAGAAACACAAGCGGAAGTGGGCTTGGGGAAAATACCAGGTGAGTCCAAGAGAAACCGGCGTAGAGGTAAGGAGGACAAAGGCACGGACAGAAGAGCACATAGCTAGAGGGGTCAAAGAAGGTGATAAGAATTTCTTTCAGTACGTAATATTCAACATATTTGTAGGGGACATTGTGGAGGGCCTTGACGGGGGTGTGAGTCAGTTTGCTGATGATATTAAAATCTACAACTGGGTAGACACTCAAGAAGGGTTAGAAAAAATGCAGAGAGATTTGGGGAGGCTTGAGGCACGGGCAAAGAGGTTGCAACTATCATCCAACCAAGAAAACTGCGAAGTCATGCATTTTGGCTACAGGAACCCGAGGGCAGGGGATTGCAGGGGGGCTAGAGATCTGGAGGTCACAGAACAAGAAAGGGACCTGGACATCACTATATCTGGGGACATGAAGGTGGAAAGGCAGTGCGAGAGAGCAGTGGCTAGGGATGCATCGGAAGGGGGATCAGCAATAGAAATGGGGAGGTCATAGTACCCTTATACACCCATCTGCTTAGACCGCATTTGGAATACGGAGTCCACTTCTGGAGGTCACACCTTAAAAAAAACAGAAGTGGGGAGGCTGGAGCGAGTTCAGAGGACAGCAACAAAGATGGTAAAAGGATTGAGCCACCTATACTATGCAGAAAGGTTGAGGGATCTAAACATGTACTCCCTACACCATTGGAGGGAGAGTGGGGACATGATAAAGACCTTCAAGTACCTTCAGGGTATAAACAGGGTGCCGGTGGAAAGTATCTTTCAGAGGAAGAGGTGGCATGGCATGCAGGTGGGGGGGGTCAGGGGTAGCATTAGGAAGAACTATTTCACAGAGAGGGTGGTGGATAAGTGGAACAGATCCCCGGAGGTAGTTGGAGAAGACACAGTAGAGGGATTCAAAATGGCATGGGACAACCACAGGAGGTGCTGAGGGTGGTGGGTGCAGGTACAAGCAAATAGCTGGACAAATGGGCAGACTTGGTGGGCCTTGTTGGTCCTTTTCTGTCGTCACACTTCTATGAATCTACAGTACCCTAGTTAAGCCTAAAGGTAAATCCATACTAGAAAAACAACCCCTTTGCTTTGTCATGCAATTCAGCAGAGCAGCATGGAGTCTCGGGGCCATTATTAGGAAGTATTGGTCCATCCCACTGAACGATCCAATTTTTGGCATCTGAATTCGGTGCCCAGCCTATACTTACATATCCAATAGCATAAATTCTACATGACAAGTTAGTGCACAGTAGAGTCTATCCACCCAGGAATGATACCCCACAGAGACACTGGTTACCATCTCCTCCACAGGGAATGTTTGAAATGTAGGAGATGCAATGTCTGTCATTTCTCTAACCAAGGACACCAACTATGCCTAGAAGGATATGATAGGGACGTGGATATCAGAAGCTTCCTGAATTGTAGTGGATCCTATGTGTTCCATGTAATTTAGTGCCCCCACAAACTTCTGTCTATAGGTCATACCATTATACCTTCAAGACAACGCATACTGCAGCACATCCACAATATAAAAATAGGCCTGTCAGGAGGCATTATAGTGAAGAGCATAATAAAAACCCAGCCATCACTTTATCCATGACCCTTGAATTTGGAGCTAGGACCACCAGGGAGAGAGCATTTCGATATTTTCATTAGGCACTCTGCAACCGAAGGTGTTAAATATTGACCGGGATTTTAAACCCTTTCTCAAAAGAAATAAATATACCCAGCCAATTTTTGGGCTAGCATTTGATGCGCCTCCTGTTTTTTTGTTCAGCTTTTTTTCTATTTTAATTTTCTTTTTTATTGAGAGATCCAATACCTGAGATTGCAGTATAAATTGCAATATAAATACGTTATTCATTTTTAGAAAGTGGTTAGATCAGAGAGAAAGTTAATAATTTTTGAACTGAACTATGTATTCAGCTCTGTGCAACTATGTGCCAGAGGGCTGTGGGCAGAAATAATTTTATAGGAGGATCTACAAAGGGTCAGGCTTATGAGTGTTTTTGGGGTGTTTTTTTCCACTGTTGCTGTCGGATTTCCAGCTGAACTGTAGGACTTGGGGGTCATTTTTTTATAATGATATGTTGGGGGATTTTATTTGGGCTGGGGTCTGCTCTTGCAGAAATGTTTAGCCTACAAGAGCATTTCAGGGGTGCACACTGCTGAAAGATAGTGTATAGGAAAACACTAAATCAGCCTTCTTCGTTTACCATTTTCATTGTCCCCGCTCCCCCGAAATAACTATGTCTATGTATACTCAGAACGACTCCTCTAAAATACACGTGGTGTCTATATCGGTTGCTCATTCTACAACCAACCATTCAACCCCGATACTGCACCTTTTCCCCGCCATCGGTGAAAGTAACATGTCTGTGTATGCACCCCCCACCTCACGACTTGAGGGTTCCAATACGGAAGGCTTTACTTACTCCTGCCGTTGATGTTACTGAGATGACACTAATAGAGCGCACCGTTATACAGTATCTTATTACTGTATCTAGTGTAGCTCCATATGAAATGCTAATGTGATGTTGTTTTCAGTTATATAAAAAAGTAATAAATCATGTTACTACGATCGTCCGGAGAATGTTTCCTATTTAAAAGTGAAAACATAACATAGGGAAACGTTCTCATTGGTTTTCTCCTTCTCTGTGTGATTGCCTTTTGACAAGCAGACATTTTTAGTTCTTTAAACCCTCCCCCCTCCCCGTTTCCGTTGATGATAGCGAAGCTGGTTGATGGAAAAAGGGACTCTCTTGGTATTAGAACTCGTCAGACAACATACACTGAAAACATCCTCCCGCCTGCATACAGTCTGTGTGTGTGTGTGTTTCAGGCGCCGAAAGACTACCGAATACAAACACAACTCACCACGTATGTTGCTGTATGCAGGGAAATAGTAACTGCCCCCCCAACATATTTGTATACAGCTTGCATGTATGTATTCCTCCCCGCTTAAGACAGATGGAGGTGCCTACGATGTCCTACAGTACAGCTCGAGAGAGAGAGGGGTGTGTGTGTGTGTGTGTGTGTGTGTGTGTGTGTGTGTGTGTGTGTGTGAAATGCTGCACACTGTTCACATATGACCCTCTGATTGTCCTGACACGACCCCCTGCTAGCAAAATCCTTGATCTCCCATGATAGTTTCTTCCTCTTCATGATTAGAAAGCACCTCCCACATTGAAAAGGGTTCAGTTGCCGAGTTCTGCATCCCATTGCCATATACCAAGCAGGCTCTTTCAAGATCTTTGAACATTGTGAAACCCAAACACACATTATACAGAGCCATTTGCAGAGCATGCCTATGCCGCCACACAAAGCCCGGTTTGCAGCAGACTGCACCAAGAGGGACTACACAAAAATCACATCAACACTAGGCCCGTCCACCTCCTTAGCCTTCCTTTCCCAACCTTGGATAGGAGCTCACTACCCCTGGGTTGTGACATCCTACCATGCCCCGTACTTTATAGCATTCAATCCCGGGGCTCACACATACTCCTTTTCTCCATCCACCTTCTCTAAATCACGTTTTACCAACTCCTCTCTGTGACCCGTGCCCTCCGAGCCTTTCTCCCCCTACCTCCCTCCCTTCCTTCGCCTCTACCTGGTGTATATTTTTATTTTATTTTTTTTCTTCCGTTACTTTCTCCTGCAACCTTAGATAACCTGCTTTATCTTCCTACAGACACTTCTATGTATGTAAATACCCTGTAATCTGTACAATATCTGTATAATTATATGTACATATGAACTTCTTTTTCTTCCTCACTGTAAACAGTATTATCTGTATTGCCTTGTAAATACCTGCGTTGCCCTGTATATACAATTGTTTATGCTCCACCCAGGTCCATCTTGCAAATGAGCTTCTGCTCAACGATGAACACCTGGTTAAATAAAGACCTGATTGACTGATTGACATCGTTGTTATTAAAATAGTTTGCAATTTCCGCAGCAAATACACCCCAGCCCCCACTGGTATTTTAAATATCAACTGTTCTATTTTAGTCTGTAAAAGGCAAAGCCAACCACTTTGAAATGATGCTGCCGAAGTGCAAAGAGTAATACACTGGTGTGCTGAGATGCCTTGTTCTCATATGCTGGTGTTTGATATGCAGAAGTGCAAACCTTATCTTGTTAAGCTCTGTTTATAGTTCAAGTTCAAGTTTATTGCAGGAAAACTCCATTGAGCAAGCTCATTCACAAGGCGGTCCTGTGACATAAACACTCATGTACAAACACAGATAGGTAATAACAGTATATACATGAAATGCACGTTACATGATACAGGCTGGATATACATACAAGGGTACCACATAGGGTGACCGCAGGTGGTAAACACTGATATGAAACAGGGAAGCGACTTACAGGTTGCATACTGATAAATGAAACATGATGACTGGTGTGTGCAATACATATATTTTGGCAGCTAGAACAAACAACAGACTACAACTGATATTGGGGGAGCGATTTGATAGAGTAGCAGTGGAGCGTAAGCATAGATAAAGCCAGGAGTAGAAGGGGAAGGGAAAGCAGTTAATATAACAAATCAATTATACCTTACCAGTGGATAAATATGGCACACATGGGGAAGGAAGAGACTTAATGACAGTTACAGGTGTCTTTATTTTGGCTGAACTTAGCGATTTGTAGAAGTTTATTGAAACTGTGCTAGTTAGTTTCGATACGGTTTGTAGTGGTTCCAAATGGAGGAGAGCATATGCAATAACCGTTTACCAAAGGAAGTCCGCGTCCTTGGTATGTCAAGCATAATAAAGTCAGATTTTCTTAACGAGTATGCACTATGTGAGATACTAATAAGGGAAGAGAGATAGCTTGGCAATTTCTGCAGGAGCAGTTTAAGAGTCCATAACCCAGCATGGAGCAGGCGTCTAGTAGTAAGGGATGTCCAACCAACAGCTGCATATAAGTCACAGTGGTGCGAACGGTAAGGGGAGTTGGTAATGAACCGTAACGCACGGTGATAAAGGATGTCCAGTTTACTTAGATTTGCAAGAGTGGTGGAGGAACAGATTACATCGCCATAGTCGAGTAGGGGGAGAAAAGTGGCCTGTACAAGCTTGTTTCGAGTTTCATGGAGGAAAAGGGGCCTATTTCTGTAGAAGAAACCTTGCTTTTAACCTTCTAGAGACATCTTCGACGTGGTCATTGAAAGATAATTTATTGTCGATCCAGATACCCAGATATTTAAATTTGGTTACAACTTCCAGAGGTTCGCTTAGCGTGGTGACAATGAAGTCTTGGGCAAGGGTATTGGGGGGCCTGTGACAGCACTGCGGGAGAATATCATCGCTTTAGTCTTCTTAGCATTGAGCAGAAGCTTGCCTTTTATTAGATTATGCTCAGAGTTGTGCGAAGTCCGCTTGAAGCACTCCCTGACTTCAGATAACGATGAGCCAGAAGTATACAACACAGTATCATCTGCAAAAAGTGCAGATTGGACGAGATATGTTAGCATCTAAGTCATTAATGTACAAAGAAAACAAGATAGGGCCTAAGATGGATCCTTGGGGACTCCTCTTGCAACTGGCAAGGCAGCAGAAAAAAAGCCTTCTGCCTTTACTTTTTGGAATCTTCCAGTTAGGTAGCTAGAGAACCACTTGGTGGTATGGTATGTGGCACCCAACTTTGCAAGGCAATTGCCTAATAGTTTGTGATCAACAGTATCAAAAGCTTTGCTGAGGTCCAAAAAGACTGCACCAGTTACCTTCTTAGCATCTATAGCAGAAATCCAATCATTGGTTACTTTTGCTAGTGCAGTGATTGTGCTATGATTAGCCGGAAACCAGATTGAGCTGGGTTAATGAGAGAGAAGGTTTCCAAGTGAGATTTTAACTGAATATGGATCAGTTTTTCGAGAACTTTAGAAAGGATAGGCAATATGGAGATAGGGCCTATAGTTGTTTACATCGCATGTGTCACCAGATTTAAACAGAGGGAGGATATGTGCTGATTTCCAGCAGGGACGGCACAGAGCAGATGTAATGGAAAGATTGAAGATGTGGAGAATTGGGGCAGTGAGATAGGCGAGACTGACCTTAGAAAGGGTTCCAAGCCATCGTCCCGCGCTTTTGGTGTCTAAGTTAAGAAGAGAATCTTCTACTTCTTTATAAGTTATCTCACGCAGTTGGAAGGGGCTGGGTGCAGGACTAGATGTAGGGGAGGGGTATGCTGGTTCACCGCAGCACCAGCATAAGGTGACGAGTCAAAAGCTAATCCAGCTGTGGCAAAGTGGGAGTTAAGTTCCTCCAGGATTAGGGACTTGTTTTCCACAATCTTGCCATTTGCAACTATCTTTGTTGGGACAAAGGGGGCCATGGGTCGTCCTTCTATAGCTTTGATAGTCTTCCATATTTTATGAGGGTTACCTTTAGCTTGTTCGAGAGTAGAAATATAATAGTTAGCTTTAGCACAGCAAAGTTTTTTCACACAGTTATTCCTGGCTGTTCTAAAGGCCTGCCAATCCAAAGATTCTTTGGAATGTCTAGCTTTAGCCCAGAGCTTATCTCGAGCTATAAGGGCTGCCTTGAGATCAGAGGTGAACCAGGGGTTGGAATTGTTCCGTACCCTTACTTTGATGAAAGGGGCATGCTTATTTATTATTGTAGTGAGTTTGTCATTAAGGATGTAAACTGCCTTGTTGACATCTTTGCTTAGGTAGAGATCTTGCCATCTGATCATGCTCAGGTCAGATAGGAAGTTTACTGCACTGAATTTGCGAAAGGATCTTTATTATAAAGATGGTTGCGGGGGCCTTGATTTGAGATCTTATGCAAGCAACAAATCCATGATCGCTCATGTCATTGTGAAACACTGCCGAATGAGATATTTTGTTGAGATATTTTGTGTGGATGGGTGGTTAGTACCACATCTAGAATGGAACTGTTGGCAGTATTTAGAGTGTTGTTCCTAGTAGGTTCACTGACTAATTGCCCAAGACCTAGTTCGTCATAAAGGGATTTGAGGCAGTGTGATTTAGGTGACAGCCAGTCCATATTTAGATCTCCTAGAAATATTGTTTCAGTTTTTGCATCTACGAACATGGATTTCAAAAGATTAAGGACTTCATCACCACCAGACGGGGGTCTATAGCCACCTAGGATAGTGATACATTCCGAGGAGGGGAGATGAAGGCTCAGCGAAACTAACTCAAATTCCTTGGATAGAGATTTGCAACTAATATTGGAGTAGGAATAAACCGCAAGCATATAAATATACTAAAATAGCAATGCAATCAGGTAATCTGTTTCATTGCCGAAAAGACTCACGATCACCTGCCACAGTAGCTGGAGTGCTGTCAACTAAACCCCAGTATTTACATAATGTTAATCCAAGGCTACAATAGTGGGGCTTCCTACTGGCCCCACATTACCTGGTACATGACTAGAACCAGCACACAACATTGTCTGGATTAAATCTCAATTATATACAGATATGCATCTAAAAAGCATCACATAATGCAGGGCTTACTCCTACAACTATCAATGTTATGAGATAGGGTTTTATGCAGGGAACACTACTATAACGGTACAAAACTATGGAAAGGGAACAAAGTTTGAAGGTGAAAAAGAAAACAATAGCGTTACAGTAGCATTCCCGGAGTAAAACCGATCTCATAATAGCAGTGGGTGTGAGCCCTGCATTCTGTGACGCTTGTTAGCTTCACATACTTATGTAATTAAACTTCAATGCATACAATGCTGTGCACCACTTGAAGTCAGGCACCAGGTAAAGTGTGGCTAATAGGAAGCCCAACTATTATACCGTTGAATTTAGGTTATGTAGAAACCTGGGGTTACCTGTAATGCTACATTTTGACATGCTGTTTCTCTATCACTGCACTAATGAAACTGGCAAACACATTTGGGAAACAGTTCTTGACAGCCAAAAAATGATTCTTCCGAACTTGCAAGTTGATAACCGATACTGTCATGTTGAATCAAGTAACGCCATGACAGATCAAATAGGAGAAGAGTGCCCTAACGCAGCAATACATGTTTGAGGACAAAACAAATACCTCTGGTAGAGTATATCGAGTAAACAAGCTTTTGGCTTTGTGTCCTGCTGATCTCGAAGCAACAGAGGCTGTCAAATTCGGCCACGAAAAACCACTATCTGTAGACTGTAACTCGTGCACAGCAACAGGGCAGAAATGCGACAGCACCTTGCAACTGTTAGCAATAAGCGGAGAGAATAACTTCGGTTGTGCTATGCTAGTATTGATCGGAAAAAAAGTTTGCCATTTTTAAGCACTAACGCTGCCAGGAGCAAGGGGGAGGTAGCCAACAAGGGAAGGGGAGAAATACAGACAACCAATCGAGTGATGAAAAGAACATCCAATCAGTGATGTGCCAGAGTTTTTGACCAGACAGACCGTTACCAGGGGAACAGATACAAACAAGGTAGCCACACAGTACAATGAATGGAGGGTCGATTGGGCATCATTTTCTCAGGACATAGTGAGAGTGCATCACTACAGAGACAGGCAGAGCAGGAAATGGCGAGCCACAGAACGGCGTGTGGAGTGGAAAAACAGACGTAAGGATAAGGTACTGTGCATATTTGCTTCAGAGGGACTTAAACACTGCAGTAATTTTTTTTAGCAAATTCAGAACCATTTGGGGGGCATTCAGGTCCACCTTTGGGTGTTTTCCTTTAATGCAGAACGCAGCCCCTCGGAACAAACCGATGACAGACTAAGAGGGGATTGTTTTGAAAATGGTGATACCTGTAGAGAAAAGGCATTTCCTGCAAGCAGAAATCTTCAGACTGTCCCACTGGTGCAGTGGTAAGGTTATTGCTCGCAACCCCAGCAATCCAGGTTTGGGAATAAGCCTCGGATGTCAGCGGCAAGCTGGGTGGGTTAAAGATTGAGCAACCCAAAAGATGTTCTCTTCCTCTGGGGAGGGAAGTGTGCTCTTACGCTACTGCCACTGCATGGTCACATTCTGTGGTGCAAACAGAAGGCACTCTGAGACCGAGAGATTAGCGCAGGAACCCATACTGTGTGTGCACCATGTCATTCTAGTCAGCAGCACCCCTAAGGATGCAAAGAAAAATGGAAAAAGTCCTTTGCCAATGCAGGATGAACACAGTCCCCCCCCCCCCCGGCAGGTTCTGCAATACCAACTATGGCACCCTCCTCCCCCACGGATGAACTCCAGATGGGGTTTGTGGGACCCAAAAAGGTCCATCATGTAAGGGGTAAGTCATGAGAGTTAGGAAGATGTGTGCAGTACCCAGAAAAGGCAGGTGACAGGGCTGTGTGGGAAGCTAGCAGAAGGGGGCATAATCAGATAAAACAATTTGCAAAAATCTTCCCTAAGAGAGAGAGATCCCCTTTCTTTCTGGCCTTTTGGAGCATGGGCAGCTCCTTTTCTTTCCTTTATTCTATTAATGGCCCAGAGCAGAAATGAGTCCCAGACCCAGACCAACAGTGAAATTACACATTTTGTTGGCTGCCTGCCCACAGGTGCCCAGCTTGAAACCTGGTCAGACACCTGGCAACTGGGCTTTAATGCCAAAAAGTGCAAGGTGATGCATTTTGGGATGAAGAACCCAAGGAGGACTTACCAGCTAGGGGGAGTGCAGCTAGCCCAGACAGAGGAGGAGAAGGATCTGGGTGTGCTCATCACAGGGTCAATGAACAACTCGGCACAGTGTAGGAAGGCAGCTGCAAAGGCCAACAAAATGCTGGGTTGTATTGCAAGGGGTATATCCTCAAGGAGGGAGGAGGAGGTGATTCTGCCACTGTATAGGTCATTAGTTAGACCACACCTGGAGTACTGCGTGCAGTTCTGGCGTCCGTATCTGAAAAGGGACATTAAGTTACTGGAGGGAGTGCAGCGCAGGGCGACAAAGATGATCAAGGGTCTGGGGGACTTATCATATGAGAGGAGGTTGAAGGAGTTGAACATGTACTCACTGGAGGAGAGGAGAGACAGGGGTGACATGATTGAAACCTTTAAATACATGAAAGGAATAAACAAGACAGGTACAGAGGGCTGTTCAAAGTAAGGAGGGAGGGCCACCAGGGCCATGATATGAGACTGGGAGGAAGGTTCAGGAGGGAGATGAGGAGACACTTTTACAGAGAGGGTGGTGGCTGGGTGGAATGCATTACCTGCAGAAGTGGTATGCAGTAGAACAGTGGACTGCTTCAAGCGAGGATGGGACAGGACAAGGGGAGGGTTAATGAAGGGAAGGGTGGAAGGAGGGCAGCTGCAGAATAAAGTGCTAGCTGCACATTCAGAAACAGACTTGATAGACCTCCCTAGGCCTTTATCTGCTGGCAAATTTCGTATGTTCGTATGTTCATTATACCATACATGTGAAGCAACAGGAGCGTCATATACCTTAATACACACCTCCCTAAGCTCTGCAGGGCTGACAATGACACTGACTCAGGTCTGTCAGTTTCCACCCCTTCTACTTCACTGCTGAAGTGGGATGATAGTACAGAATGTCCTGCCCCATATGAGCAGGTGACAACACCACACCCTAGACTGGTTCTGCCAGTCTCAGACAAGCAGTCATAGCAAATCACTGTAAAAATAATTTGTGATGCAATCAGACTGGAGGATTTGGAAGATCTCCATGGCTGGCCCAACATAATGCTGTACATAAATGTCAGTATAATTTGGAAATTTTAACTGATTCATCTCAAAGGCATGCTTTTAGTTAATGTAAATTTGACATGTTTCCAAGTAATGTGTTAAAACAAAGATTTAGTAAGCACGAAAGTTTGATTAATAACCTCTGCAACTGTAATAATGGGCACGTAAAAAAACATTGTAGACATCTATGGGGCGGTACATTTAGATCAATTTGGCTTGGCGAGTTCCTTACCAATCTTGTTCTTCTCCTATGGATTCTGCACAGTGGTGAAAGAGCACGGCAAAAAGTCAGGGGTCACAACTACACAGAACACCAGAGCCCAAAGTGCTGGGGAAAAAAACTGCCTTCTTGAATATACAGTACTTCAGTCAACCTACCTAGCTTTTTATAGTCCTTAATAATCTACACATTTTGATAAATTATCCATGATTTATTAAGGGAAATGCATGGTTTATTCATGATAATCAGAATAGGGTCAGGAGTTGTAGCTTTTGAAGAGATCTGAGAGGAGATACTGTAGGAAGCCAACAATAACTACACAGTGCAACACATGCAACAGTAAAACAAAATATTCTATAGAGGTTTTGTAAAAAAGTATCATTTTGGTTGCCTGGATTTTCAACGTATGTTGACGTTTCAAAGCAGCCTCGCTGTTGTCAATGGAGAAATCCCACCAGCCTTGTTTTAATGCTGCTCCACTGATTGAAATGTGGGGGGTCAGAATTTATGGTCCGACCCGTAAGCTACAAAAGTGAGGGGTCTGCTGCCCCCCCACTGATTGAAATGTGGGGGGTCAGAATTCATGGTCTGATCCTTCAGCTCCAAAAAACCCTGACTCCCTAGCTCTGCCACCTATGGTTTTGCACATTTTTTGTTTACTGTGGAGGATTCCTTTATAGTATACTTTGAGCCTCTCTTTTTTTGGTGTTTCTGAAAAGCTGTTCTCCATGTTAGAATGTGGAGAACATCTTTTCGCAGGTACTGCTGATTACATTCTGAAGTTGTTCTCAATTACAAGTGCTAATCAGCAGCATCTACAAGTGGGAGAGTTCACGGGACTGGCTTTAATGTGAAACTGAAAACGGACAAGCAATAGCCCATCTGGACGAAATACTGATATTTTGTAGAACAAAACAGTGTTAAGCAGAGCGTTTGAGGAAACAAAATCCTTATTCGAAAAAAGATGCTCATGTTGTATTATATACAATAAAAGCACCCCTGAGAGTTAAGAACAAGCTTCACTCTCGTGCTTTATGATGTCACTTTACCAACTAAGTGTGAGAATCAGCTTGTTCTTCACACTCTGGGGTGCATTATTCTCTATGTAATCGAAAAAGCAGCTAGATATTTAATAGTTTCTGAAAGAATCAAAGTGAAAATAAATGTATTGGTGTAATCTGATGTTCGTCACCACAGAACTGTAGTTTTATTTGTTACCTGGAGTAATATGACTATACAGTTATAAGAAATATGAACTGTGTTGTGAAGATTATTATATATTATGCTGCCTATACTTTTTCATCACTGTATGTGCTCTGTTTTTATTCTTGTGTAATATTTTAATTTGCTGTAATAAATGTAATGTTGACCGATCAATAAACTTGACTTGACAACCAATAAGGGAGTCCCCTGATGACAAGGTAGTTTTACCTCAAATTGCCAGGAGTAACTCCATGCTGAGTTATTAAAACAGTTTCACTTTTGCATTATACTGGTGTGCACTGTAACTTTTTGTCTTAACTAGGGTGTTGCACTGTGCCAGCGAACGATAAAACAAACAAAAAGAGTTACCAAAAGTCATACTACCTGGGATAAGAGCCAAAATGAATTACAGCCCTTCAAAGATGGCCCAGAATTTAAAGAACTAGACCTCAGTCTAAAAAGTCAAACACAGAAATACCAAAAGGAAGCGGAGGAGAGGAAACATTCAAAATTCAAAAGGAACAGACATGATTTTGAGGAAGGGTGTCTTTTCCTGGGACAAAAATTACAGGTCCCAAAGTAGAGGCAGATCCCGGAACAGATCAAAGAAACCAGTGACAACAAGGAAGACCTAAAAATTGAACCGAGACATCGCGTCAATTTATTTATTTATTTATTTTTTTTAGAGTTAACAACACCGGAACAGGAGGGACAGGGAAAAGGAAGAGGAGGACAGACAGGGAAAGAGGAAGAGGTGGAAGCCAAAAGGTGCCAAGGAGATCGGCCTGCAAACCTACCAAGTAATCAAAATCGCCAGACAACCATTAACTGAAAGCCATCTCCGAATTCTAGCTAAACGGCATTCCTTTGTCCCATCCAAGACTTTGAACAGTTTCCAGCTAGAAGTGGATATTTTTAAATCATTAAGAAAAACTGATGTAAAAGTCCACTCCAAAGACACTGTAAATGCATAGGCAGTTCATACTTACAGGGTTCTTGCCACTGACAGAACTACCAAATCTGTAAATACCGAGCTTAAGGGCCCGACGGCCCGGAGGTCGACCGACTGACCAACATGAGAGTCAGGGGAGGCACTGTCGGTATGGGTCATGTGGGCACAGAGACATGGACAGCAGTTTTATGCATCGGCACAGCTGCAGCTGATGAAGAACCCCTGGAAAAAGGAGAGGCCATCAGGGAGTGGGACCTCCGCCAGGGGAAGCAGTCCCCCAATCACAGTCTTTCTTGCGACTTTTCCCCAAGGATTTGTCTCAGGCCTTAGCGGCCTGGGAGCACAATGACCCTGCCGGCGACTAGGATGCTGGGACCCCTGATGACCCCTGCCCAGGACTGGCTACCTGTTCCATCAGAAAATTTTTAAAAGCTTTTTGCATCGCCTGAGGGTTGATTGATTAAACTTCTAGTAGAGCTCACAGTCGGAGACTTCGTGGTCAGACCCAACACAGCAGACAGAGAGTGTACATCTGTGGAAGCAATCTTCAGCGACGGAAGAGAGAAGTCGAAGGACTGACTCTCGACAAACAAATTAAAGTAATCTCTTTTAAAAAAAGAAATTCTAAGGTAATATATTTCATAGGTTTCATAGGAAATCTAAACCGAGTAGACTTTTGTCCTTAAGTGCTTGCCAGATCTTAGCCCATCCCATATTTGTGTGCAGAAAAAGTATCCAATCTGTTTTAGAAAGTTCCATTGAACTAACACAGAAATACAGACTTTGACAGCAGATAAGGACCGCTTGGCCCACCTAGTCTGCCCATTTCCCCCACCTAGAGGATAAGCTGCAGATCCTATTTAACCAACAGCCTATTTCTTCCTACCCCCAACAAAAATTGCCTTATGTCTGTCCCATGCATTCTTGAATTCTCCCACAGTTTTAGACCCCACAACCTCCTCAGGAAGGTTGTTCCATACATCCACCACCCTCTCTGTGAAAAAATACTTCCTCACATTGCCCTGAGCCGTCCCCCTCTATCTTCAAATTGTGTCCCCTTGTTCTTGCACATCTCTTTTTCTGAAAGATGCTACCCTCTTGAACTTTGTTGATTCCACTGAGGTACTTAACGTTTCTTTTATGTCCCCCGCTCCCTCCTTTCCTCAAGGGTATACATATTAAGCTCCTTTGGCTCTCCTCGTATGGTTTCTCTTGCAGATCCTGCACCATTTTAGTTGCCCTCCTCTGAACTGCCTCCATCCTGTCTATGTCCTTGCGGAGATGGGGTCTCCAGAACTGGACACAGTACTCCAGATGGGGTCTCACTAACTGTCTGTACACGGGGATAACTTCCTGTTTTCTACTGGTGATGCCTCTCCCTATACATCCCAGTATCCCCCCAGCCCTCCCTACTGCCTTCTCACATTGCTTGCCGACCTTAAGGTTATCTGATATGATTACCCCAGGTCCCTTTCCATTTTTGTTGTTGTTACTACCCCCCACTGTGTAATCTTCCCTTGGTTTTTCTTTCCCAGGTGCATTACTAGCACTTCTTTGCATTGAATCCAAGCTGCCATACTTCTGACCATTCCTCCAACCTTGAAGTCCATTCTCATCCTTTCCACGCCTCCTTGTGTATCAAGCCTGTTGCAGATCTTTGTGTCATCTGCAAAGAGGCATACTTTTCCTTCCAGTCCCACTGCAATGTCACTTATAAAGACATTAAAAAGGACTGAACCTGCAGCACCCCACTAGTAACCCCTCTTTCTTCAGAGTGGACTCCATTTACAATTACTTTCTGTGTCCTGCTGTTCAGCCAATGTTTTACCAGGCTACCACCTGGGACCCACTCCAAAGGCTGGTTAATTTGACTACTAATCTTTGTGTGGGACTGTGTCAAATGCCTTATAAAGTCTAGGTAGGCCATGTCCACAGCCCCTCCCTGGTCTACTGCTTTGGTCACCCAGTCAAAGAAATCAATTAGATTCGTCTGACATGACCTTCCCACTGTGAACCCATGCTGCTTTGGGTCCTATGCCCCACTAGCCTCTAGGTACTCAACAATTCTTTCCTTCAGAAGTGATTCCATCACTTTCCCTACCACAGAGGTCAAACTGACAGGTCTGTAGTTTCCTGCCTCTGTCTTGCTCTCACTTTTTTGAAGGGGAATCACATCAGCCTTCTTCCAGTCCTCAGGTACCACACCATTCTCCCATGATTTGTTATAAAGGGTAGTCAGTGGTGTCACTAGTTCTCTGCTTAATTCTTTCAGAATTCTGGGGTGAATTCCATCTGGCCCCATTGCTTTGTCCACCTTCAGTTTAGGAGCTCTTTCAGAACCCTTTCTTCTGTGAAAGGACTGGGATCGACCCCCCTCTCCAGAGTGCTTCTGCTAATTGGGTTAGGCACCTCCCCCACTTCCTCTTTTGTGAATACTGAACAGAAGTATTCATTCAGTATCCCTGCTTTTTCACTGTCACTCTCTGCCCACTCACCATCCATTCTATTCCGCCTCACTATCCCTCCCTTCATCTTTCTACGCTCCCTGATATACTGTACCTATAAAAGGTTTTATCCCCCTTCTTAACCGAGTTGGCTGTCTTTTCCTCAGTTTGTGCCTTTGCTATTCTGACTACCCTCCCTGCTTCCTTCTGCCTTAACTGGTACAGTTCTCTGTCCTGCTCCTTCTACGTTTCCTTATACTTCCTAAATGCTATCTTTTTCTCCCTAACCTTTACCGCCACTTCTTTTGAGAACCATAGTGGCTTTTTCTTTCGTTTTGATTTATTTGCTTCACACAAAGGCTTGTTGCCTCTGTAAAGGCAGTTCTGATGTTTCCCCATTGTTGCTCCACCCCTCCTTCTAGCCTGTTTGCTAGTGCTTTTCTAAGGCACTCTCCCATCTTGCCAAAGTCAGCCCTCATGAAGTCCAGAACCCTCACTTTTGTATGGCTTGACTCTGTAGCTGAGTTAATCGTGAACCACACTGTTTGGTGGTCACTTGTTCCCAAATGGCTACCCACTTCTAGATCGGAGATCCTCTCACTGTCCCCATTTGAGAGTACGAGGTCTAAGATTGCTCCCTCATGAGTAGGTTCCAAAACTAGCTGTCTGAGGCATGCCACCTGAAGGGCATCAAGAATGGCCCTGCTTTTGGATGTGACTGCAGCAAAGGTGCTCCAGTTAACGTCTGGCATATTAAGGTCCCCCATCAACAGTATCTCCCCTTTCTCTGCCATCCTAAGTATGCCTTCTATCATATCCTTGTTCATTCCCTCCCCCCTGACATGGGTCTGTATACAACCCCTGTGCGGACTGTGGTGCCATTTTCAGTCTCTAAGGTGACCCATAGTGCCTCCTTTCCTCCCTGTTTACTCTTTTGCTCAGTTGCTTTTATCCCTTCCCTTACATAGAGAGCTACCCCCCCCTTCTGCCCTCCCTGTTCTCCTCCTGTAGGTTGTGTACCCTGGTATGTTAACATCCCAGTCATGGTTCTCTTGTACCATGTTTCTGTGACTGCTACAATATCCAGGCATCCTCTTCCATCAAGGCCACCAGTTCAGGGAGCTTGTTGCCCAGACTACGGGCGTTGGTACTCATTACCCTCCACTTCTTGATGGCCTTACCCCTTTTGCCCCATCCCTGTCCTTACTGCGTCTGTCACTTTCTCCATTTACCCCTGTGCTTCTCCCTATTGACATCTCTATGTTGGTGTCTACCTCGCTTAGTACCCTGATTTTTTTTTGGGGGGGGCTAGGATTTCCCTGCTCCTTTCCAGTGCCTCCCCCCTTGACTAGTTTAAATGCTTGCCAATGAAGTATTTAAACCTATCACCTAGGATCCTGGTTCCCCTCCTGGACAGATGCAGACCATCACGCCAGTATAGGCCTACATGCATCCGTCCAGGTGGACCCCCAGTCCCCAGTGAAGCCAAATCCCTGAGCTCTGCACCAGTTTTTCAACCACTGATTGAATCCCATGGTGTGGAGCACCCTAGCCTCATCCATGCCATAGACAGGCAGCACCTCCGAGAAGGTTACCATGTGCGCTATTTGTCTAAAGTCCCTCCCCATCTCCACAAATGCTTCTTGCACTGCTCTGATCCCTTTCTTAGCCAGGTCATTTGTCCCTAGGTGGACAATGACATCCAGCTCCTTCCCCTGTGCAGCTTCTCCTGTGATCCTGAGGATTCGCTCCCTGTCCCTCCAAGCCATGGCGCCAGGCAGGCACCTTACCTCCCTCTCCCCTTCCTCCCCCAGTTCTACCTTCATAACAGTGGAGTTCCCCCACCAGGAGTTGTTTCCTTCCTTCCCCTGTGGGGTCCCATGCCACCCTCCTGTGGGTCTCCTTTGTGGAGGTTCCCAGCATCCTCCTTGGTCTGCACTGCAGGTGCCTCCATAGAGGAGCCACACTTTTCCAGAACAGCACAGAAATTGTGGAGAGGTACAACTGGAGGGATGCGCCTCTGTTCCACCACCTTCACCCTCCCTGAGCCCACTGTGGTCCAACCACTCCTCTACTTGTCACTACTTCAACAGGTAGCTTATTCCACAAGTTAACCACCCTTTGGCTAAACCAATGTTTCCTTTTAAGTAGCTTCCATTTCCCTGTTAACAGTTGAAGGTGGTGCCCCCTAGTTTTGTACTTGCAATCTTTGAGCTTTAGGCCATAATTGGTCCACAGTATATTGAAAAAAAGTCATAGGCAAAAAAGTCGCAAAACTGCATCAGAGCTTCCACGAAGATCCATGTGAACAAGTCGACAGCGGGAAAGAAATGAGGCAGGAGCGGGGATGCTCATGCCTTTATAGAGTTGGTGATGTCAACGGACGTCAACAGCGTGGGCGGCCCCAGTTGACCTGCTGAAAGTTTTCTGTGTGGATCCCGCTTCACCAATGGTGGAGTTCCTACAGTGTGACCCGATGACTGCCCCCCCCAAGAAGATCAAAAGTTCTCTGTAAGATCTGCTTCATATGTATGAAAGACACTTAAAAAACTGACAGGGAATGGTTCAGAATTCATACTGTGATGAAATATACTCCACAAATAAAGCAGCAGGATTTTTCTTGGACTATTTTACATTAGTTTTATTGCACTTGGGCACTTCACGCTGCACTAGTTAGCACTTTCGTATGTGGGCAAGTATGTAATTATATTTTAATGAGATTCATATTTATTCATACCTTGCACTTTATAACAAACCACGTTGGCAAAGTGCCTCTGCCCCCTGATGAAGCCCTGTATATAGGGCACTAAGTTGAAGAGACAGCACTATGTCTTTTGTCCAGCTGCTAATAAAAAGTTATCTGCAGGAGTCAAGATTAACATGCATAGCCTGTTCACTGTGCAAATGGGAACTAGCTAGTGCATGTAGTATTGTCCCCTGCATGGTCCGCGGCACATGCTGCACTAAGCCGAACTTCTGGGTCTTGGGGAGGAGCTGTCACTGCACTGCCTGGGAGGAGGTAAGAGGGAGCGCTAAATTATTTTTTTTATTTTACAGACTCACTCCATGCCACACTGTAATTTGTAGCTGGCACCTGGGGTTGGGGTGGCCAAGCCAGAATGAGAGAAAGTGGTGTTTTTTTTTTTTTAAGGAGGAGTGGCTATGGTCAATCACCTACCTAACACCGACAGAGAGACAGACTCAGTGTTTCAGAGCTATCGCTGTGACTGGCACTGCTTGCCAATGAGTGTGTGTGTGTGGGGAGCGTTTTCTAGCAACCAATCAATAGAGTACAGTCACTGGTGCCGAGAAAAAGTGAAACTCACATGATTTGCAATAGGTGATTATGTGATCGCCAAGAAGTCAATCTTGGAAGGCCAATCAGGCGAGCAGACACTTTTTTTTTTTGTCATGTGAAGAGCGTCTGTGGATTAAGTTGCACTGTTGTATGTGATACACACTGTTCGGCAGCAATTAGAGCCCAGAATTAAAGGTGGGGGTAGAGTACTGATGTGGAGCACAGATCTCTGGCAGGCAGGTACAGATCTCTAGAACGTGAGTACGGATCTCCAGCATGCAAGCACGGATCCCTGGTACAGTCTGCATTCAGCTCTTGTAGAGAACACAAGTGTGTGAGTGTGAGGATGATCTATCTGGCATGGTTGTCCTTAATCCATGATTTTAGTGGCAAATTAGGCAGAGAAAAGCGTGTGTGTGTGTGTGAATCATAGTAATACAAGTTTTATGACTGCAATTTCAGCATTTTTAAAAAATTTTATTTGTTACCATTTTTTGATCAATGCCGGTAACCCAATTGTTGCATGTAACTTGTCCACATGCACTGTGGTTCAGGTATTAAAAAATGTATTTCTATCTCTGGTTATCAAAAGTCTCTGTTGAGGGCGTTGGTTTTTTGTTTTCCTTTGAAGATACTTGCTGAGCAGTGGCACCCTGAAAGTCTGGCATGCCAGTTTCCTTTCCTGTGAATGCAAAGGCTTTCACATTAACCATGACTTACAGACTGCAGCTGCATCAATTCAAGCCCAATTAATGATCTGTACTATGGGTTTATACACAGGGACTAAGCCCATCTGGGTCAGCGGGGCTCATCCATTGGCTGCTGGATGGAAAAATCTCAAGCAAAACTTGCAGAGGCAGGGCAAGCTCACTTTGCACTGCAAGGGGGGAGCAGTTTGAAACAAAAAACAGCTACTATACCTACTGTCAGTAGGTCTACATGAGAATCTCCTCCCTTGAGCTACAATATGGAACTATAAGTCATTAGTGTCAGGACCACCCAGAACTTTTTGTTGGCTGTGGCTGTCCAAGTCGACATGCCTCATCGACGCCTATATAACGTGGGCATCCCCAGTATGCCTCACATATATCTCAGAAACAAGCCACTGAGGTGGTAGCCATCCCACAAAGGGAATGAGCCAAAACGAGACCAGTAAGCTGCTTACTGTGCTTCTGGTAACAAAACTGGCCAGTCATTTGGACAGGCCTTGTTTCAATATTGGGGAGCCCACCATCTAGGGGCAAAAACTATAAACAGTTGAGAGGATTTTCTGCAACCCTTTGTACAATCTATTATCAGTGCAATGTCCTGTGTATGTCAAGCATCTGTAAACGATCCTCCCCATTATCTGTGGGGGACAAAAAATAAACAGGAAGGTCAACTGTCTGATTTAGTGTCCTTTCAGACACTACCTTCGGAAGGAAACAAAGATCAGTATGCCATGTAACCCCATCCTTGTGAAAAAATAATAAAAGGAGGGTCTGCAACTCAGATATGATTTTTCACAATCTAATTACTGCAGAGTTACAATCCAAAAGGATCAGTACTTGTTCGATACCAGTACATGGGTTAAGCATGTCTTCTATGGGGGTGATATTACTACACATTGTTTTACCACTTACAGTTGTGCAGTTAATAAATCAAAGCGACCGATCGACTAATATTAGTCGATCAGTCACTTTGGGTGAACTAGGGTACCCTGCTCATGGGTCAGTAGGTCATGTCAGAGGAGCAGAGGAACTGCAGGCTCCACCACCAACTGCTGTAGCAGAGGAAACCAAATCTGGTGAGGCCAACGTGGGGCGATCAGAATCACGTGAGACCCCTCCGCCTGCAGTTTGAGCAGTGCCTTCTGCAGTAGCAGGAAAGGAGGGAAGGCATACAAGAACCTCCCTGTCCAGCAAAGAGACAGAGCATCTTGCCAGAAGATACCAGGCCCGGGAATGAGTAAGCAAAAACTGGGTAGTTTTGTGTTGTATGGAGAGGAGAACAGATCTAGATCTGGGCAACCCCAAAGGACAAAGATGTCTTCGGCCACAGACTGTCTCAGTTCCCAGTCATGTGCCCTAGCCTGAGTGCGGCTGAGTGTCCGCTAGGATGTTTTAGATGCCCGGGACATGCACTGCCATGAGCTGCAGGTGGTGCTAAACTGCCCAATTCCAAACACGCATCACCTCCCTGCATAGGGGGTACCATGCCCCGGAGGGAAAAGACCACCTCAGCACCCACCCTAAAACTGATTCGCTGGTTATCAATGTGGCTCATGACCATTCTACTAAGCCTAAGCATGAGTACAGTAGTGGTTATCTAAAAGTTTACTACCTCGAGGTACCACTGAGGCACTCAAGTTAAATTTGCATTGACCGTAATGTGATCCTGCCTTAGTACACCGAGGTATACCTCAGTACTGATAAAGTTTTGTATGATCACCATGTGTCATGTGCTTAGGCTTAGTAGAGCAGTCGTGGTAATGTCTGCCTTCTTAGCAATGGCTCCGACAAATGACGGTTGCTGCCATATTGCAGAGGCTAAATCATCATATGGCCCCATCCACAGGAGAATGAGGAGGGGAGTCAGCTCTGGCAAGTCAAGGTGCTCCGCCAGTCTCCTATGCCGAGGATCTTGGTCTTCCAGCCATTGGCTTCTTGGATTTTACGGAGGATATCCGTAAAGGAAGGGTCTTCCGGAGGAGACTTGGGGTCTCCTTGGGTGTGGGGGCCTCCGGCAGAGGAGATTCATAGCCCAAGGCTGAGGATGAAGAATCAGACTATGAGTCCGACGAAGGGCTCTTGTAGGAGATAAGAGACCGATGGTGGGCAACCTCCTTTTGTGTGTCTGTAGCGCCGCTCCTCCTGTCCCCTACTGCAGACGCACTCAATGTGTGGCCAGAAGTGGAGAGACGAGTCTCAACAGGGGAAAGAGAAAGAGAGAAGATGGGTCAACGTAGAGGCCATGACCAGCTGATGTTGGTCCAATTCAGACACCAGCTGAACCCTGGCTCTGTTCCACCAGGATTGAAAAAGAGCTTCATAGTCCACCTGCAGCTGGGGAGGAGCAGGAGGAGGAAGCTGAAAGGATGGCGGGTAGCCCGCCAGTGGGTAACCCAGCATCGGGTATCCTGGTGTGTGATAACCTGGTGTTGGATATCCCAGTGTTGGGTACCCCAGTGACAGGTATCCTGGTGTCGGGTAGCTTGGCGAAGTACCTGACGGCGAGTCTGAGGGACCCGGTGGTGGTTCCGTGGGGGTACCAGCAGGCCTCGGCTGTGGAGGAGTCGGTAGCGGGGGGAGGCAGTGACAGACCCATGGGGGGGTCCGGTGTCGGCCCTCCTGGTCAGACAGATGCGTCCAGGTTCTGGGGCTGGGGAGGCAGCCCAGACTGAGAAGGACTGATCAGAATGTCCCCCAGGGTATCTGGGGCAGTGCCGTCTGATACTGGCCATTCGATCGGACCAGCGGGCGGCATCTCCTCAGGATCTGGGTGGGAGGGAGATGTAGAAGGACCCACCAGAGGTGATGGAGTGTCTCAAGAAGGGGATTCCTCCTGGGGCAGCTGCGGCCAAAGCGCCAGTGGGCGCTGGTCTGGAGGACTGACACTGGACCCCAAGGTGGAGTCTGACGTGAGCACCGGGGCTGTGCAGTCGTCGGCAGAACCGGTGTCCAACTTACCAGCTGAACCACTCAGAGGGTTCAAAGGGCCCAAGGGTGGTGGAAGCCTCCGAATCCCCGGAGGTCCCCACCTGTACCGTTACCAGTGCAGGCAGGGGGAGCAGGCTTGGTCGGAGGAGCAGTATTCTTCCTGGAGAAAGGCCACTTGTCAGCCTCGGGCCTTGCATCACAAAATGGGTCTACATGGGTGGGCGTGGGGACACGGCTTTGCTATCAGGAAGTAGGTCTGTTTTTCTCCGCGAGCTGCAAAATACAGGTTACTCACCTGTAACAGGAGTTCTAGGAATGGTATATGTTGTTCATCCACACTTACTGGCAGATTCCTTGCCGCTTTAAATCTTGCCGGAAGGTCTTCAAGGTGGCTCCTCCCACCCATCCGGGTGGTAAAACTCTCAGCTCCGCCCCATGATGCCAGATCTAGCCCGCTGGAAGCCAGGTTGCTCGTCGAGGCCGGGGAGGTCGGGTGGGTTGTGTGGATGAACAACATATACCACTCCTAGAACTCCTGTTACAGGTGAGTAACCTATATTTCTAGGGACGTGGATATGTTGTTCAATCCACACTTACTGGCAGACTCCTAGCAGTTCTCCGGGAGGAGGGAGGCAAGGCACGCACCCCCTGTACTTACTTGGGAAATAAGGACTGGACAACCGAGGTCCCAAAACCAGCATCCCAGCGTGACTCAAGGTCGATGTGGTAGTGGGTAATGAAGGTGTGTGCTGACTTCCAGATAGCAGCCCTGCACATTTCCTGGATAGAGACGTCCCTGGAAGCAGCCACCGAAGCAGCGGTATGGCGGGTAGAATGAGCTCTTATCCCTTTGGGAGGCTCCATGCCCAACAACCTATAGCAAAGATCTATGCAGGAGGTGACCCACCTGCCTATCGTCTGCTTGGCTGCAGGTCTGCTGGGTGCGGCTTCGGCGTAGATGACAAACAGCTGGCGAACCTCTCCCCGAACTTCAGCCTTCTGCTCCTTATAATAAGAGAGCGCTCTTCTAGGGTCCAGAGTATGGAGCCTATATTCAGCCTCCGAGGTGTGAATGGGGTAGAACACCAGCAGAGTCGACACCTGGTTAAGGTGAAACTCCGACACCACCTTCGGAAGGAATTTCGTGTGGGGGCACAGGACAACCTTATCCCTGTGGAAGACCAGAAAGGAGACTCAATGGAAAGCACCTGGAGCTCTCCCATCCTTCTGGCTGACATGATAGCCACCAAGAAGGCGGTCTTCCACGACAGGTGAGAGATGTCACATCTGTGCATCGGTTCGAATGGTTTGCCCATGAGCATAGCCAATACCAGCAGTAGATCCCACGGAGGTGGAGGTTCTCGCACTGGAAGGGATATGTGAACTTTAACTCATGGTTGAAGAACTGGTGCTGTGAGGAAGGGTTTGGATTTGTTAGCGACTGGGGACCCACCTGGAGGGATGGAGACTTGCTCAAGCCTGACGGCCTGCATCTATCCTGGAGGGGAATCCAAGCACTCAATGATAAGCTTAAATGCTACATTGACAAGCATTTAAACTAGCCAAGGGGGTGGCAGGCCAGCAAGGAGGGTACTTAACCCCCCCCCCTACAGCTAGCAGTGGAACCAGTGAACAGGAGGAGTGGATATCTCTACAAAGCAGTGTGCAAAAGGCAGAAAAGGGGCAAAATTCAACATAAGGGCAGGCAGCAAGGAGAACCAGGGATAAAGGACAACCAGGGAAGGGGCTGGAGTAAAACAGCTAAGCAGTCTACAAAGGTCAAATCATGGAATGCCATGTGTGCCAATGCCAGGAGGTGTAGCAACAAGATGGAGAATCTGGAGGTTGTCATGGTACAGTCAGACCTGGACACTGTGGCCATCACAGAAACCTGGTGTAATGATAACCATGACTGAGAGATGGCCATACTTGGCTACAACGTATTCAGAAGAGACACGGCAGGTAGGAAGGGAGGAGAAGGAGTGGCACTGTATGTGAAAAATGATGTAAGGGCCACAGAGATCCAGGAGGAACAAAATGGGGGAGAGATACTGTGGGTTAAGCTGGAAAGGAAAATGGGGCCAGCCATCCACACAGGTGTGGTCTACAGACCACCAGCCCAGGAGAAAGAAACAGATAGGGAGCTGATGCTAGCCATCCAAAGGATGGCAGACAAGGGTGAGGTAGTGCTAGTTGGAGACCCTTAATATTCCAGACGTGGACTGGAGAATCCCAGCAGCACCATCATCTAGGAGCAGATTTATCCTGGACTCCCTTCAGGGTGCCTTCATCAAGCAAATGGTCATGGAACCAACTTGGCAGAAGGCAATACTGGACCTTGTGCTCACAAACAGGGACAGTGTGATGAGGGTAACAGTGAGGGAGCACCTGGGGAACAGTGACCACTAGTCACTGTGGTTTAAAATCACTGAAGGGGCAGAATCAAACCACACAAAAACACGTATCCTGGATTTTAGGGGGACAGACTTTGGGAAAATGGGAAGATGCTTGAAAGAGGCATTAAGAGGAATGGGGCAGGAATCAGGGGTTGAAGAACAATGGGCAGTATTTAAAAAGGGGATTACAAGAACAACAGAATTATGCATTAAGCAAGTTAGCAAGGGGAAAAGGAAGAGGAAGCCATTATGGTTTTCCAAGGAGATATCGGAGAAAGTGAAAGCCAAAAAGACTGCATTCAGGCAATACAAAAAGACACAGGCAGAAGGGGATAGGGAGAAGTACCAGGAGAAGCAAAGGGAAGCAGGGAGGTCAGTAAGGGAAGCCAAAGCTCAGACAGAAGAGCACATTGCAAAATCAGTGGGTAGAGGGGACAAAACCTTTTACAAGTACATAAGTGAAAAAAGAAAGGCAAAGAGAGGGATAGTGAGACTGAAGGGGAGGATGACAACAGCAAAGCTGACTTAATGAACAGGTATTTCTGCTCAGTCTTTACTGAGGAAGAGGAGGGTAATGGGTCTGAAGGGAGTAGAAGGGGTGGGAATGGTGCAGAAATGAACACAAGTCCCTTTACACGAGAAAGGGTCCTGAAGGAACTGGAAGTAATGAGTTGATAAAGCAATGGGGCCAGATGGGGTGCACCCCAGGGTCCTTAAAGAACTAAGAGGTGGTGGCTGAACCTCTGGCAATCTTGTTTAACCTATCACTGGAAACAGGGGAGGCACCCAAAGACTGAGGACAGCAGTTGTAGTCCTCGTGACAAAAGTGGGAACAAAGGGAAGCTGGGAGCTACAGACCGTCAGCCTCACCTCGGTAGCGGGGAAGATCATGGAAGCACTACTGAAGAAGAGATTGGTGGAACATCTGGTTGTCAATGGACTACAGGACCCAAGGCAGCATGGTTTCACCAGGGGGAGGTCATGTCAGACCAACCTCGTTGAATTTTTTGACTGGGTGACTAGGGAAGTGGATCAGGGGAGGGCAGTGGACATGGCACATCTGGACTTCAGCAAGGCCTCTGACACTGTGCCACATAGAAGACTATTACACACACTGGGGAATATGGGTGTGGGCAGGACAGTAGTGCAGTGGGTAGGTAACTGGCTGGGCGGCAGGACACAGAGGGTGGTGGTAAATGGCTGTCACTCCACAGAGGGAAGAGTGACCAGTGGGGTACCACAGGGATCAGTGCTGGGACCGGTCCTATACAACATCTTCATCAGTGACATTGCACAGGACCTAGAAGGCAGAATTTCCCGGTTAGCTGATGACACAAAGCTCTGTAACAGAGTAGACAAACCAGAGGGTGCAGACAGAATGAGAAGGGACCTGCAGAAACTTGAAGAATGGTCAGGGGTTTGGCAGTTGAAATTCAATGCAAGAAGTGCAAGATAATGCATATAGGGCACAAAAACCCTGGCACAATATATCAGTCAGGGGGTGAGGATATAGCATGTACCATGCAGGAAAGGGATCTTGGGGTTATCATCTCTGATGACCTCAAAGTAGGGAAACAGTGTGACAAGGCAGCAGGTAAAGAAAAAAGGATGCTGGGATGCGTAGGCAGGGGCATCACCAGCAGGAAAAGGGAGGTCATAATTCCGCTATACAAGACACTAGTGAGGCCCCACCTGGGGTACAGTGCACAGTTCTGGAGACCTTACTTATGTAAGGACATTGACTGGGTAGAGAAGGTTCAGAGGAGGGCAACAAAGATGGTACATAGATTGCATCACAAGTCCTATGAGGACAGGTTGAAGGAATTGAATATGTACTTCCTGGAGGAGAGGAGGAAGAGAGGGGGATATGATAGAGACATACAAGTATCTTACAGGGAGGAACAGGGTACAGTAATACACTATTTTTAAGCAAAAAAGATGTTCCAGGACTAGAGGTCATGGGATGAAGTTGGAGGGAGGACGATTCAGAGGAAACATGAGGAAGAATTTCTTCACAGAACGGGTGGTGGACAAGTGGAACACCCTGCCAGAGGAAGTGGTGGGGGCTGAAACAATCGCGGGATTTAAGAATGCATGGGATAGACATAAAGGAATTCTGGAGGTCAGGGTTAAGGGGCAACAGACTTCTAGGAAAACAAAGTAAACTTACAAGCTCAAATGGGCAGACTGGGTGGGCTGTAGGCCCTTATCTGCCGACAATGTCTATGTATCTATGTAAAGTCGGGTCAGGCCTACCGGTCGCCACCAACAGTCCCCATGCAGATGTACCAGAGGGTGACCTCGAGAGGTACCGTTTCTTCTTCCACTGACAGAAGGAAGAAGAGCACGAGGTCAAGCGGAGCCAAGTCTCCAATTGAGACCAGGAATGGGCCCGCTGCATTTGCGCTTTAGGCGAACTGTCCTCCCCCCCCCCCACAATGGGGGGGGCGGACCGGACACAGCCCCACTGCCATCACAGCTTTCAAACAAAGTCTCCCTAGTGTCACCACTACCGTCCAAGGTCGACTTTGATGATGGTAGGCTGAGAATTTCTTCTTCTTCTTGTTCATCTTCTTCCCTTTTTGTTTTTTTGAAATAAGAAAAGAACATTAAAAGTAGAAAATTAATCGAATACTGAACGGCTATAGCTGTTGTCATATAGATGAAGACTTGACTCCTGGCAGGCGAGCGACATCATCATCAAAGCGCACTCGACGGCTGTAGAAAAGGAACTGAGGCGGTTGGAGGGTAGACGCCGAGATAGCCTGTACAGCTGTCATGCACTAACTGTGCTTGTGCAAGCAGGCAACTGATCCTGTCCAGTGGCAGGAAAGCTGAACCCATGGCCTATCCAGGACTGCCCCTATACACTGCAGGCACTGGCCGGGTGTCAACACTGATTCTGGAACAGTGACTGACACCCCCAGAGCATAGAACAGCTGTCTGGTGTGAACTAAGATTTTCAGTAGTTGGTCCCTGGAAGGAGCTTTCAATAGCCAATCATCCAGGTAGGAGAAAACATACAGTCCTTCCCCGCGAAGGGCTGCTGCCACTACTGCTAAGCATTTGGTAAAGATCCTCAGTGTAGAAGACAAGCCAAAGGGCAACACTCTGAACTCGTAATGTTCACCTTGGAAAAGGAACCTGAAGTATTTTCTGTCAGGCTTACAGATCTTGATACAGAGGTATGTATCCTCCATATCGAGGAAACCATCCAGTCTTTTTGCAGTAATGGAAGAAGACCTTGCAAAGTGACTATTCAAAACTTCTTCTATTCTACAAAGATAGGTTGTATTCCCCAAGATCCAGAATAGGCCCAAGGTCCCCTGTCCACTTTAGGACAAGGAAGCACCAGGAGTACAAACTTGTGTTCTTTTGTTCTAGAGCACTGTCTCTATGGCTAATTTCTGAATCAGAGTCTGCACTTCCTCCAGCAACAGGGGCAGTTGCCCCAGAGGATATGTGGCGGCCAGTGAGGGATGATATGAAGAGTAATCCAGAAATTCCAGAGCATGACCCCATTCTACGATCTCCAGAACTCATGCCTCTGTAGTTATCTCTTTCCACTAGGTTAAGTGGAGAGAGAGGTGACCCCCTACAACCACCCCTGTAGGTAAAGATGGTTGGGGAGTGTATAAGGAGTCAGGTGGAGCCAGAGGAGGTGGCTCCCCTGCCCCACCACCTCTAGGGACTTTTCAAAGGCCTTCTGGGGTGGTACCTGGGATTTGCAAAGGTCCTGCTCTTTTGGCCCTGCTGTCTGGTGGCTGAACACCAACACCAGCTGGATGAAAGGAACCCCTACTTCTACACCTGGGATGAGTATGGTAGAGAGAATGCACAGATTTCAGAATCCTACCCAAGGCCTGAAGAGATGTCAAAGTCTACTGGACCTCAGGGCCAAACATCTTCTGCCCTCTAAATGAGGCACTGAAGATGGACTGCTGCACACCGTATGCAAAGACTGCCACCCTAAGTCAGGAGTACCTCTTTAGGCAGATGGCAGAAGCATCCGACATATCAATGGCCGTGCAAAGCAGATTTCTGCCTACATCAACCCCAGCAGTGAGGGCTTTTAGGAGCTCATGTTTTGAAGAATCCTCAGGCAAGGCCTGTGCTGCTGCTTTTGTCTTCCTCCAGAGAGTGTTCGGATATTTCATCATATGGGCCTGGTAATTAGCAATCCGCAAGCCCAATGATGCTGAAGCATATGTCCTCTTACCTAAAACATCCAGTCTCCTGGAGTCTTTTGTCAAGAGGAAGACAGCTCAGGTGTTTAGGTGCCCCAGATCTATTATGGTCAGCATTAATCACCACCAAATCGGTTTCAGGTTGGGTGGCATAGAAAAGTTTCCCAGAAGGTACCATGTACATTTTGTCAGCCTTTCTGGAGACAGCAGGGATGTTGGTTGGCCTGTACTAGGTAGCAAGAGTGACATACTCCAGGACAGGAAGCAGAGGTAGCACTACAAGTTCTTCTTAGTAGAGTCCAGTTCTCCACATCAAAGCCCATGGCAGCTTGCAACTGTTGCATCATGGTGAGGGAAGTGGGATTCTCTGGAAGGGACCTTGGTGTACTGAGCACCGAGCCCTGAATGCACCTTGAGACAGTGGGGCTGGTCACAGGGTTTCAGCATAATCTTCAGCCTCCTCCTCCATGATTTTTATTTATTTATTTTTTTTATTATTATTTGATACCTGTGAGCGGATGCTCATTTGTAGGTTCCACGTCAGTTACAAGAAAAAAAACTCAACAGGTACATAGCATTACATTACAAGCAAGTACAAAATTGCACTGGTACAAAACAATACATTACAAGCTAGGTAGACAATAAATTGGTGTGAATTACAAGGTTGGGATAGCATTTAGCTTAAGGTATAACATTTAGACACCATTACAGCACTGGTGAGAAGGCACCTGCATCGGAGAGTTAGGCATACTTATGGGGGGATAAACTGAGTGGAGAACAGCTACAGGTGCGGCATGGTGAAGTGTATGCCTGTATAAGGGGTTAAGAACAGACTTAAGGAAGGCTGGAGACAACGGGGTTAGGACAGCAACAGACGGACGGACGTCAGGGCAGGGACAGAGAGGGGAAGGGGTGCCCAGTGGGAAGAGGGGTAGACGGGGGGAGGGGTGGAACAATGAAGTGCTGTGAAGGCAGGTGCCCCTAGGATTAGGTGGAACACTAAGTGCTGCTGCTTTATGGTGGTCCAAATGTAGGAAAGTTGTTTTGTTCATCATTAATTGTCAACGCAATCACAGTTGTCTTCTGCAGCAAGATGCTGCCTGAGCTTACACTTGAAAGCTCCAATGGTTGTGGTATTGGAGACAGCTGAAGGAAGGGCATTGGTCCAGTGTGATGCGCGGTAGTAGAATGCATGCTGACCCCGTGCAGTGTGGCAGCTAGGTTCACTGAAAATGTGGTTGTTGGTGCTTCTGGTCAGCCTGGCACTTACATGGCGTGTGAGCAGATTCTGGACTCCTGGTGGCATCAGATTTAGTGCGATTTTTTTTTTTGCCAGTAGACAGGTATGGTACTTAGCTCTGCTCTTCAGCTGGAGCCACCCTGCCCGAGAAGAGAGCTTACAGGTGTGTGTAAGCCTTGTAGCACCTGTGAGGAGTCAGCAGGCCTTATTAAGAGGCAGGGAGATACAATGGAGATGGAGTGCTGAGTCCAGTGCAGAACCATAAACGACCAAGCCATAGTCAATGAGGGTAGCAACTGAGCTGGTGATGGCCATATTAAATGCTTCATGAGTAAGGCTGTGCTTGTGGTGCTGGAGTATCCAGATTATGGAATTGATGGCCTTGGCTGTGTTGTCTATACGCTGTGCATAGGACAAGGTGGAGTCAAGTGCGATACCCAGGTACTTAAAGTGCTGCACGAGGTCCACCTCATCGCCACTTTTGTTCAGGATGGATAGTGGAAAGGTCTTGTGTGTGCTGTGGGTGCTGGAATAGATCATAGTCTTAGTTTTCTTGTATTTAAGGATTAGTCTATGCTCCTTAAACCATGTTTCAGCAGCAGTAAATCCCAGTTGGAGGTCATTTTGAAGTAGTTCGGGCTTGGGGTTGCAGGTGAAAATGACGGCATCATCAGCATACAATAGCATGCAACTGGTGGAAGAGCTTGGAAGTTTATTTAAGAAGATACTGAAGAGGAGGGGCCCCAGTACTTATCCCTGGGGAACCCCCGAGCGGACAGGTTTGCTATCTGAGACGATGCCCCCAATCTTGACCCGCTGTGAGCGATTGCTGAGATAGCTGTCAAAATATAGAACTGCATCAGAAGAGAGACCAGTGTTGGCTAGCTGTTCAAGGAGGAGTGTGTGGTGAACCGCATCAAAAGCTTTTGATAGATCAATGAAGGTAGCCCCCACTAGCTGTCCTTGATCCAGGGCTTGGTGGATATAACCAGTGAATTCCAACAGGGCCGTGATACTGCTGGGCCCCGTTCGAAACCCATGTTGTTCCAGACACAGGAGTTGGTGCATGTTCAGGTATTCCACAAGCTGATCCGCCGCTATCAGTTCAAGTGCTTTAGAGAGTGGCGGAAGTATGGAGATCGGTCTGTAGTTGTTCTGTAGTGCCCAGTCTCCACTTCATGAACTGGTGTTACAGAAGCAGACTTCCAGAGCTGAGGGAACTGAAAGAGGTGGAAGGATAGGTTGCTGATGGTGGTTAGAGGGCTTAGTACTTCCTCAAGTGCCACAGCAACGAACTCAAGGTCCAGGGTGTCTCCAATGTGCCTCTATTTGCCCAGCACCTTCTAAAGGTACTCATCCTCACCGTCAACAGAGTTGATGGAGAGAAGAGAGACTGCTGGCAACGTCAGCTGTGGCATAGGAGGTGGCTGTGTCAAGGATGTACCTTGCTGCGATCAGGGGTTAATGATAGGCCCAGCGACAGGCACCTTGGAACAGTGAGGCCAGGCAACAGGCATATTATGTCTGAAAATGATAAGAGAATCATCTGAACATCGGTGCCTGTATGGTCAACAGGTGCGACTGGAGGAGTCGACAGGGAAGGCTGCAGCTCCGATGGCGACGCAATGGCTGTGCTAGGCGTCAGTGCCTGCATCAAGCCCCGGCCCTGGTGTCATTTCAATAGTTGGGGGGGCAGCGGTGTTGCCTGTAAGTGGTGACCTGGAAGACACCCATTGACCATAAAGGCACCGATGCTCAGACAATTCTCCTATGATTTTCAAACACAGGCAAATTCCCTGGCAATTTTTGCTGCCAATTTTCCTGCTGCTGCAGGATCAGTGTGCATAAAAATCCTGCCACCATAGATCATTTTATTGCAATCAGGGAGTATCAGCACATGTTACACTCCCAGGCTTCTGAACTGTGATCACACTCTGTCACTAGCCTTTCTTTTAGATCTGGTGGCATAACTAAGATAGTACAGTTACGTAAGAACTTACCGTAACAGTAGATCTTCAAGAGAGGTTTCTGCAGTAGGTCATTACACATAGGACTGCACCACCTGGCATCAGGACCACACAGCAAACTTTTCCAGCAATGCCTGGCAGGGACTGACCACCTGACGTCAGCGTGACCCCATATAGTGGGCGATCCCAATGCCCGCCTTCCAGTTCTCCCGCCGGAGATCCTAAAAGGAATGGCAGAGAAGGAAACAGTTCCTGGAGCGAAAAAGAAAATTGAGGGAAGCGGGAAGGCGATTCATTGCAGGAACCCTCTCAAGATCTACTGTTACAGTAATGCCTATGTAACTGATCTATCTTACTTCAAGAGGGTTCCTACAGTAGGCCATTACACATAGGACTGAATCCCAAGCAGTCCCTAAGAAAGAGAGACAGAGAAAGACAAGGGAAGAGGAGCCAACAAAAGAACAGTACAGGACCAACCTATGACAATAGGCCCTGTAACACAGCTAGGCCAAACCCGGCCCTACGCCTAGAGGCAATGTCCAGACTAATGTTTTTTTGTATAATCTTTTTATTATTTTTAATTTTTTTTTTTAAATACAAAACAGACAGGTATACAGGTATTACATCTTAATATACCAATGACCACCACGTCATATGTGGCTGACAATTCAACCTTTCATTCCTCAAGCTGGTCTTTTGTACCTTGTGGGAATACCACAATTTTCTATTCAGAGGAATTATCCTATTCTGTAAAGCTGGCAAAAATACAGTTACTTGTTCCACATTATTCTCAATTTATACTGTATGCCTTGGAAGTGGCTAGGTGCCATGAAAGTTTAGAAACTGCAAAAGTAGAAAATACAGGTTATTCGCCTGTAACAGGAGTTCTAGGAGTGGTATATGTTGTTCATCCGCACTGTCTGGCAGATATCTTAGCACTTTAAGATGGGGCCGGAAAGTCTTCAAGCTGGCTCCTCCCACCCACCCGGGTGATGAAACTTTCAGCTTCGCCCCATGACACCAGATCTAGCCTGCTGGAAGCCAGGTTGTGCACCGAAGCTGGGGAGGTTGGGAGGGTTTGTGTGGATGAACAACATATACCACTCCTAGAACTCCTGTTACAGGTGAGTAACCTGTATTTCTAGGGGCGTGGATATGTTGTTCTAGCCACACTGTCTGGCAGACTCCTAGCAGTTCTCCGGGAGCAGGGAGGCAAGGCGGACGCCACCTACTTAGGGAACAGGGACTGGAGTACCGAGGTTCCAAAACCAGCATCCCGGCGTGACTCAAGGTCAATGTGGTAATGAGAAATGAAGGTGTGTGCTGACTTCCAGGTAGCAGCCCTGCAGATTTCCTGGATAGGGACGTCCCTAGAAGCAGCCACCGATGCAGCGGTATGGCAGGTGGAATGAGCCCTAAGCCCTATGGGAGGCTCCCTACCAGCTAACCTATAGCAGAGATCAATGCAGGAAGTGATCCACCTGCCAATCATCTGCTTGGCTGCAGGTCTGCCAGGTGCAGCTTCAGTGTAGGTGACAAACAGCTGGCGAACCTCTCCCCGATCTTCCGCCATACGCCCTTTGTAGTAGGCGAACACTGGCAAGAGTCATTACCTGATTCAGGTGAAACTCTGACACCACCTTAAGAAGAAATTTCGGTTGGGGGAGCAGGACAACCGTGTCCCTGTGGAAGATCAGGTAGGGAGATTCGATGGAAAGTGCCTGGAGCTCCCCAATCTTTCTGGCTGACATTCTAGCCACCAAGAAGGCGGTCTTCCATGACAGGTGAGAGATGTCACACCTGTACAGTGGTTCGCATGACTTGCCCATGAGCTTGGCCTATACCAGCAGTAAATCCCATGGAAGTGGTGGTTCATGCACCAGAGGGGATATGTGATCTAGGCCCTTGAAAAGGTGACAGACCACCTTCTCCTGCGCCAACTGCTTGCCGGCCTGCGCCCAGTAAGCAGAGATGACTGCCAGGTGCACCTTGAGGGTCATCGACCAGAGCCCCTGCTGGGAAAGGGACCAGAGGTAGTCTAGAGTGCTAGCCAACGGACAGGACAAGGGGACCAACCCCTTGCCCTGACACCAAATGGAGAATCACTTCCATTTGAAGGCATAGTATTTTCTGGTCGACTCCTTGCAGGATGCCTAAACGATGTTGAGGACCTTGTCGGAAAGACCCAAGTCCTGGAACTCTAGTCACTCAGGAACCAGGCCGTCAGGTGCAGGGATTGAAGATACGGATGGAGTACCTTCCCCTTGTTGATGGAGAGCAGGTCTGGGTGGCCTAGAAGCCACCTCGGGAGCATGGAGCCGACGTTGAGGAGATCTGGACAATAGAACTAGCAAGGCCAGGCTAGGGCTACCAGGATCACCTGTGCCTTGTCCCTCCTGATCTTGAATAGCACCCTGTGGATCAAGGGCAGAAGAGGGAAGGTGCAGAAGAGGCCCAGGGTCCACGGCCTGGAGAATACATCCCCCTGCAGTGAGCCCTGCTGAGGGGGGCAGACATAGTACAGCCTCAGCTTGCCATTCTCCCTGGAGGTAAACAGGTCCACCTGAGGTGTGCCCCACTGGAAGAACAGGTCTCGTACTATCTCTGGCAGGACAGACCACTCGTGAGATGCATCACCTATTCGGCTGAGGGCATCGGCAAGATTGTTTGAGGCTCCTGCCATATGAATGGCTAGGAGATCCACCTCCAGGCTGAGCACAAGAGACCAAATGTGAAGAGCTTCCTTGCACAGAGGCAAGGAGTGTGTCCTGACCTGTCTGTTGAGATAGTACATGGTCGTGGTGTTGTCCGTCTAGACTAGGACCACTTGACCCCGAACAAACGGAGCGAAGGTGGTCAGGGCTAGCCAGACCACTCGGAGCTCCAGCAGGTTGATGTGGTATCAGGACTCCTGAGGGGACCAGAGTCCATGAGCTCTGTGCTCCCCTAGATGGGCACCCCAACCCATCAGAGAGGCGTCGGTCGTCAGGATGATTGTCAGCTCGGAGCAGACCAACAGGATTACCTCCCGCAGATGAGCTGGGACGAGTCACCACTGCAGGCTGTCCCACATCCCCTGGGTCACAGAAACTGGCTGGTCTAGATGACCTGAGCGCTGAGACCACTGGCGGGCAAGCCCCCAATGCAGAGGGTGCATATGCCAGCGGGCCCAACGGACCACGTTGGTGCATGCCACCATGAGACCCAGAAGGCGCAGGAAGTCCCAGGCAGGGCACAATTGCCCAGCCAGAAATGAATCGGCCCTATCCGCCTGGCAGCTGGACTCTGGCTCAGAGAGAGTCAAGCTCCACCCCGATGAACTGCATCACCTGCGAGGGCACGAGTTCCAACCTGGCCTCATTGATGAGGAGGCAGAGTTGAGATCAAGTCTGAAGGGCCAGATCTCTGGACCGCTCCACCTCCAACTTGGAGGGACCTGCTATCAGTCAGTCGTTCAGGTAAGGGTAGACCTGGACCCCTTGGTGCCGCAGGAATGCTGCCACCACTGCGATGCATTTAGTGAAGACCCTGGGAGCTGATGAGAGGCCGAAGGGCATGGCCTGGAACTCATAGAGGAGTCCCCTCTGCCCGAAAGTGGAGGAACCGCTAATGGGACAGATGGATTGGGAAGTGAAAGAACGCGTCCTGGAGGTCCAGGGAGCAGAACAACATGCCCTGGTCCAGTGATGGTATTATCTGAGCCAGTGTTACCATCCAAAAGGTACGTGGCCTTAGGAACTTGCTCTGGTCGTGCAGATCGAGAATGGGGCACCAGCCCCCCGTCCGTTTTGGAACCAGGAAGTATCTGGAAACAAACCCTGGGCTCGGAGGAGGATCCGCAACCTTGCTGACTATCCCCTTGTGGAGGAGCTGGTCGATGTCATCTCAGAGAGCCAAGTGGGAGGCTGTAGACCCGGTAGCCTCCCACAGGGCGCTGGCTCGAAAGGGAGGGACCTGCTTGAACCTCAGAGGCAGGCCCCTGCTAACCACTTCCAGCACCCAGTGGTCTGAGGTGATAGCGGACCAGGTGGAAAGAAAGTGGCTTAGCCGGTCCCCCATGGGAGGACCCAGAGGAGGTGAGACGAGGTTGGGGGCAGCACCCCGCAACTGGGAAGGCTTGGAGGAGGAGGAACCAGCCGAGGAGCCGCTGGGGCCCTTCCCCCTCCAGGCTTCCTGACCGAGGAAGCAACGGACTTGGCTCTAGGGCACCAAGTTTAAGCCTGCTGGCCCTGCGCTGGTGCTGTTGAGCAGATCTTGCTGCAGGAGCGGAGGGACGAAAAGGGCTTAAGCTGCCAATGGCAGCCTTTGTCCTTCTGTGCAGATGTGACAGAGTCTAGGGTGGCATTGGATTTTTCAATGCAGTGGAGGTGCCCTCCACACCAGGCCCAAACAGGTCAGTGCCCAGAAAGGGAACATTTGCGAGCTTGTGTTGGATGTCTGCCGAGAACGTCAAGATCCGCAACCAAGTCCTGCGGCACATGGCCACTGCAGCTGCTACCGAACGGGCACAAGAGTCTCCAATGTCCAGAGCCATCTGGCGCTGCTGCTTTGCCACCACCCTCCCCTGATCCTGGACCTGCTTGACCGTGGTCTGGAGGTCAGCCTGGAGATGAGGGAGCACTTCATCCAGGAAGCCCAATAAGGCATGAGAGAAGTGTGCCATCATAACAGCCGAGCTGGCCTGGCAAGGTCCAAAGAGGTGGCAGCGTACACCTTCCTGCCTGAATAGTCCAATTTCTTGGACTCTTTATCTGGGGGCTTGTCCATGTCCCTTGTGTTGCCCGAGCACCTGAAGACAGAATCTGCCACAACCCCTCGGCCGAGCGATGCTCCAAGAAGCCGGAGAGGGAGCCAGTAGGGACTGCGTACTTGCGGGCTATTCTGGCCGATGGCGCTGGGCAGGAGGCTAGGCGCTGCCAGAGTTCTAACACTGGGCCCACAATGGCCTCGGCTATGGGGAAGGCCTCCATGGGGGAGTCCCCTTTGTCCAGAATCTCCGTAAGGGGATATCTGGCCCGTTTCTGCACAGGTTCGAGCGGCATCCCGGTGGACTCCGACATGAGCCAAAGGATGCCGAGGAACGAGGTGAGGCTCTCATCCACAGAAAGACCCCCCAAGGATTCCAAGTCGACTGTACGGGAATGCAACGAAGAGTCTTCGGACTCCGAAGAGTCCGCGTACAGCTGGTGACCAACTCAGCCACTCTCCACTCAACGAGGGCGATGGGGGCGAGAGTGACTTACAACTGATGGGGCAAACCTTGAGCCGATTGAGAAGTCTTGGTCAGTGCCCCATTCTTTGGCTGGGGAGGCGGTGGCTCCACCACAATGGATGGGGCAGCCGGTTTAGGCCGAGCTGTCAGTGCCGAGACCGGGTCCTCAACCGGGAAACCTGCGGCAGGAGTCTGCTTCAGCCGTTCGGGTGACAGACACTTAATTACCCGTGTGGAAGCCGGCATCGGCTTGCTGCCGGCCAAAAGGAGCTGTTGCCACATTAGATCCTCATAGCACCGACGCAATTTGAGCCAGAGCCTCTCCTCAGCCGAGAAGGATGAGGAAGAAGAACGGTGGTGCCGCTTTCCGCAATGTCTGGACTGAGACCACCGACGGTGGGATTTCCCCAAAGCGGGGAAGGACCAAGACCGTCGGCAGTGCCGGCGGCAGGCTGAGGAAGGAGCGGGGGAACCCGCTGCCCCTCTGGTTCAGGGTCCTGGGCCAGGGACTTCGGCTCAATGGTCTGAGGCAAGTCCTCAGAAGGCACCAGAAGCACCGGTGTCAGAGAGAGAGTTGTTGGCCTCCTCAGTCAACAACCTGTCAGTGGGCTCGAGAAAAATCTCAGCTGTGTCAACGGGCATCTCATCGGGTTGTTCTGACGGGGACACCGTAAAACCAGTGGCCTGGGCCACAATATCGACTGAAGTCGAGGGCCGATGGTCCGGAGAACAAGATCTCTCCCGCTCCCAAGAGCGTTGACAGTGTGTCTTACCCTTTTTCGGATCCTTCTTCTGGGACCGAGGGGTGCGAGACCCAGAAGGACCTTCCCCTTTAGTGGAGAGGGACTGGCACAGCTCCTGAAAGGAAGCCGAGTAAGAAGACCCAGTTGGAGTGGAATAAAGGCTGAAACCAAAAAGGAGTTGTTCCAGTTGTTCCGCAGAGCCCACCGCCATGGACACCACCCAACAGGCCTCCTTCGATTTGAACGGCGGGTACCGTTTCTCCGGTCGCCCCAGCTGGAGTCGGGCAGCGTGGTCTTCGAGCACTGACAGAGAAAAGGACAGACATCTCACAAGCCTGCGGATCATGGTTGTGCCCGAGGAAATAAACGTATGAGGTGTGGGGGTTGGTGCGTGACATTCTGCCCACAGGGGCACCGGCGGAACCTGGGGATGGTTTTGTCCTCCATCGCAGCCACGAGAGAAGAGGCTGAAGACTGAACTTGAACAAGTTTCAAAGTAAGTTTAGGAAAAAAAATCCAACGTTTTTAGAGCAAGGGCCTGCAAAACGCAAGAGCGCTGAGGAGGGAACCTGATGTTTCCAAGCTGTAAGGAAGATCTGGCATCATGGGGCGGATCCGAGGGTTTCATCACCCGGTTGGGTGGGAGGAGCCAGCTTGAAGACTTTTTCCAGCTCATCTTAAAGCGGCAAGGTATCTGCCAGACAGTGTGGATAGAACAACATATCCACGACCCTAGAATATGAAGTCTTAAGAATAGAAACAGAAGGAGACTGTAATGTTTGGTGAAGGTGTGGACCGAACTCCAGGTTGCTGCCACACAAATCTCCGTGGCAGAGACATCCCTTAGAAAAGCAGCAGATGCAGCCATGCCTTTGGTAGAGTGACCTCCAATTTTGCCCAGTAGAGGTTTGTTGTGCCTCTGATAACAGAAGTGAATCCAATTAGCAAGCCACTTATAAAGGCACTGTTTGGAAACTGCCGACCCCATAGACTTGGGGGCGAAGGAGACAAAGAGCTGACCAGCTTTACGAGAGTCCAGAGTCTGATGGACATAACATCTCAGAATTCTGTGCACGTCATGCGTGTGCAGAAACTCCTCACCTTTGTTCAAAGGAACGGGGAAGTAAACTGGGAGTTCCACTGACTAAGTGTGAACTCGGAAACCACCCTGGGGAGCAACTTAGGATTTGTCCATAGAACCGCCCAGTCCTTGTGAAAAGTCAAGTATGGCTCCTTAAACACCAAAGCCTGAAGGTCAGAAATTCTGCAAGCCAAAGTAATAGCAACTAAGAATAGCACTTTCCAGGAGAGACAGTGCAACTAACAGCTCATCGCTGGCTCCAAAGGGGGAAGCGTGAGCTTCTCCAACACAAAATTTAAATCTCAAGGTGGAGTAGGGCTGCGGATGAGGGGTTTCAGGTGGAGAATCCTTTTCAGAAAGGTTTTAGAGATCTCCAGCTGCGCCACGGTTTTACCATCTACTAGCACGTGGTAGACTGATGTAGCCGAGAGGTGGACCTTAAGGGAAGAATAGGATAATCCCAAATCTGACAGATGGAGCAGATACTCCATTATATGAGGAGCTGAGCAAGAAAAGGGGTCCCAACCCTTGGGAGCTGCCCAAATAGAAAAATGCTTCCACTTCAACATGTAAGTGGATCTAGTGGAAGGCTTCCTAGCCTCCACAAGGACCTGGGTTACTCTGTTTGAGACCCCAAAGTGGGACTTAATTATGTCTGAAGGAGCCACACATGAAAATGAAGGGTCCCAAGTCCCGGGTGTACAAGCTTGCCCTGGTTCTGAGTCAGAAGGCTGTACTGGAGAGGAAGCGGAACTGGGTGTTCCGCTGAGAGCTGCTGCAGAAGTAGAAACAATATTTGCCTCGGCCAGAGAGGAGCTATGAAAATCATGCTGGATCCCTCTGCCTGGAGTTTCAGAAGGACCCTCTGAAGTGTGGGAAGTGGAGGGAAAGCGTACAAAAAATTTCCGTCCAACAAAGCGACAACGCATTGTGCCAGAAAGCACCATGCCCTGGAACGAGCGAGCAAAAACTGGGAAGTTTTGCGTTGGATGGGGAGGCGAACAGGTCGATTTCTGGTCACCCCTATCACTGAAAAAGAAAGTCGGCTACTTCCTGATTTAATTCCCATTCATGAGCGAGGGTGGATGTTCTGCTGAGGCTGTCCGCCAGGACATTTCAAATGACTGGAACGTGAATGGCTGTGAGTGACAGACCGTATTGGACTGCCCAGTTCCACACTCACATCGCCTCCCTGCAAAGGGGGTATGACCAAATGCTTCCCTGTTTATTGATGTATCAGACTACCGACATGTTGTCCATCTGGATAAACAGTGATCCCCTCGGAAGGAGGGACTGAAAGGCCGGATGGGTGTACAGGGCTGCCATCATCTCCAGGACGCTGATATGCAGAGACATCTCGAGCTGAGACCATAGTCCCGGAGCTGGTGGTCCCCCATATAAGCTCCTAATTGCGCAACACTAGAGAAAGGAATGTGTGTGTGGCTGTAAGGAAAATTCCTCAGACGCTTTGATCAGTGAGCCTGTAGCTTAATGGTTAGAGCGCTGGAACGGCATACCAGAGATCTGAGGTTCGAATCCCAGTAGGCCACACTTTTCCTTTCTCATTTCCATCCTTGATTTAAAAATATGTATACCTTGCAGGGGTTAAACTGCACTGAGAGAAAGTGGTATTTCTAACATTGGTTCCTAGTTGCATAATTGCGCAACACTAGAGAAAGGAATGTGTGTGTGGCTGTAAGGAAAATTCCTCAGACGCTTTGATCAGTGAGCCTGTAGCTTAATGGTTAGAGCGCTGGAACGGCATACCAGAGATCTGAGGTTCGAATCCCAGTAGGCCACACTTTTCCTTTCTCATTTCCATCCATGATTTAAAAATATGTATACCTTGCAGGGGTTAAACTGCACTGAGAGAAAGTGGTATTTCTAACATTGGTTCCTAGTTGCATAATTACGCAACACTAGAGAAAGGAATGTGTGTGTGGCTGTAAGGAAAATTCCTCAGACGCTTTGATCAGTGAGCCTGTAGCTTAATGGTTAGAGCGCTGGAACGGCATACCAGAGATCTGAGGTTCGAATCCCAGTAGGCCACACGTTTCCTTTCTCATTTCCATCCTTGATTTAAAAAACCCTGGCTGGAGGCATCCGTGGTGAGAGTGCACAGGGGAGCAGGCCTCCGGAAGGGAAGACCTGGGACAAGTTTGAGGGATCCCTCCACCACTGCAGATCCTTCTTGACCATGGTGGAGATCAGGATCGGATGGTCCAGATCATCCCTGAACTGATCCCACTGGACGCGCAAGGTCCACTGAGAAATTCTCATGTGCAACCTGGCGAGGGGAACCATGGAGATGGAGGCCGCCATCAAACCCAAGAGACGGAGCATCGCCCTGGCTGGGAGGAAATTGGAGGAGGCTACCAAGGTCACCTGTTCTTGTATGGCCTCCACCCTCTCCAGAGGGAAAAAGACCTTGCACTGGACCATGTCCAACACTGCTCCTATAAACTGAAGTCTCTGAGAAGGAGTAAGTGTGGATCTGGGGGACACTGACTGTAATCCCCAAATGAGAAAACAGGTACAGAGTATGCAAGAAAGCCTCCAAAAGAGTCTCCCTGGATGGGGTTGAAATTAGCCAGTCATCCAGATAGGGGAAAACTGCAATGCCCTGATTCCACAAGGCTCCTGCCACTACCACTAAGCACTTGGTAAAAACCCTGGGTGCCGAAGAAAGACCAAAGGGGAGGGGCGTAAACTGGAAATGCTGCCCCTGGAAACAAATGCTCAGGAAGTGGAGGTGGATCGGAAACACTGGAATATGCAGGTAGGCATCCTGCATGCCCAATGCATATAACCAATGGGCCTCCTGAAGAAGAGGTAGGAGGCTCTGGAGGGTCAGCATTCTGAATCAACAGACTGAGTCCGCTGAGGTCAAGTATGGGTTTGAGGTCGCCAGTCTTTTTTGGAACCAGAAAAAAGGGGGAGTAAAACCCCCATCCCCTTTGACGAAGGGGGACCAGCTCTGTTGCAGCCTCTTGCAGTAGAACTTGAACTTCCTCCCTTACTAGAAGAATCTGGTGGGGCGAGTAAGACGATGACTTGGTAGAGATTCCAGAGGGATTTCTAGGAACTCTAGAGTGTGCCCCTGTGAGAGAAGTTGCAGGACCCATGAGTTGGAGGTTATGCCTCTCCATTCCTGCGTGGGGAGGGCGAACCCCTCCCCACCGGCTCCCCGCTCTGGGGCTGAGGAAGGGAAGGGGGTTGGGAGTCAGGATGTGGCACGGTAGGCGGGGGAGGGCCCCGATTGCCTCTGGAACTTTGAGGCCGGAGGGGAATATTAGGGGCCTGGTTTCTCGCTTACGGGCCTGGGTTGCTTACCGCCTTCTGGTCCGTTCCTGAAAGGTCTGTTTCCTTTTGTACACCCGACTGGTACATTGACCTAACGGACCTCAGGGCCTGGCCTCTGTCCTGTAGGCCATTATGATGTCCTTGGTATCCCCCCAAAAAGGACTGATCTCAGAAAAGGAGCATTCTGAATCACAGTCTGGACATCATTAGCGAGTCCAGAGATGTGTAGCCAAGCATGCCACTGAAGTGAGATGGCGGTCGCCGAGGTACTGGCCACCGCGTTGACAGAGTCGTAGGTGGCCTATAAGGCATGTCTGCAGGAAATCTTGGACAGGCGCAAATCCTTGGCTAGGTATTTCTTGAGGTCCGAGGGATCCATAGATTGGATTAGGGCCCTCAGGCTTGGCCAGGGTCACTTTTTGAAAGGACACAATGTGGGCTACATAATTTAGGAAATGGAGAGCACATGTAGCCGAAGAGAACACTTTCTTGCCATGTTGGTTAATCTGCCGAGACTCCTTGTCAGGAGGAGAGGTACTCTTGTGCTTTGGGGCAGCTGAGCAATCATGAGCTGTGGTAATGATGACGGAGTCAGCCTTTGGGTGAGAGTCTAGAAAAAAAAGCACCCTCAGGAGCCCGGTAAATCACCATCATCATCATCATCAAATCTTTATTTATTCAGGCGAACATCAGGCGAAATCCAGTCAGCCTTTTTAAGAACTGCCGGGATGGAGGGTGGCAGTTGCCAAATCATGGTGGGGAGGTCTTCGTGGGGCCCTATCCGGGGAGGAACCAGGATTGGAGAATAAGACTCTAAATCCAGGTGTTCTGCGAGTCTTTTCCTCATGGGGACCTGTTCCTCTGTCTCCCAATTATAAATTTCCTGGATGGCCCTCAACAAGTCCGAGAAGGAAGGGTTCTCAGGAGGGAACTTGGGAGAAGCCTTCCCTTTAGGGTCTGGAGATTGTTAATCGGACGAGTCCTCCGAGGTATCCTCCCCGAGTCCAGGTTCTCCAGATCATCTGTGGGCTCGAAATCCAGAAGGTGGACCTTCTGACAGGTAGCTCCCGAGATATGGACTGTAGAGTAGACTGAGCTCACTGGGGACAAGGACCTGGGAGGGGGATTAGCAGCCTGTGTTGGGAGACGGCTCTCCAGGTCTGCAACCAGCTTCGTCCTAGCCTCTCTCCACCAGGACTGGATCAGAGTCTGAAAGTTCTGAGGAGGAGGGGGAGGAGGCGGGAGAGAGGGCAGGATGGGAGGCACATGGGCTCCCAAGCCTGGATAGTGATGGTGAGGATACCCTAGGTAAGAGGGGTATCCTGGATAATGATGTCCTGAGAAGCCATACGATAGATCTGATGACGGACCTGCCGGGGGAAGATCCGGAGGGAACCCATGAGGGTAACTCAGGACACTGAAAGGCCTAGAAGGGCCTGGAAAATTACCATACATCAGGACACCAGACGTTGGAGGCACTGGTGCAAATCCCACTGTAGTATAGATAGGAGGCAGGGTGGACACCGCATAAAAGGTCATCGGGACCACCGACGTTGGGATCGACTCCACTGGAAAGGGATCTGGTGTCGGGGCTGGATGTAGGGGAGCCCCCCCCCCCAATGGCTGAGCTGGGTCCAGCACAGAGACAGGCATTGGGACCAGAGAGGGATCTGGCATAGGATTGGACCTGGACGTCAGCAGAGCCGGCGTCGGGATGCTGCCAGAGGGTTCCGACGGGAGAAGAGGGTCCAGTACCAGATCAGGCATCAGGGCCGGACAAAGGCGCCCCAATGGAGAGAGCTGTCCCTCTTCCATAGGGTGCGCAGAGGGAAGGGGGTCTGACTCAGTGGATCCCTGAAGAACCTCCGACGAATGGACTGCCGTCAGCGGAGGAACCTCCAGCCCTATGTCCCCCACCAGGGACTGGTGATCAGAAGCTGGTATAAGTACCATTTCCAACTGTTCATCGCTCTCTTCCTGACCTGGGGTGGCAGGGAGTGAAGCAGGGGCCACCAGAGGTGGAGGGGGAAGAGGGAAGACTCTGGGTCTTCGAAGAGCTCAACTGGATGTTGGGTGAAACGGCTGATGTCACCAACGGGGAAGCAACATCCGGGTGGACTCCAGAGAAGGCTGACTTAGCGGACAAAGGAGCTGGGCGGGAGAGGGAGGATCCCCCTGCTGCCTTATTGGTCATGACTGGGTGGCTCCCCAAAGGAGGGCAGGGGCTCGGATTATTGGTCGGCGGGACGGGCCCAGAGGAGCTGGGAGCTGACTTATCGGCAGTAACTGGGCAGCTGCCAGTGGGTGGCTTACCGGCTGAAATCAGGAGCAGAGAAGCAGACTAGCCTGGAGAGTCCCCGGTCGCAGCCTGGATAACCACTAAGGGAGGCGGCAGGGGAGAGGCCTTACTTGCTGAAGGCCTACCAGGGTCTGGACGGTCTTTGTCCTCATGGCGCTCCTGCTCCCGATGTTTCTCTTTCTTCTTCTTGGCCTCTGGGAAAGGTGAAGAAGCGGTTTGTCGCAGACACTCCATCTCTTTTTCGAACATAGAATCCTAGTTTTTAACAGATGGGCCTCCAGGGCCTGCTGCATTCTTTTTGCGGGTTGCCTGGTTGAAGGGCTGGCAGTCTGGGCCTAGGCAGAGAAGACACCTATGATGACCATCCTTATGTGGAATTTGAGTACTGCATTCTTCACACTTCTTGGCCTTGGATGAAGATGGAGAAGACAGAGAAGAAACGTGAATCGTTTTAAAAGAAAAAGGTGTTTTTTTTTTTAAGGCGATCGACTGAGCAGTTTACCATGAGGTACTATGCACAGGACAACGGCAGGAAAGAACTGGAAGGAGGGCATGGGGACTGCCCACTATAAAGGGTCAAGCTGATGTTGGTCACGTGACGTCGGGTGGGCAGTCCCCCACCAGGCATTGCCGGAAAAGTTTGCCGTGTGGTCCTGATGCCAGGTGGCACACTCCTATGTGTTATTACCTACTGCAGGAAACCTCTCGAAGTAAGATGAGGGAAAATCTGAATCAGGGTTTCATTCCTGTCCATCTACACCACACTACTCGCTGTCTGCAGAACCTTGTCTCTTTCCAAAGCATCTGCCATGACTGCCATAACTGTTGTAGTCAGGGGGTCATTGCTCATGGCACAGCGAGGGGTGATTCGGTAACATTTCTTGACAGTCACTGAGTATACTTATAGCTTGTCATTCAATCATTGTTACACAAATGATTGTGCCAGCAATCCAACAGTTCTCAAGTTCTGTGCCCTGGCTTGATTCTCGAGAAGTTCCAGCCAAAGCCAGAGCGCTGCATTTTCTTTTGTGAGACTAACTGCCATGGGGAGTGCTTCACAGGCAGTATCAGTAGCCGTCTTTGCTTCCTCTTGGACTCCTGTTACTTTGGCATCCAAAACAGTTACTTTGCCCTTTAACAACTCCAGTTTTGTATCCATACTCTGCATGGCTTTGAGAAGCGGCACATTAGTTGGTTGCAACAAATCTACATTAAGCCCTGGGGGCTGTGGTTCCACGCTCCCAGTCAGCTGTGGCGTCTTCTGGTGTGCTCCATCTCTGGCAGTGCCTCCTCTCGTATGGCACCCATTTCTCAGAAAAAAGGTACACAGTAAAATGCACTGCAGAGCACAAATCTACTCCTGAAATTTTGATTAAAGTACAGGAAAAAGTCTGTATTTTGTCATTTTTTGCCAGTCTAGCTGCAGACCTCCTCTCACAAGTGTCCATTCAGTTCAGTAGCAAGCTCTACCCCGACATGTCTCTTTCAACAACTTACCTCTTCCTACAGGAGAACAGGACCGGTCAGGAGAAGCGGCCTTCTCCTTACGCCCCTTCTCCTTTTTAGAGAGGCAGTGTTTTTCTGCCGACTTTAAGGACTTGTCCTTTTTCTTTGACAAGTTAGCGATGGACGCTGTCGATCTTGGGGAATGACGGGTCAGTGGTGAACTGGGAACAAAAGCAATTGACAACGGAAAAGACGCCTTCACTTCAACCTATTTCTCCATTTCTTTTAGTTTTTGTACAGTACACGCACCAGAAGAGCTCAGTCTGCAGCTGGCCATGGAGGTTAGCGGAGGGTTGTGCCAGTCGCCAGCTCTCGGTGTTGGGTCGGGGCAAGTGAGACACTATCTGCCGGGATGAGGGGGTTGGGGGACCACTAGACCACCAGAGGAAGGGGTTGTCCGATAGGGCAGGTTGGGGTTCGGGGATGCTGGACATCACTGAACCCTTTTTTATTTCACAATGGATGGGCATCGGGCCAGGTGGTTGTGTATGAGGGACGGATTGGGGCCGGGGGACACTACAGTACCAGGGATGTTTTATGATGTAACAGAGGTGATCAGGGCTCCGATGGGGAGGCACTAGACTACAAGGGATGTTTTTTGTTGTATGCCAGAGGGGATTGGGTTTGGGAGGGAGTGCTGGACCACCAGGGATAAAGTTTTCTGAACAAAGACAGGGATCGGGGCTAGGGAGGGACAACTGGACCACCAGCAATTGTCAGTTTCCATACGTGGTAGGGGATCAGACATGGGAAGGGGGGGGGGGACTTGCCCTGCGCACTAGTCAGATGCAGTAGCATGCAGATGAACCCATAATGGGCATGCAAATGGCCTGCTAGCTCGGTACATGCCCAATGGGCTGATCTGCTTGTTTGGGCTGAATATCACCCACAGGGGTCACGGCGCTAGCCACTGTGTGCTGTGCCTTACCCCTATGGACAGTCTTTCAGACCAGCACTCTGGTAGCACGGCACAAAGCATGGTGATAGCCTGCTGTGAGCCACACTACTATGGCCCGATATTCAAACGGATAGCGTGATCAGTTCAGATCACACTAACCATTCGAATATGACACCAGAGCCATTGAGCCAGCCCTGTTTTTTTCACGCAGCACTCCCATGAGTGCACACTGCTGGCTGGCTCTGAATATGGGGTCCATAGTGCTTTTCTATGAAAGCTTTTCTCACAAAATATACGGTACTCTTCTATGCCAAAAAAGGGTCTAATTAGATCTTAACAGTTGAGGAGCCCAAGTTCCTGAATTTTGACCAGATCATTCAGCATTGCTACATCCGTTATTCTTTGTATACCTGCCCTGACACAAACTTTGAAATTTAAATCTTGAGCCCAGAAAAGTGCAGTTACGTAAGAACTTACCATAACAGCATATCTTCAAGAGGCGCTCTTGTAGCAGGCTAACACCAGTAGAACTGAAGCCGCTTGACGCCAGGACCACACAGAAAAACATCTAGCTAGCAGTCTATCACGGGGGACTGTCCCCGCTGATATCAACAGGCTGATGTCCACCTATCCCATAAAGGGGGAGGTACCCCACACCTACCTCAGTTCTCCTGCCGGAGACCCCTAGCATGTGGCGAAAAGGAGAACCGAGGTGGTTTCCGAGAGCCAAATGAAAAATAAAGCAGAAGAAGAAGAATGAAAAATAAGCTGACAGAGGGAAGGAGGGAGAGAAAGCAGAGCCTGCTGAAAGAGCTCCTCTTGAAGATCTACTGTTACGATAAGTTCTTACGTAACTATACTATCTTACTTCAAGGGGGCTCTTGCAGCAGGCTAACACTGGTAGAACAGAATCCCAAGCAGAACCAAAACTGACCCAAAAAGGCAGCAGGGAGGAGGAGGTGCAGTTGTCGTCAATACAAGTGTACTGAGGCGAGCGGTGCAATGCCGCACTTTCCAACGAAATGGAACCGCGCAGGTTCTGACATTTTATAGAACACGGACTTTTCAAAAGAAAATACACTACGTTCCCATAAGTGAAAATCTGCTTTCCCTTGCAAAAATGCTTAATCGGGGAGAAGGCTTTTGGGGTGGGGGAATTTAATTTGGACAGCTTTCCTTTAAGGAGATAGCTCTCCAAGGTCTTCAAACGACGTCTCTGAGTGGCCTGGTTGAAGTCTTGGCAAAACTGGTAGGCTTCTGCGTCGTGGCTGGGGTCTAGGAAGAGCAGGCATGCAGAATGGCGGTCTTTAGCTGGTATCTGTTTGTCATAGGCACACTTGGTCGGGCGACTGGAAGACGAGGCTGGAGGACAAGACATAACATTCGGTGAAAAACACACTGAAAATTTGATGTTTGATCACTAAGAAAAGAAAAATAAAAAAGCTCGGTAAGCGCAAGAAAATGGCGGTCGACTGTAGCTGGCATCCGTGAAGGTCCGACATGCACGGGTCGATGATGGAAAAGAACTGAGGCAGGGTGTGGGGATCTCTCCCGTTATAGGATAGACGGATGTCACGTGTGGGGATCTCCCCCTTTATAGGACAGATGGATGTCAGCGTGCTGACGTCGGCAGGGGCGGTCCCCCATGATAGACTGCTAGTTAGAAGTTTTCTGTGTGGTCCTGGTGCTTAGAGGCTTCAGTCCTACTGGTGTTAGCCTGCTGTAAGAGCCCCCTCAAAGTAAGATCTATCCAGACCTAGCCTTTTTAGTTTCTCCTCCAGAATATGAAACCGTGTGGTACCTTGCCTGAAGAAGGAACCTCCCAGGCATTTTCTTGGGAGGTACTGCCCTTCCATTTCTGTTACACTGTACCAATATTTAATGGCATGAATGACTGCTCTATTTCTGTGTGTGCCCCCTTCTCTCCCAACCACACACCTATTCTCTAAAGCTCTCAACCTACTGTAAAGCATTCTGTGTGCCAGAATGCTCCCAGTGTGTGCCGATTTATATAAATAGAAACCTGGTTTGATATTATTTTGCCTCCTGTCTTAACTTCAAGCAGTTCAATGAAGCTACGGTAAACCCAAGTCCACATCAGCGTATGATCGTATGCAGGATCGTCCAAAAGACTGTTCAAACATACTCGGTACGATTGTTCAATGTTCTGCTTGATTATTTTGATAAATGTTTTTAAATATTATCTGGAGTGGTTGAGATATTTTTTTTGTGCTTCTAATGATACTTTGGTTTCAGATACTGTTACTTACAGCTGTTTTAGCAAGTAGCACTTATCTGGATCATCTTTCTTGATGTCAGGGTATAGCGTGAATTCATCAAATGTGAGCCAGGGTTTGTTTTTTTCTTGTTAATTACCTATGATGGCACTGTACTGCTTTCAGATATGTGCTCGAGTCTATTACAGTGTGTTTTGATGTGTGTGCTGGGTGGTGAAGGAAGGTAGATGGGTGGTGGGTGGGGACCGAAATGAAATTGCACAATTGAACAAAATCATGCATCACAGTTAGCATGTTGTTCTACTAATTGTTCATTTTTTGGGGGATACATGTACTGAGGTTTTAGTCAGTGAGCAAGGCTTTGTTTATTTTTTTTCTTCTTGTTAGCTGTCAAATCAGTTGCATATTAGTTCTCAAAATGCTTCTGATCTGATGAGGCATGATTCAAACTACTAAATATTTATCTCCAAGTACAAACAGCATGCTTCAAATACACACATAGTGGCTGGCTGCAGAGTGTAAATTCGCACGAGCTGTCCATTTTTTTTTTTTTTTATCAACTTACCCTTTTTGTCTGTATATATGTCTTAAATACTGTGACCCATACTAACGCATAATTGATGAGTTTTTTTCTAGTATGTGAGGGGCTGGTATTTAAATAAATGCACACTGTAATGCACACAAGTTATCATGCTTTGGTCCAATTTTGGCTTGATTTTAGATATTTGTTCTGCCCAACTCCCCCAAATCAGTAACATTTTTATATCCTCTCATCCAACACACAAATTATGCAATCTTACGGCCTTTTTTTTAACTGAACTCTGCCCCACCTGGTCAGCCTGCCAATGCTAGCTACTTTATATATTCCACCAGCTTCCCAGTCAAAACTGCTGCAGATTGTGGTTGTTAATAAAAGTCCCCGGTGGGGCTCATAACATGATACAGGTAAGTGCTAACCGCTAAACCAGCTGTAAGAAATAGCATCTGAAAACAAAGTATCGTTAGATGTGACAAACCCACCCATCCATACACCAACCAGTGCCCCCCTCGCAGCCGGCTCTCACAGACCTTCACCTGTGTTCGCCCTTCACCGTATCCTTGCATCCACATTCAACCTTGTGTAACGGTGGTGCACCCCGGACACCTGGACCCTCTGAGCCCAGTCCTCTGTTCCCCTGGATCAAGCCAAGGCCGACCGTTCGAATCCCAGGTGAAGTGAAGGTTTTGTCTTTAGCTAACTTCACACCACTCCTTTCCCTGTATCAGGAAAGAATATCTTTTCAGACTTCTTGCACCAAATTTTGTGTGCCTCTTCAGAATGACAGATACCACAGAGTTTTACAAACTGTATCTTTTATTATTAAAATGCACAACCAGTCTGTATATTGTGATAAATATTTTATTTATTTATGGAATTTTGATTACTGGGTGAGCCAGCTGAGACCAGAGGTCCCTTTTTCATGGATGACCCAGAGTTAGCTACATACAGTAAATACAGGTATACAAGTCATAAGGAAGATGGCACAGATGCGAGTAGCACAATTCTATACATAATTGACAACACAGATTAAGTACAGCTATACAACATCATCTAGATAACATCGGTTTGGCTATAGAACAACAACGAGATGACATCAGTGTTGAACAGACTAGAAAAATAACAATCAGTTGCTAACATCAAGTAACACAGGAAAACAGTCATAGGTGTAGCACTTTAGTAACAGGTAACAACAACAAGGGAAATCAATGACAGTCTAAGAAAAAGAATATAACACAGCTGTAACACTTCAGATATGGTGGGCTGCAGAGCACCGAATTAGTGGGTTCAACATTAACAGCTGCAGTGGCAGCGTTCAAATATGCAAACTGAGGCCGGCTTTGAACCCACCCAGTGAGGTGGTGTTGATTAGACTCTTGGGGGCGAGCACACTAGTAGTGTGGAACAGAATATGCAAAGGATCTCTTTCCAGGGCTAGTTCGTACCCGTGGTACCTCAAGTAGGCTGGCATTTGCTGAATGGAGAGTGCGCCTTAGAGTACACCTGCTAGGTTGGGGGGTATAGATTTTAGTGAGCTTGACGGTGAGACAAAGGAGAGGGTAGGCAAGTCTTGACTCCAGCGAGGGCCAGTGCAACTCTGAAAGAACATCACAGTGGTATCTCCTAGGTGGTGAGCTGGTTGCAAACCGGCTAATTTTGCTATATTTTATTTTATTTTTATTTTAATCTTTGGTAACCAGGTAAGGACCACTAGGCACAAGTGCCTGTTTTCAGGGGCGACCTGGGAGCACTGGGCAGTTAAGTGACTTGCTCAGAGTCGCACAGTATGCAAGTGGAGGTTGTGAGAATGAAACCTAGGTTTGGTCTGCTGGATGTACCAAGCTCGTTCACAGCTCATTACTCTAACCTCTAGGCTATACTGCCAGCCCACATATAGATATTTAGTTTGCATGTTTCACTTTCCCCAAGGAAATGTAGCCCCGGGGCGCTGTAGACCAATGTGGGTAGGAGAGTACTTCTTGCAATAACAGACAGTGTCAGGCACCAGGGAGCTGCCAAGACGATACAGAAGGCCTAGCTTCCGGTGAATGGACTTGGTTATGTGATCCACATAAGATTTGAAGGTTGATTCTTGGACAAGGTAAACACCTAGGTATTTCACCTTATCCACTGACTACATCTATCTAGAGACCTGCCTCACTGGACACAAGTAGATTTTGCCTGTTTTCACTTACTCGTTTGGAGCCAAATAGCACAGCCTTTGTTTTCTTCTCATTTTTTGGTTTTTTTAATTGTCTATTTTTGCACCGACCCACGAAGAACTCTATCGGGCATCCTCCAGTGCCCCAGCTCTACCTTCGTGCCTGAGAGGCTCCATCTCCTGGCACCAGCCTGGCTATCCCTTCGGCTCTGAGCCCCCTGAGGTAGGGCAGCCCTATCCACCCAGGGTGCTCTATCTTGAATTCAAGCCGGGCTGGGCTCGGCCCAGAAAAGGAGGGCAACCGGCGGTGGAGTGTGGTTGAGTGGGTGGAGGTGCCATCGCCTATCCCCGCGGTTGGGGATTTTCTACATGTAGGTTTCCCTAGGAGTGCAACGTCCAATGACATCCACGCATGGCTGCCTGCTGACATCTGCCGCCCCAACATTCTGGCTGGTGATCCTGCAATACCCCCGATCTCCATCGGGGGTTGCAAGGACTCCAAGCAGCCCCAGGATCCCTCCCCAGGGAGAGGAGAGCTATCCTCTGGATGCTCAATCCTCTCCCTCCCATGCCGACCCATGGCTCCCGAGTCAGTCTCCGAACCCGGGTCGCCAGCGTGTCGCGAGGTGTGGCGTCCAGCACGTCAACCCTCAGCGCCACCAGGCTGGCTGTTTTCTTCACATTTAACACTAGCATGTTGGCGGCAAACCATCTTTCAAGAGCATTCAGGCTGGTGGACAGGCATGTAGCAATTGTGCTAAGTTTGGGGTCACTCCAGTACACCACAGTATCATCAGCTTATAATAGTAGGTTCCCACTGTTACAGTTTTGCCCTATGTCATTAATAAATAAGGAAAACAATAGGGGGGCCTTATATAAATCCCTGGGGGAGTCCACTTGTGACTGTGTGGCAGCTGGAGTGGACCCCTTTCCATTTTACCTTTTGGGATCTATTAGCCAGATAGTCAGAAAATCAGGACAGTGAATGCGCGTCGACACCCAGATGTTCTGGTTTACCAAGGAGCAGCCTGTGTTTAACCAGATCAAAAGCCTTGGTTAGATCAATGAATATGGCCCCAGTCATTGACCCTTTATCCACTGCCCACCAATACATCACTTGTGAATTTGACAAGTGCAGTATCAGTGCCATGGCATTTTCTAAAGCCATGTTGGGTATCTGTTAGTAGATGATGCTGCTCAAGGTGGTTCTGGAGCCGACTTATTATCAGTCTTTCCTGCACCTTTGCTAGTGGACAGAGAATTGATATGGGTCGGTAATTTTCCACGTTACTCCAGGATCTGCCCTTGTGGATGGGGACCACCAAAGTCACCTTCCATTTGTGAGGGAGGGAGGGACCCTTCCTAAAGGGACCCGTTTATTAACATTGTAACAGGAAGGGCAATAGCAGTGGCAGCCACTCTTAGCAACCTGAGCTCAAGCTGGTCAATACCAGGAAGGAGTCTGGTTTCAGATGTTTTAGAAGGGCTAGCACCTCAGTTTTCTTAACAAACCTAAGGTGGACTTGAGGGCGGGGGGCTTCGATTCATCTTTGCTCCGCTTTGGGGAGAAGGATCAACAGGTCAAGAGTTTGTATTTATCCAGATTTGTGAAGAAGTGGTTAAACGCTTTGGCTGCTGCATAGGGTTCATCAATGACTTGGTCACTGATCACTATTGCTCCTGCCTGTGAGTTGGAGTTACCTTTCAGGAAGAAGTTAATGTGACCCTGGAATCTTTTTGAATCACATAGATGTTTATCTTGGAGACCTCTTAGATAGCAACTTTCTGCTGCCTTGATCCCTTTTTTGCATTTATTTCTGAGGTCCCTATACCTTTCCCTGTCCAGGATAAAAGACTCTGGCACAACTCTGGAGTAGTCCATCACCATGAAAATTCTAGGGGGTAAGCCAGGTTGCTTGTTTCTCCATATGCAGTATATGGGCGAGTGATCACTGAGGTCCGCTATGATGTAAAAAAAAAAAAAAATGCTGTTATCTACAATGATGTAACTAAATGTTGTACTGTGTTTTGTCCTCTTTGTGACGAGGTACCTTTGGAAACGAGCCTCGGGCTCAAAGGTTGTAAACTGATGTATAAATAAATAAAAATAAATAAATAAATAAAATCAGCAAATATTACGGCCGCAAGGATTCTAGAGGGGTCAGTGACCAATGCCCAATCCAGGAGAGTATGGTTCCAGGATTTGATATTGTTTCTGGTGGGTACAATGATCACCCGTGTAAGCTGCGCATCTAGTAGAAGCTCCTGGAGCCCATTGTCAGATCTGGATGCCCAGTTCTGGTTGAAGTCACCAAGTAATACCAGTTCACCTGATGTATGCTCAGCCAGTGTCTGTGTGACGGACTCCCAACTACTTTATTTACACAATATATTTACACAGTGACCAAACCAGAACAATCTCACTGGGCATTGCTAGACGAATTATTGTAACCAACTCTATTCTGTCTCTTAGACATTATGTCCTCCCTGTCTACGCAGCTGCCTGTGACACAGTGCTAAACAGTGTAAAGCTGATCTGTAATAAGGCATGCCGCTTTAACCTGGTATGGGTAACCATACTCACAGCTGTACCCTGTATGCACTCACTAACTGGCTACCTCTACTGTGCAGAATAAGCTCTAGACCAGTTTGATAGCCTAAAAGGTGCTCCTGGGCCTAACATCCCCTGCTTTAACAAATCGCTTCTGCACCGTATCCAGCCAGTATAACACCAGGAATATGACCAGGAATGCCCTTAAGCCTCCTTTCCAGCATACTCAGCGGGGCACGTGATCATTTGCTGTCAGGGCTGCTATCCGTTTAAAGGAACTGTCCAATACTCTGCTAAATCCCCCCCCCCCCAGACTAATCCGTTTAAGAGATCCGTGTGGTCTGCCCTTGCAGTCCACTGCAATCGTAACCAATACTGTTTTATTTGGTTTCTCTCCATACATATCCTGTGACTTTTTATACAATGATCTGTATGGATTTTTTCAAAACTGTATGATGCATGAAATAGGTGATTTAATACCTTTTTTTAAAAAACTTTATGTGTATTGTTTTAAAACATTAACATACAGTTTATGTTCGAACATCGAGCATTCAGTAAAATAATAATGTTGATATCGGTGAGTATGCCATCCCTCTTAATACATGCAGATAAAAACAGCTTGGTGCAATAAAGCTGCATCTTAGTTGAGGGGAATACAATGTGATAACATTACATTTACTTATTCTCATTCGTTGCCATGTACATTTGCCCATGAGGCGCATAGATATTTATGTAGTCAGTTCCAACCAAAAATACTAGAATTCTCCCCCTCTTAAACCTGGTGGAAAAGGAGATATGACCATGCCTTGTTCGTGTTAAGTTGTACTGAAAGCAGTGCAAAAATTCTAAATCTGATTCAAGCTTGAATGATTTACAGAACTCCACACAGTATAAAACATTAAGCAGCATAAAACATTAACCAAGGAGCTTAGTAAAGATAGTCCACAGAGTCAAAACGTAAGCGTGGTGGCAGGCCACCCCAGACAGATAGGCTAACTGGAAATTGAGAGTGCAAATGTTAATATCAATATTCAGCCCTACCTGGGAACAAGCCATTTACCCACCACACTGCCCTCCAAGAATGTCGGAAAGATAATTTCCACCAATTGATATTCAGGCCTCCTCATCTTCAGAGGACAAGGAATCCGAAAGTTCTGCAGAAGCAGGAAGGAGCTTTGTATTTTTCTGGGCCCATTTTAGCACGCCCCCAGGACAGTAAAAATGTATACCCTCCCCACATGTACGATCCTCAATCTAGCTGGGAAAACTATGCCATGGGGGATCTTGGCTTCCCCTAACATAGCGCGCCCGCCATCAAAACATTTTTTGCACTGCCAGGTTGCATAGCTCAGGTCTGGGTACAATCGGACCTGATGTCCATCCTGAAGCAATGACTCCTTTTGTCTGGCGCAAGCCAAAAGAAAGTTCCTCGTTCCCTCTCTGTCCATGACCATCACTATAGCCCGTGGCGCCTGCGGGTTCTCAGGCCTTTCACGTGGAGCCACCCGATAAGCTTTCTGAATTAGGATCGGGTGATTCAGTACATTATCCCCCAGTTGTTGCTTCAGCCAGTGCAGCAGAAATAGGGGTAAATGGTCCCCTTCTCTCCTTTCCGGCATACCAATCAGCCGAATATTTGCTGATCGTGCCTGGTTTTCCAGTGTCTCCAGACGCGATCGTAGCTGGTGGTTCTCCTTCATAAGCGAAGCAGCCATACCCAAGGCTGCATCTGCCAGTTTCCTGGCTTCAACCGTAGAGGACTGAATATGTTCTATATTTGTCTCCAGAACAACCACCCGATTGGTAAGGGTATCAAACTTTCCATCCAGGCCCGACATTGACTGTATCAGATGATTGATTTCAATTCCGAGGGACTGGAGCATTTCTTCTGTGCTCTCCCTTGCATTGCTCTCGTGTTCTGTGCTCCGGAAGTAGATTTCTGCCTTGCTCCTTCTGACTGCAGCTTATGTTTCTTGCCCAGCGTGACGAGGATACCCTTCCCCTACCGACTCCTTGGTTTAGGAATTCAAACTTTCTTCAAAAAGGAGTATTTTATTTTAATTTTATATCTCCGAGGTAAAGAGCTCTGCGTTCAGGCTACCAGTTGAGGCAGGGGTCTGCAGGGGAGGGAGGGGACTATGCATCCGGAGGACTGCTCTCCCCTCCTGGGGTGGGTTCTGGTGTATGTCTGGCTCAGTAGTGACTCCTGGTGGAGACCAGGGGCCCTACAGGCAGCAGAGCTTGATGCTACATCGGGGCAGAGCGGCAGCAGCTAGGCTGCACGTAGATGCACTGCCAGCATTGCACGTCCATGCTCCGGGGGGAAACAGCACGGAAAAACCTTGGTAGCCTACAGGAGGTGAAGGGGGCCTGGAGACCTGCCCACATCCTGACAGAGGACCTGCCTCTCTGGGCTCCAGCTCTACCAGCTCCCACAGCTGTCCCTCTATTCCCAGATAGGCTGCCACAGGCGGGTGGCAGGGGGAGATCCGGGGGGCTAGTCAAGCCATGGGACCAAGTGGAGACAGCCCTGTAGGAGCCCAGCAGAGGAGGTTTCAGGCAGGAAGTAGAGGCAGAAGTCAAGTGGTACCCTGGAGAGATGCCCTAGGTCCCAGCGAAATAAACTTAAAAAAAAAAAAGTCACGGAAGGAATGTTATGTAGATGGAAGCCATAAATTATTTGTTTAATGTCTTATTAAAGACCAAATGAAGACTGTGTCCTTGATGGAATTAGACACACATTACAACTAAATTTTCAGTGCTGACACTGGATAAACATGTTTCTGTCTGTAACTAGGTGTTCATTTGTTTATATCATTAGTGAATAGTAACTTGCACTGTGTAACTAATATAAATATGTACTGTAAATAAACTTGTGTTCATCTGTCAATATTATTTGTGAACATTAAAGCTGTAATCAGAAACGAGACCACCTAGTAAATAGGACTCTGTAGCCCTAATGGTGTCAGTGTACCAACATATATGTCTGTATAAAAACAAAACTACTGAGTAACAGATCTGCATGTGTAAATTTTAAACCCATGAGATCCCCACCCACCAGGTAAAAGCAAAGTACACATACACAATCATAGACTAGGTAGAACCATTCTCTATAAAGGCACATTACGTTTTTAATTTGATTACAGAGAAACTTTTTTCTCTTTTAACAATTAATGCATACTAAGGTGTTAGGCGCTAAGAAAGCAGTGAGCCCATATGTGATCCTGTCTCATTACCCATAATATGATAGTTTATTACCATTTAGAATTAATTTGTCCAGATTTCTTTTGAATTGCTTTTTATCTTTACTAATTATGACTTCCTGTGGCAGTTTGTTCCAGGGGTTCACCACTCTGTGAAAAAAAGTCCTTTTTTCTGTATTGAATCTTTTGGGTCTTAGTTGAAGTGGGTGCCTTCAAGTACCCATATTATCATTCTTAAATGACAGATCGACTTCATTGACTAGATGGCTGTTTTGCATTAAATCATTCTCATCTAAAGTGTCATCAGGTTTAGATGGCTGAGCCGATCCTCATACGACAGTCCTTTACGGTTGTATATTATTTTAGTTGTTTGTCCCTGTATTTTTTTCTAATCTGTCTGAGCTTCCCTTCTTAATTGATCCCCATACTGGACTTCCGTAATCCAGCAGTGGCCTCACATAAGATCTATATAATGGCATAAGCACCTTCTCATCACGACTTTTAAAATCTGATTGTCAATAATACTTTTTTAGCTTTTTAAATTTATTTTATTTTAAGAAGTAATTAGAATTACAACCCTTTGAGTCAGGGACTTGTTTACAAAGGCTCCTCATCAGGAAGACAAATGCATTAATAGCAAGCAACAGAAAACAAAGTAAATGAGCTCAAATAAAGCAAACAGTCAAAATAAAGGGCTGGTTACAAAGGCCCCATGTCAAGGTAAATTAGCAATAATAAACAGACAGGCTATAATGAGTCAAAAATAGGCAGACTGAGAGAAGTAAAGGCAGGGGAAACTCAGCCAGGGCAGTCACAGTGGTGGGAGGAGAGGAGGTGGTTCTTGAGAGCAGTTTTAAAGGCCCCAATCTTGGTAGGGAGGTGATAGCAACAGGCAGGGAACTGTACCAGGGCGGGGCACGGTAACGGAATGACCTCTGTGCAAGGGAGGTCCTAACTCTGGGGACTTGCAGAGGGGACCGGCCAGCACTGCGGGTAGAGAGGGAGGGGGTAGATAGGCTTATGATAGAAGACAGACCAGGGGGAGTCAAACCTGCAGTAATCTTTTTGGACAAGAGGCAAGACTGATAGATAAGCTTTTGCTCCAGGTAAAGGAAGTTAGAGAGGGAATACAGTGTGGGTAAGATGTGGGGAACCTGTAAGCAGCCGGCAGGCCTTATTGAGGGATAGCTTAATTTTGTGCAGAGCGGTGTTGTCAACTGCATCATAAATAAGCAGACCATAATCCATGAGGGACAGTACCGAGGATGAGATTGCCAGCCTTAGTGCTTCAGTGGGGAAGACAGCTACTATGGCGATATAGTAGGCCTATCCTAGAGTTGATGGTGGAGCAAAAGGAGTGGATGTGGTCGGGAAAAAACAGGGAGGGATCAAAGAGAATGCCAAGATATTTGAAGGAGGAGGAGGTTTGTCCAAGGGGGAAGAGCGTACTAGATAAAACCCGGAGTGGATAATCTTTACGTTTACTCTAGTTATGCACAAAAAGCATGGTTTTAGTTTTCTTTAAGTTCAAAACCAGCCTGTGGTCAGAGAACCAGCGTTCAGCCTGGGTGAAGGAGTCCTGCAGGGAGTTTTGTAGGAGGAGAGGGTCAGTGTGTGAGTCAAACAGGACAGCATCATCCGTATAAAGTAGAAGGTTTCCATTACAAGCGATGGGGAGAGAATTCAGATAGAGGCTAAAAAGTAAGGGTCCTAGGATAGAGCCCTGGGGAACACCGGAACGAACCTGTCGGGGGCAGGAGATAGTAGACCCGATTTTGACACACTGGGTGTGGGAGAAAAGATAGCTGGAGAAACAATTCAACACACCCCGCGAGAGGCCGAGGGGTTGGAGACAAGAGAGGAGTAGGGAGTGGTGGACAGTGTCAAAAGCTTTCGACAAGTCAATGAAGACAGAGCCAGCAACATGACCATTGTCAAGAGCAGTGTGAAGGAAATTAGAGAATTCAATAAGGGCGGTAGTGGTGCTGTGTGCGTGACAAAAATCGTGTTGTTCATGGCAGAGGAGGTTATAGGTGGAGAGGTAGTCAGAGAGTTGATCGGCCACAATTTTTTCCAGAGCTTTAGAGAGAGGAGTGAGGATGGAGATCAGGTGATAGTTGCTGGGAGAGGTCCAGTCACCAGATTTATGAAGAGGGGTGATCACTGCTGTTTTCCAGGCAAGGGGAACAGACTGAGGCAGAGGGAGCAGTTCAGCAATATGGTAAGGGGGCTGAGGACAACATCTAGTGCCCTTTTAAGCAGTTTGGTGTCGAGGGAGTCACTGCTATGACACATGCCCTTAAGTGATCTGTGCAGGTAGGGCCTTGCTTCATGAGGGAAGAGGGCCTTGAAGTAGAACGGGGAATGAGCAACTGGACTGGAGGAGGGGGGTGGGACTGGGTCGAAAAATTTTGAGGAAGGACAGCAGAGAGGTCAGAGAAGGAACGATTTAAGCAGTCAGCAATAGCCATAGGATCAGTAGGCAAGGCACCGTTAACAAAGAGATGGAGGGGGGGTCACAGACTGCCATTACATTCCTTGATATTGTTCCAGAAATTACGGCATTGCTGTGCACCTCGTATGTGAGTTTATTTGTTATTATGAGTCCAAGATCCTTTTCCTCCTTTCTTTTTCTAAGATGTAAACCTTTCATGTAGTAAGTTGCTTCCTTATTATGACACACCAAGTGCATAACAGCATTTATCCATGTTAAAACTCATCCCTACAGAGTCTGCCCATTGAACCATATTATCAAGCTCTAACTGTAGTCTTAACTGTTCCCTCTCATTTGCTACCACACTTGCTAATTTTGTATCATCTGCATATTTACTGAACCACCCTGTAATATTCCGTCCTAATTTAGAAATGAATATTTGGAAAAGCACAGGACCCAGTACCGTGCCATGAGGCACCCCACTGGTCACAGAGACTCTGGTAGAGTGATAACCATTTATGCTCACTCTCTGAGTTCTGCCATCCAACAAACTTCGGATCCACTCCACTATTCTTTGGTCTATTTTACAGTCAATTAGACTGCACCCCCCAAATTATGGGGGACCTTATCAAATGTCTTGGAAAAATCCAGATACATACAGTCCACTGGTTTTCCCATAGCTAAAGTGCCTGATCTTTTCTCACAGAAACAAAGCAAATTGGTTACACACTATCTCCCTGATACAAAAGCATGCTGGTCAGTGTCCATGATGCCACATGTTTTCATATGTGTTTGGATTATATCTTTTAAAAAGGATTTTAGTATCTTTCCTGGCACCGCCAAACTAATGGGCCTATAGTTTGTGCAGTCAGCCCTGCTTCCCTTCTTATGTACTGGCACAACTACTGCTGACAACCAGTCTGTTGGTACCTCTTTCTCAGTGATATATTTTATGTATAGTGATCCTAGGAGGTTGCTATTCGTGGTGATAGTAAGTTTAGGATCTTTGGTGAGACAGTATCTGGCCCTGCCAAGTGTGTGTTTTTTAGTGCTTTTATTTTCTCTATTATTTGTTCAGTACTGGCATCCATGCCTACTTTTTCACCTATCGGTATGTCCCCTTGGTATTCTGATTGTGCTGAAAATACAGATCCAGATATGTTGGATATTTCTTCTGGCACTTCGATTAGTATATTGTCAGATATTATTGACATTAGCCCAGAATTAGTACTGTGCAGGGAACCCACACATCTATAAAAGTTTTTGAGATTATCTTTATTTGCTGAGTTGGCTATTTGGTGTTCCATTTTCCATTCATTTTTCCGAATCCTCAGTTTGCACTTCTTTTGGATGGCTTTATATTGAAACCACTTTTCTTCACAGCTATTCTTTTTGTACTCATTCTAGATCCTTCTTTTCTTTTGTTATTAATCTTTTAATTTCTTTTGTCACCATTTCGGTTTAATCCCTCTATTATTATATTTTTATTACTTTTCTTATACGTCTATTACATACCTCAGGTATTTCTCGTTTTATTATTTCCCACATTTCTGTAGTAGTTTTATTCTGAAATTTACTTTCCCAGTCAATGTTGTTTAAATCACTTTGAATTAATGCCTTGTTTGCTGACGTTTGCTGACTTGAAATTATATATCACTCTGTATCCCTTAGCTATTGGTAAACATTCCTGGAAACAAAACAGGACACTGTTATGATCGCTATTTCCTAATGATTCTCTAATTTTACAATTGTTTACATTAATATCATTTGTGGTTAACACTATATATAGTTTATTCTCGTCTCTAGTAGGCATTTTTATGTGTTGTTTTAGACTTAATTCCACCAAAGTCCTTAGGAATGCTTTACTATGATAGCTTGCAGCTTCCAAACTGTCCGCACAGACATCACTATAGTTTAAATCACCCAAAAATATAACTTGTCCTAGCTCACATGCCTTTTCTAGCTCCTTATCTGTTCTGATATTTCTTGAGTTATACCTGGGGGTCTACAGCACATTCCAATGATGACTGTTTTATGTTTTGTCTCTATTTTGATCCATAGAGATTCAGTATTGTTTTCTTCCTTTTTCATTTTTGTACTAAATGTCAGTGCAGCAGATTTTGTTTTATATGTATGCAGCCGTATCACCCCTTGTTGTCGACACCCCAATGGCGAAACAAAGAAAAAGACCATTACGGTGACATTCACGATAATGGTCCTTTTTCTGTGTTTCGCCTTCCCCCAGTATTCCGCCCCTTCTCCGGACCAACTCCGACCTGGGTTGGAATCCTAGAGTCCAGGGGTGTGGGTTGCAGCCCCAGAAAACACCCATGCCAAGGAGGCGGCACAATACCTGCGTCGGTACTGTGCAGTCGCTGTGGGGGAGGTCGGCATTCTCGCCGACGAGATAACTTGGCGCTTCTGCATGCAGCCACCCCTCAGACCCTTTCTTATTGCTACTGTCTTGATGGTATAACTGGTATCCTTGTATTTCTCCCTCCCATTGGTATTTTTCACTCCACCAGGTCTCCATTATGAATGCCAGATCAATTTCATTACCCAGTTCACATAATATTATTTCTAGTTTTTCTAATTTGTGCTGTAGACTTCTAGCATTAGCCAAGTAGCATTTTATGTTATTCACGTGTTTGGGATCGTTATTGTCTATTTCTTTTAGGTTTGTTTTGTGGTAATCTTGAACAGTTCAGAGTCCCTCCCCCTTTGTCGCTAGTTTAAAGTTGTGTTTGATAAGTTACTCTTGATCACAGTAGCCAGTGTTTTTGTTAATTACACATTGCAGTTGCTGAATCATAATTTAAACCAGAGACTGTAACTTCCGATTTTGACACTTGTCTCACAAAGTGGTGCTGTGTGAAACAACTCTAGATTATCTTGAATTGGATTATGTTCAGCAAGCGTTAGAATTATTCAATTGCGGACGGTATGGAAACATGTGCAGACAGTAAGTAAACACATAGTATCACTTCAGATTGCATTTAGCATTCCATTAAACAAATGGAGATCCTACATACATTGTAACTATCTTCATATCATTCAACTTGCTGACCGGGTCAAAACACATGTCACAGATAATGTGAAACAAATCCAGAATAAATGTTACCAGCATGAGCCCCTCAGAGCTCTAAAATCCAATAAAAAGAAAGGCACCTGCATTCGCAGCAGTTCTCCCTTAACAGTGGACAGTTAAGCAACAAGCGTACAACTCCTTAGATTTATATTTGGGTCGCAAGGACATGGAGCGATAAGAGCATCAGTTTGCCACCTCACAAAACACATCTTTCTCATAACCAATAATTTCGAGAATAAATAAATTTACATAACTAAACCAAAGTTCCAGCTCCCAGGGTACAGAGTACAGAGAGCACAGGTCCGCAATGGGAAGAAATGTACAGACAAAAAAAGGAGAAAGAAACCTCCTGCTCCTAATGGTGGGACTAGCACCTGAGTATGTGTGCAGCTCAGTTCAAATTTTACATAGTAAGAGCACTATCAAATTGTAGAAGGCACTCCAAAAGAACTTAATGCGCAACAATCAACCTGTTGTTCAAAACGATTCCCAAGACCCAAAGAGGGAACTCCAATTGGCTGAGGGAATCAAGACGGGGGAAAAGGATTTCTTCAGATATGCAAAGGAAAAGTGGAGGAGGAAGCAGGGTACAGTGAGACTGAAGGTGGTGGGAGGATGGGCGGAGAGTAGTGAGGAGCAGGCTGAGGTATTAAACCAGTACTTTAGCTTGGTCTTCACAAGGGAAAAAAAGGAACCAGCACCTAGGGGCAGAAGGGAAGCTGATTCAGGGGAGGGGGACTGGAAGCACACATCTCGGTAAACAGTGATAAAGTCTCTTAGGACCATCTGGGTGGACACAGCACTGGGACCAGACAAGGTGCACCCAAGGGTGTTAAAAGAGATGGCCGACATTCTGGCTAGCCCATTGGCAGACCGGGCTACTACCTCTCTAGAGACTAGGAAGGTGCCAAGAGACTGAAGGCTGGCACACGTGGTGCCGCTCCACAAGAATGGGCCTAGGGATGACCCGGGCAACTATCGCCCTGTTAGCTTGGCCTCCACTGTGGGAAAGCTGATGGAGTCCATCCTTAAAGAAAGACTAGCGGATTATTTGGAGTCAAACAGACTCCAAGACCTTAGACAACACGGTTTTGAGTCAGGAAGATTGTGCCAGACAAATCTGGTCGACTTCTTTGACTGGGTAACGAGGGCAGTGGAAAGGGGACAGGTGGTGGATGTACTTTATTTAGACGTCTGCAAAGCGTTCAGCTTGGTCCCACACAAAAGACTGATCAGCAAGCTAGAGGGGCTGGGAATGGGGGGGAAGCTAACAGGATGGATTAAGAGCTGGTTACATGACAGAAATCAGTGTGTGGTGGTAGGGGAGGAATCTCAGAACCTAGGCTGGTCATCAGCAGGGTACCACAGGGCTCTGTTCTTGGCCCGGTTTTATTCAATGTCTTCACTGGGGACACAGCAGAAGGGATTAAGGGTAAAATCTGACTCTTTGGCGACGATACTAAACTCTGTGGATGGGTGGATACAGAGGATGGGAGAAGGGAGCTACAGGAGGACCTTGCTAAATTGGATAGATGGTCAAATATTTGGCAACTTGCTTTCAACAACAGAAAGTGCAAGGTTATGCACCTTGGCACACAAAACCAGGGGGAGAAGTACTGGTGGTGGGGGGTGAAAGTAGTAGAGACTGAGGAAGAGAGACATCTAGGGGTTATCATCACCAATGACTTGAAACAATCTGTGCAGTGCAGCAAAGTGGCGGCTAAAGCTACAAGAATGCTGGGCTGCATAGCCAGAGGGTTCATATCTAGGAGGAGGAAGATCATAGTGCTCCTGTACAGATCACTGGTGAGACCACTAATGGAGTATGGGGTCCAGTTCTGGCGTCCTCACCTAAAAAAAGGACATAAACTTGCTGGAGGGAGTGCAGCGTAGGGCAACCAAGATGGTTCAGGGCCTACAACACAAGACCTATCAGGAGAGAATAAAAGAACTTAGCAGGTACACTCTGGAGGAGAGAAGAGAGAGAGAGGGGACATGATAGAAACATTTAAGTACCTTAAGGGCATAAACAAAGTCAAAATTGAGGGCTTGTTTAACAAAGGGTGCAGGGATTCAGTTTCTTTATTTGATCAACCAAGATAATACAGATATGTTTTTTTCAATGAGAATATTACACATTTCTTAACCATTAACAATTGGACAGCTTAGACAGTAGGAAAGGGGATAAGAGAGTGAAGGTGCAGGGATAACAAGGGGACATCAGCTAAAGTTGGGGGGGGGATTTAAAAAAATATGCAAGAAGGCATTTCTTCACTGAAAGTGTGGTCTCAGGATGGAATAAGCTTCCAGAGGAGTTGGTTTCAGCCAAGACTCTGGGAGGCTTTAAAAGCGGGTGGGATAGGCTTATCGGGAAAAATCACACTGAGGACAGGGGATGGTTGAGGCGGAAGGAGAGAGAATTTTGAGGCAGGGGGATGGGATGGGGGGGCAGCTCTACTGAAATCTCACAGCTGAGCTGCACACTTGAGCAGACTAGATAGACCACAATGGCCTTTATCTGCTGGCAGTTTCATATGTTCGTATGTTTTTCAGAGCTTTTTTTCATATTTTAGAGGTCCACTGTGTTTAGATCGATGCCACTGCTCAACTAACAAGGCTCTTGTTAAACAGTGGCATTGATTTAAACACAGTAAACCTCTAAAATATGAAAAAAAAAAAGCCATGAAAAACCAGCTCCCATTGCAAACAATAGCGTGCGCCCCCACGCTCTACAAATTACTACATAACATGTCGGAATGCGGGGGAAGCACTTTAGCAAAACTGAACCAAGAAGGGAAAGGGATCTGGCAGCTGGTTCCTCAATACAAGGATTTACGATCCCTTCCCTTAAGCAAAGTGTGCACTGCAGATCAAAATGTTGAAACAAGAACTGGTGAAGTCCTTTGGAGGTCAGCAAACCCTGGGGGCTTGGGAACTGCACCAAAACAGGTGCTCTTTAATGTCCACACTGGTAATGTATTGCACAGATGGCTGAAACAGCTCAGACTTTACTATTTCATTTACTAAACTAGAAATCAGCAGTAGTGCAGCAACAGCATACATGTATAAGGTTCTGGTAGATTTCCACCAATTAGAGTCCTATTAAACCAACTGCAATAATTTTATTTATTCATTAAAGCATTTCACCAGGAAAAAGCATACTAAACACAAACAGCTCACTGCCAGATGTGTCGGGGGGGGGGTAAGCTTAAGAACATTCAATAAAATATATACAGGCCGGCCCGCCGGCGCAGCAGTTGGATTTCCGCTTGCGACGCCAGTGACCCGAGTTCGCTAACGAGCTCGGGACGCTGGAGGGCTGGCCGGGGAGAGACAGCTTGAGCGTCCCACGACTGCTCGTTGTCTTCAGGGAGGGAGGGAAGGCTGCGACCCGGTGTTGGGCGACTGCTGGTGGAGACCAGGGGTAAGGCAACACGTCGGGTCATTGCTGGGAGGCGCGTGGCAAACATCGACTATTGCCTTGATGTCCGGACGTCACGCACCTTAAGGAAATCAGGAAAAATCGCTTGCTGGCCGCCGGATGATGGCCTCCTGTTCCCCGAGTACCTCCAGTGTCTTCCAAGGGCCTCCTGTTCCCCGGCAGCATCCTGGACCCTAGAAGTATGTGCTGGGGCCATCCCCTCTCCCCCGGTGCCTTCCCCCTCGGAGGAGGGGGACCCGCCCGGCGAAGGGATACACCAGAATATCCCAGGATCGGCTGCAATACGAGGTCCAGAGAAGGGCTGGGTAAGGACAGTGGGGCTGGGGGGGGGAACATGTAGAGCCTGAAGGGGTGGGGACCAGCCAGCAAGGGGGCGGAAAAAAAATATATATATACAATTGCACAGACTGAAATACAGAGAATAAAATGAGTACAGAGAAAGAATATTATATACAGATTGCAACAGAAATAGGCAGGTATATACAATAAGTGCAATATGCATCAGTGCAAAAGAAAGCTTACACATAATTCACTACAGTATAAGCTAAGACTTTGCCGTTTCATATGCAAAAATGGAAATCGACAGTAGAACAGCAGCAGCATAAACGTGAAATGCCTTGGTTAGCTTCTAATAGTTATGAGTCACACACATAAATGCTTTACGCAGTTCAGGTACCTTATGCAAATGCGTCAGTTCAAAAGGAGACAAATTCTACAAACGTTATCGCAGCGTCAGGTCTGAAAACCTACAGGTTCAGCTGTAATACAGTGGAGCAGCTGGTCAGGAATTCTGAAGTGTCAGTGAACCAACACAGTAATTTCACAATTATGTTTGCAGCGTATTTTCAAGCAGTCAGACTTTCAAAAAGAATATTAGCTTAGATAATAATAAAGTGCAAATGTATCAGTTAAAGTGCTCCCACAGAGTGGTGGCAGACCTGTGCAACCAATGCTTACTACAAGAAAGTGCCAAATGACACATTTTAGACAGAGTTCATGTAAGAGCTAAAATGATGGCTGGACACAATGTATTGATGGCTTGATAGGGAGCAGAACTCTGAGGGGAAATTAATGCTCTAGAATTTGAAAGTAAGTTCCAACAGTTACTGTATACAAAAACAAACAAAAGCAGTTTAAATCACGTCTAGAATAAAAGTACTTCGGTCACAGCTGTGCAAATGTTGTGTTATGAGGAAGTGCTCAAAAAGGCTACGGTTTTTGGTTATTTACATTTGCCGCAACCTACTGCATCACTGCTATGCCTTTCAGTCGTTTATTCACATTTGCCGCAACATGCTGCATAACTTTGTAATTGAGGATGCAATGGCTTCCCATGGTATACAACGAGCAACCGGACTTTGCTTTTGCAACACAGCTACACCACTGGAGCTATAACCACCCTCACAGAGGCACACCAACAGCAAGTATAAGAAACACTTTTCTCTCAGGCAGGTGCCCCACCCCTCAATTTAAACACACTGTAATCTGCATTTGTGAACTGCACTTTTACCGCAGCAAGCTCTGCATTTCATTCAGAAACATATGTGCTTTAACTACTGCCTGCCAACTCAATTCAGCAAACACCTATTTCCCAGCTAGTACTGCATTGCCTTCTATATATTTCGGCACACTTGGCTCTCTCTGGGCATGCTAGCTCAGTCCGATATATCTGGACATAGAGAGGTACGCCCCCAACCAGCACAGCGATCCTAGTAGGACACTTGAGCACGACCCTATAAACCCACAGTGCTCTGACCAATTTTCTGACCTGGAATTATCTGTGTGGTTGCACAGCTGTGCTTTAAGAGTTAAGCATCTTCCTTTATTCTAGCTGTGATTTAAATCTGCTTTGACCCATTTTTTGCATATAGCAACTACGGGAAATTACTTTTAAATTTTAGAACATTAATTCTTCTCACAAGTTCTGCTCCCTATATCCATCATTGCGTTCAGTCAGCATTTCAACTCTTATATGAACTTCAGCTTCCTTAGTATAAAATACATCAAGTGGCGCTTTCTCGTAGTAAGCACTGTTTGCACAGGTCTGCCACCACTCTGTGGGAGCACTTTAACTGATGCATTTGCACTTTATTATCTAGAAGCTGTTTTTTTTTTTGTTTTTGTTTTTTGAAGTCTGATTTTTTTGAAAATATACTGCAAACGTAGTTGTGCAATTACCACGTTGGTTCATGGACTTCAGAATCACTGACCAGCTGCTCCACTATATTAAAGCTGAACTAGTTGATTTTCAGACCTGATGCTGCAGTAAAGTTTGTAGAATTTGTCTCCTTTTGCATTAATGCATTAACACAAGGCACAAAACTGCTTATAGCTGTCAGGTTGTACTCCTGTTGCTGCGGTCCTACCTCTGGAGGAGCTGCAGTCCCATCCCAGCGTCTGCGGCTCTGACTATACCCCAGGGCTAACCCCTGGTGGGGCCAGTGGGCCTAGCACCCCCGCCGAAGACCAGATCCAGTGTGGCCAGCGCCATGGCTAGCCGGCAGTGGGACCTGCGTGGTGCCCTCCGTCATCCGCTGCAGCAACCTTTTCTCCTCCATTTTTCTCCCCTTCGGAGATGGAGCGTGGAATGACACCAATGGCGGTAGTGCGCATGCTCCCGTGCGCACTCCTACAGGCATCTGCCCCATCTCCGCCCACATCGACAGCGTCAGCGTGCTGCCCCCCCCAGCCTCCACTAGGGGCCAGTCATACGCCAACCACTGGCACCCCCCCTCCCCGGAGAAGGAGAGCAGTCCCTGGGATTTCCTTCTCCTCCCCTGCCAACCACCTGTCTTTATACACCTGCTCCGACACAGACTTCTTGATTTAAATCTTGAGCCCAGGAACTATCCAGACCCAGCCTTTTTAGTTTCTACTCCAGAATCTGAAACATGGTACCTTGCCTGAAGAAGGAATCTTCTACACATTTTCTTGGGAGGCGCTGTCATTCCATTTCTGTTATACTGTGCTAATATTTAATGGCATGAATGAGTGCCTGTGCCTCTCTCTCTCCCCCCCAATCACATATCTATTCTCTAAAGCCCTACATCTACTGTAAAGCACTATGCGTGTCAGAATGCTCCTATGGTGTGCCGATTTATATAACTAAAAAGAACTCTCATCTTGGCAAGGGGCCCTGAGCCTCTAAACCCATTTGCGCCAGAGGGTGAGAGATGGACTGTTTGTCCTATGCACATCTGTAGACAGAGTCTTCCCTTGATGCTGGACCAGAGGGCCTTGCGTGTCTGCAACTGTTCACACAGGTCCTGTTGGGATCTGTATGAATGAGGATACATTCCACTATCTCAAAAAGAAAGGAAATTCTTTCCCAAACACTGTGCTAATGCACCAGTTAGGGTTGAACGTAACAGCACAAAAGCAGGGAAAGGTGGTGTTAGGGTTTTTAACCCTAACTCCCCGGCCCCCCCCAAAAGCAATAAAAGGACAAAACCACACATGCAACCACAGACAGCCATCATCAGGTATGAAAGATAACGGTTCCAGATGACACAAATGCAACAGCATGAATATGCTACCTTTGTGGACTTGTATCTGCAGCATGCACACCATGACACATACACACTTACTTGTTGCTGCAGACAGAAATCCATGATACTCAAATCACAACACTGCCTCTGTACACAGAAGCACATCTCCCTGCAGCCAGATACAAATCCATGATATCCGAATAATATGAGTATTTTTGTCTGCAGAAGCTCTGGCCCCATTCTGTACCCTCAGGTACTCATGGACACTGCAAGACATACACATACTTGATGTGCCTATGCTTCTGCAGCCACAGATGTCAAATATACCCACCAACCTCTGGCTGCAGAAGCGTACCTGCCACAAATCCATGACAGCAAAATTGCAACAGTACTTCTGACTGCTAAAGCGCAGGCCCCTGAGGGGCCTGTGCCTCTTCAGCCACAGGTTTAAGACACAGGGTTCATTTCAGATATTTATCTATGTGGGACCCACTGGGTATGAAAAGTAAGGGTCAAATGAAAACACAATAGGTCATATTGTCCAAAAGAGGCTAGATTTATAAAACAGCAGTTAAAACCTCTATAACAGTGAGCATGTTGTCCCCAAGGTACAAGAAAAGGTGGGTAAAAATTAAAACATGTGTGCCAATTGTTCCAATTCCCCACCCATAAAATAACCCATAGGGGACTTCTGGGTGGGTCGGGTCAGGAGAATTGGATCCTGAGACAGAGTCCCTCCAAGGAGAGCCGGAGCCGCCTACCAGAGCCGCCATGTGCCTCCCCCATCACAGGGGAGGGCGGTATTGACGGGGTGAGAGCCAAAGAGTTAAATAAAAATTAAAAAAAAGTTCTGCACTCATCTAACACATGGAGCAGTGCTTCCTCTGGATTGGCATGCTCAGGAAAATAAACAAGAAGGTGGACAGACTGATTTAGCATAAACTCAGAAACCACCTTAGGTAGAAACGTAGGATTTTTGCGTAAAGATGTCTTTGTGAAAAATCAACTAAGGCTTCTCGCACCACAGAGTCTGAAGCTCTGAAATTTTTTGAGCAGAAGCAACTGCAACTAAAAAGACATTTTCCAAGAGAGAAAACACAAATCACAATTAGCTCAAAAGGAGATAGAGTAAACTTCTCCAAAATAAAGTTTAAGTCCCAAGCTGGGACAGGGGAACAGACTGGAGATTTCAGGTGCAGGATGCCTTGAAGAAAAGTACGGGAGACATCCAGCTAAGCAACTGTGCAGTCACCCATGGTCTCATGAAAGGCAGAAATAGCTAAAAGGTGGACCTTGAGTGAGGAATACTGGAGGCCTGAGTCAGACAAAGATCAGGTAGTCCAGGATATGATTCACCGAGCAGGAGAAAGGGTTCAGGGAGTGTTTGGCAGCCCAGATTGCAAACCTCTTCCACTTCATGGAATATGTGGCGCGAGTGGAGGGCTTCTGAGCAGCCACCAGGATGTCCACCACCCTGTTAGAGACCCCCAAACCTGGTGATGGCTATGTTCTTAGGAGCCAGGCATGCAGGTGAAGAAATCTGAGGTTGGGATGGACCTGGGTCCCTTGATCCTGGGTCAGCAGATTCCTGCAAAGAGGAAGAGGGGACCAGAGGCTCCTCTGCCAGCTGCTGAAGTAGAGGGAACCATATCTGGCAAGGCCAGAATGGAGCCACCAGAATCATGCCAGACCCTTCCATTTACAACTTGATTAGCACCCCTCTGATTCGGAGGAAATGGAGGGAATACATACAGAAACCTCCTGCTCCAAGAGAGGGACAACACATCTCACCAGAAAATGCCAGAAAACTCCAGGCCCTGGATCTAGCGAGCAGAAACTGGGCAGTTTTACATTGAGTGGTGATACAAAAAGGTCCAACTCTGAATGACCCCATCTATCGAACAAGTCTTCTGCGATGGATGAGAGAAGCTCCCATTCGTGCATGCAGGACTGAGTCCTGCTGAGACTGTCCTACCAGTGTGTTTAAGACACCTGACACATACACTGCAGAGAGCGTCAGACTGTGCTCCAATGCCCAGTACCACACACTCATGGCCTCCCAACAAAGGGGGTAAGAGTGAGTCCCGCCCTGCTTGTTGATGTAGTATACTACACTCAAATTGTCCAACTGCACCAGCAGTTGGCCCGGAGCAAGATGATCCTGAAAGGCCTGCTCTCATCTTCAAGACACTGATATGCAGGGCGGCTTCCCACTGGGAGCAGGAGCCTTGGGTCTGGAAGGGACACAGGTGTGCTCCCCAGCCCAGACCCAAAGTATCTGTGGTTAAAATCTGATGCAGGGAAGAAATCTGGAAGGGAAGAACTTTTTTTATCATGGTACTCTATCTCCTCCTCTGTGGAGTGAGCATGTCAGTCGTCCAGCTGCCGGCACTTGCACCCCTGGACTCGAGTCTGGTCTGCGAATAGCTCTCCTCCACGCAAGCTGGCCAATGCCTGGGGGGGGGCGCACCTCTCTAGGTCCCGGGCGTGCAGTGCACGGTCATCAGCCACCACGATCGCCCTGCAATTTTCTGGCTGTTTTTTTATTTCGTCCCTGGAGCTGAACAGGCAATGACATCAGTGCACTGATGTGCTGACATCCACTAAGCTCCATCTCTCTGCTGTGCGCCACTCCTGCAATGCCCCCAACTTCAGTCAGGTGTCACTGCAGAGTGACACGAACCCCTGCACCTACCCCAGAGAGAGGAGAGCAGTCATGGGACACTCCATCCTCTCTCTCCCCCCTGCTGACCCTCGGTGGACCAGGTCAGTTCCAGAACCTGGGACGCCAGCGTAGCGCGAGGTGCAGCGTCCATTTCCTCAACCCTCAGCACCACCGGGGCGGTGGAAAGGAAGAATCTGAAGTAGATTCAAGGGCTCCATCCAACACTGCAGTACTTTGCGCACAGGAGAAGAGACCAGGACTGCTTGGTCCAACTCGTCAGTGCGCTGGTCCCATTGTACTCTGAGGGTCCACTGAAGGGTACGCATGTGAAGCCTGGCCAGTGGAACTGTGGCACTGGCCGCTGCCATTAGGCCCAACAATCTGAGGTACGCCCTGGTGAGGATGTACCGACTCTGAGCGACCTCCTGAGCTTGGGCTATGAGACACTCCAACCTGTTTTGGGGTAGGAAGGCCTCCTCCCGTGCAGAATCCAGAACCTCCCCTATATACTGCAGTCTTTGGGATGGTACTAGAACCGACCTGGGCAGGTTGACAGTAATGCCCAGGGACTGGAAGAGCTGGAGAGTGCACTCCAGAGTCAACAAAAGCTGTTCCCTGGACGGAGCCTTGAGAAGTCAATCATCCAGGTAAGGGAAGACATACAGTCCCTCTCTTACGATAGCTGCTGCAACTGCTGCCAGGCACTTGGTAAAGACTCGCAGTGCAGAGCATGAGCCAAAGGGCAGCACTTTGAACTGAAAATGCTTACCCTGAAAGGCAAAACAAAGAAATCCTGTGAGGAGGAAAGACTGAGATGTGCAGGTAAGCATCCTGCATGCCCAGTGAACAGAGCTAGTCCCCAGTCTTGAGGAGAGGCATTAGGCCTGGCAAAGTTACCATTTGGAACTTTTTGTACTGGACAAACAGATTGAGTTTCTTTAGCTCTCTGGTCTTTTTGGGGACTGGGAAAAACCTGGAATAAAACCCCTGCTGCAAAATAAGGGAGCTCCTGAGGAACGTTATAAAGTTTGTCCGCCCTGCATGGCACGGCTGGCACCATGTCTGGCCTGTGCCAGGCTGTCGTGGTTGCATTCTTTAATGCTGGAAGCACTGGAAAAATGGTCTTAGGGGGAGATTCAGGGATCTCCAGGAAATCCACCAGGTCTTTCCTGGTGACATCCTCTTCCTCAGTCTGGAAGCCCATGCTGCTTCATCAAATTGAAGAATGTGGCATCCACTGGAAGGGACCTTGGAGTATGTTTCACAGAGTCCTCACTGACAGAGGAGGCTGTGGACCTGTCTGAGATCAGGATCTCTTCCTCTTCATCCTCCACATCATCAGGGAGAATGAAATCAGGGTGATACTCCTCTTTGACGTCGACCTTCTCAACCTCTGGGTCAGGTGCTGGATTCGCGAGTAGCTCACAGAGGGGGAGTCTCCTGTAAATATAAACAAGGCCGACGATGTGGAAGCTGCAGTCGACGGCACTGGCAAAGGGAGGCCTATTCAAGCACCCAGCTGCTGAACTAGTACATTAGTGAACTTAATCAGTACTTCATTCAGGTCCATAGTGGATGATGACAGAGGGGGTTCGACGGCACAAGAACCAATGGCCCTCTGGCTATGTCCTGGGAATCTGACAAGACTGTAGCCAAGAAGGGGCAGGCCTCGACAGGTTGGTCATCAATGACGAGCTTGTCGTCGACAGCAGAGAGGCTGACAATGTGGAGGTAGACAGCTGGGCACCTTGTGTGCTGGGCAGAGGAGCTGTTGATATGGGTCTGGAAGGCATAGAAATTGGGACAGTTGGCCTGTTCGTTGGAACAGCCATGGCCGATGAAGATCCCCCCAAAGGAGAGGTCAACAGGGAATGAGATCGACGCCGGAAGAAATGATCACGATCGCTGCCTTTTTTGTGACTTTTCTCCCAGGACTTGTCTCAGGCCTTACAGACCTGAGAGTTCAAAGATCCGGATGGCAACTCAGAGGCCAGGGCCCTGGAGGACCCCTGCTTGGAGCTGGCTACCTGCTGTTCCATTAGGAATTTTTTGAGAGCCTTCTTGCATCGCCTGAGGGTTGTTAGATTAAACTTCTGGCAGAGCTCACAGTCTGACATGTCGTGGTCAGGCCCAAGACAGCAGACACAAAGTGTTTGTCTGTAGAGGTAATCTTTCCACAGCGGCAGTAAAGGAAAAAGAGAAGCGCAGGAGGGGTTAACTTTTGACATAAACAAAAAGAAAAAAATCTCTTAAAGTAAAATTGTAAGATTACACTGTGGACTTCACAGCCTTGTACCCTGGGGCATCGATAGCCTCTCTGTGTCAACAGTAAAAATTGTAATATGCTCTGTAAGATTTGGGAAGGGATCATAACTCTGGCTGAGCTGCCAGTCAGCCCGATCCCTTCCACTTCCAATCTGCCCGCTCCGCTTCCAGTCGCCTCCATCTCGTGGACGTTGGCCAGGGAGAGAGAGTGTGGGGCGCACCTTATACAGGTAAGAGGGGGTTATTTTCTGAACGTATTTTATTATTTTAGATCTGCCTGTTAGGAAAATGAAGCCACCGCCGACTAACAGGAACCTTATTAGTCAAGCAGTAGCTTTCATTTTTCTTAACAGGCAGTCTAAAGTTTGTAAAATCGTTCAAAAAATTAGCCCCATATACTTGCATGGGGCGCGTCCCCGTGCTCTCCCTGGTTAAACATCACGATACGGAGGAGCGCGGGGAGGAGCACGCAGACTAGAAAGTGGGAAGGGATCGGCTCGCTGGCAGCTCAGCCAGAGTTACGATCCCTTCCCAAATCTTACAGAGCATATTAAAATTTTTCCTGTTGGCACAGAGGGGCTAACGCTGCCCCAGGGTAGCGAGCTATGAAGCCCAAAGTCTTAGTAAGGGGAACTTACTCCTTTACTTTAAAGAGATTTAGGCAAGAAGTTGAGAAAAAGGTCCTAGGCGGAAAAAGGCACAAACACTGCAACACAGCTTCTACGAAGACTCACGCAAGTAAGTCGACAGCGGGAAAGAACTGAGGAGGGAGTGGGACTACCCACACCTATATGGGGTTGATGATGTCGGCTGACACTGACAGCGTGGGTGGCCCCAGCTGTACTGCTGAAAATCTTCTGTGTGGATTCCCATTCACCGACGACGAAGGTTCCTACAGTGTAATCTGATGAAATGAGATACCCACGAAGAAGATCAGCCTTTTTTATTCACCTTATTTTAAGAAGACTCTTCAGAAATTGTTTTAATGAGTACAGATACGCATCCTAACACTAGGTAATGCTCCAGACCCCATGGAATATTCCTAACACCACTGATGATTCAAAAGGAGCTGTTTTTCCCCAGATTTAAAGCACTTATACACATTCAAATTTTGTTTTATTCATCATATTTCAAAACTGGTGAGTAAACTATTCTTACCTGCCACCACTGTCTGGAGCACTGCCTACAGGGAGTGTTTACCAACAGCAAATTCTTACGTTTGCATTGCCAGACTCACCACAGCAGTCACCTTGGCAGATGCAGCATGTTTATAATGAAATTACACTAAAGGTGTGAAACCTATCTTTATTCGGGCTGCACTGTACAAGACAGAAGCAGGTTTTGACTTGCATACATGTAGGACACTGCAGAATGCAGCCAGGTAATGCCCATCTAATGCACTTACCACTGTCCGCCTCTTGACAGAGCCCCTAGGCTGCTATATCCCTGCCCCTGTCCCACCCCTCACCCTCTCCTTTCCCCATCTCTCACTTCTCCTTTACCTTGTCTGTATCCACTTCCATGTGTTTCATGTAGAAACCCTTGTAATAACATATTGCGACCAGTGTTACTGATTGTTCTATACTGTAACTGAAACTGTATGACTGTACTATCTGACGTGGAATCTTGGTAAAAGAGCCCCGGCTCAGAGGTAATTTGTAATCCTAGACTCAAATAAATAAATAAATAAATACATGGTTATAGGGAGGACAATGCTTTTTTTTGTAATAAACTTTTTATTTAAAAATTCAGTATATGACCAAACATTCATATAAACCTTTTTTTTAAACTTTATTTTTAGTACAATAAAAATAGTACATGGCAATTTCACACTTGTTTAAATACTTTTTGTACACCAATTAGGTCCACCAAAAATTAAGTTCAAATACACTGTTAATGACAGCGGGTAGTTTGTTCTAGAATGCATTTAGTTAAAAAGAAAAATAAACCTAGCAGGCATATCGGTATTTTTGACAGAATAATAATAGAAGGAGCGAGCTGCAACACTATTACAAACATAAGTGGACAAAGTATATTGGAGCTAAAAAAGAAAACATAAAAACATAAATTGGCCACCATTAAGAAAAAGTTATAGTAATATTTCAATGCACATAAAAGACCCTTTTAAAAGTATCATATTTTAGTACAGAAATCTAAGTATAGTTAATGCTCTATAGAGTAAAAAATAAATATGATAATCACGGCACAAAGTTTTGATCGGTCTCTAGCCTATATAGGAGCCATCGTCTCTGTATTTCGTCAAACACAGTAAGATGACTTAGATAATAGTATGTACATTTTTAAATACAATAGATGGTGTCAGTTAGAGAAACTCATTGTGCTAGTGTGGGGGGTTGTGGCTTAAGCCACTACTTGATGACAGCAATTTTGGTTCCTGTAGCCAATGCTAGTAAAAGTTTCAACTGTCACCCTCTAATGTCCACATCTACCAACAGTGTACATAGAAACACAGACTTTGACGGCAGATAAGGACCGCCTGGCCCACATAGTCTGCCCATTTCCCCACCTACAGGTTAAGCTGCAGATCCTAGTTAGTTAACCAACAGCCTATTTCTTCCTACCCCCCACAAAAATTGCCTTATGTCTGTCCCATGCATTCTTGAATTCTCCCAGTTTTAGATCCCACAACCTCCTCAGGAAGGCTGTTCCATGCATCCACCACCCTCTCTGTGAAAAAATACTTCCTCACATTGCCCCTCAACCGCCCGCACCCTCTATCTTCAAATTGTGTCCCCTTGTTCTTGCACATCTCTTTTTCTGAAATATGCTACCCTCTTGGACTTATCATGTGCCCCCCTCCCTCCTTTCCTCAAGGGAATACATATTACGCTCCTTTAGCCTCTCCTTGTATGGCTTCTCTTGCAGACCCTGCACCATTTTAGTTGCCCTCCTCTGGACTGCCTCTATCCTCTCTATGTCCTTGTGGAGATGGGGGGTCTCCAGAACTGGACGCAGTACTCCAGATGGGGTCTCACCAACTGTCTGTACAGAGGGATACCAACTTCTTGTTTTCTGCTGGTGATGCCTCTCCTTATACATCCCAGTAAACCCCAGCCCTCCCTACTGCCTTCTCACATTGCTTGCTAACCTAAGGTCATCTGATATGATTACCCCCGGTCCCTTTCCATTTTTGTAGTTACTACCCCCCATTGTGTAATCTTCCAATGGGGTTTTGTTTCCCAGGTGCATTATTTTGCACTTCTTTGCACTGAATCCAAGCTGCCATACTTCTGACCATTCCTCCAACCTTGCCAAGTCCCTTCTCATCCTTTCCACACCTCCTTGTGTATCAACCCTGTTGCAGATCTTTGTGTCTTCTGCAAAGAGGCATACTTTTCCTTCCAGTCCCTCTGCAATGTCACTTATAAATCAATCAATCAAAGCTTTATTTTTAAAAAGCTCCTTTCCAAAACCAAAGCGCTTTAACAATAAATAAATCAAATACATAAAATTAAAACAACATCCTAAAATCAATTAATAAAATATACTTAAGAATCTGGATACGCCAGACTAAATAAATGCGTTTTTAAGGTCAACTTAAAGCTTTGAACAGTCAGGCAATCTCGCGCCCGATGAGGTAGAGAATTCCACAGGGTTGGGGCCACAAAACTAAATGATCTGGCCCCAGATGTCTTTAAACGAACCCTGGGAATCTCCAGCAATCCCTCATCGGTGCATCGGAGCAGACGACAGGGACAGTAGAGATGAAGAAGATCTTGCAGGTAGCTAGGTACCAGATCGTGTAGGGCCTTGTAAGTCAGCAAACTGACCTTGAAGGTAATCCGCCACTGTATTGGCAGCCAGTGCAGTCCGTGGAGGACAGGCGTTATATGATTGGTCCTAGACATACCAGTCAAAAGCCTGGCTGCCGCATTCTGCACTAAGTGCAAGTGGCGGATATCCACCCCCAGTAGCCCTAGGTACAGGGTGTTGCAGTAGTCCAGGCGAGAGGTAACGAAAGCGTGGACCAACGCTGAAAGGTTGTCAGCGGGAACCAGATGCTTCACCCGGGCTATATTCCTCAGATGGTAGAAAGAGGTTTTGACAACAGCCGACACCTGATGTTGAAGGGTCAGGTGATCATCAAATATAACGCCCAAGTTCCGCACCTGGTCTGAGGTAGTAACTGGGTCCCCAAGCCAAAGACCCGAGGGCAATTCCATCAGCAAACCCGCCCGACAAACTTTGATCCACATAAAGACATTAAAAACGACTGGACCCAGTACTGAACCCTGCAATACCCCACTAGTAACCCCTCTTTCTTCAGAGTGGACTCCATTTACAATTATCTTCTGTGTCCTGTTGTCCAGCCAATGTTTCACCCAGGCTACCACCCTGGGACCCAATCCCAGGCTGGTTAATTTGACTATTAATTTTTTGTGTGGGACTGTGTGAAATGCCTTGCTAAAGTCTAGGTAGGCCATGTCCACAGCCCCTCCCTGGTCTACTACTTTGGTCACCCAGTTAAAGAAATCAATTGGATTCATCTGACATGACCTTCCCGCTGTGAACCCATGCTGCCTTGGGTCCCAGCCCCACTGTCCTCTAGGTACTCAACAATTCTTTCCTTCACAAGTGATTCCATCACTTTCCCTACCACAGAGGTCAAACTGACAGGTCTGTAGTTTCCTGCCTCTGTCTTGGTCCCACTTTTGTGAAGGGGAATCACATCCACCTTCCTCCAGCCCTCAGGTACCACACCATCTTCCCATGATTTGTTAAAAAGGGTAGTCAGTGGTTTCACTAGTTCTCCCCTTAATTCTTTTAGAATTCTGGGGTGAATTCCATCAGGCCCCATTGCTTTGTCCATCTTCAGTTTTAGGAGTTATTTCAGAACCCTTTCTTCTGTGAAAGGACTGGGATCGACTCCCCTATCAAGAGTACTTTTGTTAATTGGATTAGGCACCTCTCCCTCCTCCTCTTTTGTGAATACTGAGCAGAAATATTCATTCAGTATCCCTGCTTTTTCACTGTCCCTCTCTGCCCATCCACCTTCCATTCTATTCAGCCTCACTATCCCTCCCTTTGTCTTTCTACGCTCCCTGATGTACCTATAAAAGGTTTTCTCCCCCTTCTTAACCGAGTTGGCTATCTTTTCCTCAGTTTGGGCCTTTGCTATTCTGACTTCCTTCCCTGCTTCCTTCTGCCTTAACTGGTACAGCTCTCTGTCCTGCTCCTTCTGTGTTTCCTTATACTTCCTGAATGCTATCTTTTTCTCCCTGACCTTCCCTGCCACCTCTTTTGAGAACCATAGTGGCTCTTCCTTTCGTTTTGATTTATTTGCTTCACACAAAGGCTTGTTGCCTCTGTGATGGCAGTTTTGATGTTTCCCCATTGTTGCTCCACCCCTCCTTCTAGCCCGTTTGCTAGTGCTTTTCTAAGGCACTCTCCCATCTTGCCAAAGTCAGCCCTCCTGAAGTCCAGTACCCTCACTTTTGTACGGCTTGACTCTGTAGCCGAGTTTATCGTGAACCACACTGTTTGGTGGTCACTTGTTCCCAGATGGCTACCCACTTCTAGATCTGAGATCCTCTCACTGTCCCCATTTGAGAGTACGAGGTCTAAGATTGCTCCCTCATGAGTGGGTTCCAAAACTAGCTGTCTGAGGAATGCCACCTGAAGGGCATCGAGAATGGCCCTGCTCTTGGAAGTGGCTGCAGCAAATGTGCTCCAGTTGACATCTGGCATATTCAGGTCTCCCATCAACAGCATCTCCCCTTTCTCTGCCATCCTAAGAATGCCTTCTATCATATTCTTGTTCATTCCTTCCCCCTGACATGGGGGTCTGTATACAAACCCCTGTGCGGATTGTGGTGCCATTTCCAGTCTCCAAGGTGACCCACAGTGCCTCCTCGCCTCCCTGTTTAATCTTTTGTTCAGTTGTTTTTATCCCTTCCCTTACACAGAGAGCTACTCCTCCCCCTCTTCTCCCCCTCCCTGTCTCTCCTGTAGGTTGTGTACCCTGGTATGTTAACATCCCAATCATGGTGCTGTGTGTACCATGTTTCTGTGACTGCTACGATATCCAGACATCCCTCTTCCATCAAGGCAACCAGTTCAGGGAGCTTGTTGCCCAGACTACGGGCATTGGTACTCATTACCCTCCATTTCCTGATGGCCTTACCCCTTTTTGCCCATCCCTGTCCTTATTGCCTTTGTCACTTTCTCCACTTACCCTGCCCTTCTCCTAAGCGACATCTCTAACTTGGTGTTTACCTCTCTCTACTCCCCTGACTTTTTTTGGGGCTAGGATTTCCTGTTCCTTTCCAGTGCCTCCCCTTGGCTACGATTAAATGCTTGCCAATGAAGCATTTAAACCTATCACCCTAGGATCCTGGTTCCCTCCTGGACAGATGCAGACCATCACACCAGTATAGCTGCATCACTCAGGTCGACCCCCAGTCCCCAATGAAGCCAAATCCTGAGTTCTGCACCAGTTTTTCAACCACTGATTGAATCCCATGGTGTGGAGCACCCTAGCCTCACCACGCCACAGACAGGCAGCACCTCTGAGAAGGCCATCGTATGCTACTTGTCTAAGGCCCCTCCCAACTCACACAAACTCTTCCTGCACTGCTCTGATCCCTTTCTTAGCCAGGTCATTTGTCCCTAGGTGGACAAAGACATCCAGCTCCCTCCCCTGTTCAGCTGCTCCAGCGATCCTGAGGATTCGCTCCCTGTCCCTCCAAGCCACAGCACCAGGCAGGCACCTTACCTCCCTCTTCCCTTCCTCCCCCAGTTCTACCTTCCTAACAATGGAGTCCCCCACCAGGAGTTGCTTCCTTCCCATGTGGGGTCCCATGCCACCCTCCTGTGGGTCTCCTTTGTGGAGGTTTCCAGCATCCTCCTTGGTCTCCACTGCGGGTGCCTCCACAGAGGAACCATACTTTGCCAGAACGGCATATGAATTGTGGAGAGGTACAACTGGAGGGATGCGCCTCTGTTCCACCACCCTCTTCCTCCCTGAACCCACTGTGGTCCAACCGCTCCTCTTTTTTGGCAACCTCTGAGGCAATATCAGTGGCCCTGGTGGTCCCTGGAGGTCCCACAAATCCTGGCCAATTCAGCCTGGAGATGAGCAACCTCCTCCCTCAGCCCAGAGAGGTGCCTGCAGATGGGACAACACCGCATCCTCCAGAACGTCTCCCGGAAGACTGCTGCTCCACAGCCACTGCAATGCACCACTCCTATCATGTCTTATTTCTGGCCCCTTTACTGTTCTTTGGAATCCTTACTCTTTCCTCTGTTTATTTATTTTTTTTCTCCCTACTTATTTACTGCCTCTGTGCCCTTTAAGCTCCTGATCTTCCTGTTCTGAGACAAGAAGATCCTATATTTCTCAGTAGTCCCCTTACTTACTCAGGGGCAGACCTCCAGCAGCTGGGGGAACGGAGGGCTACTCTTGTCCTTCTAGGATGGTGAGTCTTTGGTGGCTCTATGATCACTCACTTCCTGCTCCTAAACAGGAAGTTCCTGTTGTCAGTCAAATCCTGTGCCTATAGCAGGACCATCGTGGGAGAAACGAGTCGAGGAGTATCAAACATTGGGGCAGGACAGTGTTGTATACTTTTAAAACTTTAAGAGCAGAGCTCTTACCCAGTACACATTCTGAAGCCCTTTGCAGGGTAACACTGCATCTTTGACAGTACAGCAAGCTTCTCTTTTAAACTAAATTCGGAGATGGCAGGACAACTGAGTAAAGCTACTGTCCGCACAGACGGTCCACTGGGTCAACTGATCCACTTCCTAAAAGATGACCTCTTCCAGTACTAGCCAGAAGAGCTAGGTAAAGGGGAACATTCATGAACAGTGGCTGACATAGTTTGAAATCTCATAATTTATTTTTAAACATGGTATTGGGCTTACTGGTAGCTGGGAGCAGTCCAGAGATACTGATGAATGAGTATGTTCGACAGTTACTGTATTACTGCACAACTTGTTCCTCCAGGACATCACAAGGTTCTAAACATTGTAACAATGTTAATATCAATATTGAAACAGATTTTGTCATCATCTATATCTCAGTACTTCATTCGAAAGAGCTTTTCAGGGGCTTTCAAACTATTATGGCCCCCGTACTGGAATGTTCCCCTTTAAGGAAAATGTTAGTGCACCAATTCAAAGTATATTGGCATTTGGCCAGCATGCTTGTGTCAATTTCTAACTCTGACAGTTTGGCTTCTCCTCTAATATTATTATTTTGTTTTTTACTTACCAGATGATTGTTTTCATACACATTTTCTTTAGACAGTGAGGCAAAATCTCTAAAATAAAAGAAAGGAGAATTAGTGAACATGGAGGATAGATATTGCTGGCACCCACAAGGGATGACCACAACTGGTGTAGCATCTTGCAACTCAATGCTATGGCACTTCTGCACCCTGTAAAAGCATTTAATAAAATGGGTTGATAATCTCCTGTGCCCTGACATGTGGATTCAAATCGCATGACCATATGTCATTTCAACACAGGTCAGAAATACTACAGGACCCTTTTCACTTAGACTTCATTGTGCTTCTCCTTGCAATTAAATTACAATCCCCTGTTTATGGCATCACAACCTGTCATCACAAAAACGATAGAGGATTATAAATTCAGGGAAGGAAAAGCAGCAGGAACGAATCATGTCTGAGGGGTCAAGAGACTGTGTTCATGTACACATTTTTAGTTACAAAGGCTAGAAGCAGAATGTTCTTAAATTCAAATGTTTTGGAAAAAGTTGGCAGTAAGCCACAGCATGGCATGGGTTTATGTAAGCAGTAAGACAAAACAGGGTGTAGGTTGTTGTCTATCAAACGCATGCCCCACTTGTGTAGTGATTCACAAGGCATTCGCGCAGATTGCCTTCAGAACCTGTTAAGTGCATTTATCAGACAACAACCCAGACCAATGGAGTGCCTTACTGCACTCATAAAATGAGTTTTCAAAATACATGCAGAAATAACAGTTTGTAAGGAGTGCTTTTACTTATACTCCCCACTGTTTGCAGTAGTGGGTCTCGTCTGTACGACTAGATCTGTACGACTAAATGAGGGCAGCTGAGAATATGGGTTTGCTCTTCATGGTACATGTTTGGCTTCTCCATCCCCCCCACTTTAAGTCTGGTTGCACTGAAAGCTATGGCTTTAGCATTACTGTTCATGACATGTGCTCATGTTTCACAGCAGTTCCTTTTGTCTTTGCGGGAAAAAAAACTGAGAAAGTCACAGAGTGCCTAGGCTACAGGACTAGAAGGATTCTCAGGAGGAAGAGGAATTCAAAGCAGTAGTGGTGACAGCGTGGATGGGGTAGGTGGCAGTGTGGGAGGCCGCAAGACAGACAACATAATGGTATCAACTCGGGATGTGGATCAGAGGCCTAAAAAAATTAAAATGCACGGAAGTTGTTACACATGATTAGTTGGTTGTGATTTTTTTTTGAATGTGCCATGTGTTTCTTACTTGTGGGGTAGGGATGGGTATTCAGTGTGATGGGTGGAAATGTTAGCTAGTGGGTCAGGGCAAGTAATAGGTGTTTACCTAAGTAACATGGCTGCCAGAAATTCTTTTGTTTAAAAAAACTTTCTGGAAGTAATGAGCCCACCAGCCCAGTGCACGCACTACTTCTCATGTGCCGACGACCAGGGTTCAGGAATGAGCCCGGACAAAGGAACACCCAGGAGGAGGAAGATCGAGCATCCCAGTGGATGCTCTCCTCCTCCAGGGAGGGGGACTCACAGGTCCGCTGTTCTACCACCACCACCAGGTGGCAGTGCAGGGGGAAAGCATTCTGAGTGGAAACTGGAGCGAATGCCGACATCAAGTGCATTGGCATGTCAGGATCCAATAACATGGAACGCTCCTGAGGGAGGGTGGGACTTGAGGAGAAAACTGGGGCAGGATTGTGCAGATGAAACCTCTGCCTGCCCTTCATGTTCACCATCTGACCACCGTTACCATCCAGGGATCACCCCAGGTCTTCACCTCCAATGTGGGCAACCAGATAGACAGTAGGGAATAAATGCCAAAGTGGCTGAAAGGCATACCTGGCCCAGCGGGGTGCAAGCCAGGGGGCACCCCAGCAGCGTGTCGCAGGTACGCCTTGGGGTCCTGGAACGGCTTGCGAGTTATGTCTCAATGAGTGGGAATAGGGGTTTGGCAATGGTGGAAGGCGCTCTTAGCCTGCACCCAGGGGGAAAATATGTTTGAGGAAAAAAAAAAAAACTTTCTGGAAGGCATGGGTATGTAGGATGCTCTGCATCATGGCTGCCAGAAAAGCACCAGCCTCAGGGTTGTTGCTCTATAAATGTACAGCAGTGAGGATGGTTCCTGATCAATCAGGACACAGTGATTTCTCTACATATTTTATGAGCTGAATTCATGCACAACATAACTACATAGTAAGGCACAAGGGCAGGCTAACGGACAAGTGCTGTCTGCAGCTGGGGTATGCATTAATTCAGCATATGCCCATACTCCTACAGTGGCTTAATGCAGTTATAAACTGGGAAATAAGTTAAAGGAATTGATGTGTAGTACATTCACTTGTAAAAAAAAAAAACTCCTATTCTACACAGTTCTAACTCACTACAGTTTCCTACCCTCGCCTTTACTATCAGGTCACTTCATTAACACAGTGACTGTAGTATGAGTAACCTGAAACCTAGAATTTATCAGCAGAAAAGGAGCACTTGGCCCACCCAGTCTGCCCACTTGCTTCCTGCCTGTTCTGTCCCAGCACACCCTACAAGGTCTCTGGTGACCCCCCCTCTTTTATTTACTAATTATTCCACAATGTCTAGCCTGTGAATGTTTGAAACCCCACACAGTTTTTTCCCCTGCCTCCTCCGGTAGCAGGCTGTCCCAGGCATTCACCACTCTTTCAGTGAAGTAGTATTTCCTCATATCCCTCCTAGATTTCCCCATGTTTTAATCGCGGGGCTGTTATGACATCACACTAACCTCGAGGGCCAAATTCGAGAGATCCTGGAACGTCATAACAATCCTGAAATAGAAACAGTGACTGGATGTATACGGTTGCCCAAACATTATTTTGTAAGGTATATGGTTATTTTAAAACAGTCAAAGAGCTATTGTGACTTAGCAAGAACTTGGCTATGGTGGTGGGTGTACAGCCCCTTCCCCCGAATAACTAGCCATCTTCCTGTTAATGTAGAAAAGTAAACTCACCCCACACCCGACCCAGCAGGTAACTACCCACCAAGTGCCCAGAGTTGTACCAGATAATTTGTTACAGGCTACAAGTTGCACCCAGTGCCCAGAGTTGTACCAGATTATTTATCAGAGACTGTAAGTTACAGCCAGCGACTAGAGTTACACCTGACAATTTGTCAAAGGAAGTAAATTACATCCAATGCCCAGAGTTCTACCAGCACCCAAAGTTCTACCTGATAATTTGCCTGAGGCTGTAGGCTGCACCCAGAGCCCAGTTATACCTGGTAATTTATCAGAGGCTGTATATGTTGCACCCAGCCCCCAGAGTTATACCAACCTGGTAATTTATCAGAAGTTATATGCTACAACCAGCCCCCAGAGATATATCTAATAATTTATCAGAGGCTATATGTTGCACCCAGCCCCCAGAGTTATACCTACCTGGTAATTTATCAGAGGCTGTATGTTGCACCCAGACCCCAGAGCTACACCTGATGATGTGTCAGAGACTGTACATTGCACCAAATACCCAGAGTTACACCCGAGAATTTGTCAGAGGCTGTTGCACCCAGCGCCCAGTGTTATACCTGATAATGTAACAGAGACTAAATTGCTTTCAGCACCCAGAATACCTGCTAGTTTGTCAGGAGCTGTAAGCTGAATTTCAAATCATGCAAGAGTTACGTGCCAGATCCTACCACATTAAATGCTTCCATTTAAATAACATTCATGGAAACAAAGCACTTAGAGGGAAATATCCACATCTGATTGGGCCCCACCTCCGTGTGAAGCAGGGCCTGATTAGCAGTTTCAGAAATAGAAGTCATTTTGAAACTTACTGTGCAATATTTTATTTTAAATCCTTTCTGGTTGATCCTGCACCCTCCCCACCGGCATTTTACAACTAGGAGTCCTCCCCGGCATGCCCACAATCACCCGCGACTGTCCCCAGTATGACGTGTCCTGCAGGGAGCAGCTGGGGCTCATCCATTGGACTACTATAGCGCAGCACTTTTAAAGAGCTCCAGTTCAGACACGAAGTGTGCCCGTGATATACTAATACCAGGTACAAACTGCCAGGGTTCCCGACAGCCTGTACCTGGTCTTGGTATAGCGGGGACACACGTAGGCACCAAACCGTACTGCTGTACCTTCATATAGCTCCAGTTTGGAGCCTACGTGTGTCCCTGCTATACAGAGACCAGGTACAGACTTGTCAGGCACCCTGGCAGTCTGTACCTGGTATCAGTACATCACGCACACACTTAGTGTCAGAACCGGAGCTCTTTAAAAGTGCCGCACTACAGTAATCCAATGGACAAGCCCTGGTTGCTCCCCGCAGGGCACGTCATACTGGGGACAGCAGCAGGCGATTATAGGCACGCCGGGGAGTTCTCTTAGCTGTAAAATGCCAGCAGGGAGGACGTAGGATCAACCTGATAGGATTTAAAGTAAAATGTTGCAAAGTAAGTTTCAAAATGACTTCTATTTCTGAAACTGCTATATCGGGCCCTGCTTCACACAGAGGTGGGGCCCAATCAGATGTGGATATTTCTCTTTAATAAGGCAGGATCACCGCCTGGCACTCACCTCTTGTACAATCCAAATTCAACATACAGCTTCTGGCAAATTAACACATACAGCGCAATAACACTGGAGCTTGGATGTCTCCCAGCACTGGGGTTGGCTTACGATGCACCCGGTAGTATTCCTCACCCTGGGATACTCCAAGCCCAGCATTATGCATTTTCAAGAGGCCAAGGGGCATGCTACCATCGTCTCTTCCACCTTACTAACTGGTGCATCAAACCATCTGAGGTCCCAAGCTTCCAATTCAGATGAAGAGGGGATGCATGTGCCCCAAGCCATTCTTAGCCCACCGCTACGTGTCACACTGGGAGCAGCATGGTGGCATCTGCCTCCCTTCCTGAGATGGGGGTCACTGCTCATAGTAGCTTCTCATCTCTCAGACTACAGGACAAGCAGGGAGTTCTGGCCTAACCTCTGAACCTGTGTGGCCTGTATAGTATCGTATATATCATCATGTCATATCAACTTTATTTGTGAGCGCTATTCCAAAAAGATCAAAGCGCTGTACAATGAACAGTAGAATTTAAATCTAAAATATTTTTAAAACAATCAAATATACAAATTACAGTACACTAGCTAACATTCAGATCAGGACAAGCTAAATGAAACAGATACTTTTCAAGACAGTTTTAAAACTCTCGATAGTCAGGCTCTCTCTAATCTGAGAAGGTACAGAATTCCACAGGGTGGGGGCCACAAAAGGAAAAGAGTGGGCCCCAAAGCTCTTCAGTCGTACCCTGGGAATCTCTAGCAATCCTTTGTTGGAGGAACGGAGTGAGTGGAGGGGCGGTAGGGGCAAAGAAGATCTTGCAAGTAGCGCGGTCCCTGTCCATGTAGGGCTTTATAGATCAGTAACCCAACCCTGAAGATGATCTGCCAATGTACAGGCAGCCAGTGCAAGCCGCGGAGCACAGGAGTGACATGGCAAGATCTTGATAAACCAGTCAACAATCTGGCCACTGCATTCTGCACTAGCTGTAATCGGCAGATATCAACCTCTAAAAGCCCTAGGTATAGGGCATAGCAGTAATCAAGGCGTGAGGTTACAAAGGCGTGGACCAACACTGGAAGACCGCTAGGTGGGACCAGGCATTTAATCTGGGTGATGTTTCTCAGATGGAAAAAAGAGGTCTTAATGACAGCAGACACCTGGGATTTTAATGACAGGCCGCTATCGAACACAACAACCAGATTTCGTGCCTAATCAGTGGTCAGCAGCTGGTCACCCCCGAGCAAAAGCCTACATGGCTGGCCTGCTGACAACCTCAAACCTTGGCAACCTGTCTCCACCTCCAATACCTCAGTTTTATCAGAGTTCAACTTCAGACAGTTGGCACTCATCCAGTCCTGGATCTCAGAGAGGCAGCTGTTAAATACAGAGATCATTCCACTCTGCTCGGTTAAAAAGGACATGTAGAGCTGAGCATCATCTGCAGAACATTGAAAACTCAGTCCACACTGCCTTGTAATGTTTCCCAACAGCAGCATATACACTGCAAACAACATGGGGGACAATACAGAGCCCTACAGAACCCCACAACAGGGGGAGAGGGGCCAAGGAATAAATCCCCGATAACACCCTCTGAGTCCTGCCAGTAAGGAACGATCAAAGCCACCTGAGGACTGTACTAGACGGTCCACAGAGAATCTGCAGGGGCTCCAACAGTACCCCATGATCTACAGTGTCAAATGTTGCAGAGAGATCAAGGCAAACCAAGACGGAACAGCTCCCCCGATCCCTCGCTATCAGGAGATCATTAAGCACCTGAACAAGGGCCGTCTCAGTACTATGCCTCTTTCTAAACCTGGACTGAAGGGGATCACAGACATCGTGAAATGCTTAATGGTCGTCCAGCTGCACTGCAACCACATTCTCAATAACCTTGCACACAAAGGGTAGGTTAGAGACAGGTCTATAGTTCGCCAAGCAGTCCGGGTCGAGGGAAGATTCTTCAAGAGGGGAATCACTACCACCTCCTTCAGGAGGTCCGGAAAAACACCCATCTCCAAAGAACACCAGGCCGATGACTTCAAACGCACCCTACTAGGAGGCACGATGGGCCCAGATCCACACTACAGTAGGCTGGGCGCATGCCCTGGACAACCCGCACAATGTCTACAATCGCCAGCCGGCCAAAGTCAGACCAGACAGACCAGGTGCTTGCAACCTCTTGCCAGTCTCTGCAATACCCATTTGAGGGCGCTGAACAGATCTCCGACCTGATGGCAGCAACCTTATCGAAGAACTGAGCAAACTCATCACACTTCTCCAGTGAAAATGCTCCCCACAGCTGAAGGCAGGTTGGATTGCACAACCTGTCGACAGTTCGGAAGAGCTGAGCTGGTCGATTCCTCGCTGCAGCAATCTCCTTGGACAGGAATTCTGCCTTCTTACAGGAGATTGCTGATTGATAGTCTTTATAATAGGCTACCAATCTAAGTTTGTCATCCACCAGGCCAGATTTCTGCCAGCGCTGCTCTAACCTTCGCCCTCTCGCTTCAGCGCCTTCAGAACCCCGTTAAACGAGGGGAACCTTGGGCAAAGAGTGAGGGGGCAAACATGGACAGGAGCTAGAGAGTCGAGGGCCCCTGTCACTGCCTTATTATAGGCTAGTACCAGTTCCTCCAGCTCCCTGCTTACACTCAGCACACCGCCACAAGACCATCTGGAGTCAAGCCCCTTAAAGGGCAGTACCAGACAATCTCCATAGGGGCAGATCTATTGGGGGAGAGGTGCCTCAAATCTGAACCTTATAGTATGGTGGTCCGACCAACCAACCGGATCCACCACTAAATTGGTGACCTCCATCCCCAGAAGGAAGACCAGGTCCAATGAATGACCGTGACTATGGGTAGCAGAGGTAACTACCTGTGTCAGGCCCAATTGATTCATCAGTTGAAGGAAGTCTTGCCCAAACTGCGAGAGTTCATTGTCGACCCAGGTGTTGAAATCCCCCAGAAATACCCATCTGGGGCACTCCAACACCAGGTCGACAATGAAGTCCGTGACTTCCTGCAGGAGTCCCTCCTCACCACTGGGTGGACAGCAGATGAGAAGTATCCTGCAACCTGCACCCATGATACCGTCAAAGGATCTGGTCACTCCCACTGGGATGTGTACAAGACACAGATCCAATTTAAAACAAATGGCCACCCCCTCCCCACCCCTACGATCCTATGTCAGGCAGTGTATCACCGAGTACCTGGATGGAACTGCCGATTCCAACCTTGGGCCAGCATTTACATCCAGCCAGGTCTCGGTGATACAAGCCAGGTCAGCTGTACCAACAAGATCATCAATAACAGCTGTCTTGTTTTTTATTGACCTGGCATTGCACAACACCGCTCGAGTAGGATAGATGGACAATGTAGACTGAGCGACTTGCCCACTCAAAGTGGACCCCTTGGGTATGGGAACCAGACAGGGAGGTCCCCTTTCCTGGATCCATTTCACCCCAGGGTGTCTTCTCATCCCCACAACCCCATTCCACCCACCTCGCTCCACTACCCCACCAGGCCCAGTTTCTCCACGTTTCCTCCCCCTCCTGACTATCCCCAATGCCCGACAACATCCATACACCTCTGCCGGCAAAGGGGGACAGTCAAAAGGGCAGAGGTGCCCGAGCCTTGTGGGAGAGTAGTGCCTGACCACTGATGACCTCTGCCAACAGATAATAACCAGAAGCTAGAAAAGCAGCAGTCAGTAATCTAACAATTAATAACAACCAAACACACACACACACACACACACCTCTCAAACCACCCAGTTATACTGGGAAAATTCCAGAATGCACCCTTAATAAGCACTATATCTTCTAACTCAAAATAACAATACAACCCCCCTCAACAAATACCCCGTTTAATATAACAAATCATATGCACCCACACACAAACCTATACAACCACACTACTACACAATGAAATACAGAAAATTATAATTACTCTAACTTAATATAAGCAAATATATACACTAAATAAAATGAATTTAAATAATAATAAATCCAGTCCACAAAGAGTTCTTATGACAAATTAGTCCACAGGGCTCTCACTTCCTAGGACCAGCCAATGTCCATTTCCAGGCCTTCGAGACTCCCACTCTTGAGGTCAAGAAATTCAAGTGTTAAATGAAACTGAACAGACAGGCCAAGGAGCTCCCACCTCCTCAGACCCAAAGTATCAGTATCAAATTCTTCTGTGGGCTCGCACCACCATAGGAAACTGATAGCATTTATGGATACTGTCCCAAATTGTTTGATTAACAGTCCCTTTAAAATATCAGTTTGAAAACACCACACTCTGCAGTTAGAGTGATTTATAGTCACTCACAACGTGGAATCTCAATATCTCCTAAAGGCCAGCCATTCCTCAGCAGGGCTATCCACTCGTCAACCAGGGGAAGAGAACGGGCAGATTTCTAATTCGATTGGTCCCAAACAAGCCAGAGATGCCAAGGACAACTCTCCGCTCGACTGCACTGAGCTGTGTCGAACACCTATTCAGGCCTCCTTACTGTCCAAAAAAAAAAAAAAAAAAAGGAGAGGACCCCTCTCGGACCCCAAACCTCTTCTCAGACCCTACCGCTGCTATAGTCACCCACCGGTCTCCGTGCAATGAGATGGAAGCACCGCAGGTGCAGCAGCCCTCTGGCAACACCACAGCGCACCACCGGCTCAAGGCTGGGGACCAGGAAGTAGTTTTCCCCAACACTCCGCAACAGCCCATAACTATGTATTACAGCTGGGCTGGCAGTATAGCCTACAGGCTACAGTAATGAGCTGTGATTGAGCTTAGTATATACAGCATACATGGGGGTTTGATTCCTACAGCATCCACTTGCATACTGTGTGACTGAGCAAGTCACTTAACGTCCCCAACCTCCCAGTGCTCCTGAGTCGCCCCTGAAAACAGGCACTTGTGCCTAGTGGGCCTCACTCAGTTACCAAAAGAATAAAAAATAAAACAGAATATAAATAAAATAACTCTTAAGAGATCTCTGTTTAACACCTCACATGAAGGACAGCTTCACACAGCAGTGCTGAAACCATGTAGTGCTGCACTACAGCAAATGTTTGACATGAGACCAAGCCCGTGGTGGGGACCTATAGTCACAGTTCTTAAACAGGTCCCCTAATATTCATAGTTTGCTAATATAGTGCACTTCTAGTCCAGTACTATGCCTTCATGTTGGCTGCATACAGGAGCCTGCGCCACACTGCAGTTTATCAATTCAGTCCAACAGAACACTATATATGTATGTTACAGTTTTTTAACCCGAGCAGACAACCTCTTACTTGGCAAATCATGACCCCCACCAAAAAAAAAAAAAAAAATATCTGCACTCTACACTCCTCGCTCATCTATCCCAGGTTATGAGAACATTTCAGTCAATTGCACAAAAAGTTGATTGTGCTTTCAGAAAAATGTCCAGTCATTCAGAACAACACTTTTATTGTTTCTTTAATCACTTCCACCAGGTGTCTACGTCCTTGAACGCTGTGGAGGGGGCAGTATAGCTACAGTCAGTTATTCAACAGCATCTTTATTTGACTGTGTGGACTGGCTCCAAGCAGCAGGGAAACTGGGAATCTTACTAGCAAGACAAAGTCGGCACTCGTCCATGTTACTTATTACAAGTACTTTATTGAACAGAAATAAGTAGCATAAACATTCATAGTTAGTTATAGGCGTCACGAGACACCCATGCATCCTCACATAGGCACTTCTGGCTATTTTGTAAATATTTTTTCACTACTTATTTACTATTCAATAAAGCATTTGTAGTAAGTAACATGGACGGTGCCGCCTTTGTCTTGATAGCATGTTTGTTTTAAGGCAGGCACGTCAGTAATGGAGTGACACTGTCCGTTTCGGAACTTGGGAATCTTCTCAGATTCTATGGACAGCAGTGATAAGAATTACACAGAGTGGTATGTGAAGGAGAGGGAAGAAGAAACAATTAGACAGAGACTGCGATTTTTCTGCACCAGGACATAAAGACTGCCCTGTCAGCTGGGGTTGCTTCAGGTAGCAGTCTCCTACTACGGAGACAAAAACGAGAAAAAAAGTACACTCGTACCAAGAAGGTGATGCCAAATTCAAACCAACCACAAACACACAAAACAAATATTTTGGCATACGCAACAGTGTAAAACTGCACTGGGCCATACCGGTGGCGCTAAGCTTTAAGGCGCTGGACACCACACCTCGCGCCACGCCAATGATCCAGGGTCGGGAGTGACCTCGGGTACCAGAGGGTCAGCCAGGAGGAGGAGGAGGACTGAGTGTCCCAGGGACTGCTTGCCTCCTCCAGGGAGGGAGGGAGGGTGGGACAACTACAGTTGCGCTGGCTCCTGGCGCTGGCTGGTGGTCGGTGCATGCTGCAGTTAGCTGTGGGGTTGGCGCAGGCTGATGGCGGACGTGCAGTGCACGTGAGTGTCCATCACAGAGTCACTGATATCACTGCATGCCCGCGCCATGGGGGCGCAAAAACTAAGAAAATAGCCCCAATCCTCCAGCGCTTGTGATGGTCAGCTCCTGTTGGCACTGCACTGGATGCTCCCAGGGTGCTCCCTCTGAGCCTGACTCTTCGAGGGTCTTCCGTGACACAAGGTAAACGATGTGGCTGAAAGGGTGGAGAGGGTGAGGGGGTCAGCTCGGGCACGGTGCCCAGTGCAGTGCCACTGGGGCCGACTGGAAGGGGAACCTTAGGATCACCCCCTGCCGAGGAGGTAAGGCAAGTAAAAGTATACTAAAAAGAAAGTGTAAAACTGCACTGACAAATAGCTGTTGTGTGCCTGGTACAGCCAAACAAAGCAACACTCTGCCTCACTCTGAGGCTTCATGGGGGGCTGGCAATGTGGCTACCGCTATGGCTACTCGATTTGCTGACACCAATAAGCTATGGACGTCTAAATAGGAAAGAACAAAATCTTGCTCTTTCCAACACCAACTCAGAGGGCATAATGTAGAAACAAACCTGAAGGTTTGGTTTCCTGAACCAACCCATATCCTTTCATCCAAGTGGCTCTCGCTCTGTGCAATTAGAAAAAAAAAAAAAAAAAAGGTGAGGCATACCCCTAAGCTAAAACTGACTGCTAGTCACCTGTCAGACTGATACATGCTTACTGTTCCTGATGAAAGCCTCAGCTGCCTCTTGCCAAAGCTAAACAAATGGGAACCGTTAATAAATACCCCCAAATTCCAACATATGATCGACCTTAAAAAAAAATATCACCACACTGGGCACCTTGCGTATCTTATAACTAGGGGAAAAATGCTACAAAAAGTTGGAACAGTGAAGGAGGGGACTATGACTGGATGAAAACAGTGGAAAGACAGCGGATACTCCAGAAAACCAATTTTCAAGCTATTACGTTTTCCATTCCCTGTCATCCCCAGATCCTTCCATCTGTGAGGTGGCTAACACTTGTGACTTGGGATGTACCAAATCAAAGAATCACACTGAAAAAGACATCCGCATGAGACACAAAACTGAAAACCTCTCCATGCAAAGGTCTCCTATATAACCAACACACAGAAACATTGAATTTGATGGCAGATAAGGACTGCTTGGCCCATCTCATCTGCCCATTTTTCCCACCTACTGTAATATCACAGAACTTACTTGGTTTCCAGCTTTACCCTCCCTTTCCTAACCACTAAGGTTCCCTTATGCCTATCCCATGCATTCTTGAATCCCATTTCAATTTTGGCCCCGACCATCTCCGCTGGAAGGCTGTTCCAGGCATCCACCATTCTTTCTGTAAAGAAGTACTTCCTCATGTTTCTCCTGAATCTACCCTCTCACGTCTTGCTGGCACCTGTATAATGTCGGTGTCCCCAGCGTGCCTCACTTCCCTGCTGGAGAAGAGCTCAGAAGGTTTTCCGACCGACAGGGACCAAAGCAATCAGGACCACACTAGCCACACAACAGAGGATATGGAAACCTAAATATGGATGCCTTCGGGGGCATCAGAGGACAAACGGCATGCAACAGCAGGCAGTATAGTCACCGGGCACCTGACAATGGGGGGGGAATGTGGAAGGGAGAGCTGTGGTTCAAGGCAGGAGATTCTCTTGAAGATTTACTGTTACCATAGGTAACTATTCTATCTTCTATCAAAGAATGATTCCCAAGCAGTGCCGAAGACTGAGGGAGGACGCAGGATCTAATGATCCTGAGTAAGGAGGCCGTAAAGAACACAGAGGCCAAAGCAGAGACATTTGGATGAGGTGATGTCCAAACTGCATCGTTTAGTGAATGTATGAACAGCACCCCAACTAGCAGCAGCACAGATGTCTGCCATGGACACATTCTGAAAACAAGCCACTAAGGTAGCCACACCTTGGGTGGAATAAGCACGAACAGGACCAAGAAGCTGCTTACCATGTTTCTGGTAACAAAACGTAATACAATTGGCCAACCATTTTGACCGGCCTTGTTTAGAAATCAGTGAACCCAACATTCTGGGGACATAAGCCATAAACAGTTGAGAGGATTTTCTACCATCCTTTGTATGATCTGGGTACCAAGGCAACGTCCAGCATATGTAAGCAATGTTCCGCACTATCCATGGGAGAGGAAAAGTAAACAGAAAGGTCTATGGTCTAATTTAGTGTTCTTTCAGACACGACCTTCAGAAGAAAACATGGACTAGTACACAAGGTGACCCTGTCTTTTATAATAAACGAAGGATCTGCGACCAGAGTCTGTTACTCTAAGATGCATCAAGCAGACATCATAGCCTCAAGAAACAGTATCTTCCAAGAATGGCAGTGTATCTCACAAGTATTCTAAGTAAGTTTTCTCAGTGTCAGTGGCTCAGTAGGTAGCACACTCGCCTCTGAGGCCGGGAGATCAGAGGGCTGTGGGTTCAGTTCCCACATCTGGCACTTGGGTTAATGTCCCAATACTGACACTGTAGTGCAGCATGAGAGGGGTGCTGCACTTCTGAGGTGCCGTCTTTCAGATGAGACGTTAAACCGAGGTCCCATCTGCCTGGATTGGTGGTAGTTCAGGTGGATGTTAAAGATCCCATGGCACTTATCGAAAAGAGTAGGGAATTTCCCCGTGTCCTGGCCAAATTTCCCTCATTCACTAAAAATACCACCACAACAGCTTAATCTGGTTCGAGGTCAGCTGGCATTCATCTGTATCCCCCTCCCCCGGGTCGTGCCTGAAAATAGGCAGGATTTGTCTAGTGCACTTACCCAGTCAACAAAAAATAAATAAATAAAATAAATAAGTAGCCATAGGCTTAAAGGGAGGTGCAGTCTGGGTCTCTAAGACCAATGGATCTTGGATCGGAGGCTGCAAAAGGAGGATGCCTCTTACAAATCTATGGGAAACCTCTAAGTGGGCCACTGTTTTACCCTCTGACAGGACATGAAAGGCAGATAGAACAGCCATGTGGACCTCTAGTGAGGAATACCGCAGTCCTAAATCCTTAAGGGACAAGAGGTAGTTCAGTATTTTAGGAACTGGACATGTAAAGGGATTCAATGCATGATCAGTACACCATACAGTAGAACATTTTCATTTTTGTGAATAAGTGTACCAAGTAGACAGCTTTCTAGCTGCCAAGAGAACATCAGCCACCACCGGGGAAACACCGAAGTGGAGAGTTCTACATCCTCAGAGCCATGTGTGATGGTGCAAGGACCAGAACACCCTGCTCCTGTGTCAGAAGTACGGATTGTAGGGGGAGCAGGACTGGAGGTTCCACTGTCAATTGCTGGAAAAGTGGAAAGCAAATTTGTCTGTGCCAATGTAAAGCCACCAGAATCAGACTGGCCATGCTCAGCCCGTAGCTTTACCAGAACCCTCTGTATTAGAAGGACTGTTGGGGTGGCTTAACAGCTGAACAGAGTAGACGCTCCTTTACAAAGCTCTGTCGGGTTAAACCTAAAAGTTTTTTTAAAATATGCATATTTGGCTACGCTTCGAGGTGCTACTTGACTGAATAATGGGGTATTATTGTGATGATTGCAGCGATGGGCAAAACGAAGCATTCCACAACCTCTTCGGATTTTTTCAACCATAAATCCTCCCAGGCATGAGAGTGTCGTCCCATGCAGACTGTTGAAGCCTCAGGTGATAGTATCCCAGCCACAGAGGAGGTCTCACTCACTATCATGCAGTCGACATTAGTGCAGCTGGTAAAAACAGTTCAAGACACTGACAAAAAGCTGGAAGCTTTGAATCCTAGAGTCACCTCTTGGAGATGCGAGTGGACTCTATTGAACAGAATATGCAGCATTCAGATGGCTCAATTGCAAAGGCTACGGAGGCAATAACTAAGCTTATAAAAGAAGACTCTCTGCTACGGGCACACCTGGAAAATGTTGAAAACCAGACTAGAGTGCAATCTACGGATTATTGGGCTCCTGGAACAAGCAGAAGGAGAGAACCCTCTAAGTTTTGCACAGATTTTTCTGCCCCAACTCTTGGGATTATCAGAGGAGGATCCTGCCCTAGCACTGGAAAAAACCTATTGGATAACCCCCCTCCTCGCAGAGCTGCTGCTGGTGATTTGGGACCCAGGACCATTCTGGTGGTCTGCAATGGCATGGGCATTAGGGATCGCATCCTGAATTTAGCTAAACGAGGGAAGCAGGCAGCTCGGGCATACAAATATTGCAATATTACCGGATTTAGCTTTTTCTATGAGGCAGAGGAGGAGAAAAGCGTTTGATCGAGTATGGCCTTCTCTAAAAGGATTAAAGATCCAGCATCAACTACTCTTTCCCACCAAACTCAACGTTCAGTGGAATGGCAGGACATATTTGTTCAATGAGCCATTGGATGCGTATAAGATGCTGACCTACATAGAGAATGAACTGGCTGGAGAGGAGAAAGCTTCGTCAGAGGAACAGGCTGCAGAAGTAGAGTGAACCACATGGAACTGTGTGGACCTTTTCTTGCTGTGAGTGTTTAAGGACCTTCCCTGGACCCTTGTACTTAACTGCATTGCTCCTTTGTGATTTACTTTGCCCCCAAAAAAACCATCTTTAGTTACTGATATGTAATGGCATGCTGTTGACTCCGGACTCTGCTTTTCGAATTTATGCCTTGTTTATAGGATGACGACTTGGACTTGCTTTTTTCTTCCTGGCATTTAGACTCATGCACAGTTGTCTTTACTGAATGATGTTATGGGGAGGGGTTGGGGGTTTGTTTAACTCAGGATCTGGGATAGCGTTCGGTTTTCTTGTTGTAGCTCTTCATAATATGTTACACTGCCCCGCTGCCAGTTGAGGTGTATGACTGGCTTAAAAGTAGTTTTAGCTTTACATCCATCTTTACTCTTTCTTTAGGTTTGCTCGGTTGGTACTCTTGTTCATTAACTACATTTATGGATGATGGACTTTGAGGGATAGTTTTGGGGTACTGTGCCCTGATGATACCTTTCTGACACTGACTTTTATTATTTGTTGATATCCCTGTAGCTGATAGGACTTAGGAATTTTTAAATATTTGATATTCTTTTATCTTATATTGGGTACTTCCCCCTATGAGGTAACTTTGGGTAGGTTGTTAATATTTTCGTTTATTTCATCACACGAGTTGTATTCTAGACTTAATGCTGTATCCCTCTGTATGTGGCTATACCTGTAAGTTTTTCTTTTGCAAAAAGCTTAGAAATAAATGATACAAAAAAAAAAAAAAAAGGACGTGGGAAGGGGGACATACAGACACCTCCCTTTCCAAGAGATACATCATGTGTCTCACCAAAAAAACTGCAGACCCTGGAGCAAGCAAGCAGAAACGTGGCAGTCGTGCGCTGTATGGAGACGCAAACAGGTCTATGCCTGGACAAGTCCATTTTCTAAAGAGGTATGTCACGACAAAGTCAGACAGCTCCCATTTGTGGCAGAGCACACTGGATCCACTGAGGTGATCCACAAGTGCATTCAGTGTCCTGAGAAGGAACACCACTGACAGAAATAATATAATTTTCCACTGGCCAGTGCCAGACTCTCACTGCTTCTCTGTAGACAGCGCATGAATGAAGTCTGCCCTGTCCAATGATGCAGTACATCACCCACATACAGTCAGTGTGGACTAACAGCTAATTTCCCTGAAGAAGGGTGGCAAAAGCCTGTAGTTCATGTAGAACACACTCATGTCAAGAGTGTTGCTGTGAAGCACTGCATCCAGAGGGCCCCACTGGCACTGGGTTCTGAAGGTGCCTAAATGAACCCCCAACCCATCATTGAGGCATCTGTGGTCGTAACCAGCAGGGGAAAAAAAAAAAAACCACAGGAACAGTGACCCTTTCTCTAGGTTGGATCATTCCAGCCACCACAGAGGAGGGAATGACGGAGAAGAGTGACCTGTATGAGGCACTCCAACTCATCCGAGTGCTGAGGCTACTGCATTCTGAGGAACCACTGTGGAATCCTCACATGTAGGTGGGCCATCAAAATTGTCAGCATAGCAGCCGCCATCAGTCCGATCAGTCTTGACAGACAATGGGCTGACGCATGATCGCTGGAGGTAACCATCTGTGCCTGTGCCAACAGTGCCATGGCACGGTCCCAGGGAAAAAATGCCCAACTGAGACCCATGTCCAGTACAGCTCCTATGTATTGAGCCTTTGGAAGGGGCAAGGACCAATTTTATCTCGCTGACCAATATACCCAGTTTTTGAATAACTGCCAGGTCCAAAACAGTGTCTATACAATCGCTTCCAGAGATGTGGCTTTTTACATTCAATCTTCTATGTAAGGGAAGACATACAGTCCCTCCTTGTGAAAGGCCACTGTCACCACTGCAAGTCACCACTGCAAATACTTTAGTAAAGACATGAGGTACAGACCATACACCAAAGGGCAAAACACGAAATTGGTAGCGAGAGCCCAGAAGCATAAAACTCATATACTTTCTGTGAGATTTCCTGATCTTGACATGAGGGTATGCATCCTTCATATTTAGTGTGACCATCCTGTCCCCTTTTACCAGTAGGGGCAATAGGAGCTGTAGGGACACCATTCTGAACTTTCTATATTCTGTGTACAAGTTCAGACCCCAGAGGTCTGGTACAGGCTTAAACTGCTGCTCCACTTTGGAACCAGAAACTACTGGGAGTAAAATCCTTGATTTATCTTTGCAGGCAGGACCAATTCCACAGCCCTATTGTAGAGGAGGGATTGAATCTCCTCAAGCATAAGGACAAGATGTCCCGGAGGATATCTGTTTAGCAACAGGGGAGTAATTGGATGAACAATAAGGAGCTCTACGGCATGTCCATGCTGAATCATCTGCAGAACCCAAGCATCTGTAGAGATCTCCCTCCACCCTGATGGAAAGAGGGAGATACGTCCTCCCACCAAAACCTTCTGGGCAGTGAGGCCCAAGGCAAGGAAGGGGAGTCAGAAGTTGCCTGGGGCAGTGGGGATGCTGGTAATTGTCTGAGTTTTTGTAATTCTGGCATGGGCACCAGTGGGCATGTTTATGGCCTGAGAGGTAGAGGGTTCAGGCCTCTGTGATCCATGGCTGGGGCCTCTTGAGTAACCTTGGCCAGGATAACATATGACCTACAAAATACAAAAAAAACTACAACCCCTTCCCCTGAGCTTGAGGTTCAAAGTCTGCAGGGATCAGAGAGACCATCCTTGATGTCTACAGATCTCTTAAAATACTTTCAACATCATTACCAAATAGATGTATTCCCCTTAAAGGAGCATTCATTACCGACTGTTGTACATCACAGAAAAAACAAACAAAAAAACAGCCACCTGAAGCCAGGAGTGGCGACGAATGCAAATTCCAGAGGCAGCAGCCCTAGCAGCAGCAGCATCAGGCCAATCTGCGGTGCTAACTTGCCTCTTGGCTATTAACAACTATGTACTAAGCCAATATTTTGTCCTGCTCCTCAGGCAATTTTCAGCCAGAGTGGCCATTGTCTTTCAAAGGCAATTCTGATATTTAATCATAGATGCTTAATAGTTTGCAATGCTTAGGCCTACAGTAGCTGAGGCAAAAGTCCTCTTACCCATCACATCCAGCTTCCTAGACTCTTTGCAAGGAGGAAGAGAGCTCAAGTGTTTTTGGTGCTTTAGATATGTCACAAGCAGCCATAATTACCATAGAGTCTGTTTCAGGCTGTGAAGAATAATATGGCTTCGCAGCTGGGGCACGATATTGTTTATTCGCCTTCCTGGGAATAACTGGCAACTGTGCATGCCTATGCCAGGTAGTCAAAGTAGCATCCTCTAGAGCAGAATGCACCAGAGGAATATTCAGTGTCTAAGAGTCTGAAACCTCCAAGAATTCAAAGATTTTTCTTGGAAGAATCCTCTTCCTCATCCAGGAACCCTACAGTAGTTTGGCCTGAATGTATTTAAGGAAGGCCTGAAATGAGGTATCCTCAGGGGGAGATCTACATGTATTTATCATGCTCCCCTCAGAGCAAGAGGATAGAGTGGAGCTTGAGCCAACCACATCTATTATCTCTTCTTCCTCTTCCATGGCCTCCTCCTCCATGTATTCTAGATTGTATTCCAGTTCATCATTGACATCCACTGGTATAGGAAGAGAGTTCACAGGATGTGGAGAAACATGAGGAGGAGCTGACAGTGGAGGGTCCTGTTGACAGCGGTCATTCCAGGCCCAGCATTAGTGTCAGTGGCTCAGCAGGTTGCACACTCGCCTCTGAGGCCAGAAGATCAGAAGGCTGTAGGTTTTATCCCCACTCTAGGCACTTGGGTTAAATCCTAATACTGACACTGTAGTGCAGCATGAAGGGGGTGCTGCACTCCTAAGGTGCCATCTTTCAGCTGAGACGTTAAACTGAGGTCCCATCTGCCTGTTCTTGTGGTAGTTCAGGTGGATGTTAAAGATGCCAGGGCACTTCTCGAAAGAGTAGGGGATTTTTATTAAGACAAAAACAGACATTACACACAGAACAAAAAAAATTTCAAAACTTATTCCAATCAAACATAACTTTTTTCCCTTGTTTACTTAACCATCTTCACCCTCCCTTTAACCTACTTCATGTATATTTTTTCATAGCTCCTTCACTCTTTCTTCCCCATACACACTGCATTCATTTTGGTATACCTTATCTAGTTAAAATTGTATTGTAAACAGTAAATCTTGTTGCTGTAAATCTCTATTCTGCAAAACCCTTTGGCACCTTATCTGCCAGATAGCCCACTTCAAAACTGATATGACATATATTGTTCTCCTATTCAAATTTTCCCATTCTTTTGTCAGCTGCCCATATATTAAAATATTATAGGTCATCTTCTCAAATATTTCCATACCCCAAACTTTAGCTAGATTTCCCCAAAATGTTTTTATAAAAGTACAATCGAAAAAAGATGCTCCATACTTTCCTCTACCAATCCACAAGCCATTTCTGCACACATCCTTTCTTCTTTACTTTTATGCTTCTGGTTACCTTTATATTCAACTTCCCATGACTACACATCCAGATTGTTTCCCTCATTTTGTTTAGAACCCTTTTTTCCAACGTCATTTCTAATATTTTGTTTATATGTATACTATTATCAACTTTAAAAAACAGGTTCTTCATAACAATTCTTTTCCACCACTTCTTTATAAATTTGCTTTCTGCCTTTTCTACTTCTCTACCTAAGGATTCTGTGGTTAACCCCCATTGAGTAATATATTTCCTGCATGCTTCCATATAGACAGGTACCACTTGCTTCCCTTTTATATTCCCTGTTTTACCTATGTTCATTAACAAAATTTGACTCCACCTTTGTACTAATTGGCTCCATAGCATCTCTTTCCCCTGTAAAATAAGTACTATTGTTGGCATAAATAAAAATACTTAAAAAAACAAAACAAAAAAGACTATGGGGTGAATCATGTTCAAACCTCCTTCCCTTACTGGTCTATGTGTGTGGCCTTGTTTCATTGGATTCAGTCTTGAACCCCACAGAAGCTCAAACAAAAGTCTTCATATCTTGGTTTGTAACTGCTGTAGTACTGGAAATATGTAGGCCACATATAAGAAGATTGGTACAATGAAGGTTTTTAAAAAGTAAATCCTTTTTCCCTTGTCATATTCCCATCCTCCCATCTCCCCATTTTCTCCTGCGCTATTATGCGTTTAACCTCCCAGTTTCTAAGGGCAGCATCCTTCCCTCCAAAAATAATACCCAAAATCTTTATTTCTCCTTGTACTATCTCTAGTACACCCTTCTTTTTCCCTGCCCACAGCACCTAGTGGATAGATGTTACTTTCCCCTCTATTAACCATAATACCTGTGTACCTATTGTTTCTATTAATTATTTCAAGCATTTCTTCTCCTGATGTTTGATCTTTGACTAATATTACACAATCATCTGCATATGCACATGTTTTCTGTAAACTTTGTTTTCCCAAACTATACCTTTTATTTTTGGTTCTTCTTCTATATTCCTTAATAATGGATCAAGCAAAAAACATATAACAAGGGACTTAGGGGGCAACCTTGCCTAACCCCATTCTGCATGTACATCGGTATCCCTAGATATCCGTTTACCATTGGACATACCTGCACTTCTGAGTATAATGTTTTTTATTAACTCTATAAAACTTCTGTGGCAGGTTGTATTCCTCCATGATATCCCAAATATAATCATGTTGTATGGTATCAAAAGCCATCTCTTGATCTATGGCATATAGATACCCATCCAATCTGTTTTCCTGGGCTTCCTTCATAATTTCCCGAATACATATATAAAATTTTGTCTAATATCCCTACCTGGTATGGCACAGGTTTGTATCTGTAAGATCAGTTGATCTGCATATGACATCAGTCTTTTATTTATTTATTACTTTAGCCAAAATGTTATAGTCTGATGTTAAAAAACGTATAGGTCTCCAGTTTTTAATATCTGTTCTGTCCCCTCTTTTACATAAAAAATAGTAACCCCTAGCTTCATACTCTCTGACATGTTCCCTTTTTGGAAAATTTCATTAAATACTAAGGTTAACATATTTGAGACCTCTTTCTCATATTTTTTTGTAGAAGGTATTAGGAATGCCATCTATGTCTGTCGCTGTATTGACTGTCAGGGATTTTATTGCCTCCCTCACCTCACTTAATTTTATTTCCCCCATTTAAAGCCAATGTTTCTTCTTTCCCTAACTTTGGTATTTTGGCTTTAATTAAAAAAAAATCTTTCTCCTTTCTACCTCTTTGCTTCTGGAATTTTTGTTTTACATGTTCTTGTACTATCTATTTTATATATCCTATATCTGTTTGTAGTGACTCAGTATTGTCTCTTAAGTCATACATCACTCTACTGTTTATTCTCTCTTGGCTGCTCTCAAAAGGGTTAGTTTGAAATGTTATACCCTGTGTACCACTTCTTTATTCCACAATTAATGATTTCACCCTATTATACTGATAATTCTGCATTTGTTTTTTGACTTCTATTTGTTCTGTTTCATCTATTTTACTTTGTACTCGATATATAAATAGTTTATATAATTTAGCCTTTAACCCTAACTATTTTTTTGTAATTTGACATCTCCTTTCTTTGTGATATCTCACTGACCAGTTGCTTGATATCATTTTTTGTGTCCTCCCACCAGTTTGTCACTGAATCATATAACTCTAATACTGTTTCTCTAGCCCTAAATAAATCCATTATTTTCTCATTACACTCAGGTTCTTGTAGTCACCCTGTGTTCATTCGCCAAAAGCCTTTGCAGAACTTCATATGTCTGCCTAGATCTATCATTATTTTAACTCCCATTTCTATAGGGATTACCCTAATATCCTTAATCCTGATTTCCTTGGTAACCATCCAAAACTCTATTCTTGTCGACAGCTTGCCCTTATAATAGGTATGTTCTGTTTTTTTCTTCTTTTGTATGCATCCTCTAAACCCCCCTTTCTTAATATGTTTTTAACATGTGTGTATCACACAAGATTTTACCTGTTTGTCTCCCCCAATCTTCTTTTGCTAATCCACAATTAAAATACCCCCCAAGGAACTAATTTAGATGTACGTAGATATAGCTCAACAAAACACAATTTTATTCCTTTTCAATTTGATTTGAGGGTTATAAATATTAATGATCCTCACTGCTGTTTTTTTTTTTTTTACATTTGCATCTACTACAAAAACTCTACCTGGTACCAAGTCCACCATTTTATAACTTTTACATCATTTGTAATAAAGACAATCCCACCCCTGAACACCTTTCTTCCCCAATTGACCTGAGACAGCCCCATCTCCAATCCTTTTGTGCTTGCCTTAATTCTTCGATGGTGTGTAGTAGAGTATCTTGTAATACTATTATGTCACTTTTTAAACCACTTAGAATGTACAAGTTATTACTCTTTTCTTTCTATCTTTTATACTGTTAACACTGTTTGTAACACATGTCAGGCAGTCCATTTATTTGTTTTGTAATCTGTCTCTTCATCCATCTTTTGCCCCCCCCTTTTTTTTTTTGAGACTTGTGTGTCCATAGTATTCCCTTCCACCATCTCCTCCGGGTCTGATATTTCCTCACATGATGATACTGAGTCCTCTTCAATCGTGGCCCAATCCTTTTCCTGTAATAGGGCACACCTATTTGTCAACTCTATTCCTTCCCTATCTCTTTCCACTGATAGCCCTTTCTGGACTCTGGGTTGTGATTTCTTTTTGGACCTGGTCACAATGGTGAATTCTGATTCTACTTTTTTCCCCATTTTTTTTTTTGTTTAGTGCTTTTTGCTTCCTTGTCCCTCTCTTTATTCCTTTCTGTAATTTCTCTCTCTTTCTGCTGTGTTTGTTGTTCCTCTGGCCGAGGTGGGGGAGGTCAGGGGGCCTTTACTTATTTCTTGTATCGAACATTATTTTATCTTCTTTTTCTTTTGCCTTCTGAGCCACTGCCAAATACACATCTTGCTCTGCTGTCTCACCTGGGTCCGGGCTGTTGTGGGATGCCTATGGGTAATGTAAGAAAAAGTGTCCTTCCTCTTCGCACAGACTGCATTTTACCTTATTTTTACAATCTGTCCCATGATGTCCAATAGATCCCCACAAACCACATATTATTTGCTCACATGAACTGCTTAGATGCCCTTTGTCCCCACTCCTATAGCTGGCCCTTGGCTAGCCTGTAAGAAAACAACAGCTCTATCCTTCCCAAGAAAAAGCAGTTTGCCAGATGCTGAATTTCTCCATTTATCTGCTTCAGTGTAATTTTATATTTCCATCCCCAGTCCATAAATATTCTTCGTCCAAGATGGGTTCTGGAGGCCCATGCATTACACATTTTGCTTTAACTGGAAAGTGATGTCAGACACATTTACCCCCTCATTTCTGAATAGGACCGTAACAATTTTAAAAGCAGGTTCAGTTAGAGGTATTGCGAAGAACTGACTCCATTGTGATGTATGTTTAATTTGATGAAACAATTTCCAGGCTCTATCTAGGCCCTCTGGGTGTTTAAAGCTTATATCGTACTCGGTGCTTCCTAGAACAATTATTAACGCATAAATCTCATATGGATAAAATTTCATGCACTCTTAACAGCTGCCTTCCTATATAGAATCGATCGGGGGCATCTGCAGCTACCCCTTTAAATTTAAATCTTACCGCATTTCTTCTTTTTGCTTGTTTCATTTGGTCATCTGGAAACAGCTTTTCTCTTGTACTGCCACGCCAGACATTTTGCCTTCCATTATTCTTATCCTCACTTACATCTTTTCTGCTTGAATTATTTTTGTTCTACTTCCGTGAAAGTCTCCTCACTTTCTATTGGTTCTTCTGTTTCTTTAGTATCAACTGGATCTTCTGTTAGGTTCTGTTTTTTCTCAGTCTTTGTTTTATCCTCCATACTTCGTTCATTGTTAATTTCCCCACTCGTTTCTATTTCAGGTTGATTTGAACTGCTAGGCTTATTTCGGTCCCATCCTGACCCATCTGCTGTTTTTTTCCATCCTGTGTTTATTAAGGCAGCTGCCACCCAATCCGGGGTATCCTTAAACTCTACTGGACCTTTTACCTCTGAATCGATTGGATTTTTTGCTATTTGGGGGCCCCCCTGATCCTTCTTTCCCTTTCGATTTGTTTTCCCTTTGCAACTACTGCCGTCTTAGGCAGAAGTCGTTTTCACCCTCTGCGACCATTCCCTTCAGGGCATTTTTTCCTTTCATTATACAGGAGCGGCCCATTTTGGAGTTGCCACGTCAGCATGGCTCAACTGACTGTGACAGGCCACTACCCTGTCACTGCCCTCCATCAAATCCTGTTCCATTTCTTTTAACAAACAATGCTTTTTGCTTTAAGGATTTCCTCCTCTTTTTCCAGCTCAACTAATAATAAAGCGGCTTTTTTTGACTTACTGCTTGCCGAATCTTTTCCTTTCATCATGGAGGTCTCCGCCGTTTTAATTTTATCCACTCTCATAGTTGTATTGCCCTCCTCATTCAAAACTTCGCTTTCACCCTGTTCTCTTTCCAGGGCTGCTTCGTTCCTTTTTTCTGCCGCACTTATCTCCACAAGTATAGAGGCCAGGGTGGAGACCTGTTCCCCAGCCTCCCGCACATCCTCTCGCATGGCACTCCTCATACCGACTGACCATATCCAGAATACTGCCGTGGAGTCCTCCTACTAGAAGAGTAGGGGAATTTCCCTGGTGTCCTGGCCAGATTTCCCCCATTCACTAAAAATACCACCAACAGCTTAAAATCTGGCTCAATTTCAGTTGGCATCCATCTATATCCCCCTCCCCCCGGGACAAAGCTGAAAATAGGCAAAAAATTGTCTAGTCTTCCTTCCCAGTCAACAAAAACTAAATACAATAAATAAATTAATTAAAGCATGAGCAGAATAAGAAAGCATCAATGACAAAGTCATTGACAGTACAGCTGGAGGTGCTGATAGTGCACGAGTTGACGGCAGTGGCAGTAGGCACTAAAACAGCTCCAATATTGTTTGATACAGTGCCTGTGCATTGACAGAGCCCAAAGGTGTCGCTGACAGCTGAGACACCGACAGGACAGTGCCCGATGGCAGAACAGGCAGCAAGCCCCCAACTGGGCAGGATGAGCAGACGTCAGATCCCAACCTTGGTGGATGTTAGACAGCTGGGGGGCAGGACCCAAGGCCACAGCCAGCATCCCATCCTGCCTGTGGACTTACTTAGTCTAAGTGGTGAATGTGAATGGTCCGGAGAAGCATCATTTCTCCTTGTCTGAACGGCGGTGTTTATCTGCCAACTTTGAAGACTTGTATACTGCGCTGAGTCAGCAACAGCCACCATTGACCATCGAGAGCCACAGGCCAACAGTAAGCCAAGAGTTGGTGATGACAGGGAAGCTGCCGTCACCATAGCCCGTTTCTCCATTTCTTGGATCAAAATAGTTTCCCAAAGCCTTTTTACAAAGTTTCTTGGTTGCCTAGTTAAAGCCCTGGCAAATTACGCATGCTTTACCATTGTGGTTTGTACCAAGGCAATGGATACAAATGGAATGGTTGTTGTCTTACAAATTTTAACGTCGCTGCAATGGCAATAACGAAACAATAATAAATTTATAAACTTTAAAGAAGTAGACCACGACAGTGAATACTTGCAAAGTTAGCTGGCATTCTACAACAGTGGTGGACAGAGGACCAGTAAATGGAAAGAAAAAAAAAATTAAGCATGTTAGGGACAGGGATGCTATATGGGTGCCGAAAAAGTGCACTGATGGGGACGGCCCCAGCCTGTGAAAACATTCTGGGTGGTCCTGACACTGGCGGCTTACAGTTCCATGATGTGGCTCAATGGAGGGAGACTGCCTCAAAGATCTGTATTTCTTGGATGTGATGCATATTATTACATTTAGCAGTCATCTAGCACTGTAGAAATGCCCTAGAAAGAGTGTTAACTTCAGATAATGCCTTCACACTGTGCTTGTAATGTGACAGACAACCATCTCCCCAACACTAGATCTTTAGCTGAAGAAACTGCAGTAGAAACTGTGATGCTTGGCCAGCTGGTTATGATTATTGTATGATATTGGTATTATAAATAAATGGTTAGTGAATGAAATGTCAGTCTGTGAGATTTGGCCCTTTAAATTACAAGGTGTCAGCAGCTGAAAACCAGGATTTAATTAAACAGACCAGAAGGAAACAGTTAATTGGAACATCCTTCTTGAGAGACAGTTTATGGCCCTCATCACCTACTGCTGCTTTTGAAGTCAGAACTTAAATACAAATGTTATTACATCAGGAAAGGATGTAATTTAGCGGATTGCTGTTGGCTATCTCACACCTGGGTGACAGGCTGCAGGGTTGTAAACCTCAAAGGAACGGGTTGATCAAAGACTCATAATTTGGGAAATGGGTTTTTGCTGATGTTCACATTATTTAAAATACTTCATGGTAGGAAATCATGTTTGTAATTTTATATTCTAAAAGGAGGAGCCAGATGACTCACAGAAGGGATGTGGAGACACAGAGTTTAAACTGATACTTGTGTCTGAAATGTTGGTCATATTATTTTGGGACTCAGAGAGAAAACAGTTCTCTGATCTAACTTAAGCACTTCCAGAGGTAATACCTTAGACAGCAAAGGTCTAATTGTATTGTGGTAGGAGTTTTTGTTTTGTACTTTTCCCTTGTTCTTTTATGTGATTGTGAGCTCTTTGATATATTGTTCTGTATTTACATTTTTCATATTTTTAGCATCTTTTAGTAAAGAACCTTTTCTTTGAAAGACTGCCTGGGTGTATTGTCAGTTCCTTTTTGCATGTGACGTATAGGTGGTTAAGTCTGACAACTGTTCAACAGCTTGATGGTGTTACTAAGCCTGGTAAAAGGTAAGAATACACCTAAGGTCTCTTACAGAGTTTTAAGAGTTCATTTTGGATACCTGATTAGGTGCCCTTAGGCAAAAAATATACTGCATCCCCCCGAAGAGATTATCTGAGCCTGTACATTTGGGTACGCTAGCAAAAAGATTCACAGTTTGAATCCCCCCCAGAACTTAAGGCTAAAGGTGATTCAGACCCAAAAGCAGACAGGAGGGTTACCCTGTCTGTTACCTGTTCACACTATTGCGCTCAGAGGTTGGCAATGTGGGAGCAGAGGGCCTGACCTGCGGAGTGAGTTTGTGACAGCGACCCTCTCTCCTAGCCGCCGCAGGATCGCTGCTCAGGGCACCAGGCACGGCTTAAATGCCGCTGGCCAACTACCTTCCCTGGCCCACAGGGAAACTGAAAAGCCACCGCAGGATTGCTGCACAGGGCACCGGGCATGGCTTGGAGCGCCACTGGCCAACCACCTTCCCTGGCCTGCAGGGACACTGAAAAGCCGCTGCAGGATTGCTGCACAGGGCACCGGGCACGGCTTGAAGCGCCGCTGGCCATCCACCTTCCCTGGCCTGCAGGGAAACTGAAAAGGTACGGCATGCATTTCAGACATCTAACTGGCCATGGCCAACTCAGCCCAGTCGCCACTGGTCTGCCACCCAGTGCTGGAAACACGCAATTGGAAAGTGCTTCCAGCCCGGGAACTTCTAAAGTGCTTAGCACCGGGCTAAGTTGCTTGGCATAAGCTGCAGTGGAGTTTGGATCTTTGCTGTAGTGTATAACTTTCCCGCACACCCGCCCCAACCCCGACCGTCATTAAATACATCTCCTCCCCCACACAAACCCTACGCCACTCCCACCATTTTGCCCGATTTGACGTTTTTCAGTCTGGCCACTCCCAGTTGTTGAGCAAGATCCCCACCCAGGTTACAGGACCTGCAGCAGGAAAAACATCCAGGACACCCTCCTAGCTCCACTACATCATAACCTTTCCTACTCAATCCCACTCCCTAGCCACTTTCTTGCCCTGATCCCTCTCCCCCCTATCGATCATGACTTCTGTAACCAGAATGTTACCACTCCTTATACTTCTGCCCACTCTCTGCACATTCGCAGGGCAGCGGCAAAATGACCCCTACTTGTCTGTCCTTCTTATCAATGAGCATTCCTACAGCAACACCTGTTGTATTATTACGTCCATGCTTGACTCAGTACCAACTATCACCTATGTGCCCAACAACTCACCCTGGTACACCTGGCCTAAAATGTATTGTGCACAGCAATGGTTTCACCCTCCCACACTACTGAATAAAATAGTCTTGTTCACAGACAAGCATACCTCTAGAATTAACCCAAAAAGGCAGCACAAAGCTAACCTCAAATACTTTGAAAGTTACGTGGTTAGGTTGGCCCTCCTGTTACTCCTGCTCTCAGACAACATCCACCCAATTCCAGGCCCCCCTCCATATCAGGGGAGAAGTGTCCAGAAACCAGGCACACTGACCTTTGCATCATTAAATATACACAGTCTTTCATCAAAATTTGACAGCCTACAAGCCTGGGTAGCCCTTCATAACCTAGATGTTCTGTCAGTTGTCGAGACATGGCTCTCTCCCAAGATCCCTGATAGGGCCATCTGTCTGCCGGGTTACTCAATTTTCAAACAAGATCATTTATCAAAAAGAGGTGGAAGGTGTGCAATTTACCTTAAGGACAGCCTACAGGGCATACCCCTAAACCTACCCAGCCTAGGACTGTTCACCCAGGCCCTTGCCATAAAAATCCTTCTTGGGGCCCACAACAAAACAGTTACAATACTCTCTGTCTACATCCCCCTCAAAGAACTCGGTCCAAGGTCTCAATGCCATTATAGACTGCCTTGGAAGCCTAACCTTAAGCTCCGAGGTTATACTACTAGGCAATTTTAATATTAATGGGCTTGCTCCTGAAGCTAACCAATTTAAAGATGCAATACAGGCTATCCACTTTACTCAGCTCATTGAAGCCCCCACTAGGACAAATTATAGGACAGGCACTAGTACTTTGCTCGACTGGGTGCTCACAAACCAACCTGAGCATATTTCAAATGCCACCGTCCTCCTGGACAATATCAATGACCACTCCCCCATTATGTTCACTTGGACCAATAACTTCTCCAAACCCCCTCCCAGAACGGCCACCAACAGGGTTCTAAAGCCTGGTCATTCTGACTGTCTTAGAGCCGATCTCCTCAAGGCCGACTGGTCCGAGGTGTATGGTGCCTCAGACATTGACAGCACAATCGACCATTTCATCCGCCTATTCAATGCAATTTGTGACATTCACGCTCCTTTAAAGCATAAGATCAAAGGCTACTTCAACCCCTGAATGAGCCCAGACACCCCTGAATTAATGAAAAAACGTGACCACCTCTGGCAAATAGCCAGGGCCACAGGTAGGCAATCCGACATCATGAATCACAAGCAGGTGAGGAATAACTGCACCAGGACTATCCAAATAGCAAAAAATCTATACTATAAAGAGGTCCTAGCCAAGAACTGGAACGATGGGCGAAAATTCTGGGCAAACCTAAAAGAGATCACGGGCGGAAGCCAAAAACGGCCCCCTCCATGCTTATCATTGATGGTTCTCCCACCCTTGATCCTAAATCTATCGCTAATACATTCAACAATGCCTTCACGGACCTCCAGAGTATCCTCCCTGATGACTTCTCCTTCACTAACACTGCTGCACCACCTCAATACCCGGTGCATCCCCCCCCCCTTTCTTCAAGGCCATCACCCTCGGGGAAGCCAGAAAATACCTGCGTAAAGTGCTAGGCAAAGGAAGATACAGTGGGGATAATCTCGATCTGAAACTTATCTCGTTCACACTAGAAGAAACTCTTGGCTCTCCCATACCCATATCCTTAACCTCTTGCTCCGTTCCACAGCATTCCCCCAAAAATGGAAAGAACAGTAGTTACCCCAGTGTACAGTGTAGGTATCATGCCCTCCCCTCAAACTATGGGCCCATCTCTTTACTTCCACCATTCTCGAAGGCCTTAGAATGAATCGTCGTAGACCAACTGGTTGAATACCTGAAGAAGTATGAGCTCCTATGCCCTGAACAGTACGGCTTCAGGGCAGGGCACAGCGTCACTAGAGCCCTCCTGGAATTCACGGGCTTCATCCACAAATCTCTCGATCTTGGTCTGCTTGTCGGGGCAACCTATATTGACCTGACAAAGGCCTTTGATACGGTCAACCATGACCTTCTAGTTGACCAACTCACTACCACAGGCCTTGCTCCAGAGGCTGTTACATGGTTCCGCAGTTACCTGCAGTGCCGATCACAGCAAGTCAGAATAGGTGCTGTCCTCTCTGACACCAAACTGGTTCGCTCAGGTGTTCCTCAGGGGTCTATACTGGGTCCCCTCCTTTTTAGCCTTTTTCTAAACTGCCTCCCCCAAGTCTGTCAGGACCACATCCTTCTCTATGCTGATGATGCGGCTGTATTCTCCAATGGCTTAGACCCAGTTGCCTTGGAGCAGCAACTACAGTGCAACTTCTCCAGAGTAGAGACATGGTTTAGAAATCACAAATTGAGAATGAAGTACAAAATAAAAAAAAAAACACAGTGCTGTTCTCCAGCTCACAAAACAAGCACAGAAACTACCCACTATCAATTTGTGATAGGGGTGGTGCCTCCCTTGAACGTATTCAACACTTCAAATATCTTGGAAACACTATTGAAAGGCGAAAGCTCACTGTCCTATGCTCTCCACATTGACAACGTAGCTAGTACTATCAACAAACGCATAGGGCTACTCTATCGCCACAGGCAAAGTCTGACCCCCACAGCCCTCAGCATAGCCGTTCACAGTTCAGTGGGTTCCCTCGTGGATTACGGTCTGCCGATATATGGCTCCACCACAGATACGGCCCTCCGATGTATAAAAACTGCACTCAACAAAGCCTGCAGACTCACCTTAGGTGCTCACCAACTAACTCACACCTGCAACCTGTATGTCATGGCACACTGGCTAACGCTCAATGACCAGCTAAAATATCAATCCTGCCTTGGTCAGCTACCACCAAGGGTCCAACAACTGCTGGTTCCCTGCACAAATCCGTGGCATACCCGAAATTCTGAAAAACTGTCCTTCCTAACTCCAAAATGTCGCACATCTCAAGAACAAAGGTCCTCTGCCTACCGGGCTCTGTTGTGGTTCAGCTCCCTGCAGGAGAACATTGTTTGCCTGCCCACTCTGTGCTCCTTCAAAAGGCACCTAAAGAACCATCTTATCCGTGAATCCCAATGTGTTTGCCATCACTAGCACTAAACTAAGTTCACCCTTCCTCCTTTATCCCTACTACTGAACTTATAATACCAACTCGTTTGCACACTGCACTTGGGTGCACACACACCCTCCACCCCTCTTCATTAGCACTTACTAACTCTCTAACTCCCTCTTGTTTTAACAACTAACAGATTCACTGTTGGGTTCAATATATTGTATGTTTCTATTGTGTTCCGGACTGTGTTGTAACCTTATCCTGTTTTGTACAATGCATTTTTTTGAATTCTTGTATAAATCTCATTGTACCAAAATGTTTCTTTTTATCCTGTTTTACCATGTCTCCTTGTATACCAATTGAATTGTTTTTTGACGTGGAACCTATGTAAAGAGCTCTGAGCTCAGTTGGTCTTATCAGAGATGTGAAATAAAAATAAAATAAAAAAAGTGCATTATAAATTATATTCTTAATCTGCACAATATGTTGCAAATCGAGAGATTTTGTGATATCTATACAATATACTATCAAAGCATCTCAACTTGCAGCAGATTGTGCAGATTAAGAATTTAACAAATTTAACAGATTTCCAGCAACACTTCCTTGTACAAATCTTGTTTGAAGAATTTGTACCTGTCCTAGAAAGGAGAGGCAGGAAAGAGACAGTAACAACATGCATCACATCTGCAAGAAAAAAATGGCTACAAAGTAAGTTACCCTTTCTTCTAACAGCGTGAATGGGATGCATAGTTATCACTATCTGCAGACTAAAAGTAGTGCTTTAAACAGGTGGTTTTCTAGGATTATTTAGGGAAAAGGCTCTGAAGACAGACGGAATCTGAATCTAGTGTCTTTTTTGGATTGCACATCAATGCAGTAATAGGAAGTGAATGTGTGATTGGTGGACCATGTACCAGCTTTACACACTTCCAGTAAAGGTTTGTCCATTCAGGCAGCAACTGTTGCTGCTACTGCTCTCCTACCAGAATGATCCCCGACCTTTTCTGGGGGAGTTCTCTTGACTTTTGTATAACAAAATGTATGCATGAAACTATCCAAAGTTTGACAGCTTTAACCGCTAGATGTCCTTAGTTTACCTTCCCATGAGTTACAGTTGTGAATTTTCACCTCTTAGTTGTTTTGTTTTCCGTTTATGAAGTTTAAGCTCTCCTCACATAAAGAGTATTCAGCTTTTCCTCACCAGCATTTGCACATGGCATAGGAAAAATGCAGGTAATGTGTTAACTTGTAACTGCATTAGGAAGGAATGTTCCATTTGTCCTAAGAACCACTTTCTCTTTGTGGAATACCAAACAGTCTGGATCAATATATAATGAGTGTAACTCACTGACCCTCCGAGGTGATGTGACTGCAACCAGGAATGTATCTGTTATGATCAGCTTTTATGACCTGTGACTGCACAAATCAGACTCCTGATCTTAGATTTGAAAGTCTTTCCATCAAATTAAAGTATCCACTAGTTCTTGTTTTAGTTAGTTAGGCAGTTTTTGTTGACCAGGTACGTGCACTAGACAAGAAAATGCCTTATTAATTTTATTTCTTTATTAGCTGTTGATGACCAGGTAAGTACATTAGGCAATAACCCTGCCTATTTTCAGGCATGACCCAGGACAGTACAAAATACAATTTTCCAAACAGTCACAGCATACAAGAAAAAATTACTCACCATAGTAATGTTGTTTCTTCTAATGGTGTCTTGCTGTATTCTGACTGTATGCAGTTAGCCCCAGAACTTGAACTGCCCTGGAGAGTAAAGGGTTAACTCTATGCAAAGGCATAGAACGTTGAGCTCAAGCTCGGTTTTCAAACCTCTGTCTGTGGTACTCTGAAGTGTAACCGTCAGATTCTTACGACCACTAAACTAACTAACTCAAAGGAAGAAACTGTTTCCAAAATGTTGTGCCAAATGGCAAAACAAAGCTTTACGGTCAGAAGACTCAAGCCGAGAACACCCAAAAAGAACACAACAGGTAGCGATTTACCAAAATGCTTAATAACTAACCAAAAAAAAAAAACCCTAAGAGAAGGAGGCATGTCCAGTACACCTCTGGGGTGCAGCACTGTGCTTGCCTCACCACATCCCAAAACTACTAGGTTCTAGGGGGGAGGCAGGGTGGGAGGTCAGAATACAGCAAGACTCTGTTAGAAGAAACAACATTACTATGGTGAGTAATATTTTCTTTAAACAACATGAAGTCTTGCTGTATTCTGACTATATGCAGACTACCAAGCAGTACCCCCTTGGAGGAGGGAGTTAGAGAACCTATTTTGGGAACAAGCTCTGCAGCACAGCTGTGCCAAACCTAGCAGCACTTTGTGACAGAATGCCCAAAGAGTAATGCATGGTGAAGGTATGAACAGATTTCCAGGTGGCTGCTTTACATATCTCCACTAACGGTATATCTCTAACTGCTGCAATAGAAGCAGCTGTACCTCTGGTAGAGTGAGCCCTCGGACCTGAGGGAGGCTCCTTCCGAAGTTCAGAATAGCAGAACTGAATGCAAGAGACAATCCATCTGGCAATACATCTCTTTATAGCAGGCTTGCCCTTTTCCACCTCACCATAAGTGAAATATGATTGACAACAATCCTTCCTATGGGCTTTAGTATGCTCAATATAGAAACTGAGAGCCCTTTTCATGTCTAGACTGTGTAGCCTCCTCTCTCCAGAGCAAAAATGATCAGTGAAAAAGACAGGCAAGGACACAAACTACTTCAGATGAAAGTTTGACACCACCTTGGGAAGGAACTTTCTATTGGTACAAAGGACCACCTTATCTCTATGAAGGAAATGAAATCAGGTTCCACTGATAAGGCCTGTAGTTCACTGATCCTCCTAGCTGAGGTAATGGCTACCAGAAATACAGTTTTCCAAGTCAAATATTTCAGTTGAGCTGAAGATAAAGGTTCAAAAGGGGGCTGCATAAGCTGTGCAATAAAGATGTTCGGATCCCAAGAAGGAGTAGGCTCCCAGAAGAGAGGGTTGACATGGACCAAGCCTTTGAAGAACTTCTTGAAAACTGGATGAGAAGCTAGGGAAGAGGCCTTACCAGCTGAAAGAAAAGCAGACACAGATGCCAAGTGTACTTTAAGAGTAGTAGGCCGGAGACCCAAACCATTAAGATGTACCAAATAGTCCAAAACAGTGGCAATGTGTGCCAGCTCTGGCTTAATATGCCTACTGGAACACCAAAAACCAAACCTCTTCCATTTGGAGTTGTATGTCTTCCTAGTGGCAGGCTTCCTGCTAACTTTTAAAATATCCAAGACTGATTGGGACAGATGCAAACTTGCATATTCTAGCTCTTCAAGAGCCAGGCTTTGAGCCCGAGAGTCTGAAGGTTGGGGTACAGAATCCTCCCCTGAGAGGAGGTGAGGAGATTGTACTGCCTGGGAAGACACACGAGTAGTGTTACTGAAAGTGACAACAGAAGAGGATACCAAGGCTGTCTGGCCCAGTCTGGAGCCACCAGAATCACCCTGCAAGGTCGGGACCTGATTTTTATCAGGACCCTGAATGTCAGAGGAAAAGGAGGAAATGCATACAGAAACCTGTTTGTCCAATCTAGTAGAAGAGCATCCTGGGGAGCACAGCCCAGAAGGGGTGGTCTGCAGCAATACAGAGGGAGTTGATGATTGTCTGGGGCTGCAAAGAGATCTATCTCTGTGGTGCCCCATCTCCTGAAAATGACTTGAAAAAGGACAGGATTCAGGGTCCATTTGAGGTAACCCTGAGAAATCCTGCTGAGAGCATCTGCTAGAATGTTGTCCTTCCCTGGGTGATGCACAGCCATCAGAGAAACCTGCAGGGAATAAGATAGAGACCAAATTTTCATGGTCTCTGTGCACAAGGCTGAGGACCGAGTGCCTCCCTGTTTGTTGATGTACCACATGACTGTGGTATTGTCTGTTCTGATCTGCACTACTTTCCCTTGGACAACTGTTGAAAATGTCTGAAGTGCTAGAAAGACAGCTCTTAATTCGAGAAGATTTATATGCAGAAGGGACTCCTGTTGTGACCAAGTTCCCTGAGCTGTGAGATTATCTAGGTGGGCCCCAAGAGAGAGGTGTCTGTGGTGAGAATCACAGAAGGACCTGACTGATGAAGGGGACCCCTTGTCGAAGATTGTCCTCATCCAACCATGTCGAAGATTGTCCTCGTCCAACCACCACTGAAGGGCCTGGACCAAGGTTTTGGAGACTGGAACCAGTTTGGATAGAGAGAGTCCTTTTTCTGAGACTAGAAAGATCGGAGATGAAACTGAATATCCCTCATTTGAAATCTTGCTCCCTGAACTACTGCTGTGGAAGCTGCCATGTGTCCCAGCAGCTGTAGAAAGTGCCTGGCTGGACGAGACACCAGAGCATGAAAAGAGGAGGCCACAGTGACCAGAGACTGAACCCTTGAGAGAGGAAGAAATGCTCTTGCTTGAACCGTATCTATTTCCACTACTATGAAGGTAAGAAGCTGGGCTGACTCTAGAACAGACTTCTCCAAATTTAGAATGAAGCCCAAGGATTCTAGAAGTCTTTGGGTGACCTCTAAAGCTGATTTGACTTGGTCTGAGGACTGGCCCACTAGAAGCCAGTCGTCCAGATATGGGAACAGAAGGATGCCCTGCATCCTGAGGAATGCCACCACCACTGCAAGACACTTGGTGAACACCCTTGGAGCAGATGGTAGGCCGAAGGGCATGGCACTGAATTGGTAATGGCCTGAGCGGCAACTCGAACCTTAGGTACTTTCTGTGGGAATGTCTGATAGGTATGTGGAAGTAGGCATCCTTGAGATCGAGGGAGGCTAGCCAGTCTCCTGGTCTCAGAGAGGGAAGAATTACTTCCAGAGTCACCATTTTGAACTTCGGTTTTGTCAAATGTTTGTTCAGGTACCTTAAATCCAATATGGGTCACCATTCCCGTCTTCACGGGGGTAAGAAAGTATCTTGAGTACAGTCCTTTGCCCCTGTGACAAAGAGGTACCTTCTCTACTGCTTGCAGAAGCAGAAGAGAGGAGACTTCTGCCTCTAGGGCCTTTGTCTCCAAGGGAGAGGGAGGACTGAAAGACTTTGCTCTCATATTTGGGAACCTTTTGAAACTGAGAGCAAGTCCCTGGCTCACTACTTCCAGGACCCATTTGTCTGAAGTAATAGACTCCCAGGCCTGGGAGTAGGGAGCCAGCCTGCCCCCTAGTGGGATTAGGGAGGCGACCCTGACTGACACCTCAGGGTGTCTGCTTGGCAGGGGGCTTGGACTGAGTAGCTAATGAGGTCCTGGTTACCCCACGTCTACCTCTTCCCCTAAAGAACCCCCTCTGCTGGAAAAAAGAGGAGGCGGCCTGAGCTTGGTAAAAAGGCCTGCCCCTGCCCCTAAACTGCTGCCTCTGAGGAGTGGTTTGCTTCTCTTTGCCTGTAGCACTCCTATAGGTGGTCCTGTATTCATCCATTTTCTTCATGTAGTTCTCTGTTTGCTCCCCAAACAGAGAATTACTAGTTACAGGAAAATCCATGGCATTAGCCTGGGTATCCTGAAAGAGACTGGCACACCTAAGCCAAGCAAATCTCCTCATGGAGACAGATGCAGCCATGACCCTGAAATGAACATCACTGGAATCAACAGCAGCGTGGAACTGCACCTTGCCTCTATACCATTTGCAGCTAGCTGGTCCAGCTCCTTGACCAGCTGGGAAGGGGCATCCTTAGCCAGTTCCAGAACCGTATCCCACATAGATTTCTGATCTGGCAGTGTATGCCATGTAATTAGATTGCCGGAGTCCCAAAGAGGATGCCAAGTACTGCTTTTTTGCCATAGCATCCACTTTCCTGGAATCCTAATCTGGGGGGTGAGATGCCAAAGGAATATTAGCCTTGTCACGGGCTGCAGCTTGTACTACCCCAACATGGCTGCTATGAGTTGAAAGGAATTCTGTCCCAGGACCTGACAAAGCATACCTCCTGTCCATTCTTTTTTCCACAGGAGGAATGGATGTAGGAAACTGTAGAATTTTTTGTGTCTGCTTCCCCAAGGATTTGTGTAAAGGGACAGAGACCCTCTTTGACTCTGGGACATCCATCATTTCCAGATAGTCAGGTTCTTCCTGATCTTGTTCAGCCTCTTCCATAGGAAGCTGAAGAGTCTCAGCCACTTTCTTGTAAAACAAGAAATGGGAAGGGGACTCAGCCTGGGAGGAGAAGCCTGAGAAGGCCTGTCTGGGGAGATGTCAGGCTCTAATGGCTCATCTAGGCCCTCACATTGTTCCTCTTCATAATCTTCATACTCCTCCCAATCGCCCTCATAGTATGCCTCAGGATCCATTTCTGAAGCAGGTAACCACTGACCGAACTGACCAGCTCTGAACCGAGACCGGTTCGGTTGGAACCGGGCAAAATGATTGAACAACTGAAATCGCTTTCGCTATTTCATCAGCGGTCGGACCATTGGGGGGGGGGGGGCCGGATCTGAACTGGCTGGTCTTCTTTTTCTTTTACTCGGAACTGATTCCACAGAATCGGCTCTGTTTGCCTGAAGAGGTATCGCCCAGGTCAGTGGGAAACTCCTTAGGTTCGGCCACAACTGAACCGGGCTGGCCATCCGGGTCAGTGGACTTCTCGGCCTCCCTCTCCCTTAGCCTACTCAAACGTTTTTCCAGAGTGGCTTTGGGAAAGTTCTTACATATTTGGCAGTCTTCCTTGAGGTGGTCAAACCCCAGACAATACACACATACAAGGTGAGGGTCGGCCTTAGCAAAGGCCTCCTTACACTCGGTACGGTGCTGAAACCCAGTGGGTCTGGTTTTCTTTTTGGGTTTCTCAGACGTGCCTTCCAATACAAAGTCACCCCAAACAGCAGTTAAGCCAGGCGACTGCAAACTTATCGGTTCCAACTGTGTCATGGGTTGGTTAAAGACGGATTTTTTTAGGAACCGATAAGTAGCGGAAAAACCACACAGTCAAACAATAAAATATACAAACAGAATAGGTTTTGGTTCCAAACCGGACCGACCGGCAAAGAACTGAAAAATAAAACAATTTCTTAAGAAAACAGCTACTACCTGCAACTACCACTTACTGGTATTGAGAGAGGTAAGAATACTGATTTTCTAACTGAACGGATTGAAAGAACCGAACCGAAGTGCAGGAGGGCTCTCCAGAGCGGCTTCACAGTTAGGCGGAGTAAGAAATCTGACAGTTAAACTTCAGAGTACCACAGACAGACGTTTGAAAACTGAGTTTGAGCTCAACGTTCTATGCCTTTGCATAGAGTTAACCCTTTACTCTCCGGGGCAGTTCAAGTGCTGGGGCTAACTGCATACAGTCAGAATACAGCAAGACTTCATGTAGTTTGAATAAGAACATGGCAGCTTCCAACAGGTATCCACGCAAGGATAGATGGAAATTATACATACAAGCAAAAACCATCCATGCAGGGATAAGAAAGTCAAATGTGGTCGAGCCCGGTGACACTCATGGAGTACTGAGAAGCAGTAGTCGAGGCAAGGAAGAGCAAGAGCAGAAGGTTAAGCGTGGTTAGTTACAGTCACAAGTATCAAGTGCATAGAGGCGAGAAAAAAGTGCAGTTTTAAAGGAGGATGAGTGAGATAAGGAGAACTTTAAGTGGGGAGGCAGGGAATTCCAGTATTTGGGAGCGAAATGACAGAAAGCTTGTTCCCCCATTTTAGCTGAGCAGTATGAGACAGAAAGTAGCGGAGCGTCAGAGGACCTCAGAGGTGGGAGTGATGCATGGGGGAAAGCATAGCCCTTAGAAAGTCAGGACGAGGATATCTAGTCCAGGAGTCAATGAAACATCCCAGAGAGTAGGAGCGACAGGAACTAGGTGACAGCCAGTGCAAGGCAGAGTAAAGCAAACAGTGGTGCGTAAGGCGAGGGGCCGATAGGTCGAATCTACAAATGTTGTTGTAAGCGGTTTCCCACTTTTGAACACCGACACTGGCTTGGGAAAGAAGAGGAAGAGCATATAGTAGCCTGGGGAGCAGGACCCCCCCCAGCTACAGAGATCCTGACTGCAGGGGTTAATGAGCGACGCACGTGATAGGCGGCACCAAACTTGATGTTAACAGATCTGCATATCTTGTTTATGTGAGAGGAGAAGTCAAGTATGGGATCAAGCGTCACCCCCAGGCATTTAAAGGAGTCAGTGGTAGAGGCTGCTGACCCATCATAACAAAGCACGCAAAGCTTGGGGGACATGGCTAGGACCTTCCTAGAGGACCCAAAGAGCATGTCCTGGATCTTCGTTAAAATGAGTATTAGGGAGTTGGAGGAGAACCAGGATTGGAGATGTATGAACGCCGATGACAGATGAGCACTGAGGCCATCGAAGGAACTAGAAGCAGTATAGAGTACCAAATCATCTGCATACATAATGGAGCGACAGCAGGGGATGGAGGTGAGATTATTATTAACAAATATAGAGAAGAACAAGGGCCCAAGAATGGAGCCTTGAGGGATGCCACAGGAGATGGGGCAGGAGATGAGAGAACCTTGCCGAAGGAGACAGACTGTGACCTGTTGTCAAGGTAGCTGCAGATCCAAGACAGTGTGGATCCAAAGGCACCAAGAGTGTGCAGGTTATTCAAGAGAAGCGGGGTGATTCACCAAATCAAAGGCTTTGGTGAGGTCAATCAACACAGCATCTGGGGCGTGGCTAGCTGCCGACCTTGAAGCACCATTATTGCGGAGCTCTGTGGAACATAACTAAAATATTAACATTTGATGGTTAATAATTCATGGGACAGCCTGAAAACAACCCAAAGGAAAGCCGAAGAGGAAAAGAAAATATCAATCTAATTTGCAGTTCCATCCATCATCTAGAAAAACAACTATGGGTCGGAGTAATAGGCCGGGTACGGGAGGACAAGGAACCCAGCCCAAGGACGCCAAGCCAGACAGCAGTAAAGAGACGAGTAAGGAGGCCAGTCATGGAGCAGAAGAGGAGGGAATGTTACAGCTTACAAACGCGGCCTTGCTCAAAGCCATACAAAAGCTAGACCACAAAGTAGAGGACTTTACGACGCAGTTTAAGATACTGGATACTAAAATGCGAGTTCTGGAGGAAGAAATGAAAACAGCCTCAAAATCGGCTGAGACAGCTTTAACAGTATCTGCAGGCCTAACGAAAGAAAATACCATCTTGCGCCGTCGTCTAGAGAATCTAGAAAATGCTGCCAGAGCTACCCATCTGCGGCTCCTTGGGCTACCCGAAGAAGCTGAAGAAAAAAATCCAATAATGTTTGTGGTGGACCTTTTTAAAGAGGCTTTTAATGTGGAAGATCCCATAACGATCCTTAAAGCTTACTGGATGAATACACATGGTGGGAGGAAGTGGACCACTACCAACGAATATCCACCTCATACGCTAATGGTGGTATTAGGAAACATATTGGACAGAGATAGGGTCCTGGCCCAGGCTAGAAGATGTGGTCCACAAGAATGGCAAGGGAATCGTATTCACCTATTCTTGGATTTGAGTTATGCGACCTGGCAATGCAGAAAGAGTTTCGACGGGGTCCGAGCGAGAGACTGACAGTTGAGAGTGCACCATATTTTGTTAATGCCAGCAAGTCTTCGAGTGGTGTATGGAGAGAAGGCTTACCAGTTTGCCAATGCTGGAGAAGCTGCTAGACTGTTGGACCGTACAGAAGAAAAAATTACTCACCTTAGTAATGTTGTTTCTTCTAATGGAGTCTTGCTATATTATGACAATTGCAGTGAGTCCCAATCTTTGAACTGCTCCAGAGGTGAAAGAGTTAACTTTCCATGCCAGGCATGGAACTCTGAGCACGAGCTCGGTTGGAAACTCTGTCTGTTGTTCTTCAAACACAAACTGTCAGATCTTTATGAGCTAAAACTACCGAAGGCTCTGTGTGGAAGCTGTAAACCTACACTAGCCAACTGGCTACTAACATAAACACACATTTTGGGTCCCAAAACAAAGACTCAAGTCAGGAGACTCAAAAATGAAAAACACAACACCAATTCACCCCAAAAAGGAAGGGTGAAAAACAACAAGGTGGGCATCAACTAAAGTACCAACACTGTACCTACCACGTCCCAAAAACAAAGGTTCTGAGAGGGGTGAGGCAGGAGAGGTCTAATATAGCAAGACTCCATTAGAAGAAACAACACTACTAAGGTGAGTAATTTTTCTTCAAACAACATGAAGTCTTGCTATATTATGACTGATGCAAACTACACAGCAGTACCTCCATGGAGGAGGGACAGAACCTACTTAGGGAATAGGCTCTGAGCACAGCTAGCCAAACCGAGCATCACTCCTAGCCTGGATGTCAAGGGAGTAATGCTTGGTAAAAGTGTGAACTGTTTTCCAGGTAGCTGCTTGACATATCTCTAAAATAGGGATGTCCCTGGCAGCAGCCAGGGAAGCAGCTGTACCTCTGGTAGAGTGAGCCCTCAGGCCTGAGGGAGGAACTTTTCCCAGCTTTTCATAACAGAATTGGATACAAGAGACAATCCACCTGGCAATGGATCTTTTAGTGGCGGGCTTCCCTTTACCAACCTCGCCATAAGTGAGGAACAGTTGGAGGGAGTCAAACCTGTGACCCTTGGTACGCTCTATGTAGTAACTAAGGGCTCTCTTCACATCTAGGCTGTGCAGCCTCCTCTCACCAGAGAAGGAATGGTCAGTGAAGTACACTGGAAGAGATATAGATTGATTAAGGTGGAAATCTGAAACCACCTTAGGTAGGAACTTTCTGTTAGTCCGGAGGACCACCTTATCTCTGTGAAAGGAGATAAAATCCGGCTCCACTGACAACGCTTGTAATTCACTTATGCGTCTGGCAGAGGTGATGGCTACCAGAAACACAGTCTTCAAGTCAAGTACTTAAGCTCAGCTGAAGACAAGGGCTCGAAGGGGTTGCATAAGCTGAGCAATGCAAACATTAAGATCACGCAAGACAGGATCCTGAATGGAGGGTTGGTGTGAAGCAACCCTTAAAAAACTTGGAAAATACAGGATGAGCTGAAAGAGAAGAGGTTTACCTGCTGAAATAAAGCAGACACAGCTGCCAAATGCACCTTCAGGGTAGCTGGTCTCAACCCCAAAGTGTTTAGATGGACCATATAATCCAGGACTGTGGGTAAATCAGCAGAATCTGGGGAAATATGCTTTTCCGAGTACCATATGGAAAACCTTTTCCATTTGGAATTGTAAGTAGCCCTGATGGAAGGCTTCCTAGAAGCCTTCAATATATCCATTACACCTTGGTAAAGGTGTAGATCAGCAAACTCTAACTCTTCAAGAACCAGGCCTTGAGATTGAGAGATTTGAGGTTCGGATACCAAACCCTTCCCTGGGCACAGGTTAAGAGATTGTGATACCTGGGAAGACACAGGGGAGGATGGACTGCTAAGGACAGTAGGAGTGGATACCAGGGTTGTCTGGCCCAATCTGGAGCAATCAGAATGACCGTGCAGGATTGGGATCTGATTTTGACTAGCACTTTGAACAGGAGAGGGAAGGGAGGGAAGGCATAGAGAAACTTCCCTGCCCAACTGAGGACTAAGGCATCCAGAGGGACTGAGCCCAACACTGGGGGCCTGCAGCGAAAAAGGGGAAGTTGGTGATTGTCTGGGGCTGCAAAAAGATCTATCTGCGGGGTGCCCCATCTGGCAAATATTACTCCCAGGACCAGAGGATCCAGTGACCACTCGTGATGGCCCTGAGAAATCCTGCTGAGAGCATCTGCCAGGACATTGTCCTTGCCTGGGAGGTGAACTGCCATAAGGGAGGTGGTCAGGGAGTAAGCCAGAGACCACAACTTCGTAACCCCAGTGCACAAGGCATGCAGGAAGCCTGCTTGCTGTTGATGTACCACATTGTAGTGGTGTCTGTTCTGACCCTTACAACTTTGTTCTGAACAGATCTGGAAAAAGCTTGAAGTGCTAGAAAACTGCTCTGAGCTCCAACAGGTTGATGTGGAGCAGAGATTCCTGGGGAGACCATAGTCCCTGGGTGGTGAGGTCGCCCATGTGAGCTCCCCACCCCAAGAGGGATGCATCTGTAGTAAGGATTAAGGAGTGAGACTGAGTGACAAAAGGAACCCCTTGTCTCAGGTTGCTCTGATCCTGCCACCACTGTAGGGCTTGGATCAGGGTTCGAGTTACTGGGATCAACTTGGTAAGAGGATCCTTTCTTTGAGACCAAAAAGCTCTCAAATGAAACTGTATGTCCCTCATCTGAAATCTTGCTCCTTGCACTACTGCTGTAGAAGCAGCCATGTGTCCTAGGAGCTGCAGAAAATGCCTTGCTGATCGAGAGACCTGCAGGGTGAATGAGGAGGCCAGGGAGACTAGGGTCTTTGCCCTGTCCAGAGGAAGGAAGGCCCTGGCTTCCTGTGTGTTTAGTTCTGCGCCTATGAAGGTAAGAAGCTGGACAGGCTCTAGAACGGACTTTGAGAGATTCAGAAGGAAACCTAGGGAGGTAAGCAGTTGCTGCGTTATCTGAAGATGTAAGTTGACCAGGTCTGGGGACTGGCCTACTATGAGCCAGTCGTCCAGATAAGGAAAGATGGCAATCTTTTGCCTTCTTAGATAGGCAACTGCTACTGCCAGGCATTTGGTGAATACCCTTGGAGCAGAGGTGAGGCCGAAGGGCATTGCTCTGAACTGGTAATGGCCTGAGGGCAGCTCGAACCTGAGGTACTTTCGATGGGAGTTTCTGATGAGAATATGGAAGTAGGCATCCTTGAGGTCCAGGGACGCTAGCCAGTCCCTTGGCCTTAGAGAGGGTAGAATAATTCCCAGAGTCACCATTTTGAATTTTGGTTTTAAAAGGTGCTTGTTTAAATATCTGAGAACCAGGATAGGCCGCCATTCTCCTGTCTTTTTTGGGGTAAGGAAGTACCTGGAGTACAAACCTTTGCCCTGGTGTAGGGGTGGAACCCTTTCCACGGCTCTGAGAGCCAGGAGGGTAGAGACCTCTGCCTCCAGGGCAAGTGCCTCTGATGGAGTTGCAGGTGGAAAGGATCTGGTTCTCATCTTTGGAAATTTTTTGAAGCTGAGAACCAATCCCTGGCTTACTACTTCCAGGACCCACTTGTCTGACGTTAGAGACTTCCAGTCCTGGACAAAGTAAGCCAGCCTGCCCCCTACAGGTAGAGAAGAATCGGCCCTGGCTACCCCATCAGGGTGCCTGCTGGCAGGGCTTTGGGCTGAGGGGTGGAAGCAGGCCTGCTTGTACCCCGTCTCCCTCCCTCAAAGAACCCCTCTGGGCATAAGCAGAAGAGGAGGCCTGGGCTTGGTAAAAAGGCCTATGAAAAGGCCTGCCCCTGCCCTTGGGAAGCTGCCTTTGAGGAGTGGCCTGCCTTTCCTTGGCCTGTGCACTCCTATAGGTGGTCCTATATTCATCCATTTTCTTCATGTAATTCTCTGTTTGCTCCCCAAACAGAGAATGCCCAACAAGGAAAATCCATGGCCTTAGACTGGGTATCCTGTGACAGGGTAGTACATCTGAGCCAAGCCATTCTGCGAAGTGCCACAGATGTAGCCATGACTCTTGATGATACATCATTAGAGTCTACTGCAGCATGAAATTGCACCTTGGATGCCTCAATACCATCCGTAGCCACCTGTTCCAGCTCCCTGGCAAGCTGGTCAGGGATCTGTTTTGCTAGAGCCAGGACAGTATCCCATCTGGATTTCTGGTATCTAGCAGCATAAGCCATATAATTTGCCTGTCTGAGTCCCAAGGATGCTGCCATGTACTGTTTCTTTGCCATAGCATCAATCCTCCTGGAGTCCTTTTCAGGGGGGTGTGAAGCTAGCGGAATATTTGCCTTGTCACAGGCTGCAGCCTGCACTACCCCCACATGGCTGCATTGTTGTGTGAGGAACTCCATATCAGAGCCTGATAATGTATACCTCTTGTCCATCCTTTTATCAACAGGAGGTACAGTGTGAGGAGTTTTTAAAACTTTTACTGTCTGTTTCTGAAAAGATTTATGCAAAGGAATAGACAGTCTCCTAGACTCTGGAATATCCATCATTTCTACATAATCAGGCTCCTCTTGGTCATCAACAGCTTCCTCAACAGGGAGCTGGAGAGTTTCAGCAACTTTTTTATAAAACATAACATGAGCAGGGGACTCAGAGGGCCTGGGAGGAGAAACCCCTAAAGGTCTGTCTGGAGAGATGTCCGGTTCAATGGGCACATCCAGACTTTCAAATCCACATTCACTCTCCTCATACTTCTCTTCCCCTTCCGGTTCCTAAAAACCCTCAAAATCATAATCTTGAACCAGTGGAACCGGCTGAACAGAGCGCTTCCCTGATGGTGTCGGTTCGGTCGGAACCGGGGAAAGTGACTGGACAATTTGAATTGCTTTAGCTATTTCTTCAGTGGTTGGAGAGAACTTCTGGCTCCACACCAGCTGACTTTCTAGTCCTTTTTGCTGGAACCGGCTCCTCAGAGCCGGCTCTTCGTTTGCCCGAGGAAGTATCGCCCTGGTCAGAGGGCACTCCCTCTAGTTCGGTTGGAACCAAACCGGGCTGGCCATCCGGGTCAGCGGACTTCTTGGCCTCCCTTTCCCTGAGCCTACCAACTCTCTTTTCTATGGTGGCAGCAGGGAAATTTTTACAAATATGGCAGTCTGCATTGAGGTGGTCAAACCCCAGACAATAAACACAGGTGGTGTGGGGGTCAGCCTTAGCAAAGGCTTCCCCACAAACACTACAGTGTTGAAACCCAGTGGGCCCGGTTTTTCTTTTGGGTTTCTCAGACATAGTGCCAGCCTAACCAACTTGCCCGTTTATGGCAATCCGCCAAGCAGACTCTCTTTATCGGTTCCCAACAGTGTCAAATCAAATGGAAAAACACGTAATGAAATCCATTTTTTTTTTTTAGAACCGATAAGAACCAGGAACCGCACTCTAAATAAGGACTAGTAAATTTTAAAAACAACCTGGTCGGTTCAAACCGAACCGATAAGCGTTTACAAGTTCCACACAGAATAATATAAATGTAAAGCCTATCTATTACTTACATTACCACAGACAGAGCTTGAACCGACCGGTTGCGGTTTAATTTCGGTCAAAAAAACGATAAAATAATATTTTTAACCGACAAAATGAACCGAGCAGAAGGAGAAATCTCCGGAGCGACTGTTCAGTGAGGCAGAGTAAAGAATCTGACAGTTTGTGTTTGAAGAACAACAGACAGAGTTTCCAACCGAGCTCGTGCTCAGAGTTCCATGCCTGGCATGGAAAGTTAACTATTTCACCTCCGGAGCAGTTCGAAGATAGGGACTCAGTGCAATTGTCATAATATAGCAAGACTTCATGTTGTTTGAAAGAGAATTCCGGGCTAAAGAAACGGATGCAGATTCTGGGTCCGAGATTAGTGAGTAGCGACTGGCAAGATAGATTATTTGTAATGGATCTAAGCTACTGAACTGAACCCTGGCTCCTGTTTACCCGAGCTGCCACAATCTTTATAGACTTTGAAGTTGAATAATTCTTTTTTTTTTCCCTAATGTTGGCTGGGGGTTAAATGGGGGTTTGGAAGGGGCTGCTTAATATGAAGTCCATACAGATTGAAATATGCATTTCCTTCCTTAGTTACTTAACTTTTTTAGCACTTCCAAGAGTTTGCTTATCTGGGCATACATAAAGGTTTAGTGTGGGGGACATAAAAGTAATGAAAAATTCACAGTTTCTCTTTAACCCTCCCGGGGGCTTATACAAATAATGATATAAAGTGTGTTCATGTTGGGTCATTGTTTGAAATGGGGCTCTGCTTTACTAATTAAGTTTGCTATAGATTTGGAGTTAAGGGATCATTTACCTACATAAAAGGGATATGGTACTATACTGGGATTTTCTATGTTGGTAATCCCTGCTCATGGCAGAAGTAGCCTTTGGGTTTCTGATGTTGGGAATTAATAGATATATTTGAGGTAACCCCCTGCATGTAGTACGGAGAGAGTAGGGGTATAAACAATCCTTACTGTAAAAATGCTGTGTGCATGTACTTATGGTATCTGCTATGATATTAATGTATGCCTACCTACATGATACATAATGCTGTGTAATGTATACAGTTTAACTCAATAAAAAAAAAAGTACAAAAAAAAATGAACACAGCATCTGTAAGAAGGTCTTTATCCATGTTGGATGTAACCTCACTAGTAAAAAGGGTGAGAGCAGTGGTGGTAATATGTCCAGCCCTGAAACCATGCTGAACGGGGGACTGGAGACTGAAATGGAGTGAGTGAGCTGACATCTGGCAGTGGATTAGTTTCTCAAATATCTTGCTGAGCAGCTGACCTGGTGGCACTGAAGGCTGAGGTGCTGGATGCCTTACCTCGTGCTACGTCGGTGACCCAGGTTCAGGAACGACCTTGGGTCATCGGGGAGTCGGCTTGGGGGGGATGGAGTAGGATCAAGCAGCCATAAGGCAGCTCTCCCCTCCCAGGGGTGGTTGCCCACATCCCCCATAGTTCTGTTCCCACCAGATGGAGGTCCAGTGGAAAGCATAGGTGGGTGGGGGCAACAGCAATAGCAAGGGGTGGGGTGGAAGGGAATAAGCCGGTGCATGATGTGCATGTGTGCCTCCATGCACGCGTACATACATGCTCGGGGTCCCGGATCCGGGAGAAAATGGGGTAAAAAAGCACCTAAAAATCTACATTGAAAAAAAAAAAAAAAAAAAAATCTTGCTGAGCATAGGCAGAAATGCAATGGGTTGATAACTAGATAGGATTTTGGGGTCTCCTTTCTTGAACACTGGAATTGTTCTAGCAGATTTCCAAGCCAAAGGCACCGGGGAGGTACTAATGGACAGGCTGAAAAGCCAAGTTACTAGAGTAGCCAGGAGAGGGGCAACAAGTCTAAGGATCCTGGGTTCTAACCCGTCCAGCCTGGCACTGCCATGAGTGGGAATGGATTTCAGCAGCTTTAGGACCTTAAAACACGTGACAGGAGAGAGCATCAAAGCAGGAGGTGCATCAAGAGGAGCATGAGGAGGAGGTTGTGACCCGCAGGATGTAAGAGGGGAAACATCAGGAACCTTGATAAAGTGGGAGTTGAAGGCATTGGCAATGGTGTGGGGATTACTGCAGTGAATATCATTAATTAGCATGTCATTGGGAATGTGCGACTTGGTGTTACCCAGGATCTCATTAATTTGGGTCTAGTATCTCTTAGGCTCAGAGGCGGAGGATTTAAGGAGTTTGTGGTAATAGTTGTTCTTGGCAGTGCGAACCTCCTTCTTGCAGGCGTTGTGCAAGGAGTGGTATGCGTCAAAGTCTGCCTGTAGAGGGGAGGATTTCCATTTTGACTAAAGTTTGTCACGGTACTTGAGCAATTTCAGGAGAGGCCGCTTCAACCACTTTGTCACCTTCCCTTTGTCTCTAAGCGCTGAGACCAGGACGTGTCTGTTCTGAAAGGCTAGTAGAGTCATAATGAAATAGTCTGTGGCATGGTTGATGTCTGTGGTAGTAAAAAGGGGAGACCAGTCAATGTGTTGAAGATCATGGCGGACCTTAGCTGGGTCGAATTTGGAGAAGTCAGTAAAGGGTAGAACTTTGGGCAGATAGGAAGGAGGGGGGCTGCCTCTCACGTAGTAGACTGGGCAGTGATCACTAATAGAGTCCAGAAGAACACCTGCAGAGGAGTAACTGTCCTTCTGATTTGTGAGGATCCAGTCTGTAAGAGTACAGCTCGAGCCGTTCTGAGAGATCCTAGTTGGGAACGCAATAAGCTGAAAAAGGTTGGCCTTGCTGTAGAAGTAAGGAGAGGGAAGTTAGGACCCTGCCAGTGGAGGTTAAAATCCCCCAAGCAGATCACCTCGTTTTTTCTTTGACACCATAGGAATCAGCTCAGTAATTTCCTCTAGACCAAGCATGCTGTTCCCAGGTGGAATATATATGCAGAAGATGTGCAATTTCTTGGCCCCACCAAGGAGTAGGAGTGAGTGAAGTACCTCACAGTTATTATGAGGGTGGATGGGTATTAAAGAGATGTTAAGGTGTGACTTATAGCATAGCGCCAGCCCGCCACCCCTTTTGGAAGAGGGACGGTAGACCCGGAGCAAGTTATAGCCCGGAAGAGAGCAGTTTAGATCAGTGACAGAGATTTTCAACCATGTTTCGGATAGGGCTAGGATGTCAGGGTTGTTGATCTGCACCCATGGCTCCAGCTCAGGGAGATTGGCTATGAGACTATGGTTGTTTAGGTGGGTCAAGCTCTGGGCCTATGGCAGGAGATGGGCAGAGCAAGAATAAGGTTGTAAAGGATTAGAGATAGGGCCAGGGTTAGGTTCAATGTCACCGGCGAGGAAAGGGATAACATTATGACCCAAATCGTAGCAAGCACAATGGCACAAGAGACTTCCCAGGGGAGGTAAGTTTCCTGCGTAAAGTGCATTTAAGGAGTAGCCCAGTATATCTGCAGCAAAGGAGCACAGGAGGAACTGGCATGGGGGAATCCTCAACCAGCATGTTGGGATAGTTAAAGTTCCTGGAGGGAGCCTCAGACTGGAGTGTGAGGGTCCCGGCGAAAAGGGATAGTGAGTACATGACAAGTAGGGCAAGGAGTGCACAAGGAAGGTAGCACATAGCCAGACTTGACATCCTAGTGTAGGAGGGACTGTGATAGGCTTGGAGGAAAATAATGGAAACTAGTGCAGGGGGAAAAGGACCAAACTGACTTAAGAGAGTCCGAGGAGAATGGATTAAACTGGGGCAGAGACTTAACCCAGGAAGGTGTAATAGTTCTCTAGGTCAGGTTAGGATAGGCAACCAGAGCGTGTATAATGGCAGGAAACACTCGGAAAGAAAAAGAAACGCCGCAGGGAATTGAAGCCGCTACCTAACAGAATGTGTAGTAAGCAGAGTAATGAAACTGTGAGATCCAGTGGACGAGTAGAATAACCCGCAGGTGGGAAACAGAGCTGATAGAGAAAACTGTCAGAGCACCGCTTATCAACACGTGATAATTCATAGCTAAATAAATAAGGCCAGCTAAGGGTGGGAGAGTATGGGGGCGGGGATCAAGCGCATAGTGGCTGCGGGGAAAAGTCTAGTGGCAATTAGAGCAGTGGCAGGCAGAGATATGTCTCGCACCGCAGTCCCCTTGAATACACCAGCCAAAAGAAATGTGCACTGCTGATTTTGAGTTTAAGTAAAGACGGCTTGCACCCTGAAATTAATTCAAGCAACAAAACGCAAGAGAAATGTGCACTAATTTAGAGAAAAACTGTCCGAACTAACGAATCCAGTACACAACTCCCATGGAGACTACTAAACTGTGCTTACAAATTAATTAAAGCACAAGGTCAAAGAAATGTGCCCTGAATTTTAAAAGGAACTTTTTAAACTCAAGTTTATTCAAAAAATAGACTGAATACAGTGGACAAACCAGATAAGTTAACAATCACATTGCATTCAATACAAACAGAATACAATCTTACAATGTAGAAAATACTGTAGAGTATAAAGGTATGGAGCAATGGAAAAAAAGACTGTGGAGCTTCAAATAAAACATTTTCCACCGAATCTCTAAATGCATCAATGGGTGTAATGTAAATTAACAAGGTAATTACAACCCATTTTCTATCAGACTGTCCTCTCAACCTCGGCCAGGTGAATTAATTTAAACAACAATACATCTTGTAACAAGTGAACTTCAACATGTGAATGCTAGGGACCCCCAGTAAAAAATTGCTTATCAATTGTCTTGCTGATTTTAAACATCTTTAACAGACAAGAGAAGAAAAGATACAAACAGAATATGTTTTATAACAGAGTATAGGCTAAAAGGCGTTAAATAAAAACTATGAAAAAGCAGATCGATAGGCCCCTTGGTTTTCAAAATAGGAAGGCCAATTCAGCTGGACAGGAGAGGGGAAAGGTCCCCCTACACTGTATCCCCAAGGGATGGCTAGGGGTACATATTGCCTACCAATTATCGGTTGACTCCCAATTGGCCTCCCATGCTATCCACGGATTCCAGACAGTTCTAAATACCTCTTCCCATAGATGCAACCTCACAGTTACTGTTTCCAGATCAAGGATATTACTATCTCTGTTCATCCATTCCTGCAGAACCGGGGGTTCCTTTTTAAGCCAATGCACTGTAATGCATTTCAGAGCGGCTGCTATAAGAGTTAGGGCCAATTTCCTGTTAGACGGAGGAAGGTTAACCAAAACCGGAAAGCCCAAAACCTAGTCCATAATGTTACTGGGTACATTTAAAGATAGAACTTTTTGGACCGCTGTCCGCATATCTGACCAGAATTGGGTAAGCTTTGGATACCCCCACAAAATATCAGTGCATTCCCACAGCTCCGTATCCCCTCCAACAGTCTGCAGTGCTAGTTGTATTATAATGCTTGGTCACTATCGGGGTCCGGAAGAAACGCACCAAGATCTTCCGATAAAATTCTCTCCACGTAGGGGAAGTTACTCGCTACCCAACCTTCAGCCTGCCAAGCCGATCACCCCAAGGTATCTGGCTCTCCCTCTCCCTGGCAACTTTTATCTTTTCTAGTGGTTTGGTCTCTGTGGGCCTCAGGAGACAATATAGGTAAGAAATGGATTTCATCTTCACCTCTGAGGTGGACACCTTTTGAATGAATTCCTCCCAGGGATTGGGGAGGCAAGATGAAGAGGATTCATGATCAGTCTCTTTAATAAAGTGCTGTACTTGGAGGTACCTGTGGAAAGCAACATTTTGTAAATTATATTTAGCTTTTATTTGTTTTTTGTGTTTTTTTATATTTTCTTTTTATTAGTTGTTGGTCATTTCTTTCTGTGCAGTTGGGTACTTGTTTTCATAAGAGATCATGTTACAAACATAGATCTTACTTCATTGAACCATTCTCCATTAATGTACCATACTTTAGTATTGAATTATGGTAAAGAGACTTCCATTCTATCTATCTAAAAAACCTTCCTTTAGGTCTTGGCTGACTTCCCCTATCTCTCTCTTTCCAATTTTCTGGGTTTCCTCTTATATTTGAAACATCAGTCAAAACACATAGTTAGCTTCAAAATACATCATCCATTTCTTTTTGTGTACTATAGAGTACCCGTGGCCTCCAAAAAGGTTCTATTAAGAGATGTTTCTTATGAATTTTAGCTGTTAAAATTTCCATCTGATAAATATCCATTACAAGCCTCCTCCATTCATGACCCGATGGGATAGCTGGAGAATACCATCTTTTTGTAATAGCTTTTTTAGCTGCTAATATCAGAATCAGTAACAGAGTCCGATGCCATGAGGGACTATGATCAGGGTAAACTGAAAGTAGGACTAGCTCTGCTGTCAGTTCCACTGTCTCCCCCAGACATTCCGAGATTTCTTTTTGTAATGTAAACCAATATGGCATTAATAGGGGACATGACCAAAAGACATGTCCTTGATCAGCTAATTTACAATGACACTTTCTCCAGCACTCTAATGATTTGAGAATGGTATTTGGCTTGCACTGCTGGAGTCTCTGCGAAAGAAGCGGCTTCTACAGTTCCATGCAAATTCACACCATCTAGTTGCATGAGTGATCTTGTAAGCTTGGGTAGATGTCTGAAGCCATTCCTGCTCCTGTATGTCCATCTCCAGGTCTCCATTCCAACTCTCTAATATTGAAATAGTAGAATCTTTCATTCCTTCCCTTAAAATTTTATAAAGAAACCCTATCTGGTGGGGCTAAAGCTTGCCTTTAACATGGTCTTCATAATATCGCCAAGCCAAGGGAAGGGGGGCAGGTAACTTGGTAACTGCCTCTCTTTGCCGCAGTAGATAATTCCTGACCTGGCTGTATCTGAAAATGTCTCTTGCCGGCAAACTGAATTTAGTCTGAAGTGTTTCGAATGGAATAAACTCTGTTTGAGATAAGAACTGTCTGTAGAATTGTAGCCCTACCTGTCTCCAACTGGAGAATGTGTGGTCTAGAAGTGCAGGTAAGAAATGGGAGTCTTCAGAGATTAAAGTATAATGGGAAAAAGGCTCTCTAAAGGGCTTATGTTTTTTTACTTTGTACCATATTTTTAATATATGGGCTGTGTATCCCATGAAGTCCTGGAATCGGGGCGGGTTTGCAATCGAGACCATAGTAATCTTTATGATATCATACAAGTCATTTATTGCAAACTCCAAATCCTTCCAAGGAGAATGGTAAGTTGTTATAAGCCACAAAGAAAGGATCCTCAGAAGGGATGCCTGAGCGTATAATCTTAAATTCGGTAGGTTTACTCAGCCCAAGGAACCCAGGAGTTGGAGAAGTGAGAGCCTTATTCTAGGTATTTGGCCGCCCCAAATAAAGTTTGAGATAAGCTTGTCCCATGACTTAAAGTAAAAGTTTGATGGAAGGGTGGGTAAGTTCTGGAAAAGATATAATAGCTTAGGAAGGATTATCATTCGAATCGTCTCAATTCTTTGAAAAAAGGAAAGTGGCAGTAATGACCAGGAGGACAAATCTTTTTGCATCTGGGCAGACAGGGGTTCATAGTTTAATAATTCTAGCATCTCTAAATTTTTAGGGATTGTTATACCTAGATATTTAAATTTTGTTTTATACCATTTAACAGGATATCTATTCTTTAAATCTTGAGTTGGGGTAAAAAAACAAAGGGATCAGGTCTGTTTTAGATATGTTTAATTGAAAACCCGCTATTTCTCTATAATTCTCTAATGTTTGCCGAAGGGCCGGTAAAGACTTCTCTGGGGAAAGGGCAGTTATCAAAATGACATCTGCGAATAATGCTAATCTTGTATTCTCTTTGACCTACAGAGACCCCCTCTATTTCCTTATTTTTTCTAATCATTTCGGTCAGCGGTTCTAGATAGATGGCAAATAGTATCGATGATAGTGGACATCCCTGTCTTGTACCCCTCTGAATTTGGATCAGTTGGGCCAATAAACCGTTCACCCGAATATAGGCTTTAGCATGCTCATATAAATTTTTTATACAATCGATGACAGTTTCAGGAAAAGAGAAGTTTGACAGGGTTATCCACAAATATTCCCAGCTTACCCTGTCAAACGCTTTATCTGCGTCTAAACTGAGAATGGTGGAAGGAATTTTTCTAGTATTTATATATTCTAAGAGGAGTGCAAGGCGGTGTAAATTGTCAGAGGTGTTTCTTTGTTTTATGAAACCCGATTGATCTTGATGTATTAATGCAGTAAGGACTGATTCAAGTCTTTTAGCCCAAATGCCTGTGAATATTTTATAGTCTACATTTAAAATCGATATGGGCCGGTATGATGAAGGGAGAGAGGGGTCTTTGTCTGGTTTTAGGATTGTGGATAAGATTGCATAGTTCCAAGAGGGAGGGGGAGGTTCCCCTCTCTTTACTTCTCCGAACATTAATAATAGACTTGGGAGGAGTTGAGGGTAGAAGGTCTTATACCACTCCGAACCAAATCCATCAGGGCCTGGACATTTTAGGGGTTTAGTCGTTTTATTTGGTGCTGGATTTCCTCCTGACTTATCGGGTGTTCCAGTTTTCTCTTCATTGGGTCTGTCAACTTGGGTAGCATAAGAGTTTTAAAAAAGTCTGCTGTTCATTCCCTCTGAATCTGGGTGGGGAGGGGGGCAGTATAGAGATTTTCATAGAATTGTTGAAATGTCTGTTTTATATGTTCTTCTTTATAGGAGAGGAGGTTTGTAGTTGGGGATTTTATTTTTAAAATTGTAGATGCCCTCTTTCTAGCCCTTAATTTTCTTGCCGGAAGCTTAGCTCCCCTCGCTCCACCTTCGTATGAAGATTGACGGAGATAAGCCAGGCTCTGTAGAGTCTTATAGTCCATTATTTCTTGGATATCTTGCTTTAAGACCTTTATCTTAGTTGCAATAACTTTATCACCCTCCCTGTATAATAGGTGGTATGATGCTAATAATTCTATTAGAGATTTCAACCTTGTATTTTTTTTTTTGTTTATAGGATGCATATGACAAGATTTCACCACAAAGAACAGCCTTCAGGGTATCCCACTGGATTGTGAAGGATGTCTCGAGAGTTTTGTTATCCTGAATTATTTGAGGGATACGTTTTGTAAAATGTTCTACGAATTTTTGGCCTTGTAATAAAGAATTATTCAGTCTCCACAATTTTATTTTTTCTGCTTACCCAAGTTGACTTTAAGAATTAAGGGGTTGTGATCAGACAGAACTCTGGGGTCTAACTGAATATCCTGTACGAGGGAGAGATGTTCTCCAGGTATAAAAAAGTAATCAAGTCTGGAGTAAGTTTTATGCCTCCCCGAATAGAAGGTAAATCCTGGGTTAGAAGGGAAAATCTTTCTCCATACATCTTCTATTCCCATAAAGGCTAAGTTATCTCTTAAATGCTTTGCTGCCTTGGATAGCCTCAGTGGGTTTGGATTGGATGAATCTAAATGAGGATGGAAAGTTGTATTAAAATCGCCCCCCATTATAAGAATTCCTTTGAGCTTATCGACAACCTTTTGCAGAAACATCTTCACTACTGACAGTGGGGTTTCGGGTGGAAGGTACGTGTTCATCAAGGTAACTGTTTGGGAAAAAAGGACACCTGTTATAATCACATAACGTCCATGGGGAACTATATAGGTATCTTGTATTTCTATCGGGGTTGAGGTGGGAATTAAAATGACAGTACCCCTTTTATGGCCACTCAAGTGGAACACTGCATATACTTGATATAGCCCCCCAATGTCATTTTGAGTGTTCCATAGCGGAAAGATGCGTTTCCTGAAGAAAATAGATATCCGCCCCTTGTCTGCCCAGATGCCGCATTACTCTATACCTCTTAATAGGGGAATGTAGCCCATTTATATTCTGAGAGTAAATTTTAACTGGTAAGTCAACCATTGTCCCAATGGGTATAACCTTTTCCTGTAATTTTGGTGCAGCTTCGGAGGGTGGAGAGCGGAGGAAGCACAACCTTTTCTATGGGAAATCTCTCTTCTCTAGTCAAATGCCGAAATAAGTTTGCTTCCTTTTGCCCAGGTGGTGTTATAAATTTGCTTCCCTTTTTTTTTCTCGCCCCTCCAAAGCTCGACACCAAAGATGGAAGTCTCTGTCCCATTTTACTTAGTATAATACCAACATTTTTCTTCAATAGTAAAACAAATAAACATATATACCATGTCATTTCTAAGCCTATAACTTCAAAATTCCTAACAAAGGCAACTATATACAAATGGTCTTCCACTAGTGGGGGAGATATTTTCATCTCCATCCCGGGTCCCAGGGAGAAAAAAAAAAAAGATGGAGATGGGGAAAGGTAGAAATACCTTTCTCTCTTATCTCCTGGGTAAGTGGGGGGTGCTCCACAAAAAGGGGATCTGTACCCACTTGAGAGGGAACTCCCTCTCCAGAGACTAGTTTCTATCAATCACTAGCTCTTATATGGTGGGACTAAGTGTTGGCCTGTACCAAGCATTTTCTGTCTTTCTTTTATCAAAAGGTAGGGGCTCCTCTTTACCTCTGTCGTGGTTAATCCATACTAAGAGAGGAGGAGAGAGGAGAGAAAAAAAAACACCCCCTTTTTGTTATTTTTCCCTCTCTTTTCCACTTCTCTTCTTATCCTTTCTCCTCCCATTCCCACCCTTTCCACCCCCTCCCCCATTCCTCCCCTCCCTCCCCTCATGTTATCCTCTTTCCCTTGTATAGTCACTTAAGTAGTGATATATTCTGGTCTCTGCCTTTGAAAACCGGCTTGTCCTTCCATTCTTCCCTATTCCAGAAAGGTTTCTGGATTATGGTTTCATAAGAATGTACATAAAGTTTAAAAAATCAAAAGTTTGAGAAAAGGAGATGACTATATCTCTGTACTCGGTCTTCTTATGTAAATATTAAATTATAACTCGTTAATTCTCCAGGTACTGTTCTTATTCTGCTTCAAGTCGGAGTGGGGGAGACTCCCCCCAACGGTGGAGGAGGGGAGGGGAGGGCTCAGGGAGAAGAGCAACAGATACCTCCACAGTCTAAAGGAAGGTCAGTATAGGACGAACATTCTCATACTACATACTTTGCAGTTTTCTTGTTTCTCTGGTTCTTTTAATGGCCGTTTAACTGTATCTCCTAAAATCAGTCTCGCTTCAATCAGTCTTTCCATTTTAGAACTGCCATTTATTTCTTCCTTCCTTCCTGTCCAAGCTTTCGTCTCTCCCCCTCCCCCTCCAAGCACTCCTCTGATTAATAGAACATTAGCTGAACTTCTCATGAGGGTTGTAAAGTGGGGTTTCTCAATATCCTTATCGTGTCCAGTAAGGTCTGTAAACCTCACTCCGCACTGACCTCTCCACTCATCTCTCGTGTGGGAGAACCCAGTTGTAGTTGCAAGCTCTTTATTTGTAGCTTGGGGTCAGCTTTAGAAATTATGCCCCTCTGAATTAAATCACTTTTTGCCTCTAGTGCTGTATTATATGTAATAGGGCCCGTTTTGTAATAGTACTGTTAATTTCGCAGGGTAAGGAGTCCGGAATCTTATGTTTGAAGCTCGCAGTAGAGGGAACAGAGATGAATATTCTCGTCTTAGGCGTTGTGTGGCTGGTGCATAGTCATTGTCAAATATAATTTGGTGTTTCCCCAACATAACTTTTTGCTTACGCCACGCCTTAGAAAGGATTTGGTCTTTCTGATAGAAACTGTTAAATCTGATTACAAAGGACCTAGGTCTGGCATCGGGTTTTGATGGACGAAGTCCCAATGCGCGATGAGCCCTTTCTATATCCATCTGCATTTCTGGGCCCAGATCCAGGGTCAGGCGTAGAAAGTAATCCGCGAAAGCCACAGGGTCATTTCCTCTTCTCCCTCTGGTATGCCATATAAACGAATATTTTTCCTTCTCCCTCTGTTTTCCATATCTTCTTGTCGCATTGATTGATATAGCTGTTCCTCTACGATCGTATGTATCACTTTCTCTAATTCACATATTTTGCTCGAGTTCTCTGCTGTCTGTGTCTCCGTCTCGCTTACTCTATTCTGGAGCTCTCCCAAGTCTGTGCGTATCTCTTTTAAAGCGTCTCTCATTTCTGTTCGGAATTCGGTAATAGCTTGCAATATTGTTTCAGCAGATGCATTATCTGATGATGATTTCTTTTTATTGTTGTGATTATTATCTCCTCTTTTCCCATGTTTTGGTTCTGGTGGATGGGAAGATGTAGAGGTAGATTCAGTGTCTAGCAGGCCGCTTTCGTCGGTATCCTGGAGCTCTTGTAGTGGGTGGAAGCGGTTCTTTTCTAAGCGTGCCATTTCCTCGTTTGGCGTTCTTTTTAAAAAGTTGTAGATTTCTACTTCGATCGAGTCTTCTTAGGTAATGACTTTCGATTAACTTTATATATCTAGTTGAGGAAAAACTGCTGTTCTGGATTGAGGTTTTAGAGGAGCCCAAGCCCTAGCGTGTTCATGCCGCCATGTCCCAACCGAAAGTCCCTAGCTTTTATTTGTTGAAAGGACATACAAACACCCCCTTCCAAAAACTGTGCAAAACAGGTTTAACCTTTGATTTCCCATGCGGCATACCCCGGGTCCAGCTTGGGTGGGAGAAAGGAGGAGTGATGCCGAAAAAGGGACAACGGTCCCAGAGTCACTGCGGATGTCAGGAAGTGCCTAACCGCAGCATCCTCAAGGTATGCTGGGTCCAAGGGTTACGAGTTAAGAAGGAAAGGGTGTCCCCCCGTGTCCGTCAGTGCCAGCGAGTACGGGGGGGGGAACCCAAACATTCCCCCTCCTCAATCGTGTACCAGCCCGACGCCGCACACTGGGTAACCCATGTGCATACCACCGCCTGTATCTGGTACGCGTAATAATAACCACATAGGTCTGGCATAGCCAGTCTTCCCAATTTTCTGGGGAGCTGAAGAATCCCTTTGGAGATGCCCACCTCAAAAAATGCCTTATTTTCAGGTAATACTGAACATCTCAAATTTGCAATCTGGTCCAAAAAACTACTGCTGTAGTTGAGGACGTGGCCCAGAAGTCTTAAGAACTCCTGAACAGTTCTGAAGGAACCCACATGGAAGGAGGCGGCATTCTGCATGAAGGTTTCTGCCCTCTGCAACAGTGGAAGGCTTCTACCCTCCAAACTGCGGAGCGTTGCCCGTTTGAACTCTAGTACTTGTACTGAGTTCATTACTGATTTCTCCAGGTTTAACAAGAAACCTAACAGAGCCAGCACTGTTTTTGTTTGCACCATTATGAAAAGAGTCTGCTCTGCTGTTTTCCACCCACTAGCCAGTCACCTGGATAAGGAAAAAAAAGATGATGTCCTTTCTGCAAAGTGCTGCTGCCACTACTGAAAGACATTTCTGAATAACCTTGGAGCTGATGTCAGGCCAAACTGCATGGCCCTGAACGAATACTGGTGGTGACCCATTGCACTTCCATATCTGGATACAAAAGCAAACATATTTCCGATCTGGGGAGGCTAACCAATCCTGTCTCTAAAGCAAAGCTTAATGTGTTTGGTGATATTATTTTGAACCATTACTTTTTGATATGCCTGTTTAGATGTAATAGGTCCAATATCATCGGCCAGTCTCCATTTTTCTTTTTGGTCAGAAAGTGCCTTAAGAAAAAACATTTGGCTGTTTGGTCTCCATTGCTTTCAGTTTTACAAGCTTTTGAACTTCTAATTTCAAAACTTTTAACTGTTCTGGAAGCAGAAACATTTTTCACGGAGATTGTACACATAAAAATTAGAGCTGGAAAAAGGGCACTTTTACGCCGCCGTATGTAAATGGCCCATAAGCAAATGACTGGAGGGTGTCACATGATAACCCCTCTAGTTTTTATACATATGATCACTCTGTGTGATACCCTCTCTTACACCTCTTGCACCCATTCTGTGGTGCTTCCTTCAGACTCTTTGTGGTATAAAGAGGCACCTACCACTAGCAAATGGGTTCATGGAGGTTCGAGCATGTTTGTCTGGGTAAGATTAAGCTTGGGCTGAAGGGACGGATACCGACTGTTATCTGGATGCTCACTTGCCCTTCCTCAGCATGCATCTCTGGAAGGGGTCTAGCCCCGATAAGCATATTTTTTGCTGTGATGACTCCTTCCCACATGGCCCCCTTCTCTAGGGTATGTAATAACCATTACTTGTTTTCTTTTTCTGTCAGATTCTTGAATATTTTATTCTCATCTATCTTTTTTATATACGCCTCGAATCCTCAAACAGTGAAGGCCCCTAAAATGGAAAATCTTCAACTTTTTGTTACATGTCAAACAAGAGCTTCAAGGTTCTGAGCCATGCATATCTCCTTGTGGCTAATGAGTTCACTAGTGGTCTAGTGGCAGCGTCATTAATGTCTAATGACATTTGAAGCTGGCTCTTAGCTGCATCTAAGCAAGCTTTCACTGTGCAAGCCAGGTGATTTCTGGCTTCCTGCAGCATGCAGCCCACACACTGGCATTGTGGAGGCCCATAACGCCTTCTGTAGTGTGCAGTATAACTTAGTAAAGGAGAAGAGGCTGAGTACCCATTTCCCCCAAATCATCAATTTTTTTTATAATCTTTTTTGCAGAAAGCAGTAGAAAATTTACTTTTGCCTTTTCACAAATGCAGCTTGTATGAGACCTTCTGGATTTGGGTTGCAACTTCTGAATCCTCATGCTGCACCATGTACCTTTTTTTTTTTTTTTTTTTACTTTTTTTGTCAAAGGCTGGGTCTGAAGCATACATCTTAATAATGTTATTTTGTCTTCTCAAAAACACTGAACAGGAAGAGACACCCTTTTGGTGGATGCAAGTTCTAACATGCTCATGAAGTGTGCTTCCTTCACATCCACTTTTGTTTCAGATATGCGGAAATCTAGCAAGTCGGCCATTTATCTTAAATGGAAAGTGCCCTCAACCTGTTTTCTGTATACTTGTGTAGTTTGCAGGCATGAACAATGATTCCTTCTCTTACATCCCCCTAATTTAATTCTGCTTTAAATATAAATGTGTTTGCTTCACTCTGTTCTGCCCTGGTGTGAAAACCTGTTTGTCTCCATTGCAAAGGTCATGACCCCACTCATGCAAGGCATCATGGAAGTTGATGATGCATACCTACACTAGCCAGCAGAAGTTATACTCTCATTCAGTTCTGTCAGATGTCCTGTGAAGTCCCTGCATTCTCGAGAAGCATTTTTTCAAAATTAAAAACACTTTAAACTGCAGAAAATAGCAGGCCTCTTACCATGCCTTGAAAACTTTCATGGCCTGTGTAACACAAGGACATAAGGACTGCTGAGGACAGCAACAGCACTGACTAACACAGTGTAATTACTGCAGGCTTTAACACTAACACATTATAAAATTCCAGGATGCCTTACATAAGATGGGTTATGACCTTTGCAATGGCGTCGTAACCTTTGCAATGGAGTCAAGCAGGTTTTCACAACAGAGTGAAGCAATGTCATTTATATTTAAATTAGGATGAAATCAGGAAATCATTGTTCGTGTCTACAAATTACACAGGTATACAGAAAATTGGTTGAGGGGACTTTCACCACCATTAACAACATCTGGTGAGACACAGGAGTGGGGCATCCATCTTCTTCAGTGAAAACAAAGATCTGCCATTAGGTGGATGCTCATCACCTGACCAGCACAGTGTGATGGCATTCTCTGAATTAAAACACTGAAAACTCTAGGGAAACTCTACAACTGAGATGACATCTTATGGTTACAACCATGCATCACTGCCATGCTATTAGAAAAGTTCTTTACTTTTAATTAAGAGATTTAGAGCCCACTATACAGAGTCAGCCATTTGTGCCACACACCCATTACCAGTGCTCATGAGATAGAACATGGCCAGCCTGGGGGCCATATTCATATAGGCAGCACACCCCAACAGAAGCATGCTGCCTGCCTGAATACGGGGCTGTGCTTGTACTGCGAGCATGCCGCTAACACAGTCTCCTATAGGAATATGACCCAATCAGGTTAATGGCATTGCTCCCGTGAGATACATTCAGTGTCCCGCAGGCTACTAAGCACATATGGCATGCAACTTAGGCATTAAGGAGCCATTAGCATGCCATTATGTGCTCTCTGGCGATTCTACACAATGCCATTGCACATAAATGCACAAAGGCATTGTGCAAAGCCATGGTGGCCCTGCCCATTGAACCCCTGACTGAGCCAAAGAAACAGATTTCCCCTTCCCTCTCCCTGGTAGTCTGGTGGGCCCCCACCAACCCCTGATATCCAGTCTCAGCCACTGAAATGGGGGTCTACCTCCCTGGTAGTCTAGTCACGCCCCCCTTCACTACATAAACACTCTCCTGGCCTGCCCACTCAGCACCCAACACCTCCCCCAATCACCCAACATATCCCATACAGTTCATACAAATATTTACCACCTGCAAGACAGAGCCAGCAACCGGCACAGGCCTTCCACTAACTCCCTCAACAGGCAGCCATCTGAGTGACGGGGAAGAGCATGTTTGAGACTCACGAGTCCACTAATGCATGTAGTGATCTGCCAAGCACCTCTACAGCGAACTTAATAAGTACAGATACATGACAACACAGTATGCTACCTAGTTCAAATGATAAAAGCTGCTCACTCCAGGCACCACCCATTGCACATACCAAGCTACTTAACCTAGACCAAAAAAAAACAAAAAAAAACACAAACAGGAAAAGACTAAGAGAAGAACAAATAGGTAAGGTAGACAAAGAATGGTATCAATTACAAAGCAAAAAGGTCACAAAAAAACGGAAGAAGAACGGACCTTTTCTGTCTCCCACTATTAAATCATTCTGACCCAAGTGAGTATACACAGGTAAATGTACCCATCACCACAAACATAAATGGTGAACATAAAGAAACTTTGATTTAGATCGGAGCTAGCGCTATAGTCGCCTCGAACGTACAGCCCAATGGTCAGTTAATTATGAGCTCAGTCCCTTCCACAGACAGTCAACATAGTCCGATTAGTTCCTCCAGTTGTTAAATACAAAGAAATGACAATGCAGCAGGCCTCCACTTAATGGATGCTACGGCAATGGAATTAGTAACAGGTGTAACTGATACTGCCCCGACAGAGGTTTTCGTATTGGGAGATTCAATTATTAAGCACCTGGACCGACAAATCTGTTCCCCAGATAAAGCAAACCAGACGTTAAGTAGTTTCAGTGGAGCTAAGATATCAGATATTACATGTATGTTGAATAATATTTTACACAATGCAGGGGAGAAGCCATTAGTTATTATTCACGCTGAGGCAAATATATTTGTCTTTAGAGACTCAGAACGAACAATAAAACAGGAAATAATATAAATTACTAATAAAATAATGGAGATGGGAAGCAAAGTGACCATCTCAGAGATCCTTTCCATCCTGAAAGCCTCAGAATCGCAGTATAAGAAACTCAAATCTGTAAATGAGTGGATTAGGAAGTGGTGCCTGCATCAGAATATAAAATGCATTAATCATTGGGAAGACTCTGTAAACAAACAAGAAATGTACTGCTGGGATGGGTTACATCTTAGCAGAAGGAGCAACAGAGAACTAGGTAAACGACTAGTAGATTACATAAATAAACATTTAAACAAAGTATCCAGGGGGAGAGGCAGAATCAGCATGCCCCTCTAGAATTAAGGGTTAATATGTCTACTAGTAACCTTCCCATTAAGGGACAAAAAATTAGAAGAGGTAATGGACTAACAGACAATAAAATCAAGTTTCACCTAATCAATGCTTGAAATCTTAGGAATAAAACTGAAGAAACTGAATATCTGCTGACCACTGATAACATTGATATATATGGGGTTACTGAGACTTGGTACAGGGACATGGACTGGAACACTGACATTCGTGGCTTTACAAAGAAAACGGGGAAAAAGGAGGTGGAGTAGCCCTGTATATAAATGACAGGTTTAAAGCACATGAAATTACCTTTAGCAATGCCAAAGCAGAAAATAGTAACGAAATAGTTTGTGTTCAGATAAAACTCTGGAATAAAGATTTAACGGTGGGCTTAGCACACCGCTCTCCAAACCTTGATTTGATCCAGAATTACCAATTCCTCACAGAATTAGAGGATATGACAGCACGTAAAGACCTCATGCTCATGGGAGATTTCAACTTTCCAAACACTTTAGAAGGGACTGGGGAAATAGATAACAGATTCATAGATTTAACTATACGAGACAATCTAAAACAATTAGTTAATAAGGGCACCAGAAATAACATTCTGGACTTGATACTCACCAACCTAGAAGAAATATCTGGACCTAACATACTGGCACCACTAGGGGGTAGCGATCATAATGTAATGGAATTTGTGGCAGAGTTAAAACAAGTATTTAATAAAGGTATAACTACTACTAAAGATTTTTATAAAGCAGATTATGCTAATATTAAGTATTTCCTAACCAACTGGGATTGGGAAGAGGATCTAATTAACCTTGATATGCATGAAATCTGGGACCAAATCAAAATTAAACTCAATCATTGCATTACAAACTGAGTTCCTGAAAGGAAAAAGTACATCAACAACCGAAGAATACCACCCTGGTGGAACAGCAATATAAAGAAAAATATTCAAGAGAAAAGAAGGATGTACATTAAATTTAAAAAAAAAAAATCCACTGATAAAAACCGGGAGCTGTACAAAATGAGGGCTAATAAAACAAAAAAACGAATCAGAAAAGCTAAACAAAAGTTGAAAATTAATTTAGCCACAAAAATCAAGGACAATAAGAAGAAATGTTATAATTATGTGGGGTCTACTGAAGGCAAACAAACTGGGGCTGGGCCACTAGTGACCACCAAGGGAATATTAAATAAATAATAAGAAAGACAATCCTTTTTAAGTTTTAACAACTTTATTTGCACTGTCACTTTAAACACAATGTATTTAATTATTGTTGGTGTATTGGTATGTTATCCTATGACTAAGCGCCGGGGGCGTGAAACGCGTTAGGAGATTGTGCACTGCTGTAGGAGGGGGCAGCATGCATGGAAGTACTGTGCACTTTAAATAAAGTGAAGCACTGTTTGCTTCTTTAAACAAGGATGTGCTGCCAATTCTTTTGATGCACTGAGGCACTGTGGTAATCCATACCAAGGACTGTGAGTATCCTGTGCTGGCGCTTGACTTTACTTTCACATTTACCTGATTGTGAGCTAAGCACGGCACCCAGGTGCAGGCCCAAACTTCTCTTTCACCATCAAGAGACTCGCCAGCGATGAAACCAGAATGGTTTCTGTACCTAATGATTACTTTTCAAGTGTCTATAAATCAAAAGAACATACTAATACAGACATCAACTGTACACCTCTTACTATACCAATCACAAAAGGGGAGGTCATAAAAGTTCTACAAAATATTAAAACACATAGCGCAGCTGGGCAAGATGGAATTTCCCCAAAATTTCTAAAAGAAACAACTTCAGAATTGGCAGGACCAATAACAGCTTTGTTCAATGCCTCTTTATCCGAGGGAAGAGCTTTACCAGAATGGAAACTAGCTACGGTAACACCCATATATAAAACAGGAAGTAGAAGAGATGTTATAGGCCAATCTGTTTAACATCTGTCTTGGGTAAAATCTTAGAAAGACTGATACAACAGCGTTTTAATGAACACCTAAAGAATATGGATTTAATAGACATAATGCAACATAGCTTCACTCCGGGACAGTCATGTCTTACAAACATTTTAAATTTTTTTGAACTCGTCAGTGCTGTTATTGATAAGGATTTTCCAGTAGACATCGTGTTTCTGGATTACTCTAAAGCACTGGATACGGTATCACACAGGATACTTGTTGAACAACTGGTTAAGATACAGCTCCATCCTAATATAATCTGCTGGATTAACTCCTGGCTTGATAACAGACTTCAGCGCATTGCAATAAGGGGCCATCAATCTGACTGGGGACATGTTACATGCAGAATCCCTCAGGGCTCTGGCCTGGGCCCAACATTATTTAATATATTAATCTCTACAATGCAAATATCCGAAGATTCATGGATCCGCAAATATGTAGATGACTGCAAAATAGAAATCGTAAAGGATAAATTAACTACCAAGAAATTCTGAGAAAATATAAATAAACTGGAGCATTGGGCAAAAGAGAACAAAATGAGTTTTAATGAAGCCAAGTGTGAGGTAATGCACTTGGGCTATAACAACCCTAAAAATGAGTATAAATTAAATAATGTGACTCTCTAATCAGTAACCCATGAAAAAGATCTAGGAGCGCTTGTCTCTGACGACCTAACATTTAACATACAGCCAAAAAATGCAACAAGGCTATATCTTTAAAAACATTAAAAGCAGAGATCCGAAAGTTATTGTACCACTGTATTATAGCTTGGTTCGACCACACCTCGAGTACTGCTCTCCCTTTTGTTCACCTAATAACATAGGAGGGAATAAACAGCTGGAGGGAGTGCAACAAAGGGTTACAAAGAAAATTAGAAATGTGCAGAACTGTAGTTATCTTGAAAGATTACGAAAACTAGGAATGTATTCCCTAGAATATAGGAGACTTCGAGGGGACTTATGCCTGACATTTAAAGCAGTTAAGAATGAAGCTATGTTAGAAACAATAGGATTGGTCAAACTTAATACTAACAAAATTACACGTACAAATAATATGAAGCTGCTACGGGAAAAGAACAAGACTATTAAAGAAGTACATGGTTCACACAAACAATTGTCACAGTTTGGAATACTCTGCCACAACAAGTAGTAAAAAGCAATAACATGAGTATGTTTAAAAAAAGAACTGGATAATTATATGGGTGATAAAAATGGTCATTCCACCACTAGAAACTAGTGGCGAGTTCCACTAAAGGCCAACGCCTACCTGAGCTTGTAAAAACTATGAACCTATGAGGGGGAAGACAGTTTTTACGGTTCAGACTAGAGATTGTGGTGGGGAGCTGGCAGAGAATGACAGCTCCTGCTATCACTCTGCTACCCTACACTTGAACCTCGGGGGTGTTAACGCATCACTGTGTGCTGTGGTAAGGGTAGGGTTTTGAAAGCAACAAACGGCACAGCAACTGCAGCTGTTTGCTGCTTTCAGTACTTTTAAAACCTCTGAATGTACCACTGCACCCTGTAAGCAAGAGGGATCCCTCATTTGCACAGGCTCAGTGGTATATATTGCATGTAGCAATGTCTGCTTAGTGCCACACACCAGGGGCCACCAATTACAGCACCCATCAGATCACACAAAACCAGGTCAGAGTATCACCAATATGTCAAGAGTCGGAGTAGGACATCGGGGGTCTAAGGGCAAGTATTTAATTTTATATGCTGCCTCCCCCTGCAACGAATATGGACTTTTACTGTTTTTGATATGTAATCTGTTCAGGAGACTCACTCTCACTCTGTGCTCATTTTTTGGCCATCCTCCAACCCCGGCCACCTCATCCTGTTAAATGTCCAGAGGCTGTGATAGACAAACACAGCGCTCAAGGGTGGTCTACTCATAAGGCTAGGTAGGGAAGAGGTGGAGCTCAGGGTAAAATGAGTCCACCTACTACACGCATAAGCTTAGAAAACTATTTAAGCAAGCAACTGTAATTCTTAGTTGATCCATGTCTTTGCAAACTGAGTTCCCACAATTGCATTGCTTAAGTTTGCTGTTTATCTGATCAGCAGCAAAAATTGGCTGCTTGCATCTCTGGGCTTATAACTAACTCATTTTGCCTCTATGGTTTTAGGTCACTAGCAAGTAATAATTCTCAACTAAGTGTTTAACACAGAGGATAATGGCTGGGGTTATGAAGTGTTATCATGTTGTAAACCATTTGAGCGGTTGGCAGGCCGACCTTGTAAATCTCGAGAGCGAAGCTACATTGGGCAGTTATAAGCCCAATTTAACCTAGTCCTGCTCCTGTGACATTCCTTTACCCTTTCTACCCACCTGATGAAGGTATCTGAAATATTCCCCAACTGTATCACAGGCATGCCCCGTCTATGTTGCATATCTATGTTACAATTATTCTCCAGTACCCTCCTCACACTCCTTATTTTTTCTTGTATGATCACCTGCACTGGTCTTCACTTGAGTGCAGGCACCCTTAACAGCTTGGCCTGTTTGGTTTAAAAGGTTATGAAACTTCCAGATGGTCTACAGTAAATAAGCACTGACTGCGTCTGAAAACCCTGGCAACAAGTTGCACTCACAAATATGTAATCTATTTCTCATCCCAAGATGTACAAAAAATACGGACAACCTGCCTTGCATTACACGCTCCCTTACCTTTTGCAATGATCTGTCTTTGGATCCCTTCCCCCTATCAGCATTCCCTCTGCCAAGCAGTTTTTTAGTACTTTAAATCTACTTGTGACTGAACCTAGGCTAGTTGTCTGATCTCTGTGCTACTTGGAATTTCTTTCTGATCTTGTTTTATTTTACTGTCTGAGCTTGTGATATTGTTAACATTTTGTGATGTATTATTTCTTCTCTTTGCTCCTCATTTCCCCAAGTCACATCGGTAAACAACATTCTGTTTATCTCTGTATGTTTACTGGATAAAACAATGGTCAAATAAATGACTGAGGATGCCATATTCAAAATGTTAGTGCGTAGACATTTTTATTTGAAAAAAGTTTCACCAGGAAAGGCATACTAAGCTACCTTAGCTTGTTTCCAGATGCATCCTGGGGGAAAGGGAAGAATGGGGTACAATTTGCATGCAAGCTCTAATATACAATGAGCTAAAAATAAAACAAAAGCGTACAAAATTGAAACATGAAGGGCATAACAATTCAAAATTCCAAACTAATAAACAATTATAATGACATAACAGAAAACAAACAATGAGTCTATGTCAAGCATTTTCACTGTAGAAATAGAAGAGAGGTAAACAGATGGACACATAGCCAGTATCACGGGGAAGTGGCTAGCTTGAGGAGGGGATGGAAATTATGAAAGGGGAAATTAAGGAAGAGTGTAAGGGTAGGGGGAGTAGTGTGAGAAATAAACAGTAGGGAAGGGCATGAGAATCCAAAGCAACTGCAGGATGGGAAAATTAAGTTTCTGAGAAGATAGGACAACGAACTAGTGGACAGGGCGGAGCAGATATCTAAGGGGAGGAAGTTCCAAATATCTGGGAAATGATAGGAGAAAGCAGCCTGTCCTGAAGTGAAAGCTCAGGCAGGGAGGGTGAGGGTCCTGTAGGGGGAGTTGTGGAGGGAGTAGGAGGAGTGGAGAAAAGTAGGTGGAAGTAGAAGGGGTGGAGAGCAGGGCATTTTAGGTAGGGTGGAAGGGAGCCAAGCAAGAACTTCTCAACTAATGAGGCACTATGGGAAAGGTATCTGGCCCCAAGTGGTAGGAAGGGGAGGGTGGTGTGGAGGTCGCAGTGATGTGTACGTGTCGGACAGTTTAGAGCAAAGCGACAGAAGGAGTTGAATAGGGTGTCCAATCTGGTGAGGGTGGATTTCAGGGCAACACTGTAAACTATGTCTCCAAAATCAAATATTGGGAGGATCATCTTCTGGACGATCTCACGGTGGGTCTGAGGGGGGGATGCAGTCACAGTGTCTGTACAGAGCACCAAGTTTGGGATGCAGCTTTTTGTGGATAGCATCCACATATCCAGTGAAGTCGAGGTTCCTGTCGAGCTAGAGCCTGAGGTATTTAAAGGAGGAGACATCCTCTAAAAGGGGCCTCTTGAGGATGTGGAAGGTAGGGGTGGTGAGCCTTTGCTTGGTGCCAAAGGTCATAAATATCATCTTTTTGGCATTGAGGGACAGTAGATTTGTACGAAACCAGTACTGAACATTATCGAAAGCCAGCTGGAGGCTGGTCACCGCATCAGAGGAGGAGGTACCAGAGAAAACAGTACTGTACGCAGGGTGCGAAATTCCTATACCTTAGGTGCCCCAGGGCAGGCATTTTTGTCTCAGGACACCTAATGCAGTTTAGTACCTGCCCAGTGGGGCACCTAACGTATTTAACCAAGTCCCGGTTTCTTTTCTCACGGCTGAGCAGCTTTGTTTACCCCCACATCGGCACGTCCGTTTTTTTTTGTTTTTTTTTAACTTGCGCTCATTTTCCTGTGGGGAGGGGGCCCGCTGAGGAGCGCAAGCATCATTTTCCTTTGGGCAGGTAGCCATTTGAGGAGTGCCGAGCAGCCTGAGTTGATGCCACTGCCAAGTCACAAGATGAGCCCTTCGGAGACCAGCTAACATTTGACTGGCACAGCTATCAACCAGCTGTACATGGGAGGGGTTGGAACATTGTTGGTGAAGGCGGGCTGCAGGAGACTGACACCAATCGGAAGAGTCAGTCTGCACAGTTCGCCCGCCCCCTCACACAGTGTGTCTTGCTGTCCGTGTAAAGTGCGCCACTTGATCTTTTATTGGGAAAGCAAGACATGGTGAGTAGCGTGCTTTCAGCTTGCTCATTACATCCATTTGGTTGCGATCGCGATCGGCGAACAAACAATAGAAAAGTTCTTTTAAGAGCTGGTGTCCATCAGCTCCAACATCAAATACTGAATTACTACTTTTTTTAAATATTGCAGTGAAAAGTGCTTGCAAGTAAGGGGGAGGTGGGAGATCATGAAGGGATGGACTCGGTCACAACTTGGGAGAAAATTAAAAAAAATAAAAATAAATAAAAGCTCTTATAAGAGCTATTCTTAAGTTAAAGCAGTGCCTAATTAGATCTGCCTGCAATCTGCAAAAGTGATAGTTGGGGGAGACTACAGTGAGACCAAAGTAAAGAACTCTAGTCAGTCACTCGCATCCAAAATTACAGCCTGACAAGATTCAACTTCTGTTTGCGGTGGGAAAAAAAAGAAACTGGAGCATTGTACAGCATAACTAAATTTGGTGGTGAGGTGACTGAAAGACTTTTAGAAGCTCTACCTTAGGACTCAGCTGCCTGATGTAATTAGACTTGGAGGATAAACCCAGTTGCCACAGAGTGAATTAAAACTGCTTACAAGGGGCCATTCTCAGAGTCTAAACTCTAGGATGCAACAGGCTTTTTTTGTGGAAGCTCTACCTATAGTTAGGAGACTCAGCTGCTTGAGTTTATATAAATATAAAAAAGTGTAAACCCAGTTGCCACAGAGTGAACTAATTAAATAATAGCAGACTTACTAGTCACAGTTGCTGCTGGGAACAGAAAATAAAAAGTAAAAAAAAAAGTCCTTGCATTCAGCGTAATAAAAAGCTGCCTGATTTACTTAGGTGGGGTTTAACTAACTAAACTAAGCCCTCAAACATCTAAATTGAGAATTACAGGGAGCTGCTCAGCTGAGGATGTCAGCTTGAGTAAATAAAAAAGGTTTGGGAAGAGAATTGATCTATACTGTGATCTAATTTAAAGCACCAGATTAAAAGCCTTTGTGACTGCTGGGCTTGCAGCCTGCCTGGTGCCTACTGATTTGTCCTCTTGAGGACTGATTGGGAGGGAGCCCCAGAGGGTAGTCAATGGCTACTGGCAAGGCAGGAGAAAATAAAAATAAATGTAAAAGTCCTGTCCTTTTGTGTGTTGAATTTGTGGGGCGACTGAGTAATTGTCATCTCCTCTTAAAAATAAATTACTTTGTCACCCTTTGTATGTTTGGGTCTGTCCTCTTTTCTTAAGGACTTATGAGGCCTGAGGGCACTAGCCAGGGAGTGGCTAGACAGAAGGGAAGAAAAAATTACTCACCTTAATAATGTTGTTTCTTCTAATGGAGTCTTGCTATATTATAGACATTAGCAGTTTGATCCAGCTCTAGAACTGCCCCGGAGTGAAATGGTTAAAACCATTCCAAAATAGAATTTTGGCACGAGAGCAGCTCTATCTGTGTCATTTCAAACTTGAACTGTCAGATCTTTACGAGCCAAACTCACTAAGGTCTGTGTGGAAGCTGTAACCTACACTAGCCAAATGGCTACCTAAATAATAACAACCATTGATGGTCCCAACACTCAAGACTCAAGTCAGGGGACCATAAATACTAACACCATTCTAATAATATGAAAATGGAACATAAGTATAATAAAACACACAGCGCACACATACACACCCCAAAGTCCCAAAGGGGACAAAATGCTAACAAGACATAAGTAGTGCCCACACTAAGTTGCCCGCTCCCCACCAAGTAGAGGTTCTGAGAGGGGCAGGTTAGGGGGGAGGTCTATAATATAGCAAGACTCCATTAGAAGAAACAACATTACTAAGGTGAGTCATTTTTTCTTCAAACAACATGAAGTCTTGCTATATTATAGACATTAGCAGAATACACAGCAGTACCTCCATGGAGGAGGGGCAGAACCTACTTAGGGAATAGACTCTGAAGAACAGCTGTGCCAAACCAAGCATCTCTCCTGGCCTGGACATCCAGGGAGTAATGCTTGGTAAAGTGTATCCGTTTTCCAAGTAGCAGCCTGGCAAATCTCTAATAAAGGGATATCTCTAGCAGCAGCTAGAGCGCAGCTATACCCTGGTAGAATGAGCCCTCAAACCGGGGGGCTCTGCCCACTTCTGATAACAAAATTGGATACAAGAGACAATCCACCTGGCTATTGATCTCTTAGTGGCAGGTTTGCCTTTCCCAACTTCACCATAGGTAAGGAAAAGTTGGAGGGATTCGAACCTGTGACCTTTGGTACGCTCTATATAATAACTAAGAGCTCTCTTAACATCCAGGCTGTGCAACCTCCTCTCACCCGAAGAGGAGTGATCAGTGAAAATACTGGAAGGGAGATAGATTGATTAAGATGGAAATCTGAAACCACCTTAGGCAAAAACTTCCTAATAGTCCTAAGGACTACCTTATCCCTGTGGAAAGAAATAAAGTCAGTCTCCACTGACAAGGCTTGCAATTCACTTATCGTCTGGCAGAAGTGATAGCCACTAGAAAACAGTTTTCCAAGTTAGGTACTTAAGCTCTGCAGAAGACAGAGGTTCAAAGGGGTTGCATTAACTGGGCAATGCAAACATTAAGGTCCCAAGCAGGGCGGTTCCGAAAGGGAGGATTAGTATGGAGTAATCCCTTAAAAAACTTGGAAAATACAGGATGAGAGGAAAGAGGGGATGACTTTCCTGCTGACAGAAAAGCAGACACAACTGCCAAATTAACTCTCAGGGTAGCTGGTCTGAGACCCAAGGAATTAAGATGTACCATGTAATCTAACAAAATGGGCAATTCAGCAGATTCTGGGAAATATTTTTCCCAGCACACCAAATGGAAACCTTTTCCATTTAGAACTATAAGTAGCCTAGTGGAAGGCTTTCTGGAAGCCTTTAGGATCTCAAGAACACCCTAGAGAGGTGTAAATCAGCAAACTCTAACTCCTCAAGAGCCAGGCCTCGAGGTTGAGGGATTTGAGGTCCGGATACCAAACCCTTCCCTGGGCACAAGTCAACAGATTGTGATTCCTGGGGAGGCACAGGGGAAGATGGACTGTCAGAGACAGAAGGAGTGGGTACCAGGGCTGCCTGGCCCAATCCGGGCAATCAGAATCACCCTGCAAGGCTGAGATCTGATTTTGACTAGTACTTTGAATAGAGAGGAAACGGGGAAAGCATAGAGAACTTCCCTCCCAATCCAGAAGAAGGGCATCCAGGGGAACTGAGCCCAGCACTGGAGGCCTGCAACAGAACAGAGGAAGTTTGTGATTGTCTGGGGCTGCAAAAAGATCTATCTGAGGGATGCCCCACCTGGCAAAAACTATCCCCAGCACTTGAGGATCCAGGGACCATTCGTGATGGCCCTGGGAAATCCTGCTGAGGGCATCCGCTAGGACATTGTCCTTCCCTGGAAGATGAACTGCTATGAGGGAAGTGTTCAGGGAATAGGCCAGAGACCACAACTTCATTGCCTCGGTGCACAAGGCCGAAGACAGAGTGCCCCCTGTTTGTTGATGTACCACATTGTTGTGGTGTTGTCTGTTCTGACTTGTATCACCTTGTCGTGGACAGATGCAGAAAAAGCTTGAAGAGCTAAAAAGACAGCTCTGAGTTCCAGCAAATTGATGTGGAGCAGAGATTCCTGGGGACCAAACTCCTGAGTGGAAAGGTGGCCCATGTGGGCTCCCCAACCCAGAAGGGAAGCATCTGTAGTGAGAGTCAAGTCGTGAGAAGAGGAAGTGAAGGGACCCCGCTCTTAAGTGCTCTGATCCTGCCACCACTGGAGAGCTAGGATCAAGGTTAGAGTCACTGGGACCAATTTGGAAAGGGGTCTCTTCTCTGAGACCAAAAGGTTCTCAAGTGAAACTGAATGTCTCTCATCTGAAATCTGGCTCCCTGCACAACAGCTGTGGATGCAGCCATGTGCCCCAGGAGCTGCAGAAAGTGTCTTGCTGGTCGAGAGACCTGCAGAGTGAAGGAAGAGGCCAGAGCCACTAAATTCCTTACCCTTTGTGGGGGAAGAAAGGCTCTGGCTAGCTTTGTGTCCAATTCTGCCCCTATAAAGGTGAGTACCTGGACTGGTTCCAGAACAGACTTTGGTAGGTTTAGCAGAAAACCCAGGAGGTGAGAAGCTGCTGGGTGACCTGCAGGTGAGATTTACCTGTTCTGGGGACTGGCCTACAATGAGCCAGTCGTCTAGATAAGGAAAACAGCAATCCTCTGCCTCCTTAAGTGGGCCACTGCCACTGCTAGACACTTTGTGAATACCCTTGGAGCAGAGAGTGGGCCGAAGGACATTGCTCTGAACTGGTAATGACCTGAGGGCAGTTCGAATCTGAGGTACTTTCGATGGGATCTTCTGATTAGGACATGGAAATAGGCATCCTTGAGGTCCAGGGAGGCTAGCCAGTCCCTGGCCTTAGGGAAGGTAAAATCATTGCCAGGGTTACCATTTTGAACTTTGGTTTCAAAAGATGCTTGTTCAGATATCTGAGATCTAAAATGGTCCTCATTCTCCTGTCTTTTTGAGTTAAGGAAGTATCTGGAATACAGACCCTGCCCTGATGCAGGGAGAAACCCTTTCTACTGCTCTGAGAGCTAACAGGATGAGACCTCTGTTTCCAGGCGAGGGTCTCTGAAGCACTTGCAGGTAGAAAAAGTCTGCTTCTCAACTTGGGAAACTTTTGAAGCTGAGAACCAGACTCTGGCTTACTACCCAGAACCCACTTGTCTGAGGTTAAAGAAGCCCAATTCTGACTGAAGTAAGCCAGCCTGCCCCCCACTGGTACAGGAGAATTGGCCCTGGGCACCCCATCAGGGTGCCTGTTTCGCAGGAGCTTTAGGCTGGGGGGTGGGGGGTGGGAGCAGGTCTGCCCACCCCTCGCCTGCCCCTCTGCTCTGAAGAAGCCCCTCTGAGCATAGGCAGAGGAGGCCTGAGTCTGGTAGAAAGGCCTGTGAAAAGGCCTACCCTACCCCTGGGGGCATGCCTTTGAGGAATGGCTTGCGCTCCTTAGCCTGGGCACTCTTGTAAGTAGTCCCATATTCATCCATCTTCTTCATGTAATTCTCTGTCTGCTCTCCAAACAGAGAATTTCCCACCACAGGAAAATCCATACCCTTAGTCTGGGTATCCTGTGACAAACTAGTACACCTGAGCCAGGCCAACCCTACGAAAAGCTACAGATGTGGCCATGACCCTAGAGAAACATCATTAACATCCACAGCAGCATGAAACTGAACCTTAGAGGCTTCAATGCCATCAGCAGCCACCTGTTCTAGTTCACTAGCCAGCTGGCCATGGGCCTGCTTGGCCAATTGCATAACAGTATCCCATCTAGATTTCTGATACCTAGCTACATAAGCCAATAATTTGCTTGCCTGAGTCCCAGAGAGGCTGCCATATACTGTTTTTTTGCCATGGCATCAATCTTCCTGGAATCCTTGTCAGGAGGATGTGAAGCCTGAACTACCTCAACATGACTGCATTGCTGAGAAAGGAATTCTGTATCAGGGCCTGACAATGTATACCTTCTGTCCATCTTTTTATCTACAGGAGGCACATAATTAGGAGCTTTTAAAATTTTAATTGTTTGTTTCCTAAAAGACTTATGTAAAGGAATAGACAATCTCCTAGACTCTGGAATATCCATCATTTCTACAAAATCAGGCTCCTCTTGCTCATCCACAGCCTCTTCTAAAGGAAGCTGGAGGGTTTCAGCAACTTTTTTATAAAACATAAAATGAGATGGGGACTCAGACAGCATAGGGGGAGATTCTAAAGGTCTGTCTGGGGAGATGTCGGTTCAATAGGCACACCAGACCTTCCCAGCCACATTCATACTGTTCATAATCCTCCTCCCCCTCCTCTGGTTCATAAAATTCCTCAATATCATAATCCTGAACCACTGGGACCGGACGAACCGACCTTTTACCAGATAGTGGTGGTTCGGACGGACCCTGAGACAGTGACTGGACAATTTGTATGGCTTTTGCTATCTCTGCAGCAGTTGGAGAAGGAATTTTGGACTCCAGACCTGCTGATTTTCTTGTTTTCTTTACTGGAATTGGTTCCTCAGAACCAGCTTTTCTTTTGCCCAAGGAAGTCTGGCCCTGGTCAGAGGGCACTCCCTCTGGTTCGGTTGGCACCGAACCGGGCTGGCCATCCGGGTCAGCGGACTTTTTGGCCTCTCGTTCCCTGAGCCTGCCCAATCTTTTTTCCAGGGTGGCTGCAGGGAAATTCTTACATACCTGGCAGTCTGACTGGAGGTGGTCAAACCCCAGACAATAAACACATGTGGTGTGTGGGTCAGCCTTGGCAAAGATTTCCCACAAACATCACAGTGTTGAAACCCGATGGGCCAGTTTTCTTTGGGTTTCTGACATAATGCCAGCCTAACCAAAAACTTGCCCTTTTAGCGGCGGTGCCAGGCAGGGTACCCTTATCGGTTCCTAACCGTGTCACGGGTATTGGAAAAAACGTAATAAATCCGTTTTTTTTAGAACCGATAAGAACCGGGAACCGCACTCTAAAATAGTAACTTTTAGTTTTAAATGAGTTTTAAACCCACTGATCGGTTCAAAACCGAACCGATAACTTACAAGTTCCACACAGACAAAACCTTCATTTACTTACGGTTACCACAGATAGAGCTTGAACCGAACGGTTTTGCGGTTAAAATAAAACTATTCTCTGTTAAATCCAACCGAGAAAACACTTTTTAAACCGAGAAATGAACCGAGCAGAAGGAGAAATCTCCGGAGCGACTGTTCACTGAGGCGGAGTAAAGAATCTGACAGTTCAAGTTTGAAATGACACAGATAGAGCTGCTCTCGTGCCAAAATTCTATTTTGGAATGGTTTTAACCATTTCACTCCGGGGCAGTTCTAGAGCTGGATCAAACTGCTAATGTCTATAATATAGCAAGACTTCATGTTGTTTGAAAACAAATACTGTAAATGAAATTCCTTTCTTTTGGACTGCTGTATTAGTCCACACTACATTGCATTTTGATTTGTCCTCTTAAATAAAAAAACCTAGTTAGTTGCAATCAGTGCTTGTTGGGGCATGCACAGGTAGTGTTACTGAAATAAATCACACAGAGCCAGTTTAATTTCTTTATATTTCTGTTTATTATTTACAAGCTGACAAACCAGGACGATGAAACCAGAATTATGTGGGAAAAAAAAATGGGTGGCATGTAAAACGTTTCCTGGGCATGTACTTGTACTGCTTACATGCCTCAGGGGGCATGTACTTTTTTTTTACAAATTTCATGCCCTGATTGTCCGCGTACATGTGGATATCAGCTGTTGAGCTGGTAGCAGGTAAGTCATTCAGAAATATCGAGAAGAGTATTGGTCTGAGCACTGAACCTTGAGGGACTCCGATGTTGATGGGGAGAGGGGGAGAGAGAGAGAGCTGCCTATTCGGACTGATTGGGTCCTACCCAAGAGATAGGAACGGAACCAGTTAGTGGCAGTCTCTGAGAGACCTGTTGCTGCAAGCTTGTTGAGGAGAAGGAGGTGGGCAACAGGGTCGAAGACTTTGGCCAAGTTGACAAAGATGGCAGATGTAATGCGGCCCTAATCAATGCCAGAGAGAATGGAGACAGTGAGCCAGAAAAGGCAGGTCGTAGTGGAGTGGGCCTTATGGAAACCAGACTGGGATGAAGGAGGAGGAGTGAAGGAAAGGGAAATGCTGAGCCAGAACCATGTGCTCTTGGAGTTTTGCAAGGATTGGGAGTAGGGATATTGGGCAGAAGTTACCTGGATTTGATAAGTCAGCCCCCTTAGGAAGGGGGACGACTGTGACAAGTTTCCAGGCGTCAGAGATGGTGGCCCATGTAAAGGAGAGATTCAGAAGGTAGGTGAGTGGGAGAGCAATGGCATTGGCTGAGAGGTGCTGGAGTTTAGAATCAAGCCCATCCAGGTTTTTGCCCTTATATGGGTTAAGGGCCAGAAGAGCTTTTAGGGTGTCAGCAGGGGAGACTGGAGAAAAAGAGAAACAGAGGGGAGAGGAAATAGATGCGGAAGTACCTGGCAGAGGAGGAGCTGATGGGGGTAGGGATGGAGAAGGGTGGAAGCACAGGTGTGGAAGAAGATGCTGAATTAGGAAGCTGTGGGGGGGTCTGAAATAGTGACATCACCTACCGTTTGGACTGGGAGAGGGGACTGAGCATGGGGGGATAGGGCATGCACTACTTTCCAGAACTTGAAGGGGCTGTTAAGGTTCTCCTGGAAGGTGGATGAGAAATATTCTTTTTTAGCAGGTCTAATGGCCCAGGTGCAGGCATTTTGGAGAGCACGATATATAAGCAAGTCACCAAGAAAGCCTGAGGTATTGTATGTCTTCCACGCAAGGTTGCGAGGACGCTGTCAGGACAGCAGTTCGGCTGATACCCAGTAGTGGTGAGAGCATCAGACCCTGGTTTTCCTGATTGGAGCATGCTTGTCCCAAACATTAAAAAACTGGGTTTTGGTTCCGGTTCCAGCACGACTCGAATGGCAACTTAGTCTCACTACTCCTCCCTCCCAGGTCTCTTCTTAGTATATATCCATTGCCATCGGATTAAGAGTTACACCTCGCTATGTTGCTTTTGGCTCTGGGAAGCGTTACTGCAATTGGGAAATCGAAAAAGAAGGATACGGGCACCCCAAAATCGCTCCTCTACCAGACAGCTGGCTCCAAGGCCTGTGAGCCCCGCTATGTCGCGCTCTTCCATGCTGACCGCCTCTGCGATGAGGATGATTCCGGCTCAGACTCTAACCCTAACTCAGCCTCGACTTTCACTAAGGCTGACGGAAATCGCATGCTGAAGATTCCGCACAGAATCGATGCAAAAATATCTGGCTTGCAGACAGATTTTAAAAAACTTGAAGCTCGGACCACTGCAGTAGAGTCGAACCTGGACCTGATACAAAACCAACACATAGCTTATGGGCGTTCGCTAGCGTACCTACATTTGTGGGAGAAAGAGCTCACATTCCAAGCGGAAGATGCAGAAGTGAGGGCACGCAGGAATAACATTCGTGTTTCGGGCATAGCAGAAGACTCAACAAGCTGATATGGCTGCTTTCATCGATTCCTGGTTACATCAGGAGCTAGATTTGCCAGAGGGCTTTCCCTAGAAATTGAGAGGGCACACCATTCTACAGTTCCTAAGCCTAAGCCTGAGCCCCCAAGCAATACTTGTGAAATTTCTTAAATATACAACTAAGGAGAAAATACTTAAACTCGCCTGGGACAAGAAAAATCTCAATATTGATGGTCGGTGTGTCTATGTTGACCAAGACTTCCCTCCACATATGATGGTAAAGCGAAAGAGGGTTCTAACAGTGGTAAAGGCTCTCCGAGAAAAGGGCTAAAAAGTGTTTCTGCGCTATCCTACCAAACTCTGGTTACAAGATGCTGAGGGGATCCAAGTGTTCGACTCCCTTCTACAGACCACATCTAAGCTGAATGCGCTAAACATCCCACTACCTCATATAAGTGAAGAGTTGGCTGATCAGGAAATTGAGGAGAGACTGTGGCAACTGGCTCCTGGGGCGAGGAGACCAGGCAAACGACGAGTGGACTCTTTACTCCCCCTCCACGCTGATATCACCAAGTGGTTGCTGCCCAAACACCTGAACAAATGAGGTTGCCCCTGCCAGTTTCTTTACCTGATGTTTCACCATGGCTTCTACCGACTGCAGTTTAACCGTGTTGTAGCTCTGGATGCATGTCTGAAGGCAACACTCCATAAGTCCTTGCTGTTGGACCCTCTAGTTTGATCCTGAGCACTGTCAGCAAGTGGATCTATGCAAATGGGGTGGAGTTTCTTGGGGACTGGTTCCGAAGTTGCATCACCGAGGAGGTCCCTTCTATATTTTCTTCCATTCATACAGTGTCAATTCCAACGCTCAAATGGCCTCCTCGGTTCCAGCTGAAGTAGATCTTTTTTCTTTTGGAAGAATTGCAGCACTCCTATTTATTTACAAGTACTCTTTTTATTGTCCTGATCAACAGGATCGATTTTCTTACGGTAGAGCACAGCATTGACTGCAACAGGATTGTGGGATCTCATGGGACTTCGCAGCTGGGCCTAAATTTTGGGACCTTATTCTTACACTACCATATTGAACAGACATGCTTCATTAGTCTTCCCATTTGGGACATGATACCTTGCTGATGGGGAAACTGGGGTGATTTGGGTAGTAACATAGGCTTGTAATATAAGGCAGCTTGCTGAAATAATTAAACCACTGGGTTTGTAACCATGTTAATGGATAGGGAGGGGGTGAGTTACTTAGTTGGGATCTCTTTTGAGTTGCACTTAATTTAAGATCTTACACCATAGTAGCTCAACAGACAAGTGGGCTCAGTCACCATATTCTTTTTTTTTTTGCTCCCCCCTCCTCGCAGCTCCCATCTCTTCAGGAGTCACCTACGGCCTTTTCAGCCCTCGCTCACCTACCTGGTTACCAGTGCAGCCCATCCCCCAGGGAGCTGTGGTTATACCCCCCAGGCGGGGTACAGGGTGGGGGCCCATACACCCCGATGCATCTGTCTTTCGTCGGGATGCTGTCTCTGGGCAGGTAGGGGCATTGAGGGTCGGGGCCTGGTGCTCCGTCTACTAGGAGGCTGCAAGGTGTTTTTCCAATGTTCTTGCAATATACCATGTACCCTGATGTCAAGGCGCTTGAGCACCGGGGCTTGTTGTACCTCGGGTCTCCACCCAGGGCCAGACAAGAGCCGAGCTCTGGTTCCCTCCCACCCCCCGGGAGAGGATGAGCAGTCCCTGGGACGCTAAGTTCTTCCCCTCAAGTCGTCTTCCAGCTCCCGGCCTCAACCCAGGTCGCTGGCAACGCAAGCGGAAATCCAACCGCTGTGCCGGCGGGCCAGCCAGTCACCATATTCTGATCGCTAACTAGCTGCAGAGAGCACTGAAATAGCTGGTCTGTAACTTACTTTGTTTTTAAATCAGACATGAGAAAACAAGTAGAGGTTGGAGCCTTATTTTATTTTCTATGGTGATGGCATAGATTGCGTATTTATAGGTTATGTTTGACCTGGTCAGGAGACTTGTGGTCTAGCCATCCAGATGTTACAGAACTGCAGAGGAGGAGGGTTAGAAGCTTCAACGTAGGCTGGGGACTCTCTCTCAGCACAGAATGGTGCTCGACTACTCTGTCTCTCAAAGGTCGAGAGGTATTTTCTTTTCTGAGCTCACCCCCACCTGGGGTTGTGAGAACCACCCACAGGGCTCTGTGGGTTACTTGTTATACACTTAGGGGTAATTCAATGTTCCCTGACGTCTCTATGTTAGTTTATATGTTCTCCCTGTAGTTTTAAACAGGGCAAGTTTGTTATTTATATCTATCTCTATCCACTTTGATGACTCTATCTCTCTACTTTCTATGGGCTTGGAGGCAGGATACGGGAGGGGGAGGGCAGGGGAGAAAAAAATTCAGTTTAAAGTGTCTTAATGGGTACTCTCAATATCTGTACAATAAATGTAAAGGGCATTGACAACGTGGTGAAACGCACTAAAATTCTACAGGAGTTACGAAGGGTCGGATGCGATATTGAATGTTTGCAGGAGACTAAATTATCAAAGGGGGAATATGAGAAGTTGCAATGAATGTGGGTTGGGGCAGTCAACGTAGATTCTCATCCCACCTCAGCCAAGGCTGGAACAGCTGTACTGATTAAAAGGGGCCTCCCATTCCAGGTGACAGGAGTACAAACGAAGGGTAGTGGTCAGTGGGTCATCCTCTCAGGGGAACTGCGGGGTAGACCCATCAACATAGTCTCTGTGTATGCACCCGCTCCTTCTTCAGGCACCTTTTTTTTTTTTTTTTTTTATATTCTATTTCCCTCCGGTCACGGCCCGAGGAGACATCTCTCAGGCATCCTGCCTGTTGCTGCCCGCCTGAGATCCCCCTGAACCTGTGCCTCCTCTCTCCCCCATCCCTCCCACAGCCAGCACCCCCAGCTTAACCCTTCTGGGGTGGGGCTGCCCCTCCTCGTTGGGTACTCTTTACTTTGTAGACTCTGGCTGTGGGAGTGGGTCCCTGAGCAGAGGACCTGGAAGGCCAGGCAGGGTTGATTCGATGGTGGGCATGGGGGTCAGGTAACGTCGCCTTCCCCTGGAGGCCAGGCTTTTCCATGTTCTGAGTGCCCCTCCCCCCTGTGTGATGCACCCATGACACTCTGGTGCAAGGCAACCCTGCCAGCGTCATCCATGCGGTATGATGTGCAGCCGAGGCGCTGCAGCACCCCCAATCTCCACCAAGAGCCATTGGCGTGCCGAGCTATCCACCATCCTTCCCCAGGGGAGGAGAGCAGCTCAGCGGGTGCTCAATCCTCTCCTGTCCCTGCTGACCCCCGGTGCCCGGGTCGCTGGCGTGGCTCGAGGCTTCAGTCACCTTTTTCACCTCTATAGTTAACTACATAGCCATGTTACTTCCTGCAGAGTTGTGCTCATTGGGGGACTGGGATGTTGTTGAAAATTGTATGCTAGATAAGTCCTCTCTCTAAAAAGGGGGGGGGGCCCACCAGCACTTCTAGACACCTCCGTACCTTGGTTGAGGAAAGGGGGATGCTGGATGTTTGGAGATGGCTAAATCCAACTGCCCGAGACTTCACATTTTTTGCTCCAGCATCACAGACTTACTCTAGACTAGACCAAATCTATACTTGGAAACAAGGGATTCATCACTTTAAAAATGCGGTCATTAATCTGGTCACCTTCTCTGATCACTCGATGGCTCGGGCACAGATTTGTTGGGACCGGAAGGGGGAACTGGAGATATGACCCAGGATTGGTAAATGATGAGACTTTTCGGGCAAAACATTAAGGAGGCTATTACACACTATACAGAGAAGAACAGAGAGAGACTGACTCAGCTTTGAAGCACATATGGGATGGCCTGAAGGCTGTGCTTCGAGGTGAAATTTATTAGCTAGTCAGCCTGTCTGAATAAAGTACATCAAGCTAAAATAATTAAAAGTTTAGAGGAGATCTCTACTCTGGAGGCACGGCATAAGGCATCCCGAGATGCGAATGCCTTGGCCAGGTTAAGAGCTACCAGGGAGTCTCTCGACCAGTTGTTAACTCGCAGGGCCTTGAACTCATTGAGGTTCACTAATCAGAAATATTATGAAGGGGTGGGGGGAGGAGAGTGGGCAGACTGCAAACCCTCAGACTTAAGAAACAAGAGGCTGATAGATATATCACCAAAATTAACTCAGTAGCTGACCCCAATAAATTGGTTACTCAACCCAAGGAGATGACAAAGGAATTTGTCTTATTACGCAGCTCTTTATCAGAAGGAAAGGGGCCACAATCACACACAAGAAATAACATGATTTCTCGAATGGGTGGCGCTCCCCACATTGATGGAGGACCAACAGGCTGCTCTTGAGTGTCCCTTTTCAGAAGCAGAGGTTCTATCGCTGATCAACTCCTTACAAAGCGGAAAATCCCCAGGGCCTGATGGATTTTCGGCAGAGTTTTTCAAATAGTTTGCTCCTGAACTTACGCCTCTGTTGACAAAGGTTTGCAACAGCTCACAAGTCTGGGGCAGCCCCTGACACCTGGGAGGAGGCTCACATCTCCTTAATCCCTGAACCGGGTAAACACCCAGCAGACTGTGGAGGCTACCGCCCAATATCCCTCCTTAATCAGGATGCCAAGATTTTTACCAAATTGATTAGTAATAGATTACAATCCCTCATCCCCTCCTTATACCATTCTGATCAAACTGGTTTTATACCAAGACGTCACATACAAGACAACATTCGTTTACTCCTAAACACTATTTAGGTTGAAGCCCCGGATGTGTTGTTGGTTAGAAGCAGAGAAAGCCTTTCATAGGCTGGATTGGCTCTATTTAGAGGGTATCAAAGAAATTTGGATTTGGGGAAAAATTCCTTAAATGGATGGCTAATCTATATAATAACCGGAAAGCTTGTGTAAAAGTTAATGGTGTAACTTCAGAATCTTTTGGGATAGAAAGAGGAACTAGACAGGGGTACTCACTCTCTCCCCTACTTTTTGCCCTGAGCATGGAGCCCTTTGCGGCCATGGTCCGACAGTCACAAGACTATAAGGGGATTGGAGTGGAAGGGTCAGAGATTCGAATCTCTCTTTACGCAGATGACACTGCTTTACATCTCTGACATGGAACACTCCACTCCCCTTCTGGAAACCATGCTGAGGGAATTCGGGGCGATTTCTGGTTTCAAAATCAATGAGGCTAAAACTGAGATGTTCCCTATCCTAGCTGGTGGTCACTCCCCCCCCCCAATCTGGTTACTTTAAGTGGGTAAAAGATGGTTTTCGGTATCTTTGTATTCAGATACCCCGGGATGTGTCTAAACTTTATGAAGTTAATCTTCTCAAGCTTTTGCAAATGGTACAGGAAGATTATCATAGATGGAACCTTCTACCTTTCTCTTTATCTTACCGACTGGAATGGATCCATATGAATGTCCTCCCTAGATTTCTCTTCCACTTCTCGGCTATCCCTCTAAAACTTCCCAATTCTTTTCTGGAAAGGGTTGAAATCTGCCATCTCTCATTTCATATGGAGAAACCATCCACCACGGATAAAATGGTCCATTTTGTTGAGGGTTAAGGCTTTAGGAGGTCTCGGTATGCCGGACATTCAGAAAGACTACTGGGCAGCCCAGCTCAGGGTAGTGGCGAAGTTTCATGTAGTGGAGGATCCCCCCAGTGGACCTCTTTGGAGAGAACTACAGTTCCATTGCTACAGGTATCAGACCTGTTGTACATGGATTAAGTAGGGCTCTCCAGGGTTTCCTTTAACAACCTTTGGACAGGAGTCATAAGGCAGGTCTGGCTAGCTATCTGCAAGAAATTAAAACTATCGTTGTGAATTGGTCTCTCCACTCCCCTGTGGGCCAGTCAGGATTTTGCCCCACTCCATTTAGATATGGGTTTTACCAGATGGTACAGAAGAGGTCTAACCAAAGTGGCACATCTCTTAGCAGGGGGATCTTTTAAATCTTTCCAGCAATTGAGTAATGACTACAATTTACCCAGACAGGATTTTTTTTATATTTTTACCAATTAGACACTACTTGCTTGAGAAGGGACTAGACACTCAGGAAGGCCCTAGGGCAGACCCCTTGCTAGACTCTGAGATCCCTGGTAAATCAGGGGGTCGACAGAGGTTTGATCTCTAGATTGGTGAAGGTGCTGGCGGTCCTGGATTCTCCATGCCCTCCAGACCTTGCAGCTAAATGGGAAAGGAGGCTGGTATTAGGTTGTAGGAAGAGGACTGGGCATCAATCTGGCGGGGGTACATAGTACCTCAGCGTCTCTGTGGTTAAGGGAATTTAGGTGGAAGGTGGTTGTTAGGTTTTTCTTAACTCCTACTATTTACACAGCATCTGAAGACTTCAGCTACTAGTCTGTGCTGGAGGCAATGTAGAGAGATGGGTTCACATACGAACATACGAAATTTGCCAGCAGATAAAGGCCTAGAGGTCTATCAAGTCTGCTCGAATGTGCAGCTAGCACCCCTTATTCTGCAGCTGCCCCTCCCTTCCACCCTTCCCCTTCATTAACCCTCCCCCTTGTCCTGTCCCATCCTCGTTTGAAGCAGTCCACTGTTCTACTGCATACCACTTCTGCAGGTAACGCATTCCACCCAGCCACCACCCTCTCTGTAAAAAGTGTCTCCTCATCTCCCTCCCTGAACCTTCCTCGCTCCAGTCTCACATCATGGCCCTGGTGGCCCTCCCTCCCTTACTTTGAACAGCCCCTCTGTACCTGTCTTGTTTATTCCTTTCATGTATTTAAAGGTTTCAATCATGTCCCCGTCTCTCCTCTCCTCCAGTGAGTACATGTTCAACTCCTTCAACCTCCTCTCATATGATAAGTCCCCAGACCCTTGATCATCTTTGTCGCCCTGCGCTGACACTCCCTCCAGTAACTTAATGTCCCTCTTCAGATACGGACGCCAGAACTGCACGCAGTACTCCAGGTGTGGTCTAACTAATGACCTATACAGTGGCAGAATCACCTCCTCCTCCTCGAGGATATACTCCTGCAATACAACCCAGCATTTTGTTGGCCTTTGCAGCTGCCTTCCTACACTGTGCCGAGCTGTTCATTGACCCTGTAATGAGCACACCCAGATCCTTCTCCTCCTCTGTCTGGGCTAGCTGCACTGCCCCTAGCTGGTAAGTCCTCCTTGGGTTCTTCATCCCAAAATGCATCACCTTGCACTTTTTGGCATTAAAGCCCAGTTGCCAGGTGTCTGACCAGGTTTCAAGCTTTGCCAGATCATCCTGCAACCCCTGCCATCCCCCTAGGTCATCCACCACCGCGCCAACCTTGGTATCATCAGCAAACAGACTGATCTTGCTCTTGATGTCCCATGATATGTCTGCAATGAATATCCCAAACAACACTGTCAACATATATAAATTTTTTGGACTTGTGTCAAAATTGGACCATACTGGGACCAAATATGACTAGTTTTTAACCAGATATTTCATTGCCAACTCCCAGCATCCCCAGAAACTTGGCTATTTGGTTTTATGCCTAAGGCGGTACTGACAAAGTCGTAAACTCTGCTGTTTCAAATGTTACTAGCAGCAGCTTTGAAGGCTGTTACAAAATGTTGGCTTACCCCTACTGTGCCTAAGGAGAATCTATGGTATTCTATTTGTTTAAAAATCATGCAAATGGAGCACCTAACAGCTAAATTGAGAACACATTTAGATAAATGTAGGGCCAGATGGTTGCCCTTTTTGCATCTCCGGGCCATTGAGGAACATAAGGATATACTTCAGATTTTGGCTGAGGAGGCTTGAGAGAGGGCCCACACTATCTGGGTGGATTTCCCACGTAAAGAATACAATGGAGGTGGAGGGCTGGGACAGGTTGCTTCTCTCCGTTTAGTCCAACGTGGATAAGACAGTGTTAATGGCACAATTATGTTAGAATAGAAAGCTCCCTATCCCCACCCCCTTTTGGCCCCTTCAGGGCAGGGGTGTAGCCAGGGATTTCAGATCTGCACCAAGTGGACTCACTCCCCGTTGGGGTGAGCTAACCCTGGGGTGCCCAGGACCATGTTTGCTGCATCATTTGGCACAATAAATACAACTTTTGTATCTCATGACAATGGTTGTTGCCATGCATGGGTAAATACAAATGCCATGCATTGTTCCCTAAGACACCCACATACCAGCCTAGAGCCTGTAAAGTTGTATTGTCCTTAGGATGCAAAGAGAGTACTAGTGACCAGTCCTTCTAGTTTCAACTCCTATGAATAAAATTACAGAAAGGTTCAGTATTTTCTTTTAGTTTTCATGGAAAAAGGAAGCAGTTCAGAGCCTATTTGCTACCCCCCTTAAATAAAATTGCACATCGTGGAGTGCTTGGAGTATGCCTGCCTACACCCATGCTTCAGGGGCCACCCTTCCACTAACTTTAAGCCCCCCTTTTTCACTTTCCCTCTTGTCTCATTTCTTTCTTATCTATTTCTTTACTTCTTCTTTTCATCCTCGACTATTATTTATTAAACTCTGTTCTCCATGTATAATTTGATGAAAGATACAATTTGAACAGACTGCTGTCTAATACATTAAAGGAACTGCAAGCATACCCAGTACATTGTGATGTATCAGGGTCGGGATAATGATTGTCCTGTGACTCACAGTGGTGTAGAAGTGTTAAGAGTTGGACAGCAAATGACTCAATGTTCTCTGACAAAAGAATGTGTACACTTTTTACACGGAGACACTTTTTGTTGTATGTAAAATGGAGTTGCTCTGTAAAAGAAAAAAATCTACTAATAAAAATTATTTCAAAAAATAATTGGGTTTTGAAGTAGACCAGGGCTGAGTCAACAGAGGAGGCATTTTCAATCAGAGACCAGTCAATTCCAACAAGTTCCTCGTGGAGGGAGAACAAGTCTAAAGACCTAAATAAGCGGAGGATTAGGATGTTTGGCAGGGCTTTGGGCCGGTGGATTTTTCGCATGCAGTAGACTATGTGGTGGTCACTGAGTGCATCTGGTAGGATTCCTGATGTAACAACCCGGTGGGGATGTGATGCTAGAACCCAGTCTAGCAGGGTATGCTTGCCTGACTTGTGGTTTAAACAAGTTGGCTCAGATATCGATTATGTAAGATTCAGGGAGGAGATGTGGTTGCAGAATTTGGATTGTGTACTAGAAAGCCAATTAATGTTGAAATCCCAGAGGATGAGGAGTTCACCAGTTGTAGAGTGGGTGATGAGAGTAGAGAGGCGGTCTGAGATAGAGGACGAAAGGAGGCTTGGGCAGCAGTAGACACCACCCACAAAGATAGGTAAGGAGCAGGGGAGGGATAGTTTTATTAGCAGAAGTTCATAGGCAGAGGGGGAGGAAATGGAGAGGCAGAGATTATACTGGCTAGAGGATGAGCTGTACATGGCCACTCTCCCGCCCCTGGTTGACAGGTCTTGCCAAATGAGGGAGTAACAAGGGATGGAGATAGCAGCATCAGGGATTTTGGAGGAGAGCCATGATTAAGTGACAATCAGCATGCTGGGTTTTAAGCTAATCATAAGAGGCTGGAGTAGATCAATCTTTGAGAGAAGGCTCCTGATGTTGAGATGGATTACTTATAATCCTTTAGGGAGGTCAGTGGGGCAGAGGGGAAGGGGGGAGATGGGGTGGCCCTGGGTTGGATTCAATGTCACCTGCTGTGAGGAGCAGTAAAATGATGAACAGCTTAGAGGGGATGGATATGCACCTCCAAGGTAGGTTTTGTGAGGGGAAGAAGAGGGGGAATGAATAGCGGAGTGTCTATAACTGCAGTCCCTTCAAGGCTACTATAGTGGCCCCCTGTGGTGATCGGACTGCTGTATGGAAGAAAAGAAGGAAGGACAGTAGTAAGCTCTAAGTATCCTCTCACAGGATCTGAATAGGGAGATCAGGGCTGGGATTACTGGCTTAATAGTTTGGCTGTATTATGTGAATGGAATGTTTAAAGAAGTCCAGACTTTGAGGTGCACCCCTGCAGAGTCGGTGCTTAGTCCAGAGCAGGGGCAGCAGGTTTATAGTGGATAATATCGAAGCCATGCCTACCCACAGGGAAGGTGCAATTTACCTGCAGACTGGTTTTAGCCAGTTTGTTCTTAAGAACTACAGGGGCTTCCGGAAAAAGCTGTGTGCCGAGATTGGTGATCGACAGGGATGGCTGATGATGGAATTGGTGGGCAGATCCCCTGAGAGGTTTTAGCTGGAAAAAGAACTCGATTCAGTTGGGGAGCAGAGCATATTAGAGGCCCACAGCAAGAAAAGTGATCATTCTGTGGCTGACGGATATCTGGTCTTAGTGGCAATGTGGTTCCTAAGAAAGGAAGAAACCCAAGCAAGATGCTGGATTTTAGTCTGGAGACTAGAAGGGTTTTCTTTCTGTAAGCTACCCATTTAAACTGTTTCTAATTAAGCAACGCGGCATGACAGGGGGGTGCATTGTGGTGGGATAAGGGCCCACCTCAGGTGGGCTGAAGCACGAGGTGAAGCCAAGTGCTTCCACCACCCGAGAAGGGCCGTTAGCCCACCATAATGCTTGCCCTGGAGTGCCTCATAACAATTATACAAACAAACTAAAAGCCAGCAGAATAGGCCAAATAGTCTGTCTTGTCTGCTCGAAAACCAGCAACCTAGTGGTTGCTCGCCTAACCACCCCTCCCAGCCCCCAAGAGGGTCTTCTTTAGTTTCAGTTTCCCCTTGTACCTGTCCCACCCCTTCTTGAAACCCTCCACTGTGCCTTCCTCCACCAGTTTCCCTGGAAGCGCATTCCACGGCTCCACAACCCTCTCAGTGAAAAAATGCTTCCTATGTTCCCCCCTGAAATTTACCCCCTCCAACTTCCACTCATGACTCCTGGTCACTCCCCCCTTCTTCAGCCAAAACAACTCCCTGGTTCCACTCCAAATTATTCCCTTTACATACTTGAAAACCTCTATCATGCCCCTCGTATCCCTCCTCTCCTCCAGTGAGTAAAGCCAAAGCTCATCCAGTTTCTCCTCATAAGGCCTCCTCTCCATGCCCTGAATCATCCTGGTCGCTCTCCTCTGGACCCTTTCCAGGAGCGCAATGTCCTTCTTCGGATGAGGTCTCCAGAACTGCACACAGTACTCCAACTGCAGCCTGACCAAGGCATTATGTAGAGGGAGGATCACCTCCCTGCTTCTGGATGTAATTCCCCTGGCTATGCAACCCAATATCCTGTTTGCCTTGGCTGTAATTCTTCTACAATTTTCAGAGTTATTCATTTTGACATCCACCACCACCCCTAAATCCCATTCACCCAATGTGGCAGGCAATGTGACCCCCCCCCGGTATATACATGCTCTGGGTTTTTGACCCCCAAATGAAGAACTTTACATTCCCTGGCATTAAACTTCAGTCCCCACCTCCTTGACCACCCTTCTAGGGTATCCAGATCTCCCTGGACCGTCTCCCTCGTTTCCTCACTACCCACCAGTGCTCCCAATTTTGAATCATGTGCAAAAAGACTCAACCTATTTCTAACTCCCCTCTCTATATCCGAGACGTAGGCATTGAACAAGAGTGGCCCCAATACTGAACCCTGAGGGACTCCACTGATTACCTTCCTGGGGGAGGATATTATCCCACCCACTATCACCATCTGTAAATGCCCTGAAAGCCAATTTTCAACCCAATTTATCTCCCGTCTTCCCACCCCATCCCTTTCATTTTTGCTATCAGTCCCCTATGAGGTACTGAATCAAACGCTTTGCTAAAATCCAGGTATAGGATATCCATCGGCCTATGTCTATCCAGGGCCTCTGTCACCCAATCATAAGACTCTATGCGGTTAGTCTGACACGATCTCCCTGGAACAAAGCCGTACTGCTTATTATCCTGGTGCCCCAACCTTTCCAATTGCCTCCCAAGCATCTCCTTGATAAAGCCCTCCATTACTTTGCCCGCTACTGACGTTAGACTGACTGGCCTATAATTCCCCATCACCTCCCTAGAGCCCCCTTTATGTATAGGTATCACATAAGCCACCCTCCAGTCTTGTGGCACCCAGCCCATCCATGAGGAGATGTTAAAGAGAGCAGCCAATGGGGCTGCCAGCACACCTCAATTCCTTCATAACCCTAGGATGTATTCCATCAAGTCCCGGTGCCTTATCAGTTTTCAATTCCGAAGGGCCTCCCTCACCCTATCCACTGTGATTTCTCCCCCCAAAAAACACTCCCTCCTGTAACCTTTCTATTTTTTGGTCTGGTCTAGCTCAGCCCCAATCTCTTGCCATCCAATGGACTCAGACTGAGACAGACCTATCACTTTTACTGGCTCCTCATCTGTCCCATCAAGAAGTAGGGATCCCTTATCACCCTCTGCAAATATTGAGGCAAAGTACTCATTTAGCACCTCTGCCTGTTCCTCTGCTTCCTGAGCCCATCCTCCCACAATCTTAATCCTATTGATCTGTGTCCTCTCTTTTCTCTTCTCTCTTATGTATCTATAGAATCCCTTCCCCCTTCCGTATATCCCTAGCCAGATTTTTCTCCATCTCTGCCTTAGCACCCCTCACTACTCTGGTGACCTTCCTGGCCAATAGTACATACTCCCCTCGCTCCTTATCCCCCCTAGAATGTTTGAAACGTACATAGTCTTTTTATCCCTCACCACCTCTTGCACCTCCCTGATCCACCAACTTGGCTTGCTGGTTCCACCATGCTTACGCCTTATTTTGGTACAGGACCTAGTAGCCTCTTGTACCCCTTCTTTAATGGTCTCCCACAATCTTCCAGCATCCATATCCAGTCTAACCATGTCCAACCTCTCCCTCAGAATCCTACCCATACCCACGAAGTCTGCTCCCCTGAAATCAGCCACTACCATATGAGTGTGATTTTCCTCTCCCCCTAGATACAGCAGGAACAAAACTGTTGCATGGTCTCCACCCGCCAGTGGTCTGCACACCTCCAGGCCCCTAATTTGTTCACTATCCGCTAGAACAACGTCCAATATCCGCCCCTCTCCAGTAGGTTCCCCCACCTGCAGAACCAGCAAGGCATCCTGAAAGACATTCATCAGTCTCTGTTCCCTGGTTACAGAGGATGTATTACAACTAAATTATTTTTTTTTTTAAAACATTTTTGTTGAGCTACTTTCAGCTTGGCCATTATGCTGGGATAACAGCCCAGTTAAAAGTACCTCTTGGCCAATCAGAAGCCAGCATTCTTTCTACTCATTTCATAATGTGTTTTATCCATTTGGTATTTTACTGAATACTCTGTAATTTAGCAATGTAAAATAAGTATATATTTAATATTCTCTGAGACTGTGCAGTGTTTCTGGTACAGGCAATACATGTTCCTATTGACAAATCTGGTGTCCTCCACCAAAAGACACTACTACCAAGTAAACCAGACATAAAAATAGGCTGCATCTGATGTAAAGAGGTGAGAGGTCCTTGGGAATGACTCAAGGGGTAGTTTGGTTGCCTGAAGTACAAACCCTGCACTGTGTAAGCTCTGTCAGGCGGTGGGGTGAGAACTAGATCCCTAACAGTCAGCCAGGTAGTGGCAGCACTGAACTTCAAGGAGCTGACTTTGGGTTGCATCACTCTTTGTAGAAAAGTTCATGACAGAGCAGCGACAGCAGGGCAGAATGTTTGTCACTGAAATGAACATGGTATCCAGTCAGGAGATGCATTTCACTGGAGCAGTGGCATAAATGATATCCCCATAATTAATGGTAACAGGATCATTTCTCAGCGAGATGTTTAATCATCCCTGGGAGAAATAGCTGATTACCCGTCTTTCAGATGAGACGTTAAGCCGAGGTCCCATCTGCCTGTTCTGGTGGTAGTTCAGGTGGATGTTAAAGATACCATGGCACTTCTGGAAAAGAGTAGGGGAATTTTATTGAAAGAAAAATGGACTTCATTACAAAACACATACAAAGGAAAGACAAGCATTTCGGAACAATACAGTAGAAACAGAAACACAGGCTAAACAAAAAAAATTCTAGATAAACGAAGACTAGACAAATCAACAGAAAAATAATTCAGTCAATCTGCCAAACATTACAGCCACTCCGAAACTGAAAAAAGTGTGACCTAGACCTAAATTTAAAATCATTCACTTTGACAGTAAGCACAGCAGCAGTCTTGACATTACACACAATTTCCTGTAATGAGAGCAATTTCTGGTGCAATACTAACAGGCATCTGGCCTGCCAGAGATAATAACGTATCAATGTCAGAATAATATACATAGTTTCGGCATCATATTTACCATTTCAAGGATATATTTGTGCCAAACATAATAGCTTCGTAGGTCAAATGCAGAAATATAGGTTCAGCCCAAACATCTGCTAACAGTTTCCAAAAATAAAGTGCAAACTGATATTCAAGAAACAGATGCTGTTGAGATTCTAAAATACACTGGCAAGAATTCCTCGGGCAATACCTATTCTCCAAGGAATTATGTTTATGATTCCCTTTAACACTCAGCCTCCCATAATTGCCCAACCAAACAGTGTCCCAGACGTACGGTGGTAAATGTGGGTTACGAAGTTGCCGTAAGATCCAGTCCAAACGATCTAGAGGGCAACAGGGAAAAGTAATCAGATCCTGAGCATCCAGTCTCCAAATCTCTTCATACAGAGATTTCCTACTCCGAACACAAAAATCTTGAGACTTAAAACCCCAGCATGTAGCTAATTTTATAGCTTCCTTATCATAGGTTGGCACATCAGGAAGTCTACTCAAAAATCCCTTTTTCCCCAGATCCCAGTGAGCCACACAGGGCACCAGCCATACCAAAAGAAATGGTTTCCAACCAGCACCACCCGGCTTTAATACCCCACCAAAATTATAATGCAAAAAAATACTATAAAAGAAAGCAACCGGAGTAACCATACCAGCCCTTCCCTCTACAATTGGTCGATATGTAATACTGAGCTTGACTGGGTTCAAGCGAGACCCCCAAAACCCTTGAAGAAAAAAAAAAAACACTAAATAATCTAGTAAATTTGATAGGCGGGGAAAACATAACAAAGGTACAAAAAAATAGGAACCACTAGTGTTTTAATTAAGAATACATGTTTCTTTTTATCTATACGGTATTGCTTCTAGCCAGCAACTAGTCTATCTGCCTTCCCTAAGGTCGCCTGCCAATTCAGGGATTGCATATCACCCGCCCCAAACCAGATCCCTAGAATTTTAACAGGCTCAGTAGAAATTTTAATGCCTGCGAAATTCCCAGAAATAGGGACATGAAGGTGCCCCAGGGGAACACCCACACTTTTCCCAAAATTTATGTGAGACCCTGGAATAGAGGAATACTTCTGGGGGACGCCCTCCAAGGCTCTTTCCTCTGTAGTCCTAGCTACAGTCAGTACCAAGTCATCCGCGTAGGCTGAAATCATCACAGGGACAGAATTATGGGCACCTTGCAACCCAATTACCTCTGGGCAAAGAAGAATAGCCCGAATCAAGATATCAATACAAAAATTGTATAAAATAGTGCTCAGGGAACAGCCTTGTCGAACCCCACATTTGACTTCTACCTGCTTACCTAGTCATCCATTAACATTAGGAATAAGGACTGCATTTAAATATAGGGTTTTTATCCACCGTTTAAACTGAGCAGGGATCCCAAATGCCGCTAAGGCTGAAAAGAGAAACAAATGAGAGACTCTATCAAAGGCTTTCTCTTGATCCAAACCTAATACCCACCCTTTAACACGCCCCATATCCCCCAGCGCAAACAGTTCTCGTAATAAAACCAAATTGTCATATTGAACTCTCCCAGGAATACTACATGTCTGAATTGGACTAATCAATCGCGCAATTCGAATCAATCTAGCTAACAACACTTTTGCCAAAATCTTGTAATCGATATTCAGTAAACTGAGCGGTCTCCAATTATGAAGTTCAGCCGAAGACCCCTTCTTTTTAAAAATAAGAACTAAGATAGCTTGCTTCATAGAATTCGCAAATTTGGCTCTGGATAACATATCATTAAAGAAAAGGGTCAAAACTGGAACCAAGTCATCTCTAAAGGTAACATAAAACCCAGCCATAAAGCCATCTGACCCGGGAGCTGAGTTCAAGTTCAAACTAGCAATAGCCTGACAGACTTCATCAGCAGAAATCTCAGCAGTCAACCTGTCACCTTCCTCAGACGAAAGAAGAGTCAAATTCAAAGAATCCAAAAAGGATTCTGCTGAGTCACAATCAGAAACACAACCCAACATGTTAACCACATGTTGCTCAAGAATCTCAGGAGAACTAACAAGCTCCCCAGAGGGGGACCGTAAGGCTTGAATAAATCGTGACTCAACCCTTCCCTGACAGGCCTTAAAGGGGTCCAAATCTCCTGTGGATACTTGGGTCCCAAATCTAGCCTCCTGCCCCAAAGAGCTAGCCTGATCGTACTGTACGGCTTTCATCTGACTCTTTAATAACCTCAATCTGTTTACTATAATCCAGAGAGGAAACCTCTGTAAGGGAAATTAGAGTCTGAAGCTGTTGGCATAAGGCCAGATACCACAAATATTGGTCAGTGTGAGCAGCAGCAGCAGCCTTCATTTGTAGCACCTGCCTCCACCGAGCCTTAGAATCGTCCCACCACTCAACCGCATCCTCATAGATATCTGCCACAGATAGTCTGGCTGCCCATTCCTTCCTCCATATCTTGTGGACCTTCAGATACTTTAACATGGAGTCATTTAGTCTCCACATGTTCTTTTTACACCGTGGCACATTACCCCAGGAAAAGGAAACCATCACAGCAGCATGGACAGAAAATTCTATACCAACAGTTTGACAAGAGATAATATGTAGAACCCTAGACAAGAAGATAAAGTCAATTGGTGTATTAAGGTTACCCCTAAAATACGCAGACCCACCTATAGAATGTTGGGATCTATAAGCATCCACAAGATGGGCCATAGAAACAACATTTTTGAGGGTAACAGAATCACAAAAAAGCTTGGAAGCCTGAAGCCCTCTATCAGTCGGATGCAACCCACAACTGAAATCTTCCGCCCAAAGAATCAGTCTGGAAGTATGTAGAGAGGGATGCACTAGGTGAAGGAGAGAGACACCCTCTGTGCTTTAGTCTGGGGGGCATATATCACAATCAACCGGAATATCTCAGAAAAGAACGAGATATCCAACAATAAAGCCCTCCCTGGTAGTATTTCCACAAGTCTGGACACATGCAGGGCAGGGTTAGAAAATAAAATCCCTATGCCATCACACCTGTCAGTTCCAGAGGACCAGAAGGAAGGCCCATCAGGCCAGGCTCTGGAGGCTTGCTGCAACTCCTGATTGGTTTTTAACCTAGTATCAACTAGACAGGAAATATCACAATGCATATCACGCATGGATAGCATAACCCCCGTAAGTTTCGTATGTCCCTTAACACTATTGACATTTAGGGAGCGTACTTTTAAAGAAGCCATCTAAGTGCCCAAGGGAGACTTACTTCTCTGGCTTTGCCAAGTTCTTTTAGCAATGGGATCTACATCCCCGCCACCCTCAGTGTCAGTATTAGAAATAATTGATGAAGTATCCATTTCCTCACCTGCAGATTCTTTATTGGACAGCTCAGATGCTAGCAAGGCAAATTTATTCCCAGTCTTCTAAGAACGCACCCCACCATTGCCACTAGGGCCAGTAACAGCCCTACCCTTCCTATTTCTCTTATTATGTGCCTTTATAAAAACAGTCTTATCAACACCCGATGTAGACTGAGCAGCCGGGGGGGGGGGGTGGCATTACACAGGCCTCCTCAGCTATCAACTCCTTCTGTGGTAGCCCCTGAATTAAGTCTTGCTTCTGAGAAACCAGGTCCCCAGGTAGACAACCCTCCTGAACCACTCCCAGCCCAGAGACAACCTCCTGTCCGACATGCTGCGGGGGACCCACTCCATTTTGTAAAGCTCGATCTGCAATTATTTTGGCATGTGTTTGCTGAGCCAACGTAATCAGGCCGTCATGAGAGGGACAATCCTCCCTATTATGGGAGGCCCAGGGACAACGACCATACACATGGCCTGTACGGTCACATAAGTTACATTTGAATAAATTCAAACAGGCACTAGACTTGTGGCCAAATTCGAAACAATGACTACATTTAACTGTGTTGCAAGCAGAAATGAAATGCGCTTTAGAGCCACATTTGAAGCAGAAGTTAGGTTGCCCAGCATAGAAAATTAACCCCTTATCTTTTCCCAGATAAAAGAAGCTAGGCAAGTGGCTGGGACCTGTGTTAGTGGAGTACAGTTTGACTCGAACCCGCCACCCCAAATTTGTTCACTGTCCAGGGTAGGGACTGGTTTATTCAAAACCTTGCATCTTTGTCTTAACCAAAATAAAATATCCTCAATATTAACCCCCTCGTTACTGAGCATAATTGTTATGTTCCGAACAGCAGGTTTAGTCAAAGGAATAGCATGGAAAGGGGACCAAATGGGAGAGGTCTTACAAAGAGCATAATGGGCCCAAAATCTATCTCAACTAGACACTTGTTTAAAACTGATGTCATAGTTAGCATTCCCCAATCCTATAAGGGCAAAAATTTCAGAAGAAAAGAACCTCATGCATCCTTTAGCAACGTAAATCCTGTCAGGAGGGTCAGATAGGCCCCCTTTATATAATAACCGGACTGCACTGCGTCTTGGAGCAGGCTCCCCTGTAGAGGTAAACAAATCTGTCAGTTTAAAACCAATAGTTTTAGTTTCCTCTCCCTCTTTTTCTTCAAGCAACTGGGGATCAGGCCCTAACCTAAGAGGAACCTCAATAACAATGTGGTCCCCAGGGCCTACCTGAGGACCCATAGGGCCATTAAGAGGAGGTGTCTCTGTACTAGGAATCACAGAACACTCACCCGGTGTAACAACACCAGCCTTTACACCAACAGTAGGAGCATGCTGAACAATAAATTCTGGACAGTCAGGAGAACAGACAGTAAATAAGTTACCCTGGGGTTCGTTGGAGCTCTGAGGAGGAATCGACTCGGGGGCCACCGGTGCAGCAGCCTTCTTCAACACAGAAATATAGGAAGGATCCTGTGAATACGGAGTCCAAATACCTTCTTCCCCTTGTTCCCAACCTGCGTCTTGCAAAGCTGCCTCAGGGGACCAAGCAATTTCGTCCATAACCAAACGAAGTGTAGAACTTGCAACAACTGGTAAAGGAGCAGCGGATGGGAGAGCAGGGACCGATTCCCCTTTCTGTTTACTCCACCCAGGCATTTGTTTCGCGGGGAAAAAAAAAACTTCAGGCGCAGAACAATTGGTTTCCGCCTCCTTAGAGCGTGAGGTAGGCAGTGCACTACTTTTCTTTTTGCTGCCGAGGCGTTTACCCTTTTTAGTAGACAGTGCAAACGGGGACTTTAGGCACTCTGGGCTGGAACCCAGCGGACTGCCATCCCCCAGAGTCTCAGAAACGTCATCCAACTAAGAGGCATTGCAAACCTCCAGTACGATGGTTGTCGCAGTTACTTCTGCACCAGGAGAGGGCTCAACAGGTTGAGCAATCTGAACTGTAGCCATAGGTACAGAACAATCCGGAAGGGCTGCAAGCTCCTGCTCCAGTGATACCAATTTTTCCAAAAGCAAGGATTGTTCCAAGAACAAGCGGACTTTCACCGGATCATCACAGGGCAAACTCGAAACTGCTCGCTGCTCAGAACGGACGCTCACACAATTTTCATCCGACTCCACCACACTCATGGTAGTAACTGCAGCCACAACACATTCTTCCTCCACGGCCTCTAGTATGCCAAGCACAGGAGAAGAGGCCCTCTCTCCTGTACCCGCCACATCCATCGCTTCTGATGCCTCTGGCAAACTGGCGATCGCAATGCAGATGGCCAAGGAACCCTCTACCGTCAGAGTAGGGGAATTTTCCCGGTGTACTGGCAAAATTCCCCCCATTCAATAAAATACCACCAACAGCTTAATGTAGTTCAATGTCAGCTGGCATCCATCTAGATCTCCTTCCCGCAGGACGAAGCTGAAAATAGAAATCGTCTAGTCCTGACTAACTAAACTAAATTAAACTCTATAGAGGGTTCTATAGAGGGCTCCGAGTTTTATGTAGGATTTAGTGACCAGGGATTGTATCTGTAATGAGGAATCAAGAATTTGGCTGAGAATGAGCCCAAGGTATTTAAACTGGGATACTGTGAGGTAACGTTAAGGTTGGGCCATGACATCTTTAAGGTACTTCTCATGTCAAAAAGCATGGCGACCATTTTTTCTTTACTTATGTACAAGTCAACCGGACTGAAACCATTTCAAAAGACTGCAGTAATCTAGTTTCAAGCAGTTATTCACAGTCTGGGAGTTGGGGCAAGCAGCTAGGAGAATAGTGCCATTTGCATATGCAGATTGCAGATTTTGACAGAAAGAGGAAGATCATTAACAAAGAAGGTAAAAAGAAGCAGCCCCAAGACAGAACCTGGGGGATACCCTGGGTGTGTGTTAAGGATCTCCACTATGGCCAATAGTACCTATAAAATCAAAGTGACTAATATATTTGAGCCCTCTGTCACCACTGGGGTTAAGGCATTCAGACTGAGTGTAGTTGACTGTCACATCAGCCAGGAACTTTGCCCAGTGACACCGTGCTGCAGCAGGTTGACTCTAATATCTGCCAGTGCCTGCAACTAATTACATCCACCACCACTTTCAGCCAATCAGCACCGCTCAGCAAAGTGCAACTGTGTTTTTTCTCCTGAAGATCACGAGCACAGTGCCTGCTGGAGATGTGACACGAGTTCACTCAGAACTTCTTTAAAACATGACTTCAGTCTTTCTCTGGCACAAATCAGCGGAGGACCTCGGGATGAATGAAGGGCATCATAAAGACTAGCAAGCATGGAGTAGGCCCGCCGGTGCAGCAGAAAGATTTACTGCTGCAAAATGGGTGATCCGGGTTCGGGAACTAGCTCGGGATGCCAGAGGGCCGGCCGGGGGTGAACTGAGCCGCCATGGCATGCTCTTCACCTCTGTGGGGAAGGGGGGTTGAGTGTCTCTGGTCCAGGGCTTCCAGGTAACCACCGGATGTGCTGTGACTGGAGCATCGGTGAGCCTTGCTCCTTGGGGGTGTCAGAGAGCATGATGCAGTCGCGGTGTCTGTGACACCCTGCCCCCATCCACCACTAAGCACCAAAAAGCCTCTGGCATGCACAATGATGCCTCCCAGCCACGGTGGACGTGAGGGGGTCCCCCAGCGCACCCATGACTGAGCACCATCAGGGCTGCAGAGGGGAGGCTCCGATGGCTCCGTTCTGTGGGCTAATCCAGGGGGCGCTACGTGTGTATGGTCCCAGGTTCGGCAGTGGCAGCAGGGCGGATGAAGGGGTATGCTGCCAGAAGAATAAAGCATAGTAAGTATTTTAAAAAAAAAAAAAAAAAAAAGACAGGTAAGCATCATCAGATAGCTTTTACATAGTGGCTCATCCTGTTCACATATGGTTAAAAAAAAAAAATGGATGCATTTTTCTTAAAGTGGTTAAGACTTTTTAGACCCTGGTGCTCATCCAGAGCATCTATGTTTACTTGCAGAGACTCGGAGAAGGCAGCCCTGCCACCACAGATTGGATCCTACCTTTGACATAAGATAAAACCAATGAAGAAAAGGGCCAGAGGTACTACAAGTAGTAAGTTTGAAGGACAGTAGGGAGTTATTAACAGTGCGCCTTTGTCAGATTAAGGAAGATAACACCACTGAGGAAACCTTCATCTCTGATGGACAGAAAATGTTGTGTTAAAGAGAGGAAGTACTGGAGGAAGCAGAGTGGAACCCAGATGGAAAAGTGCTAAAGAAGCTCATTCTGATATCAAAGGCAAGACAGCTGTTTGCTGAACAGCCTTCTAGGATCTTAGCAAGTACAGGGAGAAAGAAGATTGGCCTGTAGTTATTGGAGAAGTCAGGAACACCTCCTTTATTGAGTGGTAAAGCAAACAACTGCATGGTTCCATACAGAGTGGAAGACCCCAGACCTAAAGAAACAACTGAAAACATAAGCAAGGAGAGTGACAATAGCTTAAGCTCCAAATTTTAAAAAGCTTGGTGGGAAACGATCTAATCTACAGTAAGAGCATACGTACAGAAGAACTGCACTGAACCTGTAAATAATTTTTCCCTGTAGAGGTTGTTTTTTTAAGTACTAGTTTAAAAGTTTCTGTTCCATTTCTACACGCTTTTTAGTTACCCTATTGGGTGTTTCTGATTTACACACAGTAGGTGGCATTTTAGAACAGTATGATGTAGTTTATGTCCCTTGTTCAGTTCTTCTATTGTCGGAACAATGCATTCATGTTCTCCTATAGAACTCTGTGGCTGAAGAGGGACATAAACTACATCATAAAATGTAAAAATGGCACTCTGCACCAGACTGTAAATCAGAAACCACCACCAAGGTTACTAATAGGCAAGTATAGATGGAACAATAACAGAATTTGAACCAGTTTCTAAAAAAACTGCTTCTAGTGGGAAAAATTACTTTCAAGTTCAGCGCAGTTCTCCTTTAAGCGGGAGCGGAGGGGGGGCACTGTTTATGGCAAGATATGAAGTTAGGTGTTTGGGCTGGGAAAGTGTGGCCAGTAGTAAGAATAATTTTGGGACTCTGGACTCTGTAAAGTAGCTGGTTTAGGAAACCTGCAGCAAGATTGTCGTCACTGAAGATATCAAAGCCAATTAGTAGTTTAGGGTTTCTAGGTCACTTTTTGGTCAGAACCTACTCTCTCCAGAACTTACTGGGGTCAGCAGCATCCTGAAGAAATTGGGACTTAAAGTACATTGCCATGGCTTCTCTGGTGGCACTGGTACAAAGGTTACAAAGCCTTCTGCAGATGAGCTTATCCCATTACGTACTTACTGTAATTCTTGATCTTCTTGGACAGAGTCTCCACCACTCATTCACACTAATGGGAGTACTCCAGAGGTGCTAGGACCCCACGGGAGCCAAAAATCTTCAGGAGGGCCAACACCGGGATAGGACCGAGAATGCGTGGCACCGCAAGGCTAGCTCGCACCCATGTAGGCCATCTCGGAGTCTACCTTCCAACCACCTCAGTACCTTTTCGACCAAGGTGGTACAGCGTAACTAATGAAAGAAAAACTGACCCTAATCTCTGGGCATGTGAAGGCCTGGATGACCCACGTAAGAAGGGTCAACTGAACAATGTCTTCACAGCGTGAACAACAAGGTAGTGAAGACCAAAGAAACAGAACAAGTGAGCCCAGGGGATGGTGGGTGGGCGTGTGAATGAGTGGTGAAGACTCCGTCCAAGAAAATCAAAAATTACGGTAAGTATGTAATTTCCATATCTTCCTGGACTCAAGTTTCCACCACTCATTCACACTAATGGGGGCGTACCAAGCTAAAAATCAACCCAACCCAAGTAGGGCAGTCGGAGACAGAGCGCACTCAGAACAGAAGTCCAAAAGGACTGTCCTGCCAAGGAAAAGAGCTGTCTGGAATGGACATTCAGAACATAGTGCTTTACAAAGGCATGCACTGAGCTCCAACTCACCGCCTTGCAGAAGACTGCAACAGGTACATTATGCATCTCCGCCAGGAAGCCGCAACCACTCCAATGGAGTGGTGTGAACCTGGCCTTTCAGTTTGGCCTGTGACCTGGATTAGTAGTGTTGAAGACATGCTACTAACCAAGCTGACAACATCTCATGGCAAGAGGTTGACCCAGCCGAGGCATGTTGAAGATACAGTAGTTGTTCGGATGTGTATCTCTCTATTCTATTGATGAGAATCACAGAACCTCCTAATATCCAGAGAGTGAAGGAAGCGTTCCCCTTCCTTCTGGAACTAACAAAGCAAAACGTGACTAATGGTAATTAAGCCAGTGACAAGACTTCTACTGGTTCAAGCTAGACCAAAAATACGCAGGTGTGTACCTTCTCTGCCAAGTATGGCTGACTCGCAATTGACAGGTCCAAGAGGCACTTCAACACCTTACTTGGTGGGCAACCGAAGGGTCCAGGTGGGACTTGCACACCAAATGAAGAAGAGTTTCCACTTAACCACGTAAGCCTTCCTGGTGGAAGGCCTATTCATGGCTTAGAAGAAATCTGTGATGGTCTGGGAAAAACCAGAGCTTACCCACTTCCATTTCCTCTGGGCCTGGCATGGAGATGACAGGAGTGCAGGCTAGGATGGACTAAAGTCTCTGTGTCAGAGGGTCTGCTCGTAGAGGTAGTCATCTTGTGGGAACTTCTGACAGACTGCAGATCAATACAAATCAATCTGCCGAGGTCAGTCTGGGATGATGAGAATCATCCTGCCCCCCTGAGCATACAACTTTATCAGCACTCTCTGAATAAAGGGAAGAGAAGGAATACATACATGGAGCGTCTTGAATATTGCAGTGAACACATCCTGGCAGAAAACACCAGGGTGAGGATTTCTGAAGCAGGATAGAGGCAGTTTTGCATTGAGAGGGGACGCAAAAGGACCAGTTTCTAACTGTCCCATTCATCAAAAGCAACTGCACGAAATCTGAACTGAAACATCTTACTCGGGTTACCACTCTCACAACCTCATGGCCCTACTGCAGAGAGAGCAGGGGGTCACCCCACCCTGTTTGCTGATGTAATACATCACAGCTTTGTCATCCTTCCGAAGTAGGAACACTTCGTGGCAGGGGGCATACTCCAGGACTTTACTTATAAGTTAACTCTCATCTCTAAGAATTTATTACAAGATGAGGATCCTTCTGGCTCCACACCTGAGTGTGGAGGGCTAGGCAGTGAGTCCCTCACAGATTTTGTCCGAGGCTCTGTCAACCTGTACAGAGGATAGGATGTGCAGTCGGAGACCACTGGTTGCCGTGGAGGATGACCAGAGTCCCCACATCCGCTCAACCAAAAACAAGGCCAAACAGAGTCATTGTCCATATTGTAACAAGCCATCTAGAGATGTCGTTTCTCCTGTCCTCTGGAACAAAGTTAACACTTTGGAGGTATCCAGGAGGGCTCCTAAGAAGAGGAGCTGTTGGGAAGATGAACTGGCACCTTCCCCAAACCTGGAGAGAACAACTGAGAAGCTGTGGCGACTGCTTCCTGTGTCTCTTAACTGGAAGGTCTGACTAGGAGCCAAATATCCAGGAAGTGAAGACTTGGACGCCGATATTTAGGGAACTGTTCCCTGAACATATACTTGTTTAACCTTCCAAAGTCGACAAATAGGTGCATGCCATTTGTTAACTTAAAACCAGAAGTAATGGAAATAGGAACCTGTGCTTTGTTCTTGCTGTGGAATGATTTTTACTGTCCAGTACCAGCAGAGGCCCTGTATCTCAGAAGCAGAGTGTGCGACTGAGAGGCTGACAGACTGACTGCCGTCTGGATGGAAGGTCTGGGGAAAGCTGCAGAATTGGGAGAGAATCCCTCTCAGACAGTCCTAATGACCTATAAGTCCACCGTAACGGACTTCCACTGGTTGTAAAACTGAATTAGACGTCCCTCTTACCGCAGAGAGGCGCCCCCCCCAGACAACTGGGGTGAGGTCTGGGCTGGATCCACAGAGGTTAGTATAGGGCACTTTCGGATCCTGTGCCCTCTACTGCGTTCTTGCAGTGGCTACGGGGTTGGTTCCTGAAAAGGGCACCTAGGTCACTACCTTGACAGGACTGTTTGTCATGAGGATGTTGTGTGTTTTAAGTGGCAGCCCTATTGCCCTGAGTGGCCTTTAGCCAAAGAGATAAGCACAGCCAAGGAGATGTTAACTACCTGCTGCCAGCGGCAGCAGCCCTAGAGGCAGAGATGTAGGTGTCCATAAAAGCTTTTGCTGACTATTGGGCTATACGCCCCTAGCAATGGAGCATTAGATTTCGGGAGGCTCTTGACCACTGCATTTAAGCGTGTTCCACAGGGTGTACTCATCCTAAGGAATGTAGGAGTCTGCTTTGGTCCACAGATGAATACTGAAATGTTAGGTGGACCCCACATCCCTGAGGAAAAGGAACTGGAAAGAAGATCTTCCATCACACAGATACAGAGGGTTTGCATTCCAGCCCATAAAATGAGTCATCCATTGCATCTACGACAAAGAAGAACAGTGAGACACTCATCCAGATCCACTTCTACCCCAAAATAGCCTTCAAGGACAGGTCAGGACCAGGGAGATGCCACCACCTGGATCGAGGAGGGGCTCAGCACCATCTGCAGTGCCAGCACCACACATGGCGCCACACCCAGTGCCAGCGCCACCTGGCACCTCCCGACAATGCCATCAATGCCCAGCCCCACCTTTTTTTTTTTTTTTAAATAAACAAACACTAAAAATGATGAATTAAGTGAATACTGAATGGCTATATAGCTACTGTCATATAGACAAAGACCAGACTCCCGGCGGGCGAGCGACATCGTCATCGAAGCTCACTAGACAGCAGGAGAAAAGGAACTGAGGTGGTTGAAGGGTAAACACCAAGAAAGCCTATATGGATGCAAGCTAGCCTCGCAGCGCCACGCATGTGTGGTCCTATCCTGGCACCAGCCCTCCTGAAGATTGTTGGTTCCCGTGGGGTCCTAGCGCCTCCGGCATACTCCCACTAGTGTGAATGAGTGGTGGAGACCTGAGTCCAGGAAGATTCTTTTTTGCCATACAAATTTTTGCCCCTGCCTTATAGGGATATACTCCCACATCAGAAATATACCCTGTATCAGGCCGAAGGCAACAGTCAGTCATGGCTGGCCATTTTTCTCCTCTGTTTCTTCCCCAGACTTTCCTCCGCCCTGTGGGGTGAGCCATGATTGGCACCATGTGATCACAGTGTACTGCAGATTGGGGACAAGCTTCATGGCCCTCCCTGTTGGTGTTGCTGCAGCATCATAGCCCTTTACCAGCTCTCCCTGGGCAGAGCACTCTGCCAAGCAGCAGCTGCTCCAGCCCATGACCTCTCCCTGACATGACTCCCACAGTACACTGCCAAACCTGGATTGCCTGCATGGCAGTACAATGTGCTGCCGCTGAGCCATCGGGGTCCCATATCCGAGGGATTCTTAGAGGCAGTGGGCTTGGATCAGGCAGCACCTCTCAATCTGAACAGCTCAAGATGGGTACATTTCACTCGAACAGTCTTATTGGGGCATGCTCATCACAAATTCCTACAAAGGTGGACTACAGTGTAACAAAGTCTATTCAGGATCCAGGGTCTGTTCCATTGGACTCCAGTCCTTCATGGTGAGTTTGGAGAGGAAACGATCCACATGAAAATTTCAGCATGAACGAGCACGATGTTTGGACACAGCAGGTAATCCCATGATCACTGAAAAGATCAGGAAGCGTATCGGTCACTAAAATTCAATGAGGGTGTGAAGATAACATCCAGTTAATAAGTGAGTGACTGCTATGGGGTATACACCTAGCAGAATCACAAAGTAGCTAGCAAAGATTTGAGAGGGAGAGAAAATTTAGGTGAGAGGAGATACAGAGTGCTACTCACCTGCGCATTACTTCTGTTCTGCCCGTAAACAGTAAAGCCAAGAAGGGCAATAGAATTAGAAAAACATCTTACCAGAGAGTCACATTTCCATGACAGTAAGTATATCAACAGAAGTGAATCAGCAGTGATCACAGCCTAACAATTTTAGGGAGTAGCCTCGGAATATTAACGTAGTAGATCTGAAGTACACTGGGAATAAGTGAAGGAGCAGCAGCTGTAGCCGTGGGATGCAAGGGACCCAGCTTTAATTCTCTGTCACCACTGAGTAACAGCAGGAACAGAACTAGTTGCTGTTTACTTACACAGACACTCATATACTTAAATTATTTTTTTCCAAGTTAGGATATGCAGGCATTGATTCTGAGCAGGGGGATGGAACATGGCCCTTTCAGACGAAAGCAGAGTAAATCCAGGTTCCACGAAGGAGGCATGGATGAATAACTACTAAGGACAAGAGTTAACGACAAGTGTGGAGACTCGAAGAAGGCCGAGTATATGAGATACTGGGCACGGAGAGCACAGAGAAAAGTTGGAAAGGGAGAGAGAAAAGCATTGTGGCTCAGTGGGATGTAAACAACTGGTAATGCAATAGGGAGAACTATGTAAAAAAAAAAAAAACTACTAAACACAGGCACAATAATTGTAAAGTATTAGAACTATTCTTTGACCTGTATTATGGCTAAAAATGTCATACTTAAATATCGGATAGATAGGGGGTTACCCTTCCTTGTCTCAATGGAAGCAGGAGACTATGGAAGCTCTTAAAATGGAAAAGATTGCCCTTGGGTATACCGGGAAGTTTGCTAATTTCAAACAAGAAATGGGGCCTGTTATTAAACTATTGTACAACGGACCAAGGGTAATATCATGTAGGTACAAACCTATTTACTTCTGTTCTACTTTACTTTTTATTAGCTGCTAGATGTCTTTCTTTATGTTCTTCTCCTTTATCTAAGTTTCCTTTCTTTTGATTTTTTTTGTACTAGTTCTATTTCTTATTTTTTTTAGATGCTCATTTCTGTGATATATTTATGAAATTAAAAAAATTACAAAGGATGTTTTTCATTACATACATGTTAATTGTATTTAGGTATATTGTGCTCATGATTTGAATATAATCTTACATAAGATTACTGTCATTTTATTGTTTCATGTATAATGTTTTTGAAAAGTCAATGGAATTTACGGGTAAAAAAAGTAAAGGACCTATGGAGTAACAGTGCACTAAACAACAGATGCAGAAGTTTCCTGGTAACAATGATCAAGCAGCATAAAAATGACACACTGGAAAGGTCAGCAAAGCACTCAAATCATTTGTACATGTCATGTGAATTACCTAAATATAGTAGGTGAGCAGCGCAGGAACTCAAAACAATCACAAAAGTAGTGCTCAAGCAACAGTAGATTAGAACTGAATAATTTACAAGCAGAGCATAAGTACATGAGCACATGAGCCAGGGAAAGTAAACAATAAACCAAAACGTACTTAAAGAGCAACACTTACAGATGAGCAGGGTTGTGGAGCAATGAATTCAAGGTAATAAACTAAGACTGCAAGGGGATTTGGAAAAGCACACTCGTGGGGCAGTGCATCTTGCAGACTGTTGACTCCCCAAACTGACTCCCGTAAGTGTGACGCCATTATGACTCAGCCACTCAAGTGTGATGCCTATATACTTCGGCACCCAAGTATGATGCCCTTATGTTCTGGCACCCAAGTATGACACACCTATGCTTCAGCATCCAATGACACCCTTATACTTTGGCCACTGTACTTCAGACTACTGCACGGAGGACTGTTTGAAACTGGAGCCTTTAAAAGGGAGAAAAGGAAAGTCCCTCCAGGAGTGAACTTCCTGGACAACTGGTCCCCCAAGGTCACGAGACCCACATAGTTCTGTAGGCACCAAACAAAAAATCCTGGGTTAGTGGTGGAAGGGGGGCTCCTGCCCACATTCCTGATGTGTCGGAAAAGGCAGCTGATGGTGTACACATAGGTGCCGGAACAGGGGGGCCACTAGGGCCATTGCCCTACCACTTTCATAAGTGGCCCTATCAGTTTTTGCAATCATGTTAATGTATTTAATAGGGGAGAATTTACCCCTTACATATTTGGCCCTACCACTTTTCAAACAGTTCCGGCACCAATGGGTGTACATATCCAGAACCCTGTGAATATTGACATACCTGCATGGCTTATAATTACTGAAAGAATAACATTAAAGATGGTAGTCCGAAGTGCTTTGATCAGTTGAAGATCCTGAAAACTTATGAGGAAGGAACTGCATATCAAGTATGATTAAAGAAGAAATTAAAAAGACATTAAATATTAAATGCCTAATAAAAATTACGTATGCTGGATTTGCTAATTTAGTGTCCCAATGATAAAATAACGAATGTTAAAAATGGATGTGGATTTTTTTTTTTTAATCTAAAATACATATGGATTTATAGCCATGTATTACTTACTCATTTATAAATGTTAAAATAGCAGTAACATGGTTTAACACTGAGATAGTACTGAGGCCATTTGTTTTTAATCATTACACTTGTTTAGATACTAACACAAGCACTTTCTTGACTGATCACACTATTTAATTGCGGTTTTAGGTCTCATGGGGTAACCTCTGAAGAAGCCCTACCCAGTTGGGGCGAAACGTAAGGGTGTCTGTGCCAGCTTTTCTGGCAATGCTGTAGCTGCTGGGACTGTCTCTCTCCCCTCTCCGCTTTATTCATTGTATTTTTTTGTCCTGCTGTGAGTATTTAAAGTGTGTGTTTTTATACAATTTTTCTACTATACAACTATTAAGGAAAATAAAATAAGTATTCCTTAACCTCGTATCTATTTATGTGTTATTTAAAATCAAATAACTGCACATAAAGCACACTTTGTTATATATAGAAACACAATTTGTCAGCAGAAAAGGACTGCCAGGCCCACCCAGCCTGCCCAGATAGTCCCTGCCTAGTCTGTCTCCGCAGATCATAAACTGATCTCCTGCAACCCTCTCTCCTCTCTCCCCATCTCCTAATATCTCCCTATGTCTATCCCATACATGCTTGAAGCCCTCTACTGCTTCCACCACCACCACTTCTGCTGGCAGTCTATTCCAGGTGTCCACCACTTTCAGTGAAGTTAGACTTCCTCACATCCCTCCTTAACCCCCCCCAAACCATTTATTTATTTTTATTCAGCTTTTGTTTACCGGGTAAGTACACTAGACAAGTATTATGCCTATTTTCAGGAACGACCCAGGAGAGTACAGCATAGGGATACAGGGTGGAACAGAAAGATACAGGTACATCATAACAACAGAACAATGCAAGGAAGCACATATAGCAACATTATCCAAGGTGATGCAGAGTAGAGAGGCGTGTAGAACACACCTGACAAACAGTGGTGAACCACATGGAAACACCAGTTAATAGGTCATACACAGTATTAACATATTTTTAACATACTGTCAAGCGGTATAGTCCTAGATATTATCAGGCCCAGCCGGGAGCCCTGGTGTGTGGTTGAAAATCCAGGGGCAGAAATACTAAGATCTAGCTGATAGGGGACATTGCATTAGGGAGGCTTGGGGCAGTCACACACCGAGTTTAGTTTCAGGGACCCCCATAGGGATTTGCGAAAGCACTGATGGGAGGGGCCCGAGTGAACATACTCAGGAAAGGAGTTCCAGAGTCTAGGAGCACATGCAGCAAAGTCCCTCACCCCCATAAGGGTTCGGGTGGGGGGGAACTCTTAGCTTCCCAGGAACCTGGGACCTGAGCTGGTAGGGGAAGGGGTCAGCAGGTGGTAGAAGCTGGGTCAGCCCTGGAGGGGTGCCTGTTCTAATCACTTTGCCTGCGAGGCACCCTACCCTGAAGTCCAAGTACTTAGCTGGAGAGAGCCAGCTAAGTTTGTCATACAGCTCGCAGTGGTGGGTGAGACTGGGGGCAGCCAGGGCAAAGCGGCAGATGTTATTATACATCGTGTACCATTGGGTGAGATGAGTTTTAGAGGTGCGAGCAAATAGGTGTAGACCATAACTGGGGAGTGTCCTCTCACTAGGGCCAGCCCCAGCAGGTGTGAGATTACATTTGGCCCATAGGCCAGGCCCAGTGTGCAGTTCACTGCTCTGCAGACACTTAAAATATGACTCCCCAAGTCGAGTTGAGGGTCAAGTGTCACCCCAAGGTATTTGATGGACTTCACTATTGGAAGGGAAGTTCTGTCCAGACAGATAATACTCAGTGGGGCTGGCAAGGCTTTGATTTTGGCAGTTGAACCAAATAGCATAGCCTGCGTCTTTTTCAGGTTGAGTACCAGTTTATGTTTGGTTAGCCAGTCCTGGACATTGTTAAAATCCTCTAACAAGCACTTGTTGAGGGTCACAATGTCCCAGGAGTGGGCCATTATGACCAGGTCATCCGCATATAGGGTGGCACTGCTGTTTGTTACGACCGTTGGAAGTTGGTTAATGAAAAGGGAGAAGAGGAGGGGGCCCAATACCGAACCCTGGGGGACACCAGAGGATACCGGAAGGGACTCGGAGAGGACTTTGTTGAATCTAGTCCGCTGCGTTCTACCATGTAGGTAGCCCTTAAGCCAGTTCATGGCAGTGGGGGAGAGGCCAAGTGTATGTAGCTGATTACAGAGCAACGCGTAGTCGAACAAGGTCGAAGGCTTTGGACAGGTCAATAAATATGGCCCCAGAGAGTTTGCCCTGGTCCATGTTTGCTCTGATGCTGGAAGTGACAGAGATCAGGGCTGTGGTAGTGCTATCCCCCTTGCGAAAGCCGTGCTGGACCAGGGACAGCAGCCCATGGACCTGTAAATACTCCGAGAGTTGCACTGCCACAACCTTTTCAAGGAGCTTGCTGAGCGATGATAGTATAGCAATCAGACGATAGTTGTCCAGTATTTTGGGATTGCCCTGCTTCAGAACAGGGACAATCCTAGCCTTCTTCCAGATATCAGGAAATTCTCCCAAGGGAAGTGATAGATTGAAAATGTGGGCAACTAGGGGGGCAATATAGGAGGCACCTAACTTTAGAAGTTTTGGCTCCAGGTTGTCTAGGCCAGGGCTGGAGTACTGGGAGGGGCCAGAGAGAAGGCTCTGCATGTCCTCAACTGACACGTCCCTGAGACAGAACACATGCCGGGAGGGGTGGTCCCCCCATCCTGCAAGGGGCAAGAGGATACAAGTGCACTCTCTGGGTGGGAAAAGTGCGGAAAAGGCCAATAGGTCGGAGAAGTGCGTGTTGAGGGAGTTGGCTATGGTGTGGGGATTGTCACAGGAGACCCCTCCAATGATCATGTCAGATACCTCCGGATGAGAGGATCCACTGACAAGAGACTTTATGTTCTCCAGAAGCTTCTGGGATCTCTGGTAGAGCTGATTAGGGCAGACTTACAGAAGTCGCTTTTGGCTGCCCTTATGGCTTTTTTGCATTGGTTTCTGAGATTTCTATATTGCTGGTAGATTGTGAGATTAAGGGAACTTTTAAAATGGGTCCAGCATTTAACTCTGGCCTGCATTAGGGCTAGGAGATTCCCGTGCAATCATAGGGTGGCGGACCCCCTCACCTTCCGGGTGACCTTAGGGGCATGCTTATCTTGCAGGGCACCAAAGGTGGCGAGGAAGCGGGTAGCGGCCACTGAAGGGTTGGTGGCTCCGAACACCCCGGACCAGTCAGTGAGCCTTAGGTCCTCCCGAAACAGTTCAGGATCGAACCCGGAGAAGTTTCTGATATGAATGATTTTGTGAGGAATTTTTGGGAAGGGAATCTTCCACACACGGAAGACCAGGGAGTGGTCAGAGATAGAGTCCAACAGGATTCCAGCAGAGGAGATCCTGTCAGGACGATTTGACAGTATCCAATCCAGTAGGGAGCTGGAGGATCCATTTGCTGCCCGTCTGGTAGGCTCCTGGATAAGTTGGGACAGGGTGAGGTTAGCAAGTAAAGGCTCAAACTGCTTAACATTGCCACCCACCCAGTTTAGGTTAACATCCTCCATGATTATCAGTTCATTATCCCCAATGCTAGTACCTACTGAGTCCAGGAGGTGGGCCAGGCCTGGGAGCCCGCCCTTTGGGGGGTTATAAGTACAAACCACGTGAAGTTTCTTGGTGTTCCCAAGTAGGATCAGGGCGTGCAGTAGCTCGCAGGGGGATAAGTTGGGTGGCTGGTGGGCTACTGGGGAGACCTTGAGATGGTTCCTGAAGTAGATCACATGCCACCCCCGCTTGTTCCCAGGTCTGTCCAGCCGAATGAACTCATAGCCAGGGAGTGCACAGGCTGCGTCTGGGATCGAGGATTTAAGCCAGGTCTCAGTCACACAGAGGATGTCCGGTTTGTAGAGAGAGACCCAAGAGACTAACTCGTCAAGGTTGGGCAACAGACTCCTGATATTTAGATGAGCAATTTTCAGACCCTTGCCCATGCCCCATTCGGGGGGGGGATTGAGGAGGCAAGGGTATCCGGGCAGGTTGGATTCAATGTCACCAGCCAGCAGTAGTATTAGAAGGAGGAGCCAGAGAAGATGCCGCCTGACGGCCTTCAGGTCTGTGGAAGGTACACTGGGTAGCTGTCGCTTTACTCTGGTGGGGTACATTAGACACCTGAGGTCGAGGCAGTAGGTGAGGCATGTAGGGGGTCCTGCAGTCGCCAGGATGTTTGAGAAGATGAAGTCAGTCACCTCAGAGGAGAGGGACTTCTCCCAGTAGCCCCCCATGGGAGTAGTGACCACTTGCAGTAAGGTAAGCCCCAACATGAGGCCAGCAAGTACAGAGGCACAATAGGTGGAGGGCAGTACACCTGCTGTCAGTGCCATGGGGGACTCCCTTCCCTTAGGCGGGAGGTGTGGGTTCCTGGACCACGCCGGGGGGCTAGAATGGCTATGTTAGGACCCTTAGCGGTGGAACCGAGTGGGGTAAAAGGAGAGAGGGGGGTTATGAGCTGAGGTTAAGGGAGGCAATCAGGGTAGAGGTTTCAATAGAGGCAGGTGGGGCAGAAATAGCAGGGACTTTAGTACAGTTAGAACAGTATAGTCTTAGCAACACAGTAGTTAGCACAGTAGCACAGAAACTCTCAAAAACAGGAAAAACACTACCGTTTGCAGATCAGTGAGAGCAAGCACAAGTTTAGGCAGTAAGCAAGAAATCAGGTGGTATGGGCAGTACAACACGGGTGGCAGTTCAGGACCAGAACACAGCGTATGGTCACACTGGGCTCTTCAGCTGGTAATGAGCCAGCTCACATTGGAGCAGGACCTCCCCAGCACAGGTACAAGCTGTGAGGCCCTGCTGTAATTCAGGGAAGGCTCAGCTACTGATTTGTGCGGCAAGGCTAGATTATTAGCATGTGGTCTGCTGTGAAGACAAGTAAGCTAAACCACATAGTGCCACACAGAACCTCCCCTTCCACCTGATAGGGCAAGCCAGACCCTAGGGGTGGAGCGAGCAGGCATTTAATGGGAGGAGGGAACGGGGTGGGCGGGTGGACCGAAAATAATTCCTGCACTAGGGCAGGGGCAGAAATCGTATGGCAGTCGCCGAGGAGGCCCGCCGGAGCCGCAGAAGCCTCCGGCACCTCAGACTCGGCACTGCATTGCGATACGTGAGGGGGGGACCTCCCAGGAACAGGTCTCCCTCGCCTCCCCTCCTGCGGCCGGAGTCAAAGAAAGTCAAAGCGGCAAGGTTCAGTCTCTCCCTATTGTACCGGAGAGGGGTAGCGTCACTATCCTCTGGCGGCCAATCAGTGGGGGTGCTTTAGGTGCCAATTTCAAAAAGTTCAGGCAGGGCAAAGTTGTTTGGTCCGTCGGCAGGATTGGTGGGTGGCGAGTCCAGCTTTGGAGTCCCACAGCAGTCTACCTGGAGCGCCAGGACCATGAGGAGTCGGTGAGTCGATTTCGTCAATACCCCCAGGAAGAATATCAGGTGCACAGGTCTCCTGCACTAGGGCAGGGATAGGAGTCATATGGCAGCTGCCGAGGGAGGCCCGCCAGAGCTGCAGAGCCTCGGCACACTGGACGGCACTGCGTGTGATATGCAGGGGGCCCCAGGAATAGGTCTCCCCGCCTCCTCTCCTGCGGTCAGAGTCAAAGAAAGTCGACACGCGAGGGGGGACCTCCCAGGAACAGGTCTCCTCGCCTCCCCTCCGCAGCCGGAGTCAAAGAAAGTCATATCGCATACCCTCCGATTCTTGTGTTCTTCCTCTTTGAAAGAGCCCCCCGCACCCTGTTCACCCTGTGGAGTACTTGTAATTCTACATCTTGTCCTCTTCTCGCTCTCCTGTCTTCCAGGGTGTACATGTTGAGACCCCTCAGTCTCTCCTCACCCAGTCGAAGAACTCAATAAATTCGACTGGCATGAACCACCGCCCCCCATGAATATATGTTGCCTTTGGTCTTTTGCTGCACAATGGATTCAAGATACTCTACCAACCTTTCCTTTAACAGTTTTCCATTAATTTCCCCACCATTGAGGTGAGGCTTATAGAAACAGAATTTGACGGCAGATAAAGACCACCAACCAGTCTGCTGATTTCTCTCTAACTACACCATTACCGCAGACTGTACTCGATCTACAGCTCTTTCTCCCTCCCCCCCTTCCTTTCCACTACGATTCCCCTGTGCTTATCCCATGCATTCTTAAATCCCGCCACTGTTTTAGCCCCCACCACCTCTACTGGAAGGCAGTTACAGGAATCCACAATTCTTTCTGTTAAAAAAATACTTCCTCACATCTCTTCTGAATCTACCCCCTCCAGCTTCACAGCATGTCTCCTTGTTCTTGAGCATTTACTTCTGAAAAATACTTCCCACCTGTGCCTTGCTAACCCCCATGAGGTATTTAAAGGTCTCTGTCATATCCTCATCTCCCTCTGTTTCAGGGTGTACATACGGAGGTCCTTTAGTCTCTCTTTTAGGGCTTTTGATGCAGACCCTGCACCATTTTATTTGCCCTCCTCTGGATCACCTCCACTCTATGTTCTTCTGGAGATGTGGCCTCTAGAACTGGACACAGTGCACTAGATGGGGTCTTAGCAGACAGTAGCATAGCAAATTCCCAGAAGGCCTGGGTGCAAGAGTATGTTATAGGGCCCCCCCAGTTTTGAATAAACAACAAAATGATGATTCAGGCCCCTCAAACCTTGTGAGCCCGGGTGCGACTGCACCCCCTGCATCCTTGTAGCTATGCCCCTGTTACCAGAGATCTGTACAGAGGCAACACAACTTCCCTCTTTCTGCTGATGATACCCCTTCCCTATGCACCCCAGCATCCCACTAGCCCTCCCGACTGCTTTGTACTGCCTGGCCACCTTTTGACACAGAAAAATACTTTTGTTGTTGTATTGGTCCTTGTAACAAAAGAGCAAGAAAAAAAAAGATGACTTGATACCTTTTATTGGACAAACAGACGTCACAAAAGATAACAGGTGCTTAACCTTTCAGATTACACACAATCCTTCATCATCAGCTTCTGATGAAGAATTGTGTGTAATAAGAAAGTTAAAGCTTTCACTAAAAATACCACCAACAGCTTAATCTGGTTCAAGGTCAGTTGGCATTCACCTATATCCCCCTCCCCCGGGTCGTGCCTGAAAATAGGCAGGATTTGTCTAGTGCACTTATCCGGTCAACAAAAACTAAATAAAAGGTCCGTTTTCTTTTGTAACATCTATGTTGGTACAATAAAAGGTGTCAAATCACCTTTTTTTTCCTTGATGTTTTGGCCACCTTTTGGTCATCCTGTAGTATTAACCTCAAGTCTCTTTCCTGCTTGGTGGTTGTCAATACCAGTCCACCCATTTTGTACTCTGCCCCCGAGGTTCTGTGCCCTAAGTGCATTATTCTGCACTTTTTCACAGCTGCCATAGGGTTACCACCTGTCCTGATTTGCGCAAGACTGTCCTGATTTGGACAGCTGTGCCCTGCAAAAAAACATGAAAAATACTAAATGTCCTGACATTATAGTAGAAAAAAATATCTTCTGACTTTCTTCTAAATGTTGCAAAAAATATAATACCTTACCTAAAAGACATTGACATGATAAGAAACACTAGAAACAACTAAAAAACGATCACACATAGTCTTAATTCTGATTATTTAGAGAAAACAGTGCGACGCATTGGTTGAGGTTACATATCGTCTTGCAAAATATCATGTTTCAGTAAGAAATGTCCCACTTTGGGCTTCCTAAAAGGTGGTAACACTATGCCATACCCTTGAGCACTCCTAGTTGTCTCAGGTCTCTGCTCACCCCCCCCCCCCAATTCTCCTTTTTAGCTTTGCACATTGCTCCTTTACCCTACCCAGGCCATCCCCCCACCAGGTCATCCCTAAGGCAATCACCCATCTTTAAAAAAAATCTGTTCTTCTGAGTCCTGGACCTTTGCCCTTGTGTGGTTTGATTCCACAGTCCTCCTTGTATTGAACCCCACCGTATGGTGATCACTGGTCCCCAGGTGGCTTCCCACCTTAATGTCTGCAACACTGTCTCCGTTAATGAGTACCAGGATCAGTACTGCCCCACAACGAGTGGGTTCACCGACTAGTTGCCTGAGGATCTCCCCCTGCAGAGAGTCCAGGATGTCCCTGCTTCTAATTGAAGCCACTGCTGGGAGACTCCAACCTACATCTGGCAGGTTGAAGTCCCCCATCAGCAGCACCTCCCAATTTTTTGCCATCTTAAATAGTGCCTTATCTGCTGGCTCCGTGGTGCCGAGCAATGGGGTTTCGCTCGGCACGCTGGTGACCCGGGTTTGCGCCCCGAGCCTGGGTACCAGGAGCAGAGTCCAGCAAGGAGGAGTTTCACAAGTGTCCACTGGATGCTTCCCTCCTGGAGAGGTGGGATGAGCCTAGGCTTCTGCAGGTGGGTTGGAGGATGAGCTTGGAGGGCGTGATGCCTTCACACGCACTCCTGTGCGTCCCCACCTCAGGATGCCGTCCTTAGCCTAGTACATGGGGCGGGCCAAAGAAAACAGAAAAATGGCTCCCTTTTGGCCAGATGCCGAGTGCCTGGCCCGCACCACCACGAAGCCCTGGACAGCCTGGACTAACCCAGCGGCAGCCTCCTGGGATATGCAGCTCATCTATCGGTACATCCCCCTCGGAGGAGAGGAACCCTCCCGACACAGGGAAAGGTCAGGTTACCCAGGTAAGTGGCTGCGAGACAGGGTCAGGAGATGGTGGTGCAGGGCCAAGGTGGGGGTTTGGTAGGGCAATGGTGCTTTGAAGGAGTGGCCGGCAGGGATGACAGGGGAGGAGCATAAACAGAAAATACAAAAAAAAGAGGCCTTATCTAATTCCTCCCCCTGTGCTGGAGGTCTGACTATCACTCCAGTGCAAACAGGGGCTCCATTCCCAGCCTCCAGGGTGGGCCACAGTACCTCAGCCTCACCCTGTATCTCCATCACTTTTAGGCTTTCCCCACACCCCTCCCTTCCTTCCCACCCTGCACTTCTTGAACAGAGTATAGGCTCGCCAGCCAATAGTTACTAGTCTCTTCCCTGTTGCCGCTCTCACATAGAGGAATCACGTCTGCTCTCCTGCAGTCCTCCATAACCAAGCCCGATTCCAGTGAGCTGTTGAATAAGGCCATCATGGGGCAAAAAACATCACCCTGAGTTTTTCAGTACCCTTGAGTGTATCCCGTCGGCTCCCATAGTCCTGTCCACTTCAAAAGTTGCAAGTTCCTACAGGACTCTTTCCCCTGAAAAAGGAATTGAGTCTGCCACCCCCTCTCCCTTTGTTCCTGCTAATCACTGGTGATCCTCTCCCCCCCAAACTGTGAAGAACGAGCAGAAGTACATGTTTAGAATGTCTGCTTTTTCTTAGTCCTCTTTTGCACAGTCCCCCTTTATCCTCACTATCCCTCCCCTTGCTTTCCCCTTCTCTCTTATGTACCTAAAGAAAGTCTTATCCCCATTTGCTACCCCTTTGGCTATCTTCCCTCTGTCTGGACCTTTGCTCTTCTCACGCCCTTACCTGCTTCCCTCTGTTTTACCTGGTACACCTGTCTACCACCCTCTGTGCTTCGTTATACCTCCTGAATACCAACCTTTTTTCCTTCACTTTTGTGGCCACTTCTCTAGAATACCATAAAGGTCTCTTTTTCCTTTTGATTTTAATCACTTCATTCACGCAGAGCAGGTTGCCTTAATTATTCTCTCCCCTATTCCGCCCCCCCCCCCAACTGTTCCTCCATCCTTCCTAGCATTCCCCATCTTACTAGGCAGTTTCTGAGGCAGTCTCCCACTTCCTTAACATTTGTCCTCCTAAAGTCCAAGACTCTTGTCTTTGTGTGGTTTGCCTCTGCTCCCGTCCTAATGTTAAACCACACTGTACAGTGATCACTTGTACCTAGGGGACTGCCCACTGTGACGTCTGCAGTGCTAGTCTCATTCGTAAGCACCAAGTCCAGTACTTCCCTGTCTCTAGTGGTTTGCTGACTAGCTGCCTGAGAAAGGCCCCTTGCAGGGGAGCCAGGGATGTCCCTGCTGCTCCTTGCCGAAGCTGGAAGGCTCCAATCTACATCTGGCAGACTGAAGTCATCAACTAGCAGGACCCCTTCCCCCACTTGCCATCTTGATGATGCCTCCCCAAGTGCCTCATCCAACTGCTCTCCTTGTGTTATATGCAACACTCTGTCTCTGAGCTGCATTTTTGGTCTGGCAGAACACTTCCATCACAATGGGTATCATCATCTGATGAATGCAGTCATCTTCAACATGTGGTTTTTTGTTCTGCCAGTACCAAAGGGAACCTCTGTCCTAAGGGACAAGTCAGCTCTTGTGTAAAGTCCCAATTCAGGGATACAGTAAAACTCTCCTTTCTCCAGGGAAAGATATCAAGATACGAACATACAAAGAAGCCAGCAGAGGAAGGCCATTTGGTCTCTCTAATCTGCTCGTTTTGCAGGGTCCATAGCTTGAACTAATGTCCCTGACCTCCCTCCCATCCTTATCTCTTGAGACTGCATGCCAGTGGGCACAACATTTTTGTGGGGTGCTAAACATCAGAGATTTTCCCATCTGTTAGTACAGAGGTTATTATCATCATTATTTCTTTTTTTTTTTTGCTCTATAGGAGTGTTGGGCTTCAGGTCCAGTTTTTAGCGGCTTGCCAGCTTCCATTTTTTCAGGGGCTTCTCCCTTATTTTCCTTTGGTAAGGGTATTAAATGCATTGGTACTGACAAAGGGCACAGTCTCTGCAGCAGAGTATTTTTTTTTTTTATTTCTTCCCCATTTTGTTTCCTTGGGGAAATAAATACTGGGAATGCCGATACTGCTCTTCAGTTTCCAGACTACCTCTGTTATCCAAATGGAGACTTTCCCCACTGGGTATACCTTGGTGTATGGGCACACACAGCCTATTCTTTACATGCCTGGGCTACTGACCAATACCTGGTGCATAGGATGTGCCTGGTACCGGAGTCTCTTGATGCATCTTTTTCTTTCAGTGATTACTCCCTTGCCTGGGGTTTTTGCTGACCATAGCCCTGGCTCACGTTACCTATGCTATAATTTGATGGACCACCTATTATCTTCCTAAGGGACATCTCTTTGGGAGGGAAGCTCCTCCCTCCCTTCCATTAGGTTAGCAGCCATTTTATATTTAGTTGTTCATTTTCACTGTCTGTACCCTTTTTCTTTCCCTTAGTACAAAAACATAAGTTTGTCTGCCATGTTTTCACTCTCCTTGCAAACAGAAGTAAGGCAGTTAAGGTATCAGCGCTGGCAATAAGATATTTTGTGCTATGTCATGTACACGTCGGCACTGCTGCCAGCGCCCTGACTGAAAATGTTTGCTCCTGCGAGGTCCTAGTACCTCCAACCCGAAGACCAAAGAGTAGTGCTCTATAGAGACGATATTCTTGAAGATCTGCAGTTATGGTAAGTAGCTTTCCTTTAACATATTATGCAGTGAACTAGGCAGCCGTGTGTGTAGAATTTTATAGGTTAGTGTACATAAATCTTGTTCAAGGGAGGCCTCAGCTGGAAGCCAGTTTAAGTTTTCTAACAAGAGACAATGGGGAGTAGAAATCTGTGCCAACAAAATAAATCTTGTGATTTTGTTCAGCATCAGTTTCTTCTTATTCATGGTGACTTGAGATCTTTGTCTAGTAGGAAAAGTCCCATAATTCACAACAGGAAATAACAGCCCATGGGCAATCCTAGTCCTAGCGTCCCTACTCAGACATTCTGAACAAAACTCCAGGTGCCAGTACTAGCACACCACTTTCAGCACACTAACTTCCGCAGCTCCCTGGGGGCAAGGCAGGATGACATTGAGCCACCCCAAGTCCCGGCAACTTCTACTGTGTCCTAGTCATGGTTTAGATTCATTGCAAGTTGCTCTTAGCGAGAAACTGCACTGTTCCATCACAGGATATCCCAAAATCAGAACCCAGGTTGAATATGTTTTTATGTATTTATTTATAGAGGATTCGGAAATGCCTTTGAGTCAAGGAATCATTTGCAAAGGCTCCACGTCACAGTAGGTAATGCAATGCAACAATAGTACAGTTACGATATAGAGCACAGACATACAGATACAGCAATTCAAAGTAATACAGCAGTAGCACAGTTCCCGGTACAGAATACAGAACATATGGATACATCCATTCAATGAAGTTAACAGTCAAATGGGAGATAGCAAAAGTTACATTAAGTCAGGCAGAAATTAGAGTTTAGGAACTAAAATATAAGGGCTATCAGGTGATTAAAGGTAGGTTACCCGACAGACGGAAGGGGGTAAGCCGGCCAGAGGCAATTGTCAAGTTAGGTAGGGGGCGGTAAGGTGGGGTTCAGTCACAGTCGCAGGGGTTTGAGGACTGGAGGTGGTCCTTGAGAAGGGGTTCTGAAGGGGCCAATTCGGTATTTGTTAGTAACTGAGCATGGCAGTGCGTTCACCATGGATGGGGCCTTGTAACTAAAGGATCTTTGGAATTGGGAGGTCCTGCAGCAGGGAATCGATAGTAGCTGCTTACCTGAGCTACGGGTGGCTTGTAGAGCTAGGGCCAGGTGTAAGATTGAGGCAAATTCAGAGGTGGGGGAGACCGAGGACAATCTTCCTGGCCATGAGGCAGGTGTGGAACCTGATCTTATTGTCCAGGTTGAGCCAGTCTGTAGACCTGTAGACAGAGCAGGTATGGGTGAGTCGGTCACACCAAGGAGGAGGTGACAAGCTTTAATTAGGGTGACCCTGAGCCTGCAGATGGCTGTGGTGGACGCAGCACTGTAAATAAGACTACCACAGTCTAGGAGGGAGAGGACTGAGGATGAGCCTGCGAGCCGGAGGGCGTCACAGGTGAGGCAGTGTTTGAACCGCTTTAGCAAGCCAAGACAGACATTGAGGGCGGTGGCCAGTTGATGAATGTGTTGGTGGAAGTTTAGGGCTGGGTCAAGGGTGATGCCCAGGTATTTAAATGAGTCTACTTGTTCAAGAGGGGATTAGGCAGCAGTAAGAATTTGGGGCTATGGACCCTTTTGGGTTATCTGTGAGTGTTTGAAGAGCATGACTTTAGTCATACTGTTGTTTAGTATAAGGTGCTGAGTGGTGAACCATTCCTCGGCTTCACCAAAGGAGGCTTGGAGGGATTGGTGGAGTTGAATAAGGTCAGGATTTGATGAGAATAGGACAGCGTTGTCCGCATATAGTAGTAGATTGCCAGAGCAGGACGAGAGGAGGGAGTTGAGGTAGAGGCTGAACAGAAGGGGGCCAAGAATGGAGCCCTGGGGGACTCCAGAGCGGACAGGGAGGCTGTTGGATAGGGTGGTGCCTATTCTGGCCTTCTGGGACCACTCAGATAGGTAGTCAGCGAACCAGCTGAGGGCGTCTCGGGAAAAGCCAATGGAGGAGAGTGTGGACAGTAAGAGGGAGTGGTTTACGGTGTTGAATGTCTTAGTGAGGTGAATAAAAAAATGCACCACTGATATGGCCTTAGTCTAAGGCAGAGTCGACGTTTGAGGTAAACTCCAGCAGAGCTGCAGTGGTGCTATGGCCCTTGAGGAAACCATGTTGCTGTTTTCAGAGAAGATCATGTTTATTTACGTGGTCAGTGAGCTGGTCGGAGACAATACACTCCAGAGCTTTGGAAAGGGGGGGGGGGGGACAGAGATGGGTCTGTAATTATTAGCAGAGGTACGGTCCCCACTCTTAAATATGGGGGTGATGGAAGCAGATTTCCAACGGGAGGGGAATTTCCCTTGACAGACGGAGCGGTTAAGGAAGTGAGTGAGGGGGCATAGGACGTCCGGTAGTGTAAGGCGGAGCAGCCTCAAGTCCAATGAGTCACTATTATAGGTAGAGCAACTTGGGTTTTTTTCAAGGTGTGGTTTGGTCTTTTGGGGGGAGGTGCAGCACAAGCGAAAAGGAGGGCCGGGGTGGGAGAAGGAGGGGACAATGGGGGTGGTGGGTTGAAGAAGTTGGTGGGGAGGAGGTGGCTGAGGTTAGAGAAAGTGGAGTTGAAGGCTGTGGCTATGTTAGCAGGGTCAGAGGTCAGGTGGCTGTCTACTGCAATCTGGTTGGGGGTGGGGTTTGAGTCCTTTCCACAGATTTCCTTTATTTTGTTCCAGAAGTCGCGCCCTGAGCCCCAGGTAGAGGTAAGTGAGGATTTATAGTAGTCTGTTTTAGTTTTGTGCAGGGCACATGTGCACTTGTTATGGACCTTGCAGTATCTCTGCCTATCAGCTGGCCTCCCAGATTCATTGAAGTGGTGCTATAGGGAGTCCCGCGATCGCATAAGGGCCAGAAGGTGGTCAATGATCCATGGTACAGGGTTGCTTTTAGCCATCCTTTTGGTGATGGGTGCAAATTTGTTACAGATGTTATTAAAGGTGCTAATGAAAAGGTCAAGGGCTCAATCAGGGTCAAGAGTATTAATTATGTTGGACCAGTCCAGGGTTCTGAGGTGGAATTTTAGAAGGGCAAGTTTACTAGGCCAAGTTTCATGAGGAGGATTTTTTTTTTTGGGGGAGGGTCTTAGGGGTTTTTAGGACCAGGAACAAAGTACAGGAGAGTGATCGCTTAGTGTGTTAGGGAGCACAGTGGTGCTTGTGATTCTATGGGGGCAGCTGGTAAAGACCAGGTCCAGCAGGAAGGAGGACCCTGTGCAAGGATTCAATCATGTGGGGGATTGGACTACTTGAGTTAGGTCCCATGCGGTGGCAGACTCACTGAAAGGGGCTGCTGTTTTGGCCAGCCAACTGATGTTGAAGTCACCAAGGACAATTTTTTCATTTTGCGTCGGAAGGGTGGAGAGGTAGGACAGGATGGAATGGAAGGCTGTTTTTTGATATCTGGGAGGGATGTAGATTGCAGTGATGTAGAGGGGGGTGTGAGAGGATCCAAAGGTGAGTTTTATCATTAGGGCCTGGACCCCAGGTGCCAGCTAGGGGGGCAGATGGCCTTGTAGGGGTCTTTAAATATATGGCACATCCGCCCCCACATTTACCTCATCGGTCGGCCTAATAGAAGTTATAACCTGGGAGGGTTACTGACGAGCTTAGAGTCGAGTGGGGGAGCCAGGTTTCAGCCAGGGCAATGATGTCGGGCTGATACTGGTGACCCCATCCCTGGTAAGAGTCCCACTTTTTTAATATGCTGCAGATGTTGAGGGAGGCAATGTGAAGACCATTGGCTGGCACGTATGTGGGCAGCGAGGAAACTAGGGGGCAAGGGTTTGGGTGTATGTTGCCAGTATGAGAAGGAGAAGGAGTGACGCGAGTATGAAGTACCTAGCCAGCTTGTTAAGCTGGTAAGCGTGGCAGAGAGAGGCAACATGTATGGAGGAAAATACTGGGATCGTAAGGGAGAGGACGTGGGGAGTTACAGGGGGAGGAGGCACGGAGAGGGGTGGTGTATGGAGGCAATGAGGGGTGCAATTGGGGAGTGTGTAGGGAAGTACAGAGGGCAGTCCCTCTAGGGAAGTGATCACTGTGGGAGGCAGTAGGTGTGAAAGTCTTCATAATAATACAGTTGGTGTAATAGGAGGGAGGCACCATATGGGTGGTATTCTGCAGGAGCAGTCTTTTATAGGCCGCTGTGTATCTGTCGGGAGGTGCAGTACGTGGAGCCTGCCAGTAAGTCATAGCAGGTAGGTAAACAGGTTTGGCTATAGGAGGTCTGTGTCTCCTGGCAATTTGAAGGTGGGAGAGTCACTAGCAGGAACCGCACGAGAAGCGTGGCGAGGTATATAGCAAGCATGATTTACCATATGAAAGAGTGCACATAGGGAGAAAGCTGGTGGCGGTTAGGCTAGGCAGCTGAGCTGCCTCTAGTGATAATATGGTATAAGCTGCTGATGGAGAAGTGGGCCAACTGGTTATTAGCCAGCCACAGTCCCTATATAAGGGCGAGCCCACCAAGGGTGTGGTAGGGGTGGTGGGGAGCTGACGTGGAGTGTCGGCAGAGCAAAACTGTTCAGAATTCGAACAAAGGAGTAACTGGATGCCACTCTCCATGGCTTGATTCGTCATACCTACAGTGGTTTCAGGGGGTGGGGAAGGGTGACTCCTACGCTGCCCTCATGACCTCCGGTGGGACCCTTGGTAGGATCCTTCTGTGTCTGTGGGGACAGAAGAGGAGGTAAGTGAAATTTATAAGCAGAGTTCGTTTTACTTGCATATGAGGCACAAATTCATTAGCATGGGAAAGCAAGGGGAAAAGGTTTAAAATTCTAGAAATATGTGAACTTGCTGCCGACTGACTAGGTCCCTAGTACTGTTTAAAGTTTACTGGCGCAGTTCACAGAATAACCACTGTAGTAGCACAGACACTGTTAAATTAACATGCAGTCTATTGTATATCAGTGCACAAAACGGCAGTTCTTAAGGAGCTGGCTTGCTTTTAAATATGTTCCACATTAAGGGAGCAGAGGCTGGTTACAGAATACTGTTTCTTGTTCCAAGATAATATGCAAATTGAGCTACATCCCTAGCTGTAATACCATCTAAGGAAGAGGTACAAAATTATTGTTTACATTAAAACACAGATTGAAACTGGTTCCAAATCAGATAAAGCTTGTAGTGGCAGAAAACCGATTCTGATTAAGGTAACAGGCAGAAAATACTCGATCGACATACAGTTCAGGCAGATTCTTGTTTAAAAAAAAAATATCTCCACTTGTGCAGAATTCGAACAAAGGAGTAGCTGGAAGCCACTCTCCAGGGCTTGATTAAGTCGTACCTGCAGTGATTTCGGGGGGTGATAGGGCCACTCTCCGCTGCCCTCACGACCTCCGGTGGGACCCTCTGTAGGATCCTTCTGTGTCTGCAGTGATTTCGGGGGGTGGGGGAGGACGACTCCTACACTGCCCTTACAACCTCCAGTGGGACCCTCGGTAGGATCCTTCTACGTCTGTGATCCTTCCTGTAATGCTGTCCTCATACTTCAAGTTCCCCCAATAAATCTTGTTTGCACTGATCTTCTCTGAACTCCTTCCAGCATATACAAACATAAGAAAGGTGCCAGCAGAATAAGGCCTTGCGGTCTATTGAGTCTGCTCGATCATATCTGTAAATTTGTTATTGTATGATGAAAATAACTGCACATTATTCTTTAGATGAAGTCTAACCAAGGAGACAAAGGCATTATAATACCTGCACTTACAGTACATAGCAGGTGTCAGGAGGATGGGTGCCACTTTGTGGGTGACTGGGGAGAATTTCTGGGGCAGAAGGCTCTTCACCTGACAGAGGGAGCTACTGCACTTGGGTAGAACTTTGATGTCTACCCTGGCAGACATTTAAACTAAGTAGGGGTGGGAGGGAACTGAGGCTGGGGGAATCGCAGCAGATGAAGGAACAATGAGGAACCTAGCTAGGACTCTCCTGGAAATACAGGCTAGGAGCAACAAAATGAAAGCAGCAAGGTTGGGGTCCATAACAAGTTGAAGGAAAATGTCCATGTCAGTATGCCCCACACCCAATTAGCATTTTCGCCCTGTTTAAAAAAAAAAAATGTGGGTACCTCCTCCTAAAGTAATTTTGCTTTAGCTGGGTGATCCTGCCATCTCTGCCGCTGGCATTTTGAATGCCGCACATCCCACAATCACCTGCAGCGGACGTCAGGGCCGGGGTGTCAGCCTATGGACGGAGCTACTAACTGCTCCAGTTTGCCACTTAAAGAGGTCTCAGTGCTATACCAAGACCAAGTATAGACTAGCAGTCGACTACCAGGCTATACTTGGTCTCGTTATAGCACTGAGACCTCTAAGTGGCAAACCAGAGCTGTTAATTGCTCCATCCATAGGCTTACACTATACCAGCTACAGCGGGTTGCTTCGTGGCTCTGACGTCAGCTGCAGGCAGTAGTGGAATGCACCACTACAGGCGTTCCATTCAAAATGCCAGCAGGATGGCAGGATCAACTAGATAAACAGGTTACTCACCTGTAATAGTAGTTCTAGGAGTGGTATATGATGTTCATCCACACTTCTGGCAGTGTCCTTTCTCTGTAACAGCTTGCCGGAAAGTCTTCAAGCTGGCTCCTCCCACCCACCCAGGTGGTAATTCCCTCAGCTCTACCCAAATGTCAGATCTTGCCTGCTGAAAGCAGATATGTGCGCCAAAGCCTGGGGAAGTTGGGTGGGTCCATGTGGATGAACATCATATACCACTGCTAGAACTACTGTTACAGGTGAGTAACCTGTTTTTCTAGGGATGCAGATATGATGTTCTATCCACACTTCTGGCAGACTCCTTTCAGTTCTCTGGGAGGAGGGAGGTAAGGCGCACCCCCTACTTAGGGAACAGAGATTGGAGAACTAAGGCCCCAAAAGCAGCATCCGTGTGTGCTGATCTCCAGGTAGCAGTCCTGCAGACTTCATGGGTAGGGACGTCCTTGGAAGCAGCCACCGACACAGCGGTATGGTAGGAGGAATGAGCCCTTAGCCCTCTGGGAGACTCCCTTCCTGCCAACCTATAGCAGAGTTCAATGCAGGATACACTCCACCTCCCAATCACTTGGCTGCAGGTCTGCCAGGTGCAGCTTCAGCGTAGGTGACAGCTGGTGAACCTCTCACTGAACTCCAGCTGTGAGCTCTTTATTATTTTTTTTTTCCAATTCTTTTTTCTCACCTCCCCTGACCTCTCTACAGCGAGGTCACTTAGCTTACAGCTCTCCCTGCCCGCCTGAAGCCCTGTCTGTGCTCCTCGGTCATCAAACTCCCCACCTCTTCCAAAGCCGCCCTGACCACCCCCCCCGCCCCGGGTCTGCGTCCTCTGGGGAAGGATCGCCATGCCTCCGGTGCCCTTTCTTATAGTATTCGCATGTAACACTGGCTTGAGGGAGGACCTGAGGAGCACCTCCGGAAGGCCTGGCATTGCTCGTGGGCCATAGCTCTTGGACCCGCCTTCGCCTGTCAGTGGGAGGGTTTCTGTTATGCCTTCCCCAGCAGAGCCCGAACGTGCAATGGTGCCAGGTGCGCCTGTCGCAGCTCTGCAACCCCCTGTTCAGCCCTGATGCGTTGCATTGCCTCCGGTCTCTACCGGGGACCGCTGCAGTGCAGGGCATTAGCCTGGATGCCCTCAAGAGAGAAGAGCAGTCCTCCGGATGCTCAATCCTCTCCCCCCCCCGCCGACCCCGGTTCATTCCTGAACCCGGGTCGCTAGTGTGGCGTGACGTGTGGCATCCTGCGCCTCAACCCTCAGCGCCACCGGGCCGACTGCCGTGAGCGCTTTATAATAAGCGAGCGTGCGCTGCAGGTCCAAAGTATGAAGCCCGTGCTCGGCCTCTGAGGTGTGATTGGTGAAGTACACCAGGAGATTAATCACCTGGTTAAGATGAAACTCGGACACAACCTTTGGAGGAATGTTGGCTTGGGGCACAGGATAACCTTGTCCCTGTGGAAGACCAAGTAAGGAGACTCCACCGAAAGAGCCTGGAGCTCACTTATCCTTCTGGCTGACGTGATAGCCGCAAAGAAGACAGTCTTCCACGACAGACGAGACATATCACACTTGTGCATCAGTTCAAATGGCTTGCCCATGAGCTTTGCCAAAACCAGCAACACGTCCCACGGTGGTGGTGGTTCATGCACCGGAGGTGAAATGTGGTCAAGGCCCTTAAAGAAGCACCAGACCTTCTCCTACGCCGTCGACTGCTGACCAGCCTGTGCCCGGTAAACAGAGATGACTGCCAGGTGCACCTTGAGGGTAGTCGACCGAAGGCCCGACAGAGAGTGACCATAGGTAATCACGGATGCTAGCCACTGGACAGGACAAAGGGTCCAACCCCTTGTCCCGACACCAAATGGAGAATCTCTTCCATTTGGAGGCATAGCACTTCATGGTTGACTCCTTCCAAGATGCCTCCAGAACGGTAAAGACATCCTCGGAGAGACCCAAAGCCTGGAACTCTAGCTGCTCATTAACCAGACAGTCAGGATGGAGAACCTTCCCATGATCAATGGAAAGCAGGTCCGAGCATAGGGGAAGGCGCCTCAGGAGCCTGCTGCTTAGGAGATCAGGGTACCAGAACTGGCATGGCCAGTCTGGAGTCACCAGGATCACCTGTGCCTTGTCCCTCCTGGCCTTCAGCAGCACCTTGTGGATCAAGGGAATCGGAGAGAAGGCATAGAAGAGGCCTGGGGTCAAGGGCCTCGAGAAGGTATCCCCCTGCAGCATTCCCTGCTGGGGGGGGGGAGCACAATACAGCCTCAGCTTTGCGTTCTCCCTGGAGGTGAACAGGTCCACCTGAGGGGTGCCCCACTGGGAAAACAGGCTGTGTACTACCTCTGGGTGGAAAGACCACTCGTGAGATGCCTCGCCCACCTGGTTGAGAGTCTGCCAGCTGACTGGAGGCTCCTGCCACATGGATGGCTAGGAGATCCACCTCTAGGCTGTGCACAAGGGAGTGCATCTCGCCTTGATTGTTGAGGCAGTACATGGTCGTGGTGTTGTCTGTCTGGACCTGGACGAGGTGACCCCGGATGTGTGGAGCGAATGCAGTCAGCACCAGCCAAACTGCTCAGAGCACCACCAGGTTGATGTGGCATCAGGATTCTTTGTGGGTCCAGAGCCCCTGGACTCCCCCAGGAGTGCACCCCAGCCCATGACAGAGGCATCATTCGTCAAGATGACCATTAGCTCTGGACGGACAAACGGGATCGCTTCCTGCAGATATGCTGGGACTAACCACCACTGGATGATGTCCCACATCCGCTGGGTCACAGTGACTAGCTGGTCAAAGTGACCATTGGGCTGAGACCACTGGCTGGCCAGCTCCCACTGCAGGGAGGGCATTCTCCAGTGGGCCCAATGGACCACGCTGGTGCAGGCCGCCATGTAGCCCAGAAGGTGCTGGAAGACTCAGGCAGGGCACAATTGTCCAACCTGAAATGATCAGGCAAAGGAGGAGAAAGCCTCTGCCTTGTCCACCAGAAGCCCGGCTCTGGCTCTGCAAGAGTCGAGCTCTGACCCAATGAAGATGATCACCTGCAAAGGCACAAGTTCCGACTTGACCTTACTGACCAAGAGGCCAAAGGAAACACAGGTCTGGAGGGCCACTCCACCTCCAGCCTGGAGGGAACAGCGATCAGCCAGTCATCTAGGTAGTGGTAGACCTGGACCCCTCAACACCTCGTGTAAGCTGCCACCATTGCAATGCAATTGGTGAAGACCCTGTGGGGCTGAGGAGAGGCCAAATGGCATGGCCTGGAACTCGTAGAGGGTTCCCTCTGCTCGAAAGCGGAGGAACCTTCAATGAGACAGACAGACAGACAGATTGGGACATGGAAGAACGAGTCCTGAAGATCCAGAGAGCAAAACCACATGTTTTGCTCTACAGATGGTATGATCTGAGACAGAGTTACCATCCTGAAGGTGCGCAACCTGGGGAACTTGTTCAGGTCGTGCAGATCTAGACTGGGGCACCAGCCCCCCATCCGCTTTGGCATCAGGAAGTACCTGGAGTCAATCAATCACTCAATCAATCGATCAATAATCTTCATTTTACCAGGTGAAACACCATTGAGTTAAGGCTCATTTCCAAGGTGGACCTCGGCAGAGTATACATAAAATATGTAGCATTTCTGAATAACAAGGAATACATTATTGGTGATGGGAACACAATATCAAACCCAGGGTATTCTGGAGGATTTGTGACAGGAACCATGACTTCCTTGCAGAGCAGCTGAGCTATGTCAGCTCTGCGAGCTGACAGCATGTCTGCACAAACCAAGTTCTCCCATGGGGCGTGGGCTCAGCAAGGAGGGTACTGCTCGAATTCCAGAGGCAGACCCTGACCCACCACTTTGAGAATCCACCTGTCCATGGTGACAGCAGACCAGGCAGAAAGGAAGTGGTGGAGCCGGACCCTAGGGGAGGTGCGATGGGCATGAGGGAGGCATCCATCATCCCGTTACTGGGCAGGTTTAGAGGAGGAGGAGGAGGAGGAGTGCCCGGCTGAGGTGTCACCAGAGTCTCTCCCTCCAGACTTGCGGACGATCGAGGCTACTGACTTGGGCAGAGGTTGCCAGGCCTGCACCTGCTGACCAGCCTGGGGATGGGCAGGTTTGGCTGCAGGAGTGGAGGTGGACTGAAAGGTCATCTTCTGCTGCTTTTTGGAGCCCTTAGGGTCCTTCTGGGCAGAGGTCATGGAGGCCAAGGTGGCACTGGAGTTCTCGATGCGGGTGAGGTGGCCCTCGACCCCGGGCCTGAATAAGTCGGTGCACAGGAAAGGGACATCTGCCAGCTTCTGCTCAGTGTCCGCTGAGAAGGTCGAGATCCTCAGCCAAGCCCTCGGGCACATGGTCACTAAGGCCGCCACTGAGCTGGCACAGGAGTCCCCAATGTCCATGGCTGTCTGGAGCTATTTGGTTACAGCCCGGCCCTGGTCCTGGACCTGCTTGTCCATGGTCTGAAAGTCCACCGGCAGATGAGGAAGCACCTCTTCCAGGGCCATGAAGAGGGCTGAGCTTGCCTGGCAGAGACCAAGCGAGGAGGCAACGTAGACTTTTTTAGCCACATGGTACAACTTCTTGGACTCCTTGTAGGGCGACTTGTCAACAACACTGGAGTTGCTGGAGTGCCTAAACACAGAATCTGCCACCAATCCCTTGGCAGACGGCTGCTCTGCGAATCCTGAGAGGGAACCAGTAGGTACCGCGTAGTTGCAGGCCATCCAGGCAGGAAGTGAGGTGCTGCCAAAGCTCCAGGGTAGGGCCAAGAGTGGCCTCTGCCACCAGGAAAGCTTCTATAGGAGTGTCTCCCTGGTCAAGGATCTCGGTCAACAGGTGGTAAGCTCGCTTCTGGGCGGGCTCCATTTTCATACTCGACTCAGACCAGGCAGAGAAGATCCATAAAGGAAGATGGGCCTTCGTCTGTCGAGAGATCCCCCCACAGACTCAACATCGACCACACGAGTTTGCAGGGAGGAACTCTCAGACTCTGAGGAATCATTAAAGAGTGGTCGACCGCCCGATTCCCCGCTGCACCTCCACGGATGGCTAGGAGTGATGGACAGCTGATGGGGAAGCCTCTTAGACAGCTGAGACTCCTTAGTCGGAGCACAGGCCGGCAGCTGTTTAGGCGGCGATTCCACCACGATCAGTGGAGACGCCAGGGTCAGCCGAGCTGGGACCATTTTGGTCGGCTCCATTGATGGAGAAGGTGTTGGCCTTTTGGCTGATAGCCAGGTGATGGCCGGCATAGGAGCGAGTGTTCGCTTGATGCCGGTAAGCACCAGCTGTTGGCGAATAACATCCTCATAGTGTCGACGCAGTTCACGCTGAAGCCTCTCCTCACCCAAGGAGGATGAGGAAGAAGAGTAGCGGCAGCACCGCTTCCCATGGCGCAGAAGCCGCTCGACCCATGGGAAGAAGACCTCAACCTTGACTGCGGAAATGCGGTGGGTCTCAGAGGAGTCGGAGAACAGGAGGCTCCTCCGGGTCAGGGTCTGGGACCAGAGGCGGAGGGTCAGCGGACTGATCCATCCCACTAATGGTCCGAGTCAGGACCAGAGTCCTGGACAAGGAAGTGTTGACCTTTTCAGTCGACAACTGGTCAATCAGCTCGAGAAAAATCTTGTCTGAAACCTCAACCAGTGTCTTGGCCAACTGACCCGATGGAGTAACCATGGAGCTGGTGGCAAGGCTGAGGATTCGACCGAAGTCTGATCTGGAGAAGTGCAGGAATCAGAAACTCTCAACAATCCCACGAACGATGTCGAGTCCTCTCCTTCTCTTTTTGGGACTCTTTCTTGGATTTGGACTTGTGCTCAGAGGGTCCCTGACTGAGGGTCGGCAGAGACTGGCACAATTCTTTGAAGGATCCAGTAAAAGTCGAGCCCAGCTGAAGCGCTACGAAGGCAGAAGCCGAAGAGGAGAGGGACGCAGCCTGGGCTGCCCCTTCTTCAAAGGTTGCATGCTGCTCAGTGGACCCTGCAGCCATGGAGACCACCCAATGGGCATCCTTAGATTTGAACGGCTTGTTCCGCTGGGTGGCCCAGTTTAAGTCAGACGAGATGGTCCTCTAGAACAGTCGGGCTAAACGAGTGACAAAATTCACAGGCCTGGGGATCGTGCTCGTGCCCCAGTTCGAGACATCTGCCCACAAGGGCACCAGCGGAACCCGGGAGTGGATTTATCATCCATGGCAGTCACGATCGAGGAACAAGCTGAAGTCAGAAACTCATAGTTTAAAAAGTTTAGAAAGTAAATCTGTAGATTTAAACACAAGGGCCTACTTAACGCAGGAGCGGTAAGGAGGGAACCTGCTTTTTCCAGCAGAAAGGAAGATCTGGCATCAGGGGGCGGAGCCGAGCGAGTTACCACCTGAGGGGGTGGGAGGAGCCAACTTGAAGACTTTCTGGCAAGCTCTTAAAGGGAAAGGACACTGCCACAAGTGTGGCTAGAACATATCCACGTCCCTAGACAAAAAAATTACTTCAAAAGCAGGTGCCCATTTTTTTTTTTTTTTTTTTAAAACACCGGGTGAAAATTCTAATTGGGGGAGGAGGTGCCCCACAATGAGGTGTGGGGTACACCAACATGGACGTTTCCCTTTAAGAATGAGTGTCAGGGAGAAGGGAACACAATGCTGGCTAAGAACAGGAAAATCAGGACATTAAAGAGGAAAGGTAAGGAAAAAGGCAGAGGCACTGACCAAAGGGAAAGGGTATAGGCACAAGCTAGAAGACAGTCTGCCTAACTATCAGGAGCATTGCAAACAAAATTAGTGTGCTCCATGTAATGGTGGCAGATGCATGATTAGACCTCATGGCTATTACAGAAACATGGGCCATCAGGACGAATGACTGGGACCTGGTGGTACTGGGGAACACATGTACAGGTGAGACAGGGGTATGGGAAAAAGAGGTGGGGCAGCCCTCTATGTCAAGGAGGGCATTGAGGCAGTAGAGGATGAAGCCATTAGGGGAGGAAGCCTGGTGTCAGAGTCACTGTGGGTACAGTTCACGACAGCAACAGTTAAGAAGTGGAGCATGGGGTGGTCTATAAACTTCTGGGACGGTGGAAAGGGTAATATAGAAATGGGGCAGAAACTGAGAAGGGAGTCTCACCTGGGAAGGCAGTGGGTGGGGGAATCTCAATCTACCAGACATAGACTGGGACACTGCTGCACCTAAGTGCCAGGAGCAAGGCCCTGCTAGGTAAGCTGCAGGACTGCCTGCTAATGCAGCTGGCAAGGGAACCCACAATGCAGGCTACATGGTGCTCACCAGCTCGGAAATGGTAGGTGAAGTGTGGCTTGGGAAGCCATTGGGGTCTTGTGACTATAACACCAATGGTTTGAACTGACCCTGGGTACCAGTGTTCCCTCATCAAAAGCAGAGGATCTGCATTTTTAGATGAGCAGACTTTAACCAGATGAGGGAATTAGTTCAGGAAAAGTTAGTTGAAATAGAGCAAATCAATGGGTGGAGGAGAAGTGGGGAATAATTAAAGGGGGCAATTTTCAAGGCAACTAAGTCATACTTGAGAACAGCTAACAAAAGTAGTAGGCTTAGGAGTTCATTCTGGTTCTCTAAGAAAGTCAGGACGGCAGTGATGGCCAAAAAAAAAAAAAAAAAACCCTGGGCAGCAGGATGATGCCTGCCTCTCCTTGCAGGCTCTGCACTCACGGACTGGGCCCCCCCCCCCCCGACCAACATCCGAGCTAAACACCTCCCAGGGTTAAGCAGGATGGCCCCAAGAGGCTCCATCATGGTGGGGAAGGGGGGTAATACATGGGGCACTGCAATGGGTCGGATGGAGTAAATCCCAGAGACAACGGGGCTGGAAACTAGAAGGTAGATTGGGGCAAATCAGGCACCCAGGGGGACAAAAAGAAATAAAAAAGGGAAGCCAAGAAAACAGTTAGGGACGCAAAAGCAGATGCTGAGCTGCATATGGCAGAAGGGGGCAAGGGACAGGAAAACAGTTTTTTTGGGTCCGTTACGAGGGGAATAGAAGAACAAGAGAGAGGGAAATGTGTAAGGCTGACAGAAGGGGGCAGGATTACTGATGAGAATGAACAGAAGGCAGACATGCTTAATGATTACTTCTGCTCTGTTTTTACAGTGGACGATAGTGGGACCTTGCCAGAAAGCAGCAAAAGGCAGCTGCAAGGGAATCTCAGAAATTGGGCAGGTGATAATCACAGAGGAAGGGTCAGAACAGGGCTAACAGCCCTGAGTGTAGATAAGGCCAGTGGATTGAATGGACTGCAGCTGAGGGCACTCAGGAAACTGGCATTGGAATGGATTGAACCCCCAGGCAAGGCTATTCAGTAACTCACTACAGTCAGGGGAAGTTCCAAAAGATTGGAAGGTAGTGGATACAGTTCCATGCCACAAGGGAGGCGACAAGGAGCAACTGGGTAGCTACAGACCTGTCAGTCTTGCCTCCATTGTGGGTAAACTGATGAAGACACTAGTCAAAGAGGACCCAGTGGTGAACCTGGAGAAAATGGGCTCCAGGATAGTAAGCACCATGGGTCTGTGGCAGGGAGGTCTTCTTAGAGTAACCTGATAGTATTCTCCGACTGGGTAACTAAGATAGTAGATAAGGGACAATCAGATTTACTATACTTTAACTTCAGCAAGGCATGCAACTTGGTGCCATGTAGAAGACTGGAAAAATTAGACGATCTAGTTAGATGGGTGAGAAGCTGGCAAAAGGGGGTGACACCAGACAGTAGTGGTAAACAGGTTCAAGTTAGGGGACAGGGAAGTTGCAAGCAGGGTGCTGCAAGGGGTACTCCCAAGACCAGTCCTTTTCAGTATGTTCATCTGCAACACTGAAGAAAGAATACAGGGCAGGACATGTCTCTTCACAGAGGACACTGAGCTTTGTGGCAGGGTAGACAGTGAGGAGGGGGCAAGAAAGTTACAGAGGGATCTGCAGAGGTTAGAAAGGCAGTCCAAAATCTAGCAGTTGACATTCAACACCACAAAGTGCAAGGTGATGTACACAGAGAACAAAAAAAACCAAAAAAAAAAAAAAAAATCACAAAACCATACAGCCGACACAACAAGACCTATAAAAGTGGCCAAAATGATGGGTGTATCAGGAGGGGTTTCAATAGCCAGAGGAAAGAGATAATACTACCTTCTGGTGTCCTCCAGAACAATTTGAAAGGATGGGGCTTTTGTCAAGAAACACAGGCATGATTCATACAGTCCCCATCTCTGCTCTTTAAATCTGCTCATTTCTTTCTCTTTTTTTACTTTTCTTTTCATTGGTTTCTTTGTAGCTCTAGATCACCTTTCTTTTAAGGTTCTCTTCTGTGAGTTACCCCAAATGCTGTAATTGTAACAATGCTGGGGACCAGAGCTCTGCTTAAATTGGGAGGGAAAAAAAAATTACTCACCTTAGTAATTGTGTTTCTTCTAAAGGAGTCTTGCTGTATTCTGACATTATGCAGTTATCCCCAGCACTTGAACTGCTCTGGATAGGAAAGAGTTAACTCTATGCCAAGGCATAGAACGTTGAGCTCTAGCTCGAGCTCGGCTCAAACCTCTGTCTGCTTCACTTTAAAGTGTAACAGTCAGATTCTTACGAGCTAACACTAACCGACTACCCCCACTACGTGGAAATTGTAAAATTACTAGCCAAAAGGCAACCAAAACCTTTGGATCCCCAAAAGACTTAAGTCGAGAAATTCAAAACAAAAAACTAGGTAGTGAACAAATATAATTATCAGAACATATAAATAACCCACTCCCCCTGTCTAAAAAGGGGAGAGTGCCAAGTACACCAATGAGGTGCAACCTGCGCCTGCCAGCCCACTTCCCAAAAACTAGGTTCTGAGAGGGGAGGCAGGGAGAGAAGTCAGAATACAGCAAGACTCCATTAGAAGAAACACAATTACTAAAGTGAGTAATTTTTTCTTCAGACAACATGAAGTCTTGCTGTATTCTGATATTATGCAGACTACCAAGCAGTACCTCCATGGAGGAGGGTATTGAACCTATTTTGGGAATAGGCTCTGCAGTACTGCTGTACCAAACCTAGCATCACTCCTAGCCTGGATATCCAGAGAGTAATGCTTGGTGAATGAATGGACTGTTTTCCAGGTGGCTGTTTGATATATCTCTAATAAAAGTTATATCTCTGGTAGCAGCCAGAAAAGCAGCTGTACCTCTAGCCGAATAAGCCCTCAAGCCTGAGGGGGGTACTTTGCCTAGCTTTTCATAGCAGAATTGTATACAAGAGACAATCTACCTGGCAATAGTTCTTTTAGTAGCAGGTTTACCCTTCCCCACTACACCATAAGTGAGGAACAACTGACAACTGAAGGAAGTCAAACCTAAGTGCCTTAGTATGCTCAGTGTACTAGCTACGAGCCCTTTTAAACATCCAAACTGTGTAATCTTCTCTCTCTCCTGAAGAAGAATGACCAGTGAAGAACACAGGAACAGACATTGATTGGTTCAGATGAAAATCTGAAACCACTCTGGGTAAGAACCTCCTGCTGGTTCTAAGGACCACCTTATCTCTATGGAATGAGATAAAAATCAGGCTCCACTGACAGAGCTTGCAATTCACTGATATGCCTGGCAGAGGTAATAGCTACCAGGAACACAGTTTTCCAAATCAAGTGCATAAGTTCTGCTGAAGCCAAAGGCTCAAAAGGGGGTTGCATAAGCTGAGCGATGCAAAAATTAAGGTCTCAAGCAGGAGTAGGATCCCTAAAGGGAGGATTGGTATGAAGCAGTCCTTTGAAGAACTTACAGAAAACAGGGTGAGATGCCAGTGAGGAGGCTTACCACTGACAGAAATGCAGAGACAGCTGACAAATGTACTTTGAAGGTAGCAGGTCTGAGGCCTAAGCCGTTAAGATGAACCTCGTAACCCAGAACTGTAGACAAGTCAGCAGTATCTGGGGCTATGTGTTTGTTGGAACACCAAATGCTGAATCTTTTCCATTTGGAGTTATACGTTTTTCTGGTGTCAGACTTTCAAGAGGCTTTGAGAATGTCCAGAACCCCTTGAGACAGATGCAAATTAGCATATTCTAGCTCTTCAAGAGGCATGCCTTGAGACTGAGACCGAAGGTTGGGGTACCAGATCCTCCCCTGAGAAGAGGTTAACAGATTGTGATTCCTGGGGAGAGACAGGGGAAGATGGACTGCTAGGGACAGCAACAGGGGATACCAAGGCTGTCTGGCAAAGTCTGGAGCAATCAGGATCACTCTGCAAGACTGTGACCTTATCTTGACCAGAACTTTGAAAAGTAGAGGAAAAGGAGGAAAGGCAAACAGAAATTTCCCCTCCCAATCCAGAATTAAAGCATCAAGGGGGACTGAACCCAAGACTGGGGGTCTGCAACAAAAGAGGGGAAGTTGGTGACTGTCTAGGGCTGCAAAGAGATCTATCTCTGGAGTGCCCCACCTCGAAAAGATCACTTTTAACACTAGGGTATCCAGGGACCATTCGTGGTGGCCCTGGGAAATCCTGCTCAATGCATCTGCTAGCACACTGTCCTTCTCTGGAAGGTGGACTACTAACAGAGAGGTCTGTAGAGAATAAGCCAGGGACCATAATTTCATGGCTTCCGTGCACAAGGCCATAGATCGAGTGCCTTCCTGCTTGTTGATGTACCACATGGTGGTGGTGGTGTCTATCCTGACCTGAACCATCTTGTTCTGTACTGATTCCAAGAAGGCTTGGAGAGCCAGGTACACTGCTCTGAGCTCCAGAAGATTGATGTGGAGAAGAGATTCCGGAGGGGACCACACTCCCTGAGCTGTCAGGGCTCCCATGTGAGCTCCCTACCCCAGGAGAGAAGCATCTGTGGTTAGAACCACAGAATGAGACTGAGTGATGAATGGGACCCCTTGAGTGAGGCTGTCCTGATCCAACCATCGTTGGAGAGCCTGGATCAGAGTCTGAGTCACTGGAATTAGTTTGGTTAGATCTTTTTACTGAGACCAAAAAGCCCTCAAATGGAACTGGATGTCTCATCTGAAATCTGGCCCCTTGGACCACTGCAGTGGAAGCTGCCATGTGGCCCAGGAGTTGAAGGAAATGCCTTGCTGGTCAAGACACCAGAAGGTGAAAAGAAGAAGCCAGTTCTATAAGGGCCTTTACCCTTGTCATAGGGAGAAAGGCTCTTGCTTTGACAGTATCCAACTCTACTCCTATGAAGGTCAAGAGTTGCACTGGTTCAAGAACTGATTTTGGAAGACTGAGAAGAAATCCTAGAGAAGTGAGCACTTGCTGGGTCACTTGAAAATTTGACTTGACTTGGTCTGAAGACTGACCCACAAAGAGCTAGTCGTCCAGGTATGGGAATATGGAAATGTTTTGTCTCCTTCAAAAAGCCACTACTACTGCTAGGCATTTTGTGGACACCCTTGGAGCTGATGTAAGGCCGAAGGGCATTGCTTTGAACTGATAATGGCCTGAAGGCAGTTCGAACCTGAGGTACTTTCTGTGGGAGCACCTGATGGGAATGTGAAAATAGTAATCCTTTAGGTCCAGGGAGGCTAGCCAATCCCCTGGCCTTAGAGAGGGAAGAATTATTCCCAGAGTCACCATTTTGAATTTGGCTTTACTAGGTGTTTGTTTAAGTATCTTAAATCTAGGATGAGCCGCCACTGCCCTGTTTTTTTTCGGGGTAAAGAAGTATCTGGAGTATAGACCTTTGCCCCTGTGAGGTGTAGGAGCTTTTTCTATGGCTCTGAGAGCCAGCAGAGATGAAACCTCTGCCTCTAGGGCAATGGTTTCGGAGATGTTTGCAGGTGGAAAGGACGTGACCCTCAGCTTTGGAAATTTTTTGAAGCTGAGGACCAGTCCCTGGCTTACTACTTCCAGGACCCACTTGTCTGAGGTAACAGACTTCCAGTCCTGGAGGCAGTAAGCCAGCCTGCCTCCTACAGGAACTGGGGAATCGACCCGGGCTGACACATCAGGGTGTCTGCTTGGCAGGAGCCTTAGACTGAGAGAAGGATGCAGCCCTGCTCATCCCCCTTCTGCCTCTCCCTCTGAAGAACCCCCTCTGAGGAAAAGGAGAGGAGGCCTGTGCCTGGTAGAAAGGCCTGTGAAAGGGTCTGCCCCTGTCCCTAGATTGCTGCTTCTGAGGAGTTGCCTGCCTTTCATTAACCTATGCACTCCTGTAGGTGGTCCTGTATTCATCCATTTTCTTCATATAATTCTCTGTCTGCTCCCCAAACAGAGAATTCTCGATGACAGGCAAATCCATGGCCTTAGCCTGGGTGTCCTGTGAAAGGCTAGTACATCTGAGCCAAGCCAGTCTCCGAAGAACCACAGATGTAGCCATGACTCATGACGACACATCACTGGAGTCCACAGCAGCATGAAACTGGATTTTTGATGCCTCAATCCCATCAGCAGCCACCTCGGCAAGCTGGGAGGAAGCCTGCTTAGCCAGTTTCAGAACAGTATCCCATCTGGACTTCTGGTATCTGGCTGTATAGGCCACATAGTTAGCCTAATCACAGGCTGCAGCCTGCAAGACTCCAACATGGCTGCATTGCTGGTACAAGTACTCTGTACCTGGGCCCGACAACATATACCTCTTGTCCATTCGCCTGTCCACAAGAGGTAAAGAATTTGGAGTTTTAAGTAACATTTGTGTCTGTTTCCCAAAAGATCTGTGAAGGGGAACAGACAATCTCTTGGACTCTGGGATGTCCATCATCTCCACATAGTCAGGCTCCTCTTGCTCCTCAACAGCTTCATCTAATGGGAGCTGGTGAGTTTCTGCCACTTTTGTGTAGAACATAAAGTGGGAAGGGGAGTCAGAAAGCCTAGGGGAAACACCAGAAGGTCTGTCTGGGGAGATGTCCAGTTCTATGGGATCATCCATACCTTCCACACCATCATCATCATCATCCCCCTCCAAATCCAGTTCATAATAGTCTTCTGGGGAATAATCCGGAACCGGGGGAACCGACCGAACCAAATGCCTACCGGGAGGCATCGGATCAGCCGGAACCGAACAGAGCGATTCAACTAGACTAATTGCTCTGGCAATTTCCTTGGCGGTTGGACAATGCAGTTCTGGATCTGAACTGGCAGATTTCTCTTTTTTCTTTCTTTTTGCCGGAACCGACCCCTTAGGCTCAGCTCTCCTTTTGCCCAAGGGAGTCTCGCCCAGGTCAGTGGGCACTCCCTCAGGTTCAGTTGGAACCGAACCAGGCTGGCCATCCGGGTCACCGGACTTCTCGGCCTCCTTTTCCCTAAGCCTGCCCAATCTTTTATCCAGAGTAGCCTTAGGAAAATTTTTACATATTTGGCAGTCTGAATCAAGGTGGTCAAAACCCAGACAAATAACACATGTGGTGTGGGGATCAGCCCTAGCAAAGGCCTCCCCACACTCACAGCAGTGTTGAAACCCAGTGGGCCCGGTTTTTCTCTTGGGTTTCTCAGACGAAGCCATCCTACAAACTTAACCTTTATTCAGCAACAGCCAAGCAAGGCCCCCTTATCGGTTCCTATCCGTGTCACGGGTATTGGAAAAAAACGTTAAAATAAGTTTTTTTTTTTTTAAGAACCAATAAGGACCGGTACCTCACACTAAATTCAGAAATCAAAGTAAAGCTCAAGAAAAATAACAGACAATCAGTTCAGCCAAACCAGTTGAAAAATATTACTTTTACGATTTCTACAATTTAGCACTAGTGCACTACCTAAAGTCCTTACTGTACCACAGACAGGGATCTGAACTGAAAATAAAATGAAAATAGCAGTTTAAACCAACGTTTTTACTGGATCGAACCGATAACTAAGGAGAGATCTCTGGAGCGACTGTTTAGTTAGGCGGAGTAAAGAATCTGACGGTAGCACTTGAAAGTGCAGCAGACAGAGGTTTGAACTGAGCTGGAGCTCATCATTCTATGCCTTGGCATAGAGTTAACTCTTTCCTCTCTGGAGCAGTTCAATTGCTGGGGCTAACTGCATAATGTCAGAATACAGCAAGACTTCATGTTTTTTGAAGCATGGGGGTGCTGCAAAAGAATGGTGGCTCAAAACAAAATGCACCCACAGCTTAAATGCTTCCCTACAGAACACTATTGATGCTGCATCTGGAACACTGGGCACAGTTCTGGTGTCCCCACACATAAAAAAGACAAGCTAGAGAAGAGTGCAGCATAGGGTACACTAAATCACTCAAGGCCAACCGAAATACAAACTTCTCTCAGTGCAGTTTAGCCCCTGCAAGACATATTTTTAAATCAAGGCTGGAAATGAGAAAGGAAAAGTGTGGCCCACTGAGAATTGAACCTCAGTCCTCTGGTATGCCATTCCAGCACTCTAACCATTAAGCTACAGGCTCACATGGTCAGAGTGCCCGAAGACTTCCTTAAATCCACACATTCCTTTTCACAAGTATGTTGCATAATCCTGCAACTAGGAACATATCAGAAATACAAACATCTCTCAGTGCAGTTTAGTGCACTGAGGAGAGTATATTTCTGATATAGTCTAGTGCAGAGATACGCAACATATGAGAAAAAAGAATGTGTGGCTTCAAAGAGTCACAGCACCTGACCATGTGGCCTGCTCTAACTGTGGTTAAGCTGACAAACAATACTCTAGATGTCTGTGGTTCAATTCCCAGTGGTACGCACTTTTCTTTCTCATTTCCATCAAGGCCAACAGGGCATATTCTACAAGGAATGGTTTATGGCACTGAACATAGTCTTGCTGAAGGCTAGAAGGGAGATATGACAGAGACCTCTGAGTTCCTAGGCAGATTGAATAAGGTGAACTGTGATGCAGGGGTATGCCCTTTTTATTGCCCCTTGTCCAAATCAAGTAAATTTCCTCAAATGGCAAGTACAAAAAGATGGGGCAAGTGCAAATTCAGTTACAGTCATGGTTGGATAAGTCATAAAAGTTTTCATTTGAACACCCCTGCTGTGGGAAACTATTCAGCAGAATTGGCAAGTGAAAAACACAGAGACAAGAGGGAAAGCTAATAGGGAGATTCAAGAGGTTGGTGGTAAAGTTTTTGCTTTACAGAGAGGGTCGTTCAGCTGTACAACAGCCTACCGGCTGATGTGGTTCGCGCAAAAACCCATCAATGGTTTCAAATACAGCTGCAACCGAGTTAAGGGGTTAATAGTTATTCAGAGGGGTAGCAGTAAGGCCAAGAGCAGGGGAGAAAGTGAGAGCATAAACTCTGTCTAGACATTAGGTCCTGCAGTAGCATAAGGTATCACAGGGCAGACTGGATGGACTGATGGTCTTTTTCTAAGGACACTGTCTATGTTTCCATGTTTAAAATAAAGGCAAAATATACATCCTTAGCTGAAGTTTTGTTTGCCTAAAACCAATATTTGAGTATAAGTGTGGATATAAATCTTAGAAGAAAGGAAAAGAGATTTAATTATATAACATACAATTAAAAGGATCATCTCTGCCTTTGGTCTAAGCACCCTGCCCTCTCGCACAGGGCAATGTTTCACACATCAGAAAAATATTTTAAACCACAGTGGTGCTGCTACCATCTGGGAGCTGTGTCTGTCTGGGAATAGATTCAGGCTGTCAGATCTCTAGCCAACAGACGCTGGGTACATATAATGTGATTAACATCTAAGGAATACAAAAAAAAAAAAAGGCACAGGGAGCTTCAGAGAGGCCGGTGCAGCTGTAAAAGAACCCAAAACTGCAAAACACAAAGTGCAAAGCACTCCAAAATAATAGTCCGTTGGCAAAAAGGTAAACAGCATTTTCAATATTTAATTTAAATCCAAATCCACAAAGATAGGGCGGCATGAAAAAGGATGCATGGGTGAAACACCTTGATATTTCATGAAGCACTTCCGCTTTGACCAGAGTTCAACATCTAAGGAAGGGTATGAAAGCACCCCCTTCTAGCTGACCAGGAAATGGGATCTGTGCTCTCTCTCTGCCTAAGGCTGGATGCTAGCTGAGTGGCTGTAGAGAGACAATTTACTTGGGGGTGGATGATATTTATTCTGACCAGAAGCCTTGGCACTAATTAATATTTGTAACTGGTTTGCACTTTCAATCATCCATTTTCCATATTTATTTATTTCAAAAGTTTTACCAGGAAAGACATACTGAGCTGAGTAATAGCTCGTTTCCAGATGTGTCCTGGAGGAAGGGGTCATGGGAGAAATATACACAGTACTTACAGGACATTAACAGGATAAGTTGCACAATGAAATAAACATAGTATTTACAGTAGTCAGATTGTACAATGAATTGACATAGAGTATTTACTTTGTGTAGTAGGCAGAGCTAAGCAGCAGCAGTATTATAGTGTGCATACCTAGGAATTAGTCTGAGTAAGCATTAGTACAAACTTTTGATGGGCTGTTGTCAGTCTATGGTCTGCCCGGATTTTTGGATCCCCTGAATGGAGTGAAGATGTCCACAGTCTTCAGCAGGCTACACTGATTTGCAGACATATAGAATTTTCTGAGGACACTTATGGACACTGTGTTTGGTTTAAGTGCTTACTGCTTGGTTATACAGTTTGAGCAATCCAGTTTCTGAAAGGCACTGCGGTGAGAGAGCAGAGCCCGCACCAGCATCTGACTATTTAGTTTGTGGTCCCTTCGTGAGAGCAAGGTTTGCCATGAACCTCTAAAATACCCAGCATTTGTTTAATTCATTTTAGTATATATGCTACAGGTGCTTCTAGCTTTGGGCATGAGTTTTTCTGGACTGCAACTGTATATGATTGCTGTGGAACTATATTAAGCAGGGACTCCTTGGCTTAGGTTCTCCACATTTGTTTTCAATTTTCATTGTTTGTAGTGGGGTGGGGTGGGGTTTTTGCTGGTGGGTGGTTAGGGGGCTGAGGGTTTTGGGATATGTGTGTGTGGCTAGATTTTATGTTTGTAGTATACTTTTATTTTAAATGAGTGTGTGGTTTGCGGCTGTGTGTAAGGTTTGTGTGAGTGCGGGTAGTGGGCGGCTCTTAACCTTGCCCGATACTATGGTAGTAATTGAATGTGCCTGCCTGAGCCTTTAGGCAGGTTCACTTACTCCTCATCCCAGCTGCATGCTCTGTGTCCCTTCTGGGATGTCCCCCTCCCAGCAGAAGGCTATAATCAATGCAGGAGGCTTGGGATTTCCAGAAGACGTTGCAGGAGGATTAAGACGAGTGAAAAGAGGTGGGTTGAGGGTTAGGTGATTAGGATAGCATAGTCCAGAAGACAGCCCGGGGCGAGACCGGGACCTGAAAGTGGTGGTAGATATCTGGTCCCTGTCCCCCCCCCCCCAGGTATCCACCGACCTGAGTGGATGGGTAGCAAAAGGACCGCCTGCCAGCACTCATCCTTTTCAGGTGGTGCTTTCCAACACCAGGTCGATAAGGAATAAGACGTTGTTTATAACACATTTTTTCCTTGTTCCTCAGTCGACCTGACGGGCTTCACGGAGACCTCGCTCGGCAACTATGCTGGCCCAGTTATGGAGACAGGGAGACCTGGCTCATCAACTGCGCTAGCCCAGTTATGGAGGCAGCAGTGCCGACTGGTTGCTCTGTAGTGCACTGCCCGAGGAAGTATCATTGGGGGGTTGCTATCCTGTTTAGATCTCAGCTGGGACTGGTGGTGCATCCTGTGGGAGACACCTCAACTTGAGAGTGCATGTCTAGCCATGGTGGCCCAGGTGCTGGGTACAGCGTCCTTATCTACCATCCACCTGGATGAGAGGGGAATTTTTTGTGGGAGATCGTGGAGTTCATCACCGTCCAGCTGTTTGAGTCGCCGAGGTGGATAATCTTTGGCGAGTTCAGTACATGGGTTAACAGCGAACTATCCCATTTTGGACAGGAGTTCCTCCATAGCATGCTTGCTCTGTGCCTGGCTCAAGCAGTTGCTGCTGGTATCCACCAATACGGACATGTTCTGGACCTGGTGTTCCACACAGGGCTTGAAGTCAAGAACCTCAGGACTGACCCAATCAGCTGGTCAGATCATTGTACCATCAGTACTTTTGAGTTCTGGGCACCCCTCTGTGACCCTCCTCCAGTGGAGGTTGTCCGATACTGACTTCTGCGAGGGTTGAACCCTGAGGGTCTTTTGGCGGTGTTTGACACCACGAGTATATTGACAGCTTGTGCTGCGGGTACAGGGCAAGTAGTGGCGGCCCATAATAGGACGGTCACTGTGACCTTTGACTTGTTAGGTCCAGTCCATGTCCATCCCTTGCATTTGTATCTTGGCTCACCATGGTAGGATGGTGAGCTAAAATCGACGAGGGCTATGGGACAGAGGTTAGAAAGACGTTGGAGGAGGTCTGGGCCCAGGACAACAAACTAGCTTTGACTGCTCACTATGGTGAGCAGGGTTTTATTTAACTCCAAAAATCGATTAGCGTTTTGCTCATAAAAAAGTGCTAAAACATTATGAAAATGCATAGCACTTGCCTCACTTTGCAAGATAAAAGAGGAGGTGGAGTAGCTCTATACATAATGGAAGGGATCAAAGCTACAGAACTAAAAAGTAAAGGGGGAGGACAAGAGGCACTCTGGGTCACCTTGGAGACAGGGAATTGCATCACAATCCGCTGAGGGTTGTATACAGACCCCGTCTCAAGGGAGAAATGGACAACAAAATGATAGAGGACATTCTCAAAATGGCTGAAAAAGGGGAGATACTGTTGATGGGGGACCTGAATATGCCAGATGTTAACTGGATAACATGTACTGCAACCACATCCAAGAGCAAGGTCATTCTCGATGCCCTGCAGGGGGCAGGCCATAGACAGCTAGTGTTGGAACCCACTCGGGAGGGAGCAATACTAGACCTGGTACTCTCAAATGGAGAGAGGATCACAAATTTAGAAGTCAGTAGACATTTAGGAACTAGCGACCACTGCACAGTGTGCGTCACAGTGAGCACAACCATGGAGATAAGCTATACAAAAACAAGGATACTGGACTTTGGAAGAGCTGACTTTGGCAAAATGGGTGAATACCTGAAAAATGCACTAGCAAATGACCAAAAAAGAGGGGTGGAAGAACAATGGAGAAAAATCAAAACTGCCATCATAGAGGCAACAAGCCTTTGTGTGAAACAGATAAAGAAAACAAAGTGGAGTAAAAAACCACTATGGTTCTCAAAAGAGGTGGCAGGGAAGGTTAAGGAGAAAAAGGCTGCATTCAAAAAATATAAGGAATCACAGAAGGAACATGACAGGAACTGTATCAATTAAAGCAGAAAGAAGTGGGGAAGGCAGTCAGACTAGCAAAGGCCCAAACTGAGGAAAAATAGCCAACTCAGTTAAGAAGGGGGATAAAACCTTTTATAGGTACATTAGGGAGCATAGAAAGGTTAAGGGAGGGATAGTGAAGATTAATAAAGGAGAGGGGAGGTGGGCAGAGGGAGACAGTGAAAAGGCAGAGATACTGAATGAATACTTTTGCTTAGTATTCACAAAAGAAGATGAGGAGGAGTTACCTAAACCTGACAATAGAAGCACTCTGGGTAAGGGGGCTGACACCAGTCCATTTACAGAAGAAAGAGTCCTGAAAGAACTCCTAAAACTCAAGGTGGACAAAGCAATGGGGCCTGGCCAGGATTCACCCCAAGATCTAAAAGAACTAAAGGAGGAACCTAGTGACACCACCCAGCCACGCTTTTTAACAGATCATGGCAGGATGGGGCGGTACCTGAGGACTGCAGGAGGGCACATGCGATTCCCCTTCACAAAAGTGGGAGCAAGGCAGAAGCAGGAAACTACAGACCTGTAAGTTTGACCTCTGTAGTAGGGGAAAATTATGGAATCACTTCAGAAAGAAAGAATGAATTGTTGAGTACCTAGAGGCCAGCGGGGCACAGGACCCAAAGCAGCATGGATTTACAGCAGGAAGGTCATGTCAGATGAATCTAATTGATTTCTTTGACTGGGTGACCAAAGTAATAGACCAGGAAGGGGCTGTGGATGTGGCCTACTAGACTTTAGGAAGGCATTTGACACAGTCCGCACAAAAGATTAATAATCAAGTTAGCCAGCCTGGGAGTGGGTCCCAGGGTAGTAGCCTGGTAGCAAACTGGCTGCACAACAGGACACAGAAGGTAATAGTGAATGGAACACATTCCAAAAAGGGGTTACTAGTGGAGTACCTCAGGGCTCAGTACTGGGTCCAGTCCTCTAACATCTTTATAGGTGACATTGCAGAGGTCTGGAGGAAAGGTATGCCTCTTTGCAGATGACACAAAGATCTGTAACAGAGTTGATACACAAGGAGGGTAGAAAAGATGAGAAGGGACTTGGCAAGGTTGGAGGAATGGTCAGACATATGGCAACTAGATTCAATACAAAGAAGTGCAAAGTAATGCACCTGGGAAACAAAACCCAGGAGAACAGTACACAATAGCGGGAGGGTACTAACAACAACAAAAATGGAAAGAGACCTGGGGGTAGTCATATCAGATGACCTAAAGGTGGGTAAGCAATGTGAAAAGTCGGTAAGGAGGCCGGGAAAACTGGGATGCATAGGAAGGGCATCACAAGTAGAAAAAGGGAAGTGGTTATCCCTCTGTACAGACAGTTGGTGAGACCCCATCTGGAGTACTGTGTGTAGTTTGGAGACCTCATCTACGCAAGGACATAGACAGGATGGAAGCAGTTCAGAGGGCAACTAAAATGGTGCAGGGTCTGCAGCAGAAACCATATGAAGAGAGACTGAGAAGCTTAATATGTATATTCTTGATGAAAGGAGGGCGGGGACATGATAGAAGCGTTCAAGTACCTCAAGGAATCAACAAAGTCCAGGAAGGTAGCATCTTTCAGAAGAAGAGATGTGTAAGAACAAGGGGGCACAATTTAAAGATAGAGGGGGGACGGCTCAGGAGTAATGTGAGGAAATTTTTTTTCACGGAGAGAGTAGTGGATACATGGAACAGCCTTCCTGAGGAGGTCGTTGGGTCTAAAACAGTGGGGGAATTCAAACATGCATGGGACAGACACGAGGCAATTATAGTGGGGGGTTGCAGGAAGTAGGCTGTTGGTTAACTAGAATCTGCAGCTTATCCAGTAGGTAGGGGAATGGGCAGACTGGGTGGGCCAAGTGGTCCTTATCTGCCATCAAAGTCTATGTTTCTATGTAACAAACATAACACTTCTAGAAAACCTATGTAAATACTTTCTGTACAGTTAGCATTGTCCCAAGAAAAAAACTGCTAATCAATTATTTAAAACTCTGGTGAGTATCAAAGGGCAGTCTCTTGTAAGAAGTCAGAATTCCTGTCCAAAGTGATTGCAGCCGGGAAAAATCAACCAGCTCATCTTTTTCAGGCTGTAGACAGGCTTTTACATCCGACCTGCCTGCAGCCCGTATAAGAAGTGCATCTTTTTCTCAATGTGAGGAGTTTGCTTGTTCTTTCATAAATAGGGTGTTCTCCATTAGAGCTAGAACTCATCCTCTGAATAGTCATCGTCCGGCAGTGGGGAGACGGAATGTCACACTGGCTGTCAGTGGTCATGGAGTGAGTTTTGACCAGTTACAATGGAGGAGGTTATCGAGGTGATCTCAGGACTGCAATCTACCTGCTGTGAACTGGACCCAGGTCGGATGTGGCTCTTGATGGGTTGCATGGAACAACTGGGTCCAGTATTTGTTAGGACTGTTCTTCCTTGTTGGAAGGGGTCTTACCAGCTGAATTAAAATGTGCGCTGGTGAGACCCCTTTTGGAAAAAAATTACCTTGGACTCAGATGTCCTTGCGAATCACAGGCCTGACTTTAAACCTACCATTTTCAAGTAAGGTTACTGGCGTTACAGCTTGAGGCTCATCTTGAGACCTTCGATATCCATGAGCCTCTCCAGTTGGGGTTTCAACCGAGATTCAGCACTGAAACTGCCCTGATTCGGGCGCTAAATGATCTGATGATGGCGAGGGATAGATGAGAGAGATCAATTCTCAAACTCCTAGAGCTCTCCTTTGCATTTGACACTGTTGACTATGGGCTGCTTTTGGACCATCTCAGGAAATACGTGGGACTCACTGGCACAGTCTTGGCTGGTTTGAGTACTTCCTTCAGGGCAGGTCTCAAAGGATGGTGATGGGTAATGTCTCATCACACCAAAGGGACTTGCATTGTGGGGTTCCCCAGGGATTGGTCCGTTCACCCATGCTGTTTTCGGTGTATATGCCACCCTTGGGCAAGATCATTAAGCAGTATGGAGTTTGGGTCCATTGCTATGCAGACAATACTCAACTCTACCTGTCTTTAGCGCCCCAGGAAAAGGGAGTGGGAGACGTGCTGAACAAATACTTGGTGGAAATCCTGGACCAGATGTCCTCAAGCTGGCTGAGGCTCCATCCCAATAAAACTGAAGTACTGGTGTTAGCATCAGGTTGGAGAGGGGAAGGGACAGCATCTGAGTGGTTACCAAACCTTTGTCTTGGTGCCTCTCATCTCAATGCTGTCCATCAGGTGAAAATATCTAGGCTTCATTCTGGACAAAGGGCGGACACTGGAGGTCCAGGTGACAGAGGTCATCTGGAGTGGTTTCTGTCATCTCAGAAACATCTGCCAGATTCGTTTCCTTGTTCCTCCTGAGGATTTGTCTTCGCGGAGTACATGCCTTTGTGATATCCCGCCTCGACTACTGTAATGCACTCTACCTCGTGGTCAGTGGAGGTGCGCTACGATGCCTGCAGCTGGTGCAGAATGCAACTGCGAGATTAACAGGTCTTTCAAGATCAAGTCTTTCAAGATCAAGTCATATCACCCCTGCACTGCGGGACCTGCACTGGCTGCCAGTGAGGTAGTGCATCTTTTGTAAGATTGGGTTACTAACCTATTTATTTATTTGGAAAATGCTTCACCAGTAAAGACAACATAAACTGCAAGCAGCTAGTTTCCAGAATTGTCCTGGGGGAGGGGGGTTACAATGTTGGGGGAGCATCAGACAGACAGCATTACAGGAGGAGTGCAAAACAACACAGGAACATTACAATGCAGTGCAAATTAAAACATAACAGTGTTTTAGTGGTACCAGAGTGACCCAGACCTACCGGTCAGGAACAATCCTAGGCTGAACAAACAAAGCAGCGAGCAAATGCCAATACAGGAGTAAAAAATAAAAGTCAATGAGTACAGTGCGATAACAGTAACAAACCAGTGCTGAGCCGAATGAGCTAGCACAACCGGACATGGCAAGAATCCTAGTAAGTAAAGCTGGTGTTGCCGCAATCTGAGAGTGGAGAACCCCCAGTGGAGGCATGGAGAACCCCCAGTGGAGGCGGACCCAGCAGAAGGGGGAGTCAGGCGGGCCAAGACAGAGCATTAGCAGACCACCCTCGCTTCCACTTGGAGTTCAGCCTGGACCTTCTGCGATAATATGAAAGAGCTAAATGGGAAGTCCCGCCCCTCACCATCTCAGCTCTCCATCAATGGCACCCCCCCAAAGATCCACTCCTTATAGCTGACTGCCTTAACACGGCCTTCTCTGACCTAAGCTCGGTCCTCGCCAGCAGCTTCTTTGACCCAATCCCCTCTCCCCAGGTCCTGCATAGCCCACCATTCTACCTGTGTACCCTATCCCCCCAAGAAGCCAGGCCGCACCTGCTAAAAGTCTTAAGCAGCAATAACCCCAGCAGTGACCACCTCGACTCCAGGATCCTCCGTATGGTCTTGGACGAAGTCCTAGTCCCCCTGACTGACCTTCTAAACCGGTCTCTATGCCTGGGTCAGTTCCCAAGTGCTTGGAAAACTTCTGAAATCACACCCATACGTAAGAGTGGGGACCAGTCCACCCCCAACAATTACTGGCAGCTTTCCATCCTCCCCCCACTCTCTAAAACCCTTGAAAAAGTGGTGTTGATCCAGCTTTCTGAATACCTAACCAAGTATGACATTACGTGCCCAGAGCATCACGGTTTACACCCAGGGCACAGTACAACCACGGCTCTCCTGGAATTCTCCCAACACCTGCATGCTGCTCTCGACGCTGGCAGCCTTGCAGGAGCAGTGTTCATTGACCTCTCAAGGGCCTTTGACACTGTCATCCCCTTCTACTTGACTATCTCCACCAACTTGGCTTCTCTGGTGGTCCCATTTCCTGGTTCTCTAGCTACCTCTCTGCTAGATCCCAGCGTGTCTAGATCAGCGGCTCCCTCTCTAGCACTCTTCTCGTTCACTCCGGGGTCCCTCAGGGCTCCATCCTGGGTCCAATACTTTTTAGTCTCTACCTCAACACCCTCCCCAGCTCATGTACCGGTAAAATGCTCCTCTATGCCGATGATGCAGTCCTCGTTGCCTCACATCCCAGTCCCACCTCCCTCCAATTATCCCCCCAGCAAGCTTACAACCAAACTGAAAGGTGGTTCAGTAACCGCAGACTGGTCATTAACCTAAAGAAAACCAAATCAATGCTTTTCTCCCACCACCAAAATAAAGCTAAAAATACCCCCCTCGATTATCCCCAGCACTCTGCACCCGCTAGAACAAGTGACCACACACAAGTATGTAGACATCACGTTCCATACTGCCCTCTCCTTCCACACTCACATTAATGCCCTGTCAGCAGCCATTAACTCTCGGATTGGCCTGCTCTACTGGCACAGGGACTGCCTGCCTCAGGTTGCCCTAAAGCTGGCCATCACCTCCTCCATCTTGTCCCTCGTGGACTATGGCTTGCCCATCTACACCGCAGCTGACAACACTGCCCTCTCCAAAATCCAACTCTCCATCAATAAGGCCTGTAGGCTCCTCACCGGTGCCCCCATCCGCACTCACACCTGCCTTCTCTATACTACCACCAATCTGCTCGACTTTGAGGAGAGACTGCTCTACCAGACCTGCCTTCTCACTAAGAAATCACTGCTACGACTCTCCCCTCTGGGGATCTCCACCTCCCTACAGCAGTCACCATTGTCCGTCACCACCTGTAGCTCTGTTAAGGCCACTTTCAAGGTGCCCAGAACCAAGACCTCTCTTGCCCGGAGATCCTTCCTCTACTGAGACCCAACCTGGTTCAACTCCCTCCCTAGCTGCATCTCCAACTTGCCAAAAATTGGCTCCTTCAAAATAGCCCTTCAGAACCATATCTTTAATACACGCTGTTGTAGGTGCAACTAACCCCCTGTTATAACCTGTGGTACCCGCCCGCCTTGTCCCCTGGCTCGACAACGTCCACTGGACAGCCTCTCCCTCCCCCAGACCCACTCCTTCCCTACTAGGTCCAAACAGGGATGTAACCTGCTGTCTTCTCCGAGGACCAACTATAACCATGAGTGTAACTCATAATTTTGTAACACTATGCAACCTAAGTAACATACAAACTACTACATCGCGTAACCTAAGTGTATCTATGTTAAATGTTCCTTTTACTGCACCTGTAATGTTATCCTCTGTTTTAATCTGCACTGTAATAACTGTCTTGATGTCTGCCCCCCCCCCCACGATGAGGTGCCTTTGTAAATGAGTCTCTGACTCAAAGGTTGTAAACCCGATTTGTAATGAATAAAGAAGTGCTATGGGAATAGGCTGGGCATGCGGTATGAAGTGCTTAGGGGCCCTAGGGGGCAGGAATGAGACCAACGGGGATAAGGGCGGGCAATGAAGAGAGGGGAAGGGGGAAGGGAGAGGGGAGGGGCATTTTAGCAATGAGTTCCCCTTCAGGATGCGAAGAAACCTTGCAAGGGAAACAGGACAAAGTAGCAGGGAAGAGGGGATAAAGGGAGGAGGTGGAGAAGGAAGGAGCAAGGGAAAACAGGAGGGAAGGGAGGGTGAAGGAGTGGGTGGTGAGGGGATGGAGAAGGAGAGGCAACTATCTAGACTAAACAAGTCTAGTTCCCGCAGGGGTCGGGACCTGGGCAGATGGGGAGGCTCAGGCAGAAGAGAGAGGGAGAGGGAGAGTTCAAACACAGGTTAGAGAGATGAGTAGGGAATAAGAACTCAGGTGGGGGATGGGAAGGTAAAAAGTAACAAATAGGGAAGAGGAGAACAGTAAGGTAGGATAGGAGGAGACTACACCTTGGGAGGAGGGTACTGAGGGGTTAAAGACAAGTGCAGTTTGAGGAGTAGAAATTGTGTAGCGCGAGAGAGAGTTTGAGGGGGAGGAGAGCCAGACAGAGGTGGCAGAGAGTTCCACAGCATGGAGGAAGTGATGGGAGAAAACTTCCTGTCCAACGGAGGTAGTGTGATGAAGGATTGCTAGAGTGTGAGCATCAATGGATCTGAGTGGACGGGAGCAGGGGGGAGAAGTAGAGAGAGACGGCACTGGACTGGTAGGGTGGGAGAGTCCCAAACCAGTATTTAGATGTGAACTTTGCACAGTGGGAGAGCGCCTGCACTCCAGGGAGGGGAAGGCGAGAGAGTGATACAGGTAGCAGTGGTGAGAGCGGTAGGGGGTGTCAAGAGCAAAGCGACAGAAAGAATTGAAAAGAGGATCCAATCTGGTGAGGAACGACGTGGGAGCAGTACTGTAGACTACATCGCAGTAGTCAAAAAGCAAAAAGGGGGGGGGGGATCATTTTCTGGATAATATCGCGCTGAACCAGTAGTGGTAGGGAACTATGGTTCCTATAAAGGCACCAAGCTTGAGTGCAGTTTTTGCAAGATGCTGTCAATATGTGCAGAAAGGTTTAGGTGCTGGTTGAGCCAGACACTTGGGTATTTAAAAGAGGATGTATCCTCTAGAGTAGTCCAGTCAAGGGAATGGAAGGAGGGGAGTGAGGGCAGCCTAGAGAGTCTCTGTCTAGTGCCAAAGGTCATAGAAACTGTCTCCTTGGCACTGAGGAATAGCTGATGCGCACTTAGCCAACACTGAACATCGCTGAAGTCAATCTGTAGTTTGGAAGTCACATCAAAGGGAGATTGGCCAGAGGTGAACAGGACCGTGTCGTCAGCATACATATGGATAGAGGATGATGAGCAAACTGATGGTAGGTCGTTCAGAAAAACTAAAAATAAGAGTGGGCCAAGTATAGAGCCTTGAGGCACAACAGTAGAGATGGGTAGTGGAGGGGATGTAGAGTCAGCTGTTCTAACTGACTGAGTGCGACCAATGAGGTAGGAACTAAACCAGCTGCAGGCTGACCAAGACAAGCCAGCTGACAAGAGGGTGTCAAGGAGGAGAGGGAGTGGGAGACAGTGTTGAAAGCCTTGGCAAGGTTGACAAATATGGCAGAAGTGATGTGTCCTCGATCCATGGCTGTATGGATAGTGTCAGTGAGTCGAAGTAAAGAAGTAGAGAAGTGGCTGTGGAGTGATTCTTGCGAAAGCCAGATTGGAAGGGAGTGAAGGAGTCATCAAGAAAGGAGGAGAGCTAAGAGAGAACAAAGTGCTCCTGAAGTTTGGCTAGGGTGGGAAGGAGCGATATGGGGCGGTAGCTCCTGGAAAATGAAAGGTCACCACCCTTAAGTAAAGGGAGGACTGTAGCATGTTTCCAGGTCAGAGGAACAGATGAAGTGCAAAAAGATCGATTGAGGAGGTCTGAGAGTGGGAGGGAAATAGCAGGCACAGCAGCTTTGGGTCAAGACCATCAAGGGAGTGGCCCTTTGATGGGTTGAGAGAGTAATGCATATACTGTAGGGTGTTTTTGGGTGAGAGAGTGAGAAGACAAAGCTTTCCATGGGATGATGGTGTTGGGGGCACGGAGGAAGAAGGGAGGGTTGGGAGGGAGGCTAAGAGGAGGCACAGAGTAAAGTAGGAATTACATTCCGCAGCTACTATGAGATGGTGGGCGGTGAGTTTGTTGTTTATTTTAAGCAGTGGGGATGGGGTTTAGTTTGGGGGGGGGAGAAGAGAGTGAACTACAGTCCAAAACTTTGATGAGCTGTTTATATTAGTGTTAAAAGTGTACCAAAAATATTCTGCCTTAGCCAGGCAAATGGCTTTGGTACAAGCACTGTGGAGTGTCCGGTAGATAATGAGATCGCTAGCGAGTTGGTAGGATTTATGGGTTTTCCATGCAATGTCATGTGCTTGCTGACAGGCCATGAGCTCAGGGGTAACCCAGGGGAGGTGGCTACCACACACTCTGAATTTCTTTAGTGGAGCATGCTTGTGCCAGATTGTGGTAAAATATTCCACAGCATGATCCACAGAACTGGTTAAGGATATGTGAGACCAGTCCACCTGAGTTAAGTCGTGATGAAGAGGAGCGAGTTATAGTGATTTATAGGAGTGGATCGTTATTAGTTTGTGGGGGGCCTCGGGTCTGTGAACCTTTCTGACTAAGCATATCATGTGATGGTCACTGAGACAATCTGGCAACAGGTCGGATTGGATTACCCTGTGGGGATGGGAGTTAAGGGCCCAGACAATAAGAGAGAGAGTGGGTTTGGGTTTTATGGCTCAGGCGTGTAGGCTCCTTGATTAAGTGGGTCAGGTTAAGGGCCACTATGTCAATGCGGGTTTTGTTTAGGGTAGGAAACGACCAGTTTTGGTTTGGATCATCTAATAGGTACAGCTCACTCGTGGATGTAAGAGACCCGATGGTAGTGATAAGTTCTGTGACTCTACAGCAGTGTAGACCAGGACCGCAGTAGGTACCTGCAATGTAAACTGGTACAGAGAAGGGAAGAGTAAGTCATGTGACAATGGCGTTGTAGGCCCTGGGAGCTGTGATTGAAAGAAGAGTAGTGGTTTGGAGAGAGGAGGAGGAGGAGGAGGAGGAGGAGTAGTAGATAGCTACCCCCCTTCCCCTGCTAGTGTGGTCCTGACGGGTTACTGCATACCCTGGGATTGTAATGGAAGAATCAGGGATCCTGTTGCTTAGCTAGGTTTCTGATAGCACAAGAATATCAGGATTAAGGGATGCTACCACTGGAAGGAGCAGGTCGAGCTTTGGGAAGAGACTACAAATGTTGAGGTGGAGGATTTTTAGGCCACGGGGAAGAGAGACGGGGTGGAAGGGAAAGGGGGAGAGTTAGTCATAATATTGAGTAAGGGTCCGGGGTTAGGATTTATATCACCTGAAGAGAGGAGTAATAGGGAGATAATGATGAGGTGACACTTGGTACTTTTGAATCAGGGTGTGTTTATTGGTCTAGGTGAACAGGGAGGGTGGCTTGGGGGTGCAAGCTGAAATTTTAGGAGGCACAGCAGTGTGTAGGAGTAGGGTATAGTTAGAGAAGGGGAAGGATGTGGAGAGAAGTGGCTCCAGTTATGATGGATAGATGAGTGAGCAGCCATTTGGATGATAATGGGGTAAGCTTGGGATAAGGGACTTTGAAGGGGGTGTGAGGGGAAGTAGATGCACTTTGCAATAGAAGGGGAGGAAGAGAGCAGAATGTAAAGTAGGAGGAAAAGGCACGGGGGGGGGGTACTGACAGAGGGCATATTACAGTTCTGTTAGCAGTTTAGCTGGAAGAGTAGACCTAGCAGGCGTGAGCTTAGTTCTGGTAGAAAGGAGAGCTAATGGGAGAGGGCTAAGAGAGAGAGAGAGATAGTGAGCTAGAGCAGAGAGCAACTGGGCTCTAAGGTGGCCAGGCAGACGTGAGTCAGAAGGGCCAGACTTATAAACATTGAAAGAACAAGCGGAGCTAAGGGGATTGGAGTTGGAAAGTCAGAGTACGAGAAGGAGTGGTGGCTAATAGAGGCAAGGGAAGGATAAGCTAGGCGGGTCTTGATCGTATTTAATAGAGGTCGGGGCCAGGCAGAGTGGGTGGGAGGAAATATAGAGAGAAATTAGCAGAAATTCAGAAACTGAAGGAAGAACCTTTCCAGCAATGGAGCAGAGGGATTAGCTGTCCAGCATAGCTCAGGCTGAAAAGGCGCACCAATCGGGTCCACTCTGACTTGCGGTTCTGCCATGGCGCAAGACAGGCGATAGCAAGAAAGCTCTGAGCTCAGCCTGAGATAAAAATCCCCTTAAAAATTGGTAAAACGGTGGGGGAGGGGAGAAACAGTATAAAATGTCAGAAGGGGGGGTTACAGAAGGAAAGGAACTTCAGGACTAGGTTCCAGGAGTTAAAACGAGAGAAGAAAGGAATAGGAATACAACCCTGCTCCCCCGCCCGCATGGCGACCTCAGCCCGAACAACTGAATCTGCTGAGATATATGACACAGATCGCCTCTCCAGAAAGAGATTCAAGCTCATCCTAAAGGAGCTCAAAGAAATGCAGGCAGAAAATTAAATGGAATTCAGGCAGCTCAATATTAAGCTGAATCAAGTGGAGAATAGAGTGAAAGAGGTAGAGGATCGCCTTTCAAAGAGTGAAGACGGCCTTCTGCATCTGGGCAGAACAGTGCAGGCCCTATGCCACCACGTTATAGATTTGGAACAAAAATGCCTAGACTTGGAAGGCCATTCCCGCAGAGACAACCTGCGGGTATATGGCTTGAAAGAAGGGTCTGAAACTGGATTCAAGGCGGACTTTATGACTGATCTGCTTAGGGATGTGCTGGAACTGCCTCCGTCCTGCGAAATGCGAATCAAGAGAGCTCACAGAGCCTTGTTTTCTAAGCCTAAAGACCCCTCGGCTCAGTCACACTCCATAATCATTAATTTCAGCAGCTATAGAACAAAAGAGGATGTACTGCATCGTGCCTGGCAAAAGAAAGACATAAAATACTTGGACTCGCATCTCTATTTCGACCAGGACTATCCAACGATGAGTCAACGCCAGAGGATGGCATACAGTCCTTTGATTAAAGTATTATGGGAACAGAAACCCCGTTTCCTGCTTGCCTTAGAATCCACTGGGCAGAGGACCCGGAGATCTAGGAGACTCCCTGCGAAGCCAGTGAAGCCATGCGGAGAAGAGGTATCTTGATGCCAGATCTTCCTGCGTCATTGCAGCCGAAAGACAAAGAAGCAACCACAGAATGGCAACTAAATATGAGAAAGAGGTCCAGAAAAGCCAAAATGCGTGGCTCACCCTACCCTATTCAACTTTTGCAGGACTTGATGAAAAAGATACCTGGAGCAGTGGAGACTGAGCAGTCTGATGAAGGAGAGGACTGAGAGACTAGTAAGATTTTAAACGGCCTAATTTCAAAGTATTCCTTCTCTCCATGTTTATAACCAGCCCCGGTGCTTATTAAAATATTTATCAACAATACTACTCCATTGTGGAGTATTGTAAGCTGTACAAGGGGGTGTTTGGATTTTGGAGAAGGGGAGAGCGATCCCCCAGTAGATGTTCTTGGGGGGGGGGGTGGATAACTGCTGAACCTTGGCATAATATGTTATACATAATAACAGGCTGTAGGAGGAAAAAGAAGATGTACTCTAACAAGTTCTCTTGCACCAGCCAAACACTTCTAGTAAGTGTCCTGACAAGCGGACACTATATTACAAACTGAGTCCTACACAGCTCCGTGTGGACTCAAGAAGGGGGCTCCTCAACACAGGGGAAACCTAGCACCCCCTTCAGCCCTCTCCTGTAATCAGGACAGGGCAAAAAGGCATTCATTCTTAGGCCTTCCACCTTGGAAGTCGCAATCTGAAGATTTGCTACTGTTTGTTGTTCATATTGTTTTTCTGTTACACCTCAGAAATGTCTGCCAATTGATGTTATACTGGGCAGGTATAATTTGTACATTTATGGTTTTATCACATTTAGTTAACACTTGTTCATAAAATGCTGCTGTTTTTTTTTTTTTAAGCTGATGCAACTCCAATCTCTTTAGGACCACTCATCAAAACACACAGAAGAAAATGTCGTAGGGGCTTACAGAGGGGCACTGCAGATTCATGGATATAGATAGCATAATCGCCAAAATCCTCACATTCAATGTAAATGGGCTCATGAACCCAGTTAAATGTAGTAAAGTTGTTTAGTTTGCTAAAAAATATGGAGTAAATTTTTGTATGCTTCAGGAGAACCGCTTATCTGCCACGAAGCACGAGAAACTAAATAAATTTGGGTTTTCGAAGGTAGTGACCTCCTCGTATAAAGGGGGACACAGCAGGGGCATGGTGTTTCTGGTGGCAGGAAGAGTGGCCTCTGAATTTGAGAACAGACTGGAGGATGCTGATGGATGTTTAGAAGCCCTCAAAGGTATTTATAATGGCCAAAAGCTCACACTGGCTTCAATATAGGCCCCCCCTCCCCCAGGTTCTGACTATGCTTTCTATAGGAGATTATATCTGAAACTGGCAGAATGAGCAGAGGGAACCTTAATTATAAGGGGTGATCTAAATTTAGCACTAAATGAACATTTAGACACTTCTTCCATGTTGCCGAGGTTGGATAGGAGAGTGGCAAAGAAAGTGAGTTAACTTCTGACAGTCATAGGATTTGCTGATGTGTGGCGAGAGGTGCATGGTCAAAAGAAAGATTATACCATCTTCTGTTCAGCACATAAGGAATACACAAGAATAGACTATTTTCTGGTAAATAAAGAAGCAACTTCACGGATAAAAAGTATAGAAATAGGGGATATATGCCTTTCTGACCACGCCCCTCAGGTAATCCAGATACAACTGGGGCAAAGTCAAAAGATAACTTCATGGTGTCTCACTTTAACTCTTATACAGGAGAAAGAAACAGAAATTAATTCAAGATGCTATTTCAGAAATTCTAGAAATCAGTGACAGCCAGAGATCTCCGCAGCCATTCTGTGGGACACAACAAATGCGGTTTTGAGACGGAAGTTTATTGCCATAGCTGCACATAACATGAGAAAAAGGGAAACAAAGAAAGCTGCCTTGCTGACCCAGATCGGAGAACTAGAACTAGCTCTCAAAGGGAAGTACAATCCAAAGAAGGAAAATGAGACTCTGGCCGCCAGAAAGGCACTTAACTATATTCTGGATTATCGAGTGGAGCAGAATTTATTATATCTTAGGCAAAAACATCTGAAGGGAGTCCACGGGCACTGAGATTATTATCCTGCAGGCTAACACAAAGAAAGACCAGGACAACCATAAGTAGACTTAAGTATCCTAGCACCAGTTGAATACTCCATAGTACACCAGATATAGCAGAAACTTTTACAGAATATTATAGGGAACTGTACAGGGTGGGCACCCCTCCTGATCTGAATAAAATCACTCAGTTTATAGACACGCTCCATTTGCCCCAAATAGCAGAGGAGAAAGTAGCTAAATTAATAGCCCCTATTAGAGAATCAGAAATCATCACTGAAATCTCACAGATTAAGACTGGGAAATGTCCAGAGACGGACGGATACCCCGCTGAATTTTATAAAGTTTTTAATGCCCAGATATCGCCTATCCTGTCCAGAGTATATCATCTGTTGCTGGTTGGAGGGGGGCCTCCCCTCCCTCGTGGGCATATGCAGCAATTGCTGTGTTGCCCAAGCCTGCCAGGTACCCCTTGTAGTGCACTTCATACAAGCAATATCTATATTAAATACAAAATACAAGATAATGGCAGGAATCATGAACAAGAGACTGGAAACCATAATACCAAACCTTATACAAATGGACCAGACGGGTTTCATCCTGGGCTGGCAAGCACAGGATGGAATCCGCAGAGCAGTAGATATTCTAGACCATCTTAGAAAAACGAAGAAGGCAGCTTTGGTCATGCGCCTTTATGCTGAAAAGGCCTTTGATAAGGTCCTTTGGCCTTTTTTACAGGCATCCTTGGTGGGCTTTGGCTTCCCAGAGGCCTTCAGTAGGCTAATAACCTAGCTGTATACAGCCTCCCAGGGTTATGTGCATGTGAATGGACATACTGGCAGGGCATTTTGCTTGGAAAGGGGTACGAGGCAGGGATGCCTTCTTTCACCTCTGCCTTTTGCCATTTTTGTGGAGCCTCTGGCCCAGGCAATACACTTGAACCCAGTGATAAAAGGGGTGAATGTGGGTGGGACAGAACATAAGCTAGGTCTCTATGCAGACGATGTCTTACTGTACATGGGAGACCCAGAGTCTTCTCTCTCAGAAGTTTTTGAGCAAATACAACAATTTACGGAGATCTTTGGGTATACACTTAATACAAATAAAACTGAAGTCCTGACCTGCACATATCAGGTTCCCGTCACATCAGACATAGGTATCCAATGAGATAGGACCTAGATAAACTGAAATACTTGGGGGTATATCTGGGAACAAACTCAGCAACTTTGTTTGAGGATAACTGTCCTCCCCCAATTCATATACTGTCCCAAGATTATAGAAGATGCATGCTGTTGCCCCTTCCCTTACTTGCCAGAGTCCAGGCTATTAAAACGAACCTTCTCCCAAGCCTCCTTTACCTATTTCAGAATGTGCCATGTGTCGTCCCGTTACAGACATTACTTAACTGGCAGAGGCAATTGCTGTCTTTTATATGGGGTACTGGAAGGCCTAGGGTTGCAAAAGACATTCTGTATGCATTAAAAAGAGAGGGAGGCCTGGTGGCACTCTACCTCCCCGGATATTGGGTGACCGACCAGATGAAGACTGTTGATGTGGTGTCACCCTATGTATGTATCTCACTGGAAGAATACTGAACTAGGACCCTTTGCTGGCCCTCCTCTGCAGGCCATCCCCTTTATTTCACAAACACAGAGGTCAGCAGATATGCAGCAATTGACAGGGGTACATGCGGCCTTGGAAGGATGGAGACATGGTGGGGTACGGCCAAGGGGGGCACTGCCAAACATATGTGCAAATATAGATGGTGGGCATGGGACACTCACTTTAAACCCGCCATACACGATGTGTGGTTTAGAAACCGGGCCAGGGCAGGTTTTCACTCTGCATGGCAGATCGTGAGTGGTGGAACACCAATCTCCTTCGAGACAGCCATGGCCCAACATGGCCTAAGACCATCTGATAGATTTAAATACTATCAAATTAGAAACTTGGTGTGGACTGCTTTAGGTGAACCGGCAGCACTGGAGGGGGCGGGGCTCCCACCCCCACCATTTGAAGCAATCTGGGCCTCCCCCTCGGGGAGGAGGGGGAGATCACAGTGCTCTACTCTAATTTCCAGCACGACAGTGGACATAATACTGCTAAGGTTAAATCGAAATGGGATAAAGAGCTAGGACATAGATTTGATCAGGACGGCGGGAACAAGAGCTGGGGTTCAATATGGGGATCTACTTCTTCCCCAACATAGTGAGAGAGTTCTTATGGAAGACCAGGATAAGGTTTTTCTTGGTCCCAGAAACACAAGTTAAGTTCAAGATCAAGGGCAACTCTACATGTTGGAGGGACTGCGGTGAGACTAAGGCTGGACAACTACATGTCTTCTGGGCCTGCCCAGAGTTAAAGCCTTACTGGGAGGAGGTAAAATACAGGTTACTCACCTGTAACAGGAGTTCTAGGAATGGTATATGTTGGTCATCCACACTGTCTGGCAGGTTCCTTGCCGCTTTAAATCTTGCCGGAAGGTCTTCAAGCTGGCTCCTCCCACCCACCCGGGTGGTAAAACACTCGGCTCCGCCCCATGATGCCAGATCTGGCGCGCTGGAAGCTCAGGTTGTGCGTCGAAGCCGGGGAGGTCGGGTGGGTCGTGTGGATGAACAACATATACCATTCCTAGAACTCCTGTTACAGGTGAGTAACCTGTATTTCTAGGGACATGGATATGTTGTTCATCCACACTGTCTGGCAGACTCCTAGCAGTTCTCGGGAGGAGGGAGGCAAGCGCACACCCCTACTTAGAGAATAAGACTGGAGAACGAGGCCCCAAAACCAGGATCTGGCGTGACTCAAAGTCGATGTGGTAATGGGTAATAAAGGTGCGTGCTGACTTCCAGGTAGCAGCCCTGCAGATTTCCTGGATAGGGGCGTCCCTGGAAGCAGCCACCGATGCAGCAGTATAGAGGGTAGAATGAGCTCTTATCCCTCTGGGAGCTCCATGCCCGCCAACATGTAGCAGAGATCTATGCAGGAGGTGACCCACCTGCTTATCGTCTCTTGGCTGCAGGTCTGATAGGTGCGCTTCAGTGTGGTGACAAACAGCTAGAACCTCTCCCGAATTTCAACACGTGCGCTCCTTATAATAAGCGGCGCCTTCTAGGGTCAAAGTATGGAGCCTGTATTCGCCTCTCCGAGTGTGACTGGGGTAGAACACCGGCAGAGTCAACACCTGGTTAAGGTGAAACTCCGACACCACCTTCGGAAGGAATTTGGGTGGGGGCGCAGGACACATCTGTCCCTGTGGAAGACCAGGTAAGGAGACTCAATGCAGGCGCCTGGAGTTCTCCCATCCTTCTGGCAGCTGATAGCCACCAAGCGAGTCTTCCACGACAGGTGAGAAGTTCACACCTGTGCATTGGTTGAATAGCTTGCCCATGAGCTTTGCCAATGCCAGCAGTAAATCCCCGCAGGTGGAGGGTTCTTGCACGGAAGGAAATGTGATCAAGGCCTTTGAAAGCATGAACCACTGTCTCCTGCGCCATCGACCGACTTCTCGGCCGCGCCGTAAGCAGAGATGGCTGCCAGGTGCACCCTTTAGGGTCACGACCTAAGCCCTTGACTAGAAAGGACCATAAATAGTCCAAGATGCTTGCCAAAGGACAGGCGGAAGGGTCCAAGCCCTTGCTCTGACACCAAATGGAAAATCTCTTCCATTTGAAGGCATAGCATTTCCTGGTGGACTCATACAGGACGCCTCAACAACATTGAGGACCTCGTCGGAAAGACCCAAGGCCTGGAACTCTAGCCACTCAGGAACCAGGCCGTCAGGTGCAGGGATTGAAGGTCCGGATGGAACACCTTCCCCTGATTGACTGAGAGCAGGTCCGGGCGAGCTGGAAGCTGCCTCAGGGACCCTGGAGCTGAGGCTGAGGAGATCTGGGTACCAGAACTGTGGCGGGAGCCAGTCTGGGGCTATCAAGAATCACCTGTGCCTTGTCCCTCCTTGCTTTGAGAAGCACCTTGTGAATCAAGGGAAATGGGGAAAGGCGTAGAAGAGGCCCGGGTCCACAGCCTCGAGAAGGCATCCCCTGCTGAGCCCTGCTGAGGCGGGCATGAAACAGCCTCAACCGCGTTCTCCTGGAGGCAAACAGGTCCACCTGAGGTGTGCCCCAATGGGAGAACAGATCTAGTACCTCCGGCAGGAGAGACCACTCGTGAGATGCAGCCCCTATCCGGCTCAGGGCATCGGCCAGGGTGTTGGGCTCCTGCCACATGGATAGCTAGGAGATCCGCCTCCAGGCTGCACTCACAGTGACCAAATTGGAGAGCTTCCCTGCATAGAAGCATGGGCAGCCCGCACTGGCGGAATTTAGGTAGTACAAATGTAGGTAGTATTGTCCGTCTGGACTCTGACCACTTGACCCCAAAGAGAAAGCGAGCAAAGCCGGTGAGAGCTAGGCGGACCACTCGGAGCTCCAGCAGGTTGATGTGGCATTGGGACTCCCGGGGACCAGAGGCTGTCGCTCGGTGTTCCCCAGATGGGCACCCCAACCCATCAGAGAGGCATCGGTCGATAGAGACCCGTCGGGCTTGAGGCGGACAAAGCGGGATGCCCTCCTGCAGATGAGATGGAGCGGTCCACCACGGGCGTTCACATCTCCCTGGGTCACCATCACTAGCTGGTCAATGGATGCATGGCGTTGTGACCACTGGCTGGCCAGTCCCCACGGAAGGCGCATGTCCAAGCGTGCCCAGGGACCACGCTGGTACAGGCCGCCATGAGACAGGAAGTCCGGGCAGGCGCGGTGCCCAACCAGAAATGATTGGGCAAGGAGGTAAGAACCTCGGCCCTGTCCGCGGGGAGCCGTGCTCTGGCTCGAGAGAGTCGAGCTCTGCCCGATAAACAGAATCACCTGCTTGGCTCGAGTTCCGACTTGGCCTCGTTGATGAGAAGGCTGACTTGAGAGCAAACCTGGAGGCCAGATCTCTGGACCGCTCACCTCCTGTCTGGAGGGGCTGCTATCAATCATCGTCCAGGTAAGTGCACCCCGGACCCCTACGGTGCTGGAAAGCTGTCACCACTGCAATGCATTTGGTGAGGGCCCTGGGAGCTGGAGACAGGCCGAAGGGCATGGCTCGGAACTCGAAGAGGATCCTCCACTCGGCGAAGGATCTCGATGTAGCGGACTGATAGGGACGTGAAAGAGCGTCCTGCAGGTCCAGAGAGCAGAACCACAGGCCGTGTTCAGGGATGGTATTATCTGAGCCAGGTGACCATCCTGAAGGTTGAGACCTTAGGAACTTGTTCAGGTCGTGTGGAGTGAGAATGGGGCACCAGCCCCCGTCCGTTCGGAACCAAGAAGTACCTGGACACAAACCCAGGTCTGAGGGAGGTCCGCCACCTCCTGATCACCTCCTTTTGGAGGAGGAGGCGATGTCGGCCCAACAAGCCGACAGTGAGGCTTGAGACCCGAGGCCCCAAGTCGCGATAGCTCTGAAGGGCGGGGCCTGCTCGAGTCTAGAGGCAGGCCTTTTCCACCACCTCAGTACCCACCTGTCCATGGCAATAGCGGACCAGGCCCGGAAGGAAGTGCGGGCCGTCCCCAGCGAGGAACCTGGGGTAGAGGTGGCGGGGTTGGGGCGACACCCCTCAGCCCGTCACTGGGCAGGCTTGGAGGAGGGACCGGCCGAGGACCTCCTGGGCCTTACCTCCCTGCTTCCTGTTGGAGAGCCCGGGCTAGGTTTGGGATGCAAGCCCCAGCCTGCTAGCCCCTAGCGTTGCTGGGCCGGACCTGTGAGCGCAGAAGACGAAGGAGCTTAGAGCTGTGGTTTGCGGCCTTTGTCCTTCTGAGTGGAAGAGACCGAGTCAAGGTAGCATTGGACTTCTCGATCCTCTGCAGGTGACCTTCCACCCCAGGGCGAAGAGGTCAGTCCCCAAAAGGAACATCCGCCAACATGCTGGGTATCGAAGTAAAGGTGGATATCCTCAGCCAAACCCGAGCCTTATAACCACTTGACGCCACAGACCTGGCACCACGAGTCCCCAATGTCTAAAGCAGTCGGAGCTGCTGTTTGGCCACTGCCCTGCCCTGGTCCCGCACCTGCCTGACCGTAGTCTGCAAATCCACGGGAAGATGAGGACGACCTCATCAGGAGCCCAACAGGCATGAGAAAAATGTGCCATGAGGACGGCCGAACTGGCCTGGCGAAAGCCGAGAGGGCCTTGTAGCATGAGACTTTCGCCCGGCAGTCCAATTTCTTGGACTTCTTGTCGGGAGGTTTGTCCAATCTCTAGCGTTCCCGGCACGCCGGCGCTGTCGGTGCTCAACCCCTCAGCCGGGGGTGTTCCAAACCAGACAGGGAACCAGTAGAGACGCATACTTCCTGGGCATCCTGGCGGCGCAGGACAGGAAGCAGGCGCTGCCAGAGCTCAGGCCGGACCCACTGTGGCCTCAGCCACGGAAGGCCTCCGTGGGGTATCCTCGGTCCAGAATCTCCGTGAGGATACCTGGCCCGTTTAAAGCAGGTTGAGCTTCATCCGGTGGACTCCGAGATGAGCCGAAGCAATCCTAGGAAGGACGAAGGGCTGTGTCCACCGACTGTCCTCCTGAGGGACTCCAAGTCCAGTCGCTTGGAGAAAGGAGAATCATCCTCGGACTCGGAAGAGTCCTCAAAAACTGCCTCGGGCGAGCCACCCCTCCACCTGCCGAGGTCTCGGGTGAGGGTGACAGACAGCCTATGGGGCAGTCCCTAGAGCCGTCGAAAATTTTGGTGGGGCCCCAACCTAGGCTGTGGAGGCGAAGGTTCCACGGAATCGGTGGGGCAGCTGGAATTGGCGAACAACCGGCCTGGGAACAGGCTCCTCGGCTAAAGCGAGGGGTTGTTTCAGCAGCTCTGGTGACAACCATTAATGGCGGGGAAGGCGGCGGTGTGGCTTATTCCCGATCAGAAGACTGTTGCCACATGAGTTCCTCATACCTCCGACACAACTTGCGCCGAAGCCTCCTCGTCCGAGGAGGAGGAAGAGGATATGACGCCCAGCTAACGCCGGATGCCGAGACCGAGATCGCCTATGACGGCGGGATCGGCTGGACCGTGAAGGCGTCGAGACCGAGAACCTCGGCTAGGCCGAGGATGGTGCGGAGAGGTGTCGCGAGGAATCGGCCCTCCCTCGGTTCGAACGATTCAACGAAGGCTCCGGAACCGGAGGCACAGGCAGGCCGCAGGATCCTCAACTCCACAGGGGAACGGGAGAGGGATTCTCAGCTTCTCCAGCCGACAACCCGTCCAACGGGTGCAGAAAAATCTCGACCACGTCGTCGGGAGTCTCGGCCAACTGGCCTGACAGGGACACCGTGAAACCAGTGGCCGAAGCCGAGAGGTCGACCGAAGTCGATGGCTGACAACTAGGGGAGAGGGATCTTTCCCACTCCCAAGAGTGTCGAAGGTGAGACTTACTCTTGTCTCTCTTTTTGGACCGAGAAAACGGTCCAGAAGAAGTTGGACCCTCACCTTTTGTTGAGAGGGTCAGGCAAAGCTCCTTAAAAGAAGCCGAATAAGAGGCACCGAGAGATAGCGGGACAAATGCCACAACCGAGGTTGAAGCAGCCCGCGCCGCCTCCTCTTCGAGGGCGATCATCTGCTCGAGCTGATCCGCCGAGCCCGCCGCTGTGGACACCGCCCGGCCGGGCCTCTTTTGACTTTTATCGGAGGAAATCTCTTCTCCGGGACGCCCCCAGTTGTAAGCGGAGCATGCAGTGCCGAGGGCGTGAGCCGAAAGGAAGAGCACTGGTCGCAGGCCTGCAGGTCGTGCTCAAGGCCCAAGCAGTAGGCCGCACGTGGTCTGCGCATCCGTCCGAGACATCTTCTGCCCGCAAGGGCACCTCCGGAAACCGGGAGTCGATTTGTCCATCACAGCCGCGAGGGAGAGAAGACCGAAATCTTATTAGCAAAACGTTTTTAATTTCGAAAATTCGAAGAATTAGGAACCAGTCTTATATGCAGAGCGTTAAGGAGGGAACCTGAGCTTCCAAGCGGTAAGGAAGATCTGGCGTCATGTGGCGGAGCCGAGAGTTTTACCACCCGGGTGGGTGGGAGGAGCCAGCTTGAAGACCTTCCGGCAAGATTTAAAGCGACAAGGAACCTGCCAGACAGTGTGGATGAACAACATATCCATGTCCCTAGAATTGTCATCTTCAAACCATATTTAGGGAAATTGGAGACTTGGGTCTTGAGCATTTAATTTTGGGATTGGAACCAGTCACGCTGAGGGGAGTGGAGATCAGGTACCTCTGGCGGGTGCTGCGAGCTGCTGCTCTTAAAGCAATCACCAAACGTTGGCTACAGAGAGACAGCCCCACCTTAGCAGAATGGATCAGTATAGTCAACACAATACAAGAAATGGAAAGGATTCCATTTGCCATTCAACATAGACAAGCCCATTTTAAGAACAGATGGACCTGATGGGAAATACACCCCATGGAAGCACAGCAATTTCATCTGAACGGAGACCACAACTCTAGAAGTGACCCCAGGTATTCAGATGTTATTGCTGAATTGAGAGGAAAGTAATTTTGGAACACTAATAAATGAAATTTGGAGGAAGCATCAGCTACCAGCAGCTATATAGTAGTAGTTGTAGTTTTTACAGTGTTTTTCCATATTTAAATATTAATTATTGCTCATTTTCCATACGTTTCCTTTCAGAGTCAGAGATTGACTTTGAGAATATCACAGAGGGTGGTGTGGAATTTTATACCTTTTCACTCTTTTTTTTTTTTCTTTTCTTTTTTCTGTATAACAAATACGGTGACACAGATATGTTAACATAAATTAAATAGCCATAAGTGCTGTATATGTAATGTAATCTGACCGTGTTCAAATAAAATAAAGTTACAAAGTAAATAAACAAATAAAATCGGGTCCACTCTGGCTGCAAAGGCACACAAATCAGGTGTTAGCAGGCCGCGATGGCAGACAATCAGATGGGAGCAGCCGGAAAGTGCAAAGAATTCAAAGTAGCGGGGCAGAGCTGGGACTGTACCTGATTAGGAGAGGTCCTGGGCAGTGTTCAGTGCAGTGTGCAGCAGTGAGCATGCCACCAGCTGGAGAGATGCCCGAACAGGGGCAGCAGTCTGTGGGGAAAAGAAAAAGCAGGAGAAATTACTTGTAGTGAGCAGGTAGGGGCAGGGAACAGCTGAGAGGAAGGTTGGGTGGGGGTAACCGAGAGCTGGCAACAGCAGAACAGAAGAGGTCAAGAGATGCAAGGAGAGGCAGTGATAGCTTAATCACAGAGGGTGGGGGCTGGGAGACAACAGAACAGATTAATCAGGGGCAGATCTCAGGAACAGAGAGCAGACGAGGCTGGGGGCAGGGTGGGTCAGTGCCTAGCACGGGGGGATGGAGAAGCAATGAGTTGAGTGAGGCGAAAACACTTCGTGGCAAACTGAAAACATTGCTAGCATAGATCATTCTACAGACTATGGCATAGGAGAGGCTAGGGTGTTCCGTACCATGGGATTCAATCAGTGGTTGAAAAACTGGTGTGGAGCTCAGGGATTTGGCTTCATTGGGGACTGGGGGTCCACCTGGAGTGATGCAAGCCTATACTGGCATGATAGGCTGCATCTGTCCGGGAGGGGAACCAGGATCCTAGGTGATAGGTTTAAATGCTTCATTGGCAAGCTTTTAAACTAGCCAAGGGGGGAGGCACTGGAAAGGAGCAGGAGAATCCCAGCCTCCCAAACAATCACGGTAGTGTGTGGCAAACACCAACATGGAGGTGTCAATAGGGAGAAGGGCAGGGGTAAATGGAGAAAGTGACAAGGCAAGAAGGACAGGGATGGGGCAAAAGGGGGTAAGGCCATCAGGAAATGGAGGGTAATGAGTACCAATACCAGAGTCTGGGCAACAAGCCCCTGAGCTGGTGGCCTTAATGGAAGAGGGATGCCTGGATATCGAACAGTCACAGAAACATGGTACACAGAGAATCATGACTGGGATGTTAACATACCAGGGTACATAACCTACAGGAGAGACAGGCAGGGGAGAAGAGGGGGAGGAGTAGCTCTCTATGTAAAGGAAGGGATAAAAGCAACTGAACAAAAGAGTAAACAGGGAGGAGCGGAGGCACTGTGGGTCACCTTGGAGACTGGAAAGGGCACCACAATCCGCACAGGGGTTGTGTACAGACCCCCATGTCAGGGGGAAGGAATGGACAAGGATATGATGGAAGGCATTCTTAGAATGGCAGAGAAGGGAGATACTGTTGATGGAGACCTGAATATGCAGATGTTAACACGAGCACATTTGCTGCAGCCATCCAAACAGGGGCCATTCTTGGCCCTACAGGTGGCAGGCATTAGACAGCTAGTTTGGAACCCACTCGTGAGGACAATCTTAGACCTCGTGCTCTCAAATGGGGGCAGTGAGAGGATCTCAGATCTAGAAGTGGGTTGCCATCTGGGGACAAGTGACCATCAAACAGTGTGGTTCACATTAAACTTAGCTACAGAGTCAAGCCATACAAAGTGAGGGTACTGGACTTTAGGAGGGCTGACTTTGGCAAGATGGGAGAGTGCCTCAGAAAAGCATTAGCAAACAGGCTAGAAGGAGGTGTGGAGCAACAATGGGAATTATCAAAACTGCCATCACAGAGGCAACAAGCCTTTGTGTGAACAAATAAACAAATCAAGCGAAGAAAGAAAAAGCCACTATGGTTCTCTAGAGAGGTGGCTGCGAAAGTCAGGAAGAAAAGATAAGCATTCCGGAAGTAGAAGGAAACACAGAAGGAGCAGGACAGACAGCTGTACCAGTTAAGGCTGAAAGAAGCAGGGAGGAAGTCAGAATATAAAGGCCCAAACTGAGAGAAAGATAGCCAACTCAGTTAAGAAGGGGGAGAAAACCTTTTATAGGTACATCAGCGAGCGTAGAAAGACAAAGGGAGGGATAGTGAGGCTGAATAGAATGAACGGTGGGTGCGCAGAGGGGGACAGTGAAAAAGCAGGAACACTAAATGAATATTTCTGCTCAGTATTCACAAAAGAGGAGGGGGAAGTGCCTAATCCAATTAACAGAAGCACTCTTGATAGGGGGGTCGATCCCAGTCCTGTCACAGAAGAAAGGGTTCTGCAAGAACTCCTAAAACTGAAGGTGGACAAAGCAATGGGTCCTGATGGAATTCACCCCAGAATTCTAAAAGAATTAAGGAAGGAACTAGTGAAACCACTGGCTACTCTTTTTAATAAATCATGGGAGGATGGTGTGGTACCCGAGGACTGGAGGAAGCGGATGTGATTCCCTTCACAAAGTGGGACCAAGACAGAGGCAGGAAACTACAGACCTGTCAGTCTGACCTCTGTGGTAGGGAAAGTGATGGAGTCACTTCTGAAGGAAAGAATAATTGAGTACCTAGAGGTCAATGGAGCACAGGATCCAAGGCAGCATGGGTTCACAGCGGGAAGGTCATGTCAGACGAATCTAATAGATTTCTTTGACTGGGTGACCAAAGTAGTAGACCAGGGAGGGGCTGTGGACATGGCCTACCTAGACTTTAGCAAGGCATTTGACACAGTCCCACACAAAAGATTAATAGTCAAATTAACCAGCCTGGGAGTGGGTCCCAGGGTGGTAGCCTGGGTAAAACATTGGCTGGACAACAGGACACAGAAGGTAATTGTAAATGGAGTCCACTCTGAAGAAAGAGGCGGTTACCAGTGGGGTACCGCGGTTCAATATTGGGTCCAGTCCTTTTAATGTCTTCATCAGTGACATTGCAGAGGGACTGGAAGGAAAAGTATGCCTTTTGCAGATGACACAAAGATCTGCAACAGGGTTGATACACAAGGAGGTGTGGAAAGGATGAAAGGACTTGGCAAGGTTGGAGGAATGGTCAGGCGATGGCAGCTAGGATTCAATGCAAAAAGTGCAAATAATGCACCTGGGAAACAAGAACCCAGGGAAGAATACACAATGGGTGGGAGGTAGTACAACAACAAAACAGGAAAGGGACCTGGGGGTAATCATATCAGATGACCTTAAGGTTAGCAAGCAATGTGAGAAGGCAGTAGGGAGGGCAGGGGGTATACTGGGATGTATAGGGAGAGGCATCAGCAGCAGAAAACAGGAAGTTGTTATCCCTCTGTACAGACAATTGGTGAGACCCCATCTGGAATACTGTGTCAGTTCTGGAGACCCCATCTCCGCCAAGGACATAGACAGATAGAGGCAGTCAGAGGAGGGCAACTAAAATGGTGCAGGGTCTGCAAGAGAAGCCGTGAGGAGAGACTAAAGGAGCTTAATATGTATACCCTTGAGGAAAGAAGGAGAGGGGGACATGATAGAAACTTTCAAGTACCTCAAGGGAATCAACAAAGTCCAAGAGGGTAGCATCTTTCAGAAAAAGAGACTTGCAAGAACAAGGGGACACAATTTAAAGATAGAAGGAGGGCGGTTCAGGGGCAATGTGAGGAAGTATTATTTCACAGAGAGGGTAGTGGATGCATGGAACAGCCTTCCTGAGGAAGTTGTGGGGTCTAAAACTGTGGGAGAATTCAAGAATGCATGGGACAGACATAAGGCAATTCTTGTGGGGGGCAGGAAGATATAGGCTGTTGGTTAACTAGGATCTGCGGCCTATCCTGTAGGTAGGGAAATGGGCAGACTAGATGGGCCTAGCGGTCCTTATCTGCTGTCAAAGTCTATGTTTCTATGTTAGACAATTTTTAGCAGTACAAACAGTGGCAATTAATCTTGAAGGCAAGCAGCAAGGTGTTCATAGGCACTAAACAGTAACTTACAGTAAAGTGATATTTGAACAATTTTAGATTAAGGCCGTAAGTGCAAGCTTTACACAGAAAACAAATATAGAGAGAGAAATTAGCAGAAATTCAGAAATTGAAGGATGAACCTTTCCGGCAATGAAGCAGAAAGATCAGCAGTCCAGCAAAGCTCAGGCTGAAAAGGCGCACCAATCAGGTGTTAGTAGGCCACGATGGCAGCCAATCAGATGGGAGTGGCTGGAAAGCGCCAAGAATTCAAAGTAGCAGGTCGGTGCTCGGACCGTACCTGATTAGGAGAGATCCTGGGCAGTGTTCAGTGCAGCATGCAGCAGTGAGCGCGCCGCTGGCTGGAGAGACACCCAAACAGGGGCAGCAGTCTGATTAGGAGAGGTCCAGTAATGTTGCGCTCCTTCAAACCACATAAAAAAAAAATCACAAACATAACAGAACTTAAACAACAAAATGCTGTATTGTTTACAGCCACCTTGTGAGAGCCCCTAGCACCTCAGCTCAGTGCCTTCAAGGGGGCATTTTACATCCTGGTCATCAGTGCACTTTTAAATCCATTACAAAGTTGTGACATCACAATTAAATAACCAATCACCTGTTAATAAAAAAAGAGTTTGAAAAACTCATTTGCAAAATATATCTGTGTGTCCTAACTTCTCATTTTATACCTCATATACATCACACCATTAAGAAGACTAAAATAAACAAAAACAAATTCTCATGCTGGAAAAGAGGTGCAATGTAGGATACAAACGCATTTCTATTGTTAACTCTTTGTTGGCTACAGTTACTTATTAATTCTGTTCCATTATTGGCTAAACAGGTTCTCCATAACTGGGATACACTGACTCAATATTCATATACAGGGTAAATAAGGAGCCATAACAAACAGATATAAACTTTCATTAACAGACAAGTATGACATTTTACTTACTACCTAACCTCAAAGTACTGCAAGGGAAGTGAGGGAGAGAGAGAGACAGAGACATATTTATAGACAGATTATACACATTACTGTCTAATAACTAACATACTAATTGCCAGCAGATTAGGCCTTAGGGTCTATCGAGTCTGCTCGAACCTCAGATCCCTAGTTGGGTGCCGAGGCCCTCCCCCTCCTTGTGTTCCAGAAGAAAAAATTACTCACCTTAGTAATGTTGTTTCTTCTAATGGAGTCTTGCTATATTATGACTATTGCAGTTTGTCCCAGCCTTAGAACTGCTCCGGAGGTGAAAGAGTTAACTTCCATGCAGGGCATGGAACTTAAAGCCTTGAGCTCGGTTAGAGAAGCTCTGTCTGGGATATTTCAAACCCGAAACTGTCAGATCTTTACGAGCAAAACTCACTAAGGTTCTGTGTGGAAGCTGTAACCTACACTAGCCAACTGGCTACTAAAATATTAACATATTTCCTGGTCCCAACGACAAGACTCAAGTCAGGGGACCAGAAAAGATAAGATAAAATAAAATAAAACACACACACAAACACCCCAAAAGAAGGGTGAAAAGATAAAAGGGCATCAATAAGTGCCAACAGTGAACTGCCCACCCATACCCCAAGTAGAAGTTCTGAGAGGGGCAGGCTGGGGAGGTCATAATATAAAGACTCCATTAGAAGAAACAACATTACTAAGGTGAGTAATTTTTCTTCAAACAACATGAAGTCTTGCTATATTATGACTATTGCAGACTACACATCAGTACCTCCATGGAGGAGGGACAGAACCTACTTAGGAATAGGTTTCTAAGCACTGTGCCAAACTGAGCATCCCTCCTGGCCTGGATATCCAGGGAGTAATGCTTGGTGAAAGTGTGTACTGTTTTCCAAGTAGCTGCTTGACATCTCTCTAAGATAGGGATGTCTCTGGCAGCAGCTAGAGACGCAGCTGTACCTCTGGTAGAGTGAGCCCTCAGGCCTGAAGGGGGAACCTTACCCAGTTTTTGATAGCAAAATTGGATACAAGAGACAATCCACCTGGCAATGGATCTCTTAGTGGCAGGTTTCCCTTTCCCAACCTCACCATAAGTGAGAAATAGTTGGAGGGAGTCAAACCTGTGACCCTTGGTACGCTCTATGTAGTAACTTAGGGCCCTCTTAACATCTAAGCTGTGCAACCTCCTCACCAGAGGAGGAATGGTCAGTGAAGAACACTGGAAGTGAAACAGATTGATTAAGGTGGAAATCTGAAACCACCTTGGGCAAAACTTCCTGTTAGTCCTGAGGACTACCTTATCCCTGTGAAAGGAAATAAAGTCAGTCTCCACTGACAAAGCTTGTAACTCACTTAGCGCCTGGCAGAAGTGATGGCTACTGAAATACAGTTTTCCAAGTCAAGTACTTAAGCTCTGCCAAGACAGAGGTTCAAAGGGGGTTGCATCAGCTGAGCAATGCAAACATTAAGATCCCAGGCAGGGGCAGGGTCCTGAATGGTGGATTAGTATGAAGCAATCCCCTAAAAACTTGGAAAAACAGGGTGAGCAGAAAGAGAAGAGGGCTTCCCTGCTGAAATAAAAGCAGAGACAGCTGCCAAATGCACTTTCAGGGTAGCTGGTCTCAGTCCCAAAGAATTAAGATGGACCATATAGTCCAAAACAGTGGGCAAATCAGCAGATTCCGGGGAAATATGCTTCCCAGAATACCATATGGAAAACCTTTGCCATTTGGAATTACAAGTAGCCCTAGTGGAAGGCTTTCTAGAGGCTTTCAAGATTTCGAGAACACCTTGAGAAAGTTGTAGATCAGCAAACTCTAACTCCTCAAGAGCCAGGCCTTGAGGTTGAGGGATTTGAGATTCGGATACCAGACTCTCCCTGGGCACAGGTTAACAGATTGTGGTTCCTGGGGAGACACAGGGGTAGATGGACTGCTAAGGACAGAAGGAGTGGGTACCAGGGCTGCCTGGCCCAGTCTGGAGCAATCAGGATCATCTTGCAGGGCTGAGATCTGATTTTGACTAGCACCTTGAACAGGAGAGGAAGGGGAAGGCATAGAGAAACTTCCCTTCCCAATCGAGGAGAAAGGCATCCAGGGGGACTGAGCCCAACACTGGGGGCCTGCAACAAAAAAGTGGAAGTTGATGATTGTCTGGGGCTACAAAAAGATCTATCTGAGGAGTGCCCCATGTGGCAAAAACTATCCCCAGTACTAGGGGATCCAGTGACCATTCGTGATGGCCCTGGGAAATCCTGCTGAGAGCATCTGCCAGGACATTGTCCTTGCCTGGGAGGTGAACTGCTATGAGGGAAGTGTTCAGGAATAAGCCAGAGACCACAATCATCGCCACTGCACAAGGCCAAGACCGAGTGCCCCTTGTTGTTGGTTGATGTACCACATTGTAGTGGTGTTGTCTGTTCTGACCTGTACCACTTTGTTCTGAACAGATGCAGAAAAAACCTGAAGTGCTAGAAAAACAGCTCTGAGTTCCAACAGATTTATGTGGAGCAGAGATTCCTGAGGGGACCACAATCCCTGGGTGGAGAGGTTGCCCATGTAAGCTCCCCATCCCAAGAGGGACGCATCTGTAGTAAGGGTCAAGGAGTGAGATAGAGGGATGAAGGGCACCCCTTGTCTCAGATTGCTCTGATCCTGCCATCACTGAAGGGCCTGGATCAGGGTTCGAGTCACTGGGATCAACTTGGATAGGGAATCTCTTCTTTGAGACCAAAAGGCTCTCAAATGGAACTGAATGTCCCTCATCTGAAATCTTGCTCCTTGCATTACAGCTGTGGAAGCAGCCATGTGTCCTAGGAGCTATAGGAAATGCCTTGCTGGTCGAGAGACCTGCAGAGTGAAGGACGAGGCCAGGGCTACCAGGGTCCTTACCTTTCTAGGGAAGGAAGGCTCTGGCCTGCTTTGTGTCCAGTTCTGCACCTATAAAGGTGAGTACCTGGACAGGTTCCAGAACTGACTTTGGAAGATTGAGAAGAAAGCCCAGAGAGGTAAGCAGCTGCTAGGTAACTTGCAGGTGTGATTTGACCTGGTCTGGAGACTGACCCACCATGAGCCAGTCGTCTAGGTAGGGAAAGATGGCAATCTTTTGCCTTCTTAAATGAGCAACTGCTACTGCCAGGCATTTTGTGAATGCCCTTGGGGCAGAGGTAAGGCCGAAGGGCATTGCTCTGAACTGATAATGGCCTGAGGGCAGTTCGAATCTGAGGTACTTTCGGTAGGAGCTTCTGATAAGAACATGGAAGTAGGCATCCTTGAGGTCCAGGGAAGCTAGCCAGTCCCTGGCCTTAGGAGGGTAAAATCATTCCCAGAGTCACCATTTTGAATTTTGGTTTTAAAAGGTGCTTGTTCAGATATCTTAGGTCCAGGATGGGCCGCCACTCCTGTCTTTTTGGGGTAAGGAAGTACCTGGAGTACAGACCTGCCCTGGTGTAAGGGAGAAACCCTTTCTACAGCTCTGAGAGCCAGGAGGGTTGAGACTCTGCTTCCAAAGCAAGAGTCTCTAGAGGGTTTGCAGGTGGAAAGATCTGATTCTCATCTTTGGAAATTTTTGAAGCTGAGAACTAGACTCTGGCTTACTACTTCCAGGACCCACTTGTCTGATGTTAAAGACTCCCAGTCCTGGACGTAAGCCAGCTTGCCCCTACGGGTAATGGAGAACCGGCCCTGGGCATCCCATCAGGTGCCTGTTTGGCAGGGGCTTTAGGCTGAGGTAGGAGCAGGCCTGCTTGTACCCAGTCTGCCTCTCCTCTGAAGAACCCCTCTGAACATAAGCTGAAGAGGAGGCCTGGGTTTGGTAAAAGGCCTGTGAAAGGCCTGCCTCTACCCCTGGGCTGCCTCTGAGGAGTGGCTTGCCATTCCTTGGCTTGTGCACTCCTATAAGTGGTTCTATATTCATCCATTTTCTTCATATAATTCTCTGTCTGCTCCCCAAACAGAGAATTTCCCACCACAGGAAAATCCATAGCCTTAGCCTGGGTATCCTGTGACAAACTAGTACACCTGAGCCAAGCCAATCTACGAAAAGCCACAGATGTAGCCATGACTCTAGAGGATACATCATTAGAATCCACTGCAGCATGGAATTGCACCTTAGATGCCTCAATGCCATCAGCAGCCACCTGTTCCAGCTCATTGGCAAGCTGGCCAGGGGCCTGTTTGGCTAAAGCCATGACAGTATCCCATCTAGATTTTTGGTATCTTGCAACATAAGCCATATAATTTGCTTGTCTGAGTCCCAAGGACGCTGCCATGTATTGTTTTTTAGCCATGGCATCAATCTTCCTGGAGTCCTTGTCAGGAGGATGTGAAGCCAGGGGAATATTAGCCTTATCACAGGCTGCAGCCTGAACTACCCAACATGGCTGCATTGCTGTGAGAAATTCTGTATCAGGACCTGACAAAGTGTACCTCCTGTCCATCTTTTATCCACAGGAGGCACAGAATTAGGAGCTTTTAAAATTGTCATTGTTTGTTTCGTAAAGGATTTATGTAAAGGAATAGACAATCTCCTGGACTCTGGGATATCCATCATCTCTACAAAGTCAGGCTCCTCTTGCTCATCCACAGCTTCCTCCAAAGGAAGCTGGAGGTTTCAGCAACTTTTTATAAAACAGAAAATGAGAAGGGACTCAGCAAGCCTAGGGGGAGATTCTCCTAAAGGTCTGTCTGGGGAGATGTCCGGTTCAATGGGCACATCCAGACTTTCAAAGTCACATTCACACTGTTCATAATCATCCTCCCCCTCCTCTGGTTCATAAAACTCCTCTATATCATATTCTTGAACCGGTGGAACCGACCGAACCGACCTCTTGCCAGATAGTGGCGGTTCGGATGGAACCGGGGAAAGTGACTGGACAATTTGGATTGCCCTGGCTATCTCTGCAGCAGTTGGAGAAGGGATTTTTGACTCCACACCTGCTGATTTTCTAGTTCTCTTTGCTGGAACTGGCTCCTCAGAGTCACCTTTACGTTTGCCCGAGGAAGTCTGGCCCTGGTCAGAGGGCACTCCCTCTGGCCGGGTCAGCGGACTTTTTGGCCTCTCGTTCCCTGAGCCTACCAACTCTCTTATCTAGGGTAGCTGCAGGGAAATTCTTGCAAATTTGGCAGTCTGCACTGAGGTGGTCAAACCCCAGACAAACACATGTGGTGTGTGGGTCAGCCTTGGCAAAGGCTTGCCCACAGACACTACAGTGTTGAAACCAGTGGGCCGGTTTTTCTTTTGGGTTTCTCAGACATAATGCCAGCCTAACCAAAACTTGCCCTTTTTTCGGTGTGCCAGTAAGACACCTTATCGGTTCCCAAACCATGTCACGGGTCGTGGAAAACCGTACGAAACCGCTTTAGAACCGATAAGAACTGGAACCGCACTCTAAAAAGCCTTTAAATGCTTCAGAATAAAGTTTCCACACAACCTGATCGGTTCAAACCGAACCGATAAACATTTACAAGTTCCACACAGAAATAAACCTATCTATTACTTACAATACCATAGACAGAGCTTGAACCGATCGGTTTGCCGTTAAAATAATGATAATCGCAGTTGAACTTAACAGAGAAAAAACTCTTTAAACCGAGAAAATGAACCGAGCACTAGGAGGAATCTCCGGAGCGACTGTTCAGTGAAGCGGAGTAAAGAATCTGACAGTTTCGGTTTGAAATATCCCAGACACAGCTTCTCTAACCGAGCTCGCGCTCTCAGTTCCATGCCCTGCATGGAAGTTAACTCTTTCACCTCCAGAGCAGTTCTAAGGCTGGGACAAACTGCAATAGTCATAATATAGCAAGACTTCATGTTGTTTGAAACCCCTATCATCATCATCCATCCCCACCCCCAACCCCTGGGCCAGGCCATCATCTGATACATCCGCTTTCTGTGTCTGTCCCACCCCCTCTTGAAGCCCTCCACTGTGGATCTCTGAACCAGCTCGCCAGGCAGCACATTCCAAGGGTCCACCACCCTCTCAGTGAAAAACCTCCTCCTCTTTTCCCCGTCACACTTCCACCTTCAAACCATGCCCTCTGGTGATACCTCCCTGCTTTAGTCTAAAGATCCCCTCTGCGTTTACCCTATTTATTCCCTTGAGGTACTTGAAGACCTCAATCATGTCCCCCCTGTCTCTCCTCTCCTCCAATGAAAACAGACAGAGCTCCTCAAGTCTGTCCTCATACGTCAAATCCCCTAGTCCTCGTATCATCTTATCATATCAACACTGAGCAGTGTTTCATTCAATTAATTTCTCATACTTTTAAAAAAGGTTTTAAATCCCATCTTTCATTAAGACCTGTTGGATTTACTGTTTCTTGCTTCCCTTGCTGTACTTTGAGGTTAGGTAGTAAGTAACCTTACTAAAACTCTGTTTTAAATGTTTGGGGTAGTCGGCCCTTTTTTTTGCGAACTCCTCACACATTGAGCGTGGTCAGAGTTTTTCTGTTGTTTTGATTAAGAGAGGTCCTGGGTGGCAATCAGTGCAGCGTGCAGCAGTGAGCGCACCGCCAGCTGGAGAGATGCCTAAAGAGGGGCAGCAGTCTGATTAGGAGAGGTCCTGGGTGGCATTCAGTACAGCGTGCAGCAGTGAGTGCGCCGCCAGCTGGAGAGACGCCCAAACAGGGGCAGCAATCTGTGCTATAAGGCCCTGAACGGCCTAGGTCCTGGTTACATGTGTGATCTCCTGTACCTGTACTGCCCTGCTCGCCCCCTCCGTTCTTCAGATGTGGGCCTACTAATAACCCCAAAACTTGGTTAAAAACATTGGGGGACAGAGCCTTCGGGGTGGCAGGCCCTACTTCTGGAACTCTTTACCGAGGGCTCAGAGAGGCTCCATTGGTCGAAATCTTTAAAAAAGAACTTAAAACCTAACTCTTTGCCTAGGCTTTTGGTTCTGCTATAGACTTTCGATTTTAGTTAATTATTGCACTCAAAAACACCTGTGAATTTTATGTTTGCTGTTGATATCTGATTTTATGGTATATTGTAATTGATGCTAGTTGGCGGACTGGTTGTAGTGTGAATTTTATTCTGTTTTGTAATAGGTGAATGTTGATGTATATTACTTTATGCAATGGTGCCCTGGGCATCCAGGGAAGGGCTCCAGAAATAAATAAAGCTACTACTACTACCACCACCACCACCACCACCACCACCACCACCACCACCACCACGGCTCAGCCTATATAAAACACGACAGGGACAACCAAAAGGCGAAGACAACATAAAGACATGCAGTGAAAAAGAGAGAGTAATACAGTAGTAGGTGGGAACTGAGGTGGAGTTTACAGGAGGAGACCAGGAGGTAAAGGAAGAGGTAATGGAAGAAAAGGAGGGAGGGGGAGGGGGAGAAGGATGGAAGTAGACAGAGTAGTGGAGTGGGGTGGAGAGCTCAGGTGCAGCTGCAGGAAGAAGAGGTGAAGTCTTGGCGAAGAAAAAAGAAAGGGAGTGGAAGGAGGTGGCAGTGCAGATGGAGAGGGGGGAGGAAGTCCCAGAGTTTAGGGAGGCAGAAGGAAAACACAGCTTGACTGAAAGAGGACGACCTAGACTGGAGTGCTAGGGTCCGGCAGTCAGCGCTACGAAGGGAATAGGAAGAGTGAGTGGGAGCAGAGACAGGATGTGAGATAGGAGGGGAGTGAGCTCAGCCAGTACTTGGCAACAAGGCTGGAGGTGTGTGCAAGTCATCTGGCTTCAAGAGAGGGAAGACTGACAGAGGTTTAAAGGGAGCAGTGGTGAGTCAGAGGAGGGCAGTCAAGAGTAAACCAGCAAAAGGAGTGATATGGCGTGGGGGCAGTCTGGCTAGGTTGGACTTTGGGGCAATGCCATAGATGGTGTCTCCATAGTCGAATATGGGGAGAATCATTCTCTGTAAAATGGCTCTGCGCACCTTCAGAAGGATACACCCTCTGTTCCGGTAGAAGGCACCCAAATTTTGGGTGGAGCTTTTTGTGGATAGAACCCATGTGAACAGAGAAATCTAGGTGCCGGTCAAGCCACACCCCAACGTACTTGAAGGAAGGGACATCTTCAAAGATAGACCCGCCTAGGGTGTGGAATGAGGGGAGGGCTGGAAGTTTAGAGAGCTTTTGCCCTGTTCCAAAGGTCATAGAGATCTTTTTTTTTTTCCATTAAGGGACACTGATTAGAGCGGAACCAGACCTGGATGTTATTGATATCCAGCTGTAGGCTGGTCATCAGATCAGCAGGGGAGGAGTCTGAGGCAAATATGACAGTATCATCTGCATACACATGTATGAATGCAGATAAACAGGCAGGGGCCAGCAATTTAGACAAGCTCTGGCAAAGCCACTACGACTGTGAATGCATTAACTAGATAAGGGTGTTTCATGGACTTAAACATGAACATTTATTTATTTAAAAATTATCAGATTTACAAATCTTTGAGTCAGAGACTCATTTACGAAGGCACCTTGTCGAAACTAATACAAAGACAGCACAGTTAACAAGTCAAAAAACAATGGCTTGGAGAGCAGACAGTTATAACAATCATTCACTGGAGATACATGGGTAGCAGTAGATAAACAGATTACACAGTTTAGGCACACAGGCACCACATCAAGAAGACCAAAGCAGTTCAAACAATATACAATAGCTAAAGCAAATAGACATCAGTAATCAAAGAGAAGCCCAGAGTGTTCACATGAAGGCTGTTGCATACACTAACTGAATCAAAGTACAGTACATTGACAAAAGGGCATATTTAAGCAATAAGGCACGACAGGGTGTGTGTTATGTAATAACATCACTCCTGGGGTGGGCTGAAGCTCGAGGCAAAGCCGAGTGCTTCCACCACCCCAGGAGTGACGTTACTATACGATAACACACACCCTGGAGTGCCTTACTGCAATTGTACAATGGCTTGTTGTTATATACAGAATAAAAAATACATTTTAAAGGATATTTTGCTAGTGTGGAAAAATATTTCTTAAGAGAAAATGCAAGGAATGATCCAAATCCAAAGCTACGGTGATGTTATTGTGTAATAACATCACTGTTTCAATGGGTCAGCAGCCAATCAGTTTCTTGCATTTTTCCTTGCCATTGTATAATTAAAAATAATGCCACCATCTGTATTACAGTTACAGGGTTTTAAACAATTGATTAGCAGTTTTTTTCTTGGGACAATACTAACTGTTCAGAAAGTATTTATATAGGATTTCTAGAAGAGTTATGTTTGTTAAACACAGTGAGGCAGATGCTATGCATTTTCACAATGTTTTAGCACTTTTTATGAGCAAAACGCTAATCAATTTTTGGAGTTAAATAAATCCCTGCAGTTACCTGTATGTTTTGCATTTTATTCTATGCACTGTTATAGCAATCAACTCAACAGAACCAGGCCATCATGTACATGAAGGTACTGTACTCTAACAGAAAACACTGCTGAGACCACTGTAGGTTGTGATAAGGTGGAAGATAAACACAATGTTGAGACAAGTTTTTAAAGACATTTGATGTGTTTAATTTTGTTTTTGAGACTGATATACAGTTCACACACAAAATTCATATAATATAAAAGTACATATGCCCAAATGCCAATGTAAATTCGACACATTTCATTACAAGCTGTTCTCCTGAAGGAAGATATTACTATATAAGGCCTAAAAATGGGAATCAGGTAAATGTAAACTGGGGTAGGTGTGTTATTGAGGGTATTGCATAGTTTATCTTTTATTGCTGCTCCACCGGATCAGCAATATTTGCTCACGCTCTGCCCAGTCCAGATTTTACAGCTCTTGCCTGGGTCTGGTTATCTGCGTTTTATCCATACCCCACTGCATGTGGCTTAATGATATACTGTACAGATGGCTACAAAGTCTAACCCATTGAAGGCTGAAGTTTTGAAAATCATTATTGTTTAAAATATCAAGACTCACTCCCCGTCACAATTAATCCTCTACCAAAGTCATGCTTAAATACTGGTGCTTCTACATCCGTATCACTAAGCTTTTAATGGCAACATGCCACTTCTGCTGCTATGAGCTCCCCATCCGTGAAGTCCCATTCTACTTGTGGAAACCCCAACCCCCAAAACCAGGTAATTTTCCAGGAAGCAGCTCTTTACACCATATCAACTACATTACTGCTAAACTCCTTATCTGTAAAAATTTTGTTGTGAAATTTTTGTTGTAATATATCCATGGTCAGGAGAAATGAATTTGTAAAACAAACTAAAATCCCCATTTATCAGTTCACTGACCCACAATAAAGCATGTTATGAACTTATCAGATTCTACACGTAACCTACAGCAAGTCAAACAGAAATTAGACACAAATGCCTACGTATTTGCAAGTGAAGCAAATGTGGTTACTATCATTCAGTTGTAAACACCTATAGTCACAAATTGCAAGTTAAGAAGATTCAGTAGAATATAAACAGTAGCCCAGCTGAGAACTGCCTGACTGAGAATGAAACTGCTGTATTATTTGGAAAAAGGCATGGCTGGGACTCTTGCTATGCAATGTCCTGCAAGAAGCACACTGAATGCTCTTAGGATGGTGATGTCAAAAGGCTTAAAGGAGTAGTCCACCCACAATTTGCAAAAAACATATGTTATGCAGAGTGTTTTGATATGTATGTTAAGTCCTAGTGTGTCCTTCCCTCTGTCTGCTATTAGGAGTTTTTCCTAAATTAGCCTGCTAGCTGTATGGTAGTTTTATGACCCCTGGGGATGTCCATCACAAATACGTTTATTGGCTTTCTTTCTCCCTCCTACGATGCACCGTCTCATGTGACAGTGATGTAACCATGCCCTTAGATTTAGCATGTGCACTGCTTTAAAATTAGTTCACAACAGCAGAGCTTTGTAAATGTTCTTATCCAGGGAGCACAAATGGCATCAGTTACAGTTTAGCAGATACCTGAGAGCAAGCTAACTGGGGTTTCTGTAAGAAAACAGCTGCTAAATAGCTCTAATTCATTATTTGTGTTTTCAGTGTATGTCAGGTCTAGCTAGCAGTAGTAAGTGTTTTCATTTTAAAATGTTATTTCATCAAACTACACACAACAATAAAAAGCACAGAAATTGCCCCAGATCACCAATGCTATAATTAGTAAAGACCGTAGCTGTTTTCTTACAGAACGCCTACTCAGCTTTCAAGTATTTGCTAAACCATAAATGTAGGTACCATAATTCTACTAGAAGGAATGGGGAGTTAGGGCTGATTTTGCTCTGTGACATCACTTTCATTTATTTTGTTTGTTTTTTCTTACAAATGTGAAGCCTCTTTTTAACAAAGTGCAAAAATATATGTGTGAGTTATTTAGTCTGAGAATTTTTTTTTTTTTTTTTTCCGCCTCCACGTAGTCTCCTTCTTCGGAGACACACATATGGCCTTTTCAGCCCTCGCTCACCTACCAGGAGTCTGTCAGTCCGTTCCGCGGAGTCGTGGTTATACCCCCAGGCGTGTACGGGCGAGGTTTTACACCGAAGATTCAAGGCCGTCGGAACTGCCTGGGTCTCACGGTAGGAGTATCGAAGGTCAGCCAGCTCCGCTCACTAGGAGGCCGCGCTGTTTTTCTGGCTTTCTCTCGCACGCCATGTCCCCGGACGCCACGGTGCTGAAGCGCCACTGGTGTCTGCATGTCGCCTCTGTTGAGCGCGGACTTGCTGTACCTCAGGTCTCACAGCGCCAGACAAGAGCCGAGCTCTGGCACCCCTCCCCGGAGTGGGCAGGCAGTCCCTGGGACGCTCAGTCCTCTCCGCTATCCTCTCCAGCTCCCGGCTCATTCCCTAACCCGGGTCACTGGTGTCACAAGCGGAAATCCAACCGCTGCGCCGGCAGGCCAGCTAGAATATTTGTTTTATTATTTGAAAAAGTGTGATACACTAAATGTGTAGTGCAGTGAACCATTGTAAAATATTTTTTTTCATTTTTTTTTTTTTTTTTTTTTTTATTTAGTTGTTTAACCAGGTATAGCACACTAAGCTGAAAGCTTTTTTTACAGGAGCGACCTGGAAGCACAAGGAGGTTAAGTGACTTGCTCAGGGTCACACAGTATGCAAGTGGAAGCTGTGGGATTCAAACCCAGGTCTGGTCTGCTGGATGTCACTAGATTTGCAGCTCAGAGCCTTAGACCACTGCGTTATACTGCTGGAATAGTCACTGTCATCCTGCTGCTTTCATGCCATACCACACACAGGAGAAAAGTTGACTTCAAAGTATTTTGTAGTCTCTAGGCTGCAGCTTCATACTATACACTTCATTTGTAAAAAAATAAATTAAATAAAGTAATATGAAAATCTTGTCACAGAGCAAAATCAGCACCAACTGTTAATAGAATGCTGATCCTACATTTACAGTTTAGCAAATATTTGACATCTAACTGAGTGGGGTTTCTGTAAGAAAACAGCTAGAGTCTTTATTAATTATAGCACTGATGATCTGGGCAGTTTCTGTGCTTTTATGGTTGTGTATAGTTTGATAAAATGACACGTTTTAAAATTAAAAACACTCCTGCTAGCTAGACCTGATGCATATGGAAAACAAAAATAGTAAATTGGAGATATTTAGTAGCTGTTGTCTTACAGAAACCCCAGTTAGCTTGCTCTCAGGTATCTGCTTAAACTGTAACTGATGCCATTTGTGCTCCCTGGATAAGAATAGTTATAAAGCTCTGCTGTTTTAAGTGATTTTAAACTGATTTTAAAGCACTACACATGCTAAATCTAAGGGCATGGCTGCATCATTGTCACATGAGACAAGGTGCATCGTAGGAGAAAGAAAGCCAATAAACCTATTTGTGATGGCGATCCCCAGGGGTTGTAAAAGTACCATACAGCTAGCAGGCTAATTTAGGAAAAACTCCTAATAGCAGACAGAGGGAAGGACTCATTAGGACTTAACATATCAAAACACTCTGCATAACATACGTTTTTTATGCAAATTCTGGGTGGACTACTCCTTTAATGAGGTGTTGTGAGGGGCCTAGGGGAACTTTTTATGCAGAAAGTTCTGACTGCTAGAAGATAATGAGTTAACTTTCTGTGGGCTGGGCTCCATTAATTCCTCAAGCCAGAGGAAAAATAGTGCTCTAAAACTTCCTATACACACACACACACAAACACACAGGCAGCACAGTAATGAGGCTTCAGCGGAGGAATCTGTTTTTAACACACTATTATGTTGTTTGGTAGCAAAGAAGAAATCAGCCCTTTTCTAAATGCAGTACTTCATTGCTGCTCCGCTGGAGCAGCAATATTTGCACAAGTTGTGCCCAGTGCAGATTTTACAGCACTGGTCCTGGTCTGGTGATCTGAGTTTTATGCATACCACACTGCATGTGGCTTAGTGATGATATACTGTACAGATGGCTGCAGAGTCTAACCCATTGAAGGCTGAAGTTTCAGAAAACCATTATGCTAAAAATATCAAGACTCACTCCCTCCCTCACCCCCCTCTGTCACAATTAATCCTCTACAAAAGTCATGCTTAAATACTGGTGCCTCTACATCCACGCCACTAAGCTTTTAATGCCAACATGCTTCTTCTGCTGCTGTGAGTTCCCCCATCTGTGAAGTCCCATTCTGCTTGTGGCAGCCCCCAAAACCAGATAATTTTTCAGGGAGCAGCTCTTTACACCATATCAACTAAATTACTGCTAAACTCTTTATTTAAAGGCATTTTGTTGAGAAATTTTTGTTTTAGTATATCCATGGTCAGGTAGAAGACTTGGTTTGCTGGCCAAGGCACCTAGCTTCACCTGAGCTCTTTCCTTCTAAGACTGCTTGAAAGGCAGAGTAGAGAAACTTACCAGAGCAAGGGAGAAGGATTAAGACTTAGTTTGGCTAAGCAGATTTACTGTGTGGTGGTGTTTTTATTTTTTACTCACAGGGATTGCTACTGTTTGTTGTTAACATTTCATTGCTTTATTTTTTCTCTGATTCAAATTGTTGTTGCTGGTATACCTTCTTCTGCATTATTACAAGGTGTGCTAACAGATTACTGCTGTAATCTTCTGATTCAAATTGTCTTTGCAAGGTATATCTTCTGTTACTGCTTTATTTTTCTCTGGAGCAAAGTGTTTCTTACAGGGTATATCTTCTCTGAAATTACTGTATTACAGGTGGAGCTTACATTTTGTGACTTTTTGTCATTGGGCTAAGCAAAATTACTGTTTGACACTGTGTTTTATTTTTTCTTGTTTGTTGAAAAGGTTTGTTGTCTCAGAGGTGTTTCAGTCTCCTTCTCACATTGAAGGAGCTAATTGCTTTTCCTCTCACAGCTCTTCCAAAGGATTAGGTGTGTATGTGGGGTGGAGCTGGCAAACTGTCAGTAATTTCCAACAGAAAGAAGGGTTAAAAGTCAGGTTAGTTGATATCTTGGAGGTAGAAGACTTGGTTTGCTGGCCAAGGCACTAGCTTCACCTGAGCTCTTTCCTTCTAAGACTGCTTGAAAGGCAGAGTAGAAACTTACCAGAGCAAGGGAGAAGGATTAAGACTTAGTTTGGCTAAGCAGATTTACTGTGTGGTGGTGTTTTATTTTTTTTACTCACAGGGATTGCTACTGTTTGTTGTTAACATTTCATTGCTTTATTTTTCTCCTGATTCAAATTGTTGTTGCTGGTATACCTTCTTCTGCGTTATTACAAATTGTGCCTACAGGTGTGTGCTAACAGATTACTGCTGTAATCTTCTGATTCAAATTGTCTTTTGCAAGGTATATCTTCTGTTACTGCTTTATTTTCTCTGGAGCAAGTGTTTCTTACGGGTATATCTTCTCTGAAATTATTACAGGTGGTGCTTTACAGGTTTTACAGTTTTATCTAACATTAGGATAAGCTTTCAGGGTTACTGCATTTGTTGTTGACTGATTGTTTCTTCTTACCTCCTTGTTCTTTCGTCCGTGGTTCTTCTTTTTAGGCAGGGGAAGGCCCAGCCACCCCACGCTACACTCCTTTTATAGGGTACCACAGTTGTGACATTTCCTGTGGCAGAGCAGGAAGGGGCGGATCAGTGGGGCCTCCACAAGGTGATCTCATTTACAGGGCACTAGTAATTTAACTTGTTATAACAAGTTAAACAAAGCACAATTAAACCATTACTTGCATTTTTTTCCTTCTAATTACTCTGACTAGGTTACAAACCCAGCAACTTATTTGTAATGGATTTCATTAACTGCAGGTACTGTGGAACAATTTTCAGAAGGACAGTCTTACAGGATTTAGGACACTGTCCTACATGCTGAGCCTTTGGAGATCTTAGGTCTCAGCTCCGGCAGCATGGGCAGAGATTGCACGCCTCAAATTTCATATTGAAGAGGAAATACATTATAAGAACCACCCGCCATTTCCCCAGCATCCAACAGAAAAACCTCGACCGCAGAGGGTAGTTGGTCCAGGAGGTTGGCAGGTGGTTAGGAGGAGCAAATCAGGTGCCCCATCACTCTCTGCTCTCCAACACATTACCTCCAAAAACCATATAAACACTCAAACAGGTATCTGCCTCTATCTCTGAAATCAAATAAAGAGGCAGAAGACACTGCAGAGCAGGACACTGCGGCACAGGAGCTGGCACAACAATACTCACCCAAATCAGGAACCAAAACTAAACAAGCACAAAGGAAATCCAAAACTTCTGATCATAGGAGACTCCATGATTCGGAGTTGATACCCATCTCCAGCCAGGGTGATGGTCAGATGTCTCCCAGGTACATCAGCATGGAGAGACACTGACCGCATTACTAAAATTGTTCACAAAGCAGGAGAAAACATTGATGTCCTAGTACACATAGGAACTAATGATCTCACCAGCCGGTCAGTTGTGGAACCAAGGAACACCTGACTAGGCTGGGTGACAAACTATCATCTATTTCGTCCGGCATCTCCTTCTCTGAGATCCTGCCAGTCTGGGAGAAGGGAGCAGATGGACGGAAGGTCAGAAGAAGGGAGATAGGGAGCTAAACACGTGGCTCAAGGACTGGTGCCAGAAAAAGGACACAGATTTGTAGGGAACTGGCAACAGTTCTGGGAGCGAAAGTTCTTTAAATTTGATGGACTGCATCTGACTAAAGAGGAGTCAGTGCATTGGGGCAGAAGTTTGGCGTCTTTGCAGAATATTTAAACTAGCAAATGGGGAGAGGGTGCAGCACCCCATCGTCAAATGGGAAGAACACCCTCCCCTCAGCTAGTGGTCAAACAGGAATTCAACGTGTTTGCTGCTCATTTGCATCACCAGGTAAGAAAAAGGTTTGTCTCCCCATATGATGCACAGGGTAATGCCAAACTTCACCCAACAACTAACACACACAAAATCTGGCCAATGGAAAATCATGTACACAAATGCTCACAGCCTGGAAATAAGATCCCAGACCTGCAGGCAATAATGTCAGAGCTAAACTGGACATAGTAGCAATTAGTGAGGCGTGGTTTACCAGTAACCACACTGGAGACTTCAGTACCTGGCTGTACTGTTCAGAAGAGACCGAGGTGCAAAAAAGGGGGGAGGGAGTGGCCCTTGTATGTTAATGAAAATATCAAAGCTACAGAAATTCAGAATACACATAAGGAGCCAGAAGAACTGTGGGTCACCCTGGAAACAGGAAATGGGACAGCCATAAGAACTGGGGTTGTCTACAGGCCCCCAGACCAGAGGGAGGACATAGACACATTACTGTTAGAAGATATACAAAACATGACAGCTAAAGGGAGGTTCTGATAATGGAGACTTCAACATGCCAGATACAGATTGGTCAATACCAGCAGGAACATCGGCCAGAACTAGACACATAGTGGATCTCCTGCAGGGGAGGCCTCAAACAACTGGTACAGCAACCCACAAGAGACAGGGCTATCCTAGATCTAGTACTGACTAACAAAGAAGGGATCACAGATCTCCAGGTAGAAGGTCACCTGGGGGCCAGTGACCATCACATGGTATGGTTCAATTTGGCTACTACATCTAAATCATCCCATTCCAAGGCAAAAATATGGGACTTCAGAGGAGCTGACTTTGATAAGATGGCCAACAGAGTTAAGCTAGCCCTGGCAAAAAGAAACACAGGTGAGGAGGTACAGGCAAAGTGGGCAAGCATTAAGGATACAATACTTGAAGCAACATCCCATTGTGTTAGACAGAAAAGGAAGTGTAAAAGAAGAAGGAAACCACTTTGGTTCTCAAATACAGTAGCAGAAAAGGTCAGAGCCAAAGGCTGGCCTTCAGAAAATATAAGGAACACAGCGGGATGAAGATAGGAGGCATACCAAACTGCCCTAAGGGAAGCAGGTAAGGCAGTAAGGCAGGCAAAGTCCCAAACTGAGGAAACACTAGCACGAACAGTAAAGAAGGTGACAAGACTTTCTATAGATACATTAGTGAAAGGAGAAAGTCCAGAGGGGTATTGCTAAGCTTAATGGAGAAAAGGGGCATGTGAGGAGGAGGACCTGTAAAGGCATCTATCCTAAATAGATACTTTTGCTCAGTATTTACTGAAGAGAAGGTAGGGCAGGGCCCACAGCTCAGCATCATGGACACAAGGCGAGGGAGGTGAGCACTACTCCTTCACAAAGAAAGGGTCCTACAAGAGCTTGCTAAGCTCAGGGTGGATAAGGCAATGGGACCTGATGGCATACATCCCAGGGTACTTAAGGAGCTAAGGAGGAACTAGCAGAGCCATTAGCAGAATTGTTTAGTGAGTCTCTGAGCACAGGAGGTCCCAGAAGACTGGAGAAGGGCTCATGTGATCCCACCCACAAGAGTGGTAGCAGGGAGGAGGCGGGAACTACAGACCGGTCAGTCTTACCTCAGTAGTGGGCAAGATTATGGAGGCACTCCTAAGGAAAGGATAGTGCAACACCTGGAATCCATAGGGGCATGGGATCCAAGACAGCATGGGTTTACAAGGAAGGTCCTGTCAAACTAATCTCATAGATTTCTTTGACTGGGTAACCAGAGTGGTGGACCAAGGGGAGCAGTTGATGTCGCCTACCTTGACTTCAGCAAAGCTTTTGACACTGTTCCACATAGAAGATTGATAAATAAGCTAGGTAGGCTCGGGTGGTCAGAAGTTGGTCAACTGGGTGGCAAACTGGTTGACTGGCAGAAAACAGAGTGGTGGTAAATGGTATACAGTCAGAAGAGATGCAAGTCACAGTGGGATACCTCAGGGATCAGTCCTGGGGCCAGTCTATTCAACATCTTCATTAGTGACCTCGCAGATGGACTAGAGGGTAAGGCTTGTCTGTTTGCAGATGACACCAAGATCTGCAACAGAGTAGATGATCCAGATGGGGTGGGCAGAATGAGAAGAGATCTGGATAAACTAGCAGAATGGTCAGAAGAGTGGCAACTGGGATTTAATGCAAAGAAGTGCAAAATCATGCACATAGGGAGAGAAACCCTGAAGCCACTTATAGGCTGGGAGGGAGTTTCTAGCAGTCACAAAGGAAGAAAGAGACTTGGGCATCATCATCACTGATGACCTAAAATCATCCAAGCAGACCTCTAAAGCAGTAGGTAAGGCTAGGGGGTGTTAGGGTGTATTAGTAGGGTATCACAAGTCGTAAGAGGGAGGTAATAATCCCTCTGTACAAGACATTGGTTAGGCCCCATCTGAGTACTGCGTGCAGTATTGGAGGCCACACCTTCACAAGGACATTAACAAATTGAGGCAGTCCAGAGAAGGCACCAAAATGGTGCAGGGACTGCATCAGAAGAACATATGAGGACAGATTAATGGAGCTCAATATGTATACCCTTGAGCAAAGGAGGGAGAGAGTGATATGATCGAGACATTTAAACACCTTAAGGGCATAAACAAGGTGAAAGAGTCTAACATGTTTAAATATAAGAAAAATAGCAGGACAAGAGGACACAGCATGAGATTAGAGGGAGGCCGATTAAGGGGAATGTGAGGAAATTATTTTTCACAGAAAAGGTGGTAGATGCATGGAATGGCTTACCACAAGAAGTGGTGGCTATGAATACAGTGCAGGGCTTCAAACAGGCATGGGATAGGCATAAGGGAGCAATACAAATGACAACGAATAGATAGGTCACTGACAGAGCAAAGGCCGATGGCACATTTATAAGGTAGAAAAAGAAATGGGCAGACTGGATGGGCCTTGCGGTCCTTATCTGCCGTCAACTTCTATGTTTCTATGTTTCTATGAAAAATGAATTTGTCAAAGAAACCAAAATCTCCATTTATCAGTTCATTGAATCACAATACAGCATGTTATGAATTTTTCAGATTCTATGTGTAACCTACAGGGAGTCAAACGGAAATTAGACACTAATGCCTACCTATATGCAAGTGAAGCAAATGTGGTTATCATTCAGTTGTACACACAGGCAGCATAGCAATGAGGCTTCAGCTGAGGAATCTATTTTTAATACGCTATCATGTTGTTTGGTAGGAAAGATTACATCAGCTCTTTTCTGAATGCAATAATCCTGTTGGCTCCGCCCGCAGTCATAAAAACTGGAATAACAGGTTCCAAAGTGTATAAACTCACCAGGAATGTTAGAAAAAACAACGCCTCACCATTCATTCACAGGTGTCAATGAATGTATTTGCTAACCGTGCTGGTTCACCTTCTTGCTTCCCTCATGCTAAAAATGTGAAACTACACTTGTGTTATTTTAAATGAGTGATACATAGCTTATCCAAGGGGATGGCAGCTGTGATAGTTATTCCAGTCTTTCCTTTTACTGATATAAACTGAGCCAGGAAAAAAAAAAAAAAAACAGCATGATGTTTCTACAAGTAGTTGTTAATTGCAGCTGGTATTTTTAACATGTACAAGTCAACTCCACTTCTCAAACTTAAAAAGTAAACTACACTTCATCACAGACTGTGTTTACCAAGTACTGTGCACATGATTAAAATAATTTGAACCCCTCCCCCAAAAAATGTGCCCTCACATGAACCTGCATGATTTATCTGTAAAGACAATTAAAAAATGTATTTCTAAATGCATTACTAACACCAATGCGTTCAAGGTTTTGAAACTACTAAAAAGACAAACTATATATATAATGTATATATATATATATATACATATATATATATATATATATATATATATATATATACACATATATATATATATATATATATATATATATACATATATATATATATATATATATATATATATATATATATATATATATATATATATATATATATATATATATATATATATATATATATATACACATACATATATACATATATATATATACATATATATATATATATATATATACATATATATATATATATATATATATATATATATATATATATATATATACATACACACACACACACACACACACACACACACATATACATATATACACACACAATATATATATATATATATACACACACACACAAAGAATAAGGTAAACAAATATTGTTAATCCCAAAAGCTGAACTTTGTTTTTAGTATAGAAATGTTTAAGAAATACCTGAAAGCTGTCTATTTTCCTTGGAAGCTGTACTTTCAGACACTTCTTAGGACACCAGGTGAATCTGATAATCATTTGTTCCAAGGGTTCTTAAGTTAGTTTGAAGGCATTAAGTACCTTCTGTTCTCCTAGTCCTTAACAAAATGCAGGGACTCCACAGACTTGTTCTGTTCCTTGGTCCAGATCCCAAACTAGTGACTCTTCTTTCAACATGATAGATCCAGCTCATGCCCCTCCCACATGAATAAAAAGAGGTGGGATGGATCTTTTGGAGCTTCTTGGGTGGAGGTGTGGTGGATCTTACTTCACCCCCAAAAAATCAATGCTGCCTCCCAATACTCAGGTTCCAGTTCTTGTACCACCCATTTAAGAAAGAAAACAGTACCCTGCAACCACTGACTAACATGAAAGCTTATTTATTTGCAGGCGGAAAACATTTCTTGGAAGAGGGTAAGGCGGAGGAGACTATTTACGCCTTCAGTCAGTTCCACAGACAGAAAACATGACATCACTCCTTTTGTACATGCAATACTCCTGTTGGTTCCGCCCACAGTCGTAAAAAATGGAGAAGAGTATGGGACCTAGCACCGATCACTGGAGGACGCCAGTGCTGATGGGGATGGGGGGGGAGACAGGCAGTTGCCAGTTTTAACTGATTGGTTCCGTTCATACCTTTTGGGCAGAACTCAATTTGCAACTTGGGGGAGGGAATCCTGCAGTAGAGAGCTTTGCAAGGAGGAGTGGATGAGCTACGGTGTTGATGGCTTTGGCCAGGTTGACAAAAATTGTAGAGGTGATTAGGCCCTGATCCATGCCAGATAGAATAGAGTCAGCCTGAGCAGGGAAGTGGAGGTGGAGTGGAATTTGCGAAATCCTGACTGGAAAAGGGTGAGGTAAGAGGATGAGTCAAGAAAAGGAGAAACTTCAGAAAGAACCACAAGTTCTTGAAGTTTAGCAAGGGCATGAAGTAGAGAGATAGGACGGTAGGAACAGAGGAGTCACCACCTTTAGGGAGGGGAATGACTGTGGCATTCTTTCATGAAACTGGGATGGAGGCTAGGGGGAAGGAGAGGTTAACGAACAATGTGAGAGGGAGGGAGATGGCAGGGGTAGAAAGATGAAGGAGTTTTGGGTCCGGCCCATCTGGACTCTTGCCCTTAACAGGGTTTAGAGCCAGGAAGGCTTTGAGAATAGCAGCTATTGAGACTGGGGAGAAGGAGAAAGGGGAGGATAGGAAGGGCGGGGGTGACAATGGGGGAGGTAAGGCGAAGAGGAGGGAAGAAGCACAGGAGGTAAAGTATTCATTAAATTCAGCAGCAACAGCAGAGGGGTTGGAGATGATGGCACCGCTTATCTTGAGGACAAAGACAGAGGACTGGGTTGGTGGGGAGAAGAGGGAGTGGATGACCTTCCAAAACTTTGAGGGGTGGTTAATATTGTTTTGGAGGGTGGCGGAAAAGTACTCTGCCTCAGCATGTTTTGTAACCCTAGTGCAGGCATTACATAAAGTATGATAGTATGATGAAGTATAATAGCATGATGAAATCAGGAAAATGTTTGTCTTCAGGGCTTACATTTTCATTTTGTAATGGGGGGAAATTTCCCTACTAGGGTCTTACAGTTTTTTTTTTGTCAACTTTGTTTTGCTCTGGTCGCCGGGCAGCTCTCTGGCAGGGCCTGATCAGCTGCTCCTGTACCACCCGCCAGAACCCCTCCCTCAACTGAGGAATCGGGTGCTGGGTCCCCCTTCTTCCGTGGACCCATATGGGAGGAGGCGGGGACCACAGAGAGTTAGGTCAGGACTGGGGGTGAGGGAGTTACTCTGGAGCATCCGCCGTCGCCACCCCGCCAACCGGAGTTTTTCCTCCTTTGTGTGGTTTCTCCCTGAAGTGCTGGGCGTGCAATGATGCCTGCACAGAGGACGTACCTCCGCTGATGTCCGCTGGTGCCTCCCCTTGAAGCATGCTCCTTGCGGTACCCCCTGTCTCCACTGGGAGACGCGACAGAGTGATGCGTCCCTGCATGCTCACCCCAGGAGAGGAGAGCAGTCCTCCAGGATGCTCAATCCTCTCCTCCCCATGCTGACCCCCAATGACCAGAGTCCACTACCGAACCCCGGTCGCCGTCGGAGCACGAGATGTGGCATCCAGCGCCTCAACCCTCAGCGCCACTGGGCCAGCCTTGGTCTTACAGGTTGATGGGATAAATTAGTTACAGTAATTCATCTATAGCCATACACACACACGAGCTGGCACCTGGAATCACCCAACAGGATTCAAACCATGACCGCATGCACATTTCTGTCTTTCATGTGTGGTTCCCTCCAGCCATCAGATAATTTCCTCTGAAGGAAGAAACACTTGCAAGTAGTTTATTCAAAGTACAATAACTACCAGCAAACCCAAATAGCCCAGATGGGAGGATGTGTGGGAGGTATGTGGCTCTAGATGAATTACTGTAGAAGAAACATAATCACAGGTTAACTACTACTTCTAATTACTTCTAACTACAAGAATTCATCTACTGTGGTAAACTAGAACTGTCAATTTTATTGAATATGATCTCAAAATGACTGTATATATGTGACAATTTTCAATAACATAAAAAAAAAAAAATTAATCTATAGCCAGACATATCATCAACTTCTAGCAGTACTGACGAGAGGAGAGAAGTACTGGAACTATTTGGGAAACAAATTCTTCAGTACTACAGATGCAAAGTCAGTATCATTATGGGATTGTAGATCTGCACTATTACAATGAAAGTGTGGGTTGATGTTCATGCAACTATTTTGCAGAGTTCCACATGGGGAACAATCTAGAGGCCGACACACAAGGGGCCACACCTTTGGTAGAAAAGGGATGGAGGGGGGCACTGAGGAGGACCCAACATGGCGGCAGTTCTCTCCTGAGCTCTAGATCGGACTTCTATTAAAAGTTAAATCGGGGGGGCGCTGTGGAGCCCATGCTGTGTGCAGCAGATTTTGTCAGCTCCTTGCAGCTTGGAAAGAAAACTATCATATTTTACACTTTGCATCCATAAAAGTGAAATTTGGACTGCAGCATTGAATCGAGCGACCCAGAAAACATCAGGATGGGTAACCCTAAGAAGAAAAAGTATTCTGGAGGAGCGGGGAAAAGTAAAGCGATCGAAGGAGCTGGGAGAGTGGATGACGCCATGGTCGAGAAGGACAGGCCAAACACAGGAGAAACGATTTCTACTCTGGGCCATAAACTTCAGACCCTCATTACATCCGTTTCAGCCCTTAATCAGAAAGTAGATGATTTTAACGGAAGAGTGGTGCTCCTGGAAATGACAGTCGAGGGCATGAAAGGAGATATCCGGGAGGTTCACAAGTAGGCATATGCTTTGACCGAGCGACTACGCTCCTTATTAAGGAGAATCAGCATTTGAAGGCCAGATTGAGGCCCTTGAGAATCAAGCCTGGGCGCGAATATTCGGATACTAGGTCTCCCAGAGGGACTGGCGGAGATCACCCGACCCTTGGTATCCACGAGTGGCTCACTGAAAAATTAGCCCCCGAGAACCTGGATATTGACTGGGAGGTCAGAAAAGTGTACCGAGTGAGTCTGAGAGGCAGTTCACAGAACACTGGAGCACCTCGGACTCTCATGTTGGTGACTTCAGGAGTGGTGGCGCGGGATAGAATACTTAAACACGCCAGAAGAGCAGCACCATTATTGCAGGACGACCAACAGGTGCATTTTTTTCCGGACATTAGCTACTCAACTAGGCAGCGCCGTAAAAAATTCGACGGAGTGAGGCAAGTCCTGCGTGAAATAGGAATCCCACATTCAGTGATTTTTCCGGCAAGACTTAGAATAGTATACCAAAGTAAGGTATATCTGTTTACAGACCCTGTCGAAGCTGGCAAATGGGCGGACCGAAAAGCGGCTGAATTCCGTAAGAGGACTGTTGGATCAGAGGATGAAGACGACGATGGGACTTCCTGAGGTTTCCCCAAGGCCTCCGGGTCTTTTACTGCTACTGAGTAATCATTTAAAATAGAATTTGAACCTTGCAGTGTTGTTAAAATAGCAATCAATGCATAGTTGTTTTCAGGATCAGTTTTACTTTTATAGTAACCTGGGAACTGTTGCAGGATAACGAACAAATATTATTTGAACACTGCTGCAATAATATGCCGCAAGACAAAAGATTCTAGTTATTAAGCTTTAAATGTCACACACGAGAAGTCAGTTCTTTTTAAGTTGTGATGTTATTTTACTTAACTTTAAGCTTGATGACTGTTTTCTTCAGTCTGCTTAGGAATACATTCAGGCTGCAGGTTGCTGCTAAACTGCTTTTTCCTTTTATACCTTTCTATGCTATTTACATTTAGGTAGATGCATGGCACCAATAACTCCCTTTGTAGGAGCGTGACTAAGTATAGGTCTTAAAATATATGTATTTTACCAATCTTGGGTTATGCCATGTAGCTCTTGGGCTCTGCTCGCAGCAAAAATGTAGTAAGTATTAAACATATGGGAACAATAATACATTTAGGTACCCCCTTATGATGTAGAAATATATAGTGGATGCATAGAACTCCTGTTATTAAAGGATCCAGTGTGGCTCCCAATGGTAATGTAAAACTAAAGATGGTCTCTGTCTGCTATATGAGATGTATACCTGTTATGTTTATAACAAAAGGGAAAAAATAAAGTATAAAAAAAAAAAAAGTTAAATCTACAGATCTTTTCGGCATCGTTTTAACCCCTAAATATTACAGTTGGTGTATGAAAGGCTGAGGGCTGGACTATGAGTCTGAAAAAAAAAAAAAAACCACAAACATACCACGTCAAATCTAGATGTGTATCTCTCCTCTGCGTCAGGCATGAGAGGTCCTGGGTCTGGGCAGTCCTGCTCAGCAGGCATTGGAGCAACAGATGCGCCACATCTCCAAATCATGGCAATGCTCAAAAAAATTCAAGCTACGGGGGAAGAAACAAATCACCGTCTGGCAGCAGTAGAGGCTCGGTTTACTGAGCTGGACACTGTGCAGATTAATGAAGCGCACATTTCTGAGCTTGCAGTGGACTGGGATCGTCAGACAGAAAGAAATACAGCATTTGTGCAAGACTTCCACTTCCTCAAGGCAAAGGCAGAGGCCTTGGAAAACTCCCAGTGGCAGACAAATGTACGCATTGTGGGTTTCCCACTTTGACTTTCTGGCACTACAGAAATTGTGACGGCAGTCACCAGATTGATTTTTGATGATCTTAGACTGCTACCGGAGGACTCTGAGGTAAGGGTGACTAAAGCATTTGCAATCCCTATGAGGGCCAGAGCACGAGGCAAAGCAAACTTACGCCCGCTCACGGCCACTGTAACACTATCAAGCCCTGAGGCGCGCATCCCCCTACTGCAAGCAGCTAGACAATGCAGGGACATAGTGTGGGGGGGCAACAAGATGGCCCCCCCCCGACATATTATCACAGACACAGACCCATAAAAAAGCATTGCAACTCACAAAAAAAAGTCCCTGCTCAAAAATGGTACTGCCGCCCAGCTTCTCTTTCCAGCGAGGCTTCAAATCCATCATGCCAAAAAAACGCATATGCTATCGAATTCAGAAGTGGCTGCTGCATTTGCATCTAAGCTCATAGATGCCCAATCTGCTTCTAAAGACCATGAAGGGGAAGGTGAGAATGACTCAGACACTAATGACTGAACACAGAAAGGTTCCTTTTTAGAGCCACGTTATTCTCCTCATTGGGAGTCATTAATACGGGATCACTGCAACGAATGGTCTGGTTCCAGGAAAGAACTACAGTTATCTGTTTCAAGTTTATTAAGCCATGTTGGTTGTTGCATTTTCGTTTAATTACCTGACATATTTGACATGTATATTATGTCTTGCCTCTGAAGAGAGCAATGTCACTTAGGGGTGGGATAACACCCCACTCAATTTGCAAACTTACTAAAATTCTGGTTATTCTCCTGTCTCCCTACTAGTCATTTGGTATGATCTTAGAGGTAGGGACATAATGCAACTTAATTGAGCTTGGGTAGTCTATTAAATGACCTTTTGGTGATCTCTTGCAAGGGTTACTCAGCCTCCCATTTAGTTTAATGTCCTATAGGGGGGCAGAAATAATGGTGAATACCCTTCGAGCTATCCAGTAGGTGACAGTGTACTCTCCTACATTATTATCTAGCTGGACATTAACTCCTTGATATTATTCAGCACTTCAGTCGTGGGGAATGGACAATAGTCTTTCTATAGTCTTGTTTTTCTAAAAACATAACCTGTACATTCTAACAGTGCAGTGCATGCTCACTGATGGCTGTAATAAGTTTATGCAAGTATGGTATATGATATATTTCATAAAATCTTATAAATAAAGTAAAAAAAAAAAAAGGGATGGAGTTCTTTTGGGAAAGAGTGCGAAGCAAGCATGCAGCAATTGTTGATACAGGAAACTATCTGGCATAGTGTACTTCCTGTAATTAATCATACAAAACATTTTATTTTGTTCCCCCTACTGTTTCTCCTTACCCGGGACACACCTGGAAATGAGACTCAGCACAATATGCCTTTCTCAGTCACCAGTTTTCAAATACATAAATAAAATACAATCTTCCTAGCCATGCGGGACGGGGAGGGGCACCCCTTAAGTGATGAACAGCAGCTTAACTCAACCTTGATGGACTCTGTTCTGCTAAGGTAGAAACACAGGGCCAGCCTGATGGTATGGGGCCTATGGATAAACACAAGGAGAGAAACAGACCCAGTCATAGAAAACTGAGACAACTTTAGGAAGCAACCTTGGATGAGTTCTAGGGACAACTTTGTCTTTGTGAAAAAAAACAAACAGGGTCAATATAAAGACCCTGCAGCTCACATACTCTCACAGAAACTTAGTCTAAAACTGGTGGCAGAAGGTGGCCAACTGACCCATCTAGTCTCTCCTGGCTACAGTAATAGCCACAACAAATGCAGCTGTCAAAGACCAAAAGGAACAAGAGACTAACGTTTCTAAAGGGGAACTCCTAAAATAGATAAAACTTAATTCAGATTCTGAGCAAAGACAGGGTCCTGACAAGGGGAGTATAAATGATTTAGCCCATTCAGGAACCTTTGGAAAACCGGCACCGAGGTCATAGAAGTAGCACCTTCTCTGGATCTATATGTCAAAATCACAGACAGGTGAACCCTAGACTCAGGGAGACAATTTACTTTTCCCCATATAGCTTTTTACCCTTCAGGTGGCTGCTATGCCCCCCAACCCCACCTCTCCCAGGCTGGCATCCACCTTCCCCTTGCTCACCTTGGCTTCGACCACCATGGATTTCCCCGTGAGGTGGGTCCAGGAGGGGAAGGCCATCTCCCCCCCGACCACATATCCAGTTCGGCCAAGGAGCTTGTGCAGTGGTGTGGGTCCAGAGAGGCATGCGGGGCATCATATAGCTCTTGGGTCCTTTTTTCCTTATTCTGGTACTCCCAGGAGCTGGATAACATGGGTGGTGCATGTGCCCCGGAACCACAGCTCCTCCCGCTCCACCCCGTGACAATTGCTAGGTCGTTTGTGCATCGGCACTACCCCTAGGCCTCCACTTGGAGGCAGCCAAAAACCAAGTCAGCCAGCCACTCCTATCCAGGAGAGGGGAGCTCCCAGACAGCTGTTCCTTCCATTCCAGCCCCCCCTCATACCACCAACTCAAGCTCATTCCCTAACTCAGGTCGCCGGCATGGTGCGAGGTAAGGCTCTTGTCAGTGCCTCAGCCCTCTGTACCACCTGGCTGGTTTTGGAGGACACCAATGACAGTAGGCACTAGTCAACCACCCTGGGAACCACGCAAGTAGCAGGGAACATAGCAAGCTTGCTACCCCAAATGGAATACATTTCCACTTACAATCATAGGCATTTCTGGTGACTGGATTTCTAGAGACAACCAATATGTCCAGAACCTCACAGAGAGGCCCAGGTCCTGAAATTCTAAACTCAAGGAGCTATGCCTTCAGGTGCAGTGACTGGGTGTCCAGATGGGCTATTTTCCCCTTGGACCGGGTCAGAAGGTGCTGTCTGGGGGAACTGGAATTGACTTGTGAACGCTGAAGTGCAGGATGTCTGAGTACCAGACCTGTAGGGCCAAATCCTGGGCTGTAAAAAATCATCCAGAGTCACTCTAGGTGAACCTTGCGAATGACCCTCTGAATCAGAAGTAACGGGGGATGCACAGGAACTTTCCCTCCCAATTTAGAATAGGAGTTTCAACCCCTATGGTACCTCTATCTGGTAGCCTTGCAAAGAACAGGGGAAGTTTCTTAGTTTTCCCAGGAGGCAAACAGATCTATCTGGGAGTCCCCAACTCCCTAAAGATGCTGTCTAGAATTTCATGGTTCAAAAATCACTCATGATAGTCTCCAAGACGCTGAGACACACAGTTCAACTCACCTGCTAGATATATCGATTAGTGCAGTGAGAAAGCCACTTTCCACAGACTCAGGGCTTCCTGTCATAGTTTGGATGACCTGATACAACTTGTTTGTTCAGGTACAATTTTACAGTGGCATTATATGTATTTATCTGACTAGTCTGGTCTACTACCGACAGACTTAATGTCTGACAGGCCAGGTTAACTGCCTGCAACTCCAGAACACTGCTGTAAAGGGAAGAATCCATTTTGGACCAATTCCCGTGTACCAACTCCTGACTAAGACAAATTTCCCATACCATCAGAAAGGCATCTGTGGTCAGGTGGACTGTATGATGCGAGGCTTGAAAAGGAATCTTTGCTCTGAGATTCTATTCCACGTGCCACCAATGTAGGGTTTTCATCAGCTTGGAGTCAATGTGATTGCTCCTTTGAGACCACCATTCCTTGAGGTACCGTTGGTATCATGTGGAGTCAAAGTCCAAGGGACTACAAATGTGGTAGAAAGTATCAGGCTAGGAGTCAACAGAAAGTACAGTCATGGAAGAACTTACTGTAACAGCAGATCTTCAAAAGAGGCTCTTGCAGTAGGTAATTACTTGTAGGACTGCACTCCCTGGCATCAGGACCACACGGAAACTTTAGCTAGCAGTGTCTGATGGGGGACCGCCCACCTGACATCACATGACTGACATCAGCATGACCCTATATAGTGGGAGGTCCCCACATCCCCCAAGTTCTCCCACCTGAGACCACAAAGAGTCGCGACAGGAGAATGGGAAAGAGGCTCCTGGAGGTAAGGAAGCCTCGAGGAAAAGGAGTTACAGAAGAAAAAGGGGGAAGGAGGGAAGGAAAAAGGTTACCTATTGCAAGAGGCTCTCTTGAAGAGCTACTGTTATGGTAAGTTCTTACATAACTGTACTACCTTACTTCGAGAGGGTGTCTGCAGTAGGTAATTACTTCTAGGACTGAGTCCCAAGCAATAAGAGACTGAGGGACAGAAAACATGGGAGGCTGTAACTGAAAGGCTAATAAGCAGCCAAAAACCTAGGACAGGAGTCCCTGGAAGACTGCCAGTCCAAAACCAGCCCTGCGCCTAAAGGCAATTTCCAAACTGTAGTGCTTTGTGAAAGTGTGGACAGAACTCCAAGTAGCTGCCATGCAAATCTCAGCGGTGGACACATTTTTGAAACAGGCCGTAAAAGCAGCCATGCTCCTGGTAGAATGTCCTTTGACCTTCCCCGGAAGGGCTTTACCGCACTTCTGGTAACAGAATTCAATGTAGTGAGCCAACCATTTGGAAAGTCACTGCTTAGAAACTGCCGCACCCTCTCGCTTGGGTGCGAAAGAAAGCCAGGAATCAACAAATCCCATAGCCAGACGTCCTGGGCTACAATTTTCAGCCACAGGACAATCAGTTTCACAGCACTGGGTTGTCCCACGGACAACCACATCATTGCTGCTTTTTTTTTTCTTTTTTTTTTTTTTTTTGACTGCTGTTCATTATTTCTGAAGCTAGATGTCCCACGGCTCGTTCCGTCCCTCGCTAGACTTGGGGAGGCAGCGGAGCACCGGTCACATTGAGTCTGTCCTGACTGCACCCGTTTGCTGTACCCTGTTGTGTGAGAGGGCGCCTGCAGCAACTGGGACCTCCTCGCAACCCACCCAGCCATCAGAACATCAGCACCACTGCCAGTGTGTCACAAACAGGATTGACAGGTAACTCTACCAATGGGTTTGTTTATCTGTGCCTGTAAGTCCTGGCATGATATTTGGGGAGATGGCTGGGCGGGCCGAGGAGGACGTTCACTGAGAGGCACCATTTCAGCTGCAAGCTTGAGAGACAGGTGCACAGTACAGATGCAGTTTGTGGCGCAAGCCAGAGTGCAAATTAATTTAGTTGAGGCCACTTCGGGGGACGTCTTCAGTGCAGTTACTCCTGAGCCGTGCACTCCTACTGTGCTGTGCAGAGTTTAGGGGAAGGTGGGAAGCGCTGCTCAAGAACGAACTTTTGTGAAAAAAAATTGGAGACTGAAATGGAGAAGGGAGGAGATGGGAAGGTTAGGCCAGTCGGGTGATGGATGACGACCGCCTGAGTAGTGAGCAGGTTGGGCACACAGGATCAGCGAATCAAGAAGCTAATGATGTGTTCTTTTTGGCATATAATTTAAAAGGAGTGCTTGTGAAAGAGGAAAAAAAAAAAGAAGATACACACAGTCACTGACTGAGGATCATGAGTCAACAACCAGGCAGGGAATCAAAAAGATTCAGAAGTGGTTGCTTGTAATTTAGCAAAAAAAAAAAGGGTGGTAATATTGACAATTCGAAGTGGGGCTGGGTTTTGTAGTGTGAGGGGAGCTAAGCTGGGCAGTTTGGGCCGGGGGTGACACAGGAGTACTGTGTCTAATCTTACAGAGGATAGAAACAGCACACAGTAACTAACTGGACTTGTGTGGGGGTCTTGTGTGGTCTAGTGTGGGACTCCTTGTCTTGGGCAGTTGGGGAAAGGACTGAGGTGTGTTGTGCTAATTTAAGTCAGAGAAAGAAGATTAAAGAAAAAAATACAATTCTTCTTGTGTACACTTAAAAGCATAATATAATAAAAAGCTACTTCAAAAAAAAGTACCCTACCTTGGCCGACTGACTCTTGTATAAACTGTTGTGCTGTGGATTTTTTTTTGTACTTCTGTAAATACATACACACAGCAAAATAGTGTAGGGCAGGAAGAGGAATTAATTTTCAGGTCAGGGCTTACTGTACAGACTAAAACAAAAGCCATATTAAAACAAACAAATCTCTAGTGTACAGTACAAACTGAAGAGCAGTCCCAGTGTGCCTCTGTTATCACAGAAAATATTTACCAAAAAATATAAGCCACCTAGGATGCCTTGTACCCTACCTTGATTTGACATACCCTACCCTACATTGGATATTGATGACAGTTCTTCCGCGTTGTCATTCTCATTGTACTTCTCATTATTCCTCGCCTTGCTCTGGGACTGGCATTTGACTCAGACTTCAACTCAACATATACTGAATTAACAGTAACATTTACAAATACATCATTTTTACTGTTTTCAATAGCTTACATCTACATAATAAATTGAATGCAACCCCACACCATTTACCTTATTGCTTGTAATTTCTTTCAAATTTCCTTAAAATAAAGCCTTCCAACCATGGACTACAACTCCCAACACTGAGACTACCATTTTTGGCTAGGCCAGTTGTCTTGGACTAGCATGTAAAGTTGAAATTTGTCGATCCCTGCAAAAAGTGCATGTCACACAAACTTGCCGGCTTGAAAGGAGGCAAAGTCAATTTCTCTAGAACAAAATTGAGGTTCCACGGTGGAGAAGGACTACACACCGGGGGCTTCAAGTGCAGAATGCCTTTTAAGAAAGTTTTAGAAACCTCCAATTGGGCAAGGGTTTTGCAGTCAACCAAGGTGTGGTAGGCACAGATGGCCAACAGATCACCTTCAAAGAGGAATAGTTCAGGCCCAGGTCAGATAGGGAACAGAAGGTACTCCATGACCTGAGGGACGGGGCACGAGAAAGGGTCCCAACCTTTTGAGTAGACCCAGATAGAAAAGCGCTTCAATTTCATAGCATATGTAGTCCTGATAGAAGGTTTTCTGGCCTTACCAAGACCTGAGCCACCCTAGGGAAGACTCCGCATCTGGAAGCAACTATGTCTTGAGGAGCCATGCATGAAGATGAAGTGACTTCCATCCTGGATGGACCAGCTTGCCCCTGTCCTGGGTCAGGAGGTCGAAACAAAGTGGCAGTGGAACTGGTGGCTCCATTGCCAGCTGCTGAAGCAGCGGAAACCATATCTGTTGAGGCTAAAGAGGGGCGATCGGAACCATTTGTGCCCTTTCTGTTTGAGCTTGATCAGCACTCTTTGTAAGACTGGGAGGGGAGGAAAAGCATATAGAAAGCTCCCTGTCCAAAAAAAAGACAGCGTGTTTTGCCAGAAAGCACCATGCGTGGGATCAGACAAGCAAAATCTGGGAAGTTCTGCATTATATGGGGCTGCAAACAGGTTCATATCTGAATGACCCAACGGGTCGAAGATTTGATCTGCTACCTCCTGTTTTAGCTCCCATTCGTGTGCTCAAACCCTGGCGTGACTGAGACTGTCTGCGAGGAAGTTTTGCACACCTGGAACGTGGACTGCCAGGAGACTGAGCTGGGGCAGAACTGCCCAATTCCATACCCTCACTGCTTCCCTGTATAGAGGATATGAGTGGGTACCCCCCAGCTTGTTGAGGTACCACACTACACACATGTTGTCTGACTGAATCAACAGTGTGCCCTGATGAAGCAGGTGTTGAAACGCCAGTAGTGAATATAGGACTGCTCTAATTTCTAGCACATTTATGTGCAAGTGTAGTTACTAAGGAGACCATAGGCCCTGGGCCCTGTGGCTGCCAAGGTGTGCACCCCACCCTGTACCTGATGCATCTGTGGTCAGGGTTTGGGAGTGAATAGGGGCCTGGAAAGGGAACCCTTGGGTAAGACTGACAGTGTTCTGCCACCAATCTAGGTCTCTCTGCATTGGACTACAGACAATAATATTCTGGTCCAGGTCATCCGTCCTCTGGCCCCACCACGTCCTGAGAGTCCACTGCGAAATGCACATGTGAAGTCCAGCTAAGGGGACCATGGGAATGGCTGCTGCCATGAAGTCAAGAAGGCGAAGGACCACCCTGGCCGTGATCTGTCTGTTGGAGACTACCAACTGGGCCGGTCTCCACAGAGCTTCTGTCCTGATCAGCTGGATGACCCAAGCGTCTGTTGTGATGGACTCCAAATGCTCCAGATGTCTCATGAACCTTCCACCCACCAGCTCCTCAGACTGACAAGGAGGAGGAAGCCAGGCAGTGAGTCAAGAGGCGGAGGGAGGGTTGGGCAGGGTTGCCCCTGCACCTCTTTGGGATTTGGCTGGAGGGGTGGTGGTTGCAGCAGGAGCTCTGCACTTGAACTGGTTCCTAGGAGTTTGCAGCTGTTTCGTCTGGCGTCTGTTCTGCCGAGGAAAAGGGTGTTTGGGTTGCTGATTTGGCTGGTAAAGGCTATGGACCAATCTGAGGGCTGCGCCCTTGTCTTGGAGACTAGTAATAATGTCCTGGGCATCCCTGCCAAACAGGATAGAGCCTTGGAAAGGGGAATCCTGAAAGGCAGCCTGGATGTCTGTGGCCAGACCGGACAACCTGAGCCAAGTGAAGCGACGTAGGCTCACAGCTGTGGATGTCCCCCTGGCTGAGGATTCCACAGCATCGTAAGTGGCCCTAAAGGAGTGGTACCCAGCCACCTTAGCCGACATCTGCCTCTGCCAAGGCTGTCTTCACCTCTGAGTCCGGAAGGACGTCGACAATGGGCTCGATCTGACGAAATAAGGATTTTTGATACACTATCATGTGCGCTACATAATTGAGGGCACGAACAGCTAGTGTCAAAGAAGAGTAGAATTTTCTACTGAACTGGTCCAGTGGTCTGGGCTCTGTCAGGAGAAAAAGAACTGAGGTGCTTAGGCTTGGTGAGCCTATCATGGGCAGCTGTGATAACTACAGAGTCTTCGAGTGGACGTCGAGGTGGTCCTTTCGCTCTGGCATCCTATAAACACAGTCTGCCTTTTTGGCCACAGCTGGAATGGATGGGCACATTTGCAAATGGTGGAAGACAGGTCCTCACAGCATTCCAATCAAGGAAGAGTGAGAATCGGATTTGTCTCTGGAAAATCCAAATTTTCGGCCAGCCTCTGCTGTTTTGAATCCTGCGCATCAGATTTCCATCACTGTGCCACTGCCATCTACCTTAGAAGGTTCACAAAAGAGGGATCCTGGGGGAGGGGGGTGACTTAGGTGATTCTTTTGGGATAGCAGGAGTTTGAAATCCTGAACTCTCTGACGAAGCCACAGAATCTGACTCGGAGTCTGAAGAATCAGTCGGATCTTGGTCTGGATGAGTAGGCCCCTTCCTTAAAGAGACCTCTTCGGACATCAGGAGCTGCATACTGCCCTTCGTCAGGCCTGACATTGAGGCACAAGGCAGAATCAGGGACACCTCCCGAGGGGCCTCCCGTACTACCTCTAAGGGGTGCTGTTGTCTGCTATACAGCTCAGAGATCAACTGGGATTCTGTCTCAGACCACCATGTCTGCAGTATCTCCCTGAAGTTCACCTGTGGCTGAGAAGGAAGAGGTGGAATGGGAGGAGGAGGAGGATGAGGTAGGTGAAAAGTCCCGACACCCCAAGTGGCAAACTAAGCCAGCTGTATTATGAGGGCCGTGCGCTGGGAAGCCTGATAATAGTGGGCATAACCCAGCCTCGGGGGGGGGGTGTCTGGAACCCCACCGGAGGATATCCGGGGTGAGAAGGATAACCACCCAGAAATAGTCCAGCATCAGGCCCGACAGAGGGCATCCCGACGGATGCCCTGACAGCGGGAAACCTGATGGTGGCCCCAGAGGGTAGCCTGACAGAGGCCCTGACGGTACAAAGCCAGACAGAGGCCCCAACGGCAGAAAGCCTGACGGAGGCCCTGATGGGGGATACCCCAGCGCGTGGCCCGATGGCAGCTGGCCCAATGGAGGCCCCCAATGGTGGGAAACTAGCCAGAGGCTAAGACAGAGGGTGGCCCCACAGGAAGGCCAAACAGCACGGAGGCAGGACCTGGTCAGGAACCCCTACCGGGGGAGGAAGGGAAGGCGGCAGTGCAGAAGTTAAACCTGTGGGAGTACCAGAGTCCGAAACTGCAGATGGAAGGTCTCCATTCGCTGGGTCCTGAGGTTCTGGGGACTGCAGCAGACGCTCCAATGGAGGAGGAGACAGAGGCTCACCACGAAGAGAGCCCGGGGACCCTTGTCCCCCGGCCAGTAAGGAGCCGATGTCTGGCAGCGCATTGTCAGGACCCCCAGGAAGGTCTGACAATTGTGAAGTGGTTAGGCGATCATCAGAAGGTCCGACTACTGACTTATTGACCTTGGTCGCACAGGGGATGGAGACACCAACTCCTGACTTATCGACCCTGACCAGGCGCTCACCGGAGGGGCCAGCGAGCAACTTATCAGCCCCACCTGCCGACTCCAAGCCCGTGGTGGTGATGGGTCTAAGGGTGGTGGGGCGGCCGAAGCCTGTTCTTTGTTGGGGGGAGTGCAGGCTTGGCCGCGGCATCGGTCTTCCCTGAGGAAGAGGGCCGCTGCTCACTCGAGGTGCCAGAGGGCGGCCTCGGTTGAGAGGGGGACCGCTCCTGGTCCCAGTCCTTTTCCTTGTCCCTCTTCTTCTTCTTGTGCGAGTTGGTGGGCGAGGAAGAGGAGCTCCTGAGCTTTCGTAGCTCCTTCTCCATCAATGCCATTTTAAGTTTCAGAAGGTGGGCTTCGTGGGACTGCTGGCGCCATTTCCATGTGACCTGGCTGAACTGGAAGCAGGCTTCACAGTCCTCGACGTTATGGTCCGGGCCTAAGCAGAAGAGAGAGGGAGTGTTGATCCTTATGCGGGAGTTGGATGCCGCAAGAATCGCACTTGTTTTTGTACGATTCTACCGAATTATCAAAAAAACAAAGAAAAAAAGGGAAAAAAACAGATACTCATCCGAATTTTAGGTGATCGAACTGCTGCGACGAGCTTCAGAATGTCCAACGTGCACAGGTCAACAGCAGGAAAGAACTGAAGGGCGGATGTGGGGACCGTCCTCTATATAAGATCACACTGACGTCGGTCACGTGATGTTAGGTGAGCAGTCCCCCATCAGACACTGCTAGCTAAAGTTTCCGTGCGGTCCTGACGCCAGGGGGCGCAGTCCTACAAGTAATTACCTACTGCAAGAGCCCTCTTGAAGTAAGATCTCTGCTTTTGACCCACATGAAGAGACCTGCCAAAGTTCACTGGGTGCAAGGAACAATCTAGGGGCAGGAGAGTTTTGGCTAGGGTAGAATCAATGAATGTGATGGTCTGAGTTGGGGTCAGTACAAACATTTCTAGATTCAGGAGGAGTCCCAGTTTCTAACATCTATCCATTGTGAGGTCTCAAACCATCGTCAAAAGCCATCTCCAGGGATCTGACCTTGATCAAATAAAGATAGGCTGAAATAGCCTGCATGCACAGGCAGACTGCCACCACCCTCCAGGTATTTGGTAAAAAAACCCAAGAGCAGTGAAGAGTCCAAATGGCAAGACCTGGAGGGATGGAAAAAAAGTCACTCAAAGATACCATCTTTTTTTTTTTTTTTATACTTCTTTATCGTTTCATGTCAATCCAGCAGCTTACATCTTACAGAGGTGTCAGAATTATGTCATTTTACAAAGCATGTAGGAGTAACATCTTAATAATAAAAGGTACTCATTCTATCATTGCTCTAGTATTCATATAGATGAAATTGATCCAAAAGGTCTCTCAGTCTAAAACACTCCTTTGAACTCTAAGTTTTCAGGGATTTTGTATAGGTACTATAGACCGTAATACAACTTATACCTCCCTTTGGGAGAACTTACAGATTTACAATGAAAAACGAGAACAAAATTAAACTTTAAACTTCAAGAGTAAAGTAAAATAAAATCTAATCTAATCAGGGTCTCAAAGTTCTGTTATTTGATCTAATCATGAGGCCTCTAGGTCTACTGACATTATACAGCTGTTTTTTTTTGTTTGTTTGTTTGTTTGTTTTAATCATTTCCTTGCCTAAGAGGTATCAAAATCTGCACACTGACTATGGCTGGTTCATTTTCATTCTTAAAATTGTGGCGCATACCCAGAAAACCCTCCAGAGTCCATCTCAGCATTGCCGAACGGGGGAGATACCATCCCATTTTTATTATTATGTAGTTTTATTTAATTTTACTTAGTTTTGTTTAGTTTTTATTTAGTGTGGTGGAGGTCTAGGGTGGTCGCCCTTGGGGGGAGGGAGGAGGGAAGGGGGAAGGGAGAGGAAGAGAGAGGAGGGGTGGGGTGGGGCCACAACATCTTCCCAAAAGGTGCGATCAGTCCTCTTGTCCCAACCAGACCGTCCATCTGGTCCATCGGTTCAGGTAGGCCGGGGATCTCTGCTGTACTCTAAATGTTAGCTCCTCTAGTTGTCGAATCTGTGCCACCGCCTCTAACCAATCCTGCCTTGCTGGGGTAGTCGACTGTAACCATCTTCTGGTAATTTTGTTTTCAAGGCTGCCACAAGCTGGATCTGCCAGAGGTATATAGCTTCCCACCCCCTTATATCTCCCGGCAACCCCCCAGAACCAAAAATTCTGGTCCAAGTTGATTTTGGAGCTGAAATACCTGCTTCAGAGAGGCAACCACTTCCATCCAAAAGCTTGAAATAATTGGGCATGTCCAAAATATATGTGCATGCGTGGCAATACCCTCTCCACAATTTCTCCAACAGCCAGGGGATGCACCTATTTGTTGCTTGGAAACTACCAGTGGTACTCCAAAATATCTGATCCTAAATTTTCCATAGAAATTCCCTCCAGGAGGGGGAAGAGGACACCCTCCAAATACTGTTCCAACCCTTTACCCATTCCCCATTTGATATAGTTACATTCAACTCTTGTTCCCAGGCGTTTTTAACATACTGTAGATTTGAAGTGATCTGCTGCAGACATCTTTTATACAACTGGGAAATAGCACCTTGTGTGTTCTCAGAGTTCCAAATTTGTTCAAATGTCTGTTCTATAGTCCCCCTTATCCCTGTAGATCGTTCTTGTTTAAATTTTTTTTTTTTTTTTTAATCGATAAAGCTGCTAATTTGTAGATATCTCATTCTATCTACTGGGGAAAGACCGAAATACCTCTGGGCCACATCAAAAGACAACAGTCCTCTGGCTCCCAAAAGTTGCCAAGGTGCCTGCAGCCCTTCATGAGCTCTTACCAGGAACCATTAATCTCATGCTGCTGGTCCAAAGGTTGGGTCAAAAGCCCACCAACCATATCTCCAGTGCCCCCCATGTCTCATTTCCTTCACTGTCCCCCGTCTCCACCCTACTAAAGTAGTGCGAGTTACAGAGAGAGAGTAACCTTCCAAACGGGGGATGGGGGATGGGCAACTTCCCAGCTGAATTTCCTTCCAAGTGGCCTTGTACCTCGAGTGTCCTCAGAGCAGAGCTATTCTCATCTGGGAAGCCTCCCAATAACCTGTCAGCCATGGTACCTCAAGCCCACCCTGTTCTTTGGGTAAAAACAAGGTCCATTTCCTTAATTTTAGGCCTCTTGTTTGCCCAAATAAATTTCAGAAGCATTCCCTGCCAAGTCTCCAAGTCATTCTTAGAGACCACATATGGAGTATCCTGGAAAAGATATAAAAATTGGGGGAAAGCATTCATTTTTACTGCTTGAATTCGACTATGTAACGAGAGTGGTAGTACATTCCATCTAACGAGGTCCCTCTTTAATTGTTGTACCATTGGTACATAGTTCAAATGATACAATTGAGAAGAGGAGTTTCTTATATTTATCCCCAGATACCTCATTTGCACCATGTCCCATCTCATAGGATAGGTCTCTTTTCGTTCCATAGAAGGGCTATAACCAAACTGCAGAACCTCAGTCTTGGAAGTATCCAAAGAATAGCCGGCTAGTTCAGAGAACTGTGCCAATAATTCCATTACCTTTCTCAAGGAACTCTCCAGGCTCTCCATGTATAAAAGCAAGTCATCGGCATAGAGAAATGTTATGCTGACGACCAGCCACCCAAATCCCCTTAACCTCCTTATCCCTTCTTATGCACTCAGTCAAAGGTTCGATGTATAATGCAAATAGAAGGGGGGCAGTGGACATCTCTGACTGGTCCCCCTTTCCAACTGAAACCTCTGAGCATGGTGACCGTTCACCCTGATATAGGATGTTGGTGTGTTATGAAGTCTTGAAATCAGAGTTTGGAAAGACTTCCCCAATCCAAAACAGGCCAAGGATTCCTCCAGAAACCTCCATGAAACTTTATCGAATGCTTTTTCAGCATTGATACTAACCAAAAGAGCTGTCCTCTTAGTGTTGTTTAGATAATCACTTATGTGAATGGTCTTTCTAAGGTTGTCCTAGGCCTGGCACCCCAGAATAAAGCAAGTCTGGTCCAGGTTGATTAACTGAGGGATCAACGTCTGAAAGCTTTTAGTCATAACCGAAGCCAACATTTTGTAATCAATATTTAAAATTGAAATGGGACGGTATGAAGAGCATAATAGAGGATCCTTTCTCTGCTTTGGGATCACAGAAATTGTTGCCTGTGACCAGGAAGGGGGTATCTTCCCATTGTCACTCTGTATATAACGGAAGAGTCTACCTAAAATGGGGGCCACATTACCTCTAAACAACTTGTAAAATTCTCCAGGGAGGCCATCCGTCCCTGGACATTTTAAGGACTTTAAGTTCCTAATTACCGCACCCAACTCAGTGTCTCCAATCGGCCGGTTCAATTGAGCTGCCTGTTCCTGAGAAACTGAGGGCAAGTCTAAACCCCGCCAGAATTCTCTTATCCGAGTACAGGATGGTTGAGTCCCCTGTTTATATAATGTGGAATAGTATTCCCGAAAGGAATTTGCTATTCTCCCCATTTCTTTTTCTACTTTATTTGTGGCTGGGTGTAGCACTGTTTGTATTGTTGCCCTGCTCCACTGAGCCCAGAGTCTCCCAGCTAAAAGTCTTAGGGACCTGTGTCCCCCCTCGTAATACTTTTGCCTCAAAAATAATAATTTTTGCTCTATGGCATAGTCGTGAATATTAGAGAGACTTGCTTTTAGCCTTTTTAATATCCCTGTCCTTATCTATTTTGATTTGTTGTTGTGTTTCGAGTTGTTTAATCTGAGTTATCAATTCGTTTTTTTTGGCCTCTCTTTCCTTTTTTCTCCTACTTGACCATTCAATAAATTTCTCTCTAAGGACTGCCTTTAGGGTATCCCAAAGAATGGCAGGCGAGGTCTCAGGTCGGTCATTCTCCTTTAAAGTTTGTTGCACCGTCTGCGTGACTGACTCCACCACCTCCTTGCCGTGGAGTAGAGATAAATTTAATCTCCAAAAGGTGTTCCTTCTCTCCTCTCCGAAACGAAAGGTCATGAAAATCGGAGCATGGTCTGAGAGCAAAAACTCTCCAATTGAGACCTTCTGTACCTGATCCACCACTTCCTTAGGAACCAAAAAATAATCTAATCTAGTGTACACTTGGTACACTGCTGAATAAAAGTTGTATTCCCTCTTTTTCCCCCTCAAGGTGGCACCAAACATCTACATAGCCTAACTCATTCAACAGCCTTTTTACTCTTTTTGCTGTCCCATGATCCTTTTTTGGGGTCTGGGTGGTGGAATCCAATGTGGGATTAAAGATTAGGTTCAAATCACCTCCCCATATCACCTCTCCCTGAGCCCATTCTTGTAATGTGGTAAGGAATTTCAAGTATAATGCTGAGTATGAGCCCGGGGGAAAAACAGACCGATGCCAATGTTAATGGTTTGCCCTGGAGAGTCCCACGCATCAAAATGTACCTTCCTTCCTTGTCCACTAGTTCATCCTGTTTTATAAAGGGAGTATGCTTAGGAATCAAGATTGCTACCCCCTTCGCCTCCCCCTCCAGTATGAGGCAATTGCACTATTTCCAAAGCCCATGCTGCGTAACTTAGTATGCTCCTGTGGGGATAGGTGCATCTCCTACAGAAAAATGAAGTCTACCTCCATCTTTCTCATATACCCCAGTATTTTAGCATGTTTAACTGGGCTAGAAAGGCCGTGTACATTAACAAAACTTCCTATCTCTAGCCATTACAGTGCCTTAGTTCTTCTCCTGTGGATCTGCTCCCCTCAACCCCTCCCAACAGACCCCCGCCTCCCCTTCCCCCCTACAGCAGCCAGTGTGCATCATTCTCCTCTAATGAGAGACCCTTAAAAATGACAAAACTGTCTGCCAACAGGGCAGCAAATAGAACCACATAACCATAACAGCATTTGAACTTCCTAGGTAGGAAACCTGTTATTTCAAGTTTCTTTACTCCTTTCCCCTTTCCTTTCAGCAGGAATTGGAGAGGAGGAGGATTTCGACTGCCCCAAATGGATGAGACCCTCCCTTGGGGTCATGTGTCTATAACATGGCCCCACTTGAAAATGGACTGATAAGTCACGGCATCCCACATCTTCTAAATTAGCTCCAGTCTGCATAAAACCCTCCCTCCCCACAAACTTCTTTATTTAGTAAACCCTTTTAATTCTTCACACAACTCAGAAGACAATATGGAGTTATTTATATAATGTATATCCCATTGGTAACCCCCTATAGTCTGCTTTTTATTGTAGGCAGTTTCTCCAGATATAGTTGAAGGGAGCCACAACCATAACTTATCGATTGCTCTCCTCTCCCTTCAATACGGCTTGCAGCAAGCGTTGGAAGCGGGGTCAGATGTCCAGCAAACTGAAAACGCAGAGAGAAGTCACTCAGTTCCCAGGTGCTTAGTCTATCAACTGGAAATGCTATGCGGACCCAACACCAAATGCTGGCAACCCAAATTAAATTAACTGAAGCACTGGTGGACCAGTTTTTACAACCAGTTCAGTCTCCAGTTCTTAATCTTGTCTGATCGGCCAGCTTCTATTTTGCTGCGTACATCGCTGGGTCCCCTTCCGAACCCCCAAACCCGGCTGACAATGTTCACCAGTACCTTTTCCTCAAAAAAACTCAGCCTAAAGATGTTGATGCCTCCTGATATAAATCTTGGTCGTGTCTGTTCTTCAGCTTCTTCCCAGCCATTCTCACTAGGGTCGCTGGAACCGCCTCCAGCGATGCCCCACATTTCTTCCTTCCTGCAACCAGGTGCCACTCCGATTGCTCCACTACCTTCCGTTTAGGACGTTCCAGATCGGGTTTTGGAGGAGAGATACTCTTCTCGGTCAATATTTTATTTAATTCCTCTGTGGTATTGTAGAGTTTCACACCATCTGCCCAGAAGACTCTGAATCTCGCAGGATAGGGTGTCTGAAACCGGAGTTGTTGCTCTCTACAAATTTTGAAATATGGCACCCAACGCTGTCTAGCCTGTTGAATTTCAGGTGGAAAGTCCTGGACTAAGGTCAGTCAAGAATCCAGATACTTAAGTTCTTTCTTTTGCCATGCTCGTTTTAGAATGTCTTCCTTGGTGCGATAGCTTGAAAACTTAATTATTATTGAGCATGGCCTAGTCATGGGATCCGTGGGTTTAGGAACTAAAGATCTGTGCACTCTCTCCACCCTAAGCTGGTAATCTTGCGGTAGTCCCAGTACATCTTTTAGTAGGTCTTCAATAAACAAAGACTTTGGTTGTATCTCAGCTCCCTCAATAAGACCATGCAAACGAAGGTTATTCTTCTGGACCTACCCTCTAAATCAGTACATTTTGCTTGCAGCCCCAAAGTATGATGAAGGAGCAAGCCCATAGCCTGGGTTAGGATTTCTCCAGTACTTTCCGCATCAGCAATCTTTTGTTCAGCCCCCTCTATTTGGTTTTCCATTTTGTTTAGTTTGGCATTTAGGTTTTGAAATTCTTTTTTATTTTCAGTACGAGAGTCCTGAATTTCATGCAGAAGCTTTCCAAAGCGAGATCTTGATAACACCTCAGTCTCTCCTTCAGTATCGCATCCAGAACCATGATGGCTGATGAGGGAAGCACTCCGACTACGGGCCTGATGGTTTTCTGGCAATCCACTACAATCGGGCTTCTTACTTGCTGTTTTTTGGCGATTCTTGTCTCCGTTGTCTTGTTTGACACTTCCGGGCAGCATATTTTGTGATTTTAGGTAGAAATTCAATGATTTGGAGGTTTTGCAGTTCTTCACAGGGAGGGAGCTTAACTCTCAAGCTGTTGCTGGAGCTGTGACATTACAAGAACCCCTGCAGAAAGATACCATCTTAAATGTAGTCCATCTCGGATATTTGTTCAGAACATTGATCCATGATTTGCTGCCACCCTTCTGAAATTGTGGAGATCAAAATGCACTGGGAAAGAAACCCTTCTCCCATGTAAGTCTCTGAAACCTCCTTTATGGGTTCTGGAAATAGAAGAGTCTGGATTTCCACCCTTAAGCAGACCTACTCTAGGTCAAAAAGGGACATGTACTGAACTGCTGTCAAGAGGAAGTCAGACATTCCATGACCATCTCCAGCTCCCACTTGACTGTGGTGATGGAAAGCCAGTTGAAGCATTAGTGGGAGAATGTGAATCAACTGGAAGGTCTTATGGGCTCTGGATGGTAGCTAGTGAGAAGCCAGCTCTGCTGTCCTCCCAACTGAATAGGGACAGTCACAATGGAGGAGACAAGAGCAGTATCACATCACTTACACTTACCAGTGTTGCCAGCCAGGGCAGCGTGGGAACTTAATGCCTGAAGTCCTTTCCCAACCTGGAATGAGGACTGTTTACCAGAATCCGTAATGGATTTGATAGTTGGTCTAGCTGTGTCAGCCTTTTGCAGGAATGATTCAACATCAGGCCCATAAAGGGCATTACCACAGAATGTGAAGTCATATACTCTCTGCTGCAATTCCTGAGACAAGTTAGCACACTTCAGCTGGCTGGTCTCCTTGCAATCACTCCAGTGACCATACCTAGAGTTGCAGTGTCATTAGCATCCATTACAAAAACTGAGGAAAAAGGGCTCAACTCAGACCAAAGGGACCCTGGGTCTTTTTCTGCTGGTAGCTTCTATGTTTCTGCGTTTCAACTCCTGTTTCTTAAAACTTTTCTTATACAAACATATGAATTTGCAGGCAGATAAATGCCTTATGGTCTATCGAGTCTGCTAGAGTGTGCAGCTAGCAACCCTTACTGCAGCTGCCCTCCCATCCCCTTCCCTGACCCCCCACCCTATCCCATCCCTTTAAAAGCAGTCCACTGTTCTACAGGATACCACTCAAGAGGCAACGCTGCCCACCCAGACACACCACTCTCTCCATAAAAAATCTGAGATCATGACTTGCGTGTCCCTGCCCCTCCCAACTTGAATAGTCCCTCCGTGTCTGTCTTGTTTATTCACTTCATGTACTTGAAGGTTTCAATCATATCACCCCTGTTTCTCCTCTCCTCTAGTGAGTACATGTTCAACTCCCTCAGTTTGCTCACGTAGGATATGTTCCCTAGTCCCTTAATCATCTTTGTTGCCCTGCGTTGCACCCCCTCCAGTAACTTAATGTCCCTCTTCAGGTATGGTCGCTAGTACTGCAAGCAGTACTCCAGGTGTGGTCTAACCAGTGACCTATACAATGGCAGGATCACCTCCCCTCTCCTTGAAGATATACCCCTGGCAATACAACCCAGCATTATGTTGACAGATTGTAACTTGCCATCAATCCACAGATACAACCAACATGACATGGCTATAAAAGTGTGCCATTTTGTTAAGGTACACTGGTGTTCATAGTTTTGCTTCACAGTCACATTTATCCTTCATATTTGAAGGTTCTCCATCCTATAATTACAGTAGCTTGCTGGGTGAGGCTGTCCACTCTTTTACTAGTATTTTCAATTGCCTATAAAAAGGTTTAAGATGTGTTCTGAAGGATCCAAGAGCTTTTCCTGCTACTAAAGAATGCCTACCCTCCGCTGTAATCCCTAAGACATGTTAGTGCTTTTCAGCTAGACTCTTCTCCGTGCAACCACTCTAGTGGCTATACCACCAGCTAAAACACCATTTTATTTATATTTACAATTTTTATTAAATATATCTTAGAGAAACAGGTTACAAATTAGACAATAAAATCAATAAATAAACAAAAAAATAATAGAGTAAATCCATCAATTAATCAGAGTGTATGGACATCAGAACTTATTCTCTTGGTCCCCAACTTTATTGGAAAAATCTTTATGAATACAGACTCTTTGGTAATAAATCAGTTCAGAATTCAAATTTCCCATAGATGTACCTTCCTCAAGAATCTTCTTCACTTCTTCAGTGAGGCAGGGGACAGTTGGATATCCTGCATGTGGCTTAAAACAAAAGTCCAAGCCTTTCTTAACTATGTCTATTGCATCTCTGATACATCTGAAATTATACCGAGTTTATAAACTAATTAAATCAAGATAATTAACTAGTAACCAATTTAAAGTGGTGCTTTTTTTATTTTCTTTCTCAAACAATAATAACTAATGATACCTAATAAGAGAGAGAGGTCACTGTAGTACACCAAGATAAAGAGGGGGAGGGGGTAAAGGACAAGTGGGGTCCCCCCCAACATAAGGAAGGACCCCTCCCATCCAGCTCTTCCAGACAGATTCAAATTGAGGAAAATTATCTTGGGCCCATAATAAACAGTACACCCCATAATCTCCTAGGCACAAAATCCGAATAGTGCTCCAGTTGGTACATCACCCATTTATGCCAGCGGAGGTCAAAAGCCCCCATTTGGTCCATCAATCTAGCAGAGAGCCTTTCCAAAGTATAGATATCCTTGGCCAGCACACACTAAGAGTCTGTAGTGGGAATTATTTTTGTATGCCTTAGCCCAGTAATAGCTTTTTTGGCGGCAAGGACAAATAGGGTAATTTGCCTGTAAGTAGCCTTATCAATCCTGACACCCTATGGTGGTGTAAATGTCAAGATACAAGTAGGAGCAAATAGCTCTGGACCATCATAAACAGCTATTACTTCCTGAATCACCCCCTGCCAGTAAAGGGGTCAGGGGTCCACAGGATGTGTCCCTGATACGCCAGCTCACACCCACAGTCTCTGCAGCACCTCCCAGATGTACTGCCAGAATACTTTGCGACTATCTCTGGAGTGTGAAAAAATCTAGTTCTTAGCTTCCATACATATTCTTTCCAATATGGAGAATTGAAGGCTTTATACGCTGGGAGAGCTGAATGGAAGGTACTTCAATCTGTAGGTCTTTAGACCATTTTACCCTTATTGATTTAGTGGAGTCCCCTAGCATCTCCCGAACGGCCTTATATATAAAGCTAATAAGATGCTCAGTCAAGCATCCATTCCTATAGGACTGGACCAGGGAAGCCAGAAGTGGGGGCTTCTATGCTATACAGAATAGTGCTTCCTCAGATGACTGCAAGTATGATTTTAATTGCAGGTACCTATGAAAGCACTACTGAGAAAGTTGGTAAGTGGTTTGCAGGGCACAAACAGGAGAATGTCAGTTGGTCCGACCAATTCAGAAATGTATTTAACCCCACATTGTTGCCACCCAAGGAAGCTTGCATCAATTAAATTGGGGGGGAAGGCGGAGTCGTGCGTGAACGTCCTTAAATGGAGTACTTCTGCCAGGGTTAAATACTTATGTAGAACAAGAAGCTATTGTCGGAATGGTTCTCTAGTAAACTGATGAAATTTAGTGAGTGGGGTACACTGTAGGAGGTTGCCAAATAGGTCGCTCAGGGTGAGTTCTATCAGCTCCGACTGGGCATTGTACTGATGGATTTATCCAACATATGAGGGTTCGCAGCTGAGAGGCTACCACACATTGCCGCAGATTAGGCAGGCTGAGGCCTCCCCTATCCCACGGAAGTTGAAGGATAGAATATCTCACTCTGGGGGTTTTCCCCTTCCAAAGGAAGTAGGATTCACTAGGCTTCACTGAACGTGTCTGTAAATAGGATAAAATGCAGGGTAAAACACTTTGTTGAATGGTTTCCACTGGTATGCCATCACCAGGTCGACAATTTTACCGCAACTGACATTACAGTAACAACAGCAACAGGTTGCTGTAATGTGGTGCGTGACCCCGGCACTGCTTTCTGGGGGTCTTGCACCCTCCTCCCCGAATCAACTCTGACTCGGAGTTTATTATTATAGTTATGGGGGTTGTGGGTGGCAAAGTCCCCCAAAGAAAACAAAGTCTCCAGTGAACTTCTTTATGCCGACTGCAATTGTGGTCAACATAAAGGCGTCGCTGTAACATTGGTTGACAAATATGTTGACCAATCGTCATGGATCTGGTTTTCACTGTGCTCAAAAAACAGAGCAAATTCGGACCACCTGGATAGGTCTTCTATCAACTTTTTAAAAGGTTCATAATTAAGCAAATCAGTATGTATAAGGTTTTTGGTTAGTTTAATTCCTTTTTTTTTTTTTTAAACTTTCAATCTTTATTGCTTTTCAGAAAAAAAACATGATATGTTATGGGAGATAAGGGTATTTACATAAATGAATAAGTAAGGAGAGGGGAAAAGACAGTAGTTTCCAAATCAAAAGCAAAATACATTACATTGTGCACAAGTATCATATAAAGAAAAGATTATCTCATTTGTTTCATAAAAGGAAGCTGATAACAGGAAATTAATCTGAGTGTATTACAATCGGGTATGAATAAAAACTCTGGACCAAAAGAGGGGAGGAAATGAGCTTTCCCCTCAGCATCAGGGCACAAAGTCAGCACGTACTGACATAATGTACAGAACCCATTTTCTCCACATAATTTCAAAAGCCTCTAACGACTTATTGACCAAGGCTGTGAGCCTCTCCATCCTATAAATCTCAATCATCAGATTTTGCCACTGCTCCATCGTTGGAGCGGAAGGGGAGAACCACTTCCTGGTAATGGTCTTCCTTGCTGCCAACAGGGTCAAATTCAGCATCCTTCTACTGGCAGCATCTAATATCATTGGGGAGGTAAAGCCAAATAAAAAAATTGTGGTTCATCATTAATTCTGGGAGATAATTTGATGGAGAGCGTTAATAAGGTGCACAAAAGGTTACAAGACCTTACAGGTCCAAAAATGTGCCCCAATGTAGCAGGAGAGGTCCCACACTTTCTCCAACAGGCCGCACTATAGTGTTTTATATACTTTTGTGTTATTACTGGTGCTCTAAAATATCTAACACATTTCCATGTAAAAATCTTTCCATACCCCAGAACTAACACCTTTCTGTATGGTCTGCAGGAGCCTGTCCAAACAGGGTCTGGTATATGTACCTCTAGATCCTTCTCCCATGCAGTCTTGATTTTATTTAATGATTTATTCTGCATTTTGCGGTTCCCATATAGGGTAGAAATTGGATGAGAAGGAGCAGGCTGTCCGTCTAGTGTCTCGATTAAGATAAACAGTAAATCTGTCGAGGGAAGATTATCCATTGTAGTTTCCTAGTGTGTTTATAAAGTTTCTAGACTGAAAGTATCTAAACCTCTCTCATTATAGGTAATGTTATATTTCTAGGCCAACTCTGTGAGGGAAAGGATCCTGCCCTTGGCAAAATGGTATACTAGGCGAAGCCCATCTTGAACCAATTATTAAAGCCCTTATCCATTTTACCAGGAAGAAAAGCCTTATGGTAGGGAAGAGAAACAAAGCCGCCTACAGGACCCAAAATCCTGCCTGATATGATGGTTTGCCAACATCTAAGTGTCGTCTGGGTGTAAGGATTAGCTACAGTCTCTATTTTAAGCATAGGGGTAGGATAATAGAGTGTTATAGATATCTTTAAATTCGGTTCCTGTAACTCCAATGGATTTCCATCGAGCCCTGTGACGTGCCATCCAGCCAATAAAGGGAAGCCTAAATTGACATGCCTGATAATACAGCTTGAAATCCGCAAGGAAAGGCCTCCCATAGATCTGGGCATCTGTAGTAATGCTAGACTAATTGGTTTTCGATTTGCCCAAATAAATGCCAAACCTTCCTCTGCAGGGATCTGAAAAAGGTCTGGAATAGGGACCGCAGGGTCTGGGCCAAATACAAGAAGCGGGTAATACCACCATCCTGACCGCCTCTATTCTTTTGCTCTAGGATAAAGGCAAAACCGCTATCTCTCCATGTCCAATGCCATCTTGGACAAAAGAGGGGATAATTAAGCCTGAAGAGATCACAACCCGGGTTCCAATACGAACTCCTAGATATGTAATACTGCTCAAATGCCATTTAAAACTATATGTCTGTCTTAGCTTCATACTAGGGTAAAATTGCATGCTAGGACTTCAGTTTTATTCTCATTAATTTTGTAGCCTGAGATTGCACCAAAACTTCTCAGGAGGTCCCATAAGCAGGGAGAGCACTTTCAGGGTTCACGTAGATACACTAAAAGGTCGCTCATGTAGAGAGCTAATTTGTGCTCGTCTGTGAGCACCCTTAATCCCGTTACCTCCTCCCTCTGTCTCAGGGCCTGTGCTAAAGGTTCTAAATATATTGCAAACAAAAGGGGGGAAAGAGGGCAACCCTGTCTGGTACCTCGTGAGAGGGATATAGGGCAGGAAAATGAGCCATTCAATTTAATGTAAGCCCTGGGCTGATAATACATGGCTTTGATTAGATTGATAATTGGTTGGGGTATTCCCATCATACCTAGCACCCCCCACAAAAAAGGCCATTCGACACGGTCGAACGCCTTCTCCGCATCAAGGGAGAGAAGGAGAAAACTGCACCCGGGGGCCCTAACCCTTTGCAGAAGGTGCAAAGTTCTTTTGATGTTATCCTGTGTCTGTCTACCTGGCACAAATCCCGTCTGGTCCAAATCTATTATTTCTGGGAGAAATGCTTAAAATCTTTTAGCCATTATAGATGCGAATACCTTATAGTCAATGTTGAGGACTGAAATAGGTCTGTAGGAGGAACAGAAGGTCCTGTCCCTGCCAGGCTTCAGAATGCTAGATATATACGCATATCGCCAAGAGTCCGGGTGGCTCCTCTGGACAGCCCCACAGGCCTCCAGCAATGTAGGGACTAGGTCCATTCGAAAGCCTTATAAAACTCTCCGTGACAGCCATCGGACCAGGGCTTTTATTAGTTTTGAGGGTTGACAGTGCCAGCTCTAGCTCTGCTCTGAGATCTTGATTTTCTAAAGCTTGTCTTTGGGTTATGGATAATTTGGGAAACTTAGGGTTTCCATAAAGGCCTGATAGGCCTGGGGATTTTCGGTATGTTCGAGTCATAAAGGTTAGTATAATGCCTCTGAAAGCTTGTTCAATCTCCAAAGGAGGGTAAGTAATTTCCTTGAGGCTGGGTCTCTTATTTGGCCAATGTTAGATCTGGTCTTATGCTGTCTAAGCCTGTGCGCCAGTAGGCGAGTGGCTCTGGGACCCCCTTCATAGTATTTTTGTTTCAGGAGTTGCAAAGCTTGCTCAGTTTGCATGTCTAAGATACCCTGGATTTGCTGTTTAATAGTTTGTATGAGAGGGAGCACTCCCGGATCCCCTGCTGCATGTTGAGACTGAAGCTCCTGCAATTGGCCCTGCAGCTTATTCAAATTCTGTCCTCGCTGCTTCTTCTGGTAATGGTTAGTTTAATTCCTAAATAGCACATGGCCAACTTGTGCCATCTAAAAGGGAAGGTTCTTTTAATGGACATAGAAGGGACATAATTACAGAGTAGAACCTTAGTCTTTTGTTTGCCCATCTTGTACCCCGCAAGATTTCCAAATAAGGTTAATTGTTCCCATACCGCAATGTTCTGGTGACGTCAAGGTGAGCAGAATATCATCTGCAAATAATAAGATTTTATACATGCAAGACCCCATAGAGACACCCTCTATGGCCGGATGTACACGGACAACCTCCGCCAGTGGCTCCAAATACAAGGCAAAAAACAAAGGGGACAGGAGACATCCCTGCCTGGTTCCTCAGGAGAGTGTAAAGGGGTCAGACAGAGAGCCATCCAGTTTCAGGTAAGCTCGGGGAGAGTGACAGATGTTTTGGAGCTGAGTAATAAGTTCTGATGGGAAGCTGAAGGGTCACCCAGAGAAAAGGCCAGGTGACCCAGTCAAAGGCCTTCTCCATATCAAGGCCCAGAAGGACCAACAGGATTTTTCAAGTGGTGGAGTAGTCTACCAGCAAACAGGTGTGACGTACTGCATCATGGGCCTGTCAGCCTTGAAAAAAACCCACCTGGTCAGGGTCAATGACAGACGGAAGTAGGTTTTCTGGTCTGTTCGCTAAGACAGACATACATTTTATAATCATAATTTAACATTGAAATTGGGATATATGAAGCAGGGTATCTAAGATCCTTTTGGGGTTTAGGGATGGCCACCACTACCGTGTACCTCCGGGGGGGGGGGGTCACACTCCTGGACCACATGGCAGGCCAACAACATGGTGGGAAACAGTAATTCTTTGAAATGTTTAAAAAACTCAAAGAGGGATCCATCAGTGCTGGGCGCTTTAAGAGTTTTTACCATTTTAAAGCACCAGGTCCACCTCACTTCTTGAAATCGGGGCCAGAGAAGACTTTGCTTGGTCAGGTGCTAATTTGGGCAGGAAAAGCATTTACAAGTGTAAGTCTACCTGGGAATGGGATGGAAGAGGATCTGTAGTATACCATTTTTTTTTTAATAATATTTGGCCAGAGTATTCCTAATTGCCTGAGGCTGAGTAAACAAATCTCCAGTGGTAGGATCAAACATACTGGTCACACATTCCTTGACTTTACGCTTCTGAAGCTGGCATGCCAAGTTCCTCACCTCTTTGGGTCCCCCTTCATAAGTATGTTTAAGATAGAATAACTGTTGCTCCATTTTTTGATCAACCAGGACTGCAATGTCCAAAGATCATCCTTTAACTCATTGAAGGAGGGACCTCTTTGCCTGTTTTTTCTTTGCAGAATATTTTATAATTTCACCCATAGTAACTGTTTTTAGGGTATCCCACAATACTGTGGGGGAAACATCTGACAAGAGTTTTCAGAGAGGATAGGGGGAACAAATTCTTGGATCATCTGCTTGAATTCAGGGTCTCTGGGAGGGAAGAAAAAATTACTCACCTTAGTAATTGCTTTTCTTCTCATGGAGTCTTGCTATATTATGACAGAAGCAGTTAGCCACAGCACTTGAACTGCCCCGGAGAGGAAACAGTTAACTCCAGGCAGACTGGAGTTCTAAAGCGCGAGCGCTGTACCCAAAGCTCTATCTGGCTAGTTTCAAACTCAAACTGTCAGATCTTTACGTAGCTAACACTAAGCAACAAGTCTGTGTGGAAAACCTACACTAGCCAAGTGGCTACCTACTAGTAGGAAAAAAACAATAACAGAAACAACAACAATAATAATAATAATACTAATAATACTAATAATATCACCCCCAACAAGCACCATTAGGCCCCCCTTCCCCAAAAGACTCAAGTCCAGGAGGAGGGCCAACATATTACCCAAAAACAGAAATACCTAGTTCCCTAACCCTAAAGAAAAGGGGAAGGGAAAAGAACTAAAATGGCATGACACAGTGCTTGCACTAATTTGCCAACCCTTACCCAAGTAGAAGTTCTGAGAGGGGCAGGATGGTGGTCATTAAGCAAGACTCCATGAGAAGAAAAGCAATTACTAAGGTGAGTAATTTTTTCTTCAAACACCATGAAGTCTTGCTATATTATGACAGAAGCAGATTACACAGCAGTACCTCCATGGAGGAGGGTCAGAACCTACTTAGGAAATAGGCTCTGAAGCACAGCTGTGCTAAACCGAGCATCTCTCCTGGACTGACATCCAGGAATCAATGCTTGGCAAAAGTGTGAACTGTCTTCCAGGTAGCAGCTTGACAAATTTCCAGAATGGGAATATCCCTAGCAGCCGCTAGAGATGCAGCTGTACCCCTGGTGGAGTGGGCCCTCAGTCCTGAGGGGGATTCTCTACCTAGTTTTTGGTAACAGAACTGGACACAAGAGACAATCCACCTTGCAATTGTCCTCTTAGTGGCAGGTTTCCCTTTGCCAACCTTGCCATAGGTAAGGAAGAGTTGGAGGGATTCGAACCTGTGACCCTTGGTGCGTTCCAAATAGTAGCTTAAGGCTCTTTTTGAGTCAAACTGTGCAATCTCCTCTCACCCGAGGAAGAGTGCTCAGTAAAAATACTGGAAGGAGATGGATTGGTTCAGATGGAAATCTGAAACCACTTTAGGTAAAACTTTCTGTTAGTCCTGAGGACTACCTTATCTCTGTGAAAAGAAATAAAATCTTTTCCACTGACAGGGCTTGTAATTCACTTATGCCTGGCAGAAGTGATGGCCACTAGGAAAACAGTTTTCCAAGTTAGAAACTTGAGATCTGCTGAAGACAGAGGTTCAAAAGGGGGTTGCATTAACTGAGCAATGCAAACATTCAGGTCCTAGGCAGGAGCTGGGTCCCGAAAGAAGGGTTAGTGTGAAGTAACCCCTTAAAAACTTGGAAAACACAGGGTGGAAGAAAGGGAGGCAGGCTTCCTGCTGATACAAAAGCAGAGACAGCTGCCAGATGAATCTTTAAGGTAGCTGGCCTAAGGCCTAAGGAATTTAGATGGACCAAATAGTCCAGTAAAATGGGCAAATCAGCAGATTCTGGGACAATTTGCTTCCCAGAACACCAGATGGAAAACCTCTTCGATTTGGAATTATAAGTGGCCCTAGTGGAAGGCTTCCTTGAAGCTTTTAAAATATCAAGGACACCTTGAGAAAGGTGTAAATCAGCAAATTCTAACTCCCCAAGAGCCAAGCCTTGAGGTGGAGGGATTTGAGGTCCGGATACCACACTCTCCCCTGGGCACAGGCCAGCAAGTTGTGGACCGAAAGGGACAGAAGCAGTGGGTACCAAGGCTGTCTGGCCCAGTCTGGTGCAATCAGGATCACTTTGCAGGGCTGGGATCTGATTTTTACTAATACCCTGAAGAGAAGGGGGAAGGGGGGAAAGGCATATAGGAACTTCCCCTTCCAATCCAACAGAAAGGCGTCCAGGGGGACTGAGCCCAGCACTTGAGGCCTGCAACAAAATAGAGGAAGTTGGTGGTTGTCTGGGGCTGCGAAAAGATCTATCTGAGGAGTGCCCCATCTGGCAAAAGACTGACCCCAGCACTAGAGGATTCAGAGACCATTCGTGATGGCCTTGAGAAATCCTGCTGAGGGCATCCGCCAGGACATTGTCTTTCCCTGGAAGGTGAACTGCTATTAGGGAGGTGTTCAGGAATAAGCCAGAGACCACAACTCATTGCTTCGTGCACAAGGCTGATGACCGAGTGCCCCCCTGCTTGTTGATGTACCACATTGTCGTGGTGTTGTCTGTCCTGACCTGAACTACCTTGTTCTGGACAGATGCTGAGAAAACCTGAAGAGCTAAAAAGACAGCTCTGAGTTCCAATACATTGATGTGAAGCAGAGATTCCTGAGGGACCACACCCTGAGTGGAAAGGTCGCAGTGAGCCCCCCACCCCAGCAAGGAGGCATCCGTGGTGAGGGTGAGAGAGTGGAAACAGGAATGAAGGGACCCTTGTCTTAAGTTGCTCTGATCCTGCCACCACTGGAGAGCCAGAATCAGAGTTTGGGTCACTGGAACCAATTTGGAAGGGGTCCTTCCTTTGAGACCAATAGGCCCTCAAATGGAACTGAATGTCCCTCATCTGGAATCTTGCTCCTTGCACTACAGCTGTGGAAGCAGCCATGTGTCCTAGGAGTTGCAGAAAATGCCTTGCTGGTCGAGAGACCCGAGGGTGAAAGAGGATGCCAGGGCAATGAGTCTCTACCCTTTCCGAGGGAGAAATGCCCTGGCCAACTTTGTGTTCAATTCCGCACCTATGAAAGTTAGTACCTGAACTGGTTCTAGAACTGACTTTGGTAAATTCAGCAGGAATCCCAGGAAGTGAGAAGGTGCTGGGTGACTTGCAAGTGGGATTTTACCTGATCTGGAGACTGACCCACAATGAGCCAGTCGCCCAGGTAGGGAAACACAGCAATCCCTTGCCTTCTTAAACGAGCCACTACCACAGCTAGACATTTTGTGAATACCCTTGGAGCAGAGGTAAGGCCGAAGGGCATTGCTCTGAACTGGTAGTGGCCTGAGGGCAGTTCGAACCTGAGGTATTTTCGGTGAGAAGGCCTGATCAGACATGAAAATAGGCATCCTTGAGGTCCAGGAGGCTAGCCAGTCCCCTGGCCTCAGGGAGGGCAAAATCATTGCCAGAGTTAACATTTTGAACTTTGGTTTCAAAAGATGCTTGTTCAGGTACCTTAAATCTAGAATGGGCCGCCATTCTCCTGTCTTTTTTGGGGTAAGAAAGTATCTGGAGTACAGCCCCTTGCCCTGGTGACAAGGAGGAACCATTTCCACTGCTTTGCAGTCTAGAAGAGAAGAAACCTCTGCTTCCAAGGCAAGGGTTTCTGAAGGATTTGCAGGTGGAAAATGTCTGGTTCTCATCTTTGGAAACTGTTTGAAGCTGAGAACCAGACCCTGGCTTACTACCTCCAGAACCCATTTGTCCGAAGTTAGGGACACCCAGTTCTGGCTGAAATAAGCCAACCTGCCTCCCACCGTACAGGAGAATCAGCCCTGGGCTTACATCATGATGCCTGCTTGGCAGCAGCAGCCTTAGGCTGAGGGGAGGGGACGGTTTACCTCGCGCCGCTCTACCTCTGCCTCTGAAAAACCTCTGTGCAAAGCAGAGGAGGCTTGAGATTGATAAAAAGGCCTGTGGAAAGGCCTGCCCCTACCTCTGGGAGTGTGCCTTAGTGGAGTGGCATGCCTCTCCTTAGCCTGGGCACTTTTGTAGGTAGTTCTGTACTCATCCACCTTTTTCATGTAATTTTCTGTTTGCTCTCCAAACAGAGAATTTCCCACTACAGGAAAATCCATAGCTTTTGACTGAGTATCTTGGGACAGATTAGTGTACCTGAGCCATGCCAACCTACGGAAAGCTACAGAAGTGGCCATGACCCTAGAGGAAACATCATTAACATCCACAGCAGTATGAAATTGAACTTTAGAGGCTTCCAATGCCATCAGCAGCCACCTGTTCCAACTCACTAGCCAGCTGGCCATGGGCCTGCTTGGATAACTGCAATACTGTGTCCCATCTAGATTTCTGATATCTAGCCACATAAGCATATAATTTAACTGCCTGAGTCCCAAAGAAGCTGCCATATATTGTTTTTTCGCCATGGCATCAATCTTCCTGAACTCTTATCAGGAGGATGTGAGGCCAGGGAATATTAGCCTTGTCACAGGCTGCAGCTTGTACCACACCTACATGACTACACTGCTCAGTGAGAAAGTCTCATATCAGGGCCTGATAAAGTATACCTTCTGTCCATTTTTTATCTACAGGAGGGACAGAATGAGGATTTTTTAAAATTTTTGTTGTTTGCTTCCTAAATGACTTATGCAAAGGAATAGACAACCTCCTAGACTCTGGTATATCCATCATTTCTACATAATCAGGCTCCTCTTGATCATCCACAGCCTCTTCTAAAGGAAGCTGGAGGGTTTCTGCAACCTTTTTGTAAAACATAAAATGAGAAGGGGACTCAGACAGCATAGGTGGAGATTCTAAAGGTCTGTCTGGAGAAATGTCCGGTTCAATGGGCATGTCCAGACCCTCCCAGCCACATACATAATGATCAAAATCTTCCTCCCCCTCCTGTGGTTCATAAAATTCTCAACATCATACTTGAACCACTGAACCGAACGAACCAACCTTTTGCCAACTGTTGGTGGTCTGACCGTCCCTGAGACAGTGACTGGACAATCTGTATGGCTTTAGCTATCTCTGCAGCAGTTGGAGAGGCATTTTGGACTCAGACCTACTGATTTCTTTGACTTTTTTATTGGGACTGGTTCCTCTGAACCAGCCTTCCTTTTGCCCGAGGAAGTCTCGCCCTGGTCAGAGGGCACTCCCTCTGGTCCAGTGGATGCTGGACCGGGCTGGCCATCTGGGTCAGCGGACTTTCTGGCCTCTCGTTCCCTGAGCCGGCCCAATCTCTTCTCCAGGGTGGCTGCAGGGAAATTTTTACACACCTGACAGTCTGACAGGAGGTGGTCAGCCCCCAGACAATAAACACAAGTGGTGTGTGGGTCAGCCTTGGCAAAGGCTTCCCCACAGATATCACAGTGTTGAAACCCAGTGGGTCCGGTTTTTCTTTTGGGTTTCTCAGACATAATGCCAGCCTATCCAAAAACTTGCCCTTTTTATGGCAGTGCCAGGCAAGACAACGTTATCGGTTCCTAACCGTGTCACGGGTATTTGAAAAAAAAAACACTGAAATAAATAGGTTTTTTTTAGAACCGATAAGAACCGGGAACCGCACGCTAAAAGCCCAATATAATGTTTAAAATACTTTTTTTAGCAAACCGATCGGTTCAAAACCGAACCGATAATTAATTTCCACACAGACTGAAATCCTGTACTTACGGTTTACCAGATAGAGCTTTGAACCAAATGCGGTAAAATAAAATATTTATTGCCGGTTCAAATGAACCGAAATACCGCTTTAACCGAGAAATGAACCGAGATGAAGGAGCTTGATCTCCGGAGCGGCTGTTCAGTGAAGCGGAGTAAAGAATCTGACAGTTTCAGTTTGAAACTAGCCAGATAGAGCTTTGGGTACAGCGCTCGTGCTTTAGAACTCCAGTCTGCCTGGAGTTAACTGTTTCCTCCCCGGGGCAGTTCAAGTGCTGTGGCTAACTGCTTCTGTCATAATATAGCAAGACTTCATGGTGTTTGAAGAGATTCAAACGCCAGTGTGAAACTCTAATACTACCCACCAGAGCAAACCTAGCATATACAGGAGCATGGTCACATAAAAAGGTCATGCCATGCCATACATGATTAGGATAAAGACTCTTTAAATGCTCAGCCATGGTAAAAAGAGAGTCAAGCTGGGAAGCAACCTCTGTACATGACATCATGCGTGTAAACCCCTTGGCCATGGGAGACAATGTCTCCACGTATCAACAAAGCCCAGGGGAGGACAGAGTTTGTCGTAGGTATTTTTTTTTTTTTTTTAAATCTTACTTTGTTCACCTCCGCCTCCCCAAGCTCCGGTTCGGGAGCATTTGTGGAGTCTGTCCCCACTTCTGCCACCTACCTGGACCTTCTTGCTCGCCCCATGGAACCACAGTTTTCCACCTGGGCGAGAATGAGGTGGAGTTGCTACACCCTGAACAATCTAGGTTTCGTTGGGAACTGGAAGGCCAGGCAGGTGCAAGCTATGAAGGGTCTGCTCCGGTGCTCTCTCTTCCCAGAGCCTGGAGAGCATTTATCCCGTTTTGGGGGAGTGGCATGCACCCTGGTGTCATGGCATCACCGCTGATGTCACCACTCCCCAACCCCTTGCTGGATGCTCTGCGTTTGACATGCCTCCAGCTTCCGCCAGAGGCCAGTTATGCGCCCAGTGTGGACCTCCCCTCCCTCCCGGGAGAGGAGACCTGTCTTCCGGACACTCACTCTTCAATCCGCTCCCTCCCCACCGATCCCCGATGGCCTGTGCTCATTCCTGAACCCGTGTCACCGGCGTGGTGCAAGGCTGTCGTAGGTATTTCTGTAAAGGATTTACTCGGTCTGCTAAGAGGTTTGAGACAGGGAAGAGTTAAGAGTAACTTAAGTCTCCTCCCGTAAGTAGCCGTCATTGTAACGCATTTAGAAGCTGTGCAAAATGTTTGTGCCATGATCTTCAAGGATCCTGGGGGAAAGTACACTGATGCCACGATGACTGGGCTGGCATACAATGTGCCTGTAGCAATGGCAGACTGTCCCTTAGAGTCCCGAACCTGCTCTGCAGTTGAAAATGGACCCCCCTAGGAACCAGGACAGCAACCCCATGTCTCCTGGCCGACTTGTGAGCGGCAGACGCCACCACTGTGAAACCAAACAGCTGTGGTTTAGCATGCTCCACAGGGGACAGATGAGTCTCCTGTAGAAAAACAATTTCTAGTTTGTCTCTCCACATGAACTATATGAGCTGGAAACAGGGTTTTAAATAATTGATCAGCAGTTTTTTTCTTGGGACAATCTTAACTGTACAGAAAGTATTTATATAGGTTTTCTAGAAGTGTTATGTTTGTTAAACACAATGAGGCAAGTGCTATGCATTTTCATAATGTTTTAGCACTTTTATGAGCAAAACGCTAATCAATTTTTGGAGTTAAATAAAACCCTGCCAGAACATTCAATGAGATTATGAATTCCATTAATGTTTAAAGACATTATTAAAGACTGTTCAGCCATAGGGAATATCATAAGTACCCCACGACATGCCAGTGACCATTTTCTGTTCTAAAATCAACTCAGTATTAAGACAAAGAACAAAAAACATGTCCACATTAAACCTGTAAATGAATTTAAAACCTGTATCTCTTAAGTAGGCATTGACATAGTTAAAACTAGAAAGCAGCAAAAGAAAATAAACCAAGGTTCAGCTACGAGGTTGTAGATGTCTGGGAATTCCCAGAAATAAAACTTATAACATCCTAAATGTCTCTGTACAGTCAGATACAAACAATTATGAAAATATTAAGTAACAGCCAAAGTCGCCAACAGAGTGGGCTAGAGTAGTGAAAACCACACAAAAACAATAACAATGAACACCAAACTTGAAAAAGGTGCAAACAAGGCTCCCAAGGATGGGAGGGATTTCAGTTCCTCCTGGATGGCAGGTGATGTTCTCACCCAGTGGGAGTATTTCACAGTCGCGCTGTGGGCCCCCAGCACCACTGCACCCTTGTGCCTTTGTGACGCTTGTGGCTAACCAGGAATAGGATGAGCAATACCAGACACCAACAAAATTATGGCTGGAGCTCCTCCATCCTGAAGCGTGTTAGCCAAAGTTGTCTACCCTCAGGGACAAACAGCGAGCACTTTGCTCAAAATTGATGACGTCAAGTAAATTAAGCCTCCCAGACGCACCTCGGGCTTAATTCAAAACTAGCATACTTACTTAAGGGAATGGTCATTCTGATGTGTGACCAGTAGGTGTGTGTGTATTGGGGGGGGTGATCAAAACAGAGACCAGATGACAGAGGGGAAAAGCCAGGGGAGCCAGAGGGTTTCATCTAGTAAAGTTTCCATGTGGCTGCAAGTTATTTCTTCAATTGAACAAGTTTCCCAGTACCACCCCCCCCCCCACCACCACCACCAATTTTCCCCTGGTACAGCATTTTGTCCTATGTTTAGCCAAGAGATGCAAGTCTTATAATAACTTCTCTTGTTACTCCATTATCTGGAATAAAACAGTAGTAGGATTTTCACCCAGAACTTCCCTCCCCAACTAGACCCCGGCATTCAGCTGCATATTGAGAAGGCTCACAAAGCCCTCATTCCGAAGCCATAGCAAGCCAACCAGAGACCATGCTCTATAGTCCTCTGGCTCTTAAACTATGCAGTTAAGCAGCAGTTACTGACTCGAGCATGGAGAATGAAGCAGTACAAAGGGGAAGGATAACGACTGTCTTCAGTCTTGAGCAAAGAGAGCCTATAACCAGTGCTGCGCATTCTAACATACTAAAATCCAGCAGAATAAGCCTCATGGTCTGTTGTGTCTGGTCGGTAGCCAGTACCCCTACTGGGTGCTTGATTTGCTGTCCACCCCTCCCCCAGGGAGGGACTTCCCCAGCTTCAGTTTCCCCCTGTACCTGTCCCACCCCCTCTTGAAACCCTCCACTGTGCTCTCATTTACCAGGCTCCCAGGCAGTGCATTCCATGGATCCGCCGCCCTTTCAGTGAAGTAATGCCTCCTTGGCTCCCTGCAACCCCCTTCCAGTCTCCACTGTGCCCCTGGTTGTTCTCCCCTTCTTAAACCTGAATATCTTCTCGGTTCCCCCTTTGTTGATCCCCTTTACATATTTAAAGATCTCTATCATGTCTCCCCCCCCCATCTCTCCTCTCTTCCAGTGTGTACAGATTGAGCTCCTCCAGCCTGTCCTCAGAGGGTGTACTCCCCATGCCCCAGATCATCTGAGTCGCCCTCCTCTGGACCCTCTCCAACACTGCAATGTTTCTCATTAGGTGTGGTCTCCAGAACTGCACACAGTGCTCAAGGTGCGGCCTAACCAGGGCATTATATAGAGGGAGGATCACCTCCCTCTTCCTGCAGGCAATTCCCCTGGCTATGCAGCCCAGCATCCTGTTCGCCTTTGCTGCTACTCAGCAACAAGTCTCAGTGTTATTCATTTTGACGTCCACCACCACAACAAGGTCCTCTCGACCGACGAGGCCTGCAGTGTCTCCCCCCGCAGGGTATATGCATGGCCCAGGTTTCTGGCCCCCAGGTGCAACACCCTGCACTCCTCTGCATTAAACCCCAGCCCCCACCTCCTTGACCAATAGGTCCAGGGCATCCTGGTCCCCTGTTGGGCCACTCTCCCCTAATCCCCATCCGCCAATGGCCCCAGCTTCGAGTCATCCGTGAAGAGACTCCATTTACTCCTAATACCTCTCCCTATGTCCGAGACATAGGCATTGAACAGGGGTGGCCCAAGGACCGATCCTTGGGGGACTCCACTAATGACATTTCTGGGGGAGGAGACTATCCCGCCAACCGCCACTCTTTGTACTCGCCCTGAGAGCCAATTTTCTATCCACCTGAACATTCTGAAACAACAGCTTTGCTTTCTTATCCCCTAGCCAGCTCGACTCATAGTGATGTTTCAGAGGGCCCTCAAACTTTCAATTGTCCAGAGGCGGAGAGCCACTAATCCAGCACTCCTGATCACAGGACACAGATCAGTCTGGGGAACAAATCTAGCCATGTTATAACCTGGCTGAAAGACCGCATTAAGCCCATCCATTCCCATTACTACAACGATCCCCCAGACCCCTGCATATCCACCTTTAAAACAAAGCTGTATCCAGACGATGAGGTGGAGGAGGCTGGAAAGCAGGGGGAGCAGGCGGACAGGGAGGGATTGGTCAGAAAGCAGAGGGGAGCAGTGGGTGCAGCAGGGAGCACTCGGCATAGGCCAGTTTTGAGGCAGAAGAAATCGGCAGGAGGTGAGGGGGCAGGGAGCAATAGAGACAGAGAGTTGCAGCATAGAACCTAAGGGGAGAGGAGTAGGGAGGATGGGGGGCAGGAGCAATAGGGCAGAAGGGTTGGAAAGTGCAGAACCTAAGGGGGGGAGGCAAGAAGGGAAGCAGTAAAAGGAGGCTGGGGTGGGGGATCTGAGGGCACTAGTTCAAATGGAGAGACCAGGGTAGAGTTGGGGGGGGCAACTTGTGACACCCAGGTGGTGGTGGATGCAAGAAGCAAGCTGGGAGCCGTAGACAGAAAAAGAGCCTGGTTGGGTACACATAGGCTTGTGATGCCCAGGCTGTGGGAGACCGGAGGAGCAAGCAGTGAGTTGCTGACAGAAGAAGGAGCCTGGAAGGACACAAACGGGCTAGTAACTTGGGGGGTGAGGTGAAAGTGATTTTGCTGGGTGGCTCCATGACCAGGGGTATCCATTGGGAGGAAGTGGGCAGGGAAAAAGCAGCCCAGTTAAGGCTAAATGTATGCCAGGCCTATCCCTCTATTTGATAATGCCCTCCATTACTTTGCCTATCACAGACGTTAGGCTGACAGGCCTGTAATTCCCCATCTCATCTCTAGACCCCCCCCCTTTGTGAACAGGCACCACATGGGTCACCCCTCCAGTCTCGAGGCACCCACCCTGCCTGCAGAGAGATGCTGAAGAGTGTAGCCAGTGGAACTGCAAGCACATCCACCAGTTCTTTCATAACCCTCGGATGCAGCCCATCCGGCCCCGGCGCCTTCTCAGTCTTAACACGGACACACAGAATTTGACGGCAGATAAGGACCGCTTGGCCCACCTAGTCTGCCCATTTTCCTACCTAACAGATAAGCTGCAGATCCTAGTTAACCAACAGCTTACTTCCTCCTACCCCCCACTAGGACTGCCTTATGTCTGTCCCATGCATTCTTGAATTCCTCCACTGTTCTTGACTCCACAACCTCCTCAGGGAGGCTGTTCCATGCATCCACAACCCTCTCGTGAAAAATACTTCCTCACATTACCTCTGAGCCGTCCCCCTCTATCTTCAAATTGTGCCCCTTGTTCTTGCACATCTCTTTTCTGAAAGATGCTACCTCTTGGACTTTGTTGATTCCCTGAGGTACTTGAAAGTTTCTATCATGTCCCTCTCTCCCTTCTTTCTCAAGGTATACATATTAAGCTCCTTTCATCTTTCTTCGTATGTCTTCTGGTGCAGACCCTGCACCATTCTGGTTGCCCTCCTCTGGACAGCCTCCACTCTGTGTATGTCTTTGCGGAGATGAGGTCTCCAGAACTGCACACAATACTTCAGATGGGGTCTCACCAACTGTCTGTACAGAGGGATAACAACTTCCTGTTTTCTACTACTGATGCTTCTTCATATGAATCCCAGTACCCTCCCCCCAGCCTTCCTTACTGCCTTCTCACATTGCTTGTCCACTTTTAGGTCATCTGAAATAATTACCCCCAGGTCCCTTTCCATTTTTACTGTTGTCAGTATCTCACCCCCATTGTGTATGCTTCCCCTGGGTTTTTGTTTCCCGGGCCATGTGCATTACCTTGCACTTCTTTGCACTGAATCTGAGCTGCCATACATGTGACCATTCCTCCAACCTTGCCAAGTCCCTTCTCATCCTTTCCACTCCATCTTGTGTATCAACCCTGTTGCAGATCTTTGCGTCCACAGCAAAGAGACATACTTTCCTTCCAGTTCCTCTGCAATGTCACTTATAAAGACATTAAAAGGACTGGTCCCAGTACTGAACCCTGCGGTACCCGCTAGTAACACTCCTTTCTTCACTGTGTACTCCATTTACTACTACCCTTACCTTTGTTGTCTAGCCAATTTTTATCCAGGCTACCACCTTGGGACCCACCCAAGGCCAGCTAACTTGTGTATTAATCTTTTGTGGGACTGTATCAAATGCCTTGCTAAAATCTAGGTAGGCCAAGTCCACAGCTCCTCCTGGTCTACTACTTGGTCACCCAGTCAAAGAAATCTATTAGATCTGGCCTGACACCACCTTCTCATCGTGAATCCATGCTGCCTTGGGTCCTATGCCCCACTGGCCTCTAGGTACTCAACAATTCTTTCCTTCAGAAGTGATTCCATCATTTTCCCTACCACTGAGGTCAAACCAACTGGTTTGTAGTTTCCTGCTTCTGTCCTGCTCCCACTTTTGTGAAGAGGAATCACATCTGCCCTCCTCCAGTCCTCAGGTACCAACCATCCTCCCATGATTTGTTAAACAGAGTAGTCAGCGGTGTTTTTAGTGACTGGAGGGCTTCCCTCACCCTATTCACTGTGATTTCTCCCTCCCAACCCACCTCCTCATGCAACCACCCCTCCCTCTATATTTGGCCCATCCCTTACCCAGGCCTCTTCTGGTCCTCCATATTCCAACTGACCTCCCGATTTTGTGGGCCTCCCGTCGGGATGGAAGGATCCCCCATCTCCCTCAGTAAAGATAGAGGCATATTACTCATTTAGTACCTCTGCTTGCTCCCCTGCCTCCTGAGCCAATCCCTCCCCAGTCCTAATCCTGCTGATCTGTGCCCTCACTTTTCTTTTCTCCCCTCCCCTATATATCTATAGAACCCCTGCTGATCTGTGCCCTTGCTTTTCTTTTCTCTCCTATATATCTAATGAATCCCTTCCCCACCCCACCCCCCCGACACCCTGGCCAGGTTTTGCTCCATCCTCACCTTGGCCCCTCTCACCACTCTGGCAACCCTCCTAACCAGCAACTCGTACTCTCCCAACTTCCTCCCCCTCCCCCAAGTGCTTAAAGTGTGCATCAGCAGCCTTTATTTCCCTCACCACCTCCTGTACCTCCTTTGGTCCACCAACATGGCTTACTGGCCCTACATTGCTTTCGCCTTACTTTTGCACAGGACCTAGTAACCTCCTGCACCCCCTTCTTAATGGTCTTCCACACGCTTCCAGCATCCATGTCAGGCCTTATCTCGTCCAAGCACCCCGAAGAATCCTACCTATGCCCTCGAAGTTCGCTCCCCTGAAGTCTATTACTACTGTATTAGTGCGGTTATCTCCCCCCCCCGGTACAACAGAAATCAGACCGTGGCATGGCCACCACCTGCCAGAGTGGGCTGCTCACCTCATGCCCCTTATCTGGTCACTGTCTGCTGGGACAATGTCCAATATCCAGCCCTCCTTAGTAGGCTGTCCCGCCTGCTGGACTAGGAAGGCATCCTGAAAGACATCCATCAGTCTCTGCTTCCTGACCACAGAATGTCGTAGTGTCTCAGTCTGCCCCTGGCATATTAAGGTCATCCATGACCACCACTCTGCCCCTTCCAAGGTCACAGTAACCCCTGATGTTCTCAACCAGATTGTCCTCCAGGTCTGCCTCCATTGCAGGGTATCTGTACACCACACCTATATTTAATCTTTTACCGCCCCTCGTTTGCAGGGTTACCAACACCTCCACATCCCAGTCAGCCTCCTCCACTCCACTAGGTACTATGTAATTTCTGACAATCAGCGCTACACCCCCCCTTCCCACTCCTCTATCCTTCCTGAACATTTTGTAGCCCTCTCAAGTTTAGGTCCCAATCATTCCTCTGGGTGGCCCATGTCTCAGTAATTGCTGCCACATCCACTGCTCCCTCAACTAGCACTGCCTGGAGCTCGGCATTTTATTGCCCATGCTCCTGGCATTGATCAGGACTGTCCTCCTCCCTGACCCCTTTCCCCTCCCCAGTCTTCGCAGCCCTGCACAGTCCCCTGTCACACTATCCCACACAGTTCCCCATGGCTTTGCAATGCAGCCTGCAGTCTCCATTTTATGACCTAGTCCTGAGTCCTCGAGCAGCCCCCCTGGAGCTGTCATTTTTTGTAACCTTCCCCCCTTTACAACTTTAAACCCCACCTCTCGCCTATGAATCCAGAAAATTTCAGTTTAAGGATCTCCTTCCCCTCCAGGTTGAGGTGTAGCCTATCCCTGGAATATAGCCCCTTATCCTCCCATGAATCACCCCAGTCCCCCGCTAACCCATACCACTCTGTCTTGCACCAGTCAGAGGCAATGGTTCACCCCTCTAAGTTTTTGCTTGTTCTCCCTGGTCACCCTTGATACTGGCAGAATCTCAGAAATAGAGACTGTGCTTCCTATAGAGTGGCAAACCCTGGCCAGCTCCCAGAATCTTGCCTGTATCTCCAGTTCACTGTTCTCTTCAAAATAGCCTGTTCCCAGGTGTACTAGAAAGTCTGGAGATCCCCCGCATTCCTTAGCCATCGAGTATAGCTGGAATTTGGCCTCATGTACGGCTTGAGGGGCAGCTGGAAAGGTTGGGGCACCTGGATGACAAGCAGTATGGTTTTGTACTGGGGAGATCATGCCAAACCAACCCTGTGGCATTTTACAACTGGGTGACGTGTGCTCTGGACCGACATAGGCCGGTGGATGTCCTCTACCTGGACTTCAGCAAGGCATTTGATTCGGTACCCCACACTGGCCTGCTAAGAAGGTTGGGGGGGATGGGGGGCAGCTGCCCAGGTTGGCCTGCTAACAAAGTGGGGGGGGATGGGGTGGGGGCAGTTGCACAGGGGGGTAGAAAACTGGCTTATGGGGAAAATACAAAGGGTTGTGGTTGGTGGGATAGTCTCCTCCCCCAGAAGGGTCACCAGTGAGGTCCCCAGGGTTCGGCACTGGGGCCACTCCTGTTTAATGCCCATGTCTTGGACATAGGGAGGGGTGTTAGGAGTAGGCCGAGTCTCTTTGCGGATGACTCAAAACTGGGAGCACTGGCAGATGGGGAGGAAGGGAGAGAGGCTCTCCAGGGGGACCTGGATAGGTGGTCAAGGAGGTGGGGATTGAAGTTTAATACGGGGAAATGTAAGGTGCTGCATCTGGGGCTCAGAAACCCGGGCCATGTATACACCTGGGGGGGCACTGCAAGCCACATCAGGAGAGAGGGATCTAGGGGTGGTGGTGGTGGAAGACAAAACAAATACTGACAATTGTCAAAGAACCGCAGCAAAAGCAAACAGGATACTGGGCTGCATAGCCAGGGGGATTACATCCAGGTGGAGGGAGGTGATCCTCCCTCTGTACAATGCCCTGGTCAGGCCCCATCTCAAGTACTGTGTGCAGTTCTGGAAACCTCACCTTAAGAAAGACATAGCGCTGCTGGAGAGGGTCCAGAGGAGGGCGATCAGGATGATTCAGGATATTGTGGGGGGGGGTCCCAACAAGGAGACATAGGAAGAGTTTGGGCTATACGCACTGGAGGAGAGGAGGGACAAGGGGGCATGTCAGAGGTCTTCAAGTATGTAAGAGGGGATCAATAAGGGCGTAGCCAATGAGGTGTTCAGGCTAAAGAAGGGGGGGAACAACCGGAGGCACGAGTGGAAACTGCAGGGGGCAGCGTAGGAGACAATACTTCACTGAGAGGGTGTTAGAACCATGGAATGCACTGCCCAGGAGTCTGGTGAAGGAGAGCACAGTGGAGGGACTAAAGAAGGGGTGGGACAGGTACAGGTCCAGGTGGAAACTAAGCCGGGAAGACTCTCTCGGGGCGAGCACCCAGGGGCTACAGCACACACACACACACACACACACACACACACACACACACACACACACACACACGACAGCTCATGGGCCACAAAGCACATGAGACAGACCATGAGGACTATTCTGCTGGCTGCTAGATGCAGCAGTAACTTAGCTTTAACATACTAACAAATTGTCCCCTGATATTTGCGGTCAGTCAGGGGTCATCCTCTGGAATTTTTGCAGGAGCATCTTTACATCTTGCAACGTTGATAGTCCTTGGCGCTTTCAAGATGGTTAATCCACAGCCTTGTTTCACGTTGCATCTCGTAGATGCTGCTCCCCTTTCCGCTTACCAGAGCAATCCAGTAGAGAAACTGAAATTCCCTTGGTGTACAGGGCATTGATCGCCACCTCTGGAGAGTCAAAAGTTTGAGGGCCCTCTGCAAATCATCATCATGAGTCAAGCTGGATAGTGGATGAGAAAGCAAAGCTGTTTCAAAATGCGTAGCACTAGTGCATAGGCTCTCCTTTTGGCCAAGACTGAAGGAGAGTAGTCGTTATGAAAGTAAATTCTCTTTCCCTTGTACTTCATTTCATTCTCCATGCTTGAGTCCTTAACTGCACAGTTTAAGAGCCAGAGGACTATACAGCGTGATCTCTGGTCGATTTGCTGCGGCTTCGGAGTGAGGGTTTTGTGAGCCCTCTCAATATCCAGCTGAAAGTCAGGATCTAGTTGCAAGGTTTCACGGAGGAAAGAATCCACAAAAGCAATCATGTCCCTACCTTCATCAGCTAAAATGCCATCAATGTCCACTGTCATCTGAGTCATGTTTCACGGCATCCTTACTACACTGCACTGTATATTAAAAGCTCTCTCAGAAATAATCAAGAGAAGCTGCCCTGGTTGCGCTGGAGGTTGAGGTGCTGGTCGCTACACCTCGCACCACATCTGTGACTCAGGTTCGGGAATGAGCCCGGTCGCCGGGGTCGGGTAGGGGCTTAGACAGGATCGAGCATCCGGAGGACTGCCTCCTCTCTCGGGAGGGGGAGTAGTCTGTTTCACTGATTGCCCTCTGGTGACAGCCGGAGGGCAGTATGGGGTACGAGGCACGACTGACGCCCCTGCATCGGACGGGACGCAGGGTGGGGAGAAATGGTGGAAAAAGAGCCTGGCAGGCTCTATTATGTCCCAACGCATCCCCAAGGGCCGCCCAGTTTCTGGATTGGGTCTCCGGGGCCTCTCCTGGCCCCGCCCAGGGGAATTATTTCTGGTGATCAGCAAAAGCGGGGACACGCAGGATTGGAGAGCGAGTCCCTCTGCAAGGAGAGCTACAGCTGCCTGCCAGGGCTCCAGATGAAAAAACAAATACATAGGAAAAAAAAATCCTCAAGGAGATACACAACCACAGGCAACGGGGATGACCACAGATTATGATGGTATTTATCCACATAACCCAGGTACATATCCTGGCAGAACACACATAAGGCATTCGTACAACTTCCTTTTCACAAACCATCAGTCCTATGACTGTGTCTGTTAGGTGGGCTTGGTAGAGATTGGGGTGCTGGACCTCTCAGAAGCTGCTGCTGGGAACAGCCCTCCACTACTGACTGAGCATGCAGTACTAGGTGGTCCTTCTTATGGGCATCATGCTTTCTTTTCACCTATCTGTCTGAACGGGATCCTTCCATATCCTATTAGCTAAGGCTGGAAAGATTGGGTGACAGGCAACTGCAGTTTACCATAAGGGGTTCTTCTTAGGAGATCCAGAAATGTAAGCACTCCTTCAGATTCTGAACTCTAAAAAGGTCTACATTTCTGGTTACACATCTTACAAAAGACTGGCATGATGAGACCTCCTCTGGAAAAATGTGGGAAGTGCTACCCATATCATCACCCCAGAAATGTCAGAGTCTGAATCTCAGTAGGCAGGATCACCCTGTGAACTTGGACCAGAGGTCCCTAATGTTTGTCAAGGTGTCCCCAGAGTAGTGGAGACAACCTGCGGAGTCTCCAAAGACAGACCAGCTAGCAAAACAAGTAGGGACATGACCCTGAGGAAAGAGGACTGCATTGAAGGCAGGATTCTGTTGCCCATCATGGCCAGGCACATCAAAAATTATAGATTTAGGACCGTCCCGGTGGCGCTGAGGTTGAGGCGTTGAACACCACACCGCGCACCATGCCAGTGACCCAAGTTCGGGTGCAAGCTCAGGCTGCCAGGGGTCAGCCGGGAGGTGGTGAGGAGCTGGATCGATCTGGGCTCTCCTGTCCTGGAAGGACATCACATATTGACCCAGTACCACAAATTATATCTGCCAGATTGTTCACAGCCTGGGGGTTACTGGAACAACAGGCCTCCAGACTCCCATTTAAAAATAAGGGACAAAACGTACACCCCCAACCCCAACCCCCAACCTCTATTTTAAGCCCAGTGTTCTCAGTTTAGTACCGAGTATGCTGCTGCCATTTAAAGTAAGCAATATAAGCCTCTCTTATGAAAAAATGAACTCAGGCATAAACAGAGTCCTTATAAGTTCGAAACTCGTTTCAAGGCAGTCAACTTTGTTTAGAAAAGTCATATAGATAGATCATTTTAAAGTAAGGTTTTTTTGTCTTAAATATCAACACATTTGTGGAATGAAGCCAAAGATGAACAGCTCTGGATTTTTTTTTTCTAAATTAGGCCACTGAACAGAGACAAAGGATCCAGGCCATTTTGCAGACAGTATCCACCATGTAAATGAAGGGAATTTTTATTAGGATTGGGTGGTGAGAAGGGTTACAATTAATTTTGTGGAGACTGGTCAATGGAGCTGCAGCATATTGTTTTCAGAGGGGTCCTACATCAAATCAAATTTACAGCTAGAAAGAACAAACAGCAGGAAGGTCAAGTGGCGTGCTCAAGATACACACAGTTTATTAGTTAAAATCTGGAGATCAGGATATGTGCACTGTGCTAGGGCTCATTTTCAGAGTACAACCAGGGCGGGGGACATCAAAATGAAATTGTCTAGCACATAAATACAAAGTTGTTGTTAACGCATAAGCATAATACAACCCCCTCCAATTTTCTTTCCTCCTTTTTGGCTGGATGTCCTGGTGCCTGAACCAACCCTTGTCACATGGTGGTCCCCTTTAACCTGACCAGCCAGAATCTGCTCCGTTACTGGTATTCACTGGTGACGGTGCTCCCTTATGCCCATGCCTGCTGCCTTCACCACTCTGACCAATCCCCATCCCTTCCACTAGCAATCAGTTTCAGCCACCCTCCTCCCCACCCTGCCTCCTCCTATCAACTGCCTCAACCCCTGGCCTAGTGCCTGATATATCATGATAAACTATGTAAAATTCAGTTTCTCAGTCTGCTAGCCTGTTTTCACACCAACATTTTTTTATTTTTTTTATTTCTTTATTTAAGATCTCGGATTAAACCTTTGAGAACAGCCTCATTATATAGGTTCCACGTCAAAGCCATACTGCATGAATCAAACAACAAATTACGGTTAAGCCGTAAGATAAAGGATAACAATGGACAGGCTATGAACAAGATAGTTACACGGCACTAACACTAAATACACGGAGTGCAACAAACTCAAGGAAAATAAGGGAGGATGGGAGGGTGACACAGGGAGAGGACAGCACAGGCTGTAGGGGGCAAACTACACAGAAATTACACTACAGGTATCAACTCAGTTTATGGGCCTCGTCAGTGGAGGTACTGATTACCTAGAAGTGCCAGGCGTTGGGGTGGAGCAAGACCAATGCTAAGTAGCAGGTAACAGGTCAAGAGGTGATGGGACAAGAGCAGGCAGAATGTAGTGATGAAAGGAAGAGGTGAGGGAGGGGGAAGTAAGTTGAGGAAATAGCTGACAGTTCAGAATGGGAGTGGGAGAAGTAGGGAGATAGCAGAAGGCAGCCAGGCGGTGCTGTGGCTGGACAACAAGCAGAGTGGCCGAAGACCCTAATGGAAACAGTCACAACTGGCACTGGCAACCAGATGATTTCTTAGCTCACATTTAAATGGGGCTACCGTTGATTTAGAAGAGATGCTAGGAGGCAGACTGCTAATCCATTTGGGCGCCCAATGGGCAAAAGCTCTTTCTCCTAGAGAAGTGCAACATCTGGGAACCTTGAAGCCTGTGCTCTCGGAGCTTCTGGTGGGACGGCTAATTTCGTAGGGGGTGAGGAGGTTCTGAACAACAATGGACAGCATACTCAGACTTACTTTTTCGGCCAGCAAGCAGGTCTGGAATTTGAGCCTGCCCTCGAACTGGAGCCTGTTGGCACAGGCGTAGAGGTCGCAAGTGTGCATGTGCTGCTCGGACTGGTGGAGAGATGGCATACCTTATTTAAGGAGACTTTGATGCGGTGGAGGGCTGTGTCCATCGCAGACCCATAGATTACAATTCCATACTCAACAAGGGAGACCACTGAGCTACGGATGTCCAATACGTATGTTAAGGGCCTCTACAATATTGTCAATATGGTAGACAAAAGACATGGAACTGTCAACTGTAACTTCCAGGTATTTCAATTGTTGTACCTGGTCCAGAGAGGCACCATCAACATTTGTTATGGTGAGAGGGTGCATTCAGTGACTGTTCTGCAGACTGGAGAACATCATAGCCTTTTTTTTTTTTTTTTTTTTTTTTAAATAATTCACAATGGCTTTATGGTCTCTGAACCATCTTTCAACTTCAGTAAAACTATCCTGTAGTGTGTGTTCCAGGGTAATAGGGTCACAGTGTCATTAGCAAATAGAACTGCATCATCTGCATATAGCAGAATTTTGCTGCGCCAGGCAAATGGAAACCGATTTAGAAATATGCTAAACATTAGGGGACCCAGTATGGAGCCCTGGGGAACACCAAAATGAACTGGTCTGCTGTCAGATAAGAAACTGTCTATCTTAACTTGTTGAGACCGGTTCAAGAGGTAGCTCTTGAACCATCTGACTGTGTTGTCTGAAAGACCGATAGCTACCAACTGATCAGCTAGGAGGTCATGACTAACCATGTTTACGCTTTTGACAGGTCAATAAATGTTGCACCTACCAGTTCACCATGACAGAGGGAATTGTGAATATAGCCTGTAAACTCAAGCAGAGCAGTAGTGGTGCAATGATCTTTGCGGAACCCGTGTTGCTGCAGACACTGTATGTTATACTTTTCCAAATATTCAACTAATTGATCCGTGACAATCCTCTCAAGAGCGTTTGATAGGGACAGGAGAATCTAAATGGGTCTATGGTTTCCTAGTGAGGAACGATCACCACTCTTGAAGACTGGAGTCACTAATGCCATTTTCCATAGCTGTGGCAACTGCCAGAAGTTTAGTGAGGCACTGATAATGTGAGTTAGTGGCTCCAGTAAGCCTTCCAAGGAACGAGCTACAAATTTAAGGTCAAGGGAATCACTGCTGTGACAAAACGGAGGGTTAGAGGGTGGCTGGTCCTTGGTTCTAGTATTGACAGTGGAGTTAGTACGGAGGAAGAAGTCTGGGGGTAGCACTCCAGTAAGCTCTGTCAGCACTTTATTGAATGAGTTTGCGATTATAACCGGGTTAGTTGTAGGTGAGCCATCAATGACGAGCATCGTGCAGGCAGACTTATTATCTTTTCCCGTGACTTTGTGGAGGTAAGCCCAGAATTTTCACGCACCCAAGAATGGGGAGTGCTTCCTTGTAGTATTGTGTTTTTGTTGCACGAATTGCCCTAGTGCAATCACTGTGAGCCTTTTTGTAGATCTGAGTGCCTGCCTGTCTCCCAGGCTCTGCACCACAGGCAATCTCTTGCTTTCAACCTCTCAAGAAGCTCTGGCGAGAACTAAGGGTTGCTAAGGACTTTTATTTTTCACTTTTTTTATTTATTGTGGCATGTTCATCACAGACCGCACTGAATAACTTGATGAAACACTCCAGTGCTGCATCAACAGTACCGGAAAAATAGACCGTAGACCAGTCCTGCTGACGCAGGTCGGCTCAAAGCTGATCAAGGTAACCTTGTTTAAGGATACTGTTTGTGACAGTTCTAGCAGGGGGTTTGGAGCAGGTACAGGACCAGCGAAATAGAACAGGCGAGTGATCACTACAGGCATCTGGAAGCACAGTGGTGTAAAGTTATGTTCCGGTCGATTTGACAGAACCCCAGTCCAATAACGTTGATGTACCAGTCTTGTAGTTTACCCTAGTGGGTGAAGCGACAAGCTGGGAGAGGTGCACCGCTGTGACTGCATCCCTGTAATGAGTTGCCGCAGGGGAGAGCCAACTGGTGTTGAAATCACCCAGCAGCAAAGTTTCAGTGTTAAGGATAAGGGTGATGAGGCACTTCATTAATGAGTCTAGCCCAGGGTTTTCTGGCCAGGCGGGATATACACTGAGAGGACAGTAGGGGTTTTGTTGTGCTTCCCTAGAAATATTTCTACTGCTAAGACTTGCATGCTGGTCCCAGTGTCGAGCAAAGGTAGGATGTGGGCCTGTAAGTTATACCTGCGGTAGATTGCGCAACCTCCCCTCTTCTGGTAAGACGATCAGCCCTGAACACAGTGTATCCCGGGATCGAGACTGAGGCATCCGCCATGTTAGGGGATAGACAGGTCTCTACTACTGACGGGATGTCTGGGTTATATTGTTGTGTCCAAGTATTCATGCTGTCCATTTTTGGGAGGAGACCACATATATTAATTGGGCCAACTGTAAGTTGACCAACAGGCCTACTAGGGAAGGTGTCCTGCCCTCCTTGCCTCATGCTGTCCTCTCCATCGGTCTCCTCACTGGCCCTTCTCTCTCCCTAATGGCCACAGACTCTTCTCAGTTGTATGGGGACCACTGGGGAATGACTGCCCCTCATGAGGTGTTTGAGTTCACCTTCTCTAACCTTCTAGCTCATGACAGACTGCCTACCTGCTGTCTTGACCTCAGATGCCTTCTGGGTACTGCCATGGTGAGAAGACGACCAGCCCGTAGGCCATCGGTCAGTGGTACCCTTCCCCCATAAGGCTTCTCCCCTGGCTCTTCCTAGTGATACTGGCCTTTGCTGATGACATTGTGCTAAACCCTGGTCCCGCCCATCAGGCCTCTTCAATCCCTGAATGCTGGAAATTGGGAAAGGGGTTAAAAATTGCTTATCTTAACATTCGCAGTCTACTACCCAACCTTGATGAACTATCTGCCTTGGTCATGCACTGTAAGCCTGACATACTAGGCATTACAGAGTCCTGGCTGAAACCCTTAAGACCAGACTCGGCCTGTGTATTTCCTGGCTACGAGTTTATTAGACAAGACTGGCCAGGAAAAAAGCAAGGGGGTGGTATCCTAATTTACTACAAGAGTCATCTGAGAGTATCTGTGGTAATCCATCAGCAGTCCTTCGTCTTCCTGTGAGCTGCCGCACATTGTGTTGTTACTTGAAATACAAAGAAGCTGCATGTTATATGACATACAATCCCCCAAGGGTGGTCTGCCTGGACTTATTCACCTCCTGGATACCACTGGTCCTTATGTTGGGGATAATGAACTTTTGATTCTGGGAGATGAGAACTTAAACTGGACAGGAGGCAACTCCAAGCTGTTTGAACCTCTGTTGTCGAGTCTTGCCCTGACTCAGCTTATCCAGGAGCCCACTAGATGGTCTGCTAAAGGTGGAACTAGCTCCCTACTGGACTGGGTCCTATCAAACCATCCGGATAGGATCAGCTCCGCTGGAACTCTGACTCCATCTCACATCACACACTGGTGGTGTGTGTGTGTGTGTGTGTGTGTGTGTGTGTGAAGTCCCCTCACTAAAAATCCTCCACAAAAATCACTCATGTTAGGGATTTCTCTGTTTTTGATCTTGGGTAATTTCATGAAGATCTGAGGATCACTGACTGGTCAGGAGTGCTTAGTGCTCATGACCCCTCCACAGCTGTCTCCCAGTTTCTCATGGTTTTTGGCGCCCTGCAGGACAAGCATGCCCCCCTTATTAGGATGAGAGTAAGGGGATCTGCCACAAAATGGCTACATGGGATCCTCTTAGCCCTGATGCGAGCAAGGGACAAGTGTTGGGCTCACTTCAAAAGCATGTTGGATCAGTCCATCTTCCAACAGTACAGGAAGAAAAAATTACTCACCTTAGTAATGTTTCTTCTAATGGAGTCTTGCTGTATTCCGACTATTGCAGTGATATCCAACCTTTGAACTGTCCCGGAGAGGAAAGAGTTAACTTTCCATGCAAGGCATGGAATGCTGAGCTCCAGCTCGGTTGAGACTCTGTCTGTTGTTGTTTGAACCCAAACTGCCAGATCTTTACGAGCTACACTCACTGGGTGTCCTGTGTGGAAACTGTAAACTCACACTAGCCAACTGGCATCTAAATTTAGTAAAAGATGTTTTGGTTCCAAGGCAAAGACTCAAGTCAGGAAACCCAAAAAACAAAACACAACACACACCCAAAAATAAGAGGGTGAGAAAAAGGGGGCACCTCTAGGGTGCCAACACTGTTCCTGCCCACCCACATCCCAAAACCCAGGTTCTGAGAGGGGCGGCGGGGAGGAGGTCAGAATACAGCAAGACTCCATTAGAATAAACAACATTACTAAGGTGAGTAATTTTTTCTTCAAACAACATGAAGTTTTGCTGTATTCTGACTACTGCAGACTACCAAGCAGTACCTCCATGGAGGAGGGACAGAACCTACTTTGGGAACAGGCTCTGAAGCACTGCTGTGCCAAACCGAGCATCACTCCTAGCCTGGATATCCAGAGAGTAATGCTTGGTGAAAGTATGTACTGTTTTCCAGGTGGCTGCTTGACAAATCTCTAAGATAGGAATATCCCTGGCAGCAGCCAGGGAAGCAGCTGTACCTCTAGTAGAGTGAGCCCTCAGGCCTGAGGGTGGGAGTCTACCTAATTTTTCATAGCAGAACTGTATACAAGAGACAATCCATCTGGCAATAGATCTTTTAGTGGCAGGTTTTCCCTTACCAACCTCACCATAAGTGAGGAACAATTGAAGGGAGTCAAACCTGTGACCCTTGGTGCGCTCTATGTAGTAGCTAAGGGCCCTTTTCACATCCAGGCTGTGTAGCCTCCTCTCCCCAGAGGAGGAATGGTCAGTGAAGAAAACAGGAAGAGTTACAGACTGATTAAGGTGGAAATCTGAAACCACCTTAGGCAAAAACTTCCTATTAGTCCCGAGGACCACCTTATTTCTATGGAAAGAGATAAAATCAGGCTCCACTGACAGGGCCTGTAACTCACTTATGCGTCTGGCAGAAGTAATGGCTACCAAGAACACAGTTTTCCAAGTCAAGTACTTAAGCTCTGCTGAGGACAAAGGCTCAAAAAGGGGTTGCATAAGCTGAGCAATGCAAACATTAAGGTCCCAAGCAGGGGCAGGGTCTCTGAAGGGGGGGATTGGTATGCAGCAATCCCGTGAAGAATTTACAGAATACAGGATGAGCTGATAGGGAAGAGGGCTTGCCTGCTGACAAGAAGGCAGAGACAGCTGCCAGATGCACTTTAAGTGTAGCTGGTCTAAGTCCCAAGCTATTGAGATGAACCATATAGTCCAGGACTGTAGGCAACCCAGCAGACTCTGGAGAAATATGCTTACCAGAGCACCAAATAGTAAACCTTTTCCATTTGGAGTTGTAAGTCTTTCTGGTGGAAGGCTTTCGAGAAGCCTTTAGAATATCCACAACACCTTGAGAGAGATGCAAATCAGCAAACTCTAACTCCTCAAGAGCCAGGCTTTGAGATTGAGAGATTTGAGATTCGGATACCAAACCTTCCCCTGAGAACATGTTAACAGGTTGTAATTCCTGGGAAGAGACAGGGGAAGGTGGACTGCTAAGGACAGCAAGAGCGGGTACCAGGGTTGTCTGGCCCAGTCTGGAGCAATCAGAATTACTTTGCAGGGTTGAGACCTGATTTTGACTAGTACCTTGAACAGGAGAGGGAAGGGGGGAAAAGCATACAGGAATTTTCCTTCCCAATTGAGAACTAGAGCATCCAGGGGGACTGAGCCAAACACTGGGGGTTTGCAGCAAAAAAGAGGAAGTTGGTGATTGTCTGAGGCTGCAAAAAGATCTATCTGTGGAGTGCCCCACCTGGAGAAGATCACCTTCAAAATTAGGGGATCCAGGGACCATTTGTGATGGCCCTGAGATATCCTGCTGAGAGCATCTGCCAGGACATTGTCCTGCCCTGGGAGGTGCACTGCTAACAGAGAGGTATTCGGGGAATAGGCCAGAGACCACAACTTCATTGCTTCTGTGCACAGGGCCATAGACCGAGTGCCCCCTTGCTTGTTGATGTACCACATTGTGGTGGTATTGTCTGTCCTGATCTGAACTAGTTTGTTCTGAACAGACTTGGAAAAAACCTGAAGTGCTAGAAACACTGCTCTGAGTTCTAAGAGATTGATGTGAAGCAGAGATTCTTGAAGTGACCACAACCCTTGGGTGGTCAGATCCCCCAAGTAGGCTCCCCAGCCCAAGAGGGAGGTATCTGTGGTAAGGATTAGAGAATGAGATTGAGTGACAAAGGGAACTCCTTGCCTTAGGTTGTCCTGATCCTGCCACCATTGCAAAGCCTGGATCAGGGTTTGAGTCACTGGGATTAGCTTGGTCAGAGAATCCTTCTGGGACCAGAAGGCTCTAAGTGGAACTGAATGTCCCTCATCTGAAATCTTGCTCCTTGGACCACTGCCGTAGAGGCAGCCATGTGGCCCAGGAGCTGCAGAAAATGCCTTGCTGGTCGAGACACCTGAAGGGTGAATGAAGAGGCCAGTGTCACAAGGGTCCTTGCCCTGTCCAGGGGAAGGAAGGCTCTTGCCCTTATTGTATCCAGCTCCGCCCCTATGAAGGTGAGGAGCTGCACTGGCTCTAGAACTGACTTGGAAAGATTTAGGAGGAATCCTAGAGAAGTGAGCAGTTGCTGAGTTATCTGTAGGTGTGACTTGACTTGGTGTGGAGACTAACCCACTATGAGCCAGTCGTCCAGGTATGGAAAGATGGAGATCTTTTTTCTCCTTAGGAAAGCAACCACTACTGCCAGGCATTTTGTGAACACCCTTGGAGCTGATGTTAGGTCAAAGGGCATTGCTCTGAATTGATAGTGGCCTGAGGGCAACTCGAACCTGAGGTACTTTCTGTGAGAGCATCTGATGAGAATGTGGAAATAGGCATCCTTGAGTTCCAGGGAGACTAGCCAGTCCCCTGGCCTTAGAGAGGGTAGAATTATTCCCAGAGTCACCACTTTGAACTTTGGCTTTAAAAGGTGCTTGTTTAAATATCTGAGATCCAGGATGGGCCGCCATTCTCCTGTCTTTTTGGGGGTTAGGAAGTACCTGGAGTACAATCCTTTTCCCCTGTGTAGGGGTGGAACCCTTTCTATGGCTTCGAAAGCCAAGAGGGAAGAGACCTCTGCCTCTAGGGCAAGGGCCTCTGAAGGATTTGCAGATGGAAAGGATCTGGTTCTCATCTTGGGAAATTGTTTGAAGCTGAGAACCAGTCCCTGGCTTACTACTTCCAGGACCCATCTGTCTGATGTTAAAGACATCCAGTCCTGGACAAAGTAAGCCAGCCTGCTCCCTACGGGTAGTGGAGAATAGACCCGGGCAAACCCATCAGTGTGCCTGTTTGGCAGGGGCTTTAGGCTGAGGGGTGGTAGCAGGCCTGCTTATACCCAGTCTGCCTCTCCCTCTGAAGAACCCCCTCTGAGCAAAGGTGGAAGAGGAGGTCTGGGCTTGATAGAAAGGCCTATGAAAAGGCCTGCCCCTGCCCTTGGAATGCCTCTGGGGAGTGGCTTGCCTTTCCTTGGCCTGAGCACTCCTATAGGTGGTCCTGTACTCATCCATTTTCTTCATGTAGTTCTCTGTCTGCTCCCCAAACAGAGAATTACCAATAACAGGAAAATCCATGGCCTTAGTCTGGGAATCCTGTGACAGGCTAGTACATCTGAGCCAAGCCATCCTACGAAGGGCCAAGGATGTACCCATGACTCTAGATGAAACATCACTGGAGTCCACTGCAGCATGAAACTGCACCTTGGATGCCTCAATACCGTCTGCAGCCACCTGCTCCAGTTCCTTGGCAAGCTGGTCAGGGACCTGTTTAGCTAGAGCCATCACAGTGTCCCATCTAGACTTCTGGTATCTAGCTGTGTAGGCCATATAATTAGCCTGCCTGAGTCCCAAAGATGCTGCCATGTACTGTTTCTTTGCCATGGCATCAATCCTCCTGGAGTCCTTATCTGGGGGGGTGTGAGGCCAAGGGTATATTTGCTTATCACAGGCAGCAGCCTGCACTACCCCAACATGGCTGCATTGCTGAGAAAGGAACTCCGTATCTGAGCCTGAAAGAGTATACCTCTTGCCCATTCTTCTGTCCACAGGAGGTATGGAATTAGGAGTCTTTAAAATTTTAAATGTCTGTTTCCCAAAAGACTTATGGAGGGGAACAGAGAGTCTCCTGGACTCTGGGATGTCCATCATCTCAACATAATCAGGCTCCTCCTGATCCTCTACTGCTTCCTCCATAAGAAGCTGGAGAGTTTCAGCCACTTTTTTGTAAAACATAAAGTGAGAAGGGGACTCAGAAAGCCTAGGAGGAGAAACACCTGAAGGTCTGTCTGAGGAGATGTCCGGGTCAATGGGCACATCCAGAATTTCATAATCACCATCACTATCCTCACACTCTCCCTCCTCCTTCTCCGGTTCATAAAAATCCTCTAAATTATAATCCGGAACCGGGTGAACTGACTGAACCGAGCCCCTAACTGATGGAGCCGGTTCGGTCGGAACCAAAGTTAGTGACTGAACAATCCTTATCGCTTTGGCTATTTCATCAGCGGTCGGAGAAAGAATCTGTGGATCCGAACTAGCTGACTTATCCCTTCTTTTCCTTTTAACCAGAACCGACTCCTCAGAGTCGGTTCTCCTTTTGCCCAAAGAAGTTTCGCCCTGGTCAGAGGGCACTCCTTCTGGTTCAGTTGGAACCGAACCGGGCTGGCCATCCGGGTCAGTGGACTTCTTGGCCTCCCTTTCCCTCAGCCTACCTACTCTTTTTCAGGGTAGCTGTGGGAAAACTTTTGCAAATCTGGCAGTCTGAATCGAGGTGGTCAAACCCCAGACAATAAACACAGGTGGTGTGGGGGTCAGCCTTAGCAAAGGCTCCCACACACACTACAGTGTTGAAACCCACTGGGCCCAGTTTTTCTCTTGGGTTTCTCAGACATGGCCAGTCCTAACCAATCTTACCCTTTTTTCGGCAATCCGCCAGGCAAGACACCCCTATCGGTTCCTGACCGTGTTACGGGTCGGGGAAAAAAACATAATGAAATCCGTTTTTTTAGAACCGATAAGGACCGGTTACCACACTCTAAAAAGCAGAACAAACTTTTCTTACAAACCTGATCGGTTCAAACCGAACCGATCAGATGTTTACAAGTTCCACACAGAAACTAATAATAATAATAAACCTATCTAGTACTCACGGTACCACAGACAGAGACTGAACCGACAGGTTAGATAGAAGAAATTCGGTTGAACCGAGGGAAAAAATGACACTTTAACCGACTAAATTGAACCGAGCGAAGGAGAAATCTCCGGAGCGACTGTTCAGTGAGGCGGAGTAAAGAATCTGGCAGTTTGGGTTCAAACAACAACAGACAGAGTCTCAACCGAGCTCGAGCTCAGCGTTCCATGCCTTGCATGGAAAGTTAACTCTTTCCTCTCCGGGGCAGTTCAAAGGTTGGATATCACTGCAATAGTCAGACTACAGCAAGACTTCATGTTGTTTGAAGCTCAGAAATGAGTGCAAAAAAGCCATCAGGGCAGCAAAAAGTGAATACTGTAAATCTGCCCTGTTTAGCTCTGCTAAGGACCCACAAAGGTTCTGGAGGAACATAAAAAACTTAGTCAGCGGCTCCTCCAACTCTGTGGTATCTGATATGATCATTGGTGGGTCAAGTTTTAATAATTCACTTACGATTGTTAATGCTTAAGTCCCACTTTTCTGACTTGTCTGCGCTTACCTCCCTTTTCCCTGCTGTAGAGAATATCAGTGGCCCCTCGGCCTCTGTTGCTCAGGAGGTTCACGCCTCGCGCCCATTATTTTATCTTACGACTGTGTCTGTCATGGAGACGCAGAGACTTCTCTCTGGTCTCTCCCCACACTCCAGTGCTGGCCATGATAACATGGAGCCCAACCTTCTGAACCTAGGTGCTCCCCACATTGCCATCCCAGTGGCACATATCTTCAACCTGTCCCTTGCCACAGGTGTTATCCCTGGCATATGGAAAGTAGCGAGGATCGTCCCCGTTCCGAAGCAAGGTAACCCCAAAGTCCTGGACAACTATCATCCCCATTGCCATCCTATTGGCCATTAGTAAACTCTTAGAGAAAGCTGTGGCCGAACAGCTCACAGAGTGCATCCAGGCTCATAAGTTGCTGTCCCCTGCGCAGCATGGCTATCGTAAAGGGTATGGCACATCCACGGCCCTTGTCTCTGTCTCTACTAGCATCAGGGTGGCCATGGATCAGGGCAAACTCTCTGGAGACATATTCATAGGCTTATCCAAGGCCTTTGACCTTGTGGACCATGCATTACTTTGCTCACAGATGCAGTCCCTAGGCCTGTCCCCTCCTGCCTTGAGTTGGCTTAGAAACTACCTCCAAGGCAGAATACAGCAGACTGAATTCAACAAGGTCCTCTCTGACCCCACTCCAGTGACCTCTGGTGTCCTACAGGGATCAGTTCTGGGGCCTCTTCTCTTTTCTGCATTTGTTAACAACCTCCCAACTGTAGTGCCACCCTTTACACTGATGATCTTGTCATCCTTGTACAGTCCCGGGACACTGGGGTTCTCAACCTTCAGCTGAGTGAGACCTTTAAGAATATTCAGTCCTGGGTAATGTCTCACAAGCTGGTCCTCAACCTAAAGAAAACTCAGGTCATGCTTTTTGGGTCAGTAGCCAAGATCAAGGCCTCTCCTGTCCCTCTATGTGTCAGTGGTGTGGATGGCTCTCCCCTCCTCCTAACCACAGTTTCAATAAAATACCTTGGAGTGACACTTGACCTGGGGTGTCACATCCTAAATATTTGCAGAGCCGTAAACTGTAAACTGGGTCTTGCCTACAGGGCAAAGAAAAATTTGACGTCTGCAGCTCGCTTGCCATTGGCCAGAGGTGTGCTGCTCCCGTCACTTAGCTATGGCCTTCTCCTGTTCGTTAGCACCTCCAAGGTCCACCTTGCTCGGTGGAACACGACCTACAACATCTGTTGCTTTGCCCTGGCAGCCCCACGTCTCACCCATCATTGTAAATTATACAACAAACTGGGCTGTCTTTCCCCGGCCAATCACTTGAAATATGGGTTGGGCTGCTTCATAGGAAAGGTGCTCAGAACCGGAACCCCCTCCGGGGCTGGCGCAGCTTCTCAAGCCTGCTGAATCCTCCTCCTCCTACTCCCTAAGGTCTAAGGGTCCTGGGGTGCTCAAGGTTCCTTATACTCGAACCCTAATGGAGGATAGGGACTTTGCTACGTGTGCTCCGAGGCTATGGAACTCCCTTCCTGACCATGTGCATGCCTCCCCCTCCCACCTGAGTCTCCAGAATTCCCTGTGGGAGCACTTGAAACTGTTCTCTGTATGTGGGTGTCCCAAGCCACCTTACCCAGGTCTCCAAACTCGTCTCATCCAACCCACTGCCCTTTAACTCTGGGAAGCATATGATTGCTTGCTTTCTGCTTATGAATTATGTGGCCCTGGTGAAAGGGTCACTCATACAATGTAATTGCCATTGAATGTCTTAGTCTATTTATTCCAGATGCATTTGTATATTTAACTATTACTGCTCACTGTAGACTATGTCCATCTTGCTCTCTTGTAACTCTGTACATTGCCCCTCTTGTTGTTATGTACCTTGTTTGAACCTGTATTTTCACTGTACTCTCCCAGGTTATACCTGAAAATAGGCATACAGCTTGTCTAGTGTACCTACCTGGTCAACAAACGCTAAATAAATAAATTACCTTGCGACACTCTAGAGGGTGTTTGAGGGCCTGGGTTGCGGTGAATATTCCCGGAAAGTAGCAAAGGTAGGAGAGCAATGCAGCAGAGATATTCTTTTAAGAGTTTGTAGCTAAGTTTCCGCTGTCTGCACTGAATGCTGTAATACAAGTGTCCTTCCTTTACGCTGAAAATCCTTAGATAGAGAGCCATTGGGTGCAGACACGTTGGATGTTTTTTTTTTTTTTAATTTCTTTTTTCCCCTCCCACTGCCCCACAGCGCCATTCTATCTGGAGCACCCATGAAGCCTGCCCCTACCAGCACCTACCTGCACACTCCGGTCCATCAAGTTATGGAACCTTCCGGGTGGGTCAGGCAACCCCATATCTTGAAATCTCTCAGGTCCTGGTCGCAACCAGGCGCTGGCACATTGGGACCTGGCTCAGCGCTCAGTCATCCTGGCTCTGTGAGGGTTTTTTCCCCCCCATGTTCCTCATGGGACGCTACGTGCCTGAGCGCCAAGGCATCTGCTGGCATCCACAATGACCTCCTCCCTCCTTCCACGAAGAAGCAGCCTCCGCGGCTGATTGGCTGCTGGCCTACGCCTGCAAACAATCATGCGCCCTGAGACTCAGCTTGTCTTCGCTTCCCCGGGCTGGTCAACCCCCGAATCTTGAAATCTCATCAGGGTCCTGGGTCGCAACCAGGCGCTGGCACATCGGGACCTGGCTCAGCGCTCAGTCATCCTGGCTCCATGAGGGTTTTTTCCCCCATGTTCCTCATGGGACGCTACGTGCCTGAGCGTCAAGGCATCTGCTGGCATCCACAATGACCCCCCCTCCTTCCACGAAGAAGCAGCCTCCGCGGCTGATTGGCTACTGGCCTACGCCTGCAACCAAATCATGCCCCTGAGACTCCAGCTTGCGTTAGCTTCCTCCAGCCTCCGCCAGGGGTTGCCACTTGCCAGTATGGAAGTCCCCCTCCCGCCAGAGAAGATGAGCGGTCCCCAGACGCTCCAGCTTGTCTCCCCCCAGCCAACCCCCGATGATCCGAGCTCGCTCCTGAACCCGGGTCACCGGCATGGTGCGAGTTGCGGCGTCAGCACCTCAACCCTCAGCGCCACCGGGCCAGCATAGACATCTTGGATATCGTGCGAGATACCCCAGTGGACTAGCTGTTGTCAGCTCCCAAGAAGGAGTAGGTGATAGGACACTATTGGACAGCGTTGCTGAGGAGTGCGCATTAAGAGATGTTCCAAGGACGGTAGAGCAGAGCCAGGTAGTGGAATGATGCGCAAGTAGTTACGTAGGCTCAGGAGGGTAAAAATAAGAACACCTCTCAAGAGCAGTGCACCAGGTGGAGACACTATTCTGGTTATTCTAGGCAGTGACGCCAAGGCAGAGTAGCCCTTTAAGGAGAGACAGTTGGCTAGGAGAGCCTGAGGACAAACCAACAGCATGCTAGGAGAGGAGATTCCTAGTGCACTTAACAGAGGTCGAGGTCAGAGCCGGGGTGGGTGGGTGGCCCAAATTAATAGGAAGATTAATAGGAGAGTCAGAGGAGACGCTGCTGCAAGCGGGTGACAAAGTTTGCAGAAAAATTTAAAAGTACTGCAGCAGCCAACAGATGCCTGCTGCAGCATGAAGTGTCCAATAGGCTTTTAAGTCATACAAGCCCCGCTGTAGCTGGGGAGTGTACCTGGAGTTTCTTGGTTTGGGGAAGGCAGGCGGTTTCTGAAGCGGAGCACAGCTAGGAGAGCTGGTGGTTCTGCGCCCAGGGTTGGGCTGCAGGCAGCGTCTTTGGCCTGGATTCAAGAGTGGAGGGCCGGCAGGTCCTCAGAGTGGTTGTGGCCAGCTGGTAGAAGGTCTGGGGGCCACTGCCGTTTAGGGTGAAGAGTGTCCCTCCTACAAAATCCAAACCAGACACCATAAGAAAGCAATAAGACAACAGGATTGTTGTGTTTAATGCACGTGCCGGTGTGTAATGAGGCAGAAGGTGCTTTTGCCAAGTGCCTTTAGCATGTGGAACTGCATTAACCTCTGACAACCAACACCAATAGTGTGTCTTATTGTGCTTATAAAATGGGTTCCCTGTAAAACGAATCTGAAGATAAAAAAAATATACCAATAACGTTCATGTGTTTCAATGTTTGCTTTTTTGTTAAAATAAAAAAATAGTGGAGCCAGCCCGGTGGCGTTGAGGGTTGAGGCATTGGATGTCACACCTCACGCTACGCAGGCGAACTGGGTTCAGGAATGGACCTGGTTCGCCATGGGTCGGCCTGGGGAGGAAGAACTGAGCATCCCAATGGATGCTCTCCTCCTCGGGGGGGGGTTACAGGGCAGCAATCATGCTGGTGGAAGCATGGACAGCAAGGTACAATGACTCCTCAGGAGTTGTGTGGGGAGGGCGCTGTAGACGCCTGATGACAGCATGCATCAGCACGCCGTTCATCTAGACACAAGTGTTTCTGGTCAGCGGCCCCGGGGTAGGGACAAAACAAAACAAAAAAAAAAAAAACGCTGGAAAAAACCATAGGTAAAATCTCCTGGTAGCAAAGCATCATGGCACGGGGTTCATGGTACGTCGGGGCCCAGCCGACAAGAGCAGAGGAAGGTACGTCCCTCCGTGCTGAGACCAGGAGAAAGTAAAATAAATAGCCCCTGTTCATGCTTTGTACCCCAATGAGGTGCTGTTGTGAAAACAATCTGGTGACTATAGTACAGTACAGACTTTCTTTTACATGCAATTTTCATTTATATGTAGACTTTTTGTTCACCCTCCCCCACAACAGTTTTTAGCTGTAAGCAAATGAGACAGAGCAGTGTAGCAGACAGTAAGAAGTGAGAGAAAAACACTGCTGTGGCTGCAATTGGCTTCTGCCTCTTAGAGACTGACAGCACAGCTGCATGTGTGGTCGGGAAAGAGATTGGCACCAAGAGAAAAAAAAAAAGATATGAGCGGCCAAGTGAGCTTGTTTGGGGGGGGGGGGGCCGTGCTGCGACTGAATTATCATGGTCATCCGGCAGCCAGTAGTTGAACCAAGTGGAACAGGGCAAGCAGGAACTGACCCGTGCTGGGGGTGGATGGGAGTGTGGCAAAGCACTGGACTCAGCAAAGAAATAATACTCACCATAGTAATGCTGTTTCTTCTAATGGAATCTTGCTGTATTCTGACTATATGCAGTTAGCCCCAGCACTTGCACTGCTCTGGAGAGGAAAGAGTATTGAACGTTGAGCTCAAGCTCAGTTTTCAAACCTCTGTCCCAGGTACTCCTCAGTGCAACTGTCAGATTCTTACAAGCACTATGCTAACTAACTATTAAACAGAAATTGTTTTAGAAATTCTGTGCCAAAAGGCAATAAGCAGGTTGATAGGGTCCAAAAGACTCAAGTCGAGAACCCCAAAAAGAATCCAAGCAGGTAAAAAATTTAACAATTTATAGTTAAAATTATAACAAAAACCCCCATTCTAAAAGAAGAGGTGACACAGGCACACCTCTGGGGTGCAGCACTGCGCCCGCCAACCCACATCCCAAAACAGCTAGGTTCTAGGAGGGGAGGTGGGGAGGGAGATCAGAATACAGCAAGACTCCATTAGAAGAAACACCATTACTATGGTGAGTAATGTTTTCTTCAAACATGAAGTCTTGCTGTATTCTAACTATATGCAGACTACCAAGCAGTGTCCCCTTGGAGGAGGGATTTGAAGAAACTATTTTGGGAACAGGTTCTGCAGCACTGCTGTGCCAAATCTAGCATCACTTCTTGACTGAAGTCAAGAGGATAATGCTTAGTAAATGTGTGGACAGTTTTCCAGGTGGTTGCTTTACAGATTTTCACTAAGGGTACGTCTCTAGCTGCTGCGACTGAAGCAGCTGTACCTCTGGTGGAGTGAGCCCTCAGGCCTGAGGGTGTCTCTTTCCCCAATTTTGAGTAGCAGAACTGGATACAGGAGACAATCCACCTGGCAATAGTTCTCTTAGTGGCAGATTTACTTTGTCCCACTTCTCCACAAGTGAAAAATAGCTGTGAACAGTCATTTCTATGAGCCTTAGTATATTCAATATAATAACTAAGGACTCTTTACATCAAGACTGTGCAGTCTTCTCTCCCCAGAGGAAGAATGGTCAGTAAAGAATATTGGCAATGACACAGACTGGTTCAAATGAAAGTCTGATACTACCTTGGGCAGGAACTTTGTTCGAAGGACCACCTTATCCCTGTGAATTGAAATGAAATCAGGTTCCACTGATAAGGCCTGTAATTCACAGATTCTCCTAGCTGAGGTAATGGCTACCAGGAACACAGTTTTCCAAGTCAAGTATTTTAGCTCAGCTGAAGATAATAGTTGCCTTGCCTCCTAAGAAAGGCCACCGCTACTGCTAGACACTTGATGAACATCCATGGAGCAGATGTTAGGCTGAAAGGCATTGTTCTGAACTGGTAGTGGCCCGAGGGCAACTCTAACTTGAAGTACTGTCTGTGGGAATGTCTGATAGGTATGTGGAAATAGGCATCCTTGAGATCCAGGGAGGCTAGCCAGTCTCCTGATCTCACAGAGGGAAGAATTATTCCCAGAGGCACCATTTTGAACTTTTGGCTTTAGTATAGGCTTGTTTAGGTATCTTAGCTCTAGGACGGGTCACCACTTCCCTGTCTTTTTTGGGGTAAGGAAGTATCTGGATTACAGTCCTTTTCCCCTGTGATAGAGCGATACCTTCTCTACTGCTTGCAGAAGTAGTAGAGAGGAGACTTCTGGCTCTAAAGCCTTTGTCTCCAAGGGACAGGGAGGACTGAAAGACTTTGTTCTTATTTTTGGGAACCTTTTGAAACTGAGAGCGAGTCCCTGGTTCACTACTTCCAGGACCCATTCGTCTGAGGTAATACACTTCCAGGCCTGGAAGTACATGAGCCAGCCTACCCTCTACTGGAACTGAGGAGGCGACCCTGACTGACACATCAGGTTGTCTGTTTGGCAGAAGGCTTAGACTGAGTGGAGGATGGAGTCCTGGTCATCCCCCTCCTGCCTCTTCCCCTAAAGAACCCCCTCTGCTGGAAAGAAGAGGGGCCTGGGCTTGGTGAAAAGGCCTGCCCCTGCCAGCCCTAGATTGCTGCCTGTGAGGCGTGACCTGCTTTTCCTTGGCTGCAGCACTCCTGTAGGTGGTCCTGTATTCATCCATCTTTTTCATGTAAGCCTCTGTTTGGTCTCCAAACAGAGAATTACCCGTGACAGGAAAATTCATGGCCTTGGTCTGGGTATCCTGTGATAAACTGGTACACCTGAGCCAAGCAATTCTCATGGAGACAGATGTAGCCATAACCTTAGAATGTACATCATTCGAGTCAACAGCAGCATGAAACTGGACCTTTGATGCCTCAATGCCATCCACAGCCACCTGCTCCAGCTCCTTGGCCAGCTGGGGAGGGGCATTCTTAGCCAGCTCCAGAACCGTAACCAACATAGATTTCTGGTATCTGGCTGTATATGCCATGTAATTAGCTTGCCTGAGCCCCAAAGAGGATGCCAAGTACTGTTTTTGTGCCGTGGCATCCACTTTCCTGGAATCCTTATCTGGGGGGTGAGATGCCAGGGGAATATTTGCCTTGTCACAGACTGCAGCTTGCCCTACCTCAACATGGCTGCAGTGATATGTAAGGAATTCCATCCCAGGACCTGACGAGGTATACCTCCTGTCCATCTTTTTATCCATAGGGGTTATGGATGTTGGAAACTGAAGAATTTTTCTGGGTCCATTTCCCCAGGGATTTATGCAGAGGGATGGACACCCTTTTGGACTCTGGGACATCCATCATCTCAACATAGTCAGGTTCCTCCTGTTCCTGTTCAGCCTCTTCCACAGGAAGCTGCAGAGTATCAGCCACTTTCTTGTAGAATAAGAAATGGGAGGGGGACTCAAAGTCTGGGAGGAGACACATGAGAAGGCCTGTCTGGGGAGATGTCAGGCTCTACTGGCTCATCTAGGCCTTCATAATCTTCTTCTTCATAATCATCTTCTCCTTCCCAGTCGCCTTCATAAAATGCTTCAGGATCATTTTCAGAAGCAGAAACTTCTGACTGAACCAATCGTTTTTGGGTAAGTGTCGGTTCAGTCAGAACCGGGCAAAGCAGCTGTACAATAGCAATCGCTTTAGCTATTTCATCAGCGGTCGGAACATGGGAACCGGGATCTGAACCAGCTGACTTGCGCTTTCTCTTAGACGGAACCGATTCTGCAGAATAGTCTCTCGTTTTGCCAGAGGTGGTACCGTCCAGGTCAGTGGGCACCCCCTCAGGTACGGTCGGAACTGAACAGGGCTGGCCATCCGGGTCAGCAGATTTCTTGGCCTCCCTTTCCTTCAGCCTACTTAAAACATTTATCTAAACTGGCTTTGGGAAAGTTTTTGCAAATTTGTCAGTTTTCTTTGAGGTGGTCAAACCCCAGACAATAAACACAGACGAGGTGGGGATCAGCCTTAGCAAAGGCCTCCCCACGCTCTGTGCAGTGCTGAAACCCAGGGACCGGTTTTCTTTTGGGTTTCTCAGGCATGCCTAAAAATAATAAGTTACCCTTACCAGCATTTAAGCCAGGCAACTACAAACCTATTGGTTCCAACCATGTCACGGGTCGAAAAAAAAAAAAAAAAAACGAAGAAAATATTTTTTTTTTTTTTTTTTTCAAAAGATCCGATAGGTACCGGGAACCGCAATACGAAAGGTAGAAAAAAATTACTGGAAAAAACAAACAATACAGAATTGCTTTGGTTCCCAACCGAAAAGAAACCAAACAAAAAACAATTTCTACCAGCAAAACTCTAAACTACCTACTAAATACACTTAACTGTACTGTGGACAGATATCAGAATACTGAAAAATAATTAAATAGTTGATAAACCTGACCAATTTTTACTTGAACCGAACTGAAACGAAGCGAAGGAGAGGATCTCTGAAGCGAATTCTCAGTAAAGTATCTGACAGTTACACTGAGGAGCACCTGGGACAGAGGTTTGAAAACCGAGCTAGAGCTCAACGTTCTATGCCCTGGCACAGAGTTAACCCTTCCCTCTCCGGAGCAGTTCAAGTGCTGGGGCTAACTGCATATAGTCAGAATACAGCAAGACTTCATGTTGTTTGAACATGTATATTGTCGGCAGTGCTCCAGATAAGGTGGGTGCCCAATGGCGGAGCTGGTGGGGGCAGGGGGGCCAGTGACCCCCCCAGACCATTTTGCCTCCGAGTTTGCGCCCCCCCCCCGACTAGCAAGTAACTAACAGGTACCACCCGTGGCAGGCTTGGCACCCCCATAGAGGCCGAGGATTTAATCAAATGTTTAGTTCAGAGCCATGGCTCATATTTGAATACCTGATTAAGAGATTACATCCCATGCTGGCAGGAATGTCTGTGTATGTTTTGCGGTCTGTGCTAAGAAATGACTAGTAAAATCAAAGAAATAGACAATTCAGGAACGGTTTACATATCTGCAGTAAGATAATCGTATTTTGGTCGTTGGACTATGTACCACATACTGGTTGGCAATTTGCTGTTGTTCGTGCAACTCTGATTTAAAACAAGTGAAAAGAAAAAAATATATTTTCGAGTTGTCTCCTTTCAAAACTGTCATTGCGGCAAGCTTCATGTCCTATGATTATTTTAAACATCCTATTTTAAGTATGAATTTCTATTTTTTAATATTTTTCATGATCTGTAATACCCACGTTGACTCAGTAGGCCCCCCAACATATGGTAATGCAGCTTATGATTTCTCAACTCTTCGTATTTTTGTCCATGTGTCATCTTAAAAATTTGCCTTATTAGAGACCACACGACTGTTAAGAGCTGGCGCTGTACGCTCCATTGTGTCTGACAGATGTAGGCAGTGGTTGTTGAGATCAGTGGTACAATTAAAAACTTCTATTTTAATTACATGCTATGAAAATTAAGGTTTTTTTTTCTGAATCCTGTCTTGTTCTCTCTGAATTTCAGCTGATTTGGTTTCTCCAGGTTCCCTGTCAGGGCCAGCCTTATCATCGTGCCAGCCATGCCCCTGCACCTTGGGGGTATGACGGTCAACCGCAATTGTTTGCATTCAACATTATTTTAAATAGCAGTACAGTGTGCATGCATCTGATCCACAAGCATTCCTTGTTCCCATTCCCCAAGGACTCCTACCCCCCCCCCCAGCCTCACTCATCACATCACAGAACATAGATCATTTATCATTTATATCATTTATTTTATTTTTGAGATTCGCATCAACGTATGCTGACTAACCTGGCTGGCTCAAGCTAGACGAGGCACTTGACTTAATCGGACACTCATCCTGTACTTTGTTTGTCTTCTTTTCACCATAAAATTGTGAATGAGTGTCCGATTAATTTAAGTGCTCCATCTCACACCTCCCCAACTTGTTTTTCATTCTTTGAGCCCGCAAGAAAAGTGCTGAATTAGACTGCTCATGCCGTAAATTACTCAGTCTTTTAAGACTGAAGTTAAGTGGCCCTGGTGCCCCACGAACATCATTTCTTTACTGTCTGTTACACCTCCAAAAATAGTTAAGTTATTTAACTTGTTTTTCCAAATTGCATTATGGAGGTGTGAGTGTCTTGTGAAGGATGATGTCCTTGACTGCATGTCCTTAAAGAAATACGGTAACGATAGTACCGTACTTACTCTTGTGCTGGCTCCCTCCAGGTGCAGTAAGATTCCTTCCAAACTGGTGAAGTCAAATTCAGTGTTGCTCCGATGTCATCACTCACAATGTACAGCTGAGATGATGAGTGAGTGAAATAATGTCATGCCAGCCTGAGCCTTGCACCCTCTCCTGACCTGAGTGACATCTGGTGATTGCTGTTTAGTTAACCTTGCCAAATGAGTGCCAACTCTTTCTGTGTTAAGGGCCCCTATCTGTATAATAGGATTTTCTCCCTAACCTCTGTCTCTCTCAAACCAGTCAATTCCTTTTGCAAAACATTAAATTGAGATTGATAACTGTCTAGTTATCTATATAAAAAATGTATTAAGGCCAGAAACTTAGGTCATTTTAAGGAATTTGCAAGTTTCTATAAGAAATGTAGAACATGAGAATGCTGATGACAGAAAACATACGAAGGTGACTATTTTGGAAAAAGATCAGTGCATGTTGTTCATGAGTTATATCACCTGCAGCAACATGGACAAAGAATGTCACGTCTGAAAAGAGATCTGTGTGGAGAAGCAAAGGTTTGCCTCCCTGCACTAAGTAATCCTGCAATGCTAGCAACAGCGAAGAAGAGAGTTAATTTTCTATGACAAATGATTAGCATTTCATTAATATGGAAACAACTTCTGATGAAGCTGAGGTACTACTACACAAAGGAATGACCATGAGTCATGTGTACGTCACTGATTTAGTCTTGGTAACAAATAGAAGGTGAAATGGAATGCACAGGAGGCTAAGGCCATCCCTAGCTACTGTCAAACTTGAATATGAACAAGGGAAAAAAAACATAGGGCTCGCCCTAGCCTGCAGAACTACAGAATTATACTACTTACAAACATACCTCTCAACTGTCCCTGATTTTGCTCTGTCCCACATAAAATTTGTGTTTTTGTGACAGAACAGTGGTGATTAAAAGCACAAAATAATGTCAAAGATTAAAGTTACAGACTTTGTTTTCTTCAGAAGATGCATCTGAACATAAATCATTTCATTCTACCAGCTTTCTGAGTGAAAAGTACAAAGTTTTAAGATGTGTCCCTCATGGGGGGTCTTCGTCCCTGATTTTTTTAAGCCATGTCCCCGATTCATGAGGAAAGAGGTTGAGAGGTATGCTTGCAAAATGCATCTATTGTAGTTGCTGGGCAAATTATAAGTGAACAGCGATTTTTACTTCATCCCAATCAGCAGTCTTGTTCAGTGTTACAGCTGGTCGGGTTTTGCCAAGTCCAACAGTTAACCAGAATATGAGAAAAGTACAGCTGTGCTGAAAGGTTGCTAACAGTACCTGAAAAAAAAAAAAACAACAAAAAAAAAAACAGTTTTACATCAAGACAGATGGAGGAAAGAGGGTGGTGGAGGGCAGTGGTCTGCAAATCATGCCCCCCAAGTCAAAAGCAAAAGTTATTTCTTTGCTACCACAGCATTCCAATTACAGAGCTAATCCAGCCAAATGCAAATATACAGATCACTGAACTCTTGCATGCAGGTAGACTGGCAGCTGTCAGTAATAAAAAGCAGAAGCACATCAATTTCAAATCATCACTTTCGCTCGCTACCATCTTGGCACCCCCAAAATGACCGACTTGCCCCCCTGGCTCCCAAACCTAGCTCCGCCACTGTGAATACCAGCCTATTTTTCTCACCATTTTTAAGGAAAATACTCTTCAAAAATGTTTTTGATGTGTACAATACTCATCCCCACATTTGAAAAGGCTCCATATCCAGCAAAAGAATGCTTCATAGCATTATTACTGCTTCAACAGTAGTATTTTTCTTTAAGATTTGAAGCACTTTTTCTCACCAAAATGTCCTTTTACTCATCTAATTTAAAAATTGGGGAGTAAATTACTTGTGCCTGCCAAAATTATCTGAAGCACTGATCACCCAGCTTAGAGGCCACGTAAAACCAGAGACCAGAAAAACAGAAGACAAAATGTGAGAGATGCTATTTCAGTTTATTTTCAGGGTAAATATTATGTTTGTGGCAATGATGGGAGGCTGGGAGGTTAAAGAGCAACTGTCACGGTGTATGTGCTCCAGGCAGGCAACTCATATGTGTAGCTGCCTATCCTAGGAGCCTTTTTAGCTGTACTTTAGCATTTTTGATACAGTCGTTTTAAAAATATGCCCCTCATAAAATCCGGTCGCCACTTCCGTGTATGAGCCAGGCGATCGATGAGTGTTGCAGGACCACCCCTGAAAACAGCGTGATTATGACGCAAGGTCAGGAACGGGGCTGCAGTGTTGGGGATGCAAAGTAAAAACCCTTTTCAGTGCTGTCTACTAAGAAGGGGGCTAGATAAGGCTAATTAAAAGCCATGTCAAGGGCCTAGAAGGGAGGGAGGGAGAGAGAGAGAGAGAGACAGAGAAACTTGCTTGGTGTTTAGAAATCAGAAGAAGAACTGCTGAGACAGCCACTTAAAAACCCTGTCAGGTCACGAAGGGCTTCAGAGACAGAATATAGGGAAGCTGGTTAAAAGCCCTTCTTAGGGGGTACGAAGCTGGGGAGACTTTCAGTCCAGGCTATACACAGGAGCAGAGGAAGCTTCATCTTCAACCTTGCACTGTCCAGTCCAGCGTGCCCAACACCTGGAAACATGCCAATCCTCAGACGCTCGCACCCTGGCAGTTCCATGATGCTCCACTAATGCAGGACAAAACATGTTCTCTCATCGGTTCCCTAGGCTCTGGAACTCCCTCCCTCATTGGTACCCTAGGCTCTGGAACGCCTTCCCTCACCAAATTCGTCACTCGTCCTCCCCTGCCTCATCCTCTGCCCTATGCAACTTCCTAGCATCTAACTGCACTTGCCCATAACCTAGCACCTCTCTACCAACAGCTGACACTCTACCTCATTTAATTACCAACTCTATGGTCCCCGCTAGCTCTATTATTACTATTACTACTGCGTAGTTAACCTAAAGCTGCTATCCCGGTCACTACAGAACTAGGGCTACCCTGTACTATTTGAGCACTCAACTCCTTTCGATTTGAGCCTTTATTTATTTACTGAAATAGTTTCACCGGGAAAGGCACAATGAGCAACAAGATGTTCGTCTCCCGGTGCGACCTGGGACCATCCCCCTGGGGGGAGGGTGTACAAGGGGGTTGGATAACATGCAGGTTATCAACTGAGCAAATAACAGAGGGAAGTAGCAGCATATGGATACAACTGCATTAAACGACCAGCAACAACACATGGAGTACATTGGATATTATATGGAGCATATAACAATTACTTGACATATAGCAGCAATACAAGGGAAAATTTAGCACACAGTAATATGCAGGTATAAGCAACAGGAGATATAGAACACATGACATGCACGGACAAAAAGGCACAGGACAAAAGTGCATAGGTTGGGGCTATATGTCTGTGTATGTTTTTCGGTCTGTGCTACCATTATATGAAGTAAGCTGGTGGTTAACTAGGATCTGCAGTTTATCTGTTAGGTAGGAAAATGGGCAGACTAGGTGGGCCAAGCGGTCCTTATCTGCCGTCAAATTCTATGTTTCTATGTCAGCATTTATAGCAAAGTTAAGGCCTCTGGTCGGGCAGTGGGGAGGGGGGAGCAATTGGCGCATGGCCGAGTCAGGTACAGGAGCAATTAGTGGTGAGGAAGTTAGCTAGGGCGGTAGAAAGAGAGTGGGCAGAGGAGGAATGCCGAATTTGAGGTGGGAGATCATTCCATAGCTTGGGTAACTGGTATGAGAGGGCGGCTTGCCCGGCAGCAGTCTTCCGCCTAGGGATTGATAGTTGGCAGTAGTCGCAGGATCCAAGATAATGGGCGGGGGAGAGGGCAGCTGAGGGCATGGAGGAGAGGTAGGGAGGAGTGGTGCCAAGCCATAGATTAGATACATATTTAGCACAGTGTGAAATGCGGTGGTTTCTGAGGGACAGTAGTACCAGGGAACGGTAAAGGTCGCAGTGGTGGGTAAGGGGTGAGGCATCGAGTGCAAAGCGGCAGAAGGCATTAAAAAAGTGTGTCCAGCTTAGATAGGGTGGACTTAGGGGCTGCACCATAAACAATGTCACAGTAATTAAAAGAGGGAAGTATCATCTTCTGGACCAGTTCACGTCGGATGGGGGGAGGGAGGTTACTGCGGTTCCTATAAAGTGCACAGAGCATGGGGCATAGTTTTTATGAAATAGCATCAATGTGGTCTGAGAAGAAAAGATGGCAGTCGAGCCATACCCCCAAGCAGTGGAATGAGGAGACATCTTCGAGTTTTTGACCATCCAGGGTGTGGAAATAGGGAAAGGATGGGAGTCTGGACAGGCGTTGTCATGTGCCAAAAGTCATCGTGACAGCTTTTATTTTTTTTTTTTTACATTTAGGGAGAGCTGGTGAGAGCTGAACCATTGCTGTACTTTGTTGAAGTCGGCTCGGATGTTAGTTTGTACCACTTCAGGGTCGGAGCCTGAGGAGAAGAGTACAGTGTCATCTGCACATGTGGATTGAGGGAGTAGGGCAGATGAGCGGTAAGTTGTTTAGGAATTATAGAGAAGTATTTGTTTATTTAGGGAATCAGAAATACCTTTGAGTCAAAGACTCCTTTACAAAGGTTCCACGTCACGTATAATGCTTACAGAGCTAAAACAAACAATTTGACAGAAAATAAAGTAATACAGGGAAATGTTACAGACTTAATCACAGTATGCGTCCCAGAACTGACCCTTGGGGGACACGGTAGTTAAGGCAAGGGGGAAGGAGTCAGAGTCGCAAATGCTAATGGACTGGGTTCTGCCAGAGAGGTAAGATCTGAACCAGTTGGTGGCAGCAACAGAGAGGCCTGAATCAGCGAGATAAGAGAGCAATATGGGGTGGGAGATGGCACTGAAGGCTTTCGCAAGGTCGATGAAGACGGCTGAGGTGATCAGCCCACTGCCCATACCAGTCAGGATGGAGTCGGTAAGCCTCATCAGTGAGGATGCAGTGGAGTGTCCCCTTTCTGAAACCTGACTGGTAGGATGTGAAGAAATTAGAGTCGGTGAGGAAGGAAGTAAGTTGGGTGAGCACAAGGTGTTCTTGTAGTTTTGCTAGTATTGGGAGGAGGGAAACAGGGTGGTAGTTAGATGGGGTGGTGGGGGTACCTCCTTTTGGGAGGGGGATGACAGTGGCATGCTTCCATGCTTGGGGATGGCAGCGGCGACAAAGGATTGGTTTAAGAGTTTGGCAAGTGGAGTTACTATGGCGGTGGTGGAGAGGTAGAGGAGTTTAGGGTCCAAGCCATCTGGGGATTTGCCTTTTGAAGAGTTGAGAGAAAGTAGTGCATCTAGGGCATCCGTTGCAGAGATGTCATTGAAGGAAGAGGAGTGAGGCCTAGTCAGGTTCGTTACGTCTGTAGAGGGTGCGATAGGTGCAGGGTTTGGAAGGGCAGAGAGGAGAGTGGCAGCACAAGTGGAGAAATATATGTTGAACTCAGTAGCGACTGCTGTTGGCTCAGCGAGAATGGAGTTGTTAATATTTAGAATTGGAGTGGGATTGGCAGCTGGTGGGGTGAAGAGGGGTGAATGACCTTCCAGAATTTTGAGGGGGTTATTTAGGTTGGACTGTAGGGAGCTGCTGAAGCACTCTGCTTTATCTAGGCGAGTGGCTCTGGTACACTTGTTTCGGAGCATGCAGTATGCGGAGAGAAGTTGTGGGAGGCGTGAGGATTTATGCGTTTTCCAGGCTTTATCACGGGTGGTTTGACATACAATCAGTTCTTGGGTGATCCACGGCAGATGGTTGCCTCGTACTCTTGTACATCGCAGCAGGGCATATTTGTCTCAGACGCTGAGGAAAGTGTCTTTAAAGTGGAGAAAAGCGTCATCAATGGAGTCCATAGTAGGGGCAGGGACCCAAGTTTGCTAATGCAAGGTCTTTTAGGAGTCGACTTTATTTCATCTGCTGTATGTACGATTGTCTGGTTAATCAATCCACATAGTTATTGTATTTCTGTATTGTTTGTGCATTGAATTGTACTTAATCTTCTCCTACCCCACCCCCCAGACGCACAATGAGACAAGCAACTTGTTGTTCAGTGTGCCTTTTCCTGGTGAAACATTTAAATAAATAAAAAGGTGGTGCCAATATTCAAAGTTGGTGACCTCCTTTCCCCAGATACCTATAGGCCCATCGCCATTCTCCCCCACCTGAGCAAACTCCTGGTGAAAACTGTCCACCACCAGCTATCCAAGCATATTGGGAAGTACAACCTGCTGTGTCCACACCAACATGGGTTTCATAACCACTACAGCACCACATCAGCCTTGGCCCTCTTCACCAACCATCTCCTTAGAAACATGGACCAGGGGAAGGCCACAGGGACAGTATCTGTGGATCTGACCAAGGCCTTTGACCTTGTCGACCACTCCCTCCTCCACACTAATCTTCCCCTCCTTGGCTGCTCAACTGAGACTTCCTCCTGGTTCCGGAGGTACGTTATGGGTAGGTCCCAATCAGTAAACAATGGGACAGCTTCCTCCTCTGCCCTGCCAGTCTCCTCAGGGGTCCCTCAAGGCTCTATCCCAAGCCCCCTGCTGTTTTCTATCTTTAGCAACTCTCTTACGGCCAAAAGTCTATCCTGCGAGGCACTGTTGTACGCGGACGATATCATCCTCTACCATAGTGACAAGTCCTTAACTAACATATCCTCCATACTCACCCAAAACTATGGTGCTGCTTACAAGTGGTTTCTATCCAATAGGCTATTGGTAAATGAAAAAACAAAAAAACAATGATGCTCGGGTCCAAACCGTACATTTCTAACCTCACCAAATCTAATTCATCCCTCTTAGTGATCTCAACTGAAGGTCCCCTTCTGGAAAACTTCCCCAGTTTCAAATACTTGGGCATAACCCTAGACCCCTCTCTATTGTTCACGGAACACATCAACAACATTGTATGTAGGGTTAACCAGAAACTAGGGTCTGCCTACTGACAGAACCACCACCTGACCTCAGAGGTGCGCCTAGCCATTACCCAAGACAACCTCCTCCCCTTATCGATTACGGATTCATTTATTCCCATGTGTCCTCTGCCCTGCGCTCCAGACTTAACTCAGTCTATTATAACAATAATAATAATAATAATAATAATAATAACTTTATTTTTAAAGTGCCTTTCAAAATATCAAGGCACTTTACATATCAAAAGCCACAATATACAATGCCAATTAAAAACATATAAATAAAATAAATACATAACATCATATGCTAAAAACCAACAATAAAACCATCCAAACAACAAATAATATTTGTACTCAGATATCATAAATCTTCCAAGTAGGCCATATGCCTACAGGTAAGTTTTCAAGTTTTTCTTAAATACCTCCACGTCTGTCAGTTCGTGCTCCAGGTTCCTTACTCTACACACTGTGATTTGTACCAGTTTCTAGACTGGCTCCTACTCCAAGGCCAATCTGACTATGCCTTTGGCTGTACAATTGATGACACCATTAGAGGTGGCCAACTGTCCCCGTATGCTTTCCTCCTCAAGGGCAGAGTTGCACACAGATGTCTCCGTGAATCATCAGTCCCCAACTGGAAGTCCCCAGAGTCTCCACTGCCATGGGCAGTAAAGCCCTCTCCTTCTCTGCCCCCCCTCCTTGTGGAACAAGCTATAAGTGTCCCTCCACACGACCAACCCTCATCTCACCTTCAAAACCCATCTAAAGACTTGGCTGCTGATGGTAGCCAAGAAAAAAATACTCACCTTAGTAATTATGTTTCTTCTAATGGAGGCCTGCTGTATTCTGACTATTGCAGTTAGCGCCAGTTTTTAAACTGCCCCGGAGAACAAAGGGTTAACTTTCTATGCAGTGCATAGAATGCTGAGCCCAAGCTCGGTTGAGGTCTCTCTCTGCAGCCATTTGAAACCCAACCATCAGATTCTTACGAGCAGAAACTCACTAACTATCCTATGTGGAAACTGAAACATTTTTTTACTAGCCAACTAACAACAAAGAGTTTTGGATTCCCAAAAAAGACTCAAGTCAGGAAACCCAAAACCGGAAACCAATTCAAAAAGGATAACAATAACAACTAAACACACAAACAAAAGGGGAGGGTGTGTAAGAAGCACCTCTGGGGTGCAACACTGCACCTGCCCACCCACTTCCCAAAAACAGGTTCTGAGAGGGAAGGCGGGGAGGGAGGTCAGAATACAGCAAGACTCCATTAGAAGAAACATAATTACTAAGGTGAGTAACTTTTCCTTCAAACAACATGAAGTCTTGCTGTATTCTGACTATTGCAGACTACCAAGCAGTACCTCCATGGAAGAGGGACAGAAGCTACTTTGGGAATAGGCTCTGAAGTACTGCTGTGCCAAACCGAGCATCACTCCTAGCCTGGATATCCAGAGAGTAATGCTTGGTGAATGTATGGACTGTTTTCCAGGTGGCTGCTTGACAAATTTCTAACAGAGGGATACCCCTAGCAGCAGCCAGGGAAGCAGCTGTACCTCTTGTAGAGTGAGCCCTCAGGCCTTAGGGTGGAATCTTTCCTAGTTTCTCATAGCAGAATTGTATACAAGACACAATCCACCTGGCAATAGTTCTCTTGGTGGCAGGTGTGCCCTTTCCCACTTCCCCATAAGTGAGGAATAACTGGAGGGAATCAAACCTGTGACTCTTGGTACGCTCTATGTAGTAGCTAAGGGCTCTTTTAACATCCAGACTGTGTAGCCTCCTCTCTCCTGGGAAGAATGATCAGTGAAGAAGACAGGGAGAGACATGGACTGATTCAAGTGGAAATCTGAAACCACTCTGGGCAAGAACCTCCTATTGGTTCTAAGGACCACTTTCTCTCTATGAAAATAGATAAAATCAGGTTCCACTGACAGGGCTTGCAGTTCACCGATACATGTGGCAGAGGTAATGGCTACCAAAAGAAAAAATTACTCACCTTAGTAATGTTGTTTCTTCTAATGGAGTCTTACTATATTATGACAGTAGCAGTTTGTCCCACCACTAGAACTGCTCCAGAGGTGCAATGGTTAATACCATTCCAAAATAGAACTTTGAGCACGAGCTCTAAGAAGCAGCTCCATCTGTGTAATTTCAAACCTGAACTGTCAGATCTTTACGAGCAAAAACTCACTAAGGTCTGTGTGTGGAAGTTGTAACTCAAACTAGCCAAATGGCTACCTAAATATTAATAACCATTGCTGGTCCCAACACCCAAGACTCAAGTCAGGGACCAGAACTACTAACACAATTCTAACAACATGAGAATAAAACAACAGTATAATAAAACACACACACCCCAAACTCCCAAAAGGGGAGAAACGCTAAAAGGGCATAAAACAGTGCCCACACTAAGTTGCCCGCACCCCACCCAAGTAGAGGTTCTGAGACGGGCAGGCTGGGGGGGAGGTCATAATATAGCAAGACTCCATTAGAAGAAACAACATTATTAAGGTGAGTAATTTTTTCTTCAAACAACATGAAGTCTTGCTATATTATGACAGTAGCAGACTACACAGCAGTACTCCATGGAGGAGGGGCAGAACCTACTTAGGAATAGACTCTGAAGAACAGCTGTGCCAAACCGAGCATCTCTCCTGGCCTGGACATCCAGGGAGTAATGCTTGCAAAAGTGTGTACCGCTTTTCCAAGCAGCAGCCTGGCATATCTCTAATATAATGGATGTCTCTGGCTGCAGCTAGAGACGAGCTGTACCCCTGGTAGAATGAGCCCTCAAACCAGAGGGGGATCTCTGCCCAGTTTCTGATAACAAATTGGATACAAGAGACAATCCACCTGGCAATTGATCTCTAGTGGCAGGTTTGCCTTTCCCAACTTCACCATAGGTAAGGAAAAGTTGGAGGATTTGAACCTGTGACCTTTGGTACGCTCTATATAGTAACTAAGAGCTCTCTTAACATCCAGGCTGTGCAACCTCCTCTCACCAGAAGAGGAGTGATCAGTGAAAAATACTGAAGGGAGATAGATTGTTAAGATGGAAATCTGAAACCACCTAGGTAAAACTTCCTATTAGTCCTAAGGACTACCTTATCCCTGTGGAAAGAAATAAAGTCAGTTTCCACTGACAAGGCTTGCAACTCACTTATGAGTCTAGCAGAAGTGATAGCCACCAGAAAACAGTTTTCCAAGTTAGATACTTAAGCTCTGCAGAAAACAGAGTCTGCAAGGGGTTGCATTAACTGGGCAATACAAACATTAAGGTCCGGCAGGGGCCGGTTCTCGAAAGGGTGAATTAGTATGGAGTAATCCTTAAAAACTTGGAAAACACAGGGTGAGTGGAAAGAGGGGATGACTTTCCTGCTGACACAAAAGCAGATACAGCTGCCAAATGGACTCTCAGGGTAGCTGGTCTGAGACCCAAGGAATTAAGATGGACCATGTAATCTAATACAATGGGCAAATCAGCAGATTCTGGGAAATATTTTTCCAGCACACCAAATGGAAAACCTTTCCATTTAGAACTATAAGTAGTTCTAGTGGAAGGCTTTCTGAAGCCTTTAGGATTCAAGAACACCTTGAGAGAGGTGTAAATCAGCAAACTCTAACTCCTCAAGAGCCAGGCCTTGAGGTTGAGGGATTTGCGGTCCGGATACCAAACCCTTCCCAGGGCACAAGTTAACAGGTTGTGAATCATGGGGAGGCAAAGGGGAAGATGGATTGTCAATGACAGAAGGAGTGGGTACCAGGGCTGCCTGGCCCAATCCGGGGCAATCAGAATCACCCTGCAAGGCTGAGATCTGATTTTGACTAATACTTTGAATAGGAGAGGGAAGGGAGGGAAAGCATAAAGAAACTTCCCCTCCCAATCCAGGAGAAGGGCATCCAGGGGGACTGAGCCCAACACTGGAGGCCTGCAACAGAACAGAGGAAGCTTGTGATTGTCTGGGGCTGCAAAAAGATCTATCTGAGGGGTGCCCCATCTGGCAAAGACTATCCCCAGCACTTGAGGATCCAGGGACCATTCGTGATGGCCCTGGGAAATCCTGCTGAGAGCATCCGCTAGGACATTGTCCTTCCCTGGAAGATGAACTGCTATGAGGGAAGTGTTCGGGGAATAGGCCAGAGACCACAACTTCATTGCCTCGGTGCACAAGGCCAAAGACCGAGTGCCCCCCTGTTTGTTGATGTACCACATTGTTGTGGTGTTGTCTGTTCTGACTTGTATCACCTTGTTGTGGACAGATGCAGAAAATGCTTGAAGAGCTAAAAGACAGCTCTGAGTTCCAGCAAATTGATGTGGGAGCAGAGATTCCCGGGGACCACACTCCTGAGGGAAAGGTCGCCCATGTGGGCTCCCAACCCAGAAGGGAAGCATCTGTAGTGAGAGTCAAATTGTGAGCAAGGGGAATGAAGGGACCCCAATCTTAAATTGCTCTGATCCTGCCACCACTGGAGGGCCTGGATCAAGGTTCGAGTCACTGGGACCAACTTGGAAGGGGGTCTCTTCTCTGAGACCAATAGGTTCTCAAGTGAAACTGAATGTCTCTCATCTGAAATCTTGCTCCCTGCACAACAGCTATGGATGCAGCCATGTGTCCCAGGAGCTGCAGAAAGTGTCTTGCTGGTCGAGAGACCTGCAGGGTGAAGGAGGAGGCCAGAGTCACTAAATTGCACCCTTTCTAAGGGAAGAAAAGCTCTGGCTAGCTTTGTGTCCAACTCTGCCCCTATAAAGGTGAGTACCTGGACTGGTTCCAGAACAGACTTTGTAGATTTAGAAGAAAGCCCAGGGAGGTGAGAAGCTGCTGGGTAACTTGCAGGTGAGATTTTACCTATTCTGGGGACTGGCCTACAATGAGCCAATCGTCTAGATAGGGAAAAACAGCAATCCTTTGCCTCCTTAAGTGAGCCACTGCTAGACACTTTGTGAATACCCTTGGGGCAGAGGTAAGGCCGAAGGACATTGCTCTGAACTGGTAATGACCTGAGGGTAGTTCGAATCTGAGGTACTTTCGATGGGTGCTTCTGATTAGGACGTGGAAATAGGCATCCTTGAGGTCCAGGGAGGCTAACCAGTCCCCTGGCCTTAGGGAGGGTAAAATCATTGCCAGAGTTACCATTTTGAACTTTGGTTTCAAAGATGCTTGTTCAGATATCTGAGGTCTAATATGGGCCACCATTCTCCTGTCTTTTTGGGGTAAGGAAGTATCTGAATACAGACCCTGCCCTGGTGCAGGGGAGGAACCTTTCCACTGCTCTGAGAGCCAACAGGGTTGAGACCTCTGCTTCCAGAGCAAGGGTCTCTGAAGCACTTGCAGGTAGAAAAAGTCTGGCTCTCAACTTGGGAAACTTTTTGAAGCTGAGAACCAGACCCTGGCTTACTACTTCCAGAACCCACTTGTCTGAGGTTAAAGAAGCCCAGTTCTGACTGAAGTAAGCCAGCCTGCCCCCTACCGGTAAAGGAGAATCGGCCCTGGGCACCCCATGAGGGTGCCTGCTTAGCAGGAGCTTTAGGCTGAGGGGTGGGAGCAGGCCTGCCCACCCCTCGTCTGCCTCTGCCTCTGAAGAAGCCCCTCTGAGCATAGGCAGAGGAGGCCTGAGTCTGGTAAAAAGGCCTGAAAGGCTCACCCTCACCCCTGGGGTATGCTCTGAGGAGTGGCTTGCCGCCCCTTAGCTTGGGCACTTTTGTAAGTAGTCCTATATTCATCCATCTATTTCATGTAATTCTCTGTCTGCTCCCCAAACAGAGAATTTCCCACCACAGGAAAATCCATAGCCTTAGTCTGGGTATCCTGTGACAGATTAGTACACCTGAGCCAGGCCAACCTACGAAAAGCTACAGATGTGGCCATGACCCTAGAGGAAACATCATTAACATCCACAGCAGCATGAAACTGTACCTTAGAAGCTTCAATGCCATCAGCAGCCACCTGTTCTAGTTCACTAGCCAGCTGGCCATGGGCTTGCTTGGCTAATTCCATAACAGTATCCCATCTAGATTTCTGATACCTAGCTACATAAGCCATATAATTTGCTTGCCTGAGTCCCAGAGAGGCTGCCATATACTGTTTTTTTCGCCATGGCATCAATCTTCCTGGAATCCTTGTCAGGAGGATGTGAAGCCAGGGAATATTAGTTTATCACAGGCTGCAGCCTGAACTACCCAACATGACTGCATTGCTTAGAAAGGAATTCTGTATCAGGACCTGACAATGTGTACCTTCTGTCCATCTTTTTATCTACAGGAGGCACAGAATTAGAGCTTTTAAAATTTTATTGTTTGCTTCCTAAAAGACTTATGCAAAGGAATAGACAATCTCCTAGACTCTGGAATATCCATCATTTCTACAAAATCAGGCTCCTCTTGCTCATCCACAACTTCTTCCAAGGGAAGCTGGAGGGTTTCAGCAACTTTTTTGTAAAACATAAAATGAGATGGGGACTCAGATAGCATAGGGGGAGATTTTAGAGGTCTGTCTGGGGAAATGTCCGGTTCAATGGGCACACCCAGACCTTCCCAGCCACATTCATACTGTTCATAATCATCCTCCCCCTCCTCTGGTTCATAAAATTCCTCAACATCATATTCCTGAACCACTGGAACCGGACGAAAAGACCTTTTGCCAGATAGTGGCGGTTCGGACGGAACCTGAGACAGTGACTGGACAATTTGTATGGCTTTTGCTATCTCTGCAGCAGTTGGAGAAGGGGTTTTGGACTCAAACCTGCTGACTTTCTTGTTCTTTACTGGAATTGGTTCCTCAGAACCAGCTTTTCTTTGCCCGAGAAGTCTGGCCTGGTCAGAGGGCACTCCCTCCCGATTGGTTTGGCACGAACCGGGCTGGTCTATCCGGTCAGCGGACTTTTGGCTCTCGTTCCCTGAGCCTGCCCAATCTCTTTTCCAGGGATGGCTGCAGGAAATTCTTACATATCTGGCAGTCTGACTAGAGGTGGTCAAACCCCAGACAATAGACACATGTGGTGTGTGGGTCAGCCTTGGCAAAGACTTCCCCACAGACATCACAGTGTTGAAACCCAGTGGGCCGGTTTTCTTTTGGGTTTCTCAGACATAATGCCAGCCTAACCAGAAAAACTTGCCCTTTAAACGGCAGTGCCAGGCAAGACACCCTTATCGGTTCCTAACCGTTTCACGGGTATTGGAAAAAAACGTAATAAAATCCGGTTTTTTTAGAACCGATAAGAACCGGGAACCGCACTCTAAAATGTTAAACTTTAAAGTTAATGAGTTTTAAACCCAGCTGATCGGTTCAAAACCGAACCGATAAACTTACAAGTTCCACACAGACAAAACCTTAAATTTACTTACGATTACACAGACAGAGCTTGAACCGAACGGTTTTGCGGTTAAAATAAAACTATTCTCGGTTGAATCGAACCGAGAAAACACTGTTTAAACCGAGAAATGAACCGAGCAGTAGGAGAAATCTCCGGAGCGACTGTTCACTGAGGCGGAGTAAAGAATCTGACAGTTCAGGTTTGAAATTACACAGATAGAGCTGCTTCTTAGAGCTCGTGCTCAAAGTTCTATTTTGGAATGGTATTAACCATTTCACCTCCGGAGCAGTTCTAGTGGTGGGACAAACTGCTACTGTCATAATATAGCAAGACTTCATGTTGTTTGAAACAGAGTTTTCCAAGTCAAGTACTTAAGCTCTGCTGAGGACCTAGGCTCAAAAGGAGGTTGCATAAGTTGAGCAATGCAAACATTTAAGTCCCAGGCAGGGGCAGGATCCCTAAACGGAGGATTGGTATGAAGTAATCCCTTGAAAAATGTACAGAACACAGGATGAGATGATAGTGAGGAAGACCTCCCCACTGACAAAAAAGCAGAAAACAGCTGACAAGTGTTCCTTGAGAGCAGCTGGTGTGAGGCCTAGGCCATTAAGACGGACCATATAATCCAGAACTGTAGACAATTCAGCAGTGTCTGGAGGAATATGCTTCTTGGAACACCAAATGCTGAATCTTTTCCATTTGGAGTTATAAGTCTTTCTGGTGGAAGACTTTCGAGAAGCTTTGAGAATATGTAGAACCCCCTGAGAGAGATGCAAATATGCATACTCTAACTTTTCAAGAGCCATGCCTTGAGATTGAGACACCGAAGACTGGGGTACCAACCCCCCGAGAGAAGGATAACAGGTTGTAATTCCTGGGAAGAGACGGGAAGATGGACTGCTAGAGACAGCAACGGGGGTACCAAGGCTGTCTGGCCCAGTCTTGAGCAATCAAAATCACTTTGCAAGGTTGTGACCTTAACTTGACTAGGACTTTGAACAGTAGAGGAAAGGGAGGGAAGGTATACAGAAATTTCCCTTCCCAGTTCAAAGTCAGAGCATCCGGAGTGACTGAACCCAAGACTGGGGGGTCTGCAACAAAACAGAGGAAGTTGGTGATTGTCTGGGGCTGCAAAGAGATCCATCTCTGGAGTGCCCCACCTTGAAAAAAATCACTTTCAAAACCAGAGGGTCCAGGGACCATTCGTGATGGCCCTGTGAGATCCTGCTCAGTGCATCTGCTAGCACGTTGTCCTTCCCTGGAAGGTGGACTGCTATCAGAGAGGTTTGCAGGGAATAAGCCAGGGACCACAACTTCATGGCTTCTGTGCACAAGGCCACAGACCGACTGCCTCCCTGCTTGTTGATGTACCACATGGTGGTGGTGGTGGTGTTGTCTGTTCTGACTTGAACCACTGACTGAGAGAAAGCTTGCAGAGCCAGAAAACTGCCCTGAGTTCTAGGAGATTGATATGGAGAAGGGATTCCTGAGAGGACCACAGTCCCTGGGCAGCGAGAGCCCCCAGATGGGCTCCCCAGCCCAGAAGGGAAGCATCCGTGGTAAGGACCACTGAATGAGACTGAGTGGCAAATGGGACCCCTTACCTTAAACTGTCCTGATCCTACCACCACTGAAGGGCTTGGATCAGGGTCAGAGTCACTGGAATCAGTTTGGTGAGGGAATCCTTCCTTTGGGCCCAAAAGGCCCTCAGATGGAACTGAATGTCCCTCATCTGGAATCTTGCCCCTTGGACCACTGCTGTAGAAGCTGCCATGTGGCCCAAGAGCTGGAGGAAATGCCTTGCAGGTCGAGACACCTGAAGGCTGAAGGAAGAAGCCAGTTCTATAAGAACTCTTGCCCTTTCCAGGGGAAGAAAGGCTCTTGCTTTGACAGTATCCAGCTCTGCCCCTATATAGGTAAGGAGCTGCACTGGCTTGAGAACTGAATGGGAAGGTTGAGAAGAAATCCTAGAGAAGTGAGCACTTGCTGGGTCACTTGGAGGTCTGACTTGACTTGGTCTGGAGACTGGCCCACTGTGAGCCAGTCGTCCAGATATGAAAAAATGGAAATCTTTTGCCTTCTTAGAAAGGCAACAACTACTGCCAGGCACTTTGTGAAAACCCTTGGGGCTGATGTTAGACCAAAGGGCATTGCTTTGAACTGGTAGTGGCCTGAGGGCAACTCGAACCTGAGGTACTTTCTGTGGGAGCACCTGATGGGAATGTGAAAATAGGAATCTGAGGTCCAGGGAGGCTAGCCAGTCCCCTGGCCTTAGAGAGGGAAGAATTATTCCCAGAGTTACCATCTTGAACTTTGGTTTTAAAAGATGTTTGTTCAGGTATCTTCGGTCTAGGATGGGTCGCCACTCCCCTGGTTATTTTGCGGGTAAGGAAGTACCTGGAGTATAGACCTCTGCCCCTGTGTAGGTTAGGAACTCCCTCTATGGCTCTTAAGACCAGAAGAGATGAAACCTCTGCCTCTAGGGCAAGGGTTTCTGAGAGACCTGCAGGTGGAAAGGATCTGGCTCTCATCTTCGGAAATGTTTTAAGGCTGAGAACCAGTCCCTGGCTTACTACTTCCAGGACCCACTTGTCTGAGGTAATAAGACATCCAGTCCTGGACAAAGTAAGCCAGCCTGCCCCCAACTGGAATAGAAGAGTCGACCCAGGCAGACCCATCATGGTGTCTACTTGGCAGGGGCCTTAGGCTGAGGAGTGGATACAGCCCTGCTCATCCCCCTTCTGCCTCTCCCTCTCCCTCTGAAGAACCCCCTCCGTGAAAAGGGAGAAGAGGCCTGTGCTTGGTAAAAAGGCCTATGAAAAGGCCTGCCCCTAGACTGCTGCCTTTGGGGAGTTGCCTGCCTCTCCTTGGCTTGAGCACCCCTATAAGTGGTCCTGTACTCGTCCATTTTCTTCATGTAATTCTCGGTCTGCTCCCCACACAGAGAATTACCCACTACAGGAAAATCCATGGCATTAGCCTGGTTGTCCTGTAAGAGGCTAGTACATCTGAGCCAAACCATTCTCCGAAGAGCCACAGATGTAGCCATGACACATCATTGAAGTCCACAGCAGCATGAAACTGTACTTTTGATGCCTCAGTCCCATCTGCAGCCACCTCCTCCAGCTCCTTGGCTAGGTGGGGGGAGGCCTGTTTAGCCTGTGCCAGTACAGTGTCCCACCTGGACTTCTGGTACCTGGCTGTATAGGCCATATAATTTCGCCTGCCTGAGTCCCAAGGAAGATGCCATGTACTGTTTTTTTGTCATGGCATCAATCTTCCTGGAGTCTTTGTCTGGGGGGGTGTAAAGCCAAGGGAACATTTGCCTTGTCACAGGCAGCAGCCTGCACTACCCCAACATGGCTGCATTGCTGGTATAAAAACTCTGTATCTGAGCCTGATAGCGTGTACCTCTTGTTCATCCTTCTGTCAACAGGAGGTACAGAATTGGGAGACTTAAGGATTTTTTGTGTCTGCTTCCCAAAGGATTTGTGAAGGGGAATAGACAGTCTCCTGGACTCTGGGATGTCCATCATTTCCACATAGTCAGGCTCCTCTTGATCCTCCATTGCCTCCTACATAGGGAGCTGGAGGGTCTCAGCCACCTTTCTGTAAAACAGAAAATGAGAAGGGGACTCAGAAAGCCTAGGAGGGGAAACACCAAAAGGTCTGTCTGGGGAGATGTCCGGTTCCACAGGCACATCCAGACTTTCACCATCATCTTCAAACTCCCCAAACTCCAGTTAATAAAAATCTTTAGAGGTATAATCTTGAACCGGGGGAACTGACCGAACCGAACCCCTGCCAAAAGGTGCCGGATCGGTCGGAACCGGGCAAAGTGATTCCACAATCCGAATCACTCTGGCTATCTCCTCAGCGGTCAGAATATGAACCTCTGGATCCGAACCAGACGATTTTTCTTTGTGTTTCCTTTTTGTAGGAACCGACCCCTCAGGATAGGCTCTCCTCTTGCCCGAAGAAGTATCACCCTGGTCAAAGGGCACTCCTTCTGGTTCGGTCGGAACCGAACCGGGCTGGCCATCCGGTCAGCGGACTTCTCGGCCTCCTTTTCCTTCACAGGGTTTTATTTAACTCTAAAAATTGATTAGCGTTTTGCTCATAAAAGTTCTAAAACATTGTGAAAATGCATAGCACTTGCCTCACTGTGTTTAACAAACATAACACTTCTAGAAAACCTATATAAATTCTTTCTGTACAGTTAGTATTGTCCCAAGAAAAAAACTGCTAATCAATTATTTAAAACCCTGCTTTAGTCTACCTAACCTCTTTTCAAGGGTAGATTTAGGAAAATTTTTACAAATTTGGCAGTCTGTATCAAGGTGTTCAAACCACAGACAATAAACACAGGTGGTGTGGGGATCAGTCTTAGCAAAGACCTCCCCACACTCACTGCAGTGTTGAAACCCAGTGGGCCCAATTTTTTTCTTGGGTTTCTCAGACATGGCCAACCTAATCAAACTTAGCCTTTTTATGGCAACCGCCAGGCAACACTCACTTATCGGTTCCTTACTGTGTCACGGGTATTGTAAAAAAACGTTCAAAACATGTTTTTTTTTTTGTTTTGTTTTTTTAGAACAGATAAGGACAGGTAACCACATTCTAAAGTAAAACACAAGGATTCACTACAAGTGATCGGTTGAGCCAAACCGATCTAACACTTTACAATTTCCACACAGAAAATAAGAACAAAACCTATCTATTACTCATGGTACCACAGACAGAGACTGAACCGAATGTGTGGAAATAAATTTGGTTTAAAACCAACAATTTAACCGACTTTCGATGAAGGAGAAATCTCCGGAGCGACTGTTCAGTGAGGCGGAGTAAAGAATCTGACGGTTAGATTTCAAAGGGCTCCAGACAGAGACCTCAACCGAGCTCGAGCTCAGCATTCTATGCTCTGCATAGAAAGTTAACCCTTTGTTCCCCGGGACAGTTTAAAGGCTGGGGCTAACTGCAATAGTCAGAATACAGCAAGACTTCATGTTGTTTGAAACATATATTGCTGTAAGCAGTGCCCCATTTTGAAAGCCAGGTTTTAGGGGCATGCGAGAAGGAGATTGAGTCTGTAGCAGAGCGTAGGGAGTAGCACTCCTTTTGAGAGGGCAAGTCGTGTTGCAGGAGTGAGGCAACTTTTTCTTTTTGAAATTACAATTTATTCCTCCTCGTGTCCTGCCAGCCCCGACCTTCAGGGCCACCATGAGTTATCCCTCCTGCCTCCCACTCTACCCTCACCCAATTCCCAGGCTCCCATGGAGCTTCTCGGCTTGCCGCCCCGAGCAGGAACAAGGTGGGACACGACACCCTGTGCTATTTTTATTTTTTCATCGGTCTGGAGGTGGCTGGGTGAGCGGGGGCACATCGGAGGCACGCTCCTGGCAGTCCGTCTTCCCTGAGCCGGCAGGCATTTTTCCCATTTTCTCCCCCCACGCAGTATAGGCTTGACATCATGACGCAACACGCCGACATCCACTGTGTGTTCTAGCCGCCTTTCCCTGTGGGGTTGCAGTACCCTGAGCCTCCGCAGTGTCAGACAAGTTGCAGGCATTGGCCTCCACCTCCCTGCACAGGGAAGGCGAGTTGTCGGGATGCTCGCCGCTTCTCCCTGCCGGCCTCTCCAGCGCACCCGAGTCCACACCCAACCCGGGTCGCCAGCATCACAAGCGGAAATCCAACCGCTGTGCCAACGGGCTGGAGGAGTGAGGCAACTTTTGGCTCTGTAAGGCAGGCCCACTTGCAATTTGCAGCCTTACATATATTGCGTATGTGCAGAGAGAGAGAGGTCAAGTTGGAGGTCAAGGGTTACTCCCAGGCACCTGAAGGAGTCAACAACTTATAAGAGGGTACCATCAGCTCCAGTGATTTTAAGAGGAGCAGGGCAAGCTCTTGACTTAGCCAGGGCAGGAAGGGGAGGTAAGCTGATAGCCCTTATCAGGGCAGTGGACTGAAGGAACGCTTGTCAGGTCCTTTTCATGGACATGTACCAGCCAGCGGGTACTATTAAAGAGCAGATTCTTACTTTTTATTTATTTATTTGCATTTGGTAACCGGGTAAGTGCACTAGGCATAGCAATGCCTATTTCAGGCATGACCCGGGAGGATACAGGGTTACAGAGATAAAACAATTTGTGGAGAACAACAAATGGGTGGAAGAACAATGGCTACAGGTCGATATGTATTGCAAACTTGTTTGATACTGTAAGAGTCGAAAAATAGATAGTAAGGGAAACATAAACAGTAAAACAGGATAACAAGTGCAGGTTCATCCATCTTAGGGATACAGACTGGGAGAGATAGCTTTGCTAGGCACAGATGTGAAGTTCAGCTGGGAGAACGAGTTAAAACACAAATAGGCAATCAGCTTTAACTGAGACTAGGGGACTAGAGATCCTGGATGGTAGTGGTGGAAGGACTGTTCAGAGGGAGAGATTCAGGGGGTGAGTGTTTTTTTTGTGTGTGTGTGTGTGTGTGTGTTTAGGGAAGGAAGAGCAGGGTAAAGAGGGACACGAGAGAGAGAAGGGAGGGGTGGGTGAGAGAGAGAGAGAGAGAGAGAGAGAGAGAGAGAGAGGGAGAGTGTAGGGGTGGTGATGGGAGACATAGGTAAGGTAGAAAGGACAGTTGGGAAGAGAAAGCGGAGAAAAAAAAAATGTGTAGGTGAGACAGCCAGGGGAGGAGGAGGGGTTCTACGGAGGTTGGAAGCAGGCATAGGGGGTAGAGCCAAGTAGATATTTGCGGGTGCGTCCTCTTGAAAGTGGCATGGGATGGAGCAAGACGAATTGCTTGTGGAAGAGAGTTCCAGTATTTTGGCACAATATGTGAGAAAGCCCAGTGCTGTTTTGCATCTGGGGATGTGGAGAGGTGTTTGTTCAGTGGATCGAAGCTTATAGGAGACAGTTTGTGTATTCAACATACAGGTGAGGGACTGGGGAAGACAGGATCTGGTAATGCTGTCCGTGAGAGATCCGAGTGACTGGAGCCAATGGACAGAGGGGGAAGAGACATTTTAGGTCAGCACAGAGCTGGCAGTGGTGTTTGTAGCGAGGGGACGCAGAGGCATATCTACAGATATTATTATTACAGGTGGTGTCCTACTTGAGAAGAGAGGTTTGTGATTCCCCAAGGTAGGTGACCGAGCCATAGGATAGTGCCGGAAGAAGAATGCCCTGTGCAATAGCAAGCCTGACTGATGGGGTAAGGGCATAACTAGTTCGGCAGGCACCACCAAGTTTAGCGTTTGCGGCTTTGCAGGTAGTATTGATGTGCTGATCAAAAGCCAGAGATTCATCAAGCAGAATGCCCAGGTATTTGAAGGAGCTAGTGTTGACCAGTATTGAGCCATCAGAGCAGGAGATTTTGAGAGGTTTTTGGTTTGTTCTGAGTCTGGCTGGGGTGCTGAACAGCATTGCATGCACTAGGGTAGCCCCCAAACACAGTGATCCCCATTCATTAAAAATGAGAGGCGGGCCGCTATGCTATCTTGAATGTCCGCCTCTCATTTTGTATTGCCGCCACTCTTTCCTGCTTGATTGTGCTGCCCTAGTAGCGCTTAGCGCTACTGTCCCTTTAAATGTTCGTGATCGCACTAGGAGCCTGCACGTTAGGAGTGCGCACGCAAGCAGCAGATTCCAGTATCCTGAGCGGTCACGGAGGTATTCATCACGCAACCGCAGTCAGTTACACCGTCGGTGATCACGGGGTTGTTGGTCTAGCAGTCAGCAGACCATGCAAGGCGCCAAATTGTGGAACCAATCATGGAGGAAGCAGGAGAGTGACAGGTAAGACGCCCTATAGTGGAGCAGCTACAACACTTAGGGGTAAGTCCCACTAAAGTAGTCTGCTGCCACTCGAGGGTTTTTGCCAGTGTGACTGTGTGTCTTCCAAGGAGATGATCATTTTGTTTTGTAGCATGTGGAAGTCGGGGCTATACTGATGTGACAGCAGGCAGCTAATCCCCCAAAAAAAAAAAAACATAAATCTGTGTTGAAGAAGTAGCAGTGTTGATCACAGTGAAAACTATTTTACTAACTTAACTTTGCTGTTAATTTACTGCTTTGGAGTTGGCTGAGTGAGGTGGGCAGGGAGGGAAAGATCATTGTGTGGACTCACAAGCAGCAGCTTTCACTGATTTGATTGCAGCTGAAAAATAATTTGCAGTGACTGGAATAAAAAATACAGATTGCCTGTGAGTCAATGACTCTTAGAGAAGTGTTGGCTGTGTTTAATAACTGACTGAGTAGGCAATTTTACTTAAAAAAAAGATCTGAAGGTTTGAGGGGAACTATTGGGTTTGATTTGAGAGGGGAGCAGAATCACTGTGTGGTCTTCACAGCGGACCTGGGCAGCAGCTTTATTTGAACTTCTGAAGGGTAGGAAAAAATACTGGCAGTAAGAAAAAAAAAAAACACAGTGACTGCGCAGAAGATCAACGTTTTGGTGCACTTTACAGCCCTTTGATAGGCGACACTGGAAGGACCTTAGCCTGAATTAAACCAAATAAAAATAAACCTGACCACCAGAGATTTGTTTTGTAGCCAGCAAAAAAATATTTGTGTGATAAAAAATTCTGGTCTCCTTAACTGTGCCACCAGGGGGTCTGCACCACTAGTCAGGTTGTGCAGTCTTGCTTCGTCAGTGGTCACTTGTTCTGAACCCTGATTCAGGGAGCAAAAAAATATTTGTGTGAGAAGAAATATTTGGGGCTCAACCAGCATTACCAAACTCTCATTCTGTATTGACAAATAAACACACGATAACACTTAGGGAAAAAAAAGCTTTATTGTACACAATGCAGAAACTAACTAACTTTGGTTTCAAATTAACTCAAAAACGGAAACATCCTGATCAAGATGACAATTGTGAGTCGACTGGGACAATGCCAGTTGGTCCAGCTGATATCGACGTCATTGTCCAAAAAACTCCCTGCACTTCCTCCTGTAATACAGAAAAAAAACACCTCTAAGCATAGAGCAACAATATTTTATACTGGCTGGCTTAACAAATACTGTTGGTTAGAGTACAAAGAAAATTATGGCATGTTTTGTGCATTTTGCATAAAACATAAACAGATGCCCAAATCAGGAACAGTTTGGGTACTCAGTGGGTGTAAGACATTCAGAGAAGATGCTATAAAAAGGCATCAGAACAGTTCAGTTCACGTTGTTGCTTCTGAACTGGAAGCTAACTGCAGAATTTCAGCTTCAAAAGGTGGAATAGAGCAGGCAATGCAGCAGGCCCTGACCCTGGAACAAGAAGCTTTTGTGGCATCCCTTCGTTGCATGTACTGGCTAATAAAAAATGAGCTGCCTCACACAACGAAATATGGCTCACTGCTGGACCTCGCCAAATCATTGGGATGCAAATACCTAGACAATATACATATTGCTGATGCTGTTAAATATCGTTCTGATCGAACCGTCAGAGAAATGGTTCTCTCTCTGGGTGAGGTGGTCAGGAGATCAGTTCTTACAGATTTGAAGGCTGCCAAATTTTTTTCATATTTGGTGGACGAAACAAATGATATTGCTGTTATGAAGCAGCTCATTTTGTATGTTATGTACTGCAAAGAAGGGAAACCCAGAGTTTCTTTCCTAGGACTTAAGGAACTAATTGATGGAAAGGCAGACACAATTGTTAAAAAAATGCTGGAGTTCTCTGATAACAATCAAATCTCGGTTGATCACCTTGCAGGGTTAGGCAGTGATGGAGCAGCCGTTATGCTGGGCAGGCAAACCGGGGTGGCTTAAAAGCTGAAAGAAGTCAGCCCAATTCTTGTTGAAAATCACTGTATGACTCACCAGGAGGCCTTGGCTGTAAAGGCAGCAGCAAATGAAGTGAACGCCATTAAAAAGTTTAATCAAACACTAGATCACTTATACAGATATTATGAAAATTCTGCTGTTCGCATGGCTGCTCTGAAAGAAATTCAGCAGGCAATGGAAAACCCTGTTTTAAAGCCTAAACAGGCAAAAGCAGTTAGGTGGTTGTCCCATGATGCAGCATGTGACACACTAAGGAAGATTTTCCCATCCGTTGTTACGCTTGCATAGAGAGGCCTCTGAAAGGCATGATCCCCAAGCTGTGGGCCTAGTAAAAATGGTGGAAAACTGGGAGTTTTTCTCTTTTATGCATGATGTGTGACATACTTCCACACCTTAGCATCTTATATAAATGCTTTCAAACATCAGCTCTGAATTTTACTGATATAAAGAGACGTTTACATTCCACTTTTAGAGATTCTTAGGGCACACCTACTGGTACCTGGTCAGTATTTCTCCTCCTGTCAGCTTCAACTAGTACTCCTGAATGATAATGGCCTGAACTTGCCATTTAGCGAACCACAGTTACATCATTTCAGAACCTCTGTGCATGACAACTTTATTAGGGCCCTAATTGCTCAAATTGAGCAAAGGTTTCCAAGCACAGAACTTTTGGATGCGTTCAGTATCTTTGACCCCAGCATGATACCGGAAGGTGATATTGAAGCGTTGGAAGGGTATGGTAGTGATAGCCTTGAGATTATTCTTGGTCAGTATGCTACTGTTGTGGATGTAGATGCTTCTGCACTGGAATGGGCTTCCCTTCGTAGTCTCATGTTCACGGAAAAGATGGCCTTTAAGACTATTTCTGATGTGCTGCACGCTCTAACTACTAAGTATGTAGACCTGTATCCAAACATATCTACTTTGGCAGAACTGGCAATGATAATACCGATGTCAACTGCAGATTGTGAGAGGGGTTTTTCTGCACTGAATCGAATAAAAACGCAAGAACGAAATCGATAAAGTGCCAGTGTGCTAAATGCACTTAGGCTTATCTCAATTGAGGGCCCTGATATTGACAGTTTCCCTTATTTGGAAGCTGCAGCTCATTGGGCAGGACTGCGAAACCGAAGATTAGATCTTGGTCTTGCAGGCACTAGTAAAGAGATGTAGTATGGCCGCACCAAAATGTCAAGACTCTCACAAACTGTTGCCTGGCCTGCAACTAGAATGCAGAGGTTCTCCAGTATGTTTTATCACAATTTCCTTTTGCTACTGTACACTACAGAGGCCTCCAGATCATCATATTACTCTTATTTCTTGTTTCTTGTGCATTTATTGCATCCCGACTGACTCCGCCCACCGGTAGCTCCGCCCCTGGGCACCCCGCACCCTTTGGCTCCTCCCCATTACCACCGCTCTTTATTTTCATGCAATGTGGAACACTGAAACATATGACAACCCTTACCTGACCTCAAGTTCAGTGCCATAAATCTTTTAATTTAATTCCTGCCAGGATTGCTCATTATAAAACATTGTATTTTGTTCTGTGTAGCCAACTGAGAAAACACTAACTTCTGTACTTTCAGACACGCCCCTGCACTAGCACATTTTATGATGTCAGTTCAGAAACGATGTAGGGGCACGCTCCACACACTACTATAGGGACATTTTTAACAGCCTTTTTTTTTTATACTTTAGAATTGTGGTTTTGACAAATCAAGGGCACCAAGTAGAATAGTTTGTTGCTGTATTGGTCCTTGTACTAAAAGATGAACAAAGTGGTTGATTTGATACTTTTATTGGACCAAAAAGAGATTTAATTTAAGCTTTTGAACTATGCAGAGCTCTTCATCAGACAGTGACAGACTTTATACACATAGGGTAGAATCTGTACTATTCAGAAATAAATAAAAAAAAAAGTCTGAAATCCTAGTTATGTGTAAATCAGCCTGGTGGAGGAATGGAATGTGACAAGGGCTAGAAACTGTCAAGTGCTTAACTGCCTCTCTGAAAATGGACACCAAAGTGTGTGAGTGTACTCACAGAGTATGAAACCAGCAGAGTGAGCGAGAGAGAAAGAGTTGTGTGTGTGTGTTTACCTGGAAAAGGCTCCACTGAGCAATGCTTATTTGCAAGGTGGTCATGGTTTTAGTACAGCCATTGTCCTAGAAAGGCATCGAGCAATGTCTGCTGCATGCTAGTTCGTACCAGAAATGATGTTAATGAGTGTTCAAACACAATGTATTGAGAAATTTTAGTCAAGAAAATTTACTGTGTGTTAACAATGGGTGTTTAAAAAACAGCATAGAATACTGTTGAAAACCTGGACTGTCCAAGCCACATTAAAAATGCTCATTCCTTTTATTATTTAAAATATAAAAAAGTTATTACAGCAACTCAAAATAGGGTTGGGGGTGTCACAAACGGACTCAGCAGGTCAGGCCCTCTGCTCCCACAGTGCCAAACTCCAAGTGCAATATTGTGAACAGGTAACAGTCAGGGTAACCCTCCTGTCTGCTTGTGTTTCCGAATCACCTTTAGTCTCAAGTTCTGGGGGGGATTCAAACTATGAACCTTATGCTAGCATACCCAATGTACAGGCGCAGACAATCTTCTCTTTGGGGGATGCAAGATATCTTTTGACTAAGGGCACCTAACCAGGTACCCAAAATGAACCCTTAAAACTCTATAAAAGACCTTAGGTATATTCTTACCTTTTCCCAGTTTAGTAACACTATCAAGCTTCTGAACAGTTTTTGTCAGTCTTAACCCTCTATATATCCCATGCAAAGAGAGAACTGACAGACCCAGGCAGTCTTTTCAAAATAAAGATTTTACTAAAGATGATAAAAATATGAAAAATGTAAACACAGAACAATATATCAAAGAGCATGCAATCACTTAAAAGAAAAAAATACAAACTCCTGCCAACATACAGTTAGACTTTTTCTATCTAATGTATTACCTCTACAGTGCTTATAGTTAGATATTGTTTCTTAAGAGCCCAAAAAGATATGTCACACAGATCAGACATAAGTCCTAGTTAAATTGTGTCTCTCTCTCACACCCCTTCTATGATGTCATCTAGCTCCTCCTTTTAGAATATAAAAAATATACAAACAATGATCTTCCTGTCAGGAGATATTTTAAATACAGTGACTTCAGCAAAAACTAATTCCCCAAATTATGACAGTATTTAATCTAGCCTTTCCTTTGATCTTGAGTGGTTTCCTGTTCCCAAGGCAGGTCAAAGATTTTACAACTTCTCACACCATGGTGGTTTAACAAGCTTTTCCTTTAAGACGTCATACAAGTTTACGAGCCCTATATCCTGGCAGCTGGGTCAGTTCTAATTAAGACAGGAAAACAGGAGACCCTTAGTTAAGTCTCTCTAGTCTTTTAATTACCTCCTGGTTTCAGGTCACTTATTTCACTGACCTGGGGGGGGGGGGAGCACCCATAGCACAGGATGTCTCATGTGAGACACTTGCACACCACATTCTATATTACAAATATAGAAAAATCATAACCAGCTGGCCAAGCATCACAGTGGGGCATCACAGAAGACAGGATATAAGGGGCAATTTAAAATAGGACAAGTAGCTAATATGCCCTGCTATTTTGAAGTTTCGTGCCCACAACAAATTGCTCTCCAACTGCTTAATCACATGAAAAATCATCTGTAAATAATTATGTGTTTTAGAACTATTTTACCATAAGATCAGGAAGCAGTATCTGATGCATACTAATTAATTTTAGTCACAAGAAAACTTACTGTGCGTTAACAATGGGTGTTCAAAAACAATACAGAGTACTGTTGAAAACCTGGACTGTCCAAGCCATATTAAACTGATAATTCCTTTTATTTCAAATATTAAAAAAGTTGATATAGCAACTCAAAATGGGAGTGGGGCATCATTAGAAGACAGGATATAAATGGCAATTTGAAACAGATCAACAAGCAGCAAATATGAACTGCTATTTTGAAGTTTCAAGCCTACCACAATTGCTCCCCAACTGCTTAACCACATTGGTAATATGGCAACAAATATTCATCTCAAACCAGGTATGCACATTGGTTAAAACATAACACATGACCCGACAGCAAGCAGGTATTAATTCCCTAGCAATGCCAGCTTGCCATCGTGAGCGCACTTACAGAATCCTCTGCTCCTCCCCATAGGTGGCGCTTCAAACTTACAGTAAGTGCTGTCCGAGATTGTCGTTTTCCTAGTATGCGGCCGAGCCACCCACCCTGCGGAACTCCGCTACTAAAGCGATCACTCTGGGTGTGCACAGAAACAGAGACAGAAATGTTTTCTATTATGTGCTTCGTGCCCGCCACCAAGGTTATTAAAACTACAGTAAATATTTGCTGTTTAGTATTGTATGCCGTTGTTTAGTACCCACTGAATGGACCTAGCGGAGTGAAGCTGTCGACACAAGTTATGATGAAAAAAATAACTAGACTGCTAAAATCAGCAAACTGTCTCCGTATTTTTTGAGAAAGAATCACATATGCAAATGTGTATTTCCCCCACAATGCAGTACTCTGGTACATGACTGCAATGTAGAAACGGAGGGCAAAACATCACAACCATGGATTAGAAGTATCAAATCTTAACGTTTTTGTCAGTTGTACAAATTAACGTACAGTTGGTACGTGTTATAAAATATCAGACACTACATTGATGCATGTGCAGTGCGCAACGTGCACACGCACGTTTGCAGAGCCACACAGCATTTCAAAGGGACTAAAGTGAAGTGTGGTGCATGAAGTAAAATGACAGGCTTCCTTCAGGTTTCTTTCTTCTAAGTTAAACAGCATTTTAACAATCCTTACTTTGCACTTGCCATTACAAGCGTATTAATCCACTCCAAAGTTGGGCTCTACTAGGTTGGGCATGGTCTTGTGCCTCCAAACCACCAACCTGGCATTAATTACCTAGTAGAGCCCTCCTTTGTCGTGGACTAATGCTTACGTAAAATCTCTGCAATAAATTGATACTGAAAACATTAAAAAAAAAAAAACACCTTAAAAGCCACAGCCTACCTTAAAAGTAGATACTGTAATAACAAATTGTTGCAGAATTCTGCCTCCTTTTGCTCTTTCTATTCATGCATGCCTTGATTTCTCTGCCTTCATGGAACACTTAAATCTTTTTTTTTTCGTCTCCTACTGCCCTCCTGTCTCCGCCCCACTGGGGGCAGCTGGGAGTCATCCCTCTGCCTACTGCCCTACCAGAGGCCCACCCTGCACCCCATGGAGCTGTGGCTATTCCCCCCCCCCCACCGGGTGGAGAACAAGTGGAGCCCATACACCCCGTACAATTACGTTTCATCGGGCAAGGCGGCCTGGGTGGGTGGTGGCACACAGAGGGCATGCTCCTGGTGCCCCGCCGGAGACGAAAGGGTGGTTTTCTTCCGGCCTTTCCTCCTCGCGCATGGTGTATGCACCCCCCCACGAGCAGGGCTTGCTGTACCCCGAGCCTCCACTCGGGGTCAGGCAAGTGGCAGGCAACCGGCCCTCCTCCGGAGAAGGCGAGTTGTCGTGGGATGCTCAAGCCCTTCTCCCCTGGCTGGCCCTCCAGCGACTCGAGTCCGCTACCGAACCAGAGTCACCGGCATCGTAAGCAGAAATCCAACTGCTGCACAGATGGTCCGGCTGGAACACTTTTGAATCTTTACAGATAAAATCTTTCTAGGCCCCTGCTAAGTGTGTGTGTGTGTGACAAAATCCAGGCAAGACACTGTGGCAGACCTCTCAATCAATCAATCACTAAAACATCTCTGTGATGTGCGTTTACAAAAATACCATTTAGGTTAAACTACATGCATAAGTATGTTAGAAGGTGTTTGTATTCACTTTCCCTACCAGAGTTCCGGATGCAGGATTGGAAATACAGGGAAAGGGAAACGAACACTGTCTAAAACAAACAAACAAATAAAAAAGTATTTTATTACTGTCTGCTAGCAGCATTTCAATACATTCTACTAATTACGGAGGGCACTAAAGGCACTTTTACATGGTGCCCCTCCGCACCGCAATTATTTGTTATGGATTGAGCTCTTCACATTTTTGCGCCTCTCATCTGTGTGCTTTTACACGGCACACTTCAAATCAATCCTGGGGAGAGCCTCACAAGACCCTCCAGGATCCACGTGGCCTCTCACGATCACTGCCTCCCGATGCTCGTACAAGCAGTACTGTGCCAGAGTTCAGCTACTTACATTTTTTGACAGCACAAAGACAGCAGAACTCGGACAAATAATCAGTTTTGTGTAATGCTGGGTAAAAATGCTTTAAAATGACTCAGAAAGTGGGGCTTATACTGGGCACGTGCTTATGAATAACACCACTTGCTCTGTAAAGAAAAGTCTCCTGACCTTCTTGAACCCTACGCACCAGCTTATCAGCAATAACCCCTTGTGGTCTTGTTCCCACTGAAACAAAACAGGTCCCCAATATCCACCCTGTTTATACCTTCCGGGTACTTGAAGGTTTCAATCAGGTCATCTCTCTCCCTCCTCTCCGCAAGGGAGTACATTCATGCGTTCTCTCAGCCTGTCCACATTTGCCTTGCCCTGCTGTTCCTGAACTGTTTGTCGTCCTCCTCTGAACTACAGATTACAAAAAAAGCCCCCAAACAAAAACGAATAGTCAAGAACACAACCAAAAAACCACAAAGTGTGCATTTTGCACAACAATTAAAGTCACACAAGTGCAAAATATTTGAAATCCTAAAAAATTAACACAGTGATTACTAATCACCTGCTACTTTGCACACGGCCCACAGACCCTGCACATATCAAGTTACCATTCACGTCTTTAGGCCCTGCACAAAGAAAGTTACTACCTGGCGCACAGCACGCAGTTATACATCTGGCCCTATACTGTCTCAAAAAGTAAGGAAATTCACTGCAAAAAACTATGACACACTGCACATGTTTGGGTTTTAAAGTCACAAAAGGAGGAATATGTGATTCCAAGTTTTTCAACTCTTAACACACACCCTCCCCCTCCCCTGCACTCATGAACCAAGGCAAGCTACAGGTTCAGAGCTGAACCCCGCAGGTCTGCTGCTTCAAACTACAAGTCTCTGGCAGTGCCTCATGTGTCCAGAGCCATGTGCTGCAGAGGTTAGCTACATGGCTGGGGTTGTGCCCTACAGTCCTACTTCTTCAAGCTACAGGTCTGTGGCTGTGTCCAGTGGGTCTTTTGCCTCGCATACAGGACACAGACTCCGTGCTAAACAAGATACAGGTGCAAAGCTGTACTCCACATGTCTGCTGCTTCATGTGGGGCCATTTACCATGGATAAGCTCCTTTGACCCTGCAATCAACCTACACATCCGGGACTATGGCCCATGGGTCTGCTGCTTAATTGCATACAGCCTGCCAGTTTGGGAGCATGCATTACGGGTCTGCTCCATAGACTCTAGAAAGCAAGCTACAGGTACACGGCTGTGCATCACATGTCTACTGTTGACTGGTTCCATGTCAAGTAAGCACAAAACAAAACCGCACGGTCAATATAACTGCAATGTTTCCGACGCAAGGCAAATACGCGCTTTGTAATTACATTGCAGTGTGACTGCATGCCTGCAGTAGCCAAGTGGCTACCAATCAAATGGCGGGTATTTAGTAGTACCGTTTTACATCAGCTCTAGATTGCAGATTAACGGAGGAGTCGAGATGCCACTCGAATATGTGAGCAGTCAGCGTGGGTAGCAGCTCTTACCACACGACGGTTATTTGTTCGCAAGGAACGCACCTATGGAGGTAAAACTTACTGGAAGTGTTGCCCTGTATGATAGTGCACAATGTCCAGCTAGAGTGCACAAAGAGAATGAAGAGACTTGCAAGTTTCTGTCTGAGCACTGTCATGTACCAGACGCTGGTGCAGTAGCGGTGCGTAAGGTGGTACAGGAAATCAAAACCAAGGCACAGTCCTCTCAGAAGGATACTCAGCAAATTGTTGCTGGAACAACTAGCCAGCTGGACCCTGCCACTGCAGGAAAACATCCCTCTTTCCCATATTTAAACACACACCACTCAGCGTGCGAGCAAGTCGCATCAGTGTCTCCAGTACAGCAGACCTCTGTTGCACAACTTAAAATCCCCCACGAATACTGTATTACTGAACGCGGAGAGGACTTTCTTCTATTTGATAGTGGCAACGAGGACACTGACCGTTTCTTGAGTTTTGCCACAAGAAAAAACCTTCAATATATGAAGGAAATCAACCACTGGTTTGCTGATGGGACATTTAAAATCAACTCCCCCACTGTTCTCCCAACTGTACACAGTCCACGGTGTGCAGTACACTGCTGTGCTGCCAAGTGCGTTTATACTGATGTGCAGCAGATCTAATTCTAGTTATGTTCGAGTGCTCTCAGCCTTAAAAGGCTTATGCAGCAACCTTAGTCCACAGTCTGTAATGGCAGACTTCGAACTGGCTGCTATAAAAGCATTCGGAACTGAATTTTCTAATGCAGAAACAAGAGGCTGCTTCTTCCACCCCTGCCAAGCTATTTGGCAAAAAATTCAAGATCTGCCTGACGTGCACAAATCATACACAGTCGAAGAATTTACTGTAAACGTGAGAATGATACCAGCATTAGCGTATGTCCCTGCAGATGATGTGCTACCTGCATTTGAAACTCTCTGGGCTACTGAAATTTTAACAGAGCATGATGAGCTTCTGTCACCTTTGCTAGACTACTTTGAAGAAACATATTTGGGATGGCCTATAGGGAGACGAGGCAGACGAAAACCATTGTTCTTGGCTACTTTTTGGAACTGTTACAGTGCCATTATGGATGGAATCCCCAGAACAATAAATGCTGTTGAGGGATGGCACCAAAGCTTCAATCACCTGTTAGGTGCCACACATCCCACTATTTAGAAGTTCATACGTGCAATACAAACAGAACAAAGTATGATCGAACTTAAAAGTATAACAATACCTCAGTGGCGTTCCACCACCGGCCCAAAGAAAGAAATACAGGGATAAATCAAAGCGAATCACCGCTGTAGTTCAAGGATATGGATCCTGTGACAGCAATAGCTACCTACATGGAACTGCACACTGCTTTCAGCTTCAGGTTTAAAAATAAATCTATAAAATAAAGATGCAACTTTTTAACTGAAAAAAACAAAACAAAAATCAGGGCCATCCACATTAGTTAATGATGTGCCCATTAGATGACATTGAGCCATACAACTACCTACGATCCCGTTCGCAGATGGCACAGCAAACGTCATCACACCATTTTGCTCTGAATTAGACTGCACGTTAATGTTATATATGCTGAAATGTTATGCGCCGTTTTGCTCACGCTCCATTGCTCGCGCTGAATTGCTTGCGCTGAGTTGACGTACTACCATTTTGATTAGGGTCTGTAGGTTTGGGACCACGCACGTTGGGTTTGCTCCTTCAACCCTATAAAGCAAGGTATAAGTCTGGGGCCATGCCTGATTAGTCTGCTTCTTTGCATATGGCCATAATTCAAACAGCATACCTGTGGGGCACAGCGACAGACCTGCAGCTTGAAGCAGCATACCCATGGGACACAGCCGCAGAGCAGTAGCTTTGCCTTGGTTCATCAGGGTAGGGGATATGGGAGGATGGTGAAGGTTAGGGTTCAAAACTTCTTCTGCCACATTTCACCATTTTGTGGCTTTGTAGCCTTAATGTATGCATTAACATACAGCAGTTTTGTAAGGGTCTTTTTGCAATGTAGATACGAATATTTGAATTTGCCAGCAGAAACAGGCCTTATGGTCTATCAAGTTAGTCAGCTCAAATGCACAGCTAGCTCCCTTATATTGCAGCTCCTCCTCTCCCCCCTCACCTTTACCCCTCCAACCCTGTCCCATGTTGTTTTAAAGCTGCCCACTGTGCTACAGGAAACTACGTCATTGAGTAGTGTTTTCCATTTCTCCACAACCCTCACTGTGAAAAAATGCCTCCTCATCGCTCTCTCTCTTCCTCTCTCTCTCTATCTTCCACCCTCCAACCTGAGACCATTTCCTCTGTGTCCCTTCCTCTCCTCAGCTTAAATATCCCTTCTGTGCCTGTTTTGTTAATCCCCTTCAAATATTTGAAGATCTCAATCATATCCCCCTCGATCCCTCCTCTCCTCCAGGGTGTACATATTCAACTGAGTCAGCCTGTCCTCCAGTCCCTGGATCATCTTAATTGCCCTGCACTGCACCCCCACCAGCAATCTGATATCCTTCTTCAGAAAGGGATGCCAGAACTGCACGCAGTACTCCAAATATATAGTTGAGTAATGTGCCCCCCCCCCCACTTACAATTTTAGATAAATGCTCTTCTACAGTTGAAATGTGATCTCAATTTGTCAGCTGCTGGGAATCCTAATTATTAGAGCTGTGAATTAAGGCTTTTGGCCACTTCCAGGCATGTCTTACAGGTGGTATTACAACGCTCGTGTCCTATACTGCTGTCATTCAGTTACATGTTCCTCCGCTGTGGACAGTTTTGATTCATAGTTCAGTTTGTTCTGGACAGTCTCCAAGTCTCAGACTCATGTAGCCCGACATTAACATCATGAAACCTATAACTTACTCTGCTCAGTGGCATATTGATATCCTCAAATATTGGGTGTGCTGTAGGGCACAAATGCTGCCGAGTGGTAGGGTACAAACTGCTGTGCCGTAGGGTAGAGACATTTGTTGTGTGGTTGGGTACAAACTTTTGTTGTGAGGTAGAGCAAAGACATTTGCTGTGTGGTGGGGTACAAACATTTGATGTGTGGTAAGGTACAAATACTTGTTGAGCAGTAGCGTACAGACATTTGTTGTGCAGTGGGGTATAGACATTTGTTGTTTTGTAGGATACAGATATTTTTTGTTTGTTAATACTACCGCTGAGACCACTCTTACAACTGTAAGACTGGTCTCACAGGCATTCTTAGGGTATGCTAACCACAAACCGAAGGTGAGCAGTTCTGATTCCCTCAGGTTGAAAGTGAGATTACTCTTACGACCATTAAGAGTGATCTCGCAGCAATATTGATATATTATTGATCAAGATTGAGCAATGATATATTTAAATTTTTTAAAACCTGCCCTTAACATACCAGTTTCCAGTGCTGCTGCCTTTGAGACACTCTTCACAGTTAAGAGTGTCTCACACGCAGTGGAAAGGAGTGCTCCGATTAGCCAGGAGCACTCTCTCGAGCTATAATGTGTGCTAGGTTCCTGCTCAACCCCTCCCCACCCCCAGCAAGATGTCTAAGCTAATTAGTTGGAAACGGGAAACTTGAACCTAGTGCACAGGGGAAGTTGGGAAGGCAATTAGAAGCAGGACACCAGTAAGGGGAATCTGCTGTCACATTCATTACGCTCTGCAGTATAAAAATATACCGGCTAAAGAACATCAACAATTCCAAAAACATTGGTGTAGCAGAAGTTAAAAAGACATAGGGCTCCACCATACCCAGTGGAGCGTACATGGATTTATTTTTTAAAACAAAAGTTGTAAAACCTTTACTGAAAGGTTGCAGAATTTTCACTCTCCCTTACAGCTCCAGAAGGCAAAAACCGAAGGAAAACAACAGCGGCAGCGAGACTCCCTCTCCCATGTGCTGTTGATTTAAATAAAGGTTTAAGTCAGAGCAAGTCTCAAAGGCCATAAATGTAGGGTGTGCGCAAGAATGTGGCCAACTCCCCTGCACTGCAGCAAGTAGAACTGTATTAGCATAACACCCATGTGATTATCTAACAACGCAATCAGATTATGGTAAACTCTAAATATAATACTACAGTATGTAATTACAACCCTAACCACACATTAACATCTGAGGTACCATTATCACCATACCCGTCCAGTGTTCAGGAAGGTTTTTTTTTTTTTTTTTTTTTTTTTTACTCTTCCATTCTTGTCTCTCTCTTCAGTTTCCCCAATCCACCAGCTCTCCTCCAACCCCATCACCTGTCTTCTCCTGAACGTACCCATTTTCTTGTACCCAGCTTCCTCCTCTCTATGAGGAGGAGTGGTCTAAGTCTTTGTGGAGGAAAGGTGCCCTGTTCAGTGGTGTGAGGTCTGCAGGGAAAGTCAGCATCATCCTGCAGCGGTGGCGATTTGTTTTGAATTTTTCACCACCGTTCCTCTGCAGCATCACTGCTCGGATATACACATCACGTGAGCTCTCGTGCTGATGCTAGGCCGTTATCCCCACCCCACCCCACAAAAAAAAAAAAAAAACACCTGCAGGCCCCTCAACAGCACTACCACCTGTGGTTAACCAAGTGGTGGTATTGCAGCAGCAGCTGACAGCCCTCTGCCAGGAGGAGGAAATCATGCTGTGGGACGCTCTATCTCCATCAACCAGTCCCCACTGTCCCAGACTAGTTCCTAAACCTGGACTGCTGGCATCTGGACTGGTAACCCTGCCGCTGCCCCTACATCAAGGTGAAGCTCTTTTTCTTTTTTCTATAAAAACATTTTATTCTCCTTCGACCAAAGCAGGCTTGGCCTCCCTTCAGCCCTACCCCACCAACCCTTACTGTCCACCACCACAACAGGGCTTACCTGTGCAGCCGGAACATTGCCACTGATTACACCCACATTACGGGGTCAAGAGGGGGAGGGCCGTCTCCCCCAACCCCGGAAGCAAAATCCAGACTCAGCCATTCAAGTCCTCGGTGGTGAGGTGGGTGGAGGATCAGCATGCAGACCGTAATGAACATCTGCACCACCACCATTTCCCACCTCTTTTCTCCCTGGAATCCCTGCTGGAGCACACACGTCAGCATGCGTGTGTGGAGGCGCATGCATGCAATGGAGTCCCGCAGCACTATCCCTTCTTCTGCTGCTCTTGTCCCACACCACCACCAGGCCTCCACCTGTTGGCTGTCATTTGGTGGAGCCAGCAGTCATCCCCCCCAGGATCGGACAGCAGTCCCTTGGACACCCAATCCTTCCACCCCTCCCCCCCAATCAACCTGTGTTCATTTCCGAACATGAGTCGCCAGCGTGGTGTGAGATCTGACATTCTGTGCCTCAACACCACAAGGCCTGCCATAAACCTCATTGTTTAGAGACTTTTCTTCTACCCAGAGTCAACCAGGACTATCGCGCTCTGTTCTAGTACAGTTCCCTATACCCGAGGCATATGCCCTGGAAATGCATTCTCCTATCCAAAGTAGTGACTCAGTCTTAGCATATTGCTTTGGCGGTATGAAGAAGGGTTCCTTGCCACCTTTCCCTGACTTGACTGCCACAACTCACCCCCACCTGTCTGCCAAAGCTGCTACTCCCTGCTCTTCTACAGGGAGAAGGCTACCCCCCCCCCCCAACACACCATGTTCTCATCCGTGATATCTTCAGTACACCAGCATAACTCAGGACTATGTTAGCACCTCAAAGGGGTTCTGGTTGCAGCTGTGCCCACCCCCTCTTCACTGTGCCCTATTCTTTCTCTCACACCAGAAGCTGATCTTGTTTCGACAATGATGCACTTGACGCTGCTTCCAGTGCGAGCAGTCACATCAGGAAATAAACCTGATCTCAATTGCATACTTAGATGAGGCTTAGCAGCGACTTTTGAGCAGACAAGCAAAATGTCCACCAATGTGCCACTTTATCACCACAGTCTTTTCATATTGCATAGATGCACAGAATGTGACGGCAGATAAGAGCCACTGGGGCTCACCCAGTGTGCCCAATTGTGTTTTTAATTTTTTTATTTTTATTACCCAGACCTCACTTAATCCACTTCCCAATCTCTGCCCCCCAACCCTACCCCTGGGATTCCATTGTGCCTATCCCAGGAATTTTTTAACCCAATTACTGTTTTTGCCCCCACTACCTCCTCTGGAAAGGGTACTCCAGGTATCCAACACCCTTTCTGTGAAGAAGTACTTCTTCAGATCCCTCCTGAATTTACCCCTCCACCTTTATATTATGCCCCCTTGTTACAGAATACCTTTTTCTCCTAAAGATACTCTCGTCCTGTACACTATTAACCCTCGTAAAGTTTTCTATCATATCTCTCCCCCCCCCCCCCCCGAGTGTACATATTTAGCTCCTTTAGTCTTTCCTCAGAGGTCTTTTGTTGCAGACCCTGCACCATTCTGGTAGCCCTCCTCTGTACCACCTCCGCTGTGTCTATAACCTTTCTGAGGTGTGGTCTCCAAAACTGTACACAGTACTTGGGGGGGGGGGGAGGAGAGAGAGAGAAAGAGCATCTTACCAGCGATTTAAATAGGAGCAGAATCATCCCTCTCTTTCTGCTGGAAATATCCCTATCTAAGCACCCCAGCACCCTATTAGCTTTTCCAACTCAAGCCACTTTCAGGTCATCCGATATGATTATACCTGGGTCTCTTTCCTGTTTGGTCTTTGTCAGTTTCACTTCATCCATCTTATACTCTGCTCCTGGGTTGCTATGGTCTAGATGAATTATTTTACGCTTTCCTGCATTAAAACTCAGCTGCCATACTCTTGACTACTCTTTCAGTCTCTTTAGATCTCTGCACATTCTATCCACCCCCCCATGTGTCTCCACTCAATTACATATCTTGGTGTCATCTGCAAAGAGGTAGACTTTCCCTTCCAGTTCTTCTGCTATGTCACTTATAAAGACATTGACAAGAACTAGGCCCAACACTGACCCCTAAGGCACCCTACTGGTCACCCTTCCTTCCTTGGAGCACACTCCATTCACCACCATCCTCTGTGTCCTTCCCTCTAACCAGTTTCTTATCCAGGTTACCATGTTAATATCTATCCCAAAATTACACAAATTACTTACTAATCTCCTGCGTGGAACGGTATCAAAAGCTTTGCTGAAATCCAGGTAAGCCACATCCACTCCTCCTCCTCCCAGATCAATCTCCATGGTCACCCAAACAAGGAAGTCTATCAAATTTGTTCGGCATAACCTTCCCTTAGTGAAACCATGCTGCCTTGGGTCCTGCAATCTGTTAGATACAAGATAATCCACAATCCTTTCCTTCAATAGTGTCTCCAACAAGTTACCCACCATCGATGTCAGGCTAACAGGCCTGCAGTCGTTCGCCTCTTCACTCCTACCACTTTTGTGAAGTGGGACTATATCCGCCCTTCTCAAGTCCTCTGGAACCACACCAGATTCCAGTGATCTGTTGAAAAGGTCTGTCAGGAACTAGAGGGAGTGGTGAAGAATTTAAAAACAGCGAAATCCCCGGGACCGGATGGTTTTACAGGAGAATTTTATAAATCTTTTAAAGACCTCTTGCTGCCTACTCTACAGCAAGCCTGTCAGGAGGTGATGCTTATCCAATAGGTAGGGAAATGGGCAGGCTGAGTGGGCCAAGCGGTCCTTATCTGTTGTCAAAGTTTATGTCTATGGGAGGGGAACCTATTCCACCATCCTGGCAGTTTGCAGTAATTTCAAGTACACCTAAGCCGGTAAAAGATCCCAGTTTGTGTAGTTCATTATGCCCAACCTCAGTATTAAATAATGATTATAAACTATTTATATCGGTCTTAGCTAAAAGATTGTAGTAGGTCATGCCACCATTGATTGATCAATATCAAAGCGGATTCATAACCTCCAGGCAAACACAAGATAATATCAAAAGAACACTTCGCCTCCTGTACCACACCTCCTGGTCAAGGGCCCATTTTTGCTACCGAGCTTAGATGCGGAGAAGGCCTTAGACCGGGTGGCGTCGCAGTTCCTGATGGCGTCCTTGGGATCCTTTGGATTCTCCAAGCAATTCCAGTGCCTGATAATGGGCCTTTACAACCACACTAAGGCCTATATTAAGATTAATGGAATCATTACCTCCCCGATCACTTTACATAGGGGCACACGGCAAGGGTGTCCTCTTTCACCCCTGCTGTTTGCAATCTACCTGGAGCCGCTGGCCCAGGCCGACAGACAGAGAACATTGTAGGCCTGACGGTGGGAGGGGAGCAACACGAAATGAAAATTACATACCTACCGTAATTCTTGATTTTCACCATTCATTACTGCTGGGTAAGAGCTGGAGGTGCGCCCGCCACTGAGTTTTTTTTTTTTTGGGGGCGAGGTCAACGTGGTGGCTTACTTATGCAGTGTGCAGCACACGAGGGTTGGCCGTTAGGTGCTGCAGACTCCTCCTCCATACCAGTTCTGTTTGGCAGGAGAGGGTGAAACAGTATAGAAAAATAAGCGAGGCAAGAGAGCTAATAGATAGAGAAAGGAAAGGATATAAACTGAAAAAGGCATAAGCTGACTAGGGGACAGTGAAAAGAGAACCCTACCCTAAGTGGCCATAGGGCCTCAATCCTTGGGCGGTCTCAAGAAAAGAGAAGGAAAAGGATAGAAAAAGGGAAGAAGAGATATAAAAAGGGATAAAGGGGGAGGGAGGAAGGAGGGCTCTCCGCCACAGTAATTTGGAAGACCACTGGCTCGTAATAATTCAAACCCCTGCTGTCAAAAAGACAAGGAAGTAAGAATCCCGCCAGTTACAGGGGTTATTGCACCAAGGCCCTAAGGGGTTTTAAGATGGCCTAGCAAGCACTGGCGGAGACTGATCTCTCTTCCTACCCGGTATCAGTTTTTGTTTTGAACATCTTGAAGCCTGGGCCTCACAGACTGTCCCTTAGGTAGGATGAGCAGTCCTGCCCCAAAAAAGGGGCGAGTCCAGACTGACTTTGAGATTGGGGTGGGGAAACCAGATAACAGTCTTCCCACAAGAGTACCAACGTAGTCCCCATTTCAAGAGAAGGGCGTCATGGGACATCTGTGTCATAGAGGAAAAGAGGGAGGAAAATCCTGCAGACTCTCCTAGGAATGCACTGATGAGCTAACAGCCAAGGGGTGGCATAAGGAGAGGATTATCCAAGCCTAAAAAAGGGAGGACGCCCCCAGTGCATTGAGAAGAGAATCCCAGGGAGTTCCCTCAGAGGTTAGGGCGAAGATCCTACTAACCGTCCTCCAGGTTGAGCACTCTGTGACTTTCTAGAGAAGAAAACAGAGAGCTCTGAGGTACCAGGGGGACTCAGCCTCCAACTGGCCTCTAGGAGGGGAAAGGCGAGCAGGGTGGAGGCAACACCCAAGAACTGAGGCCCAAGCGGGGATGGGGGGTGGGAATCAGTAATGAATGGTGAAGATACAAGAGAAGATTAAGAATTACGGTAGGTACATAATTTTCATATCTTCCCTTGTCAATCTTCGCCATTCATTACTGCTGGATGAGTACCAAGCACCCCCAGAGGGGACCTGGCACAGCCCTGAGGGAACAGATTCCCTCAGCTTCCCTCAGGTGAGACACTGGAGGGGGAGACCCTACAGCCGTACTAGACCAGCGAGGTCTAAGGCTGGTCAGGACAAGGAGGTGTCCCCTGTGGCTGGGGGGATGGGAGACACCCCTGTAAAGTCTTACTTGCCCTGTGGAAAAAGAGACGGGTCCCCTAGAAGGCAGAGGAGATCACCCTACGCAGTGCAATGGGTGATAATCTGGAGAGATGAAGCCATGCCATCCACCTAATGCAGATCACTGACCCTTCAAGTCTGGATGCCACCTCACTGACGTCGTAAGATGCCCTTGCCTGGTGCCTTGCAAGCTCCAGGCCCTGTGCAGAGAGGGCGATGACCTGTCTAGATTCCTCTGAATCAGGGAGGGATGCTAATACCTGTGCTAGCACTGACCACAGGCGCTTGTTGTAGGCAGCGTGGCGAGCCTGATGAGAACCAATACAGAGCAACACTCAAGCTGAAGAGAACACTCTTCTACCCCACCGGTTGAATTCCGCGGAGTCTGGGTCCAGGAGACAGTCATGCGCCAGGCGCTGAAGCCCAGAAGGAGTATCTAAGGACATCAGCCCCAAAGGTGGGTGAGGCAGGGCACCTACAGACTCCTGGGGTGTGCAATACCTCCTCCTGCAGTCAGCTGGGGCTGGGGCAGAGGCGGCTGGTGACTGTCAGGTGAGAATAGACACTTCCTGGAAGAGAATACGCCAGAAGGGCACCACTTGGCGGTGAGTACTGAACTCGCTCAAGAATGAGCGCGTCTGCCACTCGGTATTGCTTCTTATGATGTGAAATATGTGTAGCTCCTGAACCAGCCTCAAGAGGAACTGCCGATATTCATTTTTTTTTTTTAAAACTGTTTTTATTCGGGTTTTGTTGACATCAGAAGGATACTACAATTTGTATCACATTATAGGAAGTATTCAGTACATAGCATTGTTATTTCAAGCTCCACTGATATATAATCATATTATGATTATACTTTACTTCTTAAATTGGTATACTTATCAGTTATGCTTGTATATATTGGCAAGGAGAAGGTTCTAGCTTAAATAAATTATAGGATTTTAAAAATCATTTTGTGTTCGATTTAGACAGAATTAATATAAATTCTTGGAGTGGGCTGAGTTGATGCAAATCTTTTTCCTTTTCCCTTTCCCTTAGGTCCTTCCCAAGTGTTTGTGCCCTTTTCCAGTCTTATGGGATTAGATCTGGTCGGGTAACATTTACATACAGGAACCAGCTAGTCCATCTATTAGTCAAGATCGGTGTCGTATTCTGAAGCTTAACCGTTAGGTTTTCCATTTTATTTTATCTCATATGTTAAGATGCTCCCAGATAGTAATAGATGGGGGCTCCAGCTTTAACCATAACCTGGTGATTATCTTTTTGGCCACTCCAAGTAGGATATTACAGGGTTTTATTTAACTCTAAAAATTGATTAGCGTTTTGCTCATAAAAGTGCTAAAACTTTGTGAAAATGAATAGCTCTTGCCTCACTGTGTTTAACAAACACAGCACTTCTAGAAAATCTATATAAATACTGTATAAGAGAATGAATTCACTGCCCTTAAATTTCACTGTTTTGTCTGCGCTGACATTTTCACGGCAGTTTAATTTAGCTGAATTGCAAGAACAAGCTAACTTGTCAATTGCAGTATATATTTTCACTGGCATATCATTTTCACTGGATTTTCTAAATAGAGAATATAGCTAAAATTTGAGTCCAGTGAAAATAATGTTCTATACAGTACTTTCTGTACAGTTCGTATCATCCCAAGAAAAAAAACTGCTAATCAATTATTTAAAACCCTGATATTAAGTAGAAAAGTTGCATGTTTATCCTGAAAGTGTCGGGGGTAGTGGAGTAGCAGAGCTATGTGGGGTGTTAATGGGCCTATGGTGGGAAATATCCCTTGTAAGTATTGATCTACTGATTTCCAGAATGTAGAGAGTACCGGACAGGACCAAAGAACATGTGTCTGCGTAGCTACCTCTCCTCCACAGCCTCACTAGCAAGACGCGTTTCCCTCCCTAGTATATTTAGCTGCAATTTGGGAGGTGCTCAAGTATCGAGCTACTGCTTTTCATGAGAATTCTCGCCATGTATAAGAACTAGTAGTTTTATGTTGTGATCTCCAAATATGTAGCCAATCTTTTGGGCTGAAATTTAGTGTCAGCTCTGCTTCCCAGTTAAATTAAGTGGTATCTATAATGTTGTTTGGGGGTATTTTGTAATGCCTTATAGAACTGCGATACCAAGTGTTGTGGTGTGGGTGTTGTCGAAATCTGGGTTAAAAGAAAATCTAAAGGGTGACTTTGCTGGTCGGTAATATTTAATCCTACTTCTGTTGCTAGAAAATGGCAGATCTGTAAGTATCTATAGAAATCTTGGCATGGTATTGAGAATAATTTTTGTATTTGAAGACATCTTTTTTTTTTTTTTTTAAATATGCCTTGGTTGTAAAACTGGTGGGTATAAGTCAATCCCTTCTCTTGCCAGGTCCTGAATGCAGAATCTAGGAGAGCTGGAATAAACTTGGGATTTCTAGCCAGAATTTCCATCAACCCAGCCAGGAACCTATTTTCTTTAGTGTGGAGAAATTTCCTCAAATGATGAATAAGTGCTTCTGTAAACAAAGAAACTTTCTCCCCTGGCTGAGGAGCTTTTGGCCGAAATATTTGCACGTATTCTAGTGGTATGTCTGACAAGTTCCTATCTAGTAGTATCCAAACTGGGCCTTGGTGTGGTGTAAGAAACCATTTGGACATATGCGTAAGTACAGTGGCTGTGAGGTATTTAGAGAGGTTTGGAAGGGCTAGCCCGCCTCTCTCCATTGGTAGCTGGAGCCTGCTCATGGCTATGCATGGGCTGCCTCCCAGCTAGAGGAATTTGCTTATCGCCTTATTCCACCTGTGAAGTTCTTTTTTTTTGGGGAGAATGGAGTATTTTGCATTACATATAATAGCTTTGGAAATACATTCATTTGTATGGACTGTACTCTTGACAAGGGCGGTATCTGCAGCTGGGTCCAGCTATGGAGATCTGCTTGTACTAGAATGAAAGGGGTCATAGTTCAAGGAGAGCAGATTCGGTAGGGAGGTAGTTATTTTGATTCCTAAATAAGTTAAATGTGGTCTATGCCATTTGAAGGGTAATGTATTCATTAAGGAGGGAGAGGGAGTAAAGTGCATGGCTAGGACCTCAGATTTCTCCTGGTTTATTTTATAACCTGTAAGGTGTTCAATAAGGGGTAACATACTAACATACTAAAATGCCAGCAGAATAGGCCTAACGATCTTTCGTGTCTGCTCGTTTGGTCAGTCCCCTACCTGGGTGCTGACCTTGCTGTCCCCCTCGACTTCTCTGGCTTCTTCCTTCCCAGTTCCGGATATTCTTGCTGCATTGGACTTTGCTTCCAGAACCCTTCCCCTGTACCTGTCCCACCCCCTCTTGAACCCCTCCACTGTCTCTGCCTCCACCAGCCCCCTAGGCAGTGCATTCCATGGCTCCACCACCCTCTCAGTGAAGTAGCACCTCCTCCTTTCTCCCCTGAATCTTCCCCCCTCCAGCTTCCAGCCATGCCCTCTAGTGGCCCCTTCCTCCTTCCTTCGAAGCACCCCGACTGTTCCTCCCTTATTTACCCTCTTCATTTACCTAAAGACCTCTATCATGTCCCCCGGTCCCTTCTCTCTTCCAATGTGTACATATTTAGCTCTTCGAGCCTCTCCTCATAGGTCCTGTCCCCCAAGCCCCAAATCATTTTGGTTGCCCTCCTCTGGACCCTCTCCAGGAGGTTAATGTCCTGCTTTAAGTGTGGCCTCCCAAAACTGCCGCAGTACTCAAGTGCTGACCTCACCAAGCAGTTATACAGAGGAGTATCACTTCCTCCTTCTGGAGGTGATCCCCTAGCGATGCATCCCAGCATCCTGTTGGCCTTGGCTGCTGCCCTCCTACAAGTCTCCGAGTTGTTCATCTTGACATCCACCACCACCCCAGGTCCCTCTCAGCCATCAAGACTTGTAGCATTTCTCCCCCATGGTACACTTGACCTGGGTTTCTGGCCCCAGGTGGAGTACCTTGCATTTCCCTGCATTGAACCTCAGCTTCCACTTTCTAGACCATCTTTCCAGAGCCCAGGTCCCCTGTAGGGCCACCCTCCCTCCTCCCATCCCCCACCGCCCCAGTTTCAGTCATCTGCAAAGAGACTCATCTCACTCCTGATTCCTGTCCTATGTCAGATACATAGGTGTTGAACAGAAGGGGCCCAAGGACTGATCTCTGTGGGACCCCACTAATGACCCTCCTGGGATGAGACTATCCCACCAACTACGACCCTCTGGGTCCGGGTCCTGAGCCAATTGCTCATCCATCTGATCATCTGGTTCCCACCCCATTCCTCCCAGCTTATCCAACAGGCCCACGTGAGGAACAGAGTCAAATGCCTTGCTGAAGTCTAGAAAGAGGACATCCACTGGTCTACCCAGGTCCAAGGCACTTGTCACCCAGTCATAGAACTCCACCAGGTTTGTCTGACACGATTTCCCCGGGATGAATCCATGCTGTCTACCGTCCAGGCACCCTGACTTATCCAGGTCCCCCCTAGCCTCCTTGACAATGCCCTCCATCACCTTGCCCACCACCGAGGTCAGGCTGACAGGCCTGTAGTTCCCTGCCACCTCCCTTGATCCCCCCTTGTGGATAGGCACCTATGCACCACCTTCCAGTCTTGGGGCACCCATCCTGTCCTCAGAGAGATGGTGCAGCTCTGCCAGGGGTTTTGCCAGGACATCTGCAAGTTCCTTCAGCACTCTGGGATGTAATTTATCCGGCCTCGGTGCTTTCTCCGTCTTAAGGGAGCTGAGGGCTTCCCTCACTCTCTCAGCCATGATTTCCACTTCCGGTACCCCTTCTCCCTGCTTAGCCCTCCCCCCAAGAGAGAGGCACAGCACTTTCCCTGACCGGGAATCGAACCCGGGCCGCGGCGGTGAGAGTGCCGAATCCTAACCACTAGACCACCAGGGAACAGCTAAAATCTTGGATAGTGTGTCTAGAGATTTCTCTGGATTGGTGATATACAGAAATCCTGAATTAGTGGCCTTGATGGAGGAGGAACATCTGGATATCGTGGCAGTCACAGAAACACGGTACACACAAAACCATGACTGAGACGTAAACATACCAGGATACACTATCTACAGGAGGGACAGGGAAGGTAAAAGCGGAGGAGGAGTAGCTCTTTACATAAGGAAAGTAATCAAAGCAACAGAACAAAAGGGTAAACCGGGAGGAGAAGAAGCACTGTGGGTAAATTTGGAGACAGGCAATGGCACCACAATCCGCACAGGGGTTGTATACAGACCCCCTTCTCAGGGGGAGGAAATGGACAAGGAAATGATAGAAAGTATACTTAGAATGGCAGAAAAAGGGGAGATATTGCTGATGGGTGATCTGAATATACCAGATGTTAACTGGAGTGCAGTTGCAGCAGCCACTTCGAAGAGTGGGGTTATTCTAGATGCCCTACAGGGGAAAGCCTTAGACAACTAGTATTGGAGCCCACTCAGAGGGAGCAATCTTAGACCTGGTTCTCTCAAATGGAGATGGAGAGAGGATCACAAATGTAGAAGTGGGTAGCCATCTGGGAACTAGCGACCATCGAACAGTATGGTTCACTATAAACACAGCAATAGAGTCAAGTCATACAAAGGCAAAAGTACTGGACTTTAGGAGGGCTGACTTTGCCAAAATGGGTGAGTGCCTAAGGAATGCACTAGCAAATGGGCAGGAAGGAGAGGTGGAAGAACAATGGGGAATAATAAAAACAGCCATCACAGAGGTAACAAGCCTTTGTGTGAAGCAAATAAACAAAACAAAACAATGTAAAAACCACTATGGTTCTCAAAGGAAGTGGCAGTGAAGGTTCAAGAGAAAAAGAAAGCATTCAGGAAGTACAAGGAATCACAGAATGAGCAGGACAGATAACTGTATCAGTTAAAGCAAAAGGAAGCTGGGAAGGCAGTCAGAACAGCAAAGGCCCAAACCGAGGAAAAGATAACCAACTCAGTTAAGAAGGGGATAAAACCTTTTTAGGTACATCAGGGAGCCGAAGGAAAACCAAGGAGAGGGAGGGATAGTGAGGCTTAATAAAGGGAGGAGGGTGGGCAGAGGTGATGTGAAAAGGCAGAGATACTAAACAAATATTTTTGCTCAGTATTTACAAATGAAGAGGGGAAGGTACCTAAAACAAACAGTAGAAACACTCTGGATACAGAAGTTGATATCTGCCCATTTACAGAAGAAAGGGTTCTGAAAGAACTCTTAAAACTGAAGGTGGACAAAGCAATGGGGCCTGATGGGATTCATCCCAGAATTCTAAAAGAACTAAGGGTAGAACTAGTGGCACCACTGACTATCCTCTTTAACAAATCATGGGAGGATGGGGTGGTACCCGAGGACTGGAGGAGGGCAGATGTGATTCCCCTTCACAAAAGTGGGAGCAAGGCAGAAGCAGGAAAATGAAAATTACGTACCTACCGTAATTCTTGATCTTCTCTTGTATCTTCACCATTCATTACTGCTTGGGTTAAGCCGGAGGCGCGCACCCGCTACGGGATGTTTTTTTTTTTTGGAGTCGGGTTCCAATGGCGCTACCAGCGCGACAGACGCGGCCACATGCGTGAGGGGCGGCCGTTAGGTGCCGCAGACTCCTCCTCTATCTCAGTTCTGGTAGCCGGAGAGGCGAAAATAAAGGGTAAGAAAAAAGGAAGCAAGGCAAGAGAGCCGAGGGATAGAAAAAGGAAAGGATATAAACTGAAAAAGGAATAAGCCAGTAGAGAATAGACAGAGGAGAGAGAATTCCTACCCTAAGGGACCGCAGGGCCTCCTTTCCGGGGCGGCTCTAGGGGAGGAACAGAGAGAAGGAAAGGAAAAGCAGAAGAAGAAGAAGAAGAAGAAAAAGAGGCATGTTGAGAGGGAGAACAGTGCCCATCGAGCATTGGTTGAGAGGCTTACGGGCTCAAGACTAGCAAGGGAGCAAGAATCCCAGTTGCTAGGACTGAGAGGAGGTTCAACCGAACCACCTGAACAGATTCGAATGATGGCAACATCTCTGAACTCTCAACATGCCAAGTCCCTACATCCTAGCTGAGGGCTCTTAGACTGCCCGGGCAGAACCTGTTCCGGGAAGAGTGCCCACCCAGGAAGGGGACTAAGTCCCTTAGCACCTTGTTAAGTGCTAACACAGCAGTGTATGGGAAAGACTATGCCTTCACGAAAGCAGTTTGTATGAAAGATTGAGTTCCACTCTATCAGACTCCCTAAGACAAGGCAAGCAGACGCTCAGAGCTGACAAGTTCAATCAGCAGCTGGAAGAGCTCAAAATAATACCTGGCAGGGGGATTCTAAATTTTGCCGAGGCAGCGTCAGAACATGGCCTCTTAAGCTGGAAAACTGCATAACCTAAGAAGGTATTTAGGAATCGCACCCTAAGGGCGGTCAGAAAGAGTTCCCTCAGAATTAGAGAGAAAGAACTGCTCGCCCTCTTTACCTTGAAGAAAAAAGGGGGATCCATTCACTAAGAATGCAAAACAGCAAGTTTTTTTTTTTTTTTTGGCATAAAGGCCAAGGGAAGGAAGAGGAACGAGACGGAAGGGGGAGACGCCACAGAAGGAGGCCACTGAGGGGAAGGTGGGTGGGTATGAGTAATGAATGGTGAAGATACAAGAGAAGATCAAGAAGAAAAAATTACTCACCTTAGTAATGTTGTTTCTTCTAATGGAGTCTTGCTATATTATGACAATTGCAGTATGACCGCAGGTTAGAACTGCTCCGGAGGTGAAATAGTTAACTTCCATGCAAGGCATGGAATCTTGAGCGCGAGCTCGGTTAAGGAAGCTCTGTCTGCTTGCTTTCAAACCAAAACCGTCAGATCTTTAAGAGCTAAAACTCACTAATGTTCTGTGTGGAAGCTGTAAACCTACACTAGCCAACTGACTACTACCCTAACAAACACACTTGTTGGTCTCGAAAAAAGACTCAAGTCAAGAGACCCAATAATGAAATAAAAACACACTCACCCTAGGGAGGGTGAAACAAAACAACAAAGTGGCAAGAAAAACAGAGTGCCAACACTGTGATGCCCACCCACAGCGCAAAAACGAGGTTTGAGAGGGGCAGGCAGGGAGAGAGGTCATAATATAGCAAGACTCCATTAGAAGAAACAACATTACTAAGGTGAGTAATTTTTTCTTCAAACAACATGAAGTCTTGCTATATTATGACAATTGCAGACTACACAGCAGTACCCCCATGGAGGAGGGACAGAACCTACTTAAGGAATAGGCTCTGAAGGACAGCTGTGCCAAACCGAGCATCACTCCTAGCTTGAATGTCCAAGGAATAACGCTTGGTAAAAGTGTGAACCGTTTTCCAGGTAGCTGCTTGACATATCTCTAGAATGGGGGTGTCTCTGGCAGCAGCCAGAGAAGCAGCTGTACCTCTGGTAGAGTGAGCCCTCAGGCCTGAGGGGGGAGTCTTACCCAACTTTTCATAACAGAATTGGATACAAGAGACAATCCACCTGGCAATGGATCTTTTAGTGGCAGGTTTCCTTTCCAACCTCACCATAAGTGAGGAACAGTTGGAGGGAGTAAAACCTGTGACCCTTGGTACGCTCTATGTAGTAGCTAAGGCCCTATTTACATCTAAGCTGTGCAGCCTCCTCACCAGAGGAAGAATGATCAGTGAAGTAAACAGGGAGAGAAACAGATTGATTAAGGTGGAAATCCGAAACCACCTTAGGCAGGAAATTTCTACTAGTCCGAAGGACTACCTTATATCTCTGTGAAAAGAGATAAAGTCAGGCTCCACTGAAAATGCTTGTAATTCACTTATGCGTCTGGCAGAGGTGATAGCTACCAAAAACACAGTTTTCCAAGTCAGGAACTTAAGCTCAGCTGAAGACAAGGGCTCGAAAGGAGGTTGCATGAGCTGAGCAATGCAAACATTGAGATCCAGGCAGGGCAGGGTCCCTGAATGGAGGGTTAGTGTGAAGCAAACCCTTAAAAACCTTGTAAATACAGGGTGAGATGAAGAGGAGAGGGTTTACCTGCTGAAAGAAAAGCAGAGACAGCTGCCAAATGCACCTTCAGGGTAGCTGGTCTCAGCCCTAAAGTATTTAGATGGACCATATAATCTAGAACTGTGGGTAACCAGCAGTGTCTGGGGAAATATTCTTTTCAAGCACCATATGGAAAATCTTTTCCATTTGGAGTTATAAGTAGCTCCTGGTAGAAGGCTTCCTAGAAGCCCGAGTATGTCCATTACACCTTGAGAGAGGTGTAGGCCAGCAAACTCTAGCTCTTCAAGAACGAGGCCTTGAGATTGAGAGACTTGAGATTCGGGTACCAAACTCTTCCCTGGGCACATGTTAACAGATTGTGATTCTTGGGAAGACACAGGGGAGGATGGACTGTTAAGGACAGGAGGAGAGGATACCAGGGTTGCCTGGCCCAATCCGGGGCAATCAGAATGACCCTGCAGGATTGGGCTCTGATTTTGACTAGCACTTTGAACAGGAGAGGGAAAGGAGGGAAGGCATAGAGAAACTTCCCTTCCCAGCTCAGGGCTAAGGCGTCCAGAGGGACGGAGCCCCAAGACTGGGGGCCTGCAGCAAAACAGAGGAAGTTGATTGTCTGGAGCTGCAAAGAGATCTATTTGCGGGGTGCCCCATTTGGCAAATACCACTCCCAGAACCAGGGGATCCAGGGACCACTCATGATGGCCCTAAGAGATCCTGCTGAGAGCATCTGCCAGGACATTGTCTTTGCCTGGGAGGTGAACTGCCATAAGGGAAGTGTTCAGGGAGTACGCCAGAGACCACAACTTCATGGCTTCGGTGCACAAGGCCGTATACTGAGTGCCCCCCTGCTTGTTGATGTACCACATTGTAGTGGTGTTGTCAGTTCTGACCTGCACAGTCTTGTTCTTAACAGATTTTGAGAAAGCTTGAAGTGCTAGAAAAACTGCTCTGAGCTCCAACAGGTTGATGTGGAGCAGAGATTCCTGTGGGGACCACAGTCCCTGGGTAGTGAGATCGCCCATGTGGGCCCCCCACCCCAAGAGGGATGCATCTGTAGTAAGGATTAATGAGTGAGGCTGAGTGACAAAGGGAACTCCTTGTCTCAGGTTGCTCTGATCCTGCCACCACTGAAGGGCTTGGATCAGGGCTCGAGTTACTGTGAATGAAGAGGCCAGGGAGACAAGGGCGTTTGCCCTGTCTAGAGGGAGGAAGGCCCTGGCTTCCTGGGTGTTCAGCTCTGCGCCTATGAAGGTTAGAAGCTGGACAGGCTCCAGTACCAACTTTGAGAGATTCAGAAGGAAACCTAGTGACGTAAGCAGTTGCTGGGTTATCTGAAGATGTAGGTTGACCTGATCTGGGGATTGTCCTACTATGAGCCAATCGTCCAAATAAGGAAAGATGGCAATCTTTTGCCTTCTTAGGCAAGCTATTGCTACTGCCAGGCACTTGGTAAATACCCTTGGAGCCGAGGTGAGTCCTAAGGGCATTGCTCTGAACTGGTAATGGCCTGAGGGCAGCTCGAACCCGAGGTCCTTTCGGTGGGAGCTTCTGATGAGAATATGGAAGTAGGCAACCTTGAGGTCCAGGGATGCTAGCCAGTCCCCTGGCCTTAGGGAAGGTAAAATGATTGCCAGAGTCACCATTTTGAACTTTGGTTTTAAAAGGTGCTTGTTTAGGTATCTGAGATCCAGGATGGGCCGCCATTCTCCTGTCTTTTTTGGGGTAAGGAAGTACCTGGAGTACAACCCTTTGCCCTGGTGTAGGGGTGGAATCCTTTCCACGGCTCTGAGAGCGAGGAGGGTGGAGACCTCTGACTCTAAGGCGAGTGCCTCCTAAGGAGATGCAGGAGGAAAAGATCTGGTCCTCAGCTTCGGAAATTTTTTGAAGCTGAGGACCAGTCCCTGGCTTACTACTTCCAGGACCCATTTGTCTGATGTGAGACTTCCAGTTCTGGACAAAGTAAGCCAGCCTGCCCCTACCGTAGAGGAGAAGGCCCTGGCTACCCCATCAGGTGCCTGCTTGGCAGGGCTTTGGGCTGAGGAGTGGAAGCAGGCCTGCTTGAACCTCCTGCCCCTTCCTCTAAAGAACTCTCTGGGTAAGGAGGAAGAGGAGGCTTGAGCCTGATAAAAGGCCTATGAAAAGGCTCGCCTCTGCCCTTGGGGTTGCTTCTGAGGAGTGGCCTGCCTTCCTTGGCCTGTGCACTCGATAGGTGGTCCTGTATTCATCCATTTTCTTCATATAATTCTCTGTTTGCTCCCCAAACAAAGAATTGCCAATCACAGGAAAATCAATGGCTTTTGACTGGGTATCCTGTGACAATGTGATGCATCTGAGCTAAGCCATTCTGCGAAGAGCCACAGAAGTAGCCATAACTCTAGAAGATACATCATTAGAGTCCACCGCAGCATGAAATTGCATTTTTGATGCCTCGATACCATCTAAAGCTACCTGTTCCAGATCCCTGGCAAACTTGTCAGGGAGTTGTTTGACTAGAGCCAGCACAGTATCCCATCTGGATTTCTGGTATCTGGCAGCATAAGCCATGTAATTTGCTTGTCTGAGCCCCAAGGATGCTGCCATGTACTGTTTCTTTGCCATAGCATCAATCTTCCTGGAGTCCTTTTCAGGAGGATGTAGCTAGGGGGATATTTGCCTTGTCACAGGCTGCAGCCTGCACTACACCCACATGGCTGCATTGCTGTGTGAGAAATTCTATGTCAGAACCTGATGAAGTATACCTTCTGTCCATCCTTTTATCCACAGGAGATATAGAATGAGGAGTTTTTAACACTTTTACTGTCTGTTTCCTGAAAGATTTATGAAGGGGAACAGACAGTCTCTTAGATTCTGGAATATCCATCATTTCTACATAATCAGGCTCTTCCTGATCATCCACAGCTTCCTCAACTGGAAGCTGAAGAGTTTCAGCAACCTTCTTGTAAAAGATGAAATGAGCAGGGGACTCAGAAAGCCTGGGGGCCCTAAAGGTCTGTCTGGGGAGGTATCTGGCTCAATAGGGCGCCCAGATCTTCCAGACCACAATTACTCTCTTCATACTCTCCCCCACGGTTCATAAAATTCTCAAAAATCATAATCCTGAACCGTGGGACCTGGTGAACCAAACGCCTCCCAGATGGGGTCGTTCAGGAACCGAAAGAGACTGGACAATTTGGATTGCTTTGGCCATCTCTTCAGCTGTTGGGGAAAGGACTTTTTCCACAGCAGCAGACTTTCTAGTCCTTTTTGCAGGAACTGGCTCATAGGAGCCAGCTCTTCGTTTGCCCGAGGAAGTCTGGCCCTGGTCAGAGGGCACTCCCTCAGGTTCGGTTGCACCAACCGGCCGCCATCCGGATCAGCGGACTTTTGGCCTCTTTCCTGAGCCTACCAACTCTTTCAACGGTGGCAGCAGGGAAATTCTGCAAATCTGGCAGTCTGAATCGAGGTGGTCAAACCCCAGGCAATAAACACAGGTGGTGGAGGGTCAGCTTGGCAAAGGCTTCCCACAGACATCGCAGTGCTGAAACCCAGTGGGCCCGTTTTTTTCTTTTGGGTTTCTCAGACATTATGCCAGCCTAACCAAAAACTTGCCCGTTTATGGCAATCCGCCAAGCAAGACTCTCCTATCGGTTCCCAACCGTGTCACGGGCCGTGGAAAAAACCTTAATGAAATCAGTTTTTTTTTTTTTAGAACTGATAGGAACCGGGAACCGCACTCTAAAAAAAAAAAAGGACTAGCAATTGAAAATGCAACCTAATCGGTTCAAACCGAACCGATAAATATTTTACAAGTTCCACACAGAATTCGTATGTAAAACCTATCTATTAATTACGTTACCACAGACAGAGCTTGAACCGAACGGTTGCGGTTAAATTAAGGAATTTAATATTTTTAAACCGCGAAAATGAACCGAGCAAAAGGAGAAATCTCCGGAGCGACTGTTCAGTGAGGCGGAGTAAAGAATCTGAAGGTTTCGGTTTGAAAGCAAGCAGACAGAGCTTCCTTAACCGAGCTCGTGCTCAAGATTCCATGCCTTGCATGGAAGTTAACTATTTCACCTCCGGAGCAGTTCTAACCTGCGGTCATACTGCAATTGTCATAATATAGCAAGACTTCATGTTTGAATTACGGTAGGTACGTAATTTTCATATCTTCCCTTGTCAATCTTCACCATTCATTACTGCTTGGGTGAGTACCAAGCCCCCCCCAAAAAAGAGGGGGAGTAGAACCCTGAGGGAACAAGACCCCCAGCCTCCTGCTGTTGAGAAACAGAAGGGAAAGACCCTGGGCTAATCCAGAGAAAAGCCTATGTGGGAGAAGAGCTAGGAGGTGTCCCCCGCGGACGGGGAGATGGAGGAAACCCCTGCAGAAGTCTCCTAGCTCTGGAGGAAAAGAGACGGGTCCCCCGGAAGGTGGAGTGAATCACCCTATGCCGGGCCAGGGGTGACAACCTTGATAGACGAAGCCATGCCGTCCGCCTAATGCAGATCGCTGTCCCCGCAAGCCTGGAAGCCACCTCACTGGCGTCATAAGATGCACTTGCTTGGTGTCTTGCCAGCTCCAGGCCTACAGCAGAGAGGGCAATAGCCTGTCTGGTTTGCTCTGTATCAGGCTTTGATACTAAGAGTTGAGAGAGTATCGACCACAGATGCCTACTGTAGGCAGCGTGGTGAGCCTGATGTGACGCAATGCAAGCCATCGCACGAGAGGAAGAGAACACTCTTCGCCCCCACCGGTCGAACTGTAGGGAATCTGAATCCGGTGGATGGTCGTGCACCAGGCGGCGGCGCCCGGAAGGAGTCTCTAGGTATACCAAACCCGAGGACGGGTTGGGAAGGGTACCCAGGGATCTGGGCACAATACCTTCTTGCCGGTCTGCCGGGCTGGAGAAGGGGCGCTGGCAACTGCCAGGAACGGATAGACGCCTCCTGGAAGGGGATAGGCCAGGAAGATACCACCAGGTGCTGGGCACTGAATTCTCCAAGGAATTCCCGCGTCTCCCGTTCGGTATTGTCTCGCCTAACGTAGGAGATTCGAAGATCCCTCACCATCCTCAAAAGGAATCGCTGATATTCAGTGAAATCAGCATCGGAGGAGATATGAGCAAGGGGTTCCTCTCCCTCAGAGGAGGGAGACGAGGATGATGGAGAGCTCGAGTGTCCAGAAGATTCCTGCAGCTCATGCATATACCTAACATATGAGGGGAAGGCCGCCGCAGAACCTCTGAACTGCTCCCAGGATAACGGACCCGTAGGACCGACATGGCCCGGAAGAGCACGGGGTGGCTGCAGAGGTACTGGAGATGGGCACCTACGAAGAGGCAACTGACCTCTGCTAGGGCTCTGAAATCCGGAGAATGGAGCCCGAGCTGGCGGGATTCTGGACAACAGACCAGGTCGCAAAACGGAACCCTGGAGATGCAAAACCTGGAAGAGCCCAGGAGGGGATCCTCCCCTGTGACGAACCTGGGACTGCATGGATCCAGAAGGGCAGTCCGCAGCAACGCCACCGGAGTGGACCCCGGGGCCCAAGAGGGGAAGGCGGGGCTCAGTGCTACGGCTCCTAGCCACCCCACAAGGGGTGGCCGGCAGAGACCGCGATGACCGTCCCCCATCCCTCGACCCCTCGGACTCTGAGAGCGCCCTCCTCCTCGACTCCAGCATTCTCCCAGCCCGAGAGGCAGTAACAGCACCCGGAAGGGTAGCTATCACGGGCCCACCCAGGAGGGAGAGCCCCCTCTCCGTCCCCACCCCATCGCCCCCCGGGACCGGGGCCACCCCTAGCCCAAGGGCCCTCAGGGGAGGACAGGAGCGGGGACAGCAGGAGGGGCCCTCTGTGCCGCCTAGCACCACATGCCACTGGGGACCCCAACTCCGAAGAGTCAGGGTGCCAGGATGGGTCCACGTCCGAGTCATCGACCTCTGAAGAGGAAGAGACCAGCTGAACCCCGATGCTGGCAACCCCAGGGGTCCCCAGAGAAATGGCGCTGGTGCCAGAGACGGAGCCGGACGTACCCTGGCCCACCCGCAACCGCTTAGGCCCGCCCCTGGCGGTGTCAGTTAGGCCCACGGGCGCCTACCCCGGCGCCGAACCTCAATCTCCGGCGCCGCCGAGCGCAAACCGCCTCAAGGCAAAGAGCGCGCCGCTGACGGCGCTGTCTCGATCACCGCGCCGATCTCAAACAACGCCAGAGGGCGCGCCGAGGGTCCATCGGTGCCTGGCCCAGCAGGTGCAGGCCTCAACACTGGGGGAGCCTGCACTTCCGAGGAGGTGACTGCCGAGGAGGTGTCCCCATCGTGGCCCCGGGAGGGACCACGACGTTCCTCCGACACCGCGAGAGAAGCTTCCTCTTCGGCAAGAGAAGAGGAGGAAGCCTCCTCCTCCATGGACCATATAGGCCCGGGAGGGGACCCGGAGGAAGGGCCTAGAGACCTTACCTGGGAATCCCTGGAGCAACACCATCCCCCGAAGGTCGGCGGGGCCTTGCCGATCTTGAACGCGCGGACTTCGAGGACACGACAGTCCATGGAGAAACAGGCGTCGCACACGTCCATGTCATGGTTGGGTCCCAAGCAACGGAGACAGACATCATGCCGGTCCGAGACGGAGAAATGCCGGCCACAGGAGCATCGACGCATAGGAGCACGACCCGCCTTTGACTTACGCTTTGCTCCCGAACCTGATACGATACAAACTAAACAAGGCAAAAAAACAGCAATAAAGCAATCGGCGCCATTGATAGAAAAATAAGAATGGTCTTACCGGTATACGGCGTTGAGCGAGACACTGAGGAAAAAACAAGGAGTCTTGAAGGATTACGAGGAACCGTTAAACTATTTCGCTACCACACAGCAGGTGCAGCCTCGACGGCGGGAGAAACAGAACTGAGATAGAGGAGTCTGGCGGCAATCAACAGCCGCCTCACAAGATGCCGCAGTACGTCAGGCCGAGGTGGCGCTGCTGAGCAGACTCCAAAAAAAAAAAACCTCCTGTAGCAGTGGGCCTCCGTCTTAACCCAAGCAGTAATGAATGGTGAAGACTGACAAGGGAAGATCTACAGACCTGTTAGTTTAACCTCAGTGATAGGGGAAAATGATGGAATCACTTCTGAAGGAAATAACTGTCGAGTATCTAGAGGCCAGAGGGGCACAGGGCCCAAGGCAGCATGGATTCACAGCGGGAAGGTCATGCCAGACGAATCTGATAGATTTCTTTGACTAGGTGACCAAAGTAGTAGATCAGGGAGGGGCTGTGGACATGGTCTACCTAGACTTTAGCAAGGCATTTGACACAGTCCCACACAAAGATTAATATACAAGTTAGCCAGCCTGGGAGTGGGTCCCAAGATGACAGCCTGGGTAAAGAATTGGCTGGAGAATAGGACACAGAGAGTAATAGTAAATGGAGTCCACTCTGAAGAAAGGGGGGTTACTAGTGGGGTACCGCAGGGTTCAGTATTAGGATTCATCCTCTTCAATGTCTTTATAAGAGACACTGCAGAGGGACTGGAAGGAAAAGTATGTCTCTTTGCAGATGACACAAAGATCTGCAACAGAGTTGATGCACAACGTGGGGTGGAAAGGATGAGAAGGGACATGGCAAGGTTAGAGGAATGGTCAAATGTATGGCAGCTTAGATTCAGTGCTAAGAAGTGCAAGGTAATGCACCTGGGAAACAAAAACCCAGGGGAAGAGTACACAATGGGGGAGTGAGATACTAACAACAACAAATAAGGAAAGGGACCTGGGGGTAGTCATATCAGATGACCTAAAGGTGGGCAAGCAATGTGAGAGGGCAACAAGGAAGGTTGGGGAGATACTGGGATGCATAGGGAGAGGCATCACCAGTAGAAAACAGAAGTTATTATCCCTCTGTACAGACAGCTGGTGAGACCCCATCTGGAGTACTGCATGCAGTTCTGGAGACCCAATCTCCGCAAAGACAGACAGGATGGAAGCTGTCCAGAGGAGGGCAACCAAAATGGTGCAGGGTCTGCACCGGAAGACATATGAAGAGAGACTTAAGGAGCTTAATACATATAGCCTTGAGGAAAGGAGGGAGAGGGGGGACATGATAGAAACTTTCAAGTACCTCAAGGAATCGACAAAGTCCAAGAGGTAGCATCTTTCAAAAAAGAGGTGTGCAAGAACAAGGGGCACAATTTGAAGATGGGGAGGCTCAGAGGTAATTTAAGGAAGTATTTTTCACAGAGAGGGTTGTGGATGCATGGAACGGCCTTCCGGAGGAGGTTGTGGAGTCAAAAACAGTGGTGGAATTCAAGCATGCATGGGACAGTCATAAGGCAATTCTAGCGGGTGGGGGTAGGAAGAAGTAGGCTGCTGGTAAACTAGGATCTGCAGCTTATCCATTAGGTAGGGAAATGGGCAGACTGGGTGGGCCAAGCGGTCCTTATCTGCCGTCAAATTCTATGTTCTATGTTTCTAAGGAGCTCATCTGCATAATATGCTAGTTTATGTAGAACGTCTTTAATGGTATAACCCTGTAAATCTTTCTCCTGTCTAAGAAATTGTGCTATGGGCTCAACATAGAGGGCAAAGAGGTACGGAGATAAGGGGCAGCCCTGTCAAGTTCCTCTGTGCAAGAGAAATCTGGATGAGTGGGAGCCATTAATTTTAACTACTGCCTCTGGTGCTGTATATATTCCCTGAATTGTGTCTAGAAACTTCTGCAGGAAGGCAAATTTATATAATGTAAAATGAAGGAAGTCCCATGAAACTCTGTCAAAAGCCTTTTGGGCATCAAGGCTTAACAAAAAGAAGGGGAGAATTTGAGAGCTGTGTGTGATTTATAAGAAATAAGGTTAGTTTAATATTATCCATGGTCTGTCTTGTTTTAATGAATCCGGATTTGTCTGGGTGTATGATGCCTGGTAAAATATCGTCTAGTCTATGAGCTAAAATACTAGTATATATTTTGTAGTCCTGATTAAGTATAGAGATTGGGCAACATGAATCACAGAGATGAAGGTTTTTTTTGGTTTCAATAAGGCTGAAATCGTTGCCAGTCTCCACGAGATCAGGAATGTTGCTGTATTGTGGCTGGCCTGTAAGTAATGGAGATTTAATGGTCCCCTTATAAAATTCTGCACCAGAGCCATCCGGGCCTGGTCTCTTCACGTTTTTTACATTTTTAATAGTGTTTTGTAGCTCTTGTAATATGATCAGTGAAATTAGGGACTCTCTCTGCGAAGGCAAGAGTGGAAAGTTTTATTTGTGCCAGGAATTCCATGATACGTTGCTGAACAGGAGGTGTAGGATTAGAATAGAGTGTCTGATAGTAATCTTTAAAGACATTTAGCATATGTTTGGAACTATATCTGTATTGGTTTATTTTAGGGTATTTTATTAAGTTATTTGTTGTGTCTGACATCTCAGCTTGTAAGCTAGGACTCTAGAAGCTCTGGCTCCTCCTTCATAGTATTTTTGTCATAACGGAATCAGTGCTTGTTCCGTTTTTGCTGTTAAAAGACATTGGATTTCTGTTTGGGTCTGCACTAACTGGTCTAAGACACTCTCGTCTCCCCCCATATGTGTCTCCTGAAGGGCTTGTAATTGATGTAGTTCCCTTAATCTAAGTTCATTTTGTTTTTTTCTTGTGAGTGGCGTAGGCTATGATATAGCCTCTAATCACCACTTTGACTGTGTCCCATAACAGCTGTGGGGAGGTCTGTGGAGATGTATTATCATTTATGATTTCTGTGATCTTGTTTTTAAGAGATCTACAAATTTTGAGTCTCTCAATAGGGAGGGGTTGAATGGTCATTGTGTGTTTTTCCTTTCCTGAGTTATTCCCTTTTCTAGGGCAATAGGGGCATGATCTGACAGATGAATATTCATAATGTCTGCCCTGTGAATTAGGTCCTTGTGTTCTCCACTAATACATAAATAATCAAGTTGAGTGTAATGTTTTTAGGCTGGGGAGTAATATGTAAATTCCTTTGGGAGGGGTGCAATTGGAGCCAGGAGTCTATAAGGCCGACATCTTTCAACAGACGTCTAAGGTGTCTTTGGCCGGCAGACTGTGCTGCAGGTCGAGAAGCAGAGGAAGCCAATGAAGGGTTTAAATGGAACTTAAGGTCTTCCCCGACAATCAAGATTCCTTTCTGCCTAGCAAGAATCGTATCTAGGAGGTCCTGAATTGCAGATGCGTCACTATGTGGGGGTATATAAATGTGACATATGGTCATAGTATGACCCTGATTAGTGCCCACCACCACAACCAGTCTGTCTTCTTTATCCGTAGCTTGATCAATAAGTTGGAATTGTGTGGATTTGGGTATTAACATTACCATTCCCCTTCTTTTCCCATTCCAATAAGAGGACTACTACCGTTGAAATGCCAAACTGAAGAAGTTTTTGGTGTTCTGACGATGTGAGGTGGGTCTCTTGTAAAAGCAGCACATCCGGAGCCAACTTTTTCAAAGCTTTAATGGTCCTGTATCTTTTAATTGGTCCATTCAGCACATTTACATCGTGAGAGATTATTTTAAAAGTGATTGACATATTACACGAAGTTAAATGGTTTTTGTTTTGTGAACCTCCTCCTTGCTATGATCCTGACAATGCTTCCTTTAAAAAACATATAATTATTTATATTAAATGCTTCCTGATGCTAATAAATAAAAAAAACTTACAACCCTCTGTGTTGTTACTGTTCTGTTTCAATATGTCTAACTTACTAAACTATAACAACCAACTAGGCTGAACTTGAAATACAACATGTAAACATATATATATATATATATAAAAATAAATAAATAGAGTGACTTCCATTCCCAACTTCCCAATCTGGGAAGGTGGAGAAGGCATGAAATCTTTCTGCCCTGACGTGAACAGGATACTCCAAAAAGGAGATGTTCCCCTAGGGAAACTTGCCCCTAACAATTGGAAGGTTTTGGGAAAGGTTGGTAAGTTGTAAAACCATAATATTTAACCAAAATAGCTGGATGTAGGTGGGGTGAGGAAAAAAGGTGCATACCTTACTGGCTTTGGGTTCATGACTCCCCCATGTAATCTTTACATAATATAATATAAAGGAAGGAGGAAAGAAAATGAGAGAAAAAAATCCTTCAGATAATGGACTGGTTTTGTCCTTGTTGAAGAGAAACTAACTGCCCCGATCTACGATAGTGCTGAATCCCTCTCTCTATGGGAGGATAAATAATCCCTTGGCTGCAAAATGATAGAGAAAATAAAGTAAATCCTTAGTCGCCATCATCTATTCCCAGAAGCCTCTGGAAAATTTGTTAAGGAAAACCTTTACGATCTAGTATCTGGTCTGATTATACTATTCCATATAGACTCAGCAATCAAGAGGTGTGTCTCTTTTCCCTAAAACAGATCAGGTATGTTGACCAAGATTCAAGTTCAGATCAGTGTCCTCAAGTCCAATGAATTGCAGAGACGGCTGTGGCCCCCTCTCATGCGCACCCACCCCTGATTCCCTGTCCCCCTCTCCCCCAGATGAATTGGACCCGTGGCGGAAGAAAGCGACCGCCACAGAGGGAACCGCCAGCTGGCAGTGTGTCCCATGTCTCCCCACCAATGACCCGCCCCATACCCAGGCAGGTGTGCCCGAACCACGGCGCCTAATTTAAAAATTATTTAAATCCTCTGATTCAAATCAAACCACTAGAGGAGGACATCCCAGCCAATGTCCTCCAAGGGGTGTCATCTGCGGTCATCTCGTCCTGGAGCCAAGTCCCAGGCCCCCCATCAGACGGGCCTCCCTCAGTAATACACAGAGCAATAAGCAGTTGGCGATAACGTCCCTAATATAAGGGAAAGCAGTCTGCTAAATACCGGGTTCGCCTAGGAAGGGAAGTTATGTTTGTTTTCGACTGGTCACAGTTTCCAAATTTGTCGACTCAGTGGCTGAGCAGTAGTAGTGACCACCACTCCGCTCACTGTGGTCCGAGTGATTTTTATCCCAGCTCAGTTTCTGTCTCTCCCCTACATATTCGGGTGTTTAGACAATTAGCTTGAGCTTCCATTTCTCTCCCCGTCGAACCCAGCCTATCCTCTGCCATTCCATGTCATAAGAGCACCCTCCATCTCGGAGACCATATGGACCAGTCCTTGGTTAGCAACGGTCTCCCACCACCGCTCACTGTACAATATTCAGGCGGAAACTTCTACCCCCCTCAATGGTACTGGTGAGTACCATGGTACTGTGATCCCCCCAGCAGAACAAGGCCCAGGCCTCGGCGGAGACACCAGAGACCATCACACTCCATAGCCGCCCCTCTACCCACCCGGGGAGAGCTCTGGGGTAGGAAAAAGACCTAGCTAGGTGCAAGCCAGAGGGCCACTCACCACCACTCTTATCACCATTTTAATAAAGAATTCATGTCTCCTGTCTCGCAAACTGGGCCAGTAGTTGCTTTATGGCTTCTAGGGTGGCTTGTTGACTCTGCTGTCCCTGCTGCATGGCCTTGTTCGATGGTCTGGTTCTCTGGTTTCTTTGGGAGCCAGGGTTAGTAGTAGGCAGTGGGAGCCCTCTGGTTGAGAAGTCCTGAATTGCATCTGCAGCAGATTCGTAAGATTTTTGCCCAGATGGAAATTGTACCACTAAACGACTGGGGTACGGGGTCCTTAATTTCAAATGCTGCTGTCTCAAGATTGAGAAAAGTGGTATGTATGCCCACCTCTGTTGCATAGTAGTGGGGGCATAATCATTATCTACAAATATTCTCTCAAAGCCATACAAGACTTTCCCTTGCGACCATGCTTTTTTGAGAATAAGCTCCTTGGTTTGATATCTAAGGAAGCAGATGATAATAGAGCGTGGCCTGACATTGGGATGGGTAGGCTTGGGGCCTAGTGCACGATGTGTATGCTGTCTTGACAGTGAGCTCAGGGTCAAGCGAGAGGGAGGTATTCAAAATAGTTTCAATGAAGCCCTGCAAGTCTGGTCCCTCACTGATCTCTGGTATCCCATAAATACGGAGATTCCAACAGCGGTGTCGATTTTCCACTTCCTCCTGTCTTTCTATCTTGAGGTGGCATAGCTGTGTCACCTGGCTCATAGCAGCCTGGAGTTGCTTAAGTACAGTCTCTTGTTCCGATGCTGTCTGTTCCAAGGATGAGACCCTGGTGCGCGTGTCTGATAGTTCCTTCTGCAGTGACTCTTGGTTATGCTTGAAAATTGAAAAGTCTGTTTTCAGATCTAAGACTTCATTCAATATTTTATCCAGTTTCTGATCCATAGCTGTTGATTTCTTATTTCTGGATTTTGGTATCTTAGAGTGCGTTTAGTGAAGTTGAGACGTGGCGTATAAGGCCTCGGCATCTGATATATCGCGGTCTGAAGGTTCAGATTCTTGAGTAAAGATTTGAAATCTGTTGCCTCCTCCCTTAGTTCTGCTGGTAGCCATCAGTTGTTTAACACTTGTTTGAGAGTAGTTCTAAAGTCAGTGTGATGGAAGTTTAGCGTGCAGAATAGCTGAGCTGTACGACGACGACACCATTACCTTGAAAGCTGCACCAGAAGTCAGAACCGCTGATATTCAGTGAAATCAGCACTGGAGAACAGATGGACAGAATGTTCCTCTCCCTCAGAGGAAGAAGACGGGGAGGAAAAGGAGCTGGAATGCTAAGGGCCTTCACAGAAGAACTGCTCATCTATGGCTCTCACGTACCTAGGGAAAGCCGTTGCAGTGGCCCTGAACGTCCCCCAGGTTAAGGGATCCATAGGACCCACATGGCCTGGGAGAGGGGGGATGTGTCTGCAGAGGGATGGGGAAGGACACCTAACTGAAAGTGCCCGGCCTCTGTCAGGGCTCTGAGACCCAGCCACTGGCCCTGCCGGACTGGGGGGTGGGGTACTCATGGGTCGATCCGGACAGCAAACGCTGTAAATGTGAAAACAAACAAACAAAAAAAAAAAAACAGTCCTAGTGGGGGGGGAGGAGGAAGTAAGCTGTTGGTTAATTAGGATCTGCAGCTTATCTGTTAGGTAGGAAAATGGGCAGACTAGGTGGGCCAAGCAGTCCTTATCTGCCGTCAAATTGTATGTTTTTATGTTAAACCACGGATGAGCCCTGAGGAAGAATCTCCCCTGTGGTGCAACTGGGGTTGCATGGGTCCAGAAGGGCAACCCTCTGTGCTGCCAACTAAGGGGCGTCTCAGATCTCGGGGTTCAGTGCTCTGGCTCTTCCCCACCCGCCCACAGGGTAGTGGAGGGGGGCCTGCATGCCTCACCCTGGCCCCTCAACCCTTCACACTCCGAAGCAGCCCTCTTCCTCGAACCCAGCGAAACTGGGCCCCCCAATCCCGCAGGCCCCCGAGGGAGGCCGCAGAAGAGGGGTCCCAGTCCCCATGGGGTCTCGCAGCACCACAAACAGGGCTGCGCCCACCCCCAGGAAGGCATCACGCCCAGCACCCCCAGGCTGCTGTCCTGAGCACTCCTCCTCCCCAAAGCTGGCCTTGCCACGAGGGGTCGACGGGATTCCGGGAAGGGAATGCTGGTCCGCCTAGTGATGCGTTCCAGAGGGTTCTCCGACTCCAAGGAGTCAGGCTGCCAATCTGGGTCAGCTTGTGGGTCTTCTTTCTCCGAAGAAGAGACCAGGCAGACAACCAGATTAGCGACACCAAGAGTGCCCTTGGCGACAGCACTGCAAACTGCGTTGCCACGGCTCCGTCCCAATCACCGGCACCGGGATCTGGAGTGACGCCAAGGTTCCACCAGTGCTGGGCCCTGCAGCCGTGGGCCACAACACCAGGGGAGCCTGCACCTCCGAGGAGGTGCCAGCAACCAAGCTCCGCATGGAACTCAGCCGCTCCTCCAACACAGCAGAAGAAGCCTCTTCCATGGCAAGGCAAGAATCAGAGGAGGCTTCCTCCTCACCAGGCCGTATAGACCCAGGAGGGGAGAAGGGGTTGAGTGTTCTGGCTGTGGCGACCCATGAGCAACGCCGTCCTCCAAAAGTTGGCGGAGCCCTAACAACTTTAATGGCATGGATTTCGAGAACACAGTGGTCCATGAAGAAACAGGCATCACAGTTATCTATGTCATGATTGGGTCCCAGGCATTGCAGGCAAACATCATGTTGGTCCAAAACGGAAAAATGCCAGCCACAGGGGCACCGATGAATGGGGGCATGGCCCACTTTAGATTTCTTCTTAGCCCCCAAACCTGACATGACACGAAATAAACAGTAAAATTACTGAAAAAAAGACTCAGCACCATTTAATAAAAAGGACAGGCTAACTGGCAACAACGGCGCAGAGTGGTTGAGAACCAGGATGTAGATCGACAACTAGGCCCGAAGTCACAGAGAATAACTGTCAACTCGCACAGCAGGTGCTTCCGATGGTGGGAGAAACAGAACTGGGATGAAGAAGGAGTCTGCGGCACCTAACGGCCGACCCTCGTGCACCACGCACTGCGTAAGCCACGTGGGCGGTGCAGTCGGTGACTTCTCCCCGCCGCCAAAAAAACCCAAAAAAACTCCCATAGCAGGTGTGCACCTCCAGCTCTTACCCAGCAGTAATGAATGGTGAAAGCTGACAAGGGCAGACTGTGCGTTATACACAAATGACTTTATTGATCTTACTCACCCAGAACAGTCCCTATCTCATCTATGGGCCCTGCTTGAGGGATCTGGAGGGGTGGCTGGATATAAAATCAATACGGCAAAGACAGAGGTCCTACAGGTGAATTATTCCCCAACAGATGAGGTGAAACAACGATTTCCCTTTCAATGGGGCATTTCACACCTAAAAAGGGGTATAACTACAAAATATGCACATCATCTATCAATAACTACGCCCCACTACTCTGACAGCTTACATTACACCTGGAGAAATGGAATAATACTCCTCTTCCTTTAATACAGAGAATAGTAGCAGTTCATATGAACCTACTCCCTAGATTTCTGTATCTTGCACAGTCTCTCCCTGTGGCTCCCCCACAAATTTTTTTTTTTATTTAACTGTTTGGTCCCTGTTGCCTCCTCCCGCTAACTTTGGCAATAGGGACACATAGGTATTTTGCAGGTTCTCACCCCTTCCCCAGCACATGGTTGTGCGAGCGTGTGGAGGCACGCACCCCGTGGTACCAGCTCAGCTCCTTCAACCCTCCCACAACTTTTGCCATCCCTCTCTGCCTATACTACCCACTGGAACTCCACCCGTGGGGTGGGACCACTGGGGCCAACCCACTTTCACCACCCTTGGGGAGAGGAAAGCCGACATCAGCATGTCCCATCTTGCCCTGCCTCCTCCCTCCCCCCACACTGCACCCCGATGACCCAAGGTTGTTCCTGAACCCAGGTCACCGGCGTGGCACAAGGTGTGGCATCCAGCGCCTCAACCCTCTGTGCCACCAGACTGGCTTCCCACAATCTATTTTCAGAGAGAGAGAGAGAGAGAGATAAATAAAATGATATCTCTATAAATATGGGAGTCTCAACCCCCCTCCCCACCCAGAGTAAAATTGGCAATCCTCCAGCTCCCATCCGGAGCAGGGGGCATGGCTCTGCCTTGTTTTTATCCTTTATCCTTATCTGGGTGGTGACATAATATTTATAATTTTAGAACACAGAAACATAGAAGTTGACAGCAGATAAGGACTGCAAGGCCCATCTAGTCTGCCTATTTCTTTTTCTACCTTATGAAAGTGCCATCGGCCTTTGCTCTGTCAATGGCCTATCTGTTCATACTCATCTGTATTGCTCCCTTATGCCTATCCCATGCCTGTTTGAAGCCCTGCACTGTATTCATAGCCACCACTTCCTGAGGTAGGCCGTTCCATATATCTACCACCCTTTCTATGAAAAAGAGCTTCCTCACATTACCCCTAAATCGGCCTCCCTGTTGTCCTATTTTTCTTATATTGAAACATGTTAGACTCTTTCACCTTGTCAATGCCCTTAAGGTGTTTGAATGTTTCCATCATACCACCTCTCTCCCTCCTTTCTCTAGGGTATACATATTGAGCTCCATTAATCTGTCCTCATGTTTTTTGATGCAGTTCTTGCACCATTTTGGTTGCCCTCTCTGGACTACCTCAATTTGGTTAATGTCCTTGTGAAGGTGTGGCCTCCAGTACTGCACACAGTACTCCAGATGGGCCTAACCAGTGTCTTGTAAAGAGGGGATTATTACCTCCCCCTTATGACTTGTGATACCCCTACTAATACACCCCAACATCCCTCTAGCCTTACCTACTGCTTTAGTGGTCTGCTCGGATGATTTCAGGTCATCTGTGATGATAATGTCCACGTCTCTTTCTTCCCTTGTGATTGCCAGCAACTCCACTCCCAGCCTACAGGTGGCTTCAGGTTTTCTCTTCCCAATGTGCATGATCTTGCATTTCTTTGCATTAAATCCCAGTTGCCACTCTTTCGACCATTTTGTCAGTTTATCCAGATCTTTTCTCATTCTGCCCACCCCATCTGGATCATCTACTCTGTTGCAGATCTTGGGGTCATCTGCAAACAGACAAACCTTACCCTCCAGTCCATCTGCAATGTCACTGATGAAGATATTGAAGAGGACTGATCCCTGAGGTATGCCACTTGTGACCTGCATCTCTTTTGACTGCATACCATTTACCACCACTCTCTGTTTTCTGCCCATCAACCAGTTTGCCACCCAGTTGACCAAATTCTGACCCACCACATTAATCAGTCTTCTATATGGAACAGTATCGAACCACTCTGGTTACCCAGTCAAAGAAATCTATGAGATTAGTTTGACAGGACCTTTCTTTTGTAAACCCATGCTGTCTTGGATCCTGTGTTCCTATGGATTCCAGGTGTTGCACCATCCTTTCCTTAAGGAGTGCCTCCATAATCTTGCCCACTACTGAGGTAAGACTGACTGGTCTGCAGTTCCCTGCCTCCTCCCTGCTACCACTCTTGTGGAGCAGGATCACATGAGCCCTTCTCCACTTTTCTGGGACCTCTCCTGTGCTCAGAGACTCACTAAACAGTTATGATAATGGCTCTGCTAGTTCCACCTTTAGCTCCTTTAGTACCCTGGGATGTATGCCATCAGGTCCCATTGCCTTGTCACACTGGGCTTATTGAGCTCTTGTGGGACCCTTTCTTTGTGGAAGGGACTGAGTGCACACCTCCTCCCCGTGTCCATGGTGCTGAGCTGTGGGCCCTGCCCTACCTTCTCTTGGTAAATACTGAGCAGAAGTGTCTATTTAGGATAGATGCTTTTACATGGTCCTCCTCCTCGCATGCCCCCTTATCCCCTCTGATGTTAGCAATACCCCCTCTGGATTTTCTCCTTTCACTAATGTATCTATAGAAAGTCTTGTTACCTTCTTTTACTGTTTGTGCTAGTGTTTCCTCAGTTTGGGCCTTTGCCTGCCTTACTGCCTTCCTCGCCTCCCTTAGGGAAGTTTGGTATGCCTCCCTATCTTCATCCCACTGCATTCCCTTATATTTCCTGAAGGCCAGCCTTTTGGCTCTGACCTTTTCTGCTACTGTTTTTGAGAACCAAAGTGGTTTCCTTCTTCTTTTGCACTTCCTTTTCTCTCTACCACAATGGGATGTTGCTTCAAGTATTGCATTCTTAACGCTTGCCCATTTTGCCTGTACCCCCTCATCTGTATTTCTTTTTGCCAGGGCTAGCTTAACTCTGTTGGCCATCTTATCAAAGTCTGCTCCTCTGAAGTCCCATACTTTTGCCTTGGAATGGGATGATTTAGTTCTAGTGGCCAAACTGAACCATACCATGTGATGGTCACTGGCCCCCACTCCTTTCCTTGTTAGTCAGCACCAGATCTAGGATACCCCTGTCTCTTGTGGGTTGTGGTACCAGTTGTTTGAGGCCCTCCCCCTGCAGGGATTCCACTAATCTTTTCATGGCTGCATCACACATATACAGCAAAATACAGAGAGCTTGAAAAACAGGAGGAATACTTAAATTAATTTGGACAAGATACTCCTCAGTCAGCCTCCGATCCCTCTAGACCAGATTACACTTAATCCATACACCAGAAATACACTGTGGTGCTGGAGGAAATTCTGGACCTCGAAACAACTAGCTGTTTGCAGACATTTCCTCTATTCTCTACCATATCTTCAGTCTTTTCAACCTGCCAGAATGGACCATGGGTTTCAGACGTGGTCATGACTTGGCATCCAAAACACTCCTACACGTCTACAAAAAAAGGACGTATATTATCCTTTGAAAAAATTATGCTTCAATATGGTCTCACCCCACAAGATGGATTCCAGTACATGCAGGCCGTCAATTACATTAAAACCCTCCCACCCCCTCACCCCACACCATGGGAAGGCCACCCTCCCTTCCTAGACCTCTTTAGAACAGCGCTGCAGGGCTATGCCTCACAACACAGGATTTCTTACATATATAGGGTACCTCATTATCTCCACTGGCAATCACTAGATTCCGTAAAACTCTCATGGGAAAAAGACTTAGGTACCAATATAGACCCCCAGACATGGGAAACCCACAACCGAAGTGGAGGGAGTTCTCCTGGAAGGCAACTCTGAGATACTGTAGGACACCTGTGATACAAATTAAATACAACCCGACCCGAGGGTTGGCCTGCTGGTGAGGATGTGGCTTCTCCCTAGCAGCTTAAGGCCATAGTTTTGGGGATGCCCAGTTCTCAGGCCCTTTTTCGAGGCCTTGTAAACAGCTATGAACGAGTTGATGGGAACCCCGGTGCACCTAACAGAAGAATTTTTCTTCTTCTCCAAACTAGAAAAAGGAATAACAGATGTGTCGAGTAGGAAACTTATACAACTATGTCTTATAGTAGCTAAGAAAACCATAACTAGAAAATGGCTTTTCTCAGAACCCCCCTCAATTAAAGGATGGCAGGATCTCATCATTCAGATTTATAAAATGGAAAGAGATAAACAAACATCTAATTCACCTCTGCTAGTAGTTGTTCTCCTTTAACCATGCAGTTCCTCCCTTTGTTTTCCTTTCTTTGCCAAGATACCTAATAAATGTTCTGTCCCCTTTAGATACTCCCTAAACTATTATTTCCTCAGTTTGCACTTTTGCTCTCCTTACCGCTTTGCTTGCTTCTCTCTGGTTTTCCTGATACTCTTCCCTATCCTCTTTTTTTCTGGGTCACCTTGTACCTTCCGAATGCATTTTAGGCTTTATCTTTTCTGCTACCTCTTTTGAGAACCAGTGGTCATTCTTTTACTTTTGCTTACCTGTTTAAACACAGGTTTGTTGACCTCACTATGCCCTCCTTTGATCTAACCAATTTTTCTTCTACTCACCCCAGGTCCTCACCTCTAGTCAGTTCTTCCATGAGGCAGTCATGCATCTTAGTAAAATTAGCCCTTCTAAAGTCTTGGACCTCTGCCTTTGTATGGGTGGATTCTGCAGCTGTCCCAATGTTAGTTGAACCACAGAGTACAATGATCACTGGTCCCCATGGCTCCCCACCCAGACATCTGCAATAATGTCTCTTAGTAAGCACCAGATCCAGTTATCGCCCCTACCACGAGTGGATTCCTTGACTAACTGCCTAAGAAATGCCCCCTGCAGGGAGACCAGGATGTCTTGGCTCCTAGCTGATACTGCAGCCTGCAGCAAGAAGACTCCAACCTACATCTAGCACACTGAAGACCCCTATCAGCAACATCCCCCTTTTTTGTGCCATTTTACCAATTTCTTCTAACATTAGCCTATCTAAGTCCTCCCCTTGAGATGGAGGCCTGTAGATCACCCCTGTTCGAATACTGGCTCTTTCCCTCGATTCAAGGGTAAACCATATCATCTCTTCCCTTCCCTGAGTTCCCCGTATTTTTGTTGTCCTGATGCTGTCCTTCACATAAAGCAACCCCCCCCCCCTTTCGTTCTTACCCTGTCCCGTCTGAATAACGTATATCCTGGTATGACCATGTCCCAATCATGGTGTTCTGTGCACCGTAACTCGGTAATGGCCACAATATCCTAGTCAACTTCCACCACGATAGCCTCTAGTTCTGGGATCTTATTTTTCAGACTTTTAGCATTAGAACACATGTCCTTTCAGATTTAGTTTGCTCCTCGCTTGCTGCTTCCTTCCCCCTTTTTCCTTTTGTTCCCCCTTATTCCCTCTTTTCAACTGACTGCGAAGTTTCCACTCTTCACCCTTTTCTAACTCCCTAGTTATTTGGTTTACTTTATCCAATGTGGGGCTGTCTCCCCCTATAACCTCTATACACTCCATCTCTGCATTCGGGGGGCAGTATCTGCTTCCCATTTTTCTTCCTCCCTTCCCCCTGGCTAGTTTAAACGTTCATCAAAAAAAACTCATTCACACCACAAGAGCTCTTTGAGACTTCCACCACTTGTGCCTTGTATACTACTCTTAGCACTGCATCCTGGGCCTTTCTAAGCAAAATCAAACCATAATCAGCATGCCACAAACAAATGTGACTACCTCTTGAACCTTAAGTGCTACACACAAAGTATGAGTGTCAAAATTGTTCAGCACAATGTTACCTTTCCAATGGTGCTATGCAATCAGTTGTAATCAATTTAGTTTGTATCTTATACTAGCTGACATACCAAACTGATTTTTTTTCAAGGTGCATAGGTGACGCACAAGACAAATGTCAGCCATGCATACCATACCTTAAACAAATGCAAATAACTCCTAAAGTATATGTGGTAGACACAAAGTATCAGTGACATAATTGTTCAGCACAAAATAACCTTTCTAATGGTGCTATGCAATCAATTGTAATCCATTTAGTTTTTATTTTATAGTAGCTGAAATACCAAACAACTGTGTTTTTTTTTTTTAGATTTATTTCGTGCTTAAATTGGGGCTTAAGGTAAAATCTTAGCCATGCACACCATACAACAAAAGGACTGTCAGCTTTCCCCTCTGTTATAATTAATTGTAAAGTACTGGATCTCTAGGCACATACCTGGGTAAGCGATGATGCAGAATGCCCCTGGATAGAAGAAAATCAATCTGTGTACCTGTTTTCATAAATTAATAATTGTTACATTACACAGGCGCATTAAAATACTTTGCACCGAGGAGCAGATTCAAGGCAAGGGCGCTTCCGAGCAGCAGCGTTTACTGTGCGCTGTCCCGGTACATTTACTATCATTATCCCAACCAACCACATAATGCAGTGCATCTAATTATTTTAAGGTGCTCTGGTATTCTAACACAAAGCGAGCACTCATTCAGCGCAAAGAGATGAAATCTGGTGCCAAATTCCCGCGCATGCACAATAGCAGCACATTATTGCGCATGCGCGGGATCTTTCCTCTTGGTGCTATTGTGCATGCGTGGGATTTCGGCACCAGACTGCAACATTCTTTTGTGGCTGAACGAACGCTTGTTTTTTTTTTTTTGTTAGAAACACCAGGAAAACCTTAAGATAACTAGATGCACTGCATTAAGTGGTTATTGGGGTAATGATGGTAAAATGTGCTCTTGGGACAGCGCCTCGGTAACGCGTTGTTCTGGCGTTGCTTCTCGCTTTGAATCTGCTTCCAGTTGGCAGCGTCCTGAATGTAATGTGAAAATTAATAATTTATGAAAAACAGGTACACGGATTGCATTTTCTTCTATGCAGGGGCATTCTGCATCATCGTTTACCCAGGTATGTGCCTAGAGATCCAGTACTTTACAATTAATTATAACAGAGGGGAAAAGCTGACAGTGCCCCTTTAAACAAATATGAATAACTCCTAAAGCATACATCTTAGACACAAAGTATCAGCAGCAAAATTGTTCAGAGCAAAATTACCTTTCAAAACAGTGCCATGCAATTAATTCTAACAATTCGGTTTGTTTAATAGTTAGGTAAAAACTGCTGACTTCCTCAGACGTTTCTAGGCCTAAGTGAAAATCGGCCGAATATGTCTACAGGCGTTATTGTCCTGAGTGGCTATGCTTCCAGACGCCACCTACAGGCGTATCTAGGCCTGAATGAGTTAAACTTTCCACTAAGGACTGCGGTTCCACTTCCAGATGGATGCAAACCATCCCTGCACTAGGCCATGAACCTTGAGTTGAAAGCCTTGGTACAGAGTTCCCTCTCCTCCCCACCACCATAAACAGGCAGTACCTCTGCAAAATGTATAGACCATGCTACCTACCTTTTTAAGATTTCTTCTCAGCTCTATAAACTCCCCAAGCACTGTTGCTGCCCCATCCCTAGCCAGGTCATTTGCCCCAGGTGGACAATGACATCCAGCTCCTCTTCCCCACCTACTGCCCTAGCTATCCTCAGTATTCGCTTGCCATCCCTCCTGGCCGTAGGCCCACTCTACTATTCCCAAGTCTACCCCCTTAACAGTAGAGTCCCCTACCAGTAACTGCTTCCTCCTTCTATGGGGACATCTTTCACCCTTCTTAGGCCCCGTCCACACTACACTCGAAAAGGCTGAAATGGCTCCAAACCGTTACAGGCTGTAAACACCGCCAGGGAACAGGTGTGAAAATGGTCTGAAACCATCACAGCCTGTCCACGTTGAGCTGTGAACAGTGTGTGCACCCAACCCCTGTAATGTGGAGTGCCTCCCATGGTGCACTTGGGGAAGACAGCGGCGAAGACAGAAACCCACCTTAATGCCCATCTGGCCGCCAGTGTACACTCAGCATGGCAGAACAAGGCATGGTGTCCGACAGCAATGTGCGCCCAGTGGCACCTGTGGTGGACCAAAGATGTGCAGCAGGTGAAGGTGTGGAACTGACACAGGAGAGGGATCCCCCGACGCATGGCATATAGGCGTGCAGCGATGCACCACCATGTGCTGGGAACAGGGACCCTGCTGCAGGCCACAGGCAAGCATGTGGTGCACCGCCAGGACATGGCATGCCACGCACAGCAGCCACCCTCTAGATGCAAGCTTCATTCCCCAGCACACACAGTGCAGCCAGGTGGCACACCCAGAACCTCCACACCAGCGACCCATGGTATCGGATGCCCTACAGTGCCACAGAAAGCAATGTGCGCATGCATGCACACCGCCCAAGCAAACAAGCAACACAGTATGGGGTCACAGGACAGTCCTTATTCCAATGTCGCCATGGCTTCTGGTGGCAGTAACACATGTAAAACAATGTGCAGTGACAGCATGGCCATGCTGCGTAACCCCATGATTGCAAATGAACTTAATAATGTCATGTGGACAAACAATGCAATACATTATGCTGGACCACAATATGGGCGGTAGTGTGCAACTCTAAAGCAATGAACCCACGTTGATGGTCACTGTACTGTGACCCATAACAACATAATACAGTAACATGCACAGGTGATGCCCTAACCCAGGCACCTGTGTGGCCATCATGTGTCATAACCCCTGACAGTACATGATGCAGGGACGCCACACAACAATGTCGAGCACCCCTGTCATTGCAATGTGTTAACCGTGAGCACATACCTCTGTGCCAACACAAACCAGGCACTGTTGTCACTGGGCGAACCCCGGTGGTGTCACAATGTAGGAGGGAAAACATAAAGGGAATCCCGGGTGGCAACCAGCAGAACGCAATGGTCACCCAACCGCTGCAGGCTGCATGTGGCATCACAGGGCGGGCCACTGGAACTTGTCACTGAACAGGTCCTGTGTGAAACTGGGCATGCCTGCTGCGGGGGCCATAGGGGTATCACTGTGAAGGTCAGCAGCACCATGCATCAGGGGATGGGGAGCGGTGTGCAGCCACCTGTGGAGTACTGATGTGTCATGCCAGCACCTGACGATGGTGCCTGGGATGTGGTCGGCGGGGTGGCTGGGGCAGTGGCGCCACCCATGTACACACCACCCTGTAGTGGTGTTGCATACCTGTGGGGTGCTGGCATGGATGGAGGCTGCATCCTGGTGGTGGCTGGCAGTGTCATGCAGCCTGCCTGCATGCCAGCGGTGGAAGAGCGAATTATGGCAGGGTCGGCCACGCCACTGGGGTTCCCCATGGCCATGGGCACAGTGGAATACCTACGGGTGTCCAGCACCCCAGGGAACTGGGCACAGGGGGTTGGGGCTGTGGTGGCTGTGGCTGGGGGTAGCGCCCAGGCATTGCGGTGCGGCTACAGGGGGTGGCTGCTGGCACTGCACGGCCAGTAAGTGGAACATCTGTGTGAGGAACTGTTGTGTCTGCTCTGCCTGTCTCCGTAATCGCTCCTCCAATTCCCTCTCATCCCGTGCCTGCTCCCCTCCCCAAGTCCAACATCTCCCTACGGTGCTCCTGCAACATTCTATGTGTTGGTTCCAGCACCGCTCCAAGTAGTACGTCTGCCATCATGCTGCCTTTGATTTACTCTTCTGGAGGTTCACCAGGGGTTCCTGGTCACCCCACCGCTTCACTGGCCTGCCACTTCCAGCAGTGGAGCTGTCACTGGAGGTTCCTGGTATCTAGTCCTGCATGGCTGAGGACACTGGGGAGGCCTCTGCTGCATCGGTGTGCACAGATGTCTCTTCACCCGAGTCTTGCCCTGGACCGGAAAAACACACCTATCACCACTGCACACATGCAGAAACCTCACCCTCACTCCCCATGGCCACCCCAACCCCACGCCACCCACACATCTGTGTGCCTATGCACACAGATGCCACAGGCCTACACCCCAGAGATCACCCGTGCCACCACCTGTACCACGCCCATCACCATGTGCCGCGTGCTCAGGAAACACTTCCACCAGCATGCCATGCTGCTACTCCCATGTCCCAGCCTACACTTTGCACACTGTACATACCTGTGTCAGGGCACTCGTGCTGCACACCGTCGTCACCATCATTCCCCCGGTGTGGACATGCATCCCCAGTGGTGTACCCATCATCCTCAGTGTCCAGTTCAGGGCTGTCCACCTGTGAGCTCTCCAGGACGAACACTGGTTCGGTGGTTGGCCGTGTACAGAGTATGGTATCCAACATGTCATAAAAGGGGTATGCCACACGTGCACCCCAGGCATCTGTTGCCGTCCTTGGGTTTGTGGTACCGCACCTTCAATTGCTTGATCTTATCACGGCATTGCTTTGCCGTCTGCTCCACACCATTCTCGAACAGGTAGTCCACTACCTTTTGGTAGACCTTCGTGTTGTGCCTTGCACTGGCTAGCTCTGCCTGCACCTTCTCCTGGGTACAGAACTCCACCAGCAGTTTTGTGGCCTCGTCCGACCAGGTGGCGCAGCGATCTGACATGGTTCTTGCTGGCATTCAGGGTGGCGTACTGCTGTGGTCACTCCTACAGGATACTGGACTGTTTACACTCCACCTGTCACAGACGGTGCTTGGGGGACAGGGTCACTATGCAGTGGTGCTGGAGCAATGTGCTCTGGCACTGCTGTCCTCTGGGAGCTGGGCATGTGTTGTGGCAGCTGTTGGGGACACCTTCACACCTCTGGGACACAGTGCTGGTGTTCAGTCACCTCCCGCCTGTCTGTTGCTGTTCGTTTGCCCTGTGGCAGGTGCCCACTGTTTGCCCTGGGCACCAGCGCCGTTCCCACCTTTCTGTCCTTGTGTTGCTGCAGGCAGCACCCCCTATTGGCTGTCAGTGCCTCCACTTTGTACCGCTATCCGTTCTGTGCACCCAGCAGCTCAAGAGCTTGGGGTTTTGCCACTGTGCTGGCACTGCTCTGCTACCATTTCCCCTCTGTGCAGTGTGGAAAGTCCTCACGTGCACCTCGCAGCCCTCCGAGTGCTTCTTTGTTCAGTTGCCCTCGCATCTACCAATCTGTTGTACACTGTCTGCTAGTCTAGCAGATAACTGGGGGCTACACGGTGGTGCATTTAGACATGCACTGGTAATGTTACAGACCTGTAACCATTCCAGTAACCGTTATAGAAACCACCTCCTGACAGGTTTCTGTAACGGTTGCGAAAACGCCTACTGTAACGTTACCAGTGTAAAGGCACACCATTACAGATACGGTTTGCACCCTCTGTAACATTACAGATGTGTTTTTTTTTGGGTGCAATATGGACAGGGCCTTAGTTCCTCCACTCAAGAGGGCTTCTACTTCCTCCACGGCCTCAATCACTGGTGCTTCCTCTTCACTGTCCTGCTCCGCCAAAGTGGCATAGAAATGTTTGCAGTGATACCAGTTGTGTTTGAGGAATATATCTGTGACCCCTCCCCCAACCTTCCTGATCCCTGCATCCCCTCCCTCTTCTAGCCCACCACTGTCCAGCCCCTCCTATCTGGCATCCTTTGCCGTAACTGTGCCAGACTTGATAGCCTGTAGGTAGGGGAAAATATTATTTACCATAATCACTGAATTAGATCATTTGCTGATGGTCAGGACCCCAAAAGATGTTGGTGGAACCAATGTAAATCTGCAAGCAGGGTGGGAGACAGAGCCAAAATACTGTGTCACAGAAGCAGTAAAGATGCTCCTCAAAGGTCCTGCTAGCCACCGAGTTGAAGGTACATTCTTACTCCCTACAAAAGTACAAACTATGGTCACTACCTCCTGCTTTACACTAAGTTTTAAATGTTTCATAGGGAGGGAATGAGTGGATGGTTTGATGACACACTGTTGAGAAGTACTGATGCACTTATGTCTTAGCCAGCTGGCCTGCATCCAGAGACTATGCATCAGGCTGGGGCTCAGCTCAGCCAGAATGATGCAGACAACTGCAAGGCTGTGTTCCAACATGTTCACCTTATTTCAGATGGTTCCAGGAGAGAAGAATCAGGATCAAATGACGTGAATTGAATGGCACTGGCTGGGTCTGTAACCAAAACGTTGCAAGATCAAATCCCATGTGGACTAATTCAGTCCTCTTCTGAATACTGCTGAACGGGTGGGAGAGTGCACCACTGTAAACAAGCTTAATTTCACTTTCCCGAAAAAATATTTGTTTTAAGCAGCAGCCGACACCTGACAAGGAGCTGCCTGCCCCAGGACCTGAGCCCACAACATTTAGCCAGGCATTATTTCTATTTTTATCTTAGAAGAACCGCAATCTTAGCTTCACACCGAAAGCCAGCCGCTGAGTGCAAGCCACAGGCCTGCCCAGGAAACCATGCTTTGATAACGTGCAGTGAGGAAGGAGCTGCAGGCCTATAGATAGCATTATAATGCTACTGGGGCAGAGGTGGCCTTTACGTGTACCTTTTCCTTACTACAGGCACTTGCAGATGTTAAGGGAGGATAGTATTACATGTACTGCTCCCCCTCAACATGTAAAAGTGCCTGTAATAAGTAAAAGTTACATATGAAGGCTGCAGGTACCCCCTACCCATAGCATTACAATGCTATCTATAGTCCGGCAGCCCCTTCCTCACTTCCCGTCAGCAAAATATGGTTTTCTGGGTGGGGCTGTGGCAGGTACTTGGCAACTGGCTTTCAATGCGCAATTGAGATCATGGTTCTTCTAAGGTAAAAGTAAAAAAAATAATGCCTGGCTGAAAACATTAATTTGTGGGTTCTGTTAGGTCCTGGGGCAGGCAGCTTCTTGTCATAAGCCACCAGTCCCAATGAAAATTACGTGTCAGCAGCTCATTAAAATACGACAAGACCACATTACCTCAACAATCTTTTCCGGGACTGTTACATACATAACGGTGGTAAACAGAGAGAATAACAAGAAAGTCAGAGGAAAAATAAAAGGGTGGGGAAAGATCGACAGAATTAATACAAAAATGCAATAGACAAGGCACTAGTTTTCAAGAGAGAAGCTGGCAGTCAGGTAAGACACTGCAGTCCAGGGGAAAGAAGACCAGAGTATGCCAAGAGGTGATGTAGCGAAGACACAGAGAAAGGAAGTGGAAACATCTGCCCAGGGCTCCCGAACAGTTAACAGTGATGGAAGCTGTGTAACTGTTGAAGGGCACTGTGTGAAACCTGCTGTGGTGCAGACTGACAAACAACTCGCAGTAAGGAACACTGCAGTATTCATAATGTTGAACATGCTTGCACTGCTGGGTTGGAGGGAGGCATATATTATCTATCACACAAATGGTCAGTCTTTCCTTAGCAACACCCTGGCCTAAATGAATCAGTTCCACAGCTGGCAGCACTGATAAAACAGAAAGGCCAAAGACTTGCACCAGATTACATACTGAGCAAGTGGTTATGCGGATGGATCACAAACTGATATCTCCTGACTCACACGCCTGTGGTGTAACCACACAGAACCACATTGCTTTTCTCCAAATTAAACTGCAGAAAGCAAAGCACTTAAATAACAAGCATTTGTCAATGCCGAATGTTGTCTTGATGGCACTGGCAGTGCAGGAGTTAGAGAGATGCATAATAGGAATGGCAGTGAAGTAGTGAACTGACACTGACCCTGGCCCCACCCTGTAGAGAGTGACAGGCATTGGAGTGTGCCTTGGGGTCTTCGGGCCCTATACTCACCCCATTCCATGGCGTGAGCATTACAGCCGATGATCCCAAGCCACACCCCTGAAGCCTGTCAGTCTCTGCAGGGTGGGTTGTTACAGTTGGAAATGCTAACGCTCCAGGCGTTTGTTGGTATTTTCACTCTGAATTTTCAACATGGGGTTTTTGTGATTCCATTTCATGAACAGTGGCACTATCAGTTTGTTAGCTGAAAGGTGATTTTGCACAACGGCTGTGTAATTTGGCACCACAGGTATACTGCTGGCAGTATAGCGCAGTGGTCTAAGGCTCTGAGCTGCAAATCTGGTGACATCCAGCAGACCAGACCTGGGTTTGAATCCCACAGCTTCCACTTGCATACTGTGTGACCCTGAGCAAGTCATTTAACCTCCTTGTGCTCCCAGGTCGCTCCTGTAAAAAAGCTTTCAGCTTAGTGTGCTATACCTGGTTAAAAAACTGAAAAAAAAAAAAAAAAATGACAGCTGTACTGTTCATGAGGAGGTGAAAAAAATGGCAATGTTGAAAATCTGGAGTGAAAATATGAAAAATTGAAGTTACGAGAGTGTGCAGAAACTGCGCAATGCATGCAACACAATTATTTGGGAATTTTTTTAATCAAATTTTCAACATAGGCATTTTGGGACCACCACTCATGAACAGTGGCACTGTAAGTTTGTTAGTTAATCTGTCCAGAATATTGATTCCCCACAGCGACCTCGCCACTGTGTGCCTGATGTGCGAAAACACATTTCAGGCAGGATGTGAAAAATGAGAGCTGTATTGTTCATAAGGTGGTGTGAAAAAAATGGTAATGTTGAAAATCTGGAGTGAAAATATTAAAAATTATCCGAAATTACGGCGTGTGGAAACTGCACAATGCACATTAAATATTACAAGTCATTTTGAAATTTTACGCAAATTTACCAACCTGAGCTTTAGGGACCCCATCTCATGAACAGTAGCACTGTCGTTTATTAATCGTTCGGAAAGATGATTCCGCGCAGTGACCACGAAATCACCTTTCGGGACTGAATAATGAGCTGACAGAGTATGTGCTCACGAGGTAGGGTCCCAAGAACCCCATTTTGAAAATTTGGAGCCAAAATTCAAAAGAAATGGCAGAGATATCCACCTGAGTTGAAACCACCCCATTCCATTTAAGCCATTATATAGCCTACCAGCATTTCTTCATTTTGTAGTTCGGCTTTAAAGGGTCCAGACGCGTCCCGCTCTACAGAAGCTTGCAGTGCTTGACCTCAGAGGTAAGTATGGGGTGGGGGGATACGGGAAGGTAAATTGTGCAAAGGAGTGGGTCCTGGGAAGTACGAGGACTTTTAAACAGAGAAAAGAAAAAAAAAAAAGGACATTGAAGGACGGTTTCTTTTTTACAGGTGAACGAGATTGATGCATTAACGTAGGAATTAGAGAGGATCGGATCAAGATGGTCGCAACACAGCTCCGCTCCTCTCGGCTCTCGATTCCTTGTATGCCATTTAAATATGGCACTATGATGAATTTCATGAATGAAACTTAAGTTGTTTCAGCTAATTTTAAGTTAGTTACAGACCATAGAGTGAGCCCTCACTGCTTTTGGCCAAACTGGTCGTCTGCCGTATGTTCGCTGGATTACAGCATTTTTATTAGCACTGTAGTTGTAGCGCTCTAGCTATGCGGTTTAAATGGTTGGAAAGATAGAGAAGTCTGAACCAGCTGTTTGTTTTGCTCTATTTTGCTTGAGTTAAGCTTTCGAGCACTTTGCCAGATAAGGATCCCCAAAAAGAACCCTGAGAGGAAAGCACAGGAGGATGGCCATGTTCTGAAGCAGCAAAATGAGCATTGGATAAAATTACAACTGGGAATGCAGCTTATGCGAGCCATTGAAGGTGGTCTAATGCAACATAAATGCTGTGAATTAGAGGCATCAGGAGCACTATATGTGCAGAAAAGCTTCTTATTTATAACAAAAGGTAAGGGGACAGGGGGAGGGTTTAATGCCTTGTCTATCGTATTGGACTTACTGCGCTTAGAGGAGCATACTCTCTCTTTATTTTTAGGAGACAGGTGCCAAAGTTTGACTGCTCAGCTTGTATGAGAAATGCCAATTTCGGTAAGCCGTGGAAGCTGTTCTCAGACATGCTGTAGTGGAGAGTGGAGAATGGCAGAGTAAGAAATTAGGAGAAGGATGAGGCTTTCAACTGACCAGACTGAAGCCGAGTCAGCTGGTAAAATCCCAGTGTTGGGGAACAGTATTTCCACAATGGTTTAAGGAAAGGAATGGGAAGAGGAGATATGGTTTGTAATTTGTGAGAAATCGGAGTAAAAAAGATATCTCTGCTGGTAAAGTTTATAACCCTAATCCTGGTAAAAGTACACATAAAGAAAGTGGACTAGTGATAGCCACATGTGGATATGCTCTGTTGCTCACAGGTACAAACATTTTTTTATTCTGGCTAAAAGGGTGACAAGTGGCTTTAAATTCAAATTAAAGAAATGCCAGGTTTTAAGACGTTGTAAATTGCCCTGGCCATGCAGTTGGTAAGCCCAGGCACTGAATTAGAATTCCCTGTTTTGATGTTACCCATGTTTATTGGTTGCAAAATGTTTTATTTGACATAAATTTTTCCTGTGAATTTTGAAAGGATATTCATCAGTGGACTTAATATCTCAGAAAACAGCAGTAAAGCATGGGACTTAAAAGCATGTTATGTTCCATTAGGATCCTCACTATGGAGCCCGGTCTCCTACTGACTGTAGAGTATACATTGTTTTATTCATGATTCTTCACTGCTTAAAAGCTTTAAACAAGATTTGTTTCATTAGTACTAACGTGTTTTCACATGTGCTTATTAACATGTTTCGTTTTTCTGATTGTTTGGTACAAAGTTTGCTCCAGTGGGGGTAGTTGCAATATACCCATATTATGCTTTCACTTGATCCAGGACATGTGAAGTAACTTTAGTGGACACCAAAAGGTACTGACCACGATATGTTGGATCCAGAAATTCTGGGACCAGTCAATGCTATGGGAGCAAATTATGAAGACTGGGACTGGACACATAGTTGCCCTATGCCCATGTTGCCTGGGTTACTCAGTGTTTATGACTTCCTAATAGTTGTAGGCATACGGCCATAAAAAGACCCAATGGAAGTCTCTCTGGGAAGCCTGCCCAGGAGGGGCTAATTAGGGGGTCAAAATGGTCTGCCTCAACTGGGGATTTCAACACACTTGAGAATTAACCCTTTAAGCATACTTTGAGGTCCCTCACAAGGGAATCAGGGTATTACACTAAGTGCTACTAAGCTGTGCAAGTCCCAGGAAAGTAAAGGATTAATAACGGTTGGGTAGCAACGAAAGGGTGTTTATTGAGTTTCTTTTTGTACCCGGGGCATTTTCTAGCGTATGTTCTGGTATGGAGGATGACTCCTCAGTTTGGGCACACTGTAGCAGATATTAACAGTACAAGACATTAAAGTGTATTACAGAACAGGATTAATAATACAAGATTGATAGAATCATTAAATGCTGTAGGTTGTACATTTTTAAAATGTGGAAGTGTCCTGATGAGTTTATACTGTTTAGAGTTTGTAAATAAGTATGAAAAGGAAAAAATAATGAAATAGTATGTTTGCTAATGGATATTGACAGGACAGGATAATACATGTTTGGGGGTTTGACACACGTTGTATGCTGTAAGAAAAACAATGTGATAGTGTTTTAGTGATCTTTCTAGCTAAACATTTGTAATGACTTTAAAAAAAGTCGAACAAATAAACTTTGCATTGAATACAGATGAACTGAAAACATTTTGGACACACTGGGGTGGGCTCCCAGTGTGCCCCATGAGTTGGGGGGCCTGATGCCAACAGGGATTGGGCCCCATCGGCAAACAAACAAAGAAAGTGTGTGGGGTGGGGGAAGAGACTGATGCTGACGGGGATTGGGCCCAGTCAGCAAAGAGAGTGTATGGGGTGGGCGGAACATGCCAACACAGGGGCCTGGTCATCCTTGATGTCTGTATGGGGAATGTGTATGGTGGACGGCAGGAGCCGCCATGTTTATTGAAAAGTTTCATCAGGAAAGGCATGTTGGGGAGGCATGTCATCCAACGCTGCATGACGAGCTTGTCTCAGACTGCAGCGGCAGATCTCTCAACTTGGTGGCACTTTCCATAATTTCCGCGTCAGCACTAGCATGCTCGCTAATTGAGGGATGAGGGACGCACGTGCTAAAGCGTGCCCTTCATTCACCAACACTGACACACCTCTCAATGTGGTACTACCGCAAGATGTTGCTTGCGCCTGCATGCAAGACAACATAAAAATGGCCATGCATCAAGATTTGCAACAAAGACTCAGCCCAAGGCAGCTACAGTATCTAGCAGAAGAGCTCAGGAAACTCGGGTGGGGGAGGGCTCTCATAAAGATTAAGTCTTGGCAGGAAGGAGACCATACCAAACTCAACGGCCAAAGATCATACAGTTCTGTATCCAGGGAGACACTGCAGCTACAATAAAACTGACGGAGACACAGAGCTCCTGTGAATCCCACAGTAAGGACCCCAGAACTTCACTTCATTAAAGAGCTAGTCTACGGCCTGGAATTAATAGTAATTTTTGGAAGTAATCAGCTAGTTTTCATAGCTGAAGTTTTTTTTTCCTTTTTCTGTTAATCAGAAGCTTTCTACTTCATAGTACTAGGTGTAATGTGTGGAACAGCACTGTACCTGGAGGCTGACGTACTCCATTGTTTTCGTTCCTACACATCATCCTCATGAGGATGACTGGTAACTTGTGACACAACAAAGCCACATGCTGAGGATGTACTAGGAGGAATAATACAAACTATATTTGCCCCAAGGTAGCACACTGCTTTTCTCACATCACACCCAATACTATTAGGTATAAAATTATCTAACGAACACGAAGAAAAAGAATAACACTTACAAATTAAAAAGTAACAAGTGGCTACATATAAAAAAGTACTAGAATTTCTCACCTGCTATTTTTCGTACTACTAGCTCTCATCGGAAATGTCTGTAATGCTCGGCTAAACACATGTGCCAGCTCGTGCTAGCCAGCTGGTCACAGGACATGCTATAAATCAGGGTTTTATTTAACTCTAAAAATTGATTAGCGTTTTGCTCATAAAAGTGCTAAAACTTTGTGAAAATGAATAGCTCTTGCCTCACTGTGTTTAACAAACACAGCACTTCTAGAAAATCTGTATAAAATACTTTCTGTACAGTTCGTATCATCCCAAGAAAAAAACTGCTAATCAATTATTTAAAACCCTGTAAATCCTTGCGCCACTCCTCGGAATATTAAGCAAGCAATAACCAATGACAGGGTGTGCTGTTCTTGGGGATTAATGAACATACTGGGTACATTGTGAGACACGAGGCCACAGGCCAAGTGTCCTCACAGCTCCTGGAGTGTTCATCAATCCCCAATAATAGCACACCTTGGAGTGGGTTATCACGCTTATAACATGGGGGTACTCCCCATGTTCATAAACCGCAGGAAAGTCATGTAAAAGAAAAAAAACGTGGATTTTGGGACGTATCCTTCCCCCACACAAAGTATTTCCCTGCTTTCTCTTCCTCTCCACTGTTCGGAAAGGAACACAGACAAATTTATTGCCAGAATATACAGTAACATGACACAGAGGTCTACTCTGATGAACGGTGCGGTAAGCAGCTGTGGGGATTCTATGCCACTACTGGGAAACATTAATGCACGGCTAGTCACCCAAACGGCAAGCAAGTAAAGGAACAAGGGAAGCAAGCAGTGTGGCAATATCCAGCACCTGCCTCTCGGTCTGTGTGGAACGCTGTACCGATTTCCAGTGCCTGCCTCTGTGTCTCCCGGCTGTGCCGCCCATCATTACTGTGCAGTGAATATGCGCTGCTCCCTGTACACGGACAGATGACAGGCTGCAGAGTGGCTGGGAAGGCGTGGGACACAGGTACGGGGCCCGCGTGAAGGCAGGACAGCGTTTCTTGAATGTACACCCTTCCCCTCCAAACACAGACTGCACCCATGGATAAATGCTGGACACTGAACAGAGAGAGCAAGACACACACACACACACACACACACACACACACACCCACACACCCCCACTGGCAACATTCACCACGATTGGTCTCCAGCTCCCTCTGACTCAGAGTGGGGTTGGGGGGGACAGGAACAGAGGACATGAAGCCTTTGGGGATTAGCAGTACCTGTAGTGCTCTCTCTGCAACAGTCATTCCTCGGTCTGTGTCCTTTGGCTGGCTTGCTCGTGCTACTCAGTGTGCATGTCTGTTTCCCCGCTCCCTGTCTCACTGTACCTCTGGACATCACGGCACACAACATGAAGACAGAGACAGCAGAGTGCAGCACTGTGTCTCTCTGACCCTCTCCATCTCTGGTGCCAGCTATAGAGATGTGGGTCACAAAACACATCACAGGAGAGAGGAAACTGTGGTTTTCAATCACTGTAGATAGAGAGACACACACACGGAACATTGCCACAACTATCACTTCAATGTCCCGGTCTCACTGTGCCTCTCTCTCTCTGTCACAGGCATGTGTGTGAGAAACTGTGCATGTTCCTGCTACAAACTGAGCTAAACAGTGGGTGCTTGATTGTGCGTGTGGTCCCCGGAGGTCCATGGGGTGGGTGGCGAGCCACACAACTGAGAGGAGAAAATACTGAAAACATGTACATGTCTAGATCTGTAGTTGCAAACATGAAATAATGGCAAACAGTGGGGGCTGCACTGCACGATCGGTGCCCAGAGGTCCGCGGGCCGAGTGGGTAGGCAGAGAGCAGTGAAGGGTAAATAATTAAAATGTTTTGTTGTGTTCCTGCAAACATTAACCAAACTGTCAGTACTAAATATATGCGACTCCCTGTTACAACTCCTCACGGTGCAGCTCTCACTGCCAAGGATTTAAATGGATGCCTTGTCGACCTGATGTTCCCTTATTGGGGCACTTCATTGCCTGTGCGGGGAAAAGTACGAGATTCATGGGCGGGTGAGTGCTGGGTCAGTCACTGCTGTCATAACATGGGGTAGCAAAGTGTTGCTCTTGCTACTCAGTGTTAGTGGGGGAATTCAATGGCTGCTGGAAACTGCTGGTGTGCCTAGACAGTGACGAGTCCGGCTTGTCAACAGGGATCGTGCCACCAGGACTTTTTACTCTAACGGTGCCTTAACAGACATTAACGAACAGTCACTGGGTGCTGTTCAGCCATCAACATATAACAGCCACCATTCCCCAGTGCAGGAGTTTGTCACAGCAGCCTTACTACCTGACACACTGGACATTAGCTGCTACTTTCTCTTTGAAATAAAACATATTGATAAAACCACCAAAGAAAAGACTCTTTCTTTAACTGATACTTTTATTTTTTTTCCTCAATAAGCAGCAATCTGCCATCACACCCATCATTCCTTCACAGCAACCACTCTCTCCTTTGCACACGTTTAAATGTTGTGTTTGTTTTGGTTTTTTTTGTTTTGTTTTTTTTTTTTTTAACTCATCAGTATTTTCTTCCCCAGAAAGCTTTTAACTGCACATTGTGCAGCCTTTTATCGCACATTGGGAGATTACTGTGATGTAATTCAGTCCCAAATTGCCACCAAAGACAGCGGATGGTAGCCGGCGGTAACACACAAGTACACACGCTCACATTCACAGTTGGTAACTCGTGTCTGTATTATGCGCTGCAACATCTGCAGTAGTATAAAATAAAAATAAAGAATATCTTAAATGCCAGCAGTCCAACTAAACTGCAGGCCAGAGTGTGTGGTGGTGGTGGTGGTAGTGGTGGTGGTGGTGGGGAGGGGGTGGTTTGAAGCAGCCATAGCAACAAGCTATGATTGCCACAGGAGGTCAAAATTCCTCAACTATAAAAAAGAAAACCTGGGAAACCTAATGCAAGCGGAGGAACTATTTTACATAAAATTACAGTTGAGAAGCCAGCCCGGTGGTGCTGAGGTGCTGGTCGCCTTACCTCGCGCTACACCGGCGACCCGTGTTCGGGAACAAGCATGGGCCACCGGGTGTCGGCAGGGCAGGAGAAGGATCAAGCATCCAAGGAACTGCTTTCCCTCTCTGGGAAGGGGGAGCCCCCAGCGGTAATCCAAAGTAAAGCACAGCACTCGGGCAGCAATTCAAAAATAAAGTGCTTATTTATTAGTTGCCAAATAGAACCTGAACAAAGAACCAGTACCCCTAGTGCCTCAACCCTTCAGCAGGTCTTCAAACGGGGGCCTTGTTAGTCGACCAGTGCCCACGTTTCATTGCCAAGCAGCCATAACAACATTAGAAAATGATTGTAAAATTGTCCCTCATAGATTACAATGTTGTGTGTCCCCGCACTCTCCCTGTCATCACGTCAAAAATTTCCTGAGCGTGGGGCAGCGCAGGGGGTGGATCTTAGAACGGGGAAGTGCCTGTGCCCCAGTAATTATGATTTTACAAGTCTTGTAACTAAAATATGATTGCATATTTTCGGGTCAGCGATACACAGAAGGCATTTCTGGGAGACAATGCACCGAACTGCGTGGTGCTCAGCTACATAGATTTAGCTTGGCGAGTCTCTTTAAGAAAGGTGTTGTTGCGCTCCTCTTTTGGCACCCTGCAAAGAGCATCATCTTCCGCAGGGCTGCTCTCCTTCCTCGGGGTAGGGGGTTGTGCTGCGTGTGTCAGCACAAGAGGGGTTAGGCCCACACCCAGGGTGCTTGGTTGCCTCCGCGGAGGTGAAAACAGTTGCTGTGCCCATTGCACGGGCGAGGGCACAGGGGAGAAAATGAAGGAAAAATACTGGGACCCAGCAGGACCCATGATGGCCCCGATGGGCCGGGGTCGTAGCCACTACCAGGTCCGCAGAGGTGGAACAAATGTCGTGATAAAGAAACAATGAGCAGCCCAACATAGACAAGAAAAAGTATGCTGCAGACTACTTGGTCACTCTTGAGAAAAAAAAAAAGCAACAACCAAACAGTCTCCAATTTATGGAAAATACTTCCGGCAGTAGCCACAGCAGCCACAGAAGAGACAGTGAAGGAGAAGCAGATCGGACACTGCGGCCTACTGGAATGAAACAAATGAACTTTGATATTTCACTGCTACACAGACAATTTAAAAAGAGAAAACTACCAACTCATGTTTTTCAGTCAGATAATAAAGAGTGTGCTGTTCTAAATCTCAGGTTTGAAAATCTGAATTCAGACAGATCATCTCATGTAAAAAGTCTGTCCTTTCCTGCTCTCCAGTGCTGTGATGCAGACACAAAGCTATATTCTACAATAGGGAGCCCTTCAACTGTAATCAGTATCAGATCATCTAACTCTTGCTAGTGAAAGCCTATTTCTGAGACTTTTTTTATTTATTTTTAATCACAGCCAATGGGATACTTTGTTAATCAAGCCCCATTAACACAGTCATTATGAACCTTGGGTAACCCTCCTGTAAAACAACCCAGCTTTCAATTCATCCCGCTCATCAATAGTGCTCACTGGGTCCACGGTTGGTGGCGTTTCAGGGACCTCGTCCCCATGTTTGTGTTTTTTTTCTTTCCCGAAGTATTGCAGAAGGGTGTCTAGTTGTTACCCCACTGTGGCACATCATTAGCTATAAAAAAAAAAAAAAAGACTGTGGTCTCATAACTAAAACACTGACTGCACACATTATATGCTGCTGTCTTTGTCTGGAAATCTGAAGTTTAAGTTTTCTACCACAGCTTCTCTATCACGGCGGTTCTGATTGCCTGAATGTTGTAACGCTTCTGTACGACATGGTCATTTTCAAAAATGTGTTTGCCAACCTCATCTGTCATGCTGTCTTCCTCTAGCTTTTGCAGATGTGTTTGCATCCTACTCAACATGTGATTTTCTTCATTTTTAATTTTCTCCAACGTTGTCATGCAATGTTTTACTGAGAGTTCCCCTGCAGCTTTATCAAGATTTTTTTTTTTTTTGAAAGACTAGACTGGGACATTTTTAACAGCATTAGTACTTGACGTGCATGTTATTAGTGAGGCTCAAGTTCTGTAAACAGTTTTAACTGCACTGTACAGTACACAGCTAGCTAGCGTACATCATGCATTTCTTTAACTTTTAGAGATGGCTTCATTTCCTGAATCTCCTGTACTTTTCGCAGTGTTTGGAAGATGCTTTAACGTAATAAAAAAAGCCGTCAGAACCTCTTGGTAACACTGCAAGTAAGACACAATCTTCTGCCTGGGCATTTACCATAGTCAATCCATAGGCTATACAGAGATAGCTCAGTAGCATGGCATTTGTCCTGTAGCCTCCTCCCCTGTTCCAGACATTACTTTAGCCCCATCGCTGCTTACGGCCATAACTTTAGACATGGGTACCTTTTTTTTTCCATTTAAAAGTTGTAGTAGAGTTGCCTCTGTATTTTTAATCACTGCCAGAAGTAGGGGTCGAAATTAACATACAAAACCTGTTTCATGAGAAAGTGGGAACAGCTAGTGCATGTAAGCATTGTTCCCCTGCATGCATCACAGTGCATGGTAGTACTGTGCCTGGAGTCCGAGACTTGTGGCGCACCACTGGCAGTCACTGCATTACCGAGGAGAATGTTGGACTGAGTGCGAAAAAGCAATTCTTTTTTTATTAATCACACAGACTAGAGAAATGCTGCCACACTGTAAACTGCAGTCGGTACTTGAAGAGGTGGTGGAGTGGCCAAGCCAGGAGCGAGAGCATACCTCTCAACTGTCACACATTATGAGGTACGTCACTCATTTTAACCCTCAGAAATCCTTTGCCCCACATCAAGGTAGTGATATTCCACATTTTTCACAGAGGTTTAAAACAGAAATTCATGATTATCTATTGTGCCCAATTATCAGCAAACATTATGAACACTCATGCACTGATAGCCACTGAGTTCTGAACTTGCAGTGCCATGTCAGATGATATGTCACACATTTTGCTCATTTGTCACACATTGTGTCACACATTTTGGTGAAGAAAGGTCGAGAGGGATGAGCGAGAGTGAGCTGTGATTTTCTGTTTTTTTAAGATTGCCCCTGCCAGTCACTGGGTATCTTTTTTGGCCCACAGCAGTACTCCGTGCCCGTGCAGAAGAGGAACCCCTTTTTCTTTTTTACCATGACCTGCTGCAGATTGTGGACATTTTTGTACTTTGCTCACCTATAGGAGAATGTGATGGACAGATCAGAATCAGGTCTTTGATTCAGTTGCCTGTACTATGAGTTAGTTAAGTAATTTATAAGAAGTATTTAACTGCCACTGCAGACCAGTATCTAGTTTTCCGGTGTCACTATAATACCTCAAAGAATGGTGCCAAAGTGTCCCCAGTACAGCTCAACTGCCCTAGTATCCTAGTTAGATGCCCCACATAGCCTAAGGGGCAATGTAACTGGCTTGCAGAAGATACACAGTCACATGGGGCACCACACAGAGAAACTGATGCTTGCAGTTTCAAACTTTTGCGGTTCCGTGTGGCAGTGGCAAACAGCAGTCAAAAGCGGCAATCCAGTTTGGTTGGTAGCAGAGTCAATCGGCGACCGGTGTTGGCTCCATTAAAGTCTTTTTTTTTTTTTTTTTTTTTAAATAAAAAGCTAAAGTTCGGTCCCTTGTTGGTTGCAGACAGACGCGGAGCAGCAATGGTGAGACAACCGAGAGGGAGGAGCCATGGCAGTAAGGGAGGAGCATCAGGGGCAGAGCAGCAAAGCCCCATCTGCAGCACCACCTACACTGAGGCTCCTGGAAGTAGCCAGCAATCAGTCTCCCCAACCTCCTCAGCAACTTCACCCCAGGACGGGGCAGTGAGTTGGTGGCAGCACCAAAAGTCAGGTTCTGACCACTAGAACCATTTATTGAAAAAGAAAAATACTTAAAAGCGCCAGATGGAACAACAGAGATCGTCACGGTCATGAGGGGGTCAGGGCAAAGCCCTGGTTCTAGCAGATGCCCAGAGCATGGCCATTAGGGCATAGCAGGCCCATTTTACCTAAAGGAACTGCCAGTAGGAGTAGCAAAGGGCAGGACAGGCCCTTAAACAAATACCCAGGAGGGGCAGGGAAAGGGCAAGAAAAGCCCATATATTTAGTTTTTTTTTTTTTTTGTTATTGTATTCGAGCACCAGGTGGGCAGGGAAGCAGCAGGCAGGCCCTTATTTAATAATTACAGTGACTGCCCAGGTGGGCAAAGAAAGGGTAAGGCAGGCACCGTTTTAACTTAAGGACAACAGAAGTGGGCTAGTAGCCCAGGTAGCTACTAGCAAGCCCAAGCCTTGGGCTACTGTAACTTAAATATTTTATGTGACTGTAACACTAGCTCCAGCCAGAAGTGAGGAGAAGGGGAGCAGAAAGTAATCCCAGTTAGCCATCCCAGCAGCATAGCTGCTATGGACCTAGCCAAAGGCTAGTAACTTCTTGCTAAAAAAAGTATTTAACTGATCCCAGAGCCCCCTAGCAAGGGAGGGACAGCTAGTGTGGGAGCGAAGGTATAGCCCATGGTGCCCGTGTGGCTAGGTATATCCCAGCCATTTTATCCAGGTTCCCCTCAAGCAATGCCTGCCTTGGTGCAGTGCACCTGGTCACCAGGATGAACACAAAGTGCAAGTGCAACTGTTACCCAAAGTGACTGTGTCGAGTCCTGAACAAACATTTTAAAAGAAAGGCATCAATGCATTTAAAGTGACAGTGCCAAACTGTCTGTGCACAGTTGTGAAGGGCAAGAATTATTTTGTTCCAAAACTGTATTTAAAAAGGGACAGCGCCCAAAGTAAACGCATGCTCCAAGACTGTGAAACTACCCAGCATACACGAAGTTTACCCTATTTGCCTAGAGTTTGCCCCATTTTCCTTGGAGACTGTTTAAATTGCCCTCAGTGGCCCTGGATGGTCACTGTATGCGCAGAGACCGAGATACTGCCCTTGCATGCTGTGAACCCTTTTCAAAATTGATGGCACTTGCCCCAAATTTGCAAATTGCACTGCATGTTCTTGAAATGCCCTTTGATAGTTGCTTGATACAAAGACTGCCGAGACCAGCAACCACCAAGAACAAACACAGTACACTTAGGAGACTGAACTGTAATTCTGCCCAACTGCATGTTCACATTTTCTCTTGCGTGATACAGAGACTGTTCCTTCCAACTGCATCCTGACAATTTGAGGCCAGCCATCAGAATAGGAACAGTGTCATCAGCTAAGAAACTCTGTCACCTGCTTCCTTCATAGTCTCCAGTCCAGCCCCCAACCCCCACCCCCCAACAGTGAGCTAGGCAGTGCAGGGAACTGCATCAGTTCACAAATAGGGATCCAACACCCACTGGGGTTAGGGTTTTTGCTTCAGGTTCTTCAGATATGCTCCTGAGGTTGAAAGCCCAGAGGTGCTCCAGATCTTCAGTTTCATCCATTTCTTCAGTTCTTTAGATTTCTTACCCGCGTCAATGGCGAAGGCCCAGACATACTTCAAGATTTCATCCATTGCTTCAGTTCTTCAGATTTCCTCCCAGGGTCCATGGAGACATCTGGAAGCTCTTCAGTTTGTTACACATCATTGGAAATACAAGTATTCTGCTGTGACGGCCCAGTGGTCCTCTGTGGAACACAAGTGTTTTGTCAACACCTAGTGGCCCAAATCCCTTTTTCTTAAAGAGTTCTTCAAGGCTGATCTCATGATAAGCTTCCCCCTTCCAGGACATGGAAGCATCTTTATGATTTCACACCAGTTTACTAAACCTGGTTTCCTCCTCTTGAAACGTCATAAAATGGATAGGCTCAACTCAAGTCTCTTCCAGCCTGTAATTAGCTTCTGGCCTGCCATGTAACACCTTGTCTCTAAAACCTGTGTGTGTGTGTGTGTGTGTGATCTCACATGCTGTTTAGCTGCCAACAGAAAGCATGTGCTCGGAGGTTCCTCAGTTCGCATTCTTCACCACATCATCTACAGTACCCAACGGAGCCATACGAACTCTGGGGTGAAACTGTACAAATTTACAGTTATAGCGAATTTTATTACAGTTATACAGTGCTAATGATTTTAGCAGTTACACTTACAGAAATCATTTTAAGTAGTTTAGTAACAGCAACAACAGAGTGGTGGTTTGAAAGTGAACATTTTGTTGATCACACCCGATGTCTGTGGTTCAGTTGCTCAATGGACTAGTCTCTTTTTGCGAGTTGTGCCTCCTGCCTCTCCATTTTGGTAATTCTTCCATCATCGATTCAGAGGAAACATGAGGAAGAATTTCTTCACAGAACGGGTGGTGGACAAGTGGAACACCCTGCCAGAGGAAGTGGTGGGGGCTGAAACAATCATGGGATTTAAGAATGCATGGGATAGACATAAAGGAATTCTGGAGGTCAGGGGTAAGGGGCAACAGACTTCTAGGAAAACATAAACTGAACTTACAAGCTCAAATGGGCAGACTGGGTGGGCCATAGGCCCTTATCTGCCGACACTGTCTATGTATCTATGTATTTATGTGGTCAAACTGCACCAACAAACTGACCAAGACAACACACCTTAAGCAGAGTCCAGGTTAACAAGTTGGTTCATTCTTATCCAACTGAGAACTCTCAGCTCACTTTACCATATTCCAATTTTAAATCACAGAGAAATGCTTTTTCAGGTAAGGGAGCTCCCTGTTCTTTGGTTCTTTGTTAAAAGCCCTGAGAAAGGTGCTCTTTAAAGCTATCCATATGCGCATGCTTCATTATACATACAAGAATTAAGTCCCATCAATTTTTCTTTTCTCCAAACAGACTAATTCATGTGCTTTTCGTTTTTTCCAGATTGCTGAATGTCTCGCCAATCCCCATACTTGCTATGTTGCTCCACTCTGAACTTGCTCAGTAGTATGGTGCCTAGATGACCACAGCACATGACAGGCCTAGTAAGACACTGCACTGTGTGGAGATGCAGGGATGGGCTGAAGCAAGCTTGGGATGGCCACCTGCAGCCCTAGATTATAAAGTATATTTGCAAAAGCGGCACCTCTAGACAGAGGAACAAAGTAGTAAGACAGTATTTTAATACTTTTTTTTGCATGATAAACTCCCACTTTCTGATTTTAGGAATTTGTTTTCCACCTTCAACATCTGCAGTATGGCAACGATGGTACATTTTTAAAAACTGGCAGTACCACGCAATACAACAAGCCATGGATCCACACACTAACTTACTATAAGCAGTAAAAGTGGTGACAGAAAACAGCATCAGAATCACTTGCGTACAGTGCAGGAGACCGTGTCAAGAGCTCTCACTGGCTGGTCACAATGGCTGTTGTTGCAACAAGGCAAAATGTTAACAATGGGTGCCACATCACTACACAGCACTGGAGAAGTATCTTAATACTCCACAGCAGTATCAGACACTAGTCAGAGGCTGCAGGCACCAAGTGGGTTTGAGACTTGGTTGAGTGGGAAGAGCCAGAGACAATCTAATGAGAGAAAATGCTGAATGAACTCCACCACAAGTGTATTTATAAGATTCTTCTTTGTTTCTTCACACCCACATCATTCAAGGGTTAAAAATGTTGTGGCATCGCCACTTCATCAGGCCCAACTATGCTGTTTCTTTTTTATTCTTTATAATTCACAATTACATTTCTTTTGGTCTCCTTCCCCTTGGTAATGCTCATCTGTAGGTCACTTACATTTCTTTTTCCACTTTCCTATTTCTTTAAAGCATACCTTTGGTGTCTGTGCATATTCCTGTTTGCTTGCTGCGACACAGCACAACACTCCTGTTGTGAGAAGGAGTGGTATGCTGTGTCGCAGCCAGCAATCAGGAATGTGCAGAGACAACGAACACAGTCGCCTCTTGAATGATGTGCGTTAAGAAATGAAGAATACACTTGGACTGGAATTCATTCGGCTTTTTCTCTCATTAGATTACGTTCTGGTTACATCGGAATGACCTAAAGTATAGTAAATATTTAGGGTTCTGGGCAACCTGAGCCTACACCCAGTAGTACAAGTGGGAGCCAAAGACAAGCCAATGGATGGTATTACTTTACACATCCATGCCTGGTGCAGCGTGTCACGAGATCCTAGGTCAAGTAATTTAAACCACATAAAAAGTGGGTAAATCCCAGCATAATCCACACCATGGAGTGGATTATTGTAATTACACAATGTTATGTAAGGAATGGCTTAAAAAAAAAAATTTATAAAAAGATGATCTTTTTTGAAAGTGTTTTTTTTATTGTAAAAGCCTTCCTCCCTAGACAAACAGTCCTGTGTTGGCTAGGCAGAATATGGAAGGAGCCATCCCTCCCCCACTCCCCACCCCCACACTGTAGGATTTTAATTTTTGTAGTATTTTTTCCCCGTGGCTTTTTTTTTTTTTTTGGGGGGGGGTTGCTTTTGTTTTTACAAAGACAGTGTGGTGCAAGCTGTGAGTGGCTCCTGTTTTTCAGCCTAGAGAGGCAGTGTGGTGCAAGCTAGGAGCAGCTCGCCTAGGAGAGAGAGCATGGTGCAAGCCGTTAGTGTGGGGAAGAGTTCAGCAAGGGCCATCGGACTGGGCTGTGTTTTTATATGTTTTACTGCGTTTCAGAGGAAGGGGCAATTTCAGTAAAAAGAGCAAGGAGCTATTTTATTTAGGTGTGAAAACTGTGCTTGTGAACAGGCAGAATAAGCAAGAAGAATAAGAGTACACTTTTGGCCGAAGACAAGTTTTACAAATGTCAGGTATAGTATTTTTATATAGTGGTTAAAGATGCTGTTGATCTTTTATGGCTATAGACAGATGCTGCAGAAGGCTGTAGTAATTCTTTATCAAGGTTGGTACACTTTTAAAAAGCCAAGATGACTGCCAGCCCGGTGGCGCTGAGGGCTGAGGCGATGGACGCCTTACCTCATGCTATGCCGACAACCAGGGTTCAGAAACGACCTCGGGTCATCAGGGTGCTGGCACGGGGGTTGGGGGAGGGAGCAGGATCGAGCGTTGGCTCTCCTCTCCCAGAGGGTGGGTCACCCGCCTGTAGTCCAGCCGTCACTGGATGGAGGTCCAGTGGCAGGCGTAGGCAGCAACTGAGAGACTAGCAGGGCGAGGCATCACGTGTGCATGCCTCCACACATGTGCGTCACGTCGGTGATGTGAGGGCTTGGGGACTGGGGAGAAAAAATGAAAAAAAAAAACAAAAACAAAAAAAAGAAACATTCAAAGTACCTATGGGGGAAAAAAATTAAAAAATGGTGACTCAAACAGAGGTTTCAAAAAGGAAAAAAGGCATACTGATCTTTCATTTCATGCAACCATCAGCTGGGAGACCACAAACTTTACCCGTGAATTATGCTGGGATTTACCCATGGGTAAAGACCCCATCCGACCAATCAGGTTACTAGATTTTCGGACTCCACTGTATAATACCATTTAGATGAAAACAGTACCAGGTGGAAGAAACTAGCAGTAAATACTTCTCAGCCCTCAAAATTATCTAGACGCCTGCCTCAGCAAGTGACTGATTTGGCTTTGGTGAAACCAGATAAGGCTCATCATGACACCGCTCGTCTCCCTCCCACCCCAACCCCAAACTCAGCAACCACATGGTGATGTGTCAGCAGCACCAGACCAGAGGCTGCTGAACTCTTGAAAAGAATTCTAGTTTGTTTTGATAGATATCAAAAACACGCCAGATCCTCCACTCACAGTCTCTGCTGAGCTGGAAAGTCCACATGCCACAGCCAATTCCTGATTTCTTCAGTTTGATTTGCTCTGGCCTGCAGTAAAGGTGGATTACCTACCAAAATATGACTATCTTACTTTTTCAAGCCTGGGTACCATTTCTGTACCGTATTAAAGAAGACCTGTGCTGAACCTGTAAGCCATTCCCCCAGTAGAAGCTGATTTCAAGTACTGATTCCAGTTCTGTTATTGTTCCCTCTATGCGGGCCTTTTAGTACACACAGAGAGAGTTTTTCTTAAAAATATATGTTTTATTGATTTTAACATGATGCATACAACAATATATTTCCAGATGATCTGTGGTGTATGTACACCTACAAATAATGTAGTACGTTACAGGGGCAGGACCATCTGTATAATATCTTCCATTAATTGTTAGACATTTTACAATGTAGTTTAAGCACACCTTCACAGTTCATTAATATTAACTCAATCCATTCCGTTGTAGACCCCATCCCTCAGTGAGAGCAGCACCCCACCCCGCAGGAAGCCCCTCAGGGGACAAATTCCGAATCAAGCTGAGCTATGTACCATTCCCACTTTTGCCACTTAATCGGCAAATGCCTCCACCTTTTCATGAAGGCCTGCTGTTAATTTTTCTAGGTGATAAATATTCATAACAATGGACCTCCAACCAGCTACACAGAGGGCATTTCTGATTTACACTCTGATGTAAAAGTACCATTTTGGAACTGTATGATGTACTTTACGTCCCTCGCACACAAAGTTCTATAACAGAACATGTACTGTGCCAACGAAGGAAGAGCTGAGCAAGAGACAGAAACCACATCATACAGTTCTAAAATGGCACTTACTATCTGTGTGCAAATCAGAAACATCCACCAAAATAATAACTTCAAAGCACGTGTAGATGGAGCAGTAACAGAATTTAAACCAGTATTTAAAAATTGGCTTTTCCAAGTGAAAATGGCATGTGGGTTCAGTGCAGTTCTTGTTTGAATCTCCTCTCTCCTTCTCAATCCCCTGCTGGGCAAACTGCCTACTCCTACTGCCTCCACCAGCTCTAGAACTACCTCCCTCCAGCACTCCACTCCTCTCTTTCAAAGTTCTCCTTTGTGATTTCTCTACCTACACCGCTCCTGAAACTAGCACCCTACCGCCCCAACAGCTCCCAGACCCCCTTCTGTTTTGCTTTTCCTCTTCCCACCGCCTATGTCCCTTTTGCCATGACAGTACCTAGATATCTAGGCCCAGATATTCAAAAGTGTTGAGCCATGCGCAACCCACTAATGCGCCCCGGCGCGATATTCAAATGGGAATTGTCCCTGGCACAAATCCAGATGCGCCAGAGCGCATAAGTAATGTATGTGGCGCAGGTGGGGGGGGGGTGCCCATGTATACTCTGCACATCCAGATATTCAGCCCGGAATGTGCCGAGTCCATGCATGCACAACCCCTACTTGCGCCGCACAAAGTTGATAAAAAAAAAAAAAAAAGAACGGCTGGCCACCCACAAGTGAGCTGCTGTATTGCAGGGTGCACGGCAGCTGCCACCCCTGAGCACCAGCTGCACCTCCGTGGCGGCACCCCCTATGCCCGATCGTGGGCATCTGTTAAAAATAATAGCGTCCAATATCCTGGTGGTCCAGTGGACTGCTCGCAGCCGTTCAGCGGGCATTTGTGTAAAAAAAAAAAAAAAAAATCGTCCACTATCCCTGGTGGTACCCCTCCCACCTGCCCACTGATCCCCAGCCCGCTTCCCCGATCAGCGGTGAGCAGCAGCACCACGCGCCTGCCGCACGGCCGCCCGCCCCACCCGACACCGTGGTGAGGGCTGTACACCCACTGGTCCTGGCGTGAGCCAAGGGCGTGCAGCCCGTGCCGTACTACACATTCAGATATGTCTGGAATGTGCGGTGATGCGGGCTGCGCTAATCACGCTAGAACAATAGGCGCACAGCCCTGACGTCATCATCAGCGAGCTGTGGGGAAGCTGACAGCGAGTGAGGTGCGCACCCGCCACTGACCAGGGGGGCAGCGAGGTGAGGATCAGAGCGGTAGGAAGAGTCGCTGGACCACCAGGGATACTGGATTGTCTTTATTATTACAAATGCCCGCGATCGGGCTGACAGCGGTCCACTGGACTACCAGGGTTATAGGACACTATTTTATATTTACTGAAACCCGCAATCGGGCTGTGGGACACATTGCCGCGCTGTGCAGGGGGCGTTAGTCCCCAACGGCTGCTGCCTGGCAGGGCGCCAGGCGCAAGTTGCCAGGGATTGGCGCACCTGCATGCAAATGGGGCCATAATGACATGCAAATGGCCCCATTTGCGCCTTGCATACATTATGGCCCCATTTGCATGTGCACTTTTGAATATCGCAGTTGCTGCGCATAGCGCAACTGAACTTGCGCTAGCGCATTCCCCTGCTCCACTCTTGCCACTTGCGCTGGCGCAGTGCCCTTGCACCATGCGCACTGCGGGTGGCCAGGGTGCGATATTCAACGATGCTGTGCCATGGCGCAGCTCCACTGAATATCGCCCAATCAACGCCCCTGCGCAGCCAAGTTGCGCTGCGCCCAGGCTTGCGCCACAGCCTGGCGCAGTTTGAATATCTGGGCCCTAGTGTACTATTCTTGGGCCAGACTCAGATATTCTTTCTGTAACCACCCTACAAATGGGGGTTCCCGAAAAGTCTTCATTAAGCTTGCCTAAATGCTCACTACCAGGCTGGTGTTCTGCGTTTTAGCAGTTTAAATATATTGCCAGAGAGTGCCTGTATAGCCTCTGTGTACTGTCTAAGAGCTGCCTGGATTGCAGTCATAATTAATCTGAGAGAAAACTTTGTTAGAAGATGTACTTGTTTGCTGATCATTTGTTAGAGTAGTAATAATATTGCAGTTTGTTCTAACCTGCCTTCTTTGCAGCATGGACAGTTCTGTTCGTTTCCATCATCTTGGTCCTGGACTGCAGAATGGGCCAATCAGTACATTTGGGACTCTAAATGGAGCCTGCCTACAGGGGCTTGGTGGGGCCAAAACTTTTAGGAATTGTAGTTTGGGCTTTTGGCGCCTAAAATAACCTGGAGGGGGAGCCCTTGTTGTGACTGACAGACAGATAGGCCAACCGAACCTTTTGGATCTTGGGGAAAGTCCCACACTGCTTGCAGTTTCAGTTAGATACGAGTTGGGAAGTGAAGTAACAGCTCCAGATAGTTTGAGCAGCAATCCATAGTGGATTCGCGTGGGAGAACTGTGGAAAGGCCTGAGTTTGGCCTGCATGCCTGCCTGCTGTTCCTGAGAGGGAACTTTTTGTATTTTTTGATTTTTTCGGACTGAATCTGAATTCGGAGAATGTATTAAGCCACTGAATGGTGACCAGGCTTTAACCTGAAGACCAAAGATTTGCTGAATGTGATCGGCCTGTCAGGACTTCCAGCTACCTATGAACTACCGGATTGTGCAGAGACTTTGTAATTGCGACCGGAGGGCCATTTGCCTGGTACAGTGGAACTTCCTTACATCCGAATGTGCTGTGTGCTTACAGTGGGTCATGATTTGGTTCCCCACTGTGTATCTGAACTGTGTTTTGCTTCCTGGAGGCTGTATTTAGCTCCACGGACTGAATCCATATCCATTTCCGTTTGCTTGGGCCCTGCTACACTGGCCCAGCCAGAATACCTGCTACGCAGAGAAAGGCATCACCGAGAGGCCGGCCTGGGGATCAGCCCCCTGCTCAACGCCTTGAACAGGAATGACGCCTCAGTGATTCATGTGGGCCCTGCTTCTCTGGGCACTCCAGCTCAACAGCCTGCAGCCTCGATTTCATCCTGCCTGTGTCCAGTATTGGGTATCATGAATAAACATCAGGGTGGCTCCCTGCAATAACAACGAAATCTAAAAGTGTTGTCATTTGATTGCCTTGTTGCCTCTTCTTTCACAAACTGAGCCCTCCGGCTCTGGATTACAAATAGTGTGTGTTGTGCATGTTGCTTTCTTCCATCACAGGGCCCCAACCAGCTGCAACGTTCCTGACTAGCCCACCGTTTTCCTACCTGGGTAACCAGAGTGTGTGACTGTGTAGGAACTCTGAACTGCTTGCATAACTGTCTGATTAATATAGCTTTTAAGCAAATCAACATGATTACGCCCCTCCCTTGTTCAAGTCCCCTGAATAAATCAGATTTAACTTTGTTTCCATTTAACCCGATTGTGGTTCCAGTTTGTGCCAAAAGTATTGTACTGTTGCTATTTGCTGTGCTTAACCTTGTTTTACAGGGGGTCCCCAGGGTCAAACTAGAGGAACCAGCCCTGGTGGTTAAGTGCAAACAGTGTGGATAATTGCCTGATGAATAAGGGTCATTGTGAAAGTAATTATTGTATATTATTCAGGCCACTAGAAGGGAAAAAGGGGGGTTACACTGTCCCGGAGGGCTGTGCCCAGGTTAGCTTGACCACTAACAACCCTGACCTCTGGGTGGAGGCACCAGTTTCATTACCCAGGCCCCTTAACCTGCTACTAGCCAAGCAGGCAGGGGTAGCAGCCCTTGGGATAGCACCACCTAGGGGTTACACTTTCTCTTGTATTCCTTTTTTAAGTTTGTCGAGCGTGCAAGCACGAACGAACTTGTTGATATGAGAGTTGCTGAACAGGGGTGTGAGGGGTGCCAGCCCAATGACCAACGGTGCTGCAGGGGCCGGACTGAGGGCGACAAATCAGCAGGCAGTGTCCTGATGACACTTGTTTTCTGAGGGGGCTGGTCTCAGAAAACATTTCAATGGACAGCGCCGACGCTGCGCACATCTCTGTCCTTTGAAATGCGAGCCCTTCAGCAGCAGCTCAGTGTATCTTTCCTGTTAAACAAGTTCCCCGTTCCCTGCAGCTCAGTGCGTCTTTCCTAGTTAAACAACTTTCCCTTTCCAACACCGGGATACCCATTCCCGGTGTTGGATGTGGCCCCCAACCCATCTGTACCCAGACAACATCGGGGTGCCTAATCCCCATGTCAGCATCCCCTTCTTACTGTTTCTTTCCTGGTTAAACAATTTCCCCTTTCCGACATCGGGATGCCCACTTCCAATGTCGGATGCGCCCCCCCCCACCCGTCTACACTGTTAGCCAACAACGGGGTACCCAATCACCATGTTGGTAATGGCATGACCCCCTACACACACACACCCCTGTGGCATACTGGGAGCCCACCCCAGTGTGCCTAAATATCTATATATATATATATATATATATATATATACACACACACACACACACACACACACACACACATCATATATATATAAAAAAATCCCTGTAAAAGAAAACCTTCCAGCTTTGTCTCCCAATCCCGATCCCCCCAACCCTCCCTCTGCGCCACTTCCCCACACCAACCCACCCATACTTACCCTCCAGAGGTTGGGAGCCATGATCTTCACTGGCCGGATCGTCTGCACTCTTCAAAGCCGAACTAGGAACTGAGGAATCGGGTAAGCCTGTTTAATGGGACTCAATGGGAGTTCAACTAGGTTGATATTTCAGCCATTTTAAAATTCTGACCCCAAATTTTCAACATAGGGTTCTTGGGACCCCCTCATGAAGTCATCAGTGTCATTTCATTTCTCGGTCCTGAAAGGTGATTTCGCGGTCCTCCACAGAACTACCCTTCAGGACCGATTACACCAGCAAGTACCACTGGTCGTGAGGTGGGGTCCACCGTGTTGCAAATTTGGTGGAAAATTCAAAATGCCTGTGTTACAAGTGTGCATATGCATTTCTACACACGCTCGTAATTCCCCGCTAATTTGTAATATTTTCACTCCAGATTTTCAACATTCTCATTTTTTCACATCTCATTATAAAACAGTACAGCTGTTATTTTTCACATCCTGCCCAAAATGTGTTTTCGCACCTATGGCCCAGAATGGTGCAGTCGGTGTGCGAAATCAACTTTCGGGATGGATTAACAAAATCACAGTGCTACTGTTCATGTGGAGAGGTCACAAAAAGGCCATGTTTAAAATTTGGTGAAATAAATCCCACAAAATGCCTGCGTTATGAGAGTGCATTGCGCAGTTTCTACGCTCACTCGTATATTTGCCAATTTTTAATATCTTCACTACAGATTTTCAACACTACCATTTTTTTTCACATTTCCTTATGAACAGTACAACTGTAAATTTTTTGCATCCTGCCTGAAAAGTGTTTTCGCACCTGTGGCTCAGAACGGCATGGTCACTCTGAGAAATCATCTTTCGGCACGAGTGAACAAAATGACAGTGGCACTCTTCATGAGGTGGGGTACCAAAAAGGCCATGTTGAAAATGTGGTGACAACTCCAAAAAATAGCCAACTTACACCTAGACATTCACAATTTTCTACACACACGTGTAACTTTGGTCATTTTCAATATTTTCAGTCCAAATTTTCAATATAGTCTTTTTCCTCACACTGCCTCACGAACAGTACAGCTGTCATGGTGAGGCCGCACCTTGAGTACTGCGTGCAGTTCTGGAGGCCACACTTAAAGCGGGACATTAACCTCCTGGAGAGGGTCCAGAGGAGGGCAACCAAAATGATTTGGGGCTTGGGGGACAGGACCTATGAGGAGAGGCTCGAAGAGCTAAATATGTACACATTGGAAGAGAGAAGGGACCGGGGGGACATGATAGAGGTCTTAGGTACATGAAGAGGGTAAATAGGGAGGAACAGTCGGGGTGCTTGAAGGAAGGAGGAAGGGCCACTAGAGGGCATGGCTGGAAGCTGGAGGGGGGAAGATTCAGGGGAGAAAGGAGGAGGTGCTACTTCACTGAGAGGGTGGTGGAGCCATGGAATGCACTGCCTAGGGGGCTGGTGGAGGCGGAGACAGTGGAGGGGTTCAAGAGGGGGTGGGACAGGTACAGGGGAAGGGTTCTGGAAGCAAAATCCAATGCAGCAAGAATATCCGGAACTGGGAAGGGAGAAGCCAGAGAAGGCGAGGAGGACAGCAAGGTCAGCACCCAGGTTGGGGACTGACCAAACGAGCAGACACGAAAGACCGTTAGACCTAATCTGCTGGCATTTTAGTATGTTAGTATGTTAGTCATGCAACTTTCTTTTTTTTTGAAATTTCTTTTTATCCCCTCCTGCCATCCCACTGGAGCCGCACCATCGGGAGTCGCCCATCAAGCTTGTCCCTACTGGTGTCTTACCTGACAGTCCCCTGGTCCCTCCATCGTGCCTCGGATACCCCCTGGGGCGGGTTCACAGTAGGGGCGGACCCCCAAATCTTGCTACTGTCAACCTGAGACTGCAGGCAGGCACTGGCATATCGAGACCTGGCTCGGTGCTCCATCTTCCTGGCTCCAGTCGGGGTGTTTTTCACATATTCTGTGCGACGTTGCAGCCCGTACGTCAATGCGCAAGCGCCGACGTCGGCAACGTCCCTCCCCCTCCTTCGTCGAAGGAGTAGTCCCTGGGGCTCATTGGTCGGTGACCTACGCCCTCAACCAATCATGCCCCCGAGATGCCAGCTTGCAGTCACGCTCCCAGCCTCTGCCAGGGCTTGCCACTTGCCAGGTTGTAGAACCCTTCCTCCCCCAGAGAAGGCGAGCTGTTGTCGGACGCTCCAGCCTGTCTCCCCCTGGCCAACCCTCGACAGCCCGAGCTCGCTCCCGAACCCCGGTCGCCGACATGGTGCGAGGTGTGGCGTCCAGCGCCTCAACCCTCAGCGCCACCGGGCCAGCTCTCATGCAACTTTCTATTGCTCATCATCAATAAAACTCTTCTGAGTCGGCTCACGCACAGCGGTAGGGCTATCACCACAAGGCGCCAGCGACCCAGGTTCGAATGGACTCGGGCGCTGAGGGCCGGCTGGGGGAGGAGGAGGATTGAGCGCCATGGGGCTGCTCTCTTCCTCCTGGTGGGTTGGGAAGCGGGTCCCGCTGCGATACCACCACCTGGGTGACCACGGGTGGAGGTGCAGCGAGACAGCATATAAGGGGAAAGAGGACGTCTGCCGGGAGCCGGAGCGTTAGCACGTCGTGATATGCGTCACTCCATGGCCTCCCTTGCGTGCAGACGTCCTGTGGGCTGGGACTAGGAAAACGGAAAAACCCTGTGCTGGGCTGCTGTAGATGGGACCCGGCTGTCCCGAGATAACCCTTAACCAGGCTCCATAGATGGGGCTGGTGACACCTTCCGACGCATACTTGAGGTGTGAGAGGGGGACTAAAGGGGGGGGTCCCTCTCCTCCCCGCCTGGGGGGGTAAACCAAGACAGGATGGGGAAAGGCTAACCAGCACCCGGAGGAAGGTACCTGGGGAGGGACTACAGGATTACACAGCCTAGGGATCCTCGAAGACAGGAATCCAGTACAGCGAGAAGGGGGCATAAAGAGAAAGTATAAAAAAAAAAACCACACACCTTTTCCTGCACTACTACACTCCAGGGGTCGAAATTACATTTTACAGCCACTAGCCAGCAGGGCTAGTGACTGGGAAAATCCACTGGCCCCACAGACGTTTCCACTGGCCCAGCTTGTGTACATACTAAAGTATGCCTTCTCCAGTACAAGTCCACAGGGCTAGTTAAATGAAAATCTTACTAGCCTGGTGCAAAATCTAACAGCATTTGGCTAGCGGGCCGGTCCCAATTTCGACCACTGCACTCTCACACACTTCCTTATCTCTACGCACGAGGAACATTCGGCATTGACAAATGCTTGTTTAAACTTTGCCTAAGTGTTAGTTTTACTGTATTTGCACCCTTTTTTCTGTCTACTTTACATTGATACTGCTGGGTCGCACCTGGAAACAAGAGTAGGCTCAGTGTGCCAGTCCCAGTTACCAACTTCCAAATAAATAAATAAATAAATCCCATGTTTTATTGTAAAACTAGCAAGTTACTTTGTTCTCCAAAACCAAGTTATAGTGTATGGTTTAGGTTTCTTATGTATGGAAAGACAAGCACTCAGCTATCTTATTGTACCACAGTTGTTGACAGATATTACACTATAGTTCCAATATCACTACTATGGTACGAATACTTTTTCTCAGCAAAGTCCTCGTGCTGCCTCTGCTTACGCGCAGCTTTCAGTTTCTAGTCAGTCACCATCGGTTTACAAACTGAAGATACAGCCACTGCACTTTTTTTTTTCCCAGAAATAAAAGTAATTAATTTTAAACATTGAAGCAATTTTGTTTCAGTGCAGTATTAGAAAAACTAAATGCTGTATAAAAAATGTACTGGCAACCAAACAAGTCGGATGTGTTCAGATCTCAGAACGGTTATGACATCATAGGACCTCTTCGCTCTCAAAGTTACTATGTCGATGGGAATATAGCCTTGCTGTTTATGATCACCCATGCATTCTTCATGTTGTACAGTGTTTTCCCAATACAGTTTAGTCAGGAACCAGTTTGACCTACCACCTCATGCTCGCACTAAACTCACTCACAGCTTAATGTCCCTCGTACCACACAAGCTGCACATCTGACTTGGAGACACTGCAAACCACAATTACAAAGATTTCCAGCAAAACTGCTAACAAAGAAAAAAATAATTTTAAGTAACTCTTTTGCGGCTGTATCTCCTGCCACCATCACACTGTAACTCTCTTACCAGCATCACGTTAGACTGTCATACAAACTGCTGACAACTAGCAACATCCCACTTCCACAAAACACTGTGCCTCGGCAGGGACAACTAACAGTGCATTAACAAACAATCTGCATCAGTGCCTGCAGAGTGAAAAGTGACTTGTAATAAACGTATTTCTAATATTTAAAAAAAATTCTAAAAGTAAACCAGCTAGTGCATATGTATGCGTTATGGACATGCAGGTGTGTTATGAACGAAAACCGGACCACCAGAACCAGACCGGATCAGTAAAAGTCATATCAGACTGGGTGAAAGTTGTGCAAGCGTCGCCATTCTGGTCAGTCTGGCTCGATTGGCCAATTCGGTTTTAACCGATCTTGCCTACTCTCATTCGGTGGTCCAGTTTTCACCCATGGTGAAATCCAGACCCAGACTAGATCAAAACAGTAAAAAAAAAAAAATGGACCAGGCCACAACTTGCGCAGTCTGGTTTTTACCATTTTGGTCTGGTGGGTCCAGCAACACGAGCCAGGGTTAAGTATACACCCTGTAGCTGCCCTGTGGGATTGATACTGTACATATTCTTCAACACATATAACCTCAAGCCTCACAACTGGGACTTTCTGAAATCTGGACCACCAGACCAGACCAAAACGAGCAGTCAGTCAGTCTTGTTTTTACCATTTTGGTGCAGTCAGGGTCTGACAGTCTGGATTTCACAAAGACCCAATGCTTCCTCACACTTAGGTGAAATCTGGACCAGTTTGAATGGACGGACCAAAGCAGTAAAGGCCGGATTGTTCAAGCTGCAGCTGGTTTTTACCATTTTGGTCCCATCTGGGTCCAGTGGTCCAGATTTCACCAAATCCCCCAACTCTGAATGGGTTTACCTGACCTTCCAATCAGTGACAGCCCTGGGTTTTGTTTTAATATGGGTCGAATTGGACCCACTAGTATACAAAATGCGGGTCTAAAGAGAAACCTACTGGGTCAAAACATAATCAGCAGCAAATTTTGAACGCTTACATTCCCTTCCTTTAGATACGGTTATAGAGTAAGTGCATCAATTTGGACCCACTGGCAAAGGGGCAAGGGGTAATTCCTGGGCAGGATGCAACTTTTGCCTTTTTGGTGCATGTTAGCACAGACCCTGCTTCCACTAAGGATTACTGTATTGGTTACACTGACTGAAGTTCCAATCAGATTCCAGTGAGGCACATAAGTTAGGCAACCGAGGAAATTTCCATGAAAATTGGATCTTAATACCCAAGTGTTTATTTGCGCCTGCAGTTCACCTCCCACTTGAAGTCAGGTCATCATCCTCTGTTGTGATGTCAAGGTCAGTTACTACAGAAATAACTGATTTCAGAAGAACAGCATTTGTTATCAGGTGGGGCTATAGAAGCTGATGAACTATCAAAGAACAGAAGCTCACAAAGAATGGGGTGGAGAAATGCATATAGCTCATGTGAAATATAAGCTGAACTGTGCCTAAATATTATGTTTTTTAAAGTTCTCCTTGATGTGTCGGCTGTAAAATAAACGACGGTATACTGCTACTGTGGTCTGAAAAGTACTGCATAAAAAGACCTGAGTCTGAAACACTGCCATTTATGTTTAGTAAGAGTCACATAAATTTCTTTGTAAACAGTCTAATGTAGCTTATTGTACATTATGCTTATATACGGTATTTTAATACGCTAACATTAAACCATGCGAACTTTCCTCTCATCTCTGTGGCCACTGCTTCCCCCTCCCCAGACCTCGCCACTTCCGGTCGGCTTTAACCAACTCCACTCCCAGGCTTTGCGGCCTAACTCCCTCCCCCATGGGGAAGAACTATATCACTAGTAGTTATGTCATAATACACAAATAAAGACAACTTGCTTGACTTACATGAGGTCGGGTCTGTGCTTGTGGATTATAGCGCAGAAGGCCAGCCCATCCCTGAAGCAGCTGCTCATGTTTTTAATCTCCACATTGGGGTAGCCCTGGCACTGGAGCCGGCACCACTCCTGCAGAGCCCTGGTAGCCGACATTCTTCCAACGAAAGATTCAGTAGTTCTACACGAATATCTTAAAAAATCATTGAGATTCCAGTTTTATTGCAATAGAATGTTAAACGTCGGTCCTGGCAGTCGTCAGCAAGGCTTCCAGTCCGCGCCGAATAAAAGTCTCATCTCGAGTACATCCCAGTAAAAATCTCATAAAAAAACTAACCCCATTTTAAAGTAACTGCAACTCCAAGGTGATGGAAGAGACACCTATCTGCAGGTTGGGGGACGTTTTGTTTTGGTTTAGACAGCTTAGATACGATCCCTGCCCTGGGTCTTCAGCGGAAAATAATAAAGAAATGTATTCGAAATCTGGAAAAATCGAAGAACCCCAAACGCTCTTCAATAGAACATTTGCTTTCTTACACCCAGGAGCACCGTCTCCCAACTCTAAACGGGGGCAAGAAAGCGCACAATTCACAACTGTGGACACAAAAATACTAGGGGTGAGTGCAATACCCGAGTCTAGATTTATTCGTATCGTTTGTTGGAGAAAGTTGTGCTTTTTAACATTAAATGTCTTTTAAAATGTTCAAGCTGCTCTTATCCCTCTCGGCTGAAGCTGGAAGTGATTTTTTCCGAGCGTCAACGTGTAATTCATTCATTGATTTTGGTGACTGGGTGGGGATTGGAAGCCGCTTACCCGCTGCACACACCACCCACTCCCCGAACGGGGGCTACAGCTAGGTAGGTAGGCAGGACGGGGGTTAGACAGATGTTGGGCACTTTCTCTGTCGAGTCTCGGACTGAAGTGGATCAGTTCTACACGGCGATTCCCAAGGTTCGGCAGTGCACGGAATAACCGTCAAATCCGTCAATCAGCCTCCCTGTTTTTCTCCTTCATGAGCAGTCCCTTGGGTTTCCGAACAGGTTCCTAAAGCGCAAGAGCACACAACAAAAAATGCCAAATTGAAGATGCAGTGTAGGATTTAATTTCTCTGCCGATTACTTTACTCTGCCTCTCACTATACTGTACAAAAGCTCTTCTGCGGCTCCACTCTCTGAAAGCTTGCCAGACTCGTTTCCCCTTTCACAGGCTGGAAATGACTAGTTCAGCCCCCAAAAAACGTTCTACTACAGAAGTTCACAGCAGCAAGAGTCGAATGTCAGTTTTCTTTTGATGCCAACCTTCTCGCACCCACCACCGACAAAGAGTAACTGCGTGTACTACTGTGGGTACAGAAGTTATTTCGCCCAGCAGGCTGCAGTGCTTCAATCTCTCGTTGCCATTACTGCCTCAGACTGACATCCAGGACTTCCCATGCTGAAACATTAGTGAGTTAGGACAACATCAAAGAAGAACAGGCTATTCCTTCCAATTCCCTTTTATTTCAACCTCTGGATTAGCAGCAGGTGTAAGGAGAATTAAATCCTAATCCTCCGAAGAAAGTGCAAAGTATCAGTAACAGCAGCTGGTGTAGCAGTCTCCAGACTTTTTGCTGGTTGGATTCACAAATTTCTCTTATCTTTGTTAGGTATAGCAACAGGAGCCAAGTATTCATAAGTAAAGTAGAAAGTTTCTAGGGAGTGGAAGTGAGAGTGTGAGTCAAACTGGTTTCACGTGGCCTCCCCCTCCCCAAACAGTGAATTCCTTCAGTGTTACAGCATCCAATTAAATTTTGGTTTTGCATAGCACCTTTCATACAAAGTAGCTTGGACGTAGTAAAAACTGGAATGGCTCCAGAACCAGAATGCCCCTTGGGCATTAACTCTGGGATGCTGCATTTTGCCAAGGGGCATCAATTTAAGGGCTGGGCACCATTCTAGATATGGATTGCGTTCCATTTCAGGGTGCATTCCAGTTGTCTGTGTGTGTATTTTTAAGTTATTCTGTTTTTCATCCCCATCAGACCAACCGCATCCTCCAGGGTTTTCTTGCCATGTGCCCCCGGCTTGCCCCCTTGGCAAAGTTATTCAACTCCAGCAGTCAAATAGGACCCAGTTAAATGGGCTGGGCCTGGATAGTGAGGTGTGGGGCCTGCGGGTGACCGGTGTCGACTAGCTGGTCAGGTGCTTCCTTGTTTCTCCTCTGGGAGGTGCAAACATGCCATGCCATTATGGTGCATGTTGCACACATCCATGCAATGTGCATCGATGGGTGTTGCACCTCCCTGCACTTCTGGTGGTCCCAGACTGCCTCCTCCCAGCCTCCGCTAGAACAAGGCATTTGCTGGGCCCCACGTTCCCCCACCCCTGGAAGAGGAGAGCAGTCTTTTGAATGCTCAGTGCCTCCTGGCTGACCCTGTGTCGCCCCAAGTTCTCTTCCAAACCCAGGTCATCAGCATCACAAGTAGTGCTGTACCCACTGTGCTGAGAGGTCAGCCTTGCATTTCATTTTTTAGATCACAACCAGAATGCACCCAGAACTGTAAAGCCCCCCCCCAATCCAAAATGGCTCTCTAAACAAAATGCCCTCCCTCCAGTCAATGTCCCTACCAGAATTCCCCCCATAGGTACTTGCTTTCAGGCTCAGCCTTCAGGATAGGCAAATTAGGCAACCGCTTATTTTAAGGGGGTGGAAAATTAATTCCTATGTACACATGAACCCAAACTCGATTATCTGGTAATCAGTGTTGAGTTTCTGATAGCAATCCAGTTCTCCTTACATGTACCACAGAACTCTATCACTGAGGGATCAAATACTCAGTTATCAAATGCATGTAAATGCAAGGATTGCACAAAAAGAAATGCGTAAACTGTTAATCTGCCATTCCGGATGCTTTATGGATTGTTACAGAGCACCATTTAGAAGCTACCAACTACCAAAAACAAAAGAATCAGTGCGTTTGTACTGATGCATTTTAATCAGATTACAGTTTGGTTACTGGATCATCAATACTGGTGTTTATATGCATTAAATACTTTTTTTTTTTACTTTATTTTTATTCAACTTTGTGCTGAACCAGCAGATACATAAAAGAAACACTAATAGCTCACTGATGAACACATTGGCCCAGATATTCAAAAGGATTGCGCCATGCGCAATAGGGTTGCTCCAGCGCAAGTCCGAAAATGCGACATTCTGTGATATTCAGCGGGAGGCAGATGCGCCCCCCAAATCACGCTGAGCAATAGCGCAATGATAATGAATGTATGCACAACTGAAGGGGGAGGAACCATGCATAAATGGCACAGTGTGATATTCAACAACATGCGCCATGCGCAATAGGAGAGCAAGTGGAAGTTGCGCGATAGCAAAATAAAAAGGAACAAGGGAGAGGTGCAAGAACGCTACAGGGAAGGCATATGAGGCTGAACTCTAGCCACACAAACAGGGCAGGAGGGACCCATAGGGCAGGCTAGGGAAAGGGTACCCTTAACACACAGGCACAGGGAAGGTGTGGGGAGCCACAGCCACAGCCAGTGCAGAAGGGGGAAGTGCCACACAACACAGAGGCCACCACAGGAAGGTGTTCCCGGTGCAGGGGAAGTAGCAGCCAGGACAGCAGGGGGAACACAGAAACAGCTGCCAGGGGGGTTGAACACAAGCCAGGGACATGGCCAGTGCCACCATCCAGATGGAGGCAGTAATGAGGTGGGTGAGAAGGCAGGCAGCAGGGGGGCGTGGCCATTGAAGGGCCCGTCGGCGGTATGCCCCCAACAGACAGTACCGAGCCCGCACCAGCTTAGAGCTGTACAGCGATACTGAGATTGTGGGCCAGTACCGCCTGAATAGGGCAATTCTGAGGCAGCTCTGTGAGCTGTGCAGTGATGTGATGCAGGCACCCACACAACGGAGCCATGCTCTGTCATTGGAGACTAAAGTGACAGCTTGCATGTGCTTGCTCGCCATGGGTACCTTCCAGAGACCAACAGGGGACACCACAGGCATAACCCAGTCGGCCGCGTCATGCCACCTCACCCAATTCCTCAGCGCACTGCTGCCACATGCTGCGGAGTACATCCATTTCCCCAGCACACCAGCGGAGCACACAGCAAACATACAGGAGTTCCACAGGGTAGCACGTATGCCTGGCATGCTAGGGGCAATAGACTGCACCCATGTGGCCATCCGCACACCACCTGGCCCCGAGGGGGCCACATATATCAATTGGAAGGGCTATGCTAGCATCAACTGCCAGGTGGTGTGCGATGCCAGGTGGCGCATCATCAGTGTCTGTGCCATGCACCCTGGGGGAGCACATGATGCTTTCTTCTGACACCAGTCAGCACTGTGCCACAGATTCGAGAGTGTGGACATCCCCACTGGCCACTTAGTGGGTGAGTATGCAAACCACATGGACAAACATAGAGCTTGGGAGGGGCATGGTCAGCGGTGACATGGGTAGTGGCCTACATTGCCCGAGGCAGGGTGATGCTGATCACCAAACTAACCTCCACCTTCTACACACAGGTGACAGTGGATACCCACTCCGTCCCTGGCTGCTCACACCGTACCGGTGGCCCGCAACCCCATCACAGTCAACACTACAGTGGGGCACATACCACCACACGCAGTGTCATCGAGTGGGTGTTCGGGATGCTGAAGGCACGTTTCCGTTGCCTGGACACCTCCGGCGGTGCCCTACAGTACAGCCCCTCAAAGGCCTGCGGGCTATTCCTGGCCTGTTGCATCCAGCACAACATGGCCAACTAATGTGGGATAGCCGTACAGGTAGAAGAGGGGGACAATGATGAGGACGCCGGTGACGGTGGTGATGGGCAGCCCCCCCTTGGGCGACGGGACCCCCGACTGCTCTGGCTGGCACAGCTGCACCGGGACACCATCACAGAGGAGCACTTCAGCCAACCCAGGTAAGTCATGGGGCCATGTGCAACCACCAGTGGCAAAGGCACAACCCACAAACACGCATGGACACACACCAGGGGTGCATGCCGTCAAGGGAAGTGGCCAGGCATGGAACCACACACACCGCTAGGGATGGGCGAGTTCTAACATGGCACACGGTCATACACACACACACACACACACACACACACACTCACCTCACCAGACATGCACAAAGGGTAGGAGGCACGCCGACCCAGACCGCCACCCCTAGCCACACACATGTCCACAGACCACCACGCCCACTGCCTGTCATTGTGCATGTGTCAGACGCTGGGCACCATTGCACAGTGGCATACAGCGCAACGCAGGCATCATCATGCACACGCAACAGCGGACAGCAGCCGGGAGGTTGTGCAGATGGAATGTGTGTGTGCGTGCAGGGCTGGGTACCCACCCATGCATTGTCCGCTGAATGACACAATGCACACAGGGCACCATCAGACAGTAGCCGTGCTGGGAGACAGGTCAGTCACGTGCCACAGTGCCACGGCCGCCACGGATGTGTGGGCGGCCCCGCTGAGACCCGCCAGCAGTGACAGGCTGACCACTGGCCTCATGGGGTGGCACCGATGGTCCCCCAGGGGTTCCACTGCGTGAACGTGACCGTGCTTGCACAGGGGTCTGCAGCACACTGAACATGCCTGCGTCAGTCATGCTCAGGATGCCCACAGCTGAACCCGGTGTCGACAAGGATGGTGTCACACGACGCCGGGCACAGGGGGGTGAACATTGCACTGCGTGGTGTCTGTGACGCATGGGCAAATAACTGTGTGCCCGTTGTGGCCATGACAGCTGTGAATGCCTGTGTCTGCCTGTCAATGGCAGCAGTCACATCCTCCCGCAACCGGTCCATCCCTGCCAGGAACAGAGCAGTGTCTCTGCTGCGCCGCTCCTCTGCCTGGTGCAGAGCCGCACTCACTGCATCCACCGCTGTCACAAGCCGCATCTGCTGATTGACTGATGCTTGCGGTATGCAGGTGTGGTCATCCAAGAGGTCATCTGCCTGAACGGCATGCTGTCCCTCAGGGTGTTCGTGGCCCTGATGCTCATCACCCCTTGAGGGTGGGTACTGCACACCAGGGCCAGGCCTGGGCATGTCCACAGGTGGTGCACTGATGCCACCCCCTGACACTGTACCCCCATGGCCATTGGCCGACTGCTGATGCTGCCCCTCCAGCTGCTGCTCCCCAGGGCTCAATGGTGCCGCCACAGTGGCCGCAACAGTCCCACTGTCCTGGACACACACCAGTGCTGCCCCACTGGTGCAGACAGGCACATGCTGGGACTGTGATGACACGCAGACCTCCACGGTGGCATCACCCACAGCCTTGGCCGTGATGTCACCTGCTGTGTGGCCATCCTGTGGCACACACGTGTCACTGCCCATGACGTTGGCTCCATCATCATTGGTGACAGATCCGGCACCAGCCCGAGTCTCAGCATGCTGGCATCCATGGACGCTGGCATGCTGAGACACGGGCAGAGCCTCCTCCGCACCTGCTCCACTAACATCAGTCCGGACATCCAGGCAGGCCCACTGTCGCCCTGATCCCTGTATTCCTGTGGAGGTGGATGGTCCCTCCTCCATCTCCATGTGACTGGCCTCAGTGGAGAAGCCCACCACCGTTGACCCATGCAGACACTCAGGAGCTATAAGGGAAAAAAAGTAGCATTACTGCATGTGACCTACCCTGTTCCCCCAATAGACAGACCATGACCTACCATGCAGTGACGGGCTACAACCCATCTGGAATCCACCAACCGGAACACCCTCAATGGCGCAACGCTGCACGCTGCCAGCAACCTGCTCTTCCTGTGGGGTCAGGCGTAGCACCTCCGGCTGTCCCCAACCGGCCGCAGACCGTGCTGCCCTGATGGCAACCACCTTCTCTTTAATCCTCCGCCTGTCCGTGCCCATCTTCTTTTTGCACTTCTGCATGGAGCACTGGTGGCTGCCATACAGGTTTGCAGCATGCGCCACCTCCTCCCATGCAGCAGCACGGGCCTGTGGTGTTCCCTGGGCGTCCGCTGAGAAGCGGCTCCTGGTCGAGGTAGGCCTCGAGCAAGGCATCTGTCTCGGCCTTTGTAAAATTTGGCCTCCTCTTCCTCCCACGACTCTGTTCCTCTTCCTCCACCACACGCTCGGTCATGATTCATCCTGTGAGAATGACAGGTGTTACTTGTGACTGTGCAGTCCCATGCATGTCCCAAACACCACAGTCCACACTCCCAAACAGCATGCAATTCACCGCAATAGACTGCAGTAAACGACTATGGCCAGTGCAGCCCAGTGTCACACTTTTATAGTCCAACCCATGCAAATGAGGCGAGGCACATCTTTAAGTGGATGCAAATGGAGTGACTGCGCCATTGAATGTCTGATTAGATGATTTGCATATGCCGGCTGAATATCGCGCTGTTGCGCTTAGCGCAATTGTGTTGAAAGTGCTGAGCCAAGGGTGCAATTCTGTGACATGCGCAGTACACACCTAACTGCGCATGCCTGGGTTGATGACGCAGGCACCTGCCATGCTGCTGACGTGCTGTGCACGGGAGGCAATGCAGGGCACGGCCACCATTGTGCCAGTGGCGCTACAGCGCTGTTCACCTATATGGCGCTGTGGCACTGGGGCAACAGTGCTGTAGGCCGCTACAAGAGGTGGCACACAGGCACCCAATCGCGGTACACACATTGGGTTGCAATCGCGCTGTGGCTGTCCATGCGCCAGAGACCCTTGACCCTGTGCCCAACCTTTGCCCCTTAGGCACCATGCGTCAGGCATGGGTGCACCACTATCGCGCTGTTCGGTGACAGCACAATAGGGAATGGCAGCGCTGTACCGCGCAGCATCTGTACATGGTAGGACTGTGCTGCAGAGCGCCATTTTGCTTGAACCGGGCAGCAGAGATAGCATGGAGGCATGCTGTGGTTTGGAGCCAGATAAAGCTCGCCAACCTGGTGACAATAGTTGAGCCCCATGCTGGGACTTTGTTTGGGGAGGCACCCCTGGACAGGGCCAGGAGTGTGGTATGGCAGGAGGTGGCCGACGCCCTGGAGGAGGCCACCAGTATGGGGCGGAGCAGTGCCGCCACCGTTTTGGGGACCTGAGGCGCAGGGACCTGGAACTGCTTGCCCGCCTGTGGGCATGTGCCAGGAGGGGCACGGTGCCACGGCCAGGTAGGTGCAACATCCATACACTTTTATCGTCCATACGGGTATCACGGTTGCATGTGTCCAGCACATGGGGGAGGCGTCTGGTATTGGCTGTGGTGGTGGTATCGGGGTGTGGGGTGAGTAGGTCTGGCTGTGTGGGATTGCACACACATGGGGGCGGGGGGACTTTGCTACCGGATAGTACTGATGTTCCTCTCTCCATGTTTTCACCTTAGGGCCAGAAGAACGGCGGCACAACAGGGAGGGAAGGCGCCGCATGTTGGAGCAGAGGGATAGGATGGGTGATGGTGGTCCGCGGTGTGTGGACCAGTGTGCTGATGGTGAGTTCCTTACATCCATGATTACCATTGCTTGCTGTATAACTGGGCAGGCAGTTGGGCATGGCCACCATCCATTGACACCACTGCCATGCACGCAACTTGTTACAGTCAGCACTGTCCAGTGGCACTGCATGTCTGGGAGTGCGTCAGTGGTGGTCCATGCATACACAGGGCACATGGCTGTGGCACTGCCTTCACACCGCATAGCCAAGTCTCTCTACGGCCATGGTGGTGCTGTGCAGGACATGAGCGGTGGGTGTGTGCAGTGGTCCACATGGCTGTGGCTGCCTGGGTGGGCAGGTCTTGTGGACACAGTCACTGTGGGTGGTCGCACACCATCACAGGGGCGTGTCACATGGCTGTATGCCATGCACAATGGGTGGGCTGCAGGGGAATGGACAGTCACACCTATTGGCTCTGCTCCCTCGTCCTAGGTGGCCGGTGACTCCTGCAGATTCAGCAGGACATTCAAGAGCTGCTGCAGGTGGCGAGGGAGACGTTAGAGCTCCTGCACTGAATACACTGCCACGGGGTCAGGAGGAGGAGGAGCTCGCATTGGCACCAGGAAGAGGAGGACCGGGTCGGCCATTGAAGTCCCCATGCCCCGAATACCACCTTCCCCCCTTTGACCCACCCTCACACCCCTTCTTCCCTCTCCCATATGTTCACCCCTGCCCCTTACCTGCCCCGACCTGTTATGTGGCTCTTCCCCGTATATAATTGTAAATAGTTTTATTTTATATTTTTCAATATATACATTTTGTTATAACAACTGTGGTGGTCTCTGATTTGCAGCGGGCTACAGGTGCTCAGCTGTAGTGGTGTGCATGGCGTCAGGGGTGGTGCACGCATGGGCGTGTGTGTGTGTGTGTGTGCAGAGGTGAACCACCTATGATGTGGGCAGGGGAATCAGTCATTGTCTATGGTTTGTGTGTTGTATTCTGTGCACTGGATGCCTGTGTGCAGTGGTCCACGGGGCCTGCACTGTGTGCATGGCACCCCTGTCACAGTGTCCATGGCCTGTGCAGCTGACACCCTTGCATGTCTGTGATATGCACGGTCTGCTGGCGTGTCAGTGCTGGCTGTCCATGCTGGATAACAGCTGTACCCAGCACAATGCCAGGTTGCCTGCCATCACCAGTATGGTGCACGTCTGCCTCTGGTGGCACTGTGGCCTCCGCTGTTGTCTCCCATCCATGCTGTCGCTTGTGTCTGTTGCAGGGGATGTGCTCCAGAGCCTGTCACTTGTGTTCCAGCAGCATGCTGGTGGCATACAGCTTCATGGTGCCTGCACAGTGTGGCTGGCACACCTGTGCAATGTAAGGGTGCTGGCCATGTGTACACATCAGCCGTGGCCACACACCAGTGGCTTGGTTGACCCGCTACTGTGTCCCTGTGTTGCTGTGCCCTTGGGTATAGGTGGGTGTTTGTCCATGCACTATGTTGCATCCTGTGTGGTGCATGCCTCCATGCTACACTGTGCGTGTCTGTGCTGGCTGTTGTGGCCACTGCTGGGATGGGATGTGTCCTTGGGAAAGTGTGCAGGGTGCTGTATCGCTGGAGGTGGGGTCCAGGGCATACCCTGTCGCATGTGGGGTACCTCATGTGCTGACGCACGGTCGGTCTCTCAGCTGTACCTCGGGGGGGGGGACATGCAGGGTGGTACTGTGTATGCATCTGTTGCATCACTGTCTGCTGCCACCTGCTGCAGGGTGCCCATGGTGGGGCTGCCTTGCATGGCTCCATGGTGCACAGGGTTGCATTGTTACAGTGGGGGTGGTGGCATGCATGGGGTGTCCTGTACTGTTGGGTGCTACTCCTAGGTAGGGTGTATGGGCATCCTGGTGCAGGGTGTGCTCTGCATTTGTGGGATGGTGTGGTACGGGGTGATCGGCCATCCCTGTGTGCTGGTCACAGCTTACCAGGGGGTGTGCTGGGACACCATGGCCCGGCTGTGGGTTGGTTGCTGGTATCCATGGGCCATTGGTTATTCCAGCTCTCCCCTGGTTGTGCAGTGCATGGGGTGTGGGAGACGATGTCTGTTCTGCTGTGTGTTCCTCTGCCCATCTGTGGCATGGGTGCTGGGCCCCTGCATTCCTGGTTGTGCTGTTGCATTGCTGCCTTGCTGCTGGGGGCATCCCTGGTTGCGCTATGGCGCATCTGGACTGCTCAGCTGAACATCCCTTGTTGCACTATCGTGTATCAGATATGCTCAGCTTCACCTCCCTAGTTGCACTATGGCACAGGTGGTGCGACAATCAGTCGTCGGCCATAGGCGCATCTTGGCCTGCACAGTTTTTGAATATTGCGCTTCTTGCGCATGGGTGCAGTGGACTTGCGCTTGCTCCTGCTGTTGCGCACTTTTTGGGCGCAGTTTGAATATCTGGGCCATTATATATAAATGTAAATACGTACATTGCTGTACCCAGATTTAGGGGACTATTAACTATGGTACTTCATATGGGGAAATCCAAAACAGTTTCTAAGAAGTAATCAGATCTAAATTCTCATATGCCCACTGAGCCATGACCCGTGGAAACTAACCAAGTTTTAAATACAGGGAAACCGCTAAATACAGGGAAATGGCTGAAGTTACTATACTTCCGTCACTATTTCCACATAATCTGAAAATAATGTAAAGAGAAAAGAGAGTTTACAACAGTACCCCGCAAAGCACCACTCCCCCTTTCGAACCAGATTAACATTAACAATAACTCCCACAAACTTGTGAACACTGCAAAATATTATGTACAGGAAGGATAAAATGTCCATATTTATCAAATGTCCAGGATAAAAGCTGTGTATCTTCCATGTTGCCGCCATCTTAAGTCCACATGCACTAGGAAAGCTTATTGAAACATATAAATAATAGGCAAAATAAAAAGAAACCAAACCTTGTACTTTCAACATTACAAAATTATAAACCAAAGTTGAATCCTCATGTATTTAACACAGATTATGGAGAACTAGAACCCAAGTCCAACATCGCTTGTGTAATAAAATGTTCTAATAAAAGTCATTAAGCACTTCAGTTTTCTAACTCGGAGTACACCTCTGCCATTTCCCCTTTTGACACTACAAATGTAAATTCCAAAGTGATGTTGTTCACCTGTTTCTGTGTTTCCTTTGGATCAGAAAACTGGCAGTTTTACCTCCACAGGTGATTCTTAATTGTGCTGGTACAAGAAGGGTATGTGTAACTCCAAAGGCCCTTAATTGTTGCTGCAGTGGGTCAAACTGCTTTCTACGATTCTGCGTAGCAAAAGACCAATCTGGAAAGAGGCGAATATCTACTCCATCCAGCTGTAAAGGATGATTCTGTCAGGCCCATTGCAAGATACAATCTTGCACCTGCATACCCGTTGTAACAATCAAAATCGTACGAGGCGTCTTCTGGTTCAGCTGTCAGGACCAAAAATTTACTTGGTATGCCCAAAGGATATCCTGCGTTTCCACACCTGTTTCTGCCGCAGAACTTTCAATTGGCCAGGTCCTGATAAAGGTAAGAAGGTCCTCTCCTTTAACACCTTCTGATAGTCCAATCATCCATAAATTAATGGACCTGGCACCATTTTCAAGAGTTTCTAAATGGGTACGCAAATGGGAGTTCTCTATTAGTAGTTGAATGGCCATAGCTCGAGTCTGAATAGAGCGTTCCTCTGCATCTTTTGTGGTAGCCACTGCAGCCTCTATTTTAATATCCTGGGAACCATGTCTTTCCATTATGTTTTTGACTTTTTTATCCAGATCACTCACAGCCTTAAGCACTTTGTCCCAGGGCAGCGACTCTCCAATATCAGACAAGTTGCTGGGGCCTGGTTGTTGCGTAGTTTGTTGCGAGGGTTGCCCAGGTTTTCGTGATTGCCCACCCGTCACTCCCTTTGGATGCCCCATCTTCAAATCGGGTATCAAACTACAGCTCTGGATCTTGTAAAGCTATTTCTAGTAAAATTTCAGACCCAAATCGAAAAAGTGCCAGTATTTTTTGGTAAAAAAGTGGTATTTCTGCTGGAGCTGAAGCAACCCGCGTCTGGTCCAATGCTCAGCTCTCTAGCACCCCCCACACTAAATACTTGATTACATAGTAATTATTTATTTAGTTGTTTAACCAGGAGTAGCACACTAAGCTGAAAGCTTTTTTACAGGAGCGACCTGGGAGCACAAGGAGGTTAAGTGACTTGCTTAGGGTCACACAGTATACAAGTGGAAGCTGTGGGATTCAAACCCATGTCTGGTCTACTAGATGTCACCAAATTTGCAGCTCAGAGCCTTAGACCACTGCACTATACTGCCTCCTTAGGCAAAGGGGGTGTAAAGCATAGTACGTTAAAACAAGACAAGCCAAATAAGTCCACAAGTCATTCACACACACACCTATATATAAATTTAAAAAATTAGGGGCAAAAGTTTCTGGAGCCATAGTGCATCTGTGGTGTGCTGTTCCCTTGGAGTTTGGCCAATCATGTGTTGACATCACCCTAACTTTGGCACCCTTTATATAAGCATTACTATGACAGTATTTTACTTTGTGGGATAATACAGTGTTGAAGTTAGGGTGACATTAACACTCCGTTGTATGATCGTTCAGCACACCACAGATTCACCAAGGCTTCAAGGACTTTTGCTGCTAATGTTTGATTTCCCCTACTTCATGCACTTTAACTCTGACAGATCCATTAACATAGTGTTTAGCATTTTATTTCCATACTTCCTGAAAAAGATATATAACAACTGACAGTCATAACTTTTTTTCCGCATTATTGTGTGAGATAGGGCTAAACATCTGGCGGTCACAGTGCACAGCAAACTGTCTCTTGAGATGCAGGTAGCAGCTGCTGTCCACTGTGGATTTTTCTATCTCAGAAATATTGCTCGACTAAAGCCTTATCTTCAGTATGAGGACCTGGTGACTGTGGTGCATGCCTTTGTGACATCATGGCTTGACTACTGTGACACTGTCTGTCTGGGGGTCTCTGGAAGTTTGGTGTGCCATCTCTGGACCTGGGTATGTGAGGGATAACTTTTAAGTCCCTGAGCAGGTTGAAGAAGGGGCTTTGGGGGGGGGGGATTGCCAGGATGGGGGCAGACTGGGGGATGGAGAAAAAGTTCTATGGAAAAAAAAATGTACCCTTACAAACATGCACAGTGGTGCATGATCCCCCCCTCCCCCCAGCATTTGTGGTGCAAAGGACTAGAGTTCCCCTATTTTTCCTAATAGATGTTCGCACTTAGACACACATGGGAGAGGCAGTGAATCCATGCAGCCCTGTGGACCAAGCAGGGAAGAGATATTGGGTTGTGGACATGGTGGCCAAAGGATCTAAGTCCCCTCCGCTGCATGGTTGGTCATGATAAAGGAGGTAGTAAATGACCTCCCTGCACTTGAAGGACCCCTTGCACTCAAACTGGCAGAAAAGCAACCACCTGCGCCAGGCAGTAATGACACTGTGCTGATTGACCAACAGACTGAGTAGCTGGCAGGGGAATCCGATGATGCCCTGGAGAGGATGACAGTCTGAGAGAAGGGACTAATGGATGAGCTTGACAGAGGGGGATTGGGGCCTGCCGAAAGAATGGAGGTGTAGCCAGTGACTGCACCATCAACCACTAGCTGCCTGGGGTTCAGATGAGATCTCTGGAGGCAGATGATGACCGAAGCTCAGCTTGGATGACAGCAGACTGCAGCTTGCCCTGAGCTGAGAAAAAATCCACCAATGGAAGAGGTGGCAGTGGTTCCGATGACATAGACACAGAGTCAGAGGCTCAATGGGGGACTGTCTCGCTCCCACCCCGGAGCAGAGCGTACTCCAGACCACTGGTAATGCCCCAGTGAGGTGGGGTATGGGTCAGCTTTTCCACTAATAAATGACTCATGACCTTAGGGTCTATCGTTGCAATGATGTGCTAATGTGGAATACTGACTGGATCAAGGGAAGGGCCCCATAAATCTGGTCAGACTGTGCCAGATGGACTGCAGGGAAGCTTGGATACTAGCTGGGTGCTGGGGTTACAAATTTCCTTTATACCCAGTTTGGCCCTGAAGTATGTATGGATGGGTGATTCTGTGCAACAGTGGCCCTGGGACACATGGACTGTGTTGTTCTGCTGCAACCGTCTGCCTGACCCATCGGTGTACAGGCACCAGGTTTAGACTGTTTGCCCTATTGGTGTCATGTCTGTCGCCAGTTTAAATGAAAAAAGATTCTTTTTCTGGACACTATTTTTGTTGAACATTAGCAGCTAAAACTCACTAGACAAAAACAGTGTAGTCTTCTCATAACTGATGGCACAGGAGGAGAACACAAAGGACCCATGCTGTTGTGCATGTTTTATGTCTCCTTACATCTAGTGTCACAGAGGAGAAGACAGCACCAGCAAAGAACGATCTTGGCAAGCAAGCCAGATAGCCTATGCAACAGTAATAGGACTGCAGGGGAAGGAAACTCTTGCAAAAGACTGAATCAGATGACAGCCGCTTTGGACATTTAGGAAAAAAACAAAACAGAAGTAGGACAAATGTTGTGGCCCAAGATATGTGTATACAAGTGCTTATAATGGAAACATGTACAGTACAGAACCAGGGATTGAAATAACCACCTGTCTGTATGTCCCAGACACCCAGTTTTCTCCAGGGGCAGCTGGTTTCTTGGGTTCATTTCCCTGCCTGTCCCAATTGAAAAAGCATTAGCAGGCACTACGACCCAGGTGATACTGCCATAGAAACAGAGAAACATAGAAGTTGATGGCAGATAAGGACCACAAGGCCCATCCAGTCTGCCCATTTCTTTTTCTACCTTATAAATGTGCCATCAGCCTTTGCTCTGTCAATGGCCTATCTATTCATACTCATCCGTATTGCTCCCTTATGCCTGTCCCATGCCTGTTTGAAGCCCTGCACTGTATTCATATCCACCACTTCCTGAGGTAGGCCGTTCCATGCATCCACCACCCTTTCTGTGAAAAAGAACTTCTTCACATTACCCCTTAATCGGCCCCCCTCTAATCTCATGCTGTGTCCTCTTGTCTTGCTATTTTTCTTATATTGAAACATGTTAGACTCTTTCACCTTGTTAATGCCCTTAAGGTGTTTGAATGTTTCCATCATATCACCTCTCTCCCTCCTTTGCTCTAGGGTATACATATTGAGCTCCGATAATCTGTCCTTATATGTTTTCTGATGCAGTCCGTGCACCATTTTGGTTGCCTTCTCTAGACTGCCTCAATTTGGTTAATGTCCTTGTGAAGGTGTGGCCTCCAGTACTGCACGCAGTACTCCAGATGAGGCCTAACCAGTGTCTTGTAAAGAGGGATTATTATCTCCCTCTTCCGACTTGTGATACCCCTACTAATACACCCTAACATCCCCCTAGCCTTACCTACTGCTTTAGTGATCTGCTTGGATGATTTCAGGTCTTCTGTGATAATGATGCACAAGTCTCTTTCTTCCCTTGTGACTGCTAGCAACTCCCCTCTCAGCCTACAGGTGGCTTCAGGGTTTCTCTTCCCTATGTGCATGATCTTGGACTTCTTTGCATTAAACCCCAGTTGCCACTCTTCTGACCATTTTGCTAGTTTATCCAGATCTCTTCTCATTCTGCCCACCCCATCTGGATCATCTACTCTGTAGACTGAGCCATGGGCGTCCCAATATCATGGTGTCACAGGTTCAGAAATGTCCATTCTCCCCCATGTCCTGTGACGGGCTCCTCTCTGCAGTCAGCAGTTTTGTCAAGTAGTAGAAATAAAAACAATGCCACATTAGGACTAGACTGCCTATGTATTCCTTGTCATTATGCATGTGCAGCTGCCTGTCTTCCTTTTCCTTTTCCTTTCTGCACTGCACACCTAATTTCTGTGTGTGCTGTACTTGAAGTAGCGGTGCAAAATGAGCATTTTGGGGATGCAAGTTAAAAATTATTTTCAGAGTTGTCTACTAACTAAGAGCGGCCTGGGTTAGGCTAACTAAAAGCCATTGTAAGGGTTAAAAAAGTATCAGAAAGACCTTTTCAATGGAGACAGTCAAGGCAGAAAGAATGGCTATTTAGAGATTAGGAGAGGAACTTAAAGGGCTGAGACAACCACAAAACCCTCCTTGTCAGGGCAAGAAGGTCTCTCTCTAGACAGGAGATGGGGAGGCTTGTTAAAAACCCTTGTCAAGGTTTACTAAGTAGAGGAGACTTTTAGTGTCTAGGCTGTACACAGGAGCAGAGGAAGCTGATTGACTTGTTAGGGAAGAGCAGAAGGGAGTTTATAAAGGGCTCTTGTAAAGGCTATTACTAAAAAGGAGGGGAAGTAAATTAAAAGCCCTTATCAGGGCAGTGTACTGGGGCATACTTGTTAAGTCCTTTTCATGGCCGTGTACCAGCCAGTGGGTAACATTTATTAGCCCTTTTGAGGGCACCTTACAATGGGCACCATCAGTTAGTAAGGCCTTTTTAGGACACTGTACCACCCAGGGGGCACATTAGTTATTACTAGCTCATATTCAGAAACAGAAATGTAAAATAGTTAAAAATCAACAGGACAAGTACAAATTCTGTGGGACAGTCAAAATGAATATTGCACATGTTTTTCGGACAGCCATTCACAATAAATTATTTCTACCCTTGGTGCAGACTATATATATTTTTCCAAACCTTGACTCTTTCTCGCCTTTCAAGAGGGTTGGTGTCCACAGGATGGAGATGGAACCCTGGGAATGGGAAAGTACAGGGTGAATGGGCAGGTATAACCCAACAAGTGAGGCAGTACAGGGAGCCGAGCCCCTCAGTGCAGTCATGATGCTTGCTGATTGGGGCAGATCCCTCCTTCAAGGGAAGATCAGACCATGCTAACCTGCCAACCAAGTTAAAGGATACACTGTCCTGATCATGTGCTGATGGCACCATCTGTAGTCCATCATGCAGGCCAGGCATGGCCAAGAGAGGCTGAGAAGTGCCCCATGGAACCTGAGAGTAGGGAAGACTGCAGCTACAAGGTGTGGCACTGCAGCCTCAGGGCCAGTATGGAAGGTAACTGGTAGGGGTTGCCCCCTGCAGGACAGAGTAGTGGGTTAATTTCATTATTTTTTAATTGGGTTGGGTTTGGTCCCAGGAAAGAGTGCTACCACAAGCATCCACACTGGACGATGGATGAAGGGTTGCCTGATCAACCTTCTTGTGTGCCAGGTTGGGTCTCATCACCAGCCCAGTCCTCACCACTTCCAAGAACAGAAATGTTTTGTCTGAGGGAGAGTGTAGCAGCCCCCTCTTCACAGTTGGAGGTGGAGGCTGATTACTAGCCATGGTCAGTTTGTGGAAACTGTTTCCATGGTCAGGTGAGGGGGCCGTGGCACCCCCTCAAAGGAGAAGCTGGTCCAGGAGCTAGAGTTGTATGTGAGGAGGATGCCCTCATGGCACTGAGAGCTAGAGGGAGTTGGGAACAAAGAGTGAAGTAGTGTTGGGGGTTAGATTGCCAGAGGAGGCCTAGGGGATGTCCTATCCCAGGTGCCTGCACTGGAGTGGTGCTGTGGGTATGGGGGGATCAACCGGGCTACCTGGGGCATGAGTACCCACCGAGAAAGTGGCAGGCATCGCCAGCATGGCATTGGGTGCCAGGGACCATTGTGTATCTGGAGATGTGGACACATGCTGGGTCTTACTGGGTGGCTGCGAGACTCGAGCCAGGGGCACAGGCACCATGTTGCTTGTTCCCACCTGGAGACATGGGTACCACACTGCCCTGACTACCTAAAAAGAACACAAGGTCAGGACACCTTGCAGCTGCAAAGTATTGTAAAACATCAGTAGAGCCCTTTCCGTTGCCAGTAGGGACACCAGACAGCTGGTATGATTCCTGATCTGTTTCCTCACTGCAAGAAGGTTTGGGGTAGAAAGTTTATTGTGCACCTCCTGGAAGAGGGCAGCCCAGAGGCAGAGTACAGATATCTTGTAACACCCTAGAATCTGGTGAAGCAGGTACTGCTGCAGTACTACAGCTATAAGGTAGGAGGCTGTATCTCTGTGAGTAGTGGTTAAGGAGGAGACCCCCAGACCTAGGAATACACCCGCAGCCTGTCTGACAGAACCTCGCTCTGGGAACAGGTTTTCGGAAGCTGCAAGAGCATGCATGGGCTTGTTTACTTTGCATAGGTCCAGCCATCCTGCAAGTAGTTTGGGGGGAAAAGTGAGGGAGCACTGGGGCAAGATGAGGGAAAGCCGAACTTGCATGGCCTCCTTTGAAGAACTAGTTCAACCTAATGAAGGAGTGCTAGCCTGGTATACCAGTTGTGTGTTAATGCAGCAACATACCATGAGAGGCAGCACCAAAGGATAAAATGGGAAAGGCAGGAATCCAACAGAGTGGAGACAGAGACCCTCTGGGCATGCTTTGCCCAAGAAGTGGGGCAATGACAATCAGGCATGTCGGTGTCTACTGCCTCAAGGACAGGGAGAATCCAGGGGATTGGACTAGTGGGAATGCCTGGAAATGCAGCTAAGGAAGACTTTCGAATTATCATAATGAACTGGTGACGCAGAGTCTCCGGATCAGAAGTGCAAATTAACAAATTAATATTGTTGCGAGTGCCCCATGAAAGAAAGGCCAAGTGTTTGGAGTCCAGAGTGTGGTATGTCTTTTTTTCTGCCACTCTCAAGGGTGCCCACTTTCCAGCATTGCCTACAAGAAGTTAGGCAACCCTGTACTGTTGAGTGCAAGGAATCTCACGACAAGCAAAACCAAAACATTAGTACTTCTTATTGTTTTCCATAGAGCTTTTTCTGGCGGAGCTGGCAGGTGGCTATGGCTCCCCCCATGGGGGAGCTCATCTCTCCGTCCCCAACCTCCCGCACCGACCCTCCCTGGGAACTCCCCCATGGGTTACCCCTCCCCCCGTGACAGGGCTGGCTTTCTCCCCTCCCCCAGATAGCCAACATCCAGACCCCAGGGGTTCAGCGCAGGCACAGTCAGGGCCATCATGGAGCCTGCCTGCTCAATTTTCTTATTTACTCCCTTCCCCCCTCCCTATCTAAACGGTAAATGTCGGTGACGGGCTGTCTGACCCGTATCCCCCTCCAGCCATCGCTAGAGGGTGCTTACGGGGCGGGATGACAATCCCTCCCTCCCTCTCCCAAGAGAGGAGAGCAGTCTTCCAGACACTCAATCCTCGCCCCTGATGACTCTAGGCAGCCCTGGCTCGTTCCTGAACCGAGTCACTGGCATGAGGTGTGGCGTCCAGCACCTCAACCCTCAGGACCACCAGGCCGGTTTAAAACATCAATAATTCTAGAAACAGGAGTTCCTTGGGCCATGCCTGCCACCATCTAGGGCGTCTATGCAGGTCGGTCACTGTGTCATCTAAAGAGGGGAATGCATGTACTTACCTCCACATAAATCAGGTGAAAATCAATTGATGTTATTGCTCCATGCCTACTTGTGCTTGAATCAACTGTGGAGGTCTGTATGATAGTCTAAATGTGGCTGAAGCTGGAGGTGAGTGATGAAGGGAAGGGCAATGCTGAGCTGAAATACTCTCCCCTCTCGACCCCCAGTGGAAGCCCAGCTGGCAGGCGGCATATAGGAGTCCAAGGAGTGCTGACTGTGCTTTTCAGGCCAGGGAGATGATTCAAATTCTGGCGCTGAGGCAAAGCCACACTCTCAAGCTGCCCAGCTGGCTGAAGCAGTCTTAGCAGCAGGCATGGAGGGAGAAGTCTCAATGTCACTGAAGCTGGAGAAAGGTTTGGTGTTATCTGCAGCTCCCACTATCTATCCCAGCTTCCAGACCCTTCTTGAATTCCTTGAGTCTCTTTTCATAGTTCTTCAGTTCTGCTCTGTACTTCTGTCTTTTTTCTTTAAACTTGAAGCTGGGCTTCCATTGAGAGTCTAGAGAGGTGAGTATTCCAACTCAACATCACCTTCCCCCTTCACTGCTCCCCTCCAGCTTCAGCTACATCAAGACTTCTCCATCCAGGCCTGCTATGACTGCTTCAGCCAACTGGGCAGTTTGTAGCCATGGCTTCCTTCTCGTATCTGAAGTTATTCTCCAAGGGGGCTATAGTGCTGTGGGCCGTAGCATTAAGGGATGGCGGGCAAAGGGTTTCACATTGTGGGCATCAGTTGGGGTGTCAGCCATTGGCTGGACACTCTGCACATTCAGTATGTGCCCATACCAGCCCTCAGTAAGTACACAGGATGGCTGCTTGAATACCTAGCTCTTGCCTACCCGTAACTATAAACTTCAAAACGGCAACATAAATCACTATACCAATGTTCCGATTAACAGAAATTTTAAAATTTATTTGACCAACAGCATTTATTGTGAATTTCTGGGTTTTACAGTGTGTTTTTACAATTTTATTCTGTCACCAAATTCCGTGGTGCAGCGCTATGACTCTGACTAATGGAAGATCAACGGCCACAGTACAACCAGAGGGATCAGCTTCTCCAATCAGCCCTAGTGCAGGTATTAACAGTAAATCAGATGTGGAAATAGTCAGAGAAATGTTCACAAAAATAACTATTGGCATGAATGAGGTGAAAAGCTCAATGGGAACATTACGCACAAATACTGCTATTAACACTAATAATTTAATTGATGTGGGGAATAACGTAACTCAGCTACAGGACACAGTATCACTACTACTACTACTAAGGAGGGCTGGAGGGATACTGGGATGCATAGGGAGAGGCATCAACAGTAGAAACAAGAAGTTGTTATCCCTCTCTACAGACAGTTAGTGAGACCCCATCTGGAGTACTGCGTGCAATTCTGGAGACCCCATCTCCGCAAAGACATAGACAGAGTGGAGGCTGTCCAGAGGAGGGCAACCAAAATGGTGCAGAGTCTGCACCAGAAGACATACGAAGAAAGGCTAAAGGAGCTTAATATGTAAACCCTTGAGGAAAGGAGGGAGAGAGGGGACATGATAGAAACTTTCAAGTATCTCAAGGGAATCAACAAGGTACAAGAGGGTAGTATCTTTCAGAAGAAGAGATGTGCAAGAACAAGGGGGCACAATTTGAAGATAGAGAGGGGGAGGCTCAAAGGTAATGTTAGAAAGTATTTTCACAGAGAGAGTTGTGGATGCATGGAATAGCCTTCCTGAGGAGGTTGTGGAGTCAGGAACAGTGGGAGAATTCAAGAATGCACGGAACAGGCATAAGGCAATTCTAGTGGGGGGCAGGAGGAAGTAAGCTGTTGATTAACTAGAATCTGCAGCTTATCCATCAGGTAGGGAAATGGACAGACTGGGTGGGCTAAGCAGTCCTTATCTGCCGTCAAATTCTATGTTTTTATGTTTACTTGAAAATAAATTGACACACCAATCAGACCAGATTAACTATTTGTTAAAGAAAATTGATGACCTTGAAAATCATGACAGATGTAAAAATATTTGCATTGTGGGTGTCACTGAAGGTCTGGAAGGAAATGCCACGATACCTTTCTTACAAAAAATGATTCCACCAATTCTGAACTATGAATGGCCATGGGCTGTCGAAATTGAAAGAGCTCACAGATCGTTGGCTCCGAAAGCTCAGCCTGGGGACCAAGAGCCATTATTGTTAATGTTTTAAGGTATTCTGTAAAAGAGGAAATACTTAGAGTGGCGAGGGACAATAAGCAGCTATACTGGCAAGGGCAGAGAATTTATATGTTTCAAGACTTTTCCACAGTGATAGTAGATAAAAGAAAAACATTACGAACATACGAAATTTGCCAGCAGATAAAGGCCTAGAGGTCTATCAAGTCTGCACAAATATGCAGCTAGCACCACTTATTCTGCAGCTGCCCTTCCCTTCCACCCTTCCCCTTCATTGACCCTCCCCCTTGTCCTGTCCCATCCCCTTTTGAAGCAGTCCACTGTTCTACTGGATACCACTTCTGCAGGTAACGCATTCCACCCAGCCACCACCCTCTCTGTAAAAAAGTGTCTCCTAATCTCCTCCTGAACCTTCCTCCCTCCAGTCTCATATCATGGCCCCTGGTGTCCCTCCCTCCCTTACTTTGAACAGCCCCTCTGTACCTGTCTTGTTTATTCCTTTCATGTACTTAAAGGTTTCAATCATGTCCCCCTGCCCTCCTGTCCTCCAGTGAGTACATGTTCAACTCCCCAGCCTCCTCTCATATGATAAGTCCCCAGCCCCTTGATCATCTTTGTCGCCTCGCTGCTGCACCCCTCCAGTAACTTAATGTCCTCTTCAGATATGGCCAGTACTGCACGCAGTACTCCAGGTGCGGTCTAACTAATGACCTATACAGTGACAGAATCACCCCCTCCATCCTCGAGGATATGCCCCTTGCAGTACAACCCAGCATTTTGTTGGCCTTTGTAGCTGCCTTCCTACATTGTGCCGAGTTGTTCATTGACCCTGTAATGAGCACCTCCAGATCCTTCTCCTCCTCTGTCTGGGTTACCTGCCTCCCCCCAGCTGGTAACTCCTCCTTGGGTTCTTCATCCCAAAATGCAGCACCTTGCACTTTTTGGCATTAAACCCCAGTTGCCACATGTCTGACCAGGTTTCAAGCTTTGCCAGATCATCCTGCAACCCCTGCCATCCCCCTAGGTCATCCACCACTGCTCCTACCTTGGTATCATCAGCAAACAGACTGATCTTGCTCTTGATGTCCAATGATATGTCTGCAATTCTTTGAAGCAAAAAAAGAATTACAAATTCTTGGCTGGCAGTATCGTTTTAAATATCCAGCAAGCCTAGTGTTAACTACACCAGACAGCTATGTGCATTATTGTGACACATCGGAACAAGTATGGTCTGTACTCAAAGACTTTCAATGCAGGCCTCAAAATCAAACTGGAAAGCATTTTTTAAACTCCTCTGCATGCCCCTCAGAAGGCTCGTGACACTGACCTTACACCAGTTCCAAGCTCCACAATTCCACCACGTGACAAGCATCAAGTCATCGATCAGACCACAACACAAGAACCTAACGAGCACCTGGGTAAAGTTTGTACCCCGCATCCATATGCCGAAATTGTAAAAAAAATTGTGCGGTCACCAAAAAGTGTGTTTTTCTTGGGGCTATCTAGGAAAGTAACCCCAACAAAACATGCTTTTCCACAGGTAGAATCATTCAGGGCACTTTCTACAGCAAGAAGCAGTTTCAGAGTTGAGGATCCATCCAGAACAAGCATGTTGGTCCTTCCCAATATATACAGCATGGATGTTTAAAAGAAAATTACACTGGGGGCCCTAACAAAAATGCAGCTCATTCTACCAATTCAATTGACATGCTGGCTGTGGGATGAACTTCCTGTTTTATTCCCCTGCTGCTGATTGGCCAAAGGTCCTTATATTAACTTCTGGGCAAAATAACCAAAATGATTAACTAATATAATATAGATAAGTTGGTATTTATTAGTATTATATAATACACAATGTTTACTGTTAACATTTAGCATTCAAGATACTTACTAGCTTGCATTGGAAACGCTGATACAAAGTTCTTATTATGCTTTACTTGATAGTGGGTTAAAGGTTAAAGGGTAAATGCCTGGTTCAAGAAACTGAGCTGGTACAACATGGGAGGAAGCTGGAAATTGGGGGTGGTAAGTGATAAGATTAATCTCTATGCTCTCTTAACTTAAATTGTATCAGTTCCTAACCGGATTATTCTTTATGCATGAACAGTACTGTAAGCAATTATCTGGTCACGGTGCGGATTTAGCGTGCCTGCAGGACATACCTACTACATTTTATTTTATATATTTGAACATCCTGATGATGCAGCTTTAATAATATATATTGCAATCACAGGCAATGATATCTGCACTGATACTGATACACTTGCACATTTATCACAGTTTGACTACTTATTTTGTTTGTTAATACCTGGTGGTTGATTGTGTCAACGGTTATAACAGCGGGCAGTTGAGACAGCGTTATTTATCAAAATTAAGTGCCCCTTATCTGTTTCAGTAACCTTTACTTTCTTTGAAAGCATGATTTATATATGATAACTTGGGCTAATTTCATAATCCTACTATTTACAGAGGCACGTCCCCCTGCAGCAGGTTGATGTGGAAAGCCCTACATAAAATTATTTTATTTGGAATGGCTGTTATTTGGGGCCAAATAGCTCTGCAGCACTGCAAACTCTATTAATTGGATCCTGCCATGAAATGAATTTTTATGGAATTACTGTAGATTGGCTTTATATTAAAGATAAACAATGTTTGATGATCCTGTGTATGTGATGTTATATGACTTATGTTACAGGATGACAATCATACAGTGGGCTAGACAACACCTTTCTATCATATTAAATATGACAGGATGTATTAGTAAGGGGTAATTAATTAAATACCTATAGCAAACCATCATACATATTTCTTTTTTAATAAATTCTTAGGAAGTTGTTGCTGGATATGCACCTCAGTGCTATCATTGCCTGTCAAGGGTGCTTCATAGTGTTCGGAATTATCTAAAGATATTAAATGAATAGGTTGCACTGCTTGACTTTCATTTGGGTGTGGCAAAATAAGGGTTATATAGGGATTTTAGTGCTTATTATTAAGCAAATTCTAAACAGAATGTTTATATGCTATGATTTATGCAGTGTTTTCTATTACATATGGCTAGTTGATTGTGGTGTACTATTTATTTTCTGAAGGTGTCATTGTTTCAAACTACTGGGGATAATTATATTTATAGGCACTGTTTTACAGTTAATGCATAAGTTAATTTAGAAGTCTTTAACTTCTGTGGTTCTCACACATTACTTTAATATTATGTTAGCATTGGGACAAGATATGTACTATCTTTAAACAAACTGTGTGAGAGGCCTTTCGGCACCATGCAATTCTGCTTAAAGTTGGACCAGCATAACATTCTGTGGTGATCTGCATATGCAGCCCATGATGCTTTGCATTGTGTGGGCACGTGTGATTTTGTATTATCTTTAAACAATGTCCTCAAACAAAGATTGTTTAAAAGTTGTTTGATGGACTATTCAGGGATGTAACAATCCCATTAAAAGGACAAAAATTCTGGCCTATCTTAAATCAATGAAGGTTAACATTGCATTTCTGCAAGAAACACATTTAATGTCTGAAGAGACGGCTAAACTTAAAACATCTTGGGTGGGGGCAGGCTATGGAAGCTCCTTCAATTCTAAAAGTAAAGGAGTTTGTATTTTATTTCAAAAGGCCTTGAATGTTGTGGTTAGCTCCACCTTTCAGAATAATGAAGGCAGATATGTTATAGTCAATATAAAGCTTGAAGACTGGGAAATCTCATTGGTGAACGTATGTGCCCCCAGTATCAACCATGCAGAATTCTTTGTGGAATTGGCTGAGTCAGTAAATAAACATGCTCTTGGGGATCTGATTTTCGCAGGGGATATGAGCACTGTGATGGATGAGTTTATGGATAGTACATATAGCAGTCCAACAGACCATAATAATTCCTCTAAAGCTTGAAATTTATTTTGTAAAGAATTTGGGTTGGTAGATGTATGGCGAGTCATGTATCCAAAAGGCAGAGATTATACTTTCCAGTCAAATAGACATGGGTCTCCTTGCAGACTAGATTATGTTTTCTTAGCCAAAGCATTATTGCCATGCCTTACTAATAGTCATATTGGTGACATAGTAATATCTGACCACGCTCCCATATCCATGGACATTACTCTGGGCCACATTATGTCCTCAGAGAGGAACTGGAAATTCAACAGTAGCCTCTTGAACTTTAAGGAGTTTCCTAATTGGCTAACAGAAGAGATTAAAATGTTTTTTGAGATGAACGATAATGGGGCAGTATCACTCTCAACTCTTTGGGACTCATTTAAAACATTTATAAGGGGTCATATAATCTCTTTTGCGTCACATAAAAACAGAACGAGCAGCTACAGGTGATTTTGTTCCATGCACGATCATGCTGGAGTTTCGTACCTCCATTGAAAGGAACATAATCTTACAACAGACAAAATCCCTCAGCCCTCCCACCTGGCAGGACAACTGGATGCATCTATTTCCAGACCTAAGCTACGCGACGAGGATGCGGAGGAAAAGCTTTGATGGGATCCGGACATGTCTTCGATCTCTTGGAGTGCACCACGTTCCCTTGATACCTGCCAGCCTAAGAGTTATGTATGAAGGTAAGGAGTATCAGTTCTCTGATGCGACTGAAGTGGCTAAACTTTTGGCAAAAATTGAAAGGCAATTCACTGCCCAGGGAGACTCTTTTGATACAGAAGGCAAGAAGGAAGCATAACTAGACTGCCTACTTTTGGGTGGTAGGTACTAATGGGAATCAGAGTATGGACAAAATAATGTCAGGGACTTTTTTTTGTTATAAAGAAGGGAAATCTTGTGGCTCCTCGAGCAACAGGAACTTTTTCAGATGGAGTGTGTTAAAGACAGTCAAGCTGTTGGAGTACTAAGGTTAGTTGGTTGGAACACTTAAGATGGCACATCACAAGTGGAGGACTGTCTTTTCCCCCTTATCTCCACTTCCTGGTACTCAGCTTCCCGCCTTTGGTATACGGGGAAAATGGACTCTATCTCCTGGTTCAAAGTAGTTATTTGTGTTTAAACTAGAATAACTTACAGTATATCATTATAGTTACTGCTTTACAGTTAATTTAGTTGAAAGATGTTCACAGATTTTAAAATACCTTAGTAAATCAAAAGAGTTCAAATGCTGGTTTAATACTGCTTTTCTTAAGTGAGGAAATGCTGCGAATGATAGTTGTATTCCTGATGTTTATGCAAACGGGATGTTTCACTCTTTGATATGGGGCATGCTAATGTTTGAACATTGCTACCTTCCCGACTCATGGTTGCAATGGTCAGTCTTCAGTCTTCTTTATTTTAAGGGACTATACAAGACACTGCTTGTGCCAACTTGATAAAGGTAACTTTCATATGTTGATTAATATGCAACTTCCTCCAGGTGCTGTAACGTTTTACAGGGGTGCTTACTGTAATAATGTTGTGCATGCCTTTTTTTAGACATATGTATAACATCTGATTATGCCTGCCTGTCGCATAAGTAATGTAATGTACTGTTACATAAAACTAATAACATATAATAAAAAAAAAAGAAAGAAATTATTGCCTCTCATTCCAAGTCTTCCGTTAACTGATCATTAATATGATGCTCCCAGTGTTTGAATATTCAGATGTGGTCTATGGTACCCACTGCCTCTTCCTCTTCTCTTACCAGATGTCCAACCCTATACAATGCCTTCTGCCAGTTTTCTGTTGCTGCTCCTCCTTGTATTCATTACTGTTCCCTTTACTTTTCACTCTCTATCCCTGCTCTTCCCTCCCATCACTTCATGTACTGTGCAGCCATTGTTTCTAAATGTTGGTTTGTTTGACTCTTTGCCTCTCTATCTCTCCTCTCTTCTATTCCCTCTGCCTCATATGTTCTTCACTCTCATGAATCCCATACCTTCTCCATGCCACTTAGCTTTCTTCTCTCATTTTCTTTCCCTCTGGAACTGTCTCCCTCCCAACACCACCTGCCTCCCTCACATTTTCCCTCAAATGTCAGCTTAAACCTCTAGCTGCCCCTTCCTGCTCTTGCCCTGGCCTTCCTAGCTGAGTTGCACTCTCATGGACCTTGCTGTTTGACTGTTTTTAAGCCTTTGTGCACCTGTACCAGTGCCCTAAACTGCTAATCAGTATTGATTCCATTACTGTATGTATTTGCTGCACCTTACCACCCATGTATATTTTGTACAGTGTGTCCCCTACCCCCCCCCCCCAACCAGGTCGCACCTGGAAACGAGCCTCAGCTCAGTGTGCATTTCCCTGTTACAGTTTTCGATAAATAAATACATGGAAAGTGGAGCTGAAGAAACAATTGCTGTGCTGCTTGCAGTAATCTTTCATGAGTCTGTACAGGTGGTCTGCTGAGGGACTGGAAAGTGGCCACTGTGGCCCCCATCTTCAGGAAGGGAGCAGTGTTAGACCTGTGCAACTGCAGGCCAGTCAGTCTGACAGTACTGGGCAAGTTCTCAGAATCCATTATCAGGGAAAGAATACTTGATCTCTTGATCGAGGCCAAAGTTCTCATCCACTCTTAATCTGTTTTGTTGTTTTTTCTTCAGTAAAATGTTATTCTATTTTAAAGTTACAGTACATATACACTAATGCACATTTAATCAAGCTCTTAAAAAAACACAACTCAGTCGCTAAACACTAAACCTAAAAAAACACATGGGAAAATCTTGCTAAAGCAACCTGATCACCTTCTTCGAGCAGGAGACCAGGGAGGTAGACAGGTGTAGGGCTGCAGGCATAGTCTGTTTGGACTTCACAAGGCCTTTGACTCCGTAGTGTATCATAAACCTCTGGGCAAAGTGTACCAGTGTGGTTTACACGAGGCATATACAAGGAGGAATGCTAACTGGCTGGGGGCGGGTCAGAGGGTAGCGGTTCACAGGCCCTATTCTGACTGGAGAGGGATACTCAGCAGCGCCCCCTGGAAATTAGTGCTCAGGCCACTGCTATTAATCATTTAATCAACAGTCTGGAAGCTGGCATCTGATTAAGTTCTTTGATGACTTTTCACTGGTTAGGGTTATGGACTTCCTTGAGGAGGGGAGAAACTGTAGGAAGACCCGAGCAAGCTGTGCAAGTTGTCAGGCTTCTAGAGTCTAAATCCCTGTTTACATGGTCAATCATGGTTTACATGGCCCCTTTCCCTGCTGATGCAAGACATGGTGGAGAGGGACCCCAAGTCCATGGAGGAAGATGCTGGGAGGCACAAGGGACACTGGGAGGTCACTGGTGCATCAGAGCGAGCAATGCAGCCAGTCTACATACTCCAGAGAGTGGGCTGTGAATCCACAGGAGAGGGATGGTGCAGGAAGAGGGGCAGCCAGACCAAAGTGCCATGACAAAGTCCAGTGCCTGCACTCAAAAACACCAAATCACACCAGCTTCCTCCAAAAAATGTAATGCTTAATTGTATGATAACCTTGAACACCAGTGCTTAGACATGCTCACTGGCCATTTCAAGCCCCAGTACTTCGGGTTAGAAACCCTTCATCAGGGGGCATTTAATTTTTTGGAAGAAGCTGGTGTGATCTGGTGATTTTGAGTGCAGGCACTGGACTTTGTCTCAGCCGGTCTACGTGGCTGCTTATGTGGCTTACCCTGGAACATGTCCTCAGGTTTACTGTGGCTCAGGGAGAGGTTCTAGAACCAATGTATCACAATCGGGTAAGTGTCCACACAGCTACATTTGCACCGCAACCACCTGAGCACTCAGATTGTTGAGGTGCATATGCAGCCATATAAACTGGCCTTTAGATTCAATGTAGCCAAAGTGCTACTCTTGGGGAGGAAAAACAGAGGAAGGACCCACACATTGTGTGGTGTTCCTCTTGCTATAAGGGAGGAGAAATTAGGACCTGGATTTCATAATAGACAAGGAATAAAGCATGCCTAGTAAGCTGGAAGAATGCTGGGGTGCATCAAATGGTGGGGTGACCAGCAAGGTAGGGAAGTAATCCTGCTACTTTACAGGGCCCTGGTTAGACTCCACCTGGCGTACTGTGTGCAGTTCTTGGTTTCCAATACCAAAAGGACATTGAGGCAGTTGAGAGGGTGCGACACAGGGTCACCAAAATGATCAGTGGCATGGGGGGGGGGGGAGACAAAAGCTATGAGAGACTGCGAGCCTGATAACATGTTCACTCTGGAGACTAGGAGGCTGAGAGGGGACATGATTTCAGTCCTCCACACAATTACTGGTATTGGCAAGAGGGAGATGCTTGATCTTGCATGCTCCATGCCATGAAGCGCCAAGGTGGTAAATTTAAGGGTATTGTCGGATACATTTCTTCTCCTGGAGGGTGGTGAACCAATAGAATAGCCTACTAGTGTACACAATGGATTTAAAGACAATGCAAGCCTTCAAGATTAGCATGGACAAAATTCTGCTTACTAAGGGAATCAAAGGGTACGCTGAGTAGAGGGTGGGTGGGATGTGAATCCCTATAAACCAGTGCATGTTTGCACAGGATTCTGTTTGGTCCCTGATTATGAAACAGGATATATGTGGGTGTGGGGGGGCAAACTTGATGGGCCTAGAGTTGTCTCTAGACTTAAATAATTAGATTACTACAATTATTGCATCTGACCTAGAAATTTCCCCAAGTCTGGCCCAGTGACACTGGTGGAACATGTTGGACTCCCATGTAGGAGATCTGGTTTGCACCACAAGCCTGGCTCCCTCCACTAGGTCAGTGGAGTTCTGAAGGTGCTGCCCAGGCAGAACGCCCAGAGTCCGGGGGAGGAAGCCATCTTCCCTGCTGCACAAGCATCTCCTCTAGTGGGCCTGGTGTATGGCCTTAACACTGTGGGTTACCACACAATGTCATCCCTACCTTCAGAGGCCAGGCACTGTGTGGGCAGATCAGCAGGTGACGGGAGAGCTGGTAAGCAACAAAATACCAGGGTTGTGCTTGTGACTGGCCCCCATGTCACTGAACCCGTGTCCCACCCCGCAATGGGAGAGGGGCCCAGTGGGGTGGCAGGTGGTGCTTGAAGGGGAAGTCGACGTTGGGCAGTGTATGCAAAAGAGAAGCAACAGTGCCAGCGGACTATGCTATGGAAAGCAGAGCATGAATGTGATGATGACTGGGGAATAAATAAAATGTCTAAAACAAATTCCCCCATGTGCTGTACTGATTGGAGAAGGTAATTAATAGCCCCAAGCTAGGTTAATTCTCTGCATTACCATCCCTTGTGAACAAAATCTTTTGATTAAGTAACAAAAAAACAAGAGTCCAGGTGTACTTGTGATACTTACTGTATTTTTGAATATATAGGGCTAAAATGTTGATAAGGTTATCTCTTCATGAGAGATTTACGTAACATACTCATGAGTTTGATAGACGAGGCACACTGATGAGTCCTGGTAGGATGAAACACGTGTCTGTGTCTTTCTGTTAGCACCCTTTGCAAACTGTGTGAGAGGCCTTCCGGCACCATACATTCTTGCTTAAAGCTGGACATTTTTAAATGTAAACTGAAAACCTTTTTATTTAGACAGGCCTTTTCTGGGTCTCAGGTAGATGTTTTAACTGTTTTAGATGGAAAAATTGCCTTATTTTAGGCTTCGCTTTTAATTCTTGTTATTTGTCAATGTTACTTTTTAGTCGTATTGTCCCTGTTCTATTATTTTATTTTAGTATTATAATTGCTCTGTAAGGGCGCCCTGGGCCTTTGGGGAGGCAGTATAGCGCAGTGGTTTAAGGCTCTGAGCTGCAAATCTGGTGATTTCCAGCAGGCCAGACCTGGATTTGAATCCCACAGCTTCCACTTGCATACTGTGTGACCCTGAGCAAGTCATTAAACTTCCCTGTGCTCCCTGGTCGCTCCTGTAAAAAAGCTTTCAGCTTAGTGTGCTACTCCTGGTTAAACAACTAAATAAAAAATAAATAAAAAAAGTAAAATCTACTGCTACTGCTATAACTTTGGCATCATTCACTGTGACAGCACAAGTGACTAATCTGGTGAAGAGCTCTTCTTAGTCAGTCATTATAGTATCAGTGAGGTCCCAGTGGTGATGAGGTAAGGGGAATATAACTAACTAGCTTCCAGATAGAGTGCTGTTCCATGCATCCTAGTATTGTTAGATGCAGAATCTTCTAATTAGTGAAAGAAAACAAATGCTTCAAATTTTAAAGAAGTAGTTGTGTACTTTTAAAAATATATATATTTTTTTGTTGGCCCAGTGGTGCTGAGGGATGAGGCACTGGATGCTACACCGGCAACCCATGTTCGAGAACAAGCATGGGCCGCCAGGGGGTTGGCAGGGGAGGAGAAGGACTGAGCATCCAAGAGACTACTCTCCTTTTCCGGGAAGGGGGTCACCAGTGACCGGCACCTGACTGGCCTCTAACGGAGGCTGGGGTCGGCAGCATGCCGACGCTATAGACTGAGGGGCATAGACGGGGCAGACACCTGGAGGAGCGCATGCGGACGCATGCATGCTCCTTCCGCTGATGTCATTGTATGACCCTTCCATGCAAGGGGAGAAAATATGGAACTTGGTCCCTGGTCATGCGGAATGATGCAGCCACCCGCCACAGGCCCTGACTCCGAATGGTGCTCCGTAAACTGGATCCGGATTGAGGTGAGTAGACGTGTTGGGGGGCTCCTCACCGCCCTGCCCTGGATGGTAAACCATGGGAGTAGAGGAGTACGCGGCCTGATGTTTGAGTACGGGGCTGGACGGGTGGCCTGGGAGAAACAGATAAACAAAAAATATATATGTGTGTGTGTGTGTGTGTGTGTGTATATAGTATATATATATATATATATATATATATATATACCCCCGAGTGTGTAATAGCTCTTTAAGGATCAATATCAATGAGATTTGTTGCATTTATAGAATATTTACAGTACAAGTATGAGCTTTTCATGCGTTAGAAGTAAGACACCCGAGACTGTGCTTTAATAATGGCACTTCCTGCATGGTGTAGAATACTGACCTTGGAATGTCAGGGGTGATTACATGCTGAGGTCTATATCCAGGGCTATAAATGCTTATAAATTCTATCACATGTATAAATGTAAGCTGTCATGGTTGAAGCCAAGTTCCTGATGGGTTCAAATATGGATGGGACAGACACAAGGGTAGTGAGGTCTGTGGGAAAAGGGGAGTATAGACAGACTGGGAAGGTAGTACTGAGACAACATTAGGGCAGGCAGCTCAGAAAATCCAGTCTGGCTTTAGGTCAGGCACAAAGTCAGGCAGTTAATAGGTAGACTAAATGGACTGCTGTTTTTTTATCTGCTGACAAATTCTATGTACCCATCTATTCTTCAGCAGGAAGGACATTGTAAGCGAGCCCTGGGCTTAACAGGCCATCCTATAAAATATCTACAGTTCAGTAATGCATAAACAGTGAGTCAGCCTAATGTTGCATCCTTGTAAGGATGTTTAACTTGGTATCCCTTCTTTCCGCTGTATGCAGTTTTCCATAGCTGTTCCTAGCCCCTTGCCCAGTGACCATCACAGTGACATCTTCTGGTAACAAAGGGTGGTACAAGGCCAACTAAAAGTGTCTTGTGCTAAAACATATCCAGTACAGGCTATGAATCCAGCCTAAGGTCCACCAAGTGTCTGGCTTTATTTATTACATTTTATTTATTTACGATGTGGAGACTGGATTATGTACACACTGAGCTGAAGTTTGTTTCTGGATGCCATCTGGCAAGGAGGGGGAACAGGAGAGAGGAAAAGTAAGAGACTGCAAGAAATCTACAAATATAGAACAGAGGCTACTGTGGAGCCCGAGCTGAATGGACATCTTTCACATCTGCTCCTCAGATTCAACATTTTAACATTTAAAATTGCTAACTTATGGCCAGCCCACTAGTGTAGAGGGCTGAGGTGCTGGCGCCTTACCTCTTACACGCCAATGACCCGGGGTTGGGAGCGACCTTGGGTGTCAGAGGGTTGGCCGGGGGGGAAGGATCGAGCATCCCACAGACTGCTCTCCTCCTCCTCCTCCTCCAGGAAGGTGGGAGAAGATGACCGCTGAAGTACTGACTCCTGGTGGTGGCCAGGGGTAGTACAGGCTTGGAGGTCACAGTGTGGGTTGGCGCGGGCCAGCCTTGTACATGCAGCGTGCAGAAGCGTGTGAGGCAGCATCCCCTGATGTCATTGCACTCCCATGCTGTGGAGGGGGAGGCAATCATGGGGTCAAAAAATTCTCCGGCACACACATGAAGGCTGGACCCAACGGCACCGCAGCAGACGCACTTAAGTCAACTCCCCCCAAGCCCGGCCTCCAGGTCTTCCACAGCGTGCGGGGTAAGTACCCACTGTGAAGTGGCCTGGGGAGGGTAGGGAAAGGGGGTTAGAGCTCTGACTGCAGTCAGTGTGGGGGCCGAGGAGGCAGTGCTGGACAGGGGGAACCATAGGCAAAAAAAAAAAAACAGCTGAGGAGGTAACATAAAGAAATAATCAAATAAATAAATAAATTGCTAACTTACACCAAGGAAAACAACTTTAAAAAATATATACTTTGGTGGAGAAAAATGGAAGGGGGGAGTGGCATGTTAACTGTGGGGGGCAGTAGGGGCTCCAGTAAGGCGGATAGCCTGGCTATGAGCAAAAAACAAAAACTAAGCACTCGTGGACAAAGAGGACTGAAGCGGTAACTGCATTTGCAAAGCAAAGCGATTTATTGTGACAGCATAGGCCGGATAAACACCTGGGGTGTTTGGGCAATGTTGCCACAATAAATCACTTTGCTTTGCAATGCAGTTACCGCTTCAGTCATTTTTGTCCATGAGTGCTTAGTTTTTGTTTTTGGTGGAGAAAAACCTGCAGTACACAATGGTGAAGCCAGAAGGAGGTCAACAGACTGGAGAAGGGTGGAAAGACGAGGGAAATGGAGTTGCAGCTGGCCCGGAGCACATGGTCTACTCAGCACAGTGTTCCCAAGGGAGAAGGCCCAAAGAAACCTGTACAAACACTGGGTTGCAAATTACAGCATCTAGTCATTTCTACCATGGCAATGAACACAAAACTGGATGCCCTAACAGGTAGAATTGGGACTGTGGAACCCTTCCTGCAAAGATTAAACAGAGATGGAGGACTTTAGGCGGCACTTGGACTCCTGCAAAAGGGCCATGCACCAGCAAGTTAAAGAGGGCCAGCATGTTAATACTCGTATTGAAATTCTCAAAAACCAGGTGCAGTGCCACAGTATTCATATGAGTGGACTCCAAGAGGGGGCTGAGGGAGATCATCCAGTGCTTTTCCTGGAGGGCTGGCTGAAGGAGTAGTTTAGCTCCTGATCGGGGATTCCTTATTTTGAAATTGTAAAGACAATTCGTATTCAACCCAGGGGAAGGCAACAGGAGTATCTGCCGAGAGTTCTTATGATGGTGGTGGACAGTGTGGGGACCAAAGCTTTAATTTTAAATTCAGTTAAAAGTTATGGGTCACTGGAGAGTCTGTGGTGCAACCTTGCTAGACAGTCATGACTGGATCAAGCTCTGCAGTACAGGCTGTTAAATTTACTTTAAAAACAAAACCAGCGGGGGCTGACCCAGTGGCATGGAGGGCTGAGGCATCATGCCTTACCTCCTGCCACGCCGGTGACCTGTGCTAGGTTGCTGGGGTTCAGCTGGGGAGGGAGAGGACAGAGCGTCTGGAGGACAGCTCTCCTCTCCCAGGGAGGGTAGTTTGACAGTACCACTGAATGACTGCCCTAGGTGGAGGCCTGTGCGTAGAACAGGACTGGGACACCAAAACAAGGAGAGGCTGCAGGACTCCATAGCATGCGCACACCTCCATGTATGTGTGCTGGCATGTTATGCCCCAGCAGTGGGGAGGGAACAGGAGAAAATCAAGAAAAAATTCCTTAGGCAGCAGGATGAAGATCGAACCCCTGCAGGTTCTGCATCGGTGGCTGGGCATGGCCACCATCCTGTGACAGAGGACACGATCAAGGTAAGTTCCAGATGAGTCGGGTGACAGGGCTGGGGAAGGGGTGATCAGATGGGGGTCATCAGGGTGAACAAGGAGATAAAAATGAATATTTAAAAATGAAAAAAGGAAAAAAAACACAACCAGCTACAGAGATTTCCTTACTTACCAGAATACAATTGCACCTATTCTGCAAAAATAGCCAAACTGCTTGACAATCAGAGTAAAATGACAAGCGGACCTCCAGATCTCAGCATTGTGACCATGCCACTATCACTACCAGAACAATCTGAGGCATCCAAGCAGCATAGGATTGACAATTCCCCGCTCATACTACAAAACCCAGGCAATGACAGGGACTCTCTTGACAGGTTTTTCAAAGAGCTGAGCTTCATTAAAGAAACAGTTCTCAACCTATCCACAGATTTTAAATAATTTAAGCCAGCCTTTAAATATCTTTGCTTGGTGGGTTGGAGATACCAAAGCTTGCATTAGCTCACTGGAGGATGGGAGAATGAACCAGAACTCACAGCGGTGTGCCACAAGTTTACAAAGTTGGAAGCTCACATCGAAGACCAGGAAGGGTGCAGCAGATGCAATAACGTGGTAGTGGTGAGGGTACCTGAAAAAACAGAGTGACAAGACATGCTGAAATTCATTCAATAGCTCTTTGTGGACATGGCTCATAAATAATAACTAAAGCAACAAGCCTAGTATTCCTACTGTGCCAATATGTTTATACCGCTCTACTGTCTCACCCGGTAGTCTACGCCTAACCATGCCACAACAAACTATGCACTCTGTCCTATGGACCAAACCTCGTAATTTACAATTACTGTCAACCTAGCCGCACCTACTGTACCTGTAAATCTCACCCTGTATGTATCCACTCTCACCTGTTGCAATACCACTGGCAATCTCTCCCTGTCTGTATCCACTCTCAGCTGATTTATATACCACTGTTATTGAGTTGTCTACTGAACCTGCTGTCTGTTCAGTGTTGTACTGCATTTTGTACCTATCTCGACCTATGTAACCCCCAGGTCACATCTGGAAACGAGCGGTCCCTGCTCAGTATGCTTATCTGGTAAATCTCTTAAATAAATAAATAAATCTCTGGCCCATCTCCACATGGGCTGTCCTACATCTTCAAGTGGGATTACTGGGCTTTGAAACACCTATGCCCAAGCCCTTGGAGCACCCCGGCTGATAATATTCCGGCTCCTAAACTTCCTAGACAAGATACATATTCAGAAAAAACAAGGGAATAAGGCACAATATAACTGGAAGAGAAAAGGATTTTCATCTTCAGTGACTTAAGTCCTCAGATCCGGGCCCTACAGAATGAGTATCAGGACATAAACAGTAAATTAAACGCTGCCAGTATCCACTTTTGAATTAATTAAATGGCCAAACTAGCAGTTACAACAAATGTTGGCATAAAACCGTACTACTGTCTACAACTGTTTAGTTCTGGCTCACCCTTGCTGTTTGCTGCTGACCGCTTTACACACACCTGCTCACTGTATGCACAGACAAACTGGCCTTCCTTTGGGAATAGAATCAAGTTCCAAACTTGTCTTCTTGGCAAGAAGGCTCTGCTGGGCAAGGCCCCCCCTGCATCACCGAAATCCTTTCATCGGTCAGTTCTAGGTATGATACCAGAGGTCGAATGCAGAGCGGGCTCTCTGTTCCATTTTGATGAACAGCACTTGGACAACGATCATTCTCCTACAGGGCCCTCTTGTGGCTCAGTGAGGTTCCAGCGGTATCGCACAATACGTTAAGTCTCTGCGTTAAGTTTGAACTCAAACAGTACCTTGCTAGCAGGAGCATGTGTGACTGTCTGTTGGGCACCTGACGTTCTCCCTCTGTTGCTCATTGACCTTCTCACCTGGGTGGACCTCTTTGTTTTTCTTCCATGGTCTCCCCCAAACCCCCACCCCCAACTCCCTGTACCTAGTCACTTAGCCACCCTGTTTAGTTTCCCAACCCCTCCCCGTGTTACCTATCTCGGTTTCCTACTTTGACCTCTCCAACCCTTGACCTCCATGTTCCAAACCATCTCTCTGTCTATGGCACTCCTTCCAATTCCTTCTTCTCCCTGTGTCTCCTATCCGCTCGTCCGGGGGCTCATGCCCTATTTCTATCACGTTACTTTCTTCTGCTCCTCACCCCCACTTTCCTCTCTAATAACAAGGCTTTATGTACGAGACTGTTCTCTATTACTAATCCTGACCCCTGCCATGATTGCTGTCTTGGAACACAGCTGTCACAATGCTCTATTTGCTACTGTTTACTGTTATTTAGTCTGATGTATATTGTGTTATTACGTGTATGTACCTTTGTACTGTGTTTCTTGACGTGGAACCTTTGTAAAAGAGCTCTTGCTCAAATGTTGTTTCTGAATAATTAAACAAATAAACAAACAAAGCAGTTCATGTCTGCTAAAGAAGCTGCTGAGGACTTCTTGACATTTACCTCGGTCTGTTTGAGGTGCCCTCATGCAGGCAAGCTCAAAACAGATAAATTTGCACTGAAGCTTGATCTTCTACAACTGTTCAGTTCAGGGCCATTCCCTGCCTACACCACAAGTTGTGAAGTAAGAGAACTCAGTTTTATTGTAAATGCCTTTGCTACCAGCCTGCTTTTACAACCGTAGTATGGCCCCTGCCTACCTCCAAACTCAATCTCCCCACATTTCTTGGAGGCACTACTCAGACAATCCTGTCGATACCACTACTGCCACGGAAGACTTACATTTGCCAATATTCCAATAGACCGTACCGGAGGCATTACTGACTGAACTCATATTCAAGTACTGATCCAAGGGGGTTTACACATGAGGCAAAATAGTGAAACTAGTGGCCTGCATGTGGCGGAGCCGCATGGTGAACTACAATGCTCAATCTGCCTCAGATGTCTCGCTCATGATTGCTACACATCTCTGCCCCATACTTCGGTCATACAAAGTCTACAACTGGATCATGAAAGTGAGCCTTGTGTGCTCAGGCTGTATCAAGAGGAACACTTAATCATATAAACAAAGGACTTATATTTTTGTTTGCTCATAGGACAGCCTTCTACGGTCATTTGTTTCATTACTGGTTTTGGAGGCTAGGAAGGGTTGGGGAAATAGGGATGGAGATATAACTACTGGGAAAGGCTTAAAAACAAGGGAAAAGTGTGTTAAATCATTTGTGTCAGCAGATATTATGGCAACAGTTTATTTCCACTTAGGAAAGTTAAAAGTTTCTACTAATCATATGCACAAGTTAGGGGGAATGGATGGCAGCCATACCAAAGCAAGATGGGTGGGTTACTGCATGCAGAGCCCAGCTAGATGACACTTAACTATTATGGGCCTCTTATGACCCATGTGTTGGGTGACTCTAGCTTACCATCTGGAGCCCCCTCTTAGAGCAGGCAGCTGGTTTCCCCCACCCTATACCAACAGCAGGCATATCTATTTTCAGTATTACAACTTTATTTATAAGGCTGCATGGAAACAACCACCAAGCTCACACTGCAGGGTTGTCGAATTCCACTAAGCCAGGACCCTCATGGGCTAAACAGCAGAAGGAAGCACTCTTTGCAGAGAAAACTGAACTGTGGTCCCCTCACTGCTGAGGGTGACCTATCCACAGTTCATAAGTATTGTGTTCTACTGAAGTTGTTCATAGTTATTGTTAATTGTTCATGGATTAATGTGTTCATAAAGTTATGCAATGTTCATGCTGGCCGGGATGGGGAGCATTTCAGAGAACAAACAAGTGCAACACTAGCGTGGGTTAGAAGCCTTTTAATCTTACAGTCCAAACACCTGACTTACATCGCCATCCTGGTAAAAGAGTAACCCAAAAAGGTTTGTAACTTGGAACGCAAAGGGTATGCAGATTAGAGACAAAAGGTACAAGGTACTGTAGTACTTGAAGAAACTACAGGCCCAGCTATCTTTCCTTCAGGATACTCATTTACGGCCAGACCAAATTCTGCTGCTACATAGACTGGGTGGGGCAATCCTATGGGGTGGGAGATGACCCTAAGAACAAATTCTGGTCAGATCCACCACGGCTGCATAATGAAGTTAGTGAGGTTGTGTAGAATTGTTAAGGAGGTATGAAGAAACAACACAATGATTTGTAAGTAGTAAGATTTGTTTCAGTTTCTGTTCTAAGGAAGGCATACACATCATTAGGAAAATATATGGAGGTGTACATTTTAATGGAAGGAATAGGAAGCTTACAAAAGAACCCCAGAGCAAATGCCACTGATGTATGTGTTATCTCGGATGATATTGGCCAGACAGCCAAATTTTAAAGAAAACATAATTGCACATATCCCAATAATGCAAAGCATCAATGGAAACATATGCAAATCCCCATGATGGTACAGAAGGTGGCAGTACATGAAAAAGTAATGGCTGGCATATGTTCAGCCTTGGGATTATTTACACATTTATCTATTTATTTATTTTTTTTTTTAAGAGAAACAGGGTTTTTGTCCATGAGGTGATGTAAGTTATATTTAAGCAGTGTGTTGATGTCAGGAAGTCAGGTGTAATGATGATGGACTGTTACAGAAAATGTGATATTAACTATCAGAGGGGGTTGTTTTTGATAAGGGCAAGGTAGTTATGCTTGTGATAATGGGAATATTAGGAAAGTATGAGGTCTACGCAGAAGTGGAGTACAAATATGCACTGTTTCATAAGTATGTGCTCAGAGTGCAGGCAAATGTGATATGCAGGTTTGTTTTAGAAATTGGTAAAAATAGCGATACATGCAATTAATAGAAAGACAGATAATTTCATAGACATATAGATAGAGAGAGACACACACATAGACAGGCAGAATAGGAATAGTGAAGTACTGAAGTGATGCCAACCCCACCCCCACCCCGCAGACATGGACAGGCACTGGGGTGTGCCTTTGGGTCATTGCCCATAACACTCACACCATTTCATCTCTCTACCCTGCAGACACAAGACAAGAGTCGAGCTGTGCCTTTGGATTTTCAAACTTTACACTCACCCCATTCCATAAGGAAATATGCTGAAATGGGTACAGTATAAGAGAATGGAGTGAACTTTGGGGCTGAAGAGTCAAAGGCACACCTCGATACCTGTCACTGGCTGCAGGGTGGGGATGAGGGTGGAATGGCATTAGCATTACTGTTGACAATCCCAAGTCACACCCCTGATGCCTGTCAGTCTCTACAGTGCGGGTGTTATGGTCAGAAACCCTAATGCCTCATGCTTTGGATTTTCACCCAAGTTTTCAGCATGGGCTTTTGTAATCTTACCGCATGAACAGTGACATTATCAGTTCATTAGCTGAAAGGAGATTTTGCACAGTGACTGTGCCATTTGGCACCACAGGTGCAAAAACACATTTTGAACAGGATGTAAAAAATGACAGCTGTACATTTCTTGCTTCAGTAACATAAACACACACACACACACACACACACACACACAAACATGCCAGAACACGGTGGTAAAATGATTAGATTTGACCACAAGCACTATTTTCTATGCAAGTTGGAGCACGGGGGTGTTTAAGGCTGGAGGTCAGTTATGGTCCATGACATAACCACATGGTCAGAATATTAAATATTTTAAAATATACATAAATGCAAAAGTAACCATTTCAAGACGAAAATGCAAACTGTGACACTTAACAGTTATAGGGTAAGTTAACACATCTGGACTTATTTGCTGCATATGCATATCAATCGCTAAGGGGTCCTGACCATGTTCACCTTTCCTCAAGCCAAACTAGCTACAGTATGTCTAACAATAACAAGGATGGAAAAATTATGCCATATTTTCAACAAGAAGTTAGCATTTTAAAAAGACAATGCTGTAGACTGAGAAGCAGCTTGTGTAGGTGCATTCATCATGCTAGCCAAGATATGTTCTGGTTGCGTTCCATAAGACTAACCAGTGGGAGAAGTAGGGGAAAGGGACAGAAATCTAAAATAGAACCACGTAACTCATTTGTGATTTAAAGTTGCATGACAGAAGTGCGGCTTCCAGAACTGGACACCATATTCTAAATGAGGCCTCACCAGTGATCTACACAGTGACATCATCACTTCCTTCCTTCTGCTGGTAATACCTCTCCCTATACACCACAGCATTCCACTGGCTCTCCTCACAGCTTTGGTACATTGTGTAGCCACTTTTAGGTCATCCAATGTGATTACATCAAAACACCTTTCTATTTTGATGACCATCAGCTCCCCCCCCCCCGTATTCATTCCCTGGGTTCCTGCAACCCTTCCTTATTCAGCAGGCAGTTAGCGCATCTGGACTTATTTGCTGCATATGCATCTCAACTACTAAGGAGACCTGACCATGTTCACCCTTCCTCAAGCCAAGCTAGCTGCAGTATGTCTAGCAATAACATGAATGGAAAGATTATGCATATGAAAACTTATTAATTATGTTGTACATACCCTAAGACTCAAAGTATGTCTTCTTTGGCTGCCATGATGTCTGTGGTTAATTTGAAACAAAAGATAATGTAACAAGACACTGGCCTCCACTGGAGATATTAAACAATAGAGCAAACTGCACTATGGGAAGATTGCCTGGGACAAGATGCAATAAAAAAATCTGAATAGCAGGTTCCAGGGAGTATAAAGCCACCAGGAATGTTAGAAAAAACTACCCTTCCCCACACATTCACAGTTGTCAATGAATGTATTTGTTAACCATGCAGGTTCATCTTCTTGCTCCCTCATAGTAAAAATGTGAAACTACATTTGTGTTATTTTTAATGAGTGATAAATGGCATGTCCAGGGGGATGGCAGCTCTAATAGTTGTTCCAGTCTTACTTTTTTCCTGGCTCAGTTTATATTAGTGAAAAGAAAGTAGGAAAAAAAATAGCCTTTTGTATCTACAAGTAGTTGTTAATTGCAGCTAGTATTTTTAATATGTGCAAGGCAACTCCACTTCTCAAACTTAAAAGAAAAAATACACTTCATTAAAGGCTATGTTTACCAAGTACTGTGCCCATGATTAAAATAATTTGAACCCCCCCAAAAAAATGTGCCCTTATATGAAACTGCATGATTAACTGTAAAGACAATAAAAAAATGTTTTTAGTTTGTAAATGTTTAAGAAAACATGTGGCTCTTTCAACTAGAACGCTGTGTCTGTTGTTTTCCTTGGGAGCTGTAGTTTCGGACACTACTTAATTACTCTTTCCTTTTGAGACACCAGGTGGCTCTGATAATCATTTGTTCCAAGTGTTTTTAAGTCAATTTGAAGGCATTGAGTATCTTCTGTTCTCCTAGTCCTTAATAAAATGCAGGGACTCCACAGACTTGTTCTGTTCCTTGATCCAGATTCCAAACTAGTGTATCTTGTTTCAACATAATAGATCCACCTCATGCCCCTCCCACATGAATCAAAAAAAAAAGGTGGGTGTGGATCTTTAGGAGCTTCTTGGGTGGAGGTGGGGTTGGATCTTACTCCCCCCCAAAAAACAATGCTGCCTCCCACTACTCAGGTTCCAGTTCTTGTACCACCTATTTAAGAAAGAAAATAGTACTCTGCAACTATTGACTAACATGAAAGCGTATTTATTTGGGGGCAGAAAACATTTCTTGGAGGAGGGTAAGGTGGAGGAGACTATTTACACCTTCTGTCAGTTCCACGGACAGAAAACATGACATCGCTCCTTTTATACATGCAAAACATCTGCAGGCTCCACCTACTGCAGCCGTAAAAAGGGAGCTGCCATGTTAATAGCCAGATCAGTGCAATTCTGATATATACAGGAAACAGCAGACAGATAGGGAAGATATATTCTCCTGAAGGGAATGCTTGGCCAAACCAGTGCTGGACTAGGGTCCACGTACGGGCCAAATACCAGTGACCCTGGCTTCTCTTTGGAGCTCATGAGGTTACTTGCACCTTGGGCACAACATCCCTTAATCATCATGGGAGGGGCTGGAATTTAGTTCAGGATCAGGACTTAGAGACTCACTATGATGCAGAGGGCTGTCCCCTGCCCAGCATGCCATAAAAGATCTATCAAATAACCTGGGCCTTGTAAACCTGTGGTGCACCCTGTACCCAGACACCAGGGCTTACACCTTTTATTCACCTGCCCACCACTCCCTATCTCGATTGGATTACTTTTTAGTGAGTAAAGAAAACTTGCAAGATCTACAAACCTGTGACATACAGACCCGAGTTATCTCATACCACTCCCTTATTGCCCTCTCCCTACAGGCAGCCCACATTCCACCAGAAGAAAGGAAATGGATAATAAACAACCAAGTCCTGAAAGATACACAATTTATTGAACATGTTAGACAATATGTTGCTGACCTTATTGCCAGTAATTACACAATAGTCAACGTAGACACTTTCTGGATGGCGCTCAAGTGTGGAGTCCAGGGAGAGGTTGTTTTTTTTTAGCTATCTTTTTTCTCCCCGTGGTTCCTGGTTGGCTGTACATCTCGACCAACTTCCCGGCTCGCGCCCCCGACATCAGGCCAAATTCCTCAATTCCTCCACAGCTTACTCCTTGTGGTGGGGTGGTGAGGAGCCTCTCCCCAAGCTCAGCTCACCTTTAAGGATCCAGATGAGGAAGCGCCATTTGGAGTGGGGCCGCGGAGGTCGGAAACTCATGCTGCCCGACCAGGAGCCAATTTTCCATTTTTCTTCCCCGGAGATGAGGTGTGCAGTGACACCAGCAGAGAGAGCGTGCACACGTCCGCATGCGCTCCTCCAGGCATCTGCCTTATCTCCGCCCTCTTGTGCAGCATCTGCACATTGCTCCCCAGCCTCTGCTAGGGGCCAGTCAGGAGCCGACCACTGGTGTCCCCCCTCCCTGGAGAAGGAGAGCAGTCCCTCAGATGCTCAATCCTTCTTCTCCTCCTCTGCCAACCCCCGGTGGTCCGCGATTGTTCCTGAACTTGGGTCGCGGTGTAGTGTGAGGTAAGGCATCCAGCGCCTCAGCCCTCAGCACCACCAAGCTGGCTAGTCCAGGGAAAGTTGATCTGGATGACATCTGCAGAAAAAAAAAGATAACAGAAAGCTCAGGACCTGCTCACTAAAATAAGAAACATAGGAAAAAAGGTCTATTGCACTACTCCTGAAAATACCTGTGAAACACCTTCAGAGCTGCATATGAGGAACTCAATAGAGAGTCAGCAGAGCTGGCCATCTACAGGACCCATGTCAAATACTTTGACCAGGGCAAAAAACCCAGAAAACCAGTGGGCTTATGCACCTGTCAGCAGGAGGCTTTCTGCACAATACAGGGGCTAAAAGTTCAGGGGAAGTCAAACCTAATAACCACCCCTCAGGAAATTGCCTTAGAATTTTAAAAGCACCTATACAGAGAATCAGAACATCCCCCCACGGAAGCAGCAGTCTGGAATTACTTGAACCCCACTCCTATCCCTAAACTTAGCCAAGAAAAACAGAGCATGCTGCTGCAAAAATCAATCTAGAGGAAATACACCAGGCAATAATGGACCTTATCCCTGACAAGGCTCTGGGATCAAATGGGTTCTCCCCCAACTTTTATAAATGCTTCTGGGAAAAAACTTAGCTCTCTGCTCCTAGATCTATTTGAACACATATATGCCAGAGGCATTACAGAACAAGGCCTCATGGGTGTGTTGGCCACACTAATTCCCAAACCAAGCAGGGATCATACAGTTCTGGGTAACTACAGACCAATTTCCATTTCAAACTTACACATAAAAATTCTTTCTAAGATCCTGGCCAACATATTAAACTGAATTTGACACACCCTAATAGCATGTGAACAGGTAGGGCTCGTACCGGGCAGGGTCTTTCTGGTCATCTGTGAAAGCTAACCCATCTTATCTCTGTGACTGGGGAGTCAGACATCCCTGTGATTCTGGTCTCCCTGGACGCAGAGAAAGCATTTGATTGCGTCTCGTGGGACTATTTGTTCCAGGTATTGCAATGATATGACATTCCAGATGAGTATATAAAATGGATGAAACTGCAGTGCACATGTCCTACAGCACAAACCTTTTTGTAATGGAGTATACTTTTAATTTTTTAGTTTGTACAATGGTATGAAGCAGGGATGTTCCCTTTCATGCTTACTTTTCAACCTATTCCTGGAGCCCCTGATAAAATCAAACAGACTTCTGAAATATCAGGCATAGAGATTGAAGGCACTCAATACAAACTTTCCATTTACACAGATGATATTCTGCTCCACATCACCAGACCCAGTACTTTCCTGATTCGTACTCTTCAGGAGATAACCGACTTTGATAATATCTCTGATTATAAGCTTAATGTGAACAAAACAGAGTTCTGCCATTGAGCTATGGGGTGAATACGAGGAAAATCATAGAGATGGGTCTTAAATGGCAAGATGGTGGAAGTAATGATGGTATCTGGGAGACCACAAGACATGATTGCTCATAACCTAGACCCACTTTTGAAACAACTAAAACTGGACACAGATAGATGGGTCCACCTGGCCCTCACACTGCGAGGCAAAATCAACCTTAGCAAAATGAGCCTATTGCCGAGGGTCATCCACCCCTTAAGTATGATAAATACCACAGTCCCAAGAAGTGATTCGTCACCTTGCAAAGTTCAGTCTCTAAGTTTATACAGGCCAGGAAGGTGGTACGCAGAGCCTACTATAAGCTGGTGGCTCCCAGACTCCTAAGGGGACTTACAGTACTGAATCTTTTTTTTTTTTTTTATTAACTTGTGAAGTTTATTACTTTCACAGGACATGTATATAACATGGGAAAACAAAAACTCTAAATATTGTTACATCCATAAAAATTCTCAGTAGAAATTGCTTAATAATATAGTACAGAGATTTGCAGTTTTTACTAATAATTACTTAATTTTCTTGCAGGTGCAGGTCACAATAAACCAGACACAGACATCCTCTAGGAGGGTCCAGCCCTAAATCTAAGTCCCGAGGTTCTTGAGTCCTTAAATGCTAGATGCTCCATATCCTCTGTTAAATTGACATCTATATATTAGACCTATAGTTCTGAGCAATTCATTTGAAGTACATTTGATATGTTATATGTCCCGTGTATTAACAGAACAATAAAGAACAAGCAACAACAATTTAAAATAACACTGTGGAAACCTGTGTCTTAAATATGACTGTTTAATAACAGCACACTGGTTAAACCAAATTCTCTGTTTTGGGGGAACCTCTATTGCTGTGGAGTAAAGTAGGTTCATCTCCCAAACAGTGGACCCTATTCACGAAAGGTGCAGATGGGCTACGCGCTGCATAACCCAGGCGCATAGCCCATCCACACCTGTTCACGCCCACCGTGGCATTCACTAATGAGTTACATCCCTCCCTCTGCACCAGATCCCTGGCCAAGCGTGGAGCTCTGCATGTCAGCAGGCTGGGGTCTCTGCTGGGGGAGGCGTTCTGGCACTCTTCACCATTCACAAATGTGCGGAGTGCCGTACGTGGGGGCTGGCAGCTATGCGTCTGGAGGGCAGCTGTACCAGCTACACCCCCTCCAGTTGCTGCTGGCGGACCTGCTGCTTCAGGCGGGGGGTCATCGGACCTCACAGGACAGTGCCCCTGCCATTGGGGAGACAATGGTCAGGCTGGGGGTGGGTGGCCAGCACATGCCCCACCCCGACAGCAGTACTGGCGCTCTATGCACCCCCACCATGATGGCACCATACCGGTGCAAAGGATCCACTGCGGACCCAGATAGGGCAGCCGATTGGCTGCCAACCCAGACCTGCAGCCCCACCCCCATGCACCTCCATGCCTGGGGGGGTGGGGATGCAGAAGAGAGCTGGGCAGGGATCGCTGCTTCGTGAATGCGGTCCTCGCATGGATCTCCTGTGGGCGCGGAGCTGTGTGTGCCTTTACGCGCCTGCTCCACGCTTCTTAGTGCATAGCGCCCAAAATTTATAGAAGACTACTTCCAAGGTGTTAGGTTGTAATGTCTGGCATGATGGGGGCTATTATATACTGCAACGTGGTACACTTAAGGCATAAGAAATTGCCTTAACACTGGTGTGCTCTCCGTTATTTCTAGTTAGTCAAAATACGGAAGTCATTTTGCAACAAACTGGTCAGCGCGCGCGCAGCCGTAGCTGGACTGTGATAGCTTCCATAATTTTGATAGAGATGATATTATTAAACCACAACTTCAGAGACAGTGGGTGAGGCGTCGACCAGTGTTGAGTAATGACCTTCACGGCCAATATTACCGAGATAGCGAATAAATATTTGCTAGAGGAGGTTCTCAACTCTGTCGGGGGCAAACCAAGGACCAAGTTTACAAAGGATAGGGGTTCCTCCAGATGAAAGACTTGCTGAAACACAGTAATTACATTTCTCCAATATGTTTGGATAAGTGGGCATTCCCACAATATGTGGTAGTGCATGTCCCGTTCTCCACAGGATCGCCAACATCTCTCCGTATTGGAGGAGGCAAAATGTTGGAAAATTAGTGGAGTAGTAAAATATCTACTAGTTACCCACCACCTAAACTCCCTCCATGAGGTGGAGTTAGTTGTTTTATGTACTTCCTTCCATATTTTACTCTATCCCTCTTCCGAGAGTGAGACACCCATCTCCTCATGCCATTTCTCCTCGATATTTTGTACCAGTAAGGTACTCACTCCCTCCTGCAAGGTCTTATACACACATGAAATATATTTTCTGGTTTCCGCCATGCGACTTTTTTGATAAGTTAATAGGATCGGTGGAGCTGGGTCTTCAGTAAGAGCTATTATTCCACTAGTTAGGCTTATATAATGTCGACACTGAAGGAACCTATAAAAGTCTTGTCGGGGAATACTAAATTCTCTCTGCAACTTTTGAAATGATTGGACTACTTCTCACTGTATAAATTGTGGTAGATACTTAAACCTAGTTGTACCCATCATTGAAAATGGGTCATGTTGGGCTGTGAAGCCCGAGCAATGAGCAGCAGCTTTTGGGAATTCTCTATATATTTGATTTAAATCAGCCTTGCTCTCCCTTTTGGAAGCCCCAGCTTTGAATTCTGATAAGATCGCTGGAAAGAGCACCCTTGACTTACCAAAAATGGGTAATCCTAAGAAAGAAAAAATGTCTGGTGGAGGGGGTAAAACTAAAAGAAGTGGACAGGCCTTGAGATTGGAGGGAACCTTGCAGGGTGAAGAAGCTTCAGGCTCCAGAGAGTCAACTGACACACTGGGACACAAATTGCAGACGTTGATACACTCTATGTCTGCTCTTACCCTAAATATGGATGACTTTAACGGCAGAGTTGTGCTTCTGGAAAATGCAGTCGACGGCTTGAAAGGGGTGCAAAAATAGGCCGATGCCTCAACGGGTGCTACTGCATTAATGGCTATAGAAAATCAGCAGCTACGAGTGAGTTTGGAGATGCTTGAAAATCAAATCAGAGCTGCTAATGTGCGTGTAGTGGGTTTGCCCAAAGGATGTGAGGGAGACAATCCCCTGATGTTTATTAATGAATGGCTCACAGAAAAATTGTTGCCTGAAGGCGTAGAGGAAATGTAGGAGATCCAGAAGCTCTATCGGGTCACCCCACATGGTAGATCTTTGAATTCTGAGGAGACTCGCACTCTAATGCTGATTACTTTGGGAATGGGAGTCCGCGATAAAATCCTTCGTCTTGCCAGACAAGCAGCCTCGTTGTCCCAAGATGAATCTCAGGTGCACTTATTCTCTGGCATTAGTTATTCCATGAGACAGCGCAGAAAGAAGTTCTGATGAAGTCAGACAGATGCTTCGAGAGCTTGCAGTACCCCACTCAATGATTTTCCCGGCCCGGCTTCGGATCGCTCATCAAAGCAAGGTTTATATTTTTATGGATCCCATTGAAGCAGGCAAGCGGGCAGATAAGAAAAAAGCAGAGTCGTGTACTTGAATGGAAGACTCGGATGAGGAACGGGAGCTAACTTCGACATAAATTTCCTGTCTGAACTTGGGACTTACATTCATATAAATGTTTTTTTTTAACCAAACTGGTAACCTTCAAATATCTGTTTAATGTTAAATATTACTAGTTAGGTCTTCTGCGTAAGGCTTACTGTAAGAGTTTTTTCTATGGTCTGTTCTTATTAGTAGATCATAAGCAGTTAGCCTTGTTAAGTAACCATTTTGAAGTTGGAGCAATAGGGAGAGGAGGTGGGCTATTAGAATTAATGTATTTTGCTGCATATATATTTAGGTGAGATGTTTAAATTACATTTAGCTTTATACATGGCAACAATATATCCCGTTTAGGGATAAAACTGTCTTTCTGGACTGGAATTGCTGGACAATCTTCTATCATTTGAAATAGCCATGTAGCTCATGGGCTTCTTTATACAGCAAATAGTCTGACTTAATCTAGGATTTCTACTATAGTTACCCTTGAATGCTGTATTACTATATAGCAAATGCACAATACTCCTTAGATTAAGGGAACTGTTTCTCAATGGTGGACTATCTATTTGGTCTGTTTGCTGTATGCGCTATGATCTTATGCCATGTTTATGATAAATGATAAAAACTAAAGTGTAAAAAAAAGAAAACAGATCATGTTTACGGTCCAGAAAATGAGATAATTCTGATAGTGGCATAACTTTGTATACCGGGTTGGGGATCTCCCACCACTGTCTGGTATCCTGCCAGACAGAGAGGGTGCGTTTTGTCCATTGATTTGTTAAAGTCTTAAGGTCCTGTTTAAGGATGGACCAAGGAAGAATGTTGAGGGGAGTAGAGTGGTGTGCTCCCTCCTCCATTGCGTTCCAGCCTCTTCTGAGTTCTGGGGATAACATCTTTAGGATTGGGAGAAGCTGTGCAGCTCTGTAATAATATTGGAAATTGGTACTCCCAGTCCCCCCTTTTCTTTGGCTTCTGTTAATAAGTCCACCTTTTCCGAGGTCCTCTGTTCACCCAGATGAATAATAATAAATTAATAATAATAATAAATTTTATTTCGCACAAGCGCCTTTCAAACTATCAAGGCGCTTTACAAAGATGAAAGCAATCATGATAAAAACTGTAAACATAGCAATAAAATACAACAGGGATCTAAAATTATTCAGTGCCACCAAAAACATGGCACCATAAAAAGGTTTCCAGCGCCTGTTTAACCCCCCCCCCCCACAGTCATGCACTCATGAAGCTGACGGGGTAGAGAATTTTAAAGGGTAGAGGCCACATGCATAAATGCATGGGCCCCTGAAGATTTCAAAGACACCCTAGGAATCTCTAGCAACCCCTCATCAGCCGAATGCAACTGTCACACCAGGCGGTAAGGCACAAGAAGCTATTTCAGGTAGTCAGGGCCCAGTCCATGTAGGGCTTTAAAAGTCAGTAAACCAACTTTAAAGGTGATCCGCCACCTAATGGGCAGCCAGTGCAGATCGCACAGCACAGGAGTAATATGGGATGCTCAAGAAGCCCCTGTCAGCAATCACACTGCTGCATTCTGCACGAGCTACAGGCGGCGGATATCAACCCCAGGAAGCCCTAAGTACAGGGAGTTGCAATAATCAAGGTGCGAGGTCACAAAGGAATGGACCAATGTAGGCAAGTCCCCAGATGGAACCAGGTGCTTAATCCTGGAGATATTCCTAAGGTGATAAAAGGAAGTCTTGACGACAGCCAACACCTGGGCTCGTAAAATCATCCCATCATCAAGCACTACCCCCAGGTTTTGCACCTGTTCAGAGGATAGGATCTGAGAGCTCCCGAGGAAAAGTCCAGAGGGCTGATCAGCCCGCAACCCCTCTATCTGGTGACCTGGGTCCACTACCATCACCTCCGTCTTTCCAGCGTTCAACTTTAACCAGCTCGAGTTCATCCAGTCCTGGATTTTAGCAAGGCAGGTATTAAAAACTGAGACAGCTCTATCCTGGTCAGGGGCAAAAGACAGGTAGAGCTGGGTATCATCAGCATAGCAGTGAAACCTCAGCCCATACCATCTTACAATGTCTCCGAGGGGCAGTATATACACTGCAAACAACATAGGGGACAGCACTGAACCCTGAGGAACCCCACATGGCAGGGAGAATGGGGCCAAGGAAAAAATGAAGCATGAAAGCTTTTTCCATCAGCCCGAGGAACAAGTAGTGGTAAGGTAGAGAAAAGAAACAAGTACTGTGGCAGAATATTCATTTTAATAGTTTCAAAAGTAAAAAGTAAAAGGAAGTGTCTGCCATCTATTAATATCTTCATAAACCTTTTTCTTTAGGAGGTGGTAGTTATATCCATAAAGTTTAGAAAGATCTGTGGGTATATAGATACCTAAGTAGCGAATTTTACTTTTCACCCATTTAAAGGGGATTTTGCTTTTGAGGGATATTGGGAGAGGGCTGCGAATACTAATCGCTTCAGATTTGTCCATGTTTACCTTGAAGTGTGAAATGTTGCCAAATTGTTCCAAAAGTTTAATTAAAGGGGAAATAGAATGTTCTGGGTCATTTAAATAAAGTAGGGTATCGTCTGCATAAAGGGAGATTTTATTTAGGACCTGATTTATCTGGATGCCTTGAATAGATAGACTTTCCCAGAATGCCTGCACGAATGGCTCCGTACTGAGGGCAGGCAGCAATGGAGACAGAGGACACCTCTGCCTAGTGCCCCTTTCTATAGGAAAATATTTGAAATAGTCCCGTTGACTCAGACACAAGCTGTAGGGTTTAAATAACCCAAAGATATCCATTAAAGAAAATCGCACCCCCCATCCCCATATGCTCCAAGACTCCCTGCATATATGTCCAGTTAAGGCAGTCAAATGCCTTTTCGGCATCTAGGAAAATAGGAAGTTGTGGTGTCTTGACCGATGTTTTATAACTCAAAATATTTAAAAGTTCCCTAATGTTGTCTGACATACGTCGGTGGGGAATAAACCCAGTCTGTTCAGGGTGCACCAGGAGTTCAATATATCTTTGAAGGCGGTTAGCTAAAATTTTTGTTAAGATCTTTAGGCCTTGGTTAATTAAGAAGATTGGTCTGTAGGCCTCACAGCACGTTCCAGGTTTATCAGGTTTGGGGAGTACAGTAAATAGAGCTTCTCTCCAGGAATCTGGTAATCTGTCCTCCTCAAGGCAAGCATTAAAGACTTTTGCTAAGTGCGGGGCTAGACTTTTCTTGACTTTTTTATAAAATTCTGCACTAAAGCCGTCAGGGCCTGGGGATTTTGCTGCTGGGAGGGCTATAATCACTTGAAGAATCTCCTGTTCTGTTATTGGAGCTGAAAGGGCCTTCTGCATCTCTGGTGGTAAGGTGGGTAACTTTAGGGAACAGAGAAAAGATTTAGTTTCATCGGCTACTACTTGGGGCTGTTTATCTTCTGAGTAAAGGGTGGTGTAATATTGTTTAAATTAGAGAACTATATCCCTTGGCTTTACTCATGTTTTTTGTGGTGTTTTCCTATCTGCTAGGTGAGAGATACACTTTTCGGCCTGCATTTTCCTCAAACAAAAAGCTAAGAGTCTGGCTGCTGTCCCTCTGACTTCATGATATTTCTTGCTTGCAAACTGTAGAAGGCCTTCAGCTTTCTTATTTTCTATTTCCTGTAATTCTGCATGTGCCTTACTTAATTCCTTCTACACTTTAGTTTTCTCTGGGTTACTTTTGTGCCATATTTCTAAGGCTGTAATTTTATCTTTGAGTTTCTTTTTTATCACATCTGTGCTTTTCCTCCTTGCAGCCACTGACCTGCTGTGAATCCAGCCACCACTCCGCTTCCCTGAATGACCCCGGAGTTACATCCACACACCAGCTAGCACGTGCAGATGTACCCATGAAAGGGACCCCCCTCAGTCACTGCGCCAGGCCAGGCCAGGAGCTAATACCGGCATGTGGCTGCACCAGCGAGCCCCACTAGGCTCAGGAAGCTGCGGCTAGCAAGCTGCTGTGGTCAACGTTGCCATTTTCCTCCTTGTAGCTCTTTTCCCTGGAGTGCAGGTGTGCAATGACGTCGGAGCACTGATGTGCAGACGTCCGCTGCACTCCTCCCCACTTGCTGCACTGACTCTGGCAGTCCCCCGGTCATCACCAGGGGCCACTGCAGAGGTGGGAACCCACATCCCTCCCCGGAATAGGAGAGCAGTCCTCCGGACGCTCAATCCTATCCCTCCCCTGCCGACCCCTGACAACCCAGGCTCACATCCGAATCCGATCTTTGAGTTTCTTGATTTGAAGGTTTGCTCATTTTTTCCTAGCTGAGGCAAAGGTAATAATCTGGCCTGGGATTACTACTTTTAGGGTATCCCACCAAAGAAGAGGGGAACAGTCTGCCACTGGTGAGTCTCCAGCCAGAGCTACCACTGCCTAGGATAATTGTTTGACAAAATTTGTATAATTTAGGAGAGAGACATTCAGTCTCCACACTGTTCATTGGTCCTGCATCCCCCAAGTAAGCATTATGGAAACTGGAGTATGGTCCGATAGGGTGATGGGGTGTATTTTAGTGGATGTGACAGTATGGAGGTCTTAATTATGTGTGAAAAATAAATCTGTACGGGAGTATGATTTCTGTGCTGCCAAGTAATAGGAATAACTTCTTTCTCTTTCATGTTGGAACCTCCAAATATCCCTCAAACCCAATTCCATTGTTAATGCTTTAAGTTTTTTTGTGGCTGGTTTACCTGTGGTAGTTTGACCCGATGACTGGTCCAAATGTGGGCACAGGACAGTAGTAAAGTCTCCTCCAACAGTATCTGTCCCTGAGGCAGGGCGGCAATTTTCAAGAAACTGTCTGAGATGAATTTATTTGTGCCATTATTTGGGGCGTAGATGTTAATAAGGTGTATCTTTTTACCATGCAGAGAACCTGAAATTTTAACATATCGGCCCTGAAAACCCCTCTTCTATATCTTGCACTATTAGAGGACTGTTTCTCTTAATAAGTATCACAATCCCTGCCTTTTTGGTGGTAGGGTGAGAGGCAGCAACCACCTGCCCCACCCACTGATGCCTCAGATTAACATGTTCAGATTCTGACTGCATCTCCTGCAGATATGTTACATCACAGTTTAGACATTTGAACTCTGTGAGCAGCCTAGTGTGCTTAATTGGGGAGTTAATCCCATTTACATCATACAATATGATATTTAAGTGAGCCATCATACCTTGGTATATTGTACACCTGAAAATCAACCATGTTTAAGCGTTTTTGAGCGCTTCTCAAATCTTTAAATAGCCAGGTTGCTGTGTCTTTAAAAGCAAGTAGTTTCAATAAGTAGGTTTCCATAAATGGTATGTATATGCAAACCAAACAATGGTTGCTTAACCTTAACAACATTCAAAGAATAAACCAACGAACTAGGAACCAGGTATATAAAATAGCTAAGAAAAGGAGAGCAAAAAAAAAAAAAGGAAAAAAAAGCCCACTATCATGCTTAAATTTAACTTCCTAGGTACACTTGCAGCACCAAAACAATGTCACTGAAGGTCACAAGGAGTGACAACTCGGTATCCCCGATGAAATAAGGGGCAAGTATTGCTTACTACTAAATTCCTTAAGAGGCAAGAGCACACTTGATCGCTTGTCACCTTCCTGGTGGAAGTTGGCTGAAAAGTTTGTATAACAACGCTCATATCCATGGACCCCCCCCCATTAGTATGTGTCCCAAACAGAAAAAGCAAGGCTGCTCTTATTCTCCCCTCTTAAAACAAATAAGGTCAGGAAGGCTTTCCGTTCTTCCTCCTGAGCGCCGATTTTCCAGATATCACAAGGATGTCCCAGTTACTGCTTTACCCATAAACTAAAGCGGTAACCATCCTTCTATCGACCAGGGGTACAAGCTCACGGATGGTTAGGAGAGTCCCCCCCCACTGCCATGCATGTCCCCTTTTACATCCTTGGCGCTCATAATAACCTTTTACCACTTACAGATAAATCCGCTACTACAGACCCATGCTTAAATTCTCCCTCCCTGCCTTTGTTAGCAGCGCTCCTTATTAAAAATAAATAAATAACCCCTGTGTCAGAGATCAATGTCTCTTTTGGAAAATGATACATAAACTAGGCATAAATAATACATTTTCAGCATTCAGATTTAGTTTTGTTATGTATAAAGTCTATTGCTGTCTCTTCTGGGGTTTCAATAGACTTCACTAGTGAGGAAATAAAATTGGGGACGGCTTTTCCAGGATACTGTTACAGCTGGCTAAAGGAGGACTGCTAGAGCGCTGCCATCGGTAGTACCAGAGAAAGAAAAAAATAGATCGCTCAAATCTCCCATGAGGATCAACGTACCATACCTCATCTGGTTGGAGATATAGATGGTAAAGGCTCTTGATTTCTGGTGGACATAGAAACATGGACTTTGACGGCAGATAAGGACCACTTGGCCCACCTAGTCTGCCCATTTCCCCTACCTATTGGATAAGCTGCAGGTTCTAGTTAACCAACAGCCTACTTCTTCCTACCCCTCACTATAATTGCCTTATGTCTATCCCATGCATTTTTGAATTCTCCCACTGTTTTTGACCCCACGTCCTCATCGGGAAGGTGGTTCCATGCGTCCATCACCTTCTCTGTGAAAAAAATACTTCCTCACATTGCCCCTGAGCCGTCCCCTTTCTATCTTCAAATTGTGCCCCCTTGTTCTTGCACATCTCTTTTTCTGAAAAATTCTCCTGTCTTGGACTTTGTTGATTCCCTTGAGGTACTTGAAAGTTTCTGTTGTGTCCCACCTTTCCTCAAGGGTATACATATTAAGCACTTTTAGTCTCTCCTCGTATGGCTTCTGTTGCAGACCCTGCACCATTTTAGTTGCCCTCTTATGGACTGCCTCCATCCTTTCTATGTCCCTGCAGAGATGGGGTCTCCAGAACTGTACGCAGTACTCCAAATGGGGTCTCACCAACTTCCTGTACAGAGGGATAACAACTTCCTGATTTCTACTGGTGATGCCTCTCCTGATACATCTTAGTATCCCCCAGCCCTCCTTACTGCCTTATCACATTGTTCACCTACCTTAAGGTCATCTGATATGACTACCCCAGGTCCCTTTCCATTTTTGTTGTTGTTAGTTCCTCCCCCCACATTGTGTACTCTTCCCCAGGGTTTTTGTTTCCCAGGTGCATTACTTTGCACTTCTTTGCATTGACTCTAAGCTGCCATATTTTTGACCATTCCTCCAAGCTTGCCAAGTCCCTTCTCATCCTTTCCACCCTTGTGCATCAACCTTGTTGCATATCTTTGTGTCATCTGCAAAGAGGCATACTTTTCCTTCTAGCCCCTCTGCAATGTCTCCTATAAAGACATTAAAGAGGACCGGTTCCAGTACTGAACCCTGTGGTACCCCATTAGTAACCCCCCTTTCTTCAGAGTGTACTCTGTTTACTATCACCCTCTGTGTCCTGTTGTCCAGCCAGTTTGTTACCCAGACTACCACCCTGGGACCCACTCCCAGGCTGTCTAACTTGTTTATTAATCTTTTGTGTGGGACTGTGTCAAATGCCTTGCTAAAGTTTAAGTAGGCCATATCCACAGTCCCTCCCTGGTCTACTACTTTGGTCACCCAGTCAAAGAAATCTGTTAGATTCATCTGACATGACCTTCCCGTTGTGAATCCATGGTGCCTTGGGTCCTGTGCCTGCTGGCCTCTAGGTACTCAACAGTTCTTTCTTTCAGAAGTGATTCCATCATTTTCCCTACCACGGAGGTCAAGCTAACAGGTCTGTAGTTTCCTGCCTCTGCCTTGCTCCCATTTTTGTGAAGAGGAATCATATCTGCCCTCCTCCAGTCCCCAGGTACCACACTATCTTCCCATGATTTGTTAAAAAGGGTAGTCAGTGGTGTCACTAGGTCTCTTCTTAGTTCTTTCAGAATTCTCGGGTGAATCCCATCAGGCCCCATTGCTTTGTCCACCTTGAGTTTTAGGGATTGTTTCGGGACCCTTTTTTCTGTGAATGGACTGGTATCAACCCCCCTGTCCAGAGTGCTTCTATCGTTTGGTTCCGGTACCTCCCCCTCTTCTTCTTTTGTGAATACTGAGCAAATGTATTGGTTCAGCATCTCTGCCTTTTTACAGTCACCCTCTGCCCACCTCCCCTCCCCTTTATTAAGCCTTACTATCCCTTCCTTGGTCTTCCTTTACTCCCTGATGTACCTATAAAAGGTTTTATCCCCTTCATAACTGAGTTGCCTATCTTTTCCTCAGTTTGGGCCTTTGCTATTCTGACTACCTTCCCTGCTTTCTTCTGCTTTAAGTGATACAGTTCTCCGTCTTGCTCCTTCTGTGATTCCTTGTACTTCCTGAATGCTAACTTTTTCTCCCTAACCTGCCCTGCCACCTCCTTTGAGAACGATAGTGTTTTTTTACTTCATTTTGTTTTGTTTATTTGCTTCACACAAAGGCTTGTTGCCTCGGTGATGGCAGTTTTGATTTTTCCCCATTGTTCTTCCACCCCTTCTTACTGCCCATTTGCTAGTGTATTCCTTAGGCACTCATCCATTTTGGCAAAGTCAGCCCTCCAAAAGTCCAGTACCTTTGCCTTTGTATGGCTTGACTGTACTGCTGTCTTATGTGTGAACCACACTGTTTGGTGGTCGCTAGTTTCCAGATGGCTACCCACTTTTAAATTTGTGATCCTCTCTCCATCTCCATTTGAGAGTACCAGGTCTAAGATTGCTCCCTCCTGAGTGGGTTCCAGTACTAGCTGTCTGAGGCATTCCCCTGCAGGGCATAGAGAATGACCCCGCTCTTGGATGTGGCTGCAGCAAATGTGCTCCAGTTAAATTCTGGCATATTCAGGTCCCCCATCAACAGTATCTCCCCTTTGTCTGCAATTCTAAGGATGCCTTCTATACTTTCCTTGTCCATTTCCTCCCCTGAGATGGAGGTCTGTATACAACCCCCGTGTGGATTGTAGTGCCGTTGCCTGTCTCCAAGTTGACCCACAGTTCCTCCTCTCCTCCCGGTTAAACCTTTAGTTATCTTGCTTTGATCCATTCCCTTATGTAGAGAGCTGTGGTGGCATTGATCCGCTTGTTTCAGCAGCTTTGCGGTGTCCACTGTGTTTGCCTTTAGTATTGCTCCTGAGGGACCGTGCTTCTGTCCCTGGCCTCAATGCATCACATTCCATGCCCCTGCCAGGAGTTTCTTTTCCAATTGCTCTACCTCTAGGTCTAGTATGGGGATTTCTAGTGCCTGCAGAGCAGGGATGGCTTCAACCAATGATGAAAATGTCTTTGGGCCAGTCTCCAGGTGCACGTTCAGGCGCGCAAGAAAAATGAGCTGGGCTTTGATATCTTTTTTTTGTTTTAAGTTCTCTCACTATTGATCAGACCCTTTGTCTCTCTGCCTGGAGCACACTGGAGAAGTCCTGGTCGAAATAGATCTGGGATTCTTGATAAGTCAGATTCCTATGTCTCCAGGCTTCTTGCAGTATCTGGTCTTTACTTTGGAAGTAAACCAAATGGATGATCCTGGACAGTGGATGTGCTGTAGGATCGGAAGGCTTGGAACCCAGTGAATGGTGTGCCCTGTCTATTTCTAGATTTAGGTCCGAGGGAAGTGATAGCATAGATTGCAAAAGATACTGCATGAAATCAATTGCTGGAGCATACCCTCCTCGACCCCCTCCGGCACTCCGTGTATTTGGACATTGTTGTGACGAGCTCAATTTTCCATGTCCTCAAGTCATGACTAAATCTCCCTGTCCCTCCGTAGCAAATAGAACATCAGCCTTTCATTGGTGACCTGAGCCTCCATTAGTTAGGTTACTTTAGTGGCATTATCAGACACTTTTTTATCTAATTTTCGGACGTCCTGCTGCAAATCCGGTAACGAAGAGTAATTTTATTCACTGTGTTCAGCATACGCTGAAGAGTGCATTTTGAGCCTGCTGGAAGGACTGATTCTTCGGTTTCTAGATCTAGGGAGGATTCTGAGGGTGAGCGTCCACGAAGGGTGAAGGTCGCAAAGCCCTCCATAGTCTCGTCCAACATCAGTTGCTTCATTTTTCTTGAAGGTTGGTCTTTTTTCAAATTTTTTGAGTGTGCTGGTTTTGAAGACATTCTGAAAAAGTGATCTCTATCAAAATGAGAGATTGGAATAAGTTTTAGGCAAGGATTAGTTCAGATTATGAGAGGTTTTCCACAGAGCTAAAGGAATCAGCTGCTGACCATAATTGTGACGGCACCGGAAGTCGGTACCGAATCTTTTATATCTTACGTGGCTATCAATTGTAGCAAATAACTTGCAGTGGCCCAGGGAGCCCCTCTTGGAGAGAAACTACATCCCTCTTTGGCTGCAAATCAGACAGGCCATATGCGCCAGGGTGATAATAAACCCCAAAGCCCTCATATTTACGCACCTTACTGAAGTGCCTGAAAGAAACACCATTGCCATATTCAGTACAAGCACACGACCAGATGTGCAGGCTAGTTAAACTACAGCCAACAGGTGACACACTGCAACCTCTGGTGCAGAACCCCAACTTCCACAGAGGTGGGAAACCCATAACTTAATCCGTGTGGACCTAACGGGGTATCAGAAAAGTAGAACAACTCACCTTTGAAAACAGAGTTATAGGCTTTGCCACATTTAAGCAACAGTACCAGGTGCCTAATAATGTTGTCTTTCAATTCCTCCAAGGCACACACATGCTAAACTAGCCAAACATTTTAGAGATCATTCATGGGCATCCGATGTTCATTCACGGACAAACACAGAAAGGCCATTATGCCTCTGGCCAACTGGATGATACTACCGCATCCAATTTCCAACCTTTACTAGGGCATTTACGACCTTACCACAAACAAGGTAGACGGATCTGCCCCTTACTGGTCAGATGCTTTACCTGCAATCCATGGTGACTATGCTGCTAGGGCCATCTCTGGAAAGACCTCTATAAACACATCAAATCTGACACATACAGACTGATGCAGCTAAAGTGCTCCACAGTATGTGCTGTACCCCAGTAAAGCTGCACGGAATGCACAAGCTTAACACAGACATATGCTCCAGATGTGGGGAGACTTCTGGAACCCTACTGCACATATTATGGCATTGCCTCAAATCACAACCATTATGGATGGCAAATAAAGAAAATCTGAATCCCCTACTGGTCCTGGGTAAGGTCTTTACCCCTAAAATGTGTATCATTGGTGACTATGAGCATAGATTGATTGGGGCACAAAGGCAACATATGGCCCTGATAGCAGCATGCACCAAAAAGATGCCTTTCAGGCCTGGGCTAAAGTCAATGACTTTAACATAATAACACTCTCTGAGACCTGGCTCTCTGATAATATCTCTAGTGGGGAAATAGAACTGGATGGCTTCACCCCCCCCCCTTTGCCTGTTGCTTAGCTTGACAAGGCCCAGGGCTGCTACTCCTACCCCCCACACATAATTGCTCTCTACCTCACCTCTCTTTAATTGTTGGTATAATTACTGTGTTCACCTATTATTTTCCTTGATTTGAGTTGTTATTGTGTCATTTAGACTACCACTGTTAGTTCTCCTGGATTTTAACTGTTCATTTGTCATTTTAGATTACCTCTGTTTAGTATTCCTTTGTCTGTTTGTTACCCTCGCCTACTGACGTGGAACCTTTGTAAAAGAGTGCCTTGCGCGCAAAGGTATTATAATCCTAGTTGGAAATAAATAAATAAACAAACAAACTTCTTTCAGGAAAGACAGGTCCGGAAGAAAGGGCGGGTACTGCCTATTCTTTGTGTCAAAGAAATTCTCTGTTACAGAATTTAGTCCTGATGTACAGTAAAATTCAACAAGCTCGAGTCCCTCTCCATACACCTTCTACTAGGGAAGAACAAAACTCTTACCATCAGCACCACCTATCTCCTCCCCCAGAACCCCCCCTTTGATCTTGAATCCCTGCTAGTCCTCAAGAATTCTCTGCCTCTCAACAGGGAATAGATTCTACTCAGGGATTTCAATATCAGCTGGCCCGCCAGTCAATCTGATACTGCCAAATCCATCATTTCAGGCCTAGGATTACACCAACTAATCACCACCCCGACAAGGGCAAACTATAAAACCGACTCACAGTCAGTCATCGACTGGATCATTGTCTCGTTCTAACCCTTCCAGAATCTCTAATGTCGGGAACCTACCAGTTTGTATAAGTTACCACTGTGCCACTTTTTGCCACTGGACTGCACAATCCCCCAAACCCCTTCCCAATTTCATTTACTCAGGATGTTTAAACAACAACGTGCTTGAGGATATCACCCAGTCCTTTCACCAGGTTGACTGGTCATTCACCTCAACCATGGACAACATCGATACTGTCATAGATAATTTCTCGGCTATCTTTAGTGGGGTTTGCGACAAGTTTGACCCTTTAAAAAGATCAGGATACGGGGGCACATTTGTGAATGGGTCACCTCTGACATCCTCAAATTAATGAGGCAGCGAGACAAGGCCTGGACCAAACACAGGAAGCACAAGGACCCCTCCCAATTAACACTTTTCAAAGCCCTGTGAAACAAGTGCAAAGCAGCTGTCAGGTCAGCCAAGGTCAGCTTTCTCCACAGTAAACAGCTTGGGGAAAATACTAATCCCAGACAACTCTGGGGTATTCTAAATAACCACATTGACAGGGTCAGGAAAGCTGAACCCATCACCCTCATGCACGAGGACAAGCTCACTAATGACCCCTCAGATGTAGGTAACATATTACATTAATTCTTGAGGGATTTAGACAAATAAAAACCCTTCTCCTCCCCCCCACCATTGAGGCTCAGCTAAAAACCCCTTCCACTCTACCACCGTGCAACACTCAGGTTCCATTCCCAATTTCTACTTCCGGGCATTGTCACCCTCTTACACCATTAAGCTCATCCATTCTAATAACCCCAGACCAAGTAAAGGGGCAGACGGGGCTGATTTAGAAATTCTCAAGCTTGCCATTGCCCCACTAGTGGCCCCCCTTACAAACATCTTAAATCTTTCTCTCTCTGCACTGGCACCTTTCGATGCATCTGGAAAACAGCCATAGTCAAACCTCTGTTTAAATCTGGATTAAAAAGGTAGGAAACTACAGGCCAATTTCTCTTCTTGCCCCCCTCTCCAAGATATTGGAAAAAGTATTACATTCTCAGGTCACCTCCTTTCTTTCTTTTTTTGTTTCTTATTTTTGCTCTGGGTTCCCCTTATCCTCAGACTTGGCACCACCAGCTGCCTCCATGCCCAGGCTTGCCCCCTCGGTGGGGCCACTGGGGGCTCCCCCTCCCCATGGGCATCACCAGCAAGCCCTGGCTTACTCCCCGGGTCGGGGCCACGGAAGCAGGACCCCCCAGTGGACGTCAGAGGCAGTTCGTGGCAGAGTGGGGCAGGCTGTCATGCCGGGGGACTTTTTTTTTGTGAGAGCTTTGCTCCCCGGGGGCAGAGACATATAATGACGTCTGGTGTCCACCCCACCCCAATCATAATGGCACCAGTTGCAGCGGTACCTCCTGTCTCCACCAGGGGTCCATAGGGCGCTGGACACACTTCCCCTCCCCTGGAGAAGGAGAGGAGTCCCTAGGATCCTCAATCCTTCTCCCCTGGCCGGCCCTCCAACTCCCAGTTCTGTTTCCGAATCCGGGTTGTTGGCGTGCAAACAGAAATCCAACTGCTGCGCTGGTGGGCCGGCCAGGTCACCTCCTTTCTCAACAGCTATAACATCCTCACAGATGCCCAACATGGTTTCAGAGCCACTCACAGCACTGAGACTGCATAAGTTAGGTTCACCAGGGATATCTATGGAGCCATAGAAAATGGCCTTTACACAGGCTCAGTTTTCGTGGACCTAAGTCTTTCAACCTTGTCGACCACGATATGTTCTTGAACACCTTATCTGACCTCCATTTCTTGAATAACACAGTCAATTGGGTTGGGAACTCTCTCTCCCACAGAACATAGATGATCACAGTCGATGGGCAGTTCTCCTCTGAATGCCCTACTAAATGTAGGGTTTCCCAGGGCTCTATCCTGGACCCCCTCCTTTTCACCCTTTTGATCAATAAGCTCCCAGAAATCTGTAGCAACACCAAAATGGTCCTCTCTGCAGACCATGCTACGCTGTACTGCAGCAACAAAATTCCAGACTTGATGCTCACCAGCCTACAATCCTACTTCAAGAATCTGCATTCATGGTTCACCAACAAAGGCATGGTCCTAAATCCTAAAAAAACAAAATACATGGTCTTCTCGGGCCCCAGGAAAACCTACAACCTAAAACAAACCCTCTCCGATAAACATGGAAATTTCATAGAACAAGTCTCTGAATTTAAATACCTTGGTCTTCTGCTTGATTCCCACCTGTCCTTCAACCTTCATGTCTCTAACATCATAAATAAGGTTCACATGAGGCTGGGGCTCTTATACAGGATCTGTAAGTGTTTAATCCCTGAATCTAGACTCTGTCTAGCAAGCTTCATTCTCTTACCCCTTCTGGACTATGGATCCGTCATTTACTCACCCTCCCCTGCTTCTCAACTCTTCTATAAACTTAGATCTAGCTACAATAATATCATCCGCTGTATCACTGGACTTCCCTGGAGAACACACCACTGCACCCTTTATAAAGCTATTGATTGGCTCCCTCTTGAGGGGCGTTTCATCCTCAAAAATCTTTCTTTTCTCCATAAAGTTCACCTGAATAAACTTCCACTGAGAGTGACATCACTATTCTCCAAATCTGCTGCTGCCCTCCAAACCAGAGGAGCCTCAAGCAGTATTTTCAGCATCCCTTTCTTTCACACCACACTTGCACAAAATTCCATTGCTTATAAGGGCATGAAACAGTACAACTCGCTCCCACTGGACTACCTTGCCTGCAGTACTATACATGCCTTTCAAAGGACCCTCAAGAGTCACCTCCAAGAAAAATTAGCATGTACTTGTTCTCCTGCTCCTGACCCAATCTAACCCTGCTTTCACTCTCCCCCTTCCAATCCACCCCCTTTCTCCTATACTGTTTTTCCCTCATCCTCCCCCATCGACCCCTCCTTCTTTCCCATCACCTCCTCCTCCCACCCACTCCCTCCTCCTCCTCATGTTTCCCTCCCTCTTTACTTCTTTTGGTTATCCTGTGTATATAAATGACTCTAAATGCTTTTGTAAATTAGGTCCTGTAAATAATTATTTTACCGCATATTCGTTCTCTCATGCCTGTAAATAAGTTTCTGTTTATGGTATATTATCTCATAGGTACATAGGTAAGAATAACAGGGCCAGTAGCTTCTAGATCTATTAATGGTCCTGCCACTGATTAGTGGATAAATTCCCATTTTTGTTCTTCCATATGCCTATCCAGTGTGGACTTAAAGGCTCAGCCTTTATGTACAATGTATACTGTAAATGTTTCTCTGTATCTTGTAATTTCATGTACAACTGGACGTTTGTGAAAACGGACATTTTTGCTCACATACACTCCAGTATGAAATAAAATTAATTGATTGATACCCCTACATCACTGGTTGGACCAGGACATTCCAAGCTATGAGGAATGGCACGTGGAGCCTATGTTCGCCCTTAGAGCAGAAAAATCTATAGTCAGCCTAAATAATAGAATGAAAACATGCTCGAAAAATTGGGCAAGGCTCCATGTTCTGATGCAATTGGAACCCATGGATGGCTAACTAGGCACCCCAAGGGGCCAATGACAGAAAACGGGAAAATATAGACACTCTGTTGCAGGAATGTATAGTGCAGATCCATGCTATGGGACTTTCAAGCCAATGTGTAGTGTTGTCTGTAAAATGCATTTACATTGTACCACGTAATAATATAGTATTGTATAACTGTATGTGAACTCTTAATGCTCTGACTGTGGGACTTGTTGGGTCCTTATGCTGTGTTATGTTGTGTATGTTTTGATAAAAAAACAATAAAATATATTTAATAAAAAATAAATAAATAGTCATGGACCACTCTTGATTGAGGATGCCATGGTACTTATGTTCCCGGTTGTGTGCTATGCCACCCAAAAAGGTAAAACATTTTTTCATGGGGTTCAGATTGTCTTGGGGGACCTGAATATTGCCCACTCTACCCAATTCCCAGCCAAACTGATGGTTGTTTGGGGCAATAAGAGTTACCTCTTCACAGATCCTGGAGACTCAGAGAAATGGACGGTGAAGATGGAGGTCTCCATTCGGACCACAAGAGACCAGAAAAAGCAGAGGAGGAAGAAGAGTCTGGAACCTGAACTGTGTAAAACTTTCTTCAACCACATAACTCCTGCAGGAGTTTCTCCTGTAGCAACCACTGTGATGGTTTTGTGCACCATTGGACAACTATACAACTTTCTTTTTATCTCAAGTCTGTAATGCTAGCAATTTTTGGCACTTCTGTGCTGCAACATGGTGTTTCACTTTACTGTACACCTTGGAATGAGACTTAATGGTGATTAATGACTTTTTCCAGACTGCTTAAGGCATAAAAACTTTGAACTATTAACTCTGCAGCCACCTTTATATACACCGAGCCCACAACCATGTATAGCACACATTTCCATCCTGAATAACTTTAAAACACCTATTTTATTTTTATAAGGTGTAACTGTACTTGTGTAACATTGTTAGGATCATTCAGGTATTCTGAGGGGTGGGGGAATATTCAGAGGTTACCGTATAGACACGAATTTGCATTAATATGCATGTTGGTAAGATCATGTCACCTAATACCCATTTATATGGGTACAGGAGGCTTTTAAGGACTTCATAGGAATTTGCTGTTAAATGTAGTTTTATGGCATGTGCTTTTGGGCTACAGTTCCACAGCCACTCAATTACATGCATTGTGTTTTAATTTGCAAGTCTTTAGATAGCCCTCCTAGTGGGAATTTCATATTCAAGAGATACATGCCATCCTGTATAATATATGAACATACAAACATACAAAGATGCCTGCAGATTAGGCCTTACAGTCTATTGAGTCTGCTCGAGATGCAGCTCACAGTACAGTCTCTTTTGCTGTCCCCCTCTCCTTTTCTCTCCCTTGCTCCCAGGTGTCTTGCCAGAGGTCCCCTACTGTTTACTTCTCTCCCTACCTGTACCCTGCCCATGTGCCTGTCCCATCCTCTCTTGAACCCTCCCACTGTTTCCACTGAAATCAATTCCTCCAGCAATGTGTTCCAAGGTGCCACCACCCTCTCCATGAAGTAGTGTTTCCTCAGTTCCCTTCTGTACCTTCCTCCCACCAGTTTTAGGCTATGACCCCTTGTGGTTCCTTTCCCCTTCAATCTGAACAACCCCTAGGTGTTCATTCTGTTGATCCCTTTCAAATATATAAAAGTCTCTGTCATGTCCCCCCTGTTCCTTCTGTCCTCCAGGAAGTATATGTTTAGCTCTCTAAGTCTCTCTACATAGGACTTCTCCTCCATTCCGCAAATCATCTTAGACACGCTCTTCAGGACTCTCTCCAGGAGCATGACATCCCTTTTTAAGTAAGGATGCCAAAAATGCACACAGTACTCCAGGTGCGGCCTCAACAAGGAATTGTACAGTGGCAGGAGAACCTCCCTCCTCCTAGATGTTATCCCCCTAGCAATGCACCCTAGCATTCTGTTTGCCTTAGCCACTGCCCTCCTGCACTGATCTGAGTGATTCATTTTGGTGTCAATTATCACTCTCAGATCTTTTTCCTCCTTGGAGACCGTTAACTGACCCTCCCCCAGGTGATAGCTGTACCTTGGATTCCTAGCCCCTAAATGCAGCACACTGCACTTCCGAGCATTAAACCCCAGCTGCCAAGTGAGTGACCACTATTCAAGCCTCTCTAGGTCTTCCTGGAGTGCCCTCCTTGCTATCCACCACTGCTCCTCCTCTAGGGGCCTCCTTGCGATTCCCAGGATGAAGTTAAAAACTGCCGGCAACAGAGCATTCAGCGTCACCGGCCCCATCCTGTGGAATTCACTTCCTCCAGCTGTAAGAGAGGCACCTTCAGTTGAGGTTTTTAAGGCCCACCTCAAGTCTTTCCTGTTCAATCAGGCTTTTCCAGACACTCCTTTTTAAGATAATGGCCTGGGAATTGTCCCAGTGCCTGTTTTAGGCCAGGCTCCCATTCGGGTGGGGGGGGTCTGCTTTTATATTACTGCTGGAATTTACTTACAGTATTGTTATTTGTATTTTATTGTGTGTATTTATTTAATGTGTTGCTGTGTTTTAACTGTTTGGTACCCAGAGTCTCCGGGATTGGGCGCCTTAAAAATAAAATTTGCCTTGCCTCATTTGGAGTCATCTTCGAACAGGCTCATTTTGCTCCTGACACCCTCCACAATGTCTACTATACATGTGTTGAATAACAATGGGCCCAAAACAGATCCCTGTGGGACTCCACTGGTGAGCCTTCTGGGTACCAAGAGCTCACCCGATCACCACCCGCTGCTGTCGGTTGCTTAGCCAGTTCACAATACAGTTCATCATCTTTACCCCCACCTCCAAGTCCCTCAGCTTGCCTAGCAGTCTCCCATGTGGCACCGAATCAAATGCCTTTGATGAAATCCAGATACAGGACATCAACTGGCCATCCACCATCCAGAGATCTTGTCACCCAACCAAAAAATTCAACCAAGTTGGTTTGACAAGATCTCTCCTGGACGAACCCATATGACCTGACATCTTGAAGGCCATTAACCTCTATGAACTCCACCAGCCTTTACTTCAAGATAGTCTCCAAAAGTTTTCCCACTATGGATGTCAGGCTGAATGCTCTGTAATTTCCCAGCTTGTCCCTCGGTCTGCTCTTGCGGAGGGACACATGTGCCATCCTCCAGTCCAGTGGTACCCATCCCGATTTGGGAAGGAATTAAATAACTCTGTCAGTGGTGCTGCCAAGACATCCACCAGTTTCTTCAGAAATCTGGGGTGGATTTTGCCTGGGCCAGGTACCTTGTCAGTCCTCAGAGACTTAAGAGCCTCCCACATCCTCCTCACCTGGATTTCTCCATCTGTTACTGTCCCCCCTTCCCCCACCCCGGCCTCACCTCCCCCCTGTGGAATTGGCCCATCCGTTTCTCTTGTAAAGACTGAGTAGAAGTACTTGTTGAGTACCTCGGCTTGTTTGGCTGCCTCCTCTGCCCACTCAGCTTCCTTTTTTAACATGGTAATCCCCCCCACACTTTTCTTTCTCTCCCTGATGTATCTAAAAAAATGCCTTCTCCCCCTCCCGATCCCCTGGGCCAGTCCTAGCTCTTTGGATGCCTTGGCTGCCCTTACCACCCTGCTCACCTCCTTTGATATCTTATGGTACTCCTCCCTGTCTTCCTCCCAATGGGATTTCATGTACTTACGGAAGGCTATCTTTTCTCCCTTACTCTCTTCTTCACCAACTGGGTTTCCTAGACTTTGCTTTCTTGTAGTGGGCCTTAGTGCAGGTTTTAGTGGCCTCTAGCAGGCCCAACTTCAATATTGCTCACCTACATTTTGTGTTCATGTCCAGTCTGATTTTCTCTAAATGTCTTTCCAGAATGGCAGCCATCCTCCTGAAATCCACACATCTAAAGTCCACTACCTTCGTGTTTGTCTGACTTCTCTCCCTCCTGAGGTCCAGGAAGAACCATACCATAGTGTGGTCACTCCCTGCTAGTGGGTCCTCCATTGCCACGTCCTTTACTTGGTCTCCATCTGCCAGTAGCAGGTCACTGTAGTGCATCAGGGCACCGGCATTAGGACGCCAAGTCACTACAGTGGAAAATGCTGAGTTTGCCACCCCCCTGAGGTCAATCCCACCCCCAGAGTTAGAATATAGTTAGGGTGGGATACGGGGGGGGTGCAGCCCCCCCACAACAAAAGAGGTCGGTGACACTGTTGTTTGGTGCTGTAGTGACATAGTGCCCTAGCGCTGGCACCATGTGAGGGTGGAACTGTACCAGGTCCAAGATGCTTCCTTCTCTGGTTAGCTCTACCACCAGTTGAGACAAGAATTTGTCTTGGAACGCGTCCAGTAATCATTGTTCTTTAGCAGATGTTGACGCCATAGTGCCCCAGTGCACCCCAGGTATGTTGAAATCCCCCACCATTACCATCCTGCCCATGTCACAGTGGCTTTTTAGGTTCTCTACTAGTTCTCTATTGAGTTCCTCTGATTGAGATGGTGGCCTATATACCACCCCAGATTGATCCTCCTGCCCTTAGCATTGTGTAAGGTGACCCATAACACCTCCACCATCCCGTCCACACTTTTCTCTCTGCTGCATTCTGTCTCTTCCCTTACAAATAGCGTCACCCCTCCTTGCCAATTGTCCTGTCCCTCCTATATGTTTTATACCCTGGGAGTGTTAAGTCCCATTCATGGTACTGTGTGGTCCATGTCTCAGTGACTGCAACCACATCCACCCCCCCAGCCATCATTGCCTGTAACTCAGGCAGCTTATTTCCCAGGCTCCTCGCATTAGTCAAGACCACCTTCCAACCCATTACCCTATCGTTCTTGGCTTTCTTGTTCCTTACAAAATTGTCATACTGCGAGTCCATCTCCTCGTCTAGATTTCCAATACGGGGAGAGGCATTGGCCCTCCCAAGCTATGTGTTACTGCTCGCTCCACAATTCTAAGCCCCCCCGCTAGTTTAAATCCCACTTACTATCAATAAATTCTCATAGCTTGTTCTTCAGAACATCTGTATCCTCCTTACTCAGATGTAGTTTGTCCATATCGGACCCTAGTCTATGTGGAGTAATGCCTATGTGTTGTTCCTTGAACAGAAATACTTTATTTTGTACATTTTCTTAAAAATGAATAATATATAATTATAAAAATATAGACTATAGCAAAACAAGAACAAAATATATGTAATGTGGTAATGCAATAAGTTCAAACCAATATCACCTTAAACGTGGAGAAAAACAACCCCACAGATCTACTGTTGTGGAAAAATTACAAAATGTATCCACAGTAAATTTATCAAAAATATAACTGTGCAAGAATAATGTACAGGGCAAAGCCTAATAATTTAAATAAAAGCAAAAATAAGATGCTAAAAATTTTTATGTAAGCAATAAAACATGACAGGCTGTGGGTTGTTCCATGATAAATATATGCCCAGGTACACTGTGAGACATGAGTCATTTTCGCCAACTATCGTCCACATCTGGAAGTGTGGAGGTTATCAGATAACAAGCCATACCCTGATGTGTCGTATTCCGCTTATAAAATGGGTAAACTGAGAAATTTTTTTCAAAACAATTTTTAAAAAGAATTAAAATTAGGTATTTTCTTCTATTAAAAGTCAAAATCATGACCTCCAGTGAGTTCTTATGTCCTTTTTTTCCAATTTTTTTAAATAATCTGGGTCCTCTTGGGTTAAACTGGAAATGCAAACAATTAATAATAAAAAGTCTGGGACCATCCAAGTTCAGATCACAATCTGTTCATTAAGTAAGTATTTTCTCATATAGCCTTGTGTTTTCATCAGCTTTCTTAGTCACCAAACATTTCCAGACCAAATTCTGGTCTCTTCTTCAAGAAAAAGGCTAAAAAATATTAGAGTAATAATTAATATCAATTTTCGACTGTTATCATTTATAATATATAGGATAGTGCATGAGTACCAGTTAACAACAGGGCTATTCTTTCACCGAGTTGGTACTATGATGACAGATTACCTTGAGATCGCAGCTCGAGAGGTAATCAGTTGTCATAGTACCAACAAGGAGAAAGAACAGCCCTGCCGTTAAATAGTACACATGCACTGTTCTGTATAGTGTATAGTGGAACATCATTGCCTCAGAAAAAAAAAATTACTAAATCTTTCTGTTTAAAATGAGACTAACTGTCAGACTGCTGCTCGAGGACACCATGTGTGACGTCCGCACTGCAGCAGAACTGTCCTGCGGACATCACTTTTTGGTTCTGCTGCACTACGGACGTCACTAGTGCAGCAGAACAACATTTTGAGAGCTCTAGATTTCAGTGAACAATGACGTTCCACTATACACTATAAATTGTTTTACAAGTTTTAAACTGGGAGTGGACACGGCTCCTAGTTACGTTATATACATTCACCAGGTTATGCACATTGCTTTAGCATTTTATATGTTAATTCATCTTCAGTCACTGGAAATTACAAAAGGACAGTTTTTAGCTCAAAGCTGTATGGTCATATTTTATAACATTCTTAATATTATATTTTAATAGATACATATTCATGTGTTCACAAATGATATATGGATGGCTTCAAAACCAGCAGACAGTTGCTTTAGCTTTCCTAAAACAGAAGAATGTTTTTTTTTGTCACTATCCTTATTTTAAACTTCAGTCTACAAAACTTTTACTTAAAGCAAAACACTATTCTTACACTCTGTATTAACTGTGTTGTATTACCTTGTAGATATCACAGCTTTAACCTTTTTAACTTCAACTTCTCATTTTAGTTTATTATGAGCAGCTTATTGTCTTGTTGTCTTGTGTGTTCTTCAGTGCTGAGACTGAAAAATAAATAAAAGGCCTTTTCAGCTTATGCTGTTCCCTGTATTTTTAATTCACTGGTTCGGTATTGTAGACAAACTTGCTTACCCCTCATTTAAACTGTAAAAATATTTCCACAGCTATGCTTATCTTTTGCGGTTAGGCTAAAACAGAGAAATAAATCCATTTTAAATTCTGTTGTTGGATTTATCTGTAAATTTCTTTGCTTAGCATTAAATCCGCATGGTTACCTTAAAAATGTGGACAAGATGCTACTTTTTCGGCATCCTCAATTTGCCATTCTGGTTACTGAGGCTTCTTCCTCCTTCTTCCATTAAGGTGACAAGCTCTCTGGTGATGTCAGTGCACTGCCAGCTCCACTCTTACCTGCCTAGAGTGCTTTTCTTTTTTTCATAACTTTGATGATCATTTTCATGACACTCATCGCCCCAACCCAAACTCAACCATGAACCCTCCTACTAATTTTTCCTGTGAGGAGAACTGAATTTAACGCTGAAAATCCAATTCCAGTCAAGGAGTGTAACAATTAATTAATACATTAGGCAGCATAGCCTAGTGGCTACAGCCCCAAGCCAAAAGCCTGGAAAACATGTAGACTCAGAATGTTAGGATTTGTGAACCACTACCTCTGTTTGCATACTACATGACCCAGAACAATGGCATGTCACAGAACATCCATGTGCTAATGAGAGACATCTGGAACTTGGAACAGGCTCGCCAGTATACGGGCTCTGCTGGCTCTCCAATCCTTCCAATATGAATGAGAGGGTCCCCTCAAATGCACAAGATGAGGCAAATAGTGGACAGACTACTGCTGAGGGCCCCCATTTAAGATTTGCACCAGTGACTCCCTTTCAGGAATAACAACTGGGGGTCAGGAATCTTTCTAGCTACTTCTTCCCACGTGGGGTAATGGTGGGTGGGGTGGGGGGAGACAAAGCAAAGGAAAAGGGCCTTTTTTCACCTTAAATGTCAGTCTGGCTGGAGCCCCCTGAAGCTATCAGCTGTGCTTAACACCTAATCGGGGAGGTGAGAGTCCCATCACAGTTCGGCTTATGACTCACTCAGATTATTCAGCGGCCAAGTCCATTACAAAAAAATGCAGCTTAGGCAGAAAGAAATGGGTATATAGTAAATATCTTTTGGGGATTGTTGGGGGCCCTCTGACAGGTGGGGCCCTAGGCTAGCATCTATGTTGCCTATGCTTTAATGTGGCCCTGCTTACATCAGTCAGTTTCTTACTCTCACTGAATGGTGTGCTGGGCACCAGTGTGGCAGCACATGCCTCAGTCTACCCTCTGGCACTGGCTGACACTCTCCCCAGGCTCTCTACCAGAGGCAGCATTTCCAGTACCCATCTCAGCCATCTCCTACCTGTTTCAGCAGCTCAGTCTCTCTCACCAGATCTCTCACCATCTTCAGCACAGCTGGCAGCATCTGCCTGGCACAGAACCAAAACCATCCCCCAAAAATGAAACACCTGCTTTGTTGAGATCCTCTGAGTGCCACAAGGTCATTACGGACATCCCTTGAAGGGCTGCCCCTTAGGATACTCCCTCCTTCCCTCCCTCCCTCCTTCCCTCTCTCCCTCCTTCTCAATGTCTCCCTTACACTCTCACCAGACCTAATGGTGACCCAGACTAAATGGCCTTTAGACTCCAAATCATCAGAGGTGTCGCAGCTGGCCTGGTGTCTGTCCCTTGATGCTACCCGATGACTAGACTATGAGTTCTGTTGTTCTCACACACTGGATCCACATACAGCTGCTGCAAGTGAAGGCCTCTTGCCTCCTCAGATGTCCTGGGAAATGACCTGAGGCAAGGTTGCTGCAGAGGCACACCTGCACCCTTCTACCACTCTGCCATCTTGACACATGCTGCCAGCACCCAACAACTGGCATTCTAAGCTCCAGCATGGGTGTCAGAGGCTTTATGAATTAAATGGCTCCATAGTCTGGCATTCTAGTGTACAAGCCCTCTACCTCTGCAAACAGGAGAGGGTTGGTACATCTGCTTATCGTTATTTTATTTGGTTATATGTACTGTATGGCTGGCAAGTGTTTTCAGTGTTGCTCTTCCACTGTTGCTACTCCTAATGATCTTGCTTGTTTTTCCCTAGTATAATGCTGGTTATGGCTTTGGGGGGGGTGATGTTGTGGGGCAGGAAAAAGCGCTAGAAGAAAGTGTGTAGTCCATGACTTATGTGACGCCACTGACCATACAGTAACTAGCAGCCTCGGCTCTGTGATCATCCAACTTTAAACTAAAGCCATCCTTGGCAAATTGGCATCTAAACTGTGAGAGCCTGCAACCTAAAAGAGAAATGAACTAATGAAGTCCCAGACAAGAGCCCGAGCAGATCATCCTTCCAACAATGTGACTCCCCTCAGACATTCAACAACTTTGAGAAAGAGGAGGAGCAGTTTACCAGAACTTTCAAAAAACCTTTCACAGTTTGAAAACATCGATTTAAACACCAGGGGCCTGATTCATAAACTTTGCCCTGGTACAAACACAGTTTGTGCTGTGCAAACTGGGTTTTTCCCCAAAGTGGTATTCACAAAAGCTCAGTTTGCATCCGCAAACTGGGTTTGTGCTGGGGCAATGTTTTGAGGGGTCCGCAATGCAAATGAGGAGGAGGGGACCTGCATATCGGCAAAGTTCCATTCACTAAGCATTTTCTCCATGCAAGGGCTTTTTTCGGGGTTCCCTTGCATGGAGAAAATACTACCGAGGAAAAACTTCCTCTTAACTCCGTGCAGCCCTAGGGGTTGTCAGAGGTAGTGCAAGGCCCCTCCGACCCACAACACCATGTCCCTGGTAGTCTAGTGGTCCCTCTTCTTTCCCAATCGCTGATCACTGTCCTGTTAATGTATGCAGTCTTCTTCCTGGTGGTCCAGTGGTCCCTCCCCTTCCCCGATCATCAACCACTGTCCCGGTAATTGGTCCTCCTTTAACTGTAGATAATCCAACAGTTTAAATAGGAAAGTGTCTGTTTTTATTAAGTGTGTTTTAAGGTGTTATTACAACACTTTCTACATTTATAATACTTGTTTTGTATGTGCATTGAAACTAGTGAGTTACCACTTTTACATTTCAAACTGTTAGTAAAAATACTCTATCTTCAGGATTGCTTTAACATCTAAGCTATACTGCCAGCTGATCATCAAAAACTACACAGTTTAAGGCTGGCTCTGTGGTGTCAACAGGTATTGGGACCCCATATCAGGACTTCAAAACCCTAGCAGTGTCAGTGGCTCAGCAGGTTGCACAGTCACCTCTGAGGCTGGAAGATTACAAGGTTGTGGGTTCTATTCCCCACACCAGGTTCTTGGGTTAAATCCCAATACTGACACTGTGATGCAGCATGAGAGGGGTGCTGCACTCCTGAGGTGCTGTCTTTCAGATGAGACGTTAAACTGAGGTCCCATCTACCTGTTCTGGTGGTAGCTCAGGTGAATGTTAAAGATCCCATGGCACTTCTTAAAAAAGAGCAGGGGAATTTCCCCAGTGTCCTGGCCAAATTTCCCCATTCACTAAAAAATACCACCAACAGCTTAATCTGGTTCAAGGTCAGTTGGCATCCATCTGTATCCCCTTCCCCTGGGATGAGACTGAAAACAGAATTGTCTAGTCTTCCTTTCTCGGTCAACAAAAACTAAAAAAAAAAAGATATACAAATGATCGTCTCTCTGGTGGTCTAGTGGTCCTTCCCCCCACCCAATCACCCACCCAGTAGATATACCAAATAGTCTCTGGTGTCCAGTGCAGTATTCCCCTCCCCCAATCCCGACCCCTTGTATACTAAGGTGACATATGTCCCTGGAGGACTAGTGGACCCCCCACCTCCCACTCCTGAAGAAAGTGCCTCACCACACCACTCTCCCTACCACACCACTCTCCCTACCCTGAAGCAGACTGGCACGCTACCTCCTCTCACCACCACAGTCAGCCGGCAACTGAGCTGTCATGGAGAGCCCTTTGACTGACAGCTCACACAGGGACAGGGATCGATGGGGAAGGGACCACTAGCCACCAGGGAGATATTAGTTTTTCAGAATAGGAAGGTGATTGGGGAAGGGATGGGACCATTGGACCACCAGGGAGAAGATTGTATGTATTACCGGGCTGGCGATTGGTGCTTCAGGAGGGCGGAAGAACCACTAGACTACCAGGGCTATTTATTTTCATAGCAACAGGATGGCAATCGGTGATCTGGAAGAGGGGAGGGACCACTAGACTACCAAGGAATTATTTTAATATAAGGGATGGCGATCAGAGAATGGGGAGGGAGAGGGACCACTGGACCACCAGGAACATCTTTTTTATTTGTGACATGAAGGGCGATTGATGATCAGAACTGGGGAGGGACCATTAGACCATCGGTGCATTTCTGTATTTTGTGTCAGGCGGCGATCAGTGGTTGGGGGCATTAGCCCACTAGGGACTGTGGCTACGGTCATGGAGGAGGGGGCATGCTAAACTCCTGCCGCAGCCTATGTAAATGGGCCAATAATGGGCATGCAAATGGCCACATAGTGCTTTGCATGCCCAATGGGCTCATTCACATGGCTGCTTTAGTGAATAGGAAATAGCACACCTGCATTATTCATTACAGGGCCATTCTACTGTCTGGATGTCGGGGCAGTGCTAGTGAGGTTAGCAGTGGATTTACAGGGTTAGCACTGCCCTATCCTAGCCCTATTCACAGTCAGATAGCCACGGTGCACTATCCAACTGTGAATAGCAGCTTTTAGAACCTGCACAATCGCAAGGCACAGCACAAACTTTTGCACTGCACTTTGCGATTTTTTGTGAATCTGACCCCAGGCACCTAGAACATGGCCCTGCTGCTGGCCTGGTGGTGCTGAGGGTTGAGGCACTGGACACCACACCTTGCACCATGCCGGCGATCTGTGTTTGGGAATGGACGCGGGCCGCTGGGGGTTGGCAGTGGGGAAAAGGATTGAGCACCTGGAGGAACTGCTGTCCTTCTCCAGGAAGGGGGGATTCTCAGCTCCGGTGCCCGTTCACCCTCTGGCAGAGGCTAGGGGGCAGGGGCACTGAGCTAGAACGTGGGGCAGAGCTGAGGGTGGACGATGGAGGTTCTTCATTAGTGTCGTTGCATGTCCCTCAGCTTCTAGGGGTAAAAATGTTCAAAATGCTGGCTCTCCGCATATGAGCCGGCTCTGGTTCCCAGCCCCTCTGGCCACCTTCAGTTCTGCCTCTGTCTGACCCATTCGGGGGGGCTTCCCCGAATAGGACTGGGGTACCGGGGCAAGGCAAGCCCATTTGAGGGGCTAGGGGAGCCTGGCAGCAAAAAAAAAGAATTAAAAAAAAAAAAAAAAAAAGAATGTGGCCCTGCTGACACACTCCAAGACCATAAGTATATAAGCATTTCAGAGTTACCCTAGATAACTTTTTATCCTTTGAAACCCATATAAATGAAATAACAAGAAAGGTTAACTCAAGAATTGGGGTTCTGAGAAGATCAGTGTCCTTGGTCTCGAATAAAATGCGACACATTGTTGCAATGCAACTGATCCTGCCTGTACTTAAGTATGGAAACTTAGCCTATTTATTTATTTATTAAACTCTAGGATTACAAATACCTTTGAGCAGGAACTACTCATTTACAAAGGTTCCACATCAGAGGATGGAGGGAAAACTTACATACAAAGGTTGACAAGAATAACAGACTTTAAACAAGGCAAAGACTAGGCTTAAGGATACATTCCTACTTGGAGTGAGAAAAGATCAACAGGAAAATGCTGGGTAAAATGTGAGAAATAACAAGTGAGCAGTGGAGTTAGTGAGGGTAGGGTAAGTGGGGAACAGAGAGTAGTGGGTTGGCTGAGGAGCCATTGTCTAAGGGGAAGAGGTAGAATGGAGGCGAGTCTGATAGTAGTAGGAGAGTACCCACGTCCAATAAGTGCCAAAGGAAGAGGAGGGTGGGCATGAAGAGGAGGCACAGGGAGGGAGGGAGGTATGAAGGAAGGGCAGGAGAGATGTAGGAGGAGGGAGCAGGAGCCAGAGTATTGCAACTCTAGGGAGGTTACGGGACAGCTTGGGCCAGCAAGGGAGGAGAGGTGAACCTCTTAGTGGAAACAATTGCACTGACTGGTTGACGTGAGATGCTGTCGGAGTTGCTTTTTGAAGGTGCCAAGCATAGCAGCAGAAAGTGTTTCTTTGTTGAGCAAGTTGTACCATAGTGGGTCTCTGTAGGTGAAGGACCTCTGACTCATGGTGGTCCAGCATCTGGGGACCTGGTGGATTTGGTGTTGTGCATTTCTGGTATGCTGGGTGCTGTTATTTATAGTAAGAAGTGTTTCAACACATGGGGGCAAGAACCCGAGGGGAACCTTACTGGCTACCAGGCAGGTCTGGTATTGGATCCTGCTGCGGAGTGGTAGCCATCCAGTCTGGGCATACAGATCGCAGGTGTGTGTTAGTCAGGCAGCGCCCGTTAGGAGTTGGCAAGATTTGTTAAGTGCCATCGATATCCTGCGAAGGGCAGTGGGGGAAGCTGAGCCATAGATAACTAGTCTATAGTCAACGACTGAGGTGACAGAGCTGTTAATCGCCAGTCTTAGGGCATCAGCTGTCATGCAATGGTCTATGGTAAGCAAATCCAGCATCTACTTGACCTACTAAATCTTACATAGGGCAGGTTGGCTAGATTTGTTCTACAGTGCCCCTGTATTACCCATCATTGTATAATGTACCAAAAAACTAAAATGGGGCAGTATGGCAGTGTGACAAAAAAAAACAATAGCTGTCCTTAATCTTTAGGATAAAAAACAGTTTAATTAAAGCTAACCTATAGTGTGATGATGAAAAAAGTGAACACATATTCCCTCTAAGGGATGTGGCTCACAGAGGGGTGAGAATTCCAAAAATTCAGGGTAGATATGGCCAAATGACACTTTCTTATAAGTTAAGGCTGTATTTCTTTCACAGAGATCACAGATTTCACGATTTTTGTGAAATTAACCCAGTGCTGTAAAATTGGTAGTTCCCTGTGAAAATCCCCAACAGTGCAAAATTGTAGTGGAGAGCTCCCTGTTTTGCATTCTTGCCGCAGAAACTGACAACACCTGTGAACACCGGAGAACACCTGATTGCAGTTACTCTCAGTGTTCAAAAGAATTCCAGATCTTCTTTAAGGCAATCTCTTGCAGCAGGTCATAACCAGTGGGATTCAGTTGCAGGCATCATCTCCTTCAGATGATTTTCACAGCAGTCGACCCTGGGACCTCCCCCTAGCACCACCACGTGGTATACACCTGGCAGGTATAAAAGAGGGAGGTTTCAGTCAGTCCTCAGTTTTTTTTCCATCCTGTAACCATATCTCAGGGTCTTTGATGGGATCTGAGGAAGGAAATTAAAGCAGCAGCTCATGGAGTACTAGATACAGGAGCAAGGAACCCTTGTGAAGCAACAGCACTGCTCCTGCCCTTCTTAGTCTGGCAGTCTCAGGCACCCTAACACCCAGCCACCACTAGGAGCCAGGCTAATGCCAAGCACCACGTCCCCCCCCCCCCCATTTCGCAGGTGCTTGATCCTCTTCCCTGACAAACCTTCTCAGCACTCCAGGCTCATTCCTGATCTGGGGTTGTCAAGGCCGGAAGTGTAGCACTACCACTGTACTGGCAGGTCGGCCCAGAGTGTACTACATTTGAATAAAACTGGAGGCAAATTTGGTAGGGAATGGTGGATATCTTCTCTGGTGGGAGACAGTATATATTGATGGACTTTCTTCTCTGCCCTTTTGGACCTTTATCTTCGGAGACTGTAGACCACTTGACAAATGGGTGCTGTGGCACCAAGAATATTTTTAAATGTGGAGCTGCAGCTGCAAGGACACTCTACAATTTTGGGAAGATCTCCTACCACGGGATGCGACTTGTACTCTCATGGACTTCGCTTGATTTAGCTCAGCCTTTTTGTAACTGTTGATAAAGATAAGTCCATGAGTATGTGAGTGGGAACATCATGGGTTGGGGGGCACTGGGTTTCTTCCTGGTAAAGGGGACCCATATAACCTTGTTTGGATCATGTTAAATGTGGTTGAGATTGAAAGAGGCGGCCATGTAGCCACTTTTGATGCCACTGCTAACATCAAGGAATCATGAGAATGTGGTCTACAGCGTGTCCATTAGAGAGCTGACCAAGGATTCTGCATTCACCGTGAAGTGTAACTGTTTACTGTTTTGTGTTCTAAGCCCATGTTTCCCTTCCAGGATGTGTAATTTCTATTACAGGGATGGACCATATGTGGGAAAAGCTTATGGCTCAAAGGAATGGGTGTATATTGAGAATTGGGTAGTTTAGAGGATTCAGGGATCACACCCTCCAATGTAAAAGGACTGGGGAGTACAGTAAAATGAAACAGAGCACTTCAAGAATTGAATAGATTAGGTACATTGGAGGTGCTGCTGCAGGAAGCCCACCTGATGCAGGCTGAACATGCAAAAGGGGCATTGTATGCATCCTCCAATGAGGCACATCTGCACAAAAGGGGGTGCCAGTATTAATTACGAAAAGTACCCCATTTAGGTAGACAATGTGGAGGTGCACCCTGAGAGCCAGAGTGTGTGTATATTACCAGAACATTTATTTATTTAAAGTCTGGTAACCAGGAAAGACACACTGAGCCAAGGCTCATTTCCTGATGCAACCCGGGGGAGAGGGGAGAGGGAATTACAAATGGATCAGAGTAGTACAACAAATTAGGCATTCATAGATACAGTAAAACAATATACAATATGGGTAAACATCCATTTAAGTACATAGTTGAGGTAGCAAATCCAAGTGCATAGTACATGTGGGTAAATTGTAGACAGTGTTTCCATTGTGCATGGTACATTTTACAAGTTATGAATATTAGACAAGTTTACAATTAGCATTACAGACTTGTACAACAGGCTAGGAGCAAAATTTGCAAACGGAGTAAAGACTGGTGCGAGTGAAAGAAAAGTTGAGAGATTAGAAAAATAGAGATTGAGAGTAGAGGGGTCTTCAGGGAAGATGCAGGGGAGAAAAAGGCAGAAAGGCACTGAGTGCAAGGAGGAGAGAAATGGGAGACAGGGAGGGATGGTGGAGTGGTGGGATCAAGGGAGACCAGGAGGGGAGCAGTTGCAGGAAGCGGGGTCGGGGGGAGCTTTAGTTGTTGTTTTAGAATGTGTAGAGTGGGAGTTAGATGGATCCTTTTGTGATCCTGATACTCATGCACAGAAAGCCAGGCAATGGTTTTTTTTCCTTAAACTTTCTTTAACTGCCATAGTGCATTGCTGCTGTCCTCTGCCACCCTTACAAGTCTTTTGGGATGTTCCATCTGCCTCTGGCGTTGTCGGTGGAACTCCCAAGGCCGGAGGCTTCATCGTCACGGTGACCCCTAGTTTTTTTCGCCTGTGTTTTCTCCTCCCCTTCAGTTCTATCAGGGCCCAGGTAAGCGTGGCATGTGTGGAGCTGCACACGCACGCAACAGCTCCACAATGGCCCCATCTACCCTCCCCATGGTCTAATACCAGCCAGCTTGGAGCGGCTGCCACCCAGCCTTCACTAGGTGGCAGTCAAGCACCGAGAGATCCTCTTACACCTTCCCGAGGAGGAGAGCTGCCTACCAGTAGCCTACTCAACATCCTCTCCTACTCCACATGACCCCCACCGACCAAAAGCTCATTCCTGGGCCCATTCATGCCATTGCATGGTGGCGTCAACACCTCAACCCTCGCGCCACCGTGCGACTTAGAAACCCGGACAGTGTTGAAAAAAAAAAAAGACCATTGGTCCATCCAGTCTGCCCTGTTTTACCCTATCTGACCCTGAAAGAAGAGGTCAACTCATTAAAAACAGTGAGTAGCTTTAAGAGAGGCTGGGGTAGGCATAGGGGTAAGATAAGAATTTGGGTAGGGAGGATGGGAGGAGTGGGGAGGGAGGGCAGGGACATTAGCTCAAGCTGTGGACCCTACAATACGAGCAGACTTGATAGACCAAATGGCCTTCTTCTGCTGGCTTGTTCGTATGAAACCTATTGTCTAGATGTTTTTTTTTGTCCTCACCTCCCCCCTTGCCCCCTGCCTTACCACTACCCCCAAAGCAACTATTAATCCCTTAACTCTGTCCCAGCCATACTTGAAATCATTAATAGTTTTGTCACCCACTACCTCTACCGGCAGCCTGTTCCATGGCTCAGCCACTCTCTCTGTAAAGGAAAACCTTCTTATGTCCCTCCTGAACCCCCCCTGCCAGCTTCCATCCATGTCCCTCCTGAATCCCCCCCACCAGCTTCCACCCATGTCCCTCCTGAACTCCCGCCAGCTTCCACCCATGTCCCTCCTGAATCCCCCCCAGCTTCCACCCATGTCCCTTCTGAATCCCCCCGCCAGCTTCCACCCATGTCCCTCCTGAACCCCCCAGGCCAGCTTCCACCCATGTCCTCCTGAACCTCCCGCCAGCTTCCATCCATGTCCTCCTGAATCCCCTGCCAGCTTCCACCCATGTCCTCCTGAATCCCCCTCAGCTTCCACCCATGTCCTCCTGAATACCCCCTGCCAGCTTCCCATGTCCTCCTGAACCCCCCGCCAGCTTCCACCCATGTCCTCGAATCCCACCAGCTTCCACCCATGTCCTTCTGAATCCTCCCGCCAGCTTCCACCCATGTCCTTCTGAATCCTCCCCCCAGCTTCCACCCATGTCCCTCCTGAACCCCCCAGGCCAGCTTCCACCCATGTCCTCCTGAACCCCTCGCCAGCTTCCACCATGTCCCTCCTGAATCCCCCGCCAGCTTCCACCCATGTCCCTCCTGAATCCCCTCCAGCTTCCACCCATGTCCCTCCTGAATCCCCCTGCCAGCTTCCCATGTCCCTCCTGAACCCCCGCCAGCTTCCACCCATGTCCTCCTGAATCCCCACCAGCTTCCACCCATGTCCCTCCTGAACCCCCGCCAGCTTCCACCCATGTCCCTCCTGAACCCCCGCCAGCTTCCACCCATGTCCTCCTGAATACCCCCTGCCAGCTTCCCACCATGTCCTCTCCTGAACCCCCTGCCAGCTTCCACCCATGTCCCTCCTGAATCCCCCACCAGCTTCCACCCATGTCCCTCCTAAATCCCCCACCAGCTTCCACCCATGTCCCTCCTGAATCCCCCACCAGCTTCCACCCATGTCCCTCCTGAATCCTCCCGCCAGCTTCCACCCATGTCCCTCCTGATCTCCCTGCCAGCTTCCACCCATGTCCCTCCTGAACCCCCTGCCAGCTTCCCCATGTCCCTCCTGAACCCCCGCCAGCTTCCACCCATGTCCCTCCTGAATCCCCCACCAGCTTCCACCCATGTCCTCCTGAATCCTCCCATGCCAGCTTCCACCCATGTCCCTCCTGAATCCCCAGGCCAGCTTCCACCCATGTCCTCCTGAACCCCGCCAGCTTCCACCCATGTCCCTCCTAAATCCCCCCACCAGCTTCCACCCATGTTCCTCCTAAATCCCCCAGCAGCTTCCACCCATGTCCCTTCTGAATCCTCCCCGCCAGCTTCCACCCATGTCCCTCCTGAATCCCCCCAGCCAGCTTCCACCCATGTCCCTCTAGACCCTCCCGCCAGCTTCCATCCATGTCCCCCTGAATCCCCCCAGCCAGCTTCCACCCATGTCCTCCTGAACCCCCCCAGCTTCCACCCATGTCCCTCCTGAATCCCCTGCCAGCTTCCACCCATGTCCCTCCTGAACCTCCCCTCCAGCTTCCATCCATGTCCCACCTGAACTCCCCACCAGCTTCCACCCATGTCCCTCCTGAATCCCCTGCCAGCTTCCACCCATGTCCCTCCTGAATACCCCTGCAAGCTTCCCCCATGTCCCTCCTGAACCCCCGCCAGCTTCCACCCATGTCCCTCCTGAATCCCCACCAGCTTCCACCCATGTCCCTCCTGAACCCCTGCCAGCTTCCACCCATGTCCTCCTAAATCCCCCCACCAGCTTCCACCCATGTTCCTCCTAAACCCCAGCAGCTTCCACCCATGTCCCTCCTGAATCTCCCCGCCAGCTTCCACCCATGTCCTCCTGAATCCCCCCAAGCTTCCACCCATGTCCCTCCTGAATACCCCTGCCAGCTTCCCCATGTCCCTCCTGAACCCTCCCACCAGCTTCCACCCATGTCCCTCCTGAATCCCCACCAACTTCCACCCATGTCCCTCCTGAACCCCCACCGCTTCCACCATGTCCCTCCTGAATCCCCCACCAGCTTCCACCCATGTCCCTCCTAAATCCCCCATCCAGCTTCCACCCATGTCCCTCCTGAATCCTCCCGCCAGCTTCCACCCATGTCCCTCCTGAATCCCCCGCCAGCTTCCACCCATGTCCTCCTGAATCCCCTGCCAGCTTCCACCCATGTCCCTCCTGAACCCCCCAAGCTTCCACCCATGTCCCTCCTGAATCCCCCACCAGCTTCCACCCATGTCCTTCCTGAACTCCCCGCCAGCTTCCACCCATGTCCCTCCTGAATCCCCCAGCCAGCTTCCACCCATGTCCTCCTGAACCCCCCCGCCAGCTTCCACCCATGTCCCTCCTAAATCCCCCCACCAGCTTCCACCCATGTTCCTCTGAATCCCCCAGCAGCTTCCACCCATGTCCCTCCTGAATCCTCCCCCAGCTTCCACCCATGTCCCTCCTGAATCCCCAGCCAGCTTCCACCCATGTCCCTCCTGAACCTCCCATGCCAGCTTCCATCCATGTCCTCCAGATCCCCCGCCAGCTTCCACCCATGTCCCTCCTGAACCCCCAGCCAGCTTCCTCCCATGTCCTCCTGAATCCCCCGCCAGCTTCCACCCATGTCCTCCTGAATCCCCCTGCCAGCTTCCACCCATGTCCTCCTGATACCCCTGCCAGCTTCCCCATGTCCCTCCTGAACCCCCCGCCAGCTTCCACCCATGTCCTCCTGAATCCCCCACCAGCTTCCACCCATGTCCCTCCTAAATCCCCACCAGCTTCCACCCATGTCCCTCCTGAATCCCCCCACCAGCTTCCACCCATGTCCCTCCTGAACCCCCGCCAGCTTCCACCCATGTCCTCCTGAATCCCCCCTGCCAGCTTCCACCCATGTCCCTCCTGAACCCTCCCACCAGCTTCCATCCATGTCCCTCCTGAATCCCCCGCCAGCTTCCACCCATGTCCCTCCTGAATCCCCTGCCAGCTTCCACCATGTCCCTCCTGAATACCCCCTGCCAGCTTCCCCATGTCCTCCTGAACCTCCCGCCAGCTTCCACCCATGTCCCTCCTAGATCCCCACCAGCTTCCACCCATGTCCTCCTGAACCCCCATCCGCTTCCACCCATGTCCCTCCTAAATCCCCCCACCAGCTTCCACCCATGTCCTCCTAAATCCCCCAGCAGCTTCCACCCATGTCCCTTCTGAATCCTCCCGCCAGCTTCCACCCATGTCCCTCCTGAATCCCCTGCCAGCTTCCACCCATGTCCCTCCTGAATCCCCCTGCCAGCTTCCCCCATGTCCCTCCTGAACCTCCCCGCCAGCTTCCACCCATGTCCCTCCTGAATCCCCACCAGCTTCCACCCATGTCCTCCTGAACCCCCGCCAGCTTCCACCCATGTCCCTCTCAATCCCCCACCAGCTTCCACCCATGTTCCTCCCAACCCCCCAGCAGCTTCCACCCATGTCCCTCCTGATCCTCCCGACCAGCTTCCACCCATGTCCCTCCTGAATCCCCTCACCAGCTTCCACCCATGTCCCTCCTGAATACCCCACCAGCTTCCCCCATGTCCTCCTGAACCCCCTGCCAGCTTCCACATGTCCCTCCTGAATCCCCAACCAGCTTCCACCCATGTCCCTCCTGAATCCCCCCACCAGCTTCCACCCATGTCCCTCCTGAATCCCCCCCTCAGCTTCCACCCATGTCCCTCCTGAACTCCCGCCAGCTTCCACCCATGTCCCTCCTGATCCCCCTGCCAGCTTCCCCCATGTCCTCCTGAACCCCCCCGCCAGCTTCCACCCATGTCCCTCCTGAATCCCCCCCAGCTTCCACCCATGTCCCTCCTGAATCCTCCCGCCAGCTTCCACCCATGTCCCTCCTGAACCTCCAGGCCAGCTTCCACCCATGTCCTCCTGAACCCCCCGCCAGCTTCCACCCATGTCCCTCCCTAAATCCTCCACCAGCTTCCACCCATGTCCCTCCTGAATCCCCAGCAGCTTCCACCCATGTCCCTTCTGAATCCTCCCATCCAGCTTCCACCCATGTCCCTCCTGAATCCCCCAGGCCAGCTTCCACCCATGTCCCTCCTGACCCTCCATCCAGCTTCCATCCATGTCCCCGATCCCCAGCTTCCACCCATGTCCCTCCTGAACCCCCGCCAGCTTCCTCCCATGTCCCTCCTGAATCCCCTGCCAGCTTCCACCCATGTCCCTCCTGAACCCTCCCGCCAGCTTCCATCCATGTCCCCCTGAATCCCCCACCAGCTTCCACCCATGTCCCTCCTGAATCCCCCTGCCAGCTTCCACCCATGTCCCTCCTGAACCCCCGCCAGCTTCCACCCATGTCCCTCCTGAATCCCCCACCAGCTTCCACCCATGTCCCTCCTAAATCCCCCAGCAGCTTCCACCCATGTCCCTCCTGAATCCTCCCGCCCAGCTTCACCCATGTCCTCCCTGAATCCCCCCACCAGCTTCCACCCATGTCCCACCTAAACTCCCCAGCAGCTTCCACCCATGTCCCTCCTGAATCCTCCCGCCAGCTTCCACCATGTCCCTCCTGATCCCCCCAGCTTCCACCCATGTCCCTCCTGAATCCCCTGCCAGCTTCCACCCATGTCCTCCTGAACCTCCCGCCAGCTTCCACCCATGTCCCCTGAATCCCCCGCCAGCTTCCACCCATGTCCCTCCTGAATCCCCCTGCCAGCTTCCACCATGTCCCTCCTGAATCCCCCGCCAGCTTCCCCATGTCCCTCCTGAACCCCCGCCAGCTTCTACCCATGTCCTCCTGAATCCCCCACCAGCTTCCACCCATGTCCCTCCTGAACCCCCGCCAGCTTCCACCCATGTCCTCCTAAACCCCCACCAGCTTCCACCCATGTTCCTCCTAAATCCCCCCCAGCAGCTTCCACCCATGTCCCTTCTGAATCCTCCCCGCCAGCTTCTACCCATGTCCCTCCTGAATCCCCCCTGCCAGCTTCCACCCATGTCCCTCCTGAATACCCCCTGCCAGCTTCCCCATGTCCCTCCTGAACCTCCTGCCAGCTTCCACCGATGTCCCTCCTGAATCCCCCCACCAGCTTCCACCCATGTCCCTCCTAAATCCCCCCCACCAGCTTCCACCCATGTCCCTCCTGAATCTCCCCGCCAGCTTCCACCCATGTCCCTCCTGAATCTCCCCGCCAGCTTCCACCCATGTCCCTCCTGAACTCCCGCCAGCTTCCACCCATGTCCCTCCTGACCCCCTGCCAGCTTCCCCATGTCCCTTCTGAACCCCCCGCCCAGCTTCCACCCATGTCCCTCCTGAATCCCCCCACCAGCTTCCACCCATGTTCCTCCTAAACTCCCCAGCAGCTTCCACCCATGTCCCTTCTGAATCCTCCCCCCAGCTTCCACCCATGTCCTCCTGAACCCCAGGCCAGCTTCCACCCATGTCCCTCCTGAACCCTCCCCATCAGCTTCCATCCATGTCCCCTGAATCCCTCCGCCAGCTTCCACCCATGTCCTCCTGAACCCCGCCAGCTTCCTCCATGTCCCTCCTGAATCCTCACCAGCTTCCACCCATGTCCCTCCTGAACCACCCCGCCAGCTTCCACCCATGTTCCTCCTGAACCACTCCCGCCAGCTTCCACCCATGTCCCCCCTGAATCCCCCCCAGCCAGCTTCCACCCATGTCCTCCTGAACCCCCGACCAGCTTCCACCCATGTCCCTCTTAAATCCCCCCACCAGCTTCCACCCATGTCTCCTCCTAAATCCTCCCCAGCAGCTTCCACCCATGTCCCTCCTGAACTCCCCCTGCCAGCTCCACCCATGTCCCTCCTGAACCCCTGCCAGCTTCCCCATGTCCCTCCTGAACCCCCTCCCCAGCTTCCACCGATGTCCTCCTGAATCCCCACCAGCTTCCACCCATGTCCCTCCTAAATCCCCCCACCAGCTTCCACCCATGTCCTCCTGAATCCCCCGCCAGCTTCCACCCATGTCCCTCCTGATCCCCTGCCACTTCCCCCATGTCCCTCCTGAACCCTCCCCTGGCTTCCACCCATGTCCCTCCTGAATCCCCCTGCCAGCTTCCACCCATGTCCTCCTGAACCTCCCCGCCAGCTTCCATCCATGTCCCCCTGAATCCCCCGCCAGCTTCCACCCATGTCCCTCCTGAATCCCCTGCCAGCTTCCACCCATGTCCCTCCTGAATACCCCTGCCAGCTTCCCCATGTCCCTCCTGAACCCCGCCAGCTTCTCCCCATGTCCCTCCTGAACTCCCACCAGCTTCCACCCATGTCCCTCCTGAACTCTCCCCAGCTTCCACCCATGTCCCTCCTAAATCCCTCCACCAGCTTCCATCCATGTTCCTCCTGTAACCCCCAACAGCTTCCACCCATGTCCCTTCTGAATCCTCCCCGCCAGCTTCTACCCATGTCCTCCTGAACTCTCCTGCCAGCTTCCACCCATGTCCTCCTGAATACCCCCTGCCAGCTTCCCCCATGTCCCTCCTGAACCTCCCCCAGCTTCCACCCATGTCCCTCCGAATCCCCCACCAGCTTCCACCCATGTCCCTCCTAAATCCCCACCAGCTTCCACCCATGTCCCTCCTGAATCCTCCCGCCAGCTTCCACCCATGTCCTCCTGAATCCCCCGCCAGCTTCCACCCATGTCCCTCCTAAATCCCCCACCAGCTTCCACCCATGTCCCTCCCTAAACTTCCCCACCAGCTTCCACCCATGTCCCTCCTGAATCCCCCCGCCAGCTTCTCCCCCATGTCCTCCTGAACCCCCCCGCCAGCTTCCACCCATGTCCCTCCTGAACTCCCCACCAGCTTCCACCCATGTTCCTCCTAAATCCCCCAGCAGCTTCCACCCATGTCCTCTGAATCCTCCTGCCAGCTTCCACCCATGTCCCTCCTGAATCCCCCAGGCCAGCTTCCACCCATGTCCTCCTGAACCCCCCGCCAGCTTCCATCCATGTCCCCTGAACTCCCCGCCCAGCTTCCACCCATGTCCTCCTGAACCCCCACCAGCTTCCTCCCATGTCCTCCTGAATCCCCCCTGCCAGCTTCCACCCATGTCCTCCTGAACCCTCCCCAGCTTCCATCCATGTCCCTCCTGAATCCCCCAGCAGCTTCCACCCATGTCCCTCCTGAATCCCCCTGCCAGCTTCCACCCATGTCCCTCCTGAATACCCCCTGCCAGCTTCCCCCATGTCCTCCTGAACCTCCCCGCCAGCTTCCACCCATGTCCCTCCTGAACCTCCCCGCCAGCTTCCACCCATGTCCCTCCTGAACTCCCCGACAGCTTCCACCCATGTCCCTCCTGATCCCCCTGCCAAGCTTCCCCCCATGTCCCTCCTGAACCCCCCGCCAGCTTCCACCCATGTCCCTCCTGAACCCTCCACCAGCTTCCACCCATGTTCCTCCTGAACCCCCCAGCCAGCTTCCACCCATGTCCCTCCTGAACCTCCCGCCAGCTTCCACCCATGTCCTCCTGAACCCTCCAGCCAGCTTCCACCCATGTCCCTCCTGAACCCCCGCCAGCTTCCACCCATGTCCCTCCTGAACCCTCCCCGCCAGCTTCCATCCATGTCCTCTGAACTTCACACCCATGTCCCTCCTGAACCCCCCCTGCCAGCCTTCCACATGTCCCTCTTAAATCCCCCCACCAGCTTCCACCCATGTCCCTCCTAATCCCCCAGCAGCTTCCACCCATGTCCCTCCTGAATCCCCCTGCCAGCTTCCCCATGTCCCTCCTGAACCCCGCCCAGCTTCCACCCATGTCCCTCCTGAACCTCCCGCCAGCTTCCACCCATGTCCCTCCTGAATCCCCCACCAGCTTCCACCCATGTCCTCCTGAATCCCCCACCAGCTTCCACCCATGTCCCTCCTGAATCCCCCGCCAGCTTCCACCCATGTCCCTCCTGATCCCCTGCCAGCTTCCACCCATGTCCTCCTGAACCCCCCCCAGCTTCCACCCATGTCCTCCTGAATCCCCTGCCAGCTTCCACCCATGTCCCTCCTGAACCCTCCCCGCCAGCTTCCATCCATGTCCCCTGAATCCCCCCGCCAGCTTCCACCCATGTCCCTCCTGAATCCCCCTGCCAGCTTCCACCCATGTCCTCCTGAATACCCCCTGCCAGCTTCCACCCATGTCCCTCCTGAACCCCCGCCAGCTTCCACCCATGTCCTCCTGAATCCCCACCAGCTTCCACCCATGTCCCTCCTGAACCCCCCACCAGCTTCCACCCATGTCCTCCTAAATCCCCCACCAGCTTCCACCCATGTTCCTCCTAGACCCCCCAGCAGCTTCCACCCATGTCCCTCCTGAATCCCCCGCCAGCTTCACCCATGTCCCTCCTGAACCCCCCTGCCAGCTTCCACCCATGTCCCTCCTGAATACCCCCTGCCAGCTTCCCATGTCCCTCCTGAACCCCCCGCCAGCTTCCACCCATGTCCCTCCTGAATCCCCCACCAGCTTCCACCCATGTCCCTCCTGAACCCCCCCAGCTTCCACCCATGTCCCTCCTGAATCCCCCACCAGCTTCCACCCATGTCCCTCCTGAATCCTCCCTGCCAGCTTCCACCCATGTCCCTCCTGAATCCCCCTGCCAGCTTCCACCCATGTCCCTCCTGATCCCCCCGCCAGCTTCCACCATGTCCCTTCTGAACCCCCGCCAGCTTCCACCCATGTCCCTCCAATCCCCCCCACCAGCTTCCACCCATGTTCCTCCTAAATCCCCCCAGCAGCTTCCACCCATGTCCTTCTGAAACCTCCCGCCAGCTTCCACCCATGTCCCTCCTGAATCCCCCAGGCCAGCTTCCACCCATGTCCCTCCTGAACCCTCCCCACCAGCTTCCATCCATGTCCCCTGAATCCCCCGCCAGCTTCCACCCATGTCCCTCCTGAACCCCCTGCAGCTTCCACCCATGTCCCTCCTGAATCCCCCCGCCAGCTTCCACCCATGTCCTCCTGAACCCCCCCACAGCTTCCACCCATGTCCCTCCTGAACCCTCCCCGCCAGCTTCATCCATGTCCCCTGATCCCCCGCCAGCTTCCACCCATGTCCCTCCTGAACCCCCCCACGCTTCCACCCATGTCCCTCCTGAATCCCCCACCAGCTTCCACCCATGTTCCTCCTAATCCTCCCCAGCAGCTTTCCACCCATGTCCCTCCTGAATCCCCCTGCCAGCTTCCACCCATGTCCTCCTGAACCCCTGCCAGCTTCCACCATGTCCCTCCTGAACCCCTGCAAGCTTCCACACATGTCCTCCTGATCCCCCACCAGCTTCCACCCATGTCCCTCCTAAATCCCCCCACCAGCTTCCACCCATGTCCCTCCTGATCCCCCCGCCAGCTTCCACCCATGTCCCTCCTGAATCCCCCTCGCCAGCTTCCACCCATGTCCCTCCTGATCCCCCCTGCCATTCCCCCATGTCCCTCCTGAACCCCCCCAGCTTCCACCATGTCCTCCTGAACCTCCCCGCCAGCTTCCACCCATGTCCCTCCTGAATCCCCCGCCAGCTTCCACCCATGTCCTCCTGAATCCCCTGCCAGCTTCCACCCATGTCCCTCCTGATACCCCTGCCAGCTTCCACCCATGTCCTCCTGAACCCCCGCCAGCTTCCACCCATGTCCTCCTAAACTCCCCACCAGCTTCCACCCATGTTCCTCCTGAATCCCCCCAGCAGCTTCCACCCATGTCCCTCCTGAATCCTCCCCGCCAGCTTCCACCCATGTCCCTCCTGAATTCCCTGCCAGCTTCCACCCATGTCCCTCCTGAATACCCCTGCCAGCTTCCCATGTCCTCCTGAACCCCCAGCCAGCTTCCACCCATGTCCCTCCTGAACTCCCCGCCAGCTTCCACCATGTCCCCTGAATCCCCCCAGCTTCCACCCATGTCCCTCCTGAACCCCTCCAGCTTCCACCCATGTCCTCCTAAATCCCCCACCAGCTTCCACCCATGTCCCTCCTGAATCCTCCCGCCAGCTTCCACCCATGTCCCTCCTGAATCCTCTGCCAGCTTCCACCCATGTCCCTCTGTCCCCCTGCCAGCTTCCCCCCATGTCCCTCCTGAACCCCCCCACAGCTTCCACCCATGTCCTCCTAAATCCCCACCAGCTTCCACCCATGTCTCCTCTAACCTCCCCAGCAGCTTCCACCCATGTCCCTCCTGAATCCTCCTGCCAGCTTCCACCCATGTCCCTCCTGAATCCCCCAGGCCAGCTTCCACCCATGTCCCTCCTGAACCTCCCCGCCAGCTTCCACCCATGTCCTCCTGAACCCCCGCCAGCTTCCACCCATGTCCTCCTGAATCCCCACCAGCTTCCACCCATGTCCCTCCTGAACCCCCCCACCAGCTTCCACCCATGTCCCTCCTGAACCCTCCCCGCCAGCTTCCATCCATGTCCCCCTGAACTTCCCCCTGCCAGCTTCCACCCATGTCCCTCCTGAATCCCCCTGCCAGCTTCCACCCATGTCCCTCCTGAAATCCCCCTGCCAGCTTCCACCATGTCCCTCCTAGACTTCCCTAGCTTCCACCCATGTCCCTCCTGAATCCTCCCCGCCCAGCTTCCACCCATGTCCTCCTGAATCCCCCAGCCAGCTTCCACCCATGTCCTCCTGAATCCCCCTGCCAGCTTCCACCCATGTCCCTTCCTGAACCCCCCCCTAGCTTCCACCCATGTCCCTCCTGAATCCCACCAGCTTCCACCCATGTCCTTCTGAATTCCCCCGCCAGCTTCCACCCATGTCCCTCCTGATCCCCCAGGCCAGCTTCCACCCATGTCCCTCCTGAACCCCCCCTGCCAGCTTCCACCCATGTCCCTCCTAAATCCCCCACCAGCTTCCACCCATGTTCCTCCTAAATCCCCCCACAGCTTCCACCCATGTCCCTTCTGAATCCTCCCGCCAGCTTCCACCCATGTCCCTCCTGAATCCCCAGGCCAGCTTCCACCCATGTCCCTCCTGAACCCTCCCCAGCTTCCATCCATGTCCCCTAGATCCCCCCACCAGCTTCCACCATGTCCCTCCTGAACCCCCGCCAGCTTCCACCCATGTCCCTCCTGAATCCCCCCGCCAGCTTCCACCCATGTCCTCCTGAATCCTCCCCACCAGCTTCCACCCATGTCCTCCTGAATCCCCCGCCAGCTTCCAGCCATGTCCCTCCTGATCCCCCCTGCCAGCTTCCATCCATGTCCTCCCTGAATCCCCCTGCCAGCTTCCACCCATGTCCCTCCTGAATCCCCCCGCCAGCTTCCCCATGTCCCTCCTGAACCCTCCCCGCCAGCTTCCACCCATGTCCCTCCTGAATCCTCCCCTCCGGCTTCCACCCATGTCCCCTTGTTTTTAACTCTCCATTCCTGCCGAACAGCTCCTCACAGTCTGCCTTGTTCATTCCTTTCAGGAACCTGAAGGTCTCTATCATGTCACCCCTTCCCCAAATGCTGCACATGAGGAACTGGAAACCTTGGAATTTCTTAAAAAGATACTGTTGACAACTTTTAAAGAGTGAAGCAGGTTCTATTTAATTTTGGGAGACTTATTGAAACCTAATCAGGACAAAATGGAGAGTCCAGGCAATAAAAGGAATAAGGCAGGCTAATGTGTTCAATGCCTTGGGCAGGAGCTGGGAATATCAGATGTTAGGTGGTTTATGAACCCTAACGTGAGAGATTTTACATTTATTCTGACCTGCGTGGCCTCTTTCCATAAACTGATTTTTTATTATCATTTAGTTGGATACATACAATGCAGGACTGCAAGATTTTTTTTTGTATTATATTTTATTAATTTCACAGAAATATAAACAGAAAAACAAGTTACAGATTTTTACACATTTCATCCCACATCAATGACATATGGTTGGTGCATGTAACTAATCTGGGCACCAACAGATTATGCTAAAATCCAGTATGCATACAGTATATGTGCCCTGAATGTGAACGTAAGTATTAAATTATCCTCATGATTCAGTTTCCTGCATAGTTAAGCCCATATCATAGTCAGACAATGATTCTATTGTGCGAGAAAAAGGTGAAGGAAAGTAGATATAGTCTAGTAACGTTATAACAGCAGAATAAAAAAGTTCATATTGCCATATAGATAATTTTGGTCCTACCCTAAGTTCAGACGTCTCCTAAACCATACAGTAAGGTGACTTGATGGTCTCTGGAAAGGAAATGCAGTTCACAGGTGGTTCAACATACCTCTGGATATTGGCTCCCAAAACATGGCTGATGAGGCGCGCTACAACTCTTAGTACCAGGATTGGAAAATTACACGGATTGCAGCTTTGGAGCATGTATCAGTAGTTTTAGATCTTAATATTATTAAACCATGCAACAGGCCCGCTGGTGCAGTGGTAGCGCTACTGCCTGCGGTGCTGGTGACTCGAGTTTGGGAGTGAGCTTGGGTCACTCGGGGCCAGCTGGGGGGAGAAGGACTGAGTGTCCCAGGGGACACTCTCCTCCTCTGTGTGGAAGGGTGGCCACCCTCACTGCAATACTGGGTGACCACAGGTGGCAGTGTAATTGAGGGTGCCGTGGGAGGGAGGGACGCAAGCTGAGATCTGCTGTGGCAGCACACCTATACATGCACATGCACCTTGGCTGTCCTGTTTATGCCTGCATCCTCGGGGAGTGGAGACATGCGGAAAGACCCCACAGCTGGACTGATGATGACCCCTAGTGAACCGAAGACAGGTTGATCCAGAACCTTCTGCTGTTGGCCTGGCAAAGATTGTTCAGGTTGGGGGGCCTCTCTCCTTCCCTACCTGGGGGGATCTGACACCGTAGCAGCATGGAGGTAGGTAGCTGGAGGGGACTGGAGTTCGTCAGAGCCACTCACTTAGGGGTCCTTAGGGATAGTACTGGTTGTGGTGTAGAAGGAGACATAAAGAGAGAATGAAAAAAAACATGAAAAAGCCATCTGGAGAGTTAGTGTCTCTCTTCTAAATTACTCCACTTCTAAAACCATGGTGGAAATGTAGCTAAAGGAGTATTTAGGGCAAAACAGCGAAGGGAACACTGCTGCAAAATATAGATTTAAAAGCCCCACTCCATGGTCTAAGGGATGTCTTAGTGGGGACAAATGACTCTCGATGAAGACCAGTTCATCACAAACGCATTTAAATTTTATTAAAACGGATTCCCTCGTATGAGGGAACAGACTCTAGCAATTAACCATGAACAATGTTTTCTCATCCTTTAAGCAGAACAGTGTCAGAACAATATCACAGTGCTCTGATTTGTGCACCCCCACTGTTCAGTTTGTTTATGAATAATCTTCCCCAGATCTGCAAGGAAACTGAAATATTATTATATGTAGATGATGCCGTCTTGTTTACCAAGGATGCTTCTCTGGATTTGGCATTACAAAACCTGCAAAATTATTTTCTTCGACATCGGCTTCTGAACAACTCTACGAAAACAAAGGCTGTGGCGTTTTCAAAATCACACTCTAAGCAATTAGAAAATACTAGTGGTATTATTAGGTTGGATAACACTTCTCTTGAATTTAAGTCAGTGCTCTGACTTTTAGGGATCATATTGAGTCAATGACTAATTCAGTTCACAGGCGTTTGGGTACGATTTATAACGACAGACATTGTTTTTACTACGGATATAAAGAACATTTTAGCGGAGTAATTTTTGCTATCTGTAATAGACTATGGTATCCTGAACAGTTCTTCAGCCCTAGTCAGTGCACTGTCAAGGATACAGGCTTTATTGAATGAAGTAGTCAGGTTTGTGTAAGATACTGATTGCTTCATGTATTCCTTTCTTGGGGGGGGGGTTGTTATTTCAACAATACCTTCCATATCATATAGAAGCTATTATCCTAAATGCCCTGAACTGAAAAACTCCTTTCCTCATTTAAGATATGACTGATTTGCAGACCACTCAACACAGTATAAGATAATCTTCTGCATTAAAATTAAGGTTACTGTTAAGGAAAACAAAACATGTTCAAGATTTTTTTTTCTCTTTGCAGTCCACTAAGTTCTGGAATTCATTGCCTATTTCTGTGATATAAGTAAGCAATAACCCATGACAGGGTGTGTGGTTATTGGGGATTAATCAACACACGCGGGTGCGTTGTAGGTGACGAGGCTGCAGGCTGAGTGCCTCACAGCACCAAGGGTGTTTAATCTAAATACACAGCACACCCTGGAGTGGGTTATTGCACTTATAACATAGGGTATGTTTAAATGGTTCCACCCTGCTGCAGCAACACAGACTGTGGCAGCCGTCAGAACAGCGACAGCACAACATCGCCAATTGGTATTGTGCCGTCTCTGGGGAAAAGTGTGTTTTCTGCGGGGGGCTTTGCCCACCACACCCCCCATGCAGGAGGCTCTGCCCCACACCCCTTGCACTTAAGGTAAGCAACTCTGAGTTAGAGTTGTTTCGGGGAGGGGGCGAACACCCCAGAGCAGCAGTGTTGGGAACCCAGCAGACCATCACAGGGAACTGTCAGAAATGTCATTGTGATGGTCTTTGCTCTTTTCCTGTCACTGTGGCAATGTGATACCTGTTTAAACAACAAAAAAATATAAAGTAAGGAGTTTTTTTGCCGTTTAAACTAGAAAGGTGCTGTATTCTTCCACTGTTTAAAATAGTCCCTACCAAATAAGGCATCCTGCAGTGCTGTTAAGTATACAGAACTGTCACAGATACTCTAGTCACAGGATTTGTAACATTTCTGCTGCAAACCAATATGTGCCCCATCCCCCCAAACAAATCACACTCACATCCCCACTCTGTACAGTAAACACAAACTACTGCTGTGCTGCACTGTCTCCTCATGCTCACTGACACAGACTGTAGGAACTTTTCCACACCCTGCTCACCTGCAGAACTACAAGCCCCCATCTCAGAACATCACCCACTGCCACCTGCTTACATCGCTAGTGACACTTGTTCCAACCACTCTCCACTGTTTTCCTCTGTGTGTGATGGCTCATGGTTGGGTGCTGCACTGTATGTTGTGGCTGATGCAGAATCACCCCACCCGACATCAGCCACTCGCTGTCACTCTCTGTGTTTATGTAGTGCTCGCTGGCTCACTCTCTCTCTCTCATCAAAGCATCGGACAGCCGCACACACATTTAAACCACTGTGAACAGAGGGGAAGAGAGAGAGAGAGAGTGAGAAAAAGCACATGGCAGAGTTCTGAGACACGGACAGCCACAGCACCAATGGAGGAGGATACAGACCACAACTCAGAAGCTGACACCAGGGCTTCATTTTGTCCTGATCACTTCTCCTGGACTGCTGACTTAACAGCAACATGACAGAGAGGACAATGTCACAATCCAGCATTAAACATCCTGACACCAATCTCGATATCACTCTCTTGCTCTCTGCTTTAATGTCACTCTCTGAAGCATGCAGTTATTATGCAGTGCAACGGAATAGGTACAAATCGTGTCTACTCACTTTCACGGCATGCACAGGATGGGGCCGGGGGACCTGCCAATCCTATTCACAGGTCTGTTCTCTAAAGTGTTCAGGGTCATGGCTGCCTCACACCAAACTGTGCGGTGGGTCCCTGGAGTTCTGCAAGGTGGGTGGGTTGGGAGAGGACATTCTGTCGCATCATGCGCTGCACTTAAACTGTGCAGTGGGTCCTCGGAGATCCGTGGGGGTGGGTAGGTGGGCGAATGACAATCTGCTGCATGATGCGCTGCATTTAGTAGTGCGGGCTGGTGGGTAGAGATATCACAAACAGCACGACACACAGAGAGAGCCTGACAACAGGCGGGGACACAGAAATACTTCTTTCTCCAACATATTGTGTGCACAGTTCAGGGACACTGGCACCCGAACTTCACTGAAAAGACAGCAAGAGAGAGACACAGTGTGAGACACACATTGTGAGTAGTCTGAACTGTCTCTTGCAATACACTGTGCCCTGCAGCCACGGACATTCGTGACCCAGGTGGCTGATGAGCCAACTCATTACCGTTGACTACATGGGGTTAGCAGTCCACAAGATCTTGCAAATCTGCCAATTGCAAATGGCTGCTTTTCACGTTTCTGCCGTCAGGCAGATAAAAAGACCCATGCTTACCACTGGTTCACCAACTGATTTGTTCACATCAACTGTGAGTATATAAGGGAAAGGGAAAAGGGGAAATTGTTTAACTAGGAAAGGCACACTAAGCCAAAGCTTGTTTCCAGGTGCGACCTGGGAGCACAAGGAAGTTAAATGACTTGCTCAGAGTCACACAGTATGCAAGTGGGGGCTGTGGGATTCAAACCCAGGTCATCAGGTTTGCATCTCAGAGCCCTAAACCACTGCACTGTACTGCCTTCTATGAATATGTATAAATCATATGTACGTGGTGCATTAATGCACGGTCAGGTGGCAGCACTAGACCAATCATCTGTGTCAAAAAGAAAAAAGCTCATGCTAACCAGAGCCAGGTATGGTGCATGCTATGGTGCTACCCAAAGTCAACACGTAAAACAGGAAAACTGCACTCCAATAGACGAGACGCAGAGAAATTACTGCAAAATTAAAGGTAATTTATTGTGAATTCTGCGTCTGTAAAGGTCAGGCAAAAATGCTCCAACACCAGATGCCCCTGCACTTCAACCAGGTCTTCCTCAGAGGTGGGCGCTCTTCCTCGGGGCAGACTCTGGGATCTCAAACCTGCCCCTGAGGAAGACCACACGAAGATCGAAGCACAGGGCACTGGTGCTGGAAACGTTTGTGACACAAATGCTAATTCACAATTAATTATCTTTGAGTTTTGCAGCAATTTCTCTGCGTCTCGTCTATTGGAGTGCTACAATCATTCTGTGTCAGACTGCTAACCCCATGTTATAAGCTCCAATTCAATTTCAAATTTTAAGTGCAAGTGCCTGCTGAAACTTTAACTGGTTTCTGTGTACAAATGTGACTGTTTCTCTATCTAACCACTGCTTTTTTTTTTTGTATTATTTCTTTCTCCCTGCTCTGGTCCCTTAGGTCTCTCTCCAGCTCTTGCTCACTTACCCCCGATGTCCTGCTCTGTCGAAACCTCCTGGTGCACTTTCTCTCTTTGAATCCATTCCATCTCCTCCAGGCTACAGGCCTTCCTGGCTCTGAGCCCCTGGGCAAGGGCCACCAACTCCTCTGGGGCTCTAGCTATAGGGCCCAAGCTGCAGTCTGGAGGTCAGAAGGAAGGAGAAGTGCCTGAGTGCTTCTGGCATTGAACATGGTTGGGGACTGGTGAGCAGGCCTTTGCCTACCCGGGTGGCAGCTATTTTCCCTTTTCTTGGTTACCCCAGGAGATCAGACATGCAATGATGTCCAGCGTGAGATGGGCACTCTCCCGCACCCGCCCAAAGGACGTCTGCCGCATCTTCTATACCCCTATGTTGTCTCTGCTGTCTTGGATCTCCAGCCACTGCTAGAGGTTGCTCCTACAGTGACTGACATTACCTCCCCCCTCCCAGAAGAGGAGAGCAGTCTATGGATGCTCAATTGTGCCCTGCCCCTGCCAACCCCCGATGGCCCGAGTCCGCTCCCGAGCCCAGGTCATCGGCATGGCATGAGGTGTGGCATCCAGCACCTCAACCCTCAGTGCCACTGGGCTGGCTTATTTAACCACTGCTTGAATGCCTACTATGGATGAAGGCATTAAATTATGTGTATTTTATGTGTTCGTTTTTATTGTTTCTGGTTTTGTATCTTGTGCTTTGATGCTCGGGTCATTCCAGTAAATGGGCCTTTTTTATATATAATGAATTCACCCAGTTAAACAAACATAACAAACAAACAGGTACCATTGGTTGCAGTAACAGTCACAAACATGAATGGCCACACAATCTGTAGAGTCTAGATATTTCTTTATACACATAATGCTTCAAGATGTCTGGCAGTATAGCCTACAGGTTAGAGTAACGAGCTGAGAACGAGCTTGGTACATCCAGCAGACCAGACCTTGGTCTGATTCTCACAACCTCCACTTGCATACTGTGTGACTCTGAGCAAGTCACTTAACCTCCCAGCGCTCCCAGGTCACCCCTTAAAATAGGCACTTGTGCCTAGTGGGCCTTACCCAGTTACCAAAGACTAAAATAATAAAAAAAAATGTCAGCAGATCAGCTATAAGGCATGGTGAACACCTGAATCCAAGTTAGGAGCTTTGGCTGACAAAGCACCAGTTACAATTAAATAAATGCAGCTGGTCTGTGAATCATAGTGCAACCCCTTGGTGGCGCTATCCCAAGGACTACTACCCCTGCCTGCGTGGCTAGTAGCAGGTTAAGGGGCCTGAGTTCTGAAACAGGTGCCTCCACCCAGAGGTCAGGGTTGGTAGTGGTCAAATTATCCTGGGCACAGCCCTCCCAGGACACTGAAACCCCCCTCTTTCCCTTCTAGTGGCCTGAGCAATATACAATAATCACTTTCACAGTACTCCTTGTACACCATACCAGTATCCACACTGTTTGCTCTTACCACCAGGACTAGTTTCTCTGGCTCGACCCTAGGGACCTCCTGTAAAACAAGGTTATGCACGGTAAATAGCAACAGCACAGTACTCTTCATACAAACTGGAACCACAGTCAGGCTAAATGCAGCAAAAAAGTCAGATCTGATTTATTCAGGAGACTTGAACAAGGAATGGGCGTAATCAGGTTGATTGGCTTGAAGGCTATATTAATCAAACAGTTATGCATGCGCTTTAAGTCCCCACATAGTCACACCTCTGGGTACCCAGGTAGGGAGATGATGGTCTAGCCAGGAACATTGTAGCTGGTTGGGGCCCTGTGATGGAAGAATGCAACATGCACAACACACCCTATTTGTAATCCGGAGCCGGAGGGCTCAGTTCATGAAAGAAAAAACACCCAGACAATCAGATGACAACACTTTAGATTTAGCTGTTGTTGCAGGGAACTACCCTGATGTTTACTCACGATACCCAATACTGGACACAGGCAGGACAAAATCGAGATAGCAGGTTGTTGAGCTGGAGTGCCCAGAGAAGCAGGGCCCACACGAATCACTGAGGCATTATTCCTGTTCAAATGTTGAGCAGGGGGCTGATCCCCAGGCAGGTCTCTCGTCAATGGAATTCTCTGTGCAGCGGGTAGTCGGGCTAGGCCAGTGTGGCAAGGCCCAGGCCCAATGGAGATGATTTTGGATTCAGTCTGTGGGGCTGGATGCAGCTTCCAGCAAGCAGAATACAGTTCAAACCACAGTGGGGAACCAAATCGCAACCCACTAGCAGCACACAGCACATTTACACGTAAGGAAATTCTAATGCACCAGGCAAATGGCTCTCCGGCCGCAATTACAGAGTCTCTGCACAATCCGGGAGTTCAGTGGTGGTTGGATGTCCAGACAGGCCAATCGCATTCAGCAAATCTTTGGTCTTCATGTAGGAGCCTGGTCACAATTCAGTGGCTTACTTCTCTCTCCAAGTTCGGATTCAGTCCGAAAAAGGCACAAGTTCACTCTCAGGAACAGCAGACAGGCATGCAGGCCAAAAGTCAGACCTTTCCACAGTTCTCCCATGCGAATCTACGCCGGGGCTGCTGCTTGAATCATTCAAGCTGTTATCTCTTCACTTCCCAACTCAAAAGTGAAACTAGCTACAAGCAGCTTGGGAATTTCCCCAAGATCCAAAAGGTTTGGTTGGCTGAGCTGTCTGTCAGTCACAACAAGGACTCCCCCTCCAGGTTATTTTAGGCGCCAAAATGCAAAAACTACAAGTTTTGACCCCACCAAGCCCCTGTAGGCAGGCTCCATTTTAGAGTCCCAACAGTACTGATTGGCCCATTCTGACAGTTGTCCGCCCCCTACAAATGGGGGTTCCTAAAAGCTTCCCCGGAGCTTGTTTAAATGCTCCATTCCTGGTTGGTGTCCAGCGAAAAGCCGATTAAATGTGGTTGCCAGTGAGTGCTCTTGGAGCCTCCGTGTATTGTCTCTTTAAGGGCTGCCTGCTTGTAGTCCTGGTGGGTTGAAATGGTGGGCTGTGTGGTTTTATGCCCGAGTCCCACCCGGGCTGATCAGTCAGTGCCTCGTTCTGCCCTTGCTATGTTATGCAGAGGGGGCTCTGTTAAAAGATGTGACTTGGTGCTGGAAAATAACTTAAAGCAATAACGATATTGTAGTTGTTCTAATCTGCTTTTGTTTGCAGCAAGGACTGTTGTGATCATCTCCTCCATATCGGTCCCGAACTGTCACAGTGGACCAATTAGGACCGGGACTCTTGGTGGAGCCAGAGGACCAATAGAGGAGCTGCTTGTAAGTTTGGAAAGGCATTATGGACTATGGCACTTTTTCGCACCACTGAAGGCCAGAGTAATTGACTGGCATGTGACGCCAGCCAATAGGACCGGGTAGCGCCCGAACTGTGAGGAGTGCCCAATGCTGCTGGGGGCAGATTCGTTGTGGTTGTGAAGGGGAAAGGACCTTTGCGCTTCTGCGCCCTTTGAGTGTTCGCGCGGGAAGCACGTGAAAGGCCTGAGGCGGCCGTTTTTGCCTTGTCAGTGCTTCGGACTAAATCCGCTGGCGTGCGGTCGGAGGAGGCTGTGTAGGGACACAGCTACCTACCAGGTTTTACCTGAAGGGGACTGGAGAATCTGCTGAATCGCACTCGGACCATCAGGACGTTTGAAGTGGCTGTGAGTTCGGTCGGGTCCTGAGAGCCGCTGCCTGGTATGGTACCCCTCTGTTGTTCGCCATATAAATGTGTGAGGAGGCTTCTGAATTTCAGGCTCAGCTCTGCAAGCAGTAAAGGAAGGGCGTCTGCTGGAGTCATGAGTACTGGATCAGGGCAGCTCCCTGTTAAGCTTACAAGCAGTAGCCAGATGTCATTTGTGCTGTACTGTTGACTGCACTAATAGATCTTTTTTGCTCATTCTGATCTGCTCTGGAGAGTGAATGCTCCTTTGTGTCAGGGCCCCAACCAGCTGCCACGCAGGACTAGCCATTAGGGCTTGGGTACCCATGGACAATGACTGATAGGTTCAGGCCTGTGCACAGAGCCATAGGTAGTTACGTATAGGTAATAGTGATAAGCTAATCACCCTGATTTCCCCCAGCCCTTGTTATCCCCCTTCTAATAAATCAGATTGTTCATTTGCAACTGTACCCAGGCTGGTTGTGCCTTACTGAGGACATACTGCACAGTGAATGTTTGCTAATTGTACCTTACTTTCCAGGGAGTCCCCAGAGTGAGCTGAGCCTTTCGGGCCTGGGGGTAAGTGTTCAAGGGGACAGTATTGCAATTACTCTGTTTGAGCCAATAGTGGGAAGAAGGGAGGGTTGCAGCAACCCAGAGGGCTGTGACCAAGTCAACCTAGACTGTCCTAACCCCAACCTCTGGGTGAGGCACCCGTTAACGGATCTGGGCCCCTTACCCTGTCATGGCTGAGACAGGCGGGGGGGTGGTAGCCCTTGGGATAGCGCCCCCTGGGGGTTACAAATTGGAAGCACCGCTGGGATTAGCATCCCCTAGTGGCCAAGTGAGTGAAGTGCATAAGAAATGGAAAAACTGGAAGGGGATATGTTGGCAAAAATTAAGTTGGGTCCTATTAAGACAATAGTACACAAACTGATGAGGTGGGGTGAAGCCGAAGAGCTGGACTCCCAGAAAATTGTGTTACTGTTAGATGTGCCTCTGGGAACCCCAACAGCTGACATCGTTTCCACGGCAGAGTGTGTTAAATGTTTGGGCAAAGTGGAGGTAAAGGGACGTATGGCTGACCTGCTCGATCAGACCCTGCAGGTGCTACTTTTGTGCAGTGTGGACATCGACCCTGAGAAGATACCTCCAGTGATTTATCCGGAGGGTGCCTCACAGGGATGGAGGCTAGTTCATATTTGGAGTGGGTCAGTCACTCCTGGGGTGTCCCCCCAGACTAATAGTTTTAAAGATAAACTGCTTAAATTGCTGGCTGTGAAGGGGAGGACCACCCAGGAACTGCTGCAAGCATTGGATTTGTCTAGTAATGCTACCCCCCAGGTTTCCCCAGGTACCTCCCCTGTCCCCCCAAGAGTTCTATTTTGGCTCCACCGCCCCTAGTAGTCCCCCCTATACAGCTCAATTCCTACCGTAGGCTGAAACTTTTTTCTGGCATGGTGCCAGTGCCTACCGGGGAGGATGACCTGGAAGCTTGGATGGACTATGCCACCCCGTTAGTTCAGGAGTGGCAATGCTCTGAGGGGGAGAAGAGGAAGAAATTAATGAAGAGTCTGTGGGGCCCCGCTTTAGAAGCCATTAGGTTTTTGCGGGCCACCAACCCAGAAGCCACTGCTGCAGAGTACCTTTCTGCTCTAGAGGGGGTGTTTGGGAGTACCGAGACTGGGGAAGATTTACTATGGAAATTCAGGTCTGCCAAGCAGTGGAGAAATGAGAAGCTCTCCGCCTTTGTCACTAGGGTGGAGCGGGCCTTGCAAAAGGCCTATAGAAAGGGGGGAATCACAGCCACAGCCCTGAATCAGGTCAGGTTGGAACATGTCTTAAGGTCTGCTAGATTCTCTAGTGTAATACAGTTAAAACTTAAGTTACATGATCGACGGGCTACCCCGCCTGAATATTGTCAATTAATGAGGGAAATCAGAGAGGTGGAGACCGATGAAGAGGGGTGGGAACCCTATGTGGGGGTGGTGAACCCTAGTGGGACCCCTGAGCCTAGCACCCCCGAAGAGACCCGCCTGTCAGGAAGGCCTGATGGATCCCCAAATTTTCCAGGTGATGTGGGAATGCAAGCTATTTCCTCTGACCCCCACGTAGAGATTGAGTTGAGGGACGAGGTCAGAAATTTACGGGAACTGGTGAGGGACTTGAAGCAATCTGTCATGTACCCTGTCAGGTCTGGGGAGCCTGAGTTATCCAGAAACCAGAACCCTGGCCCAAGGGAACCCCCTCATCCCCCTCAGGGTCCCCAACAGATGAGGTGTCCACCGCCCAATAGAGATTCCTGGGACCCCAAGTTCTGTTATCATTGTGGGGAGTATGGGCATTTTCAACCTGAATGCCAGATGCCAGAGAATTTAAGGAAAGTCAACAGCAGACTGATCACTTGGCATTGCAGGACCCACACTCGACCCCCTAGGAAAAGCTTTGTGACCTGGGCCCATACTCAACCAACTGTCAATGCTGTGCCACCTGAATGGTCTGATGTGGTCGGGCCCTCGATGGAGACCCCAGTGCGAGTAAATGAGATCCCCACCTGAGCTGTATTAGACAGTGGCTCTCAGGTAACCATCATGTTTCAGGACTGGTATCAGACACACTTACCTGAGGTGCCCCTACAACCTTTGGATGGCCTACATGTGTGGAGGTTGAGCGACAAGGCTTATCCGTATTTGGGGTATATCCGGGTCTGTTTGTCCTTCTCTACTTCTGTGACCGGAGTGGATGAGCAGGTGGAAACCTTAGCTCTGGTATGCCCCCCTACTGGACTATATAATGGAGTACCTTTGTTGATTGGGACAAATGCTTATATGTTTGGGTGATTGGCCCAGTTGTGTTCGAGAAGCAAGCATTCAAGACCGGGTGAGCCTTGAGGATACCCGCTATGATCCAAGAGGCAGCTGCAATTCAGAAGGTTAGCCAGGAGGAACCTGAAGGCCTGGTGGGTGTGGTGTGGAAAAAGGATCCGGACCCAGTGATACTTGCCCTGAATGCCCAATGTGTCCTGCATGGGGAAGTACAACTAAAAACAGATGTTAAGAATAAGTTGTTAATGTTGAATGCGCCTGGGGAGGGAAGATTACCTGAGGACTGTTGGTCAAACCCAGTATCTTGCCAGCTAGAGCTCATGCTTATGTTAAGAGGGTGATGGTTCAAGTGCATAATGTGTCCGACAGAGAGAATCGAATATGGAGAGGGTGCACCTTGGCAAGTGTATATTGTGCAGATACTGTAGTACTGCCGAATAGCAAAGGCTCCAGGACAGCTGACAGAGTTACTCCTGACTTGTTTGATTTTGGTGACTCCCCGTTGCTGGCTGAATGGAAAAGGAGGATCAGTAAGAGGCTTGCCAAGAGGGACCAGGTTTTCTCCTTGAAAGAATGGAATGTGGAATGTGTGCAAGGGGCTCAGCATCACATTCGGCTGCATGACGAAAGGCCTTTCCGAGAGAGATCCCAGCGCCTGGCCCCGGCTGACATAGATGATGTGAGGTGGCATCTGCAAGAGATGCTGGCTGCTGGGGTGATACAAGAGTCCAGGAGCCCCTATGCCTCCCCCATTGTAGTGGTACGGAAAAAGAATGGGGCGGTTCGGATGTGTGTAGACTATCGCACTTTAAATCGGTGGACCATCCCAGACCAGTATACCATGCTGCGCATACAGGACGCCTTGGATTGTTTAAATGGCAGTGAGTGGTTCCCTGTGTTGGACCTCCGCAGTGGATACTACCAGATCCCAATGGCCCCAGAGGACCAAGAAAAGACAGCATTTATTTGCACCCTCGGTTTCTACAAGTTCATTTGGATGCCTCAAGGGATTTCAGGTGCCCCCGCCACTTTTCAGCGCCTGATGGAACGTGCTGTGGGAGACATAAATTTGCTCGAGTGTTTGGTTTACTTGGATGATGTCATAGTGTTTGGCCGCTCGTTGGAAGAACATGAGCAACGATTGTTCAAGGTCCTGGATCAGCTGGAGGATTTCGACCTCAAGCTGTCTATAGACAAGTGTCAATTCTTCCAAACTTCTGTGAAATATGTGGGCCACATAGTAGCCACTGAAGGCATAGAGACTGACCCTAGCAAAGTGGAGGCTTTGACCACTTGGCCCCAGCCCAAAAATTTGAAAGAACTGCAACGGTTCCTGGGGTTTTGTGGATATTATAGGCGGTTTGTCTGAGATTATTCTCGGGTGGTTTGCCCCCTCCTTAACCTTACTCAGGGGTATCCTCCCATGCACAAAAAGTATAAGAAAGCTGTGCGTTCTGAGGTGGAGAAGCAGTATTTCGGCCAAATTATGTGTTCGGGGACCGCTGAACTACTGAGTGTGAGGAAGCTTTCTATGACATCATATATCAACTCACCCATGCCCCAGTGCTGGCCTATGCTAATCCAGCCAAGCCATACGTTCTCCATACTGATGCCTGTCTACAAGGATTGGGGGCTGTGTTGTATCAGGAGCACTCAAATGGTCTGAGACCTGTAGCTTTTGCCAGCAAAAGTCTGACTCCTTCAGAGAAAAATTATCCTGTGCACAAACTAGAGTTTCTGGCTCTGAAGTGGGCCATTGTGGATCAGTTTCATGATTATTTGTACGGTGCCAAGATATTGGTAAAGACTAACAACAATCCTCTGACCTATGTACAGACCTCAGCCAAGTTGGATGCCACTGGCCATAGGTGGCTCTCTGCCTTGGCCACATACGACTATGCTGTTGAGTACAGAGTGGGCCTAAACCATATAGATGCAGATGCTCTCTCTCGGAGGCCTATGCCACAAACTGATTGGGCCCGGTTGTCAGAACCTGACATAAGAGCTCTGCCAGAAATTTGGCAAGGAGGAACAGGTGTCTCCTGATGCTGTGGACTGTATGGTGGATAGCTTGGGGCCATCCGAAAACTGCATATCTGCTGCCTACTGTCATTTCTCTGCATTAAACACTAGTTCACTGCCCCAATTCAACAATGATAGTCTCCAATGGGCTGAATCCCGTGACCCTATGATAAAACTGGCTGTGGAGGCTTTGCAGGCCGGGAGGGACGTGTCCAAGTTACGTTCCACTGACCTGAGAACTGCCTTGTTATATAAAGAAGGGCCCAAATTAAAGCTGATTAACCAACTACTATACAGAGAGACTGTGGATAAGGAGGGCCGGATAGACAAACAACAACTGGGGTTGCCCTCAGCTTTTAGAGAACTGGTCTTGAAGTCCTTACATAATCACATGGGGCACCTTAGCATAGACCGAACTCTCGATCTGGTACGGACCCGATTCTACTGGCCAAAAATGAGTACGGATGTGGAGCAGTATGTCAAGACCTGTGGCCGTTGTTTGCAAAGAAAAGCCCTACCTCAGAGAGCTGCCCCCATGGTCAACATCTCCACTAGCACCCTTATGGAACTGGTCTGCATTGATTTTCTGAGTTTAGAACCAGATCTGAAAAATATCAGTAACATATTGGTGGTCACTGATCATTTTACCTGGTATGCACAGGCTTTTCCTACTAAAGATCAGAAAGCAACCACGGTGGCTAAGGTACTCGTGGAGAACTTCTTTGTCCACTCTGGGGCTCCACAGAGGATCCCTCCTGACCAGGGGAGGGACTTTGAGAGTCGGCTGATCAAAGAGATGTTATCTTTGTGGGGAGTATGAAAATCAAGAACTACCCCATACCACCCCCAGAGGGATCCCCAACCTGAAAGATTTAACTGCACCTTGCTTGATATGTTGGGCACATTGCAACCCAAGGACAAGCCGAGATGGAGCCAGCAAATTAGCACTCTGGTTCTTGCTTATAATTGCACCAAAAGTGATGCCACTGGATTTTCCCCATACAGGCTAATGTTTGGGAGAGAGGCTAGACTGCCAGTGGATGTGTGTTTCGGGGTTTCTCGTGATGGGGTGCAAGCAGAAAATCATTTACAGTATATACAAAAGTTGAAGGCCCAATTGAACCATACCTACTAACTGGCCCAGACTATGGCTGCTAAATGAAACCTGGCCAACAAGGAGAGGTATGACAAGAAAGTGAAAACGATGGAACTGAGAGAAGGGGATAGAGTGTTATTGAGGAATCTGGGATTGAAGGGTAAACATAAGATTGCTGACAGATGGCATCATCTCCCCCATATTGTTGTGGAAAAACTGTCAAATTTACCTGTATATAAAGTGCGGCCTGAAAACAATTCAAAAGATGTTAAAACTATACACAGAAATCATCTGCTGCCAATCGGGCAAATCTTGATTGAAGCTGAACCTCTCAGTGCCCCTTCCTCCGGACCTATGACTAGATCTGCTGCCAAAAAAAAAACAGACCACTTGATTCTTCCGCGAGCCAAATAAGAGAGCCTTGTCTAAACTCCTTTGAAGAAGATGATCATCAGCCTTTGTCTGAAAACAATGAAAATAATATTGAATACTATCCCTCTTACGAACTGAGCCAACTGTTTCGGGGCAATCCCCTCGTTAACTCTGGAGATGAAGTTGGGCTTTCTGGACTGTCTGAGGCCCCAACTTTGTCACTGGAACCAATGCTCCCAGGAGATGCAGTAAATGGCCCTCAGGCTGAAGAGATGGGGTCCTTGAGCTTGGCTGAACTATCTGGCCTAGCTAAACTATCTAATTTTTCTGAGGAAGAAAGTGATGTGGGGGAATAAGCCAGCGATATACCGGAACCCGAAGAATATTTTGAATGCCCTGATGGTTCTTTACTAGTGCCTGAACAGTCCCCAGCTGAGCCAAGTAGTGTGGGTCCTGATGTAGAGGGTCCTGCCCCCGAAAATACTACGAGCACTGGGTCCTTTTCCCCTATGAAGGTTTCCCCTATTCATCTCGATACGGCCGAATCAGAATCGGGGCCCGCAGTAGGGTTTTCCGAGACCCCTAGACGCTCTAGCTGGAAAGTACGGCCGGTAATAAAGTTGAGTTATGAGTCTCTGGGTCAGCCTGTGGATCTGCCCTTGAATGTGGTACATAAAGAGGTGTATGTGTCCCCGAGCTCCTTGCCTAAGTTAGCCTTGGGGAATAACTCTAGCCTGTTAGTATTACCCTATGAGTCTGGTACCCCAACCCCGGTTAGCCCCGGTAGATGATGGGGAAGGGCCCCACTTTTTCCAGGTGTCGTGGGCAGAGACTAATTACCTAATTTAAAAGGGAACAAGAGTTATGTGTGTATGATGTTGCATAAACTGTATTAAACTGTAAATACAGTATTCGTGCATGTAATTCCATGTGTGATATAATGTTAAGTAAACTGTTGCCTTACAATGGTTTAGGGGTAACTACTTGGCGTGGACGCCAAGTTTTTCCAAGCCAGGAAGGGTGTAACCCCCCTACAAATGGGGGTTCCTAAAAGCTTCCCCGGAGCTTGTTTAAATGCTCCATTCCTGGTTGGTATCCGGCGAAAAGCCGATTAAATGTGGTTGCCAGTGAGTGCTCTTGGAGCCTCCGTGTATTGTCTCTTTAAGGGCTGCCTGTTTGTAGTCCTGGTGGGTTGAAATGGGGGGGCTGTGTGATTTTATGCTCGAGTCCCACCCGGGCTGCTCAGTAAGTGCCCCGTTCTGCCCTCACTATGTTATGCAGAGGGGGCTCTGTTAAAAGATGTGAGTCGGTGCTGGAAAATAACTTAGAGCAATAACGATATTGTAGTTGTTCTAACCTGCTTTTGTTTGCAGCAAGGACTGTTGTGATCATCTCCTCCATATCGGTCCTGAACTGTCACAGTGGACCAATTAGGACTGGGACTCTCAGTGGAGCCAGAGTACCAACAGAGGAGCTGCTTGTAAGTTTGGAAAGGCATTATGGGCTATGGTGCTTTTTCGCACCACTGAGGGCCAGAGTAAGTGACTGGCATGTGACGCCAGCCAATAGGACCGGGTAGCGCCCGAACTGTGAGGAGTGCCCAATGCTGCTGGGGGCAGATTCGTTGTGGCTGTGAAGGGAAAGGAACTCTGAGCTGCACCCGTTTGAGTGTTCACGCAGAAGTGCGCGAGGCCCTAAGCGCTTTTACCTTGTCAGTGCTTCGGACTAAATCCACCGGCATGCAGTCAGAGGAGGCTGTGTAGGGACACAGCTACCTACCAGGCTTTACCTGAAGGGGACTGGAGAATCTGCTAAATCACGCTCGGTCCATCAGGACGTTTGAAGTGGCTGTGAGTTCGGTCAGGTCCTGAGAGCCGCTGCCTGGTATGGTACCCCTCTGTTGTTCGCCATATAAATGTGTGAGGAGGCTTCTGAAGTTCAGGCTCAGCCCTGCAAGCGGTAAAGAAAGGGTGTCTGCTGGAGTCGTGAGTACTGGATCAGGGCAGCTCCCTGTTAAGCTTACAAGCAGTAGCCAGATGTCATTTGTGCTGTACTGTTGACTGCACTAATAAATCTTTTTTGCTCATTCTGATCTGCTCCGGAGAGTGAATGCTCCTTTGTGTCAGGGCCTCAACCAGCTGTCACGCGGGACTAGCCATTAGGGCTTGGGTACCCATGGACAATGACTGATAGGTTCAGGCCTGTGCACAGAGCCATAGGTGGTTACAGATAGGTAATAGTGATAAGCTAATCACCCTGATTTCCCCCAGCCCTTGTTATCCCCCTTCTAATAAATCAGATTGTTCATTTGCAACTGTACCCAGGCTGGTTGTGTCTTACTGAGGACATACTGCACAGTGAATGTTTGCTAATTGTACCTTACTTTCCAGGGAGTCCCCAGAGTGAGCTGAGCCTTTCGGGCCTGGGGTTAAGTGTTCCGGGGGACAGTATTGCAATTACTCTGTTTGAGCCACTAGTGGAAAGAAGGGGGGGGGTTGCAGTAACCCAGAGGGCTGTGACCGAGTCAACCTAGACTGTCCTAACCCCAAACTCTGGGTGGAGGCACCCGTTAACGAATCTGGGCCCCTTACCCTGTCATGGCTGAGACAGGCGGGGGGGTGGTAGCCCTTGGAATAGCGCCTCCTGGGGGTTACACAGTCCCGGGCCAAGTTGGTGGAGATAAACAGAACAGTCCTTACTGCAAAGAAGGCAGGTTAGAACAAACTGCAATATTATTACTACTCAAACAAATGATCAGCAAACAAGCACATCTTCTAACAGAGCTCCATTTTAGATTAATTAAGACTGCAATCCAGGCAGCTCTTAAAGAGACAGTACACAGAGGCCTGGATATTCAGACTGCGACAGGCAGGGGCGCAGCGCAACTGGGTTGCGCGAGGGCAGGGACCGGGCGATATTCAATAGTGCCGTGTCATGGTTCAGCACCATTAAATATGGCACTGAGGGCGCATGCACTGTGCACGGAGCAGTGGCACTGCGCCAGTGCAAGTGGCAGAAGGGAGCAGGGGGATGCACCAGTGCAAGTGCAGTTGCGCTGGGCGCATCAACTGCGATATTCAGCACTGGGCATTATGCTTGCAAGGTGCAAATGGGCCCATTTGCATGTCATTATGGCCCCATTTGCATGTGGTGCGCCGATCCCCAGCGACTTGCACCTGGTGTCCTGCCAGGCTGCAGCCATCGGGGACCGATGCCCTGCAGACCCATGGCAGTTCCTGCTCCCGTTCTCCCGATCGTGGGCATATGTATTAAACAGGTTTATGGTGGACCAGTGGTGAATCCCCCCACCGCCTGATCGCAGGCATATGTATTAAACAGGTCCATGGTGGACCAGTGGTGAAACCCCCCCTTCGCCCCCGATCATGGCCATATGTTCACTGACAGTCCCTGGTGATCCAGTGGAAACCCCACCCCAATGCTTGATCGTGGATGGATATAGCACAAGAGACCCTGGTGGTTCAGTGGTACCCCCTCCCCCACCCGCCAAAATGAGGTCCCCGCCACGCAGCACCCCCCCCATCGGCAGGCGGCAGCGCCCTGCCTGCATGCCGCCCGGCGAATGACAGCATACAATACTGCTTGGACTGATGGGCATGCAGACCATACTGTACTACACAGTCCTGATATGTGATTCACCACTGGTCCACCATGGACCTGTTTAATACATATGCCCGCGATCAGGCGGGAGGGGGAATCCACCGCTGGTCCACCAGGGACCTGTTTAATACATATGCCCATGATCGGGCGGGGGGGATCCACTGCTGGTCCACTGGCGACCTGTTTAATACATATGCCCGTGATCAGGCAGAGGTTGAGGATTCACAGGTCCACCAGGGACCTGTTTCAATCATATGCCCACGAGCGAGCAACGGGGCATTCCTGGACCACCAGGGATGTTATATTACATAAGCCCACAATCGGGCGGAGACCTAATGCTCCCAGGGCAGGGGCCTGTAGGGCAGTGATCTGGGTGGGCGGGTGGCCACACATGGCTGGTGGCTGCCATGTTGCACCCTGCAATACGGCAGCTCACCTGTGGGTGGCCAGGACTTGTTCCTAGTTTCACCAGGCACATCTTTGCGCCCCAAGGTTGAGTTGTGCCGGCATATGTGCTGCACATCCCGGGCTGAATATCGAGTTGTGCCACATATGCATGGGCACGCCCCCTGCACTTGCGCTGCATACATTACTGTTGTGCCCCGGCACATTGGGGTTTGCACATCGCAACTTGCTCCTTTCAATATCGCGCCGGGGTGCATTGGTGGGTTGTGCATGGTGCATCCCTGTTGCGCGATGCACAACCCTTTTGAATATCCAGGCCAGAGGCTATACAGGCACTCTCTGGCAATACATTTAATCTACTAAAATGCAGAACACCAGCCTGGCAGTGAACATTTAGGCAAAATCAAAGAAGACTTTTCAGGACCCCCCATTTGTAAGCGGGTTACACCATTCCGTGCCTGGAGAAAACTTGGAGTCCTCGTTAAGTCTGTACCATCACAATATCAAAAATGCGATATTAATGAGACATATATATCATTAGCTTGTTACATTACTATACATTTCAATATACTTCACATTACTACATCCATATTGACAATACTTATGCAGGTTTCATACAAGTAATACTGATTTAATAACTTCCTTATCAGCTAACTTGGGGCTGGATGGGGCAGGAACACCATGGTGAGAGGTAAGAACAAGTAACCTGGAGTTGGCCGTCAAGCTCAATTTGGGCAGTGAGCTTGGTGAAACATAAACCCCTTTGTGAACCACATCAAGAGGCAAATCCACTGGCCTCCTAGGGGAATCATAGCTAAAGCATAGCACTGGCTTGACAGCTCGGCCAGTCTTTCTGGGGGGAGCAGCCACAGTCACTGTACTTTCAGCACTAACTTTGGAGCTTTCTTCACTTGTGAGAGGTGCCTCTGCATGGATGGGAATGTCCAAACTTGGAGCACTGTCAGCTCCTTGCTCTGTAGGCTCTGTTTCCACAACACTTTGCTCATTGTCTTCTGACGGAGGCCCAGGTTGCTCATTTTGAGGAGGCTCTGGCACAATTAAGATTTGCGGCACTAAAGGGGGGCTGTCAACACTCTCACATTGTTCTTCAAGTTCAAGTTCAAGTTCTGGTGTGTCACCAGAGAGACTCAGACCATCAGCCCCTTCTTCGGGCAATTCACACAGTTCCACAAAACACAGAGTCTCCACAACCTCAGACGTAATACTTTGCACTTCACTTTCAGGGAGCATTGACTCCAAGGATGAAGCTGGGGGGTTAGGCAGTCCAGAAGGCCCAGCTTCATCCCCACAATTAGTCATAGGGTTACCTTGAAACAGATGACTCAGTTCATAGGATGGGTAATAGGCATTGTCACACTCACTTTTGTCAGAGGTGGTACTGACAGTCACTATCATTGTGGGCCTGCTGCGGGGGAAACCTTAAATCTGTAACTACTGGGGTAGGTTGACTCTGTCTCTTTTTTGCAGCAGCATGAGTCACCGGCCCAGGGGAATCAGTCTCTGATGGTTCAGCCTCAATTATGACTTGGCCGATAGGTAGCAAGTGGTTACGGTGCATGGTCTTGACAACTTTGGAGTAATTCTCTGGGCGCACCTTGTACACTGGTAAACCATTCAACTTTCCAACTACTACATGGGGAAGATGGTGCCACCTATCAGCAATTTTATGTTTGCCATGCAGTCCCAAATTGCATAACAACACATGGTCTCCAGTCCGAAGCTCTTGAGCCTTTACTTTTTTATCATGCCTCTCTTTTTTGGCAAGATTTCTTTTGGCGTCCATTGTCTGGGCCAGTTGATAGGCATGGTTCAATTGAGCTTTCAGTTTCTGTACATACTGTAGGTAATTTTCTGGTCAGACCCCATCTGGAGAGACCCCAAAGCAGATATCAATGGGCAGTCGGGCCTCCTTCCCGAACATGAGATGGTAGGGGAAGAACCCAGTAGCGTCATTTTTTTGTGCAATTGTATGTGTGGACCAAGGTGCTAATCTGATGGCTCCACTTAGGCTTGTCTTTGGGATGGAGGGTGCCCAGCATGTCTAGAAGGGTGCAGTTAAAACGTTCTGGCTGAGGGTCCCCAGTGAGTGATAAGGGGTGGTTCTTGTCTTCCCCACTCCCCATAGAAAGAGCATTTCTTTGATTAGCCGACTTTCAAAATCTCTGCCTTGGTCAGAGTGGATCCGCTGAGGGGCACCATAGTGGATGAAGAAATTTTCCATTAGCACCTTGGCCACAGTAGAGGCTTTTTGATCTTCAGTTGGAAAAGCTTGCACATACCGTGTGAAATGATCCATAACCACTAACACATTGCCAATATTCCGCTGATCAGGTTCTAAACAAAAGTCTATGCAGATCAGTTCCATGGGGGTGCAGGTAGTAATATTGACAAGGGGGGCAGCTCTCTGAGGCAGGGCTTTCCTTTGCAGGCAATGACTGCAGGTCTTTACATGGTGCTCAACATCGGCCCCCATCTTGGGCCAGCAGAATCTTGATCGTACCAAGTCAAGAGTTCTATCAATACCAAAGTGCCCCATGTGAATGTGGAGGGACCACAGTACCAAATCTTTAAAGGCCGTGGGCAGGACCAATTGCTGCCTGTCTATTTGACCACCATGATTCACTGTCTCCCTGTACAAGATCAACTGATTAAGTAGCTTCAACCTGGGGCCTTCTTTAAACAATAGAGCAGTTTTCAAGTCAGGGGAATGCAACTTGGACACATCTTTCCCTGCACACAGGGCATGAAATGCGGGCCAAATCATAGGATCTTGGGATTGAGCTCACTGAGTGCTGTCACTGTCAAACTTAGGTAGTGCACTAATATCTACAGCAGAAAAGTGGCAATAGGCAGCCGGTATGCAGGTATCAGGAGGGCCCAAACAATCTACTAAACAGTCCACTGTGTCCACAGACATCTGTTCATCTCGGTCAAATTTTTGGCACAAGGCTTGGATGTCAGGTCCAGACAGCCTGACGCAATCACACTTAGAAACTGGCCTTCGAGACCAGGCGTCAGCATCAACATGGTTCAGTCCTGGCCTGTATTCAACAGCATAATCATAGGTTGATAAGGCAGAAAGCCACCGGCGCCCAATGGCGTCTAACTTAGCTGAAGTCTGTACATAGGTTAATGGGTTATTGTCAGTCTTCACCAATATCTTTGCCCCATAGAGGTATTCATGAAACTGGTCGATGATGGCCAATTTTAACGCAAGGAACTCCAGCTTGTGCACATGGTAGTTTCGCTTTGACGGGGTCAAGTTCCTACTGGCAAAGGCTACTGGTCTCAAACCATCCTCATGGGCTTGATACAGCACAGCTCCTAGACCCTGCAGACTGGCATCTGTATGCAGCACATAGGGCTTGGTGGAGTCAACATAGGCGAGGATGGGGGCGTGGGTGAGCTGGTATATGACATCGTGAAAGGTTGCTTCACATTCGGGTGTCCAGAGGGGCCAAAAAAGTTCACCTGTGCAGAAGTACACTTTCTCTGTCTTTTTGATGGCCCCTTTTTTATATTGATGGTTGGTAGGAGGGTAACCCTGGGTAGGATTCAAGAGTGGGCGAATCACCTTTGAATAGTCTTTTATGAACCTGTGGTAGTAGCCACAGAACCAAAGGAAACATTTTAGTTCTTTCAAATTATGGGGCTGGGGCCAAGTAGTCAGTGATTCAACCTTACTGGAATCAGTCTCTATCCCTTCTGCAGATACTATGTGCCCTACATACTTCATGGAGGTTTGAAAAAACTGGCACTTGTCAATGGACAGCTTGAGGCCGAAGTCTTCCAGTCAGTCTAGGACTTTAAACAGTTGGGTCTCATGCTCCTCTAATGTGCGTCCAAACGCAATGACAACACACTTGTTGCTGGGCAATACGGCAGTGTCGGCGCAGAACACCAGCCTGGCAATGAGCATTTAGACAAGCTCAAGGAAGACTTTTCGGGAACCCCCATTTGTAGGGGGGTTACAATAGCTTCCAAGGAAATACCATTTCTGATGAAAGGCACTTTAAAAAATACTTTGTGTGCGTGTGTGTGTGTGTGTCTCTCTCTCTGTCTTTGCATCTGACAGTGTAACTGATTTATTGTTGTGCACCTTGGGTCTTTGGACATCTGGCTGTTATAAAGTAGAGACTGACAGTCACAGCAAGTAACTGAGGGAGTTGTATATAGTAAAACAAAAGCCAGTGACAGTGTGTTTTCACCATGCCACGAGAACGTGAAGGGATGGTTCCAGCCCCTCTTGGTACCACTATTTAACACCTAAATCATCTATCTCTATGTAAGAGAAATGAAAGCTGTAGGTGCTGCTCCAACAGGGGAGCGAGCATCAGGCCCTATCGGGCAGTGAGGTAACCTTCCTTAGTCCTGACACATCCATGGCATTAGCCAAGATCTCCACAGGGGTAAACCATACCACATCACAACAACCTATCCAAATGGCAGTGTAGAATGGAGGTAAATAGTGAAACATATACATGACATTTCTTTGTGAGGTGAATGAACAGTTTTGAATAGCAGCAGTGTCACAAACTGAACTTGGTTCCCATTCTAGTAGACCACTGTTCTGAAGCAGTAAAAGCAATATATATTCCCCACTTTATGCAGATGCAAACTTAAGAAGAACTTTATTATCATAGAAACATAGAAGCATAGACAAAGATGACAGAAAATTACCAAGGTTCATCCAATGTGCCCAAATTCCCTTTTTTAATTCTTTGGTAACTGGAAAAGGGCCACTAGGTGTAAATGCCTGTTTTCCTGGGTGACCCAGGAGCACTGGAGAGCTTAAGTGACTTGTTCAGAGTCACACAGTGCGCAACTGGAGGTTGTGGGACTCAAATCCAGGTCTGCTGTATGTACCAAGCTCATTCACAGATTGTTACTCTAACCTCTAGGCTATACCACCAGCCCTATCTATCTCTAGGATCTACTGTTCCTCCAGAGTCTTAGCCCTCTCCATCCTCCCCATTCACCTCCATGATACTAACGCCCCGAGCAACCACTATACCCTTCATTCTGTCCCAGCTATGCTTATAACCACTAATGGTTTTCGCACCCATAGCCTTGGCTGGCAGCCTTTTTATGGTCCACGGCTCCACCACCCTTTCTGTAAAATAATACTTCTTCACATCCCTCCTGAACTTCCCTCCTGTTAGCTTCCACTCATGACCATGTGATCGTGAGCTAGTATTCAAGCAGACCACCTTCAAGATTAACATACAAAGCCCTGCATGGTTTGCACCCTGCTCTTCTGAAAGACTGCTTGATCTGGTATAATCCCAGCCGCTCTCTCCACTCCACCGAGGAATTACTGCTGGCCATCCCAAGCTCTCTCCTAAAGCAATCAGGGGATAGATCATTCCTGGTCGTGGCTCAAATTATTTGGAACTCCATGCCTTTTCATCTAAGGAGTTCTCCCTTGGTGGAGGCATTTAAAAGGAGATTAAGAAGCTATTTGTCTGACCAAATGTTTGGTACTGATATTTGTTTTTGTTTAGTAGTACCTCCGTTTTTTACATTTACTGTTGACTGCATTTATTTATTCTGTATTATATAATGGGTAGTGACAGTAAAAGAACCTAACTGGCAGAGATGGCATTCCAGCCATGCTTTTTAATTTTAATATACCACACTAACTAACAAGGCCTCCTACAAGTCACCTGTTTACTTGCTGGAATCTGTGAGCCATGAATTTGATGCAGTAACATAGCTACCGTTTTTGTTTTTTTTAATAGCGAGTGGTGCCCTGAGTGGAAACACTCAAACCACTGGGAAAAAAAAAAGTATGCACAAAAAAAAAGAGAAAGAAAGGCCTTATCCCAGACCCGAGCGGATCGGTTGTCACCTGAGTCACCAACGGTCTCTTGCTCTCGGTTCTGACTGCCACTTTTGCAAAAAATGCTACCACAGATGGAAGTGTGCTGCCAGCAAGACCACAATGAAATCTCGATCTTGCTGGAGGCTAGTGACCCGCCACGGTTGTGTGCTATAGCAGTCAGGAAGGTGTGTGGGAGTCACCTGAATAAATGAATAGAGGGACTGGAGGGTGGGAGAGAAAAGCCTGTACAGAGTACATATAGAAGGGGTGGCAGACTAAAGTTGGAAGGTAGTCTTGCTCTCCAGCGCCCTTAGTGACAATTAAGCAGAGGGACTATTTTACATCAAAAAAGAAAAACATTTAATACTTTTTGAACATGCCCCCATTTTATAAGCGCAATAGCACAATCTAGGGTGTGGTTTAGTCAGGTAAATGCACATCTGGAGGCAGTAAGGCACTTGGCTTGTGGCCAGTGCCTCACTACGCCCCAGGCATATGTTTAGCCAGACTAAACCACATCCTGTTGTGTGTTATTGCTTACATATTTATTTTGTTGGTATTACTGTACAATTATTTACTTGTTTTGAAATATGTATGTGAAGCACCCTGAGACCTTGGTATAGGGTGCGGCATAAATAACATTGCCTTGCCTTTATGGTGCCTGCCACTCATGGGTCTTCCCTCTTATAAATCTAGGGGACTAGTTCATCAGTGTACCAGTGAGTATATTAATATGGTAGTTGTGAAAGGTCTGTAAAAGGAGATTCCAGGAATTTTCAGCGACATCTTGCAATTAATATATTGATATACTAGCCGCCACTGCAGAACTGAGTGGGGGTCTGAAGGGTTCGGGGTTGAGTGGGAGGTACCACTGGACACCAGGGATTTTTCCTATGGGGACAGGAGAGAGGGGCACTATTTCTGTCTTGTTAAAAGACGCTTTTTGGAAGCATTCACTAGTGCTCGCAGATATCCTGCAGATTCCAAGACACCAGTGGGCCCTTTGTATATGCCTCTGATTACAGTAGCTTACAATTCTGGTGGTCATCAACACTCTTGTGCTAACAGGTTTGGGCAACGCTAGCTGTGCCTTCTAATATGGCACTTGCAACACTAACTACAACTCAAGCACACAAAGCACAGTTAACACTGCAATAATTGAATATTTTTATTTATTTTTATTTATTGAAATATTCAGAAAGACCTTTGAGTCAGCGACTCATTTACAAAGGTCCCACGTCATACATAAAAGGATACATGGACAGAACTTGGAATACAGATTACAGTACAATTACAAATAACAGTCAGTGAGGTTACTTAGTTGTGCAGTTGTTGAATAACAGCAAGTTATACTGGACCCAAAATGTTATTATATTCTATCGAACTGGTACGCCAGTTTCTTTTTTATTGGACTATCCCTCTCCTCCTCACCCTCTTTCCTTCTTTCTTTTTTTTAAAGTAAGAAAATTCACACAAGCATCGAAATTAATTTTATTGTCTTAAAACGAGACCTGAAGCATTCACTGCAAGGAGTGTTGCCGGTCTTGTTCTCATTACAGTTTTTTTGTGCAGTTTCACTCTATCCAATTCACAGGACGTGAGCTGGGAGAGCAGAACCTGTATAAGCTGTGCTTGCATCAAATGTTTTCGAATCATAATTCCAGGTCTCCGTATGATATTGCAGTACTGTTTGCTTTATATTTCTGCAATAAAACTTAGTTAAAAAGAAAATGTGCAATAATATGTGGCCCTTGTTATTTAATTTCAGCAACTAAGTTTCTGTTTTACATCTGTCTTTTGCAGCAGTGTCATTACATTCACAGTCACTGGAACCTGCGATTCTCCATACGGTATAATGGGCTTAAGGATGAACCAATGCCAAATTTGTATTGAGTGAACATGCCAGAAATTCATCCCTCTCTAACTTTTGGGCAACTGTGGGATCACTTCGCCCACTGACCAGTTAATTAACAAAAACATTTTTTTTAACTTTATGTTTATTGTCATTAAAAACAAACATTCAGTTAAAAGGCACAAGCATTGATCTACAGTACATTATAATTTCCATGCCATGAGGGCACCACTCCTCTTAATATCTCCTTGAAATTAGTCAAATGCTTTAAGATACATCGTAGAGAAAAAACACCTAAATTACATAACTTTTATATTAATTCCATAGAAAGCTGCAGAATGAGACCACGAGTTGCGTGGAATATCGCATTAAAAAGTCTTGTGCCAAAAGTCTAAACATTTTCCTTCTCCACCAGGGCAGGAGAAATTCACCATGCATAAACTAATTGTATCAGGCATCTATCATGCCATTCATACTTGTGTTGCCCTCAAGATTACTCTGCAGCATGCATTAACAGATAGTAAAAGAAATTAAAATAGCGCTGGCTTATTATAACCGGAACTAGCAAAGCAGACATTTGGGTTCAATTATAGAGCAGAATCATTGTTCCGAGATGATATTAACTTACTATTTAGCAAATAATATCAAAGAATCACCACTAATATTGGCTTATTATTTAAACAAATCACATCAAATGATCTCCACCAATATACTGTAGTTATCATTGTAACACAACTGTGGCTTAAACATGAACTTGTCGCTCGGATTAAAGGGTACTGAGAGTCTCATTAGGGTAACACCTACCGCTCCAAGATTAAAAACGTGTATATGAGAGGCAACTATTTAAATATCAAAATACCTGGGAGCAGCCATTACCCCATAAGCACCATACCCAAAGATGTTTTTGCCCAGAATTTTCAGGGATTCTCGTCTTCTTCCGATGAGGGTGCCTCCTGGCTCGCTGCTCGAAGTCTGGGTGTGGCACGTTTCTGGGCCCAGTTTGGGATTGGAGAACAAGACAATCCTTCCCTGATACACTATCTGAAGCCTGGCCAGGAAGATGAGGCCATGGAAGATGTTCACCTCTCGAAGTAGGGCTCTGGTGCTGTCAGTTTCTTTCTTTTCTGGCGGGTTGTGTATCCGATATTAAGGAAGAGCCGAATGCATTCCCCATCCTGGAGGCGTATCCTCTTCTACTTCGCCAGTGTTAGTATATAGTCCCTGGAGCCCATCCCATCCGTGATGACTACCACCAACCGAGGTGCTTCAGGATTATCAGGATGGCCCTGTGGAGTCACCAGTAGGCTTTCTGGATTTGTTGGGCCCTAGAAGTGACCTCATCTCCCAGTTGCTGTGTTAGCCACTCTTGAACAAAGAGCAACACCTTCACATCCCTCCAGAAGACCCAGGATGCAGATGTTTGCAGCCCTCGCTTGGTTTTCCAGGGTTTCCAAATGCAACTTAATTTATTTATTTAGGTTTTGTTGACCGGGAAAGGAGAACTAGACAATTCTTACAACTGACACTGAACCAGATTAAGCAGTTGGTGGTATTTTTAATGAATGGTGAGTATTCTCCCAGAGTACAGCGGTTATAGCACCCACAGCTGCATCAGCACATTTTTTAGCTTCATACATATCAGACATCAGGGAGGGTATAGGGTGTGAAATGAGTCTCTTCATGGATGACTCCAAGATGGGAGCAGTAGTTGAGGGAGAAGAGGGGGAGGTTGGCCCTGCAAGGGGACCTGGACACCCTGGAAAGCTGGGCTCACACATGGAAATTAAATTTCAATATCACCAAGTGCAAGGTGTTGCATCTTGGTCAGGGAAACCCTAAACACAGGTACACCCTGGGAGGGAGGTGCTGGAGGCCTCAATAGGGGAAAAGACCTGGGGTCATGGTGGATGCATGTATGAATAACTCTGAGCAGTGCAGGAGGCGGCTAGCAAGGCAAACAGGATGTTGGGATGCATCGTAAGGGGATCACCTCTAGAAGCAAGGAAGTGATTCTGCCGCTGTACAATGGACTGGTTAGACCACACCTTGAGTACTGTGTACAGTACTGGAGACCACACTTGAAGAGGGACATACAGCTCCTGGAGAGGGTACAGAGGAAGGCAACTAAGATGATACGAGGGCTAGGGGATTTGACGTATGAGGACAGACTTGAAGAGCTCTGCCTGTTTTCATTGGAGGAGAGGAGAGACAGGGGGGACATGATTGAGGTCTTCAAGTACCTCAAGGGAATAAATAGGGTAAACATGGAGGGGATCTTTAGACTAAAGCAGGGAGGTATCACCAGAGGGCATGGTTTGAAGTTGGAAGGTGGAAGGATGAGGAAGGAAAAGAGGAGGAGGTTTTTCACTGAGAGGGTGGTGGACCCTTGGAATGCACTGCCTGGCGAGCTGGTTCAGAGATCCACAGTGGAGGGCTTCAAGAGAAGGTGGGACAGACACAGAAAGTGGATGTATCAGATGATGGCCTGTCCCGGGGGTGGGGTGGGGATGGATGATAGGGGTTTCTGGAACACAAGGGAGGGGAGGGCCTCGGCACCCAACTAGGGATCTGAGGTTCGAGCAGACTCGATAGACCGTAAGGCCTAATCTGCTGGCAAATAGTATGTTAGTATGTAACCATTGCTCCTTGAACCACTTCCATTATTGCTTCAATCCCGGTCACCCGATTTGTTAATGAATCAAATTTATCCGAAAGTCTAGCCACAGAAACAATAAGTCTGTTAAGTTTCACGCCCAAAGTTTGTAGGGTTTCCACATTCATTGTGTCCTCTTGCTCTGTATTGCAGCCTGGATTGGACCGGGTGGTCGGGGCTCAGGAGGGAATTTTTGGTCTAGCTCCCTCACTTGAATTTTTCTCTTTACGTGGCTTCCCCATTTTCTTCAGCAATACTTGAGCACCGTAAAGAGTATTTTTAATGCTCTCTTCAATGCCAAAAATCAGCACTTTCTATTATAATTATTCTTAAGGGTTGCAGAGCCTTAACTTGAAGCGGCTGTCTTGCTGGGGCTCTAAAGTGCCCTCTTCAGTTAACAGAAACAGTCTTACCCTTTCCAGGTGACTAGGGCTAGTCCCATGGCCACCTCCTCATCCAGCCCTGTGATTTCCCATCCTCCTCCTCTCTCCCCAGACTTTTTTTGCATTATAAAAAATAAATATTCAAACACCATGAAGTCTTGCTATATTAGGACTTATTGCAGTTAGCCACTGCACTTGAACTGCCCCGGAGAGGAAAGAGTTAACTCCAGAGAATCTGGAGTTCTAAAGCGCGAGGGCGCTATACCAAAGCTCTATCTGGGCAGTTTCAAATGAAACTGTCAGATTCTTTACTCCGCTTCACTGAACAGTCGCTCCGGAGATCAGCTCCTTCAGCTCGGTTCATTTCTCGTCGTGTGCAAGTATTTTCGGTTCATTTGAACTGCCAAAAGTAATTATTTTACCGCATTTCGGTTAAAGCTCTATCTGGTAAACTGTAAGTACAAAATGAAAAGTCTGTGTGGAAATTTAGTTATCGGTTCGGTTTTGAACCGATCGGTTTGCTTATTTTAACGTTTTAAAGTTTTGGGCTTTTAGAGTGCGGTACCCTGTTCTTATCGGTTCTAAAAAAACCTTGATTTTAAATAGGGTTTTTCAAATACCAGTAAACGGTTAGGGCGATAAAGGGTGTCTTACCTGTACTGACCATAAAAGGGCAAGTTTTTGGTTAGGCTGGCATTATGTCTGGGAAACCCAAAAGAAAACCGGGCCCACTGGGTTTCAACACTGTGATGTTGTGGGAAGCCTTTGCCAAGGCTGTCCCACACACCACTTGTGTTTATTGTCTGGGGCTGACCACCTCCTGTCAGACTGCCAGGTGTTTAAATTTCTCTGCAGCCACCCTGAAAAGAGATAGGGCCGGCTCAGGGAACTATTGGCCAAAAAGTCCGCTGACCCGGATGGCCAGCCCGGTCCAGTACCCACTGGACCAGAGGGAGTGCCCTCTGACCAGGGCTAGACTTCCTCGGGCAAAAGGATGGTTCAGAGGAACCAGTTTAAAAAAAAAAAAAAAAAGAAATAAGAATATGACAGAGAAATCAGTAGGTTTGGAGTCCAAGATTGTCTCTCCAACTGCTGCAGGAGTAGTTAAGCCATACAGATTATGATGTTGAGGAATTGTTATGAACCACAGGAGTGGGAGGAGGAAAATTGATCAATACATGTGTGGCTGGTAGGGTCTGGACATGCCCACTTAAGCGGACATTTCTCCAGACAGACTTTTAGAATCTCCTCCTATTCTGTCTGAGTCCCTTTCTCAGTTTATGTTTTACAAAAAGCTTGCAGAATCCCCCCAGCTTCCTTTAGAGGAGGCTATGGATGAGTAAAGGGAGCCTGATTATGTAGGAATGATGGGCTAGGAGGTTGTCTTTCCTTTGCATAAGTCATTTAGGAAGTAAACAACTAAGATTTTATAAGATTCTTCTTCTGTCCCTCCTGTAAGATAAAAAATGGACAGAAGGTGTATTTAAGTCAGGCTCTGTTACAGACTTCCTCACTGAGCAGTGTAGTCATGTAGGTGTGGGTACAAGCTGCAGCCTGTGTCAAGGCTAGTTCCCCTGGCCTCACATCCTCCTGAATAGGATTCCAGGAGGATTGATGCCATGGCAAGAAAACAGTATATGGCAGCTTCTGTGGGACTCAGACAGACAAGTTATATGGCTTATGTGGCTAGATTTCGGAAATCTAGGTGGGACGCAGTATTGCAGTTAGCCAAGCAGGCTCATGGCCAGCTGGCTAGCGGGTTGGAACAGGTGGCTGCTAATGGCACTGAAGCCTCTAAGTTCAAGTTCATACTGCTGTTGGTGTTAATCTTGTTTTCTCAGGGTCATGACCACTTCTGTAGCTTTCCGTGAGTTGGCATGGCTCAGATGCACTAATCTGTCCCAAGATACTCTGTCAAAGTCTATGGATTTGTTTCTTGTTGTGGTAATTCTCTGTTTGAGGAACAAACAGAAAGCTATATGAAAAACATGGATGATTACCTACAAAAGTGCCCAGGTAGAGGCTCAGGCCTCCTCTGCTTTCGCCAGAGGGTCTCTTCAGAGGCAGAGATAGACAGGGCACAAGTAAACCGTCCCTCCCTTAGCCTAAGACTATTGCAAGCAGGCACCCTGATGGGGTGCCCAGGGCCGATTCTCCCTATACCAGTGGGCAGGTTGGTTTTATTTCAGCCAGAACTGTGTGTCCCTAACTCGGACAAGTGGGTTCTGGAAGTAATAGGTCTGGTTCTCAGCTTCAAACAGTTTCCAAAGATGAGAGCCAGACAGGTCCACCTGCAAATCCTTCGAATCCTTGCTTGGGAGCAGAGGTTTCTTCTCCTCTGAACTGCAAAGCAGTAGAAGGTCCCTCCTTGCCACCGGGGCAAGGGGCTGTGCTCATGATACTTTCTTAACCTATAGAAGGCAGGAGATTGGCGCCCATCTCAAATTTAAGGTACCTGAACAAGCATCTTTGAAAACAAAGTTAAAATGTTAACTCTGGCTGAGGCCAGGGGACTGGCTAGCTTTCCTGGACCTCAAGGATGCCTATTTTTTCATGTCTTGATCAGGCCTTCTCACCGAAAGTACCTCAGGTTACCCTCAGGCCACTACCAGTTCAGGGCAATGCCCTTCGGCCTTACCTCTGCGCCAAGGGTATTCAAGAAATTCTAGCTGTGGTAGTGGCTCTTTTAAGAAGGCAAGGGATTGCTTTGTTTCCTTTCCTGGATGACTGGCTCTTAGTGGGTCAGTCTCCAGATCAAGTAAAATCCCACTTGCAAGTCACCCAGCAGCTTCTCACCTTTCTGGGATTCCTGCTGAATTTACCAAAGTCAGTTCTCGAACCAGTTCAGGTACTAACTTTCATAGGTGCAGAGTTGAACACAGTTAGCCAGGCATTTCTCCTCTAAAAGGGTAGGCAGTCTCTTGCCCTGGCATCTTCTATTACTCTCAGAGTCTCTTGACCAGCAAAGCATTTGCTACAACTACTAGGGCACATGGCTGCTTCCACAGCTGTAGTGCAGGGAGCAAGATTCCAGATGAGGGACATTCAGTTCCATCTGAGGGCCTATTGGTCCCAAAGGAGGGATTCCCTTTCCAAATTGGTTCTAGTGACCCAATCCCTGATCCTGGCCTTACACTGTGGCAGGATCAAAGCAATCTAAAACTAGGGGTCCTCTTCATTCCCTCACCACGGATGCTCCTGTGTTAGGGTGAGGAGCTCGCTTAGGCGACCTGTCCACTAGGGAGTGTGGTCTCCCAGGAATCTCTGCTCCACATCAATTTTGGAACTCAGAGCTGTCTTCTAGCTCTTAGGAGTTTTCAGCTTCTGTCCAGAACAAGGTAGTTCAAGTCAGGACAGACAACACCACAATAATGTGGTACATCAACAGGCAGGGGGCACCTGGTCATCAGCCTTGTGCATCAAGCAATGAAGTGGTGGTCTCTGGCTTACTCCCTGAACACCTCTCTGATAGCAGTTCACCTCCCAGGGAAGGACAATGCCCTGGCAGATGCCCTCAACAGGATTCTCAGGGCCATCACGATTGGGCTCTGAATCCTCAGGTGCTGGGTTCAGTCCTTGCCAGATGGGGCTCATTTTCAGATAGATCTTTTCGCAGCCCCAGATAACCACTAACTTTCTCTGTTTTGTTGAGGCCTCCAGTGCTGGGATCAGCCCACCTGGACGCTTTTCACTTGGATTGGAAAGGGAAGTTTCTGTTCACCTTTCCTCCCTTTTCTCTTTCTTTCAGGGTACTAGTAAAAATCAGATCTCAGCCCTGCAAAGCGATTCTGATTGTTCCAAGCTGGGCCAGACAGCCCTGGTACCCATTGTCTCTGTCCTTGACAGTCCACCCTACCCTGAGCTTGCCCAGAGTCCGACTTACTGGCCTTTGCACAGGGAGGTGTGGTATCTGAACCTCAAATTCCTCCTTCTCAAGGCAGCTCTTGAGGAGTTAGAATTTGCTGATTTACACTTTTTCAAGGTGTCGCAGATATTTTAAAGGCTTCAAGGAAGCTTTTTCACTGGCGCCACTTACAATTCTAAGTGAACAGGTTTTCAGTCTGGTGCGCTGAGAAGCAGATTATACCACAGTCTGCTTATCTGCCCATTTTCTGGACTTTTGGTCCATTTTAAATTCTTTAGGTCTTAGGCCAGCTACCTTAAGGGTTCCTTTGGCAGCTGTCTGTTTTTTGCAAGCAGGGAAGCCTGCTTCCTTTTCTTCTCAACCTGTGTTTTCCAAGTTTTTAAGGGGTTGCTTCACCAACCTCCTTTTTCAGGAACCAGCTCCTGCATGGAGCCAGAATGTTGCATTGCTCAGTTAATGCAAACCCCTTGAACCTCTGTCCCAGCAGAGCTCAAGCTTCTCACTTGGAAAATGTTTTTTCTGGTGGTTTCACTTCTGCCAGGCGATAAGGAACTACAGGCCCTGGCAGTGGAAGAAGATTTTTCTCCCCACAGGGATAAGACAGTCCCTAGGACTAACACAGGTGTGTCCCTAAGTGGTTTCAGGTTTCCACCTGAACCAATCCATCTCTCTCCCAGGATTTTTTCACTGAGCATTCTTCCTCAGGTGAGAGGAGACTGCACAGCTTGGACTTCAAAAGAGCCTTATGCTACTATTTGTAACGCACCAAGGGTCACAGGTTTGAATCCCTCCAACTCTTCCTTACCTAGGGCGAGGTTGGCAAAGGGAACCTGCCACTAAGAGGACAATTGCAAGGTGGATTATCTCTTGTATCCATTTTTGTTATCAAAGACTAGGTAGGAGAGCCCCCCTCAGGACTGAGGGTTCACTCCACCAGGTGTACAGCTGCATCTCTAGCGGCTGCTAGAGATATTCCCATTCTGGAAATCTGTCGAGCTGTTACTTGGAAGACAGTTCACACTTTTACCAAGCATTATTCTCTGGATTTCAGTCCAGGAGAGATGCTCATTTTTGGCACAGCTGTGCTTCAGAGCCTATTTCCTAAGTAGGTTCTGACCCTCCTCCATGGAGGTACTGCTGTGTAATCTGCAATAAGTCCTAATATAGCAAGACTTCATGGTGTTTGAAGAAAAAATTACTCACCTTAGTAATTGCTTTTTCTTCTCATGGAAGTCTTGCTATATTAGGAACCACTCAACCTGCCCCTCTCAGAACTTCTACTGGGGTGGCAAATTAGTGCAAGCACTGTGTCATGCCATTGTAGTTCTTCCTTCACCCTCTTTTATTTAGGGTTAGGAACTAGGGTTTTCTGTGTTGAGTGATTTGTTGGCTCCTTCCTGACTTGAGTCTTTGGGAAAGGGGGTCTAATAGTTTTGTCAGGGGAAAACTAATAATACCATTATTCATTCTTGTTATTGTTATTGTTGTTTCTATTGTTGTTATTACTACTAGTAGGTAGCCATTTGCCTAGTGTAGAGCTTTCCACACAGACTTGTTGCTTAGTGTTAGCTTCAGAAGATCTGACAGTTTCATTTGAAACTGCCCAGATAGAGCTTTGGTATAGCGCCATTAGAACTCCAGATTCTCTGGAGTTAACTCTTTCCTCTCCGGGGCAGTTCAAGTGCAGTGGCTAACTGCAATAAGTCCTAATATAGCAAGACTCCATGAGAAGAAAAGCAATTACTAAGGTGAGTAATTTTTTCTTCTGGTTCCTGGCCCCGTGCCGGGGGTTGACTGAGTTGAAAAAAAAAAAACCTCACAAGATTTGGCTGGTGCCTACACGGCTAGTCTTGCTTTTTTATGTTGGTATCTTTGTAGCAGGCCTTACTGTTTCACCGGTCAACCTGTTATAACTGTATTTATAGGAGGACTGCATTGAAAGAGCAACTCTGCACTTCAGCATGTGGTTTCATAAATGAGATATTAGCTATTACAATTTACTAGAGGATAATTTTTTTTCACTTTTTTTTTTTTAGCTATTTTATCTCCTGGCCCCCTGGTCAGCTGTACATCCCAAGCATACTCCCAGCCCATACCCCGACATGAGGCCAACTTCCCCCTTATCCCCCATGGGTTCCCCTCCATGGAAGGATGGTGAGGAGCCCCCAACTCAACTCACCTGAAATGGATCCAGACTTCGGGGGAAGCACCATTCGGGGTCGGTGCCATGGAGGGCAGAAGCTCATGCTGCTCGACCACAGGAAACATTTTTTTCATTTTCAATGTTCCTTTCCACAATTTACACAGTATCTTGGTAGTCCATCTAAAAAGTCTGTATTGAAAACATTGTCTCTCCCCTGTTAACCTCACAATACCTTTTGTTTATGACATCATAGTGCTCATCGTGACAGCAGACTGTGATGTCACAAACAGGAACTATGTGGTTAACAGGGGAGAGTTACATACATTTTGAAAAACTACGTGAAATAATTGCTGCATTATCTACAATATTGAGTTGACCAACAGAAGAGGAAAGTAATAAAAATAACAAAGAACTAGAAAACAATAAAGTTAAAACATAATTGTTTGAAATCTAGTATTTCTAAGCTTTTTATTGTAATAGGGAACTGCTCTTTAACGTCAGTTTTACAGATTTTTTGCATACAGTTATCTACAGGGAAGGCTTTAATATAGTAGCACTGCTTTTCGGTAATGCTCTCTACACCATACACAGTGATTCAAGTCCACCCAGCACCAGGCAATTAGTTTCCTCTCCTAAGCACTAAACTCACTTATAAAATGGTGTCTGGTCAATCTGACTCCTCATTGGTCAGGACCCCATCACATGGTACTACGTTACCCTAGCATATACTCCTGCTCAGAAGACATGATAGGGGTGCATTAATCGAGAGCACAACCAGTCAGGGTCACAAAGGTCAATATGCTAATTACATATCCTCAGGGTCATAAAGGCCACAGTGCAAGTCAAACAGAGGAACATCAAAAACATATGCAAATAAAAAAAAACAAAGGACACCCCCCCACTCCCAGTAGCATGGCTCAAGAATCACAGACTTTAAAGGAAATCCTTCCAACAACTTTGAAAAACACGCCTTGCTTCCTACTCACAAATCCAAAGCCAAAAAGTCTCAGTGCTGCTCACACAAGAAAAAACATTTTAAACACCTAATAAAAACACATATATTTCAAAATAGTGATTCTATACAACAGAATTATGCATACATACCTCATTAAACCCTCAGAAGAACGTCTACAAACATTGCTCTTCAAGCTAATGAAATATCTACATGCCTAGAAGCAAATAAAGGACATCTCAGACTCCCTGCTTGAATCTCAACTGCCCAGCAGTGCACCTGAATGAGGTCACATGACATTCAATCAGTATCCTAGGCAACCCGGTCTGACTTGGCTCACGTGGAAAGAGCAAGAAGCATGACCCAAGCTTCTAGCTTAGCCTAACAGATTGCAAGGGAAGTACAGGAAGTTAAATGTCAGTAATACCTATTTAAGACAACAAAAGAACCCACTCCCTTGCAGTGCAACCACACCTAACTAGTGTAGCTTACCAAATGCAACCTAACCATCTGCCACATACTTAATTATGCTAATGTCCTAAAGGCAGTCATTTTAAGATAAGGCACCAAATTACAACAGCACTACACTGCTGAAAACTAATATCACGAAACATTTTATAAGTGGAATAAGGCAATTCTATTGGAGGGATTATGCTATGTTAATGTACTCTATGTTAGTTGAAATCCCTCGCCCTTCGGGCTCAGAACTCCGAGTCACCACTTGGTACATTAACATAGCATAATCCCCCCTCTGTAATGTCATATTCCTTACTTATTGTCCCTTTCACATCACTCCGTTTATTTTATTCTGCGATGGTTTGAGTTAGACACTGGACCTGTCAGATAGTTGAGGAAGGGGGCAGATTTTTTTTACTCCCTGAGAGTTCAGGTTTGGCACTGGACTCATCAGGTAGTTGAGTGGAGGAGGGGCAGATTATGTTGGGCACTGGACCCGATAGGTAGTTCAGGGAAGGGAGCTAGATTTTGTTTTCTTCCCTGATGAGCCAAGTTGGGCACTGGATCCATCAGGTAGTTAGTGGGAGGGGGGACAGATTTTGTTTTAGTCCCCGATGGTTCAGGTTGGGCACCGGTCCATTCTGCTGTGTAGCAGGCTGGGTTGGAGCGTGGATGCAGTGGTAGAAGCAGCCCCAAGCCTCCCATGCAGTGTTTTGAGCCCATCACTTGGACTTGTGACATGGGGAGAGCAATATTTTACTTTCCACCTCTTCTACCTTCTGGTTTGCTGCTCCTCCTCCTCCTTGTCTCTGTTTAGCTTAATACACATGTCAGGTTGGGCATGGGAACCATCAGATAGTTGGTAGTTGGGGGGGGCAGATTGTTTTAATTCTCTGACAGGACAGGTTGGGTACCAAACCTGTCAGGTTGTTAGAGAGGAGGTACAGTTTTTTTATTCCCTAAGAAGCAGGGTTATGCACTGGATGTGTCAGGTTGTTGAGGGAAAGGGAACATATTTTTTTTTATTCCCTGACAGGCTGGGTTGCATACCGGACCCATCAGGTAGTTTGGGAGAGAGGGACATATTTTTTGTTTATTCCCTGATGGATTGGATTGGGTATTGGACCAGTCAGGTAGTTGGAGAGGACAGATAAGCAAAAAATAAAAGCGAACAGAACAAAAGCAAGCTGAGATTGTAAGACTAAAAGGGTAAGTGTGGGGGGGGGGAGGGGTTAGTGTGGAAAGAGGACCAGAAGAAAGCAGACATATTGAACAAATACTTTTGTCAGTATTCATGAAGGAAGGCATATGTGATGGGCCACAGATAGGGGAATTAAGGGAAAGGAGGTGGACACTAGCCCTTTTACAGAGGAGAGAGTTCTTAGGGAACTAGCGATACTAAAAGTAGACAAGGCTATGGGGCCGGACAGGGTTCAGCCTAGAATACTGAAGGAACTAAGGGAGGAGCTGTCTGTGCCTCTAATGGCCCTGTTCAATCTATCACTGGATACAGGGGACGTACCGGGGGACTGGAGGAGGGCAGATGTGGTCCCACTACACAAAAGTGGGAATAGGGAGGAGGAGGCAGGTAACTATAAGCCTGACTTCAGTGGTGGGCAAAGTTATGAAAGCACTACTAAAAGAAAGGATTTTGGAATACCTTGAAACCAGTGGGTTACAGGATCTCAAGCAGCATGGGTTCACCAGGGAGAGATCTTGCCAAACAAAGCTGATAGAGTTCTTTGACTGGGTTACCAGGGAGGTGGATCAGGAAGGAGTAAGTGATGTGGCACCTGGATTTTAGTAAGGCTGCAACACTGTGCCACACGGAAGACTGGTAAACAAGCTGGGAAGCCTGGGAGTGGTCCAAAGAGAGTAACATGGGTACAAAGCTGGCTAAGTAACAGGACTTAGAAGGTGGTGGTAAATGGGGTTCACTAAGAAGAGGGTAAGGTAATCAACAGGTACAGTACTGGGACTGGTCCTCTTCATTAGTGGCATTGCAGAGGGACTGGAAGGGAAAGTATGCCTGTTCATGGATGATACAAAAGTCTACAACAGAGTGGACACATGGGGGTGTGTGGAAAAAATGAGAGAAGATCTTAAAAGGCTGAAAGACTGGTCAAGGGTTTGGCAACTGGGCTTCAATGCCAAAAAAGTGCAAAATCATGCATATGGGCCACAGAAACCCAAGGGCAACATATCATTGGGGGGGGGTGCGGGGAGGTGGTAACAACCTCAAATCAGAAAAAGGGATCTGAGGGTTATCATATTGGAGGACCTAAAGGTAGCAGAGCAGTGTGATAAGGCAGTGGAAAAAGCTAGTAGAATGCTGGGTTGCATAGGGAGAGGTATCACCAGCAGAAACAGAGAGGTTGTATTACCCCTGTATAGATCAATGATGAGGCTACACCTGGAGTACTGTGTCCAGTTCTAGAGGCCCCTTCTTAGGAAGGACATAGATTGGGTGAGGTGGTACAGAGAAGGGCAACCAAAATGGTGCATGGCCTGCATTAGAAGCTCGACAAGTAAAGACTCAGGGAATTAAATATGTACTCTCTAGAGGAAAGGAAGGAAAGGGGAGACATAATAAAAACATTCAAATACCTGAAAGGTATCAGTAAAGTACTGGAGAGTGACATTTTGCATAGCAAGAGATGCTCAGGGACAAGGGGGCATGATATGAAGCTAGAAGGGGGAGACAGAGGGGATGTAAGGAAATGCTTCTTTAAAGAAAGGGTGGTGGATATCTGGAACAGCCTCCCAGCAGAGGTGGGGTGGTACCAGAATGGTAACAGGTTTCAAACATGCATGGGGTAGACACAGGGGGACCTTAGTAATAGGGCTGGGGAGGTAAGGGTGGAGCTCAATTAGGGTCTATGGTAGCACAGCAGGTAGGGACTCTTTAGGGCATACTAGTTGGGCCAAGAGGTTCTTTTCTGCTGACAGCTTCTACATTTCTATGACCAGATTCTTTTTTTGTATGCTGATTGGTCAGGTTGGGCACTGGATCCATCATGTTGTTGGGGAGAGGGGGCCTTTTATTATTTTCTGACAGGGTTGTACACAGGACCCATCGGGATAGTTTGGGAGAGAGGGGCATGTTTGTTTTATTCACTGAAGGGATGGCTTGGGTATTTGACCAGTCAGCTAGTTGGAAGGGTGGGGGAGGTCAGATTTTTTTTTTTCTCTGAGGGGGCAGATTGGGCACTGGATTCGCCTGGCTATTGGGGAGGGGGACAGATTTGTTTTATTTCCTGATGGGTTGGGTTGGGCACTGGACCTGTCAATAAGTTGGGGGAGAGGGGAAGATTTTTTTTATTCCCTGGCTAGTCAGGCTGCTCACTGAACCCATCAGGTAATTGGCTGATGGGGACCAGATTTTATTTTATTTCCTATGGGGCCAGGCTGAGCACAAGGAATTCTGCTCTATTCTACATTCATCGTGTTACCAGTCTGAAGCTTCTGTGCCTTGTAAAACACTTTGGGATACAGTGTGTATGAAAGTCATGTTGGTTAAGTGCTGCTTTGTAAATTGCCTCACCTTTGCCCCTTCTTGCTTCAGTAACTGATCCCCCTCTCCTTTGTTTTCCCAGTCCCTGGCCAGGCTACTCGAATTGACTGGAAACTCAGCTGTTTTTTTTCACTATACGGAGAGGTTGAGAGAGAGAGAGATACTTCCTAGTTTCTGCAAGCATCAAATGGTGCCACAGCTATGCTATTCTTTGTCCTTTTGCTCTGCAATAATTTAGTAGTATGAAAACTGTCAGTCTTATATAGGCAGTTACATATTTTTTTAATAGAAAAAACAAAGGTTGCTTTCCAGTCATGAAGTTGTGCAGAGAGAGAGAGAGTTCATTATCACTTCCCCGCTGAGCTCATTCATTGTCATTCTTGTCATCACAGTTGGGGGGGGGGGCGAGGGCTAGAGCTACACAACCTAAGGACTTCTTCAGTGATATCACCTAGGTCAGCTGCACGTTCACTAGAGAGCTGCCACTTGCTCAACAGGTTCACATATGTGCTCCTCCTTAAAGCCAACAGAAAGTTGGCAAAGTGTTACAAATAGCTGCAACATAGGTACCAGAAAGGGGGGGGGGGCAATATGGCAATGACTATACCACTTTCATAACTGGTATGGTGTGGCCCTATCAGTTTCTGTAGTTATTACTAGGGAGGATTGTGCCTTAAAATGCAGCATGTAGAGTAAGCAATGTTACTTGCTGACCACTCCCTTTGTGCATTGCAGGGTGTCAGCAGAATTTTGAAAAGTGAAGGCCTGAGTAGTCTTGATGGGGGTGGGCAGGGTTCACAGTCTGCTGAGTTAAGTCATAGTGGTCAAACTTTAAAAATGAGAAGGAAGGGACAGGCCTCCAGGTGGGTATCAAGAAACTAGGGTTGGAAGCTGCTGTTAAGTATGGGGTTGGGGAAGGGGGAAGTCACTCCACAGATTACAAATCTGGATGAGAAAAAATGTATTCTGTGGCTAGACCTGGTGGGGGAGAATTTACACGTTAAGGCATGTTTTGTTTACACTACCACCTAGGCAGCGCATCAACCAATGTGCACGGGTTGATGCGCTGTAAAGTTGGCTGCATAGACACTTATTGGAATGTTCTAGGAGTACTTTAGATCCATTTTCTGCACCGGCGCTGGAGTGGGTACATTTATTAGAGAGAGAGTAATATGTGGCAGTGTAACTACACTGCGATTCAAACACACAGGTGCTCTGCGCATACATGAAGCGAGTGGGTGCTAAGTCCAGAAAGGAAATCCAAGTAGAAACACAAGCGACGGCAAAGCACTCGGGAGCCAAAAACAAACACACAAACAAGATAGGCATTCGGGAGCAAATGAAACTACAAAGCACTCTACCCCAGCGCTTTGTGTCCACTCCAGGTCACTTTGTCAGGAGGTGGGGTCCTGGTGCTCGGGATCTACCTTTTATTGATAACAAACATTAAAGTGACAGTGCATCAAAGAGATCAAATGTATACATAAACAAACAGTATACATTTCCCAAGCAATAAACAGGAACCACCAAGCTAAACACCATAGTATAATAGATGTGATTATATAAAAATAATTATTTTACAAAAAAAAGAAAAAAAGCTGGGAGGTCAAACATTGCTGCAAAATGTCAAATTACCAAAAAAAGCATATAATGAAGGAATGAATGAGGAAATATACACTCTAACATTAAATTCCATACTAACAACAAATAAATACATACATTTAATATAAATAACAAAACAAAGAAGAGAATCCCCTAAAGAACCAACTTGGCTAAAATAGCCTGTAAAATATATTTAATATATTTTAGGCCTACATATGAAGCCTAAACTATTTATTAAGGCTAAAAAACATAAACCAAATCAATTCTTACATTTTGCTCAAATAGCAGTAAACCAGATTAAAGATATAATACATTATGATTCTAATAGAGAGAAACAACAATTACACATACAGTAACAGTTCCTATAGGAATGGTATAATATCCAAACATTCATTCAGACCTAGGGGTGCCAAGTCTTAAGTGTATAAATCCATCTTGATTCTTTTTGCAACAATCTATTAAACCTGTCACCACCTCTGTAAGAGGCTTGACATGCTCAAGACCCCGGAAAGAAAAATTTGCAGGATCACTTTTATGACAAAGTGCAAAATGCACCCCGATCGGTGTATCTGGTTCTGTTTTCAGAATTGTTCAAATGTGCTCCTGCATACATTCCTTCGGGGGTCTTTTAGTACATCCAATGTAAAGCATTGGGCAAGTGCATTAAACAGCATATACCACATAGGGAGTAGCGCAGGAGATGAATTCCTTAATTCCTTAATTTCAACATTCCTATTTGAAGTTAGATGGTTATAGGTTTTACCCTGTACACAATAACAACAAATATTGCACTTTCCACATTGAAAGGTACCCAGTGGAAGTGGTGGCAACCAATCAGATCAAATTGGTAGTGATTTCTTCGAATAAAGACTATGGGTCAAAATATCCCCAAGGTTTTTTCCTTTCCTATATACAATCCTCGGGTTTTCACCAAGTTCATTAGAAAGAGTCGAACCCCGTTAAGGATTGGCCAAAAGTTCTTAGCAATCTTAACAATCTTGGGGGTCACAGAATTAAATTCTGTAATAAAAGTTACTGGTTGTTTTTGTTCAGATTTTCTATTTTTTGGTTTTAACAGATCCTTCCTAAGCAAATTTTTTTCTAATGACCCTATTAGTCGATCGATCGCTTTGATTTAAGAAAATCCCAACAGCAAATAGTATAAAACTATGTGACAATATCGGTCCCATTATAAGTGAATGGGGTGCACTCATGCAGCCTTCGTTTTGTGACATCACAAAACAGGGCTGCGTGGGCTGACATGGGGGCATGATTTGTGGACCGGGAAGTTGGTCTTTTTGTTTTGCTGGCAGACTGAATTTAAATTTTACAAGTGTCAGGTGGTCTGAACCTCACTCTTAGGTTCTTGGCAATATTGGGAATGCAAGGAATCACAAACACGTTGTATAAGAGTAATAAACTTGTTTATTACTACTACCAAAAGGATAAATCACAGTTGCCCTAAGCAGTTCTTACCAATATGAACCGGGAGCTAATGCTAAGCATTCCCTATATCTCGAGGTTTCTTCATGTTTCTTGGGGTCTCTGAGGTATAAGACTCAGTGTCTCACATTATATACCTATGATAATTACTATGGTTACTGTAAGATAGAAACATTTCTAGTTACAGAGATGAGCCCTATTGGCTAAATTAGAGGTGGCTCCACGGTCCAAGATAACATTATACAATTTTGTAGTAGTCATCACTTTATGAAACAAAAGAGTACAGTTCTTACACAAATCAGTGTAGTAGTACAAATCACCAAAAGGTGGCAATGCCGACTTGTATATATAATCATCACAAGGACACAGATGTGCTAACATCTTGTAAGTGAGAAATACATAGAAAATATATATGTATTGGAAAGCAAAGCATATAACAATAATATGCATACATATCCTGACATCTACTGTTGTACGGTAGATGCACTTAGCCCTATATGTTAGTGTAACATGTGCCTAAGCACTAGCTCTCTATGGTGTACCTCTGGGGTACCAATAATTGTGCAGGGACCTCGTGTAACATTCCCCTCCTTGTTGCCTCCAAGGGCAACACAGGCAAAAAAAAAATAGGGAAAGGTGGGTGAGCAGGGGTCATTTATAAACCTGATGTGCAAGCTTTGTAAAGGATCTCCAGCTGCTCACGGTGTTGGCGCACTGTGTGCCATAGGCAGCATAGCATAATAACCAAGAAACATATCAAAAATGGTTGTATAATAACAAAACCTTTAAAAGTGATCTCTAACCATGTGTTAGTTAATGCATCATTCATATCACCATCATTAATCAATGAAAGGATAGCTTCATTAGACTTAGTAATATTATTGCTGATATGGATGAGGTGGGTGTCTTTTCTCTCTAAAAGTGATTTTAATGTAAGTGACAGTGGATCTATGTGTACATTAAAATATGGTAAATATTTAGAAAGAGTGAGCAGATAATCAGGGTTACCATCAATGATGTCTGCATCCATAAGGGGGGACAGGGGTAATAACGGTATGTCCAGTAACAGCCTTCTGGTGGGGAATAAAGCAAAAGTTAGGGTTATTAATAACACATGTCTCAGTTCCATAAGTGTATGACTTATAGTTAGTCCCACGAAGTACTCCCCATCAGAATTGTACGCATTTCAACAGTGGGGAGTCTCCATTTTTGCAACTGCACTGGGCAGGTGTAGGTCATCTTGGAAATCCGTGCTGACAGGCGATGAACCTCCTCTCAATAAGATTGGTAAAGTTTATATGGAGCCTATGTTGAGTCCTGAAAGGCAGTGTTGTTCGTGCTGATGTTATCATCCATGGAAAAGGACCAATCAGTACTGTCGGGAGAATAACCACATACAGGTTTAATAACATCAAATACATCACATCGACACAAGTAGATATATTGTTTCTTTGCATAGCAGTCTGTGTGCAGAGTGACCCAGGCATCCAGGAAAGGATGGAAGACCAATAGAGGAGGCAAGTCCAGGCGTTCTCTGTAGATGTCGTCATCAAGGTGCCCAATGGAGTGAATGGAAGCCAACTTGTCGAACAAAGCTGTAGTGGGATCAAAGCATGGTAAAGAGACAGTAAAAGAAACAAACATCGTATCTTTGATAGCACATTTCTTAGAAGTAAAACAGGGGCCAGTATTAGAGTGTCTGTTCACAAAACCCAAATTCCTAGCTGTAGAAAGAGGAATACAGTAGTTAGAGACTGTTGCATACACATAGCAATACAGCCAGGGGTTTTACATCGTGGACAATACCATTTGGAAATACATCTGTCATGTATGATATCAGGGATTCTTCCAGATTCTAGATCACGGAAGAGATTATTGATGGTAGTTATAATGTACGAGTCACAGGCTGAGCATAAAATCTCAAGGGCAATATATTGCTTATCTGCTTCTTTGTTGTTCTGTGCAATGAGTGCGTTAATCTTATCTTTAGAATCTGTAAATGCCTTAGCAATGTCATGCATATTGTAAACAGTGTATCTTTCTTCCTGACTAAGGCCATCCATATGATGCGATAATAGGGGTAGTATATTATTCACCAGACCAGTCTGAAAATTAGCAGAATGAGATTTGATAGCAGCAATGTCTGCTTTGTTCCAGATAGACATAGCTGTACCAAAGAGACCTGTGACAGTGCCTGTTGCACCAGTGACATCAGAACTGTCAACTTCACGTGTATTACGTTTATGACTCTGATCATCAGGATTTGGTTTTCTCCTGAAGTTGCCTCTATGTTCGGTGCATGTTCCCCGGCAATAGGGTCTTGAATACGAATCTGAAATGCTGCTAGTCTATCAAGCAATAACGTACTATAAAATGCTGAAGTGTTAGTATTGTGACATACCAAATTCTTTCACAGTCCAGTAAGTCAAATTAAACAACACAGGTATATGCATAAACTGTAAATTGTTAATCAGTGTACCAGGTAGGGCAGTGGCTGTTAGACCACTACGAGGACCAGGGGTGTGCTTTGGACATTCCAAAGGCTGTTTGTCAGTGGATGGTAACACAGAAAGGTACATGGCAGCAGAGGCCATGTTGTGTACAGCGCAAAATGTTCGAGCAGAGTCCTTAGACAAAGAATTACAATATGAGGGGTCAATTAAAGTAGTCATATTGTATAAACCAGAATGCCTAACAGCAGTTTGTAGCAAGGACAGAGAACCATTTGGGGATAATTTAGCATTAGGAAAACCCTGAAAAGTTCCCTTGGAGAGTTTGGCCACAGGGAGAATTTGTCCTTGCAATGTGGTTTGCCACTCAGTTTGTAGGGTAGATTTATCAGGAGCAACAACCAAGGCAGTGAGGTAAGCATCAGAACCTTCCTGGACAGTAATCAAACTATCAGGTATTTTGATGGATACTCCCTCTGGAACAGATGTGGATGATCAAGGTGAGGTAGGAGGTTCTGTACCGTGTCTTGGATGCAAGGGATAACTCCTGAGATGAGGAGAAAATGGAACAAGATAGCCATCTTGTCAGTATATCTGAAAAGCAAAATCAAACATTAGTAGGTTAGTACTATTCCGCCCAATGGGGTGAGGAAAAGTAATTATGCTCCTTTATACAGTTTCAGTTGGTTTGCATGTAACCATTTGTTAGTCAGTTTATTGTTGTGCAGGAGTATAACTTGATAGACTGCCAGACTGAGTTTGTTGACAATGGGATAAGGGCCTTCCCACTTATTGGAGAAGGAGTGTGTGGGATGTGCAAATCGGAGGACCATTACCTGATCTCCAACCTGCCAATCAACTTCTTGTGCATGCTTGTCAAACTGTATCTTGGACTGTTGCTGGGCCTTGCCCATGCAATTGGCAGCACACAAGTGTGTGTGTGTGTATGAGGTCTTTTCTGAGGTTTTCCACATATTGGTTTACAGACACTCAGTCCGCAGTTGGGGTGTGCAGGTCAAACAACAGCTGTTCAGATGATCTTCTCTGTCTTCCAGTCATCACCTCAAAGGGTGTCAGCTGGGTGGTGGCTGAGGGTGTGCCCCTGATTGCCATAAGGAGTAACGACAATAGGGAATCCCAGGTTTTGGGATTGTCCTCAATGAATTTGGAAAGCATTTGCTTAATCCTTCTGTTGGCTGTCTCTACTTGACCTGAAGATTGGGGGTAGTAAGGTATTTGGAACTTCTGTTGAACTCCAAGGAGCTCAAGGGATTCTTTCATTAACTCACCTGTAAAACTGGTTCCTTTGTCAGAGTTTACCTTAAGAGGTAGGCCCCACCTAGAGAAAATTTGTTCCATCAGGATTTTGGCAGTGGTTTTAGCAGTACATGTCTTAGTGGGGAAAGCTTCAACCCACTTAGAGAAGAGATTGGTTACCACAGGAGCATACTCGTTGTTTCCGCTGGTATTGGTCAGGGGGCCAATAAAATCAATCTATATCAAGGGCCAGAGTGTCTTTGTGGTAGGAGTTTGGCATTTCGTTTGTTGGGAATGGGATTGTTTTGCACACAAACAAGGCAGTTATCTATGTACTGTTTAACATCTTTGGTGACACCAGGCATTGGTCTTGAGTCTCTGGAGGGTGTTTTCCACTCCCTGGTGTCTGCCAGTGGGTGTATCATGCACTTGGTGCAAGAATGTGGACCTAAGGTGTCTGGGGACCACCCACAACTTGGTGGTGGAATCATCTGGTTGGTACCAGATGAGCTTGTCATCTGGTGACAAGTGTAACTTACCTTCATGGCTCCGGTAGGGGTTGTGTGTGGGAAGTTTTTCTTCAGTACCCTTGTCAAGGAATCTGAACACTTCTTTGAGCTCAGTATCAACATGTTGGGCTGCTGAGAGGTCCAAGGGGGAAAAAGATTCAGGTTTCTTCCTGACTGCTGCGATGTGTACAGCCGCATTGGCCACTGGATGGTCCATCATCCAGGTGCCCCTCCTCGGGCCCCTTCCTTGGCAAGGGTGTCTGCTGTGTCATTCAAGGCATGGTAGGGGTCATCTAGGGAATGAGCCTTAACTTTGTGTACATAGAGTTTGTGTGCAAACCTTTGTGCCAGTGAGTGTATGTATATTACCAGTTATTTGTACTTCACTGGGCTGCCATCAGAAGAGAGGAAGGAGTTCTTCTGCTGGAAGGGAAGAAATTCTGTAAGAAAACAACAAACCCAGTTAGAGTCTGTAAAAATGATGGTATCCTCAGTTCCATGCTGGATAAACTCGAGGGCACAGGCCACCGCTGCCATCTCTGCATACTGTGATGATGCTACACTGCAGCGTTTGGAGATTTTAACAGTGTTACCATAGGGGTAAAGCACTAAGATGCCCATCCCTGCAATTTGTTCTCCCTGATAGTAGGAAGCTGAACCATCTGTAAAAATATGACACAAAGAGGTGCTCTCAAGTATTTGTGGTGTGGCCGGGAGGAAAGGACCTGGATCTGGAAGATCAGGTGGTTGCAGTGTACAGTCATGGGGTTCTCCTTGGAAAAGGAGTCCATGTGCCAGCATGGATGGAATTTTGGTTGGGTGTACCTGTATGTCTCTATCCTGGAGAAGAAGTGACTAGTGTGACAGTCTGGTATTAGAGACTGACCCATTATTCACTCTGTCTGATAGCAGAAAGGTAGTTGGGGTGTGGTTGGTGTTAATAATCAGCGGGGAGTACCCAGTGATATACAAAAAGTGCTTGACAGCCAGTAGGTGGCCAGAAGGTTCCTTTCACAAAGGCTGTATTTCTGTTCCACTGGGGTCAAGAGCTGTGATGCATATGCAGTGGTTCTCAGAGTACCATGCACCTTCTGGGCCAACACTGCTGACATGGCAATATCAGAGGTGGCACATTCCAGATGGAATGGTAGTGCTGGATTGGGGTTGACCAGAGCTGGAGCCGAGGCCAAGGCCTGCTTCAGTGATGTCACAGCCTGGGTGTGTATGGGACCCCAGGTCCGGGGAATGTCTTTCTTTAGTAGTTCATACAGAGGAGCAGCCTTCTGAGCAAAATCCAAATAAAATCTCTGGAATAGTTCACCATACCTAGAAACCTTCTAAGGGTTGCCACACTGGTAGGCAATGGCAAGTCTTGCAATCCTTGTATCTTCTTCCAGGTAGGGCTATGGCCTTGGTCAGTTATTCTCAGGCCCAGAAAGAGTACCTCTTTCTGTCATAGTTGTGTTTTTGCTGGATTACATTTGAGGCCTGCTGTCTGGATGAGAGTCAGTAGTTCATCCAAGAAATCCAGGTGTTCCTGCGTGGCTGTTGTCAACAGCAGGTCTTCTACATACTGCAAGAGACACTGGGGAGTAGAGAAACCCTCAAGGGCATCCATCATGTGCAGATGGAACACGGATGGGCTGTTATGGAATCCCTGTGGTAAGCAGGTCCACGTGTACTGTCTACCTTCAAAGGTGAAGGCAAACTTATACTGGCTTTTAGGGGCCAATGGCAGTGACCAGAAACCATTGGAAATATCCAGGGCTCTGAACCATTTTAGGTCAGGGGTCAAGAGTCGTAGCACAACTGGGGGTGACCTGGTTCAGTTTCCTGTACTCAACAGTAAGTCTCCTGGTGTCTATAGGTTTTTTCACAGGCCACAATGGGGAGCTGGCAGTAGAAATTCATGTTCTGATTACCCCTTCGTTGAGTGATTTTATTGTTTCCCTACGAGAAGGCAAAGCCTCAGATGGGAAACGATATTACCTTTGCCTCTCATGTGCTGGGCCTGGCACTTTGATGACAGTGTGCATTCTTACACAGTCATGCTTGCTGATAGCAAATGCTCCCAAATGTTTTTGTAGGATGGGAAAGAGCTTTGGGAAAAGCTCATGGTTCTTGAACAAATCTATGACATCATGCTCCTTGTTGCTGGCAGATATTGGCCCAGATATTCAAAAGGGTTGTGCGTGGCGCAACAGTGTTGCACCATGCACAACCCACTGATGCATCCCGGTGTGATATTTAAAAGGGAAACGTGCACCTGCAAAATCCCGATGCGCCAGGGTGCATCAGTAATGTATGCAGGCACAGGTGGGGGGGGTGCCCATGCATAAACTGCACAGCCCGATATTCAGCTGGGCCATGCAGAGTTATACAGGTGCAACCCCCTACCTGCGCCTGCAAAACTTTATGTCAAAAAAAAAAAAGGATCAAGTGGGGCCACCACAGGTGAGCTGCCGCTGCAGGGCACAACACAGCAGCTGCCACCTGTGGTGGCCCTCCACCATTCCCCGCCGCGACCTGGTGGCAAACTCCCATGCCCTGATCACAGGCTGAAGTCCCCCAGTAGCCCAATTATGGGCATCAGACCCCCAATGTCCAATATCCCTGGTGGTCCAGTGGACTCTAGAGTAGCCCGATCGTGGCATAAAGTTATTGTCCCCCTTAGCCCGATTGTGGGCATCACGTTATTCTCCTTCCCTTAGCCCAACCATGGGCATTTAGTTATCCCCTTAGCCCGATTGCGGCATTAAGTCATCCCCAAAGTCCAAGATCCTGGTGGTCCAGTGGACCGCGAGAGCCAGATCGTGGGGTGGCATCCTTACTCCCCCAAGAATGTCATCCCTGGTGATCTAGTGGCCCCCCACCACCCACCCACATAGCTCCACCACCCTGCTCCCAGTCAGCCGGAGGGCGGCAGCACCCCACCCGCCGGCCGCCTCGCCACCCACTGACTGACAGCTCGGTAAGGCTGCACGCCCATTGGTGCAGAGCATGAGCCAATGGGCGTGCAGCCCATACCGTACAAGGCAGTCCAAATATGTGATTGGGCTAAGGGGGGGAGGGGGAATAACGTAATGCCCGTGATCGGGCTAAGGGGGGAACATTAACTTTATGCCCGTGACTGGGCTGCAGGGGGCATTCGTTCCCCGATGGCTGCTGCTGCAGGCGCGCCAGGCGCAAGTCGTCGGATCGGTGCACTTGCATGCAAATGGGTTATAATTAGATGCAAATGGCCCCCGCGACTGCTGTATAAATTATGGCCCCATTTGCATGTCACCTTGTGAATATCGCAGGTGCTGCGTGTGGCGCAATGGAACTTGAGCCACCGCATCTCAATGCTCCACTCTGACCACTTGCGGTGGCGCAGTTCCTCTGCGCCATACACAGTGGGTGTGGCAAGGGGGCGATATTCAAAGAAGTTGTGCAATAGCGCAACTCTGTTAAATATTGCCCTAGCCACACCCCTGCGCAACTTTTTTGAGCGGCGAAGGGGCTTGCACCACACAATGACGCAGTTTGAATATCTGGCCCATTGTTGCCACAATGTGTGAATCAGGGATCAAGATAGTATGATATTGGCCCTGAATCTGTATCAGTAGCATGTTAGTTAAGTCCACCACACAGCCGTGTGGTGCAAGGAAGTCAGTTCCAATGATACTAGCATGATCATGCAATACCATCAGTAGGAAGGTATGTGAGGCCTTCAGGTGGCCCAACTCTACAGGTAGAGGTAGAGAGCGGTATGCAGGTAACCTAGTACCATCTACTCCTGTCATGTTGGTCCTCCATCCAGTGGACCAAGGAGATGTATCCGGGTGGTCATCATATAATATAGACACAGCCGCGCCTGTATCCAACAACACTAAGTAAGCAGCCCCCAACCTCAGTGCAGGGCCTTCCGTTTGTATCCAAGACCAGCTTGTTTACAATCCAGACTGGTGCCTGTAATTGTCAATCTGTGCTGGAGGAAACATGGAGAAGTTGGGCCTGGCTTCTTTGAACCACTCCACCATTCTGCACTGATGCTATATAGGGAGGTGCTTCTGGGTTCAGGCCTTTATGGGCCTGAGGGCCTGTACTTCTGGTATCGCCATGGACCATTGGGGCCTGTGTTCCTGGTTGTATGGCTGCAAAAGACTGAGCAGGAACAGCATCCGCTACAGAGCACACTTGCCCCAGGAGTTCTCTAAACCTCCGATTCTCTTCAGCTATCTCCCTATATGAAGGGCCTGGTCTTTGTTGTTGTTTACCTTTATGATTTTTTTGCTTCTTGTTTTTGTGATAGTTCCAGTTCCCACTCAATTGCTGCTGTTGCTATTGTGGTTGTTGTTGGGCCTGCTGGGGGTGTTGGGTGTCCACAGGGAGGGGCTGTTTGTGTTGGGCTTGCCCTTCTGCCGTGCAGTGCATTGCGGCCTCTTGAGCAGGCTCCATGGATGCTACTTTCTTGGAACCGGAGCCCAGATCACAGATGTAGAGTTGGTAAACTCTCTCGCTTTTCTGAAGGATGTCGTCAAACCTTTCCATGGTGGGATAGGTGGTTGGCTCTACTTTCTATCTCACTGCAGGGATCATGTTCCTAAGGTACAGGGTCTTAAATTCAATAAGATCTACATCTGCAGCTTCTTGTGCAAGTTGTTTTCCTACTCGGTAGGCCATCCAAAGTCTCTAGTGATAAGTCGCTGGACTTTCCTTTGCATTCTGTTTCACAGGGTATGCAAGCATCACTCCTACTATACCTGGGCTGTGTGCAGAAATGAGTTCAGCTGCAACCTTGTCAAAGGTGTTGTTGTTGGCCTGGTGGATGGCATTAGGGAGTTTGGCCCACAATCCAGGCTCGATGGTTTGGCGTAGTATTTGGACCTGATAGTCTGCAGTGAGGCTAAGCATCTCACATTTGGATTGCACCTTTTCCAGGTGGCAGCAGAGGTTGTCGGATGGGCTCATCCGACCAATACTGTCAGCTATTTGCTGAACAGAGTAGGCCATTTGTAGGGGGATTATTGGGCCGATCAGGCTGGGGTAGGTTGCCTCAGGTGCCATCCAGAGCTGCCTGGGCTGCAGCCTCAGTCGTGGTACAAACCATGCCTTCCTGAGTACCAGCCTCTTGCAGAAGCTGCCTAATCTGGGTTTTAAGGACCTGTTTATTTCTCTCAGAGATAGGCACATTACCTATTGCATTCTCAATCATTGTTTCTATCTCCTGCCTGTCTTCCACATTAATAATGGCCACTGGTGGTGCTGTTGGGACCAGGCCAGGGCCTGCTTCCCCCCCATCAGGGGGCTGCCATGTTGGCATCACCCATGATGTGCATCACGACGTTGATGACGTATGGCAAGGTGTGGGTGGAGTGAGGACCCGCCATGTTGTAGATGGCTGGGTGGGGTTTCTGGACCATAGTAGGGGTGTGACTTTGTGTTGTACTGAGAGATGTCATTATCTGAGACCTCCCCTTCAGATGACGTGTGTAAGTCAGGGGCTACGCCTCCCATTGCCTTAACATGTCCAGCCAGAACCTCTCACTGATGGCTCAGTTTTACCATCTTGGATTAACATTCTGCATGACTCACATTTGCAACATTCACATCAACCTCATCTTGCATTTGTTTCTGAAACACTCTATACGCAGCGCTCAATTCGCGATTGTCCCTAGTAGCCACGTCATTACGTACCTGGCTTATCTCATCCTGTAGCTCTCCTTATCCTCGCTCAACTGTTCATTCGCTCTACTTAACAAGTCATTCATATTCAAAGCCTGCCCCTTATCCTGTCTCAAACTTTCATACTCTGCTTCAACATACAAATTTATTGCTCTCCAGCTTGTGCAGAATGATGCAAAGGTTAATCCTTTTAATTGCTCAGGGTTTGAAGTTCAGACTCCAAATTCTGCTGCAGTCTAACACATTCCATTTCCTGCAAACCCATCTCTTGCTTAAGAGATAAAATCTGCAGATCAAGGGTTCGAAACCTCGCTTCGGAGGCTTCCAGAGCAGCATAGAGAGCCGTGAACAACAACCCTTTGGCATGACACTTATTGTCTGTTTGTCTCGTCTCACAGTACTGGGTTGAGATCCCCAGTATAGGGTTTTTGGATTGACTTGCGTCCTGCATGTAGTCAGCCCATCCTCCATGGGAGGCAAGGAAGTTTGAGACATCGAGTCTCAGTTCTGCGCATATATTTGATACGGTGGCCATTGTGTGGGAGGGAACGAAAAAAATCAAACTGTGAAAAAGACGCCATGCTGTGTATCGATCCACAGCAGAAACACTTTTTACACACAGTCAGGCTACTGTATACTTCGTAGGCTTGCAATTCAAAGCTGCAGTAGAGTGGGTCAAGTCGGCATTGACCACACCCAAGAAAAAGCAGCCAGACTTTGCAAGTGACTACAAAGTGGTCTGAAAACAGGAGAGGCGATGCAGAAATGCACACCTAATGTCCCCATTGGGAAAGGAAAAGTTTTAAGCAACAAGTGAAAGCTTACAAACACCAAATATTGCCTGCACGCGGTCATCAATTGTCAGGAGGTCTAAACCTCACTCTCAGGTTCTTGGCAATATTGGGAATGCAAGGAATCACAGACACGTTGCATAAGAGAAATAAACTTGTTTATTACTACCAAAAGGATAAATCACAGTTGCCCTAAGCAATTCTTACCAATACGAACCGGGAGCCAATGCTAAGCATTCCCTATACCTCAAGGTTTCTTCGTGCCTCTTGGGGTCTCCGAGGTATAAGACTCAGTGTCTCACATTATATACCTATGATAATTACTATAGTTATTGTAAGATAGAAACATTTCTAGTTACAGAGATGAGCCCTATTGGCTAAATTAGAGGTGGCTCCACGGTCCAAGATAATATTATACAATTTTGTAGTAGTCATCACTTTATGAAATGAAAGAGTACAGTTCTTACACAATCAGTGTAGTAGTACAAATCACCAAAAGGTGGCAGTGCCGACTAATATACATAATCATCACAAGGACACAGATGTCCTAACATCTTGTAAGTGAGAAATACATAGAAAATGTATATGTATTGGAAAGCAAAGCGTATAACAATAATATGCATACATATCCTGACATCTACTGATGTACGGTAGATGCCCTTAGCCCTATATGTTAGTATAACATATGCCTAAACACTAGCTCTCTATGGTGTACCTCTGGGGGTACCAATAAGGGTGCAGGGACCTCGTGTAACACGAGCATAATAACTTTTCCCAAATAATTACTTTTTATGCCACACTTCATCGATAGCTGTCTGTGGGGGTAAGTTATCGAATGGGCTGGGGTAGGCAGCTACTAGGAAACTGCTCTTTAACCTCTTTTTTTCTGTGTGTTTTCAGTATATGACAGCATGACTTATACATTCAGCAGTCCTGGGTTTGATTTGCACAACCTCCACTTGCATAATGTGTGACTTTGAACAAGTTGTGTAAGACACGATGTGGAGATTTTTGGCCTATACAGAAAAATGTGGGGCTAATTATTATTGTTCATCTCATAATTATTTATTTAGCATAATTATTTCTTCTTGGCACCTTGATGTATTGGAGACCATTATTTAATGTAAGACTATTTATTATTCAGTGTGAGACCTGCAAGGGTGATGAGGCACTCCCCATGGGTTTCTTCTGCCCTCATTGTGTTGCTTAGCACCCCCAGCCAGTTCTCTGGCCTGGGGAGGGAGAGCACTTGGTTGTTTTTGGCAGTGGCAGCAGAATTGTGAAGAAATTACTTTGTGGCTCCTTAGTGAGCTTGAGCCCCGTTGTCCCTCAGGATACCCCCACAGATACACCTGAACCCAATTGGGCCCCTCAGGTCAGGGGGGGTAACCCATTCAGGCATGTCCAGGTGCATCAGAGTGAGCTTAGGCTGCAATGACAGATGTGCAGGCAGACCCTGACTCAGCTTTTTCAGGGCTAGGATGATGATGATTATGGGGATCTTGGGGACGCTCCTGACCATAACTTAAATAAATAAATAAACCCTTGTCTTTTGGATCGCTGAGGAATGTAGTCCCTTACAGCTCAGGAGGTAGAGTCTGTGGAGACAGTGGAAGTCAATCTGACTCTGTCTTGCATCTTTTCAGATAATGTGACCAAAATTATTGAGCAACACTAGGCAGGTGTGGATAAAAAAAAAAAATCTTCCCAACCATGTCACGGTTCCTCCTTTATTGAGTATTGGTCTCCTGGTGGGAAGCTCCTCCACTGATGGACAAGGCAGTCTGTATTGCTGAAGAACACCACCCTGCGTATAGAAGGCTCTGGCCTTATCAGTCATGTCAAAGTGGTGGTCACCACATGCAGGAGAAGTTTCCACCTCTATCAACACACAACAGTTGTATGTTTTAATTGGCCAGAGCCTTCAAAATAAGATCACTACCATGGCCAGTATTGTTCCATCACTCTGAAGGTGCAAACCTTATCTGCAGTTCAGGGCCATGGACCCACCTTCCAGGTGGGTATCACTGGAGATTTTCATGTCAGAATGCTCATCCCACCTATGGTTTTCGACTCATCCCCTTCCACCCCATCCCTGGCTATTGACTCCGCACCCTTCACGCCTATGCTTCCCACCGGACTTCCACCCTGCGTGAGCAGAACTACGGAGGGTGCGGGCTGTGATGCTCTTCCTCCTTACTTATGATTAGTGTATGATATCTGTAAAATAAATAAATGGTCTGGGTATGAAATTGTCTCCCCCCCAAGTCAGCAGTGTGTGAGACCTTGCCTGTAACTTTCAAAGTGTCAGTGAGGATGTCATTAACCAGACCAGAGAAACCTAATTAAAGTTTTCCTGTTTTTGTCTTAATTAGAACTGGACTAGCTGCCAGGATATAAGCCTCGTAAACTTTTATGGTTCCTGCAGAAAATGGCCAATTTGGTTACAGAACTTTGTCATAAGTCATAAAACCTGAGATCACACTAGCAACAGGAAATCGGCAGAGGGACATCAAAGAGAGATGCTTGATCAAAGGATGTCCAGGGCTTTAAATAATTGATTAGCAGTTTTTTTCTTGGGATGATACTAACTGTACAGAAAGTATTTATATAGATTTTTTTAGAAGTACTATGTTTGTTAAACACAGTGAGGCAAGAGCTATGCATTTTCACAAATATTTAGCACTTTTATGAGCAAAACGCTAATCAATTTTTAGAGTTAAATAAAACCCTGATGTCATATGTGGGAAATGGTTTTTGCTGATGTTCACATTATTTAAAATACATCCTTGTAGATAATTTTGTTATGAATTAACTCAAGGGTGAGTCTAACTGACGTCACAGAAAGAGAGGGGGGAGTTGCACCCTGAAATGAAACATTGTATCTGGGGAATGTGTCGTATCATCTTGGGCTCTGAGACCAAAAGTTCTCTCTAACTTAAACACACTTTAAAAGGTAATACTTAGATAGCAAAGATCTTAAGTACTGTGGTAGGAGTTTTGTTCTGTAATTTTCCCATTTTCTTTTCTGACTGTGAGCTCATGCTATTTGTTCTGTATTTTATTTGACCTGTTTTCTTATCATATTTTTAGTAAATAACATTTTCTTTAAGATAGTGCCTGTGTCTCCTCAGTCAATTTTGCATGTCATTGCTGAACCGATATTAAGTCTGACAGCTGTAAGGGCTTGCATGGTGTTACTAAGCCGAAAAAAGTATGAACTACCTAGGTCTCTTATAGAGTTAAAAATGGTTCATTTTGGAAGCCTGGCTGGATGCCCCGGTGAAAGATTGTACTGCAGTCCCGAAGAAGATGCATATTTGAGCCTGTACTTTGGATATGCTAGCATAAGGTTCACAGTTTGAATCCCCCCAGAACTTGAGGCTTAAGGTGATTCAGACCCAAAGCAGACAGGAGGGTTACCCTGTTTGTTACCTGTTCACACTATTTCACTCTGAGGTTGGCACTGTGGGAGCAGAGGGCCTAACCTGCGGAGTGTGTCTGTGACAGATTTGGTTGACAGTGGTGGGATTTAAAGTATTGGTAACACAAGCTTTAACAGTTCAGTGTGTCAGATTATTACTGTACAGCTCACGTGCAAAATAAGGCAGTTATTTTAAAAAAAAGGAAACAGAACTGTATCATTTTGCTTACAGTCAAAGTTCCTACCTGTTTTATTTTATTTTTTTTCCTAAAGTGCAAGTTAGAGCAGCCATAGTTAGGGAAGAAGATGGCTTCCAACTACAACGGGTACACTGCAGACTACTTTAGGCAGTTGTGCCAGGACAGAGGAGTCCAGTATGAGGGGAAAGCCAATAAGCAGAACCTCATGGATGCTTTGATGGCAGCAGATGCCCAGAACCTCAAGTCACAGTCTGTGACTGAAAAGGACCGAACCTTGGGTGTGGAGGGGCCAGAGTCCAGTGCAGTGCAGTGTCTGGATCCTGTAAGGAGGGCAGCAGGGACAGTGCAAGCCAAGGGCCACAGCAGCAGGGACAAGTCACCAGAATTCTGGAGCCAGGAACAATCAGGCTACAGATGGAGTTGCGGAGAATGAAACTGGAGTTCCAGTGAGAAGAGAGGCGAGAGCAGCGAGTCACAGAGGAGAAGAAGGAGCGAGAACAGTGAGAAGCAGACCATGAAGAGCGTGAGTGCCAGAGGCAACTTGAACTGGAGAAGCTACGACTCCAACCCCCAGCACCAGAGCAGATAAGTGGCTTGGGTTTAAGTGGAATTACAGGACTAGTTTACAAATTTAATTCCAAATTGATAGTTGAATTTAAAGAGGGGAAGGATATGATGCCTTTTTTAATTCCTTTGAAAAAGTTTGTATTCAGGCAAATATTCCTAGAGGGTCCTGGAGCTTCCAGCTATCCCCGCTATTTACTGGGAAAGCTCAGAATGCATTGGGTCAAATGGACAATGAGGACAGTAATGATTACAGCAAAGTTAAAGCTGCACTTTTAAAAAAGTTTGATTTAACTGCAGAAGCATACAGAGCTGAATTCTGTAAGATCAGGAAAAGCCCTGACATGAGCTATGAGGAGCTAGCCATGAAACGTCAGTTTCTAAAACATTGGTAGGAAGGAATTGAAGCAAACTCTGTAGATAAAATTGAAAATGCTGTATTGTTAGAACACTTTTTTGGGGCATGCCCAGCAGAGCTGAAAACCTGGCTGGAGGACCGATATCCAAAAACAGTGCAAGAGGCTGCTGAACTCTTGGACCTCTATGCCAGGAGCAGACCTGCTCTGACAGCAAATGGGGTGGGAGTGGCAGCGCAGAAAGGGAAAAGCATGCCTTCAGGGCAGCTAAAACCCTCATTGCCTCCACTGAAACCAGTTAGCCCCAGGTTTCAACAAAAAGATTTACAGTACCTGAGAAAAGAAACGAATGTTGAGTTTGCAAAGAAACTAGGTATATTGCCAGACAGCATCCCAAAAGGACAAGCAGTATGTCGAGTGGTGCTAGGAAAGAAGTGGGTTGTTTGTGTGGCCCTGAAAGCATGCCTGTAATCATGGGGGAACACATGCACCCAGTCGCTGTGAATGGTGTACAGACACAAGGGTTAAGAGACACAGGGGCATCCTTGATGTTGGTAAAAAATGATCTGGTAGAGCCTAGTCAGCTTATACCCAATCCATTTGTAACTGTACGAGAATTCGCTGGGGAGGAAAAAACCTTGCCACTTGCTAGTGTCCTCCTAGACTGGGGTGAGATGGGGAGGATTGTACAAATGGTTGCCGTAGCCGAAGCTTTAGCCATTGATGTAATCATTGGCAACAGTCTCAATGAGGGGATGGTGTGTGCAGTTACCCGCAACCAAGCGGCAAAGGAAAATTGTGGTGCCCCGGACTCCATAGAAGCCACTGTGGAAACCACTGGGAGGCTGGTTCCCCAGCCTGTATCTCCTGATATGGAGACTAATGAAAGGGGGGTAGAAATTCCCCCACTAGCAGTTAACCAAACAGCTACAGAGAGTTACTCTGAGGAAGAAGGGTGACCCATTGTCAGAGGGTTAGGGATGGCAGTGGTCCTGAGTGCCCTGACACTAGTGCTAGGGACCCTAGTTTAGACACTGAAGGGGAACTGTCCCATGCCTTGGGAATGTGTAAAGAGTATGCAGCTGCTCAGAAAAGTGACCCTAGTCTAGAGAAGCTGAGGGCTTGGGCAGACTCTGATAGAGCACAAGGAGGTGACAGGAAACACAAAGTTTATTGGGACAATGGACTGATGTATACTCAAGATGCTAAGACAGAGGGAGGGGTGATAGGCAGGCAGCTTGCTGTTCCCCAGGGGTACCGTGAGCAGTTGCTCAAGATTGCACATGAAACCCCCGTGCCTGGTCATCTGGGAATCACATGCACTATGCAGTGGTTGGCCCAGAATTTCTATTGGCCCAACTTCACCCAGCAGGTGAATGAGTATTGCAGGTCTTGTCACTGGTGCCAATAAATAAGGAAGGCAGGCAAGAAAACCTAAGCTGCCCTAATTCCATTGCCCATAGTGGAGAAGGCATTCCAGAGGGTGGGAATGGATATTGTGGGGCCTTTAAATACCCCCAGCTCCTCTGGGAAGAGGTTCATCCTGATTGTGGTGGATTATGCCACCCGGTATCCAGAGGCAGTCATCCTATCCTCACTGAGGACACACAAAGTGACAGATGCCTTACTTGGGATTTTCTCCTGTGTTGGGTTTCTGCAGGAGGTTATCACTGATCGAGGGGGTTCCTTCATGTCGGATCTGATGAAATGTTTGTGGCAAAAGTGTGAAGTGGTGCAGAGACACACAACACCTTATCATCTGCAAGCCAATGGGCTTGTGGAAAGATTTATCGGTATCCTTAAGGCAATGCTCCAAGCGTTTGCTGAACAGCATGGGAGGGACTGGGAGAAACACCTTCCCCACCTGTTGTTTGCATACAGGGAAGTGCTCCAAGAGTTGATAGGGTTTTCCTCCCTTGAGCTCTTATATGGATGCCAGGTATGTGGGCCCCTAGACTTGATCTGGGAGGACTGGGAAGGCAAGCACACCACCAAGGGAACTCCCATAGTGGATTATGTCCTTAGGTTTAGGGAAAGGCTGAAGGAGCTTATGGGGACAGCTCAGAGCAACCTGGCAGCTGCTCAGCAAAAACAAAAAAAGTGTGATATGACTGTAGAGCCAGAGCTCGCTTGTACATGGTGGGTCAGGAAGTCATGGTCGGTCAGGAAGTCACGGTCCTCATCCCAGTCCGGAAAGACAAGCTGCAGGCGGAGCTGGCAAGACCATAAAAAGTAGTCAGAAAGGTAAATGATGTGAACTATATCATAGTTACTGGACAGAAGACATACAGTAAGAATGTACTATGTCAACATGATGAAGCCATATACTAATAGGGTTAACATGGTGTTTGCAGTGTGTAGTTCTGGGGAGGGGAAGGATGAAGGAGACCCCCCTTCTTGGCTTGCTGGAAGAAAGCAAGTGGGAGTCCTCTGTGGGGGCAATTAAATTGTCACCCCAGATGGCTCCGAACCAGATCCAGGAAGTAAGGGCGGTTTTAGCAGGCGTTGCCCCACTGTTTAGCACCAAGCCAGGACTAATCCCCTTAGTGACACATGATGTGGAGACAGAGACGCACGCGCCCATACAGTGCACAGCATATCAGGTGTCAGAGGCTGTCCAAAAGGACATTAGGAGGGAGGAGGAGGAAATACTGGATTTAGGGGTAATCCAGAGATCCCACAGCCCTTGGGCCTCACCCGTAGTCCTTGTGCCCAAGCCAGATGGCTCTACTTATTTTTGTGTGGACTGTCATGGACTGAATGCAGTCACGAAGTCAGATGCCCACCCGATGTCATGGATGGATGAACTCTTGTACAAATTGGAAAGGGCGACCTACCTTATGACTACTGACCTGACAAAGGGGTATTGGCAGGTAGAGTTAACTGCCAGAGCTAGGGAGAGGTTGGCCTTCATCACTCTGATAGGGCTATTTGAATTTAAAGTAATGCCTTTTGGAATGAAGAATGCCTCGGCCACTTTCCAAAGGTTGGTGAACCAGGTGTTAAATGGTGCTGAGGAGTACGCATGGTGTACCTGGAGGACATTGCCATCTTTAATACCAGCTGGGAGGAACACCTGTCCCACCTTAGGGAAGTGCTGGGCAGGATACAGAGGGCTGGGCTCACTGTCAAAGCTGAGAAGTGCAAGGTGGCCATGGTTGAAGTGGCATACCATGGGCATGTTGTAGGCTGGGGACAGCTCTGTCCTAACCAAGTGAAAATAGCGGCAATCAAGGCATGGCCCAGACCAGAAATGCAGAAACAGGTTAGGAGTTTTCTAGGGACAGCAGGGTACTATAGGAAATTTGTACCCAATTACAGTGCCTGGCTGCGCCTCTATCTGACCTGGTAAAGAAAAGGATTCATAAGAAAGTTATCTGGAAACCAGCCTGTGAAAATGCCTTTACCAGACTGAAGGAGGCACTGTGCAGTGCTCCTGTATTGACAAGTCCAGACTACAGCAGACCCTTTGTAGTTCAGACTAACGCCTCAGATGTGGGTATTGGGTCAGTGCTGAGTCAGACATCCAACCAAGGGAAAGATCACCCCATAGTGTACCTGAGTAAAAGGTTACTTCCCAGGGAGCAGGCTTACTCTACTGTAGAAAAAGAGTGTCTTACCATAGTGTGGGACCTAAAGAAGTTAGAACCATGCTTATATGGGCAGCATTGTGAAGTACAAACTGATCATAACCCCCTGGTTTAGCTGACACAAATGGGAAAAACAAATGGTATATTACTAAGATGGAGTCTTATCTTGCAAGTGTATGACATGACGATCTCACATAGGACTGGAGCAACCAATCAGAATGCAGTTGGCTTGTCGTGTCTATATGAGGAATGAACTGACTTGTGGAGCTCATCCCCTACAGGAGACAGTGCCCCCAAATTCAGTCTAGGTGGGGAGCAATGTGATGCTCTGCCCCCTTGCTTATGATTACTGCATGATATCTGTAAAATAAATAAATGGTCTGTGTATGAAATTGTCCCTTCCCCCCCACGTCAGCAGTGTGTGATACCTGGCCTTTAACTTTTAAAGTGTCAGTGAGGTTGTCATTAAACAGACCAGAGAAACCCGATTGAAGGTTTCCTGTTTTTGTCTTAATTAGAACTGGACCAGCTGCCAGGATATAAGCCTCATAAACTTTTATGATCCCTGCAGAAAAAGGCCAATTTGGTCACAGAACTTTGTCATAAGTCATAAAACCTGAGATCACACTAGCAACAGGAAATCGGCAGAGGGACATCAAAGAAAGATACTTGATCAAAGGATGTCATATGTGGGAAATGTGTTTTGCTGATGTTCACATTATTTAAAATACATCCTTGTAGATAATTTTGTTATGAATTAACTCCAAGGGAGGGTCTAAATTACGTCACAGAAGGAGAGGGGAGATGCCCCCGAAATGAAACACTGTATCTGGAGAATGTCTCATTTCATCTTAGGCTCTGAGACAGAATGTTCTCTCTAACTTAAATGTACTTAAAAAGGTAATACTTAGATAGTAAAGATCTTAAGTACTGTGGTAGGAGTTTTTTTCTGTAATTTTCCCATTTTCTTTTCTGACTGTGAGCTCATGCTTTGTGTTCTGTATTGTATTTTACCTGTTTTTTAATCATATTTTTAGTAAACAACATTTTCTTTAAGATACTGCCTGTGTCTCCTCAGTCATTTTTGCATGTCATTGCTGAACCGATTTTAAGTCTGACAACTGTAAGGGCTTGCATGGCGTTACTAAGCCGAAAAAAGGTAAGAACTACTTAGGTCTGTTACAGAGTTAGAAAGGGTTCATTTTGGAAGCCTGGCTGGGTGTCCCTGGCGAAAGATTGTACTGCAGTCCCAAAGAGGGTACATATCTGAACCTGTACATTGGGTATGATAGCATAAGGTTCACAGTTTGAATTCCCCCAGAACACGAGGTTAAAGGTGATTCAGACCCAAAGCAGACAGGAGGGTTACCCTGTCTGTTACCTGGTCACACTATTGCACTCTGAGGTTGGCACTGTGGGAGCAGAGGGCCTGACCTGCGGAGTGCGTTTATGACATGGGCATCCACCCCGGTAGGGGAGAGCTGCCTTGCGACTGCTCATTCCTGCTCCATCCCCCCCGCACTGGCTCCAGGATGACCCAAGGTGGTTCCCAAACCTGGGTCGCCGGCGTAGCATGAGGCAAGGCATCCAGCGCCTCAGCCCTCAGCACCACTGGGCCGGCTATATGGTTTCATTTTATAGTCCCCAGAAAGTGGGGGTTTTGCCAGGCACTTTGTCTTCAAGCATCTGAACAAGTGTGCTCCAAAATCCTTGCAGGATGGAGCCCTGGAGATCTTGCTGGATTGCTCAGTCAAGGTTTTTTTTAAGCCTCATTGCATCTGACAAATATCTACCATCATATTCCTCAGTCCTACTGAGAGTACCTCAGGTTTTGAAATTGGACTAACATCCAAGCAGGGTGCCTCCTTTCACCTGTGCATCAACCCCCACCGAGTTCCTGAAAGGTGTTGATAGTCCTGGTGGCTTATTGTCTATCCTATCTGAACTAACTGATTATTCCTGCAACAACATTGTCTCTGGCAAGAGGTCGTTCCACTGCACTCTAGGTCTATTAGAGTCGCATGGCTAAAGGTGACCGGGAGCAGAGCTTCCCTGAACCATCTCAGACCTTGAACGGCCTGGGGGTGTTTTTTTGCCACAAACCAAGGAAGGTTTGCCTTTCATGAAGGTGACTTTTGTCAAAGTCCACTGTTTCAAGATTCAGTCCTTGGCATCTGCCCTAGGTCTGCTGTGTTTTAGTTCTCAGGCTAGGCAGCAATTCCCAATCCTATGGGTTCGCTTCTAGATGAGGGCCTATTTTACTTTTTTTTTCTGTCGGCCTATGATTCCTCATTGGACACTTAGCAATCAGTCCCACCCCCCCCCTCAGCTTTGTCACTCCCTGAGTTGGTGAGTGTATGTACAGGATCTCTGTAGAGTTCAAGTAAGTTTCCCAAAGTTAATTATCACAACAGATATCAGCTTCATGGTTGGGAGCAGGCAGAAGCCAGCCTCCCACTCGGGCAACAGGGTCAGTATAGGATCAGCATCTCCAGGAGTTGGAGAAGGTCCACCTAGCCTCCCTTAGGTCTCAACCATGCTACCTGGGCATATATTCTACAAGTTCATGTAGGCATGGGAGATTTTCAAGAGGTCGCTGACCTGTCAACAGTTCTCATGGCAGGAGTATTGAACTTTCTGTTGGACAGCCTATGCCACAAAAATGTTTATCCCATGGAGTGGCGGTTGAACCTGTACAACTGGTTGGTCAACATCAGGTTGCTATTCACATCCAGCCACTGTGCTCAGATCCAAAAAGGTTCTCAAGTCTTCTTTGGTCTCCACAGCTGGGAGCAGTGTTCACTCTCTCCAGCAGAGAGTATGCTTACTCCACCAATTCTCCTTTAAGTTTAAAAATAAATAAATAATATAAAGAACACTCTAAAGAGCTGCCTCTTATTAGCTGCAGAGTGTCCGAGAAGACTGTGGTCCTCATATTTAGTGAATCTTGCTCAACAACACCCTTCCGCCCTCTGGTGTAGAGACCTGCTATCAAGGCCTCTCTCACCCCCCCCAAAAAAAAAAGGCAAGAAAGAGACAGCTTGAGCCTTGACTCCTGAGATTCAAAGGCACTATTACATGTAAATTGAATGGATAAATATATGTTTTCCAGAGGAACTTTTTGACATCTTGCTGGATTCCAAACATTCTCTGGGTCAGCAGCCAATACTCTGGTAAGGGCTACTTCCCTTTTTTATCTTGGGCCAGCAGGAAAGGTTATCCTTCACCAGCTGCTATTCTGCACATTTTTGGGTTCTCTACAAGAAGGTGTGATGAAGAGGTTGATATCAAGCCTGCTATCAAACCAGGTTCTGCTTCACAGCATCCTGGCATTTTCGGCCCAAGACCTGATAGATGCGTATTTAGAAGGACACATCTGGTATTCTATCTCCAGTTCTTTGGCGAATCTAAAATGGGTTCTGAATTCTTCTTGCAAGAAGTTTTGCGAACGCTCACATCCATTCACTGGATGTGTTGTTTTTCAAGGTCTTTTTTCCCTATGGCCAGATGTTCAGCCAGGATAGTGGGTGAACTCCAGGCTTTGTCTCATGAGGACATTTACCTTCTTATGCATAAAGACAAGTGGTACTCATGACGGTTACATCTTTTGTCCAAGAAGTGCTCATGACATTCCTTGTGAAGCAGGAAGCATGCCTTCCATCCCTTGTATGCAAACATCTCACCCCAAGAGAAGGAATCGCACAAGCTGGATTGTATCTGGCAGTTAAGTGCTACCTTAACGAGCGGCTGAGTGTTGTAACTCAGATAGTCGATTTCCCTTGGAGCAGCTAAGCTGCGTCAAGCCTCTAGGCTACCCCAACTAGATGGGTGCGGGCCTGCATTGCTAAGGCCTATGTCGTAACAAAAAAAATAGATAAACCTCTTGCTCTCTTCAAAGCTTACTCCACCATGGTGAGGCCAACTTCCTCAGCAAAGAGAGGCGACGCCTCATTTTTAGAGCTATGCAAGCCAGCCACATGACTTTCTCTCCATGCTTTCATAAGCATTACACATTGGTTGTCAGAGTTATTCTGCTAACACACCTTTGATCGCAGAGTATTGCAGGCAGCAGTTTGCAAGTATTGTCTGATATTTTCAGGTGTATAGGATAATATTCTCCCCCCCTGTTTTTCTCTCTGGGTACTGCTTCTTAGAACCCAGTTGCTATGATTACGCATTGACAGTGTGGAGCACTACAGAAAGAAGAAATTAACTGCATACTTACCTTAATTTCCTTTTCTTTTAGCTCCAACATTGTCAATAGGGCCCGCCCAGGAGCCTGCTCCTGTGGGAGAATCTTATCCGATATGTCAGAAGAGAGGTTTGGTTTGTTAAAATCCCCTTCTCGGATCTCTTTCTCTCTCTCTCTGTTCTGCTGTGCTGTACTCTGATATAATTAAAACATAAGGGTTTCCTAAATTAGTTTGTGACCACAAGCTAACAGGTTTTGTTAGTCCTTCTTAAGGTTTTTTTCCTGTTGCAGGTAATTCGCTGCACTCAGTAAAAGAACCCAAAGAACCTGCCTCACTTTGTGTTAGCTTCAGTTCATAGGTCTGTGGTTGTATGAGACCTATTATGTTTTGAAGGTTGTCCCTGCAAAAGGACCTAATAATCCAGACCTGGAGCCCATGGAGAACAATTCCTTCCTTGAATGCCTGCTAAGAAGGTAAGACAGTATTTTATTTAATGTATTGGCGAATATGTAATAGTGGTTTAAGATACATGAACATGTATAGCTATAATGGCACTGCGTAGTAAGTAGTAACTGGGGAACAGCAGTTGCATGGAATCCTCATATGCCCAACTTTCTAAAGGTTGGACTGTGCCATCTCCCCTGGTAAGGGTGCACTATTCACAGTTGTTATGATTACCCATTGACAATGCTGGAGCTAACAGAAAAGGAAATTACGTTAAGTATGAAGTTAATTTCTTCTTTCCTCTCCTAGATATTGTATAACTTCAGGATTACCCCCTCCTCCTTAAGAAAGAATGTGTAGGCTATGTTACTCCTTGTTTTACGTTGGATGCAGCTGTATCTAAATGTGATGCCTTACAGGAGACTGCTATATGTAATTGCTTATTTTTAAAATGCAATAAACATAAAGTAAAAAAAAATCACACACACTGCAACATGGTGGGATCAACAGAACTCCATGGTCTCCAACTGAACACATTTCATGCCAGGGGCTGCTTCATCAGAACAAGCCCCTCCTGGTGTGGAATGTGTTCAGTTGGCTACCATGGTGTTCTTTTGATCCCACCATGTTGCAGTGTGTTTTAATGATTTTTGTTAAATCTTTCTGAACTAGTATTCCTTGTTGTGTTATTTGTGTAGCAGACATATCCCTACTGGATGTTGACAGAGTGCTGGTTTGTTATTTGTAATTGCTTGGGTTTTGCTTACTGAGCACCATACAGACTCCTTGAGCTGCTTTTTTCTTCTTTGAAGCACTGAGAGGTTTATCGACTTGGTCAAGGTCCCACAGTCAGTATTTGGCTCTGGTGAAGTTAGAACCCATGACTTCCTAGTTCCCAAGCCAATGCTGCAACCACTAGACCACACTAAAATGCTGACTTTCCAACATTTTGATGAAGAAACTAGTGTGGGGGAAATTCTGTATTTTTAGTTTTTCCCTAGACATTCCCTTGCCAGACAGTACGGTATTAAAAAAAAGCATGTTCCTTGACTGGTTGACTGCGCCCCCCCATGGGGTTTTGATTAATTGGTCTACATCCCAAGCCTTGAGGGATTCATACTGATTTGCCTGGGTGGCCGTTTCTGTCAGCGCCTGTCAGCATCAGTGAGCCAAAGGGACCTGCAGCGTGACTTGTGATTATGGTCCTAGCAGCCTAGAGGAAAAATAATATTCTGCAGCATTTCACACTGAAAATAGCAGGGCCAACTGAAAGAAAATGTTACTCCTCTTTTTTAACATGAATTTTTATACAGTTTCAATGCAGTCATGCACATAAAACTCTCTGAATACCAGATACACGTACAGTAAGTCACATCTATTACAGCAGGATTCCATTCTTGTATTCCATTGTTATTCACAGTGGAGGAATAACAATGACATATAGTACCTATAACCACAGTGTCCAGCATGTCTCTGATAGAATGGGCCCTTGCAGCAGGAGTGTGGACTGTTAGTAAAAATTGTCTCAGGTGTAAAATCTAAAGAAAAACAAAGCCATAATTCTGGCTTGGGCAGTAAATACTGGATCACACTACAAATGAAAATTCTGGTAGTGACATGGAACAGGCTCTAATTAGAAAGATGAAAATGGCCGGCTCCGTGGCGCCGAGTGAAGGGGATCGCTCAGCACACTGGTAACCTGGGTTTGCACCCTGAGCCTGGGTACCAGGGGTGGAGACTGGCAGAGAGAGGGGATTCACAAGCGTCCATTGGGTGCTTCCCTCCGGGGGGATGGGATTCACCTGGGCACCTGTGGATAGACTGGGTGCCATGGTTAGGGGAACGAACTACTTTGATACGCCCCCTGCATGTTCCCGCCCGAGGTCACCTGCACTCACACACACGGCAGAGAACTGTGATGGTGGGGCAGAAAATGAGAAAACAGCTCCCCATCCTGCTGCCATGAAGCCCCGGAGTCAGCCCGGATGAGCCTTGCAGCCCTGGGATATGCCATCTGCTGATAAGGCAATTCCCCCAAGAAGAGAGGGACCCTCCCAACATAGGGATATGCTGGGCTACCCAGGTAGGCTGCTAATAGGGGCTGGTGGATGGCAGTAGGGGTCGGGAGGGCGTCAGGGGGCCTAGGTCCTCTGAAGGAGTGGCTGGCGTGGAAGCTACAGGGAGGTGCATAAATCCAGGATTCCAAGAATAGGATTCTTAGAATGGGAGTGGTGTACAGGCCACCATCTCAGATGGAGGAGTTAGACAGGGAACTAGCAAGACAGATCAGGAGGACCTGCGAGAAGGGTAGTGTGGTGATTGTGGGGGACTTCAACATGCCAGGAGTGGACTGGAGCACCCCAACAACCAGGAACAGAAGGGAGCAGGTACTGCTGAATGCCTTCCAGGACAGCTTCCTGCTGCAAATGGTCAGTGAACCAACCAGGATAGGAAATACCCTCGACCTTGTGCTGGCAAATGGGGACTTTGTGAGAGAACTTACAGTGGAGGAACCGCTGTCAGTGAGTGACCACCGCTCAGTATGGCTCACATTGGATATGGGCAAGGAAGGAGTGGAATCTAGCACAATAATGCTGGACTTCAGAAGGGCCGACTTTGGGAGGATGGGGGAAGTGGTAAAAGGGTACCTGGCCAGAATTCAATCTAGTATGGACACCAACCAGAGGTGGGAGCTCATAAAGCTGGGGATAGCGGAGGCAACCAAAACCTGCTGCAAAGCCCAGAGCAAGAAGGCTAGGGCTAAGAAACCAATCTGGTTGAGCAAGGAGGTCATGGAAAAGGTAAGGAGGAAAAGAGCTGCCTTTAGGAAGTACAAGAAAACAGGAGGGAGATAGAGGAGTACTTGACAGAATCGAAGGAGGTGACAAGGGCAGTAAGGGAGCCAAAGCATCTATAGAACTCAGGCTGGCACACGGCATTAAGAAGGGGAGAAGGACTTTTAAGTACATCAGGGAGAAAAAGAGCTGTAAGGACCACATAGTAAGGATTAGGAAGGAGGGGGTTGGGTGGAAGCAGGATGCGATAAAGTAGGAAGCACTAAATATTGTACTTTGCTCAGTATTTACTAAAGAGAAGAGGAGGGTGACACCCAAGGTGGGAGAAATGGCAGAAGCAGGGGGATGTGGTGACAGATGGGAAATCATGGAGCAGAGTTCAAGAGGGTTTGAAGGCACTGAGGGTGGACAAGGTGCCAGGCCCAGATGGCATCCACCCCAGGGTACTGAAGGAGCTGGCAGAGGTCCTTGCAGGACCTTTGGCAGACCTATTTAATGCCTCACTACATTAGGGGTGTGTACCTCAGGACTGGAGGATGGGTCATGTGGTGCTCCTCACAAGAGTGGCCCAGGATGAACCGGGAAACTACAGACCAGTGAGCCTCACATCCATCGTGGGTAAGCTAATGGAGACTATCCTGAAGGAGGCTGGTGGCCTCCTAGAGGCCAAAGGACTACAGGACAGCAGACAGCATGGCTTCATATGTGGCAGATCCTGCCAAACCAACCTGGTCGAGTTCTATGACTGGGTAACTAGGCAACTGGACAGGGGCCATGCAGTGGATGTCCTGTATCTGGACTTCAGTAAGGCATTCGACTCAGTGCCACATGGAAGGCTGGGAAGGAAGTTAGTAGGCACAGGGGGGTGCAAAGCTGGTGAGATAGGTAGGAAACTGGCTGCAGGGAAGGCAACAGAGGGTGGTGGTGGGTGGGGAGCTCTCACACCCAAGGGCAGTGACAAGCGGTGTTCCACAAGGCTCAGTGTTGGGACCAGTGTTGTTTGGGATATTCATTGCAGACATATCATGGGACATCAAGAGCAAGATCAGTCTGTTTGCTGATGATACCAAGGTATTCGTGGTGGTGGATGACCTAGGGGGATGGCGGGGGTTGCAGGATGATCTGGCAAAGCTTGAAACCTGGTCAGACACCTGGCAACTGGGCTTTAATGCCAAAAAGTGCAAGGTGCTGCATTTTGGGATGAAGAACCCAAGGAGGAGTTACCAGCTAGGGGGAGTGCAGCTAGCCTAGACAGAGGAGGAGAAGGATCTGGGGGTGCTCACTACAGGGTCAATGAACAACTCGGCACAATGTAGGAAGGCAGCTGCAAAGGCCAGCAAAATGCTGGGTTGTATTGCAAGGGGTATATCCTCGAGTAGGTGATTCTGCCACTGTATAGGTCATTAGTTAGACCACACCTGGAGTACTGCGTGCAGTACTGGCGTCCGTATCTGAAGAGGGACATTAAGTTACTGGAGGGTGCAGCGAGCAGGCGACAAAGATGATCAAGGGGCTGGGGACTTATCATACGAGAGGAGGTTGAAGAGTTGAACATGTACTCACTGGAGGAGAGGAGAGACAGGGGTGACATGATTGAAACCTTTAAATACATGAAAGGAATAAACAAGACAGGTACAGAGGGCTGTTCAAAGTAAGGGAGGGGAGGGACACCAGGGGCCATGATATGAGACTGGAGCGAGGAAGGTTCAGGAGGGAGATGAGGAGACACTTTTTTACAGAGAGGGTGGTGGCTGGGTGGAATGTGCTACCTGCTGAAGTGGTTTGCAGTATAACAGTGGACTGCTTCAAACGAGGATGGGACAGGACAAGGGGGAGGGTTAATGAAGGGGAAGGGTGGAAGGGAGGGGCAGCTGCAGAATACGGGGTGCTAGCTGCACATTCGAGCAGACTTGATTGACCTCTAGGCCCTTATCTGCTGATAAATTTCGTATGTTTGTATAAATAGAAAATACAAAAAAAAGAAAAGAAAAATGAAACAGTTGAGCTAGTACAACACTTAATCATGCCTTGCACCAAAGTAACACACCAGATTAGCACATTTGCTGCCCAATGGACTCCAACGAAATGTTACATGAAGGTTCCACTTTGCGAGATATGGCCTACCATTACCGTAATTAGTAGGATCGAAACTGGGCAACAGGGAGATTCATACCACACTCTTAAACTGGAAATCTTTACATGTTGCCAGGCAGCTTGAAGGCCCAGAAACTCCAAGCAGGTCGTAAATTAAAACATTCTGAAGGATAAAATAGCTACTGTAGGGCAAGTACCCGCAGTGCCAGTTTAAATTAAAGCTCATTCCCATCCTAGGCACCCCGTGCGAATGACCATCATGTTGCTGGCAGTAAAAAGAAATGGTGCCAATTCTCGGCAAACGGCTGCCACCATTTACATACAAAGGAAATGCTGGTAAGGGAATGCAGCGTACTATAACATAATTTTATTCTCAGTATGCAGTCAGGTATCCTGCTAGCTTTAAACCCCTCTCAACCTGGTGAACAGAGCCACAAGATGGTGTATTTAATAGAAGCAAAAAGCCTAAAACTGGCAAGAACAGAAAGGTCTTGCTGGGAGATAACATCTTAAATCTGTCAAAATGTTTGTAGAAATGTTCAGTCACTTGCATAGGAATCTGGGGCTGATTCATGAGCCAAAAAGTCTCTGTTAATCTTTTTGAGTTGTTTAACTGCCTCTGGCAGATTCCCGAAAACATCTCTTCGCCGCATAAGTCAGCTTAAGTTTGGCTGGTAGTTGGAGCAAACTTTGAAGCTCCAAGCTCATGCAGTCCAGCACAGATGGCACCAAAAGCCCACCAGTGCTCCTGAGTGGGTGTTAAAGCTCAGGTCCGAGAAGCAGCGATCTTGAGTGCCTTCAGATAAGAAACATTGTCTTCTCTTCTGCCAGTTTCAAAATCCTGTCCTGCTCGTGTGTATCTCCACTCACAAAGGAGTGTGCATGACAGTTCTGAGCTGGAAGCCTGTCTCACGGGGGTAATTCTTTTTAATTTAGCTTTTTGGACCCTGTTGCCTCCTCCCACCAGCTGGCAATAGGGACTCATATGTATTTTTTTGACTTTTTTCCCCTGACCCCCCCCCCGAAGCCCCAGCACATGGCTTTGTGAGTGTGGAGGCACACTTTGAACCCGTGGTGCCAGCTCACCCCCTTCCACCTCCCAATACTTAGCCACCCCCTCTCCGCCTATGCTACCCACTGGACCTCCACCCAGTGGGAGCGGAATGACGGGGGGCACCAACCCACCCTCACCACCCTCAGGAGAGGAGAGCTGACCACCGGCATGCTTAATCCTGCTGCACCCCCCCCATGCTGGTACCTCAATGACCCGCGGTCATTCCCGAACCCTGGTTGCCAGTGTAGCACGAGGTAATGTGTCCAGTGCCTCAACCCTCTGCATCACCGGGTTGGTTCCTGGGGTAATTCTGTATGTTCACTGGATGGAGATCATTTGCCTGTCCCCAAATAAAACATGGATTGGTTCCTCAGCATAGCCAACTGGATCCCTGCCCTCTACCTCTACTGGACCACCTATCATCCTAGTCTTCATTGCTTTGGTGGTGTTTTTAAAATGTTCATGGCACAGTCGAAATACCATATATTATTTTTTATTATCACAGCTGTGAGGCATTTATTTAACTGTTTTCACTTCCATAGAAACTGTCTCCACTTTTGTTTCAAGAGTAGCAACCTGATTATTAAAGACCTCTGTTTTAGCCAGCCCATCACATAGTAGTGAGGCCCCCACTCACAACACTGGCAACCTGGGTCTGGGAAAGAGGCCTCTTTGCTGGGGGCCTGCAGGGGAGAGGAGAGGAGGAGAATTGAGTGGCTCAGCAGATACTCTCCTCCTCTGGGGATGGAGGCAAGCAGGGGCGTCATTGTGGTTGAGACCCTTTTGATTTCTTTGCAACCCCTAGGATGTCTGCTGCAACTTCTAAGAACCACTCAAACAAGGTTTCCCTAGCAATCCTTAATATAAATTTGCAACCCTTACAGTTCTGGTTAGATGGGACTTCACAATCCCTATGATTCTGGTGAAATGACGCTACTGGAGGCATGCCATCCTTTCTGCAATATTGCCACTTGGGTGGCCACAAGTGGCAGTGCAGGAAAGGGCACTATATGGAAGGGGGAGGACATCCACTGGGGACCTGCACTGTGCATGCTTTGTATCCGCTTGCACATTAGTCCCTCTAAAGTGTTGGCCTCCCTCAGTGAGGAAGAGACCACTACCACAAAATTGGGAAACACTGGAGTGCAACAGTAATAAAAGGGAACACTCTGGTCGTGGCCCAGCCAACTAGTCAATTCCTACCCTAGAAGTCCTCATTGGAGAATAATGCCCTCGCCTGGAATACTCACCCCGTCCATATCATTGCCACCTTAGGGGAAAAGCCTGGGAGGGTTGTTCAAGGGAGGTAAGTGCTAGAGAAGGCTGATTATGGGGCTGGATGGTAGCCATCTGAAAGAGGCAGCTCTGGAGAGGGAGCATATACTAAAAGTAAATAAAAAAACATGCCTCTGCTTTGCTGTCTAAAACTCCTAAGACTGCTTCCTGCAGGCATCTGGGAGAAAAAAGGGGAAAAATGGTTGCCAGCTGGGCAGATGACACTTTGCTGCTCCCATGTCCATGTTTGGGTTCTCTCGCCCTGGCTCCCAGGGTTCCTTCTGAGCTTCACCCCTCCTGTGGGCATCTAGATATAGGGAGTGGATCTGCCATGGTGCAGAAGGCGAGCCCTACCTTGGGGGCTAAAGCCTAGGGGGCAATGCAGTGGTATGTCACGGGTGGCCCGAACATCCCGAGAAAGTGAGTTAAGGAAGAGCATGGAGGTACCCTGGGGACAAAAAATATAACCTGAAAAAAAGACTTTTTTGACTTCCATGCCTGTGAAATTGGAAGTTACCTAATTTTTGTTTCTTTTGTCCCCTTGGGAAGTCAAATACCTCCCAAAATACCTCCCAAATGGAGTTAACAAAAGCACTGGTCATATCTTTGGCTCTAACATCATGCTGTGACCCTTGTGAAAATCCTTCCTCATACACCACTGGTGGTAATAAATCTATGAAATTATATAATAAATTGAGTAATCCTTGCTGATGGCATACCCAACCTCCAAGATAACATGTCATCTTTGTTGTTGGGTAGGTCACAGTCGATATTTTGAAGGTTAGGTACATCACAGTGTGACACTGAACCAGTCAGGGGCAGCTTTTGCAATGCTGGTGGCATTACAACAGCCCAGTGCAGGACTGAAAATCCAAGGGAAACAGTTACATATTCATGCAAACAGTAAGATTTAAAAGTAAAACTGGTAAACTAATGTTGCATAAATCCAGTGGGTCATGGCCTGGCTTAAAATATGCAGTTTATCATTACCTGTCCCCACCCAACCCCCATTGTGTGCCTTACTGGGAGTCCACCCCAGTGTGGCCAACATCACCCCCCCCAAAGTCATGGGGCGCACTGGGAGCCCACCCCAGTGTGCTCAACATTTTTCTTACACCTGTAAAGAAAGAAAACTGTCCGTGGTGTTCATTTTTTTTTTTTTTAATTACCTGAAACAAAGAAAATGGTCCCTGGCTCTCAGGTCCCTTCCCCCAACCCACATCCGCCCTCTGCGCACCTCACCTCCCCACACACCCCTCACCCCATACTTACCTCCGGAGGTCAGTGCCACGATCTTCGGTGGAGCGGGAACACATCTGCACTCTTCAAAGCTGACCGCGAACTGAAGAAATGCCGGTAAGCTGTATAATGGCATAAATTGGGGGTTTCAACTTAGGTGGATATTTCAGTCAGTTTTCTGAGTTTTGCCTCCAGATTTTCAACATGGGGTGCCTGAGACCCCACCTCATGAACACATGCACAGTCATGTCGTTGCTTGGTTCTGAAAGGTCATTTCACGGTCACTGCACGGAATCACCTTTTGGGACTGATTAACAAAACAACAGTCTCACTGTTCATGAGGTGGGAGTCCCAAAAAGCCTATATTGCCAATTTGGTGGAAAAACTCCAAAAAATTACTGTGTTACAAGCGTGCGTTGCGCAGTTTCAATGGACTCACGTAACTTTAACAATTTAATATTTTCACTCCAGATTTTCAACATTGCCATTTTTTCATACCTCCTTATAAACAGTACATCTATCATTTTTCACATCCTGTCCAAAATATGTTTTCGCGCATGTGACACACAATGGCATGGTTGCTGTGTGACAGTGTTCAGGATACATTAACAAAATCACAGTGACATTGTTCATGACCGGAGTTCCCAAAATGCCTATGCTGAAAATTTGGTTAAAAAAAAATCCCCAAAATAATTGCGTTATGGGCGTGCATTGCGCAGTTTCTACGCACACTCGTGACTTCACCAGTTTTTCATATTTTCACTCCAGATTTTCAACAATGCCATTTTTTTACACCTCCTCATTAACAGTGCAGCTGATGTTTTTCACATCCTGCCCGAAATGTGTTTTCACACCTGTGGTGCCAAATGACACAGTCGCTGTGCAAAATCAACTTTCAGCTAACAAACTCATAGTGCCACTGTTCATGATGTGGGGTCACAAACAGCCCATGTTGAAAATTTGAAGTGAAAATACCAACACAAGCCCAGGGTGTTACGGTTTCCAATCATAGCATCCCACCCTGTAGAGACTGCCAGGCATCAGGGGTGTGACTTGGCATTGTCGGCTTTAATGCTCACGCCATTCCACCCCCACCCCCACCCTGCAGCCAGTGACAGGCATCGAGGTGTGCCTTGGACTCTTCAGCCCCAAAGTTCACCCCATTCTCTTATACTGCACCTATCTCAGCATATTTCCTTATGGAATGGGGTGAGTGCAAGGCCCGAAGACCCCAAGGCACACTGCAACACTTCTTGGTGTCTGCAGGGTAGGGTGAGGTGAAATGGCATGCGCATTATGACCGACGACCCAAAGGCACATCCCAGTGCCTGTCACTCTTTGCAGAGTGGGGCTGGGGTTGGCATCAGATCAGTACTTCACTGCCAATCCTATTATGTGTAACCCTAGGTGGTGCTATCCCAAGAGCTACTACCCCTGCCTGCTGGGCTAGTTGCAGGTTAAAGGGCCTGGGTATTAAAATGGGTGCCTCCACTCAGAAGTCAGGGTTGTTAGTGGTCAAGTTAACCTGGGCACAGCCCCCCGGGACACTGTAACCCCCTCTTTCCCTTCTAGTGGCCTAAACAATATACAATAATCACTTTCACAATGACTCTTGTTCACCTTGCAATTACCCACACTGTTTGCATTTACCACCAGGGCTGGTTCCTCTAGCTCGACCTTGGAGATCCTCCTGTAAAACAAGTTTAAGCTCGGCAAACAGCAACGGTACAGTACTATTGGCACAAACTGGAACCACAGTCAGGTTAAATGCAAAAAGAGTTAGATCTGATTTATTTAGGGGACTTGAACAAGGGAGGGGCGTAATCAGGTTGATTTGCTTAAAGACTCTATCAATCAAACAGTTATGCATGCACTTCAGAGTCCCTAAACAGTCACACTCTGGGCACCCAGGTGGGAAGAGGTGGACTAGCCAGGAACGTTGTCCGGGGTAGGCCGGTGTCGCAACTGGGTGGGGCCCTGTGATGGAAGAAAGCAACATACACAATACACACTAGTTGTAATCCAGAGCCAGAGGGCTCAGTTCATGACAGAAAAGGCAACAAGACAATCGGATGACAGCATTGTAGATTTAGCTGTTGTTGCAGGGAGCTACCCTGATGTCTAATCATGATACCCAGTACAGGACACAGGCAGGACAAAATCAAGACTGCAGGTTGTTGAGTTAAGTGTCAGGAGAAGCAGGGCCCACACGAATCACCGAGGCGTTGTTCCTGTTTAAGGCATTGAGCAGGGGGCTGATCCCAGGCAGGTCTCTCATCGATGACTTTCTCTGTGTCGCGGGTATTCTGGCTGGGCCAGTGTGGCAAGACCCAGGCCAAATGAAGATGAACACGGATTTAGTCCGTTGGAGCTGGATGCCGTATCCAGCAAACAGAACACAGTTCAGCACACAGTGGGGAACCAAATCATGACCCACTATCAGCACACAACACATTTACATGCAAAAGATTCTACTGTACCAGGCAGATTGCTATCCAGTCACAATTACAGAGTCTCTTCACAAACTGGGAATTCAGAGGTAGCTGGGAATCCTGACAGGCCGATCATATTCAGCAAATCTTCTGTCTTTTTCAGGTTTCAAGCCTGGCCACAATTTAGTGGAATTAATTTGTTCTCACAACTCGGATTCAGTCCGAATAAACTATTTTCTATCTCAGGGACAGCAGGCAGAGAGACAGGCCAAAACTCAGCATTTTCACAGTTCTTCTGTGTGAATTATGCAGGGGCTGCTGCTTGAATCACTCAAACTGCTACCTCTTTCGCTTCGCAACTCAGACTGAAACTAGCTGCAAGCAACCTGGGAATTTTCCCAGAATCCAAAAGGTTCGGTTGGCTGATTCTTCTGTCAGTCACACAAGGGCTCCCCCTCCAGGTTCATTTAGGCACCAAAAGCCCAAAACTACAATTCCTACAGAATTTTTCTCCCGCAAGACCCCTGGGGACTGGGCGGGCTCCATTTTAAAGTCTCCAAATGTATTGATTGGCCCATTTCGGCAGTTGAGGACCAAGATGGTGGACATAAACAGAACTGTCCATGCTGCAAAGAAGGCAGGTTAAAACAAACTGCAATATTATTGTTATTCTTACAAATAATCAGCAAGCAAGTACATCTTCGAACAGAGTTCCTTCTGCACAAATAGCGATGGCAGAACTGAGTGATTATCTGACAGCCTGGGTGGAACTCGAGCATAGAAACACTCAGCCCCCCTCCAAGATTAATTAAGCACCACATTATAAAAGCTCTTAAAGAGACAGAGCACAGAGGCATTACAGGCACTCTGACAATAACGTGTAAACTGCTAAAACACAGGACACCAACCTGGTAGTGAGCATTTAGACAAGCTCAAGGAAGACTTTTCAGGAACCCCCGAGACACAGAGAGAGAGAAAGCAGCCAGAGCTTCCTTAAATCAAGGAGGTTATTTTCTAGACTACACTGAACTAAATTATAACTTTTTGGACTTGTGTAAGTAACTAGTATTGATTCTGTTTTTGGTGTTGACTTGTCTTAGTTTTAACTTTAATTTGCCAGGGAGGAACTGTAGCTGGGACATATTTGCAGTCATTTGTGACTAGACCTGTTACTTAACCTCTGTGAAATAGGTGTCTGAAAGGAAGGAAGGCACTCCCCAGGGTGGAGGGTCAGAGTTGTAGTCAATTGTTTCTGGACAGCATACCTCCAATCCTTCCCCACACCCCACCTGCCCCAAGCGAATAACTTCCTTTATAGAAAGGGTTCTGACATCACTTCCCCAAAACTGCTAACAACATACACTTCTTCATATCCCTAAAGGCACAGCACACTGAATAGGGGGTAGAGACACTCACAAACTTGCACACACTAAAACAAGACCAAAAAAACAACAAAAGAAAAGCATCTGTACCAGGAAGGGACACAGACATGTGGGGAATGGTGCAACGTACTTGTTGTGGAGCAGTAGTCTTCCGGGGGACATTCTGGAAACTGCGTTGTTGCCCTATTTGCAGGCACCTCTCTGGCCTGAGGGAGGAGGTTGCTCGTCTCCATGCTGACCTGGCAATGATTTGGAAAACCTGCTCGCCCACCCAGGGACCACCCAGGCCACCACTACTACCTCAGAGGTTGCCAAGAAAGAGGAGTGGTTGGACCATGGTGAGCTTAGGGAGGGCGAGAGTGGTGGAACAGAGACACAACCCTCCAGTTGTGCCTCTCCACAATTCATTCACCACTCTGGAGGAGCACAGTTCCTCTGTGGAGGCACCCACAGTGGAGACCAAGGAGGATGCTGGGAACCTCCACAATGGAGACCCACAGGAGGGTGGCACAGGACCCACAGGGAGGAAACAACTCCTGGTGGGGGACTCGATTGTTGGGGGGGTAGAACTGGGGAGGAAGGGAAAGGAAGAAGGTGCCTGCCGGTGCCATGGCTTGGAGGGACAGGAAATGAATCCTTAGGATCATGGGAGCAGCTGCAAGGGGGAGTGAGCTGGATGTCATCCACCTAGGGATGAATGACCTGACTGAGAATGGGATCAGAGCAGTGCAACAGGAGCTTGTGGAGTTGGGGAGGGGCCTTAGACAAGTAGCACACATGGTAACTTTCTCAGAAGTGCTACCTGTCTATAGCGTGGATGAGGCTAGGGTACTCTGCACCATGGGATTCAGTGACTGGTTGAAAAGCTGGTGCAGAGCTCAGGGATTTGGCTTCATTGGGGACTGGGGCTCCACCTGGAGGGATACAGACCTATACAGGCGTGATGGTCTGTATCTATCCTGGAGGGGAACCAGGATCCTAAGTGATAGGTTTAAATGCTTCATTGGCAAGCATTTAAACTAGCCAAGGGCGGAGGCACTGAAAAGGAGAAGGGAAATCCTAGCCCCACCAACAAAATTAGGGTAGTTAGTGAGGTAAACACCAAGACAGAGCAGTCGATAGGGATAAGGGCTGGGGTAAATGGAGAAAAAGACAAAGGCAGTAAGGACAAGGATGGGGCAAAAAGAAATAAAGCCAGAAAAAAATGGAGGGTAATGAGTACCAATGTCCATGGTCTAGGTAAAAAGCTCCCCAAAATGGTGGCCTTGATGGAAGAGGGATGCCTGGATATCACGGCAGTCACAGAAACATGGTTCACAGAGAACCATGACTGGGATGTCAACATACCAGGGTACACAGTCTACAGGAGGGACAGGAAGGGAAGAAGAAGAGGAGGAGGAGGAGTAGCTCTCTATGTAAGGGAAAGGATCAAAGCAACAGAACTAAAGGGTAAACTTGGAGGAGAGGAGGCACTGTGGGTCACCCTGGAGACTGGAAATGGCTCCACAATCTGCACAGGTAGGGCTGTAGACCGGCCGCTCTCAGGGAAGGAAATGGACAAGGAATGATAGAAGGCATCCTGGGATGGCAGAGAAAGGGAGATATTGCTGATGGGGACCTGAATATGCCAGATGTTAACTGGAGCAGCACTTTGCTGCAGCCACATCCAAGAGCAGGGCCATTCTCGATGTCCTACAGGGGCATGCCTCAGACAGCTAGTTTGGAACCCACTCGGAGGGAGCAATCTTAGACCTGGTACTCTCAAATGGGGACGAGAGGATCTCTGATCTTGAAAGTGGGTAGCCATCTGGGAACAAGCTACCACCAAACAGTGTGGTTCATGATAAACTTAGCTGTAGAGTCAAGCCATACAAAAGTAAGAGTACTGGGACTTTAGGAAGGCTGATTTTGAAAATGGAGACTGCCTCAGAAAATCAATAGCAAACCAGCAAGAAGGAGGAGTGGAGGAACAATGGGGAAACATCAAAACTGCCATCACAAAGGCAACAAGCTTTTGTGTGAAGCAAATAAATCAACATGAAAGAAAAAAACACTATGGTTCTCAAAAGAAGTGGCGGGGAAGGTAAGGGAGAAAAAGATAGCATTCAGGAAGTATAAGGAAACACAGAAGGAGCAGGACAGAGAACTGTACCAGTTAAAGCAGAAGGAAGTGGGAAGGCAGTCAGAATAGCAAAGGCCCAAACTGAGGAAAAGATAGCCAACTCAGTTAAGAAGGGATAAAAACTTTTATAGGTACATTAGGGAGCAAAGAAAGACGAAGACAGGGATACTGAGGCTGAATAAAGAGGAAGGTGGTTGGGCAGAGAGCGACAGTGAAAAAGCAGGGATACTGAATGAATATTTCTGCTCAGTATTCACAATGGAAAAGCAGGGGGAGATACCTAATCCAGTCAATAGAAGCACTCTGGATAGGGGGTTGATATTAGTCCTTTCACAGAAGAAAGGGTTCTGAAAGAACTCTTAAAACTGAAGGTGGATAAAGCAATGGGGCCTGATGGGATTCACCTCAGAATTCTAAAAGAACTAAGGAAAGAACTAGTAACACCACTGACTACCCTTTTTAATAAATCATGGGAGGATGGTGTGGTACCTGAGGACTGGAGAAGGGCGGATGTGATTCCCCTTCACAAAAGTGGGAGCAAGACAGAGGCAGGAAACTACAGACCTGTCAGTTTGACCTCAGTGGTAGGGAAAATGATGGAATCACTTCTGAAGGAAAGAATTGTTGAGTACCTAGAGGCCAGTGGGGCACAGGACCCAAGGCAGCATGGATTCACAGCAGGAAGGTCATGTCAGACAAATCTAATTGATTTCTTTGACTGGGTGACCAAAGTAGTAGACCAGGGAGGGGCTGTGGACATGGCCTACCTAGACTTTAGCAAGGCATTTGACACAGTCCAGCACAAAAGATTAATAAACAAATTAGCCAGCCTGGGAGTGGGTCCCAGGGTGGTAGCCTGGGTAAAACACTGGCTGGACAACAGGACACACTGGTAATAGTAAATGGAGTCCACAGTGAAGAAAGGAGGGTTACTAGTGGGGTACCGCAGGGTTCAGTACTAGGGCCGGTCCTTTTTAATGTCTTTATAAGTGACATTGCAGAGGGACTGGAAGGAAGAGTATGTCTCTTTGCAGATGACACAAAGATCTGCAACAGGGTTGATAGCAAGGTGGGGTAGAAAGGATGAAAAGGGACTTGGCAAGGTTGGAGGAATGGTCAAATGTATGGCAGCTTAGATTCAACACAAAGAAGTGCAAAGTAATGCACCTGGGAAACAAAAACCCAGGGGAAGAGTACACAATGGGGGGTGAGATACTGACAACAACAAAAATGGAAAGGGACCTGGGAGTAGTCATATCAGATGACCTAAAGGTGGGCCAGCAATGTGAGAAGGCAATAAGGAGGGCTGGGGGATACTGGGATGCATAGGGAGAGGCATCACCAGTAGAAAACAGGAAGTTGTTGGCCCTCTGTGACAGACAGTTGGTAAGACCACATCTGGAGTACTGTGTACAGTTCTGGAGACCCCATCTCCACAAAGACATAGACAGGGTGGAGGCTGTCCAGGAGGCAACCAAAATGGTGCAGGGTCTGCACCAGAAGACATATGAAGAAAGACTAAAGGCAGGAGAGGGGGGGACATGATAGAAACTCAAATACCTCAAGGGAATCAACAAAGTCCAAAAGGGTAGCATCTTTCAAAAAAGAGATGTGCAAGAACAAGGGGCACAATTTGAAGATGAGAGGGATGGCTCAGAGGTAATGTGAGGAAGTATTTCTTCACAGAGAGGTTATGAATACATGGAAGCAGCCTTCCTGAGAGGTCATAAAGTCAAAAACAGATGGAAATTCAAGAATGCATGGGACAGACATAAGGCAATTCTAGTGGAGGATAGGAGGAAGTAGGCTGTTTGTTAACTAGGATCTGCAGCTTATCCAGTAGGTAGGAAATGGGCAGACTAGGTGGGCCAAAAGCGGTCCTCATCTGCCATCGATTCTATGTTCTGTTTGGCAGAGTTACACCGCCCCTGCCTAGAAAACTTGGCATCCACGTCAGTCTGTACCATCATAATATGGAAAATATATACAAGATACACAATCATCTGCTGCATCAGTTAACGTGAAACTTGTACCTTTACTATATATATTCACTATACTTCACAACACTATATCCATAATGACAATACTTATGCATACTCATACAGGTAATACTGATTCCACTATAATTAACATGACTTAAACATTACAATATCAGTTAATGTTATAACTAGCACACAGTAAACAATGAGAGGGTCACTTCCTATCAGCTAACTTGAGGCTGGATGGGGCATGGGCACCATGCCTGAAGGAACAATCAACCTGGGTGGCCTTAAATCCAGTTTGGGTAGTGAGCTCTGAGAAACATAAACACCTTTATGAACCATTGAAGAGGCAACCACAGGCCTCCTGGAGAATCATAACTAAGCGCAATACTGACCCGACAGCTCAGCCAGTCTTTCTGGGAAGAGCCACAGTCTCTGTACTTTCAGCAGCTAGTTTAGAGCTTCGTCACTTGTGAGGTGCCTCTGCTTAGATAGGAATGCCCAAACTGAGGAGCACTGTCAGCTCCCTTGCTGTAGAAGCTGTTCCCACAACACTCTGCTCATTATTATCTTCCACAAGGTCAGGTTGCTCATTTGAGGCTCTGTCACCATAAACTGCGGCACTGAAGGGGCTGTCAACCTCTCACATTGTCCTTCAAGTCCTGGTGAGTCACAGGAGACTCAGACATCAGCTCCTTCTTCAAGCAATTCACAATTCCACGAAACACAGAGTCAGGACCTCAAGTAATACTTCCTTCATTTCAGGGCATTAGCTCAAACATGGCTGAGGTAAAACGGTCAAGGCCCAACTTCATCAAGATTCAACAGACACTTTGAACAACAGCTCAGTTCACATGAGAGATATGAACATTGACCATAGTCATTTTCATCAGGAGGCGGGTTGACAGTCACCATCATTCGAAACTTGCCGGAGGGAAACTCAAATCTGTAACTACTGGGGTAGAGTTGACTCTGTCTCTTTTGTACAGCATCAGTCACCGGCCCAAGGCAATGTCTGCTGGCTCAGCTTCAATAATAATTTGGCCGATAGGCAGCAAGTGGTTCCGGTGCATGGTCTTGACAGTTTGGAGGTTATTCTCTGGGTGTACCTTGTGCACTGGTAGATCATCTCAACTTTCAACTACTACATAAGGAAGATGATGCTACCTATCAGCAATTTTGTGCCTTGCCATGTAGTCCCAAATTACTAACAACACATCGTCCGGGCCGTAGCTCTTGAGCCTTTACTTTCTTATTGTGCCTCTCTTTGTTGGCGAGATTTCTTGGCAGCCATTGTCTGGGCCAGTTGATATGCATGGTTCAATTGAGCTTTCAGTTTCTGTACATACTGCAGGTAGTTTTTAGCTCAGACCCCATCTGGAGACCCCAAAACAGACATCAACTGGCAGTAGGCCTCCCTCCTGAACATGAGGCGGTAGGGGAGAACACCAGTAGCATCATTTTGGTGCAGTGTGTATGTACCAGGTGCTAATCTGCTGGCTCCACTTATGCTTGTCTTTTGGGTGGAGGGTGCCCAGCATGTCTAGAAGGGTGCAGTTAAAATGTTCTGGTTGAGGGTCCTGCGGGTGATAGAGGTGGTTCTTGACTTTTGCACCCCCCACAGAGAGAGCATTTCTTTGATTAGCCAACTTTCAAAGTCTCTGCCTTGGTCAGAGTGGATCCACTGGGGGCACCATAGTGGATGAAGAATTTTCCACTAGCACCTTGGCCATAGATAGAGGCCTTTTGATCTTTAGTTGGAAAAGCTTGTGCATACCATGTGAAATGATCCGTAACCACTAACACATTGCCAATATTCCATTGATCAGGTTCTAAACACAAAAAATCATATGCACCAGTTCATGGGGGCGCTGGTAGTGATATTGACAAGGGGCAGCCCTCTGAGGCAGGGCTTTTCTTTGCAGGCAACGACTACAGGTCTTTACATGGTGCTCAACATCGGCTCCCATCTTGGGCCAGTAGAATCGAGATTGTACCAGGTTGAGAGTCTCTGTCAATACCGAGGTGCCCCATGTGATTGTGGAGGGACCTCAGTACCAAGATCTTAAAGGCCGTGGGCAGGACCAATTGTTGCTTGTCTACTTGACTATGATCCATGTCTCTCTGTATAACAACTGATTGAGTAACTTCAACCTGGGGCCTTCTTAAACAATAGGGCAGTTCGCAAGTCAGGGGAACGCAACTTGACACATCTTTCCCCACGCAGGGCATCAAGTGCAGTTGAATCATAGGATCTTGGGATTGACACACTAATACTGTCATTGTCAAGTTGAGGTAGTGCACTAATATCTAGAGCAGAGAAATGGCAATAGGCAGCCAGTATGCAGGTATCAGGAGGGCCAAGCAATCTACTAAGACAGTCCACTGTGTCCGCAGACATCTGTTCATCTCTGTCAAACTTTTGGCACAATGCTCGGATGTCAGGTTCAGACAGCCTGACCCAATCACTCTTGGAGACTGGCCTTCATGACAGGGCATCAGCATCAATATGGTTCAGTCCTGGTCTGTATTGACAGCATAATCATAGGTTGATAAGGCAGAAAGCCACTGTGCCCAGTGGCGTCTAACTTAGCTGAAGTCTGTACATAGGTCAACGGGTTATTGCGGTCTTCACCAATATCTCTTTGCCCCATAGAGGTACTCATGAAACTGGTCAACGATGGCCCATTTTAGGGCAAGGAACTCCAGCTTGTGCACAGGATAGTTTCACTCTGATGGGGTCAAGCTCCTGCTGGCAAAGCCACTGGTCTCAAACCATCCTCATGGTCTTGATACAGCACAGCTCCTAGGCCCTGCAGACTAGCGTCCATATGCAGCACATAGGGCTTGGTAGGGTCAGCATAGGTGAGGATGGGGATGGGTGAGCTGGTATATGACTTCATGAAGGCTGCTTCACATTCAGGTGTCCAGTGGGCCCAAAGGTTCACCTGTGCGAAGTACACTTTCTCTGGTTCTTGACAGCCCCTTTCTTGTATTTATGGTTGGTGAGGGGTAACCTGGGTGAAGATTCAGAGTGGGAAGAATCACCTTTGAATAGTCTTTTATGAACCTGCAGTAGTAGCACAGAACCCCAGAAAAATTGTAGTTCTTTCAAGTTATGGGGCTGGGGCCAAGTGGTCAGTGACTCAACCTTACTTGGATCAGTTTCTAACCCTTATGCAGATACTATGTGCCCCACATACTTCATGGAGGTTTGAAAAAACTGGCACTTGTCAATGGACAGCTTGAGGCTGAAGTCTTCCAGTCAGTCCTGTACTTTAAACAGTCGGGTCTCATGCTCCTCTAAGGTGCCTCTGAACACAATGACATCTAGGTATACTAGGTACATATCTCCCACCGCCCGGTCCATCAGTCGCTGAAAGGTGGCTGGAGCACCCGAAATCCCCTGTGGCATTCTCAGAAATTCATAGAACCCCAAAGGACAGATGAAGGCTGTTTTCTCATGGTCCTCTGGGGCCATTGGAATCTGGTAATATCCTCTGCGAAGATCCAATACCCAGAACCATTTGTTCCCATTCAGGCAATCCAGGGCATCTTGTATATGAGGCATGGTGTATTGATCTGGGATGGCCTGCCGGTTCAGGGTTCAATCATCAACACACTTCCTCACAGATCCATTCTTCTTACACATAACCACAATGGGAGAGGCATATGGGCTCCATAATTCTTGTATCACGCCAGCAGCTAACATTTCCTGCAAGTGTCTCCTCACATCATTTGTGTCCTCTGGGGTGAGGCGTTGGAATCTCTCTCGGAATGGCTGATCATCATGCAGGCATATGTGATGCTCTGCACTCTGAACCCACCCCACGTTCTACTCTTTTAATGAAAACACTTTGTCTCTCTGGGCAAGTTTCTTGCCAATTCTAGCCTTCCAGTCAGCTGGCAATGGGGAATCACCAAAGTCAAATAAGTCCGGGGTCACTCTCTCCTTCTCTCCAGAGTACTTGTTGGGCAATATGGCAGTGTCTGCACAGTGTACTGTAGCTAGGGTGCACCCTCTGTTCAGACTCTCCCAATCTGACACATTCTGAATTTGGACCATCACTTGTCGTGGACGGGCAGGCAAGATGCTGGGTTTGACCTACAATCCCTCTGGCAACTTTCCATCGCCTGATACATCCAACATTAATATTTTGTTCTTGACATCTTTTCAGAGGCAAACCTCCTCGTGAATGGTACACTGGGCATTGGGTGCCAGTACCAGGGATTCAGGATCCTTCTTCCACACAATCCCCACAGGTTCATCCTGGTCTACTTCCTTGGGTTTCCATTGCAAATCATAGGCTCTCTTGATCAGAGACAGAATTCTTAGGGCCTGCCCAGTCCGTTTCCCTTGCTTCTCGTGACAGAATTGTGCCAGCCTCCCAAACATGTGGACATTTGTCCCATTTAATAGAGGAACCCCATCATACAGCCCAGTAGGGGGACAAACTAAGGCATGTGTCTCAACTTATTCATCAACTCCAGCTACTGAGGTAGGGCAAGACTGCTAGATCTGAATATATCCTGAATATGGATAAGACTTCTCGCTCAACCCCCCACACATGTAAGCTTTCCAAGGGTTGTAGGGGCACATCCGGCAGATGCTTTTGATACCAGTCTTGGAACACTATGGTCACTTGAGACCCACTGTCAAGCACAGCCCGGGTGGATACACCATTCACCATCACTGTAGTTTCCATTGCAGGGACCCACCACTTCGGACCATTCTGGGAGGACAATAGCAGGGGCCGGTACAGATGACTTCACCACAAAGAAATTGGAGTTGGGATTTCCCAAGCCTTCACTGTGGTCATTTTCAGCACCCATCGGCCATGGTTTCGCTTTCCGAAGCTTCCCTTGAAGTCTGTATACAACCATATCGAAGTCTTTTGGGGGCATTCTTTCTGTGCCTCCTTCCCACAATTATGACAGAGTATGCTTTCTAGAGTCTGGCGTGGCCGAGGCATCACACTGGGGGCTGAGGCGGGGGTACCACCAACATAAAATTGTGATTCAACCTCTGTCTGGTGTGTGGAGAACATGGGAAGACGCCTCAGTAATTCCCTCACTTTCATAGTCAGTTCATCAGTCTTTGAGCTGCTGTCAACAAGGGATGCCTGGGAGAGTATCCCCATAGCGGACATGCTCTGAGAGGGGTTTGGGCCTATTGTATCTCTGAACTGGGCAAGTAGGGAAATGGTAGCCCTCATTTCTCTGACTTCTCGCAGTATCTAGCCTCAGGGCGGAGCGTCCTTGTTAGAATCCAGATGTTCAACTGGCACTGTATTTCACCCTGAGCACCACTCACAGCCGGCATCGTTGGTCCTGCAGGTGCAACAACCGCAGATACAGGATTGGGGTCCCCAGTGGCTACTTTCTCTCAATCCTCTGAATTTCCTTCATCAGTCCGTCATAGGCAGGAGGTGCATCCAACCGAGCAGCAAGGCGTAGTGGGAGCAACAATAACTCAGAGAATGGGGCTGACTTGAGGAGTTGGTCCAATGTATTTTGATCTAACTTAGCTGGGGCCATGCCACCTTTCTTCAGGCATTACTGTAGCACTGCTTCAAGTCGAGGCACATACATGGATAAGGGCTACCCCCTGGTATTGCTGAGTGTTTTTGACCCTTCCCCACAGGTCCTCATCTGAATCAGGACTCTGATACACATTTTCCAATGCATTCCACAAATCTTGAGCAGTTGCTTCTGGATCACTAGCCTGTGTAGCATGGATACTAAGTTGGGCGGGGCCTCTGAGGCTTTCAACCACCCTTCTCCTCTGCTCTGGTTCGGGGCATTGCCATTCTCGGATTTGAGGGGCAACGTAGTCTATCCAATTCTCCCAAATGTCCTCCCCCCGGGGTGTGGGAGGGTGCCTGAAAACATTCTCAACCAGCGATACAAGTCATGACTAACTGCAGGAATGGAGGTGAGCACAGGAGCTGGTGAAGGAACAGGCACGGGAACTGGCAGGGGTGTTGGAGAAGGAACACCCCCAAGTGGCAAGAATAGCTTCTTGAAGTCCTCTATGGTCTTTCTCTCCTCCAGCAACGACTTGCTTAACTTTTTCTTGAAAACCTCAGATAAGGGTGGGGGCTCATCCTCCTCAGGGTCTTAATGGTTCTTAGTAATTATTCTCCAGGTGGCTGGGACCCCTTCTGGAGTAATAATCTGAAGCACCTTTGAACTGTCCAGGGGGCCGCTACACTCCACCAAGGCCATGAGAGCTTGGACAGTTAAATCAACCCGTCGACCCACCACTACGGCGTTTTTCAAACATTCAACTTTAGAAAGTGCCCCTTCAACAGTGTCCTTACTAGTGCCAATTGGTATATCCAGTATTAGCAAAGCATTATGGGGGTCAGTTTCCTGCCCTGTACACCACCCCACCAACTGGTGCACAGCCACTTCTGTTGGGGTAGCCATTTATGTTTGACAGTTCGTAATGTACGAAATCCCAGTGGTGAGCCTCCAAGATGTAACCCCTAGGTGGTGCTATTCCAAGGGCTACTACCCCTGTCTGCTGGGCTAGTTTTAGGTTAAGGGGCCTGGTTATTGAAACAGGTGCCTCCACCCAGATGGCAGGGTTGTTAGTGGTCATGCTAACCTGGGCACAGCTCTCTGGGACACTGTAACCCCCTCTTTCCCTTCTAGGTGCCTGAACAATATACAGTAATCACTTTCACAATGACCCTTGTTCATCATGCAATTACCCATACTATTTGCACTTACCACCAGGGTTGGTTCCTCTAGCTTGACCCTGGAGACCCCCCCTGTTAAACAAGGTTAAGCACAGCAAACACCAACAGTACAGTACTATTGGCTCAAACTGGAACCACAGTCAGGTTAAATGCAAAAAGAGTTAGATCTGATTTATTTAGGGGACTTGAACAAGGGAGGGGCGTAATCAGATTGATTTGCTTAAAGGCTATATCTGTCAGACAGTTATGCATGCACTTCAGAGTCCCTACACAGTCACACTCTGGGCACCCAGGTGGGGAAGAGGTGGACTAGTCAGGAACGTTGCCCGGGGTAGGCCGGTGTCGCAGCTGGGTGGGGCCCTGTGATGGAAGAAAGCAACATGCACAATACACACTAGTTGTAATCCGGAGCCAGAGGGCTCAGTTCGTGACAGAAAAGGCTACAAGAGAATCGGATGACAACATTGTAGATTTAGCTGTTGTTACATGGAGCTACCCTGATGTCTACTCACGATACCCAGTACAGGACACAGGCAGGACGAAATCGAGACTGCAGGTTGTTGAGCTGAAGTGCCAGGAGAAGCAGGGACCACACGAGTCACCGCGGTGTCATTCCTGTTCAAGGCATTGAGCAGGGGGCTGATCCCCAGGCAGGTCTCTCATCAATGACTTTCTCTGTGTAGCAGGTATCCTGACGGGGCCAGTGTGGCAAGACCCAGGCTAAATGAAGATGAACACATAATTAGTCCATTGGAGCTGGATGCCGCATCCAGCAAACAGAACACATGTCAGCACACAGTGGGGAACCAAATCATGACCCACTAACAGCACACGACACATTTACATGCAAAAGATTCTACTATACCAGGCAGATTGCTATCCGGTTGCAATTACAGAGTCTCTGCACAAACCGGGAATTCAGAGGTGGCTGGAAATCCTGACAGGCCGATCGCATTCAGCAAATCTTTGGTCTTCAGATTTCTAGCCTGGTCACAGTTCAGTGGCATTAATTCGTTCTCACAACTCGGATTCAGTCTGAATAAACTCTATTTTCCCTATCAGAGAGAGCAGGCAGACAGAAAGGCCAAAACTCAGTCCTTACAGTTCTCCTGCGTGAATTATGCAGGGGATGCTGCTTGAATCACTCAAACTGTTACTTATTTTACTTCCCAACTCATACTGAAACTAGCTGTAAGCAGCCTGGGAATTTCCCCAGTATCCAAAAGGTTCGGTTGGCTGATTCTTCTGTCAGTCACACAAGGGCTCCCCCTCCAGGTTCATTTAGGTGCCAAAAGCCCAAAACTACAATTCCTACAGAATTTTGCTCCCACACAACCCTGGGGGACAGGCTCCATTTTAAAGTCCCCAAAGGAACTGATTGGCCCATTTCGGCAGTTGAGGACCAAGATGGTGGACATAAATAGAACTGTCCATGCTGCAAAGAAGGCAGGTTAAAACAAACTGCAATACTATTACTATTCTAACAAATAATCAGCAAAAAAAGTGCATCTTCTAACAGAGTTCCCTCTGTGCAAATATCGGTGGCAGAATGGAGCGATTATCTGACAGCCTGGGCGGGACTGGAGCATAGAAACACTCAGCCCCCCCTTCCAGATTAATTAAGCACCACATTATAGAAGCTCTTAAAGAGACAGCGCACAGAGGCATTACAGGCACTCTCTGACAATAACGTTTAAACTGCTAAAACGCAGGACACCAACCTGGCAGTGAGCATTTAGGCAAGCTCAAGGGAGACTTTTCGGGAACTCCTATTTATAGGAGGGTTACAGATGCATCTGTCTAACTCCTGCACTACCAATGTCAATGTCAGCAAGCCAACATTCGGCATTGACAAATGCTTGTTTGAGAGAGACTGAGGGGGAGAAGACGGAAAGAAGAGGGGGAGAGGAGAGAGAGAGAGCCGGGGAGAAAGACAGAGTGAGAGACAGAGGGAGAGAAAGAGAGAGAATGGGAGTGGGGGAGAGAAAGAGAAAGAGACAGTGGGGGAAAGAGAGAGGGAGAGGGGAAAGAGGGACCATATCTCAGCTTTCTCTGATCTTCAGGGTTGTCCCTGATTTTGCCACAAAATGTTCCTGTCCCTCCTAAAATTGGTGTTTCTGTGACTGAACCGTGGGTATATACTGTATGCTCATGTTACCCCTAGGTGGCGCTATCCCAAGGGCTACTACCCCTGCCTGCTCAACTACTAACAGGTTGAGGGGCCTAGGTCCAGTGGCAGGTGCCTCCACCCAGAGGTCAGGGTTTGCAGTAGTTAAACTAACTTGGTCACAGCCCTCTGGGACTGTAACCCCCCTTTCTTCCCACTAGTGGCCCACACAGTGCATTAGAAATATCTTCACAATGTACACTGACCCCCAGGACTGGCTCTGTTGACTGGACCCTGGTGACCCCCTGCAAAACAAGATGATACAGTGCAAAAACCATAGTACAATACTCTAACATAAATGAATACCTTAGCCAGTGTAACTTTGCTGAAACCAACAGATCTGATTTATTTAAGGAGTTGTAAAAAGGAAGGGAGGAAATCTGGCTAATTAGGTTAAACACGTTAATAATCACAGTACTGTGTGCATATTCAGAGTCCCAAATTGTCACTTTCACTGGGTACCCAGGATGAGTTGGGGAGGGGTCAAGCCAGGATTGGTTGTAGCTAGTTGGGGCCCCGTGATGGAAAAAACACTGGCACAATACCCAAATTGCAGTCCGGAGCCGGTTGGCTCAGTTCGTGAAGAAATGAAAAAAAAAACAACAATTAGATGACACACTTGCAATTCGATAAACAGATGGCAGGGAGCTACCCTGCTTTGTACTCACAAACTCAATGCTGGGAACTGGATGGAAGGCAGATTGTCCTGGATTGCCAGGAGGAGCAGACCATGTGGACAAAGGTCCTTGTGACTGGACCCACTGCAGTTTAGAGCAAATGGATGTAGTCTGGATTAAACTGGGGTTTACTTGCAGCTTCATGCACTCTATTCACTGTACAGGGGATTTGAAACGTGATTCCCCACAAGCACTACACACATTTATATGTAAAAAGAAAGTACTATACCAGGCAGGCTGCTTCTCTATCCCGATCGCAATTACTGCACAATACCTGGGAGAACACACAGCAGATTCAGTTCCTGACAAACAGAGCTCAATTCAGCAATTTCTTCAGTCTTCTATAGGGTGAGCCTGGTTTCTACTCTTCAGATCTCCTTGATTCTCTTCACAGGTCGGTTTCAGTCTGAACAGGCGCTTGCACAAACTGCAGACCGAAACTTAGGGCCTTACACGAGATCCCTGCGCTAAAACTACACACCAAAGAAGCACACAGCTGCCTGTCTCTTCACAGCCCAAACTGATCTGATCTTTCCAGTAGACAGAGCCGGGTATTTCCTTTGAGTTCCACCCAGTTCAGTTGGGTGGTTTGGCTGTCACTGACAGTAAACTCCCCCTGTTGGTGGAAAAAAGGCGCCGACGTCAAAACTACATTTCCCAGAGTCACTACCCTTACAATCTCCTTACAGCATGCTCCAGAGGAGAGTCCAAGTTCTGATTCACCCAGAGCAGGCTCCATTTTAAAGGATCCCTACCATGATTGGTCAAATTCAACAGTTCAGAATCAACATGGGGGAGCTACTTTGCACTGTCCTTACTACAAGAAAGCAGGTTAAATCAAACTGCATTTTCATTATTACTCTAACAGGTTACAAGCAAACAACTGCATCTTTGAAGAGTGCTCCTTCTGCCCACTTAGTGATGGCAGAAATGGAGTGATTTGGCAGTAGCTTGAGCGGGACTCAAGTAGGAAAACACACAGTCCCCCCCATACAAACTTATGTCTGCAAGCAGACAGCTCTTAAAGAGACAGTACCAGAGGCTCTAAAAGCACTCACAGATAAATGGCTTAAACGCCAAACACCATTCAGGCTTAGAGCATTCAAGCAAGCTCCTGGAAGACTTTATAGGAACCCCCATTTGCAGGGGGGTTACACCCACAATATTATCAAACAGAGTTACAGACTTGCTGTTCTGCAGACAAAGTATTTTACACCAATACTCTTATGCTGCCTGCTTCAGGGAATAGAACCAATTGTTAAACTGTGTCCCTCATTTTACTTCTTTGTCACTGATTTTTTAAGCCATGTTCAAGTGCCACACACAACTGAAAATACCTGCAAGCAAACGTTCGGCATTGACAAATGCTTGTTTTCTTTTGTTGTATTGGATGTCTACAAGGCTAAGATCTCAAGGCTCTGTGGTTACCTGACTCATGCAGTAGTATGATTATATTGGCTTCTGAGCAGGGTTGCCACCTTTGGATGAGGCAAAAACCAGATCCTAAGCTCCGCCCCTAGCCCCGCCCCTTTTCATGACTCTTCATGCATTTTTCCTCCTAGAAGTCCATTTGTTATATCATTAAAAAACGACACTTAATGCAGCAGTTAAATAAAAACTGTATTGTGCCTGTTGAAGTTGCTTTCCTAGGTTCTTCCTAATTATTTATGTATTTGTTTATTTATTGACATTGGTTTACCAGATAAACATACAGAGATAAAAGAAATCTCATTTACAGATATGATCTGGGGGGAGACAAAGGAAATACTATAAATAGCATACAACAGTATACATACTTTATATCTTTTTCTGGCTCCATTTCCTGTTCTTGTCCACAGTACTATTTCAAAGCCAAAGAAGTGACCATACTTTTTTCTTGAGGAAAAAAAATAATTTAAAACATTTAAAAATGCCTAAATTCTGTTTGAGCTGAAAATGTTTACCAGCAAATGAAAGTGGAGGACAACTGTCTCTGTTACTGTTACAAAAGGTGGAGGCAGCTGTGCTGCTATGCCACTTTAAGATGCAGTGGAAAGATTAAGTAAGTAAGTGCTAATGGTGTTAATGGCCATACTTTACACCTCCCAGGGTGACTAAGTTCACAAACAAAAGGCTACACTGACAACAGAACTTGTCTGTAACCTGGACATGTAGCTGAAACAATGAATTATATGACAACATTTGTTTCAAAAGTATGCGAGCACTCAAAATGGCTCAAAAATCTGACCAGCACAGAGCAAAACCGGATTACCTGATAGGGACCCTGAAAACCTGATCACCAGGTAAAAAACCTGACAGGTGGCAACCCTACTTCTGAGATGTGCTGCTGCAGCTTAATAGGGTCTGAGGATTTAACAGCTGACTCTGATATGCCTTTCCATTTATTTTAAAAGGGGGGGGGGGCAAATTTAACCACTATCTACACTCGTAGTGAAAGTAATGCTATTAAGGGCACTCTCCCACAACTCTTCATCATTGCTAACTCAAAACTGTTTGCCTGCCTGTCCCACATCAGCACGTAGTTCATCTCTCAATGGCTTCCTTCCCCCAGGCCACACTGGACAGTAGAAAGGGAACCTCCCCCATCCAGGGAGCACTAGCGCCACCACCACTACCTCAGAGGTTGCGAAGAAAGCACAGCAGTTGGACCACAGTGGGCTCAGGGAGGGTGAGGAGGGTGGAACAGAGGCACACCCAGTCAATTGTTCCTCACAATCCATACACCATTCTGGGGAGCATAGCTCCCTATGGATGCACACACCCAGAGAAGACTGATGATATCTGTCACAAGGGAGGCCCACAGAAAGGAGGCAGAGGGCACCAAAGGGAAAGGAAGCAGCTCCTGGTGGGGGACTCAATTATTAGGGGTATAGAACTGGGGGGAGCTGGGAAAAACGAAGTAAGGTGCCTGCCTGGTGCCATGGCTTGAAGGGACAGGAAGCGCATCCTCAGGATCACGAGAACAGCTGCAAGGGATTCCGAGCTGGACGTAATTGTCCACCTAGGGACAAATGACTTGGCTCATCATGAGATTAGAGCAGTGCTGGAGGACATTGCAGAGTTGGGAGGGACCTAAGATGAGTAGCACACACAGTATCCTTCTCAGAGGTGCTGCCTGTCAAAAGCATGGGGAGGCGGGGCAGTGGCACCATGCAGTTTAATGAATGGTTGAAAAAATGGTGCGGAGCACAGGGGTTTAGCTTCATTGGGGACTGAGGTTCCACCTGGAGGACACCAGCCTATACTGGCAGGATGGTCTGCATCTGTCCAGGAAGGAACAAGTCTGTTGAGCAATCGGTTTAAATGCTTCATTGGCAAGCTTTTAAACTAGTCAAAGGGGGAGGCACTGACAAGCAGCAGGAAAATCCCAGCCTCTCCCTACAAAACAGGGTACTAAATGAGAAAAAGACTGAGGTAGAACGGTCAGTGGGGATGCTGCAACAGAAGGTAAAGGCATCAAAAATGGAGAGCAATGAGTACTAATGCCCGTAGTCTGGGTAACAAGCTTCCTGGATTAGTGGCCTTGATGGAGGAGGAACATCTGGATATCATGGCAGTCACAGAAACATGGTACACAAAACCATGACTGGGACATAAGCGTACCAGGATACACTGTCTACAGGAGGGACAGGAGGGTAAAAGAGGAGGAGGAGTAGTTCTTTACATAAGGGAAGGAATAAAAGCAACAGAACAAAAGGGTAAACAGGGAGAGAAGAAGCACTGTGGATAAATCTGGAGACAGGCAATGGCACCACAATATGCACAGGGTTGTATAACCTTCTCAGGGGAGAAAATGGACAGGAAATGATAGAAAGTATACTTAGAATGGCAGAAAAAGGGAGATATTGCTGATGGGTGATCTGAATATGCCAGATGTTAACTGGAGTGCAGTTGCAGCTGCCACTTCAAGAGTGCAGTTATTCTAGATGCCCTACAGGGGCATGCCTTGAACAACTAGTACTGGAGCCCACTCGAGGAGAACAATATTAGACTTGATTCTCTCAAATGGAGATGGAGAGAGGATTACAGATGTAGAGTGGGTAGCTGTCGGGAACTAGCGACCATCGAACAGTATGGTTCACAATAAACACAGCAATAGAGTCAAGCCATACAAAGACAAAAGTACTGGACTTTAGGAGGGCTGACTTTGCCAAAATGGGTGAGTGCCTAAGGAATGCACTAGCAAATGGGCAGGAAGGAGGGGTGGAAGAACAATGGGGAATAATAAAAACTGCCATCACAGAGGTAACGAGCCTTTGTGTGAAACAAATAAACAAAACAAGGCGATGTAAGAAACCACTATGGTTCTCAAAGGAAGTGGCAGTGAAGGTTCAAGAGAAAAAGAAAGCATTCAGGAAGTACAAGGAATGCGAAGGAGCAGGACAGAGAACTGTATCAGTTAAAGCAAAGGAGGCTGGGAAGGCAGTCAGAACAGCAAAGGCCCAAACCGAGGAAAAGATAGCCAACTCAGTTAAGAAGGGGATAAAACCTTTTATAGGTACATCAGGGAGCAAAGGAAGACCAAGGGAGGGATAGTGAGGCTTAATAAAGAGGAGGGAGGGTGGGCAGAGGGAGAATGTGAAAAGGCAGAGATACTAAACAAATATTTTTGCTCAGTATTTACAAAGGAAGAGGGGGAACATTAAACAAACAGTAGTAACATGCTGGATACAGAAGTTGATACCGCCCATTTGCAGAAGAAAGGGTTCTGAAAGAACTCTTGAAACTGAAGGTGGACAAAGCAATGGGGCCTGATGGGATTCATCCCAGAATTTAAAAGAACTAAGGGTAGAACTAGTGACACCACTGACTACCCTTTTAACAAATCATGGGAGGATGGGGTGGTACCCGAGGACTGGAGGAGGGCAGATGTGATTCCCCTTCACAAAAGTGGGAGCAAGGCAGAAGCAGGAAACTATAGACCTGTTAGTTTAACCTCAGTGATAGGGAAAATGATGGAATCACTTGTAAAGGAAAGAATTGTCGAGTATCTAGAGGCCAGAGGGGCACAGGACCCTAGGCAGCATGGATTCACAGGGAAGGTCATGCCAGACTAATCTGATAGATTTCTTGACTGGGTGACCAAAGTAGTAGATCAGGGAGGGCTGTGGACATGGCCTACCTAGACTTTAGCAAGGCATTTGACACAGTCCCACACAAAGATTAATATACAAGTTAGCCAGCCTGGGAGTGGGTCCCAAGATGACAGCCTGGGTAAAGAATTGGCTGGAGAATAGGACACAGAGAGTAATAGTAAATGGAGTCCACTCAGAAGAAAGGAGGGTTACTAGTGGGGTACCGTGAGGTTCAGTATTAGGACGGTCCTCTTCAATGTCTTTATAAGCGACATTGCAGAAGGACTGGAAGGAAAAGTATGTCTCTTTGCAGATGACACTAAGATCTGCAACAGAGTTGATGCACAGGGTGGGTGGAAAGGATGAGAAGGACTTGGCAAGGTTAGAGGAATGGTCAAATGTATGGCAGCTTAGATTCAATGCTAAGAAGTGCAAGGTAATGCACCTGGGAAACAAAACCCAGGGGAAGAGTACACAATGGGGGGTGAGATACTAACAACAACAAAAATGGAGAGGGACCTGGGAGTAGTCATATCAGATGACCTAAAGATGGGCAAGCAATGTGAGAGGGCAGCAAGGAGGGCTGGGGAATACTGGGATGCATAGGGAGAGGCATCACCAGTAAAAAACAGGAAGTTATTATCCCTCTGTACAGACAGCTGGTAAGACCCCATCTGGAGTACTGTGTGCAGTTCTGGAGACCCAATCTCCGCAAAGACATAGACAGGATGGAAGCTGTCCAGAGGAGGGCAACTAAAATGGTGCAGGGTCTGCACCGGAAGACATATGAAGAGAGACTTAAGGAGCTTAATATGTATAGCCTCGAGGAAAGGAGGGAGAGGGGGACATGATAGAAACTTTCAAGTACCTCAAGGGAATCAACAAAGTCCAAGAGGGTAGCATCTTTCAAAAAAGAGGTGTGCAAGAACAAGAGGCACAATTTGAAGATGGGGGGCGGCTCAGAGGTAATTTAAGGAAGTATTTTTCACAGAGGGTTGTGGATGCATGGAGCGGCCTTCGGAGGAAGGTTGTGGAGTCAAAATCAGTGGTGGAATTCAAGCATGCATGGGATAGTCATAAGGCAGTTCTGGGGGTTGGGGGTAGGAAGAAGTAGGCTGCTGGTTAACTAGGATCTGCAGCTTATCCAGTAGGTAGGGAAATGGGCAGACTGGGTGGGCCAAGCGGTCCTTATCTGCCGTCAAATTCTATGTTTCTATGTTTCTATGTTTCCTCAGTACCCAACTCCCAGTTGCTCTTTCCAGGCCATCCCTTGGAAAGTTCCTCTTGTGGCTGTCACTATAGCACTATGTAACACTATAACACCCCCAGTGGTGTGCCAGCCCCCAACAAGAGAAGCTGATTATATTCTGGCTCACAAAATCCCCCAAATGCACCCTCATTGTCCAGTGCCAAATGTGAAAATATTTTGGGAGACTCAGTCTTCACCCAGCTTTGCTAATGCAATATAGAGGTGCCAAGTTCAAAAGCTGTTACTGTTTAGGAACACTCGGCACTCTGCACTCCTTGCTGAGGTAACAGCTGCTTGATAGTGTTGAGCAATATGTTCACATTTAACATTTGGGTTATAAACAGGAGGAAGGGGTATTTTCTGAACTGGCATGAAAGCAGCTGTTCCTGTGAGGGAGAGGGGTCTGTATATTGTCATTAGATATCGGCAGCATGAGATCAGCTGCTGGGGATGAACAGCTGCTAGCCTTACATAGTGCCTGTGAGGGCCAGGGGAGGCATTTTCCAACAGATGGTATTTATTTATTTTTTCAGTTCTTGGATTAATACCTTTGAGCTATAAGCTTATTTATAGAGGTTCCACGTCAACAGCAAACACTACAAATACAGCAAAACAATACAGACAGTGGTTAAAAAATTACATTGGATACAGAATTGATATTCCACTCTTTTGTAACTAAAATTACAAAATTCAATCACATTAAGCAATACGTATGTTGCGAGGGGTAAACAAAGTGGAAAGGTACTGTAGCTTACCATGGAGAGAGAAACTGGTAGCAACAGAGGCTGGGTGCTGAAAGTGCTGAGTAGGTGAGGAAGGTACAAGGGAGAATAGGTTGAGTAAACGGGAGCAGCCATAGGGCCTTGTCATTGGTTTGCTAGACAGGGAAAATTCTGTGGGGGTTTTGGAGTGGGAGGAAAGTGTGAGGGAAGGGGGGAGCAGATTGGGGGGGGTCAGAAACGGATAAGGAATGGAATGGAGGATGAAGGCAGAGTGGAATGGTAGAGGAGCGGGGAAAATAACAAGGCAGCTTAATAGGGGAGATTGTAAGTGCTATGATGAACAGAAAGAAGACAGGAGTTGGCTTGTGCAATTTAAAAGTTACAATCACACCCATTAAGTATTGCTAGTTGGGTATGATGTTTAGTTTTGAAGGGGCCAAGTTTAGATTCTGCCAGCAGGTCGTCATGCAGGGAGTTCAGCCAAGCGGGTGCCCCGTATTCAAAAGACTGCTGACCCTGGGAGGTGCGGTGGAAAGGGACTTTTAGTGGCTGGCTATTAGTCCCTCTGGTAAGTCTAACCTTATTGATGGGGCAGAGGAAACTCTAAACGCCAAGTGGTGTTAGACCTAGGGTGGACTTTTTAGCCAGCAGGCGGACCTGGTATTGAGTTCTGCAGTACAAATTTGACCACCCAGACTGGGAATAGAGATTGCAGGTGTGTTTAAGGCATGGTGCATCTAGGACAAACCTACAGGCTTTATTTAGGGCCAGCCTTATTCTCTTTAGAGCTGTGTCAGCTGCCGCACTATGGACTACAATCCCATAGTCAATTACGGATAAGACTGAGCTGCACACAGCGAGTTTTAATGCCTCATCGGTTAGGCAAGGTTTATGCCTAAATAGTTGGCCAATTTTGACATTTGCAGCCTTGGCTACAAGGTCAATGTGCTGTGAAAATGTGAGGGAACAGTCTAGAGTGACCCCAAGATATTTAAAACTTTGGACCATTTCTAGTGAGACATTGTGGTTGTTTACTACTGTATTTTTAATAGATGGGATCTCTGACGGTTGTGAGGAGAGACAAACAGCATTGTCTTGGTTTTCTTATAATTAAGCAAGAGTTTTGAATCAAGAAACCGGGCCTCAGCTAAAGAGAAATTAACCTGCATTCACTTTTCCAGTGCTTCTGGGTTTGTGTGACTGGTGTGGAGTACTGCATCATCAGCGTACAGTAGAACCTTATCCTGGCATGGTAAAGAGAGGCGGTATATGAACAGACTAAAGAGCAGGGGGCCCAAGATTGAACCTTGTGGATCCCTGTGTTGATATTCAGACTTTCAGAGAGGGTATCAATGATGTTTACTTGTGTTCTTCCAGACAGATGGCTCTGGAACCACCCCACTGATTTAGGTGATAACTCAGTGTAGGTGAATTGGTTCAGCAACATTTCATGACTGACTGTGTTGAAGGCCTTGGTGAGGTCTATGTAGGTTGCCCCCACCATAAGCCCCTGATCAAGTGCAGCATGAATGTAGCCAGTGAAGTCCACCAGCGCTGTTGTAGTACTACGTTGTTTCTTGAAACCATGCTGTTCTGGGCATTGCAACTGGTATCTGTTGAGGTAGTCGATAAACTGGTCATAGACAATACTCTCCAGCGCTTTTGAGAGTGGGGGGAGTATGGAGATCGGACAGTAGTTGTTGTGACTAGCCCTGCCACCACTTTTAAAAACAGAGTTGACCACTGCCGCTTTCCATAGCTGTGGGAATTTACCAGTTATAAGCGACAGATTCATGATCCTGGCAAGGGGTGACAGTAACTCATCAAGTGTGAGAACAATGAGCTTGAGATCAAGCATGTCACCACTCATTCTAGTTTTTCCTAAAACCTGTAAAATGTAATTTTTGGATTTGGCTTGAGAGATAATTGTGAAGTAGAAAAGTGGGGTAGTGCCAGTATGGGTATTCTGCCTGTTATTTAGATTTGTGCCACTTGTGGGGGGGTCTAGGAAATTAGGCGGAAGTACACCACTTAAGTCAGTAAATGCCTTATTAAAGGTGTTTGCTATGATTTTGGGGTCCTGGGTTGTGGTTTCTTCAAGATTTAGCATGGCTGGAGGTGTCTTGTTTGGTTTCTCTGTTAGGGTACTGATATTGTCCCAGAACTTGTGGCTGTCCCAACAGGAGTTAGCCAGCTCGTTTTTGAAGAAACGGCTTTTTGCTTGATGAATAGCCCAGGTATATTTATTTCGGGCAGTTTTATAGTTCTGATCATCTGTTTGAGAGCCAGTGCTTCTAGCTTTATGCTGGAGGTTGTCTCTTTGCTTCATAAGTTCAATGAGGGGTTGAATGTTCCAATACTTACAAGCCCCACAAACTTTCTGCTTAGAGTAGGGGCATATATATTGCATTCCGCATTGAAGGTCTTGATGAAATGGTCAAGTGCTTCACCAACGTCATTTGCAGTGTATAGGTCTGTCCAGTCTTGCTGACTGAGGTGCACTTTAAGTGAGGCAAGTTACCCTTTCTTTAGCACTCTAGATGTGAGTGTTTTAGCTGGGGTGCTGGGGGACTTATTAGACCAGATACAGAAGATAGGAGAATGATCACTGACAGAGTCAGGGAGGACAGCTGAGCGGGTTATTCTCTCTGGCTGGTTGGTAATCATCCAGTCTAGCTGCGTACTGGTTCCAGTATGATAATTTGTTTGTATGGAAGAGTCCACTATTTGGTCCATGTATATTGAGGAGATTGCATCCTTGTAGGGTGCTGCCTCAGGGAATAGCCAGTTTATATTGAAATCCCCTACCAGTAGTTCCTCTGAGTTGTGTTGCAGGTCGGAAAGGTAGTCTATGAGTACTTTAAATCTGCTAGACTGCTGTTTTGGGGGAATGTAGACAGAGACAAGTGTTAATCCTTTACCCTGAGCACCTAGTAGTAGTTTTATTACCAGTACTTGTACTTTATTGCTAGTGGCAAGGTGAGGTAGGACTCGACCCTAGATGGTGTTCTTGATATATATACATGACACATTCACCACCTCGCTTACCAATCCTGTTCAACCTAAAAAGAGGTGTACCCCTCCAGCTGGATAACTGTATTTATAACCCTCGGTGTGAGCCATGTTTCAACCACTGAGAGCACGTCTGGTTTATGTTGGGCTACCCAAACTTGCAGCGAGTCACACTTAGCTATGGAACTGCAGATGTTAATGGAGGCTTCTGTTAGTAGTAAGATGCTTGAGGTGGCTGGCTTTGGCACCTGATGAGCTAGTGATACTGATGTGGGGCAAACTGATTGGTGGGATAATGCTTCCATGGTTTGTTGAATTTGACTGGGAACAGGAAAAAAAACATTATTACAGGACGTTTTCAGTTAACTTGGGCCTTGTTTATATTGCTTTGCTGTGTTATGTGAGCATTTAACATTTTTATGTTTGCTTGCACGCATGTGCAAGAAACATAGTGCCATCATCCGAGTTTTCGGAGGTGTGTCACCCCCTCTTCCAATTCAGTCAGTGTGTTGGCAGGCGCGGCCCCTGTCCGTCAATGCATGCTGGAGCTGTCTATGACAAGCTCCAAAATGCAGTGGCATACAGTTGAAAGGGGGAGCTACGCTTCAGTGAGCAGCGATAAGATATCACCTGCTCATGCGCAGCTCCCGTACACACACACACACACACACACACACACACAAAGCATGCGCACGCATACTCGTGCTCCCCTAGCACGCACTCTATGGCGATGGGGATGCCCAATGCCCGTCAGCTGTGCTGCTCCCCAAAAGCCTTCCAAATGCCACACTGAGTGCCCACCCCAGCGTGGCAACTCAATCTGTATAGCCGACAGGGGTGCCTAACCTGGCCGGCTTCACTGTCTCCCGCCGAGTACTGGGTGCCATGCTGGAGCCCACCCCAGCGTGGCAATAGATATTATGGCCGATGGGGTGCCCAATCCCGTCAGGCTCACGGCCCCAGCGGATCCTTCTGCCACGCTGAGGCCCACCCCAGCGTGGCAAACATCCAGCGTCATCTTTTTTTTTTTAGTACCTGTAAAAAAGCGGTCCCACGCGATCTTCCTGCCCCTCCCCACAACCCGCACCCACCCACTGCGCACCCTGCCTCCCCACACCCACCTCACCCCATACTTACTCCGGAGCTCGGGCGCGACGATCTTCGTGGACGGGAACATGTTTGCACTCTTCAAAGCAGACTGCAAACTGAGGAAATGCTGGTAAGCTGTATAATGGGATAGATAGGGTTTTCAACTTTGTTGCATATCTCAGGCATTTTTTGGAATTTTTGCACCACATTTTCAACATGGGGTTTGAGACCCTTCTCATGAATGCTGTCACTGTCATGGCGTTATTTGAGCCTGAAGGGTGATTTCGCAGTCACTGTGCAAAATCACCTTTCGGGACGAAATAGCAAATAACACTGCCAGTGTTCATAAGGTGGGCTCTCAAGAAGCCTATTTTGAAAATTTGGTGGAAAAATTCAAACTGTTCTGATGATGTCGTTGCAGTTCTATGCTGCCTCGTAAGTTCGCGAATTTTCAATATTTTCCTCCAGATTTTCAACATTGCCATTTTACCACACCTTCTTATGGTAGTACAGCTATCATTTTCACATCTCACCCAAAATGTGTTTCTGCCCATGTAGTGCACAATGGTGCAGTTGGTGTCGCGAAACCAATGTACGGGACAAATTAAGAAAACCACAGTGACACTGTTCATGAGCAGAGGGTCTTAAAATGGCTATGTTGAAAATTGTTGAAAAATTCCAAAAAATGACTGTTTTCTGGCGTGCATTAGAGTTCCTCGCACTCGTAAGTTCGCGATTTTCAATATTTTCACTCAGATTTCCAGCATTGCCATTTTACCACACCTTCTTATGAGCAGTACAGCTGTCATTTTCACATCTCACCCAAAACGTGTTTCCGCTCTATGTAGCGCACAATGCGCGGCCGGTATGCAAATCAATGTATGGGACAAATTAAGAAAATCACAGTGACACTGTTCATGAGCAGAGGTCTTAAAATGGCTATGTTGAAAATTTGGTGAAAAAATTCCTAAAAATGACTGTTTTACGAGCGTGCGTTGCGCAGTTCCTACGCACACTCGTAAGTTTGTGAATTTTCAATATTTTCACTCCAGATTTTCAAAATTACCATTTTACCACACCTCCTTATGAGCAGTATAGCTTTCATTTTTCACATCTTGCCCAAAATGTGCTTCTGCCCATGTAGCGCACAATGGTGCTGTTGGTGTGCTTGAGCAATATTTGGGACAGATTAAGAAAATCACAGTTACACTGTTCATGAGCAGAGGTCTTAAAATGGCTATGTTGAAAATTTGGTGACAAAAGTCCATAAAATGACTGTGTTACGAGTGAGCATTGCGCAGTTTCCACGCACCCTCGTAAATTCATGACTTTGTAATATTTTAAGTCCAGATTTTCACCAGTGGCATTTTCCACACTTCCTTATTTACAGTACAGCTGTCATTTTTCACAACATGGCAGGTGTTTTCACACTTTCCAGCAGAGATGCGGTCGCTGTGGGAAATCATTGCTCGACAGATAAAGAAAATCACAGTGACACTGTTCATGATCGGAGGCACCAAAATGCCTGAGTTGACAATCTGCTGTAAAAATCCCCAACCTAATTATATTACGGATGTCGTTGCACAGTTTCTATGTCGTCGTGACTTCACCATTTTTTAAATATTTTTACTGCAGATTTGCAACATTGCCATTTTTGCACATCCCCATGAACAGTACAGCAGCTGTCATTTTTACATCCTGTTCAGAATATTTTTGCACCTGTGGTGCTAAATGCACGTAATTGCTGTGCATAAGCAGCTTTCGGCTAACAAACTGATATTCCCCCTGTTCATGAGGTGGGGTCACAAAAAAAACCATGTTGAACATGTGGAGTGAAAATACAAACGAATGCCTGAGGTATTAGGATTTTCAACCATAACGCCCAATCCTGTAGAGAATGACAGGCATCAGGGGTGTGACTTGGGATTCTTGCCTGTAATGCTCATACCATTCCACACCTTGCAGCCAGTGAGAGGCATTGAGGTATGCCTTGGACTCTTCGGCCCCAAAGTTCACCCCATTCTCCTATATCGCACCCATCTCACCGTATTTCCTAATAGAATGGGATGCGCATAAGGGCCAAAGACCCCAAGGCACACCGTGACACTTGTCAGTGTCTGCAGGGTGGGGTGTGGTGAAATGGCATGGCCGTTATGCCTGACGACCCAAAGGCACACCCCAATGCCTGTCACTCTCCGCAGGGTGGTGGTGGGGTTGGCTTCAGTTCAATACTTCACTGCCATTCCTATTACGGAGCTCTGTAACTTCTACACTACTACTGCCAATGCCAACAAGCAAACATTCGGCATTGACAAATGCTTGTTATTAGTTTCTCGTCCTTCTATCACTTTTTGATTTTGTTTGGCCACAATGGTGTACAATGACTGAACTGATAAAGTTATTAATGCCTTTTCTTGGGCTACCATGTGCTCAATTCATGTGGTTTGTTGCGTTTTGTGAGCAGGTTTTATCTGTTTCTAGTCTCCACATCCTTTGTGGGCTTATAGCTGCTATGTTATATTGGCAAGGTCAGACCACGTGCGTGACAGTAACTGATAGCAGATAAAAGGATAATTAGAGCTCCCTACATTTCACTATCGTTTTGCTTATGGGATTTGTTGTGTTTTGTGGACATTTACCTTTTAGGGTTGGTCTTCATAGCAGACCAGTTCCTATTGGCATCGAAGTTAGGATGCGTTTTGCAGTTGTCTCACTGAACTGCACTGGGGACTGTGCCACACCTTTTCATGGCTCAGTGAGTGAGTTTGTGCCTTGCTGTTGCCCCTTGCAGCTGTCTGGAATGCTTTGCTAACTTTCTGTTGTCTGCAAGGAGGAGAGTGCATGAGAACCTGCTGAGCTAGTTGTGCTACTCTCGTGAGCATGCAGTTGACCTATTTATTTGAAAATGATTAATCAGGAAAGGCACGCTGAGTCAGGCCTTGTTTCTAGGTGTGATCGGGAAAAGGGGAAAGGGGATATAATACATCAGAAACAGCAGTATAGAAAAGCATTCCAAAGATAAAGTGCAAACAGTGAACAATTCAGCGAGGTACAAGTTCAAATAATAATAAACGGTGAACAGAAGTTGGTTCTACCTGGTGATATACTGAAGAAGTCCTCAGGTTGTTTAACAAAAAGGCAAGGTACTGCATCAGCGAGTGGCCTGTAAGCAAAACAAAATGGTAATATTAAATGCACGCAGCAAATAGAAAATAGAGTTAGAATTGATGTTTCAACCATAGGTCTTCTTCAGGAATTATCTCAAAGAGATGAAAAGCAAAGTTAGGCTTGTTTAGCGTATCCCCCCCACTGTGCTGACAAGGACAATGAATGAGCTCAGAGGAGAAGTTCTTATAAACTCTCTGTATGCACATCTCTGTGAATGGAAAGCTAACCTTTATTTGTTTCTGAAAAAAATGAAATTGCCTGTATAAAACTGAAAGATTTCATGCTACTAAATTACTGAAATGCAAAAGGACAAAGAATAGCAGAGCTGTGGGACTATTTGATACTTATAGGCATTAGAAAATACCTTTCTCATCATCCCTGTATAAGACCCCAAATTGGGCTTACCGTAAGGAGCTGTGGCTCCTGGTCACCCCTGCGGCTTCGATCAGGAGTCCTGGGCGGGATTCGGACATCTGGTTTCTTCTTGCAGCTTAGGCCACCGAGATTTCTGGTGCTCAGGCTGTAGAGGGAAGTCTGAGCTCCGGGTGATTGTTCTGTGCCTCTGGATGCATTTTGGGATCCTGGTCTGGGTTTTGGGGTTGGCTGGGCTGGGACTGTGCAGTCAAGGGAGTGGAACTTTGGTAAATAGTTTACTGCAGCACACACCCTGCGCATGCACAGCCACCAAGGAGGAAAACTTGAAGGAGCAGCTGCTCCATTTTAAGGGGCATAGTTTTGGTGCTGGCTAGCACTGTCGGGGCAAATGTATATAGTTTGAAATGGGACTATGGTTCCCAGAGGTCTTTGGGCACAGGGTGGTTTTGGCACCTTGCAGCTGGTCCAAGATTGGACCTTGGTTTTAGTGGGGATTCTTGGTGCCTTTTGGGGTGTAGGATAAATAGGAGTGCAGCACGAGAATTGGGGGAATTGAGAGAGAGAGAGAGGAGAGAGAGAGAGAGAGAGAGAGAGAGAGGGGAGGAGAGAGAGAGAGAGAGAGAGAGAGAGGGGAGGGGAGAAAAGAGAGAGGGAGGAGGGAGGGAGAGAGAGAGAGGGAGGAGGGAGAGAGAGAGAGGGGAGAGAGAGAGAGGGGAGAGAGAGAGAGAGAGAGAGAGAGAGGTGTTTGAGCAGGGGCTGAAGGGCCACTTGACCATTTAGGCTGCGTTTTTTTTTTTTTTTTTTTTGTTAGAACAGTCCAGAGTTGGGAGACCAGCTGATGTGGCGGCAGCCACTTAATTTGGAGCTCCATGCTTGGGGCTGGTCAGGGGATCTGTTCCCCCGAAGATGGAGAACCTTTACAGAGTAGAGAAAGAGGAGGAATGGCCGGGGACATGCAGTGTGGGGGTGAGCTATGCGATTTCTAGCCCGGAGGACTGCTGCTGAGTAGAACCCGCTAAGAGGACTAGTCGCCATGGAGAGAGTAAAGGGGGAAGCGTTGACTGCCTTTAGGCGCCAGAGAGGGACAGAAGGATAAAGAGAATGGCACCTGAGAGGTGAGGGGATCCAGGGGTCTGGGTACCACCCCTGGTCCCAGAGATAGTTTGCTGTTGCACCAATTATGGAGAGACTCTGAATAGGGGTGCCAATGGGTTCCGGGGGGTCCAGGGACAGCCGCCTGGTTCCACTTGGCTTCAGTTAGAGACTGTTCCAGTTTCGGTCTGGAGGAAAAACTGTTGCTGTTTGTATTTAATGGCCTGATTTGGTCACAAATTTAAGCTGCCTGCATTTGGACTTATGGCTGCCTAAGCTGTAGATAGCTGCCTGGATGCTATGCTCAAATGTGTCATTCATGGTCCAGAGTAAACCTTTTAGGCTTATGATGTGACCTCTTGGTCCAGAACAAACTGTTGGTGTGTGTTTTCTGCTCATGGAGTGACTGTTCCTGTTTTTATTAACTGTTCATTAAATGGGATCCCCTGTTCCCGCAGTTTGGAGTGTGGTCTCATTTGTTTTGGATGGACTGCTTGCTGCTAACAAGCAGTTTGCCTCCACAGCCCAGCCCCTAGTGTGTGTTCCAGGCTGTGCATCAGGAGAACCAGAGGACCAAGCAGGACGACGTTGAGAGGCCTGCCTGGTGAAGATGGTTTACAAACACCTCTGAGGTGGCAAGGTCAGGCAGGTGAAGCTCAGCATCTTCATCTCTCCAGCCGTCCGGCTCTGCACCAGGAAGTATGGGGCACCCCAGCGTCACCAGGTCTGGTAAGCCAGGCCGACCAGGTATGTAGACTTTTTTTTTTTTTTTAACTTTCTTTGTGCCCCTTCTCACACTGGCTTCCTGGACCTCTCTCCAGAGTGGTCGCTTGGTCTGGCCTTACACTCCCCCCCCCAAACGAAGCCTCCAGTCCTGCCCCCATCCCCATTCCACTGCACCTGATCATCTGACCCCCCCCGGCTCTGAGCTCCCCCGGTGCGGAACCAGCAAATCCTATCTGGTGCTCTTTCTGGAAATCTAGTGGAACAGCCAGGGCAGGGAGGGAGTACCAGAACAGGCTGGAAGGCCCAACATTGGCCATGGGGGCTGACCACTGGTCCCTCCTTCACCTTCCAGGAGTCAGGGTATTTTCCGTTTTTCTGGCCCCCCAAAGCAGGACATGCAGTGCTGTCCAGATCATGATGTGAGCACTTCTGCACACATCCACAGGATGGCCACCCTACGTTCTCCAGCTTGTCAGTCCCCAACTGAAGAGTGCCCGGTCTCCATCAGGCATCACTGCATCGCAGGATGAGAAACCCCCTCCCTGCCAGGACAGGAGAGCAGTCCATTGGATGCTCAATCGTCTCCTTCCTCGCCAACCACCGGCTCCCCAGGCTCATTCCTGAACATGACTATGGGGGCTCAGGAACCAGAGGACACATCTGTGGGGGATCAGGATTCTTAGGACATGACTATGGGGGCTCAGGGACCTGAGGACATGACTATGGGGGCTCAGAAACCTGCATTAAGGCTGGATCACCATCTTACCTGTGGCATAGTGCAATGATGGCAGAGCACGTGGCACAATACAGTGACTGCAGTGCACGTGGCACAGCACAATGGTGGCATTGCATGAGGCATCTAACAGTGTCAGCACTGCATGTGGCACAGTGCAGTGACATCAGTACTTGTACATATGGCACAGTGCAATTAAAGGAGTACATGAGGCACACATACATACAACTGCAGAGTGCCCGGTCTCCATCAGGCATCACTGCATCGCAGGATGAGAAACCCCCTCCCTGCCAGGACAGGAGAGCAGTCCAATTAAAGGAGTACATGAGGCACACATACATACAGCTGGCACACACCCACTATGCACATGCATAAAGAAATGTATGCATGCATGCATGCATACATACATACATACACATGGTACACTCTCTGCCACCCTCGCACATCCCAGAACACATAAATCCATACACCCACTACACCACACATCACAGAATGAATGCATTCACACATATTCCTGGCACATACACCCTCCCAGTAACATCCCATATTGTATTCATACATCCAACAGGCACAGTCCCCATATCCATATGCAGACAGGAACTCATGCATGCATACCTACCTACATGCATACATACACCTGACACACTCCCACCCATATCCCAGAATGGATGCATAAATACACTAGGCCCACTCCTCCTACCATCACACTTCCTGGAGCACATACAGTACATACATACAACTGAAACAGCAGAAATTAACCTTACAATGTGCCACCTACAGGAAAGCAAACCTTGCTCTAGTTAAAGCTAGAAATACCAAAAACTAGTGATTTCTTTGTAAGGTATACACTGAGAAACTGTGTTGGAAAAACGTACCACACACACACACACACACACACACACACACACACACACACACACAGTGGAACAGGCAAATAACTGTCAGTACTGGGGAGAGGGAGTGAGGGGATGGGGGGATGGGCTTTCAGTACCAGGGAGAAGTGGTGTGAGACAGGCCAGTATCAAGTTGTCTGCACTGTGGAAAGGCTTTGTGGGATGGGCAAGTATCAGGCTGTCTATACAGTGTGGTGTGGGATATGCAAGCAATAATACCCGACAGGGTGGGTGGTATTGGGCAATACCAGACTGTCCAGGGGCGTAATGAGGCAAGACACCGCAGGCGGAGGGCCTTATAGCCCATGGAAGGTCCGGTATTGCCCATACCACCCTCCTGGAGGGTATTATTGCGCTTAGAAAATGGGCAACTGTGTTAAAGTTTTGACAACAAATATGAAAGTAAAAAAATATGTGAAATATATATAAAAATAAACTGAAATTAAGTTGTCTGGTTAAATAGTCCCTGCATTGTTACAATTGCCACAGGTGTGCACTGCTGTTTTTCCCTCTTTGCTATTAGCATTTCTTTCAGTTTGTATTTGGTCCCCGAGTTTTGTATGGAGCTAACATGCGGTATTAAAATAACAAACTTTTTTTTATAGCCACAGGTGTGCACTGCTGTTTTTCCTCTTTGCTTATTAGCATTCTTTCAGTTTGTATTTTGTTTCCCCCCCCACCCCGAGTTTTGCAGGGAGCTAACATGCGGTATTAAAATATCAAACATTTTTTTCTGGTGCCTGGGTGTTGTGAAGGGAGTAGAGTTAAGTTAAAAACACGAAAAGTTATTGCAGGTATGTGGTTTCGGCGTTTTGCTCGCTACTCGCCCCCACCCATCAATTTGCATTGCTCACTTATGGAGCTTACCTCAAGGAGCTGCATTTGCGAGTGAGGAGAAGAGGTGTAAACAAGAGTATTTTGCGAGATGCGGTAATGAAATAATGGTATTTTACCGGGTGTGGAGCGAGTGAAGTCAGAAAGAAATGCCATCTTATGACTTCTCTAGTGTTCTACGGTACTGGTCGGCTTTCCGGTGCGCGCGGGTAAAACAGGACGTTTGTCAAAATGCTTCCTGTACTTGTAGTTGCGCTGCAGGAGTAGAATCTTCATTAGTTCATTCATGGGCTGATGAACAGGGGGAAATGATGACAGGGGGACAGCTAGAAACTTTGAGCTGGGAGTGAGACACAAGGGTTTCACAATGGTGAGGTAACCACAAGAGAAAGAAACATACAGTAAGTTGCAGTGAGTTTGACAAGCGGCAGCTGGTTACTGAGTAAGCTGATGCTGCCTACTAAGGGAGGGCACACGCATTTTCAGAGTGTGTTATGGATTAACAAGAGAGAGAGCATAATTATTTTATGTTGTCACAAAGTGAACTTAGTGGAAGTTGATGAGTGGTTTCTTGTGGAAACTTGCAGTACTGATAGGGCAGTATCTCTCGCTAAGCGAGAGACAAAAATGACGGCATTTTCAAATTCAGTGGGGTGGTTTCAGCCAATGGGCAAGCGAGATTGGGCCAAAGATACTTGAATGAGTTATGTTAATTTAGGTGTTGAACTTTTTATTTGCTGGGCATCTATTGAAAGTTAATGTACCCCCCTGGCAGGGGTACCATCCAATCAGAGCTCAGCAAATAAAAAGCCCATTTTCTAAGCAAGTATTAGCCATCCATAAAGGACCCGGTGTGCAGGATCGTAAATATCTAGCTGTACCTGCCCAGGGAGGGGGGATCATGAAGAGTGAGTATTGGCCTTTCAGTACTGGAGAAGCAGGGACAGGAAGTTGACAGTAGCTGCTCACATGCACTTTCACTGCACTGGGAAGGATGGGCTTTTCTGAAAGCGAAGATGAAAAAATGTTATTAAATGCCAAGTTACAGCACTGCACTGCAGTCACTGCTGGACACAGGCTTTTACAGTTTTGGTCCAGTCCGAGTCTGGTGGTACAGATATCACCCTTATCCTCAGCATAGATTAAATCCGACCTGCTAGGCCAAAATGATAAAAACTAAACTGACAGGTCTGGCTGGAATAGCCCAGCTGTGCAAGTTGCACTAAGTCCAGTCGGATCAGCTGAGCAAGTTTTTCCATTTTGGTCCTGTCCAGGCTTCACCCATACCCAGCAATGACTGCTGGCACCCCTATGCCCCTACTAAAGAGGGTTCTGGTACATAGTCCCTAGGAAAAGAGTTACAGTACTAAGGGGAAGTGAGGTTCCCCAACAGTGACCTGGGCAGGCAGAAGCAGAGAAGGTAGCACTCATGATAGGAGTGGTGCAGTGCAATGGATGTGGAGCAGCAGTCTTCAGAAGAATGTTCCAGGAACTGTAGTGTTGTCCCATCTTCAGGAACCTCTCTGGGCTGAGGGCAGAGACTGACAGCCTCCAGGCTGAGGTGGCTAGATTGCATGGGATCTCCTCCCCACCTAGGGGCCACAAAGTCTACACCTACTACCTCTTAGGAAAACCAGCAAAAGAAGTGTGTGGATTACAGTGGGCTTAGGGAGGGTGAGGCAGATGGATCAAAAGTGAATCCCCCACCCAGTGCAACTGAGAAACTCCTACACAGTGTGGCTGGCCCACCAGAGCAGCGGTTGGATTTCTGCTTGTGGTGCCATCGACCTGAGTTCGGGAACAGACTTGGGTCATTGGAGGGCCGGCCGGGGAGGAGAAGGACTGAGCATCCTATGACTGCTCTCCTTCTCTGGGGGAAGGGTGAGGGATGCCATTGGTGCATGGGGACCCCTAGCAGAGGCCAGGGCCACCACAGCGACCGACGTCAACAAGGTTCCACGGGGCAGGGACAGATACTGGCATCATTGCACATTCCTGCCCCCTATGGGGGAGAAAATCAAGCCTGCCTCTGCTGCCTAAATGAAGCTGGTTCCTCAGCTGCAATCCACTCCCCAGGCCGACTCCTGCCCTATTCCATTGTTCACAGCACTCTAAGGCTGGGGGTGCTGCATCTCTGCCCTGGGGGTAATCTAGGGGGTCACGTGAGAGCAGCTGCTGTGGGAATGCCGCAGCCGAGGGGTCCGTGACCGGGTGGATGTCCGGCAAGTGGAGCAGGCACAAAAAGACTAAATTAAAACAAAAAGGAAAAAAATAAACTCCTACACAGGTTTGGAGGAGCGAGAGGATCCCACTACGACACCCAAAGTTGTGACCTTCGTGGATGAGCAGGTTCTACAGAATAGAACCCCACAGGTGGGTGGAAGAGGACCCTAAAGGAAGAAAAAGCTTCTCCTAGTGGGGGACTCCATAGTCCGGGGAGTGGAACGGGGGATAGAAACAGGAGAGGAAAGGGAGGTAAGGTGTCTACCAGGAAGCACAGCTCAGAGAGATGGGGAGAGGATCCAGGGAATTGCTAAAGCAGTAGCAAGGCAGAGGAAGCTTAATGTCATTGTCCATCTGGGGACAAATGACCTGGCTGGAGACAAGGAGGGACAGCAAGGGTGCAGGAGGAGCTCAGGAAGTTGGGGAGGGGCCTTCTTCAGGTAGAAAGCTCTATGACCTTCACAGGGGTGCTGCCTGTCCATGGCAAGGGGAAGGCTAGGAACCTCTGCACCAAGGACATCAGCACTTGGCTGGAGAGCTGGTGCAGAGAAAAAGGCTTTGGCTTCATTGGGAACTGGGGGCCCACTTGGAGGAATGTGACCCTGTACAAGTGGGATGACCTACACCTGTCCAGTGAGGGGACCACTGTCCTTAGTGAACAGTTTAAAAGCTTCATTGACAAGCATTTAAACTAGCAAGGGGGGGGTGGCAGAAGGATGCAGGGGGAAGCAAACTGTCCACCCCCACAGGATAGGGAAGTCAACATAGGGGACCATAACATTATGGTATCACCAGACGAAATGGAACCCATAGCAGAGGGAACAGCAGAGGACAGATGGAAGGTGGTTGAATACGGGAAGGACAAACAGAGAAGGCAAAATGGCAGCGGGGGGCAATAAAAGGACAAATGACAGGACATGGAAGGCCACGTACACCAATGCCCGCAGCCTAGGGAATAAAATCTCAGACCTGGTGGACTTGATAATGGAGGCTGATTTGGACATTGTAACTATTACTGAAACGTGGTATATTGGAAACCATGACTGGGATGCAGCAGTACCAGGTTATACTCTGTTTAGAAGAGACGGGGGGGCAAAAAGGGAGGGGTGGCTCTTTATGTCAGTGAGGGTATTAGAGTGACTGAGGTACAGGGAATTCAGGTGGGAGTGGAGGTACTTTGGGTCACCCTTGAGATGGGCAATGGCACTTCTATTCGCATGGGCATGATATAAAGACCCCCAGCACAGGGAGAGGAAGTGGACAGGATTCTAGTGGAATCCATCCACATGATGGCAGCTAAAGGGTAGGTGTTGCTGGTAGGCGATTTCAGTCTGCCAGATGCAGATTGGAGCATCCCAGCTGCTGCGTCAGCTAGGAGCAGGGACATCCTGTACTCTGTACAAGGGGCAGGTCTCAGGCATCTTAGTGCTAGAGCCCACCAGGGAGAGTGCAATTTTGGACCTGGTACTCACCAACGGGGACAGAATTGAAGAAGTCAGGGTGGGTGAACACCCAGGATCCAGTGATCATCACACAGTGTCATTCAGCATGAGTACAGTGGCAGAGTCAAGCCACACAAAGGTGAGGGTCCTGGATTTCAGAAGGGCAGACATTACTAAGATGGGGATATGTCTCAAGCATGCCCTGGCAAGGAGGGGCAAAAGGGGGGTGGAGGAGCAGTAGGCCCATCTGAAAAGAGCCATAGTGGAGGTGACAAACCTTTGCATTAGGCAAGTAAACAAGGGCAAGAGAAAGAGAAAGCCACTATGGTTCTCAAAGGTAGTGGCCGGGAAAGTAAGAGTGAACGAAATGGCTTTCAGGAAATACAAGGAAACACAGCAGGAGGAGGACAGGATAATGAATCTGGATGAACAGAGGGAGGCAGTTAAGGCAGTCAGGTGTGCAAAGGCACAAACGGAGGAAAAAGCACAAGAGGTAAAGAAAGGAGACAATACTTTTTATAGGTACATTAGTGAAAGAAAAAAAAACAGTGGTAGGATAGTAAGGCTGAAAGGGAAAGAAGGAGAGTTTGTGGAAGGGGACCTGGAAAAAGCATCAATACTTAATAAGTATTTTTGTTCTGTATTCACAGAAGGAGAAGGTGAGGGATCACAGTTAGGCAGCATGAACAATATATGGGAGGGAGATGGACACCAGTCCATTTACAGAGAGAGACTCCTAAAGGAACTCACAAAACTGAAAGTGGACAAGGCATTTGGACCAGATGGGATACATCCTAGAATATTAAGGGAACTACAGAAGGTGCTGATGTCACCACTGGCAGCACTGTTCAACAAGTTACTCGACACGGGAGTGGTTCCGGAGGACTGGAGGAGGGCAGATATAGTCCCTTTTCACAAAAGTGGCAGTAGGGAGGAGGCTGGAAACTATAGATCAGTCAGCCTCACCTCAATAGTTGGGAAGATTATGGAAACACTTCTTAAACAAAGGATTGTGGAACATCTTGAAGCCAGCAGAGCACAGGATCCAAGACAGCATGAATTCACAGTGGGATGGTCAAGTCAAACACATCTAATTGATTTCTTTGACTGGGTGAGTGGATGTTGCCTACCTGGATTTCAATAAAGCCACTGATACCGTTCCACATAGAAGACTTGTGAACTAGCTGGGCAGCCTGGGAGTGGGTCACAAGGTGGTAAATTGAGTTAGGAACTAGTTGAGTGATAGAAGACAGAGGATCTTGGTAAATGGTGCTCAATCTGAGGAAAGGAGGCTGACCAGCAGGGTGCCACAGGTATCAGTTCTAGGCCCAATCCTGTTTAATATCTTCATAAGTGACATTGCAGAGAGGTTGGAGGAGAAGGTGTGCCTATTTGTGGATGACACTAAGATCTGCAACAGGGTGGACATTCAGGGAGGCATAGAAAAAAATGAGGAGGGGCCTAGATAAACTGGAGGAATGGTCCACAGTGTGGCAGCTGAGATTAAATGCAAAAAAGTGCAAAAACATGCAGTTGGGGATCAAGACCCCAGGGGAGGATTACATGTTGGGGGGGGGCAGATGGTCACCAAACAGGAAAGGGATTTGGGGGTAATCATATCTGATGACCTAAAGGTGGACAAACAATGTGCCAGTGCTGTGGGGAGAGCCAGTGGGATGTTGGGGTGTTTCGGGAGAGGTATCACCAGCAGAAGGAAGGAGGTGGTGATGACACCCTAAAGTTCATTAGCGAGGCCTCATTTGGAATATGGTGTCCAGTTCTGGAGACCACATCTCCATAAGGACATAAACAGGGTGGAGGCAGTTCAAATAAGGACAACAAAGATGGTGCAGGGCCTGCACCAAAAGTCATGTGAGAAGAGATTGGGAGATCTCAATATGTATACTTTGGAGCAGAGAAGAGACAGGGGGAGATATGATAGAAACCTACAAATATTTAAAGAGCATAAATAGGGTACTGGAGGGTAGTACCTTTTAGAAAAGGTGGTGTCTAGGAATGAGGGAGTAGGGCATGACATGAGGCTGGAAGGGGGTAGACTAAGGGGTAGAGTGAAGAAGTATTTCTTCACAGAAAGGGTGGTGGATGCATGGAATAAACTCCCAGCAGAGGTGATGGGGGAAAACACAGTGGGGGGATTCAAGCTTGCATGGGACAGGCATAGGGGAACCCTTGCAATAGAAGCGAGGAAGTATAGCCGGAGATCAGATAAGGTCTGCGGCTTTTACAGGAGGCAGGGAAAATGGGCAGACTAGATGGGCCTAGTGGTCCTTATCTGCCATCAATTTCTATGTTTAAAGTGACAGCTATCTAACGCACACACACACACATACACACACACCCACCCACACCCATCCAATGCCCCTCAGTAAAAAAACATTTTGCACGTCAGACAGTCATTCCATGATCCCCACCCCAAAAAATTAAAATCAAAAATACATGTGATTTCTCACTTTTCCTGCACTGTAGATGCTACAATATTTGCTTGAATGCCTTTCCCCCAAAATCCTCACCATTGGCAGGTACCCACTAAGTCACTTTACTACTGCTGTGTGGCTCCCTCTTCAGAGCTGCCTAAAAGAAAAACAAATTAATACCCCAATAACCAGATTAAGCCATTAGATATACTGTACATATATCAGAAATCAACACTGCATGAACTTAATCCACTGCTGTAGAGTGGACTGTGGTAAGGGATTTGTAATAAGTTGTGGACATTTACAATTACAAAATGTGTACCATGTCAGCGATGCTGCATGGTACAGCTGCAAGATTTCTGACGAAGACTCATCTTGCAAGTTTCACTGAGCACACACCAGGAGTCCTCATGCTACATTAAACCATGCGGTTCCACCTACTACTGCCACCCAGCTCCTCTGGCAATATGACAGATACATGGCTTCAGCTGAGCCAATGCACTGACAGCATGAATTAGCACTCTAGTCTTTTATAGAACTCAATGATCTGTGTATTAAATGGAGGTGAGGTGCGGATAGGGGCCTGTTCACAGTACTTTTCCTGTGCCTTTTGTAAGGTTCATTACTGCACTGTAATGTATAAAAGAAATATCTTCTGAATGCTGTTCCTGCAGACACTGCTCTGTTTATCTATTTAATGCAGAAATTCCTACATGTTTTGTCTATTCCTCTAATGAAGCTGGGGGTGATGAGGAAGTAGAGAACTACCCCCTTGGGAATACTTTTAAAAGTTCAACATAAATAAGTTAATAAAGCTAAAACGATTTTGTTTTTCTTTTGGAAAATACTTCTGCCCTGTATTTAGAGTTTATTTTTACAGCTAGACTGGTCATATTAATGTCTGTACCTCTACTACAACTCCTGGCTACACCTCAGGCCGAAGTGGTCACCTCACCAAGGTGTACTTTCTTAGCATTTTTAGGCGCATATCAACTACACTTCCTGACTACACCTCAGGTCAATGTGTACACCTCACTGACGTGTACCTAATTAGAATTTTTAGATGCATGTCATCTACACCTAAATTACACTGTAAGTGCATGGTTGTTGAACCTCATGCACACCTCTCAGACAGTAGTGTAACTGAAGGGTGTACCCCAAGAGGTACAGAGGTGTACACCTCATTTAAACCTTAGCTACACATTAACTACACCTCAGCTGGGCCCGGACACCATTTTCGCTATTACTGTGTCCACAATTGTTTCCACCACCATTTGTTAAGCAATAACTCAAGACCAGGGTTACAGTAATGCTCTGTTACTGTCTAGGGGTGTAATGTTGTATGAAGCATAGCTGAGTGCTACATGCCCCTAGACAATGATTAACCAAACATTTATATATCTCCTTGGGCTGCCATATTGTTATTAGAACAAGCATTTGTCAATGCCGAATGTTGCTTGCTTGTATGTGCTATTTAGGTATTTGGAAGTGATAGTTCCATGCCTTCCTCCCAAGACATCCGCTGTGTCTTTCCGTTCAGTATTCAGAGAAGAGTGGGAGGGGCAAGGGCCACAGCAGTACAGCAGCTGCCAAGGGGTTGAAGAGGTGGACAATAGTCCATTCAAAGGCAAGAGAGTCCTGCAGGAGCTCACTAAATTGAAGGTGGACAAAGCGATGGAACCAGATGGCATACGCCCAAGCGATATTAACAGAACTCTCGAAGGGAGATAGCAGTACCTCTGGCAGCCATGTTCACTGAGTCATTCAACATGAGTGAATTGGAGGAGGGCACATGTGGTCCTCTACACAAGTCCGCAGCAGGGAGGAGGCAGGGAACAATAGGCCTGCTCAGCCTCACCTCAGTAGTGGGGAAGATCATGGAGACATTGCTTAAAGAAAGGATAGTGGGCAGCTAGATGCCATCGGAGCCCAGGACCATAGACAACATGGATTCACAGTGGGGACATCATGTCAGATAAATCTGGTTGATTTCTTTGACTGGGTGACAAAGGAAGTGAATCAGGGTGGGGCAGTGGACAACGCTTACCTTGATTTCAGCAAAGCCTTTGACACCATCCCATATAGGAGGCTGATAAACTAGCTGGATAGGCTGGGCATGGGGGAAAGGGTGGTAAACTGGGTTAGAAACTGGCTAACAGACAGGAGGCAGAGAGTGGTGGTAAATGGTGTGCAGTCTAGGGAGAGGGGGAGACCAGTGGGGTGCTGCAGGAATCGGTCCTGGGGCCAGGTCTGTCATATGTCTTCATTAGTAATATTGCAGAACGTCTGAAGGGAATTTTTTCACCAAATTTTCAACATAGCCACTTTAAGATCTCTGCTCATGAACAGTGTCACTGTGATTTTCTTAATCTGTCCCAATCATTGATTGCACACACTGAATGCGCCATTGTGCACTACATGCACAGAAACACATTTTGGGCGACATGTGAAAAATGACAGCTGTACTGCTCATAAGGAGGTGTGGTAAAATGGCATTGTTGAAATCTGAGTGCAAATATTACAAATTTGTTTAACTTACGAGGGCAAGGAGAACCGCTAACACACGCTTGTAAACAGTCGTTATTAGGAATTTTATCAAATTTCAACATAGCCATTTTAAGATCTCTGCTCATGAACAGTGTCACTGTGATTTTCTTAATCTGTCCCAAACATTGATTGCGAAACCGACTGCGCCATTGTGCGCTATATGCATAGAAACACATTTGGGTGAGATGAAAATGACAGCTGTACTGCCTATAAGGAGGTGTGGTAAAATGGCAATGTTGAAAATCTGGGTAGAAAATGGCAGAAAATTGGCAGACTTACGAGGCATGCGTAGGGCTGCGTAGCATGCGGCGTCAAAACAGTCATTTTAGGAATTCCCACCAAATTTTCAACATAGACTTTTTGAGAGCCCACCTTATGAACACTGGCAGTGTCGTTTCGTTAATCAGTCCCAAAAGGTGATTTCACTCAGTGACCGCGAAATCACCCTTCGGGCCCAATTAACGCCATGACAGTGCAAGAATTCATGAGGAGGGGTCCCAAAAACCTCATGTTGAAAATTTAGGCCCAAAATTCCCAAAAATGCCTGAGATATGCAATAAAGTTGAAAAAACCCTATCTATCCCATTATACAGCTTACCGGCATTTCCTCAGTTCGCGGTCGGCTTTGAAGAGTGCAGACGTGTTCCCGGTCCACCGAAGATCGTTGCGCCGAGCTCAGGAGGTATGGGGTAAGGGGGTGGGAGGCAGGGTGCGAGGGTGGGTGCGGTGTGTGGAGGGGGCAGGGAGAAGCGCTGAGGACAGTTTTTGTATTTACAGGTATTTTTATTTCCTAAGACGACGAGGGCGCTTGCACACGCTAGTGGGCTCCCAGCACAGCAGCTGGAAGGATGTTGGTGGGGGCAGGAGCCGATGGGGATTGGGCACCCCGTCAGCCATAACATCATTTTGCCACGCTGGGGTGAGCTCCCAGCGTGGCACCTGGATGCTTTGGGAGGCGTGCAGCCGATGGGGGATTGGGCACCCCTGTCATCCATAAACATTTAGCCACACTGGGGTGGGCCCCAGCATGGCACCTGGATGCTTTGGGCGGAGCCGACGGGGATTGAGCACCCGCCAGCCGGTAAGTGTGGGGAGGGGAGGCACAGTGAGCACGCGGTAGCGTGTGTGTGTGTGTGTGTGTGTGGTGGAGGGGAGCTCTACCACTGAAGAAGAGCTCTCCCTTTCAACTGTATGCCACTGCATTTTCAACGCTGTTGTAGACAGCTGCAGCAGTGATTGGGGAACTGGGACCACGCCTGAAAACACACTGACTGCATTGGAAGACGGGTGTCACACCTCCGAAAACTTGGATGATGGCACTGTGTTTCTTGCACCTGCGTGCAAGCAACATAAAAATGGCTATTTTAAAAGAGAGAGATACCATTTAGCACTTCGTGAGACTCTACATATATGTTAACCTAAGATTAACATAGGCCTAATAGAACGTTTACAGCCAATCAGAAAGCTATATTTCACCAACGCTTTTTATAATCTGCCATTAATGCTGTACAGTTTATAACAGAACCCTCCCACAGAGCTATTAACCTCTGTATTTTGAGTCCCAAAAACTGCAGGGTTTCTCTAGGCCCAGTCTCGGTCACATCTCTCTCTTCTGGCCTGATCCTGGCTGTATGGCAGCCACTCCACCTGAGGTTGTGTGTTTTACAGGGTCTGACGCAGACAGATGTGTTTGCAGCTTACTTATTCTGCTGGTGGGATATTCATGGAGTCAATCCCACAAACATGTTTCAGTTTCCTGAGGTATACTGGCTGTTTATTACCCAAAAAGTGGCTTTGAGTCAGGAGCTAAACACACTAGTGGCCATATTACTTGGGCTCCACAGTGCCATCCCCATGACTATGCAGGTACAGTATTAAAGTACAGAATATTGTTTGCTAAACTATTTCGTGTGTGTTGAATCCTCTCTGAATAGGGAGGGTGAGAAGTGCCAAGTGTGAGTGACTGAAAGAATCCTGCTGTCAGGCACAGCAACAGCACGATACCGACACCTGTATTGTGCCCTCACAAAAGGGCACAAGGTCATAATCTTCGCCAAGACATTCGGCTACATGTAAAATCCGCTGCCAATACAGCGCAATATTGCCATGCGGCATGTCTTTTTTCTGTGGGGGTCTCTGCCTCCTCACACCCCGCTATGGGTTAGCCCTGGACCCCCACTAAAGATTCTCAACTCTGGGGGTCCAGCTTGGGGAGCACACAATTTATGTCAAAAAAAAATGCCTGGGACTGGGAATCAAACCCAGTCCCAGATGCAGCACCTGGGTTCTTGTTGCTGTGGCTCAGTCCAGTGAGCCATGGAAGCTGGCTGTCAGAATTCACTCCCAGCGGAGGTCTTATCCTTTGCCTGGAAGTGTGTGAATGGTGCAATACCACGTACAGCAGTGTATGTGGTATTGCACCATTCGCTGTCATGGACTGCGCTGTATCGGGTTAGCTATAATGTCGTACGCTATTAAGCATATGACATTATGTTTTTTATGGGGGACTTTGCCCCCAGCACCCCCCCATGTGGGGAGCTCTGCCACCTGCACCCCCTGTACTCTAATATAATCAACTCCAGGTCTGAGTTGTTCCAGGAAGGGGGCAGGACACCGGGAAGCAGGTATCGCCAAAAACAGACCATTACAGCGACTGTCACTATAATAGTCCATTTTCGAGTTTTGCTGTCGGGATGTCGCACTCGAGGGGGGCCACCCGGGAGAGTGTGGGTCTACATCACAGCTAATATGTCCATTCAAGTGCCTCCCCAACAGATCCCCCTGTCCTGACAGTTGGTGGGCTTGCACTAGGTCTGCTACCGCCTCTGATGAACCTGTGGCAGATCTCCTCCGCACATTCTTACCGAACAACAGAGACCTGGGGCTCAGTCTATGTCCCTCAGTCTTGATTCAAATTGTAAAAAAATCTCAGGTTATAAGACTTATAATGCTTTTAGACAAAACTGCCTTTGGCTTTAATCTATAACCCTATGTTTCCTACAGAGGTTTTGTTTCAAATACTGGTTAATATTCTGTTATTGTTTCATTTTCTGGATTGGCCTTCTATTGAATTCAGTGTGTGTTTCTGATCTGTGGACTGATGGTAAGGACCATTTTAGAACTGCATGGTGTAGTTTATGTCCCTGTTCCGCCTCCGGCTCAGCTCTTGCATTGTCAGAGCACATCAGTGTTCTCCTAGGGAATTATGAGCCTGAAAAGGACATCAGCTACATCTTACACGTCATCAGTATGTAGGTCAGCAACATCTACTAAGTTTACTAAGCTAGTCAAGAATAGAACAAGTACAGAAATGGGCAAGTATTGAGAAAAAACAGCTTCAGCAGAAAAGTGACTCACAGGTTCAATGGAGTTCTTTTTAAAGAAGAACCGCAATTCATTTTTCCTGTAGAAGCTGTTTTGAAATACTGGACCCAGTTCTGTTATTTTGCCATTTTACTAGCCTTTTAGTAGTCTCAGTGGGAGTTTTTTTTTTTTCCAGGACGCTGGTTCGACATGAAACACAACAAAAACACTTACATCAACAAATCTTCCCAGACAGCAACTACGCTACCCGACATTGCAGACAACTGCAACACTGACAAGAACTGCCAGAACAACAGCAAACCACATGTAGAAATGTGGGGGGTTCTGCCCCCTGCACCTCCCAAAACTTAATATAACATACTCCACAGCGCACATACCATGGAGTACAAGAGACAACCCCAGAGCGATGCTAAAGTACTTTTCATTGCTCAGCCATCCAGACAGCTAGTTAGGACAGCAGTAGACGTTTTCCCACCTGGTCGATGTAAGACACCTGCTTGCATTACCCCAGCTGATGTCGATGTAGCACACCTGCTGGAGTAGAATATACCTCGCTGAAACTGCATTCGCTGCAACTGATTTGAGATAATTGAGTCGCTGTTCTGGGTTCGATGTAGCAACAGCATACCTTTTTTTTCAATCCTTCCTTCGGCAATGACCCTGCTTGGCCCAGCTACCCCCACCCCATTCTGCTTCTCTGTTACTTTACTCCCTTGCCACTGCCTACAACAGATGTGCCCCTCTGTGGTGGGGTCTGTGGGGCCCAGACTTACCCCTGCAGGACAGCTGACTTTAAACCATATGCAAAAGCAACATGTGACCTGTGTGTTGGAACCAGCCAGCGTCCTTCTGTCTCTCTTGCTACATCTCCAGCTGCACTGCCACCTGTTGTCATCCAGGCAGCAGTACAGTTGCCAGTACTTACTGCCTCCCTCCCTCCCTGGAGGAGGACAGCACCCTGTAGGACACTCCCTCTTCCTCCTCCTCCTCCTCCTCCTGGCTGCCTTCCAAGTCCTGGGCTCTTTCCTGAACTGCAACCCCTGCTGCTGTGCCAATGGGCTGGCACAGTGAGTGTTATTTATACACTGATGGTAAGTACCATTATAAAATGTGTAAGAGATGCCAAAACCTGTGATTGGTCAGATATGATCACATGGCCATGTGTTATTCCTGTGCAACAGCACAGGCCAGAATACTTAATGTTCTAAACCTCATTGCTCAGTTTTTAAAATAAAAATCAGAGAAACTATTTCCTATTTCATACGTTCAATAAAGCACTCCAGGGTGTTCATAATTGTGGAATGATGACACTTCTTGGGTGTGCAAGGCACTCAGCATTGCCTTGTGCCTCACTTCCCAGAGGAGGCCATTATTCCAGAATAATGTTCGCCCTGTCATGCTTTATTATTTAATATTTTTAACTGTATGATTTTATTTATGCCCCTGTTCACCAGAGTTCTACAACAGATGCATTGTGAGCACAAAGTTCTGTAAGAGCTTAACAAGGACATACATTAAATCATACAGTTATAAATGGTCTTTTAGTACCAGCAGATAAGTCAGAAACACAAAGTGAATTTACTTAAAAAGCCAGTAAAACTAGCATGGTAGAAGAATGTGAACCGGTATTTGAAAGCTTCGTCAGAAACTACTGCTTCGTGGGTTCATTACAATTTTCCTTTTAGAAATGACAGCTTCATGACCTTAGCCTGGTGTAACAAAGCATATAGCAAATTTGGCAGGATGCTGGGGTGCATAGGTAGAGCCTTCTCAAGCAGGCAGAAGGAGGTGATCCGACCCTTGTACAGATCCTTGGTGAAAGCTGCACCTGGAATACTGTGCACAATTCTGGATCCCTCACCAAAGAAAAGGACAGAGACTGCCTGGAGTCGAACCAAAGGAGAACAGCTACAATGATTCATGGACAGAAGAGAAGGCTTTATGAGGAAAGACTCGCTGACCTCAATATGTATTCATTGGTGTACAGAAGAGAGAGAGGGGGGAACTATGATTAAAACCTTCAGGTACCTGAAGGGTATAAAAAGACTGAACAACCAGCAGCTGTTTAAGCTCAGTAAGGGGTCCATCATATGAGGTCACAACTATAAGATGGCGGGGGGAAATTTAGGAGGACGTAAGAAAATACTTCTTTACTGAGAGTGTAGTGTGAAGAGGAACTGTCTGCCAGAGTAGCTGGTCAATCCCGCCATGATGACCAGGGGGATAGACAGATAGGACTTTTGAGGTTAATGGGAGGAGGGGGTTGGTGCTAACTGGAGTGGAGGTTCACTCAAGTAAAACTGTGGGACGACTAAGCCACTAGAGGCTTGGCAGTGATGGACTGGTGAGGGCCTCGGTTTGAACCTGGCAGACTAGAAGAACCATGAGTCTTTTTCTGTCTGTATCTATGTAAAACTGATTGCCAGCTTGAAACCTGAAACTGTATTGTGTGTCAGTGGTGATTTGTTTTATTTATCCTTCATCTTACCAAGAAAATCCCATGAGAACAAAGTGCGTTTTTGCGAGGGGGGCTAACTAAGAGGCAGCAGTTTATATTATACAGTCAAAGCAATATAGGTATACATTCAGTTATCTTAGTCTGCTCCATCTAGTCAGTATTCCTTGGAATATTTCACAGTACGCATAGAATACATGTGGGAGAACTACTGTATGGTGATATAAGGATCAAACTGCATATCCTGCTGGTGGGTGTGGGATACAGATTCCACTTCCTGACCAAACTTAGTTCACATTGTACTGCAGTCTCTCACGTTACAGAATGTCAGCAGCAGCAAACCAGAAACTACATTCAACAGACCCTCAACCATTTACAGCAACACAGTACGTGCACTCCCCCATGCATCACTTTCCCCCATAAATTGACTCCTTTTGTGTATGGAGAGCTGCTTCCTTTGTGTTGCTCATCAGGAAGTGTGAGTCAAATTTGGTTCCAGAGTACAGTACATCACAAAAGGAGAATGCATCACAGTGCTGCAATGTGGTGCTCCCTACTGAGTAGCTAGCTCTGTAACAGCAGCCACCAGCCTAGAATTTAGGGGCACTCGAAAAGCAACATAAGCTTCAGCATCATCTGGAATACGTCCTTCAACTTTTTTATTGCACAAAACAGCTTGTGTAAATACAACATATCAAGGCACAAAGAGGAGGACTCCCTCAACTACCCTAGCAGCTTTGTGCCTCTCTGGCACTTCCTCTGGGGGTGGGGGGGCAGAGCTTCAGTGCATCCATCTTCTTTTTATACATAGAATCTCTTAAAGCAATAACACCCTCTAAAAAATTTCTTCTTATGATATGTTAAATTGTCTTATTATGAATTTTCAACAGTCTAAATAGGTTAATGTTCTATAATCCTACACTCCATAGGGGTGTGCAAATACATAAACTGTGTATTTGTCAAAGATTTGAAGAATATATATGTGGTATTTGGGTATTCAACTGTATTTGGATATTTGACTGTGTTGGTATTCAACCATAAAGCAGTACATTTAGCAGAAATGCTGTAGACGTGAAAAAACACCCCTACCCCAAAATAGACTAATAAGATTTTCTCTGCTCAGCATGGGTATATGGTAATGTGAAAATACACTATACTGCAAGAGAGTCAGACAGCACAAGCATAGTTTAAAGAAAAACACCAGTTACATTTGTACGCTCTCCTACCAGTGCATATTTATGCCCTCAATTAGCATTCTGTGTAAAAAAATATATTTTACTTCCGTTTAGCTAGGCTGCCACCAACTGGCAGCCATCTTGTGGGAGCCACTCGCTCCTTTGCCAGGGATATGCTAATGTGCCCCCACCGGCCAGTGATCAAGAGGGGCACATTAGCATATACCGGGCATGGGAGCAAGTGACTCCCATGAGGTGGTTGTCAGCAGCTTTGCTAAATGGAAGTTTTTAAGCCCTTTTTTAAATGCAAGTTTTAATGCCAAAATGTTGAAAATGCAGTTAGAAAAAATATACTGTTACACAGAAACACTATTGGGGGCATATGCACCGACAGGAGAGTGCACAAAGGTAACCAGTGTTTTCCCCTTTAACAGATTAGGCATTTTCTTTACATGTTCTGTTGTGTCTGATAGCTGTACTGAAAAACTCAAAGAGAACATCTGTTTTAGAGACCAGGAGGGAATCACAGAAACAAAGAGTTGCACAGCATGCAGAGGCAGGAATTAAAAATAAAAGACTGTTTGTTTTAGATACAGGAAAGCAAAGCTGAGTTGTACAGTACAGCAAGTATTCAGATTTTCATACTTTTTAATTTTAATTTTTTTTTAAATGTTTTCATATTTTTTAATTGTTTTTATTTTCTTATGAAGACAGTAAAAATTTGGCACACACTTTCTAAGAAAATAATGAACGCTGCTCTGCAGGGCTCACAGTCACAACATACTTGTAATGCCCGATTTATTTTGGAAAGACTTGCTTATTCAAAGGCTTCTTTAAGATTTATTTATTACTTTGAGATTGATATTTTTATTTTTTTATACTATTATTTTGCTTGCTGCCTGGCCTGAAAGTTAACGGCATAAAAAGCAGTAATTATGATCATCATTTTAACAGCAGCAGTGGTCATAAAGCCATAAGTTCAGTCACAACTCCAAGCAGCAAGCACACCACCACATACGATATTGTTATTCCAGAATCTTTATCAGTAAAATCAAGAGAAGAGATCAGAAAGCCAGAAGGTCGATTCAGTATTCAAAGCTGGCAGGCAGTGACAGCAGATTGTCAGTCTAATTCACCCTCACCCTATTCACTTAAAAGAATCAAGCAGATGCATATTCAGCTTAATAACAAGCATTAGTCAATGCCGAATGTTTGCTTGCTGGCATTGCTAGTGCAGGAGTTAGAGAGATGCCTAATAGGAATGGCAGTATTGAACTAACGCCAACCCCCACCATGCAGAGACTGAAAGGTGTTGGGGGTGTGCCTTTGGGTCGTCAGCCATAACGCTTATGCCATTCCACCTCACCCCACCCTGCAGATGTTGACAGGTGTCACGGTGTGCTTTGGGGTCTTTGGCCCTAATGCTCAACCCATTTCATAAAGAAATAAGGTGATATGGGTGCAGTATAAGAGAATGGGGTGAGCTTTAGGGCCAAAGACCCCAAGGCACACCTTGATGCCTGTCAGTGGCTGTAGGGTGAGGGTAGAATGCCGTGAGCATTATGGCTGATGAACCCAAGTCATACCCCTGACACCAGTCAGTCTCTACAGCATGGGCGTTATGATTGGAAACCTTAATGCCCTGGGTGTTTGTTGGTATTTTCACTCCAGATTTTCAAAATGGGCTTTTTGGGACCCCACCTCATGAACAGTGGCATGATCATTTCATTACTCAATCCTGAAAGGTGATTTTGCACAGCAACTATGCCATTTGGTGCCACAGGTGTGGAAACACATTTTGGGCAGGATGTGAAAAATGACAGCTGTACTGTTCATGAGGAGGTGTGGAAAAATGGCAATGTTGAAAATCTGGAGTGAAAATATGAAAAATTCATGAAGTTACGAGCGTGCGTAGACAATGCACAACACACGCCCGTAACGTGGTCATTTTTTGGAATTTATTCACTAAATTTTCAACATAGACATTTTAGAACCGCTGCTCATGAACAGTGTCACTGTAAGTTTCTTAATTTGTCCTGAATACTGATTTTCCACAGCAACCGCGCTATTCTGCACTGGACGTGCAAACACATTTCGGCCAGGATGTGAAAAATTACAGCTGTACTGTTCATTTTTTTTTTTAAATTTTTCCTCTTTATGCTCCCCTACCTTTCGTCAGCCTTTTCTGCTCTGGTCATGGACCCTGGAGCCCTGACCACCGGACATCACCGAATCCCCCTGGTCATTCCTGGCTTACCCCCCAGAGAGCGGGGCCGCGGTACCGACCCCCTTTATCGGCCGCGGAACTGTAACTGGTTAGGGGGAACGGCTCCGGTGGCCAATCAGGGCAATCCTGGGCAGAGCGTCATTTAGACACTAGGCAGAGATTTTATCCCCCTATGCTTCTCCTCCCTCGAGGAGGCAGGGACGTGCAATGACGCCCAGCGTCCCACCCCGCCCTACCTCGCCTCACTTACACAGGCCGGTGGCGTGAGTTCTCCCAGCCTCCATTAGAGCCCCATTGCTCCGGATACTGTCGGAGCCCTCCCCGAGAAGGAGAGCTGCCTGCAGGCGCCAATCCTTCTCTCCTTCGCCGCCCCTCCAACGACCCAGATCCGTTCCTGAACCCGGCTCGCCGGCGTCGCAAGCGGAAATCCAACCGCTGCACCGGCGGGCCAGCTGTACTGTTCATAAGGAGGTGTGAAAAAATGCCAGTGTTGAAAATCTGGAGTGAAACTATTACAAATTCGTGAAGTTACAAGTGTGCGTGTAAACTGCACAACACATGTCCATAACATGGTCATTTTGAGGATTTTTGTTACCAAATTTTCAACATAGGCATTTTAGGACCTCTGCTCATGAACAGTGTCACTGTAATTTTCTTACTCTGTCCTAAACACTGATTTCCCACAGCGACCACACTATTCTGCGCCGGATGTGCAAAAACACATTTTGGCCAGGATGTGAAAAATGGCAACTGTACTCTTCATAAGAAGGTGTGAAAAAATGCCAATGTTGAAAATCTGGAGTGTAAATATTACAAATTTGCGAAGTTACAAATGTGCATGGAAAATGTGGAATGCACGCTCGTAAGACAGTTATTTTTTTGGAATTATATCACCAAATTTGCAACATAGGCTTTTTGAGAGCCCACCTCATGAACAGTGACACTGTCATTTCGTTAATCAGTCCTGAAAAATGTTTCCATGCAGTGACCACAAAATCACCTTTTGGGACCGAATAACGCCATGACAGTGATTGAATTCATGAGGAGGGGTCCCAAGAACCCCATGTTGAAAATGAGGTGCCAAAAGTCAAATAAAAGGCCGAGATATGCACATAAGTTTACAAAAAAAAACAAAACATTTATGCCATCATACAGCTTACCGGCATTTCTTCAGTTTGTGGTCGGCTTTGAAGAGTGCAGACATTTTCCCGGTCCACGGAAGATTGTTGCGCTGGGCACCGGAAGTAAGTATGAGGTGAGGGGGATGTGGGGAGGTGTGGTGTGCAGAGGGTGGCTGCAGGTTGGGGGAGGGGCCACTGGACTCAACAAGGGACCATTTCCTTTTTTTACAGGTTTTTTTTTTTTTAAAGACGATTCAGGACTTTTGGCATGCTGGGGTTGACTCCCAGCATGCCACCTGGAAATTTGTTTGTTTGGGAGGGAGTGGAGCCGACAGGGATTGGGCACCCCATCAGCCATACAGTGTGCTGGTGGGGGGCTCAAGACTTTTGGCATGCTGTGGTGGTCTCCCAGCATGCCACCTGGAAGTTTGCGTCTTTGGGGGGGTAGTGGAGCCGACAGGGATTGGGCACCCTGTTGGCCATACAGTGTGCTTGAGGGGGGAGTGTTATCAGCTGAGGGGGACTGGGCACCCCCTCAGCACACAACAAATGAGGGAAGGGTTACATCATACTGATGGGGATTGGGCTACCCAGTCAGCAAAAGAACTGGAGAAGGAGACATGCCGACAGTGGGACTGGGCACCCCCGTCGGCCTCCCCAGGGACTGTGAAAGGTGGTGGCTGTCCGTTGGCTTCCTGGGGACTGTGAGAAGCCAACGGAGAAGCCGTCGCCATGTTAACTGAAACAAGACACCACCAGACAATGCAAGTGTAATTGGCTGCTCTAGTCAGGGACCGCCCTGCAAACACAGCTGATCGTGACGGGGCGCTCCCTGATTGCAGCAGTCAATCTCTTTGTGCACAGTGGCGTGCTCATTAACTGTCACTACTGGAAGCAAGCTGTTTCCTGCACACATGCGCACAAGCAAACACAAAAAGTGCATAAATTACAAAACAGCCAGATACAGGTACTAGTACCCAGTTTTATACTTCAGCCATGCTGTGCATAGTAACTCGCAGTGAGGACAATAGGCACTGAATCAGAGAATACCTATAAAACTAATAATACTGAGAAATGCTATGTGTAATTTTTTTTCTACTGCCGGTTAAATGGTTATACATAGATACATAGAAATTGTCAGCAGAGAAGAACGGCTACATGTAGGCCCATCTAGTCTGCCCATAAGCCCTAAACTTGTATGCAGTCACCAGATCTGGCACTGAGGGTCATAAAATGAGGATTATTAAATGATTTTATTAAAATATTTTTATGACTGCCTTCCACAGCATCAATACTGTAAGGTAGGGAAGTCGTTACTACATATACAGGATCACCGTGTACTCTTGATATTAGTTTCAAGTTTATTTGCTGGAAAACACCATTGAACACAATCATTTACAAGGAGGTCCCTCCTAATATAATAAGGTGATATAAGCCCTTATGTGATTTATTTTGACATCTGAAATCTCAAGATGTAGCCAAAATGTGATTGTGTCAGATGTAGTATTACCAGGGGTTAACTCTTCTGCCTATATTTCTAAGAAACAATTACTTAAAAGCATTGAATACTACAACAAATTTACATTTTTCACAATTCCAGTAGGGCAGTACCTGTACTGATCAATGCCTCGTAGGACTTTTCACAATTTGTAGAGGATCATTTTCAGTTTCCCACTGCAGAGGTAATAGTAAAAGAAATCCAGACTCCTGTTAACTTTTCCACCAGTTAACTGCATATAGAGCTATATTTTGAGTATAACTTCTCTGTCAAGTCACTGGGTGGGAATTAAAAAAAAAAATTCCTGAAGCCATAATGATCTGTACTGATTGGTCCAGCTGATCAACTGTCCACAATCTGTGCATATGAGACACACACACATGAGTGGAGTGCTGGACCACTTGGTAATTAAATGAGAATTGTAAATCTCTGGCTCTGTCAGTTCAGAGCTGAGCCCCACTGTCACAGTCCTGACCCCCTACAATCTTTACAACATACAGCTGGTATACATCTCATCTCCCCTGCTCCTCTTTGAATCAGCATGGGAAGATTAACCCCTTCACACCTGAATTCTTTAATCCTGAAAGACACATACATGGCTCTTTCTCAAATTACTTCTATATAATTCTGGTGAGAAGGGGTTAAAAAGGGTAATCTACTTTGGCCAAAAAAAACTGGAGTGGCGGCAGCCCCTCCTCGCTGCCTCGGTTCCTTCACTTGTGGGCTGCCTGTTACACAGCCAGATGCTGTTGGTGCGGTGTCCATTCTTACTTTAAGTATTGTATAGAGATTTGGGAGCTGCTGCTTCTGTATTGTACCTCTGGTAAAGAATGCAGCTGTAATTGGCTGCTGCAGTCAGGGACCGTCCTGCAAACACAGCTGATTGTGATGTCAAGTTTCTTTGAGCATAGTGGCATGCTCATTAACTGCCTCCTATTGAAGCAAGGCGTTTCTTGCGCATGTGCAAGCACACACAAAAAGAAGTTGCTGCATGTGTTTAGGCTGCAAACGGGAGTGATGTGGCTGAACAATATCTCCTGCAGTGCTGAAGAGGCACTCCGAGGGTACACTTGTGGGGGGAGGCACACAAGACATTTACGTGATAACTGGGTCAAAGCAAGACATGACTGCTTTTTGGTGTTCCAGTACACAAGAAGGTCAACATTAAAGTCCACAGGCAGCTCATCCAAATAATTAGAGAACATCTGCTCAGCAGAATGTGGCAACAAATGTGTCCTCTGCCACTGCTTGTTCAGCAAACAACTCGTGAGCAGCAACCAGTCATAGTGATGTGCTTTTGTAACCTGAGGCACAGTGTCATGGGCCTGTGTTGTTGACTTAGCTGGTCTTCCTGTATGAGAAGGTAACCTCATTGTCAGTGGCATGCCATCATCCACACCACTGTCACCTGGGCTATCAGTGCCACTCACTCCAGTTGCTCCACAACTGTCTGAACCCCCAGCATCCTCTGAATGGAACAGGTCCATCTCCCTCATGACTCCCTCAAGTTCACTACACAGTTGCTGCTGGTACTCACTCACTCTGTGACTCTGCATGTACAGACACAATGCCTCACATTTGAATCTTGGGTCTAACGTGGTTGCAAACATGTAGCTAGTATTATCATGTATGGTTGCAAACCATGATCTTAACTCCCTGGTAAGCACTTCAGTGAGTTCTTTGACAGGATCCGGAAACAAGGTCATAGTGCCGTGCTCCTGGAAACTCTCCATGGTTGACAAGAGGAGACAGATAGCTAGAATGACCTAACTGAGTGAAGCTGTATTCGAGTTTAGGTGCATTTCTCAAAGCAGACAGAACCTGGACCATGCTGTCAATGATGCTGCAATCCTGGTGTAGCAGTACTTCACTAATATCCTGCTTAATGAATAAGTGATGTAGAAGACACTTCTGTTCCAGTAAGTGCTGCAACATATAAAATGTGCCATTCCATCGTGTACTGACATCTTGGATTAGTCAATGGTTTTATAAACCAAGCTGGTCGTGAACAGTTTGCATCTTTCTGATTGCATTAGCAGAAGGATGAAAATGGCTACAGATGTCTCTTGGGGTGTCAACAATATGAGAAGCACTCACACTGCTCTGGAGAGCATTAGTGACACCAAGGTTCAATGTATGAGCAAAGCAGTGGATTCCTTGGACGTGGCCATCGTGAACTGCTTTTACCATGTTCTTCCATTATCTGTAATAAAGAACCCAATATGCAAACCTGTTGTACTAATCCAGGAGTCAAGCATTTCTTGCAAAGAAGTAAGAATGTTAACACCGGTGTGTTTGCTTGGAAGGACCGCAACACTAAGGAGAGCAGACATCCGGTGGGATGGGGTAGTTCTACAGCCAAGGCCAGAGGAAGAGGAGGAGGAGTCAACAGCAGCTGTGCCACCATGTGCAACTGGTGTAGGCGAACACCAGCGTGCTATGAGTCAGAGGTATGCGTGTAGTGAGTTTGTACTGGTCCATGTATCAGATGTACAGTAGAAAACCCTGTCCACAGCCTGGTTCAACAATTCCTCTACCTGACTGTGGCATACCTCATAGATATGTAGCATGACTGTACAAGAAAAAGTAGTTCACATAGCTATGTGATATCAAGGTAGCAAGAAAGTCCACAGAATTTAGTGTCTTCAACAATAGAATAAGGTTGCAGACCCAGTGCAGTTATCTCTCTTATGAGCTGTGTTATCTGAAAAGCTGTGGGGTGAGTTGGCAATAACTTTGTGCATGCCTGAAATACTTCCTTTATTGTGAGAGTAGGCTTTCCAAATGGTATAGCCTTGCTCCTGGCCCTGGCTCCAGACTGGACAAATGTGGGTGATTTAGGCTGTGGGAGGTGGGGCACCACAAGCTGCACTTCTGCTGTCTCACCATATGAAGCGGTTTGTGATGGACTTGATGTTGTGCCTGTTGGAGTACTTGAGCAAGGACTGGAAATAAGTTTTTTCTGGTGTTCGGCCACTTGTTGACTGCTTCTGCCACTATCAACACCAGCAGCACCATCAACAGAATCAGAAACTGGTTTTGCTGTTTTTAAATGCTGCATGCAGTGGCCTGAAGAGGCAGCTCCAGCAGGGTCTTTATCCAAGTTAGCCACCTCAGGATGAACTCAGTTTCTCAACATTTTTACCATGATCGAGGCTCTACCCACACTGTGAACATACATCTATTCTTTTATCATCCTCCTGCTGAGTAAAATATGTTCAGATATCACTGGAAATTAAACTTGTACCTGCCCTCAACCCTCTTGTACTCTGTTTGTGCCCATGGCCACCAGATTCAGTTTGGAGTGGACTAGAAGATTGCTGTGAACTGACACCAGATACAGTATCAGAACCTCTAGGGCAACCAAAACTTAGGATGGACTGTTTAGTTTTTTTAGCAAGAGATTGATGTGAAGGATGAGGAGGAACAGTGGCAGATGTTTTCTGCCATAATAATAATACTATTAATAAATCTTTATTTATAATTCACCTTTCAAAATACCAAGGCGCCCTTACAAAACAATTAAATAAACAGCAATGCCATAAATACATACTTTATAGATACTATAAAATGCTGGTAAAAACACAGTTTAGTCATTGAGAGTATGCCTGATTTCACAAAAAGGTTTTAAGGGCCTGTTTAAATCCCTCCATGGTTGTGCACTCCCATAGCTGACCTGGTAGAGAATTCCAAAGGGTTGGGGCTGCGTGCATAAATGCACGGGGCCCTGAGGACTTTTAGCAAACTCTTGGAATCTCTAGCAACCCCTTGTCAGCTGAGTGGCGTGATTGCACAGGGCAGTAAGGAACCAGAAGCTCTTTCTGGTAGTCTGAACCCTGTCCGTGTAGGGCTTTATAAGGCAAATCTGACCTTGAAGGTGATCCGCTACTGTACAGGCAGCCAGTGCAGCTTGCGCAGCACCGGAGAGATATGACAGGACTGAGGGGTCCCCATCAATAACCAGGCTGCAGCATTCTGTACCAGCTGCAAGCAGTGGATATCCACCCCAGGTAGCCCTAGGTACAGGGAGTTACAATAATCAAGATGCAAGGACACAAAGGCATGGACCAACGTGGGGAGATTGCCAGATGGAACAAGGTGCCTAATCCTGGAGATGTTCCTCAGATGGTAGAAAGAGGATTTGATGACTGCCAACACCTGTGATCACAGTGTCAGCCCCTCATCAAAAATCACCCCAGGTTATGCACCCATTCAGAGGCAGGGAGTGGAAGGCCCCAAAAAAAATGTCCCGAGGGAGAACCGACCCCCAACCCCTCTATCTGGCACCCCTGGTACACAACCAACACCTCAGTCTTTTCCAAGTTCAACCTCAACGAGCTCGAATTCATCCAATCTTGTATTTCAGTGAGGCAGTTGTTAAATACTGAGAGAGCTCTATCCTGGTCAGGAGCAAAAGAAAGGTGGAGCTGGGTATCAGCATAGCAGTGAAACCTCAGCCCGTACCTTTTTACAATGTCTCCGAGGGGAGGCATATATACTGTGAACAACATGGGGGACAACACCAACCCCTGAGAAACCCCACAAGACAGAGGAACTGGGTCAGAGAAATAAATCCCCGATACCACCCTCTGAGATCTTCCAGTGAGGAAAGATGTAAACCACCTGAGGACTGTACCAGACAGGCCACAGATGAACCTCAGACAGTTGAGAAGGACCCCATGGTCCACAGTGTCAAATGCTGATGAGAGATCAAGAAGAACTAAGATAGAACATTTTTTCCAATCTCTTGCCATCAGGAGATCATTGAGCACCCAAACCAGCGCTGTCTCTGTACTATGCCTCTTACAAAAACCAGATTGGAGAGGTTCATAGATATCATGGATGGTCAAATGGTTCTCCAGTTGTAAGGCCACTGCTTTATCAGTCACCTTCCCCTATAAAAGGAAGGTTTGAGATTGGTCTGCAGTTTGCATGGCAATCTGGGTCCAAAGAAGCTTTCTTCAGGAGGGTTGTCACCACTGCCTCCTTCAGGGAGCTAGGAAACTCACCTGTTTCCAAGGAGCACCAGATTATCCATGCTAGGACTGGACCAATGATGTCACTACAGCCCATAATCAGGGCTTTTGGTCCTGGGTCCAAACTACAGCATATAGGATGCATACCCTGGACAATCCGCATGACATCCATGAACTCCGGCTCGAAGGAACTCCAGGAAAATTGAGGAACTGTGACTAAGCGCCGATCAAAAGCAATGCACATAGAGTGTGCAGGTTGGAGCTCCACCCTGATGTCAGCCACCTTAGCTGCAAAGAATCAAGCAAACTCATCACACTCCATTTGCAAAAAGCTCTTTGAATCTGTAGACAGGCTGGGTTGCACAGTCTGTCCACAGTTCGAAAGAGCTGAGCTGGTCGGTTCTGAGCAGCCGCAATCTCCCCGGACAGGAACGCTACCTTCCTATGGGTGATAGCGGATTGATAGACTTGATAATGTTCTATCAATCTAAGGTGGTCAGCATCAAGGGTGGGTTTCCACCAGCAATGCTCTAACCTTCATCCTAAATGCTGCATCTCCCTCAAAGTCCCATCAAACCAAGGGGACCGAGGGCGAAGGGAGAGAGGATGAACTTGGACAGGAGCAAGGAGATCTAGGGCTGCAAAAATGGTCTTATTATAGGCCGTCACTAAGGCCTCTGGGTCATAGTTTGTCACTGGGAAGTCCAATAGGTCAAGTACTGCCGCCAGACCTTCAGAGCTTACATCACGTAAAGGGTGGAACCTGACCATCTCCACCGGGGTAGGCCTATGAAGGGGAGGCACAGAAACTTAACCCCATGGTGCAGTGATCAGACCATTTGACAGGTTCCACCCCCAAATCGGAGGTTTTGATCCCCAAGAAGAAGACTAAGTCGAGAGAGTGACCGTGTTTGTGAGTAGCAGTGGCAACAATCTGTGTGAGGCCCAGAGATGTCATCAACTGGAGGAAGCGTTGTCCAGATTGCGAGAGTTCGTCATCAACCCAGGCATTAAAGTCACCCAGGACCATCAGCCTGGGTGACTCAAACGCCATGTCGATCATGAAATCCATCACTTCCTGATGGAAGCGCTTCTCATCCCCGGGTGGACGGTAGATGAGGGTGATCCTACAACCTTCACCTGCTACTACAGTACACTCAAAGGACAGTACACTCAAAGGACTCAGTCTCCTCAACTGGTACACTTGTGAGGCCCAGTTCAGTCTTGAAACAGACAGCAGTCCCCCCCCCCACGATCCAATATCGAGCAGTGTATCACCAAGTACCCGGCTGGAGTTGCGGACTCCAATATTGGGCCAGAATTCTCATCCAGCCTAGTCTCAGTGATACAAGCCAGATCCACTGTCCCAACGAGATCTGCAATAATTGCAGCCTTGTTTTTGATGGACCTGGCATTGCATAACACTGCTCGAGTTGGATGGATCTCCAGGGCCGCCTGGACTGCCTGCCCACCTTTATCGGTGGTGCCTTTGGGTATGGAAACCAGACAAGGAGGACTCTGATCTGGATTCCATTTCATCCCAGGGCGTCTTCTGGATTTAACAACCCCAATGCAGTGGCTCCACTCATTCACCCTCCCCTGTTCATCCTCCCACCCCCTCCCCCTCGGCGAACAATACCCAATGCACAACAGCATTGATAAGTTGTAAACTGCAATGGTGGGGGGATAAAAGGGTGGAGGACATGAAGGGTGGAGGGTGAATAGTGCACTTTCATGGGGGCAGGCCTCTTACACATTTTGGAGGCAACAATATCAATAACAAAACAACCCAATCAAAAACAACTAATAAAATAAATAAATGAAAATAAAATAAAATAATTAAATAATACTCACTCAATTCTCACTTGGGGGAGAAATAAAAAGAAAATTACTAAAAGAGAAAAAGAAACTGTCAAACTAAGGAAAATATAAAACAACCTCAAAACCCTAACCTAATAACACAAATAAGCTAAAATAAATAATTAAAATAAATAAAATGTCTCAGTCAATAAGTCCAAAACAAGAGATTAGGTGGATTGAACATCCAGGCATATATCTTCGTGGAGTCCTTCAAGTAAGAACTAAAACTAAAAATGCTGCTTGAAAATCACAAGGAAAGTCAACTTCTCCCGGACCCCAGTGGGTCTCTCACCACCAGAGGAGACCAGGGAGCCCCCAGGGACTCTCACTTCCTGGGCAGACAAAAAGTCAAATGTTTCAAAGATCTCCCCGCCCCCCCAAAATACTCTCAGTATCAGGGGGGTTTTGATATGACCAAGTACTTCGCTATCCCGTGGTACTCTTACTGTCTCAGGAATAAAGAAGAGAAGGCACTCTCCCTGCCTTTTTAAGCAGAATTTAAGTTATAAAATGAAAAGTCTGACCATGCTTGATGGAAAATCCAGGATAATACTTTTTCTGTAGATGGTTGCTCTGAAACCGGAGCGGGCCCCAAAAAATCCAAACTGGGAGGCCAACCACAAACTCGAGGCCACTATTACGGGTCCCTACCAGTGGCGTAACCATGCATACTTATTGTATGCCAGTGCGTACAGAAAAAATCCAGTTTACTTTTTTTTTTGTGTTAAGCTGTTCTCAAACCCTGGTCTCTCAGTCTCGGTAGCCATGGGAAAGAGGACTTCAAGTTCCAACTCATCAGCAGACAGGAGCAGTGGCTCATCAATTTGCTGTGGACCCCACTTCTTGTTGCATTCCTGAGTCCCGCCTGATTTTAAGCCTTGGGCGCCCACAGTACATACTCTGAATTGCCAGCTGGCTGAACATTTCCTAGAGCTAGCGCTAAAGATATCCTCCATTTTTGAGGTGGCAGTTCGAATTATCGAGGAGTGCCTTATGTGTGGAGCTGAGTGAAAGCAGCAGTGATGCTTGGGGAGGCGGGTTGATCAGGGACTGTGTGGGGCTTACTTAGCAAGTCCAACTGCGGTGATCAGGGACGGGGACTGCCAGTGGCCATATGTAAGGCTGAGGGAGTCTGCCACCAATGATCGGGGATTGCCAAGTTATATGCGGGACTTAGCGAGCCAGACAGCATTGATCGGCAACTGCCTTGGTTTTATGTGGGGCCGGACTGAGCGAGTTCAACAGCAACCAAGTGATGTATGGGGAGAGGTGGACTGGGCCCCACAGCGATGATCGGAGCGGGTGCTGGGGTCTGTACTGTAGGCACTGACATCAATGTCTGGCACAGCCGCACTGTTGTTCCTTTTCACTAGGCAGCAGTTTCAGCATCAAACAGAGCAATGGGACAGCTTTTGTCCATGTGTTTCTTAGCTCCACCCACGCCAACCACTTGCTGCAATTTTTCCCGCTGCCAGAGATAGTGGAGTTGGACACTTGCCATGCCAATTAAGAGCCATTTCGGTTTCATCAGGCAAGCTGCGAGAGAGACAGCATGCACCACTAAGACTGCCTGCCTTGTCCCTCGGTTCCCACCCCAGACCCAGTTTGTGCCTCAGTCCTCGAATCTGGCTCCACCCTGACCAGCCAAGCCACTCCACCTTTTTATTTTCAGCGCCTCTGACAAAAACGCTCTCCTGAGCGCCGCTTGGTCATGGTGTCTGGTTGCCTTCTTGCCCTGCAGCAGCGCCCCCCCCGATTTGTCTTTGAGCTGCTGCCTTGCCACATGGCCACAAGAGCACTTGAGAAAGGAGTTGGGCTCGGTCTTGGAAGAGTGAAGACATAGGCCAATGCCAGCCGGTCATGGGTCCTGTCACGGCGACACGGCTGGGTCACGTGGCGCCCAGTAGAAGACAGAGCAGCAGTTATTGAGCAGAGCACCACCAGCCAGCCCATGGTGCCACCGACAACAACTGGCAATAACTACTACAGGGAGAAGAAAAATAAAAGAGCAGCAGAGACCCAGGACTCTTCAGAGGGCCAGCATCCAGCAGCCAGTCAAGGTAGGTGACTCCAGTCAGCGGCAGCCCTGGCCTTACAGAAAATGTTACTCAGTGCCTAACATATAACTTTTATTTACTGAGTCTGGAGGGATGACTGTTGCAGATTGCGGAATAAAAGCTCTGGGCCTGCCGTGGTGCCAAGAGGCCACCCAGGAGGAGGACCAGTCAAATACCTCCATATCCTAAAAAAAACACACTATCCATTGAACCATTCCTGTCTGCTGGCAGTCCCTCCCGATCTCACACTCACAGGGCAGCCAGACTCATTATGAGCTGCCCATCCGGCTCAATTAAATCGATTCGAGGGCTGCTACAATAACATTAGGCTGTCGAACAGTCTGAGTCTGTCTCTGAAGTTTGTCACTGACAGTCAATTAAATACTAAGCACCTTGAGCCATTTTGCAGTTTGCACATAATTTGGATGGGCCCTAAATCTAAATTAATATAAAAAAAATATTCCACCTGAATGATCCTCCTGGTCTTGATTTGCCCTCTTGCAGAGTGTGGCCTAGCTAACTCTTATGAACATGTTTTAAGTTTTCATCCATTCTGCATGAAAACTGATGCTGTTTGGATTACCTGTTTACCTACAGGCTACACAGACTAGATCCAGAGAGTCATCTAGACATAAATTAAACTATCCAAACCACACCAAGCACATGCTTGTATCGTGATGTACAACTTGCAAGCCCAAGGCATTTTGGATGTGGTGTGGAGGAATCAAGGAATGGATTTGTGATGTCAGTTTGGTCACAGACAGACACAATCAGCATCTGCTGCAGTTGCTATTTTTTTTTTATAAATTCTGCCTTCTGCACCAAATATCTATCATGTTCATGCCCAGTGTGTTGTCTGTGATCTGAATGTTGCTGATCTGTTGTGCTGCTGATGTTCATTAATGTGATCTATCTGATACATTGGAGAATGCAGTAAATGTTCAATTACAAACAATTTAGGAATCCCTGTATATTTACTTTTTTTTCAATATAGCATTGTTATTATTACTGCACATGACTGATGTGCAATACTAATATGATATATTGGAGAATGCACTAAATATGTAGAGTCAGTAATCAGTATTCCTAAATCCTAGTTGTATATTTACTGCATTCTCCATCGGATAATAATGAAAAAAAAATCCAGTGAATTATTTTACTTACCAGGCACAGTGTGTGACTGTTGCATCAGTCAAGTGAGAGGGATGGTGATATAAGGCTGCTTTGCTGTGAAGAAGTGAGATAGAAGGTATTGCAACATTTTTTATGGTTCTTTTTTCTTAACATGGCATTGTTGGTTCAGGTGTTGCCACTGTGAATACTGAGGGTTTTATTTTCCATGTACCGTCTTAGCTGTAAAGTGTGTATTGATCTTCAGTGATTATGGATCATGTATGGACAGCAGACCTAGTCATGTAAAGCACCTGTGTGTATGCTGTGTATATAGTAGAGGGCAGTATCACATGTGTATGGGCCCCCCTGTAATTCAGGAGTAGCCCTAATAGAAGTGCCCTATGTATATGTATTATGTGCCCCCAGCCCCAGTAATTATGTCTGCGTTGCTCCCTTGAGAGACTGTTAGGGTTGCAATATAGCCTTGAGGTTAGAGGAACAAGGTGTGAACGGGCTTGATACATCCAGCAGACCAGACCTGAGTTTGATTCTCACAACCTCCACTTGCATACTGTGTGACTCTGAGCAAGTCACTTAACCGCCCAGTGCTCCCAGGTCACCCCTGAAAACAGGCACTTGTGCCTAGTGGGCCTTACCCGGTTACCAAAGACTAAAATTAAAATAAAGTGGAGGACAATCATTGGCATTTGTGCAGGTGAAAATAGTATTTGTGTTTGTAGTAGAAGCAATTTCCAGTTCTGGGCACATATAGATTGTTGGCTGGCTCCCTGCATCACGTAGGTGGGGCAAACAGCAAATGGACAGAAACATTTACAAGCAACTGTAAAATGTGCTGAAGTTTTCTGCCGTTTTCATTATTCTAAACATGTGAGATGTTAATTAATGTTGATTACAGGTATATATTTTACATTTTTATTGACCATTTACCACAGTGAAATAACCTTTAAAAACATCGAAACACAGAAATTGTCAGCAGATGAGGAGTGCTGCTAGGCCCATCCAGTTTGGCCATAAGCCCTATACTTGTATGCAGGCCTGGCCCCTGACCCAGTCTGGTCAATGTTGTTTCTCATCGCTCCCTGTCACCTCAGGGTTTCCTTGTGACTGTCCCAGGCATGTTTTGGAAAAAAAAAACACTGTGCTTGCTCCAACCACGTCTTGTGGCAGACTGCTCCATGTGATCACCATTCTTCACATTTTCTCTTGTCTTAATCTGTCCCTTCCCCCAATTTCATATCGTGCCCCCTCAATCTTGTACTCATTCTACACTGGAAAATGTCAGTCTTTCCCCTCCACCTTGTAAAAAGGCTATGGTGCAAAGGTGCTGAACACTCCCACGATTGGACCCAAAATACTCCAGAAAGCATCAAAAATGTCAACATTTTCTGGGGCCTAGGCAGACCCCAGACCCCCAGCCAATTGGCTGAAGTCACTGACTTGTGCATACACTTTTTAAAAGGCTGATCACTCCACTGGTCCCCACCCAGACCCGCCTACCAGTAGGCCCAGTGGAGAATCCCAAAGGGACACCGGCCCAAATTGCCGACTTCGACGAAAATGGGACACAGGATCCCTGCGAAGCTGCAAGTCGATAGTCAGCCCACCCACAAGATCAGGACCACTACTCACTGCTCCAAATTGAAGCTAATTCCTCACATGTCCACCAGCAGCCGACACAGTCCAAACTTGAATGATCCACTAGAACCGCTACCTTCTCTTATATCCACAATCTTCTCTTGTAAATAACAAAACACCTTCTCAACAGTTCGCTTTCTCAACTACACACCTCCCAAAATCTTCATCAGCTCATTTTCAGAGCAAACAAGCCGACAATACAGCACAAAAGTCAGCAACTATGGAACCCATGTCCAGGGGTCAAAAGGGGGTACACTCAGTAACAAGATCCCACAGAGTCCATGTAATGTGCTGACAGCAGGCCTGGTAAACTGAGTACACTGGGGTGGTAGTGGGGCCAAGACAAGACGGCACCAGTGCACACTTTGAGGCGGTCCCAAAAACACCCCGGCACTGCTCGTAGGACTCGGAGACTCCACTGCCAAGTTCATTCCCACGGAACTCAGGAGAAACACCAAAAACAGGAGAAATGGGAACAAGGCACAGCAAACAGAAGGTTCATAGTTAATAAAATGGCAGTACTAGTGATACTGGTAAAAACAGAACCGTGACAAACTAACAAAACTAAGATTAAAAAACACTAGGCTGCTGCAGCAGCCAACGACACGCCCAGCTCGGCGGCCATTTTTTCCCAAAGGTTAAAACTGCTCATAGTTGAACAGCTGATTTTTTTTTGGCTTGCTTTTGACCAGAGTGCTTCCTTGTGGAATGAGGTGAGGACTCAGTTTCAGCATCCTCAGATACACTCAGGTCATTGTTCTCAGAGGATGTGTCAGGGAATACATCTTCAAGCATTTTTAATTCTTTTGGGGTAGGAGCATATTCTTACCCAGAAGACATTGCCCCACTGTTCTCATCATGCTCAGAAGAACTGTTGGATTTAACCACCAAGGCTATGACTGAGTACTTGTATCATGATTGTTGTAATATTGGTAGTAGCACTGTTGGAGGTAGTGCTGATGGTGGCACTGGCAGCAGCAGTTGAGGTGGTGGTGATGGTGTCAGTAGCAGTATCAGAGGTAGTGCTGATGGTGGCACTGACAGCAGCAGTGGAGGTGGTGGTTGTGGTGGTGGCAGTAGCAGTATCAGAAGTAGTGCTGATGGTGGCACTGGCAGCAGCAGTGGAGGTGGTGGTGATGGTGGTAGTAGCAGTACTGGAGGCAGTGCTGATGGTGACACTGGCAGCAGCAGTTGAGGTGGTGGTGATGGTGGTAGTAGCAGTATCAGAGGTAGTGCTGATGGTGGCACTGGCAGCAGCAGCAGTGGAGGTGGTGGTGATGGTGGTAGTAGCAGTATCAGAGGTAGTGCTGATGGTGGCACTGGCAGCAGCAGTGGAGGTGGTGGTGATGGTGGTAATAGCAGTATCAGAGGTAGTGCTGATGGTGACACTGGCAGCAGCAGTGGAGGTGGTGGTGATGGTGGCAGTAGCACTATCGGAGGTAGTACTGATGGTGGCACTGGCAGCAGCAGTGGAAGTGGTGATGATGGTGGTAGTAGCAGTACTGGAGGCAGTGCTGATGGTGGCACTGGCAGCAGCAATGGAGATGGTAGTGATGGTGGTAGTAGCAGTGTAAGAGGTACTGCTGATGGTGAAGGTGGTAGTAGCAGTATCAGAGGTAGTGCTGATGGTGGCACTGGCAGCAGCAGTGGAGGTGGTGGTGATGGTGTCAGTAGCAGTATCAGAGGTAGTGCTGATGGTGGCACTGACAGCAGCAGTGGAGGTGGTGGTTGTGGTGGTAGAGACAGTAGCAGTATCAGAGGTAGTGATGATGGTGGCACTGGCAGCAGCAGTTGAGGTGGTGATGGTGGCAGTGGCAGTAGCAGTATCAGAGGTAGTGCTGATGGTGGAATTGGCAGCAGCAATGGAGGTGGTGGTGATGGTGGTAGTAGCAGTACTGGAGGCAGTGCTGATGGTGACACTGGCAGCAGCAGTTGAGGTGGTGGTGATGGTGGTAGTAGCAGTATCAGAGGTAGTGCTGATGGTGGCACTGGCAGCAGCAGTGGAGGTGGTGGTTGTGGTGGAGGCAGTAGCAGTATCAGAGGTAGTGCTGATGGTGGCACTGGCAGCAGCAGCAGCAGTTGAGGTGGTGGTGATGGTGTCAGTAGCAGTATCAGAGGTAGTGCTGATGGTGGCACTGACAGCAGCAGCAGTGGAGGTGGTGGTGATGGTGGTAGTAGCAGTATCAGAGGTAGTGCTGATGTTGGCACTGGCAGCAGCAGTGGAGGCGGTGGTGATGGTGGTAGTAGCAGTATCAGAGGTAGTGCTGATGGTGGCACTGGCAGCAGCAGTGGAGGTGGTGGTGATGGTGGTAGTAGCAGTATCAGAGGTAGTGCTGATGGTGACACTGGCAGCAGCAGTGGAGGTGGTGGTGATGGTGGCAGTAGCATTATCAGAGGTAGTACTGATGGTGGCACTGGCAGCAGCAGTGGAAGTGGTGGTGATAGTGGTAGTAGCAGTACTGGAGGCAGTGCTGATGGTGGCACTGGCAGCAGCAATGGAGGTGGTAGTGATGGTGGTAGTAGCAGTGTAAGAGGTACTGCTGATGGTGAAGGTGGTAGTAGCAGTATCAGAGGTAGTGCTGATGGTGGCACTGGCAGCAGCAGTGGAGGTGGTGGTGATGGTGGTAGTAGCAGTATCAGAGGTAGTGCTGATGGTGGCACTGGCAGCAGCAGTGGAGGTGGTGGTTGTGGTGGAGGCAGTAGCAGTATCAGAGGTAGTGCTGATGGTGGCACTGACAGCAGCAGCAGTTGAGGTGGTGGTGATGGTGTCAGTATCAGAGGTAGTGCTGATCGTGGCACTGGCAGCAGCAGTGGAGGTGGTGGTGATGATGGTAGTAGCAGTATCAGAGGTAGTGCTGATGGTGGCACTGGCAGCAGCAGTTGAGGTGGTGGTGATGGTGGTAGTAGCAGTATCAGAGGTAGTGCCGATGGTGACACTGGCAGCAGTAGTGGAGGTGGTGGTGGTGTTGGTTGCAGCACTATCGGAGGTAGTGCTGCTGGTGGCACTGGCAGCAGCAGTTGAGGTGGTGGTGATGGTGGTAGTAGCAGTATCAGAAGTAGTGCTGATGGTGGCACTGGCAGCAGTAGTGGAGGTGGTGGAGATGGTGGTAGTAGCAGTACTGGAGGCAGTGCTGATGGTGGCACTGGCAGCAGCAGCAGTGGAGGTGGTGGTGATGGTGGTAGTAGCAGTACTGGAGGCAGTGCTGATGGTGGCACTGGCAGCAACAATGGAGGTGGTAGTGATGGTGGTAGTAGCAGTGTAAGAGGTACTGCCGATGGTGAAGGTGGTAGTAGCAGTTTCGGAGGTAGTGCTGATGGTGGAACTGGCAGCAGTAGTGGAGGTGGTGGTGATGGTGGTAGTAGCAGTATAAGAGGTACTGCTGATGGTGGCACTGGCAGCAGCAGCAGCAGCAGTTGAGGTGGTGATGATAGTGTCAGTAGCAGTATCAGAGGTAGTGCTGATGGTGGCACTGGCAGCAGTAGTGGAGGTGGTGGTAATGGTGGTAGTAGCAGTATAAGAGGTACTGCTGATGGTGGCACTGGCAGCAGCAGCAGTTGAGGTGGTGATGATAGTGTCAGTAGCAGTATCAGAGGTAGTGCTGATGGTGGCACTGGCAGCAGTAGTGGAGGTGGTGGTAATGGTGGTAGTAGCAGTACTGGAGGCAGTGCTAATGGTGGCACTGGCAGCAGTAGTGGAGGTGGTGGTGATGGTGGTAGTAGCAGTATTGCAGGTAGTGCTGATGGTGACACTGGCAGTAGCAGTGGAGGTGGTGGTTGTGGTAATGGTGGTAGTAGCAGTATCAGAGGTAGTGCTAATGGTGGCACTGGCAGCAGCAGTGGAGGTGGTGGTGATGGTGGCAGCTGAGGTGGTAACAACATTGGTCACAACAGAGGCTGAGACCTGCACTGAAACAGTAGTGGAGGCAGTGGTACTAGCAGTGCTAGCACTGAATGAAGTTGAAACTGGTCTACTTGGAGTGAAAGAGACATCAGGATGTTGAATACGTATTGAACATCAACCCCTGTCTGAATCAGTTTTGGAAGGGCTTGTCCAGACATTTTGACTGTACTCGACTGCTTGTGTGACATTTTCACTCGTCAGTTAAACTGACAAAAAAGTGGAATAATGTTTTTAATATTGTAGTTTGTAACTTTTTACTGTTGTAACCTAGACTACTGCTCCCCAGTCTAATCACACCTGTCCACTTCTCTGCACAAAAGGCTAAACACTACATACAATGCTGTTGCTTCACCCTTCTCACCCCCTACCGCTCCTACCATTGCTCACTATACCAAGTGCTAGGGTGGCTGACCCTGCAAGGTCGTTTTGACTGCACAATGTGCTGTGCAGTGGACAACTCCCCCACCTCCCACATATGTTCCCCTACTCTCCCCTACTGATGAACAGAGTAGTCACCAGAAACCTTTGGGCATCCTCAATCCCACCACTGGAAGTACCTCATGTCCTCACCGCCATGGGCAAATGAGCTTTCTCTGTCACCATCCCTCACTATGGAACAAACTCCCCCTGCCCATTCGCTCATCACCCACACATCTAGCTTTTAAGCATAGCTCTTCTTATCTACAGTCTGTCACTGTTCCTCACTGCAAGGATGGAGTCTGCATCTCTCCACTGACCTAAGCACTCAGACTACACCGGCATCAAGACAGCACCCCCCATGCTCCTTCCCCACTATAACTCCCCTTTTCCTACCCCTGCACCTCCTGCCCCTCCCTTGCTTAACCCTCTCCCTTCTGCTACCCCGTCTTTGTTTTCTCTTTCGAAGCTTTGTGCACATCGCTGCTTGAATTTCTTGATGTTTTTTGATCTCTGCCTGTATTTGAACAACCTCTGTTATTTACTCAACAATGAACTTGATCTTGCATTTTTACACAATTTGGCTTGTACCCTATTACCTTGTACACTGTATCTTATGTATTATTTGAATCTCTCTGCTATACCTGTATTTTTACTGCTGCATTTCTGTGGGGTGGGTCGTGACTGAAAATGGTCCTTTGGATCAGTGCACCCACCCGGTTGTCAAATACATAAATAATAACTAAATAAATAACAGTCAGAAACTCAGACAGCTAATATTGGGCAGTGGTCACTTGGGCAGCAAGGGTGCCCCCCCTTGGCTCCTGCCTACTCTGGGGCACAGATAAAGTTTGTAGCAAGACATGAGGAATTGCAATATTTTTTTATATATAGGTGTTTTTGGAAACAATAGCTCAGCTAAGTAGTACAGGACCAGGTACAGAAGCAACAACTGTAAGCCCAAAGCCTCAAGTTCTGCAAAGCAAAGGTGATGCTTCTCTCCCCCCTTGCTTTTAGTAGACTGACTGCAGTGGTGGCAGGCAGGCAGCAAAAGCCTCAGTGCACTACCAAAACAAAAAGACTGCAGCCTCCCAGAAGAAAAAACAATTTTTTTAATCGCTATTTAAATAATGAAACTACAGTCAGAAAGAAAACTGGCAGCAGCCAGCTTTAGAACACAGCACAGTAACAGTTTTTTTGCCTTTCCTTCCCTTACACAAAAAACGGATATTCATTTATTTTCTCAAGATAAAAAAATAAAAAATGTCTCAGTCTCAGCACAATAAAGAAGAACTAAGAACCAAGAAGTCACAGGAACTGACCCTTTTCAAGCCAGACAGAGCAGGAGCTAGTTTAGCCTATTCTGCTGTGACTGTTGAATACTTCGAATACACCCTGGTATTCTTGTATTATTGAATATGCCCAGTATTCAAGGCATTTATTTATTTTTTATTTTATTGATTTCATTTTTGTTGACTGGGTAAGTGCACTAGACAAATTCTGCCTATTTTCAAGCACGACCCGGGGGAGGGGGATACAGATGAATGCCAACTGACTTTGAACCAGATTAAGCTGTTGGTGGTATTTTTAGTGAATGGGAGAATTTGGCCAGGGCACCGGGGAACTTCCCCTACTCTGCGGCTGCTTTGTGGACAGTAGGGGACTTGCTGACGTCAGTCTGCATTATGGCAGACACGGAGGAACTCGATCGAGAGCTGGATGCAGGAGAGCGAGCTATGCTTTCAGATATGGCCGCAATGAGTGACATGAAAGATTCTGTTCTGCAGCTTACTGAAGTTATACTAGAAACTGCACCTGAGGTTTACATGAACTTACTGGAGTTGGCTGGTGATATTCCAGCGTCGGAGAAGGTGCAATTAAATGGTACAGCGGCTGTTTTGGCTTCGGAAAGCGGAAGTTTGAGTTCTGTTACGTCTGTATTTGATTGCAGTGATTCCTAGTCAACGGGAGCCCAGGGTGTTATTTTGGAGATTTCTGCGCCGGAACAAGTTTCTGTGGGGAAAGCGGCTGCTTGCTCCTCTACTACGTCACAAGCACTGCGACATCAGTTCAGACTGCCACAAGTGGAAACGGAAGGTTTTCTTCGGGACTGGTCAGAGACTACAGCCTTATCCGAATCTGGCTGGAGGAGAACTGATTCTGTCAAATGGGTTCTGGACTTTTCGTGGGACTCTAATCTTGAAAAAAATACGTCGTCAACCATGCATGCCACCGAGAGGCAAATCCTGAGCTCAGGTAATGACTCTTTCTGTACAGACAAGGGTTTTTCTGGTAAACTGCCCTCAGTGGGAGGGGAGAGTGGTTTGGCTTTTGCAAAGCCAAGCACTTCCAAGGCAGGTCAGTCAGACTCTGAGAAGGGGCAGGAAGGCATTAAACTTTCTTATGATGAGTTTGCTAAACAACAACAAACCAAGAAATTACCTATGTCTGAGTTATTTAAGAATAAATTAGAACAAGCACCATGACGAAACACGGTGCGGCTACGTTTTAAAGGAGGTCTACCAGAGCACCCTGATAGATATTATGTTTCTAAACAACTATTAAAAAGTTCTATGGGTTTTTTTCCTTCTGATGTTTATGCGTTGATACATATATCAGGGGAAGACTCCTTCGATATTAGTTTCAAGGCTAATGCTCACCTGGAAAAATTTTGGGAGAAGTATGCCCTACTTAAAAATACCCCTTTATGGACCCTCTTTTTTGCCATCCCACTCACTAGACCCCAGATTCGTTTCATTACCATAATGTTTTGTAATGAAGGTGTAAATGTGAGTGACATATATCACTGGCTTCAAAACAGGTGTGATATTTTAGGCCCCCCGGATGCATTACTTGATACTGAGGGTATATGGACAGGTAGCTGGAAATTTAAGGTGAAACTCTTCCAGGTTAATGCTGATATTATCCATCTTCCTAACAGTTTTTTCTTGGGGAAAGATAGGGGGGTTCGCTTTTATGGTGGTCAACCAAGGGCCTACTATAAATGTGGGGCCCGTACTCACATAAGTAGTGTTTGTGATATGATGAAATGCTCCTTATGTGGGGGGTTTGGACATTCCATGGACTTACGTGAAAACATATTTCAATGCAATTTATGTGATGAAAAGGGCCATGCTTTTCATCAGTGTCCCTGGGCTAAACAAAATCATTCTGAAGGTTGGGATCAAGATGATTTATTGCATGAAGCCTAAACTAAGAGAAAGGATTCCATGGGAAGTATCCCCCTAAGTACGCCTACTAGTATAGTTCAGCAAGGACCCGGCAGGATGGCTGACGCAATGGAAATGGGGAGGTAGATATAGGATTGACTAAGTCTCAGGCTCCAGTTGAAAAAGTTGCCACTATAACTAGACCTTTGGTGTCCGGGAGACAGAGTCCTGCAGTGTCCATGCCTCCCCCTTTCGAGACTGTGAAAGGCAGACGTTTCACTAGGGCTTCACTTAAACATTCTGCCATAGGACCGATCCCTACAGATAATTTTATTTCACCTTTACAAGATGAGGCAGGGGACTCAGACTTGGAATCTGATACATCTTATAGGTCAGAACTGGTCACTGAAGATGAAGATAGCAGAACTACGGAATTGGCAAAAGAAAAGAAAGGAAAAAAAGGAAAGAAACGGAAAGTTAGTCAGAAAAATGGTCCCTGAATTCAATTGGTTTTTACATGGCTATGCTGAAACTGGCTTCTTACAATGTATGTAGCTTAAAAGCATTTAAAAAACAGATTTCCATCTTAGCATATTTAGATCTTTTGAAGCTGGATGTTATTTTTTTACAAGAAACCAGGGTTTCTACTCTTTTTGATGTAGAACAATTAAAAAGGTGTTGGAATTAGGGACCATCTTTTTGGACTTTTGGGCCAGATGTGGCAGATGGGATTGGGATTTTATTTAAAAATTCTAATTGCAAACTTACAAAGTTGATAGATGTTAGGCCAGGACGGGCCTTGATTTTGGATTGTTCATTAGGGGATTTCTTTTTTCGGTTTATTAATATTTATGCACCTCAAACGAAACTGGCCTGGGTTGAATTGTTTGAAGAGATTAAACCTTTCCTTTACACCGAAAAGCATATTGTATGGGGAGGTGATTTTAATTGTGCAACAGATGTCAAATATTCTGGGTGTTTAGGGAAAAAAATGTATTGTGATGCGAATGCTCTGAAAAACATTGTATTAGATGCAGGTCTCTTGGATGTTTATAGAAGCATGCATCTGCAATTAGGAGCCACATATTATAGACACACATATGCCACACGGATTGATATGGTATTTGTTTCCCACTATATTAAACCTTGGTTTAGTACAGTTAAACCCACAGAATTTTCCGATCATCACATTTTAATTAGTGACCTCAGTTTAGCTGATATCCCGCCTAGAATGTTATCTACATTACAACGATGGAGGTTAAATACATCCTTTTTAGAGAGTCCGTTTTTTTTTCTCAAGTTGGAATTTTTTTTTGCAGCTAAATTTTCCACTATTGCTGTGTTTGATAACATATATGATTGGTGGTTAAATACAAAAAAGGAAATCAAGGCTTTGTTTATTAGTTGGGGAAAACTTAAAGCTAATTCGGATTATTTACAATATTTAATGCATAGAAATCAACTATATAAATTGATGTCTTTTCCTCCAAAAGATCATGTCCTATATAAATCTCAAATATAAGAGATTAAGAAACAGATGAAGTCATTTCAATATGATAGGGCCAAATCTTTGGAGATGGAATTCAGATTTGGAACAAAAAAAACCACCTATGTCTGATCCTTATCAGGCTTGTAAATCATGATTAGAGCAAACGTTAATGTCAGGTTTATATAACTCAACTGGGAAGTGGTTACTACAGATATGGAAATGTTGTTAGTAATGCAGCAACATGTCAAAGACTCTTTGCAGCAAGTAATGACTTTTCAGAAGATACTTTCCTATCCAGACTTTAGGTACTTTACCTCAGGTAGAGGACTGTATGCAACTTCTTTTGACTCAACCTATTTCTACACAGGAAGTTGAGGAAGTAATTAATCATCCAAATAAAGGGGCATCCCCAGGTTTAGACGGGATACCTAATGATTTTTATAAAGTCTATGCAACATATATGGGGTATTTTTTTACCTCTAGTCTTTAATTATATGTTAACAGCAGATCTTTCTTGTAAGGATTTTACTATTTTTCTCTTGTCCTTTATCTATAAAAAGGGTGATAAGAAACTATTGACCAACTGGAGGACTATTAGTCTTCTGAATAGTGACTATAAAATTTTAACCAAAATATTATATAATCGTTTAATAAAGGTAGCAGACTCTCTCATACATCCAGCTCAGACGTGCCATCCCTGCTAGGAAGATTCAGCATAACCTTTTTTTACTACGTGATCTTTTTGAAAGTTGCAAAATTACTCCCAGATCAGGATTGGTGGTAGCCTTGGATCAAACTAAAGCTTTTGATGCAGTCTGTCATTCATTTCTTTACTATATATTATTACAATACGGCATTCCAAAGAAATTTGTTCAATGGATAATTTTGCTATATAGCCAAGCAGCTACCATTCCTATAGTGAACGGATTTTTTGGAACAGAGATTAGTATAGGTAGAGGGGTTAGGCAAGAATGCCCATTGAGCCCCTTATTATATACTTTTGTATTAGACCCTGTTATTCGGAGAATTATTTGGGATCATAGTATAATTGGCCTCTCTCCTGCTCCACAGTTAGACACAGTAAAAATCACTGCTTATGCTGATGATGTGACTCTTTTGGTAGCAGATGTTCCATCTTTGAGGACAGCATTGGATGTTTTTACTCTTTTTGGACACTTTTCGGGGGTTATACTTAACATGGATAAGAGTTTTGTTCTATCTCTAGATGCCATGCCTCCTGATTTGACTGATTGTTTAGGTATACCTTTTTCAGTATCACCACAAAAGATTTTAGGTATCTGGTTTGGAAATGGAGATATGGCAGTGTATAATTGGGAACAGCAGTTATTGCTTGGGGAATCTAAAATTAACTTATGGAAGCAGTGGAAATTTTGAAAAAAGAAACGAATATTGATTATCAAAAAATTTTTGTTGCCAGTATTTGTTTATTTAAGTCATCTTTATCCACCACCATTTTCTCTAGAAACAAGGTTATATAGTGTATTTTTCCAAATGCTCTGGGGCAATAGGTTGAACCCAGTTAAAAGGGATATTACTTATCTTCCACTTAAAAAAGGGGGATTGCAGATGGTGAACCCTGTTGTTTTTTTTCACTCTATATTTTTATTTTCTTCCTTCCATTTTATATGGTATGATGCATGTTTACCGTGGCAACACTGCGTAAGTATTTTTTTAAATGGTCCATGTTTCCTTCAAAAATATTAGGGTCTGATGATCTTCCGGGTATGGAATTTCATGTTTGAAAAAATTGCATCAATGGAAAGTACCTTTACAAAAATTACATTCCCTAAATAGGAAAACTTTTTATACATATATAGTATATGAAGTTCAGCAAGTGACTTTTCTTTTCCCCAATTGTATACCCACTAAAATGTCTTTCACTTTACATAAATTAACTGATTTCTGAATCCCTGTAAAGACATGGGATGTGGTATGGATTTCAGCACAAGGGAGATTAAGTGTTAGGGGTAATTTAAAATATAAACCGCAAAGTGATAGATACTGTCTTAGACCTACCCGTGTTAATGAGGAAGAAAGTCAATCTCATTTTTTTTGGAATGTATGGAGTAAGGCATTTTGGGGTACAGCTGCTTTACACTGGAACATGCCATACTTAACTTTACTTTCATATAGTACATTGATTTGGGTGACTATACAGGGGTATTGAGTAAATACCATAAAAGTACCTTGAATGTTTTTTTTGCACTATTACAGTATTTTCTATGGCAGGCCAGATGTCAGTATGTATTGCAACAACAGCAAGTTTTGCATTCAGTTATTATTTCACAAGTTGAGGCAGACCTGTCTACATTTAGAGAAAAGGATACCAGTAAATATTCTGTAGAAAAAGTTGTTAATTTATGGAAATGTTTTCCTGTTTTTTGATGCTACATGTTCGGTGAATTATTTGCATTACATTTATGTACGTTTATTAATACTTTGATTGTATTTTGTTTATCTGATTTGATTGTTCTATTTTTTTTCCTTTTGTGATGTTTTGTTTCTTATGTTCAATAAACTTCCCCTACTCACAGGTAGGGGGGAGCCTTGCATCCTGGCATTTTGCCAAGATGGCTGACCCTGGAGTGGCTGAGGAGAGCATAGAGGCGGCGGAGGCAGGGGAGAAGGTCTCCTCCCCATCTCTGAGCTGCGAGAGACCAAGCAAAAAGGAGAAACGGAACATGGACAAATGATATTAACTACAGAAACTAAGACCTACCCGACAACAACATCAACAACAAATATACAAGGCATGACTACAGAATTTGCAAAGGGTAATGAGCAAGCTTTCACAGTATTGCAAACTGTTGCTTGTACGAGTGCAGACCAAACACAGAAAATGAGAAAATAAAAAAAACTTTTGGCTCTGGAAGAACAACGATACCTGGACAAAAAGAAAGAACTCTTGGCCCGTTTACAAACAGGCCCACTGACAGATCATTCAATAGCTGATGACTCACCCCAGCTTACTATCAAAGGCCCTGCTTTGGTCTCTGACGCTGTCAAAACAGGGGCATCCCAGCAACAAAATGCTTTGGAGCAACCTTCAGGTACAGAATCACAAAAAATGAAAGAATTCCACAGCACTGTTGGAGTTATGTCCGGAATGGCAGAGATGGTCACAGTATGTACTGGCCTAAGACGTACCTCGATGAATAGGTCCTCCTCAGAACTAAGTAAAGTTCAGACAGTCGACAATGCATTACGGACAGCAGGCTGGGAAAAAGGATACTGATACAGGGACTTGGCATTTGGGCCCATCCCCGATATGGGTCCAACAAGAGGATGAGGATGCAGCATAGGTTTCTTAGGTTTCATAGGATATCAGAGCTCAAAAAGACTGGGGTCCATATTGCTCGCCAAAAATTAGTTATAACCTTTTACTGAATTTTTACATAGGTAGATGTCAAGTCTTGTCTTGAAAGTATCCATGCTTTCACTGGTCACCACCGATAAGGGCAATTCATTCCAAACTTTAACAACTCAAATTGTGAACCATGAACTTTTTGTTTTACAGCATTCACTCTTCAGTTGTAAAGGATGCGCCCTGATTTCATAAACAATATTTCTAAATTCAAGTCCCAGCTGGTCCCATAATAAATCATCATGCAGTGCTCTAAAGACCATACAAAGGTCACCACTCATCCTACGATATTCCAGAGTAAAAAGTCCCAGCTGATTTAGACGGTCCTCATAATTGAATCCTTTTACCTCATACATCCTCCTAGTAGCTTTCCTTTGAATTCTTTCCAAAGCATTTTTTTTAACCCACGTCTCCCGGAGACCAACACTGAGTGCAATATTCCACATGTGGCCTCACCAAGGAAGTATACAAGGGCAGCAACACTTTGCTGCTATTACTTTGTATATACTTACTTATATAATGGCGTATCCCACCAACCTTTTTGATTACTTGTTGACAGTGTAGTTTTGGGCTCAAGTCATTTTTAACCCTTACACCCAGGTCCCTTTCATCCTCTACCACCTCTAAGAATCTATCACCTAACTTGTATTTGGCCAGAAGATTGTTACTCCCGAAGTGTATAACTGTACACATATTAACATTAAAAGTAAGTTTGTTTTTATCTACCCAACTTTTAAGTTCGCCTAGTGCAAGCTGTAGGGTATTTACATCTTCAAGGTTATTCACAATATGGCCAATGCAGGTATCATCTGCAAATTTGGTTAACCAGACTCCAGTAGAAGTATTTAGTGAGGAAATATAAATGTTGAAGAGGCATGGGCCGAGCACAGAGCCCTGGGGATCTCCACTAGACACCTGTTCCCATTTTGAGTAAGAATCTTTTATACAAACTTGTTGAGTTCTGCCAGTCAACCATGATTCCACCCATCTGGTAATATTTCCACTTAAACCCATGTTTATTAATGCATCTATTAGTTCACCATGGGGTACCTTATCAAAGGCCTTCAAGAAGTCCCAAAAAATAATGTCCACAGCCTCCTTCTTATCCAAAGCCATACTAACTCTACCGTAAAATTCCAGCAGGTTTGTCTGGCATGATCTGCCCTTAACAAAACCGTGTTGGGTAATATTGGACTGCGTCTCTTCCCCTATATACTCTTTGATAATTCCCTCAAGGATTTTACTCAGGACAGATGTCAGGCTAATAGGTCTATAGTTTGACACTTCCTGCTTAGAACCTTTTTTAAAGATAGGTACCACATTAGCTCACCTCCATGCATCAAAAACCTGTCCTTCTTCAATAGATTGCATGAATATTGCTGCAGTTGGTCCTGATAAGGGGATAGCTAATTCTTTAAGAATCCGAGGGTGGAGACCATCAGGACCTACTGATTTATTAGGATCCAACCCTTGTAGTCACATTTGAATATCTGATGCTTTTACAAAGTGCACTCCAGATATTATATGTGAATTATGCTTATTTTTGGCTAATTTTTTTGGATTAAAAACTGAGGTGAAGTACTGGTTACATAACACTGTCATGTGGATGTTTTCCAATAACAAATTACCAATTTGATCTTTTAATGGGCCAATAGTGGGAGTTGCCCCCTTTTATTATTAACATATTCATAAAAGGATTTATAATTATCTTTGACCCTGGTAGCTAAATTAACCTCGTCATTTATTTTTGCGTGTTTGATATTATATTTAGTCATTTTTAAAAGATTTTTATATTGTTCCCAGTTTTTTTTTTGTGTGCCACTAAGTTTTGCCCTTTTTAAATGCCCTATTTTTCTATTTAATATATTTTATAACCATAGCATTTATCCAGGGAGTTTTTTGTTTCACTTTATCTGTTTTCTTTATTTGTGGAATATGTTTCATTATTACTGTAAATAGTTTAGTGTTAAATATATGTCACATTTCATTTAGGAATTTGTTCTTTAATTCTTTTACCCAGTCCTAAGATGTCATTTCTTTATTCAATTCCACAAAATCAGCTTCTGTAAAATTGTAAATGACTGTACTACCAACATCAGAACCTAAGTTGCCTTTATAAGTATATTTAACCATAGAGTGGTTGCTGGATCCAAGGGGGTGGGTAACAGTACAGTTTATTATATCAATACACAGGTTATGCAACACTAGATCTAATATATCATCCCCCCAGTATTTTGTTTAACTGATTGTTCCGTGTTGTTTATCAAAAAAGACTCAAGATAAGCACTTTCAACTTGAGTTACAGTTTAAGATATTCCAATTTATCCCTGGGAGATTAAAATCACCCATGAGTATAGCATTATTTGTAGATGAAGAACTATTTACATACTCCAATAGCATGGAATCTTCTTTTGTTATTGAGGGTGGCTGATAAACTACTCCCAAGTTAATATGATGAGGTTTTAGGGAATATCTTGACCCATAAGGCTTCTATAGTGGGCCATTGGGGTAATTCAATATTTTCAGCTTTTATGCTGTTTGAAATATAAAGCGTGACTCCTTCACCTCTACTACTTGTTCTGTCTTTGTGAAAAAGAGTATACCAAGGGATATTTTTATCCCAGGGATCATCTTCTCTCCACTAGGTCTCAGTGATTGCACAAATATGAATCTCCTGTTGATTTGGGGGTGTATAGTAACTCATCATGTTTTTTATTTAGGCTTCTAGTGTTTATAAGAAGGACATTCCATTCTGATGGATTTTGGGGAGTAATACTATTTTGTTTAATTGTAGGAGTCATGACAACCCCCATACCATTTAGTTTAAACTATGGTCAATTTGCTGTCTAAGTCTATTTGCAAAAATATGCTTACCCTGCTTGTTTAGATGCAGCCCATCTCTAGCGTACAACCCCTGATGCATAAATCTGTCCCAATTTTCTAAGAAGGTAAACCCCTCTCTGTAACACCATCACTTCAGCCAGCCATTTAGTGTTACAATATCCTGTCTTTTATAATGGCTTATGGTGAGGATAGGTAGTAATCTGGAAATGATCAAGTCCCCCCTTGGCTTCTAATCGTATCACCTATTGTTTCAGAATCTCTCTGGATGTCTAGCATAGATCTTCTGCCTAAGTCATTGATTCCTGCATGTATTAAAGTAACCGGGTCTGTGTTTGATCTTGTAGTCCTGGGAGAAGTTATTTTATATTATCAATGCCAGCACCAGGCAGGACACTGACTGTGGTATAAGGGTTTCTAGTTTTACATATTATGTGGTCCGTATAGCGTATCATTGAGTCACCAATTACCAGAACATCCCTAGGAATATTCATAGATTTTTTGGTCATGTTGTCAGATACACTCAATTTCTGTAGAAGAAGCAATAATAGTGGAGTCTGTTTGCTTCATGTTATTGGACTTAGGAGTGACTAAACTTACTGGGGGGAGGAAGGAAGTAGTAGACCATTCTTTTAATATGATATCCTGCTCAGGTGTATTGTCTACACTAGAATCATTTTTAAGTGCACTATATCGATTTGTAGTAAGAGTATTTAGACTACCCCCTCTGTTTCTTCTCCCCTTTTTACCAGCCATTTTTTGGACCAAAAACCAATCTCCATCACCTGATTTATTTGCATTAATTAATTCCCGAGGGGAGGGAAAGTGTTTATCCTGTGCAGGATCTAAAGTGTCTACCACTGCATCAATATATTGCTCCAAACAGCTTATGTCAGCTTGGGTCTGAACTCTTTGTTTTAGTTGTACAATTTCAGATTTTAGAATGCTTATCAATGTACAATTTTCACATTCAAACTCTAGGCAGAATTCTCTATATGCATACATACCACAACTAGTGCAGCATATTAAATTCAACCCATTTTCCATGTCCATTTATGTATTGTTTTTCGGCCCAGTGCCCAGTAACCCAGCCGACATGTGCTGACGCGCATGTCTCTGCATGCGTCTCTGTGCGCTGCAATGCGTGCCCTGCTCGCAGCAGAACAAACTTATAAGATGTAGCGTGACCCGAAAGTAACTCCAGGGGTTGTGGAACGCTCGTGGAGTTTAAATGAATAAAATATAGCTAAAACTAGCTCAAATACGGTGGAAGGTGTATTAAAACATCCCCAAAATGCTGTATTAATACCAAGGCAACAAATAAAAATAGTGCTAGTGTTCTGTAGTTCTGCCCCTCCAGCTACTAAACTACAGGCACTCTCCATCTACTTCCTGCAATGCAGGGAGGGGTACGGCTCAACTGGACAACTAAGTAAATACGCAGGTATTAAAATTACATCAGTTCCATATGCATTTGTTCATTCTAATCACCCCCAACAATGTAGGAGCCTATACACATGTAAGTCAGTTTATGCAGCAGAAACTAATCCACAGCTACCAGACCGTTCTCTACCCCTGGAGCTACAGCTCACACAAAATCCTATTTTGAATCTCCTGCCAGACATACTGAATGGGGAAGAAATCCTGGACAGACTACCCGGTGCAAGGTTACAAAAACCTCAGGGCCCTGGGTTCCATTCACAACGTCCACAGTTGGGTGCAGCACAGCAAGTTTCCACAATTTCTCGGACATATGCCTCTTGTTTCTCGGTACCCACTCAACAAGTTAAAAGGCACAACGCAGTAAGGTTGCAACATCATGGGGGGGGTGGTAGAAATGCCAGCGTGTGTTTGTGGGATGAACTTTGCTAAAAGACTCAATGAAATTATTTGTATATGAAATTCATGCCTTGATACTTGTCTCACAAGCCTAATTTTGATGTAAGTTTTAAAACGTTAAATAGCTTAGAAAGGTTTTGGACAAAGTTTCATAAGCTAAAAAATATTCCCTTATGGGCCCCATTCAGTGCTATTCCCCTCACGATACTTGCACAAAAAATTACTACAATTCTGTTCAGGATGAGGGGGTGAGCATGAATGATATGACTGTATGGCTTAAACAATGATGTATGGTCTTAAATGACCCTGAAACAATCTTTGATTTGGAGAATATTTGGATTGGGGGGTGGAAAGTGAGGGTACTGTTAAAAACCACAGAAATGGGAATACAACATTTACCAAACAGTTTTATGCTAGGAAGAGACAGAGGGGTACTTTTCTACCCAGGCCAACCGAAGGCCCGTTACAAATGCATCTCAATCAGTCACTTGAGCAGCATTTGTGACAAAGTAAAATGTACAGTCTGTGGGGAAGTAGGACACTCAGGGAACCAGTGCGTAGAAGAAACCAAAATGTGTGTTATGCGAAGAAACTGGCCACACATTTTAGTAGTGTACATGGGCAGCCCACAATTCTCTTAATCTAGCAGATGGACAGGAACAAAGACTGATTATTACCCTGTCTCCTGATCCTCAGCCCCATACATCTATTCAGATTCCAGTTGTCTCAAGAGAGGAGAGACACCCTGGTAGAGACAAACCCCCCCCAAGAGGAAGGAACCACACCTACAGTTAGCACAGTGTCTGCTCCATCCATAGATCTACCCACTGATAGAATGACCCCCCCAACTGTGGCTACCCCATAACAAGAATTACGAGAGGAAGGAGAAAAAAGGTGTCCCCTCTGTCCAAAGTTTCCAAAACAGAACATATCCCCCTTAGGGAATAAATATGAATTATTGCAAGATAATTCAGAGGATACAGATTCTGACACTTCATCTTTAATATCCTCCCATCCTGAACAAATAACAGATACAAAGATATTAATTGATACTTCTGGTCCCCAAAAAAGGAAAGCATAAGCAAAGATTAAACACAAAGAAAGTCTGTCTAGAAGGAGGAGACCAAGATGAGAATATCTGGGTAGTTTTGCATTTCTGCTTTTCTATTTAGATAGCTCCCTCCTTTTCTATACATACTGTGAACTTCAACAGTATAAAGAGGCAGCCTAAGAGAGATATAGTGTTTTCCTTTTTATCATGTCTAACAATGGGGATTATTTTACTGCAAGATGTAAGGCTACACTCCCTAATTGAGGTCACTAAAGCACAAAAAGCATGGTTCCTGGGCCCATCCTTTTGGTCCTTTGGGCAGGAAACTTGCTCTGGAGTAGGTATTCTTTTTAATATGCCTAATATAGAAGTGATAAAAGTATTGGACTTGCTTCCAGGCAGGTTGTTACTTATAGATGTTAGGATATATAATGTGGGTTATAGACTACTTAACGTCTATGCGCCACAAACAAAATCACGAAGGATAGATTTACTCAAAATGGCACAACCATATCTACATACCTTCTCAATATGTCATTTTTTGAGGTGACTTTAAATGTGGGTTATCAACAAAGGACAGATCTAACACTACTAAAACATCCAACATTTTCTGTAATTCAAATTTTTTAGCTACAGTATTAAAATCAACTAGACTTCAGGATGCCTATTTAACCACTGAAAAGGTGCACACTCCCACTTTTCATAAAGGCCCTCTAGCTACCCACGTAGACTTCTTTTGTTTCACAGCATTTAATGGTATCTAAAGCTAAAGTGGACTTGGCAGAGTCTCCGATCACAATTTATTGTCCATATTATTAGGGTCAGATCATGCTTTACTAAAAGGTCCTGGAACATGGAAATTAAATACATCCATATAAAAAAAAAGAGATTTTATTAGAACAAATTAAACAATTCATAGCTGCTAGGAAATCAGTCTTTATTTTATATGAAAATATACAGATATGGTGGACTGACACAGAAAGGGAGCTACAAGCATTATTAAAATAATTTCGTAAACATTGTAACGCACAATACATAGAATACTTAGGTAAAAGGCAACAACTACAAAAGCTCTTAACATTATCATATACTACAGGGCAAGATTTTACTAAACAAATAAGTAACATAAAGAGGGACCTTATGGAATATCATTCACAAAAACAAAAATATTACAACAACAGCAACAACAATTTGGTACTGCTGGTTCCTTCAACATCATTTGCCCATATGAAAGCTGCAGAAAAGAGGAGAAAATAAAGAATTTGAAGCTCTAATTGGTGAACGTCAAAATTTATACATAGACAATATAGGAATTCAGCATTGTGTAGCCACTTACACTAGGAAATTATATGGTCAATTTGATCAAATATAGGCCAGGCTCTGGATTACCTATCCCAAATTGAGGTTCCAGATATACCACATACTTTAGTAGAGCTTAATACCAGAGGCATACTGTACAACAGCAAGAAGTAGAAGGGGTACTAAATATTTTTAAAATCAGGGGTGACCCCTGGCTTAGATGGCCTACCAAACAAAATATATAAGATTCTAGGACCTGAATTAGGATAGAATGGGCTACAGTATATAATTATGTTCTCCAAAATGACACCTTACTTCTAGAAATGAATATGGGAGGCCTGATTTATATTTAGAAAATGGGGAAAAGAAACTACAAAACTGGAAGCCAATAAGCCTATTAAACACTGATTTTAAAATCCCAGCCAAAATTATAGCCATCCGGTTATTAAAAATAGCACAACAGGTGATTTCAAAAGCTCAGTTTAGTACTATACCTGGACATGGTATATCTGATCATATCATTTTATTAAGGGAATTAGTAGAAAGAGGGAACACAAAGCACATTTCAGGGTTTTTGGTCTCTTTAGACCAAAAACAAGCTTTTGATTTGGTGAATCACAAGTTTTTATGGTACACTTTGAAACATTAGCAAGTGCTGGATATTACCATTTCTTGGATTAAAATAACTGTACCACACAGCCACTGTAGTCTCTATAGTAAATGGGTGGAAGGGGCTTATGGTTAGGATAGAAAGAGGAGTTAGGCAGGGATGCCCACTCAGCCCTATTCTTTATGCCTTTTTTTAGACCCCTTGCTTAAGTGTATAAATGAATCTCAGATGATATCCCCTGTACATACATCATTACACGCCACACTCCATAACGTAATGGCATACGCTGATGATATGAGTTTAATAGTAGCAGATGAACAGGCAGTCCAAGAAGCCGTACACCAGTGCACGGTATTTAGTAACATATATGGGGCTTCTTTGAATTTCACAAAATGTATCGGAAGATGATCGGGGGACATTTGTCAGACAGAGATTACAATTACAAATGTAAGAATTAGCAGAGATCCAATTAAAATTTTAAGAATACAATTTGGAGATGGGCAATTGGATGTATTAAATTGGAGCCCCAAAATTGAGATTGGGCAAAATAAGGTAAATCAATGGAATAAATGGAAAACGGGGGAAAAAAAGAGGGTATACAAGATTAAAATCTATCTTATTCCATTGTTTTTATTTTTGAGTTACATCTTTCCACTGCTGAAGGTGCTAGAAACAAGACTGCTGAGTTCATTTTTTCAGGCCTTATGGGGCAGTTGCCTTAACCCTATAAAGAGAGACATAACCTAATTACTGATCACGAAGGGTGGTTTAAATATGGTCCATCCATTGTTATTTTTAATAGTATTTTTTTCATGGCAAATATAAAGCCTTTATTAGTAAATATGGATACAGAATGGGAATCTTGGGTCTTCGAGTTCTGTAGAGTTTAATTTAAACAATAGGAAACAGATACTTTAAAAACAGTGACATGTATTCTTTCTGTCCCACAATATGCTAGAGAGACCTTTTTAAGACACAAACAATGGGAAGTTACCAGTAACGTGATAATGATATTCCGTAGGAAAAACATGTATAAGCATTTATTGGATCAGATCTGCACTGTTCACATAGTCTTCCCCAAGTGTTCATACATACATAGAAATTTTCTCCTACAACTATTATAAAACCCCAGAATACCCCCTCGAATGTGGGACTTGCATTGGCTGAGTTGCCACAAAAGAATTAATATCAAATCAAACCAAAAACACAAACAGATAACAGATAGACAATGTAGCAGAATGGAATGTTTACAGCAGGAAGAAACTATTGAGCATCTATTTTTCGCTGTACATTTTTACAGGAATTTTGAATCTTTTTAGCGGATAATTGGAAACTGAGTTTGATTTGAAACATGTTTATTACTCAGAAATGAAATCTGTACATAGTCAGTTGTTATTGGAATATTGGAAATGCCTTCCTTGGATAACAGACTCAGATACTCCAGTTACATGAATGAATGTAAAAAAATAATCTGCGATGTACTGAAGTGAATATATGTTAATTTTTGTGGTTTGTAAATAAGTCTTCAGTTAATAAAAATTTCCCCTACTCTTTTAGTGGGGAGGAGGAGTATGTTCATAGTTTTTTTTAAAGTTAGGATGGTGTTCAATGTATGATGCAATACTCATTTATGTTTTCATTTTTCATTTCTTAGGATTTTGTATGAAGCAATATGATTTTGTCTGTATTTTATTTTTAAGTTTAAAAAATAAATACATTTCCCCTACTCTTTTAGTGTGTGTGTGTGTGTGGGGGGTATGTTTACAGTACTTTTTATTTTATGCTTGGGGTTAAAGTATGATGAAATACTCATTTATGTTTTCATTGTTTCTTTTCTTATGATGTTGTATGACATAATATTTTGTCTGTATTTTATTTTTAAGTTATGAATAAAAATTTCCCCTACTCTTTTCAAGAAGTGCCATGGGATCTTTAACATCCACCTGAACTACCACCAGAACAGGCAGATGGGACCTCAGTTTAATGTCTCATCTGAAAGACGGCACCTCAGGAGTGCAGCACCCCCGTCATGCTACACTACAGTGTCAGTATTGGGATTTAACCCAAGTACCTGGTGTGAGGATAGAACCCACAGCCTTCTGATCTCCCAGCCCTAGAGGTGAGTGTACTACCTGCTGAACCACTGACAGTAATCGATTTGATGGCTAGTTTAAATTCGACACAGACTCCTACTAATTCCGTGTAAAGCACTAATTTGAAAGGTGGTGTCACAGACTTGTTCCCTCCCAGAACTCAGTCTGCAACTGTTACATGCTTTCACAACCCCTCAGCTTCCTGAGAGGGTTACCTTGGTGTGCTGCCGTCACTTAACTGCATCCTTACTTGGGGTATCTCTAGGTCCGAATCCCACCTGAACCGCTACTCACTCAGTACAGTGCTCCTCACCAAACGGCACATAACCCACCCCTTCTGTCATGGCTGAGAACACTTTGTAGCCTGCCTCTTCAGAAACAGATCAGAGCCTTGCCAGTTTACTTCTGGTTATCTACCTGAAATGATTCAGTCACAGAAAGCATTAGGTATATAAAAATAACACTTAATCCTTCATGATATTTACATATATTACAGAATAATACACACGAAAGACTATGAGGAATACAATATTTTTACAGAGATAAACCCATCTGAAAAGCTAGAGGACACACAGAAGAATCTAACTCAAAGCAACTAAAGTCTAAGTAGAGTAGAGTAGTAAAGCTTACTCCCAATTGTGAACTTCTTGAATTATGGCAGACTTGAACTCATGATGTTGCTAGTTCAAATTCCCAAAACATAACAAACTCTGAGAGCAAACAAACACTGAGACATCTTTTGCTGGCCGTCTCACTACCACTGCAGCATCATACATGTCTCTCTGACACCACAGCCTGGACCACTTCTTTGATCACTAGGACCCACCCTTTTCCCCAACTGGGTCCAAACTGGTTTTATGGATTGTCTTTTGCTATCCTGGCTGGCTATACAGCAGGAAATGATCCCCTCTGCATTGACCCTGTGTAAACTCACAGCATGTTTTTTTGTTATGAAAGGTATTCACCCCTTTGAAGTTCAACCAAAACAATAATCTTTAACAGGACATGAAAAGGATTGCTTACACAAAGTTCCCCTTGACTGAGTGCTCCCTGGCATGGGCTACAGTGGAATGTAATTTAATTTTCAGTTTCCACCAGAGCCCCCCTCTCAGTTGAAACACTTTCTAGAAGCATAGATAAAATAAACAAAACATACACAAGAGAAAGAGAGATGCATTGCAAGTTGTCACAGATGGATATAGCTACTATAGTGAATAAACAGTGACTATAATCATATTGTTTCATTTCAATTTTTTTTTATACAGAAGGGCTTGTGAGCAAAATGCCCATTTTCACAAGTGTCCAGTCACAAATACTAAAAAACTTTAAACAGTGTAATGTGAAATACATGTATAATCCCCCTGGAACCTAGTTGGCCCCTTTGTGATTAGATATGGAGCTTCCAGACTACAAGGAGTTAATTCTGTGATGCCAGGCTGACGAGTCACTGCAGGGGGTGTGGCTTGCTGCTTGCTGCTTGGAGGGAAGCTTCAGCTCCATTGTTCGGCAATTGATGAGAGGCACAGTTCTGCCCAGACACTGAAGCCTGCCCAACATTAGGGATCAGGGAAGGGACCACTAGACCACTGGGGGGGGCTTTAATTCTTTTAAAAGGGGATTGGGGATGGGAGAACTGCTAGCTTTTGCCGCATGGAGCCTGTGGCAAACCCCTCCAATGCGTCTTGGGATTGTTGCATGGGAGAGGTTGCGGCAAGTGTGGGGACTTGGGTGCTGGAACCCCTCCTGTATCAGAATGTGGTGCAGGGTCCCTGGTGCACCGGGCTTTGGTGCAAGCTGCTGTTTGCAGCAGCTTGGACCAATCTAAGTCCTCTGAGAATCGAACCCACTGTTTTTAGACTTTTGGTACCTTTGCCCCATGGGGGCCGGCAAGGTGTGAGTGTGGTATTCCCTATTCTGGTCCAGCTGTGGTCCCCCAGTCAGGATCAGGATACCTGTATCCAGTGCGAAATGTCCTGCCACCAAGAACTGGCACTTTCTGTGAGGCAGAAAGAGAAGACAAATGTTAAAGTGCTGTTTAAATGTTATATTTCTCTCCTTCCCCTTCCTGGAGGAGGGTGTCCCTCAAGGTTTGTGATACCCTACCCTTCCCTTCTCAGATCTTTGCTCATCCTTTTCACCCCCCCAGAGTGTCAACTCCATTAAAGATTTGGTTGTCATCTACAAGGAAGACTGTCCCTTCCAGCTCCTTTGCAATCTCAGTTATAAAATCCTCAGTTGTAAATCCTGTTACTACCCCTACTCAGGACTGTTCTGCCCACCTTGTGCCCTGTAACCTCCTTCCTGTTTGTTACCCCTACCCACAATTTTGTGACAAACTCCTCTGGTGGCCTGGCCAGATTGGAACCCGAATGGCTCAGCCCCCTTTGGTCTCATGTCACCCTAATGTGTTCTGTATGGTTTACTCTGCTGTATTTAAGTTCTACGCTCCTTGTACACTACTGTATTTTCTCCTTGTAACTAAATCTGGGTCGCCCCTGAAAAAGGACCTCTGGGACTCAACGGGCCTACCCAGCCATCAAAATTGAATGAATAAATAAATAAAATAAAGACATTAAAAGAGAAATGGTTCCAGCACGGATGCCTGAGACACCCTGCTGGTCACCTTCCCTTCCTCGGAGTCAACTCTGTTTACCACCACCCTCTGTTGCCTATCCCATAACAGATTTCTTACACAGTTTACCACCTTTGGACCCACTCCTAAGCTACCCAGCTTGCTTACTAGTCTCGTATGTGAAGTAGGGTCAAAAACCTTGCTGAAATCTGGGTAGGCCATCCCACTGCTCCACTCTGATCTAGTTCCTTTGTCACTCAGTCAAAGAAATCTATTAGATTAATTTGCCATGACCTCTCACTTGTGAATCCATACTGCCTTGGGTCTTGTAACTCACTGGATTCAAGGTATTCCATAATCGTTTTCTTCAGCAGTGATTCCATTAACTTTGCCACCACCGATATTGGGCTGAGTGGCCTATAACCGCCAGCCTCCTCCCTGCTACCACTTTTGTGAAGTTGGACTACAGCTACCTTCCTCCAGTCCTCCAGAACCACTCCTGTTTCCAGTGAGATGTTAAATAGGACTGTCAGAGGTGTAGCCAGTACCTTCCTGAGCTCTCTTAATACCCTTGGATGCACCCTCGCTGGCCCCATTGTTTTGTCCGTCTTCAGATTAGTGAGTCCATTCAGGACTCTTTCCTCCAGAAAAGGAGTAGTGTCTACCTGCTTTCCTCCAAAGCTTCTGTTACTTGTTCATGGCCCTTCCCTTTCTCATTCCTCTGTGAACACTGAACAAAAGTATTTGTTCAGGATGTCTGCCTTTTCCTGGTCCCCAACATGCACAGGACCTCTTCCCTTTTTAACCTTACAATTTCACCCCTGGTCTTCCTCTTTTCACTTATATACCTAAAACATTTGTCCCCTTTTGTTACCTCCTGGGCTGTTCTCTCTTCAGTTTGCACCTTTGTGCTCCTTACTGCTTTCTTTGATTCCTTCTGTTTCCCCTGATATACCTCCCTATCTCCCTACCTCTGTGTCTCCTAATACCTTCTGAATGCTACTCCTTTAGCCTTTACCTTTTCAGCCACCTCTTTCAAGAGCTATAGCCATCTCCTTTTTATGTTGTCTTGCACCTGCTTAAGAAACATGTTGCGGTAACTTCAGAATAGCAGGTTTTGGAGGCACGGTCCTGTTGTGGCCTGTAGCGCCACTGCTTTTTGGGGATGGGCTCTGTGGCACGAATTAGATTGCACACTGTCTACGACAGTGGTGCAAAAGCATGTCCACCACCTTGAAAGGCTTTAGCCGCTGCAATGAGGGCACTCCACCTCATTGCAGGGCATGCCTTTCCTGGTGTAAGTGTCAGTGTGACATGGCAGTGGCTGTGCCATCCTCCTTGCACAGTCCCCAGAATAGCCGACTTAGGGGGGTGCCCAAACCCCCTGTCAGCATCATCATGCCCCCCTCCCCAGTTCATCTGTAGATGGGGAGCCCAATCCCTGTCAGCATCATCATCTCCACACTCTTATTTGACAACTGGGTGCCCAATCCCCGTCGGCTCCAGTCCCCCCAAAAAAAGAAACACAGATGACATGCTGGGAGCCCACCCCAGTGTGTCAAACGTATCTGTAAAACCAAAAATCTTCCTGCAATTTTTTTTCCCCCTGTAAAGTAGAAAACGGTCCCTCACAGTCTGCAGCCCACTCCCCAACTCACACCCACCCACTGTGTACCCCATCTTCCCACATACCCCTCGCCCCATATTTACCTCCGGAGCCCCACGTGACAATCTTCTGTGGACCGAGAACATGTCTGCACTCTTCAAAGCCGACCGCGAACTGAAGAAATGCCGGTAAGCTGTATAATGGCATAAATAGTTTTTTTCCAACTTTGATGCGTATCTCTGGCATTTTTGGGAATTTTGCCACCAAATTTTCAACATGGGGTTATTGGGACCCCTCCTCATGAATTCAGTTACTGTCATGGCATTATTCAGTCCAAAGGTGATTTTTTGGTCACTGCACGGAAGCACCCTTCGGGACCAATTAATGAAACTACAGTGCCACTGTTCATGAGGTGACCTCTCAAAAAGCCTATGTTGCAAATTTGGTGAAAAAAAAAAAAATTTTTATGATCGTGCATTACGAGTTTCCATACATGCTCATAACTTTGTGAATCTGTAATATTTTCACTCCAAATTTTCAGCCTTGGCATTTTTCCACACCTCCTTATGAACAGTACAGCTGTCATTTTTCACATCCTGGCCAAAATTTGTTTTCACATTTCCAGCGCAGAATAGCGTGGTTACTGTGGGAAATCAGTATTTGGGACAGATTAGGAAAATCACAGTGACTCTGTTCATGAGCAGAGGTCCTAAAATGCCTATGTTGAAAATTAGGTGACAAACGTCCATAAAATGACAGTTTTACAAGCGTGCATTGTGCAGTTTCCATGCACGCTCGTAACTTCGACAATTTTTTATATTTGTACTCCAGATTTTCACCATTGCCATTTTTTCACACCTCCTCGTGAACAGTACGGCTTTCATTTCCCACATCCTACCTGAACTGTGTTTTCGCACATCCGGCACGCAATGGCGCAGTCGCTGTAGAAAAACAATGTTCAGAACAGAGTAAGAAATCACAGTAACACTGTTCATGAGCAAAGGTCCCAAAATGCCTGTGTTTAAAATTTAGTGAAAAAATGCCATAAATGACTATGTTACAAGCGTGCGTTGCGCAGTGTCCATGCAGAGTCGTAAGTTTGAGAAGTTGTAATATTTTCACTCCACATTTCAACATTGTAGTTTTTGCACACCTTCTTATGAACAGTTCAGCTGTTATTTGTTACATCCTGCCCAAAATGTAGTTTTGCACATCTGGCGCACAATCACACGGTCGCTGTGGAAAAATCGATGTTTTAGTAGATTAAGATAATCATAGTGCCACTGTTCATGAGCAGAGATCCCAAAATGGCTATGTTAAAAATTTGGTGAAATAATTCCACTAAATGATTGTGTTACGAGTGTGCGATGTGCAGTTTTCACACATGCTCGTAACTTCGAGAATGTTTAATATTTTCACTCCAGATTTCCCACATTGCCATCTCTTCACACCTCCTTATCAATGGTGCAGCTGACATTTTCATGTGGTGCAGAATGGCGCAGTCACTGTGGGAAATCAACGTTCGAGACAGATTAACAAAATCACAGGGGCACTGTTCATGAACAGAGGTCCCAAATGCTTTCATGATGTGGGGTCACAAAAAGGCCACGTTTTAAAATTTGGAGTGCAAATACCAACACACGCCCAGGGTGTTAGGGTTTCTAACCATTACATCTCACCCTGTGCAGACTAACAGGCATCAGGGTGTGTCTTTGGATTGTCTGCTGTACTGCTTACGCCATTGGTCCTCCACCTCCACCCTGCAGCCACTGACAGGCATCAAGGTGTGCCTTGGACTCTTCAGCCCCAAAATTCAACCCATTCTGCTGTGCTGCACCCATCTCAACGTACTTCCTTATGAAATGGGGTGAGCAGAAGGTCAGATGACACCAAGGCACAACGCAACACTTGTCAGACTCTGCAGGGTAGGGTGAGGTGAAATAGCATGAGCGTTATGGCCAGCGACCCAAACGCATACCCCAATGCCTGTCAGTCTCTGCAGGGTGGGGTGGGGTTGATGTCGGTTCTATACTTCACTGCAACTTCTATTATGTGTCTCGAACTCCTGCACTGCCAGTGCCAAAACCAGCAAGACAACATTTGGCATTGACAAATGCTTGTTCCTCTTGCTTTTGCTTACTTGTTTGATGCAGAGATTTGTTGTCTTTACTATGCTTCCTTTTAGCTTTGCTCACTGTTCTTCCACCCCCCACCCAGGCCATCCACTCCGCTAGGTCATACCTGAGGCATTCACTCATCTTTATGAAATCTGCCCTCCTGAAGTCCAGGACCCTTGCCCTTGTGTGGTTCAATTCCATGGCCGTCCTTATATTGGGCCACACCATACAGTGATCACTAGTTCCCAGGTGGCCACCCCTGCATCACGGTCCCTGCTAGTGAGTACCTGGTCTAGCACTGCCCATCACAAATGGGTTCACTGACTCATTGCCTGAAGAATGCCCCCTGCAGAAAGTCCAGGATGTTCATGCTTCTAGCTGATGCTGCTTCTGGGATGCTTCAATCTACTGCACATCTGGCAGGTAGATATTCCCCACTAGCAGCACCGACCCCTTTTCTGTAATCTTACCAGTGGCTTCCACCAGTACCTTATCTAATTACTTCCCCTGTGTTGAAGATCTGTAGCTCACTCCAGTGCAAATAGTGGCTCCATTCCCTGTCTCCAGGATGACCTACAGTGCCACTGTCTCCCCCTGTAGTCCATGTATCTCTGTCACTTTTATGCTTTCCCTCACATAAAGCATCACATTCCATCCTTTCCTTCCCACATTGCCCTTTCTGAACAGAGTATAGCTTGGTATGGTCATGTCTCAGTCATGGCTTTTAGTGCACTATGACTTGGTAGTGGCCACAGTATCCAGGATGGCCTCTGCCATGATAGCCTCTTGGTCTGGAATCTTATTGCGTAGACTTCTAGCATTCGCACATATGGCCTTCCAGATTTTGTTTCCACTGTGCTTGTTACTCCCCTGTTTTCCTTTTTGACCCTTCTTGCTCCTCCCTTTTTAATGCTTCCATTCCCTTCCCCCTTTGTTTCTACTACCCTGCTTCCTTTATTAATTTATGCCCTTGGGGACACCTCTACCTCAAGTTCTCCTTACTGTCTATGTCAGCCTGTGGGGGACAGTTTCTGCCTCTCTGATTCCTTCCTCTACCCCTCCCAGCTAGTTTAAATTTTCATTGAAGTAACATTTAAACTGTCCACAGAGGACTGCAGTTCCCCTCCCAGAATGATGCAGCCCATCACCTCTGTATAGACTTTTATTCTCCCAGGTGGGTCCCCAGTCCCCAATGTAACTGAACCCCTCCTCTCTGCATGATTCCTTCAGCCATGAATTGATGCTCCTGGTACAGATATCCCTCTCCTCTTCCCTGCCATAGACAGGCAACACCTAAGCAAATGTCAGTGCGTGTGCTACCTAAGACCCCCCCCCCCAGCTCCTTATACTCCTCCTGTGTAATCTCAGCCATAGCCAGGTCATTAATGCCCAGGTAGATATTAACATCCAACCCTCCCTCCTGTCCTGCTGCCCTAATGATCCTCAGGATCTGCTTCCCATCCTTCCAAACCATGGTGCCACGTAGGCACCTAACCAGCCTCTCCCCACTATCCTATTCCCAAATCTATCCCCCTCACATTTGAGTCCTCCACCAGAAATTGCTTCTTTATTTTCTGGGGTCCTGTACCACCCACTTTGGGGTTTCCACTACGGAGGGCCCCCCACATCCTCACTGGTAACTACTGCAGGTGCCTCCTCCTTTCAGTCCTGCCCTACCAGAGCAGCATAGGATGTTCATAGTGGTACTGGTTGAGGAATGTGCCTCTGTTCCATCACCCACCCTTCCAGAGCCCACAACAGTCCAGCCAATCCTCCTCCCTGGCATTTTTCTGAGGTAGCAGTGGCAGACATGATGACCCCTGCATGGGTTGGGGGGGGAGAGGTTCCTTGAATCCCTGAGTCTTGCAGTCTCCTCCAACTCAGAGAGATGCATGCAGATGGAGCAGCACAGCAGTCTCCAGAAGGTCTCTCTGAAAACAGCCACCTCACAACCACTGTATTGAACCACTCCCAGCATTCTCAACTTCTATTCTTCCTGTGTTACCTGGAAATACTTTTGTACTTTTACCAATGGCAGGGCATTTCTAGTTTTCCCCTTTTGTGTTTATTTCTATTTGTGCCCCCCCCCCGTGCTTTGTTTAAATATCTTTATACTTCTACCCTAGATAGGGTGTTGCTCCTAGTCCCAGTTTTTGCCTACCGTTTACCTTCTGCCCTCCTCAGCAGTGACTGTTACACAGTAGTGAACAGGTGCCATACCTTAGTCGACCAGCAGAGTCCTCGTCTTCCTTGCTTCCTCCTGCTGATGCCTGGCAACACCTAAGAATGCAATTACCTACCTGATCCACTCTTTCTTTGTTACACTCACACACTGGGACACCAACATGCTAGGCACATCAGAGTGGAAGTGCTTTTATAGTGCTCTTGCAAGAAGGTATTAAGTCTCTGTCAGCTCCCCCCCAGTTACACACCTGATTCACAGGGCTTCCTGAATCTTCTCAGCCCCAACATTAATCTTGTGAGCTAGTTTCCCCCACACCACCTGTTACACTTTTAAAGACAAGTTTCAGAGTGCTCCAAACACTGCAAAACCTCTTTTTCAACCCCACTCACCCTGCTAGTTTCAGTATGAAGAGAAATGTACCTCTCTGTCAGCAAAGTCTGGACTTAAGGTCATAATCCTAGTGGTTTTACATGCTCTGTCACATTGTTAGAGCTTATATTGAATGGAAACCACAACACACACACCAACAGGCAAACTAAGTTATGAATTCTTCTTGCAATGTCCCTACTTAGGTCCAGCTGCCAGCTTCCCCAGTCCTCAGCCCCACAGCAGGGATCAAATATATCCTTGTGGTACTAGACCCTGCAAAGAAAAAAAAAAGAAAGTGTAGAAAAAGTCCTACAACTACTCCCATGATAAACAGTTTCATACCCTCCACAAATGCCCCCAACTTTTTTTTTACCTAATTTAACTATGCATTTGGACATCTTTGGATGCATAGTGCATGTGTGTCCCATGGTCTGGTATCACACACAGCAGCTGAGCACCTCCTTCCTGTCCTTGCCTTCCTTCTCTATTTACCCTTTATTGTAAAAAAAAAAAAAGCTTAATGTTTAGGATGTAAAATCTGTGTTATTTTAATTTGTTTCTATTTTACAATTAATTTCCCCCAGATAGCTGAGCCAAAATGTAAGATCTCACTGAAAGTGAGATCCTACTTATTCACAGCTGGGTGGATTGGAGCAAGGCAATTAGCTTTAGTGGGGTTTGAACTGATGCAATCATGATTCCTAACCAGTGTGCTATCCACTAGTTCACACTGCCTTCTTACTGCTCCAGTACCCTATTGCACCTTTACTGGACCAGTACTGCTTCCATTCACAATCTTTTTTTCATACTTGTCCCTTTTTGGCTGGCCACCGAGGGTACTGTGCCTTCCCTCTGCGTATTCAGCTGGGTCCTGGTGTACTGGTGTCCCAGCATCATGTTGCTTGATGCCAGGGAGTGTTTATGGTTTTCTCCCCTTTATCATCCCCGCTGAGGGCACTGGCGCAAAGGACAAACTTTAGACTGATGACGTGCTGATGCATGTTGTAGTCAAAAGTCTGGCAGCGCCCTCCCCTCCCACAACTCATGATTAAGCAGTCTTCGTCCTTGCCACCCATGTTTCCACCAGCGGCAGGACTATGGGCACAAATGCTGCCCAGAAGGGAATGGAGTCATAATGTTGCAAGACATTAGGCCGCATGCATATACTGCGTTGCCAATACAGTGCGATACATGCCATGCGGCAGAAGTCTGTTTTGTGGGGTGCTCCCTCCCCACTGTGCCCCCAGCCCCCAACTTAGATTTCTAACTCTGGGTGGGGGTTGCCATTTACATTGTACAAAGTGCAAAAAATATAAAATCGCTATATGTCTGGGACTGGGAATCAAACTCTGTCCCAACGCATTGCCTGGTTTCCTTGCTGCCAGTAGTTCACTCCACTGAGCTACAGCAGCTGCTTGGTGGAACCCTGTACCAGCAAAGGTCTTATCCTCTGCCTGGGGCAGTGAGAGGGTGCAAAGCCGTGCACAGACCCATTCGCGTATTGCACCCTCTCACTCTAGTACACTGCTGTTGCAGTTTCAGAGAAATGTCGTATGCTATTAAGTGTGCAATATTTTTACCCAGTAGGGTCCAGAACAACCCTCCTTCCCCTGGAGAAGGAGAGCATCCATTGGGACACTCAATCCTTCTTCCCCTGCTGACCCCTGACAACCTGAACCCGTTCCCGAACATGGGTCGCAGGCGTGGTGCGAAATGTAGCATCCAGCGCCTCAACCCTCAGTGCCACCAGGCAGGCCACCACTTCCATTCACAATCTTAACTGCCCTGGTGCTGGTTCACCACTATCTTTACTGCTGTGTTAACGATTTCTCACAACCATCCTCCAGGACCCAGATTTTGCTGGGTGCTAGCCCCCTAGTACAGTATCTTTACTGCCTGGTGCTGGCTCCCACATCTTTATTGCCCTGAAGATTGTCCCCACTACACCATCTGCAACAGTGCCAACCACTACACACACACACACACACACACACAGACCATCTTGTTCCAATTGCAATTCTCTATTGCCTGGAGCCCCCCCATCCATCCTGTTCTAATCAATATACTGGTGTCTTGCGCCATGCCTCATGCCGATGTCTATTAACCCCTCCAACAACTCCATCCCTTCCCGATCAGCACCCATGTGTCTAGGGGCACCCTCCCTCTCCCATCTATTCTGATCAATATCTTGATGTCTAGTGCCCTCCCTCCCTCACCCTTATCAGTTCCCAATCAGTACCCTGGTGTTTAGTGCCCCCTTCCTCAACTCTAACCCTTATCAGTCAATCAATCTCAATTAATTTTTGTATGGAGGGATGGGAAGCGGATCCATAGGATCGCAAGGGCGGCAGTAAGGAGGGAAGAACTAGATGTCATTGTCCACCTGGGGACAAATGACATGACAGGGGACAAGGTGGTGATAGCCAGAATTCAGGAGGATTGCAGGAATTTGAGGGGAGCCTGAAGAAGATAGCACACTTTGTCTCCTTCTCAGAGGTACTACCTGTACACTGCAAGGGGGGAAGCTAGGACAATCAGCATCCAGAAATTCAACTTCTGGTTGAAGAAATGGTGTGAAAAGGAGAGTTTTGGCTCCATGGGAGACTTGGGCCCCACCTGGAGGGATGTGAGCCTGTATAAGGATGATGGCCTACACCCATCCAGGAAGGGGACCTCAGTCCTAAGTGAGAAGTTTGAATGCCTCAGCAGCAAGCATTTAAAATGGCCAAGGAGGGGGTCCAGAAAGGTTAGGCGGCTTAGTATCACCCCCTGTGAGCACATGATCTACATGGGTACTCAAGGCGAAGAAAGACCGGCAGAGGGCACTATTCAACATAAAGATGGGGGGCCATGGAGGACCAGGGAAGAAGGGTGCCCAGGAAAAGGGGAGGCACACATCAACAAAACAGGGGAAGGAAGTCACATCCTGGATAGCTATGTGTTCTAATGCCCGGAGTCTGAGTAACAAGATGGAGGACCTTGAGGCGGCCATGACAGAGTCAGACCTGGACATTGTGGCCATCACAGAGACCTAGTATAATGATAACCACAACTGGGAAATTGCTGTACCAGGCTATAATCTATTCAGGAGGGACAAGCAGGCAGGAAGGAGGAAGGAGTGGCACTTTATGTGAAGGATAATATAAAAGTCATAGAGATGCAGGGGAACGGGGGGATACTGTGGGTTAAGCTAGAAAGAAGAACAGGGTCAGCCATCCACACAGGGGTAATATACAGACTAGCAGCCCAAGGCGGGTAGATAGGGAGATGATGATTGCTAGACAAAGGATGGCACACAAGGTAGAGGTAGTACTGGTTGGTGACTTCAAAATACTGGACATAGACTGGAGCCTCCCACAACAGCAATAACCAGGAGCATGTTCATCCTGGGCTCCCTACAGGGCGCTTTTCTTAAGCAACTGGTCGTTGAACCCACATGGGAGACAGCAATACTGGACTTAGTGCTCACAAACGAGGACAGTGTGACAGGGGTCACAGCAGGGGAGCACCTGGGAAACAGTGATCACAAGTCAGTGGGGTTTGAGAGAACTGAAGGGGTGGAATCCAGCCACACAAAAACAACAATCCTTAACTTTAGGAGGGCAGATTTTGGAAAAATGGAGAAATGCTTAGAAGAGGCATTAGTTGGAATAGGGAGGAAAATAGGGGTGGAGGGACAGTGGGTGATGTACAAATCCAGGATAACAAAGGTGACACAACTCTGTGTAAAACAGATTAGCAAGGAGAAAAGGAAAAGGAGACCATTATGGTATTCTGACAGAGGGTCTGGAGGGCTCGCCTGAATCTGTGCTTCCCCACAGCCCCTCTGTTGATCCTGCCGCCGCCAAAACTCAGAGATCCACCAGAAGGTCTGGAGGGCTCGCCTGAATCTGTGCTTCCCCACAGCCCCGCCCTCCGTTGAGCCTGCCGCCACCCAAACTCAGAGATCCACCAGAGGGTCTGGAGGGCTGACCTGAATCTATGCTTCCCCACAGCCCCTCCGTTGATCCCGCTGCCACCGAAACTCAGAGATCCACCAGAGGTACGCAGGACAAGCTCCACATTTTGAAGTTGGCGCCTTTTGGGCAGCCAGCAGAACTCTACACATTTAATTTGATTTGGGCTTCTTGGGAGTCACTGCTGCTAATTCTAGGCAGTTTTCTGGCTCTCCCACCCACCCCCACTTCTATTAAATCCTCAGTTGCTCCCCAACATACTCTCTAAATGATAGCTGTATATGGGAGGCGGATTCTAAGCTGCAACCTCCAAATTAACTCTTATGCCTTCTCTCCAGCCCTCTTTAGTCAGAACTGCCATCGAGACACAGTACCAGCTCCAGTTCTAACCAGCTTTTTCTCCCATACTCATTTCACCAGGTGTAACTTAATCCCCTACATATTTAAGTATCTTACTCCCCTATTTTAACGCAGTTTCTCCTGTGGTTTCTCCTTTAAACTACCAAATTGGTAGCAAATGTCTTTGCTAGACTTGCACTACCCTCCCACCTATTTTCATTACCGCCAGCTTTCTCCTACTGCTATGAATCTCCTACAGCTTATACTGCTCGCTGTCTCATTGCTATCTTTGTTGGTGCTGATGGACTCCTGTGCTATTGTGCTAGCCTGTGACCAAGAGCACCTTGCCTTCCTCTGTCACCCACTCCACATGGGAACTGTCCTCCCTCAGACCTATCACCCTCTCCTTTCTCTCTAATCAGGAGCGCCGTCTACTTGGCCACTACCTAGTTTTCCTCTCCTGTTCTACTGCTGTCCCCTCTTGCCCTTATATACTCCTGCTATCCCTCCTCCTCCTCCTAGCCAGAGATGTTGAATGTAGTCCTGGTCCACCCAACTCACACATCACCCCCACCTCCAGCATCTGGGGTAATGGCCCAGGTCTTAAGATTACTCACATTAACATATGCAGTCATTCCTCCAAGTTCCCTGATCTGGAGGCTTGGATTACGCTATACAAGTCCCACATTCTGGGACTTTCTGAAACTTGGCTAAAGCCTCACCTTGCCACCACCACATATCACCTACCTGGATACTCCTCCCTGTGTCTCTATAGGCCAGGGAAGAAAAAGGGAGGTGGTGTTGCACTGTTCATCAGGGAACTCCTGTCTGCCATCATTGTCCTCTGCTCTGATCCAACCTCACCTAGTGAATGGCTCCTCTCAGAACTAACCCTGGGCACCAGTAAGAAACTCTACATAGGTTGCAGCTACAACCCTCCAGCTGCTGGAAGTGAGGGTCTAAACAGCTTCCTCTCGGACCTGAGCTCCTTATCCCCTCATAGGAATTCCATTCTCCTCGATGATTTCAATTTAAACTGTCAGAGTACCCACAAGTCGGAGTATGGTTCCCACCTAAAACAACACAACCTGGTCCAGACTATCATGCTTCCCACCTGATAAAACCCACACACGGCCACTCAGACCCTTTTGGACTGGATAATCACAAACAGGGATGATTATGTACTGTATGCTGGTACCATGGTGGACTCCATTAGTGACCACTCCCCTATGTATCTCCTCCAGTCATCAAAATTTAAACGTCCCCCTCCCAAATACCTATCCTTCTGGAACTTCAGTAGCCCCAACACCACAAACCTCCTCAAAGAATCTTGGTCCCTGGACTGGTCTGCTCTATACTCGCTTTCTGATGTGACCCTGGCAGTAACCTAGTTACACAGACTCTTATGACCCTACAGGACAGGCACTTTCCTGTCAGTACAAGAAGGGTCAGAGGCGGTTGCTCGTGTTGGGCCACAAAAGACCTCTTCACTCTTATGAAGGATAGGGATCATGCTTGGTCCAACAATGAGGCATTCCCCTTCCCCTGCCCTCAGGGATGCCTACAGGCACCAGAGGAATCTATGCAAACATCTGCCAAATCCCTGAAACAGACTCATTTCCGTAATCTCCAACAGGCTAACCATGGAGACTCTACGGAATTCTGGGCATCCATCGGCTCCCTCCTAAACCCCCACTCCAGTAAGGCAGCCCTGCAACTAAACTCCCTGGATGGCCTCATTATGGACCCTCTGGAAGTAGCCAGGGCTTTCAATGACAAATTCTCTGACCTATCCATGTATCTAAGTAAACTCCCAAATGGCCAGCCAAATTGCTTGACCCCCCCCATTTAAACCTCCTGCCGACACCTACTGGGCCTACCACGCATCCCCAAATCCTCCCATTTTATTTCAAAGCTCTCTCAACTGCCGACACCGCTAAGCTCCTCAAAAGCCTCCCAAATCATGGCTCCCCTGGGGCTGATGGACTATCACCAGTCTTCCTCAGGCTCATCTCCCCATCCATCATCGAACCACTCACTTGCATCTTTAACCTTGCCCTTTCCACCTCCTCCATGCCTGACCCTTGGAAGACTGCCAAGGTGCTTCCTATCTTCAAAGCCAGTGACCCTCTATCCGCGGACAATTACCATCCAATCTCCATCCTCCCCCACTTTAGCAAACTGCTCGAGTAGGCTATCCACCAGCTTGCTGAGCACATGTGCAAATGCAACTTCCTGTGTAGCCAACAGCATGGCTTCCACAAGAACAATTCCACTACCACCGCCCTTGCACTACTGACCGACCACATACTCATAAACATAGACCATGGTAATGCCACCGGCACAGTCTTCATAGACCTCTACAAAGCCTTCAACATAGTCAGCCATACTCTCCTCCTCTCCAATCTACGTTGCCTTCACTGTTCTCAGGTGGTTACTACCTGGTTCAAGAGCTACCTCACCAATTGCTCCCAATTCATGAGTATTGGCCTTGCCTGCTCCCCCACCCTGCCCATCTCGATAGGTGTCCCCAGGGCTCCATTCTGGGCCCCCCTTCAATTCTCTTTATTTATTAACTCCTTTACCTCGGACAGTCTCAGATGCCACTCTCTCCTCTATGCTGATGACCTCATACTTTTCTACAGCAATGAATCCCCCACCTGCATCTCCTCTGTTCTAACTCAAAACTATGCTGCAGCCCACAACTGGTTAGCTGATAACCTCCTCCTGGTTAATGATAAAAAACAAAATTTATGCTATTTGGATCCAAGCCCTTTCTATCCAAATCCAAAACTCATCCCCCTCTCAACATCATCTTCCCTGATGGCCAAGTCCTTGAAGATGTCAATACTTTCGGATACCTAGGTGTACTACTCAACCCCTTTCTCTCTTTTTCCGAGCACATCAACTCATTAGTTCAAAGGTTTCACCAAAAATTAGGTGCTGCCTACAGATTCCGACAATACCTCACGCCGGAGGCCCGACTTGCCATCGTCCAGGGAAATCTACTCCCAGTCCTGGACTACTGCACCCCGTCTATGCTAGGACATCTACAACTCTTATGTCCAAGCTGTCTTCTACCTACAATAGTGCCTGTCATTTTGCCTTGCTGGCCCCTTTCACTACACACTACTGTGTCCTTTACAATACGCTAGGATGGCTTCCATTGCAAGGCTGCTTCAACCTCACCCTTTGCTGCATGGTGGATTCCGCCATCTGTACTGGCCAGGAATCTCCCCTTGCAGCCGTCCTCAAGGTCCAAACTTTACACTCCGGCTTCCGCTCAAACAACATTCCCCCTCTGAATATTCCCAGGGTATCCACCAATATGGGCGGTAGAGCCTTGTCGGTGGCAGCCCCTATGCTGTGGAATAAACTGCCTGCCGAGCTCTGTTCCATTGACACCCACTGCTAGTTCAAATCACATCTCAAAGACTGGCTCCTGGTGGCTTCCTGCTGCCACTGCTTTCCTGGGTAGTCCTTCATTCCCCGCTGGCGCTAACCACATGAGTTTTGTTCCTATACATCTCCCTTTGTAAATCCTCCAGTTCCCCTTCCTCTCCACCCCTTCCCTGTCCTTCCCACTACTAGTCCCACTTTATCCTTTTTGTGCTACTCCCAAGGAACATTGATTATCTCCTATGCAACCTGCTGCATATTGATTTTGTTTATATATATTTCTCTTGATGTATTTGCACATCGGCTTTATGTACTATATCACCTCGTATCATGTGGATTTATGTATTTTGCTACCTTGTATCTTGTGTACTATTGTAACCTTTTATTATTTGTCAGACTGTCTACCGTTCTATGCATTGTTGTTTATGTTTAACGCTGTGCCACTGTATGTGGCCTGGGTCGTGCCTGAAAACGGTCCCTGTGTTCAGCACACCTACCCAGTTACCAAAGTCATAAATAAATCAATAAAAATAAATAAATAAATAAAAATAAATTCCAAGGAGGTAGCTGAGAAAGTGAAAGTAAAAAAATGAAGTTCAAACAGTACAAAAAGACACAGGCAGAAAGAGACAGGGAGTGATACCAGGAGAAACAAAGGGAGGCAGGGAGGGCAGTAAGGGAAGCCAAAGCACAAACAGAGGAATGCATTGCAAAATCAGTGGTGAGGGGGCACAAAACCTTTTACAGGTACAGAGAAAAAAGGAAGGCAAAGGGGAGGGATAATGAGGCTGAAAGGGGAGGAAGGGTGTAGGGTAGAGGATGACAACTGCAAAGCAGACATACTGAACAGATACTTTTACTCAGTCTTTACAGAGGAGGGGGGGCGGGAAATGGACCACAAAGGAGAAAAAAGGGTAGGAAGGGCACAGAAATGTATTTATTTAGCTTTTGATAACCAGGTAAGTACATTAGACAAGACATTTGCCTATTTTCGGGTACAATCCGGGAGAGTACAAGGAAATACGACAGGACAACATGATACACTTTAGGCAGTTATACAGAGCCAGGGAAAACAGAAGCATCACATAGTCAGTAGGTACACACAAATGGCCTGAACATACACATCGTCACCAAGGCTGCGAGCAGCGCATTATATACAAATTATATACAGTATAGGACCCCAAAAAAGTGGGGGCACAGTCAGAGCAATACCTAATACATAGGGTGTATACATTGTGTACGTGACAAAACCATGCAGGCAGGCTGTACCTTAGGAAGGATGTTCAGTGCAGGGGACCAGGTGAGATTAGAGGTTTGGGACGAACAGCCTACTTCCTCCTACCCCAACCCCTAGAGTTGCCTTATGTCTGCCCCATGCATTCTTGAATTCCCTCACTGTTTTTGACTCCACAACCTCCTCAGGAAGGCCATTCCATGCATCCACAACCCTGTCTGTGAAAAAATACTTCCTCACTTTATCTCTGAGCCGTTCCCCTTATATCTTCAAATTGTGCCCCCTTGTTCTTGCACGTCTCTTTCTGAAAGATGCTACCCTCTTGAACCGTGTTCATTCCCTTGAGGTACTTGAAAGTTTCTATCATGTTCCCCCCTGTCCCTCCTTTCCTTGAGGGTATATATATTAAGCTCCTTAAGTCTCTCTTCATATGTCTTCTGGTGCAGACCCTGCACCATTAACTTAAGACAAAAAGGTGTACGATAATGCACATGGGGCACAAAAACCAAGGAACAACATATCAGCTGGGGGGGAGGGGGAAGGATATAGAATGCTTCAAGCAGGAAAGGGACCTGGGGGTTATCATCTCTGATGACCTCAAGTTAGAGAGTGTGACAAGACAGCATGAAAAGCAAACAGGATGCTAGGGTGCATAGGCAGGGGTATCACCAGCAGGAAAGTGGAGGTCATAATTCCACTATACAGGATATTAGTGAGGCCACATCTCAAGCAGAGTCCAGTTCTGGAGACCTTACTTATGAAAGGACATAGACAGGGTGGAGGCAGTTCAGAGGAGGTCAACCAATATGGTGCAAGGATTACATCACAAACCCTACAAGGACAGACTGAAAGACTTAACTATGTACTCCCTGGAAGAGACGGGGGGGGGATATGATTGAGACATATAAGTACCTCACAGGGAGGAATAAGGTGCAGGAACATAAATTTCCCAAGAAAAGATGCTCCAAAACTAGGGGACAGGGAGAGAGGTTCAGGGAGAACGTGAGGAAGTACTTCTTCACAGAGAGGGTGGTGGACAATTGGAACCACCTGCCAGAAGAGGTGGCAGGTGGAAACAATTACAGGATTTAAGAATGCATGGGATAGGCATAAGGGGATTCTGGAAGTCAAGGGAAGGGGACAACCTAGTTCTAGGGAAGCTTGAAGAAGCACTATTAATTGCATTAACAGTCAGACTGGGTGGGCCGAAGATCCTTATCTACCGACAGCATCAAAGACTTTTGAAATAAATAAAATACCAGAAAGACATACTAAGGTGGTAACAGCTCATTGCCAGATGTGTCCTTGGGAGGAGGGGAGAATCAGAGCAGAACAATGAGGTACAATAAGTACAGGAAGCACAGAAATACAAATTATATGTAAATAAGCATAACAACATTAACAAATGTACAAAGGAAATGATTCTGTGCAAGTAAATGCACCACAGGACTACCTTGTAAACAGGGCATTGTTGCCTAATGGTGTATCTTCAAACTTTCCTGAATAATATAAATGTCTGCTACTACTACATAGAGAATAATGCATAGACAACTGAGTGTTATGTATTTTTCTTTTTTTTTTTTTACACACCCGAGATGTGTGATGACCCATAAACCTTGAGAGTGAAGCTCAAGAGGTTTATTAGGTCATAATGCACCAAGGGCATGTAAAAAAAACTTCAGACATACAGTTGTCTGTGTTTTATTTTTTATAATTACTAGAACAAGCAGTGTATGGCAAAGTGAATGTACAAGGCAGTTCTGTTTGGATCCGGGCTGTATGTATGTCACTGCCTGCATGTGTTGCACGCATGACACACACATTCATACACCAACTCTCTCTCTCTCTCTCTCTCTCTCTCCATCTCTCTCTCGTAGTCAGGGACACTCTTTTCTTTGTGCTTCTTTTTGATTTGTCTATTAGAAACTCCCAGTGTACCCCTTAGTTAGCGAAGGTCCATTCCCAGTTCCGGATCGTAGTTGGTGTCTCTTTACACTGACAGAGACCAGCATTGTAAAGGTAGGATCAACCAGATAAATACTGAAAAAACAGGTAAATAAATAAATAAGTGAATAAATGAGCAGTGGGGCTCTTCTTTAAACAACAAATGCAGTCATGGAGCTGCCACCTTTCTGGTTCTGTTTAGCCCGCCCACACATAGATTCCTAGCCAGTGAGATAACGTGCCACATTGAAGTAAAGCGAGACTGAAAACATTTTGAGAATGCTGTAATAACCAGTTTTTGGGTTATTACGGCACTGGGTGGATACCTGTAAACCATGTGATGGGGGTGGGGGTCACCAGTAAGTATAATGCATTATATAATAGGAGTGAGCAGATAACCCATAAGATAAAAACATGTATTCTCACTGCAATGTGATAACTCCAGATATCACACTGTGGTGACAAAAAAAGCAGCACAAAACACAGTCCTGTTGTATAAAAGGAATACATGATGGCTAGGTGTGTGATACAGAATATATCTGAACTCATGAAAAGTGAGCACGGGGAGCCATCACTCATGGCTCCGCTATGCTCCGCCATTCGTGATATTCCCCGAGCTCACTTGCCACTCATTGAGATATATTCTGTATCACACACCTAGCCATCACGTATCTCCTTAATAAAGTCCTCAAAGGGAACCATAAGAAGTGTGTGTAAAAGGCAATACAGAGTTCAGGATGGGAGCAATAGTTGTAATTTTGGGAGCGTGTAGCAGGAGTTGTACTAATGAAGTGCAGGGCAAAGGGGGAGCAGAGGCTGGAGGGGTCGTGAGCAACAGCCCAGGGATCAGTATCAGGGGCAACTGCAGGAGGTAGTGGTAAGTCATGGAGGAGGGATTTGAGTGGAAGGAAGGGCCAGAACAGCGGAGCGTTTCATTAGGGGGAGAGTGAGAGCATGAGCGTGAGAGTCAGAAATGCGAAGGGAGTAAGAGGTAATTTGGGGGGGGGGGGATTGAGGAGGGAGACAAGGTAAGTGGGAAGGGAGTCCAATAAACAGCAGTGCATTCAGTGTTGGTGGAGTTTGGTGCCTGGCGGGAGTTGCTAGCTCCCTAGCAACACATGCAAAAATCCAGAGTTGGGCACTCGAGGACAGGTATGCAGTCTGATGTAGGAAAAAAAAAAAAATCACAGGATACACAAGATGTAAATCCAATTGTTTTATTGTGGCAAATTCATCATGCATAAACACAAATTTAAATGGGTGAGAAATGCTAAGTCGCAAGACGCCCCGGTGCTTAGACCGTGATCAAGATGGCCGCCAGGCTGGGTATGCCATCAGTTGCTCCGTTACTGCTTCATGCTAGTTTTTAAATTTTAGTTTGTTCTTAGTCTTATTTTGTTAATTTTTGTTTTATCTTTCTTCAGAAGATTAAGCACTGTATACTGTCTGTATTCGTGTCCCGTAACATTGGATTGCTGTATAGCGTCGGTCAGGGCTACATTTACTATCGGCGTCCTGTGTACTGCTGCTGCAGTTTACCGCCATTCACTGCTACTGGGAAACCTTGTATGTTGTGTTTTTCATCCCGCAATGTTGGATTATAGTTTAATGCCAGTTTGTATTCCTGTCCCGTAACATCGGATCGCTGTATAGCGTCGGTCGGGGCTACATTTATTATTGGTGTCCCGTGTACTACTGCTGCGGTTTACAGCTGTTTACTGCTACTGGGACACTTGTATGTCACTTTATTTTTTGTCTTGTAATATTGGACTGCAGTTTGATGCCAGTTGGGACTCTATTTACTGCTGGTGTCCTGTGTCCCATGTGTTAATTTGGTTGGCCCTCTGCTACCGTTTGATATCTTTGGCAGCTGGGCCTTCTCTGTAATTCTGGGACTGGATTGTCTGCACTATTGGGAGTTTCCATATGGTCTGGATGCGAGCTACAGCGAGTTACAGCGATATTGGTGGATTGCTGTTTTCGTTGACTTTTTGGCGGATTTACATTTTGGAGCAGCTTTGCCACTGCTGTCTCTAAATTCGCCATAAATTTGCTATACTTGCCATATTTGCTGTTTAAAAACTTACACTTTTATTAAGTGTTCTTCGGATGCCTGTCAGATTTTTGGAGTTCCCGGGTTCGAATCTGGATCTGGCGGCCTTTCCTTGTTCTCTGGTGGTGGTTGCTTACTGTGGATTTGGATCCTTGGAGTGGCTGGCGGTCTTCTAGATATTAGACGCTGACTACAGTTTTCTTGGATTGCCGTGCTGGTGTTGTTTTGCTGACTGCCATCTGAGTTTGACTCGATATTCATTTCGAGGGAATGTGTGGAGCTGAATCTGGATTGGAACTCGTCAATTTTGAGCTGGCTTGCAGTGGAATTTGGGTACCCGACTCCTGAGATTCCCCGTGGGGGTTGAAGCTACCAGTCGGAAGGCTTGTGGACAATCATCCTCCCCTGCTCCTTATGGCCCCCTAGTTTTACTGGGTAGCTTTGGTGGGCTAAATGGGGTGTCTTTTGTTTCAGGGCTCTCTTTTCTGGCCAGAAATTTCCGTATCATCCTTTCTCGATCTGATCTACAAGGGTTTGCTGTTTGTTCTATTCTACTCAGTGTTTCAACATCTTCAGGTACTGTAATTACACTTTATTGGAAGCAGTGAGAGAGCTTCGCAGGAATTAGAGATTCATATACAATTTAATTGCAGTCGCTGTGGTAGTGAGAGTGCCACAATTTTTCAGCCTGGATTTGTTATCCTTTGTTGTGGTAGTGAGAGTGCCACATTTTCTTAGTTTGGATTTATTATTATTTTCTGTTTTAAAAATTTTTTTCAAATGAAACTCAGCAAAAATCTTTGAGGATATTGAACTCTGTTTTATTGGACAAAAATCAGATGATCAAACTGTTGGCAGTTATTGAAATTGTTTTTATTGTTATTTTGGGGTTATATTTTGGGTTGGGATTTTATTTTATTTTTTCTTTTCCTTTTAATGTGTAATAGTGTTTTTTGTTTGACCCCTTCCTCTGTGAGAGAGAGTAAAGGAGTGATTTATTATTTTTGGTTATTTGATATTTATAGGTTTATTTTGTTTATTATTTCTGTTTTTCCTTTCTTGTTTATTTGTTCATAATGTGTTGGGGAGGTTCAGCGATGGTTGGGCATTATTCCTCCACCAGGCTCAGGAAATTACACCCCTTTGAATGCCCCCCATTGTCATCTGACACCTATTTTAGGTGCTGTGCGTTGGGCATTCTCAGTAGCGAAGTTGGAGAGCTGGGCCTGTTGGGGGACAGGAGGGGGGTGGGCAGATTGGGGTTTTGGGGTTCAGGAGATGCCCTGGGATGAATTATGGTCAGGATAGGGGTTATTCCTGTCTTGTCCCCATACCCAAGGGTTCTGATGTTAATGGACAGGTGCCGAGGTCTTCCTTGACAACTCATCCTACCTTGGCGGTGTTGTGCAATGCCAGATCTGTTAAAACAAGACAGCTATTATAGCTGATCTTGTTGGATCAACTGATCTGGCTTGCATCACTGAGACCTGGCTGGATGAAAATCCAGGCCCTACATTGGCCTCGGCAGTTCCAGCCGGGTTCTTGGTGATACACCGTCCAAGGTTGGATCGTGGGGCGGGGGTGTGGCCATTATGTTTAAGACTGAGCTGGGCCTTGTGGATGTGCCATTAGGAACTACCAGATCCTTTGAACATACCCTGGGAGAGGGTGTAGGTTGTGGGGCTCTCCTCATTTACCATCCACCAGGTGACGGTGGAGAATTCCTGCAGGAGATAGCAGATTTCATCGTCGACTTGCTATTGAGGTTCCCCAGTCTGATAGTTCTGGGTGACTTCAATGCCTGAGTCGACGATGAATTCTCGCATTTTGGTCAAAATCTCCTCCAGCTGATGACAATGCTGGGCCTAACACAGGTGATTACCTCCTCGACCCATGTAGGGGGTCATTCATTGGATCTGATCTTTCTTTTGGGTATGGAGATCGCTGATCTGGGGGTGGAACCAGTCATCTGGTCTGACCATCACACCATAAGGTTCAGCTTCAGGGCTCCCCCAATAGGTCTGCCCCTACGGAGATGGTTCAGTACTGCCCTTTAAGGGTATTAACCCCAGTGACCTAATGGCGGTACTGGATCTATCGGGTTTGTCGGGTGAATGCATGTGTCCAGATGATCTCGTGCTAGCCTATAATAAGGCTGTGGGAGATGCTCTGGACAAAATTGCTCCTGTTCGTGTTCGGCCTCTCGCCCTCCGTCCAAGGAGCCCTTGGTTTGATGGCTCCTTGAAGGAGTTATGGCGAATTGGCCAAAGATTGGAGAGAGGCTGGCAGAAGTCCGGCAATGATGTTGACAGGCTTAGGTTCATGGCACATTATGATGGCTATCAATCAGAAATCACCCGTAAGAAGGCAGAGTTCCTATCCAGGGAGATTTCTGCTGCACAGAACCGACCGGCTCAGCTTTTCCAGATTGTGGACAGATTGTGCAATCCAATCTGTCTCCAGCCCAGAGAAGCCTTTTCTCAGCTAAGATGCGAGGAGTTCGCTCAGTTTTTTGCAGATAAGGTTGCCAGCATCAGGTCTGGCATCGGTCTGACCTCTCCTATGGGGGATTGCAATGGTCGACGGGAAGTGGCATGTACTCGGTCTGTCTGGTCAGATTTTCGCCAGCTGGAGTTCAGTGACATTGTAAAGATTGTCCAGACATTGCGACCAACTAGTTGTAGTTTGGATCCGGGCCCTACACCCCTCTTAGTAGGATGTGTAGAAGTTATCTGCCCAATCCTTGCTGACATTGTCTGGAAGTCTTTGGCGAGGGGGGTCTTTCCCGACCCCCTCAAGGAGGTGGTCGTTTGGCCACTCCTTTAAAAACCCTCCTTGGATCCAGATTGTCTAGCTAACTACTGGCCTATCTCTAACCTGCCATTTGTTGGTAAGGTTATTGAAAAGGCGGTTGTGTTGCAACTGGATGATTATCTTATGACTCACAATGTCTATGATACTCTCCAGTCTGGTTTTAGGAAGAAGCACAGCATGAAGACTGCCCTTGTCCGGGTATTGAGTGATCTCCTAATGGCTAGAGATCAAAAGGCATGTACCATTCTGGTCCTTCTTGATCTCTCTGATGCATTTGACACTGTAGACCATGGTGTGCTGCTGGAATGCCTGTGGGTTTATTGTGGGCTGTCTGGTACAGTCCTCAAATGGTTTCATTCTTACCTCACAGACAGGTCTCAGAGAGTTGCCACTGGAATTTATTCCTCTGGCGCTCATTCCCTGCCTTGTGGGGTACCACAGGGCTCTATTTTAGCTCCCATGTTGTTTACAGTGTATATGCTGCCATTGGGAGAAATCATCAGGTGATACAGTTTGGGTTTTCACTGCTATGCAGATGATACCCAGCTGTATCTGTCCTTTCTCCCTGGCCAGGATGATGCATTCTCCATGCTAAACAACTGCCTTGCTGAGATCAGACTTTGTACGAGTTCCAGCTGGCTGAGACTGAATCTGGATAAGACTGAGGTATTGGTACTGGACCCAGGTCGTCCGGGGCGGGTTTGGGAGCTGGACAACCTTCAGGTTTGTTACTTGGTGGTATGCCGCTCCCTACCTCCAATCAGGTGCATAATCTGGGTGTTATTTTTGATGACGGACTGATCCTAGAATCTCAGGTATCAGCTGTCGTCAAATCCTCTTTTTACCATCTGAGGAATATCACCTGGGTGAAACACCTGGTTCCTTCGGGTGATCTTCCAACATCGGTCCATGCCTTTGTCACTGCCCATCTTGATTACTGCAATTCCCTTTACCTAGGGCTACCTGGGGTTGACATCCGCTGCCTGCAGCTAGTGCAGAATGCGGTGGCAGGCTTTTGACTGGGATGTCTAGAACCAGTCATGTTATACCTGTGCTCCGCGAACTGCACTGGCTGCCTGTTAGGTGGCGGATCACCTTTAAGGTTGGTTTACTAACCTTTAAAGCCCTACATGACCAGGGACCCAGTTATCTGAATGATCTCCTGATTCCCTATTGCCCCCTCTGTCCTCTCCATTCCACCAATGAGGGATTGCTAGAGATTCCCAGGGTTCGACTGAAGACATCAGGATCACGTGCTTTTGCTTTTTCAGCACCAACCCTGTGGAATTCTCTACCTCGCTGGTTGAGAAAATGCCCAACCATCGATAGTTTCAAAATTGGTCTAAAAACATATTTATTTAGTCTAGCTTTTATTTAATTATGGTTGACATATTTTAATGTTGTTTTAATCTATATTATGTATATGTTTTTATGTACAGCACCTTGGCTCTGAAAGGCGCTATATAAATAAAGTTGATTTGATTTTATTTGATTACTCTTATTCGGGGGAGTGGTGCTGTCTTGCTGGCTAAACTATTTCTTATATACTAGAGGCATAATGAGCACAGAGCTAACAGCAGGGTTCTCTGTTTAACAAAGAAAGCTCAATGGTCGGTGGAGGACAGATGTGAACAAGAGAAAGTGTGAACAGTAATGACCCAATTGAAATACATTCATAATACAAAAAACAGAAGATCATGCTTAAGAAAAAATACTGTATTGTAATTTCCATCATATAACATTATTTCTGCAATTATGCTAAATTAATTTATAAGTAATGCTAGTGAGGGTACACAGCAAATAACTGTATATCCATCACAGATTAGGAGTGAGCAGTGATGTCACGGAGGAGAGAAGTGAATGGAAGGAAGGGGCAAAGCAGATGGTAAAGGGGAGCAAATGGTAATGGGGGAGACAACCCTAAAGTTTGAGGAAGCTAAAGGAGAAGACAACTTGACCAGCAGAGTATTTAATGAGGGGGAGAGTGAGAGCATGAGAGTCAGAGTTGTGAGGGGAGCAAGAGGTGGTGTTGGGGAGAGTGAGAGCATGAGAGTCAGAGTTGTGAGGGGAGCAAGAGGTGGTGTTGGGGAGAGTGAGAGCATGAGAGTCAGAGTTGAAGGGAGTAAGAGGTAGTGTTGGGGAGGTGAGAGCATGAGAGTCAGAGGTGTGAAGGAGTAAGAGGTAGTGTTGGGAGGTGAGAGCATGAGAGTCAGAGGTGTGAAGGGAGTAAGAGGTAGTGTTGGGGAGAGTGAGAGCATGAGAGTCAGAGGTGTGAAGGGAGTAAGAGGTAGTGTTGGGGAGAGTGAGAGCATGAGAGTCAGAGGTGTGAAGGGAGTAAGAGGTAGTGTTGTGGAGAGTGAGAACATGAGTGTCAGAGTTAAAGGGAGTAAGAGGTAGTGTTGGGGAGAGTGAGAGCGTGAGAGTCAGAGTTGTGAAGGGAGTAAAGGTAGTGTTGGGGGGATTGGGGAGGAGGCAAGGTAAGTGGGACTGGGGAGGAGCTGAGCCAGAATTTAGAGAGAAAGAAAACACTATAGGTGAGACACCTGGTACTGCATGAGGGGGAGGGAGAGGGAGGAGTACAGTGAGCAGTGGTGGGTGTGGAAGGGGGATAGTCCAGCGCAAAGCAGCAGAAAGAGTAAAAGATTGGGTCTAGTCTGCCTATGCTGTATGTGGGAACAGAACTGCATGCAACATCTTCATAGTCAGAGATGGGGAGTATCATCTTTGAGACAATATCTCTGTGGGCAGGAAAGGGAGTACTTCCTTTATTCCTGTAAAGCACAGCATGTTGGGGGTGGAGCTTCTGGTGGATGGCATCCATGTGCACTGAGAAATTGAAATGATCCAGCCAGACCCTGAAGCACTTAAGAGGAACCATCCTCAATCACTGCACCATCAAGGGTATGGAAGGAGGGGAGGGGGTGAGCCTTGCAATCAATATGTTTTTTCGTTCAACAGATACAGGGAAGACCCATTCCTCTATACAGTAGCTCATTTTCAGGTGTGACCTTACAGTTGCTTAAGACAATTCAGAGATGAGATGCATAATGTTGCTTATAATGAGAAAACAGTTTACAGAAAATGCATAGTCTATAACAGTACAGGATACAGAAGCTTTGACAGTTCGTGTACAGTTGATGGAAAAATATTACATAAGTTACGTGAACAGTCCAAGGACAGATGCAGTCCATAAGTTACACTGGAATAATTAGCAGTTCAGCATAAATTCTAGAGATAATTAGGTAATATGTGGTGTTGTGACATACAGCAGTAACCTTGCACAGAGTCATGGAAGGCCTCAACACTGATAACATTCCTTTAGTACAGACAGTACAAGACAGATAGGGATTTGGTTGACGACAGCTGACTGGTACTGGCACCAGGGGTCATCAAGCTGCTTTTACTCCTACTGCATCAAACAGCAGGGAGTTCAAAGGTACAACCTGCAGAGGATCTTAGACTAGGCAGGCTGGATCAGAGTAGGGAGAGGTCCGGTGTACAGTTAGGAATTTTCGGCCTGACATATTTGTTCATCAATTGAAGGATGGCAAGGTGGATGCACCCTAGTCTTCAATACAGCTGACAATGGTGGCAGTCCATTGGGGCTAAAAGTACGAAATGGGCAAACCAGTTACAGTACATACAACATCCAGCTTGGCCAGATGTATTTGTGTCATATTTCTGGACAGAAAATCGCCTCAGTCCACTATTTGCACTATGGTAGTACCTACAATTTGGATAGCCGTTGTTTAACAATCGGTATTTTTATGCAGCTATCCAAATCAGGGCTTTAACTTAACAGGGTGTTGAATATGGGAAGTCCATTTTAGACTGTAGTCTAGTTAAATACCCAGGTACTTATGAATGGACTGAAGCTAGATAGGCACGGAGCACAAAGAGGAATGGAGGCTGCAATGACAATGAACAATTAGACACAGGAACAGGGGATATGTTCGGTGAGCAAAAAAATTAACAAAAGAGCCAGAATGCCATGATGGACAAACAGGTAAATAATTCTATTGCAAACTTTCTTCTCAAGCTTATACAGAAGCAATCATGAAATGAATAAAGAAGAAATTTGAATTCCTATTTGACTCTTTGCTACCAAAAGTCTCTGATACAGATATAAAAGACTTTAAAATGGATATATCTTTAGAAGAACTCAGGACAGTAATTAAACTACCTTAAGAAAAAACACTTGGGCCCAGATATTCAAACATTTGCCCATGTACAAACTTAGCACTGCACCATTGTTTGTGCTTGTGCTGAGCTCGCAGCACACTATATTGGAGGTATAATGTGGCACTATGCCATCTGAATATAGGACGGCCATGGCGTAGTGCAAACAAGTGTAGCTCACGCAGTGCAAAGCAGAGGCACAGCACTGCACAGAGCACACAGGACAGTGCAGCCCACAAAGAGGGCACCCAAAAGTGCAGCCCTGTGCAGGGCAGTGGCTACAAAGCAGCACAATGGGGGTGGCTGTGGGTAGGCAGAGAGGGCACCAAGGACACAACACAGCTGCATCAGTTATAAAAATAAACTTTATTTACAAAACATGGCAACAGGCTATTAAAAATGGGTAACGGGAAAGGTTAACAGCAGTGAGGAACAACATGGGGTAGGATAGGTCCAACTGAGGGTAGCAAAAGGGGGGCTGTGCCCAAGGCAGGGTTATGACACTGGTGGGGTGGGGGTGGTGCAGGAGATGCTGCGGGGTTAAGTCAGTGGGTCCCTGTTACAAGTCCTTTGATGGCCTTGCACAGAGTCCCCAGATACTGTAGCATGAGGCACTGCTGTCTGATGAGGTGCTGCAGGAGCTCGTCCTGGCTTTCACAGTCTTCAGGCCACCAACGCTGGTCCTGACTGCTGCAAACCAATGGACAGAAAGAAAAGAAAATCAGCCTGCCCAGTGAACACCGACAGTGTAACTCGAGCCAGGACATGCATCGTCATGCCACCCGGGGAGGACAGCAGGCTGGCCCTCACAGCAGACTGGACATGGCACACCATGTGAAGCACCATGGACCTGCATACTGAAGGGATGCATGGCCATGGCCAGATCATGCAGCACATGGTAGGCCAGTTATAGCAGACACACAGACCACTGGAGGGCATGGCAGATGTACACCACAGGCACAAGTCCTGGCAGCACCGCACCAGGGTCTGCAGGGCAGAGTTCTGCCCCAGGAGTATGCTGGAGCAGCTACACACCCTGTGTCCGCTGACCAGGCAGCCTGCACCCTGGCAACCCCAGGTGTGCTAGACAAGGACAGCCAGGACCCACTCTGGGTTGCAGACAGGACATGGCACAGGCGCATACACATGGGGCACATAACACAGCAGCACATGGGTGGTAACGGCCGGCAGCATCATGTGCAGGCTCATGGTGCACATGAGTGCTGTGGTAGTGTATGTGGGAGGCCACTGGACCTACCATGCACTTGTTGACTGGACACCTGTGCATGCTACACTGAGGCCAAACATGGCTGACATCACAAATGGTGCCAGTGCAGCGTAGGTGCAGTTTAAACACAGTGGACATGGGCATGGGGATGCCTGGACATGTCCACATGGACCCCCGGTAGGTCCTTGGCAATCCAATATACCCTAATAGTCCCTGCATGCAGCAGCTGTACTGTACCTGAGCAAGGCTGTTGTGCAGTGTAGCCTCAGTAATGCTGTCATCACAGTACCACGGCAGACTAGTGGCGCTGCCCATGTGTAACTCTATGGCACCTTGAGCCCAGCCCACTGATGAACCCTGTGGACCTGTAGTTAGTGTCCAGGTGTACCACCCACCCTACAGGGACCATGGAATGTCCCCACTACAGGACCCATGCAGGACACTGGCTGCGCACTCCTACTGCGACTGACGTGTGGCTAGTGGTGCCTTATGCTTTGGTTCAGCATAGCCAAATCAGCACGGTGTGCTGTGGGCACCACCATGGCCGAGGCCTGAGATATGCATGTCCGGCCCCTGGACACAGCTGCCCACCAGAAGCCCCAGTGCCTGCAACTCCTTATCAGTATGGCAGGCAGAAGCAGCACTGCTGTGGAATGCCACAGACCACATGCGGCACTGGAGAGAGACCAGTGATACAGGGGAAACACCATAGCAGGCATCCAGGGCACATTGTTGGCCATGGCACTGTGCCAACCACACAAAGACAATTGCCTGCCACCATTGAACCCTGTGGCCATAGTCCCGGCTGCAGGATGGTAGAGGTCCTCCACCTGTGGGGCTGCTCCCCATGGCCAGTGTGCACTGATTTCATCCCCCGTGGCAGCTGTACAGTAGCACACAGTATCCTAGCCACACAGTGGGGGCCTTGCATGGCATTGGACAGGTATAGGTGTGGAATGCCTGTGGCATGGACATGGCATGGTGAGATGACCACCTGCATCCCTGGGGATATATTCCATAGGGTCAACTTTAGCATGGCAACACACACAGGGACACACATTGCTGGACAGTAGCACTGGTGATAGTGTGCATGTGTGCCATTTAGGGCTCATGGTTCCATGCCAGGCATGGTGGGGATGGGGCCCCCGGGGTGCCACCATCCCTGGTGCTGGGCCGAGGACGAGACCATGACTGGGGCATACCCACAGCCCCTGCCACTGTTCTGTCCATGCCCACTACCACCCACAGTGATGACTACTGCGGACACTGGGTACTGGTGCCAAGTGTGCCATGGCCCAGTGACACAGGTGCATGGGCAGCTCCTGCTTCACACCTGGGGGCACTGCCTTCCAATGACATTGGCCAACATGCTGCCATGCACACATTGTAGCATCTCACTTCCCATGTAGTGGTGACAAGGCGCACAGTGTCAGAGTCCCGTATACCCACAGGAACACCATGGGGGAAGAGACCCACTACCACCGATGATGTTGGGCCATGGACACCACCGCGCAACCCATGCCAACCCCTATGCATGTACACATATAACCACGGTTGCAGTACACACAGCAGTCTACTCACTGGATCACCTCCTGTGTGATGGTCTTCCCTGGGGCCCATAATGGCCTACCAATGGATCATGGGGCTCTCTCCTCTGCCTCTGGCTCCAAGCCTCGCCCACCTGGGCCAGTGTGGGCTGTGCACTGAGATCTGTAGGATAGAAAAAGAGAGGTGGAGTTAGTTAACCTTGGTGGTACACAGTGTCCCATCCATTAGACAGCATCCCACCGATCCACACAACTGCCCATACCATGGCCGAGCCATGACAGATGCCATGCCTGGGGGATGGGCAGGTACAGCTGCCCAGTACCAGAAGCCTGGCTAGCAACACCACACACTAGCAGAGTGGCACACACATATACAGTACAACACCCCATGTGGTGGAACATCCTCAATGCATGCCATCCTGTATAGTGGCTGCTACCAGGGTTACACTGGGGTACAGGGGTTATGCCAGAGGTGGCGACACTGGTGCCCCCTGGACACCCAATAGGAAGGCCTGGATGATGGATGTATATCCGTAGACCACTGCCATATTATACTGTGAGTCTTTGGTTGCTGCCCACAGAGATGGACAGGATACATGGCTTCCACCAGAACTGAGAACACTACGGCTGCCTGAGTGGTGAGTGTGGCAAGCTATGCAACAGATGTGAGCCACGTGGTACTGTCCAGGGCCTGCTGAGGCAGTCTGCATGTGGTCTCTGCCTGCTAGTCCAGTGCCCCTGACATGACATGTTAGCTGCAGCTCCTGTGCAGGTGCCGACTGTATAGATGTGCATGGTGCGCCAGGACACACACCACAGAGGCATGGGGTACAGTAACGGCATCCCCAGAGGCCCTTTATGCTGTGGCATGTGTCTGCACATAGGTCCATGCATGGCTGGACTCCCTGCAGCTATGCTGCATCCCGTGCAAACCATGGCACAGGTGGTTTCATGATCCTGTGTGCAGTGTGGTCACTGTGTACGATATGCCAGGTGTCACGGACATGACCTGCTGGATACAGAACCCAGGACAGCCACATGGATGCTTCATGTGGGCATTGAACCAGCTGTCATTATGAAAGCTGGTGGCACGGTAAACTCTGAAGGCAGTATGCGGGCCCAGGCAGCCACAACCCTGCCACTATACAACCAAGCTTCGCACATGTGTCCCTGCTGCCAAGGCCAGGCAGCGATCCCCCACCCCCGTGGTGCCAGTCTGTGCACCTCCCAGGTAACCATGGTGGTTCAGATCATGCAGGGGATGGAGTTGTGCCCAATGTGCCAGGGTGGCCATCCAGCACCATATGGATGGCAGGCTATGCTGTGGGGCATGGCTCTCTGTATGGGGGGGGGCCAGTGGCACACAGGCAATGTGCAGTCTTGGGAGCTTGCCTAGTCACACTTTACAATGCCACTGTGCTGCATACATGCCCGACCACATCTCCCAGTACCTGTCAACCCCTTGTTACATAATGCAGGAACATGGGTAGATATCAGGGGCACAGACCCGACATCAGGGACACAGACACAATGGAAATGTGCACCCGGACTGCCAGGACACTCTGGGGTGTATGTGATGTGTCTAGTCTTGAGGGCAAAGTATCTGCCACATTGCTGTGTCGCAGTATGTTGTGCTGACAATCCTCACTGGTCTATCTCATACACGCATGCGATTTAGAGGTACCAGTTGAGACACATTCAGGAGCATCCATATATCATGGACAGTTGTGGGGTATGCACCTGTCACCACACCACTGCACCTACCTGGCCTGGGCACATTGCAACTGGTGACCATGTCCCTGAACTCCAGAAGCCTGTGCACCTACTGCCTTTCAAAGTCACTGTACCAGTGGAAGCACTGGTCCCCGGTGTGGATGACCCCATCCTGCGAGTCAGGTAATGGCCCACTGAAGCCTGGACCTTGCACCAGACACCTTCCCTGAGGAGCTCATCCTCCCTGAACACCATGAGGTCCACCAGGTTGGTGACCTCGACTGCCAACTACCAGTGGTCCCGCTACATATGGGCACAGCATCATCCGCTGTTCATGCTCCCTTCAAGTGAGTGCTGCAGAATCTCTTAGAATGCCGATTCCTGTGACAGGGCTTGTTCTGCTGTTGCTCAGGGCTAAGTGAAGTGACAGGGCTGGCAGGTGGCCCTCACCAGTGTGTTTGCAGTGGGAGACAACTGCACATGTGCCACTGTGCTGCGGGGTGCTTGATGCAGCAACATGGGCGCAGTGCCTCTGCATTACTGGGCCTGGGTCTGCAGTGTTCTGGAACCTTCCATGTTGTGCAGTGATTGCAGCTGTAATCAATGTCCCCATGTACACGCTGTACCAGTGTGGCCCCCTTGTCCATTGGTTCCTGGCCCATGCCCTCTACAGTACATGACATTCTGTGCAGGAGTGTGGACCCTGCAACAGTAACAGTGCTGTGGTGGGACACTTCGCCCCCATTGCCTATATGTCGAGTATCCTGTGGGGGTGTTGTCCATTCTCTACCAGTCTACATGGGGATGTATGCCACCAGTGGTAGGCCTGCTGGCTGGGTGCTGCGGTGACGCAGGGGCAGAGGCCCTGGGACACTTGTGCAGTGTACCCTGTGTGGCCAATGTATGCAGCTGTACCGTGTGTGTATGGCACCACAGTGTGCTGGTGCACCCCCCCCAATTGGCATGATGTTGTCATGTCAGAGGCCCCCTGACCACACAGCACTCTGCAGGTGGGGCACCCCCATTGAGACATATGGCCGTGTGGATGGTCAGGGGAGTATATTGTTGCTACAGTAACAACTTTACAGTGACACAGTTGATGCCGATAACATTGCCTTGTTGCTGTAAAGTCCACCTGGGACCCTGGCACCCTTTCCTAAGGTCCTGCACCCCATCCCTGAATCAGCTCTGTCTCAGAGTTGATAATCATAAGTGGGGGGGGGGTGGGTGCAGGGGGCAAAAACAACTTTTAACTGGTGGCACCATGCCGACCGCAATTGTGGTCAACACAGTGGTGTCGGGGAAATGTTGCATTGACAAGAAATTGTTGATGTGGCATTGTAGATAAATCCAAGGGTACGTGGGTCCCTGACACTGTCCATCCCAGACCATCTGTGGCCATTGCCAATGTCAGTCACACGCATAGATGTGCTGTTGTCAGCTAGCCTGGAGCTGCGTCAGAGCATGCAAGTTTGGCACACAGCTGAGGTGTACACTGTGGGGGGGGGGGTTTGCAGTCCATGCAGCTGTATGGCACTGCCTGTACTCCCCAGCCACCCATGTTGCACCTCCCCATTCTGGCAGGCACCATGGAGAACAGTGGCAGAGTGCGGGGCCCACTGCTTCAGCATGGAAGAGATATATGCATTGGCACAGGCCTATAAGGTCTGGGAGGAGGTCATGTCCTGCTGCAACAACACCGATGCCCATGTCTGGAGAGCCTGAGAAGAGATTGCAGAGAAGTGGGGGGTGAATTAGGTTTGTGCTGGAGTGAATAGTGTATGTTTGGTATGTGTGTGCACATTATGAATGTGTGAGTGAATGTATATATATATATATATATATATATATATATATATATATATATATTTAATTTGATTGAAGTTTTTCAGTTGGATTTATTAGATAGTAGATAGTCAGGATGTGTTACCATTTGTATGGGCTCCCAAGAAGCAGCTATCCACATCCCAACTGCACGATCTCCAACCTTCTGAATTACTGTCCTTACCTGCAGAGGTTTATACTAGGTGCAGTGCTTTGGGGATTGCATGTAGTCAGAGATCGAAACAGAAGAATGTTCAGAAATGGGGATTGAAGCAAGGGATTGTGGGAGTGGCAGCCAAGGGATGGCAATACAGGTGGTGAGGTCCAGGGGGTGCCCAGGGGCAAAATGGATACAGGAGAGAGGGTTTTCCCTGTCTTGTGCCCACACAAAAGGGCTCCACTATGGGTAGGCAGGTGGTCAGTGGTCCAGTAGCTCCCATTCATCTGACCCGGGCTGTGCTTTGCAATGCCACGTAGATGAGGAACAAGACTGCTATAATGGTGGACTTGATTTCCTCAGTAGACCTGGTTTGCATAACAGAGACCTGGCTGGATGAAAATACTGGCTCCATATTACATACAGCGATTTCAGCCGGGTACTCTGTGATACACAGCCTAAGGAAGGATCGCAGAGGTGGGGGTGTGGCCATTTGTTTTGAAATCCAGCATGAACCTCTCAGTGCTGCTGGTGGGTCCTACCAGGTCCTTTGAGTGTGTGGCTGGGGGGGGTCCTGATGCAGGCTGCAGGGTCCTGCTTATTTACCGTCTGCCTGGAGGGGAGAGGGAATTCCTGCAGGAGGTCTGAGACTTCGTTGACGGCCTGGTGTTGGAGTCCCCCAGATGGTTAATTCTGGGTGACTTAAACGCCTGGGTCAACGATGAACTCTCGTCATTTGGTTGCAACCTCCTAAAAGGTATGGAAACATTAGGCCTGTCACAGGTTATTATCTCAGTGACCCACTCACATGGGCACATGTTGGACTTGGTGTTCACACTAGACATTGAGAGCATAGATTTCAGGATTGATCCAGTGGTATGGTCGGATCATAGCACCATGAGGTTCATGTTTGGGCCCCCCCACAAGAGTCCCTCCTTTGTGGAGATGATCTGGTGCTGCTCTTTATGGGGATTGTCCCCAATGGGACCACAAGCAGTACTGGACCTACTGAATGTGGAAGCTGTGTGCGTGATGGGTGTGTAGGGAGCGGTGGCAGCCTACAATAGGGCTGTCACTGCCACCTTTGACGTTATTGTGCATGTCCGTGTACAGCCCTTATCTACTCACTGGAGACCCCCCTGGTTTGATGGGGAGCTCAGGGAGTTAAAACTTAAGGGCTATAGGTTATAGTATTGCTGTAGGAGGTCTGGGTTGATGGACAACAAATTGGCCTTGAGGTCACATTATAGTGAATATCAAGGGGCAATCTCCCGAAAGAAGGCATATTTTTTGTCCAGGGAGATTGCTGCAGCAAAAAGATTGACCAGTTCAGCTCTTCCGTATGGTGGACAGGTTATTACAACTGCCTGTCTCTGTTCTGGGGGAGCTAATTCAAACACTGTGTGATGAGTTTGCTCTGTTCTTTGCTGACAAAGTGTCCTCTATCAGATCCAATATCTCTTCCAAAGTCGCTCAACTGACTTGTAGGGTTGAGTCAATGGCATGGGGTCTTTGTGTTTAACTCCTGCCTGACTGAGATTCAGGACTGGATGATGTAAAACTGGTTGCGACTCAATTCAGACAAGATGGAGATACTGGTGGTGGAGCCGGGTCATTGGCGAGGTGGAGGGGTACAGGGTAGTGACCTGGGTTTGAAACTGGGTGGCTTATCCTTGATTCCCTCTGCTTGGGTTAGGGTTCTGGGTGTTGTTCTTGATGACAGCTTGACACTTGATGCTCAGGTGTTGGCCATCTTCCAAAGTGCCTTTTACCATCTGAGAAACATTGCCCGGATCTGTGCCCTGATACTGCCCGATGGCGTGATCACCCTAATACATGCCTTTGTTATGTTGAGGCTAGAGTACTGTGATGCCTTATACCTGCGGCTTTCTGGAGGCAACCTCCACTGTCTGCAGCTGGTGCAGAACACGGCAGCCATGCTATTGACGGGTGTACTCAGATTTGAACATATGATGCCGGTTCTCCGTGGGCTGCACTGGCTGCCTGTAAGGTGGAGGATTGCCTTCAAGGTTGGGTTGCTGACCTATAAAGCCCTACATAGTCAGGGACCTGATTACCTGCAAGACCTCCTGGTTCCTCACTGTCCATCTCACACTCTTTGTTTCTCCAAGGGTGGCCTCCTGATGGTTCCCAGGACAAGGTTGCAGCTCTTAAGTGACCGGCCTTTTTTGGTGGCTTCACCTGTCCTGTGGAATTCGTTCCAGCTTCATCTTAGAGAGGCCCCCTTGGTGGAAACCTTTAAGAGGGGGCTTAAGACACTCCTGTTTGAACAAGCTTATAGCCTGACATAATCTTATATTTTAAGGCTAATGATTACTACTTATATGTGTGTATTATACTGTATGTGATATGTTATATGTGTGTGTATTATATTGTACAGTACTCCGAGCCCCCGGGAAAGGGCGCTTTATAAATAAAATTTTGATTGCTTGATTGATTGAAGGTGAATCCTGTCTGCAGGTGGAATAGGCCTGTGGAGGCAGTGAGGAAGCGGTTCCAGGACTTGAAGAGGTGCAGGAAGGAGGCCGTGGTGATGGAGTGCCAGGAGATGCATACCACAGATGGGGGCCCTCCGGGCTGCCCAGTCCCTGGATCCTGCAGAGGAGGACATAGCATCTATGCTACATCCTGTGGCAGTGACTGAAGGAGACCAGTGGTCCATCTAGTCTGCCCACTGGATTGCAGGGACCCCTATTGGGCCCCTGAACCTATTACTCTAGAATCTGTTAGTCTAGTATTTGCATTTTAGGTGGAGCCCCCTCCTGTAATCCTATGTTGCATGTAAGTCCTGTCCCATCCTAATTTGAATGAAGTCACTGTTTTGGCCTCCACTACTTCAGAAGGCAAACCATTCCAAGGTCCTATCACTTGCTCTGAGAAAAAGTGTTTCCTGATATCGCACTTGAAATCCCCCCCCCCTTGAGCTTCCAGCTGTGTCCTCTCATATTAGTGTTATTGTACCTTGTAAACAGCTCCAAGCAGAGAACTTTATTGATGTGTTTTAGGTACTTGAATGTCTCGATCATGTCCCCCCCTCTCTCTTCTAGACTCCAGTGAGAACAGATTCAGCTCCTTCAGACGTTCATTATACGGTAGGTTGTATAATCCTGATATCATCTTTGTGGCCCTTCTCTGGACTTTCTCCAGTTTACTGATGTCCTTTCTAAGGTGTGGTCCCCAAAACTGGACACAGTACTCCATATGTAGTCTCACCAGTGATCTATAAAGAGGTAGGATGACGTTTCTGTTCCTGGTGTCGAAAGCTCCTGCTGATGCACCCCAACATTCTACTGGCCTTGCTGTATGCAGAGTTACATTGATTGGCTACTTTCAACATTTCTGTGATTAGCACTCCAAGATCCTTTTCTTCAGATGAGGTGATGAATTTGACTCCTTTTAATCAATATTCAAGTTTTGGGGTTATTTATGCCCAAGTGCATCACCTTGCATTTCTTTGCATTAAAGTTCAGTTGCGGGGGCACTAATGAGCAGCTAAAGAGAAAGCACACACACCTCTGGAGCTCCGTATCACAGAGATTAAAAGTAACATTTCTACAACTGCAAATAATATATAACCCCATAAAACGAGTGCTAATATGGACGAGTACCTGACATCATGGAAAACGTCGAGGCATGGGGCTAAAAATCAACAAAAAAATCCTCCAGAGAATCCGCCGCCTGGTCTGGGCCCAATCTCCTTCTCTGTGACCAAACTAGCGGTGATCAGCAAGGCCGTGTCCGATCAAGTAGTGGTGGACTTGCAACCATGCTGGGACAAAGTGGATAGGTCTCTAGCGGGGCTCACTACTGAATTGAAGCAATATTCTGGGAGACTATCCGAAGCAGAACAGCGCATATCACACTCCCCAATCTTCTCAAAATACAAAATAAGCCAAAAGGTCTAAAAGTAGAACGGGCCCACAGAACGCTGGCCCCGAGGCCACCTGAAGACCAACTGTCTAGGCAAGTTATCTTTCAGCTTCATCATTACCCGGACAAGCACACTGTCTTGGCAGCATATCATAATCTCAAGGATCTGCAGTATGAGGGACATTGACTTATTCACCAGGATATTTCCTCACGTGTCCAAAAAAAGAGGCAACAATTTAATCCACACATGGATCGACTGAGGAAAAGAGAGATCAAATTCTTTATGACAAATCCTGCAGTGGTAAAGGTGAAGTAGGAAGGAGCTACATTCTCCTTCTGGGAACGGGAGAAGCTGAACATCTTTATTGAGGACTGGGACAAAAAACACAAGAAGGGGTGAGTTGAACTGAGCCTTGTTCCTGGTTCTAGTGCTACTTTATCTATTTCTCTCTGGCCCTACACTCACTCACTGGGGGTTACTGTTTGATTTGCTGTTCGAGGAAGGAACCCTTTCTCATTCCTATAGAGACAAATCAAAGCTAAGGATCCGAACCATGTACAAAGGGGAACCCAATCTTATGTAAGGAATATAATATGAAACTTGGATGGCTCATCGAGGAAGTTGTAATGCGCTGCAACTATGTTAGCACAGAATATCATGACTGCAACCTCATGGCATGCTGCCAAGATGGCGTACAGGCCATAATACCTCACTCGTACATAGAGCCTAAAGAATGCTGATTTGGGGGCAATTTGTCATTTTTGGTATTTCCTATAAATGCTATTATTCAAGAGATGGGGAGTAATTGGTCATATAAAGAGGGCTGAATGGTGGATCATGGTTACTCCAGTGAATGGGGTGGAGGGGGAGGCTGAGAGTTATATAAGCCTCTTGGGGAGAACAGTGAATGCCTCTGGATACAATGTTTTGTCCTGAGGAATTGCGAAGGAATGCTTTAAAACAGTGTGGAGGGGAGGAGCTCACAGACGGGAGGAGGGGGAGAAAATATGGTGAAATGAAATAAGGCTACTGGAGGAAGGGGATATAGAAAAATAAAAGTACAAGGGGACTGGGAAAGAGGATGCAGAGGGAGGCGGTCGTCGGAGATTCTGGAACATGAATCTAGCAAACTAAACTACTTTAATCTAGAAAGCTGGATATGTACATAGTTTTACTTGTTGTTTACTTGCTAAAGCTGGGCTTGATGTTTGCCCAGAACAGTTATTGTTTAACACTGTTACCACAGTTTGATATTTATGTTTTTTTTTTTATTTTTCATCTTTATCCTCCTTCCCTACCCCCGGTGCCCCCTCCTTCCATCCGCTCATGTCCCCCGACACCCACCTTAGGGATCTGCCCCTAGAGTGCCCTTCCTCCTCTCCCTGGCACATTGGGGTCTGTCCTTGTAGGTGGTCCGGGTAGACTTAGGGCGGACTTCATCTAGGGCAGCCGGAGATGTTTTTTCCGGTTTTCTCCCCTTACGCCCACGCCCCCTGGGACGCCGTGCGCTTGGGACGTATGTCCAGTGCTGCGCTGGACGCACGCCAGCCCCTCGCGCCGCGACGTCCCTTCCCCGGTTCGGCTGTTTAAGCCGCCTCCATCCCTTCCTACTGTCGGTGCTTCCACCGGCTATGGAAGGGATGCAGAACGAGAGAGCGCTTTGGTCACCCACCCTGAGGGAGGAGAGCATCCTGGGACGCCGATCCTCCCTCCCCACCGACCTCGCTGCCCGGTCTGCTCTCGACCTGGCCGCCGGGCGAGCACGCAGGTGTGGTGCTCTAGCTTCAACCTCAGCGCCACCGGGCAAAGGATATTTATGTTTACCTGGTGGTATGGCTGTGCTTTCAACAATACATAGACTTAAGAGGAGAGAGAAGGCTTAAATTAACCCGACATAGGTTCAAGTGGCAATATGGGATAACCGCTGGGGAGGATCATGGCTAGGCCTCAACGCTGCACTATCATTTCGTGGAGCGTTAGGAGTTTTACCTCACCTGCTAAGAGAACTAACATTTTGCTAGCACTAAAGAGAAAGAATGCGATGATATCTATGCTACAGGAAGCGCATCTGACAGATAAGGAACATGGAAAATTGATTGGTGGATGGGTTGGGGCTTGCCATGCATCCTCCTACAGCTCCCATAAGAGGGGAGTGGCGATTCTTCTGCACAAAAACCTTCCCTTCGAATGCATTCACATGGTCAGAGACCCATTGGAAGGACGATATGTTTTTGTAGTAGGAAAGATACAAGGGAGGGAGGTCATACTGGGAAATATTTATGCGCTGGCAACAGTCGACCCAAAGTTTTAACAAATGATGCTGGACCTAATGATTAGGGAACAGTTCCCTAATTTGATCCTTGCAGGGGATTTTAACTGTGTCATAGATCCAAAGACTGATTATTCAGGCATGAGGCTTAGGGAAACTGCCTCAGTAAAACAATGGCAACAGGGCCTCACAGATCTTGATTTATTCGATGCTTGGAGGGTGGCAAACCTGGGTACTCATGAATATATGTTCTATTCAAACCCTCATAATATGTGGTCCAGATTGGACTATGCATTTGTGACAAGAGACCTGTACCCTAAGGTGAAGAAGGTGACCCACAGTCCAATCTTCTTATCGGATCATGATCTGGTCCAAATTAATATAGACTTGGTTCATGTGGAGGGGGGGGGGGGAGCATGGCGACTCCTAAGCTACTTATTGGCCAAGCAGGAATTTAGGTAATTCCTCCAGACACAGTGGAAGGAATCTGAAATCACAAACAAGGGATTGGTTGAGTCAGTGGGCACATATTGGGAAGTAAGTAAAGCCTTCATGAGGTTGGTTATAATAGGCTATATGGCAAAGATGAAATGGGAATGGAAAAAGAAGCAGCAGGAATTAGAAGAAAGGGTTAAGGAATTGGAAATGCTAGTAGCACAAACAGGAGACTGTACCTATACAAAAGAGTTGCATAATGTGTGGGAAGTCCTAAATCTGAATGTGATGGAGGAAGCTAGAGGAAAATTATTGTTTGCACAACAAAGAATATATGAGTGGGGAAACAAATGTGGTCCTTTGCTGGTGAAATTGATGAAGGGGAAGTAGAACCACAAAACGAATTGTAGCTATTAGGGATAGAACGGAAACCCTGATATATGTGGAGGAAGGTATTAAGTCCTGTTTTAAACAATTCTGTGAGGCTCTATATAAAGTCGAATGCAAAGGAATGACAGAAGTAATGGACAGCTTTCTGAAGGGGTTACCCTTACCCTGGTTGAATGAACAACAGAGCACTAAATTGGGGAGTAAAATTACGATCAAGGAGGTGATGCGGACAATTGGGACGCTTAAGAGGGGCAAAGCGGTGGGACCAGATGGGTTCGGGAGTGATTATTATAAAGAACTACTAAGGGAAGTGGCTGCTCCTCTTAGAGACGTGCTGGAAGAAGCAAGGGGGGAGAAAGGGCTACCTAAAACCTACTGCAAAGCCAATATTTGCCTCATCCCCAAACCAAACAAAGATAACTCAGCGTGCGCCTCATATCGACCCATCTCATTATTAAATTATGACTGTAAAATTATGACTAAGGTGTTTAGACTAGAGGAAATTTTATCCTCCATCATACATACATACAGATCAAACAGGCTTCATACAGGGCAGAGTGTCCTACCACAACATTAGACGCCTGCTGAATATCATTCATTGGGGATCTAAAGCCAAAGACCAAACATGTGTTATGTTGATGGATGCCAAGAAGCCCTTTGACAGGATTGAATGGGAATACTTATTTAATATATTAGCCAAATTTGGGGTGAGAGAGAAATGTACTCAATTAGTAGGGGCCTTCTATAGAATACCCACTGCCAGAATCCTTATTAATGGGTCGGTATCTGAGGCCCTCACTCTTGAAAGGGCTTCCCTCTCTCCCCCCTGCTCTTTGCACTGGCCGTAGAACCACTGGCTATCAAACTTAGGGAAGATCCCAGAATCAGGGTACTACCTGGTGGAGCAGGCAGGAAACACATCATTATCTTATATGCTGATGACATTCTCCTGTCAGGGACACATCCTGAGCAATCGATTCCCCCCGTATTAGAAACTATAGAAGCATTTGCCAAATTATCGAGCTACAAGCTAAATATTAATAAATCAGAGATAATGTACCTCAAAACAGATAGGAGGAGTGGAGAATTCCTGGGGTCTCAAAAATGTGAGAGATGGATGTGTTCACCTATCTGGGAATAAAGGTGAGTGGAGATCTACAAGAACTATATAAATTGAATTATACACCCATCATAGAAATGATCCTCAAGGACTTACATAGATGGAGAGCCCTGCCCATTTCATGGCTAGGTAGGATTAACCTCCTAAAAATTAATGTGCTACCAAGAATTTTATATGTAATGCAGATGTTGCCCTGGGGACCAAATAAAAAATACTTAAAACAACTGGAAAGGGGATTTACAGACTTCATATGGCAGGAAAAAAGGCCAAGGATTAGTTTAACCAGACTCAAGGCTGATAATACGAAGGGGGACTACATTTTCCGGATATTAAGGGATACTTACCTGGCCACACAACTTCGATATAACCACAATTGGATTAATCGAGGAGAGGCAGTAAACTGGTTAGACTTGGAAGAAAAGGATAGCCTAGGGAGAATCTCAGCATACTTGGGAGAGAATGGGCTAAGAGCTTATAAAACTGGCAAACCCCAACCCATTGGTGGTAGCCAGCCTGGAGGCATGGAAAGAGATGAACGACAAAATATAACTCAAGTTAACACTCTCCTAGTCCCAATAACCAACCACCCATCCTTCTTGCCTGGCTTGGAAGATGAAGGGTTCATGGAATGGGAGAGGAAAGGGATTTGATGCTAAGGAGACTTAATAGAGGTATGGGAGCTATGCAGTTCTCAAACTACCCAGATCGCCCTAGATGTCCCCTTGTCCCATAAGTTCAGATATTTTCAAATAAGAAATTACTGGAAAAAGCTAGACAGAACCATAGATCAGGAACCTTCTATGTGGGACACAGAGAATAATACTGGGAGCAAGGGACAATGAAAATGGTATTATTAGACGGATGGTAAAATTTGATAGGTCTCACTTCCAAGGGGAAACACAAAAGACCAAACAGAAGTGGGAACGAGATCTACACCTTGAGATCTCAAAGGAGAATTGGTAATTGATCCTTTGCACTCATATGGACTTACTCCTCTGCAATAAATTTGAAGAGCTACAATATAAATTTCTACAGAATTTATTGCCCCCCCCCCCGAGTGTGGTTCATTGTTTCTACCAAGGGATTTCCCCCCTCTGTGGGAAATGTGGAGGAGCCAGAGGCACAGTTATCCACTACTATTGGGATTGCCCAGGAATCCAAAATTATTGGAAGGATATTTGGGGAGAACTTATTAAAATGGGGAGAGGGGGACTGCAGTTCTCAGAGTTCTCCTTGTTGTTTGGGGTCTCTGGTCAAGCTGAGGAGGAATGGAGCCTCTACCCCAGATGGGTCCGAATTCTCCTGGTCATTGCTAGGCAGGGAATACAAAACGTGATTATGAACCATACCCCTATGATGGCCCAATGGAAAAACTTAGCCATTAAGACCCTCTTGGACAGGTTGACATATGCTTTCAGAGGGAAGGAAGAGGCTTTCCTAGATACATGGGGGGGGGGGATTCCTGAACATACTCTTCCCCAGGTGAGATAGCTCTTTTACAAGAAGGAAGCTCAGTTTGAGAACAATAACCACACAGGAGTCAACATGCAGAAAGCATAACATCTTTTTATTACACCTTCTCTTTACAGCCACTGCATAACCATAGAACTCAGCTGATTTTAAGAAAGGGTGAACACAGCCACTTTCAAGCAATTTAATGTTAGATTACTTATTATAATTATACTATTCAATTTTTATCCAGATTCTCTCTTCTTGTTTCTCTTCAATCAAAGAAACTCTCACATTGCTACAGTAGAAATACTAAAGTGTCTAAAGGGTAACTGTTTATTATTTTGGTGCGCTTGCGCAGCCAACATCTTGCAGCAGTGGAGCTTTGAAGGTGCGGCCGCTGTTGGGCGAATGCAGGGCAAGCACCAGTAGGTGTGTCCCTCATTCCCCAATCAGCCTGCATGCCAGCGCCACACCATGCATACATAATGTGGTGAGCACATCTAAGAAAAGGTCCTCTGCAATCCAAGCAAAGTTAGTCAGATGCAGCGGACCTTTCCTGGACGTGCACGCTGACATTATCAGTATGGTGGCACAGTGGCCGCCAAACTGCCGACTTTGGGGGTGCCCAATCCCCCTGGCAGTTACCCCTGCCCCTCTGTATGTGCCGATGGGGGAGCCCACTCCCCATCTTTATAAATCACCACTCCCCCATTGTTAAATGCCGAGGGATGTGCCCAGTCCCCCTCAGCTCGGCCCCCACGCTTTCTTTGTGTGCCGATGGGGGAGCCCACTCCCTGTTGGCATAAAGAAACCCCCCCATTGTTAAGTGCTGAGGGGGTGCCCAATCCCCTTCGGCTTGGCCCCCCTGCTTGCTTTGTGTGCCTACAGGGGTGCCCATTCCCCGTCGGCATAACATTCCCCCCCATGTTGTGTGCCGATGAGGGTACCCAATCCCCCATCAGCTACAGATCCCCCCCAACAGTTGGGTGGCGCACTGGGAGTCCACCCCAGCATGTCAAATCCCCTAAAAAAAACAAAAAAACTGTCCCACAATGTCTAATTTTTTTCTTTTACCTGTAAAACGAAAACAGTCCCTTGTAGTCTCCTGTGCCCCCCACCCGCACCCACCCTCTGCACTCCCTGCCTCTCTACACTCACCCCTCATCCCATACTTACCTCTGGAGTCTGGTGCGACAATCTTTGGTGGACTGAGAACATGTCTGCACTTTTCAAAGTTGACCACGAACTGAAGAAATGCCGGTAAGCTGTATAATGGAATAAATAGGGTGTTTTCAACTTTGCTGCATATCTCAAGCATTTTTGGGAATTTTGGCCCCAGATTTTCAACATGGGGTTGTTGGGACCCCTCCTCATGAATTCTTGCACTGTCATGGTGTTATTTGGTCCGGAAAGGTGATTTTGCAGTCACTGCGCAGAATCACCTTTTGGGGCTGAGTAATGAAATGACAGTGCCACTGTTCATGAGGGGGGCTCTCAAAAAGCCTATGTTGCAAATTTGGTGGGAAAAATCCCCAAAATGACTGTTTTATGAGCGTGCATTATGCAGTTGCTACACACGCTCGTAAATTAGTGAATTCCCACCAGATTATCCACATTGGCATTTTACCACACCTTCTTGTGAACTGTACAGCTGTCATTTTTCACATCCTGGCTGAAATGTGTTTTCGCACTTCTGGCTCAGAATAGCGCGGTCACTGTGCAAAATCAGTGTTTGGGACACATTACTAAAATGACAGTGGCACTGTTCATGAGCAGAGGTCCTAAAATGCCTGTGTTGAAAATTTGGTGACAATATTGCATAAAATGACTGTGTTACGAGTGTGCATTACGCAGTTTGCACGCACGCACGTAAGTTCGCAAACTTATAATATTTTCACTCCAGATTTTCAACAGTGCCATTGTTCTGCACCTTCTAATGAACAGTACAGCTGTCATTTTTCACATCCTGACCAAAATCTGTTTCAGCAGTTCTGGCGCAGAATAGTGCGGTCGCTGTGGAAAACCCATGTTTGAGACACATTATGAAAATGGCAGTGACACTGTTCATTAGCAGATGTCCTAAAATGCCTATGTTGAAAATTTGGGGATGAAAGTCAATAAAATTAGTGTTTTATGAGCGTGCGTTGTGCAGTTTGCATGCAGGCTTGTGACTGTGAATTTGTAATAGTTTCACTCCAGCTGTTCATCATTGACATTTTTTAATGCCTCCTTATGAACAGTACAGCTGGCTGAAATGTGTTTTCGCACGTCTGGCGCAGAATTGCATGGTCGCTGTGCGAAATCATTTTTTGGGACAGTTTGAGGAAATGACGGTGACACTATTCATGAGCAGAGGTCCTAAAATGCCTATGTTGAAAATTTGGTGCCAAAAGTCCGTACAATGACTTTGTTGCAAGCATGCATTACGCAGTTTCCATGCACCCTTGTACCTTCGTCAGTCTGCAATATTTTCATGCCACATTTTCACCACTGGCATTTGTGCACACCTCCTTAACAGTCCAGCTACCATTTTTCACAGCCTGCCCAAAACGTGTTTTGTTTCCGCACCTGTGGTGCACAATGGCATGCTCACTGTGCAAAATCACCTTTTGTGACACATTAACAAAATCAAAGTGCTACGAGTCTCTAGCTCCGCCAATGCCATTGCGACAACATTTGGCATTGACAAATGCTTGTAATTTTATCTTATGGTGTGACCAAGAGATAAGGAAAACAATCCAGAAGTGACAAAAAGCTGTATAATGCAACAGGAGAAGAACAGAACTCTGAGAAATTGATATTACTAACACCAATTTATGTAGAGAACATGTAATAACATGAATTGTGCTGTCTGCTGGAGTTATACCTGGAATGTGTAGCACATATGATTGTTACTGTCACACAAAAATAATCTCAATAAAAATATTATACAAAAAAAAAGTTCAGTTGCCATTCTGTGAACAAAGTTTTGGGCTTTTTTAGATCGTCCTGAAGGCTCCTGATATGCTCTTTGGTGTCCACTCTGCCTCCCACTTTTGTATCATCAACAAAGAGTGCTAATCTATCATTTATATAGTGTATGGTGGAATGTCATCCACCGAAATCCATTGCTGTCGAAATGTTGTTTTCCTACACTAGTGATGTTCGCAGTGCAGCAGAATGATTGTTTGTTCTACTGCACTGCGCACATCACACACTGTGTCCTCGAGCAGCATTTGACAATTAGGGCTCACTCCATAGACAGGACACTTAGCGAAAGCAGCAATGTCGGCGGCAGTACTATCAAAGCCACTATCGGAATGGGATAGATTCATCCTCAATCAGGAAAACAAAAAAAAGGCAAAAAAAACAAGAAATGACGTGGCAATTATATAGTTTGCTGAGAGACAACGATGAGCACAGGGCAATGCATGATATTCCCACTACAGAGTTAGACCCACTGTTAAATGATTTTATCTATAAAATAAGAAGGTTAGATGGCAGTGAATAAAGAGTTAAAATGCCAAGCGTGAAAATGTTCAAAATGTAAAGATCTTTTTTCCTTCTAGTAACCCAGTAAAAATGTTTTGAAGCAGAAACATGCTGGAGTGATTTTCTTTTTCCCCAAAAAATGACGTTCCACCATATACTATAAAGAAAAGTGCATGGGGAACAGTTGATAACAGGGCTAATCTTTCACCTCGTTGGCACTATGATGACGGATTACCTCTTGAGCTGCGCTCTCGAGGTAATCCGTCGTCATAGTGCCAACTCAGTGAAAGAATAGCCCTGTTGTCAACTGTTCCCCATGCACTATCCTGTATATCTTTGATGTCGCTGATGAATATGTTGAATAACACAGGACCAAGGACAGAGCCCTGGGGAACCCCATGTATAACTTCCCAATTTTTTATCTGGTTCCTTTGATTACCACCCTCTGACTTCTGCCCTGTAGCCATGCTTTTATTCAGTTGATTATGTTTTCTGCTACGCCTGTGTGCTTAAGTTTAGTAAGCAGGCGCTTGTGTGGAGCTGAGTCAGACACTTTACTAAAGTCGAAATACAGCAGGTCCACTGGGTGTCGCCTGTCTATTTCTGTGATAACCCAGTCGAAGAAACATTGAAACATAGACTTTGACGACAGAATGATATGAGATTTCTCAGGCATGATCTACTTGTTGGGAAGCTGTACTGCCTGGTATCCTGGAGAGAATTTGTTTCCAGGTATTCCACTATGTCCTATTTTATTAGTGTTTCCATCAGCTTGCACACCACTGATGTCAGAGTAACGGGCCTGTAGTTTCCAGCCTCTTCCTCACTCCCACTCTTGTGCAGAGGGACCACATCCACAGTTTTCCAATTGTCAGGCACTGCCCCATTCTGAAGTGAGAGGCTGAATAGTATGGGCAAGGATTCTGCTAATTCCTTGGCAGATTCCTTCAGGATCCTAGGGTGTATGCCCTCAGCTCCAAGTTCTTCATCTTGGTCTAGTTTATCAGCGCTTCCAGGACTGTATTAGTGGTGAAAGCAGGAGGAACCATTGCTTGAGTCTCTTTTGTAACAGGTCTAATACCACTAACTGGCATGGGTCCATCTCATTCTCTAGTAAAGACCGAGCAAAAGAATTTGTTCAGAACCTCCACCTTTTGTCTATCGTCTTGTATTATTAAATCCCCATCCTTAATTCTACCTACCCCCTCTGTTGTCTTACTCTTCTCTCATAATGGTTATGAAAGTCAGGTTGGACCCACCCAGCACTAGGAGTGATTGCTTGGCTGGCCTGCCATCGCAGCGGTAGCGTTATCGCTTATGACGCCAGTGACCCGGGTTTGGGAATGAGCCTGGTTGCCAGAGAGCCAGCTGGGGGAGGAGGCTTGAGTGTCCGGCAGACTGCTTGTCTCCTCCAGGGGGTTGGGGACTGACCAGGTGCACACGTGGCCTATGGTGGTGGCTGGAGGTACAGCAAGCCTGAGTCAGAATCTGGGGGGGGGGGCATGACCGACATTGGCATGCGCCTTGGCGTCCTAGCACTGTCATGCCTCCATGGTGAGGAGCACCAGAAAAATGCTTAGCCCTGGCACAATACTGATGGGAGGGCCCAAGATTAGCCCTCACCCATTAGCGCCACAACCTGTGAGGAGGACCCGGATAAGACAAAGAAGGTACAAGGGGTAACGTGGTCCCACAAAAAATCATCCCTGCCTGGGGGTAAACCAAGACTCCATGGAGGGGTCCTCTGGGGAAGTGGTAGCCAAAGGGGAGTCGGCACAGTGCCAAAGATAAGGGGTCATAAATAGAAATTGCAAAAAAAAAAAAAAAAGGGTGATTGCTTGTGCGAAACCCCTTGGGTAGGATTTATTGGTGTGATTGTCCACCAGCGTGGGTGCACAGTGCAGCCCTTGCCAGTAGCACATGGGGTATGACTCTACTGTGGCCCCATTACACACACCCTGGACAAGTGTGTGCATCTTCATGGCAGTGCCCCATGTGGTGCTGCCCTTCTACCCTCTGGGGTAGGACTGTGTGCACTCTGGGGCAGTGGGGTGTGCCTGGGTCACCTGGGAAGTGAGTGCACTAGTGCTGAGTGTGTTGTCACTGGATGTGGGGTGTGTGTCCACGGCCCTGGGGGAGTGCCCAGTGGTGGTGGAGTGTGTAAACCATAATGCAGGGTGCAGGGTGTATGTTACATGTTTGGCGTGTATGTACATTGATGATGGACCATGGTGACAGTGGCACAGTGCTGTGTCCCCATGATGGTTGTGGGTGTGTTCCTGATGTAGACTTGTGGGTAAGGGCTCGTCATTGCACACACCTTGCTGGCACGTGGTATCGTATGCTGTGCTGTGCATGCAATCTCAGCCTATAGAGCACTCCATCCACTGCATATCTGACTAATTTCCCTGTTATCTCCCAACAGCTCAGCCCATGGGTTCAGACATAGAGGACACTGCTGGACCATCCCGCTGTGTGTGGTGCCCACTGCCCACCCATCCACACCACAAGGAGGCCTTGGAAGAGGAAGAGGAAGATGATGAAATCTATGTCAAGAGCTTGAAGCAGGCAGGAGCAGCCCCAGACCGAGAACTGCAATCCCCCACAGCCAGCCCCCACCCCACTGGAGGCAAGATACAGTCACCACGTGGCCCAGAAGCAACATGGATGATGCTCACATCTGACCCTGATACAGCCACAGCCATGCCACCCCAGACCCCACCACCACGATGACTGTCCTACCAGCTGCCGCTGACACCTCTGGGCATGCCACCACTGCACCTCCCCATGAGCAGAGCTCCAGCAACACATCTGTGGCCCTATTGTCCCACATCCATTGCAATGGGCCAGACACAGCCAGCTTGCTGTGCCCATCTTGAGCCACCACAGCTATCGTGGTGTGCTCCTAGCTCATACAATGGCCACCGGTGCAGTTTGACTCTCTCCCACGCAGTCCTCTGCAGCAGTGGGATGTATCAGACAGCAGGTAGCTGCTGAGGGCCATCTTTGAGGCACAGACTGCAGAGCAGTAGGAGCTGACACACCTCTGCCATGTGCTGCATGAGGATGTAACACACCTCTGCTAAATGGTGCATGATGCTGTGCAGCAGGCTGAGCAGCAGGCAGAGTCATGACTGGCTGTGTTTGTGGCTGCCATGGTGGCAGGCACTGCAAGGTCCATCCATTGCCCTGAGATATACACCGATGCCACTAGATGCAGAGATGAGAACACCCAGTACCCCTGGGACACCCAGATCACTGAGGACACTGTGCACATGGGATCATGACCTGACCCCTCTGGGGGGTGGAACCCCATAGACCCATGCTCAGAAATGGGCGACGCTGTCACCACAGATATCCCACATACCGTGGCTACAGTGCTCACCCCCACCATCCAGGGGGCTGCACAGGAAGATGGTCCACACCCAAGGTGGTATCAGAGGCAGACGTAGATGGTGCATGGCCACCCCCCTTCCACCAGGATGCCCTCACAACCCCCCCATCTCCCACCACATCTCCAACTGCCCTGTGTCATGGCCACAGCCATCTGACCCTGGTATGGTTGGCTTGGCATACAGCCTCCACCCTGCCTGGATGGTGGGTATTCCTGTAAACCTCATGGCTGCCACCCCTCTACATGGCCTATGTTTTTTCATCCATGCCCCCCAGCCTGGCTGGCATGTGTCTATGTTGTAGCACCCCTCAGGACCACTGGCAACCATGGATGTCACTATCTCTATTCCCTATTGGCACCTCCCCCTTGCTCAGTAGCATGGCCTTTTGTGTTACGTCCACAAAGTTGCACCCTTGCTGAGCATACTGCACTGCTTGCATTGTTGATGTTTTTGTTGTTGGCAGTGTCCTGTCTGTGGCATAATATATTACTGATCCATGCAGCAGTGCTCTGTGTGATCTGTGCTCAACTGCCAGGTTTACAAATGTCTCATATGAAGTGGGCTTTGTACTCCTGGGCCCTCCTGGCCATTTTCTGATCGTGCTTGTCAAGGTACTCTGGTATCCCCTGCTCCTCTGGCTCTGTATATGATCCAGACTACACCTCTGTGGCTGACAGGCATATTCCATGGTTGTGTGCCATGTTGTGTAGTATGCAACAGGCTAGGAATATGGCACAGGCCTTGTGAGGGTTGTACTGTAGGGCACCACTGGAATGGTCCAAACACTGGAACCGCATCTTGGGCATGCCAAAGACACACACTGTAATGTTGCGTGTGATGGTGTCTGCCACATTGTACCTGTCCCCTGCTACAGTTGCAGGGCAAAGGACAGATGTGAGGAACCAGGGGCACAAAGCATTGAGACTGTCCCCTGTGAAGGTAAGGATATAGGTTAGTACGATATAATAGCATTGGTACTTGCACAGTAATGACATCCACCCAGTGGTCCATCCCATCTGCCCATCAACCCTGGCATATTTAGGACCTAGTGTCCATATGTGGTTCTACATGTTCACGCCACATATGGGGCTTGTTTGGGGGGGGCAACAAGGTGGCCACTAGTGATGTCCCAGACTTCAAATCTTCTGCACAGGATAGAACTGTGACTTATAAAAGCATCATGGGTGCTGCCAGGTTACTGTACCAGGACACTAGTGATACGTCCTGTTGCATCACACACCACTTGACAGTTGATGGAGTGATACCCTTTCCTATTGAGGTAGACATCCACCCATCACTGGTGGGTGCCTGGATGGCAACATGGGTGCAGTTAATGGCACTCAGTACAGCTGGTAGGTGCGACACTCTGTGGAGCTTATGCACTAAGGATCTTTGTCCTCTATGGAACTGCTGCATGGCTGTTGTGTGTTCTGCCGTGGTGCTGGGGAACATGATAAACTTGCCAGCATGTTCCAGCACTGTGTCTAGGAACTGTCTCAATAGACATGAGGTGGTGACAGTGAGATGCCAGTAGTCTCGCACATTGATCTCCGAAATGTTCCTGTGGCCAGGAAGCCCATTGCAGCCATCACCCTCAGCTCCATGGACAACACATGGCTGTGCTGGGTGTCTGTGTGGAGCTGGTCAGGTAGGAGCTCACAGAGCTGCCTGAGCATGGGCCTGTTGTGCCTGTTCCAGCCCACGAGGTGACCATCACTGAGGACCGCAAATGTGACTCATGGACGGTACTGCCTGTGTGCAGCATAGTGTCTCAGTGGCCTATGCATGCACCCAAGGTGGGTATCGTCCCTCTTCTCCTGCTGTACAGCCTGCTGCAGCATGTACAGTACATGTGCTCCCAAGAACACCATCTTGGCTTGTTGGCTGCTGTGTCTCCAGCTGCCTATGGTGTTTGCCTGTTTAAGCTGGCCTTTTTATAGGTGGTACTTGCACGGTGCTAAGTGACCTGTGCTAACCCTGTTGTGCAGCACTAACATGCTGACTATCGTGCTGCATCGCTATGCATGGTCCTGCCCATGCCTTTGCATACTGCATACATTGTCTTTGCGTGCATGTGCTATCAACTATCAGCAATGCACCCCTTTGAATATGAGATTTTGGCCCAAACCCTGCATAATGTGGGTACAATCACTTTGCATGTTGCAAAATTTGAATATCTGGCCCCTGACCGGATGGCATTCTGGCAGAGTTCTATATTACCTTTTTGTGGCAGTAATAAAGGAATTACCAGAAGTCTTTGATGAAGCTAAACAAACAGGAAATATTCCCAGAATGATACAAGAAGCACTAATAGTGGTCATCCCTAAAAAAAAAAAAAAAAAAAAAAAAGGAAAAGACAAACATGTGCTCTAGCTACAGGGCTATATCACTTCTAAATATGGACTATAAAATCTTGGCTAAGATACTAAGTAATCACCTACAAAAAATCATTGAAGCTTACTGGTCCAGAACAAGTGGACTTCATCCCTGGGTGTCAAGGACCTGACAACATCAGGAGGGTTCTCACAGTGATATGGCCTACATATAATAGCAGTAAACCCTCAGTTTTAATCTCACTTGATGCTTCAAAAGCATTTGATTCCATTGAATTGGTTTATTTATTTGCAGTTTTGTACTACTTTGGAATTCCAGATTCCTTTATCCAATGGATAAGATACTCTTTTAACTATCCCCAATCGGCAGTACCACCTAATGGAATCAAATCAAGTCATTTCACACTACAGCGAGGAAGCAGACAAGGCTGCCATCTTATTCCAGATGTTCTTGTCTTAGCAATCGAACCACTTATATGGAAACTGGAAATCAACACAAACATATAAGGAATGCAAATTGAAAAGAAAGTATGTAAGTGCCTAGCATTTGCAAATAATTACAAAACCCGAGCTCTCTGCTCAAATGCTAATGGATGACCTGAACAAATCTGGCAAACTCTCAGGTCTCCAAATTAATTGGGATACATCTGAATTGCTCCCACTGAACAATAGGGATACCACTTGTCCTGATTTTCACAGGACAGTCCTGATTTGGGCAACTGTATCCTGCAAAAATACATGAAAAATACAAAATGTCCTGATTTTATAGTAGAAACATATTTTCTAACTTTCCACTAAATGTTCTAGAAAATTACAATACCTTAAAATGATAAGCAACAATAAAAGCAACTAAGAAACTAAAATACTTAGCTTTAATTCTGATTAGAGAAAACAAGTCTGTTGCATTGGTCGAGGTTACGTACTGTCCTGCGAAAAATCATGTTTCAGTAAGAAATGTCCCACTTTGGGCTTCTTAAAAGGTAGTAACCCTACTGAACAAAGCTTGCTCAGACATGCTGTCAACGCTAAAATCCCTACTAGTACTAAAAATCTCATATGACAAAGTAACATACTGGGGATAAATAATTTGTCAAAACTTAACGATATCGCAAAACTCAACCTAAGTCCTCTGTTACTCAAATTAGAAACAAGATCTCTGCTCCTGGAACAAACTCAATCCGTCACTTTGAAGCTGAATAAACTCAATAAAAATGATAAGTGCCCCCCCAATACTTTATGTCCTTAATGCACTACCTATCAAAATAGAAAGAATATGGTCCAAAAAATCAACAAACTACTAAATTTATATGGGAGGGGAGGAGAGAGGCCCCATCTCAGCTTGAAAAAGCCAGGGAAGAAGATGGATTCTCACTACCAAATTTTATTTATTAATTTTTTGGTAACTGGTTAAGGCCCACTAAGCATAAGTACCTGTTTTCAGGAGTGATCTGGGAGCACTGGTGTGGTTAAGTGACTTGCTCAGAGTCGCACAGTATGCAAGTGGAGGTTATGAGAATCAAACCCAGGTCTGGTTTGCTGGATGTACCAAGCTTGTTCAGTTTGTTATGCTAACCTCTAGGTTATAGTGCCTACATAGATGGACCATTGGTCTTTTTCTGCCATCATTGTCATTTCTATGTTTCTATAAATATGAACACAGCCTCCTTAGGCTGAATCTATTTATGGATTAGCTCTTCATAGCTTTGAAGAAATCATTGGCAGGTCATCCATCCATTCCCCAGGTCTTACAGTCATGCAAAAGTCTACAGAAGATAAAAAATGGGTGTCACTACCATACAAACTTCTTCCATTATGGGAAACCCAGTACTTAAATATGACAATAAAATTTTCAAAGGAAAAAATGGAAATAGAAAGAAACAAAATAGAAGATATCTTAGAACAAAACTTGCACATAGTAAAACTCTTCAAGGAAATTCAACAAGCATACAGGCTAATCAGATTTGATTCCACTTGTCTCTGCAGCTCAGACAAGCTATTGAAGATATTACAACAAAAAATACAGAGCAATTACAAAATATTACAACAAAAAAAATCCAGATAAATTACAAAATAAGGAATGGGATCTGTTTCTAAAAGTAGGATCAGGAAAAGGGGCTTCTGGTCAAATTTATAAACTTTTAAACAATAAGTAGGAACCAGAGGGTTCATTGGGGACTGAGGGGTCCACCTGGAGGGATGCAGGCCTATACTGGTGCGATGGTCTGCATCTCTCCAGGAGGGGAACCAGGATCCTAGGTGACAGGTTTACATGCTTCATTGGCAAGCATTTAAACTAGCCAAGGGGGGAGGCACTGGAAAGGAGAAGGGAAATCCTAGCCTGCCCCAAAAATAAGGGTAGTTAGTGAGGTAAACACCAAGATAGAGCAGTTGATAGGGAGAAGGGCAGGGGTAAATGGAGTAAAAGACAAAGGAGTAAGGACAGGGATGGGCAAAAAGAAATAAAGTCATAAAAAATGGAGGGTAATGAGTACCAATGCCTGTAGTCTAGGTAAAAAACTTCCTGAAATGGTGACCTTGATGGAAGAGGGATGCCTGTATATCATGGCAGTCACAGAAACATGGTACACAGAGAACCATGACTGGGATGTCAACATACCAGGGTACACAATCCAAAGGAGGAACAGAGACGGTAGAAGAGAAGGAGGCGTAGCTCTATGTAAGGGAAGGGATCAAAGCAATGGAACTAAAGGATAAACAGGGAGTAGAGGGGGCACTGTGGGTCACCCTGGAGACTGGAAATGGCACCACAGTCCGCACAGGGGTTGCATATAGACCCCCATCTCAGAGGGAGAAAATGGACCAGGAAATGATAGAAGGCATCCTTAGGATGGCAGAGAAAGGGGAGATATTGCTGATGGGGGACCTGAATATGCCAGATGTTAACTGGAGCACCTTTGCTGCAGTCACATCCAAGAGCAGGGCCATTCTCGATGCCCTACAGGGGACATACCTCAGACAGCTAGTTTTGGAACCCACTCGGGAGGGAGCAATCTTAGACCTGGTACTCTCAAATGGGGACAGAGAGAGGATCTCAGATCTAGAAGTGGGTAACCATCTGGGAACAAGTGACCACCAAACAGTGTGGTTCATGGTAAACTTAGCTGTAGAGTCAAGCCACACAAAAGTGAAGGTACTGGACTTCAGGAGGGCTGATTTTGTCAAAATTGGAGAGTGCCTCATAAAAGCACTAGCAAACAGGCAAGAAGGTGGGGTGGAACAACAATGGGGATCATCAAAACCACCATCATAGAGGCAACAAGCCTTTGTGTGAAGCAAATAAATCAAAATGAAAGAAAAAACCACAATGGTTCTCAAACATAGTGGCAGGGAAGGTTAGGGAGAAAAAGACAGCATTCAGAAAATATAAGGAAACACAGAAGGAGGAGGACAGAGAACTGCACCGGTTAAAGCAGAAGGAAATGGGGAAGGCAGTCAAAATAGCAAAGGTCCAAACCAAGGAAAAGATAGCCAACTCAGTTAAGAAGGGGGATAAAACCTTTTATAGGTATGTTAGGGAGCAAAGAAAGACTAAGGTAGGGATACTGCAGCTGAATAAAGAGGAGGGTGGTTGAGCAGAGAGCGACAGTGAAAAAGCAGGGATACTGAATGAATACTTCTGCTCAGTAGTCGCAATGGAAGAGCAGGGGGAGATTCCTAATCCAGTCAACAGAAGCACTCTGGATAGGGGGGTTGATTTTAGTCCTTTCACAGAAGAAAGGGTTCTAAAAGAACTGCTAAAACTGAAGGTGTATAAAACAATGGGGCCTGATGGGATTCACCCCAGAATTCTAAAAGAACTAAGCGAAGAACTAGTAACACCATTAACTACCCTTTTTAATAAATCATGGGAGGATGGTGTGGTACTTGAGGACTGGAGGAGGGTAGATGTAATTCCCCTTCACAAAAGTGGGAGTAAGACAGAGGCAGTAAACTACAGACCTGTCAGTTTGACCTCAGTGGTAGGAAAAATGATGTAATCATTTCTGAAGGAAAGAACTGTTGAGCACTTAGAGGCCAGTGGGGCACAGGACCCAAGGCAGCATGGATTCACAGTGGGAAGGTCATGTCAGACAAATCTAATTGATTTCTTTGACTGGGTAACCAAAGTAGTAGACCAGGGAGGGGCTATGGACATGGCCTACCTAAACTTTAGCAAGACATTTGACACAGTCCTGCACAAAAGATTAACAAATTAGCCAGCTTGGGAGTGGGTCCCAGGGTGGTAGCCTGGGTAAAACACTGGCTGGACAACAGGACACAGAGAGTAACAGTGATGGCAGCCCCCCTCACTCTGACCACCCCTCTGCCCAACCAGCTTCGAGAGAGGTATCCAAAATAATGATTTATACTGTGCCCAATTCAGTACCTCAAGTGCCCAATATAGGATTTCTGGGCTGGTTGAGGTGCTGCAGGATTTCTGCCAGTGGTAAGTTTCTTTCTGGTTGCTCTTCCAGAGTTAACTGGGTCCCTTGTCACGATGCTTGATCTTTCTCCCCCCGGCCGGCCCTCTGATGACTCAGGTCCATTCCCGAACCCTGATCACTGGCATTGCAAGCAGAATTCCAAATGCTGCACCGATGGGCCTGCCTATAGAAATATTTTAAATTGTTGTCGGGACCTCAGAGAGGCACCTCCCCCCAGGTCACCCGATCACTATCCCCCCCGATAGTCAAATACCCTGGCATCCTCCAAGCAACCCATAAAAAGGTTAGCATAGGAGGGTGCCATGGTAGTGCCAATTGCATTACTGCAAATTTGCAAATAAAAATTGTGATAAAAAAAGAAAATAGAAGTAAGAATAAGTTTTGTGGCCTCCAACAAAAATATTTTGGACAAATGCCAGCCAAAGGATTGCTATTTAAATGAAACCTAAGTGCTTGGAAACCCACATGCTGTTGAATTGGTGTATATAAAGAACATACTGTACATCAGTTGATATCCAAACAAACTTGTCAGACCAGACAAAGCCATCAAGCCTGCATAACATACATCCTATCTCATGTGTATGAGGGCAAGGTCAATACCATTTTCTGTAGAAAATAATCTACAAAAACCAGCACTGTTTCAGTGAGGGAGCCTTTACTAGAGATAATTGGATGGCCTGGTGTCCTTGCCTGGTCTTTGTGAACTTTGGGTAATATGTATATTGTAGGTATTGCAGGATTTTGTATCTTCATAAACACCATTTCTTCCTTAATGATTTGTCCCGTGTTGTATGATTCGAATAAAAATGCATGGACATGATTGGTTAAATTCTTAGTTGGGTCACTCGTTAAATGTCTGTAGCTCTCTCCATCTTGAAGCTGGTGATAAGTAATTCCACAAGGCAGAAATTTATCTATAATCACCACTCGTCCTCCTTTGTCAGCTGCTTTGATTTCAATCTTAATATAACGTGACAGCTCTTCCAAGGCTTCTTTTTCTTCCTTTGTAATTTTGTGTTTTTTTCCTGTGGCCATGGTGACTCAGATAGAATTTTTAAATCACGAGATACCAATGCCTGGTATGTAGACAGTGCTAGTGATTGCTGAGCAGAGGGACAAAAGGTAGATGGTGGACTGAACATTGTTTTTCTAGTATTAAATTCATAACTGCTGGAAATATTGCCATGCTCCAGGTCCAGTTCCTGTGTACCCATGTTCTCCTCATAGAGGCTGGTAAGCACTTCCAGATCTTCATCTTCTGAATTTATATTTGTTTCCAAAAAAAATATATTGTTTCTTGTGCTATAAAATTTCTTCAGATTCAGTTTTCTAAAGTACTTTTGCACATCTACATAGATGTCAAATGTGTTAGTCACGGGGTCAGGGGCAACATTCAGTCCTTTACTTAGCTCATTAATTTGTGCAGTAGTAAGAATAGAGCTAGGAATACTTAAAACCTTGGGCCTAATATTCAAAACTTTGCCCGGGGGCTATATTTGCACTGCCCAGCATGCAAATTTAGCCCACACCCAATAGCACGCAATATTCAAAGGAATAGCCCAGGGGCAAAACCTTCTGAATATAGCAAGCAAACAAAGGCAGGCAAACAAAGCAGAGAGTACAGTGCAAGAATAGCCTGGCAAAGAAGACAGCACTGACTATAGCAACTGGGCAGTGCAAACTGCAACAGCAGCCCAGTGCACACAGAGGTGGAGTAAGGCAAAGTTGAACTATGTGGCCAATGTGTGTGCAAGCAAAGAAGTGTTGCACAACAACTGCAAACAACATTGCAGGCCAAATAATGCAGAACCATGCTATGGTTCTGACAGGTTTGCCCAGGGCAAACTCATTTGCCTGGTGCTAACACTTTTGCCCAGGGCAATCACATTAGCTTGGGGCTAAATTTTATTATATTTAAAAGTGATATGCAAATGAACCTAAGGCAATCTGAGTGCAAACAGCCAGATTAGCATGTCATTATAGCCTGATTTACATGCATTACCATGTGTGGTTTACCTGGGCTATTTCAGGGTGCACTCAGCACCACCTGTAGGTCAGACGATGCTAAACAAACTGGACACCCTTTACCACCGGGCTTTAAGATTTATCTTAAATCTACCCCGAGGTACACATCACTGTTGTCTATACCAGGTTTCGGGATGGACCTCACTCTCAACTAGAAGAAAAAGGAATGCTCTCCTCTGGTTTTTTAGAGCATTATCTGATAACCTTCCTGCATACATCTTGAACATCTTCAAATGGGCTAAAGGTTCCTATGGCCTGAGATGCTTCTCCTTAATCTGCTTCCAGATTCCTAGAGTGAAAACTACCCTTGGCTCAGCAGCAATCAACTTCTCACTTCCATCACTTTGGAACACTATGCAAGACTCATTAAAATTATCTTCACTTCCAAGCATTTTCACATTCAAAGCTCTATTAACGGATTATCTGAAGGAATCATGCTACTATTTCAGATGCCGATGACCCCTAAGCCCCAGGTGCCACTCTCAAATCCTACACCTAGGTATCTCTTCCACCCCACATTCCTAACAGAAACCTAGGACCTACAAGCCTAGTTCCCTTAATCCAAGATGGCCCTGCCTATTCTCTACCTTTTTACTTATTCTGACCTCCCTTTTGGCTGCCTACTCTTTCACCCCAATTTCTACCCTGTTCCTTAATACCTCCTTATTTTTTATCATTTAGGTTTGAGCTCTTACTTAGCTGAGACAATATGGGATTGTTATCTCTTCTCATTTCAGTAAAGCTTATCATTATGTACCTTTGCATGTTAATTATGTTAACCAGTATGTATAGGCCCATATTGACCAGCACCTTCACAATGTTTTTTCTTTTTTTTTTTTTTTGCACCGTTTTCCACTGTAATTATAATCTTATGAAGTGTACTGTATTGTATTAATGCCCAAGACCACCTTGAAAATGAGCTTGCTCAATGGTGTTTATTCGAATCCGAAAAAGGCAGCACCAGCATCTGTAATTCATAAAACAGCTTCTTTTAATATATTACATGCCTGTGGCTATAACAAAGTGAAAAAGGCAAACTCACATGAGATGTGGGTGTATTTAAGTAAGGTGCTGCACTTGTATCAGCCTCCCTGAGGAAGCGTGCATGCGCGAAACCAGTCGGGGCTTGTGAGTTTGCCTTTTTCACTTTGTTATAGCCACAGGCATGTAATATATTAAAAGAAGCTGTTTTATGAATTACGAATGCTGGTGCTGCCTTTTTTGGATTCGAATTTTGTGATTGAGGTTTGCACAGCTTCAGAACGGAGCTGCTTTTTGGACTTGAATCAATGGTGTTTATGCCTGGTTAAATAAAGTGATTGACTGATTGAAGTACAGGTTGGTGTCTGCAGGCTGGGTTTGCACACAGCAGCACAGACTATTGTGCCCCAGGGGACTAGCACCACATGCGTGGGTGGTTGTGCTGCATGCCAGGGACATATTGTTGATCCTGTTACAGGGTGTATCAGATGCTACATTATTATAAGGGTCTCAGGAATGCTTAAATGTGATTGGTCATCAGCATTATGAGATCCTTATGTTAATCTCCTTATTAATGTACCTGTAGAGCCTAATCACTAGTGCGTGAATTTGCCTTGAACTAGTTTTTTTTTTTTTTTATAATTCCTTTGTTAGAACTTAGGACCGCCATCATGTTCACCCTTAGATGCGGTATGCCAGTGTGAACGGTAACCCGGAATTCAAAAAAAAAAGAGCAGCAAACCGAGTATTAGCTGTTTCAAAGGCATTCATTTATTTTGTTTATGTGTGTTTTTGTGTATTTTTTCTTTTTTTTTCATTTTAAAATGTACCACTAGAATACTGGGCACACAGCATCAGTAATCATCTGTTGTGACACTGGATGAGTTCAAAATCCATCAGTGAAGTTGCGTAAGATTAGAAAAGTAGAAAACCCACTTAAGAAAAAAAAATTACATGCTGTAACATAATGGCAAACAATTTTTAAGCACAAAACAATTAAACAAAGCAGCAAATGTAACGTTTTCCCCATCAGATCTTCAATAAAACGCTAGACTGCTTCCAAAGTCATGCGCCTCACTAACCTGCAGTTTGTTCGTGTTGGTCATTGAACAGGGGGTCCTAGTGTAATCCTACACCTTTTTCTAGCTGTTTTTTTTTTCCTGATCTACAACAAAATTAGTAACATCCAGCACATCTTCCATGTACTGTATCTCTACAGCCACAATCTCTTGAAAAGAATGTATAGCAGCGTCTTGCCAAAAAGCTGATCAAAGAGGAGAGCGGGATGTACCAGGAAAAGTGAATGGGGCTGTGCGGACTACAGTAGGGTGAAGTACACACTCGTTCCTGGTGAGATAGTGACCATTTGTCAGTTAGGATTTACTCACAGCAACATGAATATTCCAAAGGCACCCAGGGCTGCATCTCCAGTCCTCACTGAATCCTGCAAGTCTTACATGTCAATCTGTGTGTGAATAACTTGTACAATAATGGCTGGGGAGGTGGTCATAACGGGAATGTTAGTCACCCCCAAGGTGTGGGATGCCACATAAATCTCAAGAGTGAAGCTCGAGGGGTTTGTACAGGTATCTCACACTGAGGGGGTGTCTAACATTCGAGTTTCACACACCTCCCCAACTTTTATTTTATATAATTGCTAGGAAATGCTTTTTTGCCTCAGCAAATATAAAATATAGTTACATTAAGTTACCTCAGATTCCAACTGTGGCGTGCTGTGGGGTGAAGAGGGCCGGAAGAGTGCATTTTGCACATGCTAGCACACGTTATGACCTGCGGGTTAACACTTTTTGCGCATGCTCACACACGTTATAACCTGCGGGTTATTATGGAAAATTATAACCCCCTTCCCCTATGGAAAAAGCAGTTGTCAGTTATTATGGTTCAATTATACTGTGAAAAAGTAGTAGGGGCAAAAAAAAAAATCCTCTTCTATGTTTTAATTTTAAATTGGCACGCATCTTTTTTTGTTAGCAGTACATAACAATTTGTTCATGAAGGTCTGCAATTCTGGGTCTGACAGTTATTTTCCTTGAATCTATAATTATTTTGCAGCCAGTCATTTCCGTTTTACAGTAAGAACAGAAAAGTGAAACAGTACATGAGTGGCACTGATTTAGTGTCATGAAACTGGTGGTTGTTAAATAATAAAAAAAGCAGTAAAATAAAGGATAAGTAACAACTGGCCAATCCCCCTTCGCCCGAACACACACTCCGAAAAACAAACTCAGTTCACTGGTTAATATGTACTCTTAACTGCCTTTTTAACAAATACACTTCCCTATTCATCCAGGCATGTAGTTTGGGGGGTGGGGATGGATGATAGGGGTTTCTGGAGCACAAGGGATGGGAGGGTCTCGGCACCCAACTAAGGATCTAGGTTCGAGCAGACTCGATAGACCATAAGGCCTAATCTGCTGGCAAATAGTATGTTAGTATTCCTAATGTACTGTAAAATGGAAATGACAGAACATGGATTAATTATAGATTCAGTGGAAAATAACGGCCAAACCCAGCATTGCTTTTTAAAAAGAAAGACCGCTACACAGCTCTGCAGTACCAACCCTAATAATGTATTTTTTTCTCTCTCTCAGACCTTCAGGACAACTTGTTATTTGGTGCTAAGTGAACTGTTAGCTATTTCACTGAAGCGCTTGCCAGATTCACTGATGACAGAGATATTCAATAACCTCAGCCCAGGATGCCTTTTGAATATCTGTGCTGCTATGAGTAAAATTACTTAACGGGAATGTGCATGTACTTGATCTCACCGCAGACTGTGCAGCAGAATTCAACTTGTTCCTCATGCAGCCAGAGTCTGTTTTCTATGACATCACACAGACTCAGACTGGCAGCACATCTCTTAGAATGGCTTTTCTCCATTGTAGTCAAAAGCACAGGAAGCAGACTGCTGAACTTTCAGTTATTCTGACCACACGTAAGGTAGGAGAGATAAAGAAACAGCACCAGTTTTAAACAGTTATTGCCACCATACCACACTGAAAAAAAAAGCAAATATGTTTCTAACAAGAGGGCAAAATATGTAAACAAACCAAATCCTATGCAATTTAGTATGGCGGAGGGACTATTTCATGTTAATCTGACATAAAAACAACCAAAAAATATTAAGAAAAGTATTCAAACTACAGGAACTTGTAACCCAGTTATAATAATAGCAATAATGAACTCTGGGGGGTTACGTTAGTGTTCAAGTTAATCACTCCCTGGGGCAATATGGCACTCGGCTGCACCTCGTGCCACATTACACCCCCGGGGGTAATTAACTAGAACATTAACGTAACCCCCGTACTTCATTATTGCTTAAGTAACAGAGTATCTGGTACTGTGAGGGACACAGCAATGCCTACGGTGTGGCAGGCAACAATGGCTGCTGCTATCCACACAGTGATAGGCCCTGCTGGCAGGTGTGTTCGGATAGTAGATACCACTGTCATACTGTCCTGTGACCAACATACACTGCACCAGTGGTATGGGATTCTCACAGTAACATACACATGGCTGGTTGTGTGTGACGTGGTGTCTGTACAGGTGTGTGGTTTGTGCCCCGGGGGGGGGAGGGCAGACACATACCATCATATAGGCACACTGATGTGAGGGGCATTCCTGTCACTGGCACATGTGCACTGTGCGGATGACCCTGGCCATGTGGCAGCATCTACTACATGGTGCAGCCTGGCCAGCTGTACACTCTCCTCAATACCCTCCATTCCCCTAGTGCTGCATGCGTGTGCTGGAATGTGTTGGTGCACCCCTATGAGGGGACTGGAGGTATGTGTGCATGGATGCACTGAGATGGTGTCCACAGGGTGCTGGGGCACCCTCAAATGTGTGGCAGAGTCGAGACCGGTGCCAGATGATGATGCCATCCCTGTACAGCATGCATCTTCCATGGCATATAGAGGGGCCAGTATGGCCATCTGCCATCTCTGCCGCCTCATTGGCTGCAGTCATCAGGTGCACCATACTGCTGTTGTTGCATACAGCCTGGTAGCCTGTTGCTGCTGTATCCATACCTCCCTTCCTTGGTTTGCCCAGAGATAAGACAACCTTTTAATTGGTGGTAATTTGTACCACACTACATGTTGCGCTAACACGTGTTGTGTGGTGCTATGGCTTTGAATATACCATTGCACCTGTATGCATGTCCCCGTCACTAACTTTGCTCCATGCATTCAATTCAATTCAATTTTTATTTAACCAGGCAATACATCATTGAGCAAGCTCATTTACAAGATGGTCCTGTGAGAGCATAGACAAATTACATTTCAGCAATGATGATGACGACTAGCAGTCATGCAATTAAGTATAGAGCAGAAAATACAAAATGAAATAAACATACAATAATGGTACAATAGAGATGCACAGCTGAATAACAAAAAGGTCATAGGGAGAATGCATAAATATTCATCTCAAGAAATAATATTTGCAACTTGACCTAACGTAGTTATAGCTGGATACAATAACATGCACAGAATACAGGTGTTCCCCTAAAATACGAGGAGAGGTAAAGGGTATACCAGCATCAGTGTTTAGTGGTGATCCACATCTAACAAGGACTAAAGTTAGGTGGGGAAGGGGTTTGTGCAATAGTGGGGATCACAGGCCAGGGCTTGTGGTTACTGCCTGTGGCTTTAGGGTGATTAGCAGTGACAGGTGTAGGTGTCCTTAATGACAAGATTAAGTATGGACTTAATAATGGATAACTCTGGCACATGAGTAAGCTTGCGGGTCTTCTGGATAGAGTTCCATAGGGATGGAAGAGCAAAACTAATGGCTGAAGTGCCATGGCGAGTTTTAACTTTTGGGACACTGAACAATAGAAGAGAGTAATGCCTCAGGCAGTAAGACTCCTGGGTATGTAGGAAGAGCTTGGTGATGTCCAGGGGGAGTTTGTCTGTGATTGCTCTACATACATTATCTTTTAGTGCTGGCACTAACACTTTGTGCTGGTGCTATTTGGCCTTTTGAATATGGCAGTCTGGCACAATTGCTGCACAATCCCAGTGCAAAAAGTTTTCAATGTCTGGTCTCTGCTCTTGCTGTTGTGATTGCGTACTTTCCAAGAATGTGGTTTGGATGTTCCGACCTCTTCCTTGTCTGCTGCTTCTGGTGCATTTGCCCCTTTGCCTCCTGTGATTCCCTTGTCTTTTTTCTGTTTTTGTTTGTTTCGACTGTTTGGAAAAAGTAACTTTTTATTAGAGCTAGTAACATAATTTGCCCTTTGATTGCTCTTATCTCTTGAACCAGATCTGGAATGTATATAATGTCTATTTGTAGATCTTGATCTAGTGCCCCCTCTGCTAGGTGAACTTTGTGGCTTCTCCCAGACAAATATTTGTTGTGGTTCATAATCACTTGTATCCCTTCTGAATTTATTTTTCTTTCTTTCTGATATTTTATTTTTGTGCTTGGTTAATTTATTTTGTAAATGATTTTCAAGACTGGCAGATTCTTGTTGGTCTCTGTATAATAAAAGTTCTTCCTGGGCATTTACAATATCTGCTGTTAATGTACTACTGTATACTGTTCTTCATCTTGGTTAATTAAAATATTAACATATTCATTTGAACATATGGAAAGAGACAGCTCCCATTTTGTTTTATAAGTTATCAGCAGTAAACCCCCTTGTAGGACACTTATCAAGATGCAGACCTCTGTATGCACAATTATTTGCTTTGTATATGTTTTAGAAATAATTACAGAACAAATTAATTTATTTCATTTTTGACTTCTCAAGTCTTGAAAAAGTTGCCTTAAATCAAAACCATGATCAGTTCTTGCATTTCCATCTGTAAAGATGTCTCCTGCTAACATGTGATGTTGTGCTGTTGCCTCCACACATGCGCATCTGCTAGTCCCACCTCTATTTTCTGAATCATCATTACTAGCTGCAGCGGCTTTCATAGCCAATTGCTTTGTTAATCAATAAAACTTGAAACAAGTAATATGCCCCAGTATTAAAAGTGTGTTGATTTTAATTTCAAATAAAATAATAAAGGGCTGTTGTATTCCCAAAAACATTAAGTACTGTGAAGTCAAAGACAGCAATTACGTGTAAATATACTCAGTATATTTTGCCAGCTGAGGTGCTAGTATCACCAATTACATAGATGCTGCTTATAATAATTATATTTTCAGTGTCTCGGTATTACAGGCTGACTTTCATTGCAGCCCTTAGAGTTTCAGACAGTTCAAAGACTTTGTACCTGTGCACTTAAAAGGGCACAATAAGACATAATTGGAAGCAGCTACCCAATTTTTGAATCTCCATTTAAAGTAAATGTTGAAGGTTCCCATAGCAAATGGGAGTAATACGCTGTAGGTGTTGTGAATCAGTCTCCTACCATTCAATCTGCCAAACAGTGCTGTTTTCCATGAAAAAGATACTTTTAGTTTGGTACTCTGCTTCATTTGCGTAACCCGCCCCTTTTTTCTTGGTGCTGCAACCCCCCAACTGTGACCTCATACCAGGGAAACAAAGTTATTAAAGGGACATTGTCAGTTTTTAGTTTTAGATAGACACATCAGCTATGTACTTTTACCTGCAATGCCTCACTATGTAAATTACTATACAGGGTGTTATATTTCTGTGCTCACTGCAGAAATAGGAGACTATCACTCAGTATAGAAGTCTTGTAGCTAGATATGGTATACACAGTGCATAGTTGTGAAAATAAACATATAAAAGCTTATAGTGTTGACACCACAACAGAAATATGGGACAGCATCTCACAGTAAGGAAACTGGAAAATGGGTTCTTATTTTACCCACAATGCCCTGCTATGGACAGTTACTTATTAGTACTTATTAGTTACTTATTGTTCACCACTACCAACATACAGGACTGTAGTTCTGAGTAAGGCACATTTAAGTCAATGTTATAAATAACCCATAATTCCTTGTTGCTATTTGTAAAACATTGACAGCTCCCTGTTATGACGTCATTCTGGGGGTGTGGCTACACACAGAAAACTGGAGGACAAAACACTGATAAAACATACTGTAAAAAAAGTGACTGACAGATTTTATTTTACAAAACAAACTGCAGCTTCAACATCTGTAGCATTTCTGGCAATGGCATACTATATGTAAATGACATGTGGGGAACCTTCAACATTTACTTTAAGTAAAAAACATTTCACTTAATTCAAAATGAGCTGCTACTGCTGATGAAGCTCATCTCAAACAAATTCCAGCATCACTCTGTTTATAATGAGTTGATGAAAAAATAATCCAAAAATATTTTTTTTTATTTAAGCAGCTTGTCCCATTACTGCCACAGTTAAAACAAAGTGGTAGATTGAACCTTTGAAAGGTTTGAGCAATAATCATGTTTCTGAGGAAATCTGTTAAAGCACATTTCACAAGGGAGCAGCTAATAACTCACAAGCAACATCACATCTCAGTAGCATGGTCTCATCTCTGAGCAAAAACTTACAACATCAACATATGTACTTTTGTCAGGTTCAATAAGCAGCTAGTTACAAATCCGAAGCAGTTAAAATACCCAATTGAAAATACGAATGAACCTGAACAAAACCAACATATTCCACTTCTCTGTCTGTCCAGACTGGCATATAAATATGCTTTTATCAAAAGCTCTGTTTGCATTTATGAAAGCAGGCGCAAACAAGCAATCAAATACCACTACTATAAATTAGTAAAGGAGTATCCACGCCAAAAATCCACTACAACTATAGCTTCAAACTTACTGTTTTAGCCATCTATTATGGCAGCCAGGCTGCTGGGTGAGGAAGACACCAACAATCCAGCTGATCAACGGGAATACAAAACACCCACCCGTGTTCACGGGCCAACAGTGGTTGCTTCAGAAATCTCAAAACAACTGAGAACAGCACGCCGAACTGAGCACTCTGTTTGAAAATAAATAAACAATAGGCAGTAATCGGAGTAGAAACTTTATTGAAAGTTGGAGCTAAAACTGTGCTGCTTCGTGTCTGATGTGACTGTTCCTCTGCGGCATAGCCCCTTCACTGAGGGCTGCCGTCCTTTAAAAATCCAAAATTTAAAGAGACATACACAAACTATGTGAATTACCAAAACGGTGAAAACAGCCCAATACAGCAAAACAAACTATTAACAAGATGTAATATGCAATATGAAAAAAAAAAAAAAATGAGAAGTGCAGGTGGATGTTTTGTGTTCCCACTCCTCCCCCTTACTTAAATCCATGCTCTCCAATCTTGTTCGAGCCAAAGAGCATTTCTTTTAAAAAGTGGCATATGAACCAAAAGCTGAATCACAAACATACGAAGGGAAAAATGGAGACATAGAGGAGGCACTGCTTGTGTGGTTTTCCAATGTTAGGGAGCCAAAGCCATTGATAAGTGGCCCTTTGTTAATGGCATAACTCAAAACTCACAAAAGGGGTGGGAAAGACTGATTTTAACCATATTGCGGCTTGTCTTAATCACTGGAAGAAAAGGCACATTTGTTTTAAAAGGGCGTATGGGAAAAACTCAATGCAGATGGCAGTAGTGCAACTGGCTGGCCTAAAGATGTGCTCCCTAACATCCTTGCAGGCTATAGCCCAAATAATATTTTTAACGCAGATGAAACAGGTATTTTATTTTAGATGTGGGAGGTATGGGACCCTCACTTTTAAATCTAAGGTGCCATAGGGTTAGAAAAAAGTCAACCAACGGATATCAGTCATAGTATGCACTAACATGTCAGGGACAAAAAAACAGCCACTGTTAGTGACTGGCAAGTCAGCACCACCAAGATGATTCAGAGGAGATGCTCATTTGCCTTTAATTTACTACAGCAGCCGAACCTCCTGGATGACTGGTGACATTTTTGCTGAATGTGTCAGGTAGTGAGACAGGTATCTTTGTGGCAGGAAGACTGCTCTACTGCGTGACAACTTCACTGGTCATCCAGATGTGCAGGACTGAAGAAACATCTGGGCTCATTTTCCTACCTCCCAACATGTCCATTATACAACCACGCAACCGAGGAGTGATCTACTCTCTTAAGCACTCCTACATAAAAGCCATGCAGCAGAGAGTGCCGGCCGAGATGGACTCAGGTACAGAACGCACAGCCACAGACTGTGTCAAAAGGATCACTCTCTGACCTAGACGCAGTCAGGTTTCTGAAAACAGCCTGGGAAAGTGTAACAGAGGAGACAATATCCAACTATTTCTGAAAAGCAGGTCTTTCAGCTGCTTTATGTACCAAAGTGACAGTTGGAGATGACACTGCCACTAAAATTAAGGAGGTCACGCCACCTGAAGGCTTGACATAGACCAATTTTTGTATTCTGTGCCATCTGTGTGACTCTGACCCATATCTGAATTGAAAGACAATGTCACTAGAATCCAACAGCAGCACAGCCCATTCCTGATGACAAGAATGAGGACAACAAATTGGAGGATGATGCACCCCAAACACCCACTGTGTCCTGTGCCAAAATCCATACTGCACTATTCATGCTCTGAAAAGGAATAGAACAGAGAGTGGATATTCAACCTGACTGGCAGCTAATGAAAAAAAACGAAATGAAAGAATGGAGTTTCAGCAAATACACTATCCTGCCAACAAGACTGGCAACCATAACAGTGTTCATCAAAGCTGACACCAGAGCTTCCTGTAATGAAGAAATCTTAAATGAATTATACTAAATTAATACAATAAATGAAGTATTTTAACAATTACAGTACTGTTCTACACAAGCACAACCCACAACACACAAGCACAAGTTTAAAAATATTTCCCATTCATACCAAAAATCCCCACAAACCACTCTAGCCACTAAAAACATGCAAATCATTAAATGCAAATGAATACAGTCAAAGCTGCATTGTTTTGTATTGAAAACATGCGACTGTCAATGCTGCTGCACTGGAATGATGTTGGATATAGCGGTTGAAATCAATGTACACAAACGAGTGCGCTGTAAGCGGCTTTGACTGTATTTTTAGTACATCACTCTAAGCAGTGCGATCTCTGATGTCCAAGTTTGCCTGCAGAGAATGGTATGGTAAGCCTCCCATCACCCACACAAGGTCTCAGCAAGGCCTGCTGTACTATTGGCAACCCACTACCCTCAGTAGCAGATTGCCACAGTTTTAATATACTTTCAACAATTGCACTTTTTTACTGCAGTGCTGGTCTAACTACTGGGTACCCAGATAAAGTGCCGTTGCAGGCCTGATGACTCATTGCCTGGGATCTTATGTTAGTTTCATTTTCTTTTTTTAAAACTTTCTTTATTTTAAAAGTTTTTTTCTTTTGATAACAAACAGACATACAAACATCTTCATTCCTTCTAATAACATACTCAGACTATATACAAAACGAGTAGGCAAGGACATTTAAATTATCAATTATATAATATTTATAATTTAACATGAGAGGACAGATTCATACCACATGGTTCATATTTCATATAGTACCATTGATCATATTTATTCTTATTGGGTTTGAGTCTGAACTCAATTAATTGCACAGTTAAATGCTTCAATTTTAAGAATTATTACATTCCCATTCAAAAATTCCAAAGATTTAATGGGGGTGGGGCTGCAGCAGACCGTGTCCTTTACAGCTCATTTTGTTAGGGTTGTTTCTCAAGGAGATGTGTTTTGATATGTCCATATTTATTTTAAATTTAAAATACATTAAGGGATAAAGTCCTGGAACTTGTTTGTCATATAAATTACCCATCTCCTCCAGATTAATTCAAATTGACTATGTTTTCTGTTGAGGGTTGCCGTCATGGCTTCCATTCTGTATATATTAATCATGATTTCATGCCACATCTGTAAGGTAACTTCTCTTTGCGATAACCAATTTTTTGTTGTTACTTTTTGTGCTGCTAGGCAGGCTATTTTTAAGAATTTACTTGTGTTGGGATCTCTATATCCTTTAGGATATTCCATAAAAAAGTAAAACGATGGAGTTATTTGTAGATCCGGATCTATAATGGTCTGTAAGGTCCGCTGCAGCTCCATCAAAAATTGCTGTAATTTTTTGTCCTATTGTTGCTAGAAAACAACCGCATTTCCTCCAGCACACTGAGGCTCCCACCCCCTGGTATTTCCCCTGAACCACTGGCGTCCTAAAGAATCTAGTAAATATCTTCCATGCAAATTCCTTCCAACTAATAGCAGAGATCCCCCATTGTATTCTCTGCGTTGCCCATTTCCATTGCTCTTCTTGTATCTGGAGTCCCAGGTCCTCCTCCCAAGTTTTTTTAATAGCTTGGATAGAGTCCCCCCTCCAACTAAGCAGTGCAATGTATAAAACTGAAATTATATGTTTTTTGGGTGGGTTCCCCTCTATTGCAATTTTAATATTTCTGCAATCTGGGGAGGTGGTACTCTCCTATGTGGTAGCTGTGTCTGAAGTGATCTAATATAGGCCCTAACCTGGAAATAACGAAATCTATCCTGCCAAGGAATCTCGTATCTGGTGACTAGAGTTTGGAAATCCAGGATCTCCTCCCCCTCGAGGAAATGCCAGATTAAATGCAGCTTTTTCTCCTCCCATTTTTTAAATCCTTTATCCCACCTGGCAGGAGCAAATGATGTCAGATAGGATATTGACAACAATAGGTATCTCCAATCTTTGGCCCTCTTATCTGACATAATTTTATGCCATATATTTAAGGTGGCCTCTGTATATGGGTTTATTCTCCCTTTTGTGTGTTTACTCCCTCTTTGTGAGAGTAAGAGTAAGATACAATTTACGTTTGTTATGCCCCCTTCACACAATTCAACAGATTTCCATCTGGCTGTGTATGAGTGGTCCAGCCAATATATGGCTGTTCTTATTTGGGCTGCTTGATGATATATTTTGAGATTGGGTAATGATAAGCCTCCTTCCCTCCTCGGGATCTGAAGAGCGGAGAACCGTATTCTCGGCCTCCCCTGGCCCCACAGGAAGCGAGAGACTCTTCTTTGTAGTGTCTTGAAATATGAGTCTGGGATGAGCAGGGGTAACGTCTGACTTAAATATAGTAACTTAGGAAGTAGCACCATCTTGATTGCCTCTATTCTTTGTACCAGGGGAATAGGAGTTAGTGCCCATTTCTCCAAGTCTTTAAGTTTTTCTAAGGTCGGGGTAAAATTAAGTGTGAAAAGCTGGTCTGCATAGAAGCAAAGATGAACCCCCAGATACTTAACATGTGTAAGATCCCATTTAAAGGGAAAAGACTTAACTTTCCTTGCTGAGGGCGTGTATTGGTTTTTTAACACCTCAGTTTTAGTAGTGTTTATTTTATATTCTGCTAGTTCGCCAAATTCTGTTAGGCAATTCCACAGCGGTTCTATAGATTGTTCTGGATCTGTAAGATATATGAGCAGATCGTCTGCATACAGTGCTAATTTATGTGTCTCCTCTCCTATCTCCCAGCCTCTTACTGCCCTCTCCTGCCATATCTTTTGTGCTAGGGGCTCCAAATACAGGGCAAAGAGGAGGGGGGAGAGGGGACACCCTTGCCTGGTACCTCTATGAAGGGATATCGGAGCAGACACCCAGCCATTAATTTTTATATAGGCCTTGTGGCTTGTGTAGATACTATTTATCGCTTTGACGAAAGCGTTTGAGAAACCAAACCTGCTCAAGGTCATCTCCAGAAACTTCCACGCTACCCGGTTGAAGGCCTTCTCCGCATCTAAGCTCATCAGCAGAAAAGGGGACCTCGACCGGGCAGCGTGGTGTAATATATGTAGGGTTCTTTTGATATTGTCCGGTGTCTGTCTCCCCAAAATGAACCCGGTCTGGTCTAATGCAATTATTTTGGGTAAAACATTTTCCAGTCGTCTTGCTAATATATCTGTATATATTTTATAATCAATATTGAGTACTGAAATAGGACGGAATGATTTGCATTGTGTGATGTCTTTGTCTGGTTTTGGGATACTGGAGATGACTGCAAAATTTCAGGTATCTGGGAAGGCTTCCCCTGTTTGCGCTATTCTGCACGTCTCCAGTAACTGGGGGCTAAGTTCTGTTTTAAAGAACTTAAAGAATTCTGGGGTGTATACGTCTGGGCCAGGGAATTTTTTTGATTTAAGTTTTTTAATCACACTTTCTAGCTCTAACATCTTAATGGGATTCTCTAAAGAATCTCTAGTTTCCCATGATAGTCTCGGCATCTCAAGTCCCTCTAGGTATTTTTGAATCTGTGGTTCACTTGGGGTTTTTTCAGGAGTGTATAGGGTCTGATAAAATGCTTTAAAGCAAGACAATATATCCTCCGGTGTTCATACCATCCTCCTCGTGGTATGGTCCCTAATCTGGGTAATGGTATTTTGTGAGGCTTGTTGTCTCAATCTATGAGCTAAAAGGCAGGTGGCCCGTGGACCAGTTTCATAGTACCTCTGACGCATGCGTTGCAACGCCTGCTCTGTTTTAATATCAATTAGTTTCTGGATTTTTTGTCTGATGTCTTGCATGTCTGAGGAGATAGAATCGTCTCTGGCTGCATGCTGCTTCTGTAATTCTAATAATTGGCCTTGGAGATTTTCCAACTGCTGATTATACTGTCTTTTAAAATATGCTGCACATTTAATACAATCTCCCCTGAAGACTGTTTTTATAGTATCCCAAAGAGTTACCTGTGATATTCCGGGAGTTTTATTCTCCTGAATTATCTGTTCCAGATGGACTTTTGCCATATCTGTGAACTCCTTCAGGTTCAGCATATAATTATTAAATCTCCAAAGGGTATGCCCCCTTTTAGTGCTCCACTCCATCTCCATCAGAAGCATAGAATGGTCAGATAGCGTGGATGGAATGTGACGACATTCCGTTACCAGGTTTTGATGTTCCCCTGATATTAGTATATAATCTATTTTAGCGTACGAACTATGAGGATAGGAAAAATGTGTGTACTCTCTTTTCCCCGGATTTTCATGTCTCTAGGCATCCACCCAGAGGGCAGTTCTCAGATGTTCTCTGATCAATTTACTGGTTGGGTTTTGTATAAAAGTCGAAGATCTAGATGTGTCCATCTGTTCCCAGATTTGATTGAGGCCCCCCCCCCCCACAATCAGCCTCCCTCTTTGGAATTCCACTATTTTTTGTATTAGAGGTCTAGCGCCCTCTTTTGATGACCCTGGTGGAAGATATATCGAGGCCAGGGTGGTAGGAGATCCTTTCAGATTTCCAGAGAGGACCACCAGTCGGCCTTCTGGGTCTGAGTAAGTGGAGGTTGTTTGAAATTGAATACTTTGGGATACAAGAACAGCTACCCCCCGTCTCTTATTTTGCCTGTATGATGCTGCAGCTATTTGGTTAAACCCCAGTTTCTGCAGCTTTTGGTGTTCCTCTCTGTTTAAATGGGTCTCTTGTAATAATACAAAAGAAGGTTTTTGTCTCTTAATTTCTGTCAGAGCCTTATATCTTTTAACTGGATTATTCAATCCATTGACATTATGTGATATGATTCTTATGATAGTTTTATCTGCCATTTATATGCAAATATAGGTTGATTTGTGTTAATATTTCCTTTCCAATTCTCAATATTTTAAACTGACCTCTCCATGTCCCTGCTCCCCTCAATGTAGTCCATATCCCTTGCCATAGTCTGTGCATTTCACTGATATGGTATGTTATATATATGTCCTTGAAATTTAAGATCAACACGCAAACAACTACAAACATACAGCAGTGTAACTTTAAAAACCCCCACAATAATACCACTTTGGTAAACTTGCCATGAGAAAAAGAACTATATACATGTTGACCCCCAAGGTAGGGGAACAAATTCTCATGTTCCCTGTAAACTCGAGTTACAAATACCCGAGTTGGAGGAGAGGAGACCAGTGTCCTGACTCGATCCTCCTGGACCCTAGAACTAGCGAGTCCTGGCCTGATGCATTGGCCTGTCGTCACCATTTTTTCCCCCACTATATAGACTATGTCTAAGGTAGTCTCCTTTTGCCAACTTAATAAGAGATTCGTCAGCTCTATCACGCTCACAAAAAGGAGCAGCTGAAAAGGCAGACGAACCATGTGTACACACGTAAAGGCTTCCCTACCCCCCCCCCAGCAGACTCAAACATTTTTAAAATGGATTCCGTACAATTCCTTACTATTTCTGTTCTTTCCCCCTCTAAGCAACTAATTACCCATGGGGGGAAGAAAAGTTTGCGGTCCAAATTACTTCTGTAGCTTTAGAGGTATAGAGCTGGACCGCTCTGAAAAGAATATGCGTCTCACTCCCTATTCTATAATGCTTTGCAGCTTCTCTGTTAGGTATCCAGTATATAAGCAACAATAATCATATTAATGTTAACATTATTATTATGAAGGATCCAAGAAAGAAATGAGGAGATAAACTACTTAATCTCCATACAAAAGCTAGGGCTCTCATCTCGCCCTGAGTTAGCGCCTCTGCGTACGGTCGCGAGGGTTAAAATGTAGACATGAGCCCCGACTAGAGCCTTGCCCTGCTGCATCACAAAGTTCAGCTCCAGGCCCACTGCGAGAGATAAAAAAGGTGAATCTTGATCCACTGCAACAGTTCCCACTCTCAGGTGCCTCCATCTCTCTCCTCCGTCTGCTCCTCATCGCTCCATGCATGTGTAAGTTTATGCAGCATCCTTTTTATGTCTTGCATGGTATTCGGTGCCGACAACTCTCCGGTTTTCCTGTTGTTTTTTCTTGATGTCAACTTCCACTGTGTCTGGGTGCTTAGGGGTTTGTCTGTTGGTCTCGATGCAGGCAGGATATCATGACCCTTATTCTTCATGGCTTGGTAAGCCTCCTCGGACGTTTGATACAGCTCTGTGCCTGACTCCCAGTAGACCTGGAGGTGAGATGGGTATGGGGCCTGAAATCGGACCCCTATTGCTCTCAGCTTGCGTAGTATAGGAGCATAAGATAGCCTCTGTTGTTGTATGATAGGCGGATAATCTTGATCAAAAAATAATCTTGCTCTATTATAATCTACAGTTCATTGCCTCCACGCCGTTTTTAGGATTCGTTCCTTATCACTATAACTTAAAAACTTTGCCACGATAGATCTAGGCCTTGCCATCACTGAGGTGGGTTTGGGCACTAGGGCCCGGTGCGCCCTTTCGATTTCAAAGTTGAAGGCCTGTGGGAGGTCGAGTACATGCCTCAGCAGGTCTCCCAGGAAGTCACACATGTCTCCTGTCTCAGTCGCTTCTGGCAGGCCATAAATTCGCAGATTTTCCCGCCAGGATCTGGCTTCAAGATCCAGGCATTTTGCATTTAAGGATTCTTGTTGCTGGGCAATAAATTCAACTGCTTGGGAGAGGTGTATCAGATCATCTTCCGCTGTTGAAATTCTCTCCTCTGCTGTGGTAATTCAGTTTTCAAGTTTGGTAATGTCGTTATGTAGTTGTTCAAATCCTCGTTTTGTGTCTGATCTTGATTGCTTTATTTCTGCTAATAGTGTCTCAAATCTTGTTCGGGATAGTGATTCTAATTCCGTTTCTGTGTCCGCTCCCACCATGCTCGAAGGGGAATCTCTCCCACTGACAGTTGAACTTGTCAGGCTCAATCTGCGTGGATCTGGTTGAAGTTTTGTTTTTTTTGTTCAGGATCTTTTTTCTGCTTTACCTCCACTGAACGATTTATGCATTTCTCCATATATTTTGTGTTGTAGGGTTGTGTGGAGTCAATTCTTTCCTGGAGGGTAAAGGGAGCCTCAATGTTAGGAGGCCATTTCTCTGGTGACGTCACCGGAAGTCGTTAGTTTCATTTTCATTTAATTTTCATTTTATTTGTTATACTGGAAAGGCATGTGAGCAAAATTGCCCATTTTCACAAGAATCCAGTTTAAAAGAAAACAAAAAATAATAAAACAGAAGACAAAGTACAGGAATCGAAAACAGAAAGTACATATCAAGTGGTGGACAGTTAATAACGTAGCAGAGACATAAAGAGGTTGTCCCAAAGGAACAAAAAAATGCCATGGAGAAAGTGCTTGACTGTTGGAGGTTCAACATTTTTTTTTTTTATAAAACTAAGAGCCGGCTGAAAATAAGACTTAAAAGTAAGTGACAGTAGAATGGTAGTAAAAAGGAAAGACGGTCAGGCCAAGGAACAGCTGCAAGAGGAGGTGAGGGAAAGGTGTTTCTTTAAGTTGTACTTAAAGGAGGTGGTGGAGGGACAAAGTCTGAGTTCAGGGGGATGGGAGTTGAAGAGTTTCGGACCAAGATAGGAGAGGGTTTTTTGGCCATGGGTAGTGTGGCACAGGGGGAAAGAGAAGGTGACAGAGGAGGACTGTTGAGGTCCCTGAAATATTGATTGAAGAGTGAGGCTAACTCAGGAGGGTTGGAGATGGTGACACCATTGAGGAGAGACAGATTTGTTCATCGGAGTAACCACTGCCGACGAGGTTGCTGAGAACGGCCCAGGTTCTCTTTGGATTCCCTAATGAAAAGCTCTGTTTCTCCAAGAGGAAGGAGGATTTAACTGATCTGACAGCAGACTTGCATTTGTTACAGAGTGTTTTGTAATTTTGGCGCAGGTGGGAGAGTTTGTTTTTTATGTATGGGGACCAGACATGGTCTCTGTCCCTCATGAGCTTAATAAGATCAGGAAAGACCTATTCTCGACTTGAACCTTTGACACTGAATCTTTAGAGTGGGATGAAGAGGTTACAAAGGGCAAGGAACTTGTTGCTGAACATTTCAAGGGCAGCATCAATGTCAGTAATGAAGTCCATGAAGGACTAGTCTTGGGTGAGAACAGTGTTTGAGAACTCAACAGAGTTGAGATTTTTTTAGTTGCCTGGTGTAGATGAACTTGAGCAGGCGGTGTGGGGTTTTAGCTGGCCAGCAGCAGCAGACAGTGCAATGATCACTAATAGAGTCAGAGGAATCCTTAGACTGTGACATGTGAGGGGTCGGAGACAAGAATCCAATTGATGAAGGAGTGAGTCCCTGTCCTATAGTTGGTTCCAGTAGGCTCTGAGATGAGCTAATGTAGGCTGAAGTCAAGGATAGATTCTTTGGTGACAACACAATGAGTGATCCGCTAATTTAGGTTACAGTTACCAAGAATAATCCATTCTCTCCCATGGGGAGGGAGGTTTTAGTGTTGAGAAAAATATCGAGTTCATGGGATGGAGTGTCAGGGGGAAGATAGACTATGCTGACAGTGATTACCGTGCAGTTGTCAAGGAGGAGGCTGATAGAGAGGGATTCAAGGTATGATGAGGTAAGGGGTGGGTTGAATTCAGTGGCTGATAGGTGATCTGAAATCCAGAGGTGGCAGCCCTTCCCCCCAATGTTTCTCAAGGCAGTCCTTTCTAGAGAGAGAGAGAGAGAGAGAGAGAGAGAGAGAGAGAGATAGAGAGAATAACCATTGAGACTTATTACACTGGAGGGGATCCTTGTTGGTTGGTCAGGTTTTGGTTAGGGCAATGATGTCAAAGGTATTGGCCGAAACCCAGGACTCAAAGGAGTTTTTTTTTTTTACGCAAGCAGGCTTTGTACATTGAGATGGACTTTTCTAAGTTGCTCAGAGTGTCCGGGGGGTATGAGGGGCAGAATCTGTATTGGGGGAGGTCCATGGTTAGGATGAACTGAGCCAGAGATGAGAAGCAGAATAAGGAGGTACCTCATGTGTCTGCGAGATGTTAGGACAGACAGCTTGGGGGATCTGATCTTAGAATAATGATTGGAGATGAGCAGATTGCTGTAGAGGGGGGAACTCATGGAGAAGACAACCTTTTAGGAGGGGGTCAAAGGGGGAAGGAGTAGAAACTGTCAAAGTAGCACTGAGGAGTAGTGTGTGTGGAAGGGGGTGGGGATGAGCTGAGGTTGAGGGAGAGGGTATGTAGTGGAGAGGGAAGAGGAGTAATAGAGGGTGCAGGAAAGGAGAGACAAGTGGGTATGGAGGGTGGGGAGGGGATATGTGGAGGGAATTTTGCCTTGGTGGGCCTATGGGGGCAGCAGGGGTCAGCAGAGAAGCTGCAAAGAGCAACAGTTTGTAGGGCTCCATAAAAGGGGGGTGGGGGTAGGAAGGAGAGAGAAGATCAAACTGGGTGGCAGAGGGGAAAGAGGAGGATAAGGATAAGAGAACAAAGGCATCAGAGAAGGTCAAGAAATTGAGTAAGGGTGGGAAGTGGACGAAGGACGTTGGAAGTGAACAGGAAAGGGAGAGACAGAGGAAGAGAGTGAGTTATAAATGGGTGGGGGGGAGTCAAGAGGAGCATGAGGAAAGGAGAGGAATGCTGTGGGGACAGCTTTTAATAAGGGAGGTGCAGTGAAATGCTGAGGGGACAGCTTTTCATGAGGGAGGCTCAGTGGAAGGGTTAGCCAATGAGGAGTGTAAGGAAAGGGATGGAGAGGAGACAGCTTTTTGAGTGGGTGATGCAGTGGAAGGGGCAGCCAATGGGAGAAGAGGAAGGTGAAAGGGCAGAGAGAAAGCATATTTAAAGAGTGATGGAGTGGGGGAGGAAGGGTAGGAAAAATTACAGAAACAGGCAGTATCCGTAATTAAAAAAATTCAATTTTTTCAGTTATACACCAACAAAGAAGTGAGGATAGTGGCCAGAGCTACCAGCAAGAGCCAGCTCTGGAATCCGACCAATGGTAGTGAAGCAGAGAAGTAAAGCAGCCAATAGGAGAGAGGGAAGGAGATACAACGTGTCCGAGCTTCAGCCATGAGCCATTCCTGGAGTTTGTGTGCTGGAGGGAGCAGGTGGTGGCAAGAGCAGTCCCACAACACTAAAGAACTGGAGGCGGGGATGGGAGTGCCTGATCAGGGACCACCACCTGAAAAGAGAGAAGATGGAAGAGAAGGGAGATTCATCAGGAGCAATCAAAGGGCAGGGAGCAGACAGGGAGGAGACAGAGAAGGGCAGGTGCATTGTCAGAGTGTATATTGGGGGAAATGGTGGGTGTGCCAGTAGATGCAGGAGAGGGGTGTGGGGAGAGAGTGTGGAGAAAGAGCAGGTGAGAGACAGTGAGGTTAAGGGGGCTGGGGAGAGTGAGGAAGGATCAAGAGTAGGAAAAAGCCCAAGTTTAGCAAAAAACACAGTTGAAGCAAAGTTTAGCAAAAACACAGTTTAAGCAAATAGCAGCTCTTAAGTAGGTAAATTCCAATAATAGTATAGGCATGCAGGACTAATACTATTTGATTACAGTACAAAAACAGGCAGTATCCGTAATTAAAAAATTAAATTTTTTTCAGTCACACACCAACAAAGAAGCGAGGAGAGCGACCGGAGCTACCAGCAAGAGCTGGCTCCGGAATCCGACCAATGGTAGTGAAGCAGAGAAGTAAAGCGGCCAATAGGAGAGAGGGAAGGAGATCCAAAGTGTCCCAGTTTCAGCCACGTCCCATACCTGGCATTTCTTGTGGGTTGGAAGGAGCAGGCAGTGGCAAGAGCAGTGCCGCAACACCAGAGAACTGGAGGTGGGGATGGGAGTGCCTGGTCAGGGGCCACCACCTGGAGATTCTTGCAGGCTGGAGGTAGCAGGCAGCAGCAAGAGCAGTGCTGCACTACCGGAGGACTGGAGGTGGGGATGGGAGCATTCGGTCAGGAGCCACAACCTGGAGTTTCTTGTGGGCTGGAGGGAACAGCGGTGGAAAGAGCAGTGCCACAGCACCGGAGAACTGGAGGTAGGGATGGGAGTGCCCAGTCAGGGACCACCACCTGGAGTTTCTTGTGGACTAGAGGGAGCAGGCAGCTGCAAGAGCAGTGCTGCAACACCAGAGAACTTGAAGTGGGGATGGGAAAGCTTGGTCAGGGGACACCACCTGAAAACACTTAAGGATACACAAGCTTGCTTTTCACCCCACCCAACAGACTTTTTTGCTAGCACGTTTTATCAAACAAATGATAATCCAACAAGGAAATTCTACAGCAGTGTTTTCTGTCTGTTAGACCAGTACTCACATGTTCTGGACCAAGTTAGAAGCAGTCACAGACTGTTTTGTGCAGGCGATGTCGCAGCAGCAAGAGGATGGTGGATGTAGGCCCAAGCTGGGCTTTGTTACTGCACTGTAGTTCTCTTGCTCTCTCTCTCTTTCAATCAGCAACAAATGGCAGTATGGCAAGTTCAGAAGGGCCAAGACCAAGGAGCTACTCTGCTTCACCCCAGTGGGCTCTAATTTATTCGTGTATACAAGTATCCGAAGACAAGCTCCTGACCATGAACTCCCTCGGCCCACCAAATAGGGTTGAATGACTTGTTCCTACCTCTGATTGCAGCAGGTTTGCAGATGGCTCAGCAGATTTGGTCTGAAATACAGCAGTTTGGGCTGTCACCACTGCTCAGGATTCACAGCACTCTTCCTCAGCTTGGAATGTGCTCCCATAGTCAGATGCAGCTACCACTACCACTAACATGTTTAGTTCTGAGGCCTAGCTAGGCACTCAGCTCTCCTACTCAGCACTTCTACCCTCTCTAACTGCTTGGGAAGGACTGCCCTGAACTCCTCCTAAGCTGGGGGAAGGGTTCAGCTCAGCGTCCTACTAATGCTCTCTTTTTGCTGACCAGCTTGTCACTCACAATCTGACTCTTCCAGTGACTGAAAAGTGTGTTAAGCACTCTGCTGCTGTTCTTCCAAAGTTCCTGAATCTTGGTCAAGACCACTTGTATTCTGGTTGTCTGATCATGGGGGTCAGAGTTCAACAAGCTGGTGATACCCATTTGTTTGCATTCTGTAAAAATGTCTGCTGCTGTGTACATAGATACATACTTAGATACTGATGCCAGATAAGGGCCTTTGGCCCACCTAGTCTTGCCAACTGTGCATGTAATTTTGCCTCTTCAAGTTTCTCTTGAACAGGGTTGTCCCTGCCCCCCGAACTGCCCAATGTCTATCCCATGCATTTTGTACTGCTCACTGCTTACTTAAACTTTTAAAAACACCTAAGCCAACCAAGATTGCAGTCTGATTTATAAGTTAATAGGGCCTCCAAGGAGTGTCTTATGGTATAAGAGACTGAGTGTGAGGCTTGAGTGAGAGGACCATGAAGCTAAACAGTTCTGTTTGCCCAAATCTCATGAGAGGAGTCTTATACCATAACAGACATCCATCAGAGGCCATATTAGCTTATTATAACTTATTATATTCACTTTAGTTTAGCATCATAAGTGATTTATAATACGTTTATATTCTTTTGTTTTAATTATATTGTGCTGTTATCCCCCATGGCATTGAATGCTCCCACATGAGAGCACACTGTAAACGATAAGAGGTACAGTGGCTCTGCCTGCTAATTTGGCTGAAATCATATTAGTGATTTATAATGCAATGATGACGTCAGTGATACCTCTGGTTCATCTTCAGGTGCAGGTTCACCCCTTTTGTCAGCGGCACACAATAAGAGAACAACAAGGCAAACAGCACCTGGCCTAGAGCACCAGCTCTAGCTGGAGGATGTAGGCATCACAGATGATCCACCCTGAGCCATTGCTGGCTCAGCAGGTAAGACTCACCTTTTGTGGGGGTTATATTTGCAAGAAAAAGCTATAGCCCTTCCCTTTACAAAGACCTTCAATGAATCCCAAAGCAAACCCTGGGTTTCAGTAGTACCATTAATACGATCTCGAGTCAAATTCCTGCCTTATCTGTTCCAAAAAGCCCTGCCTATGAAGCAATAAAGGATCCAGTCTCCAAACCTGATAGGGGGATTTCCAATCCTACCCTCCATTTCAGCTTAATGAGGGCATGATTCAAGAGCAATATGGGCAAATAATCTATGATGAATGGAACCTCTTTTAAGTCCTGGGACAGAAAAAAAAGATGTCAGCCTGAGTATGCAGTTGATGCGCTGGTGAAGAGAAGGAATAATCCTTAGTCCATGGATGAATACACCGATGAAAGTGAACAGGAACTCAGTTCCTGTACCTTTTATGCAACATGACCAAAGTTTCTGTACTGCTTCCCACTGATTGTTATACTGAAATTCTTACAACTGTAACATATTGGCATGTTCTGGTACTATGACCTGAAAGCTGGTGTTTGTATCACAAACTCTGACTTGAACAACAATGTTTTTACAGAAATAGTTTGACATCTGTAATTGGATCTACTAGTATCTATAAAAATGTGTGTTGATTGAAAAATTATCTTTCATTGTGCTGAGTCAAAGACCTTCATTCTGCATTTCATACTTGACAGTTTTTGAGTTCCTGTACTTGTTATCCACTTCTTCCATTACTGGGTGAATATGCTGACACATTTCAATTCCTGAGCCGATGGGTGAACATGCCTCCACATCTTTAATCAATCCTAGGTCCCTAACCTGCTACCATAGCAGTGTTGCAGCTTAATGATCTGAAAGGGTCTGCTGAAGGATATGTCAGGTAGTGGGGCAAGCACCAAATTAAAATCCCCCAAATTTGAGGTCCCTTCACCTGACCACAGAGCAGTAGAAGCTGTTGGAAACATTGGGGATCACCACAATTTGGGGCATATATATTCAACAGATTAATAGGAGAACTACACAAGGTACCTTGCACCATCTACCAGATGTGTCAGACTCACTGAGAAGCTGTGAAGAGAAATCTTTAACCCTTGAACCAAAGTGGTGATGAAGGTCATTGCCAAGGCCAGAATCATCACAGGCACCCCTAATGAGGTAGGGCCCCTTACCTCCACTGTAGGTGATCCTGGATTTCTCCTTGCTCAGACAGACCCTGGATTCTGCAAATGGAACCATAATAACCTCATAAGATACACCTCCTTGATCCAGAACAGTTAAATTAAAATGTTCAGTGATCTCCAGCCACAGTATGGCCTCTCAAGGGTGGACTTCCACAGATACCTACAGGTGAGGCAGTACATGACCTCTTGACAGATTGTTCTCAAAGCAGAGAGGGACATGACACAGCTAGAGATTTATCTGCAATGGTTAGTCAAACTTAGGGAGAACAAGGGGAGAGTCTCTTGGACCTACAAGGATGGTTGGCTGGAGAGCCTCAGGGGGAAATGTGAGCTGGAGGGGGGGAGTGGAGATACCTGGTGTTGAGTGGACTAGAGCATGGGAACGAGGATGGAAGAATACAGTCTCCCCAGGGTGGAGGGAATTCAGATGGAAATGCTGGACTAAGATCTTCCACACCAGCACAATCACCAGACCCTTTGGAGAGGGCAACTCTGCCCTGTTCTGGAGGGGATCTGGTCAGACCAGATCTCACTATCACATTTTCTGATGCTGCCCAAGACTCTTGGACTACTGGGGCAAAGGTCCATACAGTGCTCACGGAGATTTGGGGTCCCTAGAGCCCCAAAGACTTCTGACACCTGGTCCTGGGCCTGGAGGTAAAAGGTGCAGAATCCTAAATCCCGAGAGCTCTTCAGAATCATGTGCCTGGCAGCCCTGAAGGAAATCACAGTAAATTGGCTTAGCTCCACTCCACCTTCACTTGAGGCTTGGACTCAGAGGATGGACAACATAGAAAGAATGGAAAGCCTCGCAGAAAAGCTCAGGCTTCTGACAGAGAAACACTGAAATATGGAGTAGATGGCTAAACAACTAGGGACAGGCACTGGGAGGAGAGCTGGGAGAGAGCTAGCCAGGAATCCAGTCTCCAACATACAGAACAGGACCACAGATATGTACTGAGGGGTAGTACCTTTACTAAAAGAATGAAATAAAGTTAGAGGGACACGCATAACAAAAAAAAAAAAGACAAAGAAAAGAAAAAAAAAACAAAGGTAACACAGAGCAGTGCAGAGTCTGGTTGAACATAGTTTCTTTCCTTTTTATTATTATTATAATTGTGTTCTGAAGTTGATTTGAATGTTCTTGAGGTTTGGTAGGCTGTGACTGATGAGGTCAAACCTATAAAGAAAAGAAGAGTTAGAGAGAAGGTGGAATGTACAGAGCAAAGAACAGTTAAATTCAATAGATCTGAACATGTCCTATAAAAGTATCAAGGGTTTCAAGCACAGAAGTTTAAAACGTTGAAACAGAGAGACAATTTCTAACTGCTGTATCTGGCTTAATTGCTGTTAATGTATGTCTAATGTCAAGCTGTCAAAGACTCTGTGTATTGTACAAGTATTTTTTTATACTTTCCTCAATAAAAATAAGTTTAAAAAAGATTTCAGACTGCTAAGTCTCAAAATAAAAAGATAGATGTTTGTGTAACAAGATAAATCTTTTCCGTCAAGTGTTTTTGGGCCCAGGGACGTCTTATAGTTCTAGTTTTAGTTTCCTGTCTGTCGAGTGTTTTTGAGAGCACAGATGCAGGAAAAGTAGCAAAGCAATGTGGCAGGCTGGTGGAGGTGGAAGTTGGGGGGGGATAGGGCTATAGAGGAGGAGGAGGAGTTGGATGCAGGGATAAGGGGGACTGTTACAGGGGGCGGGAGGACTGCAGACATACTAGGGTAGAAAGAATAATGAGTTGCAATGGGTGTGGCATGGCTATCTGGATGGGCACATTATGGAGGCTAGGGGGGGGTGTCCCATTTGTCACAGGCTGAGGAGACTGGAGGCAGAGTTACAGTAGCTAAGAAAAGAGTTAATGAGGATTGGGGAGGGAGGGAGTGAGAGCAGTGGAACAGGATGGCCACCTCCTTGGGGGACCAGGGGTACAGAACCAGTGAAAACAAGGTGGATAGGGAAGGGAGCAATAAATGTTAGAAGCAGTAAGGGGGAACCTTGGGATAGCACAAGGGGAGTAGAAAACAGTAGAAGCCCAGGCTCAGGAAATGGGTTTTCTGTACTGGCTTCAATGGTGGATGATGAGGGAGGGTCTCTCCGGGAGAGGGCAAGAGAAAAAGGGGTAGGGAAGGCGCAGGGGGAAACTGTTTGGCAGTGGAGGGAGACAGAGGTATGGGGAAAAGGGGACAAGGGTAGGGGTACATGGGAGGGCAAGGGGGACAGGGCACAGAAAGCAGAAGGGAAAAGGGAACCAGTGAGGAATGGAAGGAGGGTGATGAGGCTGGGAGGGTATTAGGGGTGGGAGGGCAATAGGGGAAGGGGTAGGACAAGAGGAAGGGCAGAGAGCATAGCAGAAAAGTCAGTTTGGCAGGCAGGGGCAGGGGGCATAGCAGAGAGGGCAGATCTAGCCACAAATGTGCAGGACAGGGTGGATTTTCAAGGAGGTAGTAAGGAGAGCGGGAAGAGGCAGGGAAGCAGTGGTGAGAAAAGGGGTGGGGTCTTAGTGCTAGGAGACTCAGTCCTAAAAGGGATCAGATGGGGAGGGAAAGGGGAGTGACATAGTTTAATATGGGTGGAATCAGTACCTGGATTGCCAGCGGTCTGGGCGGGACAGTTTATGTTCAGGTATGTTAGGAGGAGAAGGGAGAAATCCAGTCACTATGAATAGGAGGGAGCAGGTACTTCTGGACACCTTCCAGGACAGCTTCCTACTGCAGATGGTCAACAAGCCAACCAAGTTAGGGAACACCCTAAGCCTCGTGCTGGCAAATTGTGAGTTTGAGAGGGAGCTGGAGGTGGAGGAACTGCTGGCGGGGAGTGACCACCACTTGGTGTGGTTCACGATAAACATGGGGAAAGGGGGAGTAGGAACAGGCACAAGGGTGTTAGACTTCAGGATGGCCGACTTCGGGAGGTTGAGGGAAATAGTACAGAGGTATCTGGCCATGATCCATCCAAATATAGTGACTAATCATAAGTGGGAGGTCATTAAACTGGGAATTGAGGAGGCAACCGTAACATGTACAAGGGTCCAGAGTAAGAGGGCTAGGGCCAAGAAGCCTAGCTAGGTGAGCAGGGGGTCATTGAAACACTAAGGAAGAAAAGAGCCACCTTTAGAAGTTACAAAAAACAGGGAGAGGGGAGGACAGAGAGGAATACCTGAAGGAGTGGAGGGAAGTGACAATGGCAGTCAGGTCAGCCAAGGCATCCAGGGAACTCAGGCTAGCACAGGGCATTACATAGGGGGAGAAGGACTTCTTCAGGTACATCAGGGAGAAAAGGAGTTATAAGGACCAAAGAGTAAGGATAAAGAGGGATGGGATAGGTGGAAACAGGCGTTGAACAGGCAGAAGTATTAAACAAGTACTTCTGCTAAGTACAGTATTTACTAAACAGAAAGGGGGAGCTGTACCCAAGGGGGTGCGAGGGGTGGGCATGGGGAGGAGGTGACAGATGGGAAAACCCACTGGGCAGAGTACTGGAGGGCTTGAGGGCACTGAGGGTGGACAAGGCACTTGGGCCAGATGGCATACACCCCAGGATGCTGAAGGAGCTGTCAGAAGTCCTGACAGAACCCTTGGCAGACCTGTTCAATGCCTCCCTAGACTTGGGGGGGTATACCTCAGGACTGGAGGATGGTGCACATGGTATCCCTCCACAAGAGTGGCCCCAAGGATGAGCCAGGGAACTACAGACCAGTAAGCCTCACATTCATCATGGGAAAACTGATGGAGACAATCCTGTAGGAGAAGCTGGTTTCCCTCCTAGAGGCTAATAGGCTGCAGGACAGCAGACAGCATGGGTTTGTTTTAAGCAGATCCTGTCAGACCAGCCTGGTGGAGCACTATGACTGGATAACCAGGCAATAAGATAGGGGCCATGCAATGGATGTCCTGTATCTGGACTTCAGTAAGGCATTCGATTTGGTGTTGCATGGGAGGCTAGGAAGTAAGCTGAAAGGCACAGGAGTGGGGGCGAAGATGGTGGGATGGGTAGTGAACTGGCTGCAAGGGAGACATCAGAGGGTGGTGGTGGGAGGGGAGCTCTCATCTCCCTGGGTGGTGACAGGCGGGGTGCCACAGGGCTTTGTACTGGGGCTGGTGTTGTTTGGGATCTTCATAGCAGACATCTCAATAGGCATCAAGAACAAGATTAGTCTGTTTGCAGATGGCACCAACATGGGAGTAGTAATGGATGACTTAGAAGGATGGCAGGGGTTGCAAGATGATCTGGCAAAATTGGAGGTCTGGTCGGACACCTGGCAGCTGGGGTTCAATGCCAAGAAATGTAAGGTGCTACATTTCGGTGCAAAAAATTCAAGGAGCTACCAGCTTGGGGGGGGGAGGGGGATTCAACTAGTCAAGATGGAAGAGAAGAATCTGGGGGTGATCATAATGGGAGCAATGAACAACTCAGCACAGTGCAGAAAGGTAGCTGCAAAGGCCAACAGGATGCTGGGTTGTATTGCCAGAGGCATATCCTCCAGGAAGGGGGAGGTGATCCTGCTGCTATACAGGTCATGGGTTAGACCATACCTGGAATACTGTGTGCAGTTGTGGTGACCGTACCTGATGAAGGACGTTAGGTTACTGGAGGGGATACAGCACAGGGCAACAAAAATGATCCAGGGCTGTTGGGCCATCAGCGCAGCAGTTGGATTTCTGTCTGCGATACCAGCGACCCAGTTTCGGGAATGGACCCGGGTCGCTGGAGGGCCAGCTGGGGGGAGAAGGATGGAGAGCCCAACGACAGCTTGCCTTCTTTGGGGGGAGGGTGGGGATGTGGCTCAGTGTCTGCTGGCCTCTGGTGGAGGCAGGGGGCACAGCAAGACATTAGATCCTAGATGACTGGGGAGTGGCAGACAACGGCGCATGCCTTGATGTCAGTGGAATGCCACTTCCCCGGGGAGAAAATGGAAAAATGGCACCCTGGCTGATCGGGTGACGGCCACCCTGGATCATCATCGCTGGGCCCCGGACCTCCATGTGCCACCTCAGCAACACCCAGGGTCATGAAAGTATGGCCAAAAGGCTCATCCCCTATGAAAGTAAGGGACCCACCCGATGACAGGATACATTGGGGATACCTGGGTTGGCTGCATTGTGGGGCGGTGGGGGTCGGGATTTGCCAGGATGAGAAGGTCCATGTGGGGCCTGAAGGAGAGATCGGCCAGGGTGCGGGGTGGGATAAACAGATAATACAAAAAAAAAAAAAAAAGATCCAGTGGTGGTCAACACGGTGATGCTGGAGGTGACGCCAGTGACCCGGGTTCGGGAACGAGCCTGGGCCTCCATGGGTCCATGGGTCAGTGGAGGCGAGAGAGGATTGAGCATCTGGAGGACTGCTCTCCTCTCTCAGGGAGGGAGTGAGGGTTTGTCGTCCTGCCTACTGATCACCCTCTGGTGGGGCTGGGGGACAATGCAGGTCAGGAGGTACGTAGCTGGCAGGCTTGGCGTGCAAATGCCCCCACTCTCATGCGCACCTGCAGATGCTGGAGGGGCCATTTAGAACAGAAAATGATGGTGGCCAGGGGCTCCATGATGCCTGATTCTGTGCCACTGGTCCTCCGCGTCACTCACCTGGATTTGGATTTGTGCTCTGGAAGGGAGGAGCTCACTTCCCGGCCCCACCATGGGGCGGAGGGCAAACTGTTTGGGGAGGTCTTGGGGAGAGTGGCAGTTGGGCTTGAGACCAGAACAATGGGGCTGAAATACTGCCCCTGGTCACCAGGAGGAACAGCATAAAAATCTATATAGAAAAAAAATGATCCAGGGGCTAGGGGACTTACCGTATGACAGCAGGCTGAGGGAGTTGAACATGTACTCCCTGGAGGAGGAGGGATGGGGGACATGATTGAAACCTTCAAGTACATGAAGGGAATAAATAAGATGGGCACAGAGGGGCTTTTCAAATTAAGGAGGTAGAGGGACACTCGAGGGAACGATCTGAGACTGGAAGGGGGGAGGTTCAGGAGGGAAATGAAGAGACACTTTTTTATGGAGAGGGTGGTGTCTGGGTGGAATGCATTGCCAGAGGAAGTGGTATCCTGTAGAACAGTGGGCTGCTTCAGAAGGAGATGGGACAGGGTAAGGGGGAAGGCCACTGGAGGGGGGGAGGGGCAGCTGCAGTATAAGTGCTGCTAGCTGCACAGTCAAGGAGACTTGACAGACCATAAGGCCTTTATCCACTGGCAATTTTGTATGTTTGTATGTAAACCACATGTGATGGTGCACATGGGTACAAATGACTTGGTGGCAATATGGTTGAATTGGTAAGGGAGAGTTCGAGGAACTGGGGAAGTTGTGTAAACAGCTTGGTATTAACCCCAGGGACCCTCCCTGCCATAACCATATTCCCCACAAGTGAGTGTGGACAAAGCTTGCAAAGCTGCTCTTAGAAATAATCAAGATGGTCCTGCTCCTCTTACTGTTGTGCTCTGGCAACATTGAACTCAACCCTGGCCCTCCAGCATCTATTGGATCTCTTGCAGACCTATCTAGCCTCAAAGGGTTAAGCTTTATGCATGTTAACGCATGCAGTCTGTTAAAAAAAAAAAAAATCACGTCTATCCAGGCCTGGATATGTCACACTGCCCCTGACGTCTTGGTTGTCACTGAGTCTTGGATTTGCCCGGCAAGAAGCAACAATGAATTAAACCTCCCTTCTTACTCCTTGTTCCGAACTGACAGATGGTCCAGAGGTGGTGGGGTGGCTATTTATGTTATGGATAAATTCTCAATCTCTATCATAGCTTTAACCTCTGTCCCAAGCGAGTTTGCAAATCTCTCCCTGCAGGTAGAGATTGCATCTGGTGCATCTCTTTGTGTGACAGGTTGTTACATGCCCCCGTCTGCCGGGTTGCAGCTGTTGAACCATTTAACCCTTATCCCAGGACAAAGGTCTATTGAGACCATATTATTAAGCGACCTCAATCTAGACTGGCTATCCAATGCATCTTCTCTACTAAAATCATTCTGCGACTCACTCTGGCTGTCTCAACTCATCAAGAAATTACATGACCAAATAAAACCAGCTCTACTAACAGCATCCTGTTGGACATTATCCTCGTTAGCAAACCTCATTTATTCACCCATGCTGGTGTCTTCTTCTCAGACATTAGTGATCATTGCCTGTGTAAGATCTAATCACACCTCTTCTTTGGGACCCAAATTCTCCACTACAAGGTGTTTATGCAACTTTGACCCCTGTGCATTCATCTCAGAGCTAAATCACTCTGTGTACTAGCCAGACTTTTATCTAGCAAAGTCTGTGGCTACTGCTTATAATATTTTCCAAGACATCGTTCTGGCCGCTCTCAACAAACATGTACCATTAGTGAAAATCCGGATCAGAAAAAAAACTGTCAGTGGTTTTCCAGCGAGCTAAAGGATGTCTTGCCTAATAGAGATCTGCTGTGGAGAAAGGCCTGCAAGACTAAACTTGGGAACGATTGGAATCTGTTCAGCAGGGCGAGAAATCTGTGCACCAAAATGGTTAGAGAAGCAAAGGCTAATTTCTACTGCTCTCAACTTGATCTTTCATCCAATTGCTCCTCCAAATTCTGGAAACTATTCAAGGATATTGAAGGCCATTCCCCTGGTGTCTGCCAACAAAAATCTCGATCGGCACTACTACATTCACCGACAATCAATCCTTGACTCCTTCAACAATCACTTTGCCACCGCAGGGTTAGCCTTTGATACCTCCCCAGCTAGTACACTTTGCATTCAGCTTGGACTCAATGATCAAGGATGCCATTGCCCCCTTCCAAATCTGTACTTCTCTCTTCAACCTACAACTCTGAAGGAAGTCGAAGACCTCTTGCTCCAGCTGGATGTTAGAAAAAGTGCAGGAGCAGATCATATTGGACTATATTTCTTAAAGTTAGGCTACTGCATCCTGGCAGTGCCCATTACACACCTGTTTAACCCATCCCTCTCTCAGGGTGACCTTCCTTCTGTCTGGAAAATGGCTCATGTTATCCCTTTGTTCAAATCTGGCAATCCCAGTGACTTGAACAATTACAGGCTAATCTCCCTTCTACTAACCATGTCTAAGATGCTGGAAAAAAATGTGAACACTCAGCTTAGGAACTTCCTGGAATCGGCAAACTTGCTCAGTCCATTACAATCAGGTTTCAGAGCACAACATAGCACAATCTCTGCCTTAGCCAAAGTAACTAATGACTGGCAGTGTGAGTTGGACAATAAGAACTTTGTCGGTGCGGTATTCTTGGCCCTAAGCAAGGCCTTCGATACAGTCGATCACAGCCTGCTCCTCACGTCCCTTCGATATATTGGCCTAGATGCTTTATCCACTAGATGGTTCGAGAATTACCTCATAGGTCACTCACAGCAGGTAAAAGCGGAAGGTGAAGTCTCTCCCATAAAGCCCCTCCTGAGAGGAGTACCTCAAGGTTCCATCTTGGGTACCTGCTATTCACAATCTACATTAACAGGATAGACGACACCATCAGAAAGGCCCATATACACCTTTTTGCGGATGACACAGTGCTTTATGCCAGTGGACCCTCCCCCGATGCAACATACTCAGTCCTCCAGCATGAATTCAATCTACTGAAGCATCGGCTCATAAATCAGAAGTTGCTTTTAAATGCCAAGAAAACAAAAGCAATGTTCCTCTCGCCTTTTCCCAACCTACCTAACCCAGCCTCAGTTGGAACCCTTCCCCTGGTAACTACCATACTTAGCGAGCAACTGGAGTACGTAACCAAGTTCAAATACTTGGGGGGTATGGCTCGATAATAGACTCTCCTTCCTGGTACATATTGAAGAATTGACAAAGAAACTTCGCCAGAGGCTTGGACTTTTCTTCAGGACAAAAGATCTCCCCTCCAGGAAAGCCAAGACGAGGCTAGTCCAAACCACTTTTCTCTCCCTCCTAGATTACGCAACTTGCTGTACAATCAAGGGCCTGCCAGAGCTCTAACAAAACTCAACATGCTCTATCACAGAGCCCTTAGCTTTATAACGGCCTTCCCTACTCCACCCACCATTGCTTGTTGTACATGGCAGTAGGGTGGTCCTCTTTAGGCTTCAGGCGACAAGGAAATGCCACCTTCTGGACATACAAAGTCATTTTAAATAAACTACCCAACTATATGTCTGACTGCCTACTGCTCTGTACTCTTAGTAGGTATGCTCCGAGAAGCACCTTCTACTTCTCCTTGAAGGTATATAAGGCCAGATCTCACTTTGCTTGTGCAGCTATTAGTCATGTGCTGCCTTTAATGTGGAATAAACTGCAAAAAAAACTAAAACTAAAGTATGCCATCAGTTTAGCATCTTTCAAAACACTATACTCATCATATTACAGAACCCTGGGTTTGCCATTCCTGAACACGGATTCCCTTAACCACCCTGAGCCCATGTTTTACCTTGCTGTGGCCTCCTTTAGTCACTGGTTCCCTCTCCCTCTCCCTCTCCCCTCCTTCTTTTCCCCGACCAGTTCTGGTATTGAGTTTGCTTTCACCCATGCCCTGCCCTCCGGTTATTCTTCCTCCTAGAACTCCACATATCACAACTTGCACTGCGCACCCCTTTCCATAATCTGCTGTCCCTTCCCCTTCATCCTGCCCCCCTCCCTGTCCCCACCATCCTTTCCCTACCCCTAGTGCAGCTTCTGAGTTGTCCCTGTGGTTCCTGATGGCTCACCTTTGCCTCTTGTCCCTTACACATGCATCACAGTTGTGGAACTCATCTGCAACACTACTTGTTTGCACACCTTATTTGACTGTACAATATTGTGGTTATCTGAATCTGCCCTACCTAGCTCTATTATTGCTCACGCCCTTGCTGTTCATGCTAGTGTACTGTAATTGTTGTGTATTATCTTTTTTCCTTGCATCACTATTTGCTGTACATTCTGCTTGATTTTATACATTGTTGCATTTAACCTGCATTATTTCTTTGTATTGCTGTTCATGCCCATGCTGTTTACATTACTGTACTGTAAATATTGTGTATTATCCTGTAGTTCGTATTTGTTCCATCCAAGTCCACCTCGAAAATGAGCTTTACTCAATGGTGTTCGCCTGGTTAAATAAAGATTCTGATTGATTGATTTGAGAAGGCTACTGAACTCCCTAACTCCTAAAGTGCTAGGAAGACCCAAGGCAAGCACAGTGAGGAAAGAAATGATAGAGGAGTTCAACACTTTGGCTGAGAGCATAGTGTCTAACCAAAGGGTATGGGCTAGTGGGAGGATGGGGAGACACCTGGGACAACAGTGACCTGTACGCAGAGGACAGGTTACATTTCAGTAAGGTGGGACAGGGAGTTTTGAAGCAAAGGCTAGGAGAGTACGTAGCATCTAAAGTGAATTTAAACTAGGTGTGGGAGGAGGCGAGTGCGCAGCAGGTATGCAGGGCCACTGAAGAGGGGAACCAAGCAAGTTTACCCGCCAAGCTAACAGGGATAGTACCAGGGTAGGGCCATGGGGGGGGGTTGTCAGGATGGGGTGGTATGCGTTAAGGAAGGGAATGGAACAGGGTGGAGGGTTGTCTCTGAATGCAAGGAGCCTGGGGAACAAGAGAGCTGAGTTACAGGCTCTCTTGGCTGTAGGGATGGTGGACATTGTGACCATCATGGAGACTTGGGCCACCCAATACCAGGACTGGGATCTGATTATCCCTGGGTATATGATATACAGAAAAGACAGAGGCAAGGGGAAAGGGAGGTGGCAATTTATGTTAGGGAGGGGATAAGGTGTGCAAGGGAAGGGGGGGAGGGTAGGACGGAGGCATTATGGATGCAGTTCCAGAATTATAAAAGTAGGACACTGAGGATGGGAGTGGTGTATAGGCCACCAGATCAGACAGAAGACTTGGACAGGGAGTTAGCGGAGCAGATTAGAAGGATATGCAGGAAAGGGAACACCGTGGTCGTGAGGGACTTCAATCTACCAGAAGTAGACTGGAGATCCCCAGCAACCTTGAGTGCAAGGCAGCAGGTGCTCCTGGATGCATTCCAGGATACCTTCCTGGCGCAGATGGTTAGTGGGCCTCTTCGTTTGGAAAAAACTCTGGATCTAGTGCAACTGATGGGGAGGCTGTGAGGTAGCTGGGGGTGGAGGACCCTCGGGCTGGGAATGACCATCACTCAGTGTCGTTCACGCTCAGCATGGGCAAGGAAGCTGTAGGTATGGGAACCAGGGTGGTCGACTTCAGGTGTGCTGACTTTGGCAAGATGGGGGAAATACTGGGGAGGCACCTGGAAGGAATTAGGCCAGATCTGAATGCAAACCAGATAAAGGAAATTATCAAGCTTGAGCTAATGGAGGCTACTGGGTCAGGTACCAAGACACAGAGCAAGAAGGGAAGGGAAGAGCTAGGAAGCCAAGCTGGTTGAATCAGGAGGTTTTGGAAGGAGTAAGGGCAAAAAAGCAGTTTCTGAGAGGTTCAAGAAATTAGGAAGGGGGAGGACAGGGAAGTGTATGAGAGGTAGTCCACGGAGGTAACCAGACTAGTCAGGGCAGCCAAGGCTTCCAGGGATCTGAGGCTGGCTCAGGGCATCAAGGATGGGGAAAAGGAATTCTTCAGGTACATAAGGGAGAAAAGGAGCTGTAGGGACCAGATAGTGAGGATTAAGAAGGAAGGGGTGTGTGTGTGTGCTGCAGAGCAGCAATATGGTGTCAGAATCATAAGCAAACTCTAACAAAGAGTCATAGAAAAGGATTAAAAACCCTAAACAATTCAACAACTTGCAGGGTTTATTTATCCTAATGTCAATCGGAATGGGTCTGCTACAATATGAGCCCCAAAAAGACTCAAAATGCATCTCACCGAGCCTGGATGTCTGTCGGCTCCAGGCGCAACAACATATTCTGGGCTCCTGCTACAAAAAATCTTGTCTCTCTGGAGCTCCAGATGATGCAGATGTTAGCAATGCTCAGTAAAATCCAAGCCACTGGGGATGAGACTAATAAGTGGTTGGCAGCGGTCGAAGCTAAACTATCAGAAAACTACCATTTAATACGGGACAATATGGCTGCAATACAAGACCTTAGGGAGAGCAGAGACTGCCAATTGGAGTGCAAAGTGGCCTACATTAAGGATCTTAACCTCCTGAAATCTAAAATGGAGACTCTTGAAAATATGCAGAGAAAGTCTAACATCCAAATTGTGGGGTTCCCATCTAGGTTTGACAGTTCAACGAATTTACAATCTGCAGTAGAGAGATTACTCTTCAAGGACTTACAATTACTACCCTCAGATGCAGGGATCCACATTGTGAAAGTGTTCTCCATCCCGCAATGGCAACGATCCAGGGAAGTAGTCCAGCAGCAGCTGCATACTGCAATCACTACTATTTCCTTGCCAGAAGCCCGGATTGCATTATTACAGGCTGCACGCTCTCGAGGCGAGATAGTCTGGGAAGGTAATTGCCTCTCCTTTTTCCTGGACCTTGCAGCGCAAACTCAAATGCGCAAGAAAAAGCTGCAGCTTACTGTATTCAAAAAGATCTTCTACATAATGGCATTGAGGCCCGGCTAAATTTCCCAGCGGGGCTCCTAATTAAGCATGCCTCTAAAACCCACGTCTTTGTGGACTCCTCGGCTGCATCAGCGTTTGCTGAAAAACTGATTGCAAGCCTAAAGCCTGTGGTGGATACCTCGGATGAGGAAGGATGAAGCAGTTCTTGATGTACAGCTACTTAAATACGAGGCTGCAATACCCGAGGTTGTGACTGCACATAGAGGTGACTTTATTTTGGATACTATGATTGGATTGTACAGTGAGATCTCTCCACTTGCTACCATAATTAGGGGGCTTACCTCTATTATAGCGGGGTTCTTGCAAACAAATTGAGTTTGTTTGTTATGTGGACTTTAAGTATTACATGCTGCTTCATTTATATGGATCTAGAATGTATCCTGTAAGTCAGTACTGTAACCTGTCATATTTAAGTGCAGCGAGCACGTCTCAGTTTGTGAACTGACAGACTGTAATATCCTTCTGATATTGTTACCCTTCAGGGCAGGTTGCCATGCCATGCAAGAAACTGAAGGGTCATAACTCAACTTAATTAAGACCAGACAGTCTATTTTTCTGGTTTACAGTTTAACTGTCTGCTTTTCTCCCTATATCTACAAGTCCTTCAAGGGAACTAGCTCCTTGGCTTTATATTTTGTTTTCATTATTCAGTTCGAGGTGAGAGGATCATAGCTCTACAAGAAATATAGTTCGGACTTTTCTCCTACAATGTTATTGGCAACCTAATCAGTACATGGCCACAATACCTGTTTTAATTAATAGATCTTATTGATTTGTATGTACACATATTATAGGGCTTTGCGCACCTCAAATCTTTCACGATCTATGAGATACAGTTTTGTTGTAACATCATAAACTCTATAAGTAAAAGGTAAAAAAAAGGGCAAGGGGTGGATGGAGATGGGGCGGAACAGGCACAAGCACTAAATGAGTACTTCTGTTCTGTGTTCATGAAGGAGAAGGGCGGGTAGCTACCTCAGGGGACAGGGAAAGTGGCCGGGGGGAAGGAGTGATGGACGGGGTAATTACAGAGGCCAGAGTGCTGGAGGGACTGACGGCACTAAGGGTGGATAAGGCACCAGGACTGGATGGCATTCACTCCAGGGTGCTGAAAGCTGGCGGAGGCCTAGGCAGGGTTGTGGCGAGCTACCCCACTACTAATCCTTATTTGTAGATATTATTCTGTTGTATATATGTTTTTTATGTAAGTATATGTACAGGCCAAAAGACATGCCAGTGTCAGCACAAAGGCACCTAGAGAAAAGACCAGATTTTTTGACCTTCTTTTGACCTGAAGGCAGCTGTTTGCCAGGAACTGAAATTGCATTCCCATTTTTTTTTTAACAGTGATATGCCAAAATCCACAATTATGTCATAAAGTCATGCACTAAGGAGCAGAATGCTTTGATCTAAGGAAGCTGTTATAATATACTACATTTTATGAGGTATCAGGAGAGGAACAGACTTCCTAGAAAGCCTATGTGAATTTTATCTTACGGTGGCAATGGTCTACAGGGGACTTCAAAGGACTTAACTCTGAAATGTCATAATCCATGCTAATTATAGGTCTCTGAATCTGATTCTTAATATGCTTGGAAATTTTGGAAACAGTGCAACAGTGCCATCTTCTGGCCTAAAAAAGACATCTCCTGGCCAAACGGAGTAGTTACTCTGAGCTGGAAAGTGATTTATTTATTTATTTATTTAGGTCTTGGATTAACACCTTTGAGTGGATTCCCATTAAATAGGTTCCACGTCAGTCGACAAAGAGTAAAGCACAAACAGATAAGCCATTATGCACAGTTGGTACAGATAATTACAGTGTCAAGCGAGAGGCTTGAGAAACAAACATTAAGATATAATAACACAATAGGACAGTGGGACAGTGGTAGTTGAGGCATTGTACCATGTATGCCAGTGTCAGTATTAAAATCACACTACTAAGGTGGACAAATAGGGACTAACAGGTGGAAATGACAGAGAGTAGAGGTGATGCAGTAGAGGTGCCAGAGAGGGGAGGCAGGCTGAGGATCGGAGCAGTGCTGAGGTTAGCCTGCACCAACTGAGGACAGTTGGGGGGTAAGCTAAGACCTGGCAGGTGATTCTAGATATGGGTGAGGACCTAGTGGAAGCAAACACAGTTGCCAGTAATAACAAGGTGTTGTCGAAGTTTACGTTTAAAAAGATCAATTGTTGCAGCAATGGTAATGTCAGGTGGAAGAGAGTTGGTCCAGAGAGGGGCATGATGGGAGAATGCATGTTGGGCCAGGACTGTGTGGCATCTGGGAACATTGAAGACTTCACTGGTAGAACTTCTCATTTGATGGCTACTCATATGAGGGGTTAGAAAGTTTTGGACCCCCATTGGTAGCAAATCTGGACGGACCTTTTTTGGTGAGCAGACAGGTTTGGTATCTAGTGAGAAGATGGTAAGCCTTATTTAAAGCAATAGAGATGCAGTGGAGGGCTGTGTCGGTTGCTGACCCCTATATAGCCAGACCATAGTCTATAAGAGTAACAACTGAACTGTGGATGGCCAGATTCAGTGATTCATGGGTAAGACTGTGTTTGTGATGATAAAGTATCCCAACTCTCGTATTTATCACCTTTGCAATATTATCTATATGTTGAGCATAGGACAGAGTCGAGTCAAATGTGATGCCCAGGTACTTGAAGTGCTGAACGAGTTCAAGGGAGGCCAAGCTGTCATTCTTGATTGTTAGAGGGAAGGCCTTGTGGTTGCTTAGGGAGCTGGAGTACAACATGGTCTTAGTTTTTTTTATAGTTCATAACAAGTCTGTGCTCCTTAAACTATTTTTCTGCAGATGCAAACCCTCTTTGAAGATCCTCCTCTAGAAGCTCAGGGTGAGGGTTGCTAGTAAATATAATCGTACCGTCTGTGTAAGTGAGGATCCGACCAGGACAGGAGACCGGGAGTTTATTAAGGAATAAACTCAACAGTAATGGCCCCAGAATTGACCCTTGTGGGACACCAGAATGGACAGGTCTGCTTTCAGAAAGGACATCCCCAATCCTAACTTGCTGGGAGTGGTTGTATAGGTAGCTGCTAAACCATTTCATGGCTTGTGATGACAGCCCAATGTCTGTGAGCTGTTCAAAGAAGAGTGCATGATGCACCATATCAAATGCCTTGGATAAGTTGATAAATGCTGCCCCTACCAGGTTGCCTTGATCTGGAGCATGGTGAATGTAGTCGGTGAATTCCAGTAATGCCATGACAGTACTGTGTCCTCTCCAGAACACATGCTGTTCAGGACATTGGAGCTGGTGAAGGTCCAGATGCTTGACAAGCTGGTGTGCCACAATCCGCTCAAGCACTTTAGAGCATGGAGGGAGTATGGAGATTGGCCTGCAGTTATTATGCAAAGTCCGACTTTTGTGCACTGGGGTTACAGTCGAATACTTTCATCCTTGAGGGAATTGAGAGTGGCAGAGGGACAGGTTGATTATTTTAGTCAGGGGACCAAGAATTTCTTCCAAGACCAGATTGCCTTACAGAGCATGTAAGACTGCAAGATTTCAGACATGCATAAATAGTCCAGATCTATGTGTCTGGACACGGTTTCTCATCTGGACTCCACCTGACACACAGAAGCCAAACTTCTAAAACCCAGAGTGGCCACAAGGACTAAAGGAAATGAAAACTTTCATCCACTTTTCTGGTCTTCAAATCACTACAATTTTTAAGTTAGACTTAGCTAACATGTTTTAGTACTTTTTTTTCTGTATATATTTTTTCCCCATTTGTTTCTGCATACTGTAACCCAAATTAGTATTTTCTTTTAGCTGTGACTGTATTTATTTGAGTACTTTAGTAAAATCATTTGTTTTCATAAAGAAATTCTGCCTGCTTGGGAGTTCTTATATTGTATGTGTGACTGTAACAGGTTTATTAATAATCTGTGACAACTGTTACTTGCTTAGAGGGGCCACCATGAGCAACTGAATTGAGAAAAGGGTCTGTAAGAGAAATCTGGAAGGATAAGATGAATACAAGAGTCTCATACCAGTCTCCAGGGATTATGAACTAGGCTGTTGCATGTCCTATAGGACAAAGGCCAAATCAGGCTTACACTGCTACTCCAAAGAGAGTGTGATACTTGGATCTTCCTCTTTTGAGTAGTAGCCAAGGAAAGGGTTCATATTTGGCCACAAGACTCAAGACTGGTATTCTGCCCTTACCCAAAGCTAGAGGAATGCCTGGGATCCTCGTGGTAGAGGTGCAGTCATGACCTCAGTGAGCATTCTAAAGGACAAGGAGGGTATACCTGTTCCCCCCATCACGGATTCCACTTAAGGGTGGGCACTGTGAGCTCAGTGGGCCTGACCTCCAGGAGTGGGTTCATGACAGGGGCCGCTGGCAGACCTGCTTAAACCTCCCTGGACACAGGATGCACATCACATGATTGGAGGATGGCTCACATGGTGCCCCTCCAAAAAAGTGGCCCAAAGTATGAACCAGGTAATTACAGACCAGTAAGCCTTACTTCAATTGTAGGAAAACTTATGGAAACAATCCTGAAAGAGAGGCTGGTGACCTTTTTAGAGGACAGTGGACTCCAGGATGGTCAGCAGCATAGGTTTGTCTCAGAAAGATCCTGCCAGACCAACCTAGTTGAGTATTATGACTGGGTAATGAGGGAACTGGATAAGGGCCATGCAGTGGATGTACCATATTTGGATTTCAGCAAGGCCTTTGATTCAGTGCCTTGTGGGCAGCTGGGGGAGAGTTGAAATACGTGGGGGTAGGGACAAAGATGGTAAACTGGATTGTGAACTGGCTGAAGGGGAGGTGGCAACAGGTGGTGGTGGTGGGGGAACTCTCATCCCCAAGGGCGGTGATGAGCAGGGTGCTGCAGGGCTTGGTACTGGGGCCAGTGCTGTTTGGAATATTCATAGCGATATCTCGCATGGCATTAGCAGCAAGATCAGTTGGTACAGATAATTACAGTGTCAGGTGAGAGGCTTGAGAAACAAGCATTGAGATATAATAACTCAATAGGACAGTGGTAGCTGAGGCATTGTACCATATATGCCAATGTCAGTATTAAAATCACACTACTAAGGTGGACAAACAGGGACTAACAGGTGAAAATGACAGAGGAGAGGTCAAGAGGTGGGAGAGGGGGAGTCACAGAGTGGAGGGATGATGTAGTAGAAGTGCCAGAGATGGGAGGTAGGGTGAGTGTCAGAGCAGTGCTGAAGTTGGCCTGCATGAACTGAGGACAGTTGGCGGGGTAGGCTAAGTGCTGGCAGGTGATTCTGGATATGGGAGAGGACCTAGTGGAAGCAAACACAGTTGCCAGTAATAACAAGGTGTTGTCGAAGTTTATATTTAAAAGGACCAATTGTTGCAGTAACAGTAACATCAGGTGGAAGAGAGTTGGTCCAGAGAGGGGCGTGGTGGGAGAATGCATGTTGAGCCAGGGCTGTGCGGCATCTGGGAACATTGAAGACTTGACTGGTAGAACTTCTGGTTTGATGGGTACACATGAGGGGTTAGAAAGTTCTGGACCCCCATTGGTAGCAAATTTAGACAGACTTTTTGGCGAGCAGGCAGGTTTGGTATCTGGTTCTGCCATTCAGTTGGAATCAGCCTGCCCAGGTATAAAGATCACATGTGTGCATGAGTCTTGCAGCACCTGCGAGAAGATGGCAAGCCTTGTTTAAAGCAACAAAGATGTGGTGGAGGGCCGTGTCAGTTGCTGACCCGTATATAGCCAGACCATAGTCTATAAGAGAGACAACTGAACTGTGAATGGCCAGATTCAGTGCTTCATGGGTAAGACTGTGTTTGTGATAATAAAGTATCTCAATTCTCATATTAATCGTCTTTGCAATATTATCTATATGTTGAGCATAGGACAGGGTGGAGTCAGTTATGATGCCCAGGTACTTGAAGTGCTGAATGAGTTCAAGGGAGGCCACGCTGTCATTCTTGATTGCTAGAGGGAAGGCCTTGTGTTTGCTTTGAGAGCTGGAGTACAACATGGTCTTCATTTTTTTATAGTTCACAACAAGTCTGTGCTCCTTAAACCATTTCTCTGCAGATACAAACCCTCTTTGAAGATCCTCCTCTAGAAGCTCGGTGTGAGAGTTGCTAGTAAATATAATCGCACCATCAGTGTAAAGGAGGATCCGACCAGGACAGGAGACCAGGGGTTTATTAAGGAATAAACTGGACAGTAATGGCCCCAGAATTGACCCTTGCGGGACACCAGAATGGACAGGTCTGCTTTCAGAAAGGACATCCCCATCCTAACTTGCTGGGAGCGGTTGTATAGGTAGCTGCTAAACCATTTCATGGCTTGTGATGACAGCCCAATGTCTGTGAGCTGTTCAAAGGGGAGTACATGATGCACCATATCAAACGCCTTGGATAAGTTGATAAATGCTGCCCCTACCAGGTGGCCTTGATCTAGGGCATGGTGAATGTAGTCAGTGAATTCCAGTAATGCCATGATGGTACTGTGTCCACTCCAGAACCCATGCTGTTCAGGACATTGGAGCTGGTGAAGGTCCAGATACTCGACAAGCTGGTGTGCCACAATCCGCTCAAGAGCTTTAGAGAGTGGAGGGAGTATGGAGATTGGCCTGTAGTTATTATGCAAAGTCCAGCCCACACTTTTGTGCACTAGGGTTACAGTCGAAGATTTTTTTATCATTGTGGGAATTGAGTGGCAGAGGGACAGGTTGATTATTTTAGTCAGGGGACCAAGAATTTTCATCCAAGACCAGATTGCCTTACAGGGTATGTAAGAGTGCAAGATTTACAGATTTGCAAAGAATGCAGACAGGCATAAATAGTCCAGATCAAGGTGTTTGGACACGCTTTCTCATCTGGACTCCACCTCACACACAGAAGCCAAACTTCTAAAACCCAGTGTGGCTACGAGGACTAAAGGAAATGAAAACTTTCATTCACTTTTCTGGTCTTCAAATCACTACAATTTTTAAGTTAGACTTAGTTAACATGTTTTAGTACTTTTTTTTGTCTGTATACATTTTTCCCCATTTGTTTCTGCATACTGTAACCCAAATTAGCATTCTCTTTTAGCTGTAACTGTATTTATTTAAGTACTTTAGTAAAAACGTTTGTTTTCCTAAAGAAATTTTGCCTGCTTGGGAGTTCTTATATTGTATGTGTGATTGTAGAAGGTTTATTAATAATCTGTGACAACTGTTACTTGCTTAGAGGGACCACCGTGAGCAACCAAATTGAGAAAAGGGTATGTAAGGGAAATCTGGAAGGATGGGGTGAATACAAGAGTCTCATACGAGTCTCCAGGGATTGTGAACTAGGCTGTTGCATGTCCTATAGGGCGAAGGCCAAATCAGGCTTACACTGCTACGCCAAAGAGAGTGTCTTCCTCCTTTGTGTAATAGCCAAGGAAAGGGTTCATATTTGGCCACAAGACTCAAGACTGGTATTGTGCCCTTACCCAAAGCTAGAGGGATGCCTGGGATCCTTGTGGTAGAGGTGCACTCATGACCTCGGTGAGCATTCTAAAAGACGAGGAAGGTATCCCTGTTCCCCCCATCATGGATTCCACTTAAGGGTGGGCACTGTGAGCTCAGTGGGCCTGACCTCCAGGAGTGGGTTCATGACAGGGGCTGCTGGCAGACCTGTTCAAACCTGCCTGGAAACAGGATGCATACCACATGATTGGAGGATGGCTGAAGTGGTGCCCCTCCAAAAAAGTGGCCCAAAGTATGAACCAGGCAATTACAGACCAGTAAGCCTCACTTCCATTGTAGGAAAACTTATGGAAACAATCCTAGAAGAGAGGCTGGTGACCCTTTTGAAGGACAGTGGACTCCAGGATGGTCTGCAGCATAGGTTTGTTTCAGGAAGATCCTGCCAGACCAACCTAGCTGAGTATTAAGATTAGGTAATGAGGGACCTTGATAAGGGCCATGCAGTGGATGTACTATATTTGGACTTCAACAAGGCCTTTGATTCAGTGCCTCGTGGGTGGCTGGAGGGAAAGTTGGAATATGTGGGGGTAGGGACAAATATGGCAAACTGGATTGTGAACTGGCTGAAGGGAAGGCAGCAACGGGTGGTGGTGGGAACTCTCATCCCCAAGGGCGGTGGCGAGCGATGTGCTGCAGGGCTTGGTACTGGGCCTAGTGCTGTTTGGGATATTCATAGTGTATCTCACATGGCATTAGGAGCAAGATCAGTCTGTTCGCTGATGATACCAAGATGGGGGCAGTGGTGGATGACATTGAGGGGTGCTAGAGGCTACAGGAGGACCTGACTAGGCTGGAGGAGTTGTCAGATAAGTGGCAGTTGGGCCTCAATGCGAAGATGTGCAAGGTTCTGCACTTCAGAGCAAAGAACTCGAGGAGGGGCTACCAGTTGGGAGGGGTTCAGTCAGGTGTCACCGAGAAGAAGGATCTAGGGGTGATCATAATGAAGAAAATGAACTCAGCTCAGTGCAGGAAGGCAGCGGTTAAAGTCAACAAGATGCTGGGGTGTATTGTGAGAGGAATCTCATCCAGAAATATGGATGTGATCCTGCTGCTGTACAAGTCACTAGTCAGGCCACACTTGGAGTACTGTATGCAGTACTCATGTCCCTTTCTGTCTGAAGAAGGATATCAGATAATTGGAGGGGGTGCAGCACAGGGCAACAAAGATGATCCAGGGTATGGAGGGGGAAAACCTATGAGGACAGGCTCACTGAGATGAATATGTAAACCCTGGAGGAGAGGAGGAATCGGGGGGGATATGATAGAGACCATCAAATACTTGAAGGGGATTAACAAAACAGACACAGAAGGAGTGTTTAAGCTGAGGAGGGGGAGAGACATGAGAGGCCATGGTCTCAGACTGGAGGGTGGAAGATATTGGAGAGAGAGATAAGGAAGCATTTTTTCATGGAGAGGGTGGTGGTGAAATGGAACACTCTACCGAAGGAGGTGGTATCCTGTAAGATGGTGGGCAGTTTTAAAAGGGGATGGGACAGGGTGCGGGGGGGAGTACAGAGGAGGGGGGTAGGGCAGCTGCATTATAAGGGTGCTAGCTGTGCATTCGCATAGATTTGATAGACCATGAAGCCTTTTTCTGCTTGCAGATTTGTATGTTCATATGTAGCACTTGAAGAGGTAGCAAAAATCCATGAAAGCTGCTATATAAACAAACAAAAAAGCATTTATTACGTGTTCAAAATAATACAAAAGGACACAAGTAGCAAAATGGCCCCTGATGCTTTTACTACTGGGATTTTCTTTATGTTTGAGCAGCAACCCTTTTCTCGAAGGGAAGGGGTTGTTGCCACTCTGTCCATCAAGCCTCTGGGTGGGCTGGCAGTATAGCCTAGAGGTTAGAAGAATGAGCTGTGAACGAGCTTACTACATCCAGCACACCAGATCTGGGTTTGATTCTCACAACCTCCACTTGCATACTGTGACTCTGAGCACGTCACTTAACTGCCCAGTGCTCCCAGGTCGCCCCTGAAAACAGGCACTTGTGCCTAGTGGGCCTAACCCGGTTACCAAAGACTGAAATAAAAAAAGAATGTGCCTGTAGCATTGTCTGGTAGAATGGGGGAGTTTGGTTTGGTATAAATTGGAGGGTTTGGTGGGAAGTGGAGGAAGTTGGAGAGTTCCGTTTGGAGGAGCTTGCTGTTTGGGGCCTTGCAGGAGTGTGGTTGGAGTTCAGTGCGGGTGTAGGTGAGGAAACCCACTTTATACTCAAACTGGCATACAGGAGGTTGATGAGCAGTATGTATCCCACTGGTCAGTGATGAGGGCATGGGGCTTGAAGGGCATAATGGACAGTCAGAGGACTGGAGGGACCTTGGCTCCTTAGGTTCTTTCCTGCATGGAACAGTTACCAGGCTGGTCACATGACCTGGTACAGAGTACATGGGTATGGACAGCAGAGGCAAGACAAGGCAAGATTTATTTGTATGGCGCCCATTCCCGGGGGCTCTGGGTGCCTCACATAAAAACAAGTAAAAAAATTAAAAACATGCATAGATACACAATGAAATAGTGGTAAAATAAATACAATTTTCAGAAAGAGTTTTTAGATAGATAGGTTCGGTAATTAATTATTTCAGGACTCACTATTATATCAGATTAAATGTCTACAGTACATCTGGGAAGGCCAGGGAAAACAGATAGGACTTTAGGCAGGTCTTAGAAACCTCAACTGAAGGGGCCTCCCTGATGACTGGAGGGAGCGAATTCCACAGGATGGGACCAGTGACACTGAACGCTCTGTTGCTGGCAGTTTTCAGTCTCATCCTGGAGGAGAAATGGAGGGAGCAGACTTGGGCGGCAGGTGTTAGGAGAGCAGACTGATAGCCAGGGCCGAGTCCATGCCCATGAGCGAGCCCACCTTGAAGATAACCCTCCACCTGACTGGCAGCCAATGCAGTTCACACAGCACCGGAGTCACATGACAGAACCTCGAAAGGCCCATCAGCAACCTGGCAGCTGCATTCTGCACTAGCCGCAGTTGGCGGAGGGTACCTCCTGAGACCCTGAAGTAGAGGTAGTTACAGTAATCTAGCCTGGCAGTTACAAAGGCAAGAACCAGTGTAAGAAGGTCCTCGGGCATAACTTGGGGTTTGATCTTGGTGATATTCCTCAAGTGATAAAAATCACATTGGGCGACAGATGACACCTGAGATTCAAATATCAATCCATTGTCCAGGAACTCACCAAGATCTCACACCCTAGAGGAAGCCATCAATGGTGTAGGTCCCAGGAAAAGACCAGCTGCCACACCAGAGACAGTCCTATCACACCTTTGGCCTGGTTCCACTACCAGAACCTCCATCTTATCAGGGTTCAGTTGCACCCAGCTGGAGGACATCCAATCATTGATCTCAGCCAAGCAGATGCTAAGCACTTCCATGGCATTGGATATTCCAGGGGCAAAGGACAAGTACAACTGGGTATCATCTGCATAGCAGTGAAAACTCATTGTACTTCCTAATGAGCTCACCTAGGGCCAGCATATACACTGCAAACAACATTGGTAACAAGATTGATCCCTGAGGCACACCGTGATACAAGAGCTTTGGGGAGGAGGAGAAATTCCCCATCACTACCTGTTGCTTCCTGTCAGTGACATAGGACTCAAACCAGCGGATGACAGTGCCAGCAATCCCGCAGTACTCTGAGATGATCAAGCAGCACAAAGTGGTCCATAGTGTCAAAAGCTGTAGAGAGATTGAGGAGAACAAGAACTGACCCGTCTCCTCTATCCCTTACCCTAAGGAGGTCATTGTTCACTCAAACTGATGCTGTTTCAGTGCTATGCTTGGCCCAAAAACCAGACTGGAGTGGCTCATAGATGTCAAAGTGCATGAGGTGCTCCTCAAGCGGTTGTGCCACAATCTTCTCGACAACCTTTCCTAGAAATGGAAGGTTGGAGATAGGTTGGTAATTCGCCAAGATGTCAGGGTCGAGTGATGGTTTCTTTAGAAGGGGCCACACCAGAGCCTCTTTCAAGGAATTCAGGAAGACCACCTCTGACAATGAGCACCAGACAATCAGGGCGAACACTGGGCCAATGGAACCGACGTATTCCATTAAGAACTGCATCAGAACTGGGTCCAGTTCACAGTATGTGTGCTTCAGCTTCAAAGCAACCTCAGTGACTTCGGCCACCTCCACTGGTTTTAAACTCCTTCCAAATAGGCGGAGAGCCTATGCCACATCTGAGGTGATCACTGTGAGACATAGTATGATTCACTGGTGGGATTCCCTGCTGAATGGAGGACACTCGGTCAGTGAAGAACCAAGTAAACTCATCGCATAAATTAGTAAAAAAAGGCTTTTTTCGGCTGCAGACAGACCAGATATAGTAGCCCGTCTACAGTCCGAAAAAGCACGGCTGGTCATTTCTTCCCTGTAGAAACATAGAAGCATAGAAACAGACTTTGACGGCAGATAAGGACCACTTGGCAGCAATCTCCCTGGACAGGAACTCTGCCTTCTTATGGTTGATTGCCCACTTGTACTCGCTGTAGTGAATATGCAGGGCCAGTTTGTCCTTCTCTAGCCTGGTCCTCCACCAGCAATGCGCTAGCTTCTGACCCTTAATCTTCATTGCCTTGAGCTCTCAATCAAACCAAGGAGACCTCATGTGAGAAGATTTGGGTCGTACACGGACCGGTGCGAGTGCATCGAGTGCTGCAGACACCACCCTATTATAGGTGGCAACCGCCTCACTCATGCCATTTGTACATGCAGTGCCTATACTAGATAGGTCAGGCACCACCATAAAACCCTCAGGGGACAATCCCCTTAAAGGGTGGTAACTGACCATCTCAGCAGGGGGAGGGCCTGAACGAGAACCTCACCATGCAGTGATCAGACCAAATGACCTGATCAATCTTGAGGTTGACTACCTCAAGCCCCAGTGAGAACACCCGGTCCAGCATGTGGCCACCGTGGTGAGTTACAGAATTAATTTCTTATGTCAGGCCCAGTGATGACATCATCTGGAGGAGGTTGGAACCAAGCCTAGATGATTTGTCATCAACCCAAGCATTAAAGTCCCCCAGCACCAAACATCTGGGGGACTCCAACACTTCACCGATTACGAGATCCATCACCTCCTGCAGGAACTCTCCCCCCGCCTCTGGGTGGTGGTAGATAAGGAGGATCCTGCAGCCTGCACCTGGACTTCCACACACTGCCACACATTCAAAGGACCTGGTAGTTCCCACTGGGTGCACGGTGAAGCCCAGCACGGATCTAAAACAGAGGGCCACTCCCCCACCCTTGTGTTCCACCCTAGAGCAGTGCACCACAGAGTACCCGGGTGGGACAGCTGCCTCCAAAAGTGGCCCAGCATCATCACCCACCCAGGTCTCAGTAATGCAAGTCAGACTGACCATAGAAATCAAGTCCGCTATAATTGCGGTCTTGTTTCTGATCGATCTGGCATTGCAAAGCACTGCTCTAAGGGGACTGGTAGGTGCTGCAGCCCCTCCAGCTACCTGCCCACTCAGTCTGGTGGGACCCCTGAGGATGGGAACCAAACATGTCTGGCCTCTCTCTCTCTGTCCTGTCTAAACCCAGGGTGTCTCCTAATCCTAACCACCCCTATCCCACTCACCTCCGTCAAGCCTACAGCACCCCGCCACAACCGTCCACACCAGCTCCTCTGAATCCTGACCTCACGACAGTGCCTTGCTGTCATTGCTGAAATGGGGAGGCCAGTGAAAGACTGGAGGTTATGTATCAAGGATGCCTGGTAGGCTATTCGTGGCCGCCTTAGTCCCTTGCACATCCTAGCCAACCCAAACGAACCTATTTATGATATTCCAACAACCAATGCCTTAATTACAAAGGCAGTAATTATCTAACCACACACACACACACACACACACACACACACACACACACACACTGCTAAAACAGTATTTAAATCAACCCACCACCCCTCAATTACTTTATACTAATCCAACCACCTTCAAAACCCCCAGAATTCCAATACACTTTATACACCAAAAATGTCTAAGACTTACAATATTAGCAAACTTGTTTCAGGAGGAAAAAGCAGAGTGCAAAGCTTATAGATGCTCCAAATGGAGAAAAATCCAGAATAAATGGCAGCAAGATGTAATAATTTTCAATGCTCTTTAAGGAGGGTAGATTGTGGAAGCATGAGTGAGTTTCAGGTGGACATTCCTTCAAGGGATGTATGCCAATGGCTTTTGGCATGGAAGAGGGTTTGAAGATGCCTCCATGAAGAGTAGAAGTGGAGGAATCAATTAACCTGACCAAGAGATTGAGGAGAGGGAAATCATATCCAAACATACAGTGGTAACCAAGACTACTTCCCAACACTGGGGTCCCGCTAGAACCAGGTAAAGAGCATGCTGTCGAGCTAATCCTGACGTGAGCTTAATCTCACCAGTCTGGGACACTAGAATATGCCTACCAGCTATTTTTGCCTGCAGTACTCCATGGCAAAGGTCTGTTTTAGCCTGGGGTAGTCCTTCGCAGTAACCACAGTGGTAGCAGGTAATTGGGAATCAGAGTAAGCACTGAAGTGCCTAGTGGTAAGAGATGGGAGAGTCCTGAAATAACTGTCCAGACCACATTACCATGAAATGTGTGGTTGTAAGGGTATATGCTAGCGTTCTGAATTGTTTAACCGTAAGCAAACCCGCAGCATGAGGCTTAGTTCAGGGGTGGTGATCCTCAGTAGTTGCCTACAACAAGTAAAAGATACATGAAATGAATTGTCCTGAATAACCTTGCCCCTAAGTAAAGAGTCACACATTCAAACTCCCATTCAAGTGCCCAGCGTAATCTGTGAGTATGAGCATGAACTGCTTCTAAATGTAGAACAGTCAAGAGTGTCTGTTATGCTACAGTGTTATTTTTGCAAGGGGACTCCTGCAAATATACAATTTCCACATTTTCTTTTTTCACATAAGTGAGATTTTCCTTGTGTTTAATGGGGGGAGGGATTTAGACATCTGATATTCCATGAGAGTAATGGAATGGGACATATTAAGGCTGGTCCGTTGGCGTAGTGGTAGTATCGCCTGTGGCACCAATGCTCGGGGTTCGGCAGCGGACCTTGGACTTCGGAGAGCTGGCTGGGGGGAGGTGCTCACCTTTTCTGGGGAGGAAGGGGACTTGGAACCCAGTGCCTATCGACCCCTAGTGTTGGCTGAGGGGGTTACGGCAGTCCGGGATCATGCTGCCTGGCGGACCTCTGCATGTTGGGGCAGGAACATTCCTGATCATACACTGAGATCATTGCATGACCAACTCCATCCTGGTGGGTTATGGGGGATGCATATACAAAAAAAACCTTGTCAGGAGTCCCATGATCCGGGTCCCAGCAAGTACCAGGACCAAGTTGATATGGGGGTGGTGGGGGTCTACCCAACCATCGACTGAGGGCATAAAAAGAAACATTAAAAAAAGGAGCTGGCCCAGTGGCGCAGAGGGCTGAGGCACTGGTGCCTCACCTCACACCACACCGGCGACCCGGGTTCGGGAACAGACTCGGGTACTGGAGGATCGGCAGGGGAAGGAGTAGGACTGAGTGCCTGGAGGACTCCTCTCCTCCACTGGGGTGGGTTGGGGATCGGCATCGCTCTGTAGCGGCCCCTGGTGGAGACCAGGGGAAGCTCAGAGGCAGCACGACTAGGGGAAATTGAAGGAAAAACTGAAAATGGCATCTCCTCCTACCGGATGACAGCCACTCGGACCAGTGCTCCCTTGAGCTCCACGACAGCCGACCCGGCTGCAGCAGCACCCAGGATCAATGCCTGGGCCGATAGGCCATTTCTCCTCAGAAGAAGAGGACCCACCCAACGCAAGGGTTACGTCGGTTTACCCTGAGGTGGCTGCAGTGTGGGGTCGGCGGCAGAGACGAGTGAGAGGTGAGTGTCCTTGGCAATTGGCCTGAAGGAGAGGTAGGTGAGTCACAGGGGAGATAAATACAAAAAAAAAAAGGGATATATTAGTAATTTTATGCTCATGAAAAAATACTTCATTCCCAAAGCCTGGTTGCTGCCCCCCTATGAACCAAAAAGTCTAGAAGGGCCCCGAACCCCAACACGATGTTTCTCAGAGGCACCCACATATAGAGAGCCATTAGAACAGTGTGTCTGTAGAACCGAATGAAACACAGTAATTTAAGATCAACAGAATATGAAAACAGGAACTAACATTTCACATCTTGCAAAACACACACAGCAAGGCCAAAATACGACCTTGCCAGAGACTTAAAGAGCAGCTGTCTGCTAAAATAAAACACAACTATTAGATTTCCAACAATTATATTTAACTTTAGTGTTTTGTAGTTTTCATGAACTTTTTGTTCCTGGTCCACTAAGTATTTATACAGTGCATAATTCATTGAGTCTTTCAAAAAGCACCTGTTTCCAACTGACCTCTCAAATGCTGTTTGTGATGTCACAGACTATTGCCCCGGTGAGCATTATGATGTCATAAACAAAGCCATTATGAGGTCAGTCGGGTATTGACCAAGGCGTTTTGTGCAGGCCTATTGGATAGGCTTCCAAAATGTGTTATAAACTGTGGAAAGGAGGTCTGGGAATTACAAAATGCATTCTGTAGTAAACTGTTATAGCTGAAATCTCAAGTTTAGGAGAATACACGCAGAAGTGCAGAGTGGCTCTTTAAAGTCAGAAATAACCACCGACAATTATGACTGGCAATATCAGGTCCCTACTTGGTCAGTGTACACTGCCTCCACTGCAGAGGTCCTTCATAAGGGGAGAGAGAGGGGGAGAGAGAGAGAGAAAAGAGAAGAGAGAAAGAGAGGGAGAGAGAGAGAGAGAGAGAGAAAAGAGAAGAGAGAGAGACACACACACACAGACTTCCTCCTCACTGCTAATATTACAACCCCTAACTCTCCTGCACCTGTAAAAATAGCAAAACTATTATCAAACTGGATTTATGCTCTATATGGGTGGTCCTACATCTAATGTCCATCTGGTCGTAATGTAGAATCAGCAATCATATGAAGAATGTTATCCAGTGGAGAAAGTAAGATTGCAGCATACAAGAACAGTTGCCTTTTAGCTGAAGGGTTAGAGCTGCAGCCTCTGGGACCATGAATGCAAGGATCGGCCACTGGATCCTGCACTGAAATGGGCAAACCTGTAATTCAGTTTACAGATGATGTCCCCCACCAGACTTGGGCTAGACATTACACCTGTAACCAGCAGTTCCCGGACAGCCCCTGTAATAGCAGACTTCACCAACTTGACCTGTGTGAAAAAAAAGGATATGAAATCAACCAAAGAAAAAAGGCAGCGAAGCAAGCAAAATCAATTTAAAGACTCGAGACATTGGCAGACTCAGTAACAGAGGACTGAGGCACTGGCAGGGTAAAGGAGGCTCGAATGTCAATAGCTGCTCTTCCCCTTTGGGAAGGGGGGTGGACAGCACATGCCACTGCTTACTACCACCTAGCAGAGGCTGGGTGGCACAGTGTGCAGCAGCATCTCTAAAGGCCAGGTGCAAGCACTGCATATATGCAGTGTCTTCACGTCTGACATCTGCTTCATTGCACGTGTGCTGATCTTGGGCCAGGCAAATGGGAAAAGCAGGGACTGCGCAATTAGGAAGCCCTGTCCGCATGCCCCTACCTGCACCATTGCTTCAGGAACCTGCCAAACCAGATCCAGACCCGAGGATGGCAGGAAGGACCTCTCTGCCCTGGCCCTGCCATGGGGGAACAGAAACAGGTAAGTCCTGGGAGGAGATGGTGCCGGTGGGGGAGGTGAACAGGGGCTGAAGTGTCAAGCCAGCATCCTGAAAGAAAGAAATAGCTTTATAGGAAATAAAAAAAGACTCTCAAAATCAGACATAGCAGCATATTGACTGGTCAGTGTCCAAATGTAGCATATGGCCAGCCCCTCATCTAATCAGCCAGCATTATAACTATCCCTCATGTCTGAAAGGCTGAGCACACTCAGAATTTAAAATAAAAGGTAAGAGCATTACAATGAAAAAGAAAACTGCTATCAACTTTGTGCAAAAAAGTTCTCTCCTATAGAATGATGCTGGGAAGTTTGTGTCCATAGTTCTTGACTGTGTCACCAAAATGGTCCATAGAGTCAATTAAAAAACAAGCATTTGTCAATGCTGAATGTTTGCTTGCTGGTGTTGGCATTGGGAGTGTAGGAGTTACAGAGCTGCATAATAGGAATGGCAGTGAAGTATTGAACTGAAGCCAACCCCACCACCACCCTGCAGAGAGTGACAGGCATTGGGGTGTGCCTTTGGGTCGTCAGGCATAACGGCCACGTCATTTCACCACACCCTACCCTGCAGACACCGACAAGTGTCACGATGTGCCTTGGGATCTTTGACCCTTATGTGCACCCCATTCCATCAGGAAATATGGTGATATGGGTGCAATATAGGAGAATGGGGTGAAATTTGGGGCCGAAGAGTCCAAGGCACACCTCGATGCCTCTCACTGGCTGCAGGGTGTGGGTGGGGGTGGAATGGTATGAGCATTACAGGCGACAATTCCAAGTCACACCCCTGATGCCCATCAGTCTCTACAGGGTGAGGTGTTATGGTCGGAAACCCTAATGCCTCAGGCATTCATTGGTATTCTGACTCCAAATTTTCAACATGTTTTTTTGTGACCCCCACCTTATGAACAGTGGCAATATCAGTTCGTTAGCCAAAAGCTGATTTTGCACAGCGACTATGCCATTTGGCACCACAGGTGTGAAAACACATTTTGAACAGGATGTGAAAAATGACAGCTGTACTGTTCATGGGGAGGTGTAAAAAATGGCAATTTTGAAAATCTGCTGTGAAAATATTTAAAAAAATCATTGAAGTCACGAGCGTGCGTAGAAACTACGTAACGCACACCCGTAATGTAATTAGTCTGGGGATATCTAACAGCAGATTGTCAACACAGGCATTTTGGGACCTCCGCTCATGAACAGTGTCACTGTGATTTTCTTAATCTGTCCCAAACTGTGATTTCCCACAGCGACCACGCATTTCTGCGCTGGAAGTGCGAAAACACATTTCAGCCATGGTGTGAAAAATGACAGCTGTACTGTTCTTAAGGAAGTGTGGAAAACTGCCAGTGGTGAAAATCTGGACTGAAAACATTACAGATTCATGAACTTATGAGGGTGAGTGGAAACTGCGCAATGCTCGCCCGTAACAGTCATTTTATGGACTTTTGTCACCAAATTTTTTAACATAGCCATTTTAGGACCTCTGCTCATGAACAGTGTCACTGTAATTTTCTTAATCTGTCCCGAACATTGATTTTGCACACTGACTGCGCCCTTGTGCGCTACATGCGTGGAAACACATTTTGAGCAAGATGTGAAAAATGACAGCTCTACTGTTCATAAGGAGGTGTGGTAAAATGGCAATGTTGAAAATCTGGAGTGAAAATATAAAAAATTCGCAAACTTACGAGCTTAGGAACTGCACAACGCATGCTTGTAAATAAGTAATTTGGGAATTTTTTCACCAGATATTCAACATAGGGTTTTTGGGGGCCTACCTCATGAACTGTGACACTGTCGTTTCGTAAATCGGTCCCGAGAGGTGGTTCGGCACAGTGACTGCAAAATCACCTTTTGGGGCCGATTAACACCATGACAGTGCCAGAATTCATGAGGAGGGGTCCCAAAAACCCCATGTTGAAAATTTGGTGCCAGAATTCCAAAAAATACCTGAGATATGCATCAAAGTTGAAAAAATCTTATTTATTCCATTATACAGCTTACCCGGCATTTCCTCAGTTCACGGTCGGCTTTGAAGAGTGCAGCCGTGTTCCTGGTCCACCGAAGATTGTCGCGCCAGCCTCCAGAGGTAAGTATGGGGTGAGGTGGGGGTGTGGGGAGGTAGGGTGAGCAGAGGGTGTGTGCGGGTGGCGGGTCAAGACAGTTAGAGAGGGACCATTTTTTCTTACAGGGCATTTTTTTTTTAAAGAGATGCGGGACTTTTGCCATGCTGGGGTGGACTCCCAGCGTGGCAGCTGGAAGCATGTTTGGGGGACAGTGGAGCCAATGGGGAATTGGGCACCCCTGTCAGCCAAATAGACTGTTGCCATGCTAGGGTGGGTTTCCAGCGTGGCACCTGGAAGTCTGTTGGAGGGGATACAGTGGAGCCGACGGGGATTGGGTACCCCCGTTGGCCTTACGGAACTGTTGCCACACTGGGGTGGGCTCCCAGTGTGGCACCAGGAACTCTGTTGTGGGGGTGGAGCCGAAGGGGGATTGGGCACCCCCATTGGCCATACAGTGTGTGTGTGTGGGGGGGAGCACATGAGCCCCCGGGGTGGGCTCCTAGTGTGCTACTTGTTACAGGACAGAGCTGTCTATGACAGCTGATTCAGTGCAGTGCCGATGTGTAGGTACTTTGCATACTGCCGACGTGGCAGTATGCAAATTGCCTACTTGTTACCACCGCTGATTGCAGTGGTTTTTTGTCTTCAACTGTACGCCACTGCATCTGAAGGGCTGTCATAGACAGCTCCGACATTCATTGGTGGGGTGCGGCCACGCCTGCAAAAGGCAGCAGGGCATTGGAAGTGGGGGAGGTACACCTACGAATTCTCGTATGGTGGCACTATGTTTCTTGCACATGCGTGCAAGCAAACATAATTATGTAGGTCTCTCAGGCACTGAACTGCAGTAAGTCAGCAAAATCCCCGGACCCTACAGTGTCTAAACCAGGATGTCTGATACAGTCTCTTTACTAGGCTTTAAAATAGAGAAAAATGCCTGCAACAGTAAGATGTCTTCATCTGAAATCCAAAAGGTGTCCCAGTGAGACAAAACATTTATCCAGTCATCAAGTTTCTTGAACAGTGATGTTAGCTATCCTGCACAGCCTCAGTTTCAGGTTAATGTACTCAGTTACTCTTCAACCTTCAGTGGGTTGCTAAAAAGATCTTGGTTTTCCCTGTACCATTATACAACGTTTACCGAGCAAAAGGAAGATTCTACTCCTTCAGCTCTTCCTAAAACTCAACAGATTTTGGCGTTCTTTGGAACAACTCTGCACTCATATCTGGGCACACCTGGGATGCCCTGATCTGTATTAGAATGCTTCCTTTTTTCAAGCCTTCAGGAGTACCTTTTTTGTGAATAAATTTATAACATTTGATTAAAACAAATCTCGGACGCTCCTCCAGTGGAGGCATAGGTTGTAGTGCCCTTGGGCTGGATCCAGCTCCATAGTGCCTCAGTAATCATCTGGGACCAGCAATGATTTAAATAGATTGCTGAAAATCTCCATTGCTGAGTCCTCTAATCCCTCCAGTACCTGCACAAGTTTCAAGTTTTCTTGTAAACTTTGATTCTGCAGCTGGTCGACTTTCAGTTGCAAGCGCTTTATAACTTTTTATCGTGCAGACACCACACTCTCCTGGAGTGCAAAATTATCCTCATTTTGGCCGATCCACTGTTTGTCTTTTTCCAAGTGGTCATCCAGCTCAGTTTTCTGGCCAGATGGTTAAAATTAGCCTGTATACTGTGAATTTATTTATTTATTTTTATTTATTGAAAGATCAGAATTACAAACCTCATAGCAGGTTGCCAAACCCTTGCTGTATGTCTTTCAGAAGTAAGTCTGAAGAGGCCACCAGTGCACCCTGGTCTCCTGTGAGCCCGACTCTCCTGCTGCACTCCCGGTCGACCATGACTTGTTGGTGACATCACAAACACTTTTGGTGTCATTTTCATGGTTGGAGAACAGAACTGCAGTATGGCATACCTACTGAGTCAACTAATGCTTTTTTTCCTTCTTCCCCACACTCTAAGACATTTTGCTCACCAGTTTGCACCACAAAAATAGTTAAACGTAGAGGCTTAGTTGGAAAGCAGAGGGAGAGCTTCACACAAAGAGCTTCACACAATGTGTGCTCACTGCTTAGTGTTCATCCTTTCTAATAATGCTCATAACATTGCTATGTGGGGGAGTCTGACAACTTGTATTTGATAGCTGTTACACCCTTTGAATCAAAATATGCTGCTTTATCTGACATAACAATAACATTCTATGGCCAAATGCATTATATGTTATCACATTCAAAAGAGACATAGAAACAGAGACTTGCCAGCAGAAGTCTATTGAGTCTGCTCTAAGCAGAGCATATGCTCTTTATTTTAATCTTTATTATAGTGGCAGGGTAGTGCCACTATAGTTAGGGTTGAGCAGGCTGCTTAATGTTAAACCCCAATTTTGCACCGTAATAGCTTTGCCCCTGTTCAATGGAACTGCATTAAATTTTGCATGTGCAGTCGGGGGTCTATTGATTTGGCAAGTTTCGTTCCAGGCAGCTGTGTGGATTCTGTCATTTGAATAATGCATTTTTAAGAAAAATCAGGGTTTTTTACTGTTTTTTTTTTTTGTCATCACTTGCAGCCCAGATGGTTTGGAATTTTGGTCTGAAATTTTCAGGATAGAAAGGGCTTCCCCAGATTGGTACCTTTCATTGGTTTGGTGAAAAAAGTATTAATCCATTTCCATGTTATAAGGATTTGAAACGTCAATTCTGATTATGCTCAGTAGGGTCTTTTGGATAGATGTTTGATAGCCTACTGAGCATGCTCAGATCCATAAAACTTGGGAACAGATACATATTTTGTTCACCAAACCAATGAATGGCATCATTCTGGAGAAAGTCATTTCTACCCTGAAAATTTCAGACCAACATTCCAGACTATCTGGGCTGTAGGTGATGACAAAAAAATAAAATAAATAAACAGCAAAAAAAAACAATTTTTCCTAAAAATACACTATTCATATCTTGGAATCTGCTCATCCAGCTGGAATGAAACTTGGCAAATCAAGACACTTTACCTCCCAGACAGAGCATGCAAAATTCTGTGCAATTCTGTTGAATGGGGTGAAGCTATTAATATATTTATATACAGTATATATGTCTCCATTCAGTATTATAGTAGTGTGGTAGCAGCACTATAGTTAGGGTTAAGCAGGCTGTTTAATGTTAAATCTCTAACTTTGTACCTTAACAGCTTTGCCCCCATTCAACAGAAATACACTCAATTTTGTATGCACAGTCTTGGGGGGGGGGGGGCAAGGTCTCTTGATTTGCCAAGTTGTGATCCAGTTGGATGTGTGGATTCTGAGATCCGGATAGTACGTGTTTAGGGACAATTGTGTTTCTTTGCTGTTTTTTTTGGTCATTACCTACAGTCCAGACAATTTGGAATTTTGATTTGAAATCAATGTGATAAGAATTTGATATTTCAATCCTAAGCATGCTCAGTACGGTCTTTTGGATAGATGTTTGATACCCTACTGAGCATACTCAGAACTGAAATTAAATTAAATTAAATTTAACCAAAATTAATCTGGAAGGTGGTCAGCAGCTACTGGTATAAGGACACCAAAAAGTAAATCTTCATTTTGCTAATTATCTGACGATGTTTGACATATCATAGAATGCTTCAAATTTATTTTATTTATTTAAACATTTGTTGACCGGGATAGGCACACTGAGCCAAGGCTCTTTTCCAGGTGTGACCCGGTGAAGGAGGGGCGTAGGAGTACATACAAAGTAGAACAAAAGACCATGGATTACATGAGGTAGTACAATCAGTTTCGGTAGGATTTAACAAATTTCAGGTCAGAGACAAAAAGATGAAAAAGTTCTCAGTTACAGCAGTTAGGTCAAGATTAACAGAGCAAAATGGCAGACTAGATAGCATTTCCTGGACATGTGACATAAGACTCTGGGAGAAACAGAGTCACAAAAATAAGTGCTCCAGCATGGGCTGGGACCTGTAAGTGCATTAGCAAGGGGCTGGGACATCTCGGACAGTAGCAGGGGTGGGACGGCAGGAGGCGTAGTTGAGTCCTGCAAGCGTGGTAAGTGGATGTGCTTCTAATGGTGGGAGAGAGCTTTTTCCATAGGTTGGAGAGCTGATGGGAGAAGGCAGATTTACCAAATGATGAGGATGGGGGAGATATAAGACAGGACCTTTTGTTTCTATGTCTAAGCATGTAAGGGGTGTCTGGGGCCAAGAAGAGAGTGTCTACCAGATAGGAGGGTAGCAAATTAAACCAGAATTTAGCGATGAAGGTGGATATAGTGCTGATGGGACAGCGAGGTAATATCTAGAAGGGAGTATAGGTTGCAGTGGTGAGTAGTAAGGGGTGAGTTGATAGCAAAGTGGCAAAAAGAGTTTAGTAGAATGTCTAGCTTAGTTCACATGGTTAATGGGGCAGTGCTGTAGACCACATCTGCATAATCAAAAATAGGGAAGATCATTTTTGTTAAGATTTGACGTCTGGCGGGAAGTGGAGGGGAGTCCCTGTGCTAGTAGAGCATACCAAGTTTAGGGCATAGTTTAGAGATGGCTGCATCTATGTGAGGTGAGAATGATAAAATATTGTGTATGCACAATATGTGTAACAGTGACAATCACAACCATAATGCAGTAACAAGGAATTTGCACCCCCCACACACAACCGTGTCACACACCTGCACTCATCTCAAATGGTAAATTTCCTATATACAATGAACAATCCATTAAGGCTAACATTATTGCAGAAGACCATACAAAGTGAAGTGAGAGTATGGCTACAAAAAAATAAATGTTTTAAATGCTGTATTTTGGCATTATTCATCTGAAGTAGAACACACTTTGTGAACTGGTTACATGAATCTCAATTGCATAACCACCTTGACTGTCAATAAAATCAAAATTGATGAACAAGCATCAATATGCTATGAATGAAAATAGAAACATTGATTGAAATAGTATTAAATATAACATTTCTGTGACTGATCACAATTCAGAAAAATCTGGAAGATGACTTACAGTTTAACGTTAACTTCAGTACAGTGCTTACTGTGCTACTTGTTATCACAGATGCACCCCGCAGGTCAGGCCCTCTACTCCCACAGTGCCAAACCTCAAAGTGCAGTATGTGAACAGGAGACAAACAGGGTAACCCTCATGTCTGTTCTGGGTCTGAATCACCTACTAGGCTCGAGTCCTGGGGTCAAATATGAACCCTTTTTCACTAGCACACCCAGTTAACAGGCTTAGATATCACACTCTCTTTGGGGGATGCAGGGCAACACTTCACCCAGTGGGCACCAGCCTGGTTCACAATTTTACCCTTTTGACCCAGTTAAGACCTAGGTATCTTCTTTCCTTAGCAAGATAATGACACACTTTTAAGCCCTTAACATTTTGTGTCAGATCTTACTCAATACTGTTTCAGCCTCCACATGCAAAAGAAACTGAGAAAGGCACAGGCAGAATTTTAAGAAAAATAATGTTTACTAAGAAGTAAAAATAGATAAAATACAAAATGCAGAACATATAAAATTGGGTTTACAGTCTTTTAAAGTAAATGGATAAGTATACAGAAACACCTTATTACTGAATTTATACTACCCTATGTTTCAAGTAATAAACAGATGGTTGAATTTACCCAAAGTGCTGTGAGAGGTTGTCAGGAGTCCCACCTCAAAATTAGAGGCAAAATGCACAAAGCCAAAAATCAAATGCCATGTTTTTCTCCCAGCTAGCTGGTAATATGTCTGTTTCAAACTCCTCCTTCTACTCCTCCTCCCTGATGACACAGCTCACAGATGCTGGCTGTGAGGTCACTCAGACCTGAGAACTTGAATTAATTTATCAGTCGCATGTGCTAAAACATTCCCAAAAAATATATATATATATATGCTTTCTTCTTAATTAGTAAGGCTTTATGTCAGATAGAATTATCCCTTTGATCTCTCCACAAGCTTCCCTGCCTTCAAAGTAATTGCAGTTTTACGAGCTAACAGGAATCAGTTAAAATGGCCTTTTTCTCAGAGGTCATAAAATGCACACTTTGTCCATGTAGTTCAAAGAAAAAAAAGATGGTCTACAAGGTGTGATAACCTCACATAAAGGAAGTCTTTATAGTCCCAGGAAACCTTGCAACTATGTGTCAACACAGTGAAGGAAGCTAGCCATCTAGTAACTGCAGCTACTGTGTTGGGGTCAAAAGGTCAGGCCCCTTTAAAAGCTCATGGCTGCCATTTCCCTAAGCAGACATTCAAATAAACATATTTATATCCCAAACATAATACAATATAATAACAAGCAGATGCTATCCATCACACTTGCAACTCAGAATAAGAGGTTATACTTGTATGAATAACAGTCATTCACATAAATAGAAGTGAAATTGTGTTTCACGCTTTTGAAAATTATGGCAGCGGAAAGAATTACCACTATGACGCTGGTGACCTGGGTACAGGAATGGACTCGGGATGCCCAAGGGCTGGCCAGGGGTGGATTGAGCAGCCATCGTATGCTCTCCATCTCCAGAGGGGGAGGGAGGATTGAGTGCCTCCAGTTCAGTGCTCCTGGGTGACCACAGGATGCATCATTACCAGAGCACCAGTAAGCACTGCTCCATGGTGGGGGATGGGTGTTGGATGCAAGGCATGGTCATGTAGTGGCATCTGCTCGACATGTCCTGCACCAGGAAAAACCAAGCAGAAAATCCTCCGGCATGCCCAATGATGCCCCTGCCCTGTTGTGGAGCTGGGTCTCCATTGCATACCAGACCTAGATCTGATTGGGTTAGCAGTGGGGGCCCCAGATGCTCTGCCCTGAGGGGTAATCCATGGGGCACTGTACACGGATGAGCTGGGTCCACCTACGGAGGCGGGTGGCTGATGAGGCTTGGCCACCAGATGCAGCATAAAGCATAGTAAGTTAAAAATAATTATGAATAGGATAGTATTAATAGCTTACTGCACTTAATTGCCGTATTTCACAGTGGGTCAAGATGTATGTTATTACCTACATGGTGTGGAACTCAAATGAACATTGTCAGCGCACTTTGTCCATAGTTCTAAACTCAAAAAAGGGAGTTACAACTTGTGGTACTGTTAGTAGTAGCCACAGATACTATTTCTCTTAGCAGCAAGCACATAGGTGAAATCAAAACAATTCTTTAAGTGGACTGGGGTGCCCCTCCCGGTACCACTTCCTTATTCCTCTTCCCCTCCAGGTCACTCGCCTGGTGATTTTGGCTAATATACTATAAATGCTACATGTCATATATATAAGATCAGTCATAATATGACTATCTTAAACATTTTGGGTCAAAATTAAATAAAAAAATAGAGTGAATGTGTAAAGAGTGAATGTGTAAAGAGTGAATGTTCTTCACAAAGAAAGACATTTTCAGTTCAGCCAGTACCTCAAAATAACATAAATATAATTTGTAATTGTTTACTCATGGGGAGAGGACAAAAATATCAGTCAAGGCTGACTCTAAACACAAATGGAACTGGTTTACAATGTCCTACTCACCCTGAAAATATAAACACAAATATATCAATTTTCATAAAAAATATTTTATTTTAACATCATCACTCCCAGTAAGTAATATACGTCAGCGTTCGGGTAAACCCTTCTTCAGGACAAGACTAGATCTTCTAAATTGATAAACATAAAAAGATAGAAACAAACAGTTTTTTTATCATCACAATTCCTAAGCTCTAAAAATATAATGACAAAGAATACTTCAAATAAAGGTATTATAAACCCTTACTATTCATTTTATGTAACTTTTCCTTCGGCTTGCTGCTTTACTATTACATTCATGTTTGACTCCTACCACAGGCCACTGTCAAAATTAAAGTAAAAATACTTAAACAATTATGATCAGATACAAACTAAATTCTTCATACTATGCACAGGAAATATGGGGCCAGATATTCAAAACTTTGCGCTGGGCAAAAACCATTTGCGCAGGTTTAGCGCGGGATTAGCACGAGTCTGCCATATTCAGAAGGCCAAATAGCGCGGGCAAACTGCATTAGCACCGGGCAAAATTATAATGTATGCAAGGGGCAAACTGACATGAATACAGGCGCAATGCTATATTCAGCGACTAGCGCCGCGCTAAGTGGTTTTGCGCGACTTAGCGCGACACTTAGCGCGGTGCACATTACCGCCCAGGAAAAGCTGGTCTTAATCCTGGGCAATCAGCTTTGGCGCGACATTATGGTTTTGCGCCGTGTTCGCGCTGGTTTACGTGGGGTTTTGGCGCGACCCTAACAAATAAATATGACACATAGATAAAGCCAAACATAGAGGAAGCGTCTGCTAACTGATGGCATCACAATGATGCCATCATCTGTCACCAGTCCCAGCCATGCCAGGCAGTAAGTGGTGACCCTGCCACCAGCTAACAGCACGGCAGTGTGGCCATACAGCACACACCTGTGGACCACAGTTCCGTGGACACCAACAGATGCCAGCACACATGCAGCACTGTGGGCATGGAGGATGTTGAGGGAGCATATATGGGTGGCGAGGCTGTGCTACAGATCAGGTGTGGCCACAAGGCTGGGACACATCATGCAGTGTACATGGGTCAGTTTGGGAATACCCCAACACCAGTGTGCCTTTTGGATAATATATGCCCCCCCCGGCCACATACCTCACAGCTGTACAACTGCCATAGCACACAAAGCCAGGAATGTACATGTCACTGTGAGCATCCATGCCACAGGTGCAGCATCTGTGGGTCGCACAACAGCGTAACAGTAATGTCCAGTGTCAGAAAACATCCACAGGTTGGGCGCGCTCACTGTGTATAGTGCAGTCATCATCACTGCCCTACACACCATAGGCATTGCTGTGTCCACAGACTACTGGCCCCCTTACTGTAGTTTCTGCTGTGCACTGTAGCATGCCCTACAATGTGACAGTTGTATGTAGCACCACCACCACCTGCCTATGGTGCTGCTGTCCCCTGGGTATAATATGCTATGCTGTACTGTTTACATGTAGCCTGCAGCTATCATCATGCACTGCCAGACTGACCTACAGGTGGAGCTGCGGTTGACCGGTCAGCCCCTGTACTTCCAGACTGACCTACAGGTGGCTCTGTGGGACTCTGCAGTAACGCTGGGCAAACTGCATGCAAATCAGGGTATAATGAGATACTAATCAGTTGTTTGCCCAGAGACTACATAAGTAGGCTCATTGCATGGCACTTTTGAATATGACATTTTAGCCGGCAACGTGTTTGCTCGGGCTAACTTCTTTAGTTCCGCTTAATGCTGCTACACGTGTGTGCGACGCGCTAACGGCATCGGGAATATTATACAGTTTTGATCACTGTTCTTTCACATCTGCTGCTTCCTGCAGCTGTACTGAGTCCATGCATTTGCTGGCACACACATTGGCCACGTGAGTTCGCCTGTACCTGCCTCATGTTGCTGTGTACTGTGTTGTTGTTGTGGGTTGCACTTCCTGGTTGCTTTATTCAGTGCTGTCTTATTCCAGGGCTATTTTTGCCCTGCACTCCCAACCCAGTTTGCATGGCCTCATTACCATGCCATATTCGGAAGCTGTTTGCCCTGGGCTATTCCTTTTGAATATAGCGTGCTCTGTGCTCTGGGCTAAGTTTGCCCGCTGGGCAGTGCTAATTTTGCCCCGGGGCAAAGTTTTGAATATCTGGCCCATTGTCTTTATTAACCACATCTTAACATTTTTTTACCAACCTTATACTATTAAATCATGTTACATAATGTTTGTAAAGCCACTTCACAGGAACATCTGCAAATACAAAAGCTATGTGTTCTTTTTTCTTTTTTATTTTTACTCTTTCTTCCCCTTCCCTCTATATATGTTCTGTAAATAACACCTGACTCTAAACAGACTCCCCTATTTGGAAGACTTTTGAGCTGAATTGATCTCTCAAATTGTAACATATTGAACTATTTCCACCAAACTAACTTATTTCACCGTCTCAGAAGTTTTATGACTTATGTATCAAAGTTGCTAACCTTATACTCTTGCAGTATTTCTATACCACTGTCAGAAGTGTTCACATTTTCTAGCTCTAAAACAAAACAAAAAGATCACATTTTAAATTGCCTACTCAAATATTTCAACTTGCTAAAAGGATGCAATGCAGTCAGTACTTACTGAAGTAGTTATCTGGCATCCTGCTTTGGTGGACGTGAGCGCAGGGCAAACTAACACCTCTTTTATACCATGGTCAGACCCCACCCCCAAATCTGGCAGTCAACACAAAAGTATAACACAAGCTAATTAAGCTTGCCTGAGTGCCAGACCCGCCTACTAATGGCACCAAGTACCAAATTCCTTGGAGTTGGAGGTATTACCTGAGTTTCTTCTGATAAGAAACTTACCGTAAATCTTCTATTACTCTGTTCAAACATCCTAATTACACTTAAAATTGGACACTAGGGGAAATAGTAATCTGGACCGATGTTCTACTGCTGCCTCTCTCTATCTCTGTATAAACGATATTCCTAATAATTACTGTTCCAAACAGTGTAACTAAAACTTACAAAACTGGTTGCCAATCAATAACCTCATTTAAACCGTAACGTGGATTATTTGTCTGAAAATAATCAATAAACCATGCCTCTCTCAAAAGTAATTTATTGTTGAAATCACCCCCCTAGTATTTTTGTGAACCTCCTCTATTTCAAAATTTCAAAAAAAACATAATGAGGGTAATTGGTGACCCCTGCCCCAATAATGACGTGCTATGTGTAAAGAATGAATGTGTAAAAGGTCAAGGGGCTGGATATTCAAACTGCGCCATTCTGTGGCGCAAGCCCTTGTGCTGCTCAAAAAAGTTGCGCAGGGGTGTGGCCAGGGTGATATTCAACGGAGTTGCGCCCCCCGGCCACAGCCACTGTGCATGGTGCAGTGGAACTTGCACCACCGCAAGTGGTCAGAGTGGAGCATTCAGATGCGGTGGCGCAAGTGCCATGCACAAATTTCCGATATTCAAAAGGTGACATGCAAATGGGGCCATAATTTATACAAGGTGCATGGGGGGCAATTTGCATCTAATTATGGCCCCATTTGCATGCCATTAGCATGCAGGTGCGTTGATCCCCGATGACTTGTGCCTGGCACCCTGCCAGGCAGCAGCCATTGGGGACTGACGCCCCCTGCAGCCCGATCGCGGGCATGAAGTAAATCCATCCCCACTAGCCCGATCGCGGGCAATATATGAAACCCCCTCCCACTCAGCCCGATCGTGGCAGATCTCACTCCCGACTAGCTCTATCGTGGGCAGAATGATTGAACCCCCGACTGGCCCAATCCTATATCTGGACTGCCTTGTACGGTATGAGCTGCACTCCCATTGGCTCTTGCTCTGAACCAATGGCATGCAGCCCTATCAAGCTGTCAGTTGGCGGGCGCAGGGGTGGCAGGGCGGTGGGTGCTGCTGCCCGCTGGCTGATGGGGGCAGCGGGTGGTGGGGCTCCATGGGTGGGTGGTGGTGGGGCTACTAGATCACCAGTGATATTGACTTTGTGGGGTGGGTTTGACCTGTGCCTGCGATCGGGCTTCATGTCCACTGGACCACCACGGATATTGGTCTTTGGGGCTGAACTCTGTTCTGTCCATGATCGGGCCAGTCAGGGGGTTTCACTACATTCTACCCGTGATCGGGCAGTTGGGGGTTCAATATGTTCTGCCCGTGATCGGGCCAGTCGGGGGTTTCACCACTGCCCGCGTCGGGCCAGTCGGGGGTTCACTCACGCTCTGCCCACAATCGGGCTATGGGGGTTACGGATTATGCCCGGATCGGGCTGCAGGGGGGGCACAGAGAACAAGTGGAGGGCCACCCACAGGTGGCAGCTGCTGTGTTGCGCCCTGCAATGTGGCAGCTCACCTGTGGGTGGCCCTCAACTTAATCCTTTTTTTTTGCTTAAAGTTGTGCAGGCGCAGCTAGGGGGTTGCGCCTGCACAACTCTGCACGGCCGGGCTGAATATCGGGCTGTGCAGTTTATGCATGGTTCCTCGCCCTCTGGTTGAGCATGCCTTCATTAGCATTGCGCTGTTGCTCAGCATGGCTTGGGGGGTGCAACTGCCTCCTGCTGAATATTGCAGAATGGTGCAATTTTGGACTTGCGAAGGCGCAACCCTATTGCGCATGGCGCAAGCCTTTTGAATATCCAGCCCAATATGTAAAGAGTGAATGTCTAAAGTGTGAAGGTGTAAAAAGTGAACATGTAAAGAGTGAATGTGTAAAGAGTGAAGGTCTAAAGAGTGAATGTCTAAAGAGTGAATGTCTAAAGTGTGAAGGTGTAAAGAGTGAACATGTAAAGAGTGAATGTGTAAAGAGTGAATGTGTAAAGAGTGAAGGTCTAAAGAGTGAATGTCTAAAGAGTGAATGTGTAAAGAGTGAATGTCTAAAGTGTGAATGTCTAAAGTGTGAAGGTGTAAAGAGTGAATGTGTAAAGAGTGAATGTCTGAAGAGTGAATGTGTAAAGAGTGAATGTGTGAAGAATGAATGTGTAAAGAGTGAATGTGTCAGGCCTTGCATTTCTGTATGTGGATGAAGTCTTCCCATGGTGCAGGGCCCAAAGGGCTCTGCACACCTGCATCTGTTCACGTAGGTCCTGTAGGAACCAGTTATTATAAAAAAATAAAACAGGGGAAGTGTGGGTGGACTTGGATTTTATGCACACCCTTGGTGTGTGATACCTTGATAAACCCCTTGAGCTTCGCTCTTGGGGTTTATGAGGCACAGCACACCTCGGATGTGCATAAAATCCTCATTATACATACGTCCCCATGCATTATTCTATATGTCATGGGATGTCTATAGTCTTCACTGAAGTACATTTTATTAAGCCAATAAATAATATGTTAAACAAAATGTGTGGAGCTTATGTTCCAACAACAGCAGTGTTTCTGATTGCTCTGCAGTGTCACCTGTGCAATACACTTTGTCTGCTGACCAGGTGGGTAAGCCTGAAGTTGCTTTCTTCTCCATGTGAGATCATTATGACCTTGCACTCTTATGATTTTGACTCATTATATACACTCCGTTGTCCTGCTTTCAAAGATGATACATTAGTAGTGTTCCCTTGTTCCCAGGGGTTACTAGAATCCCATTAGAATCAGTGGCAAGCAGGGACAGGCAGCTGGTGAAATGCCAGTTAAATGGATTTCACAGTGTCATACTCTGTTTTTCATTCTCAGCTGAGCTGGAGTGATGATGCCACTTTAGAACTGTCACAGCAGCATAAGCCACATTGGAAGCTGACTGCAAGGAGTTAGCTTTAGAATGTTGAGTTAGAGTGTAGTTAGTCTCCAGCTGGAGTCAGTGGAGGAGGTTGCAGGTAGTGCAGCCTCTCTTTAACTCTGTCAGAGAGCTACCAGTAGTGTTTTTGTTTGTTTCTCACCCTAGTGTGAGTCAGTACAGCCTAGTGGTGAAGTGGTGGAAACCAAGCCAAGTGGATTTCAGGATTCAGGGGCAGTCCCCTGGTCCAGTCTGGACTGTGTTGAAGCTGCCTGAGATTCAACTGCTCTGTGAATACCTGTGATTTTTATTTGGAAAAGCCCGGGGGCATCTGCATTCCTTGTGGTGAATTTTCTCTCTCTAAGGGATCCTGTCACCTAGACAATTTTCTGTTTAAAGGTGTCTGCTAAAGTTATGATCTAGTGAAGAGACATTGCCAATTACAGAACTTTTAACTTTCTGACACCTCAGAGGTGTGTAATATAGTATGTTAAATGTGAAAGACATTTCAGGATAGCATCTACAAGTTTTCTGTGAGGGTGTTATTAACCAGATGAATGGCCAAGTATAAATATGGAAGCAAAAGGTGAGAGACCCTCCCATCTGGAGTAACCATGTTTACCTCTCCGGGTTCAGTTTGGGCACCTGTGTTTTCTCTCAGTGCATTTGGCCAGTGCCTGAAGATAATTGTTTACCCAGACATGGGTTGGATTCTCTGTGAGCCTGTATGTGCTCTTTGGTGGTCGAGGGTGCCACCATCAATTCCTCATGAAATATGGGAAAGTCTCCTAGTATTGGCCACATGTGCCTAGTCAGGGGAAGTGTACCAGTACTGGCCATGTGTGCCAATCTCCTCATTCAGAACAAGAGTGTTCGCTGTTCAAGTCAGAACCTGAGGGTTCACTGTGTGTGTGTGTGTGTTTTCTCTGTACCTCAGTAATCTGCATTACAAGTAGGAGTAGCCCTGTGGGGGTCCATCTTCACTTTGTGATTATTCTCTGTGTATGTGAATAAAAGTCACACTCTAGAATCCCAACCTGGTTTGGACAGTACTGTTAGTGCTTCCACTGTGTCTGGATTTACTTGGGTGCCTCTGAACAGAAGTACAAACCTAGCATAATTGTGAACAAACGTTTTCTCCCAGGGACCCAGGTTGATGGCCATGGTAAATGGTCCCACCAGGTGTGCGCCAGGTAGGGGCCACACTTGCTTTGCCTGTTTGTGTATGGCAGGCTCCGAAGGAAGATGTACTAGTAAACTGAACTGTAGTGACAACCCCCATCCCTCTCTTTGGTGCCATGTGGTGAGAGGAGCAGCCCTGCTAATTAGATAAGGAGGCCTGGTGAGGATGGGTTACAAAATGGAGGCACCACTGTGGATGTGTTTGAATTTGGGAGAAAACAAGGGATGTTTGCTCAGGTTGTGGCTAGCGTTTTGTCTGTTTGGCAGTTGGTAGCCCAAAATCAGAAGCTTTGCACATAAGGAATTTGTCCAGAATAGTACCATCCATATGTGCTGTTGTGTGTCTGCTGTTCATGTGCTGCTGTGACTGTGCGAACGTTTACCAAAGAGCTGTAAAGCCAGACTGTGTGTGCCCCTTGTCCTCAGTGGTGGAGCCGGGGGGGGCTGGGGGGGCCGCCCCTCCTGGCTGCCTCAGTGTGAGTAGTGGTGCCCCACCACCATCTTTATTTAATGCTTAGTGCCCATTGTGGAGCCAATGATTGACTGAAAGGCCCCTCGGCTCCCAAATGTTCCCAAACCTGGCTCCGCTACTGCTTGTCCTGCATCAAAAAGAACGTTTGCCAGCTTTAATTTTCAAGTTGTGACAGGGAAAAGTATTGTGAACTGGGGGAAACATAGAGACAATTGTGCCCTGAAAGTTTCAAATGCTTGCTGCGTGAACTGGGGGAGTAGCTAGTGAAATGGCCATGAAAAATGGTCCAAAATGGTGCTCCGGCCATGAAGTTACAGCTGAAAGAATAAAAAAGTTGTTTTGCAGTTTAAATTTTACCTGCTCGACGATCGCTGTGAAGGAGAAGAGCATGAGAAGAGAGGCTCATTTGCATGGCGTCGAGTGATTGGTGAGACTGCAATCAGTCCTGCCCCCAAGCCAGCTTCAGAGTGCTGCCCAGTGTTCGAGAGGAAGAGAGCGAGTGGTGTGTGAGCTGGCTAGCCAGGAGAATCGTTGCGGTAACTGTGAATGTTTTAAAAGTTAAAACAACAGAATTTTCTGTGCTAAATCGGGCTCAAGCCGTATTCCGCTCGACTGGGGAGAAAGTGCAGTGTTTGTAGGGACAATCAGCGGGATTGCCAGCCCGTTTCAACCCAGAGGCCTTCCAGGATCAGCTTTAGGCTGAGAATTTTCCATCGGAGCAAGCCAGCTACTGATTCAGTGAATACCATTCAGCAAAACTGAGCTCAAACTGTGTGTGATTTTTCAAAAGCCAGCTGGATCCGTGTGTAAACAGTGTGATTGTTTTGCAAAGAAGGACTGTGTAAAGTGATCAAACCCAAGCAAGAATTTTGAGCATTAGACTGTGAGCATGTATTATGGATTCAGCAACAGTGTAATTTTCTGAGCAACCAGAGAGACTGTGAGTTGTATGAGAGGCTGCAACAAACAGGCAATCCTGTTCAAGAAATACTGTGGCTTTAGTGACTTTAAGCAAGTAAAAGTGATTGAAAGCTAATGGTAAAGGCCTAGAAAATCATACAGATGTGCTGAGGAAGAAAAGCAGTGCAGTCAGTACAGTTTGAGAAAAATTTATCAGTATGCAATGAATCGGATGCGCAGTGGCTTGAGTCAGATACAGATTGTTGATGCATCAGGAGTGCTGCCACCACCATTATAGGGTGGGGCAGTAATGTAAACACAGCAGCAGGGAGCCATTTTGTGAGACTGTTCAAAGTAAAGTGAACTCTATAATGACAGTGAACTTTTGTGTGTTTTTCTATAGTCATAGCTTCGGGACCATCCCACTACCTGGATCATGCCTGGGTTATGATAGTTGAAGAGGTTGCCAAGCTTAAAGAAATACAGAAATGTTTCTACGGTGGAAGTTTGCCTCCTCATATTGCGATTCCCGGATACCCTGTGAGAGTATGCATAATGTGCCTCAAGACTGGATGGGACGTTTTCATGATTCCTCACTGTTCAGGGTGCTTAGAGAAGCAAGGCCTAACTAGTGCACCTAAGATTCGTTTGGCTCCCATGTGGACAAAGCTTCAAGATCCTGCAAGTAGCAGCACACAGCACCAGGCTGAACCTATTGGGGGAGGCCCAGCAGGGTGTGGCACAAAGGAAGAGGGTGTAGATGTACTGCTGGAGCAGATTCCTTGTGATATCTCCATGCCTGTGTTACAGATGGACAGTGCGGAGGGAGAATCAGTGGATCCATGGAGAGGGGGTCCTAGTCCTAGCCTCGTGGGAGAGGATGAGGTTTGAGAAACCCTAGATTGGGAGGTATCTATCTCCAGCCCAGTGAAGAGTGGACTGTCTCAGGAGTAAGGATGACTGCTCACTCCAGGGCCCAGATCTTAAGTAAGGAAGAGGAGGAGAAGGAAGCTATGTACCTTTACATTGAAGGTCCTAGTCCACAGCCTCAGGCTCTTGCCTCAGAGGAACCAGAAGAAGAGCTTGGTGACTCCACAGCCCTGACCCCAGAAGGAGGGGTCAAGGACAAGTTCTACATACCTTTGACTATGCAAAACTGGCTGAACCAGGACTGGCCACTACCAAGCCAGGCCGGGGTTCGCAGACTGACAAAGAGTAGTAAGGAGGAAAGACTGTTTCGTAGGAAGGCAAAGGAGATCTATGGAATGTCCATTCCTACCATTCCTCATTGAGTCTGGGAGGAGACTGAGAAAAACAGGAGAGCCTGGCTAGTGGAAGAAGCAAACAAAAAAACTGCATCCAGGTGCAACTCAATATGTCAGAGACAAGGTGATATGAGACAAATTCAAGTTTTGGAAATTGGGCAGGACAATGTTCATAGACACTGTGCGATATGTGGATGAACAGGGAAACAAGACTTTCCATAATGTGAATTATGAACGCTCAGATGGGGTAACAGTTCTTGCACCTGACCAATTGTGGTACTACCCTCAATGTTACCATCGTCCTGCGAATGTGCCCATGCCTACCAAGTGGGAAGCAGAGCAGTGGTAGCCGGTGCTGCCATCCAGCCGTTACCGTACCCATGTTGTTCTGCCAGTCTGGTGTTCCAGGATCCAAAGGCGCGTCCAGATTCATCAGCCTTGCAGTGTGCCTTCCAGTTCCATCGCCTGGCCTTCCGATATGACATCAGCCCAGCTGTTTCCTGATTCATCGCCTGGGATTTTGGATGACACCACCCAGCTGTTCCTTTTCTGTTCCAAGGTTCCATCTCCTAGATGACATCAGCTCGAGATGACATCAACCCAGCAGTTTCCAGATGTCCATCCTGTCATTTCTGGAATATTTCTACCAAGCTGTATCCAAAAAAATGCTGCCAGGGAGAGTCTTCGGCTGGAGAGCCAGGTGATGTCCATTTTTACATTCTTCAAGGAACTGGTAAGTCCAGACTTTTCTTGCTTTATTGACATTGCAATACACATCCTACACCTGGCAGACTACAGACTGTTGAACAGTCCACAAAGACTCTCCTCTCCTCTTTGGGACTACAGAACATCAAGTACTGTGCTTCACCGGGCTCCGGCCCAGGAGAGACTCTTTCATGGACCCTGCTTTCGGGCACTGTTGGTCACTAACTGGGACATTTAGGGCCTTCCATCCCCAAAAGGTGTATTGTACATGATGTTGATGTTTTATACTGTTTTGTACTTTTCTACTTTTTTATTCTAAAAAATATTTTTGGGGATTCTCCAGTGTTTTGATGATAAGGGTTATTGTTGTTGTACTGTGTGTTTTGCAGATCTGGGGTGTGTTTTGTTTTTTCTCTTTCGGGTGAATCCTGGTGAAGAAAAAAGAGAAGACAAGAAGAGGATTGGAGGGACTCATTGGAGTTCCTTTGTGCTTTACGTGTTTTTTTTAAAGTACTGTGTAATTGTTAACATGTGTTAACCTTTTTCCTTCCACAGGTGTAGTTGTGGGGGAGTGTGGGAGTGTAATGCTTGTGTATAGTGTTAGCTCTGGGTGGCTTGGTTTGTAGGTGTCCAGGGATGGGGGAGGTTCTCCTGTTTTGGCTAGGTTTGTTTTGGTTAGATAGGTTTTCCCAAGTGGGCTAGGGGAATGGACAGGCTGTGGTCCTGACCGGCCATAGGGGCTGCGGTTCTGGTCTATTAGGGCTATGCTCTGGACAATTCTTTCAAGGCCACTGGTTGCCATAGTAAGATCGAAGTGTAGGGGCTGATGCATCAGCCAATGGCCTCTGGGCCCTTAATGTTGTCTGCCTGTGCCTGGCACATGGTAGGGGAGAAGGTAGCACTACCTCCCCGTAATCAACACATAGGGTAGGATGGCCTGGTGCCGGGTAGGTAATGACTGGGGGCAGTCATTTTCCTGGCTGAGGATGGGTGTAACCCCCCTTGTTCCCAGGGGTTACTAGAATCCCATTAGAATCAGTGGCAGGTAGGGACAGGCAGCTGGTGAAATGCCAGTTAAATGGATTTCACAGTGTCACACTCTGTTTTTCAGTCTCATCTGAGCTGGAGTGATGGTGTCACCTGGAACTGTCGAAGCAGCATAAGCCACATTGGAAGCTGGCTGCAGGGAGTTAGCTTTAGAATGCTGAGTTAGAGTGTAGTTAGTCTGAAGTTGGAGTCAGTGGAGGAGGTTGCAGGTAGTGCAGCCTCTCTCTTTAGCTCTGTCAGAGAGCTACCAGTAGTGTGTTTGTTTGTTTCTCCCCCTAGTGTGAGCTAGTACAGCCTAGTGGTGAAGTGGTGGAAACCAAGCCAAGTAGTTTTTACAGTGCCCCATCCCAGGAGAGATGGGGTGGATTCCAGAATTCAGGGGCAATTCCCTGATCCAGTCTGGACTGTGTTGAAGCTGCCTGAGATTCAACTGCTCTGTGAGTACCTGTGTCTTTATTTGGAAAAGCCCTGGGGCACCTGCATTCCTTGTGGTGAATTTTCTCTGTCAAAGGGATCCTGTCACCTAGACCGTTTTCTGTTTAAAAGTGTCTGCTAAAGTTGGGGTCTAGTGAAGAGACATTGCCAATTACAGAACTTTTAACTTTCTGACACCTCAGAGGTGTGTAATGTAGTATGTTAAATGTGAAAGACATTTCAAGATAGCATCTACAAGTTTTCTGTGAGGTTGTTATTAACCAGATGAATGGCCGAGTATAAATATGGAAGCAAAAGGTGGGAAAGCCCCCTATCTGGAGTAACTATATTTACCTCTCCGGGTTCAGTTTGGGCACCTGCGTTTTCTCTTAGTGCATTTGGCCAGTGCCTGAAAAAAATAGTTTGCCCAGATGTGGGTTGGATTCTCTGTGAGCCTGTATGTGCTCTTTGGTGGTCGAGGGTGCCATTATCAATTCCTCATGAAATATGGGAAAGTCTCCTAGTACTGGCCATGTGTGCCTAGTGAAGGGAAGTGTACCAGTACTAGCCGTGTGTGCCAATCTCCTCATTCAGAACTAGAGTGTTCGTTGTTCAAGTCAGAACCTGAGGGTTCACTGTGTGTGTGTGTTCTCTGTACCTCAGTAATCTGCCTTACCAGTAGGAGTAGCCCTGTGGGGGTCCATCTTCACTTTGTGATTATTCTCTGTGTATGTGAATAAAAGCCACACTCTAGAATCCCAACAGGGTTTGGACAGTACTGTTAATGCTTCCACTGTGTCTGGATTTACTTGGGTGCCTCTGAACAGAAGTACAAACCTAGCATAATTGTGAGCAAACGTGTTCTCCCAGGGACCCAGGTAGATGGCTATGGTAAATGGTCCCGCCAGGTGTGCGCCAGGTAGTGGCCACACTTGGTTTGCCTGTCTGTGTATGGCAGGCTCTGAAGGAAGATGTACTAGTGAACTGAACTGTAGTAATGACCCCCCATCCCTCTCTTTGGCACCATGTGTATGTAAGACCCCATTTAGAATATGCCTCTCAGCTATGGGGCCCTCATAAGAAATATAATCGGATACAACTAGAAAGTGTGCAAAGAAAATTCACAAAACAATTGCAGGGGTTGCAGACTAGTTCCTATGGGACTAGATTGGATTCTTTAAATCTAATGTCATTAGAGACACGCCATTTAAGAGGTGATTTGTTATTTCTTTTTGATGTTATAAATGATCCCTATCTGATGACAGAATTGGGTCTTGAATTTAAACCTGATCGGTATAATACTAGAAGGCATCCTTTACAGTTGGCTGGTAAACATTTTCATTGTAATAATAGGAAATTCTTCTTTACATTATGGGTCATACATCCTTGGAACTCATTGCCAATACAGGTTATTATTAGCAAGTCTAAACCTGAGTTTAAGAAACGACTTGATTAGTTTTTATTGACTCATGGACAATTAATATATTACTAATATAATGTTTGGTTAGTATAAGAGCACCTACGAGCTTTTTGCTTCCTAGCTCCTTGATCTCCTTAGTACGTTCCTTAGTACGTTCCTTAGTATGTTCCTTAGTACGTTCCTTAGTATGTTCCTTAGTATGCTCCTTAGTACATTCCTTAGTATGTTCCTTAGTATGTGGTGAGAGGAACAGCCCTGCTAGTTAGACAAGGGGGGCCGGTGGGGATGGGTTAAAGTAGGTTTAGAGAAAGCTTGCAGCCTCGTGGTCTGGGCTTCACAGCTACCCTGAATGTACACATTTTCTTACTTGGTATAGCTAACGTCAACTTTATTTTCAAAGAATATATTCTGTAATATGGGCTGCAACACCGTTGTTTTTATAAAGGTCTATCACAATTAAGAAAAGAGATGGGTTACTTCACTGTCAGACAGAAGTACATAGCAGCACTGAGGGACTGCAAGACTAGAACTGGAAAGCCAAGGAGGGCCTGGAAGCCAGGGTATGAGTAGAATCTGCAGATAACACCAAATCCTTCTTTGTAATGTGACTTCAGTTGATTAGTGTGCAGAGCCAGTGTACATCTTATCATGTGTACAGTGTGCAGTTGTGTGACAGCATTAGGGTAGAGCGCTCCGCTTCAGCACTGGGGTTGGGGGGGAGCATAAGTAAATGAAAAAAGGCTCTAAACCTATTATAAATCACTCCGGCTAAATTAGAGTGATTTATAATAAGTTAATAGGGCCTCCCAGGGATGTATGTTATGGTATAAGAGACAACCCTCGGAGGCACTATTAATTTATAGTACATAAATGTAAGAAGTTGAAAAAAGGGACTGGGTCCTTGAAAACAGGGAAGGAGAAGAATCTGAGGGAGGCTGATTTGCGGAATTAATACTTTGCTTCAGTGTTCAATAAGGAGCCCAGGCCCGGTGGTGGTGGTGGTGGTGGGGGGATTGAGAGGACCAAAGATATCAGGAGTAGCCATGGTGAAGCCTGCAGACATCACACTCACCCTGGTTGCTGACTCTACCTGGCAAAGATCAAGCCAGCTAAGTCCCAAAGGGCAACCAGGATACACCATAGGATCAAAGTGGAGCAATGGGAACAACTGTTAGGGCCGCTTGCAGTAATCATTCATTAGTCTATGTGAATCAGGGCTGTTCCAACAACTCTAAGGGCCCCCCCACAAAATATTTTGTGGGGCCCACTTCAACACCAATAAATGTAAAATAACCATTAGCGCATATGAAATTTTTTTATTGTAAGTTTTCTTTGTACCAGTCCTGCTGTGAGAAAATGTTTTCTTAATGCTGACCTCTGAGGCAGTGGGCCCCTTAACAGTGCAGGCCCTACTGCAGCTGCAGCTCTTGCACCCCCCTGGTCACTGCCCTGATGTAAATAGGTATGGTACCGAAGAACAGGAAATTGACCAATGTGTTTTCCGTCTTCAGGGCTGAATACCAGCAACTACACACTAGTAGTAAGGATGTGTATTACTTTAAGAAACAGATGCTACTACGCAGCGTGAGTGTGGTAAGACACTGCATGCCCTGTGTTAGAAGCTGTTCAGCATGGATGTGTAGCACAGTTACTGAGCTAATAAAAGAGAATCAACAAAGCTATTTCTGGCATAGTGTGGACTATTACATGGTGTCAAAATGGAGCAGTTATCGCCACCCACAGCTTTAAACCTGCAAGGCAATTCAACTGAGAACTGGTGGATGTTCAGTTAGCATTTTGAAATATTCTTCATTACCAGCGGGATTGCAGAGAAATCAGGAAAAGTGCAGGCCATGACCTTTCTCCATGTTGCTGGACCAGCTGCATTAGAAGTCTACAATACCTTTCACTAGCAGAGGGAAGAAGAGAAAATCTATTGCAGATTATGGTTTTAGAGGTAGCGTAACCCCAGAAAAAAATGTGGCATATAAAAGGCATCTGTTTAATACTAGAAACCAATGTCCGGGTAAATCCATAGACACCTATGTAACAGACCTGAGGTCGAAAGCTAAACTGTGTGAATTTGGAGAGCTGTCTGACTCCTTAATTTATAATAGAATTGTATGCAGCATACAGAATTATCAAGATAGACATCGATTACTGTGTGAAGCAGACTTGACCCTGACTAGAGCAATAGATATCTGCAGGGCTGCAGAACTTAGTGAAACTCATCTAAAAAGTTGAAGTGATGCAGCCCAGCAGGAACAGTTTGTGCATGCTGCATCTTTAAGACAAGGAAAAGACCGAGAAACTGCGAATAAGAGCAGGGGAAGTACACCTACTCATGGTACTAAATTTAGATGTGGGAAGTGTGGTCGGGAGCATGAGCTGAGGAATTGCTCAGCATTTGGACAAACATGCATGAAGTGCAACCAGAAGAAGTATTTTGCAAAGATATGTCATGCAGCAAGGAGTACTAATGTGCACGTGGTTAACGAAGAATCGAGCAGTGAAAGTGAACGTACTTTCTGTATAGAAACACTGACTACAAGCAAAGCAGAAACTGGTTGGAAAGTACTGTTAAACGTAAATGGAAAAAGTGTGAGCTTTAAATTAGACACAGGTGCACGATGCAATGTACTGTCACTGAAAATGTATGAAATGCTATCCAAGGAAGCAGTTCAGCGAGCGAGAGCGAGACTGGTTTCCTACTCAGGGCACAAACTAAATGTCAGTGGCAAAGCAATTTTATCTGCATGTTTTAAAAATAAGTACTGTACAATTTAGTCACACTCCAAGTAGTGGATACTAATGTCACACCAGTCATAGGTCTTCCGATCTGCTTAGAAATGAAGCTAGTGAAGAAAATGTTTTTTGTGACTACCACTAGTGGCAAGCCAGTGGACAGCACTGAAGATATATTGTCTGAGTTTTCCGATGTTTTTGATGAGCTAGGTTGCTTAGAAGGGGAGCATCATATCAAAGTTGATAAGCCTGTGTGCCCTGTAATTCACCCACCCCGGAAGATTCCATTTGCACTAAAAGAAAAAGTGAAAGCAGAACTTCAGAAAATGGAGAAGCTTGGTGTGATAGAAAAGGTTGAAAAGCCTACAAGCTGGGCCAGTTCTATGGTTGTTATTGAAAAACCAAAGTGAGAATTTGTATTGACCCATGCAACTTAAATAAAACAATCAAACGGGAATACTGTCCCATGAAGACAGTGGAGGAGGTTGCCGCAAAGCTCTCAGGAGCAAAGATTTTTTCAGTACTTGATGCAGGACATGCATTCTGGAAGATCAAATTAAATAAAACCATTCAGAACTAGTGACCTTCAACACACCATTTGGATGCTACAAGTTTAACTGCATGCCATTTGGCATTTGTTCAGCACCAGAAGTGTTTCAAAGAAAGATTTCCCAGGTTTTTGAAGGCTTAGAAGGCAGAGAGGTTAAAATGGATGCTGCACCTAGTGCTACACAGGTGGCTCAGAGAGAAAGCCAGTCTCGATCTGGACCTCCAACAGTACTGGCAATTTCTAGTAGAAATTACCATAGAGAATGGACCGCTGCTGAAAGGGGAAAGGCTCATTGTACCAGCATCATTGAGAAAAGAGATGCTGGTAAAATTACACAACAGTCACTTAAGCATATAGAAATGCAAAAGACGAGCTAGAGACCTCCTATTCTGGCTGGCATGAATTGCCAAATAAGTGACTTGATCACCAAGTGTGACATCTGCAATCGCTACCAGAAGGCCCAGCCAAAAGAACTGATGCAGGGACATGTAATTCCTGACAGACCATGGCAGTATATAGGGGCTAATTTATTTTAATTTGATAAAAAAAATTACTTAGCAAAGATTGACTACTACTCTAAATTTATAGAGATCTCACGGCTGCAAAACACTACCAGTGAGATAGTAATTAACCATATCAAATCACAGTATGCTAGACATGGCATACCAGATGTCCTCATTATGGACAATGGTCCCTAATTTGCAAGTACTAAGTTCATAAGCTTTTCCAGGATCTGTGAGTTTAAGCACATCACATCATCGCCAAAGTATCCACAAAGTAACGGCATGGTGGAAAGAGCAATTCAGACCATTAAGAGATAACTCAAGAAAGCTCAGGGTGACTGCCAAAAACCCTATCTTGCCTTACTTGATCTATGAAAGACACTGACAGAAGGCTTAGGATCACCAACTCAGCTATTAATGGGCATGAGAACAAGAACTTTGTTTCCCCATGAGATCATCTTTGCTTAGACCAAGGCTGATAGCAACAAACATACAAGCTAATCTTAAACAAAAACAAGAAAAACAAAAATGTTATTATAGGCAACATACGAAGCCACTGTCTAGTCTGTTCCCAGGACAACTGGTACAACTGAGAACAAATGAAAATGAGTGGATGCCTGCTGCTGTGGTGACACCTGCTAAGAAGCCTCAATCATATATTGTGGAGGCCAACGACAAGAAATATTACAGAAACAGAAGAGATCTACTACTACTACCTGACACACCGACAAGACTGCAGCTTGACACACCTGAGACAACAACAGCCAATGACAAGGGAGAGTCAACACCAAATAAAGAAGTGGTGGACACGTCTTCAGAAAGAGAACCAGCAAATGAATCACCACTGTTGCCACCGGTGTACTCACCAAACAAAGGCCACAAGTCTATAGCCAAGTAACCTTCCCCAGAGGTGAGCCACGTTTGTGAAAGGGTGATAAGAAAGCCAACAAGATATGTGCAGGACTGAATGCTATTGACTGTAGCTGGATATATTATAAAGGGGGTCTAGAGTACATGTTAAAGGGGATTATGTCTCTTACTATTTGCAAATCCCCCCTAAAACTATTACAAGCCGACTACTGAAAAAAAGGGCATCTTGAATTATTAAGCTTTCACCTCAGGTAGCAAGACTGGTCCCCAGTCAACACCTCAGAAGATGTAGACCAAGCCCTTGATTACTTCACTCATGTTTTTAACTGAGCCTGTGATATCTTCACCCCTTTGCATAAATGTAAGATCAAGGGTGTTAATAATTTGGGGGTTACGCCAACTCTACTTGGACAGATGGCAAACAGAGACAACTTGTGGCACCGGGCTCTTGCCACAGGCAAGCAGGCCGATCTACAAGAATATAGAAAGGCCAGGAATACCTGTACACGTATGATACATGCTGCAAAAGACACCACTTTAAAGATGAGCTTGCTAACTCCTGGGGGGATGGTAGAAAAGTTTGGGGCAACATTAAGGAGCTGACAGGAAAAGCCAACAAAGCTGTACCATCTATACTGGACATAAACGGAGTTATTTCCTTAGATCTGAAAGCAATTGCGAATGCTTTCAACACTGCTTTCACTGACCTCAGCAGTGTCCCCCCCCACCGGACTATCTCGAGTTGGCTGAACACAAGAAAAATTTCACTAATCAAAACCAAGGACAGGCCCCCCCCGCCTTGTATTTCAAAGTAATAACCAGAAAGGTAGCAAAAAAATACTTACAATGAGTCCTTGGGAAATCCAGGTCTAGTGGTGACACACTTGACTTCAAACTTATTGCCCTCACCCTTGATGAAATTCTCTCCCCATTGACACACATCCTGAATTTATCATTACGTTTTGCCAAATTCCCACAGAGGTGGAAAGCTGCTACTGTCGCACCTGTACACAAGAATGAAGACAGGACTTTGCACTCTAACTATCGTCCCATATCCATTCCCCCCCCTTCCCCAAAGCATTGGAACAGATAGTGGCTGACTAGCTAGTTGATTACCTCAAAAAATATTGGATTCAGTGTGCCCAGCAGCATGATTTTTCAAAAATTGCACAGCACTACCACTGCACTAATTGAATTTACCAGCTATTTACATAATGCCCTAGACCATGGCCTCATGGTGGGGGTGACTTTCATAGACCTTACCAAGGCCTTTGACACGGTAAACCATGCACTACTGTTGAAACAATTTTCCATTACCGGGCTCTCTGATAGAGCTGTAGGTTGGTTCAGCAGCTACCTTGCTGGTCGAACTCAGCAAGTAAAGATTAATGGTGTCATCAGAAAGTCGGGAAGTGTGCACTGGGGTCCCCCAAGGATCAATCTTAGGCCCCCTACTTTTCAGTCTATTTCTTAACCTTCTCCCTCTTGAATGTCCTGAGAAAATGTTCCTATATGCAGATAATGCTGTGATCTTTGCCAGCAGCAAGGACCCATCACACCTGGAGTTGCAGCTTCAGATGCAATTTACTTGTGTCGAGAATTGGTTCTTGAAGCACAAACTGCTCATGAATTACAAAAAAACAAAAGTAAAGACTTTTGCAACCCATCAAAATAAAAACAGAGCATACAATCTTACTATAATAAGTAACCTTAGCACCCCCCTTGAACAGGTCCACTCCTTCAAATACCTGAGGATTACCCTCGACAGCATCCTATCTAACCACATTGACAATGTCACCAAAGCCGTCAACACCCGACTCAGCCTATTGCACAGGCATAAGCACTGCCTGACCAATGAGGCACTTTGGATTGCAGTAGACAGCTCAGCCACCTCCACCTCACACTAGATGCTGTGCTTCTGCCTCTCACAAAAATTCTAAACATGTCACTGTGCCTTAGTTAATTCCCCATGTTACGGAAAACAGCATTAGTGACCCCTATTCATAAATCTGGGGACAGGGCGGCTCCCTCAAACTATCGCCAAATTGCCATTCTTCTCCCACTCTCCAAAGTACTTGAACATATAGTTATGGACCAGCTCACTGACTACCTTTCCAAGTACAACATCTAATGTCTTTATTGTTTGTTTGTTTATTTACCATATTGCAGCTAAAACTCCCACTGAGGCGGGGGCGGCTGAAGTTATGTACACCATTTCATAACAAGAATGCAAAAATTACAAAAACATAATAAGATCACTCCTTAAAACCAAGGACAATGAAACAAAAATGTGTTTACACAAAGGATGCACACATTAATAATATTAACAATCATTTAAAAATTTTATAAAAAAAGAAGTCTGGTATTTGGTTGTTCTAAACACTGGTTTTTGCCATCTAACCTGTTTTCTTAAGCCATAGACAGCAGTTTCTCTAGATGGTAACAGAGTATACAATTTGTGTTGAGGGTTACAGATTTCATAAAACAATTTCTTTGACATTTCTATTCTTCTCTCATCCAACCTTTCTAACTTACAAATTTTCAATGCATCATTATATGACATTTCTGTACCTAAAATAATCCTCAAGGCTCTCTTCTGAATTCTTTCGATCTCTTCACTTTATCCCAAAGTTAACAAGCATCACATACAATAGCCCCATACTCCAAGTTGGGGTGATCAACTGTGCAAAAAAATACACAGAATATTTCTGAATCACACCTGCTCTCTTTAACATTGTCAAAAAGTACACCTTGGAATTCCCTTTTTTTACCATCTCTGTCACTTGTTCTTTCTATCCAAAATCATTTTGAATTTTTAAACCTAACAATTTGGCACTCTTTACCACCTTCACAGTAGTACCCCCAAACATAAGAGGGGGTAACTCAGCTTTATTAGTTTTCCCAAATGTTATTTCTTGAGATTTGTCTGGATTAATCTGCATCTTATTACACTGAGTCCATACTTCTATTTTTCTTAGGTCCTCCTGTACTGTACTTTGACTTACTTCCTCAAATCTATCAATGACAGTCATGTCATCCACATAGTTAACACAGGGTCCCATTGTATGCAGGTCGTTAATCATAATGAGAAACAGGACGGGTCCCAGTTTGGTGCCCTGTGGAACCCCCTCATACAAATAATCTGGTTCAGACCCCAACCCCTCTTTCTCAATCCACTGCGACCTACCTACAAGAAAATCATGGATCCACCTTATATAGGCAGGAACTGCCAAAGACTTGTTGTAATTTATCTATTAGAATATCACGCGCTATGAAATCAAAGGCTTTTCTTTTATCAACTAGGGACGCTCTTACCATTTCACCATTCTCCCATGACCTCATACATAACTCCTGAACTTTCAATAAAGCTAATGTGGTGGAACTCTCCTTTAGGGAACCAAACTGATTGGAATCTATTTACCGACTTACTATGTCCAGTAGCCAGTTAGTAACAAATTCCTTACATACTTTAGAAACAACACAGGTTAAAGAAATAGGTCTAAAATCCTTATTTATATCACATGGAATATTTACTTTGGGCAGTGGAAAAACCTGGGCCTGTTTCCATTGATTGGGATTTTTTCCCAACAACATAGATTTGTTAAACGCATTACAGATCCAGGGTGCTACCAAATCAGCTCCCTCGTGCCAAATTAATGTGTCAGTATCAGTGGCTCAGCAGGTAGCACGCTCGCCTCTGAGGTCGGGGGGATTGGAAGGCTGTGGGTTCTAGCCCCACACCAGGCACTTGGGTTAATATCCCAATACTGACACTGCAGTGCAGCATGAAGGGGGTGCTGCACTCCTGAGGTGCTGTCTTTTGGATGAGACATTAAACCGAAGTCCTATCTGCCTGTTCAGGTGGATGTTAAAGATCCCATGGCACTTCTCGAAAAGAGTAGGGGAAATTTTTATTTAAACCAAAATGAACATAAACATACAAATCAATATTACAGCATACTAATTCATAAAAAGGAGAAACAACAACAACAACAAAAAAACATAAATGATATACAATATACAAATACCCTGGGCTTAACCAGCCTTCCCCCCCACTCCCACCACCTACTATAAGAGTAGGGGAAATAATCAAATCAAAAGAAATACAAATCAACAATTCATCATACAACCCCCCCCAAAATAAAATTTAAATAAAGAGGGAAAAAAAAGGAAAAACTAAAGGGGAAAAACACACCATCTTACAATTCCCCTTGCTCACCCAAACCTCTCCCCCCCCATTGATGTAGGGAAAAATAATTATTACATCATCTCTGTCCCATAATCAGTCACAAAACAACAAAATACCTTGGGAGGGGAAAAAAGGATAAAAAAATAAATGTCCCAGAGCTAACCAGCATGCCCTGAAAGGATATAACAGCAATCCCTCCAAGCAGGAAACAGAATAATATTCTGAAAAGAGCCTACTGGTTATAGAAGAGGTAAAACATGCAACCCCAGCCTATAACTTAAGATCCAGTATGGCACTGGACTGCCTGGTGCCCAAGACCCGCACCCTTATGGGGGAGCGGGCCTTCTCTGCCCGTGCATCTAGGCTGTGGAACTCCCTTCCTGCCTCAGTTCGTGCCTCTCCCTCCCATCCCTGCTTCAAGGCATCCCTCTGGAGCTTCCTCAAATCAGCCTCTCACTGTCTATGTGCGATATAAACCTCAGTGGAGACTCTCCCCTCCTTATTCCTCAACTTGAGGGTGACACCCTGACTGCTGTTGATACCGATGGCAGTTGAATATTTTGCTGAAAATCTGCACAAAGCACTTTCTGCCCTTCTGTCTGAAGGGGGTGTCTCTGTTATAACTGTACCTATATGTATCTTAGCTAACTGTGATGTTACTCTACATCTTGATGTTATTTTTCTGCTTATTCGTTGTGTTATGATTCTGTGTTACTATCTGCCTACACAACCATTTATGCCCATTGACCTTTATGCTGTATCACCTACCTGCACCTACATGATCATTGCCTGAGGCACCTGTATGTTACCTTGTCTCTGTTTGATGTATTGTATATACCTTGTAACCCTCCCGGGTCGCACCTGAAAATAGGCACTTGGCTGTCTAGTGTGCTTACCTGGTAAACAAAAGCAAATAAATAAATAAAATTATTTTCTCATGTAAACAAAACCAAGAATAATAACAATTAATAGTTGAAATAACTAATGAAGTGGACATTGATCCCTAAGATGGCAAACAGAAAAAAAGGAGGGACAGTCTTACTCCAAAACCCTGAACCTCGTAAATGGAAGAGAGGGAGAATATAGAGACCTTAGATAAAGTCAAACCCTCTCCATAGTTGTTCCCAATTCTGATCTCCTAAGGAAACTCTCTCTCTCTGTTTCCAACCTGACAAGTCCATAAGAAGCATATAAAAAAGTTCATGTACCGAAATAGTCTATTGCTGTAAAACTAATTGGTACCTGCCGATCCATAACCAATATAGAAAATGGGCATGTATAATCCTAAAAGTACCAATATCACCCAATGTGTCTAGTCCTATACAAATCCCATAATACAACAGGTTTTTACTGGGAGGGGTAACAATCATTCCTTTCCATCTTTCCTTTACAACATCCCAAAACTGCATAGCATGGGGTAGTGGAAGCAGAGCTGGTCCATAGTTTCAGTTTTCATCATACATACTTCCTTTGGGCCATAGCGGTCCTGTATAGTTTTATGTTTCTGATTACCCCTAACATTGACACGGCCATGAATCCCTAACCGAATAGTATCCCACAATATCTCAGGAAGCCTCCCTTCCATTATATGCTCGGAAATATTAGTTTGTTCAGTAACAGAAAACCCTGAAAAGGGGTGTTCCAAAAAGTTATTCATTATTAGTCATATAAAGCACTCTCCTAGAGGATCTTAGGACCATCCCATATTCCACCTTCCAAAGCTGAATTTTATCAAAGACCCCTACCCAATTAACCACCAAACGTGGGCGACATTTATTTTTATGTAAAAAGACACCTGTTTTCCATTCTGAAAGGACTCCACTCAAAACATATAAATCCCACTGCTCCCAAAGATGTACCTGTTGTTGCATCAATGGCATCAAATTGTTGTAAAGAAACACCATAAAAAAAGAATACTAATGGATGTATAAGGGATATACAGTGGTGAGCTGTCAGATAAATGATTTATCTACACAAGTGCTGTTTGACCTTGGGTAGTATCACGAGTGGCATAAGCCACGAGTGACATGTCTGAGGACAAACAGCATGAGTGTGGATAAATCATTTATCTGACAGCTCACCATTGTAAATTTCATTTATGCAATATGGATGCTTTCTGTCAGTGCAGGGACATTTGCTTTTGATTGTTTATCTTTTTTTGCATATGTTTGTCAAAAAAGTGAACAAAAAATTGCACTTTCTGCTCTTTTTTGCTTATTATAAAAAATCTATAAGGTATCTATAAATTAAATACCACTCATTTTGTAGATAATTTTGTGCTGCACAACTTCCATGCCCACAGCACTATGCTATCTTTTTTTGGTTTAAAGTTATTTGCATTTGAATATAGCTAGTACTGGTACTGAGGTTGAACATTCTAAATGAGTTCCGAAGTGATTGTGACATAGCTACTATGTATATAAATCTGTAATGATGCATCTACTATGTGTATAAATGTAAAATTTTGAATTTATCCCATGGTAGCTCAGATTTATCACATAGGATTTTTGTCCACACCTATTGCATCAATCATTTTAACCCCCAGCTATAGGTTTATATAAAACGGTTCTTATAACGAGATTAAGGTGGCTACCCCAAAAACCACTAAAGAAAACATGCATACCTCAAGGGATTTGGATAAGAAAAACACCGCACTAGCAAACAGAAAAATCGGAACAAGAAATGTTTTGATACAATATACTCTTTTCAATTTGGACATTTTCCATTTGTTCTAATTGTCCACCATAATGTTTCCTCTGTGTATTACTTTACTCCAATTATAAAAGGCTAAATCGGAGTCTCCAAAAAAAATCCCTAACATTTTACATGGTACCATAGCTACAGGAAAATCACCTACCTCCATAGGATATTGCAGAAATCCATTCAAGCACAAACAAATCATCTTCTTATCATGAAGACGTGCTCCTGTTATAGGTCCTAAAGCCTGAATCAAAATACTAGCAACTCGGATGGACTCTCCATCAGGAACTACTATGTATAAGTTGTCTGCATATGCTAATATCTTACAGTGTCTGCCCAGGGACCCTGAGACATGCTTAATACATGGGGATCTATGTAAAATCCTTAACAAGAGATCTAAAGCAAAAACATATAATAAGGGGCTCAACGGGCACCCCTGACGTATTCCTTTATGTATCTGATGCCGAGTAACTAGCCAGCCATTCTCATAGGGTATTACATACGCTAAAGAGTAACACAGTTTTACCCACTGAATAAAAAGAGATGTTATCCAATATGCCTCCAAGCACAACCATAAATAAAAATGAAAAACTCCATCGAAAGCCTTTGCCCGGTCCAGACTAACCAGGTATCCAGACCTTTCCAAAGGCTCAGTCCCAGTATCATATTGTGCCATCAGTTCTCGCAACAAAAACAAAACCCCCATTATATTTTGACCTGGAACCAAGCAAAACTGTACTGAAGCAATCAAATAAGGCGTTACAACGTTAAGCCTGTTCCCTAACAATTTTGAAAGAAATGTAAAATCTGTGTTTAATAGAGTAAGTGGTCTCTAATTTCCAATCTCCATTCGGTTCCCAGATTTGTAAAGGAAAATCATTAACCCCTCACACATAGAGGTGGGCAATATTAAATCAGTAAGAAAAAAAAATATAAATTCAATAATTCTTGTGGCATGATGTCCCCCAATAATTTATAAATTTCATTAGAAAGCCCATCTAATCCAGGTGAAACATTTTTATGAAGGGATTTAATAACCACTTGTAATTCTAAATGAGTAAAAGGCTTCAGTAAAGCATCACTCCAAGATGTAGAAAGCTGAGGGAGATCCACAGCTTGTAGCAATTGGTCAATAAAACTTGATTCAGGGACATGTGTAGCAAATTGTTCTGTAATATAGGTATCCAGAACATGCATGATACCTTTGTTATCAAAAACTTCCATACCAGATGGAGTCAGCAAACTATTACATTTCATTTGATCTCGCCTTTTGTGACAGGCCATAAATGGATTAATCTGCTCAGCAGTCCTTTTCATGCCAAACATCTGTTCTCTCTGTAAAGATAACAATCGATCCTACGGAAACTGTTTCATAGCAGTTTTCACTTCTCTAATTTTATCACCACAGTCAGCAACTCCCATTGACTGTTGTGTCAGTAATACCCCTAAATCCTTCCGGAGCTGTAAACACATGCTATGCCTATTGAAGGCCCTTGACAGACCCTGAGCTTGAAAGAATCCCTTTAGACATGATTTAAACTCGTCCCACCAAAGCCCCAAATCCTCGAATAGAAACAACATGGATAATTTATCCTCTATAACTGTATGCAAATCTTCTAAAATTTTATTCTGTAATAACTTAGAGGAATTCAAGTGCCATACTTCCTGGCCCAAAGTTCTAGGTAACGAAGTAAAGACTTCAAGACCTATCAAAGCATGGTCTGAAGTCTCTACTGGGGTATTCATAATAGCAGCAATTGTCAATGATTGGTGGATAAATATAAAATTGATACAGGAAGATAATTTACCTTTGAAAAAAGTCTGTTTAGCTTGTCCTTTCCCTATAATATGAACATCCCTTAATCGAGCCGTATTTATAATATTTTTGAGGACATTTTTATCACAGTATTGTTTCCCAACCCCCTCCTGTGGTTGAAAATTAATATTAAAGTCTCCTCCAAAAAATATCTGGCATGTAGTAAATAAATAAGGCTGAACTTTTATTAACAATTCTATTCAAGTAGCCTTGGTTTGGGGCCCATATAAAGTAATAAATCAACAAGAAACACCACCAATCACTACATCTATCAAAAAAGCCCGACCCGGATCGACGTCCACCATTCTAGAAACCAATACTCCATAGGTCTGAAAACAGAACCCCACACCTCTACATGTGTCCTTCCCTATCGACCAAAATGAAGTACCCCAAATCCAATCTCGAGAAGCCTGAGTCATTTCCCCCAAAGTATGTAAACGAGTGTCTTGTAAAAAGACCACATCATGATTCAATTGTTGCAAGACCCCAAAGGTGGAAAGACGTTTCCCCACTGACTTGATGCTATTTACATTAAGATTAGCTATTCTTAAAGCAAACGGTTCAGGAAGGGGGTTTTATTTGTTTGCCACTTCATCTGGTAACTCGTTTACTATGCCCTGGGAGTTGAGTCATACCAGTTGGCAGGTCAGGTATAATTATAGGGGAAGGAGATTCAATAGATTTGGGTGGACACTCCACCTCCATAGGATTTTCTATATCTACTTGGTCTCTCCAAGTAACAAAGGGGGCAAAATGAATAGACAAGGGTAAAGGAGAAAGGAGAACCTCAGGTAAATGCAACTCTCTCTGGACCTGGGGGGGGGTCATTGGAGTTTCCTTAGGGAATACCACCACTTCCTGATCACTGATCGCAAAACCAGGAGAACCAAACAAAATATCAGTAGAAACACGAATGTCCTTTGGGGAAAACCATTCTGACACATTACCAATTCGATGAGGGGAACCCTGTGGGGTTACAAAAGGTGTTTCTTTTGAGGAAAGTTGCTCCTCGAGAACAGGAGTCAGTACCGGATCAAGTACCGACACAGGAGGAACAAAACTAATGTCTAAATGGGGTAAAGTTGGACCTCGCACCTCATGGGGCTGTTCCCTTACTGAACCTCCATGACCCCTACCCCGTCTTCTACCACGAGGAGCTGAGTCCTTTTCAGGGTGAAGGGGCTGGCTAAACGATCTCCTAGCCTTGGAGAGAAAGAAGTCATGATCAGAGAGCTCATCAGGGCTCTGAGCAGCCCAGGGGCACTCAGCATAGGAATGGTCTTCTTCTCCACATAGATTACATTTTGGAGGAGCTATACAATTCGCCACTGAATGACCCAAAACCACACATCAGAAACATTTAATTTGGTCACAGTCTACATTAAAGTGAGAAAAAGAGCCACATTTGTAGCAGCTTTTTGGCTGCCCAACATAAAATAAAATCCCTCTGTGCTGACCCAAAAAGAAAGAGCTAGGTACCCGTACCATCTACCCCCAGTCCAAAACCCATTGTCATCCATGATCGGTTGTGGAGTGTCAAAAACAGAACAATGTTTTTCCAGCCAAAAGATAATGTTATCCAAATTGACTCCTTCATTCCAGAATAAGATAGTCACTGTTTTTACAGTAGGCTTCATGATAGGGATAGCAATGAAATCTTTCCAAACCTCTGAGTGTTTAACATCATAATATAACCACCAAAATTTGTCAAAAGAGGCAACCGTGCAGAAACTAACATCATAGGTGTGATCTCCCGGGGGGGATATATAAACGCATACACCTCCACCAGGGTGAAACCTATAGAGTCGAGCAATAAATGTTTCCCCACCCAGAGTCTGTCTGGGACAATAGGCGCAAGGCCCGTATACCACAACCGGACCAAAAACTGGCATTTAGCCATCTCTGCGGGTTTGGGAAATAGACCAACATAAGTTTTTGGCTGTTGATTCCCTGGTGGGGGGTCCTCTTGATGACTATTGTCATGTCCTACCTGCTCCCCTGAGTCCAGACCCAAACCGGTAACTTCAGATGATAACCTAACCAGTGGAATCATTTGGCCCGCATCCACAGAAGGCCTGATAGAGTTCTGACCACTATCTGAGGTCCTAGGTTCATCTGTCATATTGGAGGCATCTGGTGTACTAGCCGAATCCAAAGCCTTATTCCTAGGTGGCACAGTTGCAGTGTCCAAAAGAGAAGATTTTGGAAATTTTTGCAAACCAGTCTCAGGTAACAGAAGATTAGGGCAACCATGTTCATCAATAAGGGTCGAACGATATTCTGGGGAGCCAGGGAGAGGAATGGAAGGATCTGGCACCCATATATTTTGTTGCTTTATCCACCCTGCTTTGAATAGAGCATCTCCAGGAGCCCATGGCTCAGAAAGATCTTTACGACCTGTTTCCAATAATACAGACCCCCCCCCAGTCCGGGGGAAACAGCCATATGTTCTGATGAACCACTTGGGATTTCTATATCAGAATCAGCAGGACATCTTTTATTACCTGTTAAAACAGGACTGGCCATAGATCTTTTCTGTTACTTTTTTTCATCTTCTAACTTGTCTACAGGACTGGAAATCCTGCTCCGCTACTGAGATTAAATCCAACAGATGTTTCTTTTTCGGTTCCAATTATTTTTTTAATTTTTTTTTTCTTTTTCCTTTTTTCCCTGGCAGGGCCACCATATTTCTTTCTGCCCTGGTCCACACTGACCCCAGAGAGACCCACCACCACCGCCTGTAAACGGCTGCTGGGGTCCGGTCACCCCAGCTTACCCCCGAGGGTGGGGGCCGTGGCCACCTTCGTGACCACGGGACTAGTGTCTGGTTGGGATCCCGCAGCGACGGTGGTGAGGTGAGGACCCTTGGGGAGGGTGTCATTCGCTCAGTGGTCCTGCATTTTCCCCCCTTGTAGTTTTCCCCTCCCGGAGGCGGGGATGTGCAATGATGCCAGTGTCCGCCCTGCCTCCCAGATGCCGAGTGTCGGCAGCGCGAGTTCTCCCGGCCTCTGCCAGAAGTCCCCAGCACTCCGAGCACTTCCCAAGCCCTCCTCCCGGGGAAGGAGAGCAGTCCATGGGATGCTCTATCGTTCTCCCCCCCGGCCGACCCTCCGACGACTCGGGTCCTTTCCCAAACCCGAGCCGCCGGCGTCGCAAGCGGAAAGCCCACCGCTGCACCAACGGGCCAGCTTTCGGTTCCAATTCTATGTGTAATTCCTCCTCTACTTCCAATGACTCACCATCCAGAGTCTTCCGTTCACTTACTGCCTCCATATCCAAAGCTATATCTTGAATCATACCATTCTCGGTTGCACCCTCACAACTTAGCAAGAGCTCTGGAGCAGCAGTAACATCACAACCTCCTCCTCCAGTGTCCTGAACCAGAATGGGGACCTCTATTCTTCCTGCCTCGCTACAGCACCACCTGCAGAAAGAGTAGAGGACATTTTAATTGAAACAAAAACTAAATACAAAACAACAGAAGTAAAACAGAAATACAACAGACATATCAACCCATAAAAGAAAATCAGATAAGCAAAAAAATGCAGCATTAAATTCATGCTATAGAAACTAAAAAAAGAAAACAAAAACATAATAAAAAGAGAAAAAAAAATAAACTCATAGGCCTGTTCCAGTAGCAAATATTGGAGAAAAAGAAAAAGGAAAAAAAAAGTACATCAAGTCTCAAACACAAAAAAAAAATGGTGCAACTGGGGTACACCAAGGAAGGTCTGCCTTCAAGTAATAGGAACATCAGAGTCAGTAATCCAAGGCAAGCCCCTCCATTTAGTTAACCAAAGAGCAGCCTGCAAAGATCGATGTTCAGCAGCACAAAACAACCTCAAGTCTTTGATAATTTCCCCCACAAGTTCAAGATACAAGGTCTGCTTTTGTTGTAAGGTGAATAAACATCGAGCAGACCAAATATGCCATTTACACACAGTAAATATAACCTCTAAAGTTTCCCCATCGCAAGCATGCCATGAACTGGATACCTCTCCATACAGTGAATTATTGGGAGAAAGAGAAGCAAAAATCGGAGTCTGCCATGTAGTGGCCAGAAAATCCCAAAGTCTGGTGATAAAAGAACAGTGAAAAAAAAAAAGGTGGTTCAGAAAATCCCAAAGTCCGGTGATAAAAGAACAGTGAAAAAAAAGGTGGTCCACCATTTCAATCAGTGAAATACATTCCAATCTACTGCAATACCTGTCACTCAGTTGCTTAAGCTTATGGTTGCTCTTCACGTTAAGTTTATCATGGCAACTAAGCCAGTGCATATCCCACATCTGGTGGGGGGGGGGGATCCTAGGATTCCGCGAAAACTGTAGAACACGTTCCCCTTTTATCAACCGGACAATGATCAAACATGATGGGGACATGACAAACAGTATCCAATAACATAAAATACAAACGATTCCTTTGACCAGAAATTATCCCCAAAGGAAGCACCTTCCATTGCTCCAATCTGGCAAAAGTATCCCTCCAATAGATAGGGACAGTAGGCAACTGCTTAACCAGCTGCAAAGTACCCCCTTCCCACAATTGAAACCATACCTGAATTGAGTCAAAAACCCAGGGTTCCCAGCCTTTGTCAGTATGAATCAAAAGTGGGCGAAGATTAGCCATGAAAATGATACTGTTAAAGAAAAACAAAGGGTGAAACATGTTCAAACCCCCTTGAGCAACTGGGAGGTACAATTTATTACACTGTATAGGGTTGAGCCTACTACCCCACACAGCCTGGAAGAAAACACTCAACAATCATGTCTCCAAAACTTTTGGTGGCAGAAAAATGTAACTAAGAAACAAAAATATTAGCACCAAATAGCTTTTAATTAAATATACCCTTTTTCCCCCCATTTTCCAGCTATTCCAACCATTCACCTTACACTGTGCCAAATCAAGTTTCGCTGTCCAGTTATAAATATCTGGATGTATCATACCAAAAAAAAATCCTAAAATCCGAATAGGACCAATACAAAACTGTATTCCTCCTAGAGTCACCAAGGCTGGGCCATCCTGTCCCACCTGGTGACCCACACATTTCTGGAGGTTAAGACTAGCGCCTGCCACTGCCCCAAAAGTGGAGCAGAGGTGCAAGGCAGCCAGTATAGAGTCAGCATTCTGTAACAATAAACACATGTTATCCGCATAAGCCAGAACGGGACAGACATGTAACACGGGGGAAGAGCAATCAGTGAAAGGGCAGGAGAGGACTGTAACAGTAGCAGTAAAGAGTCCAAAAAAACACATATAAAATAGGACTTAGGTGGCATCCCTGTCGAACCCTGTGCTTAATTCCAATCAAAGGGCCACGCCAACCATTAACTAAAGGAGACACCATGGCAGTATGGTAAAGCAACTTAACCCATTGAACAAACCACTGGGGAATCCAAAACTTAGCCAGAACTAACCGCAAAAAGTCATGCTGGACTGCATCAAAAGCTTGTTCTGGTCTAGGGACAGAACATAACCATTTACCAAATTCAAAAGGCCTTTCTCAAAAATTTCCTTAAGCACTATCAAGTTATCTTGGATAGATTGTCCAGGGACAGAGGATGTTTGACAAACCGAAATCAACTCAGCAGCCACCAACATCAGGCATTTTGCCAAAATTTTAGAAAGTAATTTAAAATCAATGTTCAATAAACAGATTGGTCTCCAATTTGTCAGTGCTTTTAGATCCCCCGATTTAAACAAATAAATTAAGGAACCCATGTTAAAGGATAATGGCAAAGAAGTACTGTGCAAAAGACAGTTAAATACAGAGGTCAATTCATCCCCCCCAATATGGGGCCAAAAATGTATAAATTTCTATGGTAAACCATCAGGGCCAGGGGCTGTATTCGCCTTCAAGGACCGAATAGCGTCCATGACCTCCGATGGAAGTAAGTCGGAAAGAAGACATGCACCATCCTGTGAAGAGAGCCCAGGAAAATCAATCTGAGAAAGCAACACGTTAGCCTGAACAGTATCAAAAGCTAGAGAAGAACATTTCTGCTAATATAGTCAGCAACCACTGACATGAGTTCAGACTGAGACGGTACTGGCTGATCCAGAGCATTATATAAAGAGGGCATTTCTTTATGACCAATACGGGAGTTACAGGTCTCAAAGGGACAGACTGAAGCAAGAGAACCCTGTGTACCAAATTGTTGTTGATGTCGAATAGTTTTAGCTTTTCCGAATGAAACGGTTGCATTTGGGACTTAAAATATTGAATCTGAGAAGTGTAGTTAAATTTAGTCATAATGGATAGTGTAAATAATCTCTGCAAGTGGATCCAAAAGGCTAAGTAATTCTTATGTTTGATCATACAAATCATCCGACTATACTGCTTCAAAAAATAAACCAAGTCTCGCTTAGTGTCCAGCCACCACTGCCCAGCACTGTCATACAAGATAAAGACCGATTTTCTGGCCACCACAAAGTCTTTCAAAAGCAAGGTAAAATCCACATCCACTAAAACAGAAGTATTCATCTTCCATGTAACAGGGCCCCTCAGAACAGTACTAACATCACCAAGAGTAATAGACACCATCCTATGATCAGAGAACTCAGTCAATTGAACAACAGCACTCTGAATAGATAAGGAAGAGGAAATAAAAAAATAATCAATTCTAGTAGCTAAATTACCTTTAAAAAAATTTGGTGTAAGTAGGCCAGTTTGAGAAGCACAATAGTCGAGAACGTTAGCTGTTTTAATCAGGGAGGCCAAAAAAAGAGAATCTGAATAAAGTTTAGTCGTCATAGAAGTATGTGTTCTGTCTCGTAATGATAAACTACAATTAAAATCACCACCGAAAACAACAAACTGTGATGTGTGTAAAAAAGGCTGAATAGTCTTAAACATCTCAACCTGAAGTGCCTTCGTTTTGTGGGGCATAACAGTTGATAAGATGGTAGAAAACATTTTGAAACGGACATCTAGAATGAGAACTCGGCCAGGAACCAAGTCATATAACTTAATCAACGTCAGTTCTGGTGAACGAAACAAAATTCCCACCCCAGAAGCAGATTTCTGACCAAAAGACCAACATGAGGGGCCCCAGTACCAAGCCCTAGCGGCTTGCAGTACTTTAGGCAATGTATGAAATCTAACATCCTGCAAAAAAATAATTCCTGAAGCGGATAACATTAAATAAGAAAAAAAAAAAATCACGTTTTGCAGAATTCTTAATACTGTTGACATTAAGAGAATGAAAAGCATGCCCAGCAGACAACATGTCAAAAAAGAAAGAAAAATGGCCCCCATCATTTCAATCTACCCTTACGGGTAGCAGACCCCTTCTGTTTAGTTTTAACTTTCCGCGTTTGAGCTCCAGTGCGCTCTACTGGCACCTCCGTATCCGTAGAATGATCCAACATATAAGATCGTAGAGAGGAGGAACTAGAATCCTCTGAGGAATCCCCCGTAAGCTGTAGGGGGTCATATTTATTAGAAAGAAGAAGTGCCCCAGGGGTTGTCTGAGAGTCCAACAACTTTCTGCTATGAGTCACTCTAGGAACAGCAGGGACTGAACTCGGTTGGCGAGGGAGAGGGGGTGGTCCCATAGTCCCCAAGTCCAGCAGAACTGTAGGCAGGGAATTTTGAGATGAGGAGATAGCAGCGGAGTCCATCAGATCACCAGGGGCCTGTACCATAGGAAGGTCGGCTACAAGATCTGCACTGTTGACCATCGATTGAGCAGTAGGCACGACTGGAAAAAGGAGCACGGGAGCACTAGAATCAGTGGGATGTGGGATCAGAGGCACAACTTTTGGGTTTTGCACCACAGGGGCATCGGGGGCAGCAGTGTCATCCTCTCCAGGAATGACCAGGCCACCATCTCTGTCCCCATCCCTACATTCTTCTTGGGCAAAGATTCTCTTTTTCTGTGCCAATGTAATGTAAAGTTGCTGTTCAGAACCATCAGCAAGATCAGGAATATTATGTGCAGCCCACTTACAGGATTGGAAGTTATGGCCAAGCGTATCACATAAGTTACAGTGTTCCTGTTCAACACAATGGAAATCAGAATGCTCCAAGTCCCCACACACCGTGCACTTAATCTGGTCACAGGCACTACTCAAATAAGCCACTGATCCACAGTGATGACATGCCTTGGGCTGCCCGGAATAAAAAAGGACCCCTCTATCCCTACCCTAAAAGAGACTGTTGGCGAGAGGGACCAGACCGGAGTCCATTATTTTGAGCATGACACACACTCTCCATCCTGCAGTCCACAGTTGTTCAGAGTCAAAAATGGCTTCAGGTTCCGAGAGAACAGTGCATCTTGCCTTGAGCCAATGAGTAAAGTCATTTATGCTAACCCTTTCACTACGAAACAAAACGGTAATCATTTTCTGGGTGGGTCTGGACAGAGGTAACAGAGAGAAGGGGGTCCATAATGGGGACTTCTGGACCTTATGATATTTCAACCAAAAGCACTCCAAGTCTTGTTGCATTTTAAAACTGACATCGAACGTCGATTCCCCTGAGACATGCAATAAAGCATGAATCTCGTTAGCAAAAAATGTTAAAGATTCTTTCAACAAAGTTCTAGCAACATAAATCCTGTTAGGGGCTTCAGCCATACCACCAAGATATCGGAGCTGAACAGCATTGTGTCATTTGGCAGGCAGCATAGGGCCTTGGGGAGGAAGTCCCTTAGAGGTACTGAGAGACCGAGAGGTGACCGATGAATAAGTCAGTTTAGGGACTGGTGCTGGAGACTCAGAAGTAGGAGGGGGTTCAGTATCCAAAGGAGCCTGTACCGGGCCAGTAGACGGTCCAGGAAAAAACAATACTGGATTCTGAGTGAGGAGTAAATCCTCCAGGAGGTCCAAAGGCGAGGGAGCAGCACCCTGCAAGGGAATTGCTGAGACTGCAGTCTGTATAGACCCCACAGCCCCAAGGATCCGAATAGGCAAAGTCCCCGAGACTCACTGACCAGTCAAGAAACCACGTTCCTAACCAGCGGCCAGCAAAGCCCACTCAACAGACCAGGCAGTGTCAGGTTCTTGTTCCAAAGACACTGCCTCATCCCAAGAAAGACCAGGTGTGGAAGTCTGGGGGGTGGTGTCTTAGTCATCTTGACAGTGAGCCCCATTGAAACAGCAGAAGGAGTAGGAATAGGGAGGGGTGTAGCAGGGAGTTGTAGGCCGGGTTGAATACCTGTACAAGCCAGTCCAGACTGAGTCCCTGTAGAAGCCGTAACATCGCCAGTCAAACTACCAGTATCACTAACCTGTCGCTCTAAGCCAGCAAGCGGAAGAGCCGTAGCATGCAGGTTCTGGGGTAGGTGGGACACCTCCATCAAGTTGTCCTCCAAAGGCAGAGACTCAGTCTGCACAGAAGAAGTCAAAGGAGTCATGTGAGCCACAAGGTATTGTTGAGCAGCCAGATGCCACTCCTCCTCACGGTGAAGCAAATCCAGCATCATAGGGTGCATAGCAGCCGTATTCAGGTCTCTGTGGGCAGGTAAAAGAATCAATGTAGTTGGGTCCACAGGGACAGCCTCTCGACCCACCATTGAAATGCCAGTTGCCGGTACAGTTTGGGGTAAACCACAAGGAGCCATTGCAGGTTCCACAGCCTGCAATCCCAGAGAATCAACCATAGCACTAACACCCAGATCCACCACATTCGGTTCCATACTCTGCTCCACACTCTACTCATGCATAGCAGTCACCATCTTAGGTCTAGGAACCAGGATGTTAGGTTCTCCTACCTGTGAGTAGGGGAATTTCCCGGGAGCACTGGCCAAATTTCCCCCCATTCACAAAAATACCACCAACAGCTTAATCTGGTTCAAAGTCAGTTGGCATTCATCTGTATCCCCCCCCTCCTCCGGGTTGTGCCTGAAAATAGACAGAATTTGTCTAGTGCACTTACACAGTCAAAAAAAACTAAATAAATAAATCCAGTTAGGTATATTGTCTGGTCCTACTGCTTTATACAATTTTAATCGCTTTAGAGACATCCTCAACTGACACTAAGTATTTATCCGGAACTATCCACGATTCTTCCACACATTCCTTTAGGGGTTCCAGCCTTTTGCTAACTTCACACAATACTCTATTTAACTCCTGCACAAATTACCTCTCTTTATTTTCACCCTCAAAACCACAGTTAATCGCCCACCTACCTATCTGTTCCTCCTCATTGTTGCTTTGAATAAATAGCCTTTGTGGATTTTCACCATTTTTTTGGATCAGCATTACATAACCCACTAATCTTTTTTTCATTGTAATCCTTTTTTTTTGGCTTCAGGACAGGCCATAGTACCACATCTGCCCTCCTCCAGTACACAGATTTTACACACCAGGCAATTGATCACGAGCACTTAGTGGTGTCAGTGTACACTGAAAGGCGTTTGATACTGTTAATCACCCCTCCTATTTATTTATTTTTGAAAGTCGGATTTACAACCTTTGAGTCAGGGACTCGTTTACAAAAGCACCTCGTCGCAGGGAGGGCAGACATGGTTACAGTGTGAGATACAGCAGTGGTAACATACAGGTGCAATACAGATAACAAAAGAACACAATATAACAGTGGTTTATGGAATAAAGTCACATGTAGTAAATAGCAATCGTATAAAGTATAACAATAGTAGAAGTCACAACCCTGGTCATACCGGGGAAATACATATGTGGAAGGATGGGGGAAACAGGGGCGAGGAAAAAAAAAAAGGGGGAGTGCAGTCCAATGGACATTGTCAAATACTCGGTTCCCTTCTTGATATTGGTTTATCGATGGATGCAGTAGCTTGGTTTAAAAACTATCTGGTTGGAATGTCCTAGCAGGTTAAAATAGGTGTCACCCTCACAGACAGCTGGTCAGTTCTCTCTGGTGTTCCCCAAGGCTCCATAGTGGGGCCACTGCTTTTCAACCTCTTTCTAAACTCCCTCCCACTTGTCTGCACCAATAATCTCCTACTATATGCAGATGGTGCCGTTATGTTCTCCAACCGCTAAGAACCATGCCTATTAGCTGATAGCTTGCAACACAATTTCACAACTGTGGAGACCTGGTTCTCCAAGCACAAGTTAGTTATGAATTGCAAAAAAACAAAATCTATGATTTTCGCCAGCCTTCATAATAAACAAAAATCTATACCACTAATCATGCAGAACAACCTTGATGTCCCTATAGAGCAGGTCTGTACCGTAAGTACCTTGGAATAACCCTTGACAGTACCTTATCTTTTTGTGAGCATATCAGTAATGTCTCTAAGATGGTTAACTTAAGACTAGGGATCCTTTACAGGCACAGACAGAGCATGACCCTGATGCCCTTCGACTTGCTGTTACTAGCTCTTGGCTCGCCATAATTTATTACGACCTAGTCATTTATGGCTCAGCCTCTGAGACATCCCTTAAAAGCATATGCATGGCCCTCAACAATTCCTGCTGTCTAGTTTCAGGTACACCCAGACGCATGCATACATACGGCCTCTACACCCTTACCAAATGTCTGAACCTCAGTGGTAGGGCTACTTATCATACCTGTCTGCTCACAAAGAAAATCTCACTGGGACTGACACCCCCATCCTCTCGGCAGTTCATCATGCATGCTCCCAACCAGAGCAGCACCAGGAGTGCCTCCAGGCACATTTACCTGATCCCTTTCTGTCGGACCACGCAAGCCCAATGGTCATTCAGGTTTCGGTTCCTAACTGGTTAAATAAATTCCCTGTCGACATCCTGGAAGAACCTAAACTGGGCCCATTCAAACAGAAACTTAGACAACACCTCACTGCTTTTAGCAGCTGTGATTGCCACATTTAGGCTCTTTTCAGCCTTACACGTTCCCTTCCCCCTGCACCCTTACCATTCTGACCTCCCCCCGTCCATTGTCCCACCCCTTCTCCCCATTTCCCTGTTCCTGCTTCCCTTCTCCTCCTCTTCTTGCACTTCCACTTCAAACACTGCTCATAGACCCCTGCCTGCCCTTTCTCCCCTACCCCACTGTCCTATTCCCAACCCTGTCTCCCCTCCCATCACCCACTATACTCCCTCTCAACCCTCTGTCCTCCCTCTCGCCTCCCAATTCTCTGCTTGACAATGTCAAATCCTGACAGCATCCTTCCCTTCTCTCTCTCTTCTTCTACACTCCTACGACAATGTCAGATTCCTGACAGCATCCCTCTCTGCCCTTCCCCCCTGTGTACCTTCTTAAGTCCCGAAACCTACTGCACTTCTTACTGAAACTTGAATGTAAAAGTTTAACCAGATTGTAACTCTTGCTGTAACCTGAATTGTTAACTCTTTACCTGTCTGTAACTTTTATGAATGATTGTACCCAACTCCATGTATCATATATTTCACTTGTCCATTATTTAGTTCGTTGTTGTGTTGTCTTTACTCTGACGTGGAACCTTTGTAAAAGAGTATTTGACTCAAAGGTACTTTAGTCCAAGACTTGAATATAAATAAATAAATAATTGATTATGGCCCAGTTGTTTACGGTGCTGCATCCAACACTACTCGTAAAAGGGTCTTAGCTGCCTTAAACAAAGCCTGTAGGCCCGTGTCTAGAGCCCACAGGCTGACACACACCTGTGACCTGTACACCCAAACGGGGTGGCTGCATCTTAGGAGTAGACTGAAGTATCAGACCTGCCTGCTAACTAAGAAAGCAACACTGGGCCTCACCCGCCTGAGTGTACAGGACCTACTATGCCACACCTCCAACCCTCATCATCAAGGCCACTGATTTACGGTGAATAAAACAATGAAATTCCACTTTCAAGACTTCCGATTCTGGAATTGTACTGGATATTGTTGCTCTAATTTCCGGATTTTACCGGGATTCTGCTATCATTCTTTTAGTATGCACATAAAGAATCAGAATTAAAGAAGGCTTAATATACAGAGCCTTAAATAAAGCAAACTGAAACTAGTACAGGAAGGAATTATAAGAAAAATACAAGTTTTGTAGATTTACTGATCTGATATAAAATGCCAGATTCCATGAAATCTTTGTTTTTACCTGTTTTCAGGCAGCCCTAATTCCGGAATTTTACCAGGTTTTCCAGTAAAAAATGAAAAACAGTGGCCTTGCTCATCATCCCCAAGATTCTAGCAATCATAAGTGTAAGGTTCCTTTTTGCTGTACCTTGCAAGGTCAAAGGTCTTTAGCGTACTGTACCCCTAGCTAGCTCGATTCCCTCCAAGGCAATATCATGTAGGAATCCAAACTAGGTCCCTTCAAGCAGAAACTATGGGAACACCTCATTGCTATTGGTGGGTGTGATTGCCCCTTCTAGCTTACACTATCAAACTGCCAGTATACCTCACTCAGTAACTTGTCCTTGGTACCCCTCAGCATTTACACGCCTGTCACTCTGCCTTCTCTACTGTTACCTAATTCATGCTCTACTTCCTCCTTACCCTCCTTCCGCTATACTTTGTTATCCCTGGACAATGCCTATTGGGCTGATTTTTTTGAAACTAGCACCCATTTATTACTAATTATGCTGTCTGTATTTGAGTATGTTGACAGTGGCATCATGGCATCCTGGGCTCTGCTATGCTGCCACCTTACTGTTATGATCCACTGTTACCCCTGTGTCCTTATGGAATTACTGTCATTGTGTTGTTCAAAAGCCCTTCTCTTTTATGTACACTGCATGGACATGTTTGCACTGTTAAGCGTTTCTCTATGGGTAACTGGCTGTAAAACTTTTTTATTTGTAATGTATTGTATTGCATTGTATTTTATTGTATTCTGATGTGGAACCTTTGTAAAAGAGCTTCCAGCTCAAAGGTATATTGTATCCAAGATTTTAATAAATAAATAAAACAAAAATAAGTAAGTATCAGATAAGGGTACATATCAATTTAAGCTTTAGGTTAATCAAATTGCTTACAAGGAGAGATGTAAGGATGTGTATTACTTTAAGAAACAGGATGCATGCTACGCAGTGCTTTAAGATGCTGTGTGCCCTGTGAGTGTTAGAAGCTGTTCAGCATGGATGTGTCACACAATTATTGAGCTAATAAAAGAGAATAAACAAAGATATTCCTGGTATAGTGTGGATTATTACACTGGTCAGCCTGACATCAGCTGTGTGCAAGATCCTGGAAGCCATTATCAAGAATGGGATAAATGAGTACTTGGTTAAGGCCAAGGTGCATTGCCCCATCCTGCATTATTTTATGAGGGTCAGATTGCATATAGAAATACTGCCACTGAAACCATTCTTATGGTTGTAAGAGTGGTCTCAAGCACATTCTTAGGGTATGAGAACCACAAACCAAGCTGAGTGGTTCTGATACCCTAAGAATGTGAGACGACTCTTACAATCGTAAGATTGGTCTCGGTGGCAGTATTAATATATTATTGATTGAGCTCGATCAATAATACATAATAAAAAAAAACACTTTGTCTGGCTCCATGACACCCAATGATGGGGGATCGCTAGGCATGCTGTCGACTTGGATTCGCTACCACCCGAGACAACAGAAGTAGATTCCGGCAGGTAGGGTTACAGGCATCCACTCAGATGCTCTCTTCCCTGGGATGAAGGGTGCAGTGTGCATCGCTACTTGGGTGATTTCTGGTGGTTCCCCCTGGAAGTGCACTTGGTGGTATGGGTGACCACGGGTCACTGTGCATCCTTCCTAGGATGTCGTGAGCATGAGGCTGCAATGTGGGGAATGTCAGGGAGAAAATCAAAAACTGCCCTCTCAGCCAACAGGATGATGGTCACCTGGTTCCCCTCCCACCACGCAGCCTTGGCAGCCAGCCTTCCCAGTCAATCTCCCATTTGTACGCCTGGAATTCTTTTAGACCCCATCTCCTCTGCCATTAGCCACGGGAGGGGGGCCCCCGATGAAGGGATATGTTGGGTCACCCAGGGCACAATATAGTAAGGGATGGCAATGACGGTGGAAGGGGGATGCTCAATGGGATGGGGGCTACCATTGGTTGCCCAAAGGAGTGGCCAGTGGAAGGTTTGGGATGGAGCAAAAAAAAAACAACCCAAATGTGTCCATTTGCAGGTGCATTCATAGAATGAGTGTCTCACGCACAGAGGAAAAGAGCAGTCCAATTGGTCAGGAGTGCTCCCTTGATCTATGATGTTAACCAACTACATCACACCTTCTTTGAAGGGGTGACCAGGGGTGTGGACAGGGGGCTTCAGAGAAGCCTATGACATTGGTGCATGACAAGCTTCTGGACAAAATTCACTAGTGTTGTATATACAAGACATACACAAGATGATTTGCTAACTGACTTAGGGGCAGGACGTAGAGGGTTGAGATGAATGGGCACTACCCTTAGCGGAGAGGGGTACTCAGCAGCATCCTTAATAATCTATGTTGGGCCACAGCTGTTAAACATTTTCATCTGTGATTTGGAAGGTGCAGTCTCCAGCAGGCTGTTCGAGTTCTCTGATGACTCTAAGTTAGTCAGGGTGGTGGACTCCACTGAGGATGGGGACAAATTTCATGAGGACCTGAAGAAGCTGGGTGTTAGTTAGAATCCTGGAGTCTCAGATTCACCATAGCCATATTGAAGGTGCTACACTAAGGGAGGAAAAACAGAGGTAGAACCTACACACTGTGGGGCTCCCCATGCTGCAGTGGTAGAGGGAAAGGACATTGGGGGTCATAATAGGGAAGGGTCTGAAGCAAGACAAACAGTGTGAGGTCACTGTCAAGAGGGACATGCAGAATACTGGTGCACATCAATAGGGGATGATCAACAGGGCAGTGGAAGCAATCTTATCACTTTAGAAGGCCTGGGTCATTCCCCACCTGGAGTACTGTGTGCAATTCTGAACTCCCACCTCAATACAAAAAGGACATTGAGGGTATTAAGATGGTGCAATGCAGGGAGAGCAAAATAATCAGGCATAAGGGACAGCAAAGTCTATGAGCAGAGGCAGATGGCCCTTAACTTGTTCACATTGGAGAAAGGGAGGTGTTGAGAAGATCAAACATACACAGATGTTTGATCTAGTGTACTTCAACAGGATACAGGGATTCACCCTGAAACTCAGAGGTGATCCATTCACGGGTAATGTTAGACGGTACTTCCTCTCCTAAAGGGTAGTAAACCTTTCTGTGTAACAGCCTACCAGCAGGTACAGTGAAAAAAAAGATAGTACAGGCTACAAAGATGGGGGGCGGTTCAGGGCAAGTGAGGAAGTATTATTTCACAGAGAGGGTAGTGGATGCATGGAACAGCCTTCCTGAGGAGGTTGTGGGGTCTAAAACTGTGGGAGAATTTAAGAATGCATGGGACAGACATAAGGCAGTTCTTGTGGGGGGTAGGAAGAAATAGGCTGTTGGTTAACTAGGATCTGCAGCCTATCCTGTAGGTAGGGAAATGGCAGACAAGATGGGCCAAGAAGTCCTTATCTGCCATCAAAGTCTATGTTTCTATGTTTCTATGTTACAGGCCTTCAAGGTAAACATGGACAATTTCTTTGCTTACCAAGAACATCCTGGGTAGTATAGGCAGTGAGGAGTAAGCAATATGACATAGTAGGACATTGGTAGTTGTGCTAAAACCACACATTTAGGGATGTTATCAGTCACAAAGTCATAGACTGGGTACCAACAGACCCGGAATTACAGTTGGGGGGGGTATGCTGACCTGGGGGTGGTATGGGTGACCACGCGATTGAAAATATACCGGGGTGTCCTGCCAGATTTTTGTCGACCGCAGTTTGCGGCCGACATAAATCTGTTGCTGTGATGTCAGTTGACAACATAGTTGTTGAACAGGCATCATAGAACCTAGTTGGGGCGCAGCTATGAACATCCTAGCATGTCTTACCACACTTACAAATTGGGTAGTCATGATAAAAAAATACACATTTTAAAATATTAACTGCACTTGTATTGTATCAGTTCTAAATTGTTAATGACCAGGAAACATGGTCCCAGACTGTGGACTGGGGAGGGCACAGCAAGTACAAGGTGCCTGGACTTGTAACAGCCTTGGAATACAGTAGAACCAACCTGCATTGGTTATAGTGCTGGTGTTGGAAACATCCCTGGAGCTGATAATAACATTAACAGCTGTGGTTGTGCAACCTACCTAGGCTGCATCAATGACAATGACGTCAGGGGTAGTAGTTGCTGTCGATGGAATTAGCCACATTACTAAAGGTAACAGTCTTCATATTACAACAGAAAATGCCATACTGAGGTAGTTTCAGTGGACATAACTGGGACCACTGCTGCTGGCTTCAACAAGATTATCATTGTCACACAGAAAGCAGGGGCTGTGATACTGTAGTTCTGGAGTGCAAGCCCAACCCAACATCCATCCTTTACATGGTCTGAAAGGTGTAAGTTTCCACAAGAGAATATGGGAACAGTTATGCACCAGAGATCAGCAGATGTGTGTGCAGTAGATTGAACTGTCTACAGAGCTCCCTGGAGTCTAGTCAGTCAGAGGGAGATGTGTGCCAGGGTACCCAATAGGTGCACACAGAAGAGATTCCTCCCAAAAAAGGAGAAACTTCAGGACCAGTGCTGAACAGAGGTTCAGGATATGGAATGGTAATAGGTATCTACTCAGGACTCTCTGAGTTTGGTCCAGGCATTGTGGGGCTGTGCAATTTTTTTTTATTGTCGTGTTTCTACCACACAGAAGAAAAAGAAAAGCATGGCAGTGGCAGGGGACTGCAGGGCAGGCTACCAGAGAAGCAGTCCAGGAAGGAGACAGCAGTAGAGTGACTAATTGCAGATACCCTAAACACCCCAATCTGCCATACTGGGTGGGTGAGGGGAAAGGTTGCACTAAAATGTAGCATTGAGAACCAAATGCCAGCAGCAATCCTTAAGCTGTTTACAGAAACCACATGGCAGCTACTGCCAAGACAGCCCCTCACCACATGAGGTTAGCAAGCAACAGATGGCATGGAGTGTACCAGGAGGCAAGCAACAGATGGCATGGAGTGTACCAGGAGGCAAGCAACAGATGGCATGGAGTGTACCAGGAGGCAAGCTGGCCCAAAGGCACAGGAATGCCCAACAAACTGCCAGCAATGGCAGATGCCCATAGAGGAAAACAAGCGGAAAACATTGCAGTGCACTGACACCTGGGTAAAAGGGCTCCAGGCATGCAGTGCAAAAAGAGGCACCAAGACACAATCCTATGCAAATGTGCACCCCATCTGTGAGACAATGCCTCCACTCACAACTGGGAAAGAAAGACATAATACACATTTCCCCACTGAAGTGGAAGTGTAGAGCAACAATGGCAGTGGTATGGACGAGACAGGGACTACCAAGGCTTGATGCCCACACACAGACAGAAACCTCAGAAGCTGCAGCCTACTGTGAAAGAAAGAGTCTGCTCACCTACCAGCCACTGCAGCACTCCAAAGCAGAGCTCACCCCAGCAAATAGCACACAGACTGCCCAGACTGAACTGAGAAACCATGATAGTGTTCACCTCCCCTGTCACAACTGAGGCCCTATGGACCCTCACCATGTCGCTGCAAGGGATAGCGAGATGAGCTGCTCCAAGAGGTTGCAGTCAGCAATTGGAGCAACAGAACCTGACAAACCAGACCAATCCAACCCAGAGGTAAGTAACCATAGCCTGAGGAAATCTCAGGCAGCAAAAATAAAAAGAGAGAGACAGAGAGAGAGAGAGAGCGGACCACTTAACAAAGGGTGGCTGGGGATGGGGGAGGCACGGTTCACCCATGTTGGTGCGACATCAGTGTTGCTGATGGCAATTGCAATGCTAGCATTCTGCCATTGGCAAAATGCACAACAGGTATGTCTGGCCCCGTGGCGCCGAGGGCCGAGGTGCTGGTCGCCTTACCTCACGCCGCACTGGCGACCTGAGTTCGGGAATGAGCTCAGGCACTGGGAGTTGGCAGGGGAGAGATAGGATTGAGCATCCAGAGGACTGTTCTCCTCTCTCTGGGGAGGGATCCAGTGCTCGCCCAGCACAATTGTGGAAGCTGGAGGCACTACACAAGCTTAGGGCTGAAGTAGAGGGGAGGAGTGTGGTGGATGTCTGTGGCGTAGCTGTGCTGACATGATTGCACAGCCGCACTCTAGGGAATAAACCAAATGGAACCCCCCACTACAGTACTGCGGAGATGAAGGGGGCTCCAGGGACAGGCCCACATCCCACCACTGGCCCATCACTGCAGAGGAGTCCATGGCTGACCCAATGCCCAGGTAAGGCCTCTCTAATCTCAGATAGGCTGTAAAGGGAGGGTAGAGCTACCCGGGGGGTGAACTGGGGGGGCTAGGCATGTCTGAGTGGTCGGGGGAGTCCTGCAGATGAGGGGTTTAGACAGGGAGTAGAAGGTCTAGTTGAGTGAGCACCCTGGAAGGATGCCCAGGCTGTGGAGGGAGCAAAAATAGAATATACACAACAAAAAAAAAGCGCAACAGGTGATCTATGTGCCCGACAATATGGATGAACTGCAGCTGATAGAAAACAGAGGAAAACAACAAAACTGATACGGCAGACACCCCACATGTGCCACAACATCCCACCCAGCAAGGCAAGAAAAACCTATAGCCCCCCCCGCACCCCCAAAATTAATATAACCAACTCCGCCACACAGCAAGGTTGGCAGGGAGCAGTAGTTTGAACAGTGTGCACACAGTGACAGGCAGGAAAATAAAGACAGGAGGCTGACATGCTGCGAAAGTGCAATTTACTCAGGGAAGGCCACAGGTAACAGACTACAGCCACACAAACAGCCTCCTAACATCCACAGGCAGACACACATCTGCTACCACTCGAGAGCACCCTAGTAACAAAGCGCTGAAATATCCCAACTCCTCCCAAATGCCCGAAATGGTTGGAGCAATAAAGCACTGCTCGCAGCAATGCCATTCGGCCACCCACTGTAGCTGTAATGACTGTGGTAATATTAAGTTCCCGTCCTAAAGATATACCAGGAGGCACAAAGGACCCAGGAAAAACAGCTTATACAAATGTGTGGTGTAAGCCAGAGGGAGCACCCATCAGAGTACTGATGTCTGAACTTAGTGGGGGAATAAAAGAACTAAAGGTGATGGGGGCAACCCACTTTATACAGGCAGAGCCAAAGGCAGTGGGTCCAGCCAGCATAAGATGGTCTGCTCCAGCTATGCAGAAAATTCCCATGGATTCAATGCCTGCTGACTCTTGTTCGATGTATAATGGCTGTATGAAGGAGATACCCTCAAAAAAGATTAGGGAAGTTGGTCTGAGGTATGTCAGGCATGGCAAGTGGTTGTCGACACCTTTCTTGGCACAGAAATAAAAATGGGTATTAGTGTGAAATGAAAACATTCTAAACTGGTGAAGCATGATTTGCTCCAGGTACTGTGTCCAGGTGGGCAGGACTTGTTTTTTTATGTGTTGTTAGTTGTCTCACCATGCATGGCTGTTGACCAGTTAGAATGCAGGAACTTCCCAACCCATGGTATAATGCCATATAAATTAGTACATGCTTGCACACTATACTTATCTATACTAATGAAGCAGGTAGGAGGCAGACATGTACAGTACCTAGCATTCCTTCTGACCTTAAATTATTAGGTTACTATGTAGATATTGTGAAAGAAAACCCAAGCAGAGGCAGACAGCCAGAGAAACAGTGGTGTTTCAGCTGAATAGACAAATCTATCCTGTGCAGTGCGATGTAGCCCAGACTAAACAATAACAAAAGAGGGAACAGGAGACTCACAGTTACATCGTGAATGAAACAAACGTGATCCAGTTCTTAAAGTATGCTTCATCTAGCATACAAGAAACTTTTTAAAACTGTATCAGTCACAATTAAACTTTATTAACTTTCTGTATGCATCTCCTCTCATTCTTTACTACTAAGGACATTTACTAGAAAACATGATTTTTCTCCCCAGCACTTCTCATTCTCCTACTTCTCCCTTCACTGGAATCATTATGCTGTATCTGTGACATCACAGTCATGTGCTCCCCAGCCTTCATGCTTGTGGAGACAACTTTTTCTGCCTCTTTGTAATTTCAAACCTTTTTTTTAAATTCCCTAGATTTATTTTTCTCTCCTCATGTAGTAACACACTTACATAAAAGCAAGTACAGTATTTGTGTTCTTTCATACAGTGAAAAGTGGCTTGTATAGCTATGTTTTATTTGACTTGAATGTTTCAAAAACAGTCTTCTACAACACCTTGCCAACCTCAGCAGCTGTGACTGCCACACATAATTTTTTTTTGTATCATCTATTTATGCCCTTCTTACGTACTCCGAAGCTGCCTCTCCTTCGGCCCGCCATGACCCACAGACATTCCCCCTACTATCTCCCCCTCGGCCACCTACCTCAGATCTGCAGCCATCTGTGGGGTTGCCTGGTGTAAACCTTTCACTGGTTGGGTCCCCCCCTCCGAGGGGGAAGGCACCAGTGGGAGGAGACCAGCACACTATTCCTTCTTCTGTCCCGGGCACTGCTGAGGCATTTTGTGGTTTCCGGGGAGTCTTCGGAGGTGCCTGGGGTTGGCAGCTATCATCCGGCTAGTTTTCTGAGAAGTTTCTGGTTTTCTGGTTTTCCCCAGCACGCCGCTCGTGTAGTGCCTCCAGTCTCCACCAGGGGCTGCTACCGAGCGAGGCCAACCCCAATCTCACCCCAGGATAGGACAGCAGTCTATTGGATGCTCAATCCTATCCTCCCCCTGCCGACCCCTGGTGACTTGAGTCCATTCCCGAACCTGGGTCGCCGGCGTGGGTCAAGGTAAGGCACCAGTGCCTCAGCCCTCTATGCCACTGGGCCAGCCCCCACACTTAATTTTAATGTCTTGCTGCTTAGAATCTACCCACCTGTGTGTTGACAATGCCCTTTGGGCTGCTATTCTGTGCGCCCTCTGAGTCCACGGATCTCCTTAACTCTATCCTTACTTCCTTCAGGGTAACTGCCTATATTATCCCTGTCCGTAGGAATACACCACCCCTACTCTACTTCCTCTCTTCCACCTCCATCTATTGCACAATCACCTTTTCTCTCTTCCCGATCCTAGTCTACCACTAATCTGGCCTTCTCTCCATCTAGGCTTGCCTGACAATATCTGAATTGCTCATGCTGCTAGCACTTATCCATTGTTTTAGTATGTAATTGTTTTAGTATGTAAATGATTGTTTGTCTATTATTCCTGCTTGTTGTATCCCACCTTGATTGTTAAATGTGTACCCAATGTACTTGTGTTTGTTACTCATCCTATGTATTATCTAAACTGTTTGGCATGGAGCCTTTGTAAATGAGCCCCTGGCTCAAAGATCTTAATTCTGAGACTCAATAAATAAATAAAATTTAAACTCGCAATTACAACTTAATCAGAGTCAAGTTGAAGTAATTACAAAAGAAGCGCATTATAAAAATACAATGTATAACCCACATTTAAATATGATATTTGAATACAGGGTGCAAATAGATATCTAGATCCTAGGATCATATAACAGCGAAAAGATTCCATTACGAATTATTTAAATTTTACATTGCACCTTAGATACACAAGAACATTACCCTTTTCAGATTAAATAATGGATGAATATAGATTCTGTATATGTTCTCATTCTAACATGTGGTCTTTCCCAGGATGTCATGGTTTGTAGTTCTCAGTCTGGACATTTTTCTTTGTATGTGGATAGTGCAGTCTATGATCAGGGTTACATATCTCCATGAACTAAGCCCTAGATATCCTCTCTCTTCTACTGTCAAGCCTTTCACACTATCATTTAATTTTCCTCCTTCACAGTGTGTACCCTTTTCCAGTGAAACTTACTCTTCCTCACTAGGAAGTTACTCCTGTAGCTTCCTAATGAAGAATTTCGTACTTGAGATTAATGCCCCTGACCTAACTGCAGTCTTTTGTGTTTTTCTTAATTTGCTTCTCTGTCTGACATCGCCTATCCTGGCAGAATCCCCCCAGCTCTGTCATCAATCCATCTCCTGGACTGACAGGTTGATCACTATGTACACAGAGTTGTATCAGTGGGTGGTCAGTCGCACAGGGTCATGCAGCACCTGCAGGAGATACCGAACGAACCAGGGCATTTTCCTCCATTTTCTCCCCAAGGCATCTGTGAGTGATGCACTCACATGCGTGCGTACTGATGCACATGTGTGCTGCGTCGGAATGTGCCCCCATGTCTGCTGGTCCCACTGGTGCTGCCACCCAGCCTTTGCTAGATGGCAGGGAAGTGGCAGAACTGAGTCCCCCTTCCCTGAGGGAAGGGAGCTGTCTTGGGACACTCAATCCTCCCTCACCCAGCCATCCCCTGAGTGACTCTGATCCGTTCCTGAACCCAGGTCACCAGCCTGGTTGGAGGTAAGGTGCCAGAGCCTCAGCCCTCTATGCCACTGGGCCGGTGACCTAATTGCATTCTTAGTTATCTTAAAAGTTTACATTTCCTGACCTTCTATTTAAATCTATATTTCCTGTAACAGTACTTCTTCACTTCATCATGCTTCTCTTGTACTTCTAATAACTGCACCCTTCCCCTTCCCTGATGTGGGCTCTGCACAGTCCAGACTTCAAAAATACCCACTCCAAGAAATAATAATTAACTCAAAGTCAGACTCAGAAGTATTCTTGGGAAAGGCAGTTATTTCGCGTGTTCTGACAAGCCTGAAAAAGCTGGCATGGCTTAGTGTTTGGCGTAGAAAAGTCCATTCATGTGCTACCCAGCATTTAGCTGGTATGTCACTTACTGCTGAGCTAGCTGCAGCTGGCTGTCTGGGAGAGATCTGAATGCAGATTGCTAAGCAGATTTCCTTTGGTGCAATAAATTGCAGATTATAAGACTAGGTATATAGCAGTCACCCCCACTAAAGACTTAAAATTCTGCTTGGTCTGACAGGGTCTTTGACCTAGAAAAAGTTTTAGTGATTTGAGATGAGTCTTGAAAGGTCTGCAGAACCCTCACTTTATGTTTGATGCACCTTACCATGACTTCAGGTGGGTCAGTATATTACGGAGGCATGGCGTACTGGTGATATACCTCAACCTCCTGCCTCACAGATCAGAGACAAGGCTTAAAGAGCAGATGACATGACCCAGCCAGGGAACTCACACCAAGAAACTGCATGACCAAAGGACTAAATCAACTGCTGTTACATTTATTTTTTTGCTTTAGCATGTACCTAGACAGGAGCTACTTGTAAAGTTATGATCCTGTGCTGCTCTGCAGCATATCTCTGTAGCCCAGCCCCTCAAAAGAACATTTTTATTTATTTTATTTATTTGAACAGCAGTTTGAAAACCTTTGAGCCAGAGGCTCATTTACAAAAGTACCTTGTCACAAAAAAAGGCAGAACACAATAGAACAGCATGCTAACAGTAACGAATACAAAACAATGGGGAATACAACAAGTTGGTACAAACAGGAAGATGCATACAATAAAATCGTTAGGCAGCCTAACTTCAGTAGTCATAAGCAGCTTAAAGGTGGCATTGTCATAATGTTAGAGACAGGCTAAAACTAGTAGCAACTACAGCTACGAGTACTAATTAGGTGATTCTGTAGGGAGGTTTTGAAGCATGATATAGAAGGGGCATCAGAGATGGGTGGGGGCAGTGTGTTGAACCAGGATGGGGCTCTGTAGCAGTACGCTCTTTGACCATGCGAGGCCCTAGCCCTAGGAATGGATAGGGTGGTTTTGCCAGAAGTACGGGTATGTACTTGAGAGTTTGCAAGTTGGATGGAGGCCATCAGACCTGGAGGGGATAGCCCAAGAAGGTTTTTTTTGTTATGATACAGGTCTGATATTTAAGGCGTTCATCCAGGTCAAGCAGTACGGCTTTCACATATGGCTGACAGGTGTGCATTAACCTGGGGGCCCCAGAGATTAGTCTGCAGGCTTTGTTTAGTATAATGCGAATTTTGTTGAGAGCGGTCTGATCAGCAGCGCCGTACACAGGCAACCCATAATCCACCAGTGACAGGATGGATGAGGTGACTGTAAGTTGAAGGGCCTCGGGGGGGAGACAATTTTTATGCCGGTGTAAGATACCTAGACAGATATTTGCAGCTGTGGCAAGGGCTGATATGTGGCCATGGAAGGAGACAGAGGGGTCAAAATAGATCCCAAGGTATTTATAGGAGTAGACTTGCTCGAGCGTGAACTTGGAGCTAGAGTGTATGTGAAGCTTAAAGTTGCAGGACTTGTTTTGTGGGTGAGCGAAAATCATGGTTTTTTTTTAGATTTATCACCAGCCTACGTTCCTTAAACCAACCCTCGGCTTCATTAAAGGATCTTTGCAGGGAGTCTTGGAGAGCGACAGGGTTACGATCAGTGGCAAAGATGACGGCGTCATCCGCATACAGTAATATATTACCACTACATGAACCTGGAAGGGAAGGGTGTTAAGGTATAGGGAGAAGAGTAAGGGTCCAAGAATGGAGCCCTGGGGAACGCCAGAGAGGATGGGACAGATGTCAGAGTGAGCCACGCCAATTTTAACACGCTGTGAGTGGGCTGACAGCTGGTGCACCAGGAGATAGGCCCAGTGGCAAAGCCAGAGTGACGGAGGGCATCCAGAAGGAGGGGATGGGAGATGGTGTCGAATGCTTTTGATAGGTCTACAAACACAGCACCAGCCAGAGAGCCAAGGTCTAGGGAGCAGTGGAGAAAATTTGAGAATTCTAGGAGGGCAGTACTGGTACTATGGCCAGCACGGAAACCATGCTGTTCTGGGCAGAGAACATTGTAGTTGGTGAGGTAGTCAGTAATTTGAGAGGCAACTACTTTTTCCAGAGCTTTAGAGAGAGGGGAGAGAATGGAGATAGGCCGGTAGTTTTCGCCAAGGACCTGTCTCCACCTTTAAGAATGGTGTGACTGTGGCAATTTCCAGACTGATGGGAATTGCCCCAGGCAGAAGATTTATTGATGAGGTTGGTAATCGGGTGAAGACCAGATCTAGAACCTGTCGAAGGATACATGGGTCCAGGGTGTCACTGCCTGTGCTATTGCTCCTAAGGGCATTGACTAGGTGAGGTCTGAGTTCTTGGGCAGAGACTCGGCGAAGGTGAAAGTACGGGCGTGTAAAGATTGGGGTAGGCAAATGGGGGGGAGGGTTGAAAAAATCCTTAGGGAGGATGGGGCTAAGATCCGTAAAGGAGATATTGAGGCAGTTAGCTATAAGGGCAGGATCGGAGGTGATAGTGCCATTGATATTGATCTGGGAGGGAGCGGGGGAGCGTGTGCTCCCATTTAACTGTTTGATACTATCCCAGAAGGTTCTAGCATTCCCCCAGGAGGAGGTAAGCGAGGCCTGATAGTGATCGGCCTTTGTCTTTCTGATGGCCCAGGTACACTTATTTCTGGCAGCCGCATACTCCTGCCTATTGCTAGGCCGGCCAGTTTCAGTTGCACGGTGCCATAAATTATCCCTGTGTTTGAGTTGTTGGATCAGGGCTGGGGTCACCCAGGGAGCATTTTGCACTTTGGAATGGCGGACTGTAAGAGGAGCGAAGATATCGCAGGCTTTATTGAATGTTTGGATAAAGAAGGTTAGTGCCATATCAATGTCAGGAGCATACTGTATAGGAGACCAATCAATTTGGGACAGGAGTTCCTTGAGTTTCCTCAGGCCACCTGGCTCCAGGCGCCGCCGGGGTATGGACTGTGCTGATGATTTGGATACTGTGGAAGTCCAGTGAAAAAGTATGGGCGAGTGATCGCTAAGCGAGTTGGGAAGGACTTGGACATCAAGGATCCGATTAGGGCGATTAGAGAGGACCACATCAAGTAGAGTACTAGTGCCTCTGTTTGGGTTAGTCCTAGTGGGGTGGGTGATGAGTTGAGTCATATCGACTGCAGCAAAGGAGTCACGGGCAGAGGAGGAAGAGGGGCTAAGCCAATTGATGTTAAGGTCACCCACTAGTATTTGGTCCGAGGGATGGGGTAGAGAGGAAAGGTATTCCGTAAGGGAGGCTAGAGCCAGAGTTTGTTTTTTTGGGGGTATGTAGGCTGTAGTTAGATAGAGTGGGCCGTTTAACGGGTCAGGGGTCAGTTTCAGGGTCAGCGCCTGAGCCCCAGAGTCAAGAGTAGGAGCTGGTAGGGCAAGACCAGGGAGTGCTTCTTAAATGTAGATGGCACAGCCACCACCCCCGTCTACCAGCCCGGTCAGCCCGGAAGAGGGAGTATCCAGGGAGGGAGACAAAGGAGTCAGGGGTGGATTTTGTCAGCCAGGTCTCAGCCAAGGAAATGACGTCTGGATTATGGGATTTGACCCAGCACTGGAGTGAGTCAAATTTTTTCATGAGGCTACAGATGTTCATGAAGACCACGCAGAGTCCAGAGGGGCCTGTGGCAGAGTTGTGGTGAACTGGGCCAGGGTTGGGGTGAATGTTACCTGACAGGAGGAGTAGCATAACTAACACCCTGGCCAGGTGGCGGAGAAAGGAATTTCTACGGCAGACACGAGAGGGGGGGAGGGGAGTTTCTGTATACAGGGGGTGGGCAGAGTAGTACAGGATGGGAAAGCAAGAATGATAAGTCTCACATGGGCATCAGGGGTGGGAGCTTGGAGGAAGCTGGTGGGTGGGCATGGTGGGCAGCAGCACCCAGTGGTGGCAGGGTGTCCGAGGGCCAGCTCAGATACATAGGAGGGGTGCAGTACCAGCACATAAAGGGGCACAGCCGACTGGCTTGTTTGCAATAGTGCTGAGATAGTTGGGTAAGACAGTGGTAGTAGACATAGGCTGAGCATGAGGCATGCCCAGAGGTGTGTGGCATGCATAGTGCTAAAGAGCTAAAACAGGTAACGGAGGAAAGAAGAGGAGGCGGCTTGCCTGAGACCATTAGTGCCACTTTGGTTCAGTGGTAGCGACACCGCCTCTGGTATACAGGGTACCAGGTTCAGGACTCACCCCGGGTATTAGGAGAAAGGACCGGGGTAGGGGTCAAGGAATTCGGTGTCCGAGCACCAGGGCAGCAGAGGCTGGGCCTGAAAATAGGGAGCTCGGTAGCGACTCCTGGTGGTCAGTCATAGCAGGCTGGGGTAGGGGTCCAGAGGGGTGGTAGTTATAGGTAGACAGGTGGCTGAGAGGTGAAGGAGAGTAGAGGCCAAGGAGAGGGGGGGAGATGCTGTAGATAGGTGAGGAGAACCAGCAACTTAGAGGTGAAGGAGAGTAGAGGCAAGGGAAGGGGGGGAAGAGATGCTGTAGATAGGTGAGGAGAACCAGCAAGGGGTCACCGGTGTTATCAGGGCTGGAAATATAGAGAGGGAGTGCTGAGTCCCTCTGGTGGCCAGCAGTTATAACTAGCTAATGGGAAAGTGGGGAGACAGAATTTCGGCAGCAGGAAATGATGTTACAGGGGTGGCTCTATAAACAACACCGCCCTGGTGGGCAGACGACGTGAAGGTTGTCGAAGAAGGCTCCCCCACAGCAGGAGTCCAGCAGGTGGATGATAGAGGTGCTGTTTACCTCTTCGGCCATTTCCTTGCACTCTAAATGCTGTTTCAGCCCCTCTGCAGGAGCGCTGTTGTCCCTGGACCTGCCGCGGTCGGCAGTGAGCTTGTGTGGGGGGGTACAGCCTAAGAGGGGAGAGAAACAAAGAACTGAAATTAGTATGCAGCGGGAAGTGGGAGAGTGAATAAGGCCAGCACTGTACTGCGCATGCGCGGGTAATGTCCTGATACAGAACCCTACTGAGCATGCGCGGCTTTCCAGTGTGGCGACACTGAGAGCCAGGTAGGAATATCATTCAAACATTACTATCTCTGTAAAAACCGACAGACAATGAAACTATAGCAGAATATAGACAGTGAGGCAGGCAGTAGCTCAGAATACAACCAACAAGAAAGTGTGTGCAATACGTGTAACTCTAAATGGAACAATGATAAAGTAACCAGACCTTAAAGTTCCCTGCAATTAACTCACAAACTACGGCACTATGCAGTTGTAACATAGCGGTAAAAAACAATCAGAACTCCTGTGGGGATAAAAAAAAAGTCCTTAAGGCTACCATGCAGGTAGCACCCCACAACAGGAGTCCAGCAGGTGGGTGATAGAGGTGCTCTTTACCTCTTCGGCTGTTTCCTTGTGCTCTAAATGCTGTTTCAGACCCTCTGCAGGAGCGCTGTTGTCCCTGGGCCTGCCGCGGTTGGCATTAAGTGGGGAACAGGGCAGCCCTTTTCATGTCAGTGTGGTGGGGATATGTAACTATACTACTTCAAACATGAAAAGTGTCAAGCAAAGTTTAATAAAACATAAGTGTACGCAGTAACCCCCCCCACTGATTCTACTCTCACTCCATTGATGATATTGCAGCCCCATTCCCCTCTTCCCTTCTTCCCATCATCAAACTGTATATAGTGGGATAAGCTCTGCAGCCTGTGCCCCCTCCTGGAGCTTAATGCTACACAGGACACCCACGTTTTAAAAGCACAAGTTCCCTCTTGAACCCAGTTCCCACCCTTAGTATATTCACAGAACCACATGTTGCAAATCGGCCACCAAGATGACATGTTTAAAAAATGTATCAGGGACAGACATAGCGAATGCTATGCACATCACTCTGTAAGCGTATCATGTTTTTTTTTTTAATCTCTATTTATGCTTCTCCTCTGCACCCGATCTCTGCTCCTTTGGGAGACACACACTGCAGTATCCCCACATCACGGCCTACCTGATCCCCATCGAGTCCCCATGGAGCCTTGTCTATACCGTCCAGGCAGGTATGAGGTGGGGCACAGACACCCCGAGACAATTCAGGTTTCGTCGGGGTCCCCCGGAGTATCAGGCAGGCGTGAGCCATCAGGGTCTCTGCATAGTGCTGTGTTATCTTGGAGATCAGGTGCAGCTTTTCCCCTGTTCTCTGGACAAGGTGTGCACTCTGACGTCAAGGTGCTAAGCACCGACGTCTGCCCTGCCCAACCCTTTTCAATGCTTCTACTTGCTGTTCCTCCGGCTTCAGCCAGAGGCCAGTCAGATAGCGAGCCAAAACCCCCCTCCCTCCCAGAGAAGGCGAGCTGTCCTGCAGATGCTCAGCCTTCTCCTCCCAGCCTGCCCTCCATCTCCCCAGGCTTGTTCCTAAACCTGGGTTGATGGCATCACAAGCAGTAGTGCTACTGCTGCGCTGGTGTAAGCGCATCATGTTTGTGAGACAGTAAATCAGAAAACTAACTCAAACTACAGTCAGTTCATCACTTCTATTATTTTGTATTTTTTCTCTCCTTATGCAGTGGGCCAGGGATTCCTTCAGTCCATCCACAAGTCTCGGATCCCAGGCTTATTGGAGCAGTCATCACTGACACCCAAATTCACATAGCCTGTTCTCTTGTATGCTGTCCCAGGAGAGAACCCAGACCCAGAGAACAAGGCATTGCAACTGGGTGGGAAAAGTGTAGTGGCATTATCTAACGGAGCTCTACTCCTGGGGCACAGCATGAGATGGCAGACCTTCCTGGCCAGTCAGAAGTGGGCTGGGACTGGACGCACCCATCACACTTTGTATGGCTGCAGAGGAGTATGTTGCCAGCAGTGAATGTCTTGGAGTGTGCCTATGCTCTAGTACCACTACTAGTACTGTTGAATCTTCCATGACTGAGCCCAATCTATGACATCATGCATGTGAGATACACTAGTAGGATATTAGATACTGCAAAACAGAGGGGAGGTGGCAATGTTACCAGACTTACAGAGGCGTGCAGTCTATGCGAGTGTTCAAATGACATTTTAGTAAACTAATGACATAGCCCCATGCAGTAGCTGTGGAACTGAGCTGAATATTGTTCCCCTAAAATGAAAGCTTGGGTTCTGTACAACATTAAAACATTCTTGGAAAGAGCTCCAGCATGTCCAACTGAAATGAAAATATAGATCACCACACATATAGACCTGTGATGATTTACAGAGACTCCACTATCAAGAAGGATTGTGCTGATAGTGTCTGCATTGTTTGAGTAGTTTGGATTGTTATCCCATAAATAAGCAATAACTCACAACAGGGTGTGCGGTTACTGGGGATTAATCAACACCCCGGGTGTGTTATGAGGAACGAGGCCGCAGGCTGAGTGTCCTCACAGCACCCGGGGAGTTGATTAATCCCCAGTAACCGCACACCCTGTCATGGGTTATTGCGCTTATAACATGGGCTAAGTAGGATTATGATAAAATACACAGAAATATGTTTTTCCCATTAAATATTTAATATTTACTATGTGTCCTTCCACGACACAAAGTAGTTCCACTGTGGAACTGATGTATCCATGCAGAAAGTGTAGGAAAGATAGGCAATGTGCATGGGTTGTAACTGAACAGACAGGACACTGTCCTTTTTATCCCTGCCACTCTGTCTGTGCTGTGTCCCAAGGTCAATGATGTACATATTGCAGGCATGGACAGAGAGGATAGGTAGCCTGTGATGTGGGCGACTGAATGTGGGCTACTGGTCGGAAGGGTGACGGGACAACGACCCCCGACAATTCGCGCGACCCGGGAGTTCCTCTCTTTCCCCGAGTTCGCCCGAGTAGGAATCCTGGGGGTGGGGAGTGAAGCCCCCATGAGGGGGGGTATGGGGCAAAGCCCCCCTGCATTAAAACGCTTTCAAATTTGTAGTCGCCCTGGGAAATCGTCACCCTACCGCGGGTTGCCATTCTGCAGTTGCCTATATCACATAGATCCGAGAGGATGTAACTCATCCTGCTGGTCGTTCTGCTCGCTAGCCTCTACAAGTGCTGCATGCACCAACTGTGGAGAGAGACAGACAGACGATGGCACTGATTTTGCTGACCATGCTCCATGACACATGTGGAGAGAATGTCCCACTTGGTCACTGTCTGTCTTTGTCTCTCCCTCTTGCTAATGTTACCACACTGAATGTACAGCACAGCACCCATGCTGTTCCCCAACTTGCTCTCTCACTGTCACTCAGGCATGCAGAGGGAACAGTGCACAGCTTCTCAGTGGTTGTATTGTAAAGCCCTGTCAGTGGGTCAGAGGTTTCTCACACTCGCACTGCGGCTGATCTCCGAATTGGACAGGGTACTGTGACAGGATGGAGGACAGGGAACACATATCGTGGCTGGGTGAGGGGCACAGACAGGCTCTTGGGGGGTTCTGTACTGTGGATCAGCACTCGCTACTGTTTCTGCGGACAGAGAGAGAGAGAGAGACTGAGAGAGATGCAGCACATTGCAGCAACTTTTGTGCCTACTGTGTTCTCCCACTGGCTCTCTCTCTCTCTCTCTCTCTCTCTCTCTCTCTCTTTCTCTCTTTCTCTGACTGTCACATGCCAGACCACTATTTCTGCAGCTGGAGACTGTGCATGCTGGCTACAGTACCTACTCAATGGATTGGCAACAGAAGAACTGTGGAAGGAGTACGTGATTCAGCTGGGTGGGTGGGTAAGTAGTCAGAGAGCAAAGTGCGGGACAGAGGTTTCTGACAACAGCCTGCTCTCCCAATGCTGATGTCGCCAAAAGTAACACTTGTATGTGGTGGCTGGGTGGCAAATGTGTGGGGAATTGCATTACATAAGGGGGAATATGCTTGGGAATGACTCCGCTAGGTTGTCCATGACCTGCTGGGTGGGTGGGTGGGTTTTCATCTGGCGCTCATCAGCGTTCAGCATCCTCTCACACCACAGGAGACAGAGTGACACCATACAGTACTCCCTTGCTTTCCCTTGGCTGTTTGCAATCTGCAGGGTGGGTGGGTAGGTTTCAGTGCAGCGCTCGCGAAGTCTGGAAAAAGAAATGGCTGCTGTTCACGTCTGCTCCGATGGAGCACAAAACCAGACCCGGCTCTGCTCACTGATTTTACCTTGCAACTTGTTACACCAACTGTGAGTGTATCGTGCATTAATGCACAGTCAGGTGCCAGGAGTCCACCAATCATCTATGCGGTGTTAGTATCCCCATTTTATAAATAAATTGAATACCCTCAGACAGCAAATGTCAAAGCCTCCAGATAGCCTGGTGAATAGCATAATGCACTGTCCTCAGAAGCCTACTATCCAGTTCAACCTCAAACCAAACAAAAAGCATTCTGTGAGTTGCAGTTCTAGAGAGATCTTGGGCTTAGAATTTAAATTCCAGGATCTCATATGGAAAACTGCAATTCAAGAAGCCAAGAAGGCAGCACAATTGTAATGGATTCCTCCCTTCAGATGTATGTGGAGCCAGCCAGGAGGCAACATTAATACCTTGCAGTAAATGACATGTTGCAAACTGCTGCATGACAAATAGGATTAACTGCCACTGCATTGCACTGTTCCCTGCAGCACATCGCAGCACTGTGCAGTAATACTGCATGGTACTGCATTGCACTGTTCCCTGCAGTACATCGCAGCACTGTGCAGTAATACTGCATGGTACTGCACTGCATCCTGGCTGGCTCTGCTGTATGTTACAACCACCTCCTACCAACAGGGAGAGAAGGCTGTTCAGCAGGGAGTGCCCAGATCAGATCAAATGATCTGGTATTAGCTCTGATACGATAGCTCAGTGGGAGCACTGTTGAGTAGAAAAAGAGGGGTGGAATGATTCGCCTGACAAAAATACTCAATGAACTGTTATCTGTGGATTTATGTAATGAAAGTGTACTGTTTAACAAACAGTAAAGGATCTATGCGTTCAAAGACGGCTGTGTCTGTGATATGTTTGGTGAACACAAGGTTGATCTTGTGGTGTCCTGGTGAAACTCCTGCCTGGTGAAACTGGCCCAGAAAAGGGTGATAACAATACGTTGGATTATAGGGGACCTGCCTGTAAGCACATAATATCCCTAGACATATGGTTCCCTTGGTGATGCCCGCCCCTCTCTCAAGGTAAAAGGGGAAGAGCAGAGGGCTACAGAAATATAATAAAATGAGCATTTGTCAATGCTGAATGTTTGCTTGCTGGCATTGGCAGTGGTAGTGTAGAAGTTACAGAGCTGCGTAATAGGAATGGCAGTGAAGTATTGAACTGAAGCCAACCCCACCACCACCCTGCAGAGAGTGACGGGCATTGGAGTGTGCGTTTGGGTCGTCAGGCATAACGGCCACGCCATTTCACCACACCCCACCCTGCAGACACTGACAAGTGTCACGGTGTTCCTTGGGGTCTTTGGCCCTTATGCGCACCCCATTTCATTAGGAAATATGGTGAGATGAGTGTGATATAGGAGAATGGGGTGAAGTTTGGGGCCGAAGAGTGCAAGGCATACCTCGATGCCTCTCACTGACTGCAGGGTGTGGAATGGTATGAGCATCACAGGCAAGAATCCCAAGTCACACCCCTGATGCCTGTCATTCTCTACAGGGTTGGGCGTTATGGTTGGAAACCCTAATACCTCAGGCATTCGTTGGTATTTTCACTCCAGATTTTCAACATGTTTTTTTTGTGACCCCCACCTCATGAACAGGGGGAATATCAGTTTGTTAGCCGAAAGCTGCTTATGCACAGTGACTATGGCATTCAGCACCACAGGTGCAAAAATATTCCGAACAGGATGTAAAAAATGACAGCTGTACTGTTCATGGGGAGGTGTAAAAAATGGCAATGTTGCAAATCTGTAGTAAAAATATTTAAAAAAATGGTGAAGTCACGAGTGTACATAGAAACTGTGCAACGCACACCCGTAATATAATTAGGTTGGGGATTTTTTACAGCAGATTGTCAACTCAGGCATTTTGGTGCCTCCGATCATGAATAGTGTTACTGTGATTTTCTTTCTCTGTGCGGATGATTTCCCCAGCGACCACGCATCTCTGCGCTTGAAAGTGTGAAAACACACTTCAGCCATGTTGTGAAAAATGACAGCTGTACTGTTCATAAGGAAGTGTGGAAAAATGCCACTGGTGAAAATCTGGACTGAAAATATTACAAAGTCATGAACTAACGAGGGTGCTTGGAAACTGCGCAATGCTCACTCGTAACACAGTCATTTTATGGACTTTTGTCACCAAATTTTCAACATAACCATTTTAAGACCTCTGCTCATGAACAGTGTAACTGTGATTTTCTTAATCTGTCCTAAACATTGCTTTCGCACACCAACAGCACCATTGTGCGCTACATGTGCGAAAATACATTTTGGGCGACATTTGAAAAATTGCAGCTGTACTGTTCGTAAGGAAGTGTAATAAAATGGCAATGTTGGAAATCTGGAGTGAAAATAATAAATTTGCAAACTTACGAGCATGCATAGGAACTGTGCAACGCACGCTCGTAAAACAGTCATTTTTAGGAATTTTTTCACCAAATTTTCAACATAGCCATTTTAAGACCTCTGCTCATGAACAGTGTCACTGTGATTTTCTTAATTTGTCCCGTACATTGATTTCGCACACCGAATGCGCCATTGTGCGCTACATGGGCGGAAACACGTTTTGGGTGAGACAGCTATACTACTTATAAGAAGGTGTGGTAAAATGGCAATGTTAAAAATTTGGAGTGAAAATATTGAAAATTCATGAACTTACGAACGTGCGTAGGAACTGTACAACGCACGCTCGTAAAACAGTCATTTTTTGGAATTTTTTCACCAAATTTTCAACATAGCCATTTTAACACCTCACCTCATGAACAGCATCACTGTGATTTTCTTAATTTGTCCCGTACATTGATTTCGCATACCGACTGCGCCATTGTGCGCTACATGGGCAGAAACACGTTTTGGGTAAGATGTGAAAAATGGCAGCTGTACTACTCATAAGAAGGTGTGGTAAAATGGCAATGTTGAAAATCTGAAGTGAAAATATTGAAAATTCGCGACCTTACGAGCGTTAGTAGGAACTACTGCTTACGCTCGTAACACAGTCCTTTTTAGGAATTTTTTCACCAAATTTCAACATAGCCATTTAAGACCTCTGCTCATGAGCAGTGTCACTGTGATTTTCTTAATTTGTCCCATACATTGATTTCGCACACCGACTGCGCCATTGTGCGCTACATGGATGAAACACATTTTGGGTGTGATGTGAAACATGACAGCTGTACTACTCATAAGAAGGTGTGGTAAAATGGCATTGTTGAAAATCTGGAGTGAAAATATTGAAAATTCGTGAACTTACGAGCCTGCGTAGGAACTGTTCAACGCACGCTCGTAAAACATTCATTTTTTGGAACTTTGGCACCAAATGTTCAACATAAGGTTTTGGTACCCTTCTCATGAATGATGTCACTGTCCCGGGTGTTATTCAGGCCCGAAGGGTGATTTCGCGCAGTGACTGCGCGGTGACTGCAAAATCACTCGTGGCGAATAGCGCCAGGACAGTGACATCATCATGAAAGTCCCAAACCCATGTTAAGTAATGCAAAATCAAAAAATGCCTGAATAATGCAACAAGTTGAACCCCCATCTGGCCCATTATACAGCTTACCGTCATTTCCTCAGTTCGGCGATCGACTTTGAAGAGTGCAGACATGTTCGACGTCCACAGAAGATTGTCGTGCGAGGTCCGGAGGTAAGTATGGGGTGAGGGGTGTGGGAAACAGAATGCTGCCAGTGGGTGGAGTGCGGGTTGTGGGAGGGGCCAGCAAAGACTACTGGGACCGTTTTTTTCTTTACAAGTTAAAAAGGGAAAAAGGGATGGCGCTGGACGCTTGCCACACTGGGGTGGGCTCCCCAGCATGGCACAAGGATGGTTGGGGGCCTTTCAGCCGATGGGGATTAGGCACCCCTGTCGGCCTAAGCATCGATTGCCACGCTGGAGGCTCCCAGCATCGCACTTACTACTCGGGGGGTGAGGACCGTGGAGCCGATGGGGGATTGGTCACCCGTCAGCTATATCATTAGTTGGCTGGGGTGGGCACCCAGCGTGGCATTTTGGAAGGCTTTGGGGGCCGGGGGAACACAGCACAGCCGACGGGGATTGGGCACCCCCGTCGGCTATACAGTGTGTGTGTGCGGGGGTGGGGGGCGCGCATGCCTGTGTGGCCATATGTGTGTGTGTGTGTGTGGTGGGGTGGAGCTGCGCATGAGCAGGCGATATCTTATCGCTGCTCACTCAAGTGTAGCTCCCCCTTTGAACTGTATGCCACTGCATTTTGGAGCTTGTCATAGACAGCTCCAGCATGCATTGGCTTACAGGGGCCACGCCTGCCAACACACTGACTGAATTGGAGGAGGAGGTGACACACCTCTGAAATCTCCGATGATAGCACTATGTTTCTTGCACATGCGTGCAAGCAAACATAACAATTCCTTACTGATTATTAACAACTTCTGTATGTACATCAGGCATACAATTTTCTTTTTGTTAACTATACAATGTGCTGGTTTTGCCAGAGCCCTGAAGATTTCACTAGCCAAATCACCCCAAGAATCCAATAATTGATCTTTGAGATCTGGATATGAATGACATCAAGCATCTCTTTGTTAAACAAAGGAGCCCCAGACATGCAGACTGTAGTATAGGAGAAAGTGAAAAGACCAGCCAGCTCCTGTTCAAATATGAGTGAGGCAAGTTAATGGCTAGCCTAATAAAATGAGCATCTTAATTGCTTTGAGTGATCTTGAGGTCAAACAGCTTGGGCTACCTTCTGCATCAGTCCCAAAGAGGGGAGGAGGAAGTCCTCACCCTGAATTGTTTGAGCACTTGAAAGTTAGTCACACCTAGAGTAATGAGAAGGATAGAGCTACAGTATGGTATATGTGCCTATTCCTGCAATCCAAAATGAGCTTCTCCCAATTCTTGTGTGGAGCAGTTCTTCCTTTAAGAAGTAAAGCTCTGTGCAAAATGTTTCTTTATTGGAAACCTGTTTATTTGGATTTCCCTAGTATGTTCTGTATTTCCCCTATTTGTAGTCTGCATATTTTGCAGATTGTGTAAATATTGCATTTCTTATGTTTAATTGATCTGTGACTATGATGTGTTTAAAACAATGTACAGTAATTTATTTTACTAACAATACTGAGTTCCATCACTGAGAGCATGTCTGGGATTACAGTACAGGTGCTTCTAGTGCAGGAGCATGTTCAGGAGTGCCTGATGCAAATAGGGTTCTAATGTTCAGAGGCCTTGCACTGTGTGAGTACATGCCTAAAGGAGGACGAGAAGGGAAGATCCCAGTAGTGAATCTGCAGCAGTCTGGTGGAAGCATTGGTGAAGTGTGCTAAAGCACTTGCCAGCCAGGTGCTCTGTGGCAACAACCAAGTTTGAAGATAGTTTGAAGGATGTCTCAACTGATATCACTACACCAGTCACTCAGGGAGTTGTAGTTCCCAAAACATTGTTTGTATGGGTGTCACACAACCATCTAAGTCCCCTAAGTGGTCGACTGGACTAGCCTGCTTATTTTATCAGTGCTGCTATCAACCTGGTCATTACTCAATCAGGCGGCACCCTTCTTATAGACAATAGACAATGTCGGCAGAAAAAGACCATTGGAGTATCCTCATCATATAGAGGGGGGAACATAATACTCAGTTTCAGCAGACAGATACTGTATCTATACGGATAAAGAGGGACGACTGGCACTGGTAGTAGGTAATTTAGCAGGACGCTTGATTACAGTAGCATCAATATATATATACCACCAGGAACAGAAACAAAAGAAGTGAGGAAGTTATGTCAGATAATAACAGAGAAACAGAAGGGAACCCGAATCCTAGGGGGAGACCATAATATGATATATGATTCTTTAGATACATCTACAAAACAACCTCCCAAGAGAAAGGCACCACAGAGGATGGCCATCAAATATTTCCAAGATGTACAGTGGGTAGATGTATGGCGATATAAACACCCTAATATAAGGACATACACTCATTATTCAGCCCCACATAAAATATATACATGAATAGATTATTACCATGTGTCCAGGGAATCCTTGTATATGGTACAGGAATGCCAGATTATTCCTACCCCTATTTCAGATCATTCAGTGTTAACTCTCAAATTAAAGTGGTCAAGTGAAAAAAGAAGAACTTTGTGGAGGTTTAACAATTTCTTCCTGAATCAAAAGAAATTCAAAGAAATGATAGAACAGAGGATTCCCCAAATTATCAAAGAAAATGAAACCCCAGATCTAAAAAAGGTAACATAATGGGACACGACAAAAGTGGTACTGAGAGGAGATATAATTAAATACACCTCATATTATAAAAAACAACAAAATCAGCAGCAAGAAAACTTAGAAAAACAGCTAAGGGAGGCACAGGAGAGACATGCAGCGGGAGAGACGAGCTGTGAGAGTGTAATACAAGAAATTAAAGGTAAATTACAGCATACACTAGATGTTAAAACAGAACAAGCTTTACAATACTTAAAACAAAAATATTATGAAGGGGGACCGAGAGCCACTAGACTGTTGGCCCATAGACTCCGTAGAAGAATAATACAAACAACAATTACACAGGTAAGAGATCCGGAGATCCGGGGCAGCTAGTGAGACTACCACAGTTGATTGAGAAGGCTTTTAAGAAATATTACCAGAATTTATACACCCCAGAAAAGGATACAGACATTAATAAGACCGAGACATTTTTGAAAGGATCAAAATTACCTAATCTTACAGATGAACAACAACAGGGACTAATATCCCCAATTACAGAGAAAGAACTAAATAAAGCTATCACGAGTCTTAAGACCCATAAAAGCCCTGGCCCAGATGGATATACAGGGGAGTTCTATAAGTGCTTTCGAGGGACGTTGATGGCTATCCTCATGGAGACATTTAAAGAAATACAACAGAATAAGAGCTGCCCAGATATATGGAGATATGCCACCATCACCAGTCTACTGAAACCGGGAAAGGATAGTACAAACTAATTCATACAGACCAGTCTCAGTATTGAACATAGATTATAAATGATTTACATCTATTATGGCTAGAAGGATAGAGGGATTATTGCCTCACCTGATAGATCAGGATCAGACAGGGTTTGTGACAGGTAGACAAACACAAGACAACATCAAGAGAACATTGCATGTACTGTACTATGCCTCCCTGTCTGAAATACCCTTCCTGCTGCTAAGTTTAGATGCAGAGAAGGCTTTCGACAGGGTGGCATGGCCTTTTCTGAGATCTACAATGGAGAAAATGGAATTTCCAACAGAGTTTAGAGAGATAGTAGACTCCTTATATGACAACCCTATAGCATATATTAAAATAAATGGCTCAATATCATCACCAATAAACCTTAAAAGAGGAACCAGACAGGGATGCCCCCTATCGCCCCTTTTGTTTGCGATATACCTGGAGCCCTTGGCACAGGCTGTAAGGCAACATAGAGAGATAACGGGAATACAATTAGGGGGAGGACAACATAAATTAGATCTATATGCAGACGACCTCCTGATATAACTAACAAATCCAGAGAGATCCCTGGGACCACTCTGGTCAACATTAACAGACTTTGGAGAATTAGCAGGCTATAAGATTAATGTAACTAAGATGGAGGTACTGGGAGTAAATTATAAACCATCAGATCAGGTGGAGTCTCATTATAAGTTTAAATTGAATACCCCTACACTTAAATACCTAGGTATATGGCTGAGCCCAGAGTATACAAAATTATACGACCTTAATTATAAAAAACTTCTAATACAAATGCAGAGAGATATAGATAAGTGGACATTGATACCTATACCATTCATACAGAAAATAGAAGCAGTTAGAATGGTATTGTTGCCATGTTTTTTGTATTTTGGCACAAACCATCCCAATTGTAATTCCAGAGATTTTTTATAAAAAATTAAATAAGAAAATAACACAATACATATGGGGAACCAGAGACCAAGAATAAGACAATCAATACTACAACTCTCAAAAGATGAAATGGGTCTCTCTTTGCCAAATTTTAAATATTATTATATAGCATCCCAGATCCGTACGGTGATATACTGGCTGCACCCTAAATTTGAGGCAAAGTGGAAAGAAATAGAATTAGCAGAAGAAGATATAAGACAACCACATGGGGCTCTACTGGCAGACAGGGGAGATAAAGAAGGGGTAGATATTGATAGACCCTACACAATGTCAACTTTACAAGTTTGGAGACAAATGTTGAACACCAAGAATATGCTGGAATGGAGGCCCATGTACTATTCACTGACGCACATAGAGAATTTCTTACCAGCAAAAGTGGACCTGGGGTATAGGAGATGGGAAAGGAAAGGATTACATATAGTGTACCAATTCCTGAAAGAAGGAAATGTAATGAGCTTCTCAGACTTGAAAAGTACATGTGAGATAACACAGAGAGATAGATTCCGATTCTTTCAGATTAGGGACTGTATAAAAAGTATCAGGAAAGAATGCTGGACATTATATCCTATACCCAAGATTATAGAGATAATACAGAAAAGCTCAGATGGTAAGACAGAGCTAACTCACATAATATGTTACTTATATGTGGCAATAAGAGAAATGGAGGGGGATTCAGTTGATTCCATTAGGAGAGCATGGGAAAAAGACTTAAATGTCATAATAACAGGAGATACATGGAGAAATTATTTATCACATATACATAAAAGTACATCATCACCATGTTGGAGAGAATTAACATGGAAAAATGCTGTCAGGTTTTTCAGAACACCAGCAAACCAGATGCACTTTAATATGAGGAAGGAAGTGGCATGCTGGAGGAGATGTGGCGAAAATCAGGCAGCACATGGGCACATATTCTGGAGTTGTCCAGTGATACAACCTTTCCTAGAGGAGGTACAAGAGGCGATTAAGAGTATAATTTCGTCCTCTATAATATTGAATGTACCATTATACTTCTTACTGGACTTTCCAGAGGGAAGTAAGGATATCAGGACAAAGAAACTCCTGCTGATATTGATAATAGCTATTAAAAAAACATAACAAAAAACTGGTTGTCTCCAAACCCATTCCAATTAAGACAATGGCAAAATATAGTGATAGATATATGCCAAATGGAAAGACTGACATCCTTGACAAATAAGAGATATGCTCAATTTGAGATAATATGGAGGAGGTGGATATTATATATTACCCCAGTGAGACAAGATTTTATACCCTGAAAAGGGAAAAGACAAGACAGGAAGACTGACTTTGATATAATTATGTACGAGATATAATTATGTATGAGAGAACATTGTACAGGAGAGAGCATGTATAGACTAAAAAGTCAGAAATGATTGAAATACTCCACTGAATGGATTGTAACAACCTGAAGAAAGCAATGATTAATTCCTATGCACATATGTAGGTTGTAAGTTGAAATGAAAAGTAAAAAACTTGAAAATAAACAAAGTTTTAAAAAAAAGAAAAAGACCATTGGTCCATCCTGTCTACTCTGTTATATTCTGTCTTACCCCAAGACCTGCTATCTGGGTAGGATTTTTGCCTCCCCTTCCCCTGCACCCTGCCTTACCACTACCCCTCAGAGTAACTATTAACCTTAACTCTGTCCCAGACATACTTGAAATCATTAATGGTTTTGGCACCTTCTACCTCTACCGGCAGGCTGTTCCATGGCTCAACCACTCTCTCTCTCTGTAAAATAAAACTTTCTCACATCCCTCATAACCCTCCCCACCCCCACCAGCGTCCACTCATGTTCCTGTGTTTTTGACTCACTATTCCATTTCTTTGAGGAACTTGAAGATCTCTGTCATGTCTCACCTCTCCCTTCTGGCCTCTGGCAAGTACATGTTCAGTGCCCTAAGCTGATCCTTGTAGGACTGGCCCTGTTGGCCCTAAATCATTTTGGTTACCCTATGCTGCCCATCTCCAGCCTGGTTTTGTCTTTCCAGAATGAGGATTCCAGAACTGAGTACAGTATTCAAGATGGGGCATCATCAGTGATTTACAGAGAGAGGTAGTATTACTCCTTTTGCTATCAAAACCACTCCCAGTACATCTTATCAGCCTGGTGGCCTTGCTGTAGGCCTTGTTACATGGGTTAGATTGTTTTAGGGAGTTACTTATGATGACTCCCAGATCTCTTTCCTCAGAAGTAGTGCCCAGTTCAACCTCTCCATCAAATATCCCATCCTGGGGTGCTTGTGTCCTGTGTGCATCATCTTGCTCTTTTTGACACTGATTTAAACCGCCAAACTTTGGACCACCTCTGTAACCTAAGGTCCCTCTGCAACTACCATACCCCCACTACACTGCCCACCCTGCCACATGCTTAATGTCATCTGTGAAGAGACACATGTTGCCCTGTGTTCCTTCTCCTGTGTCGCTGATGAACATATTAAAAATGACTGGACCCAGGAGTGACCCCTGTAGCACTACTCTTGTGACTTCCCTCTCTCCTGACTTGATTCCATTTACCTCTACCCTCTGCTGTCTGACCCCCCACCCAACTACCCACCCATCTAACTAGATACTTTGCTGAACCTAGATCCTCTAACGATCTTCTAACTTCATCAGCAACCTTCTGTGTGGCAACAAGTTGAGTGGCTTGCTGATATTGAACTAGGGTAAATTCGATGTTTGTCCCTTATTCACTGCCTTAATAACCCAGTCAAAGAATACTATTACTGTGTCTTGGTCTGACAAGACCTCACTGCCACAGACTTATGCTGCTAATTATCCTGGAGCCCATTTCTCTTTAAGTGGTCCACTAGGTCCTCCTTGACTAGTGTCTCTATTAGTTTACCCACAATGGAGGTAAAACTGAGGGACCTGTAGTTAAAGACCCAGGCAGGAAAAGGAGCGTGTATGGTGGATAGGAGTCCATGTAGTGCTGGGGTGGTCTAGTCACTGAACACCAAACAAGAAACACAGGATAGCTCTGCAGTCAAGGAAAACAGTGTGCACCTCAATGAAGTCAGGAGTCAGTTAAGTTGCTGCCCAAACGTTAATTGCAGGTCACAGTCGAAATAGACTGATGCAGACAGTGATCCATTTGTCCTCACTGTCTGCACTAGTCTGTTTGAGTCTGTTTCAGCTGTGAACTGCAATTCAAGTTTGAGCAGCAACTTCGCTGACTCCAGGCTTCATTATGGTGCACACATTTCTCAGTGAATGCAGCGCTATCCTGTGTTTCCTGTTGGGTCTGTAGTTACCTAGTTGTGCCTTGTCCCCTCCCTTCTGCAAAAGAACTACGTCTGCTGTCCTCCAATCTTTTGGAACCACCCCTGACTGCAGTGAGCTATTGAATAGCCTTGCCAGGGGTTCAGTCAGTTCTGATGCCAGTTCTCTGAGCGCCCTGAGGTGCATCCCATCTGGTCCCGGGGCCTTGTCTATTTTTAGGGCTGTATGCCCTTTTCTGACCTTTTCTCCTGCAAATACTACCTGCCCAATTTCTGGGATTCTCCTTGCAGCAGCTTTTATGCTACTTTCCAGCAAAGGCCTGCTGTCCTCTACTGTGAATACTGAGCAGAACTAGCTGTTAAGAATCAATGCCTTCTACTTGTCCTCTTCTATTATCCTGACCCTCTCTGACAGCTTTACATTTCTTCCTCTCATCTTTCTTTTTTCCCTACTGTATCTAAAAACTGTTTTCCCCTCCTTTGACTCCCTCTGCAATATGTAACTCTGTGTCTGCTTATGCATCCCTTACTGCCCTCTTGGTCTCCCTCATCTCTACTTGGTATTTATTCCATTCTTCATCCCCCTGCTTTTCTCTGTATTTGACAAAGGTCCTTTTATTACCCTTACTGCCTCCCTGACCTTCTTAGAGAATCAGATTGGTCTCTTGTGCCTGTTTTATCCATGTAAATATTCTTAAGCATGACTTCTTGTCTGACACAGGCTTCTGCTCACACAATACAAGGCCTCTTGGACATAGGATTCCATCAATCACTTCAGGTACTGTGCACCTTAGTCATCCTTCTGTGTATCAGAAGTGGGTTTACTTTTTAAGCTGGTAGTTCTTTCTCAGAGGCAAATCAACAGAATAACCTATAAAATAAATTACCTGTACCTATAAAAACACAAAGAGCCAAGGCAGTTCATGCTTGCCCTTGGAACCAGAAACACACAATGTGTAACCTGATAAAAAATAATTTTATGTAACATAAAATAAAGCAAAATAACATATGGTCACAGCAAGCAATATCAGCTTTAGCGCTACGGAAGACTCATTGGAGTCAAAGCCCTGGGGCAAGCTGGAGAGTGCTTCTAGGACCGATTATCTGACTTGTTATTTTATGTTAAATAAAATAATTTTTTTGCCAAGCTACACATTGTATGTTTGTGTTTCTGAGTGTCACCACAAACTGCCTTGTCACTGTGTGTTCTAGTCAGGGCTGGCCGCCATTTGAAGTGGTGAGCACCGACCCTGCATCACTGGTCATGGCAGCCATCTGTTGGACCCGGTTCACCTTTAAAAACACAGCAGTAATGGATATATATATATATATATTATAGTGGCATGGTAGTGCCACTATAGTTAGGGTTGTGTAGGCACTTTAATGTTAAATTCAAAATTTTGCACTTTAATAACTTTGCAACCATTCAACCGATTTGCCTGAAATTGTGCATGCATGGTCTGGTACCCTAGATCTCTGGATCTGGAAAATGTTGTTCTGCTTGGATTTGCAGTTGCAGAGCCATGGAGTGTCAAAAAGTGTGAAAAATCCTCAACTTTGGGCAAATACTTTCCTCGGCTCTGCAGCCTGAATGGTTAGTCTGTCTCGTCTGACATTTTCAGGGTATCTGGGGACTGGGTCAGGGAAGTGCCTTTTGAAGGTTTGGTGAAAACATATTAATCCATTCAAAAGTTATTAAAGTGTAAAGTTTCTCATTATAGCTTATGGGGAAAAAAAACATATGTTCCCCTCGAAAGCAATGTTTGCTTTCGTGAAAGCCCTTTTTACTGTCACAAATGGGTTTGGTACTTTCGTGCTGCCGCCATCTTGTTTTCAGTTAACCAGGCAGAAAAAATGATGTAGTTCAAAAATTACTGCCCCTTGGTAAACACCAAAAGTTGGGTTTCCTAATTGGAGCCCTAGGAACATGACCCAGGCATTAGTTTTTCCATATGATGCCTGGAAATATGTTTTTTTTAATTTTTCTGCTGTCCTAGCTGTGGAACTTTTGTGAAAGTACTGTGGACATTCGCGAAGGTTCCGCGGGTACTTTAGTGAAAGTCCTGCATCTAAAATGGAGGGACTTTCATGAAAGTTCTGAAGTACTTTCATGAAAGCTTCCCCAGCTAAACCAATTATACTTTTGTGAAAGTTCTGCAGGTAAACAGCTCCAAAAAAACAGTTTCTTTGCCACTTCATAGTAAAAAAACAGGACTTTTGGGCTAAAATTAGCAGGGTGGCAAGCCCCTGCCCCATAGATGTGCCTTTTGCTGGTTTGGTGAAGACATTGACACCAGTTCCATAATTACAGCTCTCTGAAGTTGCAAATTTTCCCATATGATAACACTGTGGCAGTCATGACGCCTTTTGGTGGTTATATCTCGAAAACAGTTCGAGATGAGGATTTTTCGCTAAGCGCAGCTTACTAAGCATGTATGGAGGTGGCCAGGTCATGAATACAACAAGGAATTTTTTCCAAAGTTGCTATGGTTACTGAGATATTGTGCTTTATTAATGGGCAAGATGGCAGCAGCCATGCTGGGCAAGCTGCCGAGGAGTTTCTGAGCAGAGCTACATTTGTTTCTGAGCAGAGCTGCATTCATTTTATTTGTTTTATTTTTACTTTACTCACTTATTCTTACTACCTGGTCTTTTATCTAAAGCAGTAGAAACAGTAGAATTATCAGTTTAGTTAGATAGGGGCCCCCAAAGTGAAGCAATAAGGTTAGGTGCACTTTTCAGGTGCAAAGAGAGGAAGTTAGATTTTACTCCGAGCGTTTTTGAGCATTGTTTGGAGTCACTGATATAGCTCACCGCTAATGCTTTTTACTGAACGACTCCATTAGTTGAGCTGTGGAGTGTTCTTGGATCAGTTTTTTTTTTTCACGATTTAAGTTGGGTCATAAATCAGCCCATCTGAGTTTAATCTTGGTGGTACATCATTCACCAGATTATTGGTAGCTGTGGAGTGGTGGAGAGTGGTGGAGACGAAGTAGAGGAGGTTCTATCTGTGATCTGGGGAGAGGGACCCATGGGAGGAATCTCCTTGCCTGAAGAACAAGTACTGTGTTGTGCCTGGAGTTGGATTGCTGAAGGACCGGACATTTACTAGCCTGTTGCCTAAAATCTATTGTTACTCCCTCTGTGAGGAATGGGAAGTGCTGCTGGTCCGGGACTGGTCATTTGTGGGATCTACTGCTGTCATGGAGGGAGGGGGATTGACTTTGTCCTGGTGGCTAAGCTGCCGGATCCATTGCCGTGTGGGAGACTGGGGTCTGAGTCAGCTGGAGAGCTGGCTGATGAGCTCTGGTTACTCCTAGGCCATCAGGGGGATCAGCTGGTGGGCCAACACTAACTGCAGGCCGAAGCCCCGGTGGTGGAGATTTCTAGTGGTGGTCTCCTGGGGCAGAGCTACATGGGCCCTACCACCAGTTTCCAGGTGACACTGAATACAGGAAGAAGTAGTGTACTGTTCCTTGGGAGGTATTGGAAGCTTTGAGCGGGCCCTATCCTGGACATGGCCAGAATTTTTTCTTTTACCGCCTTTATGTTTATATTTTAATTTTACAGGCAGTGAGAATGCCTGGCAAATTACTCTGCATACAACAATTCCATGGTTCTATTTTGCCTACGTGAAGGTAGTGCAGATAGAAATTACATTAGACATTCTATTTGAGGAGGTGTGAGCTCCTCTAATTAATCATCCATATGACAGACATTTGGTGACTGTCTTATAGTTTACAGCTCAAAATACTGTTTGTTTACTACTATAATATCTTTTATTTGTATATTGGGTTTTATTGGTTGTAGGGGAAACTATTGTTGTACTGTGAATGGTAATGTAAGGGTTGGGAGGAAGTGAGGTATGATCTTGTTATTTTATTATTTTTGTTTTATTTGATTTTATTTTGTTTAAATCTCCATCCTCTCTGTGAGAGAGAGAGAGAGAGAGAGGAGTATTAGATATTAGATATTAGAAGAGGTGGGTGGGGGGGCGCTGATGAGCAGCTAAGAAGTAAGATGCATTCTCCTTGAGCTCTGCACCTCAGAGACCTAAATATATAATTTTTTCATAAAACTAAGATAAATAGAATTGGATTCTGCTGCATAATTGCCGTAGCCGCATAATGATGGATGACTACCTTTCTAATGCAACAGGGAAGCCCGTTAGAAGTGCTGGGAAAAACCTGAAGAAACAACCAGCTGGGCCCACACCAGACTCTACAGGCCCAATATCCTTCTCGGCGGCAGAATTGGCTGTACTGGGCCGAGAGGTGACAACGCAAGTGCTGGCGGCATTGAATCCCCGCTTTGAAAAGCCGGAGAATCAGATTGAAGCAAAACTGCAAGAAATAGTGGAGAGAACCGCAGCACATGGTGAAAGGTTAACGGAGGTGGAGGATTGTACAGCTAGGGTTGAGAATTTGGCACAGCCTCTACTGGAGAAAATCATCGCTTTAGAGAAGGAGCTGGAGGATATGAGAGAAGTCTTAGACTATCAGGAGAATTATTTCAGGTGCACCAATCTACGCTTACGACGGCTCCCTGAAGGGAAAGAGGGTTCGGACATAATGAAATTCTGTGCTGAAAAATTGCCGAAAATATTGAAACTGCAACCTAAGGGGGGAAACATAAGATTGAAAGGGCGCACAGAGCAGTACTCCCAAAGCCAGGTCTGGGCCAACCCCCGAGAAGTATCGTTATTCGGTACCATAATTTCCAAGACAGAGAAACAGTGATAAAAGCCTTTAAAGTAAACCAGCCTGTTGAAATTGATGGAGTGAGAATCCATGTCACACAAGATTACTCGAACAGATTACTTAAGAAAAGGCGGGTGTTTGCTGCTGCGATGGCTCAGCTAAGAGAGATCCAAGTGGAGCACTACATGATCTACCCTGCGATCCTTATGTAACCCCTTTGTTACCCGGTGTTACTAGAATCCCAGTAAGACCTAGTGGTAGGCAGGGAAGGCAGCTTGTGAAACTCCAGTTAAATGGGTTTCACACTGTCTCACTCTGTCCTCAGTCACAGCTGAGACTGGAGAGATGACATCATTATAGAATTGTTACAACTGCATGAGCCACATTTGGAATCTTCAGCTCAGAGTAGTTCTAGAACCTTGGGAATTTGAAAAGCCAGTCTTCCGTTTGTCCTTGAGCAAGAAGGAAGCATTAGACTATGTTTGAGTTTTGTCTCCACACAGAAGGAAGTTTTTCTGTGTTTCACCATTCTTCAAGTGGTGGAGACCGTCCCCTCGGTCTCAGTGCCCCCTCCCTCCGGGGGGGATAGGAAAAGGTCTCTGTGGGTTCCAGGGACAATCCCCTTTTCCCACCAAGGAAAGAAGCTGCCTGAAATTACTTTGTCTGTTTGGGTATGACAGAAAAGGTTAAAGGACTTCGCCTGTGGGGCCCTGCATGGATCGGGTGAGTGTTTGGCTCCAGTTTAAGGGGCAAACAACTTTAATCAGTCAGGAAATGTTACTGGGGACTGCTGTTTGGGAGGACTATATACACTAGGATGAACAAATGGAGCAGTCAATTCAGTTTCAAGTTTCAAATGGTTTTATTGGGGACTGCTGTTTGGGAGCACTATATACACTAGGACGAACAAATGGAGCAGTCAGCTTAAAGTTTAAATGGATTTAGAGTTCACAGTAGAGGGGGTGCATCAGTTCATCCACCATGCAATCTACATTTTACAGTCCTGAAGTTTCTGTGTGTTCAGAGAAATGGCCGGTATGGGCTGTGGGAGCTGGAGGTGGATAGATCCCCATCTTTAGTAACCAGGTCCACCTCTAGGATTTCTTCTGTTTTGCTACTCGCCTCATGCGCTTGGCCAGTGATGGGGTGGGTACCCAGACGTGGGTTGCAACTTGAAAATCTCTCTAGGAGTCGCAGACTTCAAGTGGTGTGGGGAGCCAGTTTGGGAGCCTCCTTGTTTGATGGGATGTCTTTCCAAGTAGAGTTTGGGTTCATTTGCCAAGTGGACCGTCAGTAGAGTGGCCGGCAGGGGAGCCGGGCCAGTCGGGCTGTGTATCCAATGTGCATGCAAAGTCCGGGCTGAGTGCCTGGTGGGTCCAAAGCCAGACAACTGTTGTAAAGTGTTCATTCCTCAAATGGACCGCTGTGTTTAACCTCTAATCTGCATTACAGTTACGTAGCCCTGTGGGGAACCATACAGAGCTTTGTTTATGTTCAGTGAGTTAATAAATAAAGCCACACTGGGAAATATCCCAATTCTGGTTCTGGACATTACAGTTATTGCTTCCTGTAGTTGGATTTACTTGGGTGCCCCTGTGCAGAGTAGTCAAACCTAGGCCTCTTGTGCCAAGTAGCCTCATCTTTCCCCGAACCCGTAGATATACAGCTCCCCACCAGGTATTGCTGCCAAATGCCAACAGCATGCCACCTGTCATTGTTTTGGTAAAAGGACAGGGGTGGGGAGGGTTACAAAAATGGAGGCACCGCTTTGGATTTGTTTGGGAAGGAAGGTGCTTGGGCAAGTAGGCCAGCGTTTTGGCTATCTGGCAGTCGGTAGCCCAAAAAAGTTGAAGCAATTTCCCTAGTGTGTGCTGTGTGCTGTGAATCTTGTGCTGCTGTTTAAAAATGCCAACTGTTTACCAAAGAGCTGTAAAGCCAAAGTGTGTGTCATTGTCCTGCATCAACATAGTTTACAGCGTTTGTCAGTTTTAAAATAAAGTTTCTGTGAAGAAAAGTGGAAAACTAGGGGTAGCAACAGAGAAATTATGCCTGGACATTTGAAATGCTTTTAAAATAAAGTTCTGTGAAGGAAAGTGTGGAAAACTAGGGGTAGCAACAGAGAAATTATGCCCTGGACGTTGGAAATGTTTTCTGTGCAATGCTAGAGACTGCAGAGTTAATGGCAATGTTACATGGTTGAAATGGGCTCCCTATGGAGTCAGTTGAAAAAAAAGTGCATCTTTCAGTTTAAATTTGCCTGCTTGCGATCGCCGTGAGGAGAGGAGCCCTCATGAGGAAGAAGAGGCTCATTTGCATGGCGTCGTGTGGTTGGTCAGTTTGCCATTAGTCCACCCCTCAGCCAGCTCTTATGTGTCTGCTTCAGCATTCGAGAGGGAGACAGAGAGTAGTGCATGTACTGGCAGTGGAGGAGCGTTCGCGAAGTGTTCAAAGCGCTGTAAACAGTGAAAAGTGACTTTTCTAGTTCAAAATCGGGCTCAACCCGCTTATCGGTCGTGGGATCAGTGAATTGTGTGATTAATACTACGATCGCGGAGACTGCCAGCCCGTTTGAAATCTGAGGCCTTCAAAAATCTGGCTGCAGGCCGTTTCCTCCATCGCAGCAATCTGCTACAATAACAGTGAGTAAACGATTTAAAACTGCTCAAATCAGTGATTTTCAGTAATGCCATATAAAATACGAAGTGCAGCTGTATAGTAAACTTTGCAAGTAGTGATTGTGTGATATCCTGCTAGCAAGTGCAAGTCTGTAAAAGCCATTAAATGTGAGCATAGCAATGAAAGTAGCCTCAGTTTAAAGTTTGCAGCCAGAGAGAGACTGTGGGTTGTAAAATAAGTGCAACTCTAGTAGAAGCAGGCAATCCTGTGCTGAAACCTGAAGTTAAAGGGACTGTGATTAAATAAATATTGCCAGCATGTGAAAAGTCCAAGGAAAATCCTGTATAAATGTGAGAACAGCCAGAAAAGAGCAAGTTGTGCAGTTTGAAATAAAAGTCAATAGTAGCTGATGTAAATCGGGTGCGCAGTGGCTTGACCCAGAGTCTGAATGTTGTTGCACAGGAGTGCTGCCGCCGCCATTACAGGGTGGGGTAGTAAAGTAAACACAGCAGCAGAGGAGCCATTTTAAAGCTACGGAGTGTGTTCATTTAAAGTGGGACTTTCAATTACAGTGAACTTTTGTTTGTTTTCTGCAGTTATGGCCTCAGGACCAGCTGGTTACCGGATCATGCCGGGTTGCAGTAACAGCAGCAGTAAATAGATTGAGAGACATTGAAAATTGGTGCTATAGAGGCAACTCCCTCCTGATGTGGCAATTCCTAATTATCCAGTCGTGTATGCCAGATGTGCTTGAGTGCTGGAAGGGATGTCTTCATGATTCCTCACTGTGCTGGTTGTCTACAAAATATGAAGCTTGTATAAGCGCCTCAAATTCGTTTGGCTCCCACATGGACACAACTTCAAGAATCTGCAGTTGGCAGCACACAGCATCAGGCGGAGCCTGTGGAGGAAGGTCCCGGGGTGTGGCACAAAGTTAGAGAGTGCAGAATTAGAGACTGAATCTGAAGTTGAAGTTTTAGATGCTGGATCTCAGAAAGCAAGTTAAGATAAAGCATCAATAGACCCCTGGGTGGGTGGGGCCTAGCCCAAGTCTCGAAGGTGAAGATGAGATGCGGGAGGCCGTTGAATGGGAGGTGTCGACCTCCACTCCTAGTGATGAATGGATAGTCTCGGGGTGAGAACTACTGCTCACTCTTGGGCTCAGATCCTCAGTGAAGAGGAAGATGAGGAGGAACCTAAGTGGCCTTGTAAGATAGGGCGGGTACACAGCCTCAAGATCTTGCCTGGAGGAATGTGTTCAAGAAGGTGGTGATGCCACTGCCCTGGCTTCACCAGAAGAAAAGAAGTCAGGGATCCGTTTTAATTTCATTGAGGATGCGAAGCTGGCAGAACCAGGACTGGCCACCCCAAGCCAGGCCAGCGGTCTCAGATTGACCAAAGCAAGTAAAGAGAGAGACTGGTTCGTAGAAGGCCGATGAAATCTTTGGTATGACCTTTCCTACCTTTCCTCGGAGGTCTGGGAGGATTGAGAACTGCAGGAAATCCTGGATCTGGGATGAAGCAATGAAACATGTGCATCCTGGGGCTAACCAGCATGTAAAGAATAGACTGTTCCACGAAAAGTATACACAGTGGAAGAGAGGCAGGACACTGTTTATGGACAGAGTGAGAATTGTGGACGGAGAGGGACGCAAAGTCTCCCACTGTATGAATTATGTGCGTCCAGATGGAGTAATAATTCAAGCCCCTGACCCCATCTACTATTGGCCTCAGTGCAAGGACCTCCCAGTAATTAAGCCCGTGCCTACAAAATGGAGAGCCGAGCAGTGGTAGTCAATACTGCCACATCTGAACTGTGAAGTACCTTTATTGAACTGCCAAAATGAATAAACAAAAATTCGGGCCCCACATTCTTCAGTCTACAGTAAACTATCTGCAATCACCAACCGCCTACTGGTACCACCAGTTGACTTCAGATCCAGAGAGGACACCAGCCCAGCTGTTTTCCTGTTCATCGCCTGGTAATTGTATGATGCCGGACCAGCTATTTCTCTTTTTGTTCCTGTTCTAAGGTTCCTTCTCCAGTTATGACATCAGCCCAGCTGTTTCCAGATGTGCACTCCTGTGGCTCCCGGAAGATGTCCGCCCAGCTGTATCAGAAGAAATGCTGCCAGGGAGAGTCTTCGGCAGGGACCAGGTTGGTGACGTTCGAATACCTCAAGAGGCTGGTGAGTCAAAATCTCTTTTATTCTATCTTTATGACATTGCAATACACACCTTACACTACAGACTTCAAACAGTGTGTGAACTGTCTGTAAAGACTCTCCCCTTCGGGATTATGGCCTTAAAAGACTATGTTCACGGGCTCCATCCAGGAGAGACTCTTTAATGGACTGGCCTCGGGCCTTGTAGTCACTAGTGGGACATTTAGGGCATTCCATCCCCAAAAAGTGTATTGTTATCAATGTCATTTCTGTACTTAATGTATATACTGTCTTTTCTACTTTTCTAAAAAAAAAAAAAATATTTTTTCTTTTTGGGATTGTTTAGTGTTTTGTTTATCCTGTATGGTAAGGGTTGTGGTTGTTGCTGTTGTAGTCATCGTTATTTAGGTAGATCGTAAATGCAGATTAGGGTGTTTTGTTTTTGTTGTTTTTATCTTTTCTACAGGTGTTCCTGGAAGAAGAAGAAGACAAGAAGAGGAGGAGGCTCATCGGGTTCCTCATTTCAGTGTATGTTTAGAAATTAAAAGTACTGTTTGTGTTTCTAATGTTGTAGTTGCAGGCTGCTCTAAAGGTCGGGAGGTCCCGGGTTTGCTTTGTTTGAGATGTTATGTAGAGGCAGATAGGTTTTCCTAGAGGGTTGGGGGATAGACAGGCTGTGGTCCTGAGCGGCCGTGGGATTGCAGTGCTGATCTATCAGGGCTATGCTCTGGACGGTTCTACCAGAGTCACTAGGTGTCCATAGTAAGTGGATAGAGTAGAGGCTGAAATGTCAGCTATAGGCCTCTAGGCCCTTAGTGTTGCCTACCTGTGCTCGCACACGGTAGGAGGGGGCCTGATCACCCCCCTCCACAAGTAGCACATAGAGTGGGATGGCCTAAGGCCGGGTGCATAATGACTGGGGACAGTCATTTTCCTGGTCAGAGGGCAGTGTAATCCCTTTGTTACCGGGGTTACTAGAGTCCCAGTAAGACCTAGTGGTAGGCAGGGAAGGCAGCTTGTGAAACTCCAGTTAAATGGGTTTCCACTGTCTCACTCTGTCCTCAGTCACAGCTGAGACTGGAGATGACATCATTATAGAATTGTTACAGCTGCATGAGCCACATTTGGAATCTTCAGCTCAGAGTAGTTCTAGAACCTTGGGAATTTGAAAAGCCAGTCTTCCGTTTGTCCTTGAGCAAGAAGGAAGCATCAGACTGTAGTTTGAGTTTTGCCTCCACACAGAAGGGCGTTTTCTGTGTTTCACCATTCTTCAAGTGGTGGAGACCGTCCCTCGGTCTCAGTCCCCCTCCTCCGAGGGTAGGAAAAGGTCTCTGTGGGTTCAGGGACAATCCCTTTTCTCACCAAGGAAAGAAGCTGCCTGAAATTACTTTGTCTGTTTGGGTATGACAGAAAGGTTAAAGGACTTCGCCTGTGGGGCCTACAGCGATCGGGTGAGTGTTTGGCTCCAGTTTAAGGGCAAACAACTTTAATCAGTCAGGAAATGTTGTTGGGGACTGCTGTTTGGGAGGACTATATACACTAGGACGAACAAATGGAGCAGTCAATTCAGTTCAAGTTTCAAATGGTTTTATGGGGACTGCTGTTTGGGAGCACTATATACACTAGGGCGAACAAATGGAGCAGTCAGTTTAAAGTTTAAATGGATTTAGAGTTCACAGTAGAGGGTGCATCAGTTCATCCACCATGCAATCTACATTTTACAGTCCTGAAGTTTCTGTGTGTTCAGAGAAATGGCGGGTTTGGGCTGTGGGAGCTGGAGGTGGATAGATCCCCATCTTTAGTAACCAGGTCCACCTCTACGGATTTCTTCTGTTTTTGCTACTCGCCTCATGCGCTTGGCCAGTGATGGGGTGGGTACCCAGACGTGGGTCGCAACTTGAAAATCTCTTTAGGAGTCGCAGACTTCAAGTGGTGTGGGGAGCCACAGGATGGGAGTCTCCCTGTTTGATGGGAGTTTCGAATTGGAAGTACGAAAACAAAATCTCTCTCTAGGAGTCGCAGACTTCAAGTGGTGTGGGGAGCCAGTTTGGGAGCCTCCTTGTTTGATGGGATGTCTTTCCAAGTAGAGTTTGGGTTCATTCACCAAGTGGACCATCAGTAGAGTGGCCGGCAGGGGAGCCGGGCCAGTCGGGCTGTGTATCCAATGTGCATGCAAAGTCCGGGCTGAGTGCCTGGTGGGTCCAAAGCCAGACAACTGTTGTAAAGTGTTCATTCCTCAAATGGACCGCTGTGTTTAACCTCTAATCTGCATACAGTTATGTAGCCTGTGAGGAACCATACAGAGCTTTGTTTATGTTCAGTGAGTTAATAAATAAAGCCACACTGAAAATCCCAATTCTGGTTCTGGACATTACAGTTATTGCTTCCTGTAGTTGGATTTACTTGGGTGCCCCTGTGCAGAGTAGTCAAACCTAGGCCTCTTGTGCCAAGTAGCCTCATCTTTCCCCGAACCCGTAGATATACAGCTCCCCACCAGGTATTGCTGCCAAATGCCAACAGCATGCCACCTGTCGTTGTTTTGGTAAAAGGACAGGGGTGGGGAGGGTTACACTTAAAATAAAACATGAAGGTGCGGTGTACTCGTTTTGGGAGGTGGAGAAGGCGAACACCTTTATAAAGGAACTCAAGGAGAAAGTGGGCTGAAGAGAGTGGTGACATGGTGGGAGAAGTGAGAAAGACTTGAGACACTGACTATCCTTTCTGGTTGGGGGTAGATCCCCCTTTATAAGTTGAGTTGTTCATGTTTAGTGTTGAAAATCTTTGAACTCAGGAGGCCTACGGCTAAATCGGTGGATAATGGGGGCTGAATGAGACTGTTTTTGGAAGAATACGTACTGAAGTTTTGAAAATGTGGAAGAGAATGCTCGCAGACACAGGAGAAAGTGCCGGAAGAGCACCCGTGGAGAAGGTAGGCCGGGAGGAGTAGCTGGTGGCCTGGGCCTAGCATGTGTGGTTGTTGGAAATCACGCGGCCTACTCCACCGGCCTCCGACCGGGCCGACTGTTGAAAGAAAGCCTCATAACTGAATGAGACTGTGCATGGGGCTATGGAACTTGATTGTGGAGGGGAGAGGGGATGGATATGACTGAGGGCAGAAATCAATTGGACTCAGAATGGACTGATGGGGGCTGAACCGAAGCGGTTCCGGTTCTATATCATATATATGTCGTGTTATTAAGTTATGAATCAGATGGGCCAGTATTGGTCACAGATGACGTGGTCTCTGGGGGAGGTGAGGGGAGGTAGCTGCTCAAATAGCAGAATTTGGGAGGTACTGTCATGATGGCAGAAGAAAGCAATGATGGGCGATGGCTGAAATGCTGGAAAGGGGAGTGTTGGGAGGAAAGGGAATGGTTTGGAATGTCTGGGAGTAGGAGTAGTATGGGAAAGAGGGGGTAAAAAGGGGATATATAGTAGTATCGGGTGGAAGGGTTAAGAACAATTGAGATTCACATTCAGGTGATAAGGGTAAAAGGGCATGTAAGGATAGTAAGGCTGCTGATATGGTTGCTGGAACAATGAAGCCTAGACTTGGGCAAAATTTGGGGAGAGTTGGAGGGAGATTAAGAGGAATGCCGTATGCGGGGAGTATTTGGAGGGGTAGAGGAAAAGTGATAATGGAAAGAGATAATGGTGGGAGGTGATTTGGTGGTGCAATCCTGGAATGTTCATGGTCTCTTCTCCCCGGTTAAACAGAGTGCAGTGCTAACAGCGTTAAGGAGAGCACAAGTGCAGGTGGCTCTTCTGCAGGAAACACACCTGACACCGGTGGAGCATGTAAAACTTAAAAGGGGGTGGGTGGGTGCGTGCTACGTGGCCTCTTTCAGCCCACGTAAACAGGGAGTGGCAGTCCTGGTGCATAAAAATTTGCCATTACATATCACAAAAGTCCTTGCAGGTCCAAGGGAAGGTAGATATGTGTTTGTTGCAGGGGTTCTCCATGGCATGAAAGTCACGTTTGGGAGTGTGTACGCACCAACTAATTTAGATCCAGGGTTCTACAATAACATACTGTCCATATTGATAAGAGAACAATTTGAGAACCTGATTATGGGAGGGGACTTCAACTGCACGCCTGATGCTGCCCTTGATCGCTCGGAGGGGAAGGGACACAGAGATCCTTGTATTAGGAAATGGAGGAAAGGGTTGGCAGAATTGAATTTAGTGGATGCCTGGAGGACAGCGTACCCTCAGGATAGAGAATATACTTTTTATTCAAACCCACACAAAACGTGGTCGAGGATTGATCATGTCTATGTAATGCTGTACTGGTATGAGAAACCCAGGAAGGTGGCATATGGTCCCATACAAATCTCAGACCACGCAGGAGTGGTGGCGTCCTTTCGATCTCCGAGTGAGAGTGGGAAATGCAGACATGAAGATTTCCTACTTATATGCTAGGCTTGCAGGAGTTTCAGGATTATGTGAAGGAGCAATTTAAATTTTATATGGATGTAAATGCACCGACTGCCACTTCTAAACAAATGTTATGGGATGCCGGCAAGGCGTACATGAAGGGAGCAATTATAGGGTACATGGCGAAATATAAAAAAACCTAGATTGGAAAGACAGAAAGCCCTTCAACAGAAATTGAGAATATTGGAGGGGAGGGTAGCAAGGGGGGGAAGGAGGTGAACAGGCGAGGCAGGAGTTGGTAACAACCGGACAGACGCTTAACACCTTACTGATGGATGAGGTTCGAAAAAAATTATTCTACCTGAAACATAAAATATATGAGTGGGGGAACAAGCCAGGGCCTTTGCTGGTAAACCTTGTAAAGGGTAGGAAAAATGCGGTGCACATCCTTAGCATCAAAAATAAAAAAGGGCAGACGGTTACTAAGTATGTGGAGATAAGGGATACATTTAAGAAATACTATGAGGATTTATACAGAGCAAGTGGAGAGAAGTGAAAAAGAAATGCATGACTTTCTGGCTAGTATAAATTGCCCCAAGTAACAAAGCACCAACAGGAGCTGTTAGATAAGGAGATTACCAGACAGGAAATTACTCGGGCCATCAACACAATGAAGCCGGGGAAGGCATGTGGCCCAGATGGCCTGCCTGCAGAGTACTATAGATTGCTGAGAGAGGAGGTAAAGGAGGTTATGTGGGAAATATTTAGGGAGGGAAGAGAGAATGGGGAACTTTCAGATACATGTGGCTGCACCTTGGTGTGTGTGATTCCTAAACCAAATAAGGACCTAATGGAATGCTCATCATATAGACCAATATCCCTGTTAAACTGCGATGCTAAGGTGTTTGCTAAAATTTTGGCTAGCAGATTGGAGGATATCCTCCCAGAGTTGATCCATCCGGATCAAACCGGATTTATAAAAGGTAGGCATTCTTATCATAATATTAGGAAGGTCCTTAATGTCTTGGAACAAGCCAAAAAATTGGGGGGGCAGCTGTATTGTCAATGGACACAAGCGTTCGACAGGATTGAGTGGCCATATCTGTTTACAATCTTGGAACGCTTTGGTTTAGGGGAAAGTTTCACTAAAATGGTAAGAGCATTGTATCAGGCACCCAAGGCTGCAGTACTGGTTAATGGGAACGTAACTGAACAATTTACGCTCCACAGGGGGACAAGGCAGGGATGCCCTCTCTCCCCTTTGCTATTTGCAATGGCGGTAGAGCCACTGGCTATAGCCATTAGGGAGGACCTAAGAATACCAGGGATAAAAGGGAAAAGTGGGGGACAGCATAAAATTACACTGTATGCTGATGACATGATGTTATATGTGATGAGCCTTTCACAGTCTATGCCTGCCTTGCTGGAAATCATAGGTCAATTTGCCACATTCTCAGGATATAAACTGAATCTGGGAAAGTCTGAAATCATGTTTCTGGGAGAAGAGAGTGGGGGATCCGGGTGGTACATGGGGTTTGAAGAGGGTAGGTACGCACCTTACTTGTTTGGGGATCAAGATAGGTAGGGACTTGAGATCACTTTATAGGCTGAACTATACCCCACTATTGAAATTGGTAAGAGAAGACTTGGGCAGATGGAGAAACCTGCCCATATCATGGATAGGACATATTAATTTACTTAAGATGAACATTCTTCCCAGAGTCTTATATCCATTACAGATGTTGCCAATAGGATTGACAGGGAGAGATATAAAGGCATTCGAAAAGGATTGTTCAAGGTTTATATGGCAAGGGAAGAAGCCCAGGGCTAGTTTAAATAAGCTGAAAGCTGACCAATCTCAAGGAGGGCTGAACTACCCAGATATGAAGTTATATTTTTGGGCGGCACAATTGAGGATTATTAAAGATTGGGTGTACAGGCCAAAAGAGGCCAGTTGGATGGACCTGGAGAAGGAGGGATATGGGGTTCGAATCTCTTCTTTGTTAGTAGAAGCAGGTAGAAGGGGGTTGCGGGATAAGTGGGACTCAAGTCTCTTAGTGAAGGGGGTAATAGACAGTTGGGATCAAATTAAGAAGGCGATGGGACAACAAAAAGGGGAATCTTTTATTTTACCATTAGTTGGGAACCCATTCTTTATCTCGGGGGTGGGAGATCCAGTATTTCAGAGTTGGGAAGAGAGGGGGGTAATGTGCCTTAATGATATAAGGAAAAAGGGAGTGATCCGCCCATTCAACGAACTTAGGGAAGAACTGGGCTTACCGGCCCATCACTTGTTTAGATATTTCCAGGCAAGGAAATACGTTCAGGGTATTGAGAAGCAGAGTCCCTGTTTCCCGGATTCATGTTGTGGAGGAATTGCTGCCGCAAGTTAAACAGAAACCTATAGGTATTATAAGGAAGGCTACATCCCTCCTGCACCTCCAGTGGCCAGATATGACAATTAAAACTAAACACCTGTGGGAAAGAGACTTGGGAGGTATACTGTCTGAGGAGCAGTGGGCTTTAATGAAAGGAACGCACCAGGGGTTATTACTTTGTAATAAATATAAGAAGGCAGCATATAAATTTGTGCACAGGCTGTATACTCCACCAGTTGTAGTGAACAGGTACAACCCAACAATATTGGCTAATTGTCAGAGATGTGGGTCAGCCTTGGGTACCTACCTACACTCATTTTGGACATGCCCGATACTCCGAGCCTTTTGGGGCGAAGTGGCAAAAGAGTTGACAAACATGAAGGGGCAGCAGGTTAGAGTGGAACCACTTATAATGTTGTTTGGTGTGGATGACACACACCAGGATGAGTGGGAGATGCTAGAGAGATGGGTGAGAATACTCTTGGTATTGGCAAAGCAATGTATTTTGAATACATGAGTTTCTGGGGATAAACCTACAATTAGGCAGTGGAGGAATCTTGCATGGGATGCACTGCAACTAAAAAGTTTGACATATAAGGCTAGGGGGCGAGAAAATCAGTTTGTGAACATGTGGGCACCCTACTTGCATACTATGCACCCCTTGGAACAAGAGGCATTAAGATGAGGATAAAATAAACTATGGGGAACAAAAATAGGGAGGTTAATAGTAAAATATTAAAAAGCAGTAAAAGAGAACCCATGGAGTGATGGATGGGTCCCTCTATTAGGAGAAGTTGGCTCAAAGCGTAACATAAGCAAAAAGAAAGAGGGTCACTATCGGAGTATGGTATCAGAGACTATAGTGAAAGGTATGGATATTCATAGTGGATGAAGTGAATTCTCGATTAATTGGGGGAGGGAAGGGGTGATACCAGGAGGTGTTGGGGAAGGGGCCCTTTTTTTCTCCCTCCCCTCTCCCCTCTCCCCTCTCTTTTACCCTTGGGGGCACTTCTGTGTCCTGCTTTTCTTTTCTTTGTTTCTCCTCTTTTATTTTTTATGATGTTATATCTAAAGATAAAATTATGGAGACATGTACCTATTCTGAGAATGATGTATAAGGTCTATAAGAATGGCACTTAAATTAATTGGTGGAAATTGATGGATGTAATGAGTGAGGCCTGTAAGATATGTATAAGAATACTATGTGTCTGCTGAGATGTAAACTATTGTTTTGCTGTGGTATGAAAAAGGCAAACTAATAAAAAGATTATGCAAACAAAAGAAGGGGCGGGTTTTTATGTTGTGTTATTTTATTTATTTTATTTTGATCCTCCACTCAGTGAGAGAGAGAGAGAGAGAGAGAGAGTGGAGGACTGTATTTTTGGATTTTGTTTTTGGTTGTTTAGTTGGGGAGGTACTTTATTTTTTGGAGCTTTTGTTTGTTTTTAAGTTGTCTCCTACACTGTGAGAGAGAGTGGAGATCTGTTTTAATCATTTTGGGGAATTTGATTTTATTTTGGTCATTTGTGGCAGTCATGCCTTTGGGTGCTTGTGTTTTGGGTGCACGACATGAGATTTTGGGGTGTCAAGATGTGTTGGTGAACTGCCCCCGGTTGTGTGCTATTCATCCTCTGAACTTCATGATCTCCACCCATTTACTGCCCCCTCTTTTCAGTTTACAGTTTACCAGTGCTGAGAGCACTGGGAATTGTTTGTCAGGGGAGGCGATAGGCTGGGGGTTGCGAACGTTGGAGGGTGAATGAATGGAGTTCTTGCATTGGGTTAGTGAGGCCCAGGAGATGCCATGTGGTGAAATGGACTCTGGAACATGGTCCCCCATGTCTGGTTTCCATACCCAAGAGCTCCACTATTGGTGGGCAGGTAGCTCGAATGGCCAAGAATCACATCCGACTCGAGCGGTGTTATGCAATGCCAGATCTATTAAAAACAAGACTGCAATAATTGCAGATCTTGTTGGGACAGCTGATCTGGCTTCCATCACCGAGTCCTGGCTGGACAATAATGCTGGCCCCATTCTGGAGACTGCCATCCTTGCTGGGTACTCGGTGATACACCGCTTGAGATCGGACTGCTGGGGGGGGTAGCGATCTGTTTTAAGACTGAACTGGACCTCACTAGTGTGCCAGTTGAGGAGACCAACACATTCGAGTGTACCGTGGTGGCAGGTGTAGACTGTAGGATCGCCCTCATCTACCGTCCACCCGGGGGATGAGAAGCGATTCCTTCAGGAAGTAGCAGACTTCATGGTCGACATGGCATTTGTGTCGCTAGGTTGATGGTCCTGGGTGACTTTAACACCTGGGTTGACGATGAATTCTCATGATTTGGACACAACTTCCTCCAGTAGACATCACTGGGCTTTACACAGGTGGTTGCCTCTGCTACCCATAAGTACAGTCACTCCCTTGACTTGGTCTTCCTCCTGGGGATCGAAACCTCCAACTTGGTGGTGGAACCAGTTAGATGGTTGGATCATCACACTGTGGGGTTCAGTTTTTATGCCCCCCTGCATAGGCTGACCCATGTGGAGATAGTCAGATACCGCCCTTTACAGGATGTAAGTCCCAATGGCCTATCGGTGGTATTTGACTTATCGGTGATTCCAGAGGCAAGTGGGAGTCCAGAGAGCCTGGTTCAGGCCTATAATAAGGCTGTTACTATGGCCCTGGACTCTACTGCTCCTGTCCAAATTCGTCCTCTCTCCCTTCACCCTCGGTCCCCATCTTTTGATGGGACCTTGAGGGAGTTGCGATGACTTGGACGAAGGTTAGAGCGTTGCTGGCAGAAATCTGCCCTTGATGCTGACCACCTTAGATTGATGGAACATTATCAAGTCTATCAATCAGCACTCACCCGTAAGAAGGCAGAGTTCCTGTCCGGGGAGATAGCTGCTGTTCAGAACTGACTGGCTCAACTCTTTCAAACCGTGGACAGGTTGTGCAACCCAACCTGTCTTCAGGTTCGAAGAGCCTTTTCACAGATTGAGTGTGATGAGCTTGCTCGGTTCTTCACAGATAAGGTGGCCAGCATCAGGGCAGAGATCCAACCGGCACACTCTATGGGAGCTGTTAGTGGTCGGTGTACGGTCACTCCTCCTCGGTTTGTCTGGAGTTCCTTTGACCAGCTGGAAATTGGGGATGTTGTGCGGATTGCCCAGGGTATGTGCCCAAAGTGCTATAGTGTGGTTCCGGGCCCAACCTCTCTGATTATGGATTGTTGTGACATTGTTGGCCCGGTCCTTGCAAGGATAGTTTGGTGCTCCTTAGAGTTGGGTGAATTTCCTAGCTCCCTGAAGGAGGTGGTGGTGGCACCTCTCCTGAAGAAAGCTGCTCTGGACCTAAGTTGCCTTGTGAACTACAGACCAATCTCTAAACTTCCCTTTGTTGGGAAGGTGATTGAGAAAGTTGTGGCGCTACAACTGGAGAACCATTTGGCCATCCACATCATCTACGAACCTCTCCAATCTGGTTTTCATAAGAGGCATAGTACTGTAACCGCTCTGGTTCAGGTGCTCAGTGATCTCTTGATGGTGAAGGATCAGAAGCGCCGTTCTGTCTTGGCACTTCTTGATCTCTCCTCAGCTTTTGACACCATGGACCATAGGGTGCTCCTTGAGCGCCTGAGGTTCATCTGTGGCCTGCCTGGTACAGTTCTGAGATGGTTTAAGTCCTTTCTCACTGGCAGAACTCAGAGGGTGGTGTCAGTGATTTTTTCCTCTGACCCATTCTCTCTCTGCCATGTGGGGTTCCTCAGGGCTCGGTGTTGTCCCCATGTTGTTTGCGGTGTATATGCTGCCCCCTCAGAGACATTGGATGGGCTCAGGTTTCACTGCTATGCTGATGATACCCAGCTCTACCTGTCTTTTGCACCTGACCAGGATAGTGCGTGCTTGGTATTTAACAACTGCCTCGCTAAAATCCAGGATTGGATGAACTCCAGCTGGTTGAAGTTGAACTCTGGAAAGACTGAGGTGATGGTTGTGTGAGGGGTTGGGAGCTGGCCAACCTTCCGGACTTTGTCTGGGAGGTACCCACCTGCTTTCCTCTGAACGGATGTGGGACCTGGGGGTGATTCTTGATGATGGGCTGACACTGCATTCTCAGGTGTCGGCAGTCATAAAGTCCTCCTTTTACCATCTGAGGAACATCGCCAGGTTCAAGCACCTTGTTCCATCTGGTGACCTTCCTACGCTGATCCACACCTTTGTGACCTTGCGCCTTGACTACTGCAACTGTCTTTATCTAGGACTTCTGGGGGTTGATATTCACCGCTTGCAGCTAGTGCAGAACGCTGTGGCCTGGTTGTTGATGGGGACCCCATGTGTGAGTCATATCACACCGGTGTGGACCTATAAGGCCATACATGGACAGGGCCTGGTCTATCTGCAAGAGCTCCTATCTCCCTAATGCCCCAGGTGACTGCTCTGCTCAGATGACAAGGGATTGCTAGAGATTCCCAGGGTAACTTTGAAGACATCAGGGGGCATGCATTTATGTATGCAGCCTCAGCCCAGTGGAATTCTCTACCCCATCAGATATGGGAGTGCACGACCATGGAGGGCTTTAAGAAGGCCTTAAAAACACATTTATGGCTAAAAGCTTACCCAAACTGATTCTTTCAGCTCTGTATTTATTTGTTTTATTACTGCGTATTTTATTGCTCTTATATGCTTTTATTGTTCAGCGCCTTGACATTTGAAAGGCGCTTTATAAATAAAGATTATTATTACTATTATATTATTATTGTCACATTTGCAGTACAAGGGCTACTTGGAATGTCTCTAGGCCTGTGCTATGTGTTTATACTTATGGGTAGGGGGGAGTGCAGGGCACAGAGGGCTGTGCTCCCACCTATGAATACCATTTATGCTAAACTTGGAGCACAGGGCCCTCCTGCGCTATGTCTCTACACTTATGGGTGGATGGGAATGCAGGGCCCAGAGGGCTCACACTCCCACCTATGGATCTGATTGTGCAAAACTGGGAGCACAGGGCCATCCTGCGCTATGTCTCTATACTTATAGGTGGGTAGGAATGCAGGGCCCAGAGGGCCTGGGCTCCCACCTATGGCTACCATCTTGCAATACTGGGAGCACAGGGCCCTCCTGCACTATGTCTCTACACTTATGGATGGGTGGGAGTGCAGGGCTTAGAGGGCCCATGCTCCCAACTATGGATCCCATTATGCAAAACTGGGAGCAAAGGGCCCTCCTGCACTATGCATGTACACTTATGGGTGGGTGGGAGCACAGGGCCCTGAGGGCATGCTCCCCCACCTATGGATACTATTTTGCAAACCTGGGAGAACAGGGCCCTCCTGCATTATGTCTCTATACTTATGAGTGGGTGGAAACCCATGGCCCAGAGGGCCCTTTCTCCCACATATGGATACCATTATGCAAAACTGGCAGCACAGGGGCCCTCCTGCGATGTCTCTATGCTTATGGGTAGGTGGGTGAGAGTGCAGGGCCCAGTATGGATATAAGTTACATTACACGTTCTCAAAAAGAATGGAACTTCATTGCAAAAAACTCCATTAATGCATCAGTTAGGGTTGATTTCACATCAACAAAAGTATGGAAATTTGATGTTAGGGTTACCAACCCAATCCCCCATCTCCCTACCCTCCACAGACCAACAGGCATCAGGATGTGCCTTGGGGTCATCGGGCCTAACTCTTACCCCATTTTCCTATACTGTACCATCTCAGCTTCCTTATAAATGGAATGGGGTGAGGTTATAGCTGACAACCCCAAGGCACACCCCAACGCCTGTTGATCTGTGGAGAGGTGAAGGGGTAGGGTTGGTAACCTAACATCAAATTTCAGACTTTGTTGGTAGTGAAAACTGTAACTGATGCATTACTGAAGTTTGTTTTAATGACTATATATATATCTAATACATATATGTGTATATGTAATAGATATACCACTCTGAGGTGTCTTGATTCGCTCTGATATCACATGCGCCTTGGTGTGCGTTGTGCGCAGCAGGCCGCAGGCGCGTGCGTCAACCGCACAAGGCGTCGTGATATCAGAGCGCTACACACCTCAAATAGTATATCTATCTTATAAAATGGTTATAGATTTTTGGGGGAGTAGTTCTTCTGTGTAGTTGGTAATTAAATGTTATGTTTGTAGAGGTGACACTTTTTGGTGTTAAAATTGTATTTTTAATGAATTTAAGTTTAGTAGTCCTTTGTGGTGTCCAAAAGTATGTATTTATAGTACTGTCACTTTAATTGGTAGTACTGTCACTTTAATTGCTGAAATGTAGCATGACTGAGTGGTGCTAATTTTAGAAAGTGAAAGCTCTTAGGTTGTGGAAGTAAGGACGTGGTGTGTTTAAATAGTTAGAAAACTCTGTGCCTTTTATTCGGTTTTGTCTGTTTTGTTTAGTTCTACTTTCAAATTGTATCGGGAAGCTGTGAGTGTAGATTGAGTGAGTGGTAATTTTAGAAGCGTGAGGGAAGCGAGAGCGTATGTTGCTATGGCAACACTCGCTCTCGCTTCCCTCTACGTTTCTAAAATTACCGACTTGCTCGGTCTGTTGTCGCTCGTTTGGGATCGGAAATGGAGCTAGTATTTTCGATTACGGAGAGGAACTAGGAAAAGGCAGTGACTTTTCACATTTTTTAAACAGTGGACGTCTTAGTTTCAGTAGGTAATAGCTTGTGAATTTGTAAAATGAGCACCGCCCGGTCACGTTACATTTTTTATTGAAAGTGAAAGTACTGTGTTATGGATCGCGGTATTCGAGAGAAAGTAGTAAAAGGCAGTGACTTTATAATTTTTAAACACTGCACGCGTCTTAGTTTCAGCAGCTAACAGCTTTTGAGTTGTAAAATGAGCACATCTTCGTCACGCTACATTTCTGTATTGAAAGTGAAAGTACTGTGTTTACGATTGCGCATTGTAAATGTAAAGGCTTGAATTGAAGACAGGAGTACAAAATAATGTATGTAAAGGCTTGAAATGAGGAGAAGAGTACAAAATTATGTATGTTGTACTTTCATATGTACAGTGAGGTTTATGTTAATCAGACTGGTGACAGTGGTTACAGGGTGTCAGTTGTATATGTGTGTTAGTGTGGGTGTCTAGCTGCAGCAGGTGTGGAGTGGTCTTGCTGCTGGTGAAAAGGTTTTGAGGAATGGAAAGTAGTTTAGGCGTGCGGTCGTAGTGCTAGGTGTGCGGTCATTGGGAAATAATGCACGGTCATGTGAGTGTTTTGTCCAATTGTATCACTGGGATTTTATGATTTTACCACACCATTTTATAAATATATATATATATATATATATATATATATATATATATCATATTTGAAAAACTCTGACCCCAACGCACACTCCATGCCTGTTGGTAGGGACGGGTGGGCGTAAGTAAGTGGTGGCAACCCTAACACCGAATTTCCTCGCTTTTGTCACTGTGGAACAACCCTAACTGATGCATTAAATGGAGTTTTTTGCCATGAATTTCCCTTCTTTTTGAGAATGTGCACTATAAATAGTGAATGTAATGTGGTGGTGGGGCCCCGCGCTCTCGCTTGTCACTTCACTGCGCAAAAACTGTATGACTAACTGAAATGAAAATTGGTAAATGAAGACATGTACCATGGTGCACCATGTGTCCAGAATTGTGTGTACATCCATTCAACGGTCACACAGTGCCATGAGCAAACAACGTAACATGCACAATTCAGCATACGCAAGTACCAGCAAACCGAAAACTGGCACAGTGAAAGATGAATTATAAATCTTTGTACTTTCCAAATGCCAGGCAACTTGGACACATGGTTCAGAAGTTTACACATGAAACCACTGCAAGGCACCTCTGTGCCACTAGGGCTACCTACGCTATAAATTTAATGGCAGTAGCACCATGCAGAATGTTATGCGCAAACGTTAACTGCATCTCACAGTATCTCTGCAATGAAATATTTTTCAAACATGTAAACAGCACAATTCACATCTTCAGGATATCCGCTCAACACCCTCCAAATTTCATGTGAAAAGACCAAACCATTTTAGAGATATTCCATTTTTATGTTTCTGTACCTTTGAGAAGTCTTCCACCACAAAATGGCGGAAATCGTGGCTGAAAATGCACTCAAATGGCAGACCTGGTGGCTGAAAAAGCAGTAACTGAGGTGGGCCAACTTCAAATGGCCATAACTCTAGAACGGAACAACATTTTTTCACCGAGCAAAACCTGGCATGTTCCTTGAGCAAAGGTCTTTCTACGTGCCAAGTTTCAGTCCAATCAACCTCACACTGGCTGTGCTATGCATCACGGAAGACAATGCAGAAAAATAGCAAAAACAATGTTTTGCACTGCACTATGTAAACGCAAAAACACAAATGGAAATGTTAACGCAAATGGTGATGGAAATAGTGAGGTAAAATAAAATAGTAACACTAACGGTAATGCAAATGCAATCACAAATGGTAATGCACATGGTGACGCAAATGTAAACGATAACGCAAACGGTAAGAGAAATGCAAGCGCAAATGTTAATGAAAACAGAAATGGTAATGCAAACGGTAATACAAATGCTAACGGCAACAGAAATGCAAACGTTAATGAAAACAGTAACGCAAACGCTAATGCCAATGGAAACACAAACACAAACAGAAATGCAAACAGTAATGGCAACGGCAATGCAGAAGGAAACAGTAACACAATCGACAATGGAAACACTACCAAAAATGCAAACGCTAAGGCCAACAGAAACAGAAACATAAACGGTGATGAACACGCAAACAGTAATGGTAACGCAATTGGAAACGCAAACGGTTATGGTAAAACCAACGATGATGCCAAAGGGAACACTAACACAAACGGAAACACAAACGCAAGTGCATATGCAAACACAAATAGTAACACGCATGATCACAGTACCGAAATTGGAACTGCAAATGCTTATGGTAACACCAATGATGACGCCAAAGGAAACAGAAATGCAAATGCAAATGGAAGCGCGTACGCAAACACAAATGGTAATGCACATGGTGACACAAAAGGAAACGCAAACAAAAACAGTAATGGAAACACAAATGGTAACAGTAATGCAAGTGCAAGCACAAATGCAAACGCAAAGGGTACTCGTACACGGTGACGAACGGAACACACGCAAACGGTTAAAGTAGCGCAAGCAGAAACGCTAACTGTAACAGTAACGCAAACGCACACACTTTTTTCCCAAAAAAGGTGCATTCAGAAGCACAGTGAATATGAGGAATGTATGCATAATAATGGCCCTCGGAGCAGAAAATGAACACTTGGAATACAATGGATTCCACTTAAGTGTACATTGGATAAGTGCACATTCCTGATAAGTGCACACTTTTCAAGTTTCCTGATTGTTTTACTATTTACATAGTACTAAAAAAAAATCTGTTAGGTGCACACTGGATAAGTGCACATTTTGGCTAAATGTACAGTTTCACAGTTCACCAGCACATCTTTCCCTAGGTAATTAGCACCTCTTAGGTGCATAGGTGATTCTAAGCAGTAGTGAGGCAACATTTAACACCCTGTATCACTCAACTGGCACTGAAAAGTTGCAAACAGACAAAGATCATTTCCTTTTTCGGGTCCACAAGCAATACAGATAATGTAGACAGATGATTGGCTCTGATATTTTTATAGCATTGTGTTTCATTAAGGTATTTGTCAATGCTGCACAGTAGCACATTTTAACAATATAAACATTTTTAGTGTATTGCTATGATAAATAAATGTGGAATACCATTACAGTGTTCAGTCTCAGTTATTTTCTTTATCTTGCATTGTAAACATACGAGTTCTGATAAATGCACATTCCACTCTAATGCACATTTTCTTGTTGCAAAATTAGTGTGCATTTAAGCAGATTCCACTGTACTTATATCTTAACTTATTGCTTATATCTCAGGAACCGTACGACGTAGAAAACAAAATTAAAATCTCATATTATTTATGACTTTCCTGGCTAGTTTTGCAATTAGTCCTTGTTAGGGGGGCTAAGCATTTTTCCAATGAAAAGTCCGTGTCTCAAAGCATTTTCGAGATACGGGCCCCGAAAGGCGCGGCAGACGCAGTAATGTTAGCCTATGGGAAAAATTGTCAACTTTGGAGTGTTGTAACTTTGCAGCCCTCTAATATTTTGTCACCAAAAGACACATCTGTGGCATCTTGGCTTTCTTCCCTCCAAATTTCAGCCCAAAAGACCAAAATGTTCTTTTGCAGTAGGGTGTCAAAGATTTCCTATTGTTTTGGGCATAGTGTTGCAAAGTAGTGTCTCAAATCACAACACTTACGCAAAACAAATCACGAAAGTGTTGAATGTGCGACACTACTTTTTCCAAAAATTTAAAAAACATGTTTCTGGGGTGTTTAATCTCCCCAAAAAAGACATGGCTAGCATCCTCAGGACTTGACTAGGTAAACACAGGAAGAATTGTGTCCCTAGAGGGTCCCAAATTTAAATGCCAAACATTTCTGTGACCACCAACTGACAACAGGATGGCAGATTTGTGGCACTACAAGGGTAATTTGTGACACTAAAAACTGCATTTGTGACACTTTTGCATATTTGATTAACTTTTCCCATTGACTATAATGGGAACATAGTTTTTTGAATAACTTTTGAACCATTTAATATTTTTTCACGAAATCTTTGAAAGGCACATTGGGGACCCTGGCTGCATGTTTCCTGAAGGTTTTGGACTGGTCGCCCAGACAATGCAACCAGTATGTGCAAGCAAAAAATGCACAAAAATGCGTAATTTGTGTGTTTTTCAGCACTCTGTAGCTCTGCAACTGTACATCCAACCATAATGAAACTTGGCAGATCTAGAGATCTATGACACCAACCCATGCATGCCAAAATTCAGGCAAATCCGTCATAATGCTGGCAAAGTTATTAAGCTGCCTAATTTCAGAGATTTAACCTAAATGGGTACTAAATTTAATTATAGTGGCACTGTTGTACACTATAATATACATATATATATATATATATATAATATTTACTAGCCATGCAATAGTTTCAAGACACACAGCAATGCAATGGGGAATATACAAACACACTTGGACATTCAAAATAAACAGGTTTTAAACACAAAAGTACAAATAGGATAATGCTAACTGAACTGACTTAAATTGTAAGTTATTTTAAGCTCTTCGAAGAACTGTGCCCTTGCATGCAGTGGCAATTGTAATCTGATCAAACAGCAACTGAGGATTTTCCCTTCTCTAATCTTATAGCTACCTCAGTCTGGTTTCCTGTTTCTCCTGTACTGGGAAATAAAAAAAAAAAAGAGTGATCTTCCTGTACTTCCATTAAAACATGTGCTGAGAGCTCCCATGATGCAGCAGGCTTTGTCTAATGCCCTCTCCTTTCTGTTCAGTGCTCCCTTTGTTATTTAAGACGTTACTTCTCTGAGAATATTCTGGAGAAAACTATCACTCCTGTCTCTTTAATTTTGGGTTAGGCTAGTTATGAAAAGCAGCTATTCACATTTAAATTGGTTACTGACTTCCTGGCTGAAGCACATCTCCTAGCTATCCCTTTTGTGATCGACTCTCTTTTGCTATCTTGAGTCATAGTAAGTTGTCTTTTGTTTACTGCTCATAGCCAGACAATACAACTCCTACTTTTGTCTCCTTCTTGTTGCCTTGAATTTGTCACTATCAGGACGTTTTGGCTATTAGTACTGCCCTGTAGCCTTCCAGTAAAATAATAGTTCCCACACAGCAGGTATTTTATCAAAGAACAAAGAACATATATTTTTTTTAATTCTGGGTCAAATCTGCTACAATAGGACTTGAAGGATCTCAAATGGAAAATTACAGCACACAGAATTACCACCCCTTAGTCCTTCTTTTGTTGGCCATTGATTCCTGCCCTTCCACTTAACTCTCCCACTTATTCCCTTTGTCTCCTGCTCACCCCCAGCCCCCTGCTGATGGTCTGCTGCCAGTCTCCCCTGCCCCCTCTCCTGCCTTAACTGATCCCATCTCTCTCTCTCTCTTTTCCCTTTAGGATCTCTGCTCTGAGCAGTCGAAACTGAAGTGGAGCGGTGCGACCATACCAGCGGCCGCTGCCTTGTACTTCTCTCGTCAACTCCCGACCTCCAGGAATGCTGGCCTGGCCACTGGATCTGGTAGTACCACTAGACGTGCTGAACTCTAAGCTCCTTTTCTTCTTGTCCTCAATTGGTGCAGCGGTCCAGCAAGCGACCCCTGATTGGTCACCCGACTGCTAGGCCTAGCTCTGATTCAAGTGCCTTCCCTGCCCCACTACTGCAGCGTGGCCTCCCAAGACTGCTACTCACACAGAATCCACAGCTCTGGCTGCACTGTCTGGGGTTTTACGGCCCACCCAACCTCCCCCACCCCCTGCCTTCATTAAATATGTGTATGCCCTTCCCTCCTTTTACTTTCCCTCTCCCATTGGCAGCAGTGCTGCAGTCACCTTAATAACTTTGTAAAGTTAGCCAAGCATCTCAGTGCTATCACTTTGACTCAGCTGTGTGTCTGGAATTTACACCTCTTCTGCACAACCTGAGATTTTTAGAAGTCCTAGTTCTCCTACCTTGTAGTGGTCTTCACTTGCACCTACAACTCACACAATTTTTGTACAAATTTTGGCATACCCTCAGCTTGCGCCACCTGTACCACCTAGACATGAACTAAAACACATATACTGTACTCATCCTCCTTCTCTTTCTCATCCCACTTAATCTCAGTTGCTCAGCTCCTTCTCCTTAGCACTCTCATCACCCTCAGTACAGAGTTATACCCCCTGTAGTACCCTGCCTCAAAAGACAACACAAACTTGTTTACCCACACATGCCCCACTAGCTATAGACCTGAGCTACCACCAAACCCTGCTGGTATACCTCTCTTTTTTCAGTTTCTCACCCCTAGTAGTAACAGTTCCTCAAAGAAACCCTCCAGAAGGAGGCAGTGTAGAGTTGCAAAGCTCCTTGCACATTATCTGGCAAGAATTGGGCTAATTCTCCTACTACTTGCTGGGAGCGTTCACCCAAACCCTGGTTCTCCTGCTACATCTATATATCAAAACTGCAAACTAGGGTCCCTTACTCTTGCCTCTATGAATATTTGTAGCTTGCTACCTAAGTTTGATGCCCTCCTAATCTGGGTGTTATAGCATAAACCCAATGTTTTAGCACTTAATGAAACCTGGCTCTCCTCAAAGGTCCCTAATAATGCTGTATCCATCCCAGGATATGTCATCTTCAGGCTTGACCATATTGGCAAGTGTGGTGGCAGATGCACCATTTATCTGAGAGATACACTTAAAGGGCAAGTCCTCCCACTAACTCTCTCTACAAAAAATGCTCAGATGCTTGTGATTAAAATAATACTTGGCTGACTAGGTAAATCCCTCACCGTCATATCTGTATGTATCCCCTCACTTGATCAAGTTGCTGGCTTTAGAATGGTCACTGACTTCCTTGACAACCACATCCACCACAGTGAGACAATTGTAATGGGTGACTTCAATGTTAACTGGCTAGTGCCTGAAGCTGATCCTTACAAGGATGCCATTGCTGCCATAGATATCACCCAAATGGTCACTAGCCCCACAAGGTTCAACTATAAGACTGAGAGTAGCACACTTCTTGATTTGATCCTCACCTCCCACCCTAACAGAATCACTAACACTGAAGTACTATCTGACACCCTTAGTAATCATTCACCAGTCATCTGCCAATGATCAAATAAGGCACCTAAACCTAAGGCTACATTCTGCCACAAATGCATCCTCAAAAAAGGTAAACTTCACCAATTCCTTGATGCTCTAATGAAGATTGACTGGTCATCTCTCAACTCCATGCACAGTATTGACCATGCCCTTACTTACTTCATTACTAGGTTTAATGAAGTCTGCAACAACTTTGCCCCCCTTAGAAAAAGAAAACTTAGACTTCCATCAACCCCTGGGATCATTATCATGATGAAGAACAGGGATAATCTTTGGCATCATGCAATGGCATCGAGACAACAGTCCAACCTACAGTGCTACAAAGCTGCCAGGAACCAGTGCACCCAGGCTATTTGCAGCGCCAAAGAAGAATACCATAGGCACGAGCTTACAAACACCTGGGGCAACAGTAAATCCTTCTGGGATAACATCAAAAGCCTTACCGGTAAACCCAACAAATCCTCCCCCTCCCTGCTTGAGGTACAAGGTACTGTCATTCAGAACCACAAAGAAATTGCTGACACCTTTAATTGAGCATTCACTGATCTCAGCAGTGTCCTTCCCTCTAATTTCTTTGACCCCACCCTGCCTTGCCCCAATGGTAATGCCAACCACCCCAGGAATACCCCATGCAGAGGAAATGAATCTCATGCAAACAAAGTAAATTGATCCGTGATGAAGGAGATAAAGAGAAGGGGTATTTTTTCAATTGGCCCCATGAAGAAAGAGCAAAGCCGTAGTAATAGTATAGAGGGAGGTCTCGATCACGAAATATAAATCATAACAAGAAATGCAGCCGCAGCCAACAGAATCACTCAATGTCCTTCCAATTAGATGATGATGGGACTCAGAATGTTAACAATGCCAGAAATAATCCAAACCAAAATAATGGTGAGCCTTTTTTAGAACAAAGAACAGCTGACACCGCCAATCAAGGAAACAGAGGTGGAAGAGGAAAACAAGGTGGAGGACGATGAGCAAGGGGAAGCAATACCACACTAAGGTGATCAGAAAGGAAAATAACAAGCAGAAATTAAATGTGATTATTTGTCTGAAAGAACATTAACAGTCCCACAAATTCAAGTTCTTGAAAAAGGATTGACATTTGTTCCTACTCCCTATATTAACGAATTTGAGATTAATTTGGACCTCTTCAAGTTTTTTAGGAAAATCAAATTGAGAGAATACTTCAAAGAAAAGGAGATCTCGGAAGAAATGATGGATATAAGTCGGACATGAACCTCTGAAGAATGGGACTGTCAGGAAAGTATTACATTTAATATTTTAAATAAACTGTTTGAATAGACAAATTTGACAAGTAGTTTTGATAACTTGTTTGACAAATTCAAAGATGGGAGGAGGTAATTGTGAAACCTGCAGATAAAGGAGGAAATATAGCTCTGCTTCCAACCTCCCAATATGAAGTTATGGTTGCTAACATTGTTAATGATTTGGCTCGATATAGAAAATTACCTGGTAACCCAATTCGGAGATTTAAGGCAGAATTATTAGAGCTTCTAAGTGATGCAAAGACATCTGGTGACATCACACAAAATTAATTTTTTTTTTGTGGAGGGATGAACCTGTGACTCTGGTATTATATGCATTATTGAAGATTCATAAGGATGCAGTGACACCACCTGGTCATCCCATTGTCTCTGGGGTGGGATCTCTTACCGACAATTTATCATTTTTTGTTGATTTTTTCCTCAAAAAGGTCTGCAAATTGAAATCCCACCTCAGGAATATGGGGGACCTTCTATTAAAATTGCAGAATTGTATTTGGGAAAAGGAATATTGCTGGGTGACAGTTGACACTGAACAATTGTACTCATCAATATGTCATGCAGATCGTATCACTGCATGCAAATATTTTCTGGAGAAATCCACTTTGCGTAATCCCACCAAATTCCTAATTGAAAGTATTAACTTTATCCTCACTCATGATGTTTTTGAGTTCAATACAATTTTTTTCCTTCAGGTATTGGGTAAGGCGATTGGGGAATGGCATGTCCCCATCCTATGCGTGCTTAACCTTGGGTTTGTGGGAAACTGAATATATTTACTTGGACTCCTTCCCATATTCAGGTGACATCATCTTATGGTATTGCTTAATTGCTGACATCATCTGCATATGGGGAGGTGCTACAGATAGGATTCCAGAGTTTATTAATTGGCTGAACATGAAACATTTTGGATTAAAAATTACTTACCATGCAGATGACAGAGAAATGTTGTATCTGGATGTGACCCTAGAGGGAGGAAGGGTGAACAGATTGTCACCATAAATTTCAAAATGGACACCTTGTGCAATACTTATTTACATTACACTAGTTCTCACCCAGTGAAGCTGAAAAAGATTGATTCCCTTCAGTCAAATGCTTCAGTTGAAAAGAAATTGCAGCAACTTGGCAGATTTCAGTGCAGAAGTGGAAAAGATGATAAGCGATTTTCTAGAGAGGGGTTATGATTTAAATTTACTTCATGAAGTAAAGAATAATGTAGTGCAAAGGGAAAGAAGTGAGCTATTGACTCCGTGGGTAGCACTTCAAGAAACTCAGGAACCAGTAACTTTCAGTGTTGAGTATAATCAAATTGCAGGGAAAATTGGTAACATTGTCCGTGGATATTGGCCTATATTAATGAATGATGTGAATTTTGAGATGAAATTGAAATTAAACCAATAGTTTCATTTAGACATGCATGAAACATAAAAGATAAGATTGTGTACAGTAATTACAATTCAGGAAAAATTACAGGTGTGACCTGGTTACCCCCACACCCACAGGACTTCAGGAGACGTAAAAATTGTAATAACTGACAGTATGATCAAGAAGGTTAAGAGTTTATTCATTCAGCAAGTTTACAGAAATATAAGATTAAAGAATGCATAACTTGTAGTACTTCCTATGTGATATATTATCTGGTGTGCCCCTGTGATATGCTCTATGTGGGCATGATGAAACGCCCAGTGAAAAAAAAGAATTCAAGAACATATTCACAGTATTGTGAATGTTAATCCAAGCAGCCCTGTAGAAGTTCATTTTAAGAGTAAACATAATGCAAGTCCTGTGGGGCTGAAATTTACAGGTTTGGAATGTGCCCGGAAGAAAGGGCAACAAAGTGGAGTAACTTTGAATACAAGGCTACCACAGTTGGAAAGTCTGTGGATTTGGAGACTAAAGAGTCTCAAGCCGAGGGGTTTGAACAATATTTTGGACCTGAAGCTCTACCTGTAGTGAAATTGATATTATAATAAAAAATGTTTTTTTAATCACATTTCATTTTTATGTCTTTAGCATTGTGAAATATTTTTCTATTTTTTGAGGAATTTAATGAATAAATACTGGACTGCTATTGGATTCTCAGATAAAATGATGCTGTTTATCTTATTCTTACTGGGAGTATATGTTCATGTTTTAAATGTTTGTCTTTCGTCCCCAGCAGTTATTCTGCACCTCATACAGTTTCACTTTTGCGATTCACTCAGGCACACATTTGGGGTTAGTTTTGTGGTTGGTTGTCGTTTCTCCACACAAGTTGGGAAGATCATAAGTCAAAATGATGGAAAGTGAATATGAACCCCAGGATATCAAGATTTGCACATCAGAAGGAGATCAACATCAAAAACAAATGTTACTGCATCAGTTAGAGTTTTTATGAGATTGTCAAAAACTGGGAAATTTAATGTTAAGTTTCCCACTGCTACCGACCTCCCCCAACCCTCCACACACCAACAGGCATCAGGGTGTGCCATGGGTTCATCAGGCCCAACTCTCACCCCATTCCACGTATAAACAAGCTGACACAGTACAGTATAGGAGAATGGGGAGAGAGTTAGGTCTGATGACCCCATGGCACACCCCAATGCTTGTTGGTGTGTGGAAGGTGAGGTGGTGGGCTGGTGGGTTGGGAACCCCAAAATCAAATTTCCTAGCTTTTGACAATTTAATAAAAAAACAACTGGATGCATTAACATAGTTTTTTGCAATAAATTTCCCTTCTTTTTGAGATAGTATAATACTATCCTTATTTTACTGTGGGAGTGCAGGGTTTGAATTCCGCAAAGTTATGTGCGTGCATAGAATAAATTCAATGGACGCACATAACTTGGGCATTTTCAGAACTTTTTTCACCAAATTTTCAACATGGCCTTTTGCAACCACACATCATGAACACTGGCACTATCATTTCGTTAATCTGTCCCAAAAGTCGATTTTGCAAAGTTTCCTTTTTTATTTATTTATTTGAATCTAGGATTACAAGTACCTTTGAGCTGAGGCTCTTTTACAAAGGTTCTACGTCAGATGGTGTACAATACAACACAGGACAATTAAGTACAAGAGTTGCGGATAAACATTGGGTTACAGAAACATGGAGGCGTAACTTATTTTGTCTATGAAAACATACTGTACATATTGAGACAGTACTAGGTAAGGATACAAAAGGGAGGAGCAGCCAGAGGCCTTGTCAGCAGCACATAGGGACGTGCAGTGGAGAGGAGGGGGATGGGGGACATGAGGGAGAGGAGGGGAAAGGAGGTAGGTAGAGGAGAAAGTAAGTGCTGAGAGGAAAGGGCATTTGCAGCAGAGAATGGCTGAGAGACAGGAGGGCTGTTTAAGGGAAACAGTCGCAGGTGCTGGAGGCTGAGAGGAGTAGGCACAGCCTGGACTTGAAGGGGCCATGCTTGGGAAGGGAGGAGATGTCACTACTGAGACCATTCAACCAGAGTGAGGCCCTGTAGGTGAAAGCTCTTTGCCCCTGAGAGGTACAGCAGTGATGGATCTGAAGGAGTTGAGAGTCCGAGCCCCTAGTAAGGCATGAATTATGAGCAGGAGAAAGGAGAGCTTGGACACCAGGAGGAGAATAGCCCAGGGTTGTCTTCTTGGCCATTAAGCAGGTTTGGTATTTTATGCGGTTAGACAGCTGTAACCAGATGGTTTGGATGTAGAGGTCACACATATGGGTGAGACGGTGGGCTCCAGAAATGAGCCGACAGGCTTTGTTGAGGGCCGTAGCTGTACATCGGAGAGCAGTATCAGAGCCATATATGATAAGGCCATGGTCAATTAGTGAGACCACAGAGCTCTGAACTATGACCCTTATGGCTTCAGGACTAAGGCATTGCCTGTGCCTGTAGAGAAGTCCAATATGATTATCAGCAGCTTTAGCAACGTTGTTGATGTGTAGACCATAGGATAGGTGACTGTCGATAGTAATTCCAAGATATTTAAAGGAGTGTACCTGTTCAACGGCAGCACTATTCCAGTTTGAGATGGTCAAGGGATGATGCCTGTACTTGTTGTGGGTGCCGCAGAAGAGCATTGACTTTGTTTTTTTATAATTGAGGACTAGCTTGTGTTTAGTAAACCAGTTTTCGACTGATGAGAAGCCAAGCTGTACTTTGCACTGAAGGGGATGGAGTTCCTTGTGGGTGGAGTGGATTATGGCATCGTCAGCATAGAGTAGTATCTGCTCAGGGCAGGACTGTGGGAGGCTATTCAGAAAAAGACTGAAAAGTAGTGGACCTAGAATGGATCCCTGGTCACGCTATTCTATGCAACAGGTGCGAAAAGATGTTTCAGTCAGGATGTGAAAAATGACAGCTGTATACTGTTCATACAGAGGTGTGAAAAATGGCAATGTAGAAAATCTAGAATAAAAATATGAAAAATGGTTGAAGTTACGTGCATGCGTAGAATGTGCGCAACACACGCTCGTAACGCGATCATTGTTTTGGAATTATTTCACCAAATTTTCAACTTGGGTTTTTTTAGACCTCCCCTCATGAACACTGGCACTGTGATTTTGTTAATCCATCCTAAAAGCTGATTTTGCACAGGGACCGTGCCATTTTGTACCACAAGTGCCAAAACACATTTCAGGCAGGATGTGAAAAATGACAGCTGTACTGTTCATGAGGTAGGTTGTTTAGGAAGATACTAAACAGAAAGGGTCCCAGGATGGACCCTTGGGGCACGCCTGATCTGATACAGTGCAGTTCTGAGATGGTATTTGAAATCTTCACCCTCTGTGACCTGTCAGCAAGGTAGCTGCTGAACCATTTTAGTGTGCAAGGTGAGAGACCAGTCTTTGTGAGTTGGTCAAGGAGGAGTTTGTGATTCACAGTGTCAAAGGTCTTTGTAAGGTCTATGAACACCGCTCATACCAGACTGCTATTGTCGACAGACTGTTGGATGAAGCAAGTGAATTCTAGCAGAGCTATAGTCATGCTATGCTTTTTCCTAAAGCCATGCTACAGAGATTAAAGTTCTACCTTGAGTCTTTAGTTGTTGAAGTTTGAAAGTGCAGTGTGTCCTTAGAAGTGTAGTAGTTGAAGTTTTGGATCTGGTGATCCAGGAGAATATTTTTGAAAAGAAAATTGTCTCTGCTCTCTTATCAAGCAGGTAGAGAGGGTCTCAAATGCAACAATGGCAAAAGGCTTCAAGCAAAAAGGCAAAAGGCTAAAAGGACCAGATACCCCAACTGCATCCTTGTTTTAAAGAGGTTTCAAAAGGGCAGGTCCAGCAGATAGTGGTTGGCCCTGTGACTGGCTAGCATTCTGTTTCTATGGTTAGCCAACCAATCAGATTTTAATATTTTATTACAAAACACAGGTATGCAGTTTCTGAATATAAGAAAAAAAATCTCAGAGGTTAACCAGTTCAAACCAGATTTTGGGGGGAACATTCCAGGCTCCCTGCTGGGAGATGGCTGTAGTTAAACTACACTCAATACAGTCATTCAAATGGTAGCCCATTCAGTTGGTCACATGATTACCTTTGTGTAGACTGGTCGAGACAAAGGAAAGGCAGACAGAGAAGCACCAGAGATGCTGTGGTCCATTGAAACACAAATGGACCTGCCAGCTGGCCAGCTCTGCTTAATTATTCTTTTGTCTCTTATTAGATAATTTAATTAACTCTAGCCTCTGCTAGCAGCAACAGTTTTTTCTGTAGTAACAAGAAAATCAGATCAGTCTACAGGACCCATGTACTTATACCCATGATCCCTTGCACTTGCACTAGTCACTGTGGACATCTCTGATGCATTATATACATACAATTATATAAAACATGACCAAAACAATAAGATATGGCATATCTCACCATGCCCCCCATTAGTAACGTTTTCCAAAAAGGAGGGGTCTAGGGGGATTTGCCCCACCCATAAGAAATGTTGGCAAATTTGGTGCAAAAGGTGCATTTTAGAGGCACTTTCTATGACATCTGATGCATGATAAGCGTAATCTACCAGCTAATTTTACACTGGCTTTATTTTCTCAGACAACAAAAAATTCCAAAGAGACCTGTTGTCAATTAGGAAATTAGGTACACAGCAAATGCTGCTTTTATTACAGTATGCCATTTCTGGTGCTTCTCTCCCCCAAATTAATTGTAGGCCATTGGGGAAGCTTCTACAGTGTATATCTCTATCCCCCACTCCTCTTTATCTTATATTTTTTTCCTTTGCTTGTTTTTAAAATCTAAATCTGTGATCAGCCCAAGATAACAGTTTTTTTCCTTTTTGGGCTAGTATGGTGAATCCCCTGGACAGACAGGGAAAGAAAGGTCATCAAACCCACTGTGTAGGCAGCTCTCAAACCTGCTGCAGAAATGTCTCTCCCCCGCTTCTCTCTTGTCTCTCTCTCTCATGTTTTTCTCAGTGTTTCTTTTTATTCCTGCTTTTTTTCAATGCAAGTTTCTCTCAATCATCAAAATGGGCCAATTGAAGAAATCCCCTTGCTATTGAAATTAGTTAGTAAAATTCTCCTGCCCTGCAGCTCAGAAGAACTGTTGTTGCACAGTGTCTCTCCTCCCCCTCTTGTTTTTCAACTGACCCAGTTTTCTTTGCTTTAATAAAATGACATTGTTTTTGTCACAGCCGCTGCCAACCAAATCTGTCACAAACGTGCTCCACAGGTCAGGCCCTCTGCTCCCACAGTGCCAACCTCGAAGTGCAATAGTGTGAACAGGGACAGACAGGGTAACCCTCCTGTCTGTTTTGGGTCCGAATCACCTACTAGCCTCGAGTTCTGGAGGGAGTCAAAATGTGAACCTTATTCTAGTATACCCAGTTGACAGGCTCAGATATGTACCCTCTTCAGGAATGCAGTGCAATCCTTCACCCAGGGACACCAAGCCAAGTTTCCAAAATGTACTCTTACAACTCTATGAGAGACCTAGGTATATTCCTACCTTTTAAGCAAGCTTAGTAACACATTCACGCCTCTTAACAGCTGTCAGACTTAAACACAGGTTCAGCAATCACGTGTAAAATAACAGAAAAAGCACAGGCAGTATTTTAAAGAAAATGTTGATTACTAAAAAAAATTGTAAAACAGGAAAAATCAAACACAGAACAATTATATCATTAATTTACAGTCACAGTAAAAGAAAAATGGGAAGTTACAGAATACAAACTCTCACCACAAATACTTAAGTTCTTTCCTATCTAGATGTCACCCTTAAGTGCTTTTCAAAAGTCCAGAGAACTGTGTCTCTCTTGAGTCCAAACTAATATGCACTGTTTCCCTTTGATGTCTGTTCATTTCAGGATCCATCTCCCTTCCCCTATTGGTGAGATTACAGCCTAGACCCTTCCAGCTTCAACTGCTTAACATAATTATCTACAAGGATGTATTTTATTAATGTGAACATCAGCAAGCAGCAATTTCCCAAATTATGAGTCTTTGATCAAAACATTTCTCTTTGAACTGTCTGCTGGTTCCTGTTTCCCAAGAAGATCTAAGGTTTATGACATATAACACGGTGCTGTTATCAAATGGCCTGTTCCTGCAGGAAATCATAAAAGTTTATGAGGCCTATATCCTGGCAGATGGCCAGAAGCTTTAATGAAAGACAGAACAGGAAACTCTTGATTAGGTTCCTGTTCACTAGTCAGTTTAACACATCCTGCAGCTTTCTCACACTGAAACCTTTTCGGAGTCAAAGGTCACTCACTGAAGAAGCTAGCCTGTTTGTATCTAGCAGACATTCACATTTGTTTATAATACAAATATTATACCATAATAATATTAGAGGGGTTTTCCCGTTACAGTTTTAAACACAATCATGTAGGTTCTCCTCCCTGGTCTGGAGGTATTTCTGATGGCAATAGTGTTTTCAGGGAAAGGACCCACACAAACCACCAATATGCACCTCCCAGGTTGGGATGTGACCTCTGGGACACCTCTGACGCTCAGCAGGGAAATCGGAGCTGCAAACTAATGGTTTGGTACAATAAGGGCACAGAACAAACGGGGATGTCCAAACTGGGTTTAAAAACAAAACTAGGATGGTTTTATTCTTCCAGCTACTGAGCTCACAGGTTTCTGCTGATGGTCACAGTTCTCACAGTTCATTATTTGCTCTCCTATTTTCCACAAACTGGCAAAGTCTTTTTGGGCAATCATCAAGGGGAGAATGGTCCAGTCATTATTGAGTGTTGCAGACCACCCAGGTGGGGTACAACAGGCTATTTACTGGCCCTGCTGGAGGCACGACAATCACTTTCTTTGGGGTCCGCATCACAGGCAGCACAAATGTGGACCTTCTGGCTATCCAGCCCATTGTTCCATTTCACACTCACAGGCAGCTGAAATAAGTCCCAAAGTGTTTCTGAGGTATAACATTTTATGTAATTCGGACATATACTGCTTCATTGTATGACATTTCAGAGCTTCTTTAACCCAAAGGTCCTTGAATCTAAGGGCTCTATATGCCTCTGCACCTTGGAGATACTTTCTCACATACCTAGCAGTCATTCCCCAGAGCCTCTGGGTGCAGTATGCCCGTCAAGCACACTCTGGGAAAACTTGTGTATGCACTAAGGCAGAATCCTCTTTCACATGCAGCTCTAAAAATTGTCTCTGTTCTCACACTGGGGGTGTGGCACCTGTGGTGCAAGATGCAGTCACTTAACATGTCTGAATGAACAGATTTCACCTCAGTCCCTTTGGTCACAGATCTCTCATTTTCTTCTGTCAGCTCTACACTTTTCTTTCTTTCTTTTTTCTTCCACTCCTCCCCGCTCCGGGGGCCATGGTGTACATGTATGGAGGTGCACGTACACACCAAGATCCGATGGCCCCTTCCACCCTTCCCCTGACTTTTGTTACCACCCATTGCCGCCTATGCACCCACCGGACCTCCACCCGGTGGAAGCAGGACTATGGACAGGCGGGCGGGCATCCACCCCATAGAAGGGGAGAGCCATGGCTCAATCATGCTCCAGCCCTCCCCAGCCGGGCACCTTGGAGCCACCCCGAGGTCATTCTGAACCTTGGGTCACCGCATACAAGGTGGGCATGCCAGCACCTCAGCCCTCTGTGCTACCGGGCTGACCAGCTCTGCACTTTACTCTGTTCTTCATTTTTCCTCCTGCTGGAGAGAGAAGCACCCCGCTTTTGAAGGTACTTTTCAAATGGCAGCTGTCTCAACTCAGTACTTAACTGTTGACAAACTGAGCAACTTCTGACAATAGGAGCCAGGCACTGTATACCTGTCATACCCCTCCCTACCAAATGACAATAATAACCCTTTCCCCTTCAACTCAGGATCCTTGCTCTTCCCCCATGGAATGCCAAGTCAGACCAGCTGATCCAGTCCTCCAAGGGCATATAGAATGGCATGCTCAGAGATTGATAGACACTCACCACCTGAGGGGAGCTTCAACTTTCCCTGCCACTTGATATGTTTATTGTAAATAATGTTCTTCTCTTACTCCTCTTTCATGACTGTATTTGCATTGTACTCTCCTGGGTCATGCCTGAAAATAGGCATTTCCTATGTCTAATGCACCTATCCAGTTATCAAAAACAAATAAATAAATAAATAAAAATAAACTGTCTCTCACCAGACCATGTGATGGAGAAGCTGAGCCAACAGCCAAGTGTCACAGGGCAGTCAGGATGCCTTGGAAGTAGGAAGCGTATGGCAGCACACAGCCAAATTCTGCTTTTCCGTTCTCCCTGGGCCTTTAGTAGGAGGACAGACTAAGGAGGGAGGGAGAACTCGGGACTGCTCCTTACTTCCAGGTTGTGTGACATGTGAGTAAGTGAGGTGACTCAGCACATATCCAAAGCATCACTTGCATTTGCTCACTGACAGGCAGACACGCACTCGCACATGCACTCATGTGCACACACTCAGCTCTTGCATTTGGGCCAAAATTAAACATAAAAAGATCAATCCAAACAGAGGACACCTGATCACACAGCACAGTGCTTCCACTGTCTGTTGCAGCAGCTGGGATTGGAGGATGCCTGGAGATTCCAACATCCCCGTGATGTAGACTGTGGGCCCCATATTCAGAGCCTGCTGGCTGTGTACACAAAACAGTGTGCCGTACCCAAAAATTGGGCCAGCCGGTGCCATATTCCAACAGAATGTGTGATCCAAGCCAGCCCGGTGGCACTGAGGGTTGAGGTGCTGGTCTCACACCTTGTGCTGTGCTGGAAATCTGGGTACGGGAAAAGGCCTGGGTTATTGGGGGTTGGCAGGGAGGAGGAGCTGGACTGAGCCACCATTTGGCAGCTGTCCTCTCCTGGGGAGGGTCAGGCACCCAGGCACCAATCCGATTAGCAGATTGTGTCAGGAAGGGAGGGTGCCATTAGGCACTTGGTGGAAGCCGTGTCTTCAGACGACTCCCAGCCTGGACTTCGGTCCTTCATGATGGCACCTTCAGGGGGTGGGTTTAGGGATCATGCAGTCACTTCTGTAATCACATAAAATCCCAGTTCCACTGCTGAGCATTGTGATCCCAGTAACAGGGGGAATGGACGCCATGGATCAGAGGTACACCTCCACTGAGCCCAGGCCAGCAAGCTAGATGAAAAATATGCTATAATAAAAACCAAAAAAAACAAGAATCTGCAATCTGAACTGACCATGCAGTCTGTTTGAATACTGTACCCTGGTTGCGCGGTGCTCAGCAGGGGGTCACCATATTTGGTGCAGCATGACCAGGATGTGGGGCTGATGACTGCCCATGGGGTACAGCGCAATGGACACTGGTTCGTGCCGTGGCCCCCATGGGTAACATTCTGCTCAAACATGCAGATGAGTCCATTGGGCATGCATGGTGCAATGGGGCCATTTGCATGCCTATTATGGGCTCATCTGCATGCATGCGCTGCCCAGGAGTGCGCTGGGCCAGTCCCCCTCAGCCCCAATCCTCGTAGAAATACACATCCACCCAGTGTCCCTGGTAGTCTAGTGGTTCTCCCTCCAGAGCTATGCTCATTGTAAAAATACTAAAATACCCCCCATTCCCCATTTCCCTGGTAGTCTAGTGGTCCCCCTCCCCAGCCCGATCGATTATATGATATTAAAATACCACCCCCTTCCCTGGTAGTCTAGTGGTCCCCCACCCCACCCCAGCTCTGATTGATGGTATGATATTAAAATACCCCCATTCCCCATTTCCCTGGCAGTCTAGTGGTTCCCCCTTCCCAGCCACGATCAATAATATGATATTAAAACAATCCTCAGTTCTCTGTTCCCCTAGTAGTCTAGTGGTTCCCCCCTCCTCAAGCCCCAATCTGTATAATCAGAGAAACGACCCTGGTACCTGATAGTCAAGTGGCCCCCACCCCATTAGGCAGTGACCCATCACCCCACTCAGCCCAACCCAACCCAGCTGGAGCCGGTGACTGGCACCTATCCGCTCACACTGCCATGGCCGCCGACTGAACTAAATGGGAGCATGTACACTAGATAGTAGATGCCCAATGGATCCAATCAGAAATGAAAAATAAACCTTTAAACCTGATAGCATTGTCCTACACACTTTTAGAGCATTATTAAATGTTTTTCATTTATACACATATTTATGGAAAATGAGGTTTTATTAAATACTTTTGCACTGTATTACAATATTGAATTATTTTGCACTTTATCATGTGCTACAGAGGAATGTGTATGAATATTTAAATATGCAGATGGTGTATTATTTAAGCACATGATGACTGTATAAACACTGTCCCCTGATGAAGCCTCTTGAGGCACTACATAGTCTGTCATGGAGATTTGGCTGCAATAAATATTTGAACTTTCACCTCTACTTATGGAGTGTGTGCTGCTTTCTTGTTTTAAATATTGATATTCCATTGCAACTTATGAGGCAGGACCTTCAGTGATGGTTGGCTATGCACGGTTTCATCTTTTATTGATCCAAGATAAATGGGTAGCCAAGTAAGGGCTGGAAATTCTGGACCAAGTCTTGTCCAAGTTGTTGCAAAAAGGTTGATATAATCATGGCCTCCCACACTAGGTGAGAATACCAGTGTAGGGTTTTAGTTCACTACTTCCATGCCCTGATCATTACAACACATTTTGGGGTAGAGAACATGGACCACTGCTGGAGAGGGTGTGATTCCTGGAGAGACCACCACCATGTTTTGTTTTGGGATGCCCTCGCATCCGGGAGTATTGGAACCTCATCCACAAGGAGCTGGAAAGGGTGCAGTCCCTTGCTGTCCCTTACAATTTCAACACATTAGTGCCAGGCTTCCCTGTAAAAGGTATTTCCACAGCTTAGATCTGGGATTTGTTCAACACTATGTGATTAATTACTATTAAGGCATAACTTCTCACTGACCTTCAGACACCCTTCTGACAGTAGAAGAATGGAGAGGGGAGAATGGGGACTCTGCAACAAATGGAGAAAATCGCAACTAACTTGTGTCTCCATAGAGAGGCCTTCATGGCTAAGTGGCAGAGGTGAAATAGTTACATTAATGCAAATCTGGGAGCCATATAAGGTGTGACAGAGGTGGCAGCCCTCCTGTGTGGGTTTGTATGGGTATGACCAATTGGTGGCCGCTCTTGGGGGATACTTCAGACCTCATAGCCTTGTCTCTTATTGAAATCAATTGTAAAACAGGTACAATATCCAAAAGTAGACACACACACATTTGTTGTATTGTTATGAGTTTTATTCCCCCATAACACTGGGTTCAGCAAAGAGAAACTATTCCTAGGTAGACAATGTTATTTATTCAAGCATGCATGTGTATGGAATATGTATCACACTACTGTTTCTCCAGATGTATGATTTTATTGGATTTGCTCAATAAAGTTATGTTTAAAAAAAAAAAAAAAAGAAATGTGAGCCTGGGTGCTGGACAGGCACAACACCCAGCCCAGTAGTGAGCTCACTCCCCAAGGCACAACGGGGCAGCACTACTGTAAAGTGAGGGTTTTAGGGGCTCCTGACGCCAATGCAACAGTTGTGGGGGTACTTGTTTGATTCCTGAACCAGTGGGATTGTAGTGAGGCTTAGGGGAAAGGCCAGTGCTGGCTAGCGGGAAGTTCCAGGTGTTGGGTATGGCAAATGATTCCAAACCACTGTGGAGTAAGAAGAGACTCACTCACTGGTAACTTTATTTAGCATTTTAATTTTCTTTCACTAGACCATTAAATTCATTCGGGCAACTTTACTTCGATGTTTAATAGTTTCTTTCAACCACTTCATTGGGATAGGGCCTATCATTAATGCAAGAAAAACACATATTTTCAATTGGATGTAATCCTGTTTTGAAGAATTCTTTTTTCAGTCAGTCCCATTGTGAACCTCATTCAAATGAAAATAGAAAAAAGCTGCAGGCTGACAGCGCTGTTTCGTATGGTGCTTAAATGTCCTTTATTTTTTCTTATTCTGTTTCTTTGAACCAAGTTCATCCTCTGAATAGCCCATTTATTTATATAAATCCAACATTTCAAGATAATACAATCTCTTCATCAGGGATGTAGGCTTACTCTTCTTTGCACCAGGTGTATAAAATTCCATTCACTATGCTTTAAATGCTTGGTATTTTTGTTTCCCACTTGCTAGATATGGCATTTCACATTTGAATTCTTTTTTTGGCTCAATGTGTCCTTTTATGTTTTCAGCAAATGAAAATATTCAGTTTCTCACGCTTTTACAGCTGCCTTGTTTGTTGGCTTGCTGATGCAGGTTTTAGCATTTCTACTGTGGCTTCTGGCTTCCTCACTTCACCATTATAGATTTAACAGAACAAGAAAAGCAAGCATTTGTCAATGCCGGATGTTGTCTCGCTGGCATTGGTAGTGTAGGAGTTAGAGATGCATAATACGAATGGCAGTGAAGTACTGAATTGACGCCAACCCCATCCTGCAGAGACTGACAGCCATTGGGGGTGTGCGTTTGGGTCATCAGCTATAACGCTCATGCCATTTAACCTCACCCTACCCTGTAGACACTGACAAGTGTTGTGGTGTGCTTTGGGGTCTTTGGGCCTTGTACTTACCCCATTCCATAAGGAAATATGCTGAGATGGGTGCAGTATAGGAGAATGGGGTGAAATTTAGGGCTGAACACTCCAAGGCACACCTCGATGCCTGTCACTGGCTGCAGGGTGGGGGGGGGTGGAATGGCACGAGCATTACAGCCGATGATCCCAAGTCACACCCCTGACACCTGTCAGTCTCCACAGGGTGGGATGTTACAGATGGAAACCCTAACGCTGTAGGCGTTTGTTGGTATTTTCACTCCAAATTTTCAACATGGGCTTTTTGTGACCCCACCTCATGAAGAGCGACATTATCAGTTTGTTAGCCGAAAGGTGGTTTTGCACAGTGACTATGCCATTTGGTGACACATGCATGAAAACACATTTTGGGCAGGATATGAAAAATGACAACTGTATTGTTCATGAGGAGGTGTAAAAAAATGGCAACGTTGAAAATCTGGAGTGAAAATATGAAAAATTGGTGAAGTCATGAGCAGGCATAGAAACTGCACAACACACGTCCGTAACCCAATTATTTTGGGTGTTTTAACCACATTTTCAACATAGGCATTTGATCTTTCCTCGATGAACAGTGGCACTGTGATTTTGTTAATCTGTCCCAAAAGTTGATTTCCCATAGTGACCACGCCATTGTGCGCCACAGGTGCAAAAACACATTTGGGGCAGGATGTGAAAAATGACAGCTGTACTGTTCATAAGGAGGTGTGAAAAAATGCCAGTGTTGAAAATCTGGTATGAAAATATTGCAAATTTGCAAAGTTACAAGGGTGTGGAAACTGCACACGTGCGCTTGTGACACAGTCATTTTATGGACTTTCGTCATAGATTTTCAACATAGGCATTTTAAGACCTCTGCTCATGAACAGTGTCACCGCCATTTTCTCAAACTGTCCCGAAACTGATTTCGCGACAGCTACCACGCTTTTCTGCGCAGATGCGAAAACACATTTTGGCCAGGATATGGAAAATGACAGCTGCACTGTTCATAAGGGGTATGGAAAAATGCCAATTTTGAAAATCTGGAGTGAAAATATTACAAATTCACGAGGTTATGAGCTTGTATGGAAACTGTGCAATGCACGTCGTACAGCAAGTTATTATAGAATTTTAAGATTACTAATGGTTAGTTAGGATTCTTTCCTCATGACTCCATCATAAATATTATTTGCTCCGAAGGTGATTCCACGCAGGACTGCAAAATCACCTTCGGGACCAAATAACGCCTGATAGTGGACTGAATTCATGATGAGGGTCTCAATAACCCCATGTTGAAAGTTTGGTGCCAAAATTCCCAAAAATGCCCGAGATAGTCACCAAAGTTGAAAACAAAACCTATTTATGCCATTATACAGCTTACCAGCATTTCTTCAGTTCGCGGTTGGCTTTGAAGAGTGCAGACATGTTTCCAGTCCACCGTAGATAGTTGCGCCCTGCTCCAGAGGTAAGTATGGTATGAGGGGTGTGTGTGGGGAGGCAGGGTGTACAGAAGGTGGGCGTGGGTTGGGGGAGGGCCACCGGAGTCGAAGAGGGACCGTTTTCTGGTTTGCATGTTTAAAAAAAAAAAAAAACATTGCGGGACGGTTTTTGTTTTACAGGGGCATTTGGCAGGCTGGGGTGGGCTCCCAGCATGCTACCTGACTGTTTTTGGTTGGGGTGCTGTAGCCGACGGGGGATTGGGCACCCCCATTGGCACATACCGAAGGGGGACAAGAGCCGAGGAGGATTGGGGCACCCCTGGCACACAACAAAAAGCGGCGGATCATCATGGCGATAGAGGGCTCCCCATCAGCAAAATAAATGGGAAGGGGACTGAAGCCGATGGGGACTGGGCCCCGTCGGCAAAAAAGACTGTTTGGGAGGGCGCATGATGCCGAGGGGGATTGGGCACTCCCTCGGCATACACTTTAAATGGGTGGGGGGACATTATGCCAACGGGGAGTGGGCTCCCCCATCGGCAAATTAAGTGAGTTGGGGCACTCTGCGTGGTGGCAGTCAGTGCCGCCATGTTTATTAAACTGCTTCACCAGAAAAGGCACGCCACTGCTTGACAAGCTTGGCTCTCTTATCTGCGGACCTTTTCTTAGATCTGGTGGCCAGTTTACGTGTTGCTGGTGTCAGCACCTGCAGCTGCCTTATTGGGGAATGAGGGACACACCTACTGATGTGTGCCCTGCATTCTCCCACAGTGACTGCACCTTCAAATCTGCTACTACTGCAATATGTTGGCTGGCGCGCACGCGCGAGCCAACATAATAAAAGACATTTAAGCACCATATGAAACAGCGTTGTCAGCCTGCAGATTTCTTCTATCTTTATATAATTAATGCAGTACATAAAAGCATATTTTAAATGTTTCTTTTACCCACTTTATGTTTTTAATGCGTTAGTGTAACAAAGAGGCGATCGATATACTCTATTAGTTTGTACATGTGAGAAATAGTTCATTTATGATAATTTCAGCTATGATTAGAATAAATTTAAAAGTATGTACATATTTTCTGCTGGTATTGTTAATCTTGCAATGTGTCATGCTGTCAAGCGCCATTCAGTGGGGTGCATGTCTGGAATGAAGTTGTGCAAGGAAAGTTGTCACTCTTTACTCAGGGTATAGCTGTGTCTGACTTGTGTTCCAAACTGACACTGCAGCTATTTCCTGTCAGGCACTGTTCCATTAGAAGTGGAGCATGACAAAATCATTTGTCTCCATGTTTATTTGCCACCAGTATTTTGACCATTTGAAGTGTGACATGTATTTTGAGGCTGAACAGTGTAATTATGAAGGCTGCCCCTGTGGCCCTGGAGCAGCACATTATGCTGCTGTACTGAGGACCTGGCTTCAGAAATGAGCCCAGGAAGTCACGTCGGGGGACAGGTTATGGCTGAGACAGCTGCCACCTGGCAGTGCATCTCAGTAGGGGAGGGTTGGTGGCAGACTGCACCACCACAGTGATCCCTGCAGCTGGGCCAGGGAGCTCGCTCCTACAACAGGGGGGAGCTGCGGCTGTGTGAGGCTGAGACAGGCATCGTTCCTGCCAGGGGACGTGGGAAGAGAGAACATTGAGGGGGAAAAAAAATGTCAGTCTTGGGGTCCTTGATGTTCTGCCCACCTACCCCAACCCACACCACTGCCCAGACCACTGATCCATACTGGATTATCCTCCAGGTGGGGGAAGGACAGCCCTCCCCTTCCCGGCCCCACCATGTGGGCTTAGTGAAACCTGGCTCTCTCCATCCACCCCAGACTCATCGCTAAATCTCATAGGGTACAACCTTTACCGGGCAGACTGAAAGGGTAAATGCGGGGGGGGGGGCTGTGCCGTTTACACTCAAAGACTTCCTGCGAGGACAACTTCTTCCCACCCCCAGTTGCTACAACCTGCCCACAGGCTCTACTATAAAAATCACACTGAGAACCTCCAAATCCCCCCCTCCCTCCTCATCACCACCGTCTACATCCCTCCCAGAGAACAGAAGGTGACCTTCCACTCTGTTCTGTCCTACCTGACCACTCTTCCGCCACAAGCTGAGAAAATCATACTGAGACTTTAATATTAACTGGCTTGACAAAACTGCCGCACCATTCGTAGACGCAGCTACTGCACAAGACCTTACATAAATCGTCACATCCCCAACAAGACTGAACCAGCGCACTGGGTCCTCCTCCCTACTGGACCTGGTATTCACCAACTGCCCCTCTAAAATCACCTATACTACTGTACTCCCAAACACCCTTAGTGACCACTCCCCTGTACTCTGCTCCTGGACGTGCAAATCACCCAAAGCACCCCCCAGATTAATCCATCAGCGCAAGCTTGGCCCAGGCAAACTTCGGCAACTCAAAGTATCTTAGGACTATGGACTGGTCCTTCGTCATGAGCGCCCATACCGACCCAGCCCTTGACCTCTTCATCCTGCCTTCAACACCATCTGTGATATATTTGCCCCAATCACCAAAGGGTGGCCAAAGGAACCCGCGCCGTGGATCTCAGAACATCTCCTGGACCTCATGCGGCCAGAGACTCACTATGGCACCTCTCCACGAGACTGGACTGCCAGCTGACAGGCAGAACTATAGAAAGGCTCAGAACAAATGTACTTGGTCCCTGTGCAAAGAGAAAGCAGAGTACTACAAGACCTCCCTCACCAACTCATGGGACTCAGGACGAAAGTTCTGGGACAATATTAAGGACCTGTGTGGAAAAGCTCCCAACACCTCCCCTAGTCAGATTAGAGTTGATGGGTGCCTTACCTCTGAGCCAGCACGTATGGCCGATGCCTTCAATGACGCATTCTCTAACCTCAGGTTGGTTCTTCCCCCAAACTTCTTTGACCCTCCTCCAGACACACCTCCCACCCCTCCAACAACCCCACCCTTTCACCTGCGCTGCATCTCACCTAAGGGCGGCGAGCCTTATCTCAGAAGGGCACTAAGTCACTCTTGGTACAGCAGTGACACCTTAGACCTGAAACTCCTTCATCTCTCTCTCCCCCTGAAGTCCTCAACCCCCTTACCCACATACTAAACAGCTCCTTATGCCTTGGGAAGTTCCCTTCCCATTGGAAATCTGCCCATATCACGCCGATATTTAAAAACGGGGACCGGGTCCTCAGTAACAACTACCGACCTATCTCCATTCTCCCACCCCTGTCCAAGGCCCTTGAGAGGATAGTCTCAGACCAGCTAACGGACCACCTAAACAAATACAACCTGATTAGTATGCACCAACACGGCTTCCGGAAGGGGCACAGTACCACCACTGCCCTCCTGGAACTCACCTCTCATATTCACTCTGCTTTAGACCAAGGTCAAATCTCTGGGGCTGTCTTCATCGATCTCACCAAGGCGTTTGACACAGTGAACCATCCGCTCCTGCTATCCGCACTGACCAGGACTGGTTTCTCTCAGGATGCCCTTGGCTGGTTCTCCGACTACCTGTCTAACTGTTCCCAGCAGGTCAAAATTGGAGACACCGTATCAAGCAGGCTTCCTGTCCTCTCGGGTGTCCCTCAAGGGTCTGTCCTTGAACCTTTACTGTTCAGCCTCTTTCTCAACTCCTTCCCCAGTACCTGCCCTGGGAACCTTCTCCTCTATGCGGACGATGCCGTACTCTACTCCTCCAACATAGACCCACTGCAACTCCACCTCTTCCTCCAGTCCTCCTTTAGATCCGTAGAAAAATGGTTCACCTCACATCAGCTTATCCTGAACTATTGCAAGACTAAGGTTATGTACTTTTCCCACCCGCTCAATACTAAAAAGGAACTATGCCCTCAAGTACTAACTGCCAATCAGACCCCTCTGGAGCAAGTGGACTCCTTCAGATACCTAGGCTTAACACTCGACCCTGCACTCACCTTCCACCAACATATCCACCTCCTATCTACTGACCTCAATGTGCAGCTAGGGCTTCTGTATCGCCTCAAACATTGCTTTACCCCAAACGCTTTGAGGTTTGCTGTCTCCTCCTCGGTCCTCTCCCTGCTAGATTATGGCCTAGTCATCTCACAGGGCAGCGAACTCATCGGCCTCAGCAGACTACGCATTCCCTAAACAAAGCCTGTCACCTCACCTTGGGCTGTGACCGACTAACTCACACATGCTCTCTATATAACGAGACCAACTGGCTGAACCTTGACAACAGGATTAAGTTCCACACCTGTCTCATGGCAAAAAAAAATAGCTCTAGGCCTCTGCCCTATAGGACTCACACCACTAATAAGGCCGGCCCTGACACTCAAGCACACTCGTAGCTTTGGTAAGCAACTCCTCTCTGTCCCCCACTGCCGTACTTCCCAGTACCAAAGGTCTTTCAGCTTCAGAGCCCCTTCCTGGATGAATGGTCTGCCCATACCACTTACAAAAGAGAGCAGAATTGGCCCGTTCAAAACTGCCCTCAGAAACCTACTACAGTCCTCGAATCACTGTGATTGCCACTGAAATACCTTACACTATTCTGACCGGCGTAGGCTATGGCCGGACTTCCCTCACTCCTGCCTCAACCCAGCCCCTTAGTCTGGTTCTACACATGTTGGCTATCTGCTTAGTATGTTAGGACTAACTTTTCCCTAATTATTATTGCTTACACTGTTAGCCTCACAACTGCTATTGTAACTACCTGACTATGTACTGCTGTACTGCTATGTAACCTGTCTTTCTCTGTTTGTAATACTTGTGACGTGGAACCTTTGTAAAGGAGTCTCTGACTCAAAGGTATTTCTGAATCTCCAATAAATAAATAAATAAAATGTGGGGAATCTGTGGAGGTCTCTGGATCAGGTGAGTACCAGGGGAGGCGGTAGCTGGTCGAAGGTGGTCATGGAGACTGAACGGAACTAACCTGCCTGAGTTCATTTAGGGAGGAAAAACTAATATAAAAAAACCTTGTAATTATGAGCATTTTATTTAAATTAAGATGGCGTTTCTTTGTTTCATGCTAAAGTGTGAAGTCTTGCATTTTCACTGAACTGTATCTGTTCAATAAAGTTGATAGTGCAGCACTTTGTTTGCTATTATTTCATCTGAAACTTGCTTTTTTTAAATATATTAGTATCATACCAAGAGGTGTGTCATGTGTGGGTTCTACGAGGCCAGTTAGACAACACTTTTGTCGACCAGCATCACAGCGACAGAATTTATGTCGACTGCATGTTGCGGTTGACATAAATCCCGTTTGTCTCCCAGTCCTGTATTTTCATCAGGGGGCTTTGCCACCCGTGCCCCCAATGTGGGAGGGCTCTGCCCCCGCACTTTTGATTTTCAACTCTAGTTGGAGTTGATTCAGGGAGGGGGTGCAGGACTGGGAGACAGTGTGCCCCTGTCTCAGGCTCACCAACACAACAACCTGTCAGCAAAGAGCAGATTTTACCGACAGCGAGGTATATCACAGTGTTGTTGTTGTCAGGTCAGCATACCTCACGCATGGATGCAGTAATACTGTGGCAGACCAGATTTCTTTACATTTTTTTCCAAAGGAAGAAATAGTAAAAAATAAAAGTATATCATTTTCTAAAGGAAACCAGGGTGAATTTCACCTGGTCTCATCACTGTACCAGGTGAAAACAGCATTTCAAGAATAGTGCTGGTAAAAACAGCACTTCAGCAATAGCGAAAACAAGGACAGCTACAGGGATAGAACAGCAAAAGGTAGTTACCGCTACCCCTTTCATTGTTGCATTACGGGGAGGAAGTGGAGGAAGTGTACAGCAAGAAAAAAAGCATGTTGGCCAGCTGAGCTTCTCCCGTGGTGGAGATGGCTAAGGCATAGAGCAGCTCGGTCAGTACAGGCCTGGAGACCAGAGTTCTGTCCCCAGTCTCCCAACTGTTACGTTTTCGTCTCCCCCCCTCCAAAGTTTTATTTTTTTTAAAACTCCCCTCATTCTCGTGGAGCATACCCCCCCCCCAAGTTTCTACCCTTCATTCACATATTGGGCCTGAGTAGTACAGTATGGTCTGCATGCCCATTGGTCCACGCAGTGGACCAATAGGTGTACAGATCGTACTGTACGCTGTCATTCGGCAGGCAGCAGGGAGGCATGTGGGCGGGGTGCTTTCACCCGCCAATGATGGGGGGCGTGCTGGGTGGCAGAGGACCTGTGTGGGTAGGTGGGGGGGTACCACTGGACCACCAGGGATCATTTGTTTACATGTGCCCGTGATCAGGCAAGAAGGGCGTACCACTGGCCACCAGGGATCTGATTCTACAAATGCCCATAATGGGGTGACAGGAGGATTACCACTGGATCACCAGGGTCTGAAGTTACATATGCCCACAATCGGGCGATGGGGGATTACCACTGGACCACCAGGGTCTGAAGTTACATATGCCCACGATTGGACAATGGGGAGATTACCACTGGACCACCAGGGTCTGAAGTTACATATGCCCGCGATCGGGCGATGAGGGGATTAACACTAGACCACCAGGGTCTGAAGTTACATATGCCCACAATTGGGCAATAGGGGATTACCACTGGACCACTAGGGTTCTGCTTTTACGAATGCCCGCGATCGGGCATGTGGGAGTGGGGGGGTCTTCACTGGCACAGCAGGGTGTCGATCCCTGATGGGTGTAGCTGGGCAGGGCGCCAGGCGCAAGTCACTGGGGATCGGCGCATTGCAAGCAAATGGGGCTATAATGACATGCAAATGGCCCCATTTGCACCTTGCATGCATAATGGCCTCATTTGCATGCCCCATGCTGAATATTATGGGTGATGCGCTTAGCGCAACTGCACTTGCGCTGGCACATCCCCCCTGCTCCTGTTCTTTGTCTTGTGCTGCCGCAGTGCCACTGCGCCATGTGCAATGTGTGTGCCCTCTGTGCCATATTCAACGGTGCTGAGCCATGGCGCAGCACTGTCAAATATCGCCTGGTCCATGCCCTGGCGCAGCCCAGTTGCGCTGTGCCCAGGCTTGTGCCACTGCTTGGCATAGTCTGAATATTCGGGCCATAGGGTTCAGTCTTCACTTCTACATTAAACTTGAAATTTTGCACTTTAATACCCTTTCAACCATTTAAGCGATTCACATAAAGTTTTGCAGGTGCCATCAGGGAGCAAAGATCTCTTGATGTGGCAAGTTTCGTCATGGTCGAATGTGTGGGTGCGGAGATATAGAGGGTCAAGAAATGTGAAAATTACCATTTTTGGTGAAATTCTTTGTCACGCCGCTGCACACAAAAATGGCTTGGGATTTTGGTCTGAAATTTTTAGAGTACAAAGATCTTGGGTCACAGATGTGCCTTTTGAAGGCTTGGTGAAAAAATATTAATCCATTTCAAAGTTATTACATTTAAAAATTTCACATTATTTCCTATGAGAGCAGTTAGCTGTCCTGCTTGAAAAAGGATACTTTGTTGTAAATGGGAAATCCTTTTTCGTGCTGTTGCCATCTTGTTTTCAGTTAGCGGTGGCAACAAAATGAAATAACTTAATAAATAGAGGGCTTTAATAAACACTAACAGTTGTGTTTACCTAATTGGGGCTCAAAGAGTCCGATTCTGGGTTTAGTTTTTCATAAGTTAGTTGGCAACATGTTTTCTTAACATGCAGAAATCCCTTTTCGCAAATTGTGAGAAAGGAATTGTAAAACAGAATTTTTTTTTGCAATTTACAGAAAAGGGTTTGTTCTTTTGCTGCAAATTGTGAAAAAACAACCGCAGAAAAGGATTCTGAGCCATGGACAAAGACTCTTTTTCACAAATTGCAAAAAAGTGACTATGGAAAAGGATTCTTTTTTTGCAATTTGCGAAAAAATGTATGCCCACTTGGTCCCTCCCCCACCCCCTGATGTCTGATCACCATCCTGGTATAAAAAATATATTTCCCTCATAGTCTAGTGGTCCCTCCCCCTACTCCAATGTGTGATTGCCCTCCCTATATAATGAAGTATATTTCTCTGGTAGTCTAGTGGTCCCTCCCTGATGTCCAGTCACTGTCCCTGTATAAAAAGATACATTATTCCATGACAGTCTAGTGGTCCCTCTCCCCTCGCCAAGACGATTCCTCTCCTGGTCATTGTATTTCCATTTCCCTGGTAGTCTAGTGGTCCCTCCCCATACCCGATCCACGTCCCATGAAAAGACAGTCCAGTCCCTGGTGTTCTAGTTCATTCCCGGCCCCTCACCCTTTGAGATAGTCACCTATAACCCTGCTCCCCTCCATTCTGACTGCCAGCCAGCGACTAGCATAGCCCTCCTCTCACCTCCATGGCTGACCACAGACTGAGCTGTAAAGGAGCGCGTACTGTATACAGTACACGCTCATTCACAACTCAGTGGGCGGCCAGTGGTGGGGGTGAGAGAAGGGCTGTGCTGGTCACCGGTTGGCAGTCAGGATGGGGGGGGGAATGGAGTAGTGGGTGATTATCTGAACGGGTGAGGGGGGTCCACAAGAACACCAGGAATCTGACTGTCCTTTCATGGGATGGGGATCAGGGATGGGGATGGACCACTAGACTACCAGGAAAATGGAAATACAATGAATGGAACAGGGATCTTCCTTGGGGAAGGGGAAGGGGGAGGGGGAGGGATCACTAGACTACAAGGGAATAATATATTTTTTTAGATGGGGGCGGTGATCGGTGAATGGGGACCACTAGACTACTAGGGAATAATATATTTTTGTATACGGGGATGGCAGTTGGTGAACGGGGGAGGGACCACTAGACTGCCAGGGAATAATATATGTTTTTTATACGGGCTGGTGATTGGTGATCAGGGAATGGACAGCTACACTACCAGGGAAATATATATATATTTTATATGGGGACAGTGATTGGACATCAGGGGAAGGGGAGGGGCCACTAGACTACCAGGCAATTATTTTTACACAACCGGATGGCGATCAGAGAAAGGCGGGGGAGGGACCACTAGACTACCAGGGAATTGCGAAACAATGGTAAATGCAGTTCAAAGTATTTCAATGGTGTTTCAACTTTGGTGTATAACGTCATTTTTAATGATTTTGACACCAGATTTTCAACATAGCCTTTTGGAGACACCTCCTCATGAACTGGTGTCATTTTGCAAATCCCAACGGAAAAGTGACTTCGCAGTTGGCTGGCGAAATCACTGTGCAGGCTGGATTTGAAAATTGTCACCATATTTGTTCAGAAGGTGGGTCATAATAAGGGTATATTTAAACTTTGGGGTCAAAATATGTTAAAATGGCAACATTGTGCGCATCTGTTGACATTTTGCTACGCTTGCTCCTAACTTTCGCAATTTTTAATATTTTCACCCCACATTTTCAATATAGCCATTTCTTCGTATCAATTCATGAGCGTGACAGTTGTCAGTTTTCAAATCTTGGCCGAAATGTGTTTTCTCACCTGCGGCATTGAATGACGTTGTGGTGGTGGTGGTGTGGAATAACGTTTCGGCAGGGATTTGAAAATTCTCAACCCAGCGTTCATGAGGTGGGGTAATAACAAGGCTATGCTGGCAATTTGGTTGCTGTTTAGGCTAAAATGCTTCCATGGCAACATACATGAACACATCTATCCCTGCACTCCTACAGCCAAATAAGGATATGATTATACTACCTCAAAAGTAAGGAAATTCTTTGTTAATGCATCAGTTATGGTTCCAGTGACAAAAGTTTGGAAATGTAGTGTTAGGGTTTCCAACCCTAACACCCAACCCCCACCCTACACACACCAACAGGCGTGGGGTTGTGCAGTGGGGTCATCAGCTCTAATTTGTACTTTTTTTTTATATTTTTTTTAGTTTTTTGTTGACCGGGTAAGTGCACTAGACAAATCCTGCCTATTTTCAGGCATGACCCGAAGGGGGGGAATACAGATGAATGCCAACTGACTTTGAACCAGATTAAGCTGTTGGTGGTATTTTTTTAGTGAATGAGGGAAATTTGGCCAGGACACCGGGGAAATTCCCCATCTCTTCCAGATAAGGGCCACGGGATCTTTAACATCCACCTGAACTACCACCAGTCCAGGCAGATGGGACCTCAGTTTAAAGTCTCATCCGAAAGACGGCACCTCAGAAGTGCAGCACCCCTCTCATGCTGCACTACAGTGTCAGTACTGGGATATTAACCCAAGCGCCAGATGTGGGAACTGAACGCACAGCCCTCTGATCTCCCGGCCTCAGAGGCGAGTGTGCTACCTACTGAGCCACTGACACTGTTAGGGTTTCCAACCCTAACACCCTACCCCCCACCCTACACTAATGCTCACCCCATTCTCCTAAACTGTACCCATCTCAGCTTATTTATTTATGGAATGGGGTGAGTGTTAGTGCTGATGACCCCAAGGCACATCCCTGATGCCTGTTGGTGTGTGCAGGGTGGGGGTGAGGTGTTAGAGTTCTAAATTCTAACACCACATTTCCAAATCTTTGTTGCTGGAACCCTAACTGATGCATTAACAAGGTTTTTTGCAAAGAATATATATTTTCTTTGCAAAAAACTCTGCTAATGCATCAGTTAAGGTTGCTATTAAAGTGACAAAAGTATGGAAATGTGAAGTTAGGGTTTTCAACCCTAACTCCGCATTCCCCCCAAGCAGCCAAAGGGGGCAAGGCAACACAACCAACCACAGACATCCATCACCAGGTAAGACAAACAACATACAACTCTTTCCACATGACACAAAATATATCCATCATCATCATCATGGTCCTGTGCTTCTGTAGCCATGGATACACATGCACACTTGCACACCACCTGGGTATGGCAAAAAATTGCCATAGGATCACACTGTAAATTGTGAGTAAGGAATAACACGACAGGGTGTGCAGTAATGCTACATTACCACACAGCCCAGGTGGGTTGTGAGGCATGAGTCGTGCCTGGGTGCATTCACCACCTAGCAAGCACGCTATATGATTCCTATAGGATCATGTTATAAATTTTAAGTGAGCAATGCCACATGGCAGGGTGTGTGGCAATGCTAAATAGTTGCATATTCCAGGTGGGTTGTGAGGCACGAGGCACAACCAATTGCCTTCAGCGACCTGGGAAGTGCAATAAAAAATTCCCATAGGATCACATTGTAAATTGTAAGTAAGCAATACCACACATCCGGGTGTGTGGCAGTGCTAAATTGCTGCATACCCCAGGTGTGTTGTGAGGCATGAGGCGCAGCTGGGTGCCTTCAACAACCAGGAAAGTGCAGTAAATAATTTGCATAAGATCACATTATAAATTTTAAGTGAGCAATACCACATGGCAAGGTATGCGGCAGTGCGAAATTGCTGCATGCTCCAGGTGGATTGTGAGGCATGAGGTGCAGCTGAGTGCCATCAACCACGTGGGAAGTGCAGATGTCTTCATGCCTGTGCCGAAGGCACTTATGCTGCCACGGAAGTGCAGGGCTCTGGATGTATACAGTACACACTCATTCACAGCTCAGTCAGTGGCCAACTATGGTGGTGAGAGGAGGGCTGTGCTGGTCACTGGCTGGGAGTCGGGATGGGGGAGCAGGGTGGTTGGTGACTACTTGACTACCTGACAGAGTGGGGGTCCATTAGAGCACCAGATATCTGTTACTGTGTTTTCACGGGACAGGGATCGGGGATGGGGAGGGACAACTAGACTATCAGGGAAATTTAAAAGGAATTAACAGGACCTGGATTGACCTTGGGGATGGGGGAGGGACCACTAGACTACCAGGGAATAATATATTATTTTACCTGGGGTCAGTGATTGGTGAATGGGGAAGGGGCCACAAAACTACCAGGGAAATATATTTTTTATATGGGGACAGCGATAGGAGATTGGGGGAGGGACCACTGGACTACCAAGGATGTATCTTTTTTTTTACAGGAACAGAGATTGGACATTGGGGAAGGACCACTAGACTACCAGAGAATTATTTTTTCCACAAGGGGGTGGCATTGGCAACCCCAAGGCACACCCCCATGCCTGTTGCTGCATGCAGGGTAGGGATGGGGTGCTAGGGTTGGAAACCCTAACACCACATTTCCCAACTTTTGTCACTGGAACCCTAACTGATGCATTAACAAAGTTTCTTTGGAAAGAAATGCCATACTTTTTGAGACAGAATAATAATATCCTAATTTGGCTGTGGGAGCACAGTGCCCTGTGAGCCCTGTGCTACCATCCCTCCATAGATGCGTATATATATGTTGCCGTGGAAGTATTTTAGCCACAAGAGCAACCAAATTGTCAGCATAGCCTTGTTATTTCCCCAACTCATGAATGCTGGGCTGAGAATTTTCAATTCCCTGCTAAAACATTATATATATATTATACTGGCGCAGTAGCACCAGTATAGTTAGGGTCGATAAGGGTGTTTAATGTTAAAGGGCAATTTGTGGATGTTTATAACTTAGTGAAGGTTCATCTGATTTGCCTGAAATTTGTGTTTGGGGGGACTTGCTGGTTTAGTTGTTGAGATGCAGAGTCTTGAAAAACAGAGGGTTTTGCCATTTGGGCTGTTTTTGCTCACCTGTATCTCCCAAATGGCTTAAGGCAGTGGGCTGAAATTTTTAGGGTAGAAAGCCTTGGCCTCAGAGATGTGCCTTTTAAAGGTGGAAAAACATTGCTTTGTTGCAGAGCTATGGAGTGTTCGATTTCCCATTATTTTCAATGGAGAGAAAATAGATGTCAGGCATGAAATAGGATTCCCGATTCGAAGGAACCCTGGAGACAGGGATCCTGATTTGAAGGAGACCTGTGTGAGCCGCAGTGAGAAGGACTGTGAGCCGCAGTGAGCTTTCCCCATACAGTATGACCTTTCCTCCATTCCCCCAACTGTTTTCTGCCATTTGAAACTTGGACTGGCTTGTGTGTGTTTTTTATGTATTCATAATTTTGGCATTTTCACTGCAACGGCAGCACAACTTTCACTGCGGTGGCTCCCAGGGATTCTGTGCCCATGATTTTGACAATTGTTGCTGGTGGATTTTGGACCCCCCCAACCCATGTGAGTTATTTTGAAAATTAGATCCTGATACACAATGGGAATGGGGAGAAAATAGATCTCAGGCGCCAAATAAAATTCTGATTTGAAGGAGCCGTGGGAACAGGGATCCTGATTTGAAGGAGCCATGGGTGAGCTGCAATGAGAAGGACTGTGAGCCCCAGTGAGTGTATGACCTCCAAAAGTTTTCTTCAGTTTCAGACTTCAAGTGGTTTGTGTGTGTATTTGTTTATCTATTCATACAGTGCGATTTCGGAGGATTTCTAGATGGAAACCGGTCCTTCAGTAGAGTTGCCTTCTGCGAAGTATCCGCTGCCAGTGGGCTAAATCTGTGGATGTGCTGCAGGACAGCCTGTCCGTCTGGGAGAGATAATAACTCAGTACAGTTAGGTTATCCCCAGCAGGAGGTAAGAAATGAGTGCCCACCAGTCCAAACCCCTCCAGACCGCCAAAGTAGTTCCCAAGCAGCTCAGCTGGTGCCATTCCATCACAGCCAATTAAAATGATCTAATAATAAATAAAGAAATAAATGCCCCAACACCATGAAGTTAACATCTGCAGCTGTGTACATTTACTTATTTATTATTAAATATTAAAGCCCCCCTTTCCTTTGTGTCCATCAGAACCCCCATCCGAACCCTCCAACTGTGCCCCGTTCCCCATGCATTTTTTCACAGGTAGCATAGAGCAAGACGCGTCTGCACTCTTCAAAGCTGAACTACGCAGGCTACAATGGCACTTTGATGCAAGATTCTGCATCTAACACGGCAGTCTGATGCAGGATTCTGCATCGAAAAGTGACACTTCAATGCAGGATTGTGCATCTAACATGGCAGTTTGATGCAGGATTTTGCATTCTTCAGTTTGTGATTCGGATTTGAAGAGAGTAGATGTGTCCTGGTCCATGTCTTTGCAGGTAAGCACAGGGTAAGGGGGGTGCGGGGAGGTGGGTGCTCACTGGGAGGAGTGGGATGGGGGAGGCAGTGGTGATGATGAGGAGGTTTTCTTTGTTTCAGGTAAAAAAGCAGCTTCTTTATTTTCTGTCATGGGAACCCTCGGAGAATACAGTACAGCAACAGGAAGCCCAACGTTTTCGAGCCTTGTGGTGATGCCTCTAATACTTCAGCATGCTTCCCATTCTACCGACCCCCAGAGCAAGGTGAATGGAAACTTTGACTTTTACAACTTTGCTCAGTAATCTGTCTCCCATATCCTGAAGAATCCGGTTTGGGCCCCATTCAAAGTTGGAAATCAAAATATTTGTTTGAAACACAGGAGGAAGGTTTGCAGAGGGCTCTCGGAAGAGTTTGAATCCCATGCAGTCTGCTGCAGAAAAACAAGGAAATAAAAATGCAGCTTAATCTCCATGCAGGCACGGAGTGGAGTTTGCACTAACCTGTGTGCTTCCCATAACAACTGAATTGTGTTTTGCAACCTGCCATACAGCTGCCTACATGAAGAAAGCTGTGGAGAACTGAGTAACGATGGTCTGGGCTCTACGGTGCAGGACTCTGGAGACAGATCTGAGGATAAGGACAGTCACCACATCTGAGCCACAGAGCTTTTTATTGTGATCCCTGCTGGAATCAGAATTAAGGTCATCTGGTGGGGTACCCACCCCTCAAATCGGACACACAACACCTCCTACCACTCACCTATATCTCACTTTCAGGAACATTCCTGATTTGTGCCTAAAAAATCCTCTCAGTCCCTCCTGATATTTGCATTGCTGTCATAGAGAAGTGGGGGCTTTGAAACAAAATGATGCCACACTTTGCTGTCACTCTCTAGTTCTACACTGGAACATGCATTTCTCACTGAAGCAAAATGTTGTATAGCAGCTTGTTTAAGCTGATATGACTGTTATTTTAACATGTCACGGATGTCCTTTTTAAGCCTTGCCCTGATTGTGAGGACAGAGGTCAAGCAGTATAGAAACATAGAAACATAGAATTTGACGGCAGATAAGGACCGCTTGGCCCACCCAGTCTGCCCATTTCCCTGCCTACTGGATAAGCTGCAGATTCTGGTTAACCAGCAGCCTACTTCTTTCTACCCCCCCTAGAATTGCCTTATGACTGTCCCATGCATGCTTGAATTCCACCACTGTTTTTGACTCCACGACCTCCTCTGGAGGCCGTTCCATGCATCCACAACCCTCTCTGTGAAAAATACTTCCTTAAATTACCTCTGGGCAGTCCCCTCTATCTTTAGGTGTGCCCCTTGTTCTTTTCTTTTTTTGAAGGATGCTTACCTCTTGAGACTTTATTGATTCCCTTGAGGGTACTTGAAAGTTTCTATCATGTCCCCCTCTCCCTCCTTTCCTCGAGGCTATACATATTAAGCTCATAGTCTCTCTCTTCATATGTCTTCTGGTGCAGACTCTTGCACCATTTTGAGATTGCCCTCCTCTGGACAGCTTCCATCCTGTCTATGTCTTTGCGAGACTGGGTCTCCAGAACTGCACACAGTACTCCAGATGGGGTCTGACCAGCTGTCTGTACAGAGGATAATAACTTCCTGTTTTCTACTGGTGATGCCTCTCACTATGCATCCCAGTATCCCCCACCTGCTGCCCTCTCACATTGCTTGCCCACCTTTAGGTCATCTGATGACTAACCCCAGGTCCCTTTCCATTTTTGTTGTTAGTATCTCACCCCATTGTGTACTCTTCCCCTGGGTTTTGTTTCCCAGGTGCATTACCTTGCACTTCTTAGCATTGAATCTAAGCTGCCATACATTTGACCATTCCTCTAACCTTGCCAAGTCCCTTTTCATCCTTTCCACCCACCTTGTGCATCAACTCTGTTGCAGATCTTTGTGTCATCTGCAAAGAGACATACTTTCCTTCAGTCCCTCTGCAATGTAAACATAAGACATTGAAGAGGACCAGTCTATCTGAACCCTGTGGTACCCCACTAGTAACCCCCCTTTCTTCAGAGTGGACTCCATTTACTATTACTCTCTTTGTCTTATTCTCCAGCCAATTTTTGACCCAGGCTGCCACTCCCAGGCTAGCTAACTTGTATATTAATCTTTTGTGTGGGAATGTGTCAAATGCCTTGCTAAAGTCTAGGTAGGCCATGTCCACAGCCCCTCCCTGATCTACTACTTTGGTCACCCAGTCAAAGAAATCTATCAGATTTGTCTGGCATGACCTTCCCGCTGTGAATCCATGCTGCCTTGGGTCCTGTGCCCCTCTGGCCTCTAGATACTCAACAATTCTTTCCTTCAGAAGTGATTCCATCATTTTCCTACCACTGAGGTTAAACTAACAGGTCTGTAGTTTCCTGCTTCTGCCTTGCTCCCACTTTTGTGAAGGGGAATCACATCTGCCCTCCTCCAGTCCTCGGGTACCACCCCATCCTTCCATGATTTGTTAAACAGGGTAGTCAGTGGTGTCACTAATTCCACCCTTAGTTCTTTTAGAATTCTGGGATGAATCCCATCAGGCCCCATTGCTTTGTCCACCTTCAGTTTTAAGAGTTCTTTCAGAACCCTTTCTTCTGTAAATGGGCTGGTATCAACTTCTGTATCCAGAGTGTTTCTACTGTTTGTTTTAGGTACCTCCCCTCTTCCTTTGTAAATACAGAGCAAAAATATTTGTTTAGTATCTCTGCCTTTCACCAGTCACCCTCTGCCCCCCTTATTAAGCCTCACTATCCCTCCTTGGTCTTCCTTCGCTCCTGATTACCTATAAAGGTTTTATCCCCTTCTTAACTGAGTTGGCTATCTTTTCCTCAGTTTGGGCCTTTGCTGTTCTGACTGCCTTCCCAGCTTCCTTTTGCTTTAACTAATACACTTCTCTGTCCTGCTCCTTCTGTGATTCCTTGTACTTCCTGAAAGCTTCCTTTTTCTCTTGAACCTTCACTGCCACTTCCTTTGAGAACCATAGTGGTTTCTTATATCGTTTAGTTTTGTTTATTTGCTTCACACAAAGGCTAGTTACCTCTGTGATGGCAGTTTTATTATTCCCCATTGTTCTTCCACCTCCTTCCTGCCCATTTGCTAGTGCATTCCTTAGGCACTCACCCATTTTAGCAAAGTCAGCCCTCCTAAGTCAGTACCTTTGCCTTTGTGTGAAGCTGACTGTATTGCTGTTTATTGTGAACCATACTGTTGATGGTCGCTAGTTCCCAGATGGCTACCCACTTCTACATCTGTGATCCTCTCTTCATCTCCATTTGAGAGAACCAGGTCTAAGATTGCTCCCTCTCAAGTGGGCTCCAATACTAGTTGTCTAAGGCATGCCCCCTGTAGGGCATCTAGAATAACCCCACTCTTCGAAGTGGCTGCTGCAACTGCACTCCAGTTAACATCTGACATATTCAGATCGCCCATCAGCAATATCTCTCCTTTTTCTGTCTTACTAAGTATACTTTCTATCATTTCCTTGTCCATTTCCTCCCCCTTAGAAGGGGGTCTGTATACAACCCCTGTGCGGATTGTGGTGCCATTGCTGGTCTCCAAATTTACCCACAGTGCTTCTTCTCCTCCCTGTTTTCCCTTTTGTTCTGCTGCTTTGATTCCTTCCCTTATGTAAAGAGCTACTCCTCCTCCTCTATTACCCTCTCTGTCCCTCCTGTAGATAGTGTATCCTGGTATGTTTACGTCCCAGTCATGGTTTTGTGTGAACCATGTTTCTGTGACTTCTTACGATATCAGATGTTCCTCCTCCATCAAGGCCACTAATTCAGGAAGCTTGTTACTCAGACTACGGGAATTGGTACTCATTGCTTTCCATTTTTTGATGGCTTTACCTTCAGTTGCAGCATCCCCACTGACCTTTCTACCTTGGTCTTTTCTCATTTAGTACCCTGTTTTGTAGGGAGGCTGGGATTTTCCTGCTCTTATCAGTGCCTTCCACTTGACTAGTTTAAAAAGCTTGCCAATGAAGCATTTAAACCGATTGCTCAAAAGACTTGTTCCTTCCTGGACAGATGCAGACCATCCTGCCAGTATATAGGCTGTGTCCCTCCAGGTGGAACCCCAGTCGCCAATGAAGCTAAACCCTGTGTTCCACACATTTTTCAACCATTCATTAAACTGCATGGTGCAAATACCCTCGCCTCACTCATGCCATTGACAGGCAGCACCTCTGAGAAGGATACTCGTGTGCTACTTGTCTTAGGCCCTCCCTAGTTCTACAAGTCCTTCTGCACTGCTCTAATCTCATGTTGAGCCAAGTCATTTGTCCCTAGGTGGACAATGACGTCCAGCTCAGACTCCGTGCAGCTGTTCTCGTGATCCTGGGGATGCGTTCCTGTCCCTCAAGCCATGGCACCAGGCAGGCACCTTACTCAGTTTTCCCTGCTCCCCCAGTTCTATCCCCCTAATAATTGGGTCCCCCACCAGGGCTGCTTCCTTTCCTTGTGGTGTCTCTGCCTCCTTCCTGTGGGCCTCCCTTGTGACAGGTGTCCTCAGCCTCCTTAATCTCCTCTGTGGGTGCATCCATGAGGGGCTGTGCTCCCAGATGGTGTATGGATTGTGGGTGGAACAACTGACTGGGTGTGCCTCTATTCCACCATCCTCACCCTCCTGAGCCCACTGTGGTCCAACTGCTGTGCTTTCTTTGCAACCTCCGAGGCAGTGGTGGTGGCTCTGGTGCTCCCTGGATGGGGAGGTTCCCTTCTTACCATCCAGTCTGGCCTGGGGGAAGGTTCCCTTACTGCTGTCCAGTGTGGCCTGAAGATGGGCAAATTCCTCACTCAGGGCAGAGAGTTGTCTGCAAATAGGGCAGCATCTTAGCTTCCAGAAAGTCTCCCGGAAGACTGCTGCCCCACAGCCATTACATTGCACTACTCCCCACATGATTATGTACTTTTTTTTTTTTTTTGGTTTGTGTGTGTGATTGGTTTGTTATATAGCATATATATATTATACAATGTGTATGCTTATATTTTCAGTGCTGGTGCTAGAGGATATGACATTGATATGTACCTTACACTCTTGAAATGATGTCAGAACCCCAGGTATAGGAACTATTTCCAGGGATGGGTGGGGTGAGGGGTGGGAAGGGCTTGGACCTAAACTGTGCCTCACAAAACAATCAACTAGAGCTCTGACCCACCGCTGCGATGAGTGCCTTCCTGTCAGCAAGATACCATCACAACAATTTGACAGAAGCATCCCTGCTAATCAAACAGAAAAATCCAGACATCAAGTCAGACACAGGTAAACCTCCCCAGCCCCAAAACAGCCTGGTGGTTTGTGCTTCTGAAAGCAGATCAGCCCCAAAATAAGTCAGCTGTGCTTTAAACTCTTCCTGCACTGAAAATCTTAAGAATTGTAATAAGACTGTCTTTTCCTGATTAAGTTCCTTATTTCATCTTTCAGTTAACTCCACCTCTAGAATATCTGCTACAAACCAAAGACAATTGCAAGGTTCACCTCCCTCTGTTGTGAGCACAACTTCGCTTTCCTGCAAATCCTATGTTCAGTATTGTAGCTCCCAGCAAGACGTAGCTTGCCTTAAAAAATATTAGCTGTTCGGGAGCTGGGTGGGATCATTTTTTGCTGCCTGTCTATTTAATTGGAGGTTATCGGTACAGTTAGCAACCTCCCTTCCCCTCTGCGGCAGGCATGGAGGGACGTTGCTGGTAAAGTCATCTCCAGTTGCAATGCTGTCTACTTGAATAAAAACAGTCCCAGGTAGGTGAAGGGTTCACCCCACCACCAAATATACTACCCACCACAACCCCCCTTCGTAAATAAATAAATCCCTCCCGCTCTCTCCCTCAGTGCAATCCCACCCACCACCCTCATTCCTTACTGCCTGGTCCATGTAAAAAAATTCCTCTCCCTCTCCCTCCCTCAGTGCAGTCCCACCTGCCACCCTTGTTCCCCAGTCCCTGGTCCATGTAAACAAATTACCCTCACTCTGTGCAGTCCCACCTGCCACACTCATTCCCTGGTATACCTTTCATAGAAATAAATAAATCCCTCCCTCGGTACAATCCCACCTGCCACCCTCATTCCCCGTCCCTGGTCCATGTAAAAAAAAATATACCCTCCCTCTCTCTCCCTCTGTGCAGTCCCACCTGCCACCCTCGCAGCCCAGTCCCCCTTTCTTATAAATAAATAAATCTCTCCCACTCCCTCCCTCCCTCTGTGCAGTCCCACCCACCACCCTCGTAGCCCGGTCCCCCTATGATTTAAAAAAAAAACTCCCGCTCCCTCCCTCTGTGCAGTACCACCCTCCATCCTCATTCCCTGGTCCCTCTTTAACGAAATCCCTGTAAAAAGAACCATCCCCAATGTCTTTTTTTTAATAACCTGTAAAATAAATGGTCCCTCATTGTTTTCTCAGTCCCTCCTCACCCATCCCCCACCCTCCCAATGAGCACCCATCTCCCCTTGCCCCCACCCGTGCTTACCTCGGGGGTCTGCAGTGTCATCTTCTATGGACTGGGACATGTCTGCACCCTTCAAAGCCGAACTACGATCTGAGGAATCTAGGTAAATGCCATATAATGGGAGTCAATGGGGGGTTTCAACTTATGTTGAAATCTCTGTGAATTTTAGAAATTTATGCACCAAATTTTCAACATGGGGTTCTTGGGATGCCATCTCATGAACACAGTTAGTATCATTTTGTTTCTCACTCCCGAAAGGTGATTTCACAGTCACTGCGTGGAATCACCTTTTGGGACTGATTAATGAAATGACAGTACCATTGTTCATGAGGTGGGGGTTGCAAAAAGCCCATGTTGCAAATCTGGTGAAAAAATTCCAAAAATGACTGTGTTACTAGCGTGCATTGTGCAGTTTCTATGCATGGTCATAACTACGCCAATTTTTAATATTGTCACCCCAGATTTTCAATATTGTCATTTTGTTTACGTCTCTTCATGAGAAGCACAGCTGTCATTTTTCACATCCTGCCCAAATGTGTTTTTTCACCTGTGGTGCAGAATGGCGTGGTCGCTGTGCAAAATCAGCTTTCGGGATGGAGTAACAAAATCACACTGTTCATGAGGGAAGGCCCCAAAAAAAACCATCTTGATAATTTGGTGAAAAAATTCCAGAAAATGACCGAGTTACAAGTGTGTGTGTTGTGTAGTTTCTACGCATGCTCACAACTTCAACAATTTTTCATGTTTTTACTTCAGATTTTCGGCATTGCCATTTTTCACTCCACCTCATGACTATTACAGCTGTAAGTTTTCAAATCCTGCCAAAAACGTTTTTCTGCTACTGTGGAGCACAATGGCGTTACAGTTACACAGAATTATATTTCAACAGGGATTTGAAAGTTTTCTGTATTGGGTACATGTGGTGAGGTGATGATAAGAAGGTTATGCTCAACATTTGGGGTGAAAATTATTTAAGATGGTACAGTTATGACTGTTTATTGCAATTTCGCTATGCCTCCTCGTGACTTTATGTGTGGAAGTGCAGGGGTCAGAGGCCCATGTGGTTCCACAGCTAGATAACTATGTACATCTGTGGAGGGATGGGAGTGCAGGGTCCAAAGGACCCTGCACACCCACTGTGACATATGGATACTGTGGTACTATCTGGATGGAATAGGAGCTGGACATTGTTATACTATCTGGATGGGACCCTGCACTGCCACAGTAAAATGAGGATACAATTATACTATCTGAAAAAGAATAGAAATTAATTGCAAAAAAACTCCATTAATGCATCAGTTAGGGTGAATACTATAGCAATAAAAGCTGGGAAATGAGGCATTAGGGTTCCCACCCCTACCACTCCACCCCCCACCCTCCACACACCAACAGGCATCTGGGTGTGCATTGGAGTCAACAGCCTATCTCTCACCCCATTCCATGTGTATGTTTATAACTGCATGCTTTGCCATTAAAAAGTACGGAAATTAAATGCAAAAAACTGTTAACGCACCAGTTAGGGTTCCTGTCATGCCCTTGATAGTATGGAACTATGAAGTTAGGGTGTACAATCATATGGCACACCCAGACTCACAACACAGTTACAGACATTACTAACCTACAGAACTTTAACCTCAACACTTACAACAGCTTGTATTACACGCACTCATAAGGGGCAGCACTTGTAAGTCAACTCCTGTCCCTAACACTTAGTATAATAGGTAAGAATAGGAAGTCTGCAATACTGCTGTGATTTCATATAACTCACTAATGTGTTCTACTAAGTATTAGGGACATGAGTTGACTTAAAAGTGCTGCCCCTTATGAGTGTGTGTGTAACATAAGCTGTTGTAAGTGTTGTGGTTAAAGTTCTGTAGGTTAGCAATGTATCATTTCCCTGCTTTTATCCCTATAGTATTCACCCTAACTGATGCATAAATTAAGTTTTTTGCAATGAATTTCCCTTCTTTTTCAGATAGTATAATTGTATCCTCATTTTATTGTGGGAGCGCAGTGTCTTTTGGACCCTGCGCTCCCATCCCTCCATCCTGATAGTATAACAGTGTCCAGATCCCATCCCATCTGGATAGTACAACAGTATCCATATGTCACAGTGGGAGTGCAGGGTCCTTTGGACCCTGTGCTGCCATTCATCCACAGATGTACATATGTATCTAGCTGTGGAAACACAGGGGTATCTGGACTCTGCACTACCACACATAAAGTTACGGGGAGGCGTAGCAAAATTGCAACAAATAGTCATAACTGTGCCATCTTAAATAATTTTCACTCCAAATGTTGAACATAACCTTCTTATCATCACTTCACCACATGTACCCAGTTAGGGTTGCCACCTGTAAGGTTTTTTACCTGGTGATTAGATTTTCAGGGTCCCTATCAGGTAATCTGGTTTTGCTCTGTGCGGGTCAGGTTTTTGGCCATTTTGAGTGCTCACATACTTTTTAAACATATTTTGTTGTATCATGCATTGTTTCAGCTGCATGTCCAGGTTACAGACAAGTTCTGTTCTCATTATAGACCTTTGTTTGTGGAAGCAGTCAAACTGGGAGGTGTAAAGTATGGCCATTAACACCATTAGCACTTATTTAACCTAATCATTTCCACTGCATCTTAGAGTGGCATAGCAGCAAAGCTGCCCCCACCTTTTGTAACAGTAGCAAAACTGGTTGTCTTCCACTTTCATTTGCTGGTAATCGTTTTCATATCTGTAAATGAGTTTTCTTTTATCTCGGTGTGTTTATCTGGTAAACCAGTGTCAATAAATAAATACGTAAGTAAACAAAAACTAGGAAGAATCTAGGAAAGTAACTTTAACAGGTACACTACAGTATCTTAATATTTGTGTTGAACTGTTGCTTTAAGCCTTGTCTTTTATTGATGTAACAAATGCCTTTCTAGGAGGAACAATGCATGATGAGTCATGAAAAGGGGTGGGGCTAAAGGCGGAGCTTAGGATCCGGTTTTTGCTTCATTCAAAGGTGGCAACCCTAAACTTTCAAATCCCTGTTGAAATATAACTCTGTACAACTGTAATGCCTTTATCCGTCACAGTAACAGAAAAAAGTTTTTGGCAGGATTTGAAAAATTAGAGCTGTAACATTCATGAGGTGGTGTGAAAAATGGTAATGTTGAAAATCTGGAGTGAAAACATGAAAAATTGGTGAAGTTATGAGTGTGCATAGAAACTGCGCAACTCACGCTCATAACGCAGTCATTTATTTGGAATTTTTTCACCAAATTATCAACATAGTTTTTTGGGACCTCCCCTCATGAGCATTTGCACTGTGATTTTGTTAATCCATCCCGAAAGTTGATTTTGCATCCCACCCATGCCGCTCGACCTCTGTTCTCACAGTCAAGGGCAAGGCTTAAAAAAGAACATCCGTGACATGTTAAAATAACAGCCATATCAGCTTAAACAAGCTGCTATACAACATTTTGCTTCAGTGAGAAATGTATGTTCCAGTGCAGAACTAGAGAGTGACAGCAACATGTGGCATCATGTTGTTTCAAAGCCCCCACTTCTCTATGACAACAATGCAAATATCGGGAGGGACAGAGAAGGATTTTTAAGGCACAAATCAGGAATCTTCCTGAAAGTGAGATACAGGTGTGTGGAAGGAGTTGTGTGTCTGATCCGAGGGGTGGGTACCCACCAGATGACCTTAATTCTGATTCCAGCGGGAATCATGGCAAAAAGCTCTGTGGTTTGGATGCAGTGACTAACCTTATCCTCAGCTCTGTCTCCTTCTTCATGTAGGCAGCTGTATGGCAGTTTGCAAAACACAATTCACATGTTATGGGAAGTGTACAGATTAGTGCAAACTCCACTCAGTGCCTGCATGGAGAGAGAGCTGTGTTTTTATTTCCTTGTCTTTCTGCAGCAGACTGCATGGGATTCAAACTCTTCGAGAACCCTCTGCAAACCTTCCATGTTTCAAGCAATTATTTTGATTTCCAACTTTGAATGAGAGGGGATTCTTCAAGATCTGGGAGATAGATTACTGAGCAAACTTGTAAAAGTCAAAATTTCCATTCACCTTGCTTGGGGGTTGGTCAGTAGAATGGGAAACACACTGAAGTATCAGAGGCAATACCATGAGGGTTAAAAACTTTGGGCTTCCTGTTGCTGTACTGTATTCCTCCGAGGGTTTACCATGTCAGAAAATAAAGACTTTTCTTTAACCTGAAACAAAGAAAACTGTCCCTCATCATCGCCGCTGCCCCATCCCCCATCCCCACCCTCCCAGTGAGCACCCACCTCCCTGCACCCCCCCCTTACCCTATACTTACCTGTGGAGATGTGGACCATGACACGTCTACTCTCTTCAAAGCTGAACCACAACTGAAGAATGCAGAATCCTGCATTGAACTGGCATGTTAGATGCAGAATCCTGCATCAAAGTGCCATTTTGCGATGCAGAACCATAGTAGCCTGCATAGTTTGGCTTTGAAGAGTGCAGACATGTCTTGCTGTATGCTACCTTTGAAGAAATGCATGGGGAATGGCGCACAGCTGGAGGGTTCAGGGGGATGGACACAAAGGAAAAGAGGGCTTTAATATTTAATAATAAATAAGTAAATGTAAACACCTGTAGATGTTAACTTCATGGTGTTGGGGCATTTTAATTGGCTGCAATGCAATGGCACCAGCTGAGCTGCTTGGGGGCTACTTTGGTGGTCTGGACAGGCTGTCCTGTAGCACATCCACAGATTTATCCCACTGGCAGTGGATACTTCATAGAAAGCAACTTTACTGTGGGATCAGTTTCCATTTGGAAATCCTCTGAAATGGCACTGTAGGAATACATAAAAAACTACACACACAAGCCACTTGAAGTTTGAAATCACAGAAAACGTTTGGGGGAACAGAAGAAAGGTCATATGATCACTGCGGCTCACAATCCTTCTCACTGCAGCTCACCCATGGCTCCTTCAAATCAGGGTCCCTGTCCCCACAGCTCCTTCAAATCAGGATCCTGTTTGATGCCTGAGATCTATTATCTCCCCGTTCCCACTATCAAATTCAAGTTCTAATTTATTAGAAACCAAATTAAGAGTAAGCTCTTGTTTACAATTGCATCCAGTACAAAAAACTGATGTAGTCAAAACAATAAATAAACATAAAAAATGATGTGAAGCATATAAATAAATAAACAAGACTGGACTAAAAGAAAACACATGATAAGGGTATCAGGGAAGTACAACGAATGATATGAATTCAATCAACTATCACAGTTAGGAATAACAAGTGCAGTCATGTGTCATGTGCTCAGACAAGATACGTTTAAAATGGGATATTGACATTAATGAGCTCAGTTTAAGCTTATTTTGTATAGCTTTCCAGGAAGTAGGAATAGCAACAGCTAGTCTATAAATACCAGGTTTGTTTCTAAATCTAGCTAGCGGGAACTGTGGTGAAGCAGCAGAGAGTAGCATTAACTTAGTCTGTGACTTAACAGGGGCCAATTCAATTAAATAAGAAAGGAGTTTCTGCAAAACCAATTTATAAACAAATGTCCACCAATGAATCTTCTTTTGCATATACAAAGACTGCCACCCAGACTGAACATAAAGATTACAATGGCGAATATTCCACGGTAAGCCCCTGACAAAACTAAGAGCACTGTAAAAAAGTGGGTCTAATGATTTTAATATAGTTTCAGTAGTTCTCATATAGATGCAGTCTCTGTAATTGATCAAAGACAGAAACAACGAATGAACAAGTTGCTTACGGATAACAAAACTAAAATATAATTTATTTCTATAGAAAAAAGATAAAATTATTTTCAATTTAACAGACAACATGTGGATGTGAGTATCTAATTTCATGTTCTGGTTGAGTAAAGTTCCAAGATATTTGTAAGAAGTTACTTTTGATAATTCTGTACCATCCAATGCACTTAAATTATTGACATGGTTCTCACCCGTTGTTCTATTAGAAAACAAAGACCCAATGAGTTTTCCCTACATTTAGGAGTAGTCGCAGTTTTAATAATAAATGCTGAGTAATGTCAAAGTCAGCCTGTAGATGTTTCAGGGCTAATGCAGAGTCTTTATTAGAGTGTAAAAGGTGGTGTCATCTGCGTATAACAGAATGTTAGAGTTAGCAGAAATATTAGTAGGAAGTTCATTAACATAAATAAGAAATAAAGGCGGACCCAAAACGGATCCATGGGGAATGCCTTTACTGACCATGATGTCAGAGCTGTACTCTCATACTTTAACACACTGTAACCTGGGTGATGAGTAAGAAAAGAACCACTGCAAGGCCCCCATACCCAAGCCAAAGAATGATGTGATAACAGAATCAAACGCTTTTGACAAATCTGAAAAAAGAGCAGGGACAGAATGACCCAACTCAAAGGCAGAAAAAATTTCATTAGTAACTTTTAAAATAACTGAAGTGGTATTGTGACCCTAGTGGAAACCAGCTTGATAATCAGTAAGCAACTTGTATTTTCCCAAATATTTTGTTAATTAATTAAATAATAATTTTTCAAAAAGCTTAGAGATGGGAGACAAAACAGAAATGGGGCAATGACACCCAGGATCTGCTTCATTACCCCCCTTCAAAAATGGGGGTTATACAGGCAGACTTCCAATCTACAGGTAAATCAGAGGTACTTGAAGAAAGATTAAACAGGTAAGCTAAATGTTTTGCTATAATGGGGGCACCAGTTTTGTAAAATATTGGATTGATTTTATTAACCCCAGCCCCTTTTTTTGGATCCAATTTAGTCAACACAGTAAAAACAATCTGCTCATCAACCTTTCTAAAAACAAACAGTGGTATATTACAGTTATAGTTAAAATTACTGTCCAAAGGTTCAAATCGAAAGTACACCCAGCATCAAGGAAATATTCATTAAAATGTTTTACCTGGTCTAAGGGCTTACATAAATGAAAGTCCTTATAAAATAAGGACTTAGGAAGAGTAACTGTGGAGGCCTGCATTTGTTTTATACCTATCCATACTTTTGTACTGTTACCTGAAGCATTAAGAAACTTTTGGCAGACCTAACTTCCCTGATGCATCTATTCCTGAAAGCTTTGTAAAGCTGAAGATCCTTATTTAGTTTAATGGTCCTGGCTAGCTTCTGCAGTCGATCCTTTTCGTTAATTAGTTTTTTTAAATGCCCGTTGAACCATAGTGTGGGGTATGTACTAATCCTTTTTCTAACTAATGGAGCATGTTTATTAACTACTTGTAAGAAAAAATTCTTAAAGTAGGTCCAAGCAGAGTAGATGTCAGGACAGTGATATGTAATACCCAATTAATATTATATAAATCAAAAAGAAAAGCTTGATCTAGTGAAGTTCCTAGTAATTAACACACGCGCAGGCCTAGGCACTTTAAGTTGGTGATAAATGCAGGCTATATAACAATGATTGCTAATATCTGCATCAAAGACTGAAGTAATGTACCTATGTGGTGTGGTAGTAAGGATCAGATCAAGTAAAGTGTCTTTGCCAATTGTTGCTTTGTTGGGGTGTGTAGGTACATTAATTAATTGAGATAAATTGAGTGCTGCAAACTAGTTAGTTAACTGAGCAGTAGGATTCATCAAATCCCAATTAAGGTCACTCATTATCAATAATTCCTGATCAGTATAAGGTGCAATCATAGATGCAAATTGTTGAAGAACATCAGAAGAAGCTGAGGGTGGTCTGTAACATGCTGCTGAAATAAAATTAAAGTTCTGGGACACACCAATCTTCATGACTAAAATATCTATTTTTGGCGGAATTGATATTGATAATTACACAGTACCAGATAAACTATTTTTGATATAGATTAAAACTCCACCCCCTTGACTAGAACAATCCTGCCTATATAAATTGTAGCCAGTGACACAAATATCATTGTCACTGACTTTACTGGTCAACCATGTTTCTGCTAAAATAAACAAGTCAGGGTTGGAGTTGTGCACCCAGGTATGGATGTAGTCAATTTTTGATAGCAAACTCCTTACATTTAGTGCACCATCCCCAGGCCCATACATTCACTAGATTCCTGAAGGCTAAAATATTTATGATTGACAGTAGGTTCAGGATTTGGGTGGACATTGCCCGAAGAAAGCAATATAAATAAAATAAATTTCCTTAAAAAAAGCGAAACAACTTTCTTACGTTTGTTATGTATTAAGGGGCCATGTAAAACCTTTTTAAACTGGAAATTCAAATTGTTAGCCCCTCAGATAGGGTCACTAAGATTTACTACAATGTCAGGAAAAACTAGATTTGAATGACATAGTCAGATAAGCATTTGGTAAAAATGTAAGAACAGGAGTTTCATAGTTTGTAGAAGATTCATAGTTACTCCCAAGTCTGAGAAGGAAACCCAAAAGAGCCCACCTACAAACACAATATGACAATGTAATTCAAACGCAAGTAAATACCTGAGACTACCGAAAGGAAATGAATTCAGACACCTTACTCCTTAATTGATACAGGTTTCAGGACCCACTCACATTCACGCACCACACTCGCTGTGGTGCAGCGCAGGTGTTTTAAAGTGCACAGAGTCCCCGCCCACCGTCACTGGTTGGTTGTGTGCACTGGCTCACCACCGAGTCCCCTTGGACTACAAACCAGCCATATCGAGAAGAATAACACAGGCTGAAATTCAGCTGGGCAGGGAACTGCAGCAGAAAAATGAAAGTCAAATTGACAGAGTTCAAAGCACAGCAGTACAAACTGGAACAATGTTCACTGTAGCAGGCTTGCAGATAACTTAGCAGGTGGAACAGCGTCTTGCTAGCAGCAGGCAGATGATTTTAATTTTTTTTTAGTTTTTGTTTACCGGGTAAGGTGTCGTAGCCACAAAATATAACTATTTTCAGACATGACCTGGGAGGTTACAATACAAAATTGGCAGACAAAACAAATAACAGGTATAGTTCAGAGGTAATCAACCATACAAGGAAAAATCTACACAATGTTCTGTGACATAAACAGTATTGCTAATGTGACAGAGACAATGGCAGCAAAATGCACAATAGTACAAAACATAAGCATACAATCATACTGCAGTAGAGTTCCCATGATGTCAGGGACTAATTTTCAAAATAACTGACATGGGTTGGAGGTCCAAAATCCACTAGCAACAATGATCAAAATCACGGGCACAGAATCCCTGGAAGCCACAGCAGTGAAAGTTACGCTGCTGCTGCTGCAGTAAAAACTTCAAAATTATGAATACATAAAAACACACAAACGCAAGCTAGTCCAAGTTTCAGATGGCAGAAAACTGTTGAGGGAATGGAGGAAAGGTCATACTGTGTGGGGAAACTCACTGTGGCTCACAGTCCTTCTCACTGTGGCTCACGCAGGTCTCCTTTGAATCAGGATCTCTGTCTCTAGGACTCCTTTGAATCGGGAATCCTATTTCATGCCTGACATCTATTTTCTCTCCATTGAAAATAAAGGGAAATCAAACTTTTCACAGCTCTGCAACAAAGCAATATTTTTCACTAAATCTCTAAAAGGCACATCTCTGAAGCCAAGGCTTTCTACCCTGAAAATTTCAGCCCACTACCTAAAGCCATTTGGGAGATACAGGTGAGTAAAAAACAACCCAAAATGGTAAAAACCCTCTGTTTTTTCAAGTCTCTGTATCTCAAAAACTAAACAAGCAATTTCCAAAACAATTGGCACATACAGAGATCTACCCACATTGCTTCTACTTTCCAAATTTCAGGCAAATCAGATGAACCTTTACAAAGTTATAAACATCCAAAAATTGCCCTGTAACATTAAACTTCCTTATTGACCTCTAACTATACTTGTGCTACCGCACCAGTATAATATATATCTATACATATATATTCACTGTATGTCTCCTGCAGGCAGTTTAATTTGCAAGTTATAAGTCTATGTTTGGTTACAGTCATTTTAAAGAATCAGTAGATTATACTGTATGGAGACTGTCTACAGCTAGAACTGCTATGTTAATACTGTACCTAGTTACAGGTTAAAATAAGTATATGCTATTTTAGACTGCTTAAAGGGTGTTTTGATAGCCAATACAAACAATCTGAGCAAACAATGTATTTATTTTCTAATTCAGTGTGGCTAATTTGTGAGATATCTCCACAGATGAACAAAATATTTGTAACTCTGTGGATGAGATACCAAAGTTCAACACTCCCCAACCAAATGGTAAAGTTTAATGTAATTATAGAAACACCAGGCAGGGGCTTACTTGTTAATTCTAGACTGTACATAAAATACTTTTGACTCATGTTTTCATACCTTTATGCTCTCCAAAAAAGCAAAGAAATAAACAATACAACAACCATGCAGCCTTAGCCTCTGTAAATTTATACCAGTTGTGCCTAATAAATCCAGCTGCTTGGTGGATACACGATCATTTGAAAGCCCACTCTCTGTTTCCGCTTCTGAATGAAGAAAACACACACTTCCACAGATATGAGAGTCAAAAGGAGCTCACTGGACCTTACATGAATAATTCTCTTTGTTTTGCATATCATGATTTAATTCTTACAAGAGATCTTCCTATCAGATCTCCCACTCCCCTTACCAGCCAACTCAGAGATTTCTAAAATGCCAGTATGAGTTATCAAAACATCCAAAGAACTGAATGAGTGGGTGGAAACTCAGTTTTTATATTCACTTTAATGTTACTACGCTATATGTTCCTCATCAATAATTGAATATAACTATATAACATAGCTATGTGTTTGATCAATAAAATTACTAGTACAGTGAATTGAATATTTGTTTGGTCAAGTGATTTTTATTTTGTTTTACACTGGTCTCTCTCACTGAATCTTCTTTATCACAGTTGTCACCATCCTCATGGAAATTATTACTTAAATGGTTCTTCACCCTCCTCCAATCTCCAGTGCGTACCAAATACACCATCGACTCAATCATGCTTTCGAAGCATGAATTTTGAAATATGAGCAATTCTCTTGTATTTCATGGTTTACGACCACATATGTCATGTCCAGAATAGGATATTATTGCGATGGGAAAACATCTGATATATAGCCACTACCTTACAACAACTAGGGCTAGAGATTCAAAAAGACACTAAAGTGGAGCACAAAGCTGTGCATCATGCTTGTGCCTGACCCAGAGGGTGCTATAGTCCATCAGATAATGCACTGGCACTATCTGACTGAATATGGGGCCATATCAGCATAGTGCTAAGGCAAGCTGTGCTTCCCCGGCATGGGCTTGGGCTGTATGCAGCTCAGGGATTTGTGCCCCAGATCATAAAGCACCAGAAATCACAGTGTGATATTCAGCCACAGAATGCAGATTAGCCCATTGAGCATGCAAGTTGCTTAGTGATCATATGCATGCCCATTAAGGGCTCATTTGCATGGGAAGCAGTGGCAGGTGTGTGTCTGTCCTATTACCTGCCACATCAGTCATGGCAGTGGCTGGATCCCCTACATCCTGAACACCTGTCCCTTCTATGCTAATGTAGCCCTGGTGTCTAGTGGCACCCCCACCCTCCAATCCCCTGTCCTCATCCATACAAATGCTGTCTTGGTGTCTGGTAGCACTCTTCCTCTGATCCTCTCTTCCCCTTTTTAAAAGTGTTAACCTGGTGTCTAGTGGCAACCCCACCCTCTGATCCCCTGTCCCCATCCATTTGAGTGTTGTCCTGGTGTCTAGTGGCACCCCTCACCCTCTGATCCCCTGTCCCTCTATGTACAAGTGCTGCTTTGGTGTCTAGTGGAAGTCCCCCTCTGATCTACTCTTTCTCCCTTCATACAAGTGTTACCCTGATGTCTAGTGGCAGCCCCAGTCTCCCATCTCCTGTCCCCATCTGTACAAGTTTTGCCCTGACGTCTAGTAGCAGTCCCCCACCCTCCAATCCCATGTCCCTGTCTATACAAGTGCTGCCCTGGTGCCTAGTAGCACTCCCCATCCTCCCAGCACTGTTCCAGTCCTTCCAATTTTTACCATGGTGTCTAGTGGCACACCCTACCCTCTGATCACCCATTCAGGTGCCTGCAAGATAGTCCCTGGTGGCTAACTATAGCCCCACCCCCGAACACCTGTACCTGACCTGCTGATGTATGCCCTGATATTTAGTGGAACCCCTTTCTGCCTAGCACCAATCCTGGTGCTACTGCTGAGTCCCTGGTGGTTACTGGCCCCCTGCTCCTGCCTTCCAGCCCATTTAGGTTCCTGCTTCCCTGGTTTCCAAAGACACCCCCAGTGCCTAACCCATGTATGCAAGCCAACGCCTGGCATCCAGTTGTACCCCCACTCAGAACACTGGTTGCTACATGGACTGCTGAACATTGGTAGTTCTGCAGCCCCATGCCCATTCCTCTAACACCCAGCACAGCACCCACCCTAAGCCCCCCTTTCTGGGCATGGAGGGGCCATGCACTGTGTGGTGTATCGCACTATGGTGACCCACACAGTACTCCTCTCACCTCCTCTGCCAGCCACCATATGAGCAGCAGTGAGTGTCTGTACTGTATACTGTATGCGCACTCACTGCAGTTCATATGGATGCCAGGGACTGACTTGTGTATGTATCCATGTGGGACACAGGCTGGGGGTGCCACTGGACACCTGGGGGGCAGGAATCTATATAGGCTGGGGGGCTTGAACAGGGGGCCCACTAGTCAGCAGGGACTCAACAGTAGCACTGGGATGGGTGCTCAGCAAGGGGTGGGTTCCACTAGACATCAGGGCATACATCAGCAGATTGGGGGCAGGCATTAGGAGGGGAGGAAGGGTATCACTAGCCACCAGAGACTATCTTTCAGGCACCAGTTTGGGTGATTGGAGATTGCAGGGTGCCATTAGACACTATGGTAAAAATGGCTGACTGGTACAGGGGATCAGGGGGTTGTCACTAGACACCAGGGCAGCACTTGCATGGAATGGGACAGCAGATCAAAGGATAGGGGGTGCCACTAGACACCAGGTTGGCCATGTATGACACTGGGACAAGTAATTGGTGGGTAAGAAGGTGCCACTGGACACTAGGGCAACACTTGTACAGACAGGGACAGGGGATCAGAGGATGGGTGGTACCACTAGACACCATGGAGTCTGTGTACAATACTGGGGCAGGTGATTGGTGGTGAGGGATGCCACTGGATAGCAGGGCATCCATTGTTTCACTGGGTCAGTATTCAGAGGGTGTGGGGGTAGGCAGCTGCAGTACTACAGTCCTGCTACCAGGGCCTTGTGATCCATTAAGACTAGGTTTGCAAAGGCGGAAAATAGCGCCCTTGAAGGTGCCATTTACTAGCAGAACAAACTGCTAAATTTGCCGCTGCACCTGTATGCAGGGGGGCCCCCTCTTTTGCATGGGTGCAGCATTATGTTAGTACTTGGGTGCTAACAGGGCTAACCCACACTTTGGGGATGTCCGAATATAGACCCCACCCACAAACCGGGCACAAAACCCAGTTAGTGTGGGCAAACACCCATTAGCACCCATGCTAACTTTTCAATATCTGGCCCATAAAGTCGTATTTTTACATGTCATGGGACAGATACACAGATATGTTGGCATATATTGACACAGCATTGCAAACATTGGTTCACTTCTATTTTTGTACATTATATTACAGTGTTTTAATAATGTGCATGTTATAAGGCCTCACGTTACTTTTCTGAGAGGAGACTCTAACCTGGATTGGTCCCAAGTAACAACATTATCAAGGATGAGCCTCCTATTAAGAAAACCAAAACTACTAGTACAAATATAGATAGCTCAGTGGCAAATAATGTGTTGCGGTATCTATGATTCTACTTTTTGTTGTGAACTGTTATCCAGCATTTTGTTGATATGTATTGACAATATATATTGTATGTATGTGTCCAGCTGTCATGTCATCACAATGATGAGATGTGGTCAATGCAACATATAAACATAAAGTTTTGGTATTTAAAAAAATAAATTCAGATTTGTCAAAAATATTGGACCTATATACAGTGTGGTGAGATAAGGCCATATTTTATTATTTTGAGTCATGTTTTATATGGTATGGTATGGTAAAATGTTATTTATACAGTGATATAGCCATTAGGGTTCCGAAAAACCCTGTTCACAAGGCTTACCTGTTTACATTATACAAAAATTATTACATCTACACATTAACAACAATACAAAATTACAAAAAAGATACAAAAAAACAGTGCATCACAATTTTACAGACACATCAATAACAGGCATACTAACATTTTTACTTTTTCACCATTTTCGCCTATTACAACAACAACAACAATGATAACTGAGTTCATGATTCAGGCCATTTTTAAAAACATGATCAGAAGTTGTTAATTCACGTAAGAAGGGAGGAAGACAATTTCAACTTTTAGCTACCTGATATTGAAGGGTCATTTCACTAAATCGATTTTTTAACTTTGGTATTATTAAATCTCTAGCACCAGTTTTTCTTAACTTCAGACCATGTTTTGGGTTTTGTAATTTGTTTTTTAAGCTATCTAATGATTGATTTTGAAATATATTTTGGACCTGATTTAGCCAAATTCCCCTAGCTCTTAAATCTGATGGAATCCACCCTAGTTCCATATACATGGTACAATGATGTGTTTTAAAATCACACCTTAGCACAAATCTTACGAGCTTATTATAGAGTATATCCAAGTCATTTACATTTTTTCTAGATGTGTATCTGTAGATATGACTAACATAGTAAATAACTGGCATTATTAATTGGTTAATCATAATGAATCTTGTTTCTCTTGTCATGCAGTTTGATATTCGTCTCATAGCTCCTATCTTAACATGTGTTTTCTTTATTAAATTTGTTATGTGATATTGAAAAGTAAGACATTGATCTATGTATACCCCTAGATATTTGTATGTTTCAGTTTGTTCTAAAAACTTTCCCTCTTGTGCCTTTATTTTTAGTTTTGAGATTCCCTTTGGATCCAGTGCAAATGACATAACCTGTGTCTTTTTACTATTAACTAATAAACCCAAAGATGAAAAATGACCTTGCATAGTATTAAAATCTCTCTGTAAATTTAGTTCCACTTCACTTGTAGTTTTTCCCTCTGCTACCAAAACTGTATCATCTGCGTAAAGCCGAATTTTTGAATATCCAATATTTTTTGGTAAGTCATTTAAATAGACTATGAACAAGAGGGGACCCCAGATAGATCCCTGGGGAACCCCTCTTGTTACATAGTCTATTCTTGACTGGTATCCATTTAGGACTACAAATTGTGATCTTTTATCAAGATATGATATAAACCAATCACAAGTTTCTTCCTTCACCCCTATTTTCATTAATGAGTTTATCAAAATGCTATGATTTACTAAATCAAAAGCTTTAGATAGGTCCACGTATACCACACCCACGGACTTCGCTTCCCCAAGAGGAGTTGCTATAAGATCCAAGAAGTCCATGAGTGCGGTAGCCATGGACCTACCCTGTCTAAATCCATACTGTTGTTGTGTCAATTTATTATATTTTTCCAAATAGTCCATTAACTGATCATGGACAATTTTTTCAAATATCTTGGATACTGTGGACAATAGGGCTATTGGACGGTAGTTTGAAACATCCTCTGGATCCCCCTCCCTTATCTATAGGTATCACTTTAGCTAGTTTCCAGCTGGAAGGAAGCTGTCCCTCCCTTAAACTCCAATTAAAAATGTCCCTTAATAAAGGTGACAATTCTATGGCTGCCCCTTTTAATAATTTATTATCTATTCTGTCTGGGCCACTTGCTTTATTTACTTTCAATCTATTTATGTTTTTTCAGAACTTCTTTGTTTGTCACTCTGTTAAACCTGAATCTGGGTTCTTTCTCATTTTGGGGACTCATACCCTTTACTTCATTCAGAGTATTAATTGAATCTAATTTCAGATCGGGTAATTTTATAAAATAATCATTCAAAATTTCTACAGCTTTATTTGTTTCAAACACTTTTCCATTCTGACTCAATTTTATTTCACCTTGTTTACTATTTGGGTTCACAAGATTTTTTATAATGGACCAATAAACAACTGGATTTGTTGATTCTTTTATCCGCTGTTTATAGTAGTGAGCTTTTAATTTCCTAATTTCCTGTATTACTTGGTTCCTTAGCCTTTTGTATTGTTCCCAAATTTCACTATTTAATGTTTTGTTTGCTTTTTTTCCAATAATGATTTCTAGTCCTAATCATTTTTTTATTTTTACAATTAACCATGGTAAATGTTTTATTCTTTGATTTACTTTTTTATATGGGGCAAATTTACCACAAGCATTAATAAACATTGTTGTAAATTCTAATACAGCCAAATTTAAATCTGGGATTAAAAAAATTATATGCCAAGGAAGTCCCTGAAGATACTTTCTAAATAATGAACTATCAAATTTTGAATAACATCTTTTAAATATTTGTGGTACTAATTTTATGGGAGTAATATTTTTAATCGTAGAGAACACACGCTTAACTGTGTTGTGATCTCCTAAACTAGGGGCAGATACACTTTTCTCCAAAATTGACAATTCAGGTGAAACAAACATCAGGTCCAATATATGTCCTTTACTTAATAAGGAACTTTTCCTTGTAGGTGTATCTATGATTTGTATCAGGTTTAAACAGCTCATTGATTTTTCCAACTTTTGACCCCTGGGACAACCCCAAGCTGCGTTAAAATCCCCAGCCAATATTACTTGTAACTTTATGTGAGAAATGCACCAGATGCCCACAGTAGCCAGTGTAAGGGCAAGGAATCATGGGTACAGAAAAAAAGCCATAAGCCCTAGACTAGGGTTGAAATTCCTGTTACTGGGCAGAAAAACTGTTTGTTGCTAGCCAGGAAACTGGAGTTAATTAAATTAACTAGGTTAGGGATGGCAATGACTCTGAAAGCCTTGATGCTAGTGCTATGGACCCCAGTTTAGGAACTGAGGGGGACATGTCCCATGCTTTGGGAAAATGTGAAGATGTTGCAGCTGCTCAGAGAACTGACCCTAGTTTGGAGAAGCTGAGGGCTTGTGCTGAATCTAATGGGACACAGGGAGGTGACTTGAGACATGTATTTTGGGACAACGGACTACTGTATACACAGGCGGTGAGGACCGAGGAAGGGGTGATGGGCAGGCAGCTTGTCATTCCCCAGGAGTATCGTGAGTGGTTGCTCAAGGTTGCCCACACTATCCCCATGTCTGGACATCTGGGAATCATGTGCACTATGCAGCTATTGGCCCAAACTTTCTATTGGCCCAACTTCACCCAGCAGGTGAAGGAATATTGCAGGTCTTGTCACTGGTGCCAACAGATGGAGAAGACATGTAGCAAAACAAAAGCTGCCCTATTTCTCTTGCTCATTGCAGAGGAGCCATTCCAGAGGATAGGAATGGATATTGTGGGACCCTTGAATATCCTAAGCACCTCTGGAAAAAGGTTTATCCTGACAGTGGTCGACTATGCAACCTGATACCCAGAGGTGGTCGCTCTGTCCTCCATTAAGGCACCCAAAGTGGCAGACACCTTGCTAGAGATTTTCTCCCATGTCAGGTTTCCACAGGAAGTTATGTCTGATCAAGGGTTTAACTTCATGTAGGACCTGATGCAATCTTTGTGGGAGACGTGTGGGGTGGTGCAAGGACGCACTACACCTTATCACCCAAAAGCCAATGGACTTGTGGAAATATTCAATGGTACCCTAAAATCAATGCTCCAAGCGTTTGCTGAACAGCATGGAAGGGACTGTGAGAAATACCTTCCCCACCTGTTGTTCATATACAGGGAGTTGCCCCAAGAGTCAACAGAGTTCTCCCCCTTCAATCTCTTATAAGGACGTAGGGTGCGTGGGTCCCTAGACTTGATTTGGGAAGACTGGGAAGGCAATCATGCAGCCCAGGGAACTCCCTTAGTGAAGTATGTCCTTAGGCTGAGGGAGAAGCTGAGGGACCTTTTGAGAATGGTCCAAAGCAACCTTTCAGCTGCCCAGCAGAAGCAAAAAGTCTGGTACAATCACAGAGCCACAGCTTGCTCGTACAACACAGGTCAGGAAGTAATGGTCCTCATTCCACTCTGGAAGGACAAGCTGCAGGCTGATTGGGCGGGCCCATACAAAGTAGTCTAACAGGTAAATGATGTGAATTACATTGCAGAACTGCCTGACAGGAGACATACCCTTTGAATGTACCATGTTAATATGATGAAACCATATGTAAATAGGGCCGACATGGTGTTTGCTGTTTGTAGTCCTGGGGATGGGCGGATGAAGACGACCTCTCCTGGACTTGCTAGAGGAAAGCAAGTGGGAGTCATTAGTGGAGACAATCAAATTATTGCCCCAGTTGACCCTGGAAAGAGCCAGTAAATGAGGGAGGTCTTAGAGGACTTTGCCCCTTTATTTACGGCCAAGCTCAGATGGACCCCCTTAGCGACCCATGATGTGGACACGGGGGCACAAGCACCCATGCGACGGACAGCTTACTGGGTGTCTGAGGCCATCCTAAAGAACATTAGAGGGGAGGTGGAGGAAATGCTGGAGTTAGGGGTAATCCAGAAATCCCAAAGTCCTTGGGCCTCACTTGTAATCCTTGTCTCCAAGCCAAATGGGTCTACCTGCTTTTGTGTGGACTATCATGGATTTAACAAAGTCATAAAGTCCGATGCCCACCTAATGTCCCAGACAGATGAGCTGTTGGACAAATTGGGAGGGGTGACTAACTTAACAACCATAGACCTGACAAAGGGGTACTGGCAGGTGGAGTTGACTGCCAGAGCTAGGGAATGGTCAGCCTTCATCACTCCAATAGGCCTCTTCGAATTTAAGGTGATGCCTTTTGGGTTGAAGAACACACCGGCCACATTCCAAAGGTTGGTCAACCAGGTGTTACAGGGTACTGAAGAGTATGCAGTGGCTTATCTGGATGATATTGCCATCTTCAGTATTAGCTGGAAGGTGCACCAATTCCACCTGAGGGAAGTGTTAGGCAGGATACAGAAGGCAGAACTCACTGTAAAGGTAGAAAAGTGCCAGGATGCCATGGCTGTGGTATCATACTTGGGACAGGTAGTGGAAGGGGGGCAACTATGTCCAAACCAGGCCAAGATAGAGGCCATTGAGGCCTGCTCCAGGCCAGAAGCTTCCTGGGGACTGCAGGGTACTACAAAAAATTTGTACCATATTACAGCACCCTGGCAGCTCCCCTGTCTAGCCTGTAAAAAAAAACAACAACCACAGAAAGTAAAATGGGACCCAACATGTAACAGGGCCTTCACCCAGCTAAAAGCCACACTGTGCAGTGCCCCTGTGCCAGCTAGCCCAGGTGACCCTGCACCATTTGTTGTTTAGACAGATGACTTGGATGTGAGGATTGGTGCAGTCCTCAGCCAGAGGTCCCAACAGGGTAAGGATCACCCAATTATGTACTACTTCTTAGGGAGCAGATGGACATTAGATATAGTTCAGGGTCTGCTAATGCCAATGCAGATGGCCTATCCCACCAGTCGGAGTAAAGTAGAACTAGTGGAAACCTTTACTAGAAAGGAGCGTGTTCTCCCCAGGTTCTGTTAAGGAGGGAGGGAGGGAGGAGTGTGGCGAGATAAGGCCTTATTTTATTATTTAGGGTCATGTTTTATATAACTTTATGTGAGAAATGCATCACATGCTCATAGTAGCCAATATAAGAGCACGGAATCCTGGGTACAGAAAAAAAAAACATAAACCCTAGACTATCCTGTTACTGGGCAGAAAAGCTGATTGTTGCTAGCCAGGAAACTAGAGTTAATTAAAGTATCCAAAAGGAGACAAAAGAATGATTTAGCCTAGCTGGGAGGCCAGCTAGGCCCATTTGTTTGTGCAAGACAGGACCTCATGAAGAGTTGGGATGTCTGGGCATCCTTTGTGTTGAGAGGTCTGCAGTGACTTAAGCTTGTTACAACTGAATAGGGCATTTATTTAAATAGCTATAGTTAGGGTTGAGTAACGATGGCCATCTCCCAGCAGGGAGGCCTAGAATGTCCCCAAGAGAATCTAGTTTGAGCAGGTTAAGCTCATTTGTTTTTCCTATGTTCAGAAACTGCATATCTGTGCTATTGTAATGACATACTGAACTCTGATTGGTTGGGTAACCATAGAAACTGAAATGTTAGCCAGTCACAGGGCTAGCCACATCAACTGGATGTGCCCTCTTGAACCCCTTTAAAACCAGGATGCAGAGGGGTAGCTGAGCCTTTTTGCTGTCTTCTGTTGTTTTCTTACTTGAAGCAATTGGAACCCTGCTGTCTTGAGCAGAGATAATTTCTTTTGGATCACTGAGAGCCAAGACTTATACTACCATGCTTCTAAGGACACTTTTGCACTTCAAAATTCCAACTAAGAACTCACGGTAGGCTTTTAACCTCAGAGTTTAGAGTGTAGGCTTTTATGTACATTTTCCTTTTATTTTCAATATCCTGTAACCAAGGTCTAAAGTATTTTGTCTTTTTTTTATTTACTGTATTCTTATTAATTTAAATAGTAAAGCCTTTGGCTTATTTTAAAATAATTCTGCTTATGTCGTTTGTGTGTGGCTGTGTGGGTAAAAGTTGTTCAAATGATACCATGCCTGTGTGACTATTTTAAGGCTAAACGCTACCAGAGTGAAGTACCACTGAGGACTTCATGACGAAAAGAGGGGAGGAAATATGAAGGGTCTCAGGAGGAGCCTGTGGTGGGATTTGAACTGAGCACTGCATTTCTGGGGAAAGACACATAATTGGGTGTATAGGGCCCCCTGAAGTCTATACATACCTGTGGCTTTCTAGTTTGTGGTGCAGTGGCTGAAAGGGTTCTACCCCAGGGACACAGACTCAAGACTGTATTTGTATCCCCTTGCACGGAGAAAGGATATCTCTGATCCCATTCTCCCCCCTCCGTCACAAGAGGGACTTGCTGTGACACAGAGAGAGGGAAATCCCACCCCACTGGAGTGGACTTGCGACATACAGAACTACATCAAATATTATTATTGTTTTAAGTCAGTCACATATTCTTAAATACTCCCTAACCCCAAAACACCAGCTCCTTGAAAGGAATCCGAGTGTCTGCAGTCTGTATGTGTGCCCATACACTGTACAAGTTAATGTGTGGCCACATAGAAACATGTCTGCCTGCCCAGAGGTACGGTAGTAGCGATACTGCTTGTCATGCATATAATGCAGGCTCAGGGCTGCAGAACTGAAACCATGGAACCCATGTCTATCCTCCTCCATTCAGGGACACAGCTGCCAACACAGGTGTGCAGACCACGGGCAGACACAAAACAGAGGCAGTGCAGGCTGGCGCTACACATGCCAAACACTGTAGAGGATATGGAGACAACCCTTGCCCTAAATGGCTGCCCCACTGTGAGGAACACCAATGTGTGCCAATGGTGTGGGTACAGCACAGGCCAAAGGGATGGATACAGGGACAGAGTGCCCCCAGCGGCACACCCAGGCATGCTCCCCACAGGCAGTGCCAGGTGCAGAGGGCTGACAGCGAAGATGCAGGGACCCACAGACCCCCCCCCACAGACTTGTAATGAGGAGGATGCCAGTGTATATATGAAAATAAACTTTTATTCAAATTACAAAACATGGGCCCCACCGGCCAGACCCAGCTCCCAGCAACACAGATTCCCCCCTTCAGTCATCGGGGTCCTCTGAATCTTCACTGGACCCATGGTGTGTTGTGACAGTGTACCCCACAACTCCAGCAGCATATGCCTCACTGGACCATGATACCCCTGGAAGAGAGAGGAGAGAGACAGGACAGCCATGTGTGATGGGGACAGGGCAGGGCAATGCTGTGAACAGCATACACACACATGCACCATGGACAACAACTGTACATACCTTGGAGGGCTCCACTATGGCCCATAGCTCTCCCACATCATCTTTGTAAAAGGCATCTTGGGATCACACCCTCCATGACAGGAAAAAGGGGTGGTACAGGAGTATATGCCTCCACCATGGTGCCACCACTATGGACGATGCACCGTCTGGCTGCTCCATTTTTTGTAGCACCATACTGTTCAGCCACCCATGGAATTCCAGTGGAGATATGGGTGGGGTAAGAAACGTAGAATTTGATGGCAGATAAGGTCCATTTGGCCCATCCAGTCTGCCCATTTCTCCCTACATACACTATTACTGCTGACCATCCTCGATCTACAGCTCTTTCTTCCTCACCCCCTTCCTTTCCACTATGATTCCCTTGTGCTTATCCCATGCATTCTTGAACCCCACCACTGTTTTTGCCCCCACCACCTCTGCTGGAAGGCTGTTCCAGGAATCCACTACTCTTTCTGTGAAGAAGTACTGTACTTCCTCACATCTCTCCTGAATCTAACCCCTCCTGATTCATAGCATGTCCCCAGTCCCCTTGTTCTTGAGCACCTTTTGTTCTGAAAAATACTCCCCTCATGTACCTTATTTACCCCCGTGAGGTATTTAAAGGTGTCCATCATATGTTCCCTCTCCCTCCTCTGTTCCTGGGTGTGCATATTGAGATTCTCTAGTCTCTGCTCTAGGGCTTTGGATGCAGACCCTGCATCATTGTAGCTGCCCTTCTCTGGAACACCTCCACTCTGTCTATGTCCTTCCAGAGATGTGGTCTCCAGAACTGGACCCAATACTCTATGTGGGGTCTTACCAGTGATCTATACTGAGGGAACATCACTTCCCTCTCTCTCTACTGGTGAGATCCCTTCCTATGCACCCAGCATTCCACTTGCCCTCCCTCCCTACTGCCTCATTGCACTGCCTGGCCACTTTCAGCTCATCTGATATGATTACGCCCAGGTCTCTTTCCTGCTTGGTGGTCGTCAATACCACTCCACTCATTTTGTACTCCACCACTGAGTTTCTGTGCCCTAAGTACATTATTTTGTACTTTTTCACATTAAAACCCAGCTGCAATACCCTTGACCACTCCCTCTAGTTTTCTCACATCTCTGCTCATCCTTTCCATCCTCCCAGAGTGTCCACCCTATTGTAGATTTCGGTGTCATCTGCAAAGACGCAGACCTTCCCTTCTAGCTCCTCTGCAATGACACTTATAAAAACGTTAAACAGGACCAGTCACATGACTGATCCCTGAGGCATCTGGCTGGTCACCCTCCCTTCCTTGGAGAGAACTCCTTTTTACTACTGCCCTCTGTTGCCTATCCCCTAACCAATTTCTTAGCCAGTTTACCACCTTTGGACTCGCTCCTAAGCTACCTAACTTGCTTTTTAGTCTTCTACGTGGAACAGTGTCGAACACCTTACTGAAATCTAGGTAGGCCATGTCCACTGCTCCACCCTAATCTAGTTCCTAGGTCACCCAGCCAAAGAAATCTATCAGACTCCTACAGGGGTTATATTCATAGATCTCTCTAAAGCTTTTGACATGGTTGATAATGAGCTTCTCCTGAAAGAACTAAACTGTCTTGGTTTCTCACATAACACAGTAAATTGGGTGAAAGCTACCTAACACACAGTCTCCTGAGCAGCATAGTTTTTTGAAGTACCAAGATACGGGTACTATCTTGGCAGTGTTCATGGACCACATCAGTAAAGCGATGGATAATGGAAAGCTTACTGGTGCTGTGTTTGTGTACCTGTCAATGGCTTTTGACCTGGCAAACCATCAGTTGCTGCTCGGGAGACTGGGGAGCACTGGATTAGCTGAATCCCCTTGTGAATGGGTAGGCAGTTATTTGTCCACTGAGTGTGAGCAATGGAGGTGTGTTGTCAAATGTTACATTAATGGAACAGGGCGTTCCCCAGGGTTCTATCCTGGGGCCGCTACTGTTTTCATTATTTATAGATTCTTAACCTACTGCACTTCAGAATACACACACATTGATGCACGCAGGTGACATAATTTTATACCACAGCTCTCCCTCGGTTGACACATTAAACAGGTCACTGGGAATGGATTTTTCTGTTCTTGATGACTGGTTACTGAAACACAGACTCTTACTTAATAGTAACAAGTCAAAATGCATGATCTTCGGGTAAAGACCAGAAATTGCTAAATGTTCACCCTTAATTATTTTTAATAACTCAGGTGATCAACCTGAACAGGTGAATTGTTTCAAATATTTGGAATATTATTGGACCCAAACCTACACTTTTCTTTATATATAAAATCTATTTGTCGGCATGTTATTAATAAAATTGGGGCTTTGTTTAAATTGCAAAACAGTTTAACTTTACCTGCCAGGACTGCACTTGGTAAAAGTGTACTCCTATCAAAATTGAACTATAACTCTTTTTGGTTTTCAAAAGTAACAAAAGTTGAATTCTCTTAAACACCACCTTCAATGCAATTTGCAGGTTTGTGCTAAGACCTCCATATCGAAGTCGTCATTGCACCTTATATGAATCGTTGGGGTGGTTACCACCTAAACTCAGTTGTGAATACAACTTAAATTGACTAACTGATAAGGTACTTCGTCAGGGAACAGACTTCCCCCTCTTTTCTTTATTTGAAATTAAAAAGGAGGTTAGAAATAAGATCAAACAGTAGTTCTTCACTTGTTGTCCCTAGGGTTTCTACTTGTAAGGCAGGGAAGCTTTTACAGTGTGTGCTGCTAGTAATTTATACAAAGGTGTCAGCCATGCTACCTTTAAATTGTGTCTTAGGAAATACTATTGTAAACAACTCTCTTGTAAATGTTTTGTATAATTTGTGTGTTTTGACATGTTTGTCTTATATGTACTTACTTGAATTGTAACACCTTTGGCTGTTGCATTAGCCCCAGGTAATGTATGAAAAAGGGCCTTGGCTCATTACACTTACTTGGTCAACAAAAGTTTAAATAAATAAATCAATTAATAAATAACATGTAGAACTCAAATGGTATGTATAGGAGATGTTCCGTCTAAACCACTTCAGATCAGTTTGGGTAGTTCAAGTGTAGCACAAAGATCTATACCGAGTCCACTGCTTTACTCTAATTTTGTCAACCCTCTTTTAAAAGAGCAACATACCAGTACAACTATCATGTATGCAGATGATCTGATTCTATTTCACAGAGAAGGAAATACCACCAACCTATCTGATACATTAAACAGAGATTTCTCATCTGCGACCTATTGGTTTGCACGACAAAGGCTACTTGTTAATGCAAAAAAAAAAAAAGTATGCTGCTTGGATCAAACAGCACCCATCTAGATGCTCTTCACCCTAACTAAACTCTCTCTCAATATTTAATTCCAAGATGGGTACTTACTAGAGCAAGTAAAAGACTTTAAATATCTTGGAGTCACGCTTGATCCCTCATTAACTTTCTCAACTCACATAGGACTGGTAGTAAAAAAAGGCTAACCAGAGATTAGGGGTATGCTACAGCCTAAAACACCTCATCTCAATAAGCTAGGTTAGCTATAGGAAGGGGTACCATACTTCCCATTCTAGAATATTGTTCCCCTATAATATCCCTAGCATCTCCCCAGCTCCTAAACTGGTTAAATACTGCCTACAACAACATTTGCAGATTTGTCACCAAGCCCTTTTCCGCACTCACCATTGCCAGCTATATTAATCTATTGGTTGGCTCTTCCCACAAGATCACAGGAAACTAATGTTGGGCTTCTCCATGTACAAGGCTCTACATGCAGGCACAAGATCCCCTCTACATGGTATGCTAAACCCCAAAGTCAATAGGCATGCATTGCGGTCCTCTATCTGCCACATACTTCATTGTCCGAGGAGGGCCTTCTTCTATGCTGCACCTAAGCTCTGGAATTCCCTCACAGACAATCTCCATTCACTGGCCTTGCCTACTACTTCCAAAAAGCACCACCAAGACCTACTTTTATCAAATGCACTTTGTAAATGTCTAGACTAAGCCCCCCATTTATTTGTTCACTGTTCTGATGGTCTAACTTTCCAGATTCTTTCTAAGGTGATCAGCAATTTCTAGGTTCACAGAAACTAATTTTACTTTATGTTCTGTGTCTACTAATACATTATAGTATGTTTTGTGTCTACTAATACATTATAGTTTGGTTTGTGTCTACTAATACATTATAGTATGTTTCGTGTCTACTAATACATTATAGCATGTTTTGTGTCTACTAATACATTATAGTATGTTTCGTGTCTACTAATACATTATAGCATGTTACGCTACCCCATTGTTGTATACTACCTGTAGAAATGTACAAATGTTCTATGATATGTGCTGTACTGTTAATTTTAACTCATATACCTTTATGCCATCTATATGGCCTCAGTCTGGTCCCTCAGATCAGTGTACTTACCTGGTTATCAAATAAATAAAAAAATAAAAATAAAAGATACATTTGACATGACCTTCCCACTGTAAAATCATGCTGCTTGGTGTCTTGTAACCCACTGGATTCAAGATATTCCACAGTTCTTTTCTTTAGCAATGATTGCATTAACTTTCCCACCACCAATGTCAGGCTGACTGACCTATAATTGCCAGTCTCCTCCTTGGTACCACTTTTGTGTAGTGGGACTACATCTGCCCTCCTCCAGTCCTCTGGAACCACTCCTGTTTCCAGTGAGCTGTTAAATAGAACTGTTGGAAGTGCAGACGGTATTTCCCTGAGCTTCCTCAGTATCCTTGGATGCACCTCATCTGGCCCCATTGCTTCGTTCCTCTTTAGATTAACAAGTCCCTTCAGGACTCTTGCCTCCAAAAAAGGACTAGTGTCCTCCTCCCTCACTCCAAAGCTTTTGTGGCCCCTCTCCTTTTCCTTCCTTTGTAAACACTGAATAAAAGTATTTGTTCAGGATGCCTGCTTTTTCCTGGTCCTCCTCTGCACAGTCCTCCCTTCCCTTTTTAACCTTACAATCTCACCTCTGGTCTTTCTCTTTTCATTTAGAGACCTACAAAATGTCTTGTCCCCTTTTGTTACCTCCTGGGCTATTCTCTCTTCAGTTTGTGCCTTTGCACTCCATACTTCTTTTTCCCTACTTCCTTTTGTTTCTCCTGATACACCTCCCTGTCCTCCTCTCTTTTTGTCTCCTTATAATTTCTGAATGCTGCCCATTTAGCTTTTAGCTTGTCAGCCACCTTTTTCAAGAACCTTAGCAGTCTTTTTCCTCTTGCTCACTTGTTTGGTGCAGTGGTTTGTTGCCTTTACTATGCTCCCTTTTATCTTTGCACACTGTTCCTCGACCCCTCCCAGGTCATCCACCCCTGCTTGGTAACACTTTAGCAACACAGCACACAAAACCTCTGACAAAAACAGACACCAACAGTAGGTGCACCACACAGGTCACATGACACAGGGGACACCGTACTCCATCATATGCATGACCACATAAGGTTCCCCTCTTCTGCTGCAGAGATCCATGCCACTAAGGAGGCGTTTCATGCCATGCATAGCATACCTAATGTACTGTGTATTATAGATTGTACCCATGTGGCAATCATAACATCTGGTGTGGATGAGGAGGCGTACAGAAACAGAAAGGGTTTCCACAACATCAGCTGCCAGCTAGTCTGTGATGCTGATGGTATCATCACTAATGTGTATGACAAATACCCTGGGTCATCCCGTGATGCCTACATATTCAATAGTTCCAGGCTGAGTGACCACCTTGCAGCATGTGGGGTGTCAATGGGTGGCTTCTGGGTGAGTATGGACATGTAGCATATGTGACATAGATGTACACACTGCTGCAGGACACTAACACATCTTTTCTGTGCCCACTGCCTAGGTGACAGTGGATACCTACTCTGATCATACCTGACGACACTGTTCCCGGCAGCAAATGGCACAGAGAAAGAGACATACAATGAGGTGCACAGGAAGTCCCATGCTATTGTTGAGAGGACCATCAAGGTGCTTAAGATGTGTTTCTGTTGCCTCTGGTCACACTGGTGACACAATGATGACGGCACCTGGGATGACTTGCAGAGTGATCACTGCATGCGCCATGCGACATAACATGGCCATGCCCAAACAGCTACCTATGTCAGAACAACAGGGTGATGTCCCACAGGGTGATGAAGAGGGGAATGACCCACAGCCTCATAGTCCTGAGACACAGTCTAACTGTGTGTCATGACCTGCCCTCATGCATGGATCACTCAGGATTAATGAGTCCTATACATCCGGTGTATCCATAAGGTTGGGCTGAGTGTCCCTTCCCATGTCTGATGCATGTCACTGTCCATGTCCATGGGAGGGGTGTACTGTGAGGTGCATATGGAGCCATCCATTGCAAGCTGTCCGGGGCGTGGAGACATGTGGCAGGAGAACATTGATGACAGTAGGAATGGAGTGCCACAATCCCAGGGGATGGGGTTAATAGGTGTGCCCCCTGCCGCCCTGAGGAAGAGGTTCATAAGTGTGGCCCCCCACCCCGAGGGAAGGAGTTCATAGGAGTACAATGCAATACTGGGGGGGGGGGCTGGCTGTGTTTGGGGGAGATGTGCAGGGATGTGTGGTGGTGGGGGTGTGTCTTGTAAAGATTAGGTACTAAATCCCAACTCATAACATTCGTAATCCTGTCACCAATTGCCCAACATAGACATTGCCTGACATCACATTTGCCCAATTTATTGAAATCCCGACAAATAGCACAATGCGTGTTTGCATGAAGTTTTATGAAATGAGAAACACAACATGATCGTTAAAGTTCTGAAAACTAGAATGGCCTCTAAACAAAATTAAAACTTACTGTTTCTGTGTTTTGCTGATGTTGCCTGCCTGTAGTAAACTGAGGGAGGAAAGTAAAGCACTGTAAACTAAAGTGAACTTGTTCGGTGATTGCAGCTCACAGCTGTTGGTTCACTGTGCAGTTAAAGGCAGCTGCAATAGTGTTCCCCGGATAGTGCTGTAACTAGGATACCTGGATACCGTACACGAATTGTCAGCACTAGCAATCATGGCACAGGCAGAGGCTGCAGCTGCAGTTTGCAGACTCATCGCTTCACAGAAGAGTCGGGACAAATCTGTGTAGGTGGCTATCTTCTCGTTAAAGAAAGGAACTGTGGCAATCTGTATTACTGGTTTTGCCAGAGCCACAAGTCTGCTCAGTGCTGTGGCCGAGCAACAACAGTTCTGGTGGGTGGTCAACAGCATCGTAGGCACAGCAATGACCATAACCGTGTGCCAGATGCTACAGAAGCACCAATAGCAGATACCATGGCCTCCCTTAAGCAGTGGGCGCTGGACACACACGATAACCCGGCGCAGCTCATTCAAACTGCAATTTCCACACTTCCCACAGAAGTCTGTCAAAGTTTGCCCAAAAAAACAGGCACTAGTGCAAGCCGTTAAGAGAGCATGGCTAATGAATATACCCTCTGATGCCAGGACTCTCAAAGAACTCTGCATACCTGATGAATTGAGGCACATTCATGGGCGTCCATGGCTGGCACAGGATTCAACATGTGGGGAGTAATGGCTACTCATATTCACTACTGCCAAAAATATTGAACACCTCCACACTGCCCGTTATTGGATCAGGGATGAAACTTTTTAAAACTGTCCCCACCATGTTCCCCCAGCTATATTCAATCCATGCTCCAGTGGGCAGTGTGGAAAACTACAGGATTGTTCCAGTAGTGTATGCTCTTATGTCTTCCAAAACCCAAACCAGCTACCAGCGCCTGTTTCAGGATCTGCAGGACATTGCAGATGAGTCAAACCTAAGTCTGTCCCCATAATTTATTATTACCGATTTTGAGCAGGTAGCTGTAAATGCAAGCAAGTCAGAGTTCCCCGAAACAGTCAACAACGGGTGCTTATTTCACTTTGGTCAAATTGTTTGGTGTAAGATACAAAGTATGGGTTTGGCAACAAAATATGCCAATGATCCCGGCTTCAGTTTAATGATGCACCATTTAATTACACTTGCCCTTTTTCGACCAGAGGGCTTCAAACCAGCATTTACTGAATTGAAAAAATAAATGCTTGAAAACAGTGCAGCATTTCTAGACTAGTTCGAGGAGAATTACATTTTGGTGCATATCCAGCACCAAATGTGAAATAAAGCCACAATCCACAGCCCACTCACTTTTCCACCAGAATTTTGGTCTGCACACAACCCGGTAGACCTTGGTATTCCTAGGACCCGAAATAATGTTAATGCATGGCACCGGCGACTGGGTGCCTTGATTGGCTCTACACACTGCACAAATTGCATTATTACAGAGCTTAAAAAAGAACAGTTTCTAGCTGAAACAACAATTGAAAAAATAAACAGAGGATTACCAAAGTCGCCGATGAAGAAGCGCTATGCTGTATGAGAGGGGAAAATTGCTAATGTAATCAGTCAAAGGGCACAAAGGTCCTCTGTCGAATTTCTTAGGGGGATCTCACACAAGTTGACCTTTAAGTAACTCATTTTTACTGGTAACTTTTTAAAGCGGGCCCGTGATTTTAAAGAAATAAATAAAGATATTGATTTTAACAAAACGGTCCGAACAGAAGAAGTGGCACTTTAAGTACTCCCCCCCCCCCAGCTTTGTGATGTAAATTTCAATGTAATGTACTTCACTAGTGTACTATAATGTAGGCAGGTGATTGTAATTTTGCTTGTCATTCCAGTCAGACCTTTAACTAAGTGTAATGAACTGTACTTCCATTCCAGAGAACGTACACTACCCTATTGTGGTCTTGTTGCTGTTTTTGTTACATGCTTACAGTCAGTCAGACCTTTGACTAAATGTAATATAATGTACTTCACTACCGTACAACCATACTATAATGCAGGCATGCCATTCCAGTTGGACCTTTTACTAAACGAGAGAACGTATACTGCCCTATTGTTGTTTTGCGTAGTGTCGGGATTTTGATACTTCAGGCAAATGTATTGTCGGGAACTTGTAATGTCGGTATTTCAGTGACCGGATTTTGGCTGTCAGGAATTAGTGTGCCGGGATTTTGTACGGATCCCATCATTGAACTGTGTAGGTGTATTTGTGCCGCTATGCTGTGTGTTATGCTTGTAGTTGGCCTTACAGATTCCTGGGCATCTGTCCTCACAGTCGCGTGGAGAAGTGTATTCCAAGATGGTGTGTTGTTGATTTTGCCTTTCTCCCCTGTGCAGCTGCCGGTCACTAGGTGGCCTTAGACCATGCTGCTGCTAGTTGTTCCCCTGATCCACCAGTATGCAGATGGCATCAGAACCCTGGGTTGCTGTGTTGACCTCCACCTCCTTTTTCCCTGGTGGGCAGGTGGATGCTTGTGTGGCTGTGTCCTGATCAGGTGTCTCTGTGCCGGGGGCAGATGGGTGGCTGCTGGTCCATGACAGTGCCCTGTGTCATGGCATCCAGGGCACTTGTGGGTGACAGTAGGGTGGTGGCATGCGGCTGTGCTTTGGGCCCTGTGTGACCAACTGGAGGCAACTGGGATGCTATATCCCGGCTTGCTGTGGGGAATACCTGGCTGACTGTGCTGGCTCCAGATAGCAGATGTTCTGCAATCTGCTCCAGGATGTCTCCTATCCTGTCAATGCATTGCTGCACACCACACACCTCCACAGTCAGGTTCTGCAGGGCCTCTGTGTTTTCCTGCTGTGCCTGCAGGCAGTCACGTTCCAGCTGCTGCACTTCTGGATACAAAGTCTGCATGATGGAATGTGTGGTTGTGCTCTGTGTTTGACAGGTGAGGTGTCCTGAGGGCCTCTCGTCCCACTGTCACATGACCCTTGAGGGGTGGCACAGGGCTACCCTGAATCCCCGACAGTGTTTGTGCAACAGCAGGGTGTCCTGCATGGCCAGGCTTGTGGGCTGTTGCCTCCCTCCTCACTGCTCTGTCCAACACCACTGGGTGGCCAGCTGTGTAGTGGCTGTAGGGGTGGTTCTGGGTGGGAAGTGGCCATGTGTTGGCTCCTGGTATGTGTGTGCTCCAGGTCCTGCACAGTCTCTGGTGTCTCCAGCACGGTCTCCATGTCCTTGTCCTATGGGGTGTCCATTTCCACTGCCGTGTCCAGTGTTCTCTGCATTGAACCTGTAGGCAAGAGTATATGTTGGTGTTACATGCAGGTGCATCAGCAGTTGTTGGCATGTGTTCAGCTGGGCATAGTGTGGTCCACATACCTGCACTGTCTGTGTCTGAGTATCCCTGTGTGTCCTCCTCCACAGCAGTCACAGGCAATGCATGGGGGCTGGCCACCATCTCCTGATCTGCAGGGTGGAAGACAGGGTTGTTGTTAGTCCTGTTCTGTCATATACCGCCTGCCCTGTGTCTCTGCACTGTACCACATCCCTGGCAAGGTGTCAATGCCCTCCTGTTCCCCCTGTAGGCTGACATTGAGCAGGGTGTCAGCTATCATCCTCTGGATGGGTGAGCATTTGTATGGGCGGCCCACTGACCGTGCCTTGCTGTGCCCATTGTATGGCAGCCAGCTCTTGTTTCATGGCTGACCAGAGGTCAGGCAACTTGTTCTTTATAGCCGCAAGTGTCAGTGCCTCCGGACCAGCCGCACTGACAGCAGCCTGGATGTCCAGCCATATGTGGGACTAGGTTTCTGCTGGGGTTTCCATAGCATTCATGGATGTCTGCGTCCATTGCTGCCACCTGGCTGCCCATGAAATTGGTGGCCCATGACCAGGTGCTTCCACATGCATGCTGCCATCCACGCCCCTCAGGCCGTCCACAACCTGGGCTTACAGCCACTTGCGGTGCACCTCCATCCCAACTCCAGCTTTTGCCTGCTTCTCCATTGCAATATTCATTTCCTGGTGTCCACACGTGGAGGTGCACAAGCCCTACATATAATGGGGTCAAGGGGCAGGGATGCGAAATTTTGGCCCTCCCGGCAGTCCCTGAGCATGGCAATGCATGCATTCATTGGGCATGCCTCTGCCTCAGCTTTCATCATGTGAATGTTTGTGAATGGCATATGGATTTTCAGCCAGCTAAGGCATGCAGCTGTGTGCTACATCGCATATACATGCATTTTCCACACTTTCATGAATAGGTCCCAAAATGTGTAAGTAATATCTATAAAAATATATATTTATGTTATATTCTAAATGATGATCTTTTTAAATTGCCTTTCATGATAGTTGACTGATGCCATAAGAAGTCAGCATTCCAAAAAAAGATGGAGTAAAAGATTAAGGAGAGATTTCGTCTGCTGCAGTACAAGTAGATATGTGCTCAGATTACATACAAGAGAGCAACATTCAGCCAGGATTTTGTGATGCATTAATATTTAGCCGTTCAGATAAGATATCAGCACAGACTCAGATAGATAATACTGAGCCAGCCAAATTGCAATGTGACTTTGAGATTCTGTAAGAGCTTGTAGACTCAGATATTACCAACCAATCCTGTACTATGTTCCCTGACAAGGCAGATGTTTTCCATGACCACATTTACAGGACTCCATTACGGAAAGTAAGACATTTCAGTAAGAGCACACAAACCAAAACTACTGTCTCTAGCAAAGATTAGTAACTATTATTGATCATAACATTTCATAATATAAAAATTGATTAATATACATAAGAATCATTACAGTAAATGGTAGGCATAATGTGTTAGCTTAAAAAAGTACGCAATTAAATTCATTATAACATACTAGCTAGAGTTAAGAGATATTTCCTCATCACCCCATCCTGGCTGATTCTCCCACGCCTTACTGTCTAATTTCAAAATAGAGCCTGATGTGCTTCTTTATACTATAGTACTCTCAATTCCTATGGAATTCTGCAATTTTGCGGCAAGAGAATTCTCCACACAGTCTGTGTCACGCCACTGCCACGGATTGTACGTAGTGTCATAGAATTCATTTTATTGGTACATTTTCATTGAAATGCACAGGTTTTCCATAGTGCCCTCTCCCTTTCACATCTTATTTATCCTCAAGCCCCTTCTCTATGCTCAGTATGTGATGTCATCAGTTACATCACATCATATTTTAGTCAATGGCTGAACTACATTCTGCCACAGAAATGAATAAATCATACCACAGAAATCAGAAAATGTTGCTGCAGAATCCCATGTGGACTGCCATAGAAGTGACTGCTGTAGAAGTCTGGGCAAAGTGCAACAATACACTAGGGCTCATGATTACCCTGTTTTGATACCATCCACTATTTCCATATCATGATAGTTCCTTAGGTGTGTTTATGCAATGGCAAAGTAAATAAAGAAATGGAAATAAACATGTTTATTTGCAGTCATGATATGCCTGGAGTGTAAATAAATCATGTTATGCCTGATTAGTTGTTACAACTTGAACTTTAATTGCTACCTGCATTTTGCCGAGAGTCGGGTGCTGATTCACAAAGTGCTTTTAAGACAGTGGCATATATTACTGTACTGCAATTTATGTACATCTTACCACTTTTGTTAGAGTTGTTGCCTTAATTCTAATCTAGGTTTGCTTTGTCTTGCCGACCCACTGTGCTACTCCCGAGTGCCGCGCTCGCGCAGTGCTCACTCCCTTCCCCCACAACCATCTCCCTTTTCCTGCTTCAGCAATCTTTGTTCCAGCCTCACCCCCTATGCTAATCCTTCTCCTCTCCTTATTGTTGCAGGCCCCCCTGTTAGAAGCTCCCACTCGGAGCTCATCTTGCAAGACACACAAAGCAGGAGCAGCCTGATGAAACTTCACAGGTACGGCAGAAAGACCCTCACTAGTTCCAGCAGCGATATGTCCTAGTGTAGCCTGCTAATGCTGCACACTGACTGCCCCGCCTACCCTGGTCAGACTCTAAACTTATAGGACCTCCTAAATCACATGACTGATCATGTGATCGACCACCTGCTGGTTCTAAGTTCCCACTTTGCCATTTGCTGGTTATTCTTTGTGACCACTAGGTGTCACTACTGTACCTTCTCTATCTCCTCCCAACTCCTCCTTCCAACAGTACCTTTCCCCCTCACTAGGCTGCTTTTCCTACTGCACAGCACAAGCTTCTCCCTTACCTTTGCAGAGCTGTCCTTTCTGTCCCCTCTGGGAATTTAACCTGCGACCCTCTGCACCCTAAACTTACACTCTGCCACTGTGCTATACATCCGGTGCAGAAATTGGATGCTCACTTTTCGGTTTTCAGTATTCTACCTTCCAGTTTTCAGTATTTTACCTAACAGCCTCCAGCTAACCACCTGCCTAAGCACACACAACCCCCTTGCTTTTCCCCTCCCATATACTGCTGAAGGTAACCAACCTCCCACCACACACACACACACACACACACATAACACACCTACTCACCCTGTGCTCTGTCATTTATATTAGAGTGCCCACCCCCACTCTATAGCTGAGTTGCCCCCCTGCCATCATATTAGTTGTACCTGGTGCTGTTGTCAGCAATGGTGTAAACAGCCTACATGCTCCCTCTTATCTTACTTTAGGGACTTGTATCCCTCTGTCACTCTGGGTCCCACAATCTCAATCTGTTCCCACCTCCCTCACATAGCAGACCTAGCTCCACCTTCAAGCACCTTGAGTGCCCCCTCTATCCTACTACCCTTACTTCATCCTCTGAGGTGTGTGAACGTGGGTACTAGGCCAGTCCTAACCCTCCTTCTAGTATCCCACCTCTCCTCACTCCCGCTACCCGTATCAACTCAATGTGCCTCTTTGTCTCCAGTTTTCCGCAAACCCAGACCCCTCAAATTTTTGCTTCTCCAAAATGCCCAATACTCTTACTGCTCTCAGGTAACGTCCACTCAAACCCTGGCCCTCACCAGCTACCCTTCTCCAAATCCACTAAATCTAGTGGTCTTAAGATTCCTTTCCTTAATATCTGGAGTCTCCTACCCAAAACTGACCAATTGCAAGTATGGGTTCAACTGCTTAAGCCTGATGTCCTAGCCATTGCCGAAACCTGGCTTATCCCCAAAACCCCAGATACTGCTGTAGCACTGAATGGTTTCACCCTCTTTAGATCAGACAGACTTGGGAAAAAAGGGGGGTGGATGTGCTATTTACCTATCTGACACACTGCAGGGGTAAGCTCTTCCACCACTGTCAGATGGGAATCGTGCTCAGCCCTCACGGTTAAATTAACCCTGGGTAGCCTAGGGAAATCTCTTTGCCGCTTTCAAAAAATTCAAAAGCAAAGAGGCTAGAAATCCCTGGATCACCCCATCTCTCCTTGAACAAATGGTCATGAGTGACCACCTCTGGCATGTGGCTTGCTCCACCAAAAGTGCTAGGGACATTCAACGTTACAAGAAAGCCAGGAATGCATGCATGTGTGCAGTACGTGTGGCTGAAATCCACCATTTCAATGCCCAGTTCTCCAATGCATGGGGCAATGGCAATCAGTTTTGGGTGAACATATAAAACCTCCCTAGTAAACACAGCAAATCCCCCCCAATACTCCATTTTAACAGTGCTAACACTCAGGATCCTAAAGAAATTGCAGACATCTTCAACACTGCGTTCATGGATCTGAGTAGCATAACCCTCCCCACACTTCTTCAGTGACCCTCCCCCTCATGACAGCGCTGTAAACCTGGACCCACCCCTGTTGCACCCCCTTTCTATTTCAAGGCTGTAACTACCGGGACTGCAAAAAAATACCTGCTAAGGGCACTCACCAACTCAAGATTCAGTAGTGACACACTCAATCTTAAATTGCGCCGTCTCACCTTAGACTCAGTCCTCCATCCTCTCATCATAATCCTCAACCTATCCCTTAGAATAAACCAATTCCCCTAGTCTGGAAAGCGGCAGTGGTAATGCCTGTTCACAAAAGTGGTGACAGGGCCTTACACTCAAATTACCTACCCATCTCCATCCTGCCCCCTCTCTCCAAAGTTCTCAAGTGACTAGTTGCCGATCAATTGACTGAATGTCTGGAAGCCTGTAATATCCAATGTGCCCAACAGCATGGCTTCCATAAGGGGCACAGCACCTCCACTGCCCTTTTAGAATACACCAACTTTAGTCACCAAGCCTTAGATCGTGGTCACCTGGTGGGGTCTATCTACATAGACCTCACAAAAGCTTTCGATATGGTGAACCACTATCTATTACTTGAGTCCCTTCCCACCCTTGGACTCTCTCAAGAAGTCACAGGTTGGTTAAAAAGCTACTTCAGTGGCAGATCCCAAAAGGTAAAAATTTTCGACACACTCTCGCTTAGTCACCCTGTTACCTCTGGCATTCCCCAAGGCTCAATACTTGGCCCGCTCCTTTTCAGCCTTTTTCTCAACTTCTTTCCAAAAGCCTGTCCCACTAACCTTCTGCTGTATGCAGATGATGCTGTGCTGTTTACCTCCCAGCCTAATCCCCTACCCCTCACCAATAGTCTACAGCAGAGTTTCTCTGTGGCTGAAATCTGGTTCACCAAACATAAACTAATCCTGAACTATAAGTAAAACAAAAGTGATGATTTTCGCCAGCCCACACAAGAAGTACAAAAAGGCCCAATTACTCATCTTGAACAGTTTTGGCTCTCCCCTTGAACAAGTCTACAGCTTTAAATATCTTGTTATTACCCTCGATAGTCACCTTTTCTATCAAGAACATATTGATACTATAACCAAAATTGTCTGCATCAGGCTTGGAATTCTTTACAGGCACGGGCAGTGTATGACCCTTGAGGCACTCTGGTTAGCTGTCACAAGTTCTGTCCAGTCTATTATTGACTTTGGGCTTGTTATCTATGGTGCCCCCTCTAACTCTTCTCTTAGGCGACTAAATGTTGCCCGTAATAAGGTATGCTGACTAGTCACTGGTGCCCACTGCTACACACACACCTGTGACTTCTATACTGCAGCAAACTGGTTGAATCTTCAGGGCAGAATCTTTTACCATACTTGCTTGCTGGCTAGAAAGATAAGTCTGGGGCTTGCCCCCCCCCCATTGCTTCTACCGCTTCTCCATAGGACCACGGACCTATGCCATACTAGAAGCTCCTCCAGTCCCACATACCTAATCGCTTTCTGTCATACAGCCCAGGCCCAGTAAACATTTATGTACCGGGCTCCCAGCTGGTTAAACAACCTCCCACCTGACCTACTGGTTGTCTCCAGACTGGGACCCTTCAAAACCAAACTTAAACAGCACTCCCTGAAACAGATCTGTTGTGACTGCCTCTCCCAAGTTACCTGACTCACTCCTACCTATTCCAACACCTCAGTGTTCTGTGCCTCCCCCCTTTTATGATCCCCTGTTTCTGCTCTTGGTCTGTCCTCTCCTGCCCCACCCTTTCCCATTAGCTTTTCTTCTCATGCTTCCTACCCCCTTGTCTCCGACACTGTATTATCCTCCTCCCCTTTCTTTATCTTCTGCTTCTTGGTAACTTCCACTCTCATATCCACACTGTTCTCCCTACTCAAACCCTCCTACTGTCCCCTCTGCACCGTGGTGTCTTGATCATAGGAACTCTCCAGGACAATGCTTCTCTCAGGCTGCTCTGATTGGTTCTTCACACCCTCACTGGTCCCTTCTTCCTCCCTTACCCTACTCCTGGTCTTTACCTACTTATCTAGACAAGGTCATTCCCTGGCCGATCATTCATTGTATGTAAATTTGGTACCAATGTAACCTCTGAATCTTTTGAAACCTGTATATTGTAATCTCTGCCATATCATATCAGCACTTAATTTTGTATTTTCTCTGTTTCCCACATTGTACTCTGTAACCAATTTATGTTGTTTTATTGAACCCTGTTATCATCCTTGTCTCCCTCTTGTATTGATGTGGAGCCTTTGTAAATGAGCCTCTGGCTCAAAAGTTGTAATTCTGAGATTTCAATAAAATAAATTTATTGACACTCGAGGCATGACATCTGCATTTACTGTATGTACACTGCAAACGCATCATCCAGAATACAGACTGCAGCAGGAATCTGAACCAAACCTCCTGTATAGCCTGACCTACTTTAGAATGTCCATTTTGTATGCACGAGGTTTTGGTTCACAAAAAATAGGTGTGCTCGCAACTGCCCTTTCAGTCCTGCTTTCAATAAAAAATAGTAAAAGTACCTTTTTTAATCAGAAGCCCTCATCCAGTGAAGTCACGCGGTCCCATGGAAGATACTAAACAGATACATTCTTCACTTTTATTAGCAAATCTGAGCATTGCTTAGTACCCTTGTATAGGGCATACATCAGACCTCTTCTAGACTATGGTGCTCCCTTTTGCAGTCCGTTTCTGAAAGGTGATATAAATCGCCTAGAGCAAGTTCAGAGATGGCTCACCAAAATGATTCCAAGGTTAAAATCAAAGGATTACAATACAAGACTTAGGGAAATGGCCTTGTGTCCCCTGCACTCAAGAAGACACAGGGGTGATATCTTATTTACTTTTAAACTATTAAAATCACCATCCTTAATGTATCAATGTGGATTCACATTAACAAGGAAATGCCCAATTGGCAGATTACATAACCGACTGCTCACAGTAGATTGGGCCAACACAAATAAACGTGACAATTTCTTCTGCATAATAGCAGCCAAAAAAATGGAGTTTATTACTTCAGGAGTTGGTTGACTTGACAAACTTTGATACCTTCAAAACAAAATTAGATATATGGCTAAAATTGTCACACCACAAGCTATGATCCACAAGCATGGGGGATAATCTTGATGGGCCTTGAGCCTTCTTTTGTTCTGTACAATCCAGTAAATCCAGTATCTATAGCTGAGTCGTTAGACCCTGTTAGCACAACATTGCTTCACCAGGAAAATATATTATTGTCTACATTTTAATGGTTACATTTTGGTTAAACTGGTGATATTTCACAATATTAATTTCCCCGATGCCATGGAAAGGTATCTGATCCATGGCTATTGCCCAAATAAACTACACAGAGAGTCCAGTATGCTCAGCATGCTGAGGGAGGCTGCAGACTGCTGCCGGTCATCGATGTGGCAGTTTCCAGAACCAGGGATAAGATACGTGACCACTGAAGACAGTACTGAATGTGGCTCAGCCCTCTATGAGGAGTGATGTTTACTTGAAGACATGCTTGTGTGAAATGACAATGTGCCTGTGCTCTAACTTTCCGTGCATCACTGTGACGTGCGCTGGCATACCCCAGCACGAGAAGGCTAGTAACGGTGCAACATTTTCAGCTGAAGTGTAACAAAAATCCCATCAACACAGGTAAAAACAATATTTTTCAAAGTATCAAGTTTATTAATGAACCCTACAAGCCTCAAGAACTAAATACTATGCCCATTGCATAAATGACAAGCGCCATGGGCAGTGTGAAAATAAACAATTTATTTTTTGCTTCAGGGTTTGACCTCTATAAGCTCTGTACATGTCTATTTATATTCATGGTAATAATATAGGCTGTTACCAGGACTTGTTTAAAACCACTGATTGGGGTTCTAAACTTTATGAGTGAGAACAATCAGTGACTGACGATAGAATCAAAATATATTTGCACAATTAACTGGTTTATGCAGTATTCATAACTGTGATTGCTTTGTGTCTGACAAAGGTGTTCTGATATATTGTTATTAAAATGTTTCACTAGGTGTACAGGTACGTATAATGACTTGTTCTGTAGAAACTCAAGTGAAGCCTAGCATGCTACCAAAATAATTAGGAAACTAAGGTCAGAGAAGACTCATCAGAGTCCTCTGACGATCTTGAATGTATTGATGGCCTAAAACCAAAAACTATAATTCAAATAGTGATAGTGATTTGGGCTCTGATATTTGGTAATTGGTGAAAAGTTATTATCCAACATAGATAATTAATGCACGCACACGCTCAGTGTACTAATCTCTGGACTGAGCCTCAAGCCTTTTTTGGCACTGCTGTATACTTTCTCCTGGACTACATGGGACTGTATCTCATCCTAAATTTGGTATGGTAACCCTTGTTTATTTGTGATCATTCAAGATACATTTTTTCTTATTATCTTAAAATTCCTGTAGCGTTTTTGAACCTCTGAAACAGCAGACAGCCAGAGACATCGCACATACCTGATCAAGCATGTTAGCCCTGTTGCTTATATCTCTTATTTAAAATCCTCTTATTTAATGAAAGTAACATGTAAAATATGCTTTTATGTATGTGATTAATTATCGGCACTGTCCTGATGAAGCAGTTGTGAGAAACCATGAAACGTTGATATAAAGATGCCCGAATGAATTTAGTGATCTAATGAATGGAAATAAAATACTAAATATGGCTACCAGTGAATGGGTTTCTTCTTAGACCACTGTGGTTTAGTTGCATTTGAGGTTGTTATGGAGCACAGCCCTCCCAGGGATTTTGTTTGTTTTGTAGGTGCTTGAGGGCAACACTACCCCAGCGTGTCGCGGCATATGAATATGTTTGCCGGCCAAAACTGCTTTTAACTGCTGGGATTGCAAGCTCATGACCAACAGCTGACCTCAGCCCAGAACAAGGGGCCTTTGTTACATTACGTTTCCTTGAGCAAATCACTGAAGCCCCTGTTATTCCAGTGCATGGAGCAGTAGAATAGGTAGATTCAGGAGGCAGCACCAAATGGAAAAATGAGATGGCACATATCAGCTGAGCTGTATGGGGTAAATAAATGTTAAAAAAGTTACAGTATATCATTTAATCAGAAGTATTTATTTATTAGCTTTTATTGACCAGGTGAGTACACTAGACACAAAGTGTGCCTATTTTCAGTATAACTCTGGAGGTTATGCATATTGCGTGACACTGAGCAAGTCACTTAACTTCCTTGTACTCCCAGGTCGCACCTGGAAACAAGCTCTGGCTTAATGTGCCTTTCCTGGTTAAACAATTTACTCTTTATATGTGAGGAAATCCAGTACAACATATCGAACAGTATAAATCATAAGCAGTACGATTACAGAGACAATGAGAGAAAAACATTACAACTATGTGAAACACGATGAAAAAAATCAATGATTTATGCCTGGGATAACTCATTTTGGAGCATAGACCATTGAACCTGGTGAAAACCAGAATGGTGCCAGAACCAGAATGTGTCCAATACCAGAAAGTGCCCAGAACGGCTGAAGGACCTCAGCATGTATTTCCTTGAGCAAAGAAGGGAAAGGGGGGTACATGTTTGAGACCTTTAAATATATATCAAGGGTATCAACAGGGTACCTGTAGGGGACATCTTCCACTTAAGGGAGAAGCTGAGAACAAGGGGCATGATTTGTAGATAGTAGAAGGCGGGGGGAGGTTCAGGGAAACATCAGAAAATGCTACTTCACGTAGAGGGTGGTGGTAAAATGGAACAGACTCCCAAAGGAGGTGGGGGCAAGAACTGTGGTGGGGGGGATTCAAGAGAGTGTGGGATAGACACAAGGGTCTGTTGGATCTGGAGAGGGTGGGAGGCAACAGCAAAGTCCTAGCAGCATGCTAGGCATACTGAGCAGACTAGGTAGGCCTGGTGGGCCTTTTCTGCTGACATGTTCTGTGCTTCTATGTTTCTATATAATCAGAATAGTTCTGGAACACAAATGGTGCTGGAACTATCCACAATGCAGCTGGAAAGCAGAAACAAACCATTGCTGTAGCCAGTTTTGATTTCTGACAGCATTCCAGATGATTTCGACACCATTTTGGTTCCAGACACCATTCTGTTTCTGACTCCATTCTGGTTCAGGCTGAATCCCCCTGACCTCTTTATCTGCTGTCTAGAGATCCCCAATCCCCTTTCTGAACCCTTACACCAGACAGCACAGTCCATTTCTCACCTCCTCTGATGGATGCCTTTATACACATAAACATTTCTATGAATGAAACAGTTGGGTTTGTATGTATGTTAATACTGCTGCTGAGACCACTCTTTTATGGTTCTAAGAGGGGTCTCGTGCATTCTTAGGGTATGAAAAATGCGAACCGAAGGTCAGCAGTTCTGATACCCTATGTAAGTGAGATCACTCTTACAACCATAAGAGTGGTCTCAGCAGCAGTATTGATATGTTATTGATCCAGATTGATCAATAACATATTAACATTTAAAAAACCTGCTTCAAAAGTGCCCTTTTCCTGGGCAGTTGCGCATCAGACACTCTTCACAGAATAAGATTGTCTCACATGCAGAGGAAAGGAGAACTCCGATTAGCCAGGAGCACTCCCTCAGTCTATTATGAATTACATTTGACAACAGCTGGCCAAGGAGGTGAGAGGTGGACTATGTAGTATTTCATCTGGGGTGGGGGTTGTACATGGGGGTTGGGAGGATCACTGGACTTGAGGGAGAGAGGTCCACAGGGATTCTGACAAGTAAGGGGATTCTGGCATATAAGGATGGCATTCTGGCAGGTTGGGGGATTCTGTCAGGGGAAGCCATTTCAGCAAGGTGGGCCAGTTCTGTGAGAACAGTTGCTGTGTTTACATGCAGTTTTGGTTACCAGGAAACTGAAATTTTTTCAGGTGTATCCTGGTAACCAAACCTGCATGTAAGTGGCAAAGTTTTCCAGAAATCAATGTTTTCCAGCAAATGCATTACCTGTATATTGTATACTGCTAACGCTGTGTTTACAGGCTAAATGTGTGCATTTAAACACAGAAAGTGTCTAGCAGATAAAAAGAAAACAGACATGTTCCAGTTCCAGATCAGTTCTGTTATTCACCTGTTTCCTGTAGACATCTGTGTGCTATGTTATGTATTTATTTTTTTTATTTATTTATGAATTTTTGGAAGACCTTTGAGCGTGAGCTCTTTTACAAAGGTTCCTCGTCAGGGTGGACAAATAATGCAAAACACCAATACAGTAGTTACAGATTTCAGAACAAATTCAGTTACAAAGGTTCCACGTCAGGGTGGACAAATAATACAAAACACCAGTAAAGTAGTTACAGATTTCAGAGCAAATGCAGTTGTTACAGGATTTAGCACAAATACAGTAGTTACAGATTTCAGAACGAATACAGTTATTACAGGGTTCAGCACATTAGGCAGTTAAAGAGTAGTATGAGATTTATTGGCAAGTAGTGGAAAACAAATCTAGCGTAAGAGGAATTTGGTTTTGTCTTGGAAGATTCTAGGGGTGGCTCAGCCCTAGAAACCTCGAGAGGTCTATTGATAGACTATGGTTGAAAAGGTGGAGGGGGGGGGAGTTTGGGGCTGTACGTAAAGCCTGAAAGGAGGATTAGTAGCCTGGTGTGCTCGGGAAGGGGGTGGGGACAAATATCCTGCAGTAAACTACATATAGCAATCAGCAGCTTATTTATTTTGTTCAGTCACTAGCTGCTTCGCTTCAGTGATCTTCCTGGCAAAATATTTAAAAAAATTCTCTGTACCAAGAGAGTGCTATTAGCTGTTGTACTGAGGATTCCACTGGGCCCTATTGCCTCACTGCCTCTAACTTTATGAGAGTTATAATAAAACAAGCATTTGTCAATGCCGAATGTTGATTGCGTTGGTGTGTTGAGCTTGCTCACTGCCCTTCTGTCACTCGCTCATTCTGTTTCTCCTGGTGCTGCAGGCTGCTCTTTTATACTGGGCTCCTGCCTGCATTGGCACCTTTTTCTGCCCACTAAGAAATCCACAGCTGTTCTGACAGAGCTCCGTTGAGGTGGCTCATTCCCCCTCTCTTACTCGCTCATTCTGTGTCTCCTGGTGCTGCAGGCTGCCCTTTTGTACTGGGCTCCTGCCTCTGTTGGTGGCTTTTTCTGCCCATAAAGAAATCTGCAGCAGTCCCAACACAGGTCTGTTGAGCCTGCTGACTACCCTTCTCTCACTCACTCATTCTGTTTCTGCTGGCGCTGCAGGCTGGCCTTTTGTACTGGGCTCCTGCCTGCATTGCCGCCTTTTTCTGCCAACAAAGAAATCCATAGCAGTCACGACAGAGCTCCATTGAGCTTGCTCACTCACCCTCTGTCACTCACTTGTTGTGTTTCTCCTGGCACTGCAGGCTGCCCTTTTGTACTGGGCTCCTGCCTGTTTTGACACCTTTTTCTGCCCACAAAGAAATCCACAGCTGTTCTGACAGAGCTCCGTTGAGGTCGCTCACTCCCCCTGTGTCACTCACTCATTCTGTTTCTCCTGGCGCTGCAGGCTGCCCTTTTGTACTGGGCTCCTGCCTCTGCTGGCACCTTTTTCAGCCCACAAAGAAATCTGCAGCAGTCCTGACAAAGCTCCGTTGAACTCGCTTACTCCCCTTCTCTCACTTGCTCATTCCGTTTCTGCCGGCACTGCAGGCTGCCCTTTTGTATTTGGCTACTGCGTGCATTGCTGCCTTCTTCTGCCCACAAAGACATTTGCAGCAGTTACAATAGAGCTCCGTTGAGCTCGCTCACTCCCCCTCTCTCACTTGCACATTCTGGTTTTCCCGCCACTGCAGACTGCCCTTTTGTACTGGGCCCCTGCATGCCTTGCTGCCTTTTTCTGCCCACAAACAAATCTGCAGCAGTCCCGACAGACCTCCATTGAGCTCACTCACTCCCCATCCCTCACTTGCTCGTTCTGTGTCTCCTGCCGCTGTAGGCTGCGCTTTTGTAATGGGCTCCTGCCTGCATTGGCACCTTTGTCTGTCCACAAAGAAATCTGCAGCTGTCCTGACAGAGCTCCGTTGTGGTTGCTCAGTCTCCCTCTGTCACGTGCTCATTCTGTTTGTCCTGGCACTGCAAGTGGCCCTTTTGTACGGGGCTCCTGCCTGCATTGGCGCCTTTTCCTGTCCAGAAGGAAATCCTCAGCAGTCCTGATAGAGCTCCACTGAGCACACTCAGTTCCCCCTGTCTCACTCACTCATACTGTTTCTCCCACTGCTGCAGGCTGCCCTTTCCTACTGGGCCCCTGCCTGTATTGACACCTTTTTCTGCCCACAAAGAAATCCGCAGCAGTCCTGACAGCACTCCGGTGAGTTTGCTCACTCCCCCCCTTCACTGACTCTCTCGTTCTGTTTCTCCCAGTGCTGCAGGCTGTCCTTTTTTACTGGGCTCTTGCGTTGGGGCCTTTTTCTGCCCACAAACAAATCCGCAGCAGTCCCGACACAGCCCAGTTGAGCTCGGTCACTCCCCCCTCTCACTCGTTCGATCTTAATCTGTCCCAAACACTGATTTCCCACAGCGACCATGCTATTCTCCGGCAGGAGTGCAAAAACATATTTTAGCCAGGATGTGAAAAATGACAGCTGTACTGTTCATAAGGAGGTGTGAAAAAATGCCATTGTTGAAAATGTGGCATGAAAATATTACAAATTTATGAAGTTACAAGAGTGCATGGAAACAGTTCAATGCATGCTTGTAACACAGTCATGTTATGGAGTTTCGTCAACAAATTTTCAGCTTGGGGATTTTAGGACCTCTGCTCACGAACAGTGCCACTGTCATTTTCTTAATCTGTCCCGAACACAAATTTCCTACAGCGACCGTGTTATTCTGTCCCACAACTGTGAAACCACATTTCAGTCAGGATGTGACAAATGACAGAAGTACTGCTCATAAGGAGGTGTGAAAAAATGCTACTGTTGAAAATCTGGCATGACAATATTACAAATCTGCGAAGTTACAAGGATGTGTGGAAAGTGTGCAATGCACACTTGTAACACAATCATTTGATGGGCTATCATCACCAAATTTTCAACATATGCATTTTAGGACCTCTGCTTATGAACAGTATCATTGTCATTTTCTTAATCTGTCCTGGACAGTGATTTCCCACAGTGACCGCTCTATTCTGCGCCAAAAGTGTGAAAACACATTTTGGCCAGGATGGGAAAAATGACAGCTGCACTGTTCATAAGTAGGTGTTGAAAAATGGCAATGTTGGAAATCTGGAGTGAAAATATTATATTTCCGCGATTACATATGCGCGTAAACCGCGCAACGCACGCCCGTAACTTAGTCATTTTATGGAGCATCGTTACCAAATTTTCAACATAGGTATTTTAGGACCTCTGCTCATGAACAGTGTCACTGTCATTTTCTTAATCTGTTCTGAGCACTGATTTTCCACAGCGCCTGCACTATTCTGCACCGGAAGTGCAAAAACACATTTCCGCCAGGATGTGAACAATGACAGCTGTACTGCTCACAAGGAGTTGTGGAAAAAATGCCAATGTTGAAAATCTGGTGTGAAAATATTGCAAATTCACGAAGTTACGAGAGTGCCTAGCAACTGTGCAGCGCACGCTAGTAAAACAGTCATTTTTTTGATTATTCCCACCAAATTTGCAACGTAGGCTTTTTGAGAGCCCACCTCATGAACAATGGCACTGTTGTTTCATTAATTGGCCCCGAAAGGTGATTCCATGCAGTGACTGCGAAATCACCTTTCAGGGCCGATTAACACAATGCCAGTTCAAGAATTCCTGAGGTGGGGTCCCAAAACTCCTATGCTGAAAATGTGGTGCCAAAATTCCAAAAAATGACTGAGATATGCATTAAAGTTGACAAAATCCTATTTATTCCATTATACAGCTTACCGGCATTTCCTCAGTTCGCGGTCGGCTTTGAAGAGTGCAGATGTGTTTCCGGTCCACCGAAGATCGTCGCACCGAGCTCCGGAGGTAAGTATGGGGTGAGGGGGGTGTGGGGAGGCAGGGCGCGCAGTAGGTGGACGCGGGTTGCAGTGGGAGGGGCCAGGGATAACTCTGAGGACAGTTTCCTTTTCCAGGGTGAAAAACAAAAACACATAATGGGACCGTTTTTTCACAGGTAGCGTGTGCGCTGGGTGGGCTCCCAGCATGCCAAGGACTCTTTCTTTGGGGGGCCAGCAGTAGCCAACGGGGGATTGGGCAACCCTGTCGGCACACAACAAAGGGGTGTTCAGATTATGTCGGCGAGTTAGGCACCCCATCGGCGAAAATGAGGCCGGGGGGGTTACAGAATCATGACAGGGAGTGGGCTCCCCCGTTGGCAAAATCAACAGTGGGGCACCGAAGCCGACAGGGATTGAGGCCCCCATTGGCAAATAAACACGGTGGGGGGGTTATATTGTTTGTGGACACGCCGGCAAGCCACTGCCATGTTCACAAATAATGTCAAGGTTTGGAAGTTCCACCCTGCAATGACAGGTCGCTCCCTCATTGCAGCGGATGGCTGATGCTGTAATGACGAGGCGGCCCCTGATTGCAGCGGTGAAATTGCCAGAAGTTGGTGCAAAGGTTCCAAACCCGTGTCACCAGCAGTATGCAACGGCATTGGGGGAAGCGGGACAAGCCTTTGCAGGCTGTGGGGGCATTGGCCACAACAGTGCCGCGCCTCCACAACCTCTTTCTGAGCAAGCTGTCCCAATATGTTTCTTGCGCTGTGCGCAATCAACATAAAAAGAGCAGCAAATTTAATCCAAGAGATTTTATTTTTGCCCACAGAGCTTTTTTTGTTGCTACACCCCACAGCAGCAAAAAATTGTCTCGCAACATGAAAGGGTTGCATCAATAAACACTCCAGTGAAAAATAAACAATAACAGATACTGTACCATTAATAATTTACTGTCTTGTACAGAAGTACAGTTTTACAAGGTATCTGAATTATTCTGTAAAATGTATTTACATTACTTATGCACTGCCATAATTACTTCTCTGTTTATTTCCATTTTCAAAGAGTATATGTGGACCCCCCCCACTTTGACCTCCCAGTCGGCTCTGTATATGCCCTGATTTGGGTAGGCATGGACCAGGGTAACTCCCCTGCCCAGGGGTAAAGGAATTTTACAGCTCGCTAGGATCCTCCTCGCAAACAGTTACACACAGCTGCCACAATCACTCCTAACTCTTACTAATTCCTACGGAGACAAAGACTGGCAACACAAGGTTAGAAATGACGACTAGATACCCAGTGTTCCACACTGGGGTAGAGTCATAGTAGCTTATTTAGGTATATGCAGTTCACTTTAATGATTGAACTCAGTGGCTCATGCATTTCTTGTCATACACATTATTTATTATGGTACTTCTTGAGGCCTGCAGAGTGCAGTTTCCTTGGGATCCTTGAGCCTCCTTAAGGTTAAAGACTCTCCTGTTCTTATTTTGAGAGCATGGTACAAAAGCCGAATAATTTATTTCTTAATTTCCCATTATGCACTGTATAGTTATTCACATATGACTTGGGCAGGAGCCTGCTTTACGTTCTTCTTTTAAAAGGGTTGAACAGCATGCTGGAAAGGTGCCCTAATGTAGAGAATTTTCCACTGGTCCTCTAAGCACACCAGACTGGCATTCCCAGGCAATACTCTGGATCATTAGGAATGCTAGGCCTCCTTGTAGCACTACCTTGGCACCCATGGACAGACTTACCAAGCTGGGCACTAGACCATGCAGACACACTCCCTGGCATCTCTTACCTGTTGTAACATTGCGGCCAGTCAACACTGTATACAGGAACAAAGTACATTTCCAGATCACGCTCTTAACCATAACCTTGGGTATTATGGTAAGTCATCACCAATGGATTAGCTCCCCTCTCTCTAGCCATATTTTGTTATCTATCTTCATGGAACAGCTTCAGGTTCAAAAGCCAACAGTGCACACTCCCTGAGGTGATGCCCACCTGGGATTCCTGCTTTGTTCTGATACTCCCCTGTTCTGCCCTAGGAAGCCAGCTGTCTCTGCCCAGGTCCTTCAGGAATGTGAGAATCCTATGCAATGGAGAGCCATGCCACCCTGGCCCAAGTCCTGCAGCCAACCACATGACAGGTTACCATCAGTGCCTGCCCCCTGGTGCTACCTGATTCCCCTGGCACCTAACACTTAAGCCGGCTATGCCTGCACTAGGACCCCCTACCGTGCACCTCTGCTCCATGGGGCACCAAGGTGATCCATCCCCAGCTCAAGGCATGGACATCCGAATCCCTCAACAGGAACACACATAATCCCTACAGATGTAGCTCCCAGAAAGCCCCCTTCCTGATGTTACAGGCAGCTGGAGGCTGAAGGGCTCTCCTGCCATTCCAGATCAAGGACTCTGCCACCACCCCAGGCATGGCATGCTCCCTCCCTCTGCCTCTAACGCAGACCTACTGAGACTTCAGTGTCTCCTACCTCACCCTTTGAACTGACATTCTCAGGACCAACAAAGCTTTCCACTTAAATTACCTTTGATCTCTGTCTGAAGTCTCCATCTCCCACTAAAAGAGAGCAGTGGTGCCAAGGCACCTAGTGCTCTGATGGGCACTGGTAATAACAACCCTGCCCCCTACTGTAGGGAGGATGTTGTTACATATGTACTGTATAAATTCTACAAAACCTAATAAAAATTAATAAACAAACAAACACCATCGCTGCCTCCTTCCCACAACCAACACCCCTCTCCATAATTCATAGTGGTCACCTATTTTCAGCAACTGAAGTTCCTCCTCTTTCCTGGCTGTTTGCCATCCTTCATGTTCAGAGCATGCAGCTACATAACATCAACAAAGAATGTTGTGGGTCTGCCTAGACTTGTACATCATCTGTCATATTTGGAGTAACCACAGGTCATAAATAAGCATTTATCAATGCCAAACGTTGGTTGCCTGTTAAGCAATTAAAAAAAAGTGTAACATTAGAAACATAACTGAAGAACCTTGTATATATTTTGGTGTGGTGACAGAAAGACGTTAATAAAGTTTGTCCATGGCAGTGGCCGGTGGTTATCGCCTGCGGACAGAATGGATCCAGTTTGTGGGGGATGGCCTGGTAGCCTGGTTGCGGTGCCTGGGAGAGGTTGATATCATCCTGCCATGCCATCGGCCATTTTTCCGCTTTTTCCTCCCATCGGAGGAGATCACATGCAATGCCATCCAGACGTGTCAACACACACTACTGTGCATATGACATTGACTGCCACCGGTACTCCATTCCTCACATTGAAGTCCTTGGCTGCCTATACTTCTAGCCACCACTAGTGGTCAGGTGAATGAAAGAGCTGGTGTCCACCCTCCCAAGAGAAGAACAGCTGTCCTCCGGATGTTCGATCCTCCTCGCCCCAACCAAACCCTGACACCCCAAGACTGCTCCTGACCCTGGGGTTGCCAGGATTGTGGTAGGTGAGGCTTGGTGCCTCAGACCTCCGCACCATCAGGTTGGCTTGTCAGCGGGATAATAAAAGTAAATAAACAAAACTGCACATAAATTAAAAACCTGCCATGTTTGTAGGTGTCAAGCTGTGCAACCACCTGACCACCCTCCCTTCAGCTAGACTAGCCCCCAACACTCCATGCCACTTACCTCACCTTCAAGGTCATGACCAGCAATGTCCAGGGCCCTACAGATAAAAGGCTTGCCAGAGATCCCATGCAAAGCATGATAGGGTGCTTGGGGAGTACCTTAGGGCCCATTTAGTTATCCCACAGGGAAATGAATGTATGTAGGAGTCCCATGGTGCAGTGAGAAGTGTTATTAGGGTAGCCTGCCTGGTGGCACCGAGGGTTGAGGCACTGGATGCCACACCTCACGTCACGCCGGTGACCCAGGTTTGGGAATGAGCCTGGGTTGTCAGGGATCAGCAGGGGGAGGGCGGGAGAGGGATTGAGCAATCATAAGGCAGCTCTCCCCTCCTGGGTGGGAACCCAGCTGTGACCACTGCAAGGTGGGGAGGGAGATAGACATCACTGTCCACCCTGGAACAAATGACCTAACTGGGCATGGAATCAGAGCAGTGCAGGAGGAGTTTGTGGAGTTGGGAAGGGGCCTTAGACAGATAGCACGCACGGTAACCTTCTCGGAGGTGCTGCCTGTCTATGGCATGGGTAAGGCTAGGGTACTCCGCACCAAGCAGTTCAATGAATTGTTGAAAGACTGGTGCAGAGCACAGGATTTTGGCTTCATTGGGTACTGGGGGTCCACCTGAAGGGATGTAGGCCTATACTGGTGCGGTGGTCTGCATCTGTCCAGGAGGGGAACCAGGCTCCTAGGTGATAGGTTTAAATGCTTCATTGGCAAGCTTTTAAACTAGCCAAGGCAGGAGGCACTGACATAAAGCAGGAAATTCCAAGCCTCTCCCCACAAAACAGGGTAGTTAGTGAGGTAAACACCAAGATGCAGAGGTCGATAGGGAGCAGGACTGGGGTAAATGGAGAAAAAGGCAAAGGCAGTAAGGGCATGGATGGGGCAAAAAAGGGCAAGTCCATCATAAAATGGAGGGCAATGAGCACCAATGTCCATAGTCTGGGTAACAAGCTTCCTGAACTAGTGGCCTTGATGGAAGAGGGTCACGTGGATATCGTAGCAGTCACAGAAACATGGTACATGGGGAACCATGACTGGGATGTCAACATACCAGGGTACACAATCTACAGGAAGGATAAGTGAGGAGGAGGAGGAGGAAGAGTAGCTCTCTACATAAGGGAAGGGATCAAAGTAAATCAACGAAAGGGTAAACGGGGAGGAGAGGAGGCACTGTGGGTCACCTTGGAGACAGGTACTGGCATCACAATCTGCACAGGGGTTGTATACAGACCCCCATCTTAGGGGGAGGAAATGAACACGAAAATGATAGAAGGCATCCTTAGAATGGCAGAAAAAGGGAGATATTGTTGATGGGGACCTAAATATGTCAGATGTTAACTGGAGCACATTTGCTACAGCCACATCCAAAAGCAGAGTCATTCTTGCTGCTCTACAGTGGGCATGCCTCAGGCAGCTACTGTTTGAACCCACTCGGAAGGGAGCAGTCTTAGGCCTGGTACTCTCAAATGGGGATGGTGAGAGGATCTTGGATTTAGAAGTGGGTAGCCACCTGGGAACAAGTGACCACAGGACAGTGTGGTTCACAGTTAACATAGCCATAGAGTCAAGCCACACACAAACAAGGCTACTGGACTTTCAGAGGGATGACTTTGGTAGAATGAGAGAGTGCCTAAGGAATGCACTAGCAAAAGGGCAGGAAGGAGGGGTGGAGGAACAATGGGGAACAATCAAAACTGCTATCACAGAGGAAACAAGCCTTTGTATGAAGCAAATAAACAAAGCAAAATGAAGAAAAAAACCATTATGGTTCTCAAAAGAGGTGGCAGGGAAGGTTAGGGAGAAAAAGATAGCATTCAGAAAATATGAGGAATCACAGCAGAGCAAGACAGAGAACTGTACCAGTTAAAGCAGAAGGAAGCGGGGAAGGCAGTCAGAACAGTAAAGGCCCAAACCGAGGAAAAGATAGTCAACTCAGTTAAGAAGGAGGATTAAATCCTTTTATAGGTACATCAGGGAGCGAAGAAAGAACAAGGGAGGGATAGTGAGGCTTAATAAAAGGGAGGGGATGGGCAGAGAGTGACAGTGAAAAGACGGAGATACTGAACAAATACATTTGTTCAGTATTCACAAAGGAAGAGGAGGTGGATGTACCTAAACCAGACAATAGAAGCACTCTGGATACAGAGTTGATACCAGTTCATTCACAGAAGAAAGGGACCTGAAAGAACTCCTAAAACTCAAGGTGGACAAGGCAGTGAGGCCTGATAAGATTCACCCCAGAATTCTAAAAGAACTAAGGGGAGAACTAGTGACACCACTGACTACACTTTTTAACAAATCATAGGAGGAGGACATGGTACCTGAGGACTGGAGGAGGGTGGATGTGATTCCCCTTCACAAAAGTGGGAGCAAGGCAGAGGCAGGAAACTACAGATCTGTCAGTTTGACCTCAGTGGTAGGGAAAATGATAGAATCACTTCTGAAAGAAAGAATAGTTGGGTACCTAGAGGCCAGCGGGGCACAGGACCCAAGGCAGCATGGACTCACAGAGGGAAGGTCATGTCAAATGAATCTAATGGATTTCTTTGACTGGGTGACCAAAGCAGTAGACCAAGGAGGGGCTGTGGACATGACCTACCTAGACTTTAGCAAGGCATTTGACACAGTCCCACACACAAGATTAATAAACAAGGTAGCCAGCCTGGGAGTGGGTCCCAAGGTGGTAGCCTGGGTAAACAATTGACTGGACAACAGGACGCAGAGGGTAATAGTAAATGGCATCCACTCCGAAGAAAGTGGGGTTACTAGTGGGGTACCACAGGGTTCGGTACTGGGGCCGGTCCTCTTTAGTGTCTTTATAAGTGACATTGCAGAGGGACTGGATGGAAAAATATGCCTCTCTGCAATGACACAAAGATCTGCAACAGGGCTGATACACAAGGGGGGGAGTGGAAAGGATGAGAAGGGACTTGGCAAGGTTGGAGGAATGGTCAAAAGTGTGGCAGATTCAATGCAGATAAGTGCAAAGTAATGCACCTGGGAAACAAAAACCAAGGGGAAGAGTACATAATGTGGGGAGGTACTAACAACAACAAAAATGGAAAGGGACCTGGGAGTAGTCATATCAGATGACCTAAAAGTAGGCAGGCAATGTGAGAAGATAGTAAGGAGGGCAGGGGGAATACTGGGATGCATCGGTAGAGGCATCGCCAGTAGAAAACAGGAAGTTGTTATCCCTTTGTACAGACAGCTGGTGAGACTCCATCTGGAGTACTGTGTCCAGTTCTGGAGACCCCACTCCGCAAAGACATAGATAGGATAGAGGCAGTCCAGAGGAGGGCAACTAAAATGGTGCAGGGTCTGCACCAGAAACCATATGAAGAGAGACTAAAGAAGCTTAATATGTATACCCCAGAGGAAAGGAGGGAGAGAGGGACATGATAGAAACTTTCAAGTACCTCAGTGGAATCAACAAAGTCCAAGAGGGTAGCATCTTTCAGAAAAAGAGATGTGCAAGGACAAGGGAGCACAGGGGGATGGCTCAGGGGCAACGTGAGGAAATATATTTTCACAGAGAGAGTGGTGGACACATGGAACGGCCTCCCTGAGGAAGTCATGGGGTCAAAAACAGTGGGGGAATTCAAGAATGCATGGGACAGACATAAGGCAATTATAGTGGGGATTATGAGGAAGTAGGCTGTTGGTTAACTAGGATCTGCAGCTTATTCAATAGGTAGAGAAATGGACAGACTGAGTGGGCCAAGCGGTCCTTATCTGCCATCAAAATCTATGTTTCTATATTTCTAAAGCTGCCCCTGGATGGAGACCCAGAGGTAGTGCAGTCAGGAGCGACTCGAATAGAGAGGGTGCTGCAGGCTGTGGCAAGGGGCGGGGAGAACATAAGAAGAGAATGGAGCTGGCAGGCTCCATGCCGGCCCTGCAGTGCCAGAATCTAGATGTCAGTCTCCGGGGGAGGAGTCAATGCCCTTCACCCTCGGCCCTGCCACGTGGGGCAACCCATAGGGGATTACCGGGAGGGTCAGCGGTGGGAGACATAGAGGATCAGAGACCCAGCCCCTCTGAAGGAGGGTCTGGAGCCTCCTGCCAGCTCTGGCCATGTATCCCCATCGTCAAAAAAGTAGGCAGGAGGTGGCCACGGGGATCAAATAGTTAAATTAAAAAAAAGAAAATAGAAGTGTCATTAGGGAAAATATTTTTATTTCATGTATTCAGACCACACCAGTTATCAGCTGGGCTCCCAAATCTACAGTGATTCCTGTATTTTACAGGGATTTGGAACCATCTGCAGGGAAACTGTTGCCATACACCTGCATTGGTTATACAGTGAAACAGAACATTTCAGTTTCCATAGGAACTAATGTAATGTACAGGTAAACAAAGGGAAATTGCCATGTAGTTAAAGGGAAAATCAAACGCCAAATCAGTCACAGAGCACTGTGTCAGTATGGCTCTGCAGACCCCACCAGTAGCTCCTCTACCCAGGAAATACCGCTGCATCCAGTACAGACCCCACCGCCATGGCCAGTTGCTCCAGTTAGCATCACTGTGACTGATAGCCCCACTGCACGTTCCCTGCAGAATAATTTCACTCCCCTGCAACCAGTTTCCACGTACAGCCCATGCCGGGGCTGTACAGGGAAACAGCAGGTTAAAGCTGAAGGTGATCTTTCTCCATTAAAACTTATGCTGAGGGGCGTGCTCCAGGGCTCTATCCTTGGTTCCCTCCTCTTTGCAGTCTATATTAATAACAGCAATGACCCCATCAAAAAAGCCAACATCCACTTATTCGTGGACGACACTGTACTGTACTTGAGTCATCCCACACCGGAAGCAGCCTGTGAAGATCTCCAAGCTGAATGTAACCTTCTGCAATACCAGCTCATAAACAAAAAGCTTTTGCTCAATGCAAAAAAGACAAAAGCCATGCTTTTCTTCCCCTCCTTGCATGTGGCAATTCCTGCTGGGGGGGGGGGGGAGGCTATCCCACCAATTACCACTGTTCTTGGAGCAACACTAGAGTATGTAGCTAAATTCAATTATCTAGGAGTTTGGCTCAATCATAAACTTTCCTTCACCAACCATCTCGAAGAACTACAGAAGAAACTAAGGCAAAGATTAGGACTATTCTACAGAATTAAACACCTGCTCACAAAGGAGGCCAAGATTCAACTGGTTCAAGTTACCTTCCTATCTTTAATAGATTACGCAGACCTGCTCTACAGCCACTGCACTGCCTCTGCACTGCCTAAGTTGGACACCCTGTACCACAGAGCTATCAGGTTCATTACTGGCCTTCCACTTTCCACACACCACTGCTCCCTGTACTCATCGTTAGGCTGGACTTCCCTTCACTATAGAAGGAATAGAAACACCGCCCTATGGGCCTTCAGAGCGGTGACCAGCAAGTTCCCCTCACATGTCTCAGATTGTATTTCCCGGAGTGTGTTAGGCACCTACGCTCTAAGGAGCTATTCCCTAATTGCCCTCCAATTTCCAAGGGTCAAAACTCATTTCGGCAAAGCTGCTCTAAGCTTCTCTTTACCCACATTGTGGAACGGTTTACAAAGGAACATGAAGCTAAGCTGCCCTGTTAGCCTGAATCTCTTCAAGGCACTCTATTATTGCTACATGAAAGCACCTTGCAAATGTTTTCCTCACCACTAGCCCACTAATTCTGCAACTCCCCCTTTCCATCCTGATGCTCGCCATGTTTCTACCCCTGGCTCTCACTCTTTCCCTATTAACTCTTCCTGCTGCACTTAACCTTCCCTGTCCCTCCAGCCTGGCTAAAGTCCCACCCCATCCATAGTAGTGTCCCAGTTATCTACCCCTCCTCCGTCATTATCATAATAAACAAGTACACGACAGCCATTGTCACTTTCTGTGGTTTTAGCCCAATTTTCCCCCCCAGTCGTCAGTAATATATCCCTCCTCTTCTTTACCTCTCTAACCTGTCACCCCATACACGGCCTCTTTCCCCTATATGTGTAGTTGCCAGCTGCCTCACTCAAAAGATCTCTGCTTATAACCCCTGTATGCCTATGGTTGATTGTACATCTGCTGACTTCTTCAATTGTAAAATAATGCTGGCTTTTTTTATTTATTTCAAACTTGTACTGTATTCTATACACTGTATATACTTTTTCTTCCTTGTATATTATTGCTTTTTGTATACCTGCTTCTGTACTGTACTTTGATGTATTCATGACCATGTCCACTTGCAAATGAGCCTTGCTCAATGCTGCCCGCCTGGATAAATAATGATTTTGATTGCTTTAAAGACTGTCGATGAATAGAAAAAATGCCCAAAGTAAACATATCTTTATTTTACTGCATCAACGGGTCAGCATACAAATAAATTTTTGTAGCATTTTAAACTGTACTCCTTACTCACCATACTTTTTATTTGAGTGCATTGAAATTTACTTTTACTTACGTGCACTACTCAGCCTCCACTCTCCACGCTGTCTGCCCTTTTTCCCCTCATCTTTACTATTCTCTACTTATCAGTGTTGTAGAGCATTGGGCATTGCCCGTTGGGGTGGGGGGGCAGAGGGTGGGGGTGTGGACAGCGGGGGTTGGGTGAGCGGAGCACTCACATTGGGGTTGTTAAGTCCAGGAGACGCCCTGGGGTGAAATGGAGTCTTGAATGTGGTCCTCCATGTTTAGTCTCCATACCCAAGGGCACCACCATTATTGGTGGGCAGGTGGTTAGGGTGGCCCAGGAGTCCCGTCCAACTCGAGCAGTGTTATGCAATGCCAGATCAGTTCACTGTGTCTGAGACTACTTGCTCCACTCGATCAAACTTCTGGCAGAGTGCTTGAATATCAAGTTCTGACAGTCTGACCCACTCATTCCGGGGAACAGGCCTCCGTGAGAGAGCATGAGTATCTATGTGGTTCAGGCCTGCTCTGTAATCAACAGCATAGACATATGTAGATAATGCAGAGAGCCATGTATGGCCAGTAGCATCCAACTTAGCTGAAGTCTGCACATAGATCAAGGGATTATTGTCAGTTTTTACTAGTATCTTAGCCCCACACAAGTACTCGTGGAATTGGTCCACAATGACCCACTTCAGAGCTAGGAACTCTAACTTATGTGCAGGATAGTTCTTTTTGGAAGGAGTCAGGCTTCTGCTGGCAAAAGCCACTGGTCTCAGGCCATTCTCATGCACCTGGTACAACACAGACCCCAATCCTTGCAAGCTAGCATCAGTGTGTAGGACATAAGGTTTTGTTAGATCTGCATAGGCCAGGACAGGAGTGTGGGTAAGTTGATATATAATTTCATGAAAAGCAGCTTCAAAATCAGGTGTCCATCTAGCCCCAAATACTTCATTAGGACGGAAATACACTCTCTCAGTTTCAGGGGGAGTTGACCTTTTGTGTTTTGAGTAAGATTAAGTAAATGACGGATCACTCTTGAATAGTCCTTGATGAAACGGCGATAGTAGCCACAGAAGCCCAGGAATCTTTGCAGTTCTTTTAGATTGTGGGGCTGTGGCCAGGTGGTCAGAGCCTCAACTTTACTCGATTCTGTCTCTATTCCCTTGGTGGAGTCTGTGTGTCCCACATACTTCACAGATGTTTGGAAGAATTGACATTTATCGATGGACAGTTTCAGGCCAAAGTCTTCCAGTCAGTCCAACACCTTGAACAATCTACTCTCATGTTCCTCCAGCGATCTGCCAAACACAATAACATCATCCAAGTACACCAGGTACTCTGATAGGTTCATGTCCCCTACTGCACGCTCCATCAGTTGTTGAAAAGTGGCTGGGGCACCTGAAATCCCTTGAGGCATCCTCATGAACTCATAGAAACCCAGTGGTCAGATAAAGGCTGTCTTCTCATGGTCTTCTGGGGCCATCGGGATCTGGTAGTACCCACTGCGAAGATCCAGCACAGAAAATCACTTGTTACCATTCAGGCAGTCCGAAGCATCCTGAGTGCGGGCATTGTATACTGATCAGGGATAGTCCACTGGTTTAAAGTGCGATAATCCACGCACATCCTTACTGTCCCATTCTTTTTATGTTTGCTTGCACACATGTGCAAGAAACACAGTGTCATCATCCGAGTTTTCCACAGGTGTGTTAGCCTCTTCCAATTCAGTCAGTGTGTTTGCAGGCGCGGTCGCAGTGCGCCAACCACTGCTTCAGCTGTCTATGACAGCAGTTGAAAATGCAGTGGCATACAGTTGAAAGGGAGAGCTCTGCTTCAGTGAGCAGAGCTCCCCCCCAACACGCACGCACGCATATTGCGTGCTGACGTGCCCTCCCATGCACATACTGTAAAGCCGACGGGGGTGCCCAATGCCCTGTTGGCTCCACTCCGCCCCCCAAAAAAGCCCACCCCAGCATGGCACCGTCCGTACATGGCGGCAGAAGGTGCCCAATCCCATCGGCTCAGCCCCCCACAAACATACCACAGCTGCCACAGGGAGCCCACTCAGCGTGGCAAATGTCCCGGCTGCCTTAATAGTAAAAAACCTCAAAACTGTAAATTAAAAACGGTCCTCGCAGTCTCCCTGCCCCACCCGCACTCCACCCACTGCGCACCTCCTGCCTCTCCCCACACCCCACCCCATACTTACCTCCGGAGTCTGGCACTACGTATCTTTCGGTGGAACGGGAACACGCCTGCATTCTTTCAAAGCCGACTGCCGAACCGAGGAAATGCCGTAAGCTGTATAATGTAATAGATAGGGTTTTTTCAACTTTGCTGCATATCTTGGGCATTTTTTGGAATTTTTGCACCAAATTTTCAACATGAGGTTTTTGGGACCCCTTCTCATGAATGCTGTCACTGTCATGGCGTTAATCGGGCCCGAAGGGTGATTTCGCAGTCACTGTGCGAAATCACCTTTCAGGACTGATTAATGAAACAACACTGCCAGTGTTCATAAGGTGGGCTCTCAAAAAGTCTAGTTTGAAAATTTGGTGGAAAAATTCTTAAAAATGACTGTTTTACGAGCGTGCGTTGCACAGTTCCTACGTACGTTCATAAGTTCATGAATTTTCAATATTTTCACTCCAAATTTTTAACATTGCCATTTTACCACACCTTCTTATGAGCAGTATAGCTGTCATTTTTCACATCTGCCTCAAAACGTGTTTCCGCCCATATAACACACAATGGCGAGTCGGTGTGTGAAATCAATGTATGGGACACATTAAGAAAATCACAGTGACATTGTTCATGAGCAGAGGTCTTAAATGGCTAGGTTGAAAATTTGGTGAAAAATTCAAAATGACTGTTTATCAGTGTGCTGGTGCAGTTCCACGCACGCCATAAGTTCACGGTAATTTTCAATATTTTCACCCAGATTTTCAACATTGCCATTTTACCATGCCTCCTTATGAGCAGTACAGCTGTCATTTTTCACATCTCACCCAAAATGTATTTCCGCCCATGTAGCTCACAATGGCTCAGTCGGTGTATGAAAGCAATGTACGGGACACATTAAGAAAATCACAGTGACACTGTTCATGAGCAGAGGTGTTAAATGGCTATGTTGAAAATTGGTGAAAATTCCCAAAAATGACTGTTTTAGGGCTGCGTTCTGCGCAGTTCCTGCATACGCTGGCAGGATTGCGAATTTGTAATGTTGCGCACAATTTTCAAAGTGCCATTTATGCACTTCCTTATGAGCAGTACAGCTACCATTTTTCATCTCGCCTAAAATGTGTTTCCGCACATGTAGCTCACAATGGTACAGTCAGTGCGAAAAATGTTTGGGACAGATTAAGAAAATCACAGTGACACTGGTCATAAGCAGAGGTCTTAAAATGGCTATGTTGAAAATTTGGTGAAAAATTCCCAAAATGACTGTTTTAGAGCGACGCTTGCAGTTCCTACGACGCTGGCAAGTTTGTGAATTTGTAATATTTGCACACCAGATTTTCAACAGTGCCATTTTACTGCACTTCCTTATGAGCAGTACAGCTACCATTTTTCACATCTCGCCCAAAATGTGTTTCCGCACATGTAGCTCACAATGGTACAGTCGGTGTGCGAAAACAATGTTTGGGACAGATTAAGAAAATCACAGTGACACTGGTCATGAGCAGAGGTCTTAAAATGGCTATGTTGAAAATTTGGTGACAAAACTCCATAAAATGACTGTGTTACGCGTGAGCATTGCGCAGTTTCCACGCATCCTCGTAAGTTCATGAATTTGTAATATTTTCGGTCCAGATTTTCACCAGTGGCATTTTTCCACATCTCTTTATGAACAGTACAGCTGTCATTTTCCACAATGTGGCCGAAATGTGTTTTCACACTTTCAGCGCAGAAATGCGTGGTCGCTGTGGGAAATCATTGTTCGGGACAGATAAAGAAAACCACACTGACACTGTACACGATCGGAGGTCCCAAAATGCCTGTGTTAACAATCTGCTGTAAAAAAATCCCCAAACTAGTTACATTACAGGTGTGCGTTGCACAGTTTCTACGCACGCTCGTGACTTCACCAGTTTTTTTATTATTTTCACAGCAGATTTTCAACATTGCCATTTTGTGCACCTCCCCATGAACAGTACCACTATCAGTTTTCACATCCTGTTCAGAATGTGTTTTTGCACCTGTGGTGACAAATGCTGTAGTCGCTGTGCATAAGCAGCTTCCGGCTAACAAACTGATATTGCCACTGTTCATGAGGTGGGGGTCACAAAAAAACCATGTTGAAAATTTGGAGTGAAAATACCAACGAATGCCTGAGGCGTTAGGGTTTCCGACTATAATGCCCCTCCCTGTAGAGAATGACATGCATCAGGGGTGTGACTTGGGACTGTTGCCTGTAATGCTCATACCATTCCACCCCCACCCACACCCTGCAGCCAGTGAGAGGCATCAAGGTGTGCCTAGGACTCTTCGGGCGCAAACTTCACCCCATTCTCCTATACCGCACCCATCTCACCGTATTTCCTGATGGAATGGGGTACACATTAGGGCCAAAGACCCCAAGGCACACCGTGACACTTGTCGGTGTCTGCAGAGTAAGGTGTGGTGAAATGGCATGGTTGTTATGCCTGATGACCCAAAGGCACACCCCAATGCCTGTCAGTCTCTGCAGGGTGGTGGTGGGGTTGGCTTCAGTTCAATACTTCGCTGCCATTCCTATTATGCAGCTCTGCAACTTCTACACTACCAATGCCAATGCCAGCAAGCAAACATTCGGCATTGACAAATGCTTGTTTCTCACTACCACGATGGGGGAAGCATGTGGGCTTCTGGATTCTTGCATTACACCAGCAGCTAGCATCTCTTGCAGATGCCGTCTCACATCATCTATGTTAGCAGGTGCCAGGCATCGAGACCTCTCACGAAATGGCCTGTCATCATATAGCCGGATATGGTGCTCAGCTCCTTGCACGCATCCCACGTCCCATTCCTTTAAAGAAAACACCTGGTCTCTCTGGGCAAGCTTCTCACTGATCCTCACTTTCCATTCAGCTGGCAACGGGGAGTCACTGAAATCAAACAAGTCAGGCGTTACTCTGTCATTCTTCCTCGAACTCTTGCTGCTGGGTAGCACTGCAGTGTCTGCACAATGCACATTAGCTAGGGTGCAACCTCTATTTACTCAAATCTCTCTATCAGACACATTATGAACTTGAACCATTACCTTTCTGGCATAAGCATGGGCTCTAGCAGGCAAAATACTAGGCTTGACCAGCAGTCCCTCTGGCAATTTTCCATCGCCTGGTGCATCCAGCATTAATATTTTATTCTTGACATCCTTTCTGATACGGACCTCTCCCTGTAAGGTACACTGGGCATCTGGCGCTAGGATCAGAGACTCAGGATCCTTTTTCCAGACAACTCCAGCCGATTCCTCTGGTTCCACTTTTCCAGCATCTCTCTGGGCATCGTAGGCCTTCTTGATCAAGGCCAGAATTCTTAAAGCTCTACCCGTCCGGGACCCCTGTTTTTCATAACACAACTGTGCCAGCTGTCCAAACATATGTACATTAGTCCCAATTAGTAAAGGAACCCCATCATACAGTCCAGTAGGGGGGCACACTAGGGCCAAGGTCTCCACTTGCTCTGCCACTCCAGCCACAGAGGTGGGAAAGGACAACCAAATTCAGATATAGCCGGAGTAGGGGTAGGCCTTTTCACTTAAACCCTAGACATGTAGTCCTTCCAACGGTTGTAGGGGTACATCAGACAAATGTTTCTGATATCAATCCTGGAACATAATTGTCACTTGGGAGCCACTGTCTAACACAGCTCTTGTAGGTACTCCATTCACTTTTACAGTGGTCTCCATGGAGGGACCCACCACTTTGGACCATTCTGGTGGCACTGATCTGGATGTCGATTGGGCATTGGCCCTGGTGGCATAACGTTTCTGAGTGGCTCCACCTGGTGGCAGGTCGTAGGTTCTGCGACGCCAGGCCACTAACCTATTGGTAACTTTTCTCAAGTTCTCTGGCAAACGTCAAGCTGACTGAAAATGCCCATGTAACCCCCAGATGGCGCTATCCCAAGGGCTACTGCCCCCACCTGCTTGACTACTGACAGGATGAGGGGCCTAGGTTCTATGGCTGGTGCCTCCACCCAGAGGTCAGGGTTTGTAGTGGTTAGACTAGCTTGATCACAGCCCTCTGGGACACTGTGACCCCCTTTGTTTCCCTCTAGTGGCTCACACAGTACACAGGAGTTATAGCCCCGATACCCCACTTATACACACTGTTCACTTATAAATCACCACTTACCCTCGAGACTAATTCTGTAGCACGTCTCTGAGGATCCCCTGTAAAATAAGGTTAAAAAACATACACAGCGCAATACAATACTGTTTCCATAAGTACCAACACCACAGATAGTATATAGTATAACAACAAGAAATCTGATTTATTTAGAGGACAGTAACATGGGAGGGGGAAATCAGGTTAATTGGTGGCATTAAATCACAGTACTGTGCACACATACAGGGTCTGAAAAGTCACACTCTGGGTACCCAAGCTGGGGGGGGCTAGCCAGGTCCGTTGCCCAGGGTTGGCTGGCAGGTGCCGATGGATGGGGCCCCGTAGAAGAAAATATATGCACAACACCCAATTGTAATCCGGAGCTGGATGGCTCAGTCCATGAAGCAGTGAAAAAAAAAGAATTAGATGACACACTTGTGATTGAAAACAGGTTGCAGTAGGGAATACCCTGATTTGTACTCACAATACCCAAGCTGAGAACCGGATGGTGGATTTTCTCTGGATTGTCAGAAACAACAGGGCATGGAGACAAGGTCCTTGTGACTGGACCCCACTGCAGTTTATAGCAAACGGATTTAGTCTGAGACAAGCTGGGGTTTGCTTCCAGCTTCAACACACAGCATGCAGCACAGGGGAGTGGAAATAGCGATTCCCCACAAGCACTACGCACATTCATATGTAAAAGGAAAGTACTATACCAGGCAGGCTGTTGCTCGATCCCGATTGCACTTACTGCAAAATGCCCGGGAGCACACACAGCAGCTTCAGTTCCTGACAGACCGAGCGCGATTCAGCAATTTCTCCAGTCTTCTACAGGGTGAGCCTGGTTTCCAAACTTCTAGTGCTTCTTTCTCCTCATAATTTGGTTTCAGTCCAAACTGGCACTCACAAAGGCTGCAGACCGAAACTCAGGGCCTCACACACACTTCCCGCACGAAACTATACACCGGAGAAGCACAGAGCTCCTTCTCTCTTCACAGTCACAACTGATCTAATCTTTCCAGTCACAGAGCAGGGCATTTCCACACCATTCTGTTGGCTGGTTCGGCTGTCACTCACAATAAGACTCCCTCTGTTGGTGGAAAAAGACACCAAGGTTAAAACTACATTTCCCAGAGTCATTGCCCATACAATCCCCTTGTGGCTGGCTCAGAATTGAGAGTCCAAGTTCTGATTCATCCACAGGCTCCATTTAAGGGTCTCCCTATCATCCTGATTGGTCCAAGTCAGCTATTCAGGACCAAAATGAAAGAGTTACACTGAAACAGTTCGTGTTGAAATGAAGACAGGTTAGACAAACTACATTTTCTCAGTCACTCCAAATGATTTCTGGCAAACAGTTACATCTTTCAACAAGGCTCCCTCTGCACATGCAGCAACGGCAGAAATGGAGCTAATTGACAGCAGCTCAGGCGGGATTCAAGCATTAAATACACAGTCCCCCCATACAAACTAATTCAGTCCGCAAGCAGATGGCTCTTAAATACACAGTATGTGGAGGCTCAAATAGCACTCACTTGGAACCACATTTAAACAGCTTAAACGCCGAACACTGTTCAGACTTGCAGCATTCAGGCAAGCTCCTGGAAGACTTTTGGGAACCCCCATTTACAGGGGGGTTACATATCTCTCAACACCCTGCCTCAAGAATCAGGGGGCAATATCAGAGACACATGACCAAAATCAAGGACACATCTTAAAAAGGGGTAAAATCGGTTCAGGAAGCTGTTACAATAAGTTGTTTAGTGTTAAAAGCATTTTCTAGATGCTCTATTTTTTGGTAGAGGGGAATTGGCTGCCTTCAGCATCTGCACTGCCCTCTGAACCCCAGCACTGAACCAACTCTGTGGGCTACCCTTCCCGCTGTCCATGCCCCCAGGGTCCCCCCACCGGCAGGGGCAGTGCAACCACAGCTGCACCACTGCAAAGACAGATTCCAGCTATGCAGTGGGAGAGTGGGCCCAAGCATGATTGGGCACACAGGGTGGAGGAACTCGCATCATCTGGCCCGCTCCCTCCATGTTTCCCACCCCAAGTTCCCACCTGTAAGCTGCACTCTTGCAATGACATCAAGGAGAACTAGACTGTAAAACTATTGTCTAGTATGAGTTTATAATTCAAATCTTTACTCTTCAGTGGCAAAAATGCCAAATTTAGGGGGGAAGAGGAAATCTGTCATGTAAAATCAGGTATATCCATGAAAAACAGAGACAGTTGAGAGGTAAGGTACCTAGTCCTTCCCATTGGGAAGATACATTGTCTGGAAAAATTCGATACATGTTGGCGCTTTACTCCTATTTCCTTGTACCTGCCAAACTGGATCAGAAATTAACCCATTGCCATTCTATACCTGTGACAAATAGAAACATACTGAGTCCCTCAAGGCTCCATCCTAGGACCAATCCTTTTTTCCCTGTACATCAACAACCTTGACTACCACATAAAGAACTCTAGCATACATTTCTTTGCGGACGATACGGTTTTGTACGCATCAGGCTCGTCCTTAACTGAAGTCAGGGAAGCACTCCAAGCTGATTTTATCCAGTTAGACAGCAACCTTATCAATGCCAAGCTTCTCTTAAATGCCAAAAAAACCAAGACAATGATTTTCTCAAGACTTGCCTTGTCTGGTGCCCTACCTACCCCACCTAAAAACTTCATAGTTACCTCGCTAGGTGAACCCTTGGAAGTCGTACCTAAATTTAAATATCTAGGTATGTGGATAGACAACAAGCTTTCCTTCAATGACCACATTGAGGATCTATCAAAGAGGTTTAAAGCACGCTTGGGTTTCTTCTTTAGAAACAGGACCTTCTTTTCTCTCGCCACCCACAAAACACTTGCCCAAGCAACATTCCTTCCCTTGCTTGACTACGGAGACATTATCTTTATCTCCTCCCCAACCCTGAGTCTATCTAAACTGGACGTACTCTATCACTGTGCTTTTCGCTTCATTACTAACTCTGCGTACAGGACCCACCACTGTGATTTTTATGCAGCGGTTGGGTGGACCTCTCTTGCCACCAGACGCCTCCTGCATGCTGGCATTTGGACCCTCAAATTACTACTCCACAAACTGCCTGTCTATTTAACGTCTCTCATACACATCTCGCATAGCGCCTACTCCGTAAGGAAATCCGACCTTATCCTACTAGATGTTCCCAGGACACGTACCACAGCTGGCCAAACAGCTGTCTCATACGCCCTCCCAAACATTTGGAACCAACTACAAGCCATGCTGAAGCTAACCAGCATTGTATCAATTAACTCCTACAAAACACTAGCTATCTGTAAATTAAAAGACATAGGTAGGTGCTACTAGGCTCCCAAAGCCAAGTTAACTTCCTAGGTACCAACTGGCCCTCTACTTATTTAGCTGAAATGTGTTGCATAATTTAGGGCAAGGTTAAAGCTGGAATGTACTGCATATATAGCATAAGGACTTCTATTGTGTATACCTCTTGCATTATATATTTTTTCTTTGTTGTTCTACATTTTATATCTCCTGTCTATGTAACTGCGAACTGTATGTGTATGTGCCTCAGTTCTGAAAGAACTCTTAAAACTGAAGGTAGACAAAGCAATGGGGCCTGATGGGATTCATCCCATAATTCTAAAAGAACTAAGGGTAGAACTAGTGACACCACTGACTACCCTCTTTAACAAATCATGGGAGGATGGGGTGGTACCCGAGGACTGGAGGAGGGCAGATGTGATTCCCCTTCACAAAAGGGGGAGCAGGGCAGAAGCAGGAAACTACAGACCTGTTAGTTTAACCTCAGTGGTAGGGAAAATAATGGAATCACTTCTGAAGGAAAGAATTGTCGAGTATCTAGAGGCCAGAGGGGCACAGGACCCATGGCAGCATGGATTCACAGCGGGAAGGTCATGCCAGACAAATCTGATAGATTTCTTTGACTGGGTGACCAAAGTAGCAGATCAGGGAGGGGCTGTGGACATGGCCTACCTAGACTTTAGCAAGGCATTTGACACAGTCCCACACAAAAGACTAATATACAAGTTAGCCAGCCTGGGAGTGGGTCCCAAGATGACAGCCTGGGTAAAGAATTGGCTGGAGAATAGGACACAGAGAGTAATAGCAAATGGAGTCCGCTCTGAAGAAGGGGTTACTAGTGGGGTGCCACGAGGGTTCGAGTATTAGGACCGGTCCTCTTCAATGTCTTTATAGCGACATTGCAGAGGGACTGGAAGAAAAAGTATGTCTCTTTGCAGATGACACTAAGATCTGCAACAGAGTTGATGCACAGGTTTGGTGGAAAGGATGAGAAGGGACTTGGCAAGGTTAGAGGAATGGTCAAATGCATGGCAGCTTAGATTCAGTGCTAAGAAGTGCCAGGTAATGCACCTGGGAAACAAAAACCCAGGGGAAGAGTACACAATGGGGGGTGAGATACTAACAACAACAAAAATGGAAAGGGACCTGGGGGTAGTCATATCAGATGACCTAAAGGTGGGCAAGCAATGTGAGAGGGCAGCAAGGAGGGCTGGGGGATATTGGGATGCATAGGGAGAGGCATCACCAGTAGAAAACAGGAAGTTATTATCCCTCTGTACAGACAGCTGGTGAGACCCCATCTGGAGTACTGCATGCAGTTCTGGAGACCCAATCTCCGTAAAGACATAGACAGGATGGAAGCTGTCCAGAGGAGGGCAACTAAAATGGTGCAGGGTCTGCACCGGAAGACATATGAAGAGAGACTTAAGGAGCTTAATATGTATGTAGGACCCTAGGCAGCATGGATTCACAGCGGGAAGGTCATGCCAGACGAATCTGATAGATTTCTTTGACTGGGTGACCAAAGTAGTAGATCAGGGAGGGGCTGTGGACATGGCCTACCTAGACTTTAGCAAGGCATTTGACACAGTCCCACACAAAAGATTAATATACAAGTTAGCCAGCCTGGGAGTGGGTCCCAAGATGACAGCCTGGGTAAAGGATTGGCTGGAGAATAGGACACAGAGAGTAATAGTAAATGGAGTCCACTCAGAAGAAAGGAGGGTTACTAGCGGGGTACCGCAGGGTTCAGTATCAGGACCAGTCCTCTTCAATGTTTTTATAAGCGACATTGCAGAAGAACTGGAAGGAAAAGTATGTCTCTTTGCAGATGACACTAATATCTGCAACAGAGTTGATTCACAGGGTGGGGTGGAAAGGATGAGAAGGGACTTGGCAAGGTTAGAGGAATGGTCAAATGTATGGCAGCTTAGATTCAATGCTAAGAAGTGCAAGGTAATGCACCTGGGAAACAAAAACCCAGGGGAAGAGTACACAATGGGGGGTGAGATACTAACAACAACAAAAATGGAAAGGGACCTGAGGGTAGTCATATCAGATGACCTAAAGGTGGGCAAGCAATGTGAGAAGGCAGCAAGGAGGGCTGGGGGATACTGGGATGCATAGGAGAGGCATCACCAGTAGAAAACAGGAAGTTATTATCCCTCTGTACAGACAGCTGGTGAGACCCCATCTGGAGTACTGTGTGCAGTTCTGGAGACCCAATCTCCCATAAAGACATAGACAGGATGGAAGCTGTCAGGAGGCAACTAAAATGGTGCAGGGTCTGCACGGGAGGACATGAAGAGTGACTTAGGAGCTTAATATGTATAGCCTGAGGAAGGAGGAGGGGGACATGATAGAAACTTTCAAGTACCACAAGGGAATCAACAAAGTCCAAGAGGGTAGCATCTTTCAAAAAGAGGTGTGCAAGAACAAGGGGCACAATTTGAAGATAGAAGTGGCTCGAGGTAATTTAAAATATTTTTTCACAGGAGGTTGTGGATGCATGGAATGGCCTTCCGGAGGAGGTTGTGGAGTCAAAATCAGTGGTGGAATTCAAGCATGCATGGGATAGTCATAAGGCAATTCTGGGGGTTGGGGGTAGGAAGAAGTAGGCTGCTGGTTAACTAGGATCTGCAGCTTATCCAGTAGGTAGGGAAATGGGCAGACTGGGTGGGCCAAGCGGTCCTTATCTGCCGTCAAATTCAAATTCTATGTATAGCCTCGAGGAAAGGAGGGAGAGGGGGGACATGATAGAAACTTTCAAGTACCTCAAGGGAATCAACAAAGTCCAAGAGGGTAGCATCTTTCAAAAAGGGTGTGCAAGAACAAGGGGCACAATTTGAAGATAGAGGCGGCTCAGAGGTAATTTAAGGAAGTATTTTTCACAGAGAGGGTTGTGGATGCATGGAACAGCCTTCGGAGGAAGGTTGTGGAGTCGAAAACAGTGGGGGAATTCAAGCATGCATGGGACAGTCATAAAGCAATTCTAGGGGTTGGGGGTAGGAAGAAGCAGGCTGCTGGTTAACTAGGATCTGCAGCTTATCCATTAGGTAGGGAAATGGACAGACTGGGTGGTCAAAGCGGTCCTTATCTGCCATCAAATTCTATGTTTCTATGTTTCTATGACCTCCTTGTGAATGAAATTGCTCAACGGAGTCTTTCCTGCAATAAACTTGAACTTGAACTTGAAATTCTGCATGATAATTTTATATGGATGCAGATTCACATGGCAAAATTTAGGGACAAATGAAAACATAAACTAAAAACATTAACAAAGACAACTAATTCTTATTATAGACTATAATGAGAGTTAGTTGTCTCTATTAATTTATTTATTTATTTAGTTTTTGTTAACCGGGTAAGTGCGCTAGTCAGCAAGTGACTGTTTTCAGGCACGACCCGGGAGGTACAATTACAATACACAAAGAGTACAGCCAGATTATTAAGACAACGAGTACAAAAAATGCAGAGAGAAATACATATGGCAATGTAACATACATTAGTAAACAAAAATATACTTTAGCACTTGATCATGGAACATACTCAAAAATGTGAATAGTAGAAGGCAGAAAATAAGAGAGGATAGGCATCAGTAGAAAAGACACAAGGAAGGGAAAACTGGCAAAAGGATGGGAGGGAGAGATTAAGTGGAAAGGAGGTGCCGTCAGATACGGCAACAGCGGGGTGAGGTACCAACCTGCGGCCGGGCCTATGGAGCCGAAAGACGGCAGGCGAAGAGAGGGTGGTAGGGGGGAGCGGCAGTAGACGGCAACAGCGGTAGGAGGTAGGAAAATACAGCTGTCTGGTGGAACCGATGAGACAGGGAGGGCAGAGTGAGGATGCCGGTGAGAGGGGAAGTAGGGAGGAGTTACGGCACAGCGGCAAGTGTCAAATGGGCTTCTAGCCAGTGGAACCAAGAGACGGCAGGGCAGGGAAGGGGGGGTCGGTAGACGGTGGGAGTAGGCGGTAGTAGGTGGAGAGAGGTGACTAAGCACAGCCAGGAGGGTGGGGACTAAGGAGGGGCATGGATGAGGTAGGAACAGGTAAAGGTGAGTTTGGTGGGGAGTGGCAAAAGGGGAAGAGGATATAACAGAAGAAGGGGGAAGAAGCAGCAGTGGGGTTAAGTGAGGAGGCTGTGAAGTGAAGATAAGAATGTCATGGAGTAGAATAGCGACTTCAATTGTCAACAGCTAACATTAAGCTTATAAAGAAACAGGTTAAGGCAACATTAATTACAAGGCACAAATAAAACATTAATTACAAGGCACAGTATAGAACACCCATTTGGACAGGCAAAAGTGCTAGCAATGAGGAAACAGTACAAATGCAGCGGATCAGGTAGGGTCAAAGCAAACACATTTGTCCATAGTAGGGAGGAAAGTCCTGAGTTTGCTCTTAAAAGTCACATGAGTGGAGACATCTCTTAGATCCTGGGTAGTAGGTTCCATAGGTGGGGGCAGCATGATGGAAGGAGCCCATGCCCTTTTAGTCCGACAAAGGGGATGGATAGTAAGGTCTGATCAGCCGATCTAAGATTCCTTGTGGAAATGGCGGCCTGAGGAGATCAGACAGGATAGCAGGCTTGGGACGTCCTTAGGATGGAATCAACTAAATTGTACAAAGTAGTACTGCCTGGTAGAGGAAGGAGAGAGCCAACCAAGGTCCTGATATAAGAGACAATGATGCTGCAGCCGAGGTGCTTTGGTTGCATACCTGCACACATTATTGAAGGTAGTATCCCATAGTTGCAGTGAAGATTTGGTGGCCAAGGACAGGATGGGACACCCATATGTAAGAGTTGGCAATAGAATGCCTCTGGCTCTCGCCAATTTAGCAGCAGGGTGAGCAGGTATTTGGTTCTATAGGCAGCCCCAATTTGCAGTTAATTGACTTGCAGGTTTCCTGTATATGTGCTTTCAGGTCCAAGGTTTGATCCAGGTGGATGCCAAGGTAACGAAGGAAGTGACAGTTTCTATAGGGTCCCCATCGATATCAGAGACAGAGATGGTCAGAGGACAGGATCTAAGCTTGTGATTGTAGCCAAACATCATAACTTTTGTTTTATTTGTATTTAAAACCAGGCGTTGAGAGTTCAACCAGTGTTGTACAGCATGAAAATCTGCAGTGAGGGCAGCATTTAGATCCAGGACCTTATCAGAGTGATAATAAATTACCAGGTCATCCGCGATAAAAGTGAGTGACCTGTGGTGACCAGCTCAGGAAGTTTATTGACGAATAATGAGAATAGAAGAGGCCAAGTATAGACCCTGAGGGACCCCAATGTTGATAACAGCACTGTCTGACATGGATGAATTAAACTTAACAGTTTGTGTTCTGTTGGAGAGGTAGCTTTTGGAACCAGGTAGTGACTGGGGGAGAGAAGCCCAAGGTACTGAGGGCAGATAGTAGCAGAGAATGGTCAACCAGATCGGAAGCTTTGGTTAAGTCAATGAAGACTGCCCCTGTTAACTTTCCTCTATCCATATTGGTAACGATATCCGAAGTGAATTTTGCAAGTGCTGTCATGGTGCTGTGATGCTTTCTAAAACCATGTTGTGCTGAGCTTAGTAAATTGAATTTCTCAAGGTATTCAGTGATTTGCATGGATACTACTTTTTCCAGGATTTTATTCAGAACAGACAAAATAGCAATAGGCGGTAATTTGATATGTCATTTTACTGCCTTTCTTAAATACAGGAGTGACTCTGGCTGCCTTCCAGACTTCAGGGACAATGCCATTGGAGAGAGATAGGGTGAAGATGTGTGCCAGGGGCCAGAGAGTAGTAAGAAGCCATTTTAGTAGTCTTGGTTCTAGGCCATCTGAGCCAGTACTGGTGTTTTCAGAGAGTGACCTGAGCAGCTTTAGGACCTGATGCCTAGACACTTCCCTGAAATAGAAGGGTTGGTTAAGTTTGGGGTCCTTCAGATGCTGTGGGGTTAAACTGTGAAGCAGAGGATTGTGATGGGAGGAAGCTGTGTAGGCAGATAAGTCAGAAAATTGTTGGTTAAAAGCATTTGCAATGGTAGTAGAATCCTTACAGTGTACACCATGTAGGACCATATCTGAGGAGTGACATCTTTAGCAGAACCCAAGAAGGACTTAATGTGACCCCAAAACTACGAGGTCATTGGAAGAATTAATCAGCAGGTTTTGGCAGTATTTACTTTTGGCCTGCCTGATGCATCTTTTACAGTCATTTCTGTATTGTTTATACAGAATGAGATCTGACTGCAGTCCAGTTTGTTTGTACTTTTCCATTGATTGTCTCTAACTTTTAACTTTTGAAGCAGGTCTTTTTCAGCCACCTCGAATGCTGGCCCTACCCTCCTTTTGACTATAGGGAGGTGCTTCTTTTGGATGTTGCCAAATTCAGTCAGAAATGAATTGAGGCAGTATCAACATTGGTTCGGTATAAATGTTAGACCAGTCAACACAAGAGAGGTCAAATAGGAAGGCTTGTTTGTCCAGGGCAGCATAGTTTGAAAACCTAATCAGACGTGGTGGAGGAGAGGAGGTGGACAGGATCGCCACGACAAAGTGTGGGGAATGATCAGTGATTGAGTCAGCAAGCACTGTGGCATCTAGTACATGATCAGGTCTGGTGGTGAGGATCCAATCAGGTAGGGACCCGAGTGCTGAGTAGTAGTTCTGGTAAAGCCTGTGATAGTTTGGTGTAGATTGTGCTTCTGTATTAGAGATTCAAGGATGCTGTGCTGTGGACCCAGCCAGTTAAGGTTCAGGTCCCAAGGAGTAGAGCCTCATTTGATTTTACATTCTAGGAGACATATTGTAGCAAATTCTGGAGACCACTCATCCCGCTTGTAGGTGGATTGTAGACACAAATGATGTGCAGCAGTTTTGAACCCAGTGCCAGGGTAGCGTGCAGAGTTTCACAAGGTGTTAGGGAATCAGTGCAGGGTAGGATGTTCAGGGATAGATGATTTTGTACATAATCGCAACCCCCTTGACCCAATATGGTCTTTCCTTAGAATGCTATAACCAGGCACAAGACAAGTGGCATCAGGCACCCAAGGCTTCAGCCAAGTCTCTGATAGGCATAAAATGTCAGGGTTAATCAGTTTACCCCAGGCTAAGCTTAGCCAGGTGACTCGTGAGACTCGGATATTCATGTGGGCTATAACCAGACCCTTTTTGTTGCAGCCGTTGCAGGGGTGAGGCAAACCATAGGGCCAGTTGGTTCAATATCTCCGGCAAGCATAAGGAGCCGCGGGCAAGGTGAGAAAGTAGGTTGGCAGAGGAGTGCCTAGCTGGCGTTTGGGTCTCACGATAGTTCAAGAGATAGGAGTGGATAGACAGATAGATACAGCCCTTTTGATGAGGATAGAGTGAGCAGGGTAGAATTGAGTAATAGTACAGCAGGATGTTAGAAAACCTGAAGCCACTATCATTGTTAGCGCAGGGATAAGTAGCAAGAGATGTACAAGTTGTTAGCCAGTTTAGACATAACAGGAGAGACAGGAGTATAAGTGGTGAAGTTTTAGAGGTGAGAGGAGGGTTCATTAGGGGAGACTGGGTGCAGCACCATATCTGAAGTGGCCAGTTTCACAGAAGAAACTATGTTGCTATCTGAATACCTGATCACGTAAATGACCTGACCTAAAGTTAAACTTCAGCATGATTTGTGTAATTTGTCGACTTCAAAACGTAATATTAAAACTACGATGCTGACGAATATTTAATTCCAACGTTCCTGCCAGCCCTCCTGTGCTCTGCATGGCGGGTCAGTGAATTTAATAGTTTCAGGATACTGCTTAACAGTCAATAACAGAATAAATTATTTAACAAAAACTGTAGTAATGACATTTTGAGAGTGCTGAGGTGGCCCTGCTTATATACACACACTGAAAACTAAATGGCAATTAATGCTCTAATGCTTTAAAACAGTTATGAACAATCTTATTTGCTAATATTAAGATTTTCCAGAATTAAGCAGTAAATTTTGAATGAGAGAAGTTCGTACTGTAGAGCCACGGCATTTCAAAAGAAACTGGCCAATAGGAGCACACAGTCAGGAGACCAACCAATCAGGTTGCAGAAGTAAAAAGCACTGCTTTCCGGCTGGTCAAAAAGTTACCGTACCTGTCATTGTTGCTGGCTGGAGAGGGTGGCGTGGGTGGTGGCTTTGAAGGTGCCGGTCGCCCCGCTAAAAGGTCTTGAAGGGCTGTGGTTGCTTGCAGGCTTTTGTGGTCTCCGGTTTTGGAGGTGCCACTCGGGCTGCTGGCAGAGGCACAGTTAGGAGGGAGCTTGGAGGGCTTGTATGGCAATGGAACGCCCGCTCAGGGGATCCTCCAAGGAGAAAGCAGCAAATGAAATAAAAGATAGATCCAGTGGAAATGATGAACTGAAGAGGACCAGAGTCACAGAAAGTGTTAAATTCCTTCAATGTGATGAACTTTGGCCTGGGCATATGCAGGATGTGAAAACCTTTGTCTGTCTGTTTCCTTTGTTTTCAAAGTTGTTGTAGAGCAGCCCTTTAGAGACAAGTACATTTAAAGTTGATTTAAAATGAAAATGCTGTTACCTGGTAGTAAATTTCATCCAGTGGAAACGATGAACTGCTGAAACCCAGGGTCACAGAATGTGTTAAAATTCCTGAAAGGTGATAAACTGCGCCCTGGGCATATGCAGGATGTGAAATCCTTTTGTCTGTATGTTTCCTTTGTTCTTAAAAATGGTTGCTGAATAGCCCAAGTAAAATTCCTTTTGGAGCAGGTCAGACGAAAATGTTGATTCAATCGCAGGGCCCAGCATCACCGAGTTTGTCAGACTTAGTTGCTAGAGTTATTTTTCCTTGGGGTGGCTTCCAAAAAAGTTGATTTAAAATGAAAATGCTGATACCTGGTGAAGATATTTTGCAGAAATTCAGTCCAGGAGACATTCACAGACGTTGAGTGTAAGAATGGCGAAGTTACTCCAAGCAGAAAAACATGTAAATCCACAAAAAACTAACCTACAGACACAGACAAACACAAACACAATGTGCATCCCCAAATGCTACTGAATACTTGATTAATGTTTTTAGTTTGTGTTTTCATGACTTGTCACTAAATTTTACCATGTGAATCTGCATTCAGATACATCTGTTTTACAGAACATATTTTTTTCCACATTTTCACAGAATGCTATACTACTGTAATTCATTTCCTCATATTTTTGGAACCACTGCATTCATTAGATGCTGAACATCGACCAGTCCAGGGGACTTTCTCATTTCACTCACTGCCCACTGTAGACCTTGTGGGCATAGGCACTGAGAATAATGCTCTCTGGAGCTACTCAGTTATATCCTTTAGCCTCCCACATGTGGCCTCATTGCTGGCCTGGAAACAAAAGCAGCTTCCTGTCCCTCTTCCCAACACCAGGGCTCGGCTTTGCCTTGCATCCCACCTTACCTGCTACTGCTGGCTCAGTCAGTCGGCTCTGGGGGGGGGTATACATTACCGCTACCACCACTGACCCACTGACGGTGCATGCTGCTGTGCTCTCTCCTCTGGCTGGCTGCTCTCTGGGGGGACTTTGCTCTGCTCTGCTGCTGGACTGGTCCTCTCCCTCTGGCTCCTTCACTCTGTCCTCTGGCTGTGACCTCTTCAGCAGTGCCTGCTTCCCGATGACCTGCACACAACCTGCCCAGTGCTCGCCACTTATGGCCTGTACCACCGACTCCCTTGGGCCAGGGCCAGTGGACCACAGATGGTCATCCGCAACCCACCAGGTATGTTAAGCATCCGCTGCCTGCCACACAAACTTACTTCCCCGGTGCTCCACTGATCAGCTCCCTCAAATCGTGCTGCCTTTGCTGCTGGTGGGACTGGTCTGATGGTTGCTCCCAGTGGCCTCCTGCCTCATCACACTCTCTGCCCAAATTGCATGCCTGAAGAGCAGACCCAGTCCCCTTATTCTGCTTGCAGCGCATACAAGATTTGGCGCTAATTTAAAAAAAAATTCCACCTGCCCACCAATGATTTTGAAGTGAATGGGGTTGTTTGGGTCACCTGTTATCTTGGGAGATCTCAACAGTGATCAACATGTAAGGGGTGCCACTAGACACCAGGAAGATCATAACGGTGATTGGTAGGTGCCACTATATACCAGGGAGATCTCAAAGGTAATCAGCGAGAAATTGCAATGTCGATCGGCTGGTGGGGGGTGCCACTAGACACCGGGGAAAACATTCAGTCTGCAAGCCGATCAGCTGTTTGCTGATGTGGGCTTCATGCACATCAAAGTAACGAAGCCCTCTCTGATTGGAGTGGCTTCAGTCCTTTGAAGTGCATGACCATTCAGCCCACTTAACATAGGGTTGTGTCAGGACCACATTGAGTGGTCACTGGTGCTGACTGCTGAGCCCCTGGTTTTGTGTACTGCAACGGGCTCGGCAGCGACACCCCTCCAAAATCCCATATTGCAACAATACATTAGTTTGTGCATGCGTACAACCAAAGTAAAAAGGGAGATGTAGACCTACCAAGGCCTCTTATGGGGTGGGGCACTTTGGGTGTACCAACTAAGCATCTCAGTAGATATGGTCAAGGCGAGTCAGTCCTTTTCACTTTCATGCTAATTCTTCCTGCCTCATACAGAAGAGAGGAAACTGAGCCCGGGGGATGCTATGGGTTCAATGTGTAACTTGCCTTAACCAACTGTAAAGCATCTTCCTCTGTTTAGGGTACATGGGCGCAGGTGAACTGAGGTGGTGACACTCACCGAGCTTTTGATAGACCTGCTGCAATAGCACATATTTGTACTTATTTATTTATTTAAAAGTTTCACCAGGAAGACATACTGAGCAGGGTTACTCATTTCCAGGTGTGTCCTGGGGGGCAGGGGATACGGACACAATACAGTTCAGAGATTCAATGATGGCACAATGCATGTCAATGTAGGCTGATAGCAATTATAGAAATACAAGTGCTTTTGAAGTAACAGGTACAAGCTTCACACTCGGTACAAAGGAATTTACATTATCGTAAAATGCAAGGCACTGAGCACAAGGGGAATAGGGTATTTGGAGAGTAAAAATGGGAAACGGAATAGCGAGACGTATATTAGGAGCAGGTGCAGGTAGGGGAGATGAAGTTACGAAGGTGGGATGAGAGGGCACGAGGGGAGGGAGCATTTCTGATGGAGGAGGGAAGGGCATTCCTGAGTTTGAAGAAATGTGAGAGAAAGATGCCTTGCCAGCAGAGGTAGATCTGGAGGGGATGGCAAGGGTGTGAGCATTGATACTTCTGAGGGCAGAGAGGATTAAGGACTGGGGGAGGAGAGAAAGGATGATAGGTAGGAGGGAAGAGAGCCGAAGCAGACTTTATTAAGGTGGCTGGCACATTCGGCTAGGCATCTCTCCTCAAGAGAAGGGAGCACTAGAGATGGATATAAAGAACAGTGGGGAGTACAAGGAGGGCACTCGAGAGCAAAGCAACAGAAAGAATGGAAAAGATTATCCAATCTGGCTAAGGAAATTCTGGGAGCAGCACTGTAGAGCACATCACCATAGTCAAGAATTGGAAGGATCATTCTCTGGAGAATTGCTGACTACGGGATGCATCCATGGTTCCTGTATAAGGCACTCTTATTAAAAATAGCTTCACCACCAACCTCAGCAGTTCATCACCAGTCCAGACCCTTGTTTTGTTTTACAAACCATCCTCCCCACAACCATCTCAGTTGTCCCATGCCTGACAGACCCTCCCTTCCCACATCCTACTCAGCCAGTAGTCCTTCCCAGAAACAGACCCTAAAAACTGAACTTTTTTTTAAATGAAAGCTTGCAGTCAGCTAAGCTGATACACTGAATAATCATTATCAGTGGTTTAGTAGGCAGCATGCTAGCCTGGCAGGTCATGGATTCTAGTCCCACACCAGATACTTGTGGTAATATCCATAACTGACACTGTAGTGAAGTACGAGGAGGGGGACTGCACTGTTGGTGCCATACCACTCTGTTTTTTCATAGAATTTATGCATTTTGATCATTCTGTTCTAATTCTTTGCCTTACTGTTATCTTACGGATGTTGTATTTTGCTTTAACATTTTAATAGAATGTTGATTACAAAAAAAGAAAATGCCTGTAGGTAGGCTGAGGTTGCCTATTTTTGTCATCCCAATTTATTTTTTACAAGTATGGTACTTTGCTACTTAAGGAGTCAAGCCCTCAGGGAGGGAGCTGCAAAGGATGGGATGGAGCCAATTATCTCCCAGTTCTGTCTTCATTGCCTTTTAAGGTTGGGGGGGGGTGCTCATTACATCACAGCCAAAGTCAGTGTAACCTGTAAACAGAATGCACTGCCCCAGAAAGGATTTTGAAACAGCTACTCACAACCAAGCTAAACAAAATATGAGGACGACAAGCAATGCAGTTTGTACAACACAGTAGAAATGAGTCTGACTTTACTGCCTGTCAGGCCTGCACTGCTGTTGCAAACCCTTTAATGGTTCTCTTTCTACGGAACATCTTTCAAGACAATATAGTGTTCAGTGCTCAGTACACAGAGTTACAGAATAGTTTGTTTGCTCTTTGAACATTGTACTGCTACTGTGAGAGGTTTCATACCCCGCCCAAATGCCTACTGGAATGCCATATTTTGTGGATGGCTAGTAAAACAATCTGGCTTTTATGCTTTCCCTCTGCTGTCAAAGGTGACCTTTGTATCCGCATTCCTTGTGTGGTGCCAGGGGCTGACTCACACTGCTCTGAACTGGAAATGAGTCTGACTTTACTGCCTGCCAGGCTTGTGCTGCAAACCCTTTAAGGATCAACTTACTATAGAACATCTTTCAAAACCCTAAAGGGCATAACTTTTCTTATTATGTTTTTTATTAACAGTTTTGTGCTTTCTTTTTCCGCAGTCTGAATACTGTGACAGGATGCACATAGCGAGACGTGAGAGGTATTTGTCTGATTGGGGGAGGGGTGCAGTAGCACCTGTTGGATAGGGCAACAGGACTAGATAAGTATGAGAAGGGAGTTTTGTTTGACTCACAGCATAAAAATGTTTTAACACTTTTATTTATGTAACCTTTTGTATAAAGCACAAGTTTACAAAACCTCAAGACAGTACCACAGTAATTGAGAGGGGATAAAACCCCTTCTTTTCTGTATAATTTACATTAGGATTTAACAGTTATTCTACCCCATCCTAAACAATAAGGTAGTCCGTGCCCTTGTATAATGGCATACTACACAGGATTCAATTTTTGTTAGAAAACATGATACAGAAAAGCAATATACACATTTTTAAATATGATTAACATTATGGGCTGGATATTCAAACTGTGCCATTCTGTGGCACAAGCCCTTGCGCTGCACAAAATAGTTGCGTTAGGGGGTGGTCAAGAGATTCAACGGAGTTGCCATTGAGCAACTCCTTTGAATATCAGCCCTGGCCACAGTGGAACTTGTGCCACCACAAGTGGTCAGAGTGGAGCATTCAAGATGCGGTGGCGCAAGTTCTATTGCGCCATGCGCAAATTTCCGATATTCAAAAGGTGACATGCAAATGGGGCCATAATTCATGCAAGGCACAGAGGGGGCCATTTGCATCTATTTATGGCCCCATTTGCATGCCATTAGCATGCAGGTGCGCCGATCCCCGAGGGTTGTGCCTGGCGCCCTGCCAGGCAGCAGCCATCGGGGACCGACGCCCCTGCCGCCCGATCGCTGGCATAACTGTTAAAACTTCCACCCCTGACTGGCCCGATCGTAGGCATAAGTGAATAATCCCCTCCCCGACTGGCCCGACCGCGGCATAAGTGAAATAATCCCCCATCTCCGACTGGCCCGAATCACGGGCATAAGTGAGACAATCCTCTCTCACCAGCCCGATCACGGGCATGAGTGAAAAACCACCCCCCACTAGCCTGATTGGGCATGAGTGAAACCTCACCTCACTCAGCCCAACTGTGGCATGAGTGGAAAACACCCCACCAGCCTGAACATGGGCCATGAGTGGCTCACCTCAGCTCGATCGCTGGGCATGAGTGAAGCACATCTCATTGCCTGACCGCTGGCAGAAAGAGTTCGATCCTCATCCTGCTGTCTGGTCCAGTGATCATGGTCTGATCGCTGGAGACAGAGTTCACCTTCTGTGTCCACTTTGCCCAGGTGATCTAGTGGTTTCACCTCACCCTTCACGGAGTTCACCCACCCCGCCCTCCCGCCAGCCGGCAGGCGTGCAATCCTTCACATATCTGACTGTTTTGTACGGTATGATGCACGCCTATTGGCTCTGCTCTGAACCACGGCATGCAGCCCACCGAGCAGTCTGTCGGTGGGCGGCGGGCGGCAGGCGGGTGGGATGCTGCCCCGCCTGCTGATGGGGGGAGCGGGTGGTGGGGCTCCATGGGTGGGTGGGTGGGGCCACTAGATCACCAGGGTAGGTGGACCTGGGGGTGGACTTAATGCCCGCGATCGGGCTCCACAGTCCACTGAACCACCAGGGATATGTTCTGGGGTTGAACTTTTCTGCCCGCGATCGGGCTAGTGGGGGGTGGTTTTTTTTCACCATGCCCGCGATCGGGCTAGTGGGGTGGGGGATTTTTCACTGTGCCCGCGATCGGGCCATTCGGGGGTTGGGGGATTATTCACTTATGCCCACGATCGGGCCAGTCGGGGGGAGAGGGGATTTTTTCACTTATACCCGCGATCGGGCCAGTTGGGGAGAGGGGGGATTATTTCACTTATGCCCGCGATAGGGCCAGTCAGGGGGAGGAGGGTTACTATTATGCCCGTGATTGGGCTGCAGGTGGGGCACAGGGAGTAAATCGAGGACCACCCACAGGTGGCAGCTGCTGTGTTGCGCCCTGCAATGCAGCAGCTCACCTGTGGGTGGCCCTCGACTTGCTCCTTTTTTTTTGGCTCAAAGTTGTGCAGGTGCAGGTTAGGGGTTGCGCCTGCACAACTCTGCACAGCCCGCTGAATATCGGGCTGTGCAGTTTATGCATGGTCCCTCCCCCTCCGGTTGAGCATACATTCATTAGCATTGCGCTGTTGCTCAGCTTGACTTGGGGGGGCGCAACTACCTCCTGCTGAATATGGCAGAATGGCGCAATTTCGGACTTGTGCAGGCGCAACCCTATTGCACATGGCGCAACCCTTTTGAATATCCAGCCCAATGTACCTTATTCAGGTTTATGTTTGTGCTATGATGGTAACACCGTGTGACATTCAGCCAGGCATTTGATTTCTGTGTCTTGGCACATTGTCTAATCTCTCTCTCTTTTTCTCTCTTACGCTTGCTCTGTTTCACTGACTGCCATCAGAGCTGCTGTGGTACCGGAGGGCCCTGCACTTTTGCATGCAGTTGGACTCTTCTGTTGGTGCCCTGTGCATCTGCATCTGTTCATGTAGGTCCTGCAGGGACCTGCATGGATGAGGATATGATTCCACTGCCACAAAAAGAAAGGAACATCACTACAAAAACTATATTAATGTAGACAGTAAGGTTGAAGAACACAAAGCAGACAAAGTAAGGAAATGAAAAGCATTAAAGTTTGGAGTCTTGGGAGTCTTTGCGAATTGGTGATGTGGTGTTCCTTGGGTTTGTCAACTCTAATGCCCACCCGTCCCCTTAGGAAACAGACGTGGTCTATTGCTTTATGCTGGGCCCTGTATGAAGAAAGCTACAACTGATTCTGTTGGTCGCATGTGGCAGGACACACCTCTCTACTTCCAAATAGTATATACCTATGAGGCACTGGCTCGGTGCTGTACCTTATGCTTTTGACAGGAGGCTATGGGCTGGTGGAGGGGATTGGCATTAGGGTTGTCAACCGCAAGGAATAAATAGGGCATCTGTGCCACTACAAGGCTGAATGGGGGTGCAGTAAGCAAACACAAAAACTGTCCCCCAAGAAGAACTTAAGCACTCACCCTCTGTAGCTCAAGATGAAGAGTCCAAAGACACTCCAAAAAAGACAAATCTCAGAACATCTTTATTCTCAGATCCAAAAAGTGTGGTCAAACTGTACAAAAATAGTGAAAGGTGCTAGTGGTTCCAAACCCCAATGTTTCACGCCTGCACTTTTTCAAGGGTATACGCCTACTCACCGAAGGATCCAACTTATTTATTTATTTATTTGGTACTTTTTCTCCCCTGGCAACCAGTCTGCCTTACCTCTCTTCACGTCCTGGCATCCTCCTAGGTCTCTGTCTGCTGTCCCAAGGACTTCTCAACTCCCATTCGGGCCCCGCAGCTTCTACCCCTGCGGCTTGCACCCCATGGTGGGGAGGTGGAGAGCCCCCCATGCTCTTCCACCAGGACTGGATCCAGTATTGCTACATACTCTTGGCGCCAAGTAGTTCCCTCACAGAGACGCCCATCATGCCGCTGTGGCTGGTGCCCCTTTCCCTGTTCTGGATCCCTTTGATGTGTGTGGCATGCAATCACACCAATGGACAGAAGCACGCACGCTACGGCATGCATTCCTTCCCGGTGTCGGCCCCAGCGTGTCCCTCACAGACTGCCTGTGCACTGCATCACCCCCAGCTATCGCTAGAGGCCTCCAGTGCAACAATGGCAGCACACCTCCCTCCCGGAGAAGGAGAGCAATCCTACAGATGCTCAATCCTTCTCCTCCTCTGCTGACCCTGGATGACCCAGGCTCGTTCCTGAACCTGGGTCACCGGCGTAGCGTGAGGTGTGGCATCCAGCGCCTCAACCCTCAGTGCCACCGGGCCGGCCACTGAAGGATCCAACTTAAATAGCATTACTGGTATCAGTAATCAACCTAATCGGTGTAGGAGGTCCAATGGGAACAAGGTGTAAAGTGAACAGAATGCCAAGTGCAAAGTGCATAATAAAAGTTAAAACTACAATAAATACAACATATTTTAAAAACAGGTTGATGTCATTTTGTTAAGTTAACTTTGTTTTATACAAGTTGTTAAATCTCTATGGATGGCCTTGGTTTGTGTAAAGGCACTATCTGAAATATTACAATGGGCTATACAATACACTACTATACATTAAGTTCCTTATCAGTGTTTATTCATATATGCACTGAAGGTCATTATTCCTCTCACAGCCTCTTTGTAGCTTATGTCATGCTTCATTTCATTTGGGACAGTAATGATGAAGCCATCAGGAGATGCAACATAAAAGCCCATTTCTCTCATCACAGCAACCACTTTATCACTAGAAGTTTAAGAAAACAGAGAACGCAATAAATACAGCATAACATTGCAGGTTTAGACAGCATAGACAAACCGTATGTAACCCCCTACAAATGGGGGTTCCCGATTAGTCTTCCTTGAGCTTGCCTAATTGCTTACTGCCAGGCTGGTGTCCTGCATTTTAGCAGTTTAAATGTGATTGCCAGAGAGTGCCTGTATAGCCTTTGTGCACTGTCTCTTTAAGAACTACCTGGATTGCAGTCATAAGTAATCTGAGAGGGAGCTCTGTTGAAAGATGTAACTATTTGCCAAAAATCATTTAGAGTGATAATGATAATGTAGTTTGTCTAACCTGCCTTCTTTATAGGTAAGGACTGTTTTGTTTTTCTCCACTCTCTTGGTCCTGGACTGCGAATTGGACCAATCAGTACTGGTGGGACCTAAAATGGAGTTGGACTACAGGAGCTATCTGGAGTCAAAATCTGTAGGAATTGTAGTTTTGAGGTTTTTGCGCCTTTTTGCACCTGAAGGGGGAGCCTTTGTTGAGACTGACAGGAGGATCAGCCAACCAAACCTTTTGGATCTTGGGGAATTTCCCAGGCTGCTGCAGCTAGTTTTAGTTTTGAGCTGAGAAGAGAAGAAGTAACAACTCAAGTGATTTTGAGCAGCAGTTCTGTGTAGTTTTGCTTGGGAGAACTGTGAAAGGGCTGGGTTTTGGCCTACCTGTCTGCCTGTTGTCCCTGAGAGGGAAAATAGAGTTTATTCGGACTAAATCTGAGTTGTGAGGACTATTTAAGCCGCTGGACTGTGACTAGGCTTTAACCTGAAGAAGACCGAAGATTTGCTTAATGCAATTGGCCTGTTAGGATTTCCAGCTGCTTTTGAATCCCTGGTTTGTGCAGAGACTTTGCAATTGTGAACGGAGAGCAGTTTGCCTGGTACAGTAGAATTTCTTTACATGTAAATGTGCTGTGTGTTGAAAGTGGGTCGTGATTTGGTTCCCCACTGTGTGAACTGTGTTCTGTTTGCTGGTACCATAGAATCCTTTACATGTAAATGTGTGTATTGAAAGTGGGTCGTGATTTGGTTCCCCCACTGTGTGAACTGTGTTCTGCTTGCTGGTACTGTAGAAGAATCCTTTACATGTAAATGTGCTGTGTATTGAAAGTGGGTCGTGATTTGGTTCCCCACTGTGTGAACTGTGTTTTGCTTGCTGGTACCATAGAATCCTTTACATGTAAATGTGCTGTGTAGTGAAAGTGGGTCATGATTTGGTTCCCCACTGTGTTTACTGTGCTCTACTTGCTGGAAGTTTTATCCAGCCTAATCGGACTGAATCCACGTTGATCTCCATTTGGCCTGGGCCATACCAAGCTGGCCTGCCAGACTACCCCACTGCAAAGAGAAAGCCATTGACGAGAGACCTGCCAGGGGATCAGCCCCCTGCGCCACGCTTGAACAGGAACGATGCCTCGGTGAATTGTGTGGGCCCTGCTTCTCCTGGCATTCCAGATTAAACACCTGGTGTCTTGATTTTCATCCAGCCTGTGTCCAGTCTTGGGTATCATGAGTAATCATCAGGGTAGCTCCCTGCAACAACAGCCTAATCTAAAAGTGTGTCACCTGATTGTCTTGTTGTTTTCTTTTCACGAACTGAGCCCTCCGGCTCTGGATTAAAAATAGTGTGTGTTGTGCATGTTGTTTTCTTTCTTCACAGGGCTCCAAACCAGCTGCAACGTTCTTGGCTAGCCCACCATTCTCCATCTGGGTACCCAGAGTGTGTGACAGTTTCTGGACCCTGAAGTGCATGCATAACTGTCTGACTGATAGAGTCTTTAAGCAAATTAACCTGATTACGCCCCTCCCTTGTTCAAGCCCCTTAAATAAATCAGATTTAACTCTTTTTTGCATTTACCCTGACTGTGGTTCCAGTTTGTGCAAGAGTACTGTACTGCTGTTATTTGCTGTGTATAACCTTGTTTTACAGGGGGCCCACAGGCCCGGACCAGAGGAAAGCCCTGGTGATAAGTGCAAACAGTGTGGGTACTTGTGTGGTATAACAGGGGTATTGTGAAAGTGATTATTGTATATTGTTCCAGCCACTAGTAAGGAAAGAGGGGGGTTACAGGGTTCTGGAGGGCTGTGCCCAGGTTAACTTGACCACTACCTACCCTGACCTCTGGCTGGAGGCACCTGTTTCAGAACTCAGGCCCCTTAACCTGCTACTAGCCAAGCAGGCAGGGGTAGTAGCCCTTGGGATAGCGTCACCTAGGGGTTACATTGTGGAGGCTCACCGCTGGGATTTTGTGCCTTCTAGTGGCCAAAAATTGCGAATTATTTTTAAAGATTAATGGCTACCCCAACAGAAGTGGCTGTGCACCGGTTGGTGAGGTGGTGTAAGGGGCAGGAGATCGACCCCCAAAATGCTCTGCTTATACTGGATATCCCTTTGAGTACCAGTAAGGACACTGTAGAGGGAGCACTCTCCAAAGTTCAATGTTTAAAAAACCCTGTAGTGGTGGGTCGACAGGCTAATCTGATTGCCCAAACTTTCATAGCCTTAGTAGAGTGTAGTGACCACATGGACAGCTCTAAAGTGCCACAGACTATTGCCCCAGACGCAGTTCCAGCTGCCTGGAGAGTGATAACAAAAGACAGTAATGACCCCGGGGAGGATGAGCTCCCACCATTATCTAAGGCTCTTGTGGAGAAATTTGTTAAGTTGTTGCTGGAGGAAGGGAAAACTGAAGAGGACTGTAAGAAACTATTCTTGCCACCAGGGGGTGTTCCTTCCCCAACACCTCCTCCCACTCCAGCACCTGTTACTGCCCCGCTTTCTGTGCCCATGCCCATGCTGGCCCCTATATCTGCACCAGCCATTAGTCATGACTCCTATCGAAGGCTGAGAATTTTCTCGGGCACCCTCCCCACCACCCAGGGGGAGGATGACTAGGAGACCTGGTTAGACTATGTTGCCCCCTTGGTACCCAAGTGGCAGTGTGCGGAGGCTGAGAAGTGGAAAAGAATCACAGAAAGTTTGAGGGGTCCCGCCTTTGAAGTCATTACATTTTTGAGGTCCACAAACCTAATGCATCTGTTAAGAAGTACCTAGCTGCACTCAAAGGCAATTTTGGGAGCATTGAATCAGGGGAGAATTTGAGTGGAAATTCCAAGGTACCAAACAATGGAAAGGGGAAAGTTTGTCTGCGTATGTTACTTGTCTAGAAAGAGCTTTGCAGAAAGCTTACCAAAAAGGTGGGATAGCCGCCAGTGATTTGAATCATGTGAGATCGGGGCACATACTGCAACTTGCAAAGCATTCTAAACTGCAGCTTCCCTAGTTAGGACTCCAGGATAGGAGAGGTAACCCACCTGACTACTGTGACTTGATAAAAGAACTCTGGGAGGCTGAAAGTAAAGAGGGAGATTGTAATTATGGGGTGAGTGCAGCCCAACTGATCATGGCACCGGTAGGCCCTTCCGAAATGGAGACCACAAAGGGTGTCAACTGTGGAGAAAGGAGTTGCTGAATGCAGTCAGAAAGGTACAACCGGATGTTCTTACTGAGGTATCCCCTGTTGACAAATATCCTGGTCCCTGTTGGAACGTGACTGTTGTGGGGCTGGGGGGTGCACCCTCAGGCACCCTCTTCTGGGGGTGGCTTCTCGGCTGAGCTCAAGGAATTGACTGCCACCCTAAAGGAACTTTTGAGACATGGTACACTACCGTAGAAGTCAGAACACAATCTTCTGTCAATGCTTCAGCATCCCCTGCTATGGTTTCCTCAAGGATGCCCCGAGAGCGTGTCATTTGTCACAACTGCAGCGAGGATGGCCATATGAAGAGGGAATGCCAGTCTCAGAAGGACTTAGAGAAAGTGGTGAATCAGCTTCAAGGAAAGCTTGGAAAACGAGTCAGTGGTCAAGGGGTGCACGAAATGACTGTAGTAAAAGCTTCAGCCATCCTAACTCAAACCCCTTTGTGGTTAAATCATCTGTCCAGGCTCCTGCTGTTGTCCCTCCAGACTGGTCCAAGATAGTGAGCCCTTCAATGGAGACTAATGTGGCTGTGAATGGTCTTCCTAATTGGGCTATGCTTGACAGTGGGTTGCAAGTGACCATTGTGTTTCAGGACTGGTATGACAAACACTTATCTGATGTGCCCTTACAATCCCTGAAAGGCCTACATGTGTAGGGGCTGTGTGACAAGTCTTATCCATATCTAGGATATGCCCGCCCTCTGGTTGTCTTTCTCTGCAACTGCCACTGGCATAGAGGAGCAAGTAGAGACACTGGCCCTAGTGTGTCCCCCCACCGGACTGTATGATGGGGTTCCCCTGTTAATTGGAACAAATGCCCATATGTTTGGGAGACTGGTGCAACTCTGTCATGAGAAACAAAGGTGATGGGCTGGGAGGGCCCTGAGAATTCCAGCTCTTATCAAAAGGGCCTATGACTTGCAACAGAAACCTGAGGAAGTAGACCAGGATGAACCAGTGGGGATCGTGTGGAAGAAGGATCCTGATTCAATGGTACTGGCCCCTAACGCACAGTGTGCCATTTAAGGGGAAGTCCGCCTCTGGAAATATGTCAAGAACAAAATACTGATGTTGGATGCACCAGGTGATGGAAAATTGCCAGAAGGATTGTTGGTCAAGCCCAGTATCTTGCTTGCTCATGCCAATGCCTATGCATGATGAGTGATGGTACAGATTTACAATGTGTCAGATCGGGAGATCTGGGTGAACAGAGGGTGCACCCTAGCCATGGTACACTGCACAGACACTGCAGTATTGCCCAGCAACAAGCACTCTGATGAAAAGGAGAGAGTGACCCCAGACTTGTTTGACTTTGGTGACTCCCCGTTGCTAGCTGAATGGAAGGCTAGAAATAGCAAGAGACTTGTCCAGAGAGACCAAGTGTTTCCGTTGAAGGAATGGGATGTGGGATGTGTCCAGGTTGGGGAGCATCACATACGCCTGCACAGTGAACGGCCATTTCGAGAGAGGTCCCGACGCCTAGCCCCAGCAGACATAGATGATGTGAGAAGACACCTGCAGGAAATGCTCGCTGTTGGCGTGATACAAGAATCCAGGAGCCCATACACCTCTCCCATTGTGGTTGTGCATAAGAAGAATGGGTCTGTGAGGATGTGTGTTGATTATCGAACTCTGAACCGGCGGACCATCCCAGACCAACACACTATGCCTCTTATGCAAGATGCCCTGGACTGCTTGAATGGGAGCAAAAGGTTCTCGGTGTTGGATCTTCGCAGCGGATACTACCAGACCCCGATGACCCCGGAAGACCATGAAAACAGCCTTCATCTGTTCATTGGTGTCTGTGAGTTTCGATGATGCCACAGGGGATATCAGCACCCAGGCCACCTTTCAGCAACTGATGGAACGTGCGGTGGGAAATATGAATTTACTGGAATGCCTGGTGTACTTGGACGATGTCATTGTGTTTGGGAGCACCTTAGAGGAGCATGAGAACAGACTGTTTAAAGTCCTAGATCGACTGGAAGACTTCATCCTCAAGCTATCCATTGACAAGTGCCAGTTTTTCCAAACCTCCGTGAAGTATGTGGGGCACATAGTATCTACAAAAGGGATAGAGACTGATCCCAGTAAGGTTGAAGCACTGACTACTTGGCCCCAGCCCCATAATCTGAAAGAACTACAACATTTCTTGGGGTTCTGTGGCTACTACCGCAGGTTCATAAAAGACTATTACAAGGTATCTCACCACTTGAACCTTACCCAGGGTTACCCTTCTTCCAATCGTAAATACAAAAAAAGGGGCAGTTAAAGAACCAGAAAAAGTATACTTCCACCCAGGTGAACTCTTCGGGCCCTGCTGGATTCCCGACTGTGAAGCAGACTTCCATGAGATCATATACCAGCTGACCCACGCCCCCATCCTCGCCTGTGCTGACTCCACCAAACCCTATGTGCAGCACACGGATGCTAGTCTGCAGGGTCTAGGAGCGGTGCTATATCTATACCATGAGGATGGCCTGAGACCAGTAGCTTTCACCAGTAGAAGCTTGACTCCGTCCGAAAGAAACTACCCTGTGCATAAGTTGGAGTTCCTTGTGCTAAAATGGGCCATCGCTGACCAGTTTCATGAATACCTCTATGGGGCAAAGCTATTAGTGAAGACTGACAATAACCCATTGACCTATGTACAGATTTCAGCTAAGTTAGATGCCACTGGGCACCGGTGGCTTTCTGCATTATCAACCTATGATTATGCTGTCGAATACAGACCGGGCCTGAACCATATTGATGCTGACACCCTATCGCGAAGGCCCATTTCTAAGAGTGACTGGGTCAGGCTGTCTGAACCTGACATTCGAGCATTGTGCCAAAAGTTTGATAGAGATGAACAGATGTTTGCGGACAGAGTGGACAGTTTAGTAGATTGCTTGGGCCCTTCTGACATCTGCATACCAGCTACATATTGCCACTTCTGTGCTCTAGAGATTAGTGCACTACCTCAATTTGACAATGACAGCATTCAGTGGGTTCAATCCCAAGATCCCATGATTCAGCCAGCACTTGATGCCCTTCATGCGAGGAAAGATGTGTCTAAGTTACGTTCTACTGACTTGCAAACTGCTTTGTTGTTTAAAGAAGGCCCCAGATTGAAGTTACTCATTCAGTTGTTATATAGAGAGACAGTAGATCGTAGTGGCAAAATAGACGAGCAACAATTGGTCCTGCCCACGGCCTTTAAAGATTTGGTACTGAGGTCCCTCCACAATCACATGGGGCACCTCAGTATTGACAGAACCCTTGACCTGGTATGCTTTTGTGTCTACTAGCCCAAAATGGGGGCCGATGTTGAGCACCATATAAAGACTTGTAGTCGCTGCCTGCAAAGAAAAGCCCTGCTTCAGACAGCTGCCCCCCTTGTTAATATTGCTACCAGTACCCCAATGGAACTAGTCTGCATAGACTTCTTGTGTTTGAAACCTGATCGGCGGAACATTGGAAATGTGTTAGTGGTTACGGATCATTTCACACGGTATGCGCAAGCTTTCCCTACCAAAGATCAAAAGGCATCTACCGTGGCCAAGGTGCTAGTGGAACATTTCTTTTTTCACTATGGTGCTCCCCAGTGGATTAATTCTGATCAAGGCAGAAACCTTGAGAGTTGGCTAATCAAATAAATGCTCTCTCTATGGGGGGTGCGAAAGTCAAGAACCACCCCCTTTTACCCGCAGAAAGACCCTCAACCAGAACATTTTAACTGCACCCTTCTAGACATGCTGGGCACCCTCCACCCAAAAGACAAGCATAAATGGAGCCAGCAGATTAGCATCTGGGTACACGCATACAGTTGCACTAAAATAATGCTACTGGGGTCTCCCCCTACTGCCTCACGTTCGGGAGAGAGAGACCCGGCTGCCAGTTGATGTCGGTTTTGGGGACTCCCCAGATGGGGTCTGAGCCGAAAACCACTTGCAATATGTACAAAAACTGAAAGCTCAATTGAGCCATGCCTATCAACTGGCCCAGACAATGGACACCAAGACAAATCTAGCCAACAAAGAGAGGCATGATAAAAAAGTAAAGGCTCAAGATCTTTGACCTGGAGACCATGTGTTGTTACATAATTTGGGACTGCATGGTAAACACAAAATTGCTGATTGGTGGCACCATCTTCCCCATGTAGTAGTTGGAAAGTTGTATGATTTACCTGTGTACAAGGTGCGCCCAGAGAACAACTCCGTAGCTGTCAAGACCATACACCGTAACCACTTGCTACCTATAGGCCAAGTCATGATTGAGGCTGAACCCCAAGAAATTGAGCCCCCTGGGTGGGTGACTTATGCTGCTGCAAGAAAGAGACAGAGTCAACCTACCCCAGTGGTCACAAATTTAAGGTTTCCTCTGCAGCAGGTCCAGAATGATAGTGACTGTCAGTCCACTTCTGACGAAAGTTAGTGTGACTATGCCTATTACCCCTCTTATGAACTGTGTCAACTGTTTTGAGGTAACACCATGATTAATTCTGGGGATGAAGCTGGGCCTTCTGAACTGCCTAACCCCTCAACTTTGTTCTTGGAGCAAATGATCCCAGAAAGTGAAGTGCAAAGTATCACATCTGAAGATGTTGAGACTCTGTGTATTGTGGAACTATATGGTTTGCCTGAAGAAGGGGCTGAGGGGTTTGAGTCTTTCTGGTGACATACCAGAACTTGAAGAACACTATGAGAGTGCTGATCACCCCCTTCAGTGCCTCATAGATTGATTGTGTCTGAGCCTTTGCAAAATGAATCAAGTGTTGTAGAAACAGAGCCTGCAGAGCAAGTAGCCGACAGTGCCCCAAGTTTGGACGTTCCCACCAAGGCAGAGGCACTCGTTACAAGTGATGAGATTCCCCAGACCAGTGCTGAGAGTACAGAGACTGTAGTTGTCCCCCTCAGAAAGACTGGCCGAGCTGTCAAGCCAGTAGTACGTCTCAGTTATGATTCTCCCAGGAGGCCAGTGGATTTGCCTCTCATTGTGGTGCACAAAGGTCTTTATGTCTCACCAAGCTCACTGCCCAAATTGAGCTTGACAGCCAGTTCCAGACTACTTGTCTTTCCTTCTCACCATGGTGCCCCTGCCCCCTCTAGCCCCAAGTTAGCTGACAGAGAAGGACCCCCTCTTGCATTGTTTAAGGTACAAGAAGTTATTACCTGATTCAGTATAGTAAAGTTTAATTTACCTGTGTGAAATATGCACAATGTGTTGTCAGAATGGATATAGTATCATGAAGTGTAGTAAAGTAATACATTTATGTTAACTGATGCATGATGGTACAGACTTTTTTTTTTATTTAGTTGTTTAACCAGGTATAGCACACTAAGCTGAAAGCTTTTTTACAGGAGTGACCTGGGAGCACAAGAAGGTTAAGTGACTTGCTCAGGGTCACACAGTATGCAAGTGGAAGCTGTGGGATTCAAACCCAGGTCTGGTCTGCTGGATGTCACCAAATTTGCAGCTCAGAGCCTTAGACCACTGCGCTATACTGCCTCTTGACTTGACACGACACCAAGTTTTCTCCAGGCAGGGAAGAGTGCAATCCCCCTACAAATGGGGATTCCTGAAAAGTCTTCCTTGAACATGCCTAAATGCTCACTGCCAGGCTGGTGTCCTGCATTTTAACAGTTTAAATGCGATTGCCAGAGAGTGCCTGTATAGCCTCTGTGCACTGTCTCTTTAAGAGCTGCCTAGATTGCAGTCATAAGTAATCTGAGAGGGAACACTATTGAAAGCTGTAACTATTTGCTAAAAATCATTTAGCGTGATAATGATAATGTAGTTGTCTAACCTGCCTTCTTTGCAGCAAGAACTGTTTTGTTTATCTCCACTATCTTGGTCCTGGATTGCGAATTGGACCAATCAGTACTAGTGGGACCTAAAATGGAGCCGGACTATAGGAGCTGTCTGGAGTCAAAATCTGAAGGAATTGTAGTTTTGGGCTTTTTGCGCCTTTTTGAACCTGAAGGGGGAGCCTTTGTCGTGATTGACAGGAGGATCAGCCAACCAAACCTTTTGGATCTTGGGGAATTTCCCAGGCTGCTGCAGCTAGTTTCAGTTTTGAGCTGAGAAGAGAAGAAGTAACAGCTCAAGTGATTTTGAGCAGCTGTTCTGTGTAGTTTTTCATAGGAGAACTGTGAAAGGGCTGAGTTTTGGCCTGCCTCTCTGCCTACTGTCCCTGAGAGGGAAAATAGAGTTTATTCAGACTAAATCCGAGTTGTGAGGACTATATAAGCCACTGGTCTGTGACCAGGCTTTAACCTGAAGAAGACCGAAGATTTGCTTAACGCGATCGGCCTGTCAGGATTTCCAGCTGCTTTTGAATCCCTGGTTTGTGCAGAGACTTTGCGATCGTGACTAGGAGAGTGGTTTGCCTGGTACAGTAGAATTTCCTTACATGTAAATGTGCTGTGTATTGAAAGTGGGTCATGATTTGGTTCCCCACTGTGTGAACTGTGTTCTGCTTACTGGTACTGTAGAATTCTTTACATGTAAATATGCTGTGTATTGAAAGTGGGTCGTGATTTGGTTCCCAGCTGTGTGAACTGTGTTCTGTTTGCTGGAAGCTTTATCCAGCCTAATCGGACTGAATCCACACTCATCTTCATTTGGCCTGGGCCATACCAAGCTGGCCATGCCAGACTACCCTACTGCACAGAGAAAGCCACTGATGAGAGACCTGCCTGGGGATCAGCCACCTGCTGCACGCTTGAACAGGAACGATGCCTCGGTGAATCATGTGGGCCCTGCTTCTCCTGGCACTCCAGATTAACCAGCTGCTGTCTCGATTTTCATGCAGCGTGTGTCCAGTCTTGGGTATCGTAAGTAATCATCAGGGTAGCTCCCTGCAGCAACAGCCTAATCTAAAAGTGTGCCATCTGATTGTCTTGTTATTTTCTTTTCACGAACTGAGCCGTCCAGCTCCGGATTACAAATAGTGTGTGTTGTGCATAGAAACATAGAAGCATAGAATTTGACAGCAGATAAGGACCGCTTGGCCCACCTAGTCTGCCCATTTCCCTACCTAATGGATAAGCTGCAGATCCTAGTTAACCAGCAGCCTACTTCTTCCTACCCCCACCCCCTAGAATTGCCTTATGATTGTCCCATGCATGCTTGAATTCCACCACTGTTTTTGACTCCACAACCTCCTCCGGAAGGCTGTTCCATGCATCCACAACCCTCTCTGTGAAAAAATACTTCCTTAAATTACCTCTGAGCAGCCCCACCATCTTCAAATTGTGTCCCCTTGTTCGTGCATGTTGTTTTCTTTTATCACAGGGCCCTAACCAGCTGCAATATTCCTGGCTAGCCCACCATTCTCCATCTGGGTACCCAGAGTGTGTGACTGTTTAGGGACCCTGTGTGCATGCTTAACTGTTTGATTGATAGCGCCTTTAAGCAAATTAACCTGATTATGCCCTTCTCTTGTTCAAGTCCCTTAAATAAGTCAGATCTAACTCTTTTTTGCATTTACCCCGACTGTGGTTTCAGTTTGTGCAGGAGTACTATACTGCTGTTGTTTGCTGTCTATAACCTTGTTTTCAGGGGGTCCCCAGGGCCGGGCCAGAGGAAAGTCCTGGTGGTAAGTGCAAAGAATGTGGGTACTTGTGTGGTGTATCAGGGTTATTGTGAAAGTGATTATTATGTATTGTTCTGGCCACTAGTAAGGAAAGAGGGGGGTTACAGTGTCCCGGAGGGTTGTGCCCAGGTTAGCTTGACCACTGCCTACCCTGACCTCCGGGTGGCGGCACCCGTTTCAGAACTCAGGCCCCTTAACCTGCTACTAGCCAAGCTGGCAGGGGTAGTAGCCCTTGGGATAGCGCCATCTAGGTGTTACATCTAGATGAAGGATTACTATACTGGATTTAAACCAGAGTGCTTTGAATGCTTCCATTCAATCCCACTATACAGTCTTGTAGCTGCTGGGTACCCAGACTGTTGGTGGCTAGCTTGAATGTTGCCCGAGGTTGCAGCTGGTGTTGGGGCCCTTGATGGAAAGAAAAGGCAGTTAAAAATGCAATAACAAAGACCTTGGCTTTTTATATCCTTGAACGGTTGACCTAGTCCACTGTAACCCTGTAGCACACTGCAGAAATCAGATGGTACCACAAAATGATTTAAAGAACTGCTGCAGGGATCTGCCCTGAATTTACACACAACACCAGTGGGTAGAAGATGGCCTGGTGATATGAAGACCTGTTGCAGAGCACTGAAGAGCATACGGAAGCTGGGTCTACATGACTCACCTCCACTTCACGGCCTTTCCCTCCATCCTTTTGGCACAGGGCCTAAATCCCCAAGGTGGTCTCTCACTGAGAAAACAGTAACTGGTACAGGAACAGATAGCTTGGCCAGGTTTGGCATGAGCCCAAGATTGGATAAACACTTCTGGCAAAGTTCAGTCTTTTGCTGGTGAATGCCTCCAGCTTGCTAACAACTTGGCCAAACAAGGTAACTGACTCTTGGAGGCAACAGGCATCCCTGGTTAGTAGGCCTCGACCCACCTCGAGCATTCAGCACATTTACTAGAAACAGCATTCACTTCTCTACCTCTCACTTCGGTTTCAGGCTGTTTCGCAATTACAGCCGATGCTCTACACAAACCTCTCAATCTGTAAAAAACAGTCTCTGATTCCAGATCCCTGAACTTGGGACCGTGGACACCTGCTGGAGGAAACTAGGCCTTTCCTGTGCCAGAACTCCACGGACTTGAACGGCTCCTACCATGGAGTCTTGGGCCGAATGCTCCACAGAATCTCCTCTCAGTCCAAGAGCTTGAGCAGCGCTCCTCAGAGTCTCAGGGCTAACTGCACGCAGTTTGAGGTTGTTTTTTGGATTAGTCCATATTTTCAGCAATCTGATTGGTCAGGGGGCGCTGTCACTCACAGCCCTGTGCTCCCATTGGTCCCTTTAGGTGCCAAACTGAAAACTACAAGATCTACAGCTTTTCCCATGAGGCACCTGAACTAAGGACCCCTTGAGGTCCCCTATGTCCCAATTGGTCCAAATTCCTGGAAGTCAAGGACCAAACATGGTAGCTCCCCATTTGGATGCATAAGCTGCAAGAAGTCAGGTTAAAATGCGCACTCTAATTTAAATATAACAACAAATTAGAAATAAAAATTTACAGTACTAGTTAGAGCTCCCTCTGCTTTGCTATCGATCGCAGAGTGGGGCAAATCATTACGGTGCCTGGCTGGTTGTGAGTTTTGAAGCACTCGGACCCAGCCCAGGCGATTTACAGCACAGTAGCAGTGTCACTTAAAGGGATAGGCACGGAGGTGCATCATGGCACTCTCACTCAGGCCAACAGGATTACCAAATAACCATGGATTTACTCTCCCTCTGCAGGATGTCTGCCTCGCAGTGGGCATCGCTGAAGCCCTGAGAGACACTTAAAGTAAGCCCCAAGTTGGTGTGTGTGTGTGTGGGGGGGTTTAGACTAACATGGTTCAACTTTATAATTAACATCATCCAACAGATTTAACACTGAGGACCAGTTACAGATACATGCTGTGACCAGTTTTAAACAGCATTTTTATATATCAGTCTCTTCCCCCTTTGGTACAGCTTGGGGAGAGAGTACGGTATGTACTGAAAGAACAAAGTTTCATTCAGGCTGTCAGTTAGCCTTGGTAATTATTCATTCAGGAACTCTTACCCAGTTTTAGGCATGCCTCAGGTCTGAGGAGTGGGGGAGATTGTCCACAGGGTAAGAGGGTGGGCCCAGGCCAGAAATAGGAGGTATTAGGCAATACAATGAGGGCTCCCCGCTAAACCATAGCTGTGGCTACTAATCTATTCTTATGGAATTATAGTGGGGTCTCTGCTCATGGCATAAACTAGCCACCTTTGCCAACGATTCGAGCACACAGCTCAGTACGATTGTTGAGGGAGAACATACGTCTCTCCATTTGGTATATATGGTGTACTAATGATTTCCAGGTAGTCACATCCGAGGGGGGTGGGGTCAGCCATAATTTAGCAATTACTTTTTTTGGCCATTTTGATTAGGATTCTCAGCAGATAGCGAGGGAAAGGGTCTCCATGCCTCGTATGATACTGTAATAAAATATATAATTGTGGGGTAAGCAGAAGAGAGGGATCGAATATCTCTTTAAGTTCAATTTGTATGGTGCTGAGACAGTGTTGAATTATTGGGCAGTCCAATATAACATGGTAATGTGTCACTTGTTGTTCAGTGCATTTCCTCCAGCAGGAGGGGGTAGATGCAGGAAGATAGTGTTCAGTAATCACTCGGGTATAGAAAATCTGATGAACTGCTTCCATGCAAATTCCTGTAACCCCCCCCCCCCAGGTGGGGGCTCACCTTGATTCCCCCTGAGAGCTCCATTCCTGCTCTTGTGCCTCCCTCTGCCAGTTCTGGGTTCGGGGAGTGTTCCTCACCTCTATCTGGCCCCTTAGTGCATTTGGATCCTTAAAGGGGCTGGAGGAGCATGTTCGGCAGCCACACATGCGCAGTAGCATGGAGCCATTTTCTCACTGTTGCTGCGGTTAACTATATGCCTCTCTGGTGATCCTGACCCCCAGTGTGAGTAAACCGGGGAAAGCCAAAAAGTCACAAGCACTCAGAACAAAAGGTAATCCAGACTTCAGTGTAAATGAAATTGGTTTAGTGCTCTAATAAGCAAATTATGTAAGGACAGGTGCTCCTCCTCACCACCCGGCACTTTTACTCATGCGTTTCTTCCTCAGGGGTGGCTTTCTGACTGGGCTGGCTGCCCTGCACTGCAGCACCGGTCCTTCCCCAGCTCGCAGCAGTTCCTTGAATTTTCCTGAGTAGTATAGCCTAGAGGTTAGAGTCACGAGCTGTGAACGAGCTTGGTACATCCAGCAGACCAGATCTGGGTTTGATTCTCACAACCTCCACTTGCATACTGTGTGACTCTGAGCCAGTCACCTAACCACCCAGTGCTCCCAGGTCACCCCTGAAAACAGGCACTTGTGCCTAGTGGGCCTTACCTGGTTACTAAAGACTAACATAAATAAAATAAATAAATAAAATTGGGGGTTGAACACGCAGAGGAGGTGACTTGAAATTGGCCCGGGTGTTTAGTTTAGAAGCACCTATAAATGCTTTAGATCGGGGCCATGAATAAATATTAATGGACCGCTATGCATATTAATGAGTCGCCTGGCTGCCTGGGGGGATGGCACATACTGGGAGCAGCGACAGGCAAATGGAACTGTGGAACCTATAAGGCAGCAGTCAACTGATAGTGTGCAAAGGCTGCTGTGGGACAATGGGGCAACTATGTTACAAAACTGTATATTTTAGATGCAGAAGCACCTGAAAAATAGGACTGCTGGAAAAACTGGTGGGACTGTAAACAGAAGCAGCCATCTTTGATACTATGACCCCCTAGTCCAACCAATCAGCTTCTTAGGTGCCCAAAGACTGGTGAAATGCCTTTTGGGAATGGTGTGAACTCTATTTCAGGCACCAAAACCTTTTTACCAATTGATAATTGAACCAAGTTGATGTTTATTAATATTTGTGATTGACAACAGGATTCAACCAATTGAAGCTGGGATTACCTCAGGAACTTTGGGCAATTTGGGCAGTCTGGTCTGGGCTCTACTCGAATCAAGAGGGGCTCAGTGCTGTGTGTTTGAAAGATGGGAGGCCTTTTACAGGACTCAACTGACAAAAAGGTGAATTGTCTGAAGATTGGAATAAATGATTTTCTATGGTTGAAGGAACTATGGTGTTGCAGCTGAAAGTTCAAGGCATTTGGTGAAAGCGTTTGGTGGTTTTGGAGATTCAGAGTTTGCAGTGAGCCTGCAGCAGTGTGAAGAACCCTGAACCTGTGAAAAGGGCTAATTGGAACTGTGTGTGTGTGTGTGTGTGTGTGTGTGTGTGTGTGTGTGTGTGAGAGCCTGAAAGTGGGCACTAAGTCTGAAACTAAGGAAAATCGCTGAGAAGGTCTACAGGTATCCAGAGCTCAGGAACCTGTTGTTTTCAACTGAAATCCAGCTGTTGAAAAGATGGAGGCTCCACCCCTGAGAATGTGCATGACAAGCTGAAAGCCACTGGCAAGGTGGGAATTTGGAGAAATTGCTGCATCCCAGAGCTGCTTGTTCCTGTTCAGAAAAGGTGTAATCTGCAATCCTAACTGCTTCAACTTGGAGCCAGGTGGGGAACCTGTAAAACCCTACTGAGTGAGGCAGACTGGGCTGCAGGGGGCCACTGGCACACGCCTTAGTGCTAGGGCACTCTGGACCCATTTGGGGAGCCGGACCGTGGGGTCACTCCTGGGTGTGGGTTCCTTGTGGCCCGGTAGGCTTTGCATGTGTGCTCTGTAATCTGGTCCACTGAGTAGGCTGAAGGTGACAAGCTGCAAGAATCTTCAAGCAAGTCAGAAGGTGACAAGCTGCAAGAATCTTTAAGCAAATCCAAGGTCGCCCAGTTAATAGCCAATTGCTTCATTGTCCGGACCAGCATTTCACTGCCCATTTGTTTGCTGCCTCTCAGATCAGTTGATCCTGAACTGCCTGAACCTACTGCGCCAGTAGCTGAATTCCAGTGTATCAGAAACGTGAGTAATCCAGGGCTTGCCCTGGCAAAAATTTGGAGTAACTTTAGAACAGCTAGCATCCGGGGAAGGTTTACTTCAAGGGCCCCAACGCCAGCCAACCCGCAGCATCTAACAGGCCTGTGTTAAGTCTGGGTACTGAGCTAGGACTAACAGGATGCAGTATAGTGTTGTGGTTTAAGGTGCTGAGCTGCAAACCTGGAGACCTGGGTTTGAATCCCACAGCCCTCACTTGCATACTGTGTGACCCTGAGCAAGTCACTTAACTTCCTTGTGCTGCCAGGTCACACCTGTAAACAAGTTTTCAGCTTAGTGTGTCTCCCCTGGTAAAAAAAACATAAAAAACAGGACATAGGGGTTTGCACTGGTACCAGTGGGTGGGCATTGTGTGTATTCTGGTCTATGGGCCCTGTTAAACCCATTAACCTATTTTTCCTCTTTAACAGCAATCCTGTTCCTGGTACCCCCTTCCCTAGCCCTTCCCCTACAATAAAGTTGTGGTTTGTTTGTTGTAATTCCTGTGTGGTGGGCTTTTTATTAGTATCAGCTGTTAAGTACAAGTGTTTTACAGTACTGGTGAACAATATGGTATCCAGTGTGTGGGGCAGAGTTACCAGATTGTGGGTCACCAAAAAGAGGACACTCATTACATGGACATCGGCAGAATAATAATAATAAAAAAAAAAACCACACTGGAAGAGATCAACAACCTTAAACCTCCCCCACCCCATTGTGAAGTTACTTTCAGCTGTGCATGGTTTGATCTCCCACTCCGATTAACTTTTTTTTTTTTTTTTTAAATTTGCATTTTTCCACCTCCTCCTAGCTGCCGGCCGCCCAATGTTCAGCCCGGTCATGGGCCAACGGCTTCCACCCCCCCACATCGGCCTCGGGTCCTCCGACACTGTGGCTTACCCCCCACGGTGGAGCTGCGGATGGGAGAGCGAGACATCCCACAGAGACCGTAATTGGTCGGAGGACTGGCCTGGGGCTAATCAAAGCTGCTGGCGGGTTTATGGAGGGCGCCAGCAGCCATCCATTTTCCTTCTTTTCCGGGGAGGCGGGTCGCAATGACGCCCAGCCCGCCCCGCCTCCTACAATCTTTTGAGCGCAGCAGTGTGGGTGCCCTGGCCTCCGCTAGGAGTCCCCATCACCCCGATGCTACCCCATCCTCCCCAGAGAAGGAGAGCAGTCCAACGGACTCAATCCTTCTCCCCTAGCGCCGTCCCGACGACTCGGGTCCGCTCCTCAACCCGGTCGCCGCGCCGCAAGCGAAATCCAACTGGCTGGTGCCAGCAAGCCGGCTGCACTCCAATTAACTTTGTGTGACTTCACTTATGAGCTGACAACCTTGTCTTTAAAGCAGCAGTGCACCGAAAATGGGCTAAAATTTGACCCCACCATTTTTTCTTCCTAATCGATGCCAGATATCTTCCAGTTTATTTTGGTGGTAAAATGTTCAGTTTCTGTTATAATTTAGGAATTTTACGAATGTTTTAAAATAATTATTTCTCAAGAAAAAAGATGGCCGCCTCATGTTTGCATTGAATAATATTGAGAACCTGAGGAGGGTAAGAATCCAGGCAAAAATATAAATGTATGGTACACAGCACAGGAAGCATCCAGAAAACCCAGATCTACAGTTCTGTCAATATTTTTCGTAACTATAGCAGAAAATTGCTTTTTGGAATAACTTTTTTCATTGCACTGCTGCTTTAACATCACCCCCTAGCGTTGTTACATTTATTTCCCCAGCATTGAATTGGGTTTGGTAGCATGTGAGCATCTTACTTCACACTTATGGGCTGACAGCTGACAACACCTTGACATCACCCCCCAAGTGATGTTACGTTGATTTCCCCAGCAGGCCAGAACTGAATTGGGCATGGGCTTGGCAGCATGTGAGTGTCTGACTTCACTTATGGGCTGTGCTATGGGTTGACAACAACAACCTTGACATCACCCCCCCACCCCATCGATCTTACATTTATTTCCCCAGCCAACAATGAATTTAATAATTGGGCTTGGCTGGCAGCATGTGAGTGTCTGGTTCTCGATTAGCCAATCAGCTCTGGTTAAGCCAAGAAAACATAATAATAATAATTAAGCAAACTAATTGTTCAATCAATCAATGCTGGAGTTGGATTATATTACTCTCAGTGTGTGTGGTTGTGGACGGTGGACCAGCCCAGTTGTCCAGACTCCAGACCAGGGCAGGCAGTTTTAGTTTGTTCTCACCTCACACCTCTTCCACTCGGCTCCACACCACAAGCAAGCAAGCTGCAGCCACTAATCTCTGCTCCTCTGGATGACCAGACCACTATTATCAGGCAAGGCAGGGCAGGTGAGGGCAGCACAGTGACACAGACAACAGAGTACAGCCGGTTTACCTGAGTAGGGATGGGTCATCTGACTTGTCAGGGTTGGGTCCTCCTGGTGGCTGGCTGGGGCAGGCGGCAGTGTCTTTCCTGTCTTCTCTCACTCATCTCTGTCTCCTCTCACTTGTCTCTCACTCTCTCTGCTGACAGTCACTTAAGTCATTGTGTGATGGCTCACAGCACGATTGGACTGGCAGATCAGATGGTGAGGTCGATTAAAATGAATGATAAATATGCTGCCGAACTAAGCCGAACCTGACATGCAACAATACAGCTAAACTAACACCACGGCAAGCCTGTTCCCTTCGTTCTGTACTCAGTTCACCAACCTCCTCAGTAGCACAGAGTCTATAGACTGTCAAATCCCATGTGTAGGTGAAAATCAGGCTGTCATGCGCACAATAATTTAGGCTGGGCAGTGCATGACAGTTTCATGTTTTGTTTTCACCCCCAGGCTGTGGCGGACTTGGCTGCCATGACAATAAGCAGCAAGGACTCCATCAGTGAGCAAAACCCAAAGAAAAGAGCTCTGCAAAGAAAATCTGCCCAGACAAAATTTATCAATTGTAAAAGAGGACATGTCCGGGTAAAAGAGGATGTCTGGTAACCCTAGTGTGGGGTGACTGGAAGGGGAGGTGGGTAGGTAGAGCATCCCAGGGGGTTGAGCCAATCAAACACCTGCCCACTGTTACTTTACTCTGGGTGGAGGCACTGCGCTACCTTCTTTCCATTCTGGGATAGAACTCCCAAACACCATTGCAACAGAACCCAGGCCCCTTAACCTGTGTGGTAATCAACAGTCAGGGGTAGTAGCCCACTGTCACATGGCACCCGGGCTACATTCCTTCCACTGATTTGAACTTATAACCTTTGAGGAAAACTGACACGCTCTGATCCGTGTCTCTGCATCTATAGGTGGGTTCATCTCAGTTTCTCACTTCTGGGCCACATCCTCAGATGATATTCTGAGAATAGTCCGTAGTACTTGGTACAGCTGTGAAATCATGTGGGGAAGTAAGCTGGTCTGGAAGAATATGATACAATAGGAGTTAGAAAATGGCAAGAATCAATTCTGAAACTTGAATGGCTGAGACAGGCTCCAAGCTGGGCATTTATTTTTCAGTAGATGCCAAACTAAAAATATGAGCCAGTCTAAGTACTACTTCACAGTGTAGCAATTTCCAGAGGTGCCCAGCCTGCATTCTAATTGTCTGAAAGCACCCTAGAAAATTTGAAAAACCTGCCATGTGTGTTCTCTCGCTTAGTGAGAAGTACAGCTGCCCCCAACACTACTTCCTTCAGCCTTGACGGCCGCTCTCGTCCCATGACCCAGTTAAAAAAAAAACTGTTTTGCCATTAAATGGCATGGCATACTAAATGCTTCATTCTGATGCTAAAAGCTGCTGAGTGTAGTGAGATACAGAGCGCGTTATCACCGAAATAGCCACTGAGCATGAGAACATCGGTATTTCCTTAGTTTTCATACTACACACAGACGTCCATCTGTGGTACGAAAAATGAAGAAAATACCGGTGTTCTCATGCACAGTAGCGGTGCCGGAGATATCGCAGTCTCTGCTTTACCACAGAGGAACGAGCGCCAGAGATGGGTAACGTTCTTTGCCATTGTGTTTTTTCATTCCTACCACAGACAAATCGGTAGAAAGCATCTTGCCTACAAACTTACAAGAGCTGCGAGAAAGAGAAACTGCTAGCTCCGGAACCACAAGAGCAAGTGTGTCTCAAAGCTCCTGTCATACTCTGTAGCGCACCATGGCACGGTCTCTGTCTCTCACCCTCTTGCTCATCTACTTCAGTGTCTATTGGGGGGGTTAGCTACCTCACAACAAAAAAAAGCATTCTCATGCAAGCGGAGGAACTATTTTATTACAAAAATGATTTTAAACAAATTTATGTACATTCTTTTATTAAACTTTTTTCTTTTACAGTGGCCATTTTCTAAGCACAATAATACCCTCCAGGGTGGGCATTATTGGGAAATACCGGACTTTCCAGGGGCTATAAGGCCTTCCACCTGTGGCGTTGGGCCTCATTATGCCCCTGGGCGGTCCGGTATTTCCCAATAATGCTCACTCTGTCGGGTATTATTGCTTACATAATGTGATTGTAGCTAGGTGGGTTGCTGGCTCCTAGGGGGAGAGATGTGATATAGTGTCTGACCTGGAGATATCAGTAGAAGTCTGTGCCATGCAAGCAGTGTTTCATTTGTGCTTCAGTAAAGGAGAGTACTACTACTGATCCATTGAAAAGTTGGTATATATACCTCAATGAAAGTATGTCCCACAAAAGAAACCTGTTGTCTTGTATGGAAGGTGTGAAATGCTTCAGGTGAGATACAGTGCATAATAGTGGAAGGAATGAGGTGAGGTGAGGTGAAGTGCCTATCATATGGTGTGCCATACTTTGACCTGGAATTTCAACCAGCGGTTACTTGGTAGTGCAGTGGTACATCACTTGTATAAACTTCTGCAGGGAGAAAAGAGCCCTCTCTATGTCTCACCAGGCACCCTGCTGCTCTTCAAGATGGCTGAATAAAAGTAAACAAATGCATGCAGCCTAGTAATATCGTTTGACTGAAGGGAGAGGTAGGCCACCCATTCCTCTGGCCAAACCAAAGTGCTGTAATTTAATTCTGGGTCTTTGACCAGCACAGATGAAGCAAAATATTTCCCTATGCCATTGCTTCCAGGTATAGGAGGAAAGTTTTTTTGGTATGTTTTGGAATAAATATAGGGCTCGTGGTAGGGTAACCATTCAAACCAGCTCCACTTTTCTAGACATTAAGAGAGGGGTAATGTACCCCAGCTTCTGAAATCCTGTATCATACTTTTTGAGAATGGTGTATAATAATTTGTAAAAGCCAGGGATGGATTGTATGTTACAAATACCCCTAGGTATTGTAGGTTCTGCATGTCTCAGCGGAATGGATACATGTTTCTAGAGGCTGGGCTTGGTTTGAAGTGGAAACGCAAAGTCTCAGTCTTTGCAGTGTTCAACTGGTATCCAGCTACTCTACCGAATGGAGTAATAATATCGAAACTCCAGACATTGAGACCTCTGGGTGCTGAAGGTAGAGCAGCACATCATCTGCATATAGGGTATCTGGTGTTCTTCCCCACCTAGGGTGATGCCACAAAGGGCCTTCAATTCCCTAATTGCTTGAGCCAAGGAATCGATATAAGCTGTGAAAAGTAGAGGGAATAAAGGACAGCCTTGTCAGGTACCCTGATGTAGCCTCAAATTTGAAGAGTGGTGGCCACTAATTTTAACACTGCCTGTGGGGAGTGATATATATTCTGCAGCAGCATGATGGAGAGTGGGAATCTGAACCATTCAAGGACTGCATAAAGAAAGGGCCAAGACACCCAATCAAAAGCCTTTTCTGCATCAAGGCTTAGTAACGCAGAAGGAAAGGGGGATTGTTGCATCTGATGGACTGTATGTAAGGTTCGGCAGATACTGTCTGTTGTGGTGCATGTCTGAATGGAGCCTGTTTGGTCACGATTAATCAAGGTAGGCCTAAGCCCATCAATCTGATGTGCAAGTATGGACATGTATAATTTACAGTTGGCATTTAATACAGAGATAGGGTGGTATGAAGAACAATGAAGCAGACTTTTCCCTGGTTTGTGGATTACAGAAATGGTGGCGTATGCCCAAGTGGGGTGAGCCAGTTCACCTAATAAAATTTCACCAAGCACTGCTAATATGATAGGCTGTAGGTGTTCCGTAGCAAGTTTATAAAATTCAGCTCCATATCCATCTAGGCCTGGGACCTTCATAGTTCTGAAGTTACTGATCGCTGCCTAGGTCTAATTCTGCAGAAGAGATGGGCCCCATTAGTTGCTATCCCTGGACTTCAATTAAATGTGGTAGAGTCAGTTTAAGCAGGAAGTCATCGATTTCCTTTTGTGAAGGGGTATATTTAGGTGTGTATAAAGCCTCATAGTAGGCCTCAAAAACTTGGGCAATTTTATGATATTGTGTTAGTCTGGCACCTGTATGTGCCTGAGATATTGCTGTTATGGTTGCTAAGTGGTGTTGCTTGTGGAGTTGGTATGCCAGCAGGCGGGATGATCAGACTCAAATCTCATAAAATCATTGGTGCAAGAAAGAAAAGGCTATTTCAGTTTGTTCAAAGACAAGTTTGTCTAGTTCCACTTTAACCTGGGCAAGCTGTGCGGCAGCTGAGTTGTCCCCCTGTTGGTGGGCAAGTTGTAGGAAGTGCAGTGTGTCTTTCAGCAGCTATTTGTGTTCTTGGCGTTGTTTCTTAAGACACAAAATATATGGTGTAAGGTGTCCCCTCAGTACTGTTTTGACTGTATCTCATTGAATGGCTGATTAACTGTCGGCTGGGGGTTAGCCTGTAGGATCTCCGCCAGCTTGTCTTTTATTAAAGTGCAAAACTGTGGGGACTTTAGGAGAAATGGATTAAGGTGTCAATGTGTAGATATTTTTTCCAGCCAATACTCCCAAAAGGTGCTGACGGGTGCATGATCTGAAAGATAGATGTCCTCAATCATGCTGTTGGCAGCTCAAGCAAAGTGTTCACTTTCTGTAAAACAGTAATCTATCCGGGTATAGCTGTAATGGGCAGTAGAGTGGTGAGAGTACCATCAGGTCCCAGGATTCAGGGCGCATCACACACCCTCCAATCCAACTTTCTTAGCAAAATTTTTTAAGTGTTTTTGTGCGGTGGTCTGATGGGAGGGGCAGACAGTGGAAGAGTCCATACAAGGATTGAGTACCATATTAAAATAATTTCCTAATATTAAAATGCCTGTAGTGTGAGTTACGATCGTATCCATTAGTGATCTCAAGTACTTTGTCCAGTTCTGGAGGCTGCATCTCCAGAAGGATATAGGCAGAGTAGAAGTGGTTCAGAGAAAGGCAACAAAAATGGTGCAGGGGCTGCACCAGAAGCCATATGAGGAGAGACTAGAGGACTTCAATAAGTATTCCCTGAAAGAAAGGAGAAAGAGGGAAGATATAATGGAGCCTTTCAAATACCTCAAAGATATGAATAAGGTGCAAGAGGGTAGCATCTTTCAGAAAAGACGATATTCAAGAAAGCAAATCCCCATAAGGATTGTGAAATATGGTCTCCCGACCTTGGTATAATCTAGGTCGGGGGACCGCATTTCAGGATTACATAGGTAATCCCATCAAATGCCTTGGATGTTGGTGAGCATGACTTCAAGTCCCTGTAAAGTACCATGTACCAAGGCCAGGTGGCCACCTGGATCATGCCAAACCTGGTGTTTCTCAAAGTTAGTGTGTCAAGGTATTAAAATGACTATTCCATGTCTCTGACCAGATGGGGAGGAGGATAAGTATTCAGCTGCAAAGCCTAGTTTGACTAATCTGGCACACTCTGCCAGCATTAGGTGTGACTCCTGGAGATATACAAGATCTGGCTTTCGTTTTTTAATTTGGCTTAAGATCTTTGCCCTTTTTACTGGGCTGGTAAGGCCATTCACATTCCATGAGCAGAGATGTAGCTTGGGAGAACCCATTACTTAAAAGTTAGTCAATTAAGACCTGGGTCCCCCAGCCTGAGCCATGCTGTGTAATAGTAAGTATAAAAGGTGACCATGTTGACCTAATACGTACCTGAAGAGAAAAAGGGGGCAAATAACTTTAAAAACTACAAACATTAGTAAGCTATGGATAATTATCATTCCTTGAGGTTGTGGAGTCGGGAGTGGTAAAAGGTTAACCAGACCAGCAACTAGCTATGTGCGTCTAAACTGTCGGTCCAACTGGGACATGTATTCAGTGGGCTTCCAAAGTAGCGGCTGTCACAAACTTGCTCAGCTGGTCAGCCCTCTACTCCCAAAATGCCAAAATCTGAGCATATGATTTGTGGACAGTGAACAGAACAAAGTAACCCTCTTGTCTGTTTTGTCAGTTCAAGTCACCTTAGTCTCAAGTTCTGGAGGGATTCAAACTGATAACTTCTTGTTAGTGTACCCAATTATCAGGCTCAGATAATTCTGTTTTTGGGGGCCAGATATCTTTGCCTATGGGCACCCAACCGAGTCTTTCAAATGAACTCTTAGAACTCTATGCAAGACTTTAGAGAATTCTATCCATTTCCCAGTTTGGTATATCAATAAGCCCATACACAGTGTTAACTGTAACCATTAAAAGCTCCACTTAAATTAAAAGAAATGTCAAGGCACTCCAGGCAGCTTCCGTTGTAAAATATATCTTTACTTTAAAATATCAAAACAGAACAATAAATACAGAACAAATATCCCAAACACATACAATCTTAAAAACAAAACAGGTTTTTAAAGTACAAACTAAGCGCTCTTATCCACATAATACCTCTCTCCTACAGTGCTGATGTTGTCCTTCTTCTCTCAGTCAGAGATAATATAAAATGTGTCTCTCTAAGGCTTGCTCAGTTGGATAAAAGCAGTCCTGAGCTGGCCTCCTCTCTGAGGTCATTAAACTCCGCCTTGGAGTATTAAAAGTTATATTTTACAGCACAGGATGTCCCAACAAGATTTTAAAAAAATGATAAGTGACATACTCAATTTCCTCTGCTCAGGTTAACTAGTCAGAACTGTTTTTTGTTCTGCCACACACACACATATGAACAGTTTCTGTGATGTCCTTCCAAAGCATCCATGGAGTGTATATTGGACCTTCCAGATTCATCACGATCCTTGTTATCTACACATCAAAGGTCTTTCTGATGTAATTCAAAGGCTCCCTGTGACACCCCCTCCCAACACAGGTTCTTCCTGGCACTATTGCAAGTCAAAGGATCTCCCTGAGGGCATTATAAAGTTGATACTTTGGTTCCTGCCTCCAAAGAAAATTTAACAAAGAAATTGCATTTTATATAGCTGCAGATTTAGCTATGTCCTGTTCTTTGAACTTATCCCTGGTTTTTTTTTTGATGTGTCAGTTCAGCAAGACTGTGGGTCTCCTGACTGCCCTTCCCTTACATAAATTATATGTAATACAAAAAAAAATTTGATACATGGATCAGAATCAGTGGTCCAAGTGTGACAGTTTCTCCCACCTAGACTGAATTTGGGGGATCTATCCCCTACATGGGATGAGCTTCCCAAATCAGTTCATTCCTTATACACACGGGGGCAAACTATCTGAGTTCTGATTCTTGGCTCTGGCCCTATGTACAATTTTCAAATCATACCCTTGTAAAGCAAGACTCCATCTGAGCATTCTGCCATTGTTTTTCCCCATCTACATCAAACAAACAAGGGGGTTGTGGTCAGTCTGTACCACAAAAGACTGCCCATACAAGTATGGCTCTAATTTCTTTAGGGCCCACACTATGGCAAGACACTCCTTTTCCACAGTGGCGTACACTTGCTCCCTGGGAAGCAGTTTTTTACTCAGGTAGGTAATGGGGTGGTCCCTCCCTTCGCTGGATGTTTGGCTTAGTACTGCCCCAATACCCACGTCTGAGGCATCTGTCTGAACTATAAAAGTTTTGTTATAGTCCAGACTTGTCAAAACAGGAGTACTGCTCAGTGCCTCCTTCAGTTTGGTAAAGGCTTCCTCACAGGCTTGGCCCCAGGTGATTTTCCTTGGCATTTTTTTCTTTGTCAGGTCAGACAGGGGAGCAGCCAGGGCACTGTAATTAGGTACAAACTTTCTGTAGTACCCTGCTGTCCCTGGAAAGCTCCTGACCTGCTTCTGGGTTTCTGGTCTGGGCCACGCCTGGATCACCTCTATCTTTATTTGGCTAGGACAGAGCTGTCCTTGGCCTACCACATGCCCGAGGTATGCCACTTCTCCCATGGCCACCTGGCACTTCTCAGCTTTGACAGTGAGCCCGGCCCTCTATATTCTGCCCAGCACTTCACTAAGGTGTGAAAGGTGTTCCTGCCAGCTGGTACTGAAGATGGCAGTGTCATCCAGGTACGCCACGGCATACTCCTCAGCACCATTTAACACCTGGTTCACCAACCTTTGGAAAGTGGCCAGGGCAATCTTCATTCCGAAAGGCATTACTTTGAACTCAAATAAGCCTATCGGAGTGATGAAGACTGACCTCTCCCTAGCATTGGGTGAGTGTCTGACGTCGTGACTGCATTCAGTCCATGATAGTCCAAACAGAAATGGGTTGAGCCATCTGGCTTGGGTACAAGGACTACGGGTGAGGCCCAGGGACTGTGGGATCTCTGGATTACCCTTATATCCAGCATCTCCTCCACTTCCCTCCTAATGTCCTTTTGGACAGCCTCTGACACCCGATATACTGTCCGCGGTATGGGCGTCTGTGTCCCTGTCTCCACATCGTGTGTCGCTAAGGGGGTTAGTCCAGGTTTGGTGCTAAACAAGGGGGCAAAGTCTGCTAAAACCTCCCTCACTTTCTGGTTCTGGTCCAGGTTCAGCTGGGGAGACAATTTTACTGCCTCCACTGAGGACTCCCGCTTACGTTCCTCCAGCAAGTCCAGAAGGGGGTCTCCTTCATCTGTTCCCTCCCCATGACTACACACTGCAAACACCATGTCAGCCCTATTTGCATATGGCTTCATCATGTTGACATGGTACATCCTTTCTGTCTGTCTATGGTCAGGTAACTCCACAATGTAGTTTACGTCATTTACCTTCCTAACCACTTTTTACAGTCCTGCCCACTCAGCTTGCAGCTTGTCTTTCCAGACTGGAATAAGGACCATGACTTCCTGACCCACCATGTACGAGTGAACTCTGGCTCTGTGATCGTACCATATTTTTTGTTTCTGTTGGGCAGCTGCCAGGTTGCTCTGGGCTGTCCCCATAAGCTCCTTCAGCCTTTCTCTAAACCTTAGAAGTAATCCACAATGAGAGTTCCCTGGGTGGCGTGCTTGCCTTCCCAGTTCTCCCAGATCAAGTCTAGGGGCCCACATACCAGGCATCCATACAAGAGCTCGAAGGGGGAAATCCTGTCAACTCTTGGGGCACCTCCCTGTATGCGAACAACAGGTGGGGAAGGTATTTCTCCCAGTCCCTCCCATGCTGTTCAGCAAATGCCCAGAGCATTGACTTTAGGGTACCATTGAATCATTCCACAAGTCCATTGGCTTGTGGATGATACAGTGTTGTGCATCTCTGCATCACCCCACACTTCTTCCATAAACATTTCATTAGGTCAGACATGAAGGAACCCCCTCGATCGGTGATTACCTCCTGCGGAAACCCAACACGGGAGAAAATCCCAAGTAAGGCATCGGCCACTTTGTCTGTCCTCAGTGAGGACAGGGCGACTGCCTCTGGATACCAGGTGGCATAATCCACCACAGTCAGGATGAATATTTTCCCTTAGGAGCTGGGGGTATTTAAATGCCCCACAATATCCATTCCCACCCTCTGGAATGGCTCCTCCACTACGGGCAATGGAATCAGGGCTGCTTGGGTTTTCTTGCCTGCCTTCCCTATTTCTTGGCACCAGTGACAAGACCTGCAATACTCCTTCACCTGCTGGGTGAAGATAGGCCAGTAGAAATTCTGGGCCAACCACTGCATTGTGCGCATGATTCCCAGATGACCAAACAAGGGAATATCATGGGCAACCTTGAGCAACTGGTCACGATATCCCAGGGGAATGACAAGCTGCCTGCCTAGCATCCCTCCCTCGGTCTGTACTGCCTGGGTATACATAAGTCCATCTTCCCAATAAACCTTATGTCTGCCATCACCTCCCTGTGCACTGTCTGAGTCTGCCCAAGCCCTCAGCTTCTCTAAACTAGGGTCACTCCTCTGAGCAGCTACGAACCCCTCACACCTTCCCAAGGCATGGGACAGGTCCCCTTCAGTCACTAAACTAGGGTCCCTAGCACTAGTGTCAGGGCCCTCAGGATCACTGTCAATCTCAATCCTCTGACAAGCGGTCACCCTTCCCTCTTTGGAGTAACCCTCTGTAGCTATGTGGTTATTTGCTACTGGGGAAATTTCTACCCTCTTTTTATCAGTCTCCCCCTCTGGAGACACAGGCCGGGGAACCAGTCTCTCGGTACCTTCCCCAATGGCTTCTGGGGGGCTCAAGGAACTACAGTTTTCCCTGGCTGCTTGGCTACGGGTAACTGCACATACCACCCCCTGCTGAAGATTGTCACCCAGGATCACATCCACTGCTAATGTGTTGGCTACAGTCACCTGTTGCGCAGTTCCCCTGTTTCACCCAGTCAAGGAGAACACTAGCGAGTGACAATGTTTTCTCTTCACCAGTAAACCTTTGTACAGTTACGTGTTTATTGGGTATAAGCTGACCAGGCTGTACCAGATCCCCCTTTACCAATGTCAGGGATGCCCCTGTGTCCCTTAACCCCTGCGTCTGTACGCCATTTACCATGACTGGGTGCATGTGTTCCCTCAAGTTCACTGGCATGCTGTCAGGGACACACAAACAACCCACTTCCTTTCTGGTACTACTTTGCGTATTATTGCTTGCCCTTCTTGGACACTGTCTGGCAATGTGCCTAGTTTCTTTACATAACCAACAAACATTTTTTACTTCAGAGAAATCTTTTCTTTGAAACCTTGGGCTAACTGGTTTCGGTGGAGGCAGTAAGGGTTTTAGCTGCCCTGAAGGCGCGCTTTTCCATTTCGGTGCTGCCACTGCACTCATTCGCTCTCAGAGCAGGTCTGTTCTTGGCATAGCTGTGCCGAGAGTTCAGCAGCCCTGCACTGTTTTTGGATCTCGGTCCTCTAGCTGGTTTTTAACTCTGCTGGGCATGCCCAATAAAACTGTTCTAACAAAATCACATTTTCAATTTTATCAACAGAGATTGCCTCAATTCCTTCCCACCAACGTTTTAAAAACTGACGTTGTTTCGTGGCTAGCTCCTCATAGCTCATATCAGGGCTTCTCCTGAGCTTACGGAATTTAGTTCTGTATGATTCAGCAGTTAATTCAAACTTTTTTAGTAGTGCAGCTTTTAACTTGCTGTAATCATCACTGTCTTTATTGTCCATTTGACCCAATGCATCCCGAGCTTTTCCGGTAAGTAGCGGGGATAGCTGAAGAACCAGGACTCTCCAGGAATTTTAGCCTGAATACAAACTTTTTCAAAAGAATTTAAAAAGACGTCTATATCCTCCCTGTCCTTAAACTCGGCTATTAATTTAGAGTTCAATTTGTAACCCAGTCCTGCAGTCCCAGTTAAACCCAAGCCACTTACCTACCCTGGTGCCGCTGGTTGGAGTCGTAGCTTCTCCAGTTCGTGTTGCCACTGGCACTCCTCTCTCCTCTCCTCTGCCTCTCTGCATTCTCGCACTCTCTTCTCCTCTGCAGCTCACTGGTACTCATGCTCCTCACGGTCTGCCTCTCGCTGTTCCCTTTCTCTCCTCTCCTCTCCTGGGACTCCAGCTCCATCCTGTGCAACTCAAGTAGCAACCTGAGAACTTCTGGACTCAGGATACAGGTGACTTATCCCTGCTGCTGTGTCCCTTCACTGACAGTGGCCCTGCTGTCTGCCTTATCGGCTCAGGACCCCTCACTGGCCGCTAGCCCTTCCAAACTTGAGATTTGGTCCCTTTCAGTCACGGTCTGTGACTCGCTGCTCTGGGTATGACTTTAGAGAACTCTATCCATTTCCCAGTTTGGTATATCAATAAGCCCACACACAGTGTTAACTGTAACCAGTAAAAGCTCCACTTAAATAAAAAGAAATGTCAAGGCACTCCAGGCAGTTTCTGTTGTAAAATATATTTTTACTTTAAAATATCAAAACAGAACAATAAGTACAGAACAAATATCCCAAACACATACAATCTTAAAAACAAATCAGGTTTTTAAAGTACAAACTAAGCTCTCTTATCCACATAATACTTCTCTCCTACAGTGCTGATGTTGTCCTTCTTCTCTCAGTCAGGAATAAAATAAAATATGTCTCTCTAAGGCTTGCTCAGTTGGATAAAAGCAGTCCTGAGCCGGCCTCCTCTCTGAGGTCATAAAACTCAGCCTTGGAGTATTAAAAGTTATATTTTACAGCACAGGATGTCCCAACAAGATTTAAAAAAAAATAAGTGACATACTCAATTTTCTCTGCTCAGGTTAACTGGTCAGAACTGTTTTTTGTTCTGCCACAGACACACACACACACACATAAACATAGCCTCCACCTCTTTTTTTTCTCTCTTGACAATGCCCCCCGGGCAGCTCTCCACCCAACCATCCCCTCCACCACTTCCCTGTCCACCATGCCTAGGTTTAACCTGGCCAGTGCCAGCTGTTTCAATGTTTATCTACCAGAATTGCTCACTTGATACCAACTTGTTTAATACCTGCTATCGATTACATGTACCCTGTACCCAATTGTATCTGTCTGACCACAATGTGACGTGGCACCTCTGGTGAATGCCTACTGATTTTGGCAAATCTTTGCTATGTAACTGAAACGCAATGTATGTCTTTATGTGACGAAGTACCTTTGTAAACGAGCCTCTGGCTCAAAGGTTGTAAACTGATTCTTAAATAAATAAAAAAAATAAAAAAAATAAACAGTTTCTGTGATGTTCTTCCAAAGCATCCTGGGAATGTGTATTGGACCTTCCAAATTCATCTGGATCCGTGTTATCTATACATCAAAGGTCTTTCTGACATAATTCAAGGACTCCCTGCGACACCCCTCCCAACACAGGTTCTTCCTGGCAACTATTGCAAGTCAAAGGATCTCCCTGAGGGCATTATAAAGTGGATACTTTGGTTCCTGCCTCCAAAGAAAATTTAACAAAGAAATTGCATTTTAAATAGCTGCAGATTTAGTTATGTCCTGTTCTTTGAACTTATCCCTGTTTTTTTTTTGATGTGTCAGTTCAGCAAGACTGTGGGTCTTCTGACTGCCCTTCCCTTACATAAATTATATGTAATACAAAACAAATTTGATACATGGATCAGAATCAGTGGTCCAAGTGTGACAGTGGCCAATGGCAATGGAGGCCCAGGTGTAGAGAGAATCTATACGGAGGTAGGTCCTCCAATGGGAGGGGTCTCCTGCCATAATGGCTAAGAAAAAGATTAAGGGTGTGGCAAGAGGGGAAAAATTGACATCATTCACTCTGTGGAACCTGAAATTAGGTGGAGCAACACGTTGTTAAAATGTCAAGTGGGTCTGGAAATTGTACTACTTGAGAGGACGTATTAAAGAAGGAAGGGACCATTAGTGTAATTTACCTCATTAGGCAATAGTTAGGGGGAAGCCCCAATGAGCCTTTCCTCTACCAGTCATTTCAGTGTATAACAAAGGGACAGGGTTGAGGGATTGCACCCTTCGTTTAGTGGAGGGAGTCCATAGGGTATAGCAGCATCCACACGCTCCCATTCTTTCTTTCCTCCTAAGGGCATAAGAGGACTGGGAGACAGATAGGGCATTCCAAGCCGCTCCACCCTGAATGCTATCTGGTACCTCAGATCTCCTATATCAGAATTTGGATAGTGAGGGCCTATTAAAGGAAAGTAACTTTCAAAATGCAGGTTCTTGATCTATGAGGTTCTGAGCAATCCACCTGTAGGAGTTAAAAATTTTCATATTCCTAGACAACAAATGATTAAGTTAACCACTTGAACTAGCGCTTTAAGAATACATAAATGGGTCTAAACAGCTTAACAAACCTTACAGGGATTCTACCTTGTAAAGAGGACTGCCCCAGTAAACTGCCGTGCCTATTGCAGGAGGTGCCAATTATGAAATTAACTACTGTATATGCATATGGTAACAGGATGAGTTACAATATTTCCTCGTAGAGTGATGGTTAAATGTTTTGCTACAACGGGACAGACAGTGTACCATTCTGCATTTGAAGAAAGCTGTAGTAATGCAAGAGCTTTTGTGTTTTGTAGAGTGGGGTTGCTAGTCATATTACCTGCTCACAGACAAGAGAACAGTTTGGAAACCCACAATGAGAGCCTGTGCCTGAGCACATTGAGAAGCCCCCCCATCTCCTGAGGATCTGGGGCCATCCCCAACTCCATGCCAATCAGCAGTGTCTGACGCCCATCTGCCCAACAGCAGGATGTATAGTATAAACCAATAGAATCCACACATCACGCTTCTTGGAAAAGGTAAAAAAGATTCATTAACACATTGATGAAAATAACAGTGTGAACAAGCTTGAAGGTGTCATAAGTTTGCTTCATTTCCAGCCAGATTGTCAGTGTTGCTTATTCCCCCTCTAGGATATTAATGGATCACCAGGGTAGGACTCTGTGGCTGAGCAGGATATTCAGTCCCTTCCCCAGTGGTCCAAGAACTTCCCCTTCCAGAAGGCCACAGGTCCCCATCACTAGTATACCTGCCCTCCCATTAGCAAAACCTTCTGCTTGGAGGCCTCATCTGTCCTCCCCCTTTTGGTGTGAGATTGCTTCACTAGACCCACCTCAAGATGCTCTCAGCTCCAATGTTTATCTGAACTTACCTTGAGCAGTGGCTGGCCCTTGCTAGCAGGAGATCAGCCGCCCTGGGACTGCATGTGTAACTAGATATGTGGCGAGACAGGAAAGGCCTGTGTGCTTCCAGGGATACTGCACATACAGATCTGCTCCCAAAATTATTATCAGTGCAGGAAGTGCAGATTTAGAAGTGCTCCCTCACAAAGTCCCCTGTCCAGCGGTGGACCCAAAGGTGCAGCAGTTTTGAGAAAATGCAGCCCCAGCACTGATACCTAGCCTAGTGTAGAGATGGGGCAGTCAAACTGCACAGGGGAGGACGATCACACTACGAGGCATCCAATACTATTTGACTTGCTCTTAGCCTAACAGGAGAAGGAGGCAATCAATCTGTGATATAATTACCACTTTTCAATGAAATGGATCCTAGCCCTCGAGAGGAACAGCACCCAGACCAAGGGGGGACAACAAGACAAACCCTGGGTAAATGTTCTGTCAAAATCAGGCCTACTTGACCATCTGTGGTGGTTGTCTGTTTCGTGATGCAGCAGTCAGAGAGCCACATGGAGAGGAGGGAGCTGCTGGAGTGTTTTTATGCTGTCAGACAATATCTTGAATGGTGTTTGCTGACTGTTGCCAACGTTGGTTTGCTGAGAGAGCAGTGGATCCCTGCACAGTCCATGTTTTCCTTGATAGTTTTGCTGCAAGAGATTTTGGAACAGATTGTTTGATAACAGACTTGAGCTTGGTCCCTTGCCCAGGTAGGTCTTGCAGTGCTGGGTCAGAAGCAGTAATCCAGTACAAGGGCTTATGTGCAGACTAGATGGACCAGGCGGTCCTCATCTGCAAACAATTTCTATGTTTCTATGCTGCAGCTGCTGAATCATAGGTTTTCAATTCATCTTCCTGAAATACTGTTAAACGGACAGGATAAGGGGTCCGAAATCGAATGTTTTGCTGCTTTAGGGCACATAACAGTGGGATATATGCTACAGCTGGGAGGACTGTTCTGCCCCAGATCTGAACCCATAATCCACGGACCCAGATTAATACTGACTTTGCTGCAGAAGTCCAGTTCTGGGTCTGTGGAGTGCCATTTTGTGCACTGTTGCCATGGGGATGCTGTTAGCACATTCGCCCCATGTACAGGCAGCTGGCAGCATCCAATCGAGCAACAGATCAGGATAGTCAGTCACGTGATGCACTCATGGTATATAACCATGGTGAGTGCACAACGCAGGCCCAGAGCAAGTTGGAGGATGGTTGGAGGAGCTTGTGTTGCTGCAGAGCAGAGCTGGCAGAAGTTGGGCAGTGCTGAGACAGAGAAAAGAAAGAAACTAAATAAAATATAAAATACAAAAAAATATTTATTTTTGAACTGGAGCTGGAGGAGAAGAAAGAAAGAAAGGAGAGAGAGAAAGGAGACTTACTGGGGCAGGGAGAGAAAGTTATTGTCGGGGAAGGGGGATGACTGGAGAGGAATCCAAGGAGGGACTGGGAGAGAAGTGGGATAGTGGTGGGTGGCTGCTGGGAGGAAGGCAAGTAAGGCAAATAAAAAAGGCAGTGTGGCAGTGTACTACAGGGCAAGGGCAGGCTGGCAAAATAGATCTTTGATTTGTGCCATCCAATCCTCCTGATGAGAGACAGAGAGAGAGAGAGAGAGAGAGAGAGAGAGAGAGAGAGAGTCTGACTACTGGAGATTCTAGAGAAGTTTTATAGTTACAGATAATCCCAAATAAAAGCTTTTTCATTTCCTGGCTTCAGGCAGTGTGGCTGCATGTACATGAGCAAGGGCAGGTTGGCAAAATCTTTGATGTGTGCCATTCCAGATCCAGAGCAGAGAAGGAGGGAGAGACTATTGTGGCCCAAGAGAATTTTACAGTGCCAGAACTCCAAACTTTTTTTTTTCTTTTCTTGGCCTCAATGTGGCTGTGTAGTACAGGCCAGGTCAAGGGCAGGCTGGCAAAATAAATCTTTGACTTGTGCCATCCAGATCCAGAGGAGAAAGAGATACTGGGGGGGAGGGCACGAGAAATTTAACAGTCCCAGAAATCCCAAATAAAAGTTTTTTTTCCTGGCTTCAGTGTGGAACAGGGTGAGGGCAGACTGGCAAAATAAATCTTTGACTTGTGCCATCCGGGGGGGGGGGGGAGAATGATTAGGAGAGGCCCATGAGAAATTTAATAGCTCCAGAAATCCCAATTAAAAGGTTTTTTTCCTGGCTTCAGTGTGGCTGTGTGTACAGGGCAAGGGCAGGCTGGCAAAATAAACCTTTGACTTGTGCCATCCAATCACAATCACTTGTTAACATTCATTCATGATTTCATGTATTAAAAAAAATACTATTCAGACAAACAGCATACAAGTTGATGCGCCTGTGCTGCTGGCTGTGGGTGGCCCCGGGATAATCTGACTTTGTACGAACATATGAACATACGAAATTTGCCAGCAGATAAAGGCCTAGAGGACTATCAAGTCTGTTCGAATGTGCAGCTAGCACCCCTTAGTGACTTGTAGCAGGCTGTTTACAGTACAGCACAAGTAAAGTACAAGTACTGTACACCCAAGTGTCTTCATCATCACTCATTGCCCATTATTCCTCCTTATTATCATTAGTTTTATGGTATATCGCGTTACATTACATATAAGCATTAACCAGCCCCTAGTGTGGGACTGTGCTGTTTGCTACTATGCACCAGATGTGTCTGCATCTCCAATTCAAATTCTGAAGCACACTTAATAGTTGCTGAATTTGGTCACTGAACAGTAACTGTAGGACTCAGTTGGGTAATGTTGGAAGAAAGTGGTGGTGGACTGCTGTGCTGTTGGTGTGCTGTGTACAGTCACGAGTCACGACAGTAAATTTGTCTCTGGCCTGTGAGTGTGGATGGGAGTCATCAGAAGGACATCACATTAGTTAGAGGAATCTTTTTTTACAGGTTAGAATACCAATAAAAAATAGATCAAGGTGTTGATGAGGCATGTTTTATTTCTCAGGTGGGCAGTGGTACTGCAAAAGATAGCAATCAGCCTGAAAAGGGAAAACAAATCACACCCCATAAAATGATTTTTTCACGTCCAAGGTTTCGTCTTCCAAGAGGATGCTTGAATCCGAAAAAGTTGAATGTCTTGGATCATCATCAGTCCCAAGTAAAAAAAAAGTTATGTAATTAAAAAGAAAACAAAGGCTTGCTGGGTACCATCCAGAGAGGCACCCAAAATTAGGGAACATAGAGGATAATGGAGGGCGATCAGATAGTAACCACACTGTAATCACTTTGAGAGGTTTCCATGACAACTGTTTTGATAGAAACCTCGAGAAGTGACTGCAGCGAGGGGTTACTGTCCGATCGCCATCCATTATATTTTATAATATATGGCACAGTCTAAAAAGATGTGTCTTTACTTTTTTTTATCTTGCTTTGTGCCCTTAGTTTCCATTTCATGCAGCTGTCTTTGCTCCGGCTTTTGTCCAAGAAACATGCATGCCTGAGTGGTCTCGCAAACCACGTTACTCCTGAACAGCCACAACAGTGTTGTACGCAGGAGATCACTGCCCTGAAAACAGTAAGAGTTCTGTGTCACTGCCTATATGGACAGATCTGCTGTAAGTAACAAGGAGGGGAAAAAAGATTATTAGCCAGGAAAAAAAATCCAGAAAAGGGGACATGCACACGCAAAGAAGCTAAAGCCGTTATGGTATCATGACGTAGTCAAGAGGGGTTAACAACCTCTTGACGTCACAACAATACCATAACAACATTATAAACTTGCTGATTTGAGACAGTAATCACCCTCTCCCATACATTATAATTGCATAATATGCTACTGCCAGTTCCTCATCCAAGTCTTTTGAGGTTGAACACGATGAGGGTAATAACAAAGATGAAGAGAATGTTCAGGCAGCACAAGGTTTACTGGAGGGGATGAAAATTGTAGATGAGGAAGAAAACAGATAGAAATGTTTTGGTTGGGGGGGGCAGTGGCAATAAACCACAAGAGGAATAGTCCCAAGAAAAATCCAGGGGGGAGGGCCCTGGAAAGGTGACCGAGGTGCAGTGCCTTCTTGGGGAAAAAAACTAAAAAAATATCATCTTTTGTTTGGTCATACTTCTCCATTAGAGCTTCCAAAGAGTTAGTGGCAATATGCACTATTTGTAAATGGTCACTCAACAGGGGTAAAAGGATGTCCTAACATTACTGAGAATTCCAGTTGTGAGTCTCGAAGGGAAAGTGACAGTGATAGCTCACTACACTCTGGGGAACTCCCATAGATGAAAGCAGTGGCAGCCCCCAAGCACTACTGAAACACCTCCACCACCACTTCCTCCCATTCTAAGGACACCTCCGACTGTTACTGAAAGTGACCATGTATTCAAAATCCCTCCTCCTCCTTCAAGGAGACAGCTTACCATGTCAGAAACATATGAGCATAAAGCCAAATATTCCTCGACTCACCCTGTTGCTGTTACAATAACCAAATAAATTTCAGAAATGATAGCTGTTGATTTGCTACTATATAACGTGGCTGAACATATAAGATTCAGGTGGCTGCTTAAGTACCTCAAACCTCGATATAGTACACCATTGCAGAAATACTTCTCAACAACAGGGATTCCTGATCTTTATGATGTTGTTTGTAAAAAATTAAGATGCATCTTGTGGAATGCTGTTGGGAAGGTGGTACATTTCACAACAGATATCTGGACAAGCTGTCAGCCTGAACCCTTCATGTCTGGCATGGCACATTGGGCATGTTTTAATCATTCACGTGGGACTGGGGACAGTGAAGTATCACAGTTTGCTGTTCTAAGAATGTTTTATTTTCCATCTGAACATACCTCATCCAACATCAATGAAGAGCTCCAAAAACCAGTACAGCAATGGTTCACTTCACAGGGACTGTCAGTTGGTTTTATAGTTGCAGATAATGGATCCAACATAGGGAAGGCCATGGAGGAGAGGTGGCTTTGTTCACATCCACTACTTTGCCCATTGCTTAAATTTAGTAGTTCATGGTTTTCTTGATGATGACAGGGAGATTAAGGCTCTTGTTAGCACTGCTAAAAGAATATGCATTCATTTATGTCACACAAGAAAAGCCTGTCACTTGTTTGAAAAAAAAAATACAGCAGGAGCACTGTTTAGCTTTGCACAGACTGATCCAAGACATTTCTACTTGATGGAATTTAACTTTTTATATGTTCCAAAGGCTTCTGGAACAAAAGACAGCTGTCAGGTATTATACCATGCAGTGCAGAAATGGTCCAATCAGAAAGGCAGACTGGCACCTCACCCCCGTTGTAAATCGTACAGTTATCACTGCAAAAGGTGCCAGCCTGCCACGCGAGCCACGTTAACTTTAAATTACTCTGACACCCTGTAAAATTCCAAATAGCCGCCATATTAATAACCCGCTAACTATCGTCGTCTCACACATGCACAGTGAAAAAAAAAAAGAAATGTACACCTCTTTCGATCTCGACACCGCTGAGCTTGATGAAATCTTCCGTTGTGTAGAGAGCGTAGAATCACATTGTAATGTCACAGAAAATGTACCTTTTGAAAGTCTGCCTCCAGCGCCAGCCCCACCACTTCTAGGTCAAAAAACCGCGAACATCCAGTCACATCTGCAGCTGACATCTGCAGCAGCACCTCCCGCAGTTCCAAACTCAAACTCAGCGGGCATTACGCAGTCATCTAGGCCATCCAATGCTGTGGGTCAAAAAAGACAGCATCATGAGCATATAACAAGTGAACAGATGCAGCAACTAGGGCTTGAACGTCATGAAATAGCAACCCAGAAACAAACTCACTGGGCAGTGAATGTTTTCGTAGACTGGAGTAAGCAAAAGAATGGACAAATTAATTTAGCCACCATTAGCCCCTCAGACTTAAATACAATCCTCAGAGAGTACTATAGCACAGTACGTAACAGCGATGGCAAAGAGTACGTACTGACAAGCTACATAAGCCTAACAGCAGGCTTAAACAGGTACTTAAATGACCCTCCGCTAAGTCGCAGCTTCAATCTGATGTTAGATACAGAGTTCAATACTGGAAATAACATTTTTAAAGCTGTGGTTAAACGTTATAAAAAAGATGGCAAAGACAGAGCTGAGCATCATGCCCCACTAACCATCAACCAGCTCACCAGATTATGAAATTCACCGGCTCTGACACCAGACACAGCCATCGGACTAGTTAGAAAAGTGTGGATGGATATTCAATTGCACTTTGCTCATCGTGGAAATGATGGAGTGCGCCAACTGACAATCCATTCATTTGAAATAAAAGCAAATGAAGAAGGCCATGAATACGTCACAAAAACCTTTAATGAGCAAACAAAAAACATAAAGAAATAAATGACCCTACAAAACAATTAACAAGGGGCTTTATGTTTTCTCAGCTGAATGATCCTCTGTGCCCAGTAAAAAGCTATAAAAAGCATGTGTCAAAATTACCCCCAAACCCTCCGGCCTTATTTCTGCATCCCAAAAAGATGGATCAATCTTAAACAACATGCCAGTGTGGTACACATTCGAACCAATGGGCGTAAATTTCTTAGGCAACATGTTATATCATATATGTAAAGAGGCCAACTTTGAGACTGCTTTTACAAATCATTCCCTCCGTGCAACAGCTGTCACTCTATTGAGCGACTCGGGTGTGAAAGCATGACAAATTATGTCCATAACTGGTCATAAAAGTGAATCATCATTACGAAGCTACTGGTGGCCCAACACTGATGAATTTATGAAGTGGGGGCAAATCATTAGTGGCGAAACATCAAGAAATGTGAACCAATCCGCACAACAAACAACACAGAATTCAAACTGTGCCCACAGCGCCTGCAAAAACAGTCACAACTCCAGAAATCATCTTTCTGCACAAATAAACAATGGCATAGTATCGCCACTACATGCTGTACCTAATGCACAAGCCTTGAAACCTCCAGCACCTCTCTAACATGACATCTTCGAACACACCCCGAGAAATACATCAGAGACAACTCCTGAGGCAATGGTGCTAATGCAAACAACATTGGAAGCAACGGACATTGCGATGCAACATTCACATGACGAGGGCAGCCAATCTCCTTCACAGACATGTCCAAAAATGCCGTCTATCGGCAGCCTTGTCAACTAGGGTACTGTCAACTTCATCTGTAAATAATCAGGTAAGGAAAAAAGTCTTGCACCTCAAAAAATTAAAAACTTCAGCTCCCTCAAGAATAAAAACAAATTATGTACTTTTGTTTTCTCCAACAGGTCACAACCCAGGATGTTAAATATCACAGCACAGTCCACATGAAAACATTTAAAGCAACAGCACTGATGAAACCAAAACGCACATTATTAAACTCAACAATGGAGAAAAGACTGGTCTAAATACTTTAGCAATATTATCTTAAAAACTGTTTTCTATATGTTTGCTCAGTTAATTAAACTTTAAAAACTTAAATAAAAGTTTTGAATGCTAAACATAAGAATGCTGAATAACACTACATTAAATGTCACTGTCTCTCACTATACAAACAAGAGGGACTATTTTATTGTGTGGAAGAATAATTTAATAAAATCATTATATTTTTAAGTGAAACAAAAAATGTGTCATTTTTAAGCACAAACATATACTAAATTGCAGTAGATATCGAATAGTTACTGGTTATCGGGGATTTACCACGGCTGGCATAGATTTACCTACTGCTGCGCGCGGGCAAACCACTCCAGCCGTGGTACATCCCCCAATAACCCACACCCCCTCATGGCTTATTGCTGAAATATACCTTGCAAAATAAAATTGGTGATGCAGACAGCTATACTACTTCCCCACAGTAGGCCATGCTGGAGTTTCTCATTGTACTGCTTGAGCCATTTGAGGAAATCATGAGGGAGATTAGTGCAAACGCAGCAGCTCTCAGCCAGGTGATACCTCTAATAACAATTTTAAAATTCAGATTGAATCTGATTAGGGAAAAGTTAGAGAAGCAAGACAGTTCTATGATCACACAGACTGCCAGTGGTTCTGCTGACACATGCATGTTGCCCCCCCCGCCAGAATACAACAAGATCTAATGAGATTAGTGTTGCTCAGATAGTGCTTTTGTAGATCCTATCACTATCTGTCAGTGCTGGTATCCTACATTGGATCCTACTAGATATCCTGCCAAAGGCAGGATCCAGGGTCAGATAGTGATGGATCCTAGAGGGTTAGATCCATGGCCAGATAGTACAACTATCCTACCACAGCAACTATCTGGCCAAATGGGAGGTATCTGTTGGTATCCTAATTTCTAGGATACTATCTGGGCAACACTAAATGAGACTTACGATCAAAAAAGTTGAAGAAGATAACAAATTATGTAAAATCCTTCATTCTGATTAATACATTAAAGCAATAATCTTGGACCCGTGATACAAATCGAAGCAACTATTGAGTGATGATGATGATGGCACTTGTTTCGAGATAAACAAACAAGAAATAATTGACGAGGTGCATGCTGTTATGGAACAGAGTGCAACAGCAGAATCACATTCAGAATCTTTTTCTCGACACAGCACAGCATCAGGTGGCCCATCCTGTAGTGTTGCAGCATTTCCTCCCTCTTCTTCCTCAGCCACTGCAGCCAAATCTTCTTCTTCACCACCAGCCAAGCATAGCACTGTCCCACAGTCATTTGGTTCAGCTTCATGTCTCTGGAGTCACTTTGAAAGTGTTATTGTAACATCTTCTTCATCTGCCTCTCGTAACACAGCCTCAGCACAGACCATTGCTGAAATGTACCTGGCAGAGCCCAATAGCAGCTGGAATGCTGATCCTTTGAAACACTGGAAATCCAAAGAAAACATGTGGCCTGCTTTAGTAAACATTGCAATAAAGTACATGAATTGCCCTCTGACTAGCGTCTGTTCAGAATAATGGTTTAGTTTAGCTGGTAGCGTCATTACTGAGGCATGCATGATCCTGTTTGACACCAGAAAATGCTGGGCGGCTCACATTTTTGCATACTACTCAGCCTCTCAGCATTTAAAATCATAACATTGGCCTTCAAAAATCATAGCAAATGACCAGAATGTGTAGCACTTTCTTATTTTAAACAATAATATGTCTACAAATAGTGGGCCCTGTATAGTTAATGATAAGGAATGTTTCTATCAGCTTAGTTTGATGATTTAATAAATCGTGTGTCCAGAAATAGCTCTAACATTATTAAGAACATCAGTAAGTCTATGCGGAGCATGGGTACATGTGAGTGAAAAAATCATAGCGCTATGCAACATACATAGCAGTTGAGAGGAATGCATTTCTGAAAATCAACATTCCTCAATTTAATTTCAAATATGATACCTGAATAAAACATGACTACCCAGAGCAGGCCCTATCCACAAAACACTTTCAAGAATTTGTGCTTGTGGTGAAAATCTTTTATGAATAGGGTCTACCACATGAGGTAGCAATTAATTTCAACAAATCAGGTCAGGATGGACTAGGCCAGGCCACTATTACTTGAATGATCACATGAGCAGCACAGAATAGAATAAAAAAAATAACATCAGTGGGTTCAGAGCCCAACTACAGCAAGCAGTTGCATTTCATGCCACAAACTTACTTGGTGGTACCAGGTACCACTGTCTGATCTGAAAGGTAGGGTACTGCTGTCTACTACTACTACTATTACGATCACTTTTTGTCCTTACGAGTCACAACTACTTCTTGTCACTTTTTTTGCCCTTGACAACTGATCCTGACTGTACTGTTTTAATTTTCATACAGTGCATGGCTTTGCAGATACCTGAAACCCAGCAACTGAATACTCTTTGGCCCGGATATTCAAACTGTGCCAGGTTGTGGCACAAGCCTGGGCACAGCTCAACTTTGTTGTGCATAGGTGTGGCCTGGGCGATATTCAACGGAGCTGCGCTATGGTGCAGCAGCTTTGAATATTGCACCCTGGCCACCCCCACTGTGCATGGCACAGTGGCACTGCACCAGCGCAAGTGGCCAGAGTGGAGCATGGCGATGCGGTGGCGCAAGTGCCATTGCGCCATGCACAGCACCTGTGATATTCAAATGGGGACATGCAAATGGGGCCATTATTTATGCAAGGTGCACAGGGGCCATTTGCATCTCATTACGGCCCCATTTGCATGCCATTAGCATGCAGGTGCGCCGATCTCTGACAACTTGCACCTGTTGGAGACCGACGCCCCCTGCAGCCTGTTCGTGGGAATTCCTGTAAGAGAAAAGAAAAACTGTCCAATATCCCTGGTGGTCCAGTGAACCTCTATGAGCCCCATTGTGGCATCTATAATCACTTCTCAGTCAATATCTCGAGGTCCAGTGACCCCATGTGCCTGACGGGCACCATATCACATCTTCAGTTCAATATGTCTGCGGTCCAGTGATCGCACTGAGCCCGATCACGCGGCATCTATATCCACATTATTTCGTTAATATTTTGTTGGTTTAGTACCCCCACCCCTGTCCAGCCACGGGACCTCACCGCCTCGCCGTCAGCCGGTGGGCGGCAGCACTCGCTGCCGCCCGCCGCCCACTGACTGACAGTCCAGGGTTGCACGTTTATTGGTCACAGCATGGGCCAATGGGCATAGTTTATATTGCATTATTAGTCCAGATATGTGAATGATTCATCTCATATCTGGACTGAGTAGTACGGTATGGTTGCATGCCCATTGGCTCATGCTGTGAACCAATGGGCGGCAGTCCTACTGAGCTGTCAGTCGGTGGGCGCGGGGCAGCAGGGAGGTGGGTGCTGCCGCCTCGCCGCTGACGGGGAGCGGGGTGGTGGGGCCCAGTGGGCGGGCGGGTGGGGGTACACTAGACCACCAGGGATATTGGACTTGGGGCAGGTATGTGATTATAGATGCCCGCAATCGGGCTCAGTGTGGTCCACTGGACCACCAGGGATATTGGACTTGGGGAGAGGTGATTATAGATGCCCGCTATTGGGCTCAGTGCGGTCCACTTGACCACCAGGGATATTGGACTGGGGGGGTGATTACAGATGCCCCCCATGGGGCATGGGTGGGCGCCGCCAGGTGCAGCAGGAACTTGGGTGGCCACCCACAGGTGGCAGCTGCTGTGTTGCACCCTGCAATGTGGCAGCTCACCTGTGGGTGGCCATCACTTGTTCCTTTTTGGGGGTATAACTTTGTGCAGGCTCAGGAGGGTTACAAGATGAAGGACCTTCTGCACATCCCGGCTGAATATTGGGCTGTGCAGGTTATGCATGGGCACACACCCCACCTGTGCTCAGACATTACTGATGCGCCTGGCGCATCGGGATTTGTGCGGCGCACTTTTTCCTTTTGAATATTGCGCCAGGGCGCATCAGTGGGTTGTGCATGGTGCAACATCTGGGCCTTTGTATATTTCTCACGTCCCCCATATTTGGCTACGATTACTTACAGAACAAAATGTTATTAAATTCATATAATTTCTTTATCGTTTGTGTGTGCATGGTATGCTAGCCTGGTTACATCTCACTTACAGTAACTGGGCTGAGATTATTATATTACTATATATCAGTGTCAGTGGCTCAGTAGGTAGCACACTCACCTCTGAGGCCAGGAGATCAGAGTGCTGTGGGTTCAGTTCCCACATCTGGCACTTGGGTTAATATCCCAGTACTGACACTGTAGTGCAGCATGAGAAAGGTGCTGCACTTCTGAGGTGCCGTCTTTCAGATGAGATGTTAAACCGAGGTCCCATCTACCTGGATTGGTAGTAGTTCAGGTGGATGTTAAAGATCCCATGGCACTTATCGAAAAGAGTAGGGGAATTTCCCTGGTGTCCTGGCCAAATTTCCCTCATTCACTAAAAATACTACCAACAGCTTAATCTGGTTCAAGGTCAGTTGGTATTCATCTTTATCCCCCTCCCCTGGGTCGTGCCTGAAAATAGGCAGGATTTGTCTAGTGCACTTACCTGGTCAACAAAAAATAAATAAATAAATATTTTATTTTTGATACCTAAATTACTTGGCAGTAGCTGGCAGCAATTGTGGAACTAGGAAGGATGTAACTGTGTTATGTGTCTGTCATCAGTCTTCAGGTGGCAGTGGCAAACTTTTTTATGACTGCACTGCACTTGACCGATGTGATGTGTGACTGGCTGCCTGCCCAGGTGGTGGTGATCACTATGTCTTTCATTTTTCTTCTTTAAGGATTCAGCGTGTTGATCAGGTTCAGTAGAAGAAGTCGTAGTACTAGAAAACATTACCACCTCTTGGACCAGGTGATGTACCATATACCACAGTACACTGGGGCATGAAGCAGTTGCATCATTCTCATGGGTAGTAGGTGGGTGGGCCTCTTAGTGCTGCTCATTTGATCATTCATATCCATTTCTTTGGCCTGTTCAGCTCTGACTGGAACATCCTTCAAAATAATACCCACACAGCACCATTAATAAAAAAAAAAAATCTTAACTGCCTGGCAGTGCCTAGTGGTGCTATGATATAGGTATTTGCATCTGTCTGTCTGTCTGTCTGTCTCTCTCTGTCTCTGTCTCTCTCAGCACACTCATGTCACGGACCTGAGCGCAGGATATGCCACCATTACAGGCCAGCCATGAAAGGGCTAGTAATGAGTGATTGCTTTTTTATTTAGTGGTTTTACATTAATTTTTCTACAAAAAATCCATTAAATTATTTCCTTTGGGCCTTTGTGTCAAATGCGACTGACTTTGGCCACTTTTATGGACTTTTTCAAATATTTTTCAATCAATCAGAACTTCACCATGTTCCGGTTCTTATTTAATAAGGGTCAGAACTTCACCTAGTTCTCCCAGTTATAATATATGCCCTCCTTTGTGTCATGGTAGCTGGGGAGTAGTCATTGTCGAAATAGATTTGTGTATCTTGAAATGTCACTGTTTTTATTTATTTATTTAGGAAATCAGAATTACAACCCTTTGAGTCATAGACTCGTTTCCAAAGGCTCCACGACAGAATAAAACATAGATATTCATACAGTTCATACGTAGAATAAATGTGGGTGAGCAATCATACAGATTATAGGTACAATGAGCACGAGTAATGCCTATACATTTGGTAGCTCAAACAGGGCAGAACTATCGACATATTTACCTAATGAGCGGTTAAGACCTATACTATTGGTAGCTAAAGCAATGTATGATATGAGTTGGTAGTAAGCCGCCTCAGGGAGGCCTTGTCTTATACATAATACAATGCATTCATAGTCCAGTGCAACTATATGGTAACTGAGGGAGGTGAGGAGCCTGTAGGTTAGAAATAGTGAGGGCTCTCCACTGCCAGGCCCAGGGGCAAGTGCATGGCCTAGTGGCATGGTGCAGGATCCACAGGTTACCGGTTACACTGGCACTGACATGAGGAGAGGATATGGGCCCTTAAGGCAGCTTTAAAAGGACCTAGATTTAGTGAAACAATGGGCTGGCATATGGTGCATTACATGGCAGATGATATGGGCCCTGTTTTGGCAGGAATATGGCTGGAAGGCGAGGTCTCGGTACTTCTGTGTCCTGTTACAGGTAGTGCATTATGCTACAGCAGCTGATTTGACATGTTGGAGGGGGTGTAGCCATGATCCAGCTTCCCAGGCCCATATTTATTGGACATGCCAAGTCTTTAGGGGATATTGGATGGAGATAGAGCATCATCTTACTGGGATTTTTCAATTTCAGTCCCCTCTGGGACCGGAGCATCTTGTGTTGGGTTTATGGCCTTGGGAGGTGAAGGGAAAAGAAGCAATATATTTATGGTCAGTTTTGACGATAGCTGCTCTTAAGGCCATAACACAGAGGACACCCCCCAGTTGGAGGACTGGAGGGCCATTATAGAGAGTATTCATTTAATGGAGAGAATTACTTTTGGCCTCCATCAGCAAACTCCTTTATACCAGAATAGGTGGGCCAGGTGGTTCTTATATGAGACCAATTTAGATAGAGATGCTTAGACTGTCCCTCTCGGGTCCCCCTCTCCACTACCTCAGCTGGTGTGGTGCATATTTTAAAGTTTCTCCATAGAGTTCCAGTAGCTAGAAAGACTTGTAAAGTTAACTGATAGAGCTTTAGGATTTGTCAGCTCTGTTTAATTTGATCATCATATGCTTTATTCAGTAGAAAACTATTTTATGGGAACACACTGTGTTGTCATCAAGATTTATCTTATGTACCTATGATTGAGATGTATGATCAATATGTTTGGACATGATGTAATGAGCCCTTTGGGGCCTACCATAATAAAGGAAGTATATATATATATAAAAAAGGACCTAGATTGGTGATTGATGTGACAGCTGGAGGGAGAGCATTGTACCAGGATGGAGCTCTAAGGGGGAAGGATTGCCTGGCCAGGGTGGTCCTGACCCTAGGCACCTTCCAGAAAGTTTTTGGGGCAGCCTGTGTGGACGCTGAGATAGTGGCTGTCTGAAGAGAAGCCATGACACCTATTGGGGTTAAACCCAGGTGGATTTTTTTGGTAAAGAGACAGGTTTGGTATAAGTCTTTCCTCAAGGGAGAGGATATTGGTGAGTGCATATAGGGTGCAGGTATATGTATTTCTGTCGGCACCAGAGAGGAGCCGGCAGGCCTTATTGTTGACTACTTGTATTTGATGAAGCACCGTAGGGTCAGCGGCAGCATAGATTGTGAGGCCATAGTCCACCAGCGATAAAACTGAGGAAGTAATGGCTAGGTGAAGTGCTTCAGGTGGCAGGCAGCCTTTATGTCTGTAAAAGAGACCAATGCGGGTGTTGGTGGTGGAGGTGAGGATTTTTATATGCTCATGGAATGAGAGGGAAGAGTCAAATGTATTACCTAGATACTTATACTTTTGGACCTGTTCCAGTGGGATGAGAGAGGCGGAGAGTATTTCCAGGGGGAAATCCTTTGATCTATTTTGGCAGTGGGCATAGAGCATCGTCTTAGTTTTTTAATGTTGACCACCAATCTGTGTTTAGCAAACCAGTGTTCAATCTGAGGGAAGGAGTTTTGTAAGGGACGCTGGAGATAGAGAGGATCAGGATGTGCGGCATAAAGAACAGCGTTGTCCACGTAGAGGAGAAGGTTGCTGGGGCAGGATTTAGGCAGAGTGTTGAGGTAGATGCTGAATAGCAGGGGACACAGGATAGATCCCCGGGGAACTCTTGAGCACACAGGCAGCATAGTAGATATGGTATTATTAATTTTAACACATTGGGTTCTAGATGAAAGATAGATGGAGAACCATGAGAGTGGACAATGAGAGACCCCAATTTGTTGTAATGTGTTAAGAAGGAGGGGATGAGAAACCATGTTGAAGGTCTTTGAGAGGTCTATAAACACGGCCCCTGCAAGGTGCCCCTTGTCAAGCGTGGTGTGCAGGGAGTTAGCAAATTCTGTGAGGGCAGTCGTAGTGCTATGACCAGCTCTGAAACCAGGCTGCTCCCTACATAAGAGGTTGTGTGCGAGGAGGTAGTCAGTAAGCTGATTGGCCATGATCTTTTCAAGGGCTTTAGAGAGTGGGGGGAGAATCGAGATGGGTCAGTAGTTGTTTGGGAGGGAGCTGTCACCACATTTCAATATTGGTGTTATCACTGCCATTTTCAATGAGGCTGGGAACTGGCTCAGGTGCAGGGACAGATTTAGAAGTTCTGTGAGTGGGGAGATAACTGAGTCTAGCGCAAGGTATAGGATATGCATATCGAAGGCATCTTTGCAGTAATTGGCTCTCTGGAGAGCTTTTGACAGGTAGGCTTTCACTTCTGTAGGGGCAATGACTCTGAGTTTGAAGGGGGTTGGAGGAGCTCAGACGGTGGAGTAGGCTGAACTGGATCAAAAAAGTTGGTAGGGAGGACTGAGCTGAGGTCTGAGAAGGTGGAGTTGAGACAGTTAGCCATGTGAAGTGTGTCTGTGGTGGTAGTACCATTAACATTAAGTTGTGAGGGGGGAGAGTGGGATTTACCATTAAGCTCCTTTATGTTATCCCAGAACTTTCTTGTGCTACCCCAGGAGGTGGCTAGGGCGGTTCTGTAGTGCCCCGCCTTGGCCTTGTGGATTGCCCAGGTACACTTATTGCGGGCATTATAGGCCTGCCTATCGCTTAGCAATCCGGAGACAGTGACACGATGCCAGAGGTTGTCACGCATTTTGAACTTTTGTAGGAGGTTTGGGGTGATCCAGGGGGCACTACGTTTCTTAGTGGTCACTTTGATGGTCAGTGCAAAAGCATCACAGGCGGTATTAAAGGTGGTGGTGAAGTAGGGCAATGCATCATCTATGTGCTGGGCTTGGGAAATAGGGGACCAGTCCTAGTTAATTAGATATTGTTTGAGTTTGGCTATGCCTCCTGGGCATAGTCAACGATGAAAGGTGATATTTGCTGGTGGTTTAGGTAGCTGACAGGACCAGCTGAAGGTGATTTTGGAGTGGCCCCTTAAGGCATTGGGTAGGACACCCAGGTCTATAATATGGTGGGGACGATTAATGAGCAGGATGTCTAGTAGGGTGTGGGTTCCATTAGTGGGGTTGGCCCTGGTAGGCTGGAATACCAGTTGGGTCACATCTAATGCAGCAAAGGTATCTTTGGCATGTGTTGATAAGCTCGCCAGTCAGTTTATGTTGAGATCCCCAACTAGGATTTGTTCCATTTTGTGGGGGTGGCTGGCTAGATAGTCAGAGAGCGCTTTACAGGCAGGAGATTGGCTGCAGGTTGGGATGCAGGCAACGGTGAGAGTAAGAGGGCTTGGGCACCATGGTCTAGGAAGGGAGCAAGCAGGGCTTGGTATTGCAGTGAGTCATTTACATAGACAGCACAGCCACCACCTCTCTTGCCATTACGATCAAGCCTAATGAGACAGCAGCCACGAACAGAGACAAATGAGTCTGGTGTCTTGGCTGACAGCCAGGTTTCTGTTAAAGACAGAATGCCTGGGTGGTGCTGTGCTGTCCAGCATTGCAGGGGTGCCATTTTTTTAGGCAGGCTGCAGATATTCATAGCGGCTATTCGAGGCCCCGTGGGTGACCACAGTTGGGGGGGGGGTGCTGCTGGGCCAGGATTGGGGTGAACATTGCCAGATAGTAGAAGAAGCAAGTGGAAGGTCCTGACAAGGGCCATGAATTGGTGGTGTTTAGTTGGGAAGCAGCGGCTGGCAATCTTAGAAAGTGATGAGTAGGGAATGGGCAGTTGTGTGAGGGCTGGGATGACCAGGTGGAGGAATCGACAAGGAGGGCTCAAGGCACAGAGAGATGGGTGGAGGGGTAGAGGGGAGGGGTGCTGGGCGGGGCTATAGGGAGAGACAGGGTGACGGAGAGGCTATGAGGGGTGAGGTGCTCCCCAGCAGCAAAGGTGTGTACATACCAGAGGCAACTGGGGGTTTGTTGCTGAGCAGGGCAAACATGGTTAGCAACGGTAGTATGGTTAGTTTGTGTGGGTGTTGTGAAGGAGTACAGTGGTGGTAGATGTGACCATGGGCAGGTATGAGTGGGTCTTGCTGACAATTAACATTGTGGCAGACACAATGGTGCAGCTGCAGGATTGCTGCCTTCAGATCGAAAAATACCTAGTTCGAACCCTGGTTTAGATGCCACGTTGTATGCCTAGTGATAGCCTGGGAGACGGTGCAGGGGACACTACAGAGAGGGGCAAAAGGCAGAGAATTTAGGTATGAATGATGCAGGACAGAAGTGTTGGGGGGGGAGCAGTGACAAGAGGATTGCAACCTACATGTCTTGTCGCCCTCTAGTGGCTTTACAGTGAAATCTACAAATGGAAAAGTAGACACTTGGAAAAAACAATACAAAACACTTTAAACTGAAGGAATTCAGCACTTTTGGTTCCAGGCTGAGTAAAGGACCCTTTCCTTATCCTAGTATTGCAGAAATCTCACTACAGTTGAGCAAGAGTGGTTGCCTGAAGCTGGTCTGTGGCCCGCTAATCTCGTTCTTACTCAAGTGTTAAGTCTTGTGGAAAGTTCAGCAATGTCTTGAAGAAGGAGCTAACAAACTTTAACATTTCTGTCCCTTTATCTCCTTTAGGAAATATTATATAGATGAAGACTGTTGCGTCTAGCATGACAATCAGCATCCTCCGCCCGCTCTTGCAAGGTTTGAATGGTTTGGTGTAGTTGAAGGACCACTCATTTGGCAGAGTCTAGGTGCAAATCTTGTGCTAACTGTTTCTCCACTGTAGTAAATTTAGCTTCCGGCTTGCCAATGTGAGTTCAGAGGGCGGCAGTTGTGGATTTCATTTCTTGTCTGAAACCTCGTATTTTATTAAGTATCAGGTCAATTTGTCATTGCAAGGTCTGGGGACCCTGAATGCCGAGTCCCTGAATGCTGCCCAGGTAGCTTGCGGTGGAAGAGAGCCCTCGCTGTCAGATTCTCCCCAAACATATCTACCATCATCCACAGACTCCGCCTGGGATGAAACTCTGCTTGATCTCTGCATACTTGTAGTACACCTTTTCCTCTATTAGAAAGTTGATTTTGAATGGAAAGTTTTACTTTTAAAAGGTGATTTTAAGAAATATTTCCACAGAGCTTTGTTGCCTTGGCGTTCTCTAGTGCATGACATCACCAGAGGTCGTAAATGCCACTGTCTGGAAAATAAATCAGACAGAGGCAAAAGTACATATACATCACCTACGAGAACGAAGTCTCCTACAGGAACTAAGGCAGGTGAATATGTTTTACATGTGATGTGAGACTTCTACTTTAAAACCAATTCCTGTTGATGTACTCTGAGAAGAACTAAAGCGCTATCTGGTGGAAAAATGTCATACTGCATCCTAGTTATGATGTTACTGTGTGCCTATGTGAATAATGTTGCTCACGCTGTTTTCACTGGTTGGAGATGAGCATGGCCTGTGTGTTTACTGCAAAGTAATCTCCAAAATACATGACTCTCTGTTTCTTGTTTCTACTCCAGCGGAGGTGGTGGGGCCAAAAACAGTGGCGGCTTCAAGCATGCATGGGACAAGCACAAAGAAATCTTGGTTGGAAAGTTGGGAGGGTGAGTAATTGGAAATCAGGTAAGGTCTGTGGTGGCAGTATAGGCAGGGAAAAAATGGGCAGACTAGGTAGGCCAAGCAGTCCTTATCTGCCAACAAATTCCATGTTTCTAAAAATCTAGCAGCATTACTGGGAAAGTTTTACCCTGAAAAAAGTTAAACTGAAAGGAACAAAGAAAAGGGCCTCTGGGAACAGAAAGATATTAAGATGGCAGTGCTGGGAAGTTAAAGGAATTTGATGAAGGATTTCATGATTTTGAGCCCTGTACTGAGAGACTGGAACAGTTCCTGGTTGCACATAGCGTTTCAGAGGAAACCAACATTGCCAAGTGCCAACAAGGTTTGCTTGCAAGTTTAAATACTGTAATTGTTGGGTAAATTCTGCAGCAAGCCATGTGGTCACTAGTAGATCCATCTATGTAGTGAAGTAGTACCCACTACCCCCTCAGAGCAGCAAAGAGTAGCTGTTCCAAACTAATCTGATCTTTGCAAGGGAATATTTAACATTTTTCAGAGAAAGTGCTGCACCCTAGGCACAACTGCTACCACCTTGAAAGAATCCTAGATCCACCACTGCATGTGACATCATGATACGGGTGAGTCATCGAGCTACACTGCCACTGCATGTGACATCATGATACGGGTGAGTCATCGAGTTACACTGCCACTGCATGTGACATCATGATACGGGTGAGTCATCGAGCTACACTGCCACTGCATGTGACATCATGATACGGGTGAGTCATCGAGTTACACTGCCACTGCATGTGACATCATGATACGGGTGAGTCATCGAGCTACACTGCCACTGCATGTGATATCATGATACGGGTGAGTCATCGAGCTACACTGCCACTGCATGTGATATCATGATACGGGTGAGTCATCGAGTTACACTGCCACTGCATGTGACATCATGATACGGGTGAGTCATCGAGCTACACTGCCACTGCATGTGACATCATGATATGGGTGAGTCATCGAGCTACACTGCCACTGATCTTAAGCAGCGCTGCCTGTATCATGAGAAGCGAGGATGGGTAAGAAGCAAGAGGAATGCTTCGGCACCAAGCATGATTGGCACTGCCAGTGTCACAGGGATGTGTGGGACAGGGCCAGAAACAGAGATGAAGAGCAAAATTGAGAACAGGCAGTGCCAGAGTCATGACGGCGGTGGAGGGGAAGGTGGAGCAAGAAACAGAAGAGATTCACACAGTAGGATTGAGATGAAGTGTGGTGTTTGGGGAGCAGTAATGAGGTAAGAAACAGGAAAAGCTGCACTCAGTAGAGCACAGTGTATGGCCCACGTTGCTAATGCAACCCGGGCGCCATGTAACAACAGGCTACTACCCCTGTCTTACAGGCCCAACAAGGTTGAGGGGCCTGGGTTCTTGTTCTGGTGGAAGGGGGGGGTTCTTTCCCAAGATGTAACCCCTAGGTGGCACTATCCCAAGGGCTACTGCCCCTGCCTGCTTGGCTAGTAGCAGGTTAAGGGGCCTAGGTTCAGTGACATGTGCCTCCACCCAAAGGTCAGGGTTGGTTTCAGTCTGACTAACCAGGCCACAGCCCTCTGGGACACTGTGATCCCCCTTGTCTCCTGCTAGTGGCCCACACAGTACACAATGTTTACCTTCCCAATACCCCTGATAGGCGTTACACATACAGCTAGATTTAGCACTTACCCCCAGGACTGGTTCCTTCAGCTTGGCTCTGGGGACCCTCTGTAAAATAAGATGATGCAAGACAAAACAACTATGCAATACCTTAGGCTTAAACAGACACCATAGTCAATATAGTTTGCAGCAAAACAAGTAGATCTGGTTTATTCAGGGGTCTATAACAAGGATGGGGGCAATCAGAGTAATTGGTCTAAACACACTATAAATATCACAGTTGTGCATGCAGTCAGTGTCCCTATCAGTCATACTCTCTGGGTACCCAGGATGGAAATGGGGGATAGCCAGGACCATTGCCTGGGGTAGGCCGGTGTTGTAGCTGGTAGGGGCCCTGTGAGGAAGAAGAATTAACATGCACACCCACTCATTGTAATCCAGAGCTGGAGGGCTCAGTTCATGGAAACAGCACAACAAATTAATCAGATGACACACTTGTGATTTAAAAGATATGTTGCAGGGAGCTACCCTGTGTACTACTCATGATACCCAAGGCTGAGCACAGGATGGATGATGATTGTTCTGGATTGCCAGAAGGAGCAGGGTAGGGAAGCAAGGCCCTCGTGGCAGGGCCCAACTACACTGAGTAGCAGGCGGATTCAGTCCGATTCAAGCTGGGTATAACTTCCAGCTTCTCAGCACACAACTTAGTTCGGGGGAATACCAGATTGCGAACCCCATCCAGTTCACAGCACATTTACATGTAAAGAAAATTACTGTACCAGGCAGACAGCTCTTCGATCCCGATCGCAAAGTCACTGCTAAAACCTGGGAGCTCAAAAGTAGCTGAAGTTCCTGACAGGCCGATCACATTTAGGAAAATCTTTGAACTTCTACAGGTTGAGCCTGGTCCCAATTCAGTAGCTTGCTTCACAGCACACAGATCGGATTCAGTCTAAAAAGAATTCTCTTTCTCTCTCTGGGCCGAAAACAGGCAAGCAGGCCAGAAGTCAGGCCTTCCACAGTTCTCCCTCGCGAACTACGGTGCAAAATGGCTGCTTGACTAGGAGAGCTGTTGCTCTCTCAGCCTAGATCTGGCTTGCCAGCAGACAGCTCAGGGGCTTTCACTCAGATCCAAAAGGTTTGGTTGGTCGGTTCAGTTGTTAGTCACAGCAGGGCTCCCCAATAGGTCCAAAGAGGTGCCAACAGCCCAAAACTACATTTCCCAGAGTCTGGCTCTACATATCCCTTTCAGTTGCTGGTTCCATTTTAGAGTCCCAAAATACTGATTGGTCCAATTTGGCAGTCCGGGACCAAAATGGTGGAGCTAACCAGAACAGTCCTCACTGCAAAGAAGGCAGGTTAGAACAGACTACATTATCATTACTACTTTAAATGATTTCAAGCAAGTAGTGATATCTTTCAGCAGGGCTCCTCTGCACAACTAGCAATGGCAGAAACTGAGCAATTATTCAGCAGCCCAGGCGGGACTCGAGCAGGGAAACACTCAGATCCCCCCCCCCCGGAGTAATTATAACTGCAGTCAGGCAGCTCTTAAAGAGACAGTGCATGGAGGCTTTTAAGGCGCTCACTGACAATACATTTAAACGGCAATAATGCCGAACACCCACTGGGCAATGAGAAATTAGGCCAGCTCGTGGAAGACTTTTTGGGAACCCCCATTTATAGTGGGGTTACACCCTTCCTTGCCTGGAAAAACTTGGCATCCACGTCAGTTGGTACCATCACAATAATTACCATTGCAAGTTATACTATACATCTATACCATTAGCAGACTAGGCCTATAACTTCTAAGGCTTTAATCAACACATTGAAACTCTACTATATATGTTCTCTACAATTTTTGCAGTACCACATCCATTTCGAATGACATTAGGCATGTTCCATACTAGTAAGTTACACATTACTATACTGTTTCATGTAATAACCTCTTGCACATTGAACACTGTGAGAGGGGGCCCTTCCCTATCAGCTACCTTGGGGCTAGATGGGGCAGGGGCACCATACCTGGAGGGCAGAACAATCAGCACTTAAGCTCAGTTTGGGCAGTGAACTCTGGGACACATAAGCTCCCTTGTGGACCACGTTGAGAGGCAAATCCACTGACCTCCCAGGGGAGTCATAGCTGAGGCACACTATTGGTTTGACAGTTCGTCTAGTCTTCCTGGGGGTAACAGCCACAGTCTCAGTACTTTCCTCTTCAGTATCTGTGCTTTCACGGCTTGCAAGGGGGGCCTCTGCTTGGGTGGAAGAGTTAGAACTTGGGGCACTGTCGGCTACTGGCTCTGTGGATTCAGGTGCTGCAACAGTTTGCTCACTTGAGAGGCATTCTGGCACTGGAAGGGAATTATCATCACACTCAAAGTATTCTTCATGTTCTGGCATATCGCCAGTTTGACTCAGATCATCTGCCTCTTCCTCAGGTAATTCACACAGTTCCATCATACAAAGTGACTCAATATCATCAGACTTGACACTTCGCACTTCACTCTCAGGGAGCATTGGCTCCAAGGACAAAGCTGGGGGTTTAGGCAGTCCAGAAGGCCCAGTTTCATCCCCACAATTGACCATGCGGTTACCCCAAAACAGCTGACTCAGTTCATAAGAGGGGTAATAAGCATAGCTGCACTCACTATGATCAGAAATGGACTGACATCATTATCATTTGGGGTCTGCTGTGCACAGAAACTCAAGTCAGTGACCACTGGGGCAGGCTTAGTTTGTCTTTGTTTTGCAGGAGCCCCAGTCACTGGTCCAGGGGGAATAATCTCTGGGGGTTCAGCTTCAATCATGATTTGGCCAATGTGCAACAAATGGTTATGGTGCATGGTCCTGACATCTTTTGAATTGTTTTCTGGCAGCACTTTGTACACAGGTAAGTCATTCAATTAGCCTACTACTATGTGGGGAAGATGGTGCCACCGATCAGCAATTTTGTGTTTGCCATGCAATCCCAGATTTCGCAGCAATACACGGTCTCCAGCTTGAAGCTCTTGGGCCTTTACTTTTCTATCATATCTTTCTTTGTTAGCTAAGTTTTTCTTTGCAGCCATTGTCTGAGCTAGTTGGTATGCATGATTCAATTGAGCTTTTAGTTTTTGCACGTACTGTAGGTAATTCTCAGCTCTGACCCCATCAGGAGATACCCCAAATCAAACATCCACTGGTAACCGAGCCTCTGTCCCAAACATGAGGCGATAGGGAGAGAACCCGGTAGCATAATTTTTTGAACAATTATAGGCGTGGAAAAAGGTGCTGATCTGCTGGCTCCATTTGGGCTTGTATTTCGGGTTGAGGGTACCCAGCATGTCAAGCGGGTCTAGTATGATCTTCCTACTCTCTATTTACTGACAGTCAGTAGCCCGCAATTATGTTCCTGACTAGTACTGTCTCCCGATGTACATTTTACCGCTTGTTCATTTTCCCGACCGTTAACGTACTGCTCAACAAAATGAACAAACTCACTACTTTTTATTCTCTCTCTCTCTGGTGTGATACCTTCCCTGCTGTCTCTAAATGGCCAACCTGCCTGCTGCTCCCTGGTTCCGTCCCTTAGCTGCTCAGCTGCTTAATACTTCAAGAAGTGTAGTTGTAGTTTAAAATAAAAATGTGCGAGAGCATAGTGCTGTGCTGAAACCGAGTGTTTCCTTGCTGGCTGTTATGCTGGCTGTGTGAGTGTAAGTCTAAGTTCTGATCGACTAAAAGCTGCACTTCAAGAATGGTAAGTCTTTATTTTAACAGAGCCGAGCGTTGAAACCAAGCATTTCCATGGTGACTGTGGCGAGAGCAAGTCTGCACTGAAACTTCCCAAAACAGGTAAAAATAGAGAGCATAGTGCTGTGCTGAAACCGAGCATTTCCATGCTGACTGTTATGCTGGCTGTGCGAGTGTAAGTCTAATAGAAGTGCTGAGTCTGCATGTTGGGAAAATGTTGTTCGGTAAAATGGACAGCGGGCAAATGATAGCTACGGGCAGTAGGAGTCGGGCAATAGAGAGTCGGGCAGTTGATAGTTGGGCGATCGTACTGATCCCTGTCAAGCAGGGTGTGATTAAAGTGCTCTGGCTGTGTGCCTCCCTGCAGATGATAAGGGGTGGTTCTTGACTTCCGTACCCCCCATAGAGAGATCATTTCCTTGATTAAGTGACTCTCAAAGTCTCTGCCTTGGTCAGAATGAATCTTTTGAGGGGCCCCATAGTGAACAAAGAAATTCTCTATCAGCACCTTGGCCACGGTGGACGCCTTTTGGTCTTTGATGAGGAATGCTTGGGCATACCTGACAAAATGATCAGTGACCACCAACACGTTGCTGATATTCCACTGATCAGGCTCCAAACTTAGAAAGTCGATACAAACTAGCTCTATGGGTATGCTGGTAGTGATGTTAATGAGGGGGGCAGCCCCTCGGGGCAAGGCCTTTCTCTGTAGGCAGCGGCTACATGTCCGTACATGATGTTCGACATCGGCCCCCATCTTAGGCTAGTAGAATCAGGACTGCACCAAGTCAAGGGTTCTGTCGATGCCAAGGTGGCCCATGTGGTTGTGTAGGGACCTCAGCACCAAGTCTCTGAAATCTGTGGGCAAGACCAATTGTTGTTTGTCTACTTGACCCCTCACTATCTACAGTCTCTCTGTACAACAACTGATTTATTATCTTCAATTTAGGACCTTCTTTGTACAATAATGCAGTTCTCAAATCAGTCGAAGTGCAACTTGGACACATCTTTCCCTGTGTAGAGGGCTTTGAGGGCTGATCGGATCATAGGGTCTCAAGATTGAGCTCGCTGAAGGCTGTCATTATCAAACTGAGGCAATGCGCTAATATCTAGCACGGAGAAGTGACAGTACGCAGCCGGTGTACAAGTGTCCGAGGGGCTCAGGCAGTCCACCAAGCAGTCCACTGGGTCTGTGGACATCGATTCATCTTTGTCAAACTTTCAGCACAGTGCTCGAATGTCAGGTTCAGACAGCCTGACCTAATCACTTTTGGAAGTGGGCCTCCGAGATAGGGCATCAGCATCTATGTGATTCAGACCTGGTCTGTATTCAACAGCGTAATCATAGGTAGACAATGCAGAAAGCCACTGATGCCCAGCAGCATCCAAGTTAGCTGAAGTCTGCACATCAGTCAGTGTATTATTATCTGTCTTTACCAGTATCTTTGCTCCATACAAATAGTCATGAAATTGGTCGACAATGGCCCACTTCAACGCCAAGAACTCCAATTTATGTACAGGATTTTTTTTTTTCTGATGGGTCAAACTCCTACTGGCAAAGGCCACTGGTCTCAGGCCATTCTCATACTCCTGATATAACACAGCTCCCAAACCTTCTAGGCTAGCATCGGTGTGTAACACATAGGGTATAGCAGGATCAGCATAGGCGAGGACGGGAGCATGGGTGAGCTGATATATGACTTCATGGAAAGAAACCTTGCAGTCGGTGTCCATCGGGACACAAAAAATTCACCTGGGTGGAAGTACACTCTCTCTCTGTCTCAGTGGAGGCCATTCTCTTGAATGTTTTGTTCATGGGGGGGGGGGGGATAACCCTGGGTAAGACTCAGAAGTGGGCGAATCACTCTTGAGTAGTCCTTTATGAACCGTCGGTAATAACCACAAAATCCTAGGAAACATTGTAATTCTTTTAGATTGTGGGGCTGGGGTCAGGAGGTCAAGGCTTCAGCTTTGCTAGGATCAGTCTGTATCCCCTTGGTGGACACTATGTGCCCCACATACTTTACTGATGTCTGAAAGAACTGGCATTTGTCGATGGACAGCTTAAGGCCGAAATCTTCCAGTTGTCCAACACTTTAAAAAGCCGGCTCTCATGTTCCTCCAATGAACTTCCAAACACAATAACATCGTCTAAGTATGCCAGGCACTCCAACAAGTTCCTGTCCCCCACTGCACACTCCATCAGTCGCTGAAAAGTGGCTGGGGCACCAGAGATCCCCTGGGGCATTCTCATAAACTCATAGAACCCAAGTGGACAGATGAAGGCTGTTCTCTCATGGTCTTCTGGGGCCATGGGGATCTGGTAGTACCCACTGCGGAGATCCAACACTGAGAACCACTTGCTTCCATCCAGATAGTCTAAAGCATCCTGAATACGGGGCATGGTGGATTGATTGGGGATGGTCCGCCTGTTAAGGGTCCTGTAGTCCATACACATTCTTAGTGTCCCATTCTTTTTCCTCACCCACACAATAGGCGAAGCATAAGGGCTTCTGGATTCTTGTATTACACCAGCCACAAGCATTTCCTGTAGGTGTCTTCTTACATCATCTATATCTGCTGGTGCTAAGTGCCGAGACCTCTTACGGAATAGCCGTTCATCATGCAGGCATATGTGATGCTCTGCTCCTTGGACACATCCCACATCCCATTCCTTCAGCGAAAACACCTTATCTCTCTGGGTGAGTGTCTGGCTGATTCTAGTCTTCCATTCAGCTGGCAATGGGGAGTCACCAAAGTCAAACAACTTGGGTGTCACTCGATCAGTCACTGTGGAGGGCTTGTTACTAGGCAACACTGCAGTGTCTGTGCAGTGTACGGTAGCTAGGATGCAGCCTGTATTCACCCGAATTTCTCAATCTGACAAATTGTGGACCTGGACCATGACCCATTGAGCATAGGCATGGGCACGAGCGGGTAAGATATTGGGCTTAACCAGCAACCCTTCTGGCAGTTTTCCATTGCCTGGCGCGTCCAGAATGAGTATCTTATTCTTGACATCTTTCCGTAAGTGGACCTCCCCATGTAGGGTGCACTGAGTGTTGGGGGCCGGGATCACCGACTCAGGATCCTTCTTCAATACAGCCCTGACTGGTTCATCTTGATCCACCTCCTCGGCATTCTGCTGTGACTCGTATGCCCTCTTAATCAATGCAGGAATCCTTAGAGCCCTACTGGTTCGGTGCCCCGTTTCTTGTAGTAGAGTTGGGCCAGTCTCCCAAACATATGAGCATTGGTCCCAATTAGCAGGGGAACCCTATCATGTAGTCCAGTAGGGGGACACACTAAGGCCAGGGTCTGTACTTGTTCTGCCACTCCAGCCACCAAAGTAGGGAAAGACAGCCAGATCTGATTATACCCAGAGGATGGATACGACTTTTCACTCAACCCCCAGACATACAAACCTTCCAAGGGTTGTAGGGGCACATCAAGCAGGTGTTTATTGTACCAATCTTGAAACAGAATAGTCACTTGAGACCCACTGTCAAGCACGGCTCTGGTGGACTCACCATTCACTTTTACTGTGGTTTCCATTGATGGGCCCACCACCTCAGACCATTCAGGGGGGACAGCAGCAGAGGCCTGGACAGATGATTTAGCCACATAGGGATTTGAGTCACTACTTCTTGAACCCTCACTGTGGTCATTTCGGGCACTCCTTGACCGCTGATTCGTTCTCCAAAGCTCTCCTTGAAGCCTGTATACAACTTTATCTAGGTATTTTGTGGACTTGCATTCTCTCTTCATGTGCCCATCCTTCCCACAATTGCAGCAAAATATGTTTTCTGGGGTTTGGGGTGGCCGAGGCATCACACTGAGAGCTGGGGTGGTGGTATTACCAACAGAAAACCTTGGTGCCACCTCTGTCTGTGGTGGGGTGAGCATTTGAAGACATCTCATCAATTCTCTCACTTCCATAGTCAAGACATCAAGTTTTGAGCTGCTGTCAGCAGGAGATGCCTGGGAGGGCATCCCCACCCCCATGGCAGATGCAGTCAGATAAGGATCGGTGCCTGTACTCGCAGGAGTGGCCTTCATAAAGAGACTATTTTTTGTTTCCCTGAACTCCCTCAGCAGTTCACCCCATGGCAGAGCATCCGTAGCCGTCCGTCTCTGGCTGGCATTTAGTTCTTGGATTCCGTCATGTGATTTTGGTGATTCCAGGCTGTCAGTGGCCGACCCCGCACCTGGCGCAGGGGTTGTAGCAGCCACGGCTGCGCAGGGCTTTGAAAAACCTTCTTCCTCCTCAACTTCTGCTTTAATACCCCCTTCCCCTCCCTGCTTAGGTGCAGCCTATCCCCTGCATATAGATCCTTATTGTCCCAGGTTTTGCCCCAATCTCCACTACCCCATACTCCTTAGACCAACACCATTCCCCCAGCCAAGTGTTGAACTCCCCAATCTCCTTTTCTTTCCCGTACTTGCACAGGGTACTGGGAGCACCTCTGAGAAGGCCACTGATTCCCCTACTTCCTCACATAGCCCTCCTAGTTCCTCAAGCCTTCTCCTACTCACTACTTACACCATCTCCCCCACCAGGTCATTAGTGCCCACATGCACAACTACATGCGGTTTCTTTCTACCCCTCCTTGCGCACTTAAGAACCGCCTGCCATGCCCTGTCCACCGTTAGCCCAGGTACAGCCTCCACCCATACCTTACTATACCTTTCCCCCTGCTGCCCCTTCTGATCCCTTTAATAATGGAATCACCCAGCACTAGCACACCCCCTTCCTCTTATTCATTGCAGCTCATGCTCATACATGACAGCTCCATCAGTGGCCATTTGTAGTGGAGACAAGAGCAGAAGGCTTCTACTGGGACAGGCCTCTGCTCCTGTCTCCACCACAGTTGGCTGCAAGCTTTCATGTCAATGAATGAGTGCATACTTGTACAAGTGTGCACTCATTCATTGACAGCTCAGTCAGCAGCCAGTCGTGGTGGAGAGTGGCGGGTTGTGCAAGCCGCTGGCTTGGTGTTGGGGTGGTGGGGAAGGAGGGTGATGGGGCACTAACTGCTGGGGTGGGGGTCCACAAGACACCAAGGAATGGACTAGTAGCTTATTCTATTACAGGGGAACAGGTATGGGGAGTCTGCTAGACATCAGGGAATGGTATGTAACTTCTAGGGGATAAGGATGGGGGGGACCACTGGACACCAGGGAAACTTGTTACATGATGTCGGGTGCATGATCAGGTGGGGAGGGACCACTAGACACCAGGGAAGGGTATGTAACTTCTAGGGGATAAGGATGGGGGGACCACTGGACACCAGGGAAACTTGTTACATGATGTCGGTGCATGATCAGGTGGGGAGGGACCACTAGACACCAGGGAAGGGTATGTAACTTCTAGGGATAAGGGTGATCACTGGACACCAGGAAACTTGTTACATGATATGCCGGGTGCATGATCAGGTGGGAGGGACCACTAGACACCAGGGAAGGGTATGTAACTTCTAGGGATAAGGATGGGGACCACTGGACACCAGGGAAACTTGTTACATGATGTCGGTGCATGATCAGGTGGGAGGGACCACTAGACACCAGGGAAGGGTATGTAACTCTAGGGATAAGGATGGGGACCACTGGACACCAGGGAAACTTGTTACATGATGTCGGTGCATGATCAGGTGGGAGGGACCACTAGACACCAGGGAAGGGTATGTAACTTCTAGGGATAAGGATGGGGACCACTGGACACCAGGGAAACTTGTTACATGATGTCGGGTGCATGATCAGGTGGGGAGGGACCACTAGACACCAGGGAAGGGTATGTAACTTCTAGGGGATAAGGATGGGGGGACCACTGGACACCAGGGAAACTTGTTACATGATGTCGGGTGCATGATCAGGTGGGGAGGGACCACTAGACACCAGGGAAGGGTATGTAACTTCTAGGGGATAAGGATGGGGGGACCACTGGACACCAGGGAAACTTGTTACATGATGTCGGGTGCATGATCAGGTGGGGAGGGACCACTAGACACCAGGGAAGGGTATGTAACTTCTATGGGATCAGGATGGGGGGACCACTGGACACCAGGGAAACTTGTTACATTATGTCAGGTGGGGGAGGGACCACTGGACACCAGGGAACATTTATCTAACATTGGGCCAACGATGGGGATGGGAGGCACTAGACAGCAGGGAATTTTTATTTAACATTGGGCTGTCGAATATGTGGGGCACTAGACACCTGGGACAGTTTTATTTTGAACTTTATGTAACCCCCCCTACAAATGGGGTTCCTAAAAGCCTCCTAGGAGCTTGCCTAAGTTTTCCCCTTCAGCGTTTAAGCCGTTTGAATGGCACTGTGAGTGCTTGTAGAGCCTCCACATACTGTCTCTTTAAGAGCTGTCTGCTTGCAGACATAATTAATGCTTATGGAGGTGGACTGGTGTTTCCCTGCTTGAATCCCGCCTGGGCTGCGGTGTAATCGCTCCATTTTGCAGTCGCTAAAAGCGCAAAGGGAGCCCATCCGAGAGATGTAACTGTTTGCCTGTAATCATTTAAAACGTTAGTGAAATTGCAGTTTGTCTAACCTGCTTTTATTGCAGCTGGGACTCTGTGTGTGTTGCCCCTCCATTTTGGACTTGAACTGCTGTGCTGGGGCAATTGGGTTAAGGGAGCCTTAAAATGGAGACTGCGTGAGTCCACCAGAATTGGGACTCTCACTGGAGCCGGATTACAAAGGAAATGTATGGCTAATTCTTATGGGAATTGTAGTTTGGACCTTAGCGCCTTTTTTGCACCAACAGAGGGAGCTCTGGAGTGATTGACAGCCGAATCCACCAACTGGACCTGTTAGAACCTAAGGGAAATGCCCTGAATTGAAGCTGGAGAGGCAGATGGTTAGTGGCAGTGAAAGGAGTAAGAGCTCTGTATTTTTCTGTGGTGTACAGTTTCACGCAGGAAGCATGTGAGAGGCCTTGAAGTCGGCCTACAGCCGTTGTAAGCGATAGTCAGACTGAATCCGAGTTCCTAAGGAAAAGGAAGGCTGAAGAGTGGAAACCAGGCTCACCCTGTAGAAGACTGGAGATATTGCTGAATCGTGATCGGCCAGTCAGGAACTGAAGCTGCTGTGCGTGCTCCTGGGTATTTTGCAGTAATTGCGATCAGGATCAAGGAGCAGCCTACCTGGTATAGTACTTTCCTTCTACATATGAATGTGCATAGTGCTTGTGGGGAATCGCTATTTCCTGTCCCCTGTACTGTGTGCTGTGTGCTGTGTGTTGAAGCTGGAAGCAAACCCCAGCTTGTCTTGGACTATATCCATTTGCTATCAACTGCCTTGGGGTCCAGTCACAAGGACCTTGTCTCCATGCCCTATTGTTTCTGGCAATCCAGAAGAACATCCACCATCTGGTTCCCAGCCTGGGTATTGTGAGTACAAATCAGGGTATTCCCCTGCAGCTTGTTATCAATTACAAGTGTGTCATCTAATTCTTGTTGTTTCACTGCTTCATGGACTGAGCCATCAGGCTCCGGATTACAGTTGGGTGTTGTGCATATATTTTCTTCTACAGGGCCCCATCCATCTGCACCTGCTGGCCAACCCCGGGCAACGGACCTGGCTAGCCCCCCTCCCAACCTGGGTACCCAGAGTGTGACTTTTCAGACCCTGTATGTGTGCACAGTACTGTGATTTGAATACTGCCAATTAACCTGATTTTCCCCTCCCATGTTCCATTCCCCTAAATAAACTAGACTTGAGTTATTGAACTTTATACTGTCTGAAGTGTCGGTACCTATAGAACAAGCACTATATTGGGTTGTGGATGTTGATTAACCTTGTTTTACAGGGGTCCTCAGAGACGTGCTGCAGAATCAGTCTCGAGGGTAAGTGGTACTTTATGAGTGAACGGTGTATACATGTGGGGTATTGGGACTGTAGCTCCTGTGTACTGTGTGAGCCACTAGAGGGAATAAAAGGGGGTCTCAGTGTCCCAGAGGGCTGTGACCAAGCTAGTCTTACCACTACAAACCCTGACCTCTGGGTGGAGGCACCCGTCATAGAACCTAGGCACCTCAACCTGTCAGTAGTCAAGCAGGCAGGGGTAGTAGCCCTTGGGATAGTGCCACCTGGGGGTTACATCTTGGAGGCACCACTGGGATTAGCGTCCCCTTGTGGCCACATTTATGAATCACTGTTAAAAATAAATGGATGCCCCGACAGAAGTGGCTGTACACCACTTGGTGGGATGGTGTACTGGGCAGGAGATCGACCCCCAAAATTGCTATACATATCTTGGATATCCCGCTGGGTACCAGTACAGACACTGTAGAGGGAGTACTTTCCAAGCTGGAAGGTTTACAAAACCCTGTGGTGGTGGATCGACATGCTAATCTGGTCACCCACACTTTCATGGCCCTAGTAGAGTATAAGGACCCCACAGATAGCTCCAAAGTGCCACAGACTATTACCCCATGAGGGAGCCCTCACTGACTGGAGAGTGATAACTAAGGACAGTAAAGACCTGGGGGGAAATGAGCCCCACCCACCACCCACTATATGAAACTTTTGAGGAGAAATTTGCTAAGCTGTTGCTGGAGGAAGGGAAAACTGTGGAAAACTTAAAGAAGTTATTTCTGCCACCTGGGGTGTTCCTCCCCCAACAACCCCTCCCACTCCAGCATCCGTTATTGCCCCTCTTTCTGTGGCTGAACCAATGCAGGCTCCTATTTCTGCACCTGCCATTAGTCACGACTCTTACCGAAGGTTGAGGATCTTCTCTGGCACCCTCCCAACCCCCCAAGGGGAGGATGATTGGGACACCTGGATAGATTGTGTTGATCCCCTGATACCTGAATGGCAGTGTGTGGAGGCTAAGAAACAAAAAAGAATCATAGAAAGTCTGATGGGTCCTGCCCTAGAGGCTATTAAATTTTTGAGGCCCACAAATCCTGATGCATCTGCCCAGAAGTACCTATCTGCACTTGAAGGCAATTTTGGGAGCATTGAGTCAGGGGAGAGCTTGATGTGGAAATTTCAAGGTACAAAACAGTGGCCAGGGGAAAGTTTTTCTGCATATGTTACTCGTCTGGGAAGAGCTCTGCAGAAGGCTTACCGAAAAGGTGGGGTAGCCGCCAGTGACTTAAACTATGTAAGGTTGGAACACCTACTACAACATGCAAAGCATTCTAAATTGCAGCTCCTTCAATTAAGGCTCCCAGACAGAAGGGGTAACCCACCGGACTACTGTGGCTTAATAAAAGAACTTCAGGAGGTTGAAGATGAGGGGGGGATTTTAATTATGGGGTGAGTGTAGACCAAGTGATCACAGCATTGGAAGGTCCTTGTGAAGTGGGGACCAATGAGGGTGTGCCACCATGGGGTGAACTGCTGAGAAAGTTCAGGGAAATAAAAAACAGTCTCTTTATGAAGGCTGCTTCTGCAAGTACAGGTCCCGACCCTCATCTGACTGCATCTGCTATGGGAGTGGGGGTACCCACCCCGGCATCTCCTGCTGACAACAGCTCAAAACTCGATGTCTTGACCATGGAAGTAGGGAAATTGATGAGATGTCTCCAAATGCTTATCACGCCGCAGACAGAGATGGCACCAAGGTTTCCAGTTAGTAGTACCCCCCGCCCTGGCTCCCAGTGTGACACCTCGGCTCCAGAAAGTATGTTTTGCTATAATTGTGGGAAGGATGGGCACATGAAGAGAGAATGCTGATCCCCAAAAGACACAGACAAAGTTGCATATAAGCTACAAGGAGAGCTTCAGAGAACAAATCAGTGGTTAAGAGGTGCACGAAATGATCCCAGTGAGGGTCCCAAAAATGCTAACTCACGTCCCTTTGTGGCAAGGTCAGTTGCTCAGGCGCCCGCTACTGTCTCTCCAGACTGGTCCAGAATAGTGGGTCTCTCCGTGGAGACCACTGTAAAGGTGAATGGAGTATCTACAAGAGCTGTATTAGACAGTGGCTCCCAAGTGACAATTATGTTCCAAGACTGGTATCAGAAGCATTTGTCTGATGTACCCTTACAACCGTTGGAGGGGCTGCAAGTCTGGGGGTTAAGTGAGAAGGCCTACCCCGACTGTGGATATATCCGAATTTGGCAGTCTTTTCCCACCTCCATAGCTGGAGTGGCCGAGCAAGTAGAGACCCTGGCCTTAGTGTGTCCCCTACTGGACTGTAAGATGGGGTTCCTCTACTAATTGGGATGAATGCACATATGTTTGGATGGTTGGTGCAGTTGTGTTATGAGAAACAGGGGTCACAGACTGGTCGAGCTTTAAGAATTCCGGCCTTGATCAAAAAGGCCTATGAGGCACAGTGAGATGCTGAAAAAGTGGAACCAGAGGAACCGGTTGGAATTGTCTAGAAGAAGGATCCTGAGTCCCTTATTCTGGCGCCAAATGCCCAGTGTACCTTACAGGGGGAGATCCGTATCAGGAAGGATGTCAAGAATAAAATACTTATGCTGGATGCACCAGACGATGGAAGATTGCCGGAAGGACTACTGGTCAAGCCTAGTATCTTGCCTGCCAGAGCCCATGCTTATACCAGAAGGGTAATGGTTCAAGTTCATAATGTGTCTGATAGAAAAAGTCGGGTAAACAGAGGTTGCACCCTGGCTAATGTACATTGTGCAGATACTGCAGTGCTACCCAGTAATAAGAGTTCGGAGTAGAGTGACAGAGTGACGCCTGACTTGTCAGAGTTCGGTGACTCCCCTTTGGCAGCTGACTGGAAAGTGAGAATTAGTGAGAAGCTTGCCCAGAGATACCTGGTGTTTTCCTTAAAGGAATGGGATGTAGGATGTAGGATGTGTGCAAGGAGCTGAGCACCATATCCGGCTGCATGATGAAAGGCCATTTCATGAGAGGTCTCGATGCCTGGCCCCCTGTTGACATAGATGATGTGAGATGGCATCTGCAAGAGATGCTTGCTGCTGGTGTAATACAAGAATGCAGAAGCCCATATGCTTCCCCTATCATGGTAGTGAGAAAAAAGAATGGGACAGTAAGGATGTGTGTGGATTATCGCACTTTAAACCAGTGAGCTATCCCTGATCAGTATACAATGCCCCGCATTTAGGATGCTTTGGACTGCCTGAATGGTAGCAAGTGGTTCTCTGTGCTGGATCTTCGCACTGGGTACTACCAGATCTCGATGGCCCCAGAAGACTGTGAGAAGACAGCCTTTATCTGCCCGCTTGGTTTCTATGAGTTTATGAGGATGCCGCAAGGGATTTCAGGTGCCCCAGCCACCTTTCAATGACTGATGGAGCGTACAGTGGGAGACATGAACCTATTAGAGTGCGTAGTGTACTTGGATGATGTTATTGCATTTGGCAGCTCACTGGAGGAACATGAGAGTAGATTGTTCAAGGTGTTGGACCGATTGGAAGACTTTGGCCTGAAACTGTCCATCGATAAATGTCAATTCTTCTAAACATCTGTAAAGTATGTGTGACACATAGTCTCCACCGAGGGAATAGAGACAGACCCAAGTAAAGCTGAGGCCCTGACCACCTGGCCACAGCCCCACAGCCTAAAAGAACTGCAAAGATACCTGGGATTCTGCGGCTACTATTGCCGTTTCATCAAGGACTATTCAAGAGTGATCCGTCCTTTACTTAATCTTACTCAGGGTTACCCTCCTACCCACAAAAAATACAAAAGGTCAACTTCCCCTGAGACTGAGAGAGTGTATTTCTGTCCTAACGAAGTTTTTGGGGCCTGATGGATACCTGATTGTGAAGCTGCTTTTCATGAGATTATACTGTATATCAACTTACTCACGCTCCTGTCCTGGCCTATGCAGATCCAGCAAAACCATATGTCCTACACACTGATGCTAGCTTGCAAGGTTTGGGGTCTGTGTTGTACCAGGAGCATGAGAATGGCCTGAGACCAGTGTTGCCAGCAGAAGCCTGACCCCTTCTGAAAATAACTATTCTGTACATAAGTTAGAGTTACTAGCTTTGAAGTGGGCCATTGTGGACCAATTCCACAAGTACTTGTATGGGGCTAAGATACTAGTAAAAACTGACAATAATCCCTTGACCTAAGTTGGATGCTACTGGCCATAGGTGGCTCTTTGCATTATCTACATACAACTATGCTGTTGAATACAGGGCAGGCCTGAACCACATAGATGCTGATGCTCTCTCCTGGAGGCCTGTTTCTTGAAATGACTGGGTCAGACTGTCAGAACCTGACATTCGAGCACTCTGCTAGAAGTTTGGCAGAGAGGAGCAAGTGGTCCCAGACACAGTGGACTGTTTGGTGGATTGTTTGGTGCTTTCTGAGAATTGCATACCTGCTGCATATTGCCACTTCTCTGCATTAGACATTGGTGCTTTGCCTCAGCTAGACAATGACAGTCTTCAGAGGGCTCAATCCCAAGATCCTATGATTAAACCAGCTTTGGAAGCCCTCTACACAGGGAAAGATGTATCCAAGTTACATTCTACTGATTTAAGAACTGCATTGTTATACAAGGAAGGTCCTAAGTTGAAGCTGATTAATTGACTGTTATACAGGGAAACAGTGGACAGAGGGGGACAAATAGACAAACAGCAGCTAGTTTTGCCCACTGTCTTTCGAGACTTGGTGCTGAGGTTACTACACAACCACATGGGGCACCTTGGCATAGACAGAACACTTGACTTGGTGAGATACAGATTCTATTGGCCTAAAATGGGGGCTGATGTTGAACAACACATTCAAACTTGTAGTTGTTGCTTACAGAGGAAAGCTTTGCCCCAAAAGGCTTCCCCCCTTGTGAACATCACCAACAGCTCCCCCATGGAGCTGGTCTGTACTGACTTTCTGAGTTTGGAGCCAGATCAAATAAATATCAGTAATGTGCTGGTGGTCACTGACCATTTTACGAGACATGCCCAAGCTTTACCCACCAAGGACCAGAAGACATCCACTGTGGCAAAAGTACTTATAGAAAACTTTTTTGTTCACTATGGGGCTCCACAAAGAATCCATTCTGTTCAAGGGTGGGACATCTGATCAAAGAGATGCTTTCTCTGGTGGGGGTGCGAAGGTCCAGAACCACCCCTTACCACCCTCAGGGGGACCCACAGCCTGAACGTTTTAATCGCACTTTGCTAGATATGCTGGGCACCCTCCACCCAAAGGACAAGCCTAGATGGAGCCAACAAATTAGCACCTTGATACATGCCTACAACTGCACCAAAAGTGATGCCACTGGGTTCTCCCCCTACCGCCTGATGTTTGGAAGAGAAGCCCGACTACCGGTAGATGTTTGTTTTGGAGTTTCTCCTGATGGAGTTCGAGCTGATAACCATTTACAGTATGTGCAAAAGTTAAAGGCCCAACTAAATCATGCATACCAACTGGCTCAAACCATGGCTACCAAAAGAATCTGGCCAACAAAGAAAGGTATGATAAAAAGGAGAACCTTACCAGAGCAAGGGAAAAGGATTAAGACTTCTTTTGGCTAAGCAGATTTACTGTGTGTTGTTATTTTTGTTTTGTACTCACAGGGATTGCTACTGTTTGTTGCTAACATTTCATTGCTTTATTTTTCTCTGTTTCAAATTCTTCTGCATTATTACAAGGTGTGCCTACAGGTGTGTGCTAACAGATTGCTGCTGTAATCTTCTGATTCAAATTGTCTTTTGCAAGGTATATCTTCTGTTACTGCTTTATTTTTCTCTGTAGCAAAGTGTTTCTTACAGGGTATATCTTCTTTGAAATTATTACAGGTGGTGCTTTACAGGTTTTACAGTTTTATCTAACATTAGGATAACTTTCAGGGTTACTGCATTTGTTGTTGACTGATTGTTTCTGCTCTTACCTCCTTGTTCTTTCATCCGTGGTTCTTCTATTTTGGCAGGGAAAGGGCCTAGCCACCCACCCCCATCCCCAACCACCCCACACTACACTCCTTTTATAGGGTACCACAGTTGTGACATTTCCTGTGGCAAAGCAGGAAGGGGCGGATCAGTGGGGCATCCACAAGGTGAGCTCATTTACAGGGGCACTAGTAATTTAACTTGTCATAGCAAGTTATACAAAAACAAAATACAAAATCAAACCATTACTTGCATTTTCTTCCTTCCTTCTAATTACTCTGACCAGGTTATAAACCCAGCAACTTATCTGGAATGGATATCATTAACTGCAGGTACTGCAGAACACTTTTCAGAAGGACAGTCTTATAGGATTTAGGACACTATCCTACATGCTGGGCCACTGGAGATCTTAGAGCTCAGCTCCGGGCAGCATGGGCAGAGATTGCGTGCCTCAAATTTCATATTCAAGAGGAAATACATTATAAGAACCACCTGCCATTTCCCCAACATTCAACAGAAGAACCTCGACGCAGAGGGTAATTGGTCCAGGAGGTTGGCAGGTAGTTAGGAGGGGCAAACCGGGTGCCCCATCACTCTCTGCTCTCCAACATATTAACTCCAAAAACCATATAAACACTATAAACAGGTAACTGCCTCTATCTCTGAAATCAAACAAAGGGGCAGAGGACACTGCAGAGCAGGACACTGCAGCACAGGAGCTAGCAAAACAAAACTCACCCAAATCAGAAACCAAAACAAAAAAGGAAAAAGGAAATCCAAAAAATTTCTGATCTTAGGAGACTCCATGATTCGGGGAGTTGATACCCATCTCCAGCCAGGGGTAATAGTCAGATGTCTCCCAGGTACATCAGCGTGGAGAGACACAGACCGCATTGCTAAAATTGTTCACAAAGCAGGAGAAAACATTGACGTCCTGGTACACATAGGGACTAATGATCTCGCCAGCTGGTCAGTTGTGGAGACCAAAGAACACCTGACCAGGCTGGGTGACAAACTATCATCCATTTTGTCCGACATCTCCTTCTCTGAGATCCTGCCAGTCTGGGAGAGGGGGGCAGATGGACGGAAGGCTAGAGAAGGGGAGATAGGGGAGCTAAACATGTGGCTCAAGGGCTGGTGCTAGGAAAAAGGACACAGATTTGTAGGGAGCTGGCAACAGTTCTGGGAGTGAAAGTTCTTTAAATTTGATGGACTGCATCTGACTAAGGAGGGAGTCAGTGCATTGGGGCAGAAGTTTGACGTCTTTGCAGAATATTTAAACTAGCAAATGGGGAGAGGGGTGCAGCACCCCATACATCAAATGGGAAGAACACCCCTCACCCCTCAGCTAGTGGTCAAACAGGGAGTCAGCATGTGTGCAGTTCATTTGCATCACCAGGTAATAAACAAGGTCTGTCTCCCCATATGACACACAGGGGAAATGCCAAACCTCACCCAACAACTAACACACCGAAATCTGGCCAATGGAAAATCATGTACACAAATGCTCACAGCCTGGAAATTAAGATCCCAGACCTGCAGGCAATAATGTCAGAGGCTAAACTGGACATAGTAGCAGTTAGTGAGACGTGGTTTACCAGTAACCACACTTGGGAGACTTCAGTACCTGGCTATGTACTGTTCAGAAGAGACCGAGGTGCAAAAAGGGGGGGTGGAGTGGCCCTGTATGTCAATGAAAATATCAAAGCTACAGAAATTCAGAATACACATAAGGAGCCAGAAGAACTGTGGGTCACCCTGGAAACAGGAAATGGGACAGCCATAAGAACTGGGGTTGTCTACAGGCCCCCAGACCAGGGGGAGGACATAGACACATTACTGTTAGAAGATATACAAAACATGACAGCTAAAGGGGAGGTTCTGATAATGGGAGACTTCAACATGCCGGATACAGATTGGTCAATACCAGGAGGAACATCTGCCAGAATTAGACACCTGGTGGATTCCCTGCCGGGGAAGGGCCTCAAACAACTGGTACAACAACCCACAAGAGACAGGGCTATCCTAGATCTAGTACTGACTAACAGGGAAGGAATCACAGATCTCTAGGTAGAAGGTCACCTGGGGGCCAGTGACCATCACATGGTATGGTTCAATGTGGCCACTACATCTAAATCATCCCATTCCAAGGCAAAAATATGGTACTTCAGAGGAGCTGACTTTGATAAGATGGCCAACAGAGTTAAGCTAGCCCTGGCAAAAAGAAACACAGGTGAGGGGGTACAGGCAAAGTGGGCAAGCATTAAGGATGCAATACTTGAAGCAACATCCCATTGTGTTAGACAGAAAAGGAAGTGCAAAGAAGAAGAAACCACTTTGGTTCTCAAATACAGAAGCAGAAAGGTCAGAGCCAAAAGGCTGGCCTTCAGGAAATATAAGGGAACACAGCGGATGAAGATAGGAGGCATACCAAACTGCCCTAAGGGAAGCAGGAAAGGCAGTAAGGCAGGCAAAGTCCCAAACTGAGGAAACACTAGCATGAACAGTAAAAGAAGGTGCCAAGACTTTCTATAGATACATTAGTGAAAGGAGAAAGTCCAGAGAGGTTATTGCTAAGCTCAAAGGAGAAAAGGTGGCATGTGAGGAGGAGGACCCTGTAAAAGCATCTATCCTAAATAGATATTTTTGCTCAGTATTTACTGAAGAGAAGGTAGGGCAGGGACCACAGCTCAGCACCATGGACACAGGGGGAAGGGAGGAGAGCACTACTCCCTTCACAAAAGAAAGGATCCTACAAGAACTCACTAAGCTCAGGGTGGACAAGGCAATGGGACCTGATGGCATACATCCCAGGGTACTTAAGGAGCTAAGGGTGGAACTAGCAGAGCCATTAGCAGAACTGTTTAGTGAGTCTCTGAGCACAGGAGAGGTCCCAGAAGACTGGAGAAGGGCTCATGTGATCCCGCTCCACAAGAGTGGTAGCAGGGAGGAGGCTGGGAACTACAGACTAGTCAGTCTTACCTCAGTAGTGGGCAAGATTATGGAGGCACTCCTTAAGGAAAGGATAGTGCAACACCTGGAATCCATAGGAGCACAGGATCCAAGACAGCATGGGTTTACAAAAGGAAGGTCCTGTCAAACTAATCTCATAGATTTCTTTGACTGGGTAACCAGAGTGGTGGACCAAGGGGGAGCAGTTGATGTCGCTTACCTTGACTTCAGCAAAGCTTTCAACACTGTTCCACATAGAAGATTGATAAATAAGCTGGGTAGGCTCGGGTGGGTCAGAAGTCGGTCAACTGGGTGGCAAACTGGTTGACTGGCAGAAAACAGAGAGTGGTGGTAAATGATATACAGTCAGAAGAGATGCAAGTCACAAGTGGGGTACCTCAGGGATCAGTCCTGGGACCAGTCCTCTTCAATATCTTCATTAGTGACATTGCAGATGGACTAGAGGGTAAGGCTTGTCTGTTTGCAGACGACACCAAGATCTGCAACAGAGTAGATGATCCAGATGGGGTAGGCAGAATGAGAAGAGATCTGGATAAACTAGCAAAATGGTCAGAAGAGTGACAACTGGGTTTAATGCAAAGAAGTGCAAGATCATGCACATAGGGAGTTGCTGTCAGTCACAAAGGAAGAAAGAGACTTGGGCATCATCATCACCGATGATCTGAAATCATCCAAGCAGACCTCTAAAGCAGTAGGTAAGGCTAGGGGGATGTTAGGGTGTATTAGTAAGGGTATCACTAGTTGTAAGAGGGAGGTAATAATCCCTCTTTACAAGACACTGGTTAGGCCCCATCTGGAGTACTGCGTGCAGTACTGGAGGCCACACCTGCACAAGGACATTAACCAAATTGAGGCAGTCCAGAGAAGGGCAACCAAAATGGTGCAGGGACTGCATCAGAAGACATATGAGGACAGATTTACGGAGCTCAATATGTATACCCTTGAGCAAAGGAGGGAGAGAGGTGATATGATTGAAACATTCAAACACCTTAAGGGCATTAACAAGGTGAAAGAGTCTAACATGTTTAAATATAAGAAAAATAGCAGGACAAGAGGACACAGCATGAGATCAGAGGGAGGCTGATTAAGGGGGAATGTGAGGAAATTCTTTTTCACAGAAAGAGTGGTGGATGCATGGAACGGCCTACCTCAGGAAGTGGTGGCTATGAACACAGTGCAGGGCTTCAAACAGGCATGGGATAGGCATATGGGAGCAATACAGATGAGTATGAATAGATAGGCTACTGACAGAGCAAAGGCTGATGGCACAGTTATAAGGTAGAAAAAGAAATGGGCAGACTGGATGGGCCTTGTGGTCCTTATCTGCCGTCAACCTCTAAAGAACTGGAAGTTCAGGAGGGAGATCGGTGTTGCTAAGAAATCTGAGACTGCATGGCAAACACAAGATTGCTGACAGGTGGCACCATCTCCCTCACATTGTGGTAGGAAAACTAGATGATCTGCCTGTGTAAAAGGTAAGGCCTGAGAATAATTCAAAAGATGTTAAGACAATGCATAGAAATCACTTACTGCCCATTGGACAAATCTTGATTGAGTCTGAGCCTCCAAAAAGTGCTCCCTCTGGACCAGTGACTAGAGCTGCTGGTAAGCAAAAGCAAAGAAAGTCTGCACCTACGGATGCTGAGTTAAAGTGTTCTCTACAGCAAGTCCCAGTTGAAAATGACTGTCAGTCCATGTCAGAGGAAAGCGAGTGCAACTTTGGGTACTACCTCACTTATGAACTGAGTCAGTTGTTTCAGGGCAACACCCTAGTCAATTATGGAAATGAAACTGGGCCCTCTGGACTGACTAGGCCCCCAGCTTTGTCCCTGGAGCCAATGCTCCCAAAAAGTGAGGTGCATAGTATTAAGTTGGATGACATGGAATCATTGTGTATGGTTGAACTGTATGAGCTTTCAGAGGAGGAAAATGATGAACTGGGACAGACTGGTGATATACCAGAACAAGAAGCGTGTGTTGAGTGCCCTGATAGTTCACTGTCAGTGTCAGAAAACTCCCCATGTGAGCCAAGTGTTGTGGACTCAGAGATTGCAACTCCTGGAGCTGAAAGTGCCCCCAGTTCTAGCCTCTACCCCAATGAAAGTTTCTCTGACAAGTGAAGACACTGCTGAAAGCGGGGATAAAAACACAGAGACTGTAACGGTTCCCCCTAGAAGGACTGCTCGAGCTGTGAAGCCTGTGGTACACTTAAGCTATGAATCCTCTGGCAGACCTGTGGACTTGCCTCTTAATGTGGTCCATAAGAGTGTGTGTGTGTCCCCGAGCTCATTGCCCAAACTGAGCATAGGGCTAACTCCAGATTACTTGTCCTGCCTTCTAGGTATGGTGCCCCTGCCCTTTCCAGCCCCGAGGTAGCTGATAGGAAAGGGCCCCCTCTATCCAGGTTTCATGTCCAAGAGGTAATGACCTGATTTCAGAATGACATTGTATGTATAATGTTGTGTAACATGCAGTTACCTGTGAAATACAGAATAAGTGCATATGACAAAGATTTAACATATGACTGTGGTTTAAAAAATGCAAACCTAACTGTTAGTGATGTAAATGTATTTGGTAGTCTCCTTTAAAGTGTTATAAAAGTACCTACTTGATGCTGACGCCAAGTTCTTTTCAGGCCAGAAAGGGTGTAACCCCCTACAAATGGTTCCTAAAAGCCTCCTAGGAGCTTGCTTAAGTGTTCCCCTGCCTGCTGGCGTTCGGCGTTTAAGTCGTTTGAATGGCACTGTGAGTGCTTGTAGAGCCTCCACATACTGTCTCTTTAAGAGCTGTCTGCTTGCAGACATAATTAATGCTTATGGAGAGGGACTGGTGTTTCCCTGCTTGAATCCCGCCTGGGCTGCGGTGTAATTGCTCCATTTTGCAGTTGCTAAAAGCACAAAGGGAGCCCATCCAAGAGATGTAACTGTTTGCCTGTAATCTTTTAAAGCGTTAGTGAAATTGCAGTTTGTCTAACCTGCTTTTATTGCAGCTGGGACTCTGTGTGTGTTGCCCCTCCATTTTGGACTTGAACTGCTGTGCTGGGGCAGTTGGGTTAAGGGAGCCCTAAAATGGAGAGTGCGTGGACCAACCAGAATTGGGACTCTCACTGGAGCCGGATTACAAGGGGAATGTATGGCTAATGCTTATGGGAATTGTAGTTTGGACCTTGGCACCTTTTTTGCACCAACAGAGGGAGCTCTGGAGTGATTGGCAGTTGAATCCACCAACTGGACCTGTTAGAACCTAAGGGAAATGCCCTGAACTGAAGCTGGAGAGGCAGATGGTTAGTGGCAGTGAAAGTAGTAGGAGCTCTGTATTTTTCTGCGGTGTACAGTTTCGCGCGGGAAGAGCGTGAGAGGCCTAGAAGTCGGCCTACAGCCATTGTAAGTGACAGTCAGACTGAATCCGAGTTCCTGCGGAAAAGGAAGGCTGAAGAGTAGTATCCAGGCTCACCCTGTAGAAGACTGGCGATATTGCTGAATCACGCTGGGTCTGTCAGGAACTGAAGCTGCTGTGCGTGCTCCTGGGTATTTTGCAGTAATTGCAATTGGGATCGATGAGCAACCTGCCTGGTATAGTACTTTGCTTTTACATATGAATGTGGATAGTGCTTGTGGGGAATTGTTATTTCCTGTCTCCTGTGATGTGTGTTGAAGCTGGAAGCAAACCCCAGCTTGTCTCGGACTAAATCTGTTTGCTATCAACTGCCTTGGGGTCCAGTCACAAGGACCTTGTCTCCATGCTCTGTTGTTTCTGGCAATCCAGAAGAACATCCACTATCCCAGCTTGGGTATTGTGAGTACAAATCAGGGTATTCTCCTGCATCCTGTTATCAATTACAAGTGTGTCATCTAATTCTTGTTGTTTCACTGCTTCATGGACTGAGCCATCAGGCTCCGGATTACAATTGGGTGTTGTGCATATATTTTCTTCTACAGGGCCCCATCCATCTGCACCTGCCGGCCAACCCCAGGCAACGGACCTGGCTAGCCCCCCTCCCAACCTGGGTACCCAGAGTGTGACTTTTCAGACCCTGTATGTGTGCACAGTATTGTGATTTGAATACTGCCAATTAACCTGATTTCCCCTCCTGTGTTCCATTCCCCTAAATAAACCAGATTTGATGTTATTGAACTTTATACTGTCTGAAGTGTCGGTACCTATAGAACAAGCACTGTATTGGGTTGTGGATGTTGATTAACCTTGTTTTACAGGGGTCCTCAGAGACATGCTGCAGAACCAGTCTCGAGGGTAAATGGTACCTTATGAGTGAACAGTCTATATATGTGGGGTATTGGGACTGTAGCTCCTGTGTACTGTGTGAGCCACTACAGGGAATAAAAGGGGATCTCAGTGTCCCAGAGGGCTGTGACCAAGCTAGTCTAATCTGGAGATTCCCCCTTTGGTGGACAATGCAGCCCTTTTTATATCTTTTGTTCTCACTCCCCCTCTGATTGGCTACATTATTTCCGAGCACTGCTAGATGCCCTCTCACCTTTCCTAACAGTTCCCTTTCTGCAGGCAAATTATGACCTCTGGGTGGAGGCACCCGTCATAGAACCTAGGCCCCTCAACCTGTCAGTAGTCAAGCAGGCAGGGGTAGTAGCCCTTGGAATTGCGCCACCTGGGGGTTACATTTAAAAAATGTTTTTAAAGTGCAGAATAAAATAGGGCAGAGTAGCAGGCTAATAACTGCATTTTTTGTTAGGTCTTCAATTCATCAGAGTAAATCAGAACCGTCTGGGAAAAAAATCCGAGTCAGAATCAGAACTGGATCACAGCCAGTTCACCCATCCCTAGTTCTGGAATTTCCCAGCTGAAGTAACTCTGAGGTCAGGTAAGAGGCACTTACAGAGATAGAAGAAGATCCAAGCAGATGCCTTGGAGCATAGAGTTCAAAAAGCAACAGTTAGGGATGTAGATTAAAACCACACATATAAGCAATTGCAACACTGAGGAAAAAAGTAACCGTAGCCATGGAGAACCTGTGCCCAGGCATCCCTCTGTGTTTGAAAGATCATGGGATGAGCACTGGCATTGCCCAAACTTCAGGAACCAGACTCCAAACCTTGCAATGTGAGTAATTTTTGGGTGCCTGCAGCAGACCCATCTGGCATGGTAAGGGACCTGTAGAATGCTTTACCCAGGAGTGACCAGCAGGATGTGAAGATGATCAATCGGACATGATGTTAGACTTGTAGCTTGCTTTGCAAATGTAACTCCCCCCCCCGGGCATGGGGAGGCTTACCTTATTGGGGCTACAGCCCCTTGGGGTCCCTGTTCTACGTCCGGTTCCCACGGTGCAGCTGAAAGAGTAATAGTGGCCCTCATAATTTGCCTGCAGAAAGGGAACTGCTGGGAAAGGTGAGAGGGCATCTAGCAGTGCTCGGAAATAATGCAGCCAATCAGAGGGGGAGTGAGAAAAAAAAATATATAAAAAGGGCTTCATTGTCCGCCAAAGGGGGAATCTCCAGAGACCTAGCAGGAAAGACTGTAGTAGGCTGTGCAGTCCTGAAGTCTGCCTGTGTGCCTAATGGCCTTTCTGGCCTCAGAATTCAGAAGAGAGGCACAGCGCCTGTAAAGCTGTTTGGATTGCCAGGGAAGGAAAACTTAGCTGCTGATTGTCTCCTGCTGAGATTTGAACCCGCTTTTGTAAGTCTGTAATTTGCAGCCTGAATCCACAAAAACTGTATAACTGTGCTCCCCTCAGTGGGATAATTATTTGGGACTGCTTGAACTGTTGATAGCCCAAGAGAAGTTGCCTATTTTGGGGCTAGAGACTGAACTAGAACCCCACTGCAAGTGTACTTTTGGCAGCTGTGTGCCAATCAGAATGTTTAGGGGACCCCTAGCCTTTCCAGTCCCCCAGACCAATGAGGAGATCACCAGAGAGGAAGACGTTGAGAGGCCTGTCAGGTGAACACTGTATACAAAGTTCCCTGGGCAAAGTTTCAAAAGGCCAGACAGGTGAAGCCCAGCATTCTGCATTCCTTCTTCCAGCTGCTGGTCTTTTGTATCCTGCTATTATAGTACATCACCAACTACTGCTGATACCAGAATGGTACCAAGATCCCATTGCCTGCAGACCCCTGAAATGCCAGACTGTAAGTACCTCTGAGCTGCAGCTCTGAGGTGTCTCCTACACTTCAGCTAGCTAGCTAGGTAGGCAAAAAAGGGGACAAGCCCCAGGCAGGACTACTAAATCATCAAGATAAGCCCCAGGCAGAAATGTCCTAGTTGTGCTGTATGTAAAGTTATTAGGCCCCAGTGCAAGCATCCCAGCTCGAGCCACCAGACTTATCTTCCCGGCATCCCATTGTAGTACACACCTTTATAGACTAACGGCCGTTTGGGGAAAAGCTGAGTGCACCCACTGCTGGAAGGTGTGGAAGACAGTGTGGGGTGTAATCTCTTTTGCATTTATTATTGTTGTGTTATCTTCTCCCCTTCTTACACCTTCCTATAATAAAAATTTACTTAGTTCATGCTACAGTCTAGTTACTGTTATTACACAGGTATTGCAGCTTATTGTGTGACGTGAATTATTACTGTGTGAGGGAAAAACTATGGGAGCAGTTATTGTATTTTCCTAGAGGGTGGTAGGCTGGAATTTACCCAACAGGCATCCCATATCAATACCCCAGGAGGAGGCATCACGCCATTCTGTTCCTGTACAAGTAGTCCATCAGTGAACCAAGGCTGACCCCTTAGAGGTGTGTGCAGGTGAGACCTGAGGGGCCCTAGAACAGCCTATGTGAGTCAAGGGGCTGTTACACAAAGAGCAGCAGACCCATCAGAAAGTCTGAAAGTAGTCAAATGGGTGGTCATGAGGGGCAGTAAGTATCCTAGCTATCAAATTTGGTTAAACAATGTTCAAAAAAAGTTATGGGCGATAAAAAAACACACAAAACAAAAACATAAAGTCATAAGAAAAAAATACAAACAAAAACAATAAAGTCATCGAAAAAACACACAAAACAAAACCATAAAGTCATAAGAAAGCAAACTGTGCATGCTGTTGGACCCAGTTTCTTTCAGGTATCTTTTTGGGGAAACTTTTTTTTTCCTATGTCTGCAGTGAAAGACTCGAAGAAACTGAACACATGTGCGTTCCATTATTTTATTTGGGGCATTTCCTAACACCACATTTGAAGGACAGGATGTTTACCACCACCACACCTCCCAATCACCCAACTGACTCTTTTGAAACTGGCACCAAAATCCATGCCTAGGGACACCAAATTTGGCTCTTTTTGGAAAGCTAAAATTAAGTCTATCCTTGTGCATACAGTTTGATTTTTTTGGATTTAATTTTCTTAGTGCACCACAGCAGAAGATGTTGACCAACCAAGGTGGAGGAATGTCCATGTCTGTCACCGACTGAGGAACCCCCCAAAAATATGTAAAATACATGTGGGTAGCCATGGCGGACGGTTGCATGGGGTAACAGAGGGTGAAGAGTCAATTTATCATAGGGACTGGGTGGGAGCAGTTTTGACACAATGGGTGTGGAACGGGTTATAAACTGTTAACATCTGGCACCTGGGTTGAATAGCCAGTATAGGATGGGGGGGGGAGATTGGGGGCACTGCAATTGGACTCCCAGGGACTGCTTAGTCTATTTAAATTACTGTCCATCAGCAGGGTTAGGTACCAGACATCTGAATAGATGGGTGGGGTCTACTTGCAGCACCAGGGTTGTGCTCCAGTGACCGCAGTTGTTTTTTTTGGAATGGGTGCTGCTTATGCTGGACAAAATGGCCAATGAGATTCCATAAATGAAATGTTTGCTGATGACACGATTTCATTGGATTTCACATAGAGAGTCATGGAGCAAGCTGTATATATTTTTTTTGGGGGGGGCTGTGCCCTCCCACATCACCCATTCACAGTGCTTCGCTAAGTTTTTAGGGGCACAACCTCCGAATCCCCCTTCACCACTGTGACCTCCCACCCCCTACCACTACGGTACTAGTGCTACTAGTACTGCTCCAATAGTATCACAAAATGCAGTGAGAAAGAAATAATGTGACTCACTGGGAATTGAACTAAGACCCCCAGAGTACCGTCCTGGTGCTCTAACCACTGAACTACAGTCTCATAAGGTTGGATTGGAGGTTATAACTGAATTTCAAATACAATGTGAACTAATACAAGACTGTTGTTGGAACGGTCTTGGATTGGATCACAGTCACTCATCCAACAGGATTACCGGATGTGATGAGTGACCATTGTTCTGCATTCTGTGATTGGTCAGTTAAGGTCAGAAAGCATCCTCCAACGTACATAATCAAGAAATTTATCAGTTAACCACTGCAATTATTGAAGCTGCGTGTAATGAAATTGATTTGTCAATTTTTGACTCTCTTAATGACGTTGATTCATTTCTAGAAACATTGTGCAGATATTGCAGCGCTACCCAGTAACAAGAGTTCAGGGAAGAGTGATAGAGTGACACCCAATTTGTTCGATTTCGGTGACTCCCCTTTGGCAGCTGACTGAAAAGTAAGGACTAGTGAGAAGCTTGCCCAGAGAGACCTGGTGTTTTCCTTAAAGGAATGGGATGTAGGATGTGTGCAAGGAGCTGAGCACCATATCTAGCTGCATGATGAAAGGCCATTTCATGAGAGGTCTCGACGCCCTGCCCCTGCTGACATAGATGATGTGAGATGGCATCTGCAAGAGATGCTTGCTGCTGGTGTAATACAAGAATCCAGAAGCCCATATGCTTCCCCTATCAAGGTAGTGAGAAAAAAGAATGGAACAGTAAGGATGTGCATGGATTATCACACTTAAAACCGGTGGACTATCCCTGATCAGTACACAGTGCCCCGCATTCAGGATGCATTGGACTGTCTGAACGGTAGCAAGTAGTTCTCTGTGCTGGATCTTCGCAATGGGTACTATCAAATCCTGATGGCCCCAGAAGACCATGAGAAGACAGCCTTTATCTGCCCGCTTGGTTTCTATGAGTTCATGAGGATGTTGCAAGGGATTTCAGGTGCCCCAGCCACCTTTCAACGACTGATGGAGCGTGCAGTGGGGGACATGAACCTATCAGAGTGCCTGGTGTACTTGGATGATGTTATTGTATTTGGCAGCTCACTGGAGGAGCATGAGAGTAGATTGTTCAAGGTGTTGGACCAACTGGAAGACTTTGGCCTGAAACTGACCATCGATAAATGTCAATTCTTCCAAACATCTGTAAAGTATGTGGGACACATAGTCTATGATGGGAGTGGTGCAATGGCTATGGAGCAGCAGTCTTCCGGGAAATGTTCTGGAGGATGTGGTGTTGTCTCATCTGCAGGCACCTGTCCGGGCTGAGGGAGGAGGCTGCTCATCTCCAGGCTGAGTTGGCCAGGATTCAGGGGACTTCCTTTCCCACACAGGGACCCCCAGGGCCACTGCCGCTGCCTCAGAGGTTGCCAAGAAAGAGTAGTGGTTGGACCACAATGGACTCAGGGAGGGTGAGGGTGGTGGAACAGAGGTGCATCCCTACAGTTGTACTTCTCCACACTTCATATGCCATTCTGGCAGAGTGTGATTCCTCTATGGAGGCACCCACAGTGGAGACCAAAGAGGATAATCGGAACCTCCACAAAAAAGACTCACAGGAGGGTGGCAAGGGACGCCACAGGGGAAGGAAATGACTCCTGGTGGGGGACTCCATTATTAGGAGGGTAGAACTAGGGAGGGAGGGGAGAGGGAGGTAAGGTGCCTGCCTGGTGCCATGGCTTGGAGGGACAGGAAGTGAATCCTCAGGATAGCGGGAGCAGCTGCACGGGGGAGGGAGCTGGATGTCATTGTCCACTTAGGGACAAATGACCTGGCTGGAAAAGGGATTGGAGCAGTGCAGGAGGTGTTTGTGGAGTTGGGGAGGGGCCTTAGACAAGTAGCACACATGGTAACCTCGGAGGTGCTACCTATCTATGGTATGAGTGAGGCTAGGGTACTCCACACCATGGGATTCAATCAGGGGTTGAAAAACTGGTGCAGAGCTCTGGGTTTCAGCTTCATTGGGGACTGGGGTTCTACCTGGAGGGATACAGGCCTATACTGGTGCGATGGTCTGCATCTGTCTAGGAGGGGAACCAGGATCCTAGGTGACAGGCTTAAATGCTTCATTGGCAAGCATTTAAACTAGACAAGGGGGAAGGCGCTGAAAAGGAGAAGGGAAATCCTAGCCCCCCCCAAAAAATAAGGGTAGTTAGTGAGGTAAACACCAAGATAGAGCAGTTGATAGGGAGAAGGGCAGGGGTAAATGGAGAAAAAGACAAAGGCAGTAAGGACAGGGATGGGACAAAAAGGAATAAGGTCATCAAAAAATAGAGGTAATGAGCACCAATGCCCGTAGTCTAGGAAACAAGCTCCCTGAACTGGTGGTCTTGATGGAAGAGGGATGCCTGGATATTGTCGCAGTCACAGAAACATGGTACATAGAGAACCATGACTGGGATGTCAACATACCAGGGTACACAATCTACAGGAAGGACAGGGAGGGTAGAAGAAGAGGTGGAGGAGTGGCTCTCAATATAAGGGAAGGGAAGAGATCAAAGCAACAGAACTAAAGGGTAAACAGGGAGGAGAGGAGGCACTGTGGGTCACCCTGGAGACTGGAAATGGGACCACAATCCTCCAGGGGTTGTATACAGACCCCCTGTCAGGGGGAGGAAACGTACAAGGAAATGACAGAAGGCATCCTTAGGATGGCAGAGAAAGGGGAGATATTGCTGATGGTGGACCTGAATATGCCAGATGTTAACTGGAGCACCTTTGCTGCAGCCACATCCAAGAGCAGGGCTATTCTCGATGCCCTACAGGGGGCATGCCTCAGACAGCTAGTTTTGGAACCCACTCGGGAGGGAGTGATCTTAGACCCCGTACTCTCAAATGGGGATAGAGAGAGTATCTCAGATATAGAAGTGGGTGGCCATCTGGGAACAAGTGACCTCCAAACAGTGTGGTTCACGATAAACTGAGCTGTACAGTCAAGCCATATAAAAGTGAAGGCACTGGACTTCAGGAGGGCTGATTTTGTCAAAATGGGAGAAGGCTTCAGAAAAGCACTAGCAAACAGGCAAGAAGGTGGGGTGGAGCAATAATGGGAAAACATCAAAACTGCCATCACAGAGGCAACAAGCCTTTGTGTGAAGCAAATAAACCAATCAAAACGAAAGAAAAAAAACACTATGGTTCTCAAAAGAAGTGGCAGGGAAGGTTATAGAAACATAGAAACATAGAATTTGACGGCAGATAAGGACCGCTTGGCCCACCCAGTCTGCCCATTTCCCTACCTAATGGATAAGCTGCAGATCCTAGTTAACCAGCAGCCTACTTCTTCCTACCCCTGCCCCCTAGAATTGCCTTATGACTGTCCCATGCATAGTTGAATTCCACCACTGTTTTTGACTCCACAACCTCCTCTGGAAGGCCGTTCCATGCATCCACAACCCTCATTTTTTTTTTAAAAATACTTCCTTAAATTACCTCCGAGCCGCCCCTCCATCTTCAAATTGTGCCCCCTTATTCTTGAACACCTCTTTTTTTGAAAGATGCTACCCTCTTGGACTTTGTTGATTCCCTTGAGGTACTTGAAAGTTTCTATCATGTCCTCCCTCTCCCTCCTTTCCTCGAGGCTATACATATTAAGCTCCTTAAGTCTCTCTTCATATGTCTTCCGGTGCAGACCCTGCACCATTTTAGTTGCCCTCCTCTGGACAGCTTCCATCCTGTCTATGTCTTTACGGAGACTGGGTCTCCAGAACTGCATGCAGTACTCCAGATGGGGTCTGACCAGCTGTCTGTACAGAGGGATAATAACTTCCTGTTTTCTACTGGTGATGCCTCTCCCTATGCATCCCAGTATCCCCCAGCCCTCCTTGCTGCCCTCTCACATTGCTTGCCCACCTTTAGGTCATCTTATATGACTACCCCAGGTCCCTTTCCATTTTTGTTGTTGTTAGTATCTCACCCCCCATTGTGTACTCTTCTCCTGGTTTTGTTTCCCAGGTGCATTATCTTGCACTTCTTAGCATTGAATCTAAGCTGCCATACATTTGACCATTCCTCTAACCTGCCAAGTCCTTCTCATTCTTTCCACCCTACTTGTGATCAACTCTGTTGCAGATCTTTGTGTCATCTGCAAAGAGACATACTTTTCTTCCAGTCCCTCTGCAATGTCGCTATAAAGACATTGAAGAGGACCGGTCCTAATACTGAACCCTCGGTACCCCACTAGTAACCCCCCTTTCTTCAGAGTGGACTCCATTTACTATTACTCTCTGTGTCCTATGCTCCAGCCAATTCTTTACCGAGGCTGTCATCTTGGGATCCACTCCCAGGCTGGCTAACTTGTATACTAATCTTTTGTGTGGAACTGTGTCAAATGCCTTGCTAAAGTCTAGGTAGGCCATGTCCACAGCCCCTCCCTGATCTACTACTTTGGTCACCCAGTCAAAGAAATCTATCAGATTTGTCTGGCATGACCTTCCCGCTGTGAATCCATGCTGCCTTGGGTTCTGTGCCCCTCTGGCCTCTTGATACTTGACAATTCTTTCCTTCAGAAGTGATTCCATCATTTTCCCTACCACTGAGGTTAAACTAACAGGTCTGTAGTTTCCTGCTTCTGCCTTGCTCCCACTTTTGTGAAGGGGAATCACATCTGTCCTCCTCCAGTCCTCGGGTACCACCCCATCCTCCCGTGATTTGTTAAAGAAGGTAGTCAGTGGTGTCACTAGTTCTACCCTTAGTTCTTTTAGAATTCTGGGATGAATCTCATCAGGCCCCATTGCTTTGTCCACCTTCAGTTTTAAGAGTTCTTTCAGAACCCTTTCTTCTGTAAATCGGCTGGTATCAACTTCTGTATCCAGAGTGTTTCTACTGTTTGTTTTAGGTACCTCCTTCCTTTGTAAATACTGAGCAAAATGTTTGTTTAGTATCTCTGCCTTTTACAGTCACCCTCTGCCCACCTTCCCTCCCTTTATTAAGCCTCACTATCCCTCCTTGGTCTTTCTTCACTCCCTGATGTACCTATAAAGGTTTTATCCCCCTTCTTAACTGAGTTGGCTATCTTTTCCTCAGTTTGGGCCTTTGCTGTTCTGACTGCCTTCCCAGCTTCCTTTTGCTTTAACTGATACAGTTCTCTGTCCTGCTCCTTCTGTGATTCCTTGTACTTTCTGAATGCATTATTTTTCTCTTGAACCTTCACTGCCACTTCCTTTGAGAACCATAGTGGTTTCTTACATTGTTTCGTTTTGTTTATTTGCTTCACACAAAGGCTTGTTACCTCTGTGATGGCAGTTTTATTATTCCCATTGTTCTTCCACCCCTCCTTCCTGCCCATTTGTTAGTGCATTCCTTAGCACTCACCCATTTTGGCAAAGTCAGCCCCCAAAGTCCAGTACTTTGCCTTTGTATGGCTTGACTCTATTGCTGTGTTTATTGTGAACCATACTGTTCGATGGTCACTAGTTCCCAGATGGCTACGCACTTCTACATCCATGATCCTTTCTTCATCTCCATTTGAGAGAACCAGGTCTAAGATTGCTCCCTCTCGAGTGGGCTCCAATACTAGTTGTCTAAGGCATGCCCCCTGTAGGGCATCTAGAATAACCCCACTCTTTGAAGTGGCTGCTGCAACTACACTCCAGTTAACATCTGGCATATTCAGATCACCCATCAGCAATATCTCCCCTTTTTCTGTCATTCTAAGTATACTTTCTATCATTTCCTTGTCCATTTCCTCCCCTGAGAAGGGGTTCTGTATCCAACCCATGCGGATTATGGTGTCATTGCGGTCTCCAAATTTACCCACAGTGCTTCTTCTCCTCCCTGTTTTCCCTTTTGTTCTGTTGCTTTGATTCCTTCCCTTATGTAAAGAGCTACTCCTCTTTTACCCTCCCTGTCCCTCCTGTAGATAGTGTATCCTGGTATGTTTACATCCCAGTCATAGTTTTGTGTGTACCATGTTTCTGTGACTGCCACGATATCCAGATATTCCTCCTCCATCAAGACCACTAATTCAGGAAGCTTGTTACTCAGGCTACGGGCATTGGTACTCATTGCTCTCCATTTTTTTGATGGCTTTACCTTCTGTTGCAGCATCCCCCACTGACCTTTCTACCTCAGTCTTTTTCTCATTTAGTACCCTGTTTTGCAGGGAGAGGCTGGGATTTTCCTGCTGCTTATCAGTGCCTCCCCCCTTGACTAGTTTAAAAGCTTGCCAATGAAGGACTTAAACCGATTGCTCAAAAGACTTGTTCTCTTCCTGGACAGATGCAGACCATCCTGCCAGTATAGGCTGGTGTCCCTCCAGGTGGAACCCCAGTCCCCAATGAAGCCAAACCCCTGTGCTCCACACCATTTTTTCAACCATTCATTAAACTGCATGGTGCAAAGTACCCTCGCCTCACTCATGCCACTGACAGGCAGCACCTCAGAGAAGGATACTGTGTGTACTACTTGTCTTAGGTCCCTCCCCAATTCTTCAAAGTCCTTCTGCACTGCTCTAATCTCATGATGAGCCAAGTCATTTGTCCCTAGGTGGACAATGATGTCCAGCTCAGACTCCCGTGCAGCTGTTCTCGTGATCCTGAGGATGCTTCCTGTCCCTCCAGCATGGCACCAGGCAGGCACCTTACTTCAGTTTTCCCTGCTCCCTGGAGTTCTATCCCCTATAATTAAGTCCCCACCAGAGCTGCTTCCTTTCCTTGTGGTGTCCTCTGCCTCCTTCCTGTGGGCCTCCCTTGTGACAGTTGTCCTCAGCCTCCTTAGTCTCCTCTGTGGGTGCATCCATAGGGGAGCTATGCTCCCCCAGAATGGTGTATGGATTGTGGAGTGGAACAACTGACTGGGTGTGCCTCTGCTCCACCATCCTCACCCTCCCTGAGCCCACTGTGGTCCAACTGCTGTGCTTTCTTCACAACCTGTGAGGTAGTGGTGGTGGCTCTGGTGCTCCCTGGATGGGGGAGGTTCCCTTCCTACTGTCCAGTGTGGCCTGGGGGAAGGTTCCCTTACTACTGTCCAGTGTGGCCTGAAGACGGGCAACTTCCTCCCTCAGGGCAGAGAGTTGTCTGCAAATAGGGAAGCATCGCAGCCTCCAGAAAGACTCCCGGAAGACTGCTGCCCCACAGCCATTACATTGAACTACTCCCCACATGTTTATCTACTTTTTTTGTGTGTGTGTGATTGGTTTGTTATATAGAAATATATGTATTACACAATGTGTATGCTTATATTGTCAGTGCCGTGTGCTACAGAGGATATGACAGTGATATGCACCTTGCACTCTTGAGGAATGATGTCAGAACCCCAGGTATAAAGGAACTATTTCCAGGGGTGGGTGGGTGAGGGTGGGAAGGGGTTGGGCCTAAACTGTGCTCTCACAAAACAATCAGCTAAAAGCTCTGGCCCACCATTGTGATGAGTGCCTTCCTGTCAGCAAGATGCCCTACACAACAATTTGACAGAGAAAATACCCTGCTAATCAAACAGAGAAAAATCCAAGCATCCAAGTCAGACACAGGTAAACCTCCCCAGCCCCAAAACAGCCTGGTGGTTTGTGCTCTGAAAGCAGTCAGCCCCAAAATAAGTCAGCTGTGCTTTAAACTCTTCCTGCACTGAAAATGTTAAGAATTGTAACAAACGTAAAGCTAGATCCACCTCCCTCTGTTGCTTGAAAGACTGTCTTTTCCTGATAATTCTAAGTTCCTTATTTCACCTTTCAGTTAGAAGTAGCCTCCACCTGCAGAATATCTGCTACAAACCAAAGACAATTGTAAGGTTCACCTCCCTCTGTTGTGAGCACACCTCGCTTTCTTGCAAATCCTATATTCAGTATTGCAGCTTCCAGCCAGAGGTAGTTTCACTTGAAGAATATTAGCTGTTTATGGAGAAAAAGATGGCATTCAGGAAGTATAAGAAAACACAGAAGGAGCAGGACAGAGAACTGTACCAGTTAAAGAAGAAGGAAGCGGGGAAGGCAGTCAGAATAGAAAAGGCCCAAACCAAGGAAAAGATAGCCAACTCGGTTAAGCAGGGGGAATAAAACCTTTTATAGGTACATTAGGGAGCAAAGAAAGACTAAGACAGGGATACTGAGGCTGAATAAAGAGGAGGATGGTTGGGCAGAGAGGGACAGTGAAAAAGCAGGGATACTGACCAAATACTTCTCCTCAGTATTCACTAAAGAAGAGGATGGGGAGGTACCAAATCCAGTCAACAGAAGCACACTAGATGGGGGTTGATATAAGTCCTTTCACAGAAGAAAGGGTTCTGAAAGAACTCCTAAAACTGAAGGTGGATAAAGCATTGGGGCCTGATGGGATTCACCCCAGAATTCTAAACAAACTAAGGGAGAACTAGTAACACCACTGACTACCCTTTTTAACAAATCATGGGAGGATGGTGTGGTACCTGAGGACTGGAGGAGGGAGGATGTGATTCCCTTCACAAAAGTGGGAGCAAGACAGAGGCAGGAAACTACAGACCTGTCAGTTTGACCTCAGTGGTAGGGATAATGATGGAATCACTTCTGAAGGAAAGAATTGTTGAGTACCTAGAGGCCAGTGGGGCACAGGACCCAAGGCAACATGGATTCACAGCAGGAAGGTAATGTCAGACAAATCTAATCGATTTCTTTGACTGGGTGAACAAAGTAGTAGACCAGGGAGGGGCTGTGGACATGTCCTACCTAGACTTAAGCAAGGCATTTGACACAGTCCCACACAAAAGATTAATAAACAAATTAGCCAGCCTGGGAGTGGGTCCTAGGGTGGCAGCCTGGGTAAGACATTGGCTGGACAACAGGACACAGAGGGTAATAATAAGCGGAGTCCACAGTGAAGAAAGGGGAGGTTCTAGTAGGGTACCAAGGGTTCAGTACTGGGGCGGGTCCTTTTTAATGCTTTTATAAGTGACATTGCAGAGGGACTGGAAGGAAAAGTATGTCTCTTTGCAGACGACAGAAAGATCTACAACATGATTGATACACAAGGTGGGGTGGAAAGGATGAGAAGGGTCTTGGCAAGGTTGGAGGAATGGTCAAATGTATGGCAGCTTAGATTCAATGCAAAGAAGTGCAAAGTAATGCACCTGGGAAACAAAAACCCAGGGGAAGAGTACACAATGGGGGTGAGATACTGATGTAACCCCTTGGTGGCGCTATCCCAAGGGCTACTACCCTTGCCTGCTTAGCTAGTAGCAGGTTAAGGGACCAGAGTTCTGAAACAGGTGCCTCCACCCGGAGGTCAGGGTTGGTAGTGGTCAAGCTAACTTGGGCACAGCCCTCCAGGACACTGCAACCCCCCTCTTTCCTTACTAGTGGCCGGAACAATACACAGTAATCACTTTCACAATACCCCTGAAACACCACATAAGTACCCACACTGTTTGAACTTACCACCAGGGCTTTCCTCTGGCTCGGCCCTGGGGACCCTCTGTAAAACAAGATTATACACAGCAAATAGCAGTAAACTACTCTTGCACAAACTGGAACCACAGTCAGGGTAACTGCAAAAAAGAGTTAGATCTGATTTATTTAAGGAACTTGAACAAGGGAGGGGTGTAATCAGGTTAATTTGCTTAAAGGCTCTATCAATCAAACAGTTATGCATGCACTTCAGGGTCCATAAGTAGTCACACACTCTGGGTACCCAGATGGAGAATGGTGGGTAGCCAGAAATGATGCAGTTGGTTGGGGCACTGTGATGGAAGAAAACAACATGCACAACACACACTATTTGTAATCCGGAGCTGGACGGCTCAGTTCGTGAAAACAAAAACAAGACAATCAGATGACGCACTTTTAGATTAGGCTGTTGTTGCAGGGAGCAACCCTGATGATTATTCACGATACCCAAGAGTGGACACAGATGGGGCAAAAATTGAGACAGCAGATGGTTAATCTGGAGTGCCAGGAGAAGCAATGCCCACACGATTCACCGAGGCATCATTCCTGTTCTAGTGTGGAGCAGGGGGCTGATCCCCAGGCAGGTCTCTCATTGGTGTCTTTCTCTGTGCAGTGGGGTAGTCTGGCAGGGCCAGCGTGGCGTGGCCCAGGCCGAATGGAGATGAACGCGGATTAAGTCCGATTAGGCTTAATAAAGTTTCCAGCAAGCAGAACAAGGTTCACACAGTGGGGAACCAAATCACGACCCACTTTCAATACACAGCACATTTACATGTAAGGAAATTCTACTGCACCTGAAAAACCGCTCTCCGGTCATGATCGCAAAGTCTCTGCAAGAACCGGGGATTCTAAAGCAGCTGGAAATCCTGACAGGCCAATCGCATTCAGAAAAATCTTTGGTCTTCTTCAGGTATGAGCTGGTAAAAAATCAGTGGCTTACTTTGTTCTCACAAACTTGGATTTAGTCCGAAATAAATCTCTTCTCGCCCTCTCAGGGACAGCAGGCAGATATGCAGGCCACAACTCAGTACTTTCCACAGTTCTCCCACTCGAAACTACCCAGATGGCTGCTTGACTGTCTCAAGCATGTTGCTTTTTCAGCTCCCAACTCAGATCTGACTCAAACTGCAGCAAGCCTGGGAATTTCCCCAAGATCCAAAAGGTTCGGTTGGCTGATTCATCTGTCAGTCACAACAGGAGCTCCCCCTTCAGGTGCAAAAAGGCGCCAAAAGCCCAAAACTACAATTCCTACAGATTTTGACTCCAGACAGCTCCTGTAGTGTGGCTCCCTTTTAGGTCCCACCAGTACTGACTGGTCCAATTCACAGTCCTGGGCCAAATGGTGGAGATAAAATAGTCCTTGTTGCAAAGAAGGCAGGTTAGACAAACTACATTATCATTATCACTCCAAATGATTTTTAGCAAATAGCTACATCTTTCAACAGAGCTCCCTCTCAGATTACTTATGACTGCAATCCAGGTAGCTCTTAAAGAGACAGTACACAGAGGCTATACAGGCACTCTCTGGCAATCACATTTAAACTGCTAACACGCAGGACACCAGACTGGCAGCGAGCATTTATGCAAGCTCGAGGAAGACTTTTTGGGAACCCTCATTTGTAGGGGGGTTACACCCATCTCTGCCTGGAAAAAACTTGGTGTCCGCGTCAAGTCTGTACCATCATGCATCAGTTAACAAAAACTTATTACTTTACTATACATATTCACTACATTTTCCAATACTTTGTCCATTCTGACAATAAATTAGGCACATTTCACACAGGTAAATTGAACATTACTATACTGAATCAGATAATAACCTCTTGTGCTTTAAACTGTGCAAGAGGGGGCCCTTCCCTATCCACCAACTTAGGGCTAGAGGGAGCAGGGGCACCATGGTGAGAGGGAAAGTCGAGTAACCTGGAATTGGCTGTCAAGCTCAATTCTGGCAGTGAGCTTGGTGAGACATAAACAGCTTTTTGTGCACCACATTGAGAGGCAAATCCACTGGACTCCCGGAAGAATCATAACTGAGGCGTACTACTGGCTTGATAGCTCAGTCAGTCTTTCTGAGGGGAACAACTACAGTCTCTGTACTCTCAGCACGGGTCTGGGGACTCTCGTCACTTGTGAGAGGTGCCTCTGCCTGGATGGGAACATCCAAACTTGGAGCACTGTCAACTCCTTGCTCTGTAGGCTCTGTTTCTACAACACTTGACTCATTTTGCGAAGGCTGTGGCACAATCAAGCTTTGAGGCACTAAAGGGAGGTGGTCAGCACTCTCATAGTGTTCTTCAAGTTCTGGTGTGGCACCAGAAAAACTCATACCCTCAGCCCTTCCCTCATGCAAATCATACAGTTCCACAATACACAGAGACTCAGCATCTTCAGATGTGATACTTTGCACTTCACTTTCAGGGAGCATCAGATCCAAGGACAAAGCTGGGGGGTTAGGCAGTCCAGAAGGCCCAGCTTCATCCCCACAATTAATCATGGGGTTACCTCAAAACAGCTGACTTAGTTCATAAGAGGGGTAATAGGCATAGTTGCACTCACTTTCATCAGAAGTGGACTAACAGTCACTATCATTCTGGTCCTCTTACGGAGGAAACCTTAAATCTGTGGCCACTGGGGTAGGTTGACTGTGTCTCTTTCTTGCAGCAGCATGAGTCATCGGCCCAGGGGGCTCAATTTCTACGGGTTCAGCCTCAATCATGACTTGGCCAATAGCTAGCAAGTGGTTACGGTGTATGATCTTGACAGCTTTGGAGTTGTTCCTTGGGTGCACCTTGTACACAGGTAAATCATTCAACTTTCCAACTACTACATGGGGAACATGGTACCACCCATCAGCAATTTTGTATTTACCATGCAGTCCCAAATTGCATAACAACACATGGTCTCCAAGTTGAAGCTCTTGAACCTTTACTTTTTTATCATGCCTCTCTCTTTTTTATCATGCCTCTCTCTTTTTTGGCTAGATTTCTCTTGGTGGCCATTGTCTGGGCCAGTTGATAGGCATGGTTCAATTGAGCTTTCAGTTTTTGTACATATTGCAAGTAGTTTTTGGCTTGGACCCCTTCTGGAGAGACCCCAAAACAGACATCAATCGGCAGCTGGGCCTCTCTCCCGAACATGAGGCAGTAGGGGGAGAACTCAGTAGCATAATTTTTCATGAAATTGTATGCGTGTACCAAGGTGGTAATCTACTGACTCCATTTATGCTTGTCTTTTGGGTGGAGGGTACCCAGCATGTCTAGAAGGGTGCGATTAAAACATTCTGGTTGAGGGTCTCCCTGCAGGTGATTGGGGTGGTTCTTGACTTTTACACCCCCCCATAGAGAGAGCATTTCTTTGATTAGTTGACTCTCAAAGTCTCTGCCCTGGTCAGAGTGGATCCGTTGGGGGGCACCATAGTGGACAAAGAAATTTTCCACTAACATCTTGGCCATGGAAATGCCTTTTGATCTTTGTTGGGAAAAGCTTGTGCATACCGTGTGAAATGATCCGTAACCACTAACACATTCCTATGTTCCGCTGATCAGGTTCTAAACATAAGAAGTCTATGCAGACTAGTTCCATGGGGGTGCTGGTAGTAATATTAACAAGGGGGGCAGCCCTCTGAGGCAGGGCTTTTCTTTGCAGGCAGTGACTACAAGTCTTTACATGGTGCTCAACATTGGTGCCCATTTTGGGCCAGTAGAAGCAAGATTGTACCAGGTCAAGGGTTCTGTCAATACCGAGGTGCCCCATGTGATTGTGGAGGGACCTCAGTACCAAATCTTTAAAGGCCATGGGCAGGACCAATTGTTGCTTGTCTGCTTTGCCACTATGATCTACTGTCTCTCTCTATCAACAGCTGATTGAGTAACTTCAATCTGGGGCCTTCTTTAAACAATAAAGCAGTTTGCAAGTCAGTGGAACTGTTAGGAGGTCTAAACCTCACTTTCAGGTTCTTGACAATATTGGGAATGCAAGTAATCACAGACACATTGCATAAGAGTAATACACAAGTTTATTACTACCAAAAGGATAAATCACAGTTGCCCTAAGCAGTTCTTACCAGTACGAACCGGGAGCCAGTGCTAAGCATTCCCCTATACCTCTAGGTTTCTCTGTGTCTCTTGGGGTCTCTCCTGAGGTCTCTGAGGTATAAGACTAGTGTATTACATTATATACCTATGATAATTACTATGGTTACTGTAAGATAGAAACATTTCTTGTTACAGAGATGATCCCTATTGGCTAAATTAAAGGTGGTTCCATGGTCAAAGATAACATTATACAATTCTGTATAGTCATCAGTTTATGAACAAAAGAGTTCTTCTACAGAGTCTTACATAACTCAGTGTAGTAGTACAAATCACCAAAAGGTGGCAATGCCGACTTTCATATCATAATTATTCCAAGGACACAGATGCCTTGGCATCTTACAAGTAAGAAATACGCAGAAAATACATAGAAGAATATATGTATTAGCAAGCAAAGTGTATTACAACAATATGCATTCATATCCTGACATCTACTCTTGTACGGTAGTTGCCCTTAGCCCTGTGTGTTAGTATAACATATACTTAAGTGCTAGCTGTCTGCGGTGTACCTGTGAGGGTACCAATTAGGGTGCAGGGGCCTCGTGTAACATTCCCCCCCCTTGTTGCCTCCAAGGACAACACAGGCAAATCTAGGGAAAGGCCAGAGAGCAGTGGTCATTTACAAACCCGACGCATGAGCTTTGTAAAGGAACTCGAGCTGCTCACGGTGTTGCTGCAGTGTGCGCCGTACGCAGCAGAGCATAATAATCAAAATAAAGGTTAAAAATGGTTGTATAATAACAAAACCTTTAAAAGTAATCTCTAACCAGGTGTTAGTTAATGCATCATTCATGTCACCATCATTAATCAATGAGAGGACAGCTTCATTGGCATTGGTCATATTATTGCTGATGTGGATGAGGTGTGTGTCTTTCCTGTCTAAAAGTGATTTTAATGTAAGTGTGAGTGGGTCTATGAGTACATTAAAATATGGTAGGTATTCAGACTGCGTGAGCAGATAATCAGGGTTACCATCAATGATGTCTGCTTCTAGTAGGGGAACGGGGTTATGAAGGTATGTCCAATGACAGTCTTTTGGTGGGGGACAAAACAGAAATTGGGGTAATCAATAACACATGTAACAGATCCATAAATATAGGTTTTGTAATTAGTTACCACGCAGTATTCTCCATCTTAATTATATTGAGAGTGAACAGTAGGGAGTCTCCACTTTTGCAACTAGACAGGGCAGGTGTAGGTCGCCTTCGAAATCCGTGTTGACAGGCGATGAACCTCCTCACGATATGATTGGTGGTGCTTATCCAGAGCCAGAGTTGAGTCCAAGGAGTCAGTGCCATTGGTCGTGATGTCATCATCCATGGTGAAAGTCCAATCAATGCTGTCTGGAGAATAACCACAAACAGGATGAATAACATCAAATATATCACATCGGCACAAGTAAATGTATTGCTTTTTCGCACAGCAGTCTGTGTGCAGAGCCACCCAGGCGTCCAGGACAGGATGATAAACCAGTAGAGGCGGTAGATCCAGACGTTCTCTGTAGATGTCTTCGTCCAAGTGCCCAATCAAATCTACCAGTGCAAGCTTGTCGAACAAAGCTGTAGTGGGATCAAAATGTGTTAAAGAGACAGTAAAAGAAACAAACATGGTATCTGTTATAGAACATGTCTTAGCAACAAAGCAAGGACCAGCATTAAGGTGTCTGGTCACAAACCCCAAATTCCTAGCTGTAGAAAGAGGAATGGTTAAAGCTGGTTGCATACACATAGCAATACAGCCAGGGGTTTTACATCGTGGACAATACCATTTGGAGATGCCTCTGTCATGTATGATATCAGGAATTCTTCCAGATTCTAGATCGCGGAAGAGGTTGTTGATGGTAGTGATAATGTATGAGCCATATGCAGAGCAGAGGATTTCTCTAGCAGTGTATTGTTTATCTGCTTCTTTATTGTTTTGTTGTATGAGTGCATTGATCTTATCTCATGAATCAGTGAATGCCTTAGCAATGTCGTGCATGTTGTGTACAGTGTATCTTTCTTCCTAAGGCCATCCACACCATGCAATAATAGGGGTAGTACATTGTTGACTAAACCAGTGGAGAATTTGGCAGAATGAGATTTGATAGCAGCAATGTCTGCTTTATTCCAAATAGACATAGCTGTACCAAAGAGGCCTGTGACAGTACCTGTTGCACCTATGACATCAGAATTGTCAACTTCATGTGTCTTACGTTTACGAGTTAAATCATCAGGAGTGGGTTTTCTCCTGAAGTTGCTTCTATGTTCGGTAGAATGGACCCCGGCAATAGGGTCTTGAGTATGAATCTGAAATGCAGCTAAACTATCAAGCAATAATGTACTATAAAATGCTGACGTGTTAGTATTGTGACACATACCAAATTCTTTCATTTTCCAGTAAGTAAAATTAAACAAAACAGGTATATACATAAACTGTAAGTTCTTAATCAAATAACCTGGGAGCGCAGTGGCTGTTAGATCACTACGGGGACCAGGGGTATGCTTTGGACATTCCAAAAGCTGTTTATCAGTAGGTAGTAACACAGAGAGATACATGGCTGCAGAAGCCATAGAAACATAACAACATAGACTTTGACGGCAGATAAGGACCGCTTGGCCCATCTAGTCTGCCCATTTCCCTACCTACAGGATAAGCCACAGATCCTAGTTACCAACAGCCTATTTCTTCCTACCCCCACAAGAATTGCCTTATGTCTGTCCCATGCATTCTTGAATTCTCCCACAGTTTTAGGCACCTCAACCTCCTCAGGAAGGCTGTTCCATGCATCCACTACCCTCTCTGTGAAATAATACTTCCTCACATTGCCCCTGAACCGCCCCCCCTTCTATCTTTAAATTGTGTCCCCTTGTTCTTGCACATCTCTTTTTCTGAAAGATGCTACCCTCTTGGACTTTGTTGATTCCACTGAGGTACTTAAAAGTTTATATCATGCCCCCCTTCCCTTCTTTCCTCAAGGGTATACATATTAAACTCCTTTAGTTTCTCCTCATACGGCTTCTCTTGCAGACGCTGTACTATTTTAGTTGCCCTTCTCTGGACTGCCTCTATCCTGTCTATGTCCTTGCAGAGATGGGGTCTCCAGAACTGGATGCAGTACTCCAGATGGGGTCTCACCAACTGTCTGTACAGGGGGATAACAACTTCCTGTTTTCTGCTGCTGATGCCTCTCCCTATGCATCCCGGTATCCCCCCAGCCCTCCCTACTGCCTTCTCACATTGCTTGCTAACCTTAAGGTCATCTGATATGAATTACCCCCAGGTCCCTTTCCTTTTTTGTTGTTGTTACTACCTCCCCCCATTGTGTATTCTTCCCCTGGGTTCTTGTTTCCCAGGTGCATTATTTTGCACTTCTTTGCATTGAATCCAGCTGCCATACTTCTGACCATTCCTCCAACCTTGCCAAGTCCCTTTCATTCTTTCCACGCCTCCTTGTGTATCAACCCTTTGTAGATCTTTGTGCCATCTGCAAAAGGCATACTTTTCCTTCCAGTCCCTCTGCAATGTCACTGATGAAGACATTAAAAAGGACTGGACCCAATACTGAACCCTGCGGTACCCCACTAGTAACTCCTTTTTCTTCAGAGTGGACTCCATTTACAATTACTTTCTGTGTCCTGTTGTGCAACCAATGTTTTAGCCAGGCTACCACCCTGGGACCCACTACCAGACTGGTTAATTTGACTATTAATCTTTTGTGTGGGACTGTGTCAAATGCCTTGCTAAAGTCTAGGTAGGCCATGTCCACAGCCCCTCCCTGGTCTACTACTTTGGCCACCCAGTCAAAGAAATCTATTAGATTCATCTGACATGACCTTCCCACTGTGAACCCATGCTGCCTTGGGTCCTGCACCCCACTGGCCTCTAGGTACTCAACTATTCTTTCCTTCAGATGTGACTCCATCACTTTCCCTACCACAGAGGTCAGACTAATAGGTCTGTAGTTTCCTGCTTCTGTCTTGGTCCCACTTTTGTGAAAGGGAATCACATCCGCCTTCCTCCAGTCCTCGGGTACCACACCATCCTCCCATGATTTATTAAAAAGAGTAGCCAGTGGTTTCACTAGTTCCTCCTTTAATTTTTTTAGAATTCTGGGTGAATTCCATCAGGACCCATTGCTTTGTCCACCTTCAGTTTTAGGAGTTCTTGCAGAACCCTTTCTTCTGTGAAAGGACTGGGATCGAACCCCCCTATCAAGAGTGCTTCTGTTAATTGGATTAGGCACTTGCCCCTCCTCTTTTGTGAATACTGAGCAGAAATATTTGTTCAGTATCCCTGCTTTTTCACTGTCCCCCTCTGCCCACCCACTGTTCATTCTATTTAGCATCACTATCCCTCCCTTTGTCTTTCTACACTCGCTGATGCACCTATAAAAGGTTTTATCCCCCTTCTTAACTGAGTTGGCTATCTTTTCCTCAGTTTGGGCCTTTGCAATTCTGACTTCCCTCCCTACTTCCTTCTGCCTTAACTGGTACAGCTCTCTCTCCTGCTCCTTCTGTGTTTCCTTATACTTCTGGAATGCTATCTTTTTCTTCCTGACATTCACAGCCACCTCTTTTGAGAACCATAGTGGCTTTTTCTTTCATTTTGATTTATTTGCTTCACACAAAAGCTTGTTGCCTCTGTGATGGCAGTTTTGATGATTCCCCATTGTTGCTCCACACCTCCTTCTAGTCTGTTTGCTAGTGCTTTTCTGAGGCACTCTCCCATCTTGCCAAAGTCAGCCCTCCTAAAGTCCAGTACCCTCACTTTTGTATGGCTTGACTCTGTAGCTGAGTTTATCGTGAACCACACTGTTTGGTGGTCACTTGTTCCCAGATGGCAACCCACTTCTAGATCTGAGATCCTCACTGCCCTGTTTGAGAGTACGAGGTCTAAGATTGCTCCCTCACAAGTGGGTTCCAAAACTAGCTGTCTGAGGCATGCCACCTGTAGGGCATCAAGAATGGCCCTGCTCTTGGATGTGGCTGCAGCAAATGTGTTCCAGTTAACATCTGGCATATTCAGGTCTCCCATCAACAGTATCTCCCCTTTCTCTGACATTCTAAGAATGCCTTCTATCATATCCTTGTCCATTCCTTCCCCCTGACATGGGGGTCTCTACACAACCCCTGTGCAGATTGTGGTGCCCTTTCCAGTCTCCAAGGTGACCCACAGTGCCTCCTCTCCTCTCCTCTCTGTTTACTCTTTTGTTCAGTTGCTTTTATCCCTTCCTTTACATAAAGAGCTACTCCTCCCTCTCTTCTCCCTGCCTGTCTCTCCTGTAGGTTATGTACCCTGGTATGTTAACATCCCAGTCATGGTTCTCTGTGTACCATGTTTCCTGTGACTGCTACAATATCCAGGCATCCCTCTCCCATCAAAGCCACCAGCTCAGGGAGCTTGTTGCCCAGACTATGAGCATTGGTACTCATTACCCTCCATTTCCTGATGGTCTTACTCCTTTTTGCCCCATCCCTGTCCTTCTTCCCTTTGTCACTTTCTCCATTTACCCCTGCCTTCTCCTATCGACACCTCTATGTTGGTGTTTGCCGCACTATTACCATGATTTTTGGGGCTAGATTTCCTGCTTCTTTCCAGTGCTCTCCCTTGGCTGGTTTAAATGCTTGCCAATGAAGCATTTAAACCATCACCTAGGATCCTGGTCTCCTCCTGGACAGATGCAGCCCATCATGCCAGTATAGGCTTCATCACTCCAGGTGTGACCCCCAGACCCCAATGAAGCCAAATCCCTGAGCTCACACCAGTTTTTCAACCACTGATTGAACCTCAGGTGTGGTACACCCTAGCCTGTCCTATGCCATAGATGGGCAGCACCTCGAGAAGGTTACCATGGTGCTACTTGTCTAAGGCCCTCCCAATTCCACAAACTCTTCCTGCACTTCTCTAATCCATTTCTTAGCCAGGTCATTTGTCCCTAGGTGGACAATGACATCCAGCTCCCTACCCTGTGCAGCTGCTCTGGCAATCCTGAGGATTCCTCCTTGTCCCTTCAAGCCATGGCACCAGGAAGGCACCTTACCTCCCTCTCCCCTTCCTCCCCTAGTTCTACCTTCCTAACAATAGAGTCCCCCACCAGGAGTTGTTTCCTTCCCCTGCAGGGTCCCCTGCCACCCACCTGTGGGTCTCCTTTGTGGAGGTTCCCAGCATCCTCCTGGGTCTCCACTGTGGGTGCCTCCATAGAGGAACCACACTTTGCCAGAATGGCATAGGAATTGTGGAGACGTACAACTGGAGGAATGTGCCTCTGTTCCACTGCCCTCACCCTCCCTGAGCCCACTGTGGTCCAACCGCTCCTCTTTCTTGGCAACCTCTGAGGCAACGGCAGTGGCACTGGTGGTCCCTGGATGGAAGAGGAGGTCCCACAAATCCTGGCCAACTCAGCCTGCAGATGAGCAACCACCTCCCTCAGCCCAGAGAGGTGCCTACAGATGGGACAACACCGCATCCTCCAGAACGTCTCCCGGAAGACTGCTGCACCACAGCCACTGCACTGCACCACTGCAATCATGTCTTATTTCTGGCCCCTTAACTGTTTGCAATCCTTACTCATTCCTCTGTTTTTTTTTCTCTCTCTCCTTACGTTCTGCCTGTGTGCCCTTTAAGCTCCTGATTGTCCTGTTCAGAGACAGGAATATTCTATATTTCTCAGTAGACTCCTTACTTGCTCACAGGCAGACCTCCAGCAGCTAGAGGGGGCCGGAGGGCTACTCTTGCCCTTCTAGGATGGTGGGTCTTTGGTGGCTCTGTGATCACTCACTTCCTGCTCCCAAAAAGGAAGTTCCTGTTGTCAGTCAAATCCTGTGCCTATAAAAGTAGAACTAGCTTTGGGTGGGAGGGTGGAGGAGAGGGAAGAAGGGCAATATAGTCCCAGTAGAGAAGTCCAGTCACACAGCAGTCCTTTCTCCTGGTGTCTTCTGCCAAGCTATTAGCAGAATCTTTCTAAGGCAGTCTTTAAATGTATCTTCCTTCTAGCTAAGCACTCCCCCTACTTACTAGATCTTTCTACAAGTAATTTAAACCTCACAGCTATTAAGTCCTTTCAGTCACCTGAGATTTACACCTAGATAACTGTTCAAATAACCATTCAGTTCAGTTTACTCAGACAAACACACACACTTTTTTTTTTGTTTTGTTTGTTAGTTTTTTTTTTACCCTAAATTAAAAGGTCCAAATACATGTGGTGTATAGCACAACATTTCCGAGCAGTATCTCTAGACAAAGAATTACAGTATGAAGGATCTATTATGGCATTAATGTTGTGTCTTAATGCAGTTTGTAACAAGGACAGAGAACCATTTGGGGATAATTTAGCATTGGGCCAACCCTGGAAAGTTCCTTTGGAGAGTTTGGCCACAGGGAAAATTTGTCCTTGCGTTGTGGTTTGCCACTCAATTTGAGGGGTAGCTTTATCAGGAGCAACAACTGAGGCAATGAGGTAAGCATCGGAAGCTTCCTGGACAATGATCAGACTATCTGGTATATTGATGGATACTCCCTCTGGAGGAGGTGCTGGAGGATCGAGATGTCTTAGGAGGTTCGGTACCGTGCCTTGGATGCAGAGGATAACTTCTGAGATGAGGAGATAATGAAACAAGATAGCCATCTTGTCAGTGCATCTAAAAATAAAAATCAAAGATTAATATGTTAGTACTATTCTGCCCAGTGGGGTGAGGAAAAGTAGTTAAGCTCCTTTATGCAGTTCAGCTGGTTTGCATGTAACCATTTGTCAGTCAACTTATTGTTATGTTGGAGTTTAACTTGATAGACTGCTGGACTGAGCTTGTTGACAATGGGGTATGGGCCTTCCCACTTGCTGGAGAAGGAGTGGATGGGATGTGCAAATTGAAGTATCATTACCTGATCTCCAACTTGCCAATCCACTTCTTGTGCATGTTTGTCAAACTGTATTTTGGATTGTTGCTGGGCCTTGCCCATGCAGTTGGCAGCATACAAGTGTGTGTGTATGAGGTCTTTTCTGAGTTTTTCCACATATTGATCTACAGACACACGGTCTGCAGTGGGGATGTGCAGGTCAAACAATAGGTGTTCAGGTAATCTCATCTGTCTATCAGTCATCACTTCAAAGGGTGTGAGCTTGGTGGTGGCTGAGGGTGTGCCCCTAATTGCCATAAGGAGTAACGACAGTAGGGAATCCCAGGTTTTGGGATTATCCTCAGTGAATTTGGAAAGCATTTGCTTAATCCGTCTGTTGGCTCTCTCTCTACTTGACCTGAGGATTGGAGATGGTAGGGTATGTGAACTTTTGCTGAACTCCAAGGAGTTCAAGGGATTCTTTCATCAACTCACCTGTAAAACTGGTTCCTTTGTCAGAGTCTACTTTTAGGGGTAGACCCCACCTGGAGAAAATCTGTTCCACCTGGATTTTGGCAGTAGTCTTTTCAGTGCATGTCTTAGTGGGGAAAGCTTCAACCCACTTAGAGAAGAAATCAGTTACCACAACAGCATACTTGTTATTTCTGCTGGTGTTGGTCAGAGGACCAATAAAATCAATCTGTATGGCATGCCAAGGGCCAGAGTGTCATTGTGGTAAAAGTTTGTCATTTCATTTGGTAGGGATGGGGTTGTTTTGTGCACAAATGAGATAGTTGTCTATGTATTGTTTAACATCTTTGGTGACACCAGGCCACCAGGCAGTGGTCTTGAGCCTTTGGAGCGTATTTTCCACTCCCTGGTGTCCACCAGTGGGTGTATCAAGCACTTGGTGCAAGAATTCAGATCTTAAGTGTCTGGGGACCACCCACAACTTAGTGGTGGAATCATCTGGTTGGAACCAGATAAGCTTGTCATCTGGTGACAAGTGTAACTTACCTTCATGCCTCCGGTAGGGGTTGTGTGTGGGAAGTTTCTCTTCGGTACCTTTATCAAGGAATCTGAACACTTCTTTGAGTTCAATATCAAAATGCTGGGCTGCTGAGAGGTCCAAGGGGGAGAAGGGTTCAGGTTTCTTCCTGAGTGCTGCAATCTGTATGGTTGCATTGGCCTCTGGATGGTCCATCATCCAGATGCCCCCCCTCGGGCCCCTTCCTTAGCAAGGGTGTCTGCTGTGTTGTTGAAGGCATGGTAGGGGTCATGGAGAGAATGAGCTTTGACTTTATGAACATAGAGTTTGTGTGCAAATTTTTATGCCAGTGAATGTATGTATATTACCAATTCCTTGTACTTCACTGGGCTGCCATCAGAGGAGAGGAAGGAGTTCTTCTGCCAGAAAGGGAGAAATTCTGTAAAAGAACAACAAACCCAGTTAGAGTCTGTAAAAATGATAGTATCCTCGGTTCCATGCTGGATGAACTCAAGAGCACGGGCCACCGCTGCCATCTCTGCATATTGTGATGATGCTACACTGCAGCGCTTAGATATTTTGACAGTGTTCCCATAAGGGTGAATCACTAAAATACCCATCCCTGCAATTTGTTGTCCCTGATAGCAGGATGCTGAACCATCAGTAAAGACACGACACAAAGAGATGTTATTAAGTATTTGTGCTGTGGCAGGGAGGAAAGGACCTGGATCTGGAAGATCAGGTGACTGTAGTGTACAGCCATGGGGTTCTCCCTGGAAAAGGAGTCCATGAGCCAGCATAGATGGAATTTTTGTTGGTTGTACCTGTATGTCTCTATCCTGGAGAAGAAATGACCAGTGTGTTAGCCTGGTGTTGGAGACTGACTCATCCTTCACTCTGTCTGAGAGCAAAAAGGTAGTTGGGGGTGTGATTGGTGATGATCAGTGGTGATTACCCAATGATGTACAGGAAGTTCTTGACAGCCCAGCAGGTGGCCAGAAGGTTCCTTTCACAAAGGCCGTACTTCTGTTCCACTGGGGTCAAGAGCTGTGAGGCATATGCAATGGGTCTCAAGGTGCCATGCACCTTTTGGGCCAGCACTGCTGACATGGCAATGTCAGAGGTGGCACATTCCAGATGGAATGGTAGTGCTTTATTGGGGTTGACCAGAGCTGGGGTGGAGGCCAAGGCCTGCTTCAGTGATGTCACAGCCTGGGTGTGTATAGGGCCCCAAGTCCATGGGATGTCCTTTTTGAGTAGCTCATACAGAGGAGCAGCTTTCTGAGCAAAATCACAAATAAAATCTCTCGAGTAGTTCACCATACCTAGAAACCTTCGAAGAGTTGCCATGCTGGTGGGCAATGGCAGGTCTTGCAATCCCTGTACCTTCTTCCAGGTAAGGCTTCGACCTTGGTCAGTTATTTTTAGACCTAGAAAGAGTACTTCTTTCTGATGCAGTTGTGCTTTTGCTGGATTACATTTCAAGCCTGCTCTCTGGATGAGAGTCAGTAGTTCATCCAAGAGATCCAGATGTTGTTCCTGTGTGACTGTTGCAAACAACAGGTCATCCACGTATTGCAAGCGACATTGGGGAGTAGAGAAACTCCTGAGGGCGTCCATCATGTGTACATGGAACAGGGATGGACTGTTATGGAATCCTTGTGGCAAGCAAATCCACGAGTACTGTCTTCCTTCCAAGGTGAAGGCAAACTTATACTGAATCTTAAGGGCGAATGGTAGTGACCAAAAACCATTGGAAATGTCCAGGGCACTGAACCATTTCAAGTCAGGGGTCAGAAGTCGTAGCACATCGGGTGCTGATGCCACAGTTAGAGAACAACTGGGGGTGAACTGATTCAGCTTCCTGTAGTCAATAGTAAGTCTCCAGGCATCTGTGGGTTTTTTCATGGACCACACTGGGGAGTTGGCAGTGGAAACGCAAGTTCTGATTACTCCTTGCTTGAGGAGTGACTTGATTGTTTCTCTAAGGGAAGACAAGGCCTCAGTTGGGAAAGGACATTGCCTTTGCCTCTCATGTGCTGGGCCTGGCACTTCGACGACAGTGTGCATTCTACCACAGTCATGTTTGATGATTGTAAATGCTTCCAAATGTCATTGCAAAATAGGGAGGAGCTTTGGGAAAAGTTCATGAGTCTTGAACAAATCTATGACGTCCTACTCCTTGTCATTAGCAGATATTGTTGCCTCGACGTGTGAATCAGGAATCAAAATGGTATGATATTGACCCTGAATCTGTATCAGTAACATGTTAGCTAGGTCCACCACACAGCCGTGTGGCGCGAGGAAGTCAATCCCTATGATACTAGGATGATCATGCAATACCATCCATTGGAAAGTGTGTGAGGCCTTTAGATGGCCTAGCTCTACCAGTAAGGGTAGAGAATGGTATACAGGTAATCTAGTACCATCAACTCCTGACATGTTGATCCTCCATCCGGTGGACCAAGGGGATGTGTCTGGGTGTTCATCATGTAACACAGCTACAGCTGCACCTGTATCTAACAAGACTACTAGTAGGTGGCCCCCAACCTCGGCCTTGGTGCAGGGCCTTCTGTTTGTATCCAGGACTAGCTTGTTTACAATCTGGACTGGGGCCTGTAATTGTCAATCTGTATTGCTGGGAGCATGGAGAGGTTGAGCCTGACTCTTGTGAATCACTTCACCATGCTGCACTGATGCTATATATGGAGGAACTTCTGGGTTCAGGCCAGTATAGGCCTGAGGGCCTGCACCACCAGTGTCTCCATGACCAGTTAGGGTCTGGGTTGCCGGTTGTACCGCCGCAAGGGTCTGTGCGGGAACAGCATCTGCTATAAAGCGTACTTGTCCCAGGAGCTCCAGGAATTTCTGATTCTCTTTGGCTATCTCCCTATATGAAGGGTCTGTTCTTTGTTGTTGTGGTTTACCTTTACCCTTATGCTTTTTGTACTTATGCCAATTCCGGTTCCCACCCCATTGTTGTTGCTGTTGCAGTTGTTATTGATGGGCCTGTTGGGAGTGTTGGTTATCAGCTGGAGGGGCTTGCTGATGTTGGGCCTGTTGGTGTTGGGCTTGCCCTTCCACAGTGTAGTACATCATGGCCTCTGAAGTAGGCTCCACGGTGGCTACCTTCTTGGAACCGGAACCCAGACCACGGATATAGAGTTGGTAAACTCTCTCAGTTTTCTGAAGGATGTCAGCAAACCTATCCATATTGGGATAGATGGTTGACTCTACCTTTTCTCGTGCTGCTGGGATCATGTTCCTAAGGAACACGGTCTTATATTCAATAAGATCTACATCTGCAGCTTCTTGTGCCAAGTGCTTTCCTGCTTGGTAGGTCATCCAAAGTCTCTGGTGGTAAGTCGCTGGACTTTCCTTTGCATTCTGTTTTACAGAGTATGCAAGCATCACTCCTACTACACCTGGGCTGTGAGCAGAAATGAGCTCAGCTGCAACCTCATCAAAGGTGGCATTCCCATCCTGTCGGATGGCATCGGGGAGTTTGGCCCACAAACTAGGATCGATGGTTTGGCATAGTATTTGGACCTGGTATTCTGCAACGAGGCTAAGCATCTTGCATTTAGAACGCACCTTTTCCAACTGACAGCTGAGGTTGTCGGACGGGTTCATCCGACCGATGCTGTCAGCTATTTGCTGAAAGGAGTAGGCCATTTGTAGGGGATTACTGGGTTGATCAGGCAGAGGTAGATTGTCTCGAGCACCGTCCAGGGCGGCCCGAGGTGCAGCCTCGGCCGCAGTGCGGATAATACTTTCCTGAGTGCCAGCCTCTTGCAGAAGCTGCCTAATCTGGGTTTTAATGGCCCATTTATCGCAGTTTCACATAGAAACATAGACTTTGATGGCAGATAAGGACCACTTGGCCCACCCAGTCTGCCCATTTCCCTACCTGCTGGATAAGCTGCAGATTCTAGAACCAACAGCCTACTTCCTGCCACCCCCCACTACAATTGCCTTGTGTCTGTCCCATGCATGTTTGAATTCCCCCACTGTTTTAGCCCCAACAACCTCCCCAGGAAGGCAGTTCCACGCATCAACCACTCTCTGTGTGAAAAAAAATTTCCTCACATTACCCCTGATTCGCCCCCCCCATATCTTTAAATTGTGCCTCCTAATTCTTACACATCTCATTTTCTGAAAGATGCTACCTTCCTGGACTTTGTTGATTCCCTTGAGGTACTTGAATACTTGAACATTTCTATCATGTCCCCCCTGTCCCTCCTTTCATCAAGGGTATACATATTAAGCTCTTTCAGTCTCTCTTCATATGATTTCTGATGCAGACCCTGCACCATTTTAGTTGCCCTCCTACGGACTGCTTCCATCCTGTCTATGTCCTTGTGTAGATGAGGTCTCCAAAACTGCACACAGTACTCCAGATGGAGTCTCACCAATTGTCTGTACAGAGGGATAATGTCTTCCCTTTTTTTTCTACTTGTGATGCCCCTTCCTATGCATCCCAGTATCCCCCTGGCTCTCCTTACTGACTTCTCACATTGCTTACCAACCTTTAGATCATCTGATATGACTACCCCCAAGTCCCATTCTATTTTTGTTGTTGTTAGTACCTCCCCTGCTATTGTGTACTCTTCTCCTGGGTTATTGTTTCCCAGGTGCATTACTTTGCACTTCTTTGTATTGACTGTAAGTTGCCATATGTCCGACCATTCCTCCAACCTTGCCAAATCCTTTCTCATCCTTTCTACCCCCCCTTGTGTATCAACTTTGTTACAGATCTTTGTATCATCTGCAAAGAGGCTTACCTTTCCCTCCAGACCCTCTGCAATGTCACCTATAAAGATGTTAAAGAGGACTGGACCCAGTACTGAGCCCTGAGGTACTCCACTAGTGACCCCCCTTTCTTTGGAATGTGTTCCACTCACTATTACCTTCTGTGTCCTGTTGTGCAGCCAGTTTGCAACCCAGGCTACCACACTGGGACCCACTCCTAGGCTGGCTAACTTGATTATTAATCTTTTGTGCGGGACTGTGTCAAATGCCTTGCTAAAGTTTAGGTAGGCCATATCCACAGCCCCTCCCTTGTCTATTACTTTGGTCACCCAGTCAAAGAAATCTATTAGATTCATCTGACATGACCTTCCTGCTGTAAATCCATGCTGCTTTGGGTCCTATAGCCCACTGGCCTCTAGGTACTCAACAATTCTTTCTTTCAGAAGTGATTCCATCATTATCCCTACCACTGAGGTCAAACTTACAGGTCTGTAGTTTCCTGCTTCTGCCTTGCTCCCACTTTTGTGAAGGGGAATCACATTTGCCCTCCTCCAGTCCAATCCAATTGAACAGTTTCAATCATGGTTTCTATCTCATGCCTGTCTTCCACATTAATAACGGCTATCGGTGGTGCCGTCGGGACTAGGCCTGGGCCTGCTCCCCCCTATCATGTGGACCACCATGGTGGCATCTCCCATGATGGGCGTCACGACGTCGATGACGTATGACACGGTGATGGTGTAGTGGGGACCCGCCATGTTGTGGATGGCTGGGTGGGGTCTCTGGGCCATATAGGGGTGTGACTGGGCGTTGTATTGCAAAATGTCATCATCTGACAACTCCCCTTCAGATGGCATATGTAAGGCAGGGGCTACGCCTCCCATTGCCTTAACATGTCCAGCCAGAACCTCCCGCTGATGGCTCAGTTTTGCCATTTTGGTTCTACATTCAGTATGACTCACACTTGCAACATCCTTATCAACCTCACCTTGCTTTTGCAACACTCTGTACATGGCGCTCAATTTGCGATTGTCCCTAACAGACACTTCTAAATCATTACATACCTGGTTTATCTCATCCTGCAACTCACCCACTTCTCACTCAACTGAGCATTTGCAGCACTTAGCAAATCATTAATTTGCAACGCCTGTCCCTTACCCTGTCTCAAACTTTCACACTCCTGTTTCAACATACAGAGTTCCTGTTCACCAGCTTGAGCTGAATGATGCAATAATGAATCCTTTTCATTCTGCAGAATTTGGTGTTCAGACTCCAAGTTCTGCTGCAGTGTGATACATTCTGTTTCCTGCAAACCCATCTGTTGCTTAAGAGATGAAATTTGCAGATCAAGGGTTCGAAACCTCGCTTTGGAGGCTTCCAGAGCAGCATAGAGAGCCGCGACCATCAACCCTTTAGCCTGACGCTTGTTGGCTGATTGTCTGATCTCTGTGTACTGGGTTGAAATCCCCAGTATAGGGTTTTCGGATTGACTTGTGTCCCACACGAAGTCAGCCCATCCTCCATGGGAGGCAAGGAAGTTCGAGACATCGACCCTCAGTTCTGCGCAGATATTTGATACGGTGGCCATTCTGTGGGAGGGAACGAAAAATCAAACTGTGAAAAAGGCACCGTGCTGTGTATCGATCCACAGCAGGAGCCCTTTATACACAGCTGGGCTACTGTAGAAGTTGTAGACTTCCAAATCAAAGCTGTGATGGAGTGAGTCGAATCGGCATCGACCACACCCAAAAAGATGACAGATAGACTTTGTAAGTTACTACAAACTGGTTTAAAACAGGAGAGGTGATATAGGAATGTACACCTACTGTCCCCGTGGGAAAGGAACAAAAGTTCTAGCAACAAGTGAAAACTTACAAACACCAGATATCGCCTGCACACGGTCGCCAATTTGTTAGGAGGTCTAAACCTCACTTTCAGGTTCTTGACGATATTGGGAATGCAAGTAATCACAGACACGTTGCATAAGAGTAATAAACAAGTTTATTACTACCAAAAGGATAAATCACAGTTGCCCTAAGCAGTTCTTACCAATATGAACCAGGAGCCAGCGCTAACCGTTCCCTATACCTCGAGGTTTCTCTGTGTCTCTTGGGGTCTCTCCTGAGGTCTCTGAGGTATAAGACTAGTGTATTACATTACATACATATGATAATTACTATGGTTACTGTAAGATAGAAACATTTCTAGTTAAAGAGATGAGCCCTATTAGCTAAATTAGAGGTGGCTTCACGGTCTAAGACAACATTATACAATTCTGTATAGTCATCAGTTTGTGAACAAAAGAGTTCTTATACAGAGTCTTACATAACTTAGTGCAGTAGTACAAATCACCAAAAGGTGGCAATGCCGACTTACATATCATAATTATTCCAAGGACACAGATGCCTTGGCATCTTACAAGTAAGAAATACACAGAAAATACCTAGAAGAATATATGTATTAGCAAGCAAAGTGTATTACAACAATATGCATTCATATCCTGACATCTGCTCTTGTACGGGAGTTGCCCTTAGCCCTGTGTGTTGGTATAACATATACGCAAGTGCTAGCTGTCTACGGTGTACCTCTGAGGGTACCAATTAGGGTGCAGGGGCCTCGTGTAACAGAACGTAACTTAGACAAATCTTTCCCCGCATGCAGGGCATCAAGTGCTGGCTGAATCATAGGATCTTGGGATTGAGCCCACTGAATGCTTTTCATTGTCAGATTGAGGTAGTGCACTAATATCTAGAGCAGAGAAGTGGCAATAAGCAGGTGGTCTGCAGGTGTCAGAAGGGCCCAAGCAATCTACTAAACAGTCCACTGTGTCCACAGGCATCTGTTCATCTCTATCAAACTTTTGACACAATGCTCGAATGTCAGGTTCAGACAGCCTGACCCAATCATTCTTGGAAGTGAGCCTTCATGATAGGCCGTCAGCATCAATATGGTTCAGGCCCGGTCTATATTTGACAGCATAATCATAGGTTAATAATGCAGAAAGCCACCAGTGCCCAGTGGCCAAGTGCAAGAAACTCCAACTTATGCACAGGGCAGTGTCGTTTGGATGGGGTCAAGCTCCGACTGGCGAAAGCTACTGGTCTCAGGCCATCCTCAGGACATCCTCATGGTCTTGATACAGCACTGTTTCTAGACCCTGCAGACTAGCATCCATATGCAGCACATATGGTTTGGTGGGGTCAGCATAGGCGAGGATCGGGGTGTGGGTGAGCTGGTATATGATTTCATGGAAGGCTGCTTCACAGTCAAGCATCCAGCAGGGCCCGAAGAGTTCACCTGGGTGGAAGTATACTTTTTCTGGTTCTTTAACAGACCCTTTTTATGTTGGCTCTTGCTTGCACAGCCAACGTATTGCGGTAGTAGCAGATTTGTAGGCACGGTCACTGTTGGACGAATGCAGGGCACGCATCAGAAGGTGCGCCCCTGATTCCCCAATCAGGCAGCAGGAGGCATTGACCTCATGCATGCCTAATGTGGCCATCACAACAAACAAAAGGTCCGCTGCAATGAAAGCGAAGCTCTCATGCAGCATGACCATTACACGCCTCCCGTGGTGCAGGCAACATGGCGACAGTGACTGCGGCCGCTGCTGCCTGTCACAATGCTGACAAGGGAGCCCACTCCCCATCGGCATAATGTGTCTCCCCCCTTTTGTTGACTGCCGAGGGGGGATGCCCAATCCCCCTCGGCATCTTGCGTCCCCTCCCAACAGTGTTTCTTCGCTGATGGGAGGCCACTCCCTATCGGCATCGTACACCCTCCCCCATTTGTTACAGTGCGTGCCAATGGGGGTGCTTATCCCGTTGACTAAAGCACCCCCCCACCCACAAACATGAGGTGGCATGTTGTAAAACAAAACGGTCCTTTGCTGTATCCCTGCCCCCCAACAACCCGCACCCACCCACTGCGCACCCTGCCTCCCCACACCCAACCCATACTTACCTCCGGAGTCTGGCGCGATGATCTTCTGTGGACCGGGAACACGTCTGCACTCTTCAAAGCCGACCGCGTACTGAGGAAATGCCGGTAAGGTGTGTAATGGAATTAATCTGTTTTTTTTCAACTTTGATGCATATTTCAGGCATTTTTGGGAATTTTTGCACCAAATTTTCAACATGGGGTATTTGGGATCCCTCCTCATGAATTCTTTCACTGTTATGGCATTAATCGATCCTGAAAGCTGATTTCTCTCGATCACTGTGCAGAATCACCTTTCAGGATTGATTATCGCTATGACAGTGCCAGAATTCATGAGGTGGGCTCTCAGAAAGCCTATGTTGCAAATTTGGTGGGAAAATCAAAAAAAATGACTGTTTTACGAGCGTGCGTTGAGCAGTTTCCATGCACGCTCGTAACTTTGCGAATTTGCAATATTTTGATGCTGGATTTTCAACATTGGCATTTTTCCACACCTCCTTGTGAACAGTACAGCTGTCATTTTTCACATCCTGGCTGAAATGTGTTTTCGCACTCCCGGCGCAGAATAGCGTGGTCGCTGTGAAATTCAATGTTTGGGACAGATTACAAAAATGACAGTGACACTGTTCATGAGCAGAAGTCCTAAAATGCCTATGATGAAAATTTGGTGATGATACTCCATAAAATGACTGCGTTACGAGTGTTCATTGCGCAGTTTGCATGCACACTCGTAAGTTCACGAATTTATAATATTTTCACTCCAGATTTCCAACATTGCCCTTGTTCTGCACCTCCTTATTAACAGTACAGCTGTCATTTTTCACCTCCTGGCCTAAATGTGTTTTAGCACTTCTGACACAAAATAGTGTGGCCGCTGTGCGAAATTCGTTTTCCAGACAGTGTGAGGAAATGATGGTGACACTGTTCATTAGCAGAGGTCCTAAAATGTCTATGTTGAAAGTTTGGTGATGAAAGTCCATAAAATGACTGTGTTGCAAGCATGCGTTGCGCAGTTTCCATGTACCCATGTAACTTCACAAATTTGCAATGTTTTCATGCCAGATTTTCAACACTGACATTTTTTCACACCTCCTTATCAACAGTATAGCTGTCATTTTTCACATCTTGCCTAAAATGTGTTTCTGCACCTGTGGCCCACAATGGCATGGTCGCTGTGGGAAATCAACTTTTGGGACTGATTATCAAAATCACAGCATCACTGTTCATGAGGGGAGGTCCCAAAGTGCCTATGTTAAAAATGTGGCTAACAAGCTCCCACAAATAATTGGGTTACGGACATGTGTTGCACAGTTTCTGTGCATGCTAATGACCACCAATTTTTCATATTTTCATTCCAGATTTTCAACGTTGCCATTTTTATGCTTCCTCATGAACAATACAATTGCCCTTCTCCACATCCTGCCCCAAATTCTTTTCATCCCTGTGTCGCCAAATGGCATAGCCGTTGTGCAGAACCACCTTTCAGCTCACAAACTGATTGTGCTGCTTCTCTTGAGATGGCCTCACAAATAGCCCATGTTGAAAATCTGGAGTGAAAATATCACCACACCCCTTCGGTGTTAGGGTTTCCAACTGTAGCACCCCACCCAGGACAGATTGACAGGCAAACAGGGCTGTGACTTGGGATCACTGGATGTAATGCTTATGCCATTCCCCCCCCCAGCAGCCACTGACAGGCATTGTGGTGTGCCTTGCACTGTTCGGCCACAAAATTCACCCCATTCTCCTATAGTGCACCCACATCAGCACATTTCCTTATGGAATATGGTAAGTATAATGCCCAAAGACCCCAAAGCACACCACGACACTTGTCAGTGTCTACAGGGTAGGGTGACGTACAATGGCATGAGCGTTATAGCTGATGACCCAAAGGTACACCCCAATGCCTGGTGCTTTCTACAGGGTGAGGGTGGGGTTGGCATCACTTCATTAGTTCACTGCCATTCCTATTATGCATCTTTACCTCTGGCACTACCAAAGCCAATGCCAGCGAGACAACATTCGGCACTGACAAATGCTTGTTTGTATTTACGATTGGTAGGAGGGTAAACCTGGGTAAGGTTTAAGAGTGGGTGAATCACCTTGGAATAGTCTTTTATGGACCTGCGGTAGTAGCCACAGAACCCCAGGAAACGTTATAGTTCTTTCAGATTGTGGGGTCTGCACCAAGTAGTCAGTGCTTCAGCCTTACTGGGATCAGTCTCTATTCATTTTGTAGATACTATGTGCCCCACATACTTCACAGAGGTTTGGAAAAACTGGCACTTGTCAATGGACAGCTTGCGGCCGAAGTCTTCCAGTCAGTCTAGGACTTTAAACAGTCGGTTCTCATGCTCCTCTAAGGTGCTCCCAAACACAATGACATTGTCCAAGTACATTAGGCATTCCAGCAAATTCATATCTCCCATTGCACGTTCCATCAGTTACTGAAAGGTGGCCAGGGCACCCGATATCCCCTGTGGCATCCTCAGAAACTCATTGAACCCCAATGGACAGATGAAGGCTGTTTTATCACGGTCTTCCAGGGCCATTGGGTTTGGGTAGTATCCACTGCGAAGATCCAACACCGAGAACCATTTGCTTCCATTCAAGCAATCTAGGGCATCTTGTATATGAGGCATAGTGTATTGGTCTGGGATGGTCCGCTGGCTCAGGGTTCGATAATCAAGACACATCCTCACAGACCCATTCTTCTTATGCACAACCACAATGGCAGAGGCGTATGTGCTCCTGGATTCTTGTATCATGCCAGCAGCAAGCATTTGCTGCAGGTGTCTTCTTACATCCTCTATGTCCGCTGTGGCTAGGCATTGGGCCCTCTCTTGAAATGACCGTTCATTGTGCAGGTGTATGAGATGCTCCGCACCCTGGACACATCCCACATCCCATTACTTCAATGAAAACACTTGGTCTCTCTGGGCAAGTCTCTTGCTAATTCTAGCCTTCCATTCAGCTGGCAACTGGGAGACACCAAAGTCAAACATGTCTGGGGTCACTTTCTCCTTCTCACCAGGGTGCTTGTTGCTGGACAATACTGCAGTGTCTGTGCAGTGTACCATAGCTAGTGTGCACCCTCTGTTCACCCGGATCTCCCGATCTGACACATTGTGAATCTGGACCATCACTTGTCGTGCATAGGCATGGGCATGAGCAGGCAAGATGCTGGGCTTGACCAATAAGCCTTCTGGCAATTTTCCATTATCTAGTGCATCCAACATCAGTGTTTTGTTCTTGACATCTTTCCAGAGGTGGACCTCCCCTTGAATAGTACACTGAGCGTTAGGGGCCATTACCATTGAATCGGGATCCTTCTTCCACACAATCCCCACTGGTTCATCCTGGTCTACTTCCTCAGGTTTCTGTTGCACATCATAGGCCCTCTTGATCAGAGCCAGAATTCTCAGGGTCCTCCAAGACCATCACCCTTGTTTCTTGTGACAGAGTTGTGCCAGTCTCCCAAACATATAGGCGTTTGTCCCAATTAACAGGGGGACCCCATCATACAGTCCGGTGGGGGGACACACTAGGGCCAGTGTTTCTACTTGCTCCTCTATGCCAGTGACAGTTGCGGGAAAAGACAACCAGAGGTGGGCATATCCTAGATATGGATAAGACTTAGTCGCTCAGCTCCCACACATGTAGGCCTTCCAGGGATTGTAAGGTCACATCAGATAAGTGTTTGTCATACCAGTCCTGAAACACAGTGGTCACTTGTGACCCACTGTCAAGCACAGCCTGAGTAGGAATACCATTCTCAGCCACATTAGTCTCCATTGAAGGCCCCACTATCTTGGACCAGTCTGGAGGGACAACAGCAGGGGCCTGGACAGACAATTTGGCCACAGGGGTGCTTGAGTTAGGATGGCTGAAGCTTTTACTGCAGTCATTTCGTGTACCCCCTGACCACTGACTCATTTTCTGAAGTTCTCCTTGAAGCTGGTCCACCACTTTCTCTAAGTCCCTCTAAGAAAGGCAATCCCTCTTCATGTGACCATCTTTGCTGCAATTGTGGCAAATGACAGACTCTCGGGGCATCCTTGGAGAGAGCATTGCAGGGAATGCTGGAGCACCGATGGGAGATTGTGATCTGGCTCCTGCTGATAGTGTGCCATGTCTCAATAGTTCCTTTAGGGTGGCAGTCAATTACTTGAGCTCAGCCAAAAAGCCACCCTCAGTAGTGGATGCCTGAGGATGCACCCCCACCCCCATGGCAGTCACGTCCTGACAGGGACCAGAGTCTTTGTCAACAGGGGATACCTCAGTGAGAACATTCAATTGTACCTTTCTGACTTCCTTCACCAACTCCTCTCCCCACTGTTTAGCCCAAGGCAGGACACCCTTAGTGGTCTCCATTTCAGAAGGGCCTTCCAGTGCCATGATCGCTTGAGCTGCACTCACCCCATAATTACAATCTCCCTCTTCCCCTTCAACCTCCCAGAGTTCTTTTATCAAGTCACAGTAGTCAGGTGGGTTACCTCTCCTATCCTGGAGTCTTAACTGGAGGATCTGCAATTTAGAATGCTTTGCATGTTGCAGTATGTGCCCCAATCTCACATGGTTCAAGTCACTGACGGCTACCCCACCTTTCTGGTAAGCTTTCTGCAAAGCTCTTTCCAGATAAGTAACATACACAGACAAACTTTCCCATTTCTGTTGTTTGGGTCCTCGGAATTTCCACATCAAATTCTCCCCTCTGACTCAATGCTCCCAAAATTGCCTTTGAGTGCAGATAGGTACTTCTGAGTAGATGCATCAGGGTTTGTGGACCTCAAAGATTTAATGGCTTCAAGGGTGGGACCCCTCAAACTTTCTATGATTCTTTTCCACTTCTCAGCCTCCGCACACTGCCACTCGGGTACCAAGGGGGCAACATAGCTAACCAGGTATCCTAGTCATCCTCCCCCGGGGGGTAGGGAGGGTGCCCGAGAAGATTCTCAGCCTTCGGTAGGAGTTGTGACTAATGGCAGGTACAGATATAGGGGCCAGCATTGGCACAGGTACAGAAGGCGGGGCAGTAACAGGTGCTGGAGTTGGAGGGGTGGTGGGGAAGGAACACCCCCAGGTGGCAGGAATAATTTCTTAAAGTTCTCTATGGTTTTCCCTTCCTCCTGTAGCAACTTAGCAAATTTCTCCTCAAAAGTCTCAGATAATGGTGGGAGTTCATCCACCTCGGGGTCTTTACTGTCTTTTGTTATCACTCACCAGGCATCTGGAACCCCTTCTGGGGCAATAATTTGTGGCACTTGAGAGCTGTCCACAAGGTCACTACACTCTACCTAGGCTATGAAAGTTTGGGTGATCAAATCGGCCTGTCGACCCACCACCACAGGGTTTTTTAAACATTCAACTTTGGAGAGTGCTCCTTCTACAGTGTCTTTACATGTACCATGGGGAATATCCAGTATAAGTACAGCATTTTGGGGGTTGATCTCCTGCACAGTACACTACCCCATCAACTGGTGTACAGCCATTTCTACTGGGGTGGCCATTAATCTTCAACAACAACTCATAATTTTTGGCCACTAGAAGGCACAAAATCCCAGTGGTGAGCCTCAAAAATGTAACCCCTTGGTGGCGCTATCTCAAGGGCTGCTACCCCTGCTTGCTTGGCTAGTAGCAGGTTAAGAGGCCTGAGTTCTGAAACGGGTGCCTCCACCCGGAGGTCAGGTTTGGTAGTGGTCAAGCTAACCTGGGCATAGCCCTCCAGGACACTGTAACCCCCCTCTTTCCTTACTAGTGGCCAGAACAACACACAATAATCACTTTCACAATATGCCTGAAACACCACATAAGTACCCACACTGTTTGCACTTACCACCAGGACTTTCCTCTGGCTTGGCCCTGTGGACCCCCTGTAAAACAAGGTTATACACAGCAAATAACAGCAGTACAGTACTCTTGCACAAACTGGAACCACAGTCAGGGTAACTGCAAAAAAGAGTTAGATCTGATTTATTTAAGGGACTTGATCAAGGGAGGGGCGTAATCAGGTTAATTTGCTTAAAGGCTCTATCAATCAAACAGTTATGCATGCACTTCAGGGTCCATAAACAGTCACACACTCTGGGTACCCAGATGGAGAATGGTGGGTTAGCCAGGAACATTGCAGCTGGTTGGAACCCTGTGATGGAAGAAAACTACATGCACAACACACAATATTTGTAATCTGGAGCTGGAGGATTCAGTTCATGAAAAGAAAACAACAAGACGATCAGGTGACACACTTTTAGATTAGGCTGTTGTTGCAGGGAGCTACCCTGATGATTACTCACGATACCCAAGACTGGACACAGGCTGGACGAAAATCGAGACAGCAGGTGGTTAATCTGGAGTGCCAGGAGAAGCAGGGCCCACACGATTCACCAAGGCATTGTTCCTGTTCAAGCGTGGAGCAGGGGGCTGATCCCCAGGCAGGTCTCTCGTCGGTGGCTTTCTCGGTGCAGTGGGGTAGTCTGGCAAGGCCAGTGTGGCATGGCCCAGGCTGACTGGAGATGAACGTGGATTAAGTCCGATTAGGCTGGATAAAGCTTCCAGCAAGCAGAACACAGTTCACACAGTGGGGAACCAAATCATGACCCACTTTCAATACACAGCATATTTACATGTAAGGCAACTCTACTGTACCAGGCAAACCGCTCTCTGCTCACGATCGCAAAGTCTCTGCACAAACTAGGGATTCAAAAGCAGCTGGAAATCCTAACAGGCTGATTGCATTCAGCAAAATATTTGGTCTTCTTCAGGTATGAGCCTAGTAAAAAATCAATGGCTTACTTTGTTCTCACAAACTTGGATTTAGTCCGAAATAAATCTCTTCTCTCCCTCTCAGGGGCAGTAGGCAGACATGCAGGCCACAGCTCAGGCCTTTCCACAGTTCTCCCACGCGAAACTACTTAGACAGCTGCTTGACTGTCTCAAGCATGTTGATTTTTCAGCTCCCATGTTAGCTCTGACTCAAACTGCAGCAAGCCTGAGAATTTCCCCAAGATCCAAAAGGTTTGATTGGCTGATTCATCTGTCAGTCACAACAGGAGCTCCCCCTTCAGGTGTAAAAAGACACCAAAAGCCCAAAACTACAATTCCTGCAGATTTTGACTCCAGACAGCTCCTGTAGTCCGGCTTCCTTTTAGGTCCCACCAGTACTGACTGGTCCAATTCGCAGTCCTGGACCAAATGGTGGGGATAAACAAAACAGTCCTTGCTGCAAAGAGGGCAGGTTAGACAAACTACATTATCATTATCACGCTAAATGATTTTCAGCAAATAGTTACATCTTTCAACAGAGCTCCCTCTCAGATTACTTGTGACTGCAATGCAGGCAGTTCTTAAAGAGACAGTACACAGAGGCTATACAGGCACTCTCTGGCAATCACATTTGAACTGCTAACATGCAGGACACCAGCCTGGCAGTGAGCATTTAGGCAAGCTCGAGGAAGACTTTTCGGGAACCCCCATTTGTAGGGGGGGTTACACTGACGACAACAATAATGGAAAGGGACCTGGGGTAGTTATATCAGATAACCTAAAGGTGGGAAAGCAATGTGAGAAGGCAGTAAGGAGGGCTGGGGGATATATAGGGAGAGGCATCACCAGTAGAAAACATGAAGTTGTTATCCTTCTGTACAGACAGTTGGTGAGACCACATCTGGAGTACTGCGTGCAGGTCTGGAAACCCCATCTCCACAAAGACATAGACAGGGTGGAGGCTGGGCAGAGGAGGGCAACTAAAATGGTGCAGGGCCTGCACCAGAAGACATACGAAGAAAGACTAAAGGAGGTTAATATGTATAGCCTCGAGGACAGGAGGGAGAGTGGGGACATGACAGAAACTTTCAAGTACCTCAAGGGACTCAACAAAATCTAAGATGGCAACATCTTTCAGAAAAAGAGATGTGCAAGAACAAGGGGGCACAATTTGAAGATGGAGGGGGGATGGCTCAGAGGTAATGTGAGGAAGTATCTCTTTACGGAGAGGGTTGTAGATGCATGGAACAGTCTTCCTGAGGAGGTTGTGGAATCAAAAACAGTGGGGGAATTCAAGAATGCATGGGACAGACATAAGGCAATTCTAGTGGAGCGCAGGAGGAAGTAGGCGGTTGGTTATCTAGGATCTGCAGCTTATCCATTAGGTAGGGAAATGGGCAGACTAGGTTGGCCAAACGGTCCTTGTCTGCCATCAAATTCTATGTTTCTTTTTTTTCTGTCTGCTCACTGTGCTTTTCTTAAATCTGTAGGAGATAAATGAGGCAAGGAGGTGCTGTGCAGTGTGACAAATCGTACGTACACTTCCTGTATAGCATCAGGATGCACTCCAAGCGGGTCCACAGCTCAGTCTGGGTTGGTGATGGCGGGTCAGTCATCAGGCACCATCATCTGGCATACTGCTTTCACTCCGTCCTCCGATACATAGGTCCAGAGCCCCTCCATGGGAGGAGTAGGATGGGGGCATCTGGACAGTGTATCTGCATCTATGTTATTTTGGCCAGGACAACACTGCAAGTGGAAATTGTAGGCTGATAAAGCAGAGATCCAGCTATGTCCAGTGCCATCCATCTTGGTGGTTGCCAGTGTATATGTTAGTGAGTTATTTTCAGTGGTCTGTGGTACAAAAGGAGAATACTGACACCAAAATGTAGCCCTGCCACAGTTGATGCGTCTGAATGAGAATCAACAGAAATCATGATGACCACAGTCGCCATCACAACGCAGACTTTACCAAGATTCTAACATCGACATCAAAATATATCCCTGCTTATAATTTCTGGTCACAGTTGAGAGCTGGGCGGCCCAGCTACAGTAAAAACACTGACCTCAACAGCTCACAATCATACCAAAATTGCAAGAGAAGAATACCAGCATCAGAACCTCACTGCTAATCCATGATCAATCCATGGATGACAGTCGGGAGGAGCAGCAAATCAAGCTGACCTCAGAAGCTATTACAAGCTGGACTAGAATACAAAAGGAGAATATTGACATGAAAATATAGCGCCGATCACAGTTGAGAAATCCTGATGACCGCAGCCGCCATCACAATGCAGACTCAACCATCATGAGACTAACATTGGCATCAAAATATATCCCTGCTAATAATTCCTGGTCACAGTTGAGAGTCGGGAGGAGCAGCTACAGTACACACACTGACCTCAGCAGCTCGCCATCCATACAAAAATAGCAAGAGAAGAATACCAGCATCATAATCTCACTTCTAAATTGGTGACATCAACTACTCACAATCCAGAGTACAATATCAGCAACTGAATATATCCGTGTTAATTCCTAGTCACTGCTGAGAGTCAGGAGGAGCAGCTACATAAAACATGCTGACCTCAGAAGCCCTCTCAGTCCAGTACACTGCTAGCCATGTGCATGTGGCAATGGACAAGCTATCAAGCTACATTGCATCAGTATTGGACATCAGGGATTCTCAAGGCCAAACTCATCAACTCAAAGAAAAGGACATACAATTCATGGTGAATCACTACAGATCCTGGACTGCCATACTGGTCCTCCTGCACTTGCTCGTGATGACTGTGACAGAAATTGGAAGGAAAGAGTTAATGGTTTGGATTCTGTAGATGCCTTATTTTTTTTAGCAGTGTGGAAAAAATACACTGAGGCTGAAATCCTCCAGCAGCAACCAGCTTGTGGAATTCCTAGCTGCTAGATAAGAGCTGGGTCATAAATCTCGAGTGGACATCTCCAGATACACCCAGACCTTGCAGACACGGACACAGGGCAGTTTGAATGGATTGGATCATTCAAATATAAACTTAAGGTGAAAAGAGAATATAATTGGTCACCAATAGGTGTTCACTCTGATTGGGACAATTAAATACATACATGTTAGTTGGTTGGTGCATTTAAGGGGAGAATAGGAATGACCTAGTCTCCATAGACTATATAAGCTTCTGTAAGACAGAGAACTCTCTCTTGCCCTGGAAGCTGTGAGGGGAAACATAAGCTTTGAGCCTACCTGGTATGTCCGTGGGAGCTGGCAGTTAGAACAGGGTCCAGTGTCTACCAGACTTTAACTTGTGCAATTGCACGTGTGATTATTCAAGTTTGTACACTTGAAAGAGGTGCCGGAAGAAAAGTCCGGCTGGTGGCAGCGAATACCCAAGGACACACACCTCTCTAAAAGCTGTTTCAGCCCAGAGGGAGAGGTGGGTTGTCACATATTGGTGGTAGCGGTGGGATAATGACAGCGGACTGCGTAGCACACTGATACAGAGTTTGCCAGTGGAACAGTTACCTTAGCATTGCAAAACAGGATATACAAGAGGATACATTTGTACAACAGTTTTATTTGTTTCTAGATAGCACAGTATAGTGAAGCAGTAGAGAATGAGCTCCACGGAGTATGATTCACTTACTGTGCCACAGCTTGAAAGGTGCCAGGAAAGGGATTCAGCCTGAAAGTCTGAAGCAGAAGAAAAAGGCAGATCTCATAGCTACTCTCTTGGCACATGATCTGAAGCAGACAGTCATTGGGGGTGAGTCAGGAACTGAGGCAGCAGGCCCCCCAAACCAGCTTGAGGCACTGCGACTGCAGCTATTGCTGCAAGACAAGGCATTGGAGGCGAAAAGACTGGATGCTGAAGCAGAAGCAAGAAGGTTGGAAGCAGAGAAAGAACTTGAAGAAAAGAGACTGGCAGACAGAGAGAAAGAACGACAGCATGAACTCCAGAGACAACAGCACGAGAAGGAGATGATGACCCTCCACAGTCAGCAAACCGTGAGTAATGGTGGTGAGTTTACCTCATGAAGCCAAAATGAATTCTAAATTGTTCCCTCAGTTTAAAGAGGAGATGACCTTGATTTATTTTAAGGTCATTTGAGAGAGTATGTAATCAATTACAATTAAATAAGGCTTCCTGGTCAACTTATCTCACACCCTTGCTGACGGGAGCGCTGAATGCATTTGCTAAAATGAGTAATGAAGACTATGCTGATTATGATAAAGTAAAACAGTGTTGTTGAAACGTTTGAATTAACTCCTGAGGCTTATAGAAGAAAATTTAGGGAGTTAAAGAAAAGCCCAGAAGACAGTTATGCAGAACTGCAGGTTAAACTGTATACTTACCTTAATAGATGGATGGAGGGCTAAAGCAACTACTGTGGAACTGATTAAAGATGTATTGGTGAGTACAATTCATAAAATTGTACCTGAGGACACTCGTGTATGGCTCATAGACAGGGCATCGCCTCTTCCTCCACAGAGGTGGAGAGCGCTGCGAGTATCTGTCTAGCCGGCCACACACACAACTGTAAGTCTTATGGTATGGGGGCAGCACATGGGTATAAGGGGATCCCAAGGGGGCAGCCCAAGGAAACCAGCCTGCACCTGAGCCCAAAGTAGAGCCCTCTGGTTCTAAGGGGACTCAAGAATAGGTCCCAAGAAATGTCATATTTGCAATCAAGTGGGACACTTGAGATATAACTGCCCTCAGAAACTGGTTAAGGGGCAGAGATATTGGAGCGGGTGATCAAAGGGCACTGGTGTGTTTGTAGGTGTGTCCAGTCTGAAGAACCACTCTCCTCTGATGAGAATCTGCGTCCCATTACAGTTAATGGAATAGTAACACAGGGACTATGGGACACAGGTGCTAACATCTCCCTGGTAAGGCAAGATCTCATTCGGGCAGAGCAGATCGTGCCTGGGAAATACTCAAGGTTCGGGCATTCACAGGCCACCAGTCCCATTACCAATGGCTAGAGTCTTCCTGAGCTGGGAAGGGGCCATGTAGAAAAGGAGGTGGGAGTTGTAGAGGACCTACCTGAAGTATGATTGTGGGGAAGGATTTGGACCCCAGTAAAAACTGGTGTGTGTTGTAACTCAGTCAGGCACAAGGGCAAGCTCTGAGGGGAAGAGGGGTTGACTCTGGGTGGTCCAGCCACACCCTCAGCAGCTGAGGAGTGTCCAGCACAGGGAGGGCTGGCTAGAAGCTGCAGTCCAGAACCCCAGTCACAAATAGAGGAACCCACAGGACTTCCTTCAGAGTGGCACTGGGAAGGGTCAGATGAGGGCAGCTGAGTGCTGCACAGCGAACTGACCCTACCCTGGAAAAACTGAGGGAAATAGCTCATAGGGCTGAGCATTCTCAGGGGTAAAGAGTCCATTTACTGGGACAATGGGCTGTTGTACAGAATGTACAACAGAGGAAGGGCTAGCTGGTGAGGTACTCAGCAGCTGGTAGTCCCTAAGGTTCACCGTCAGCAGCTTTTGGCCCTTGCACATGATATCCCTTTTCCAGGGCACTTGGGGTAGGCACAAAGCGCCTCACCAACAATTTCTTCTTCTGGCCTGGTATTGGCAAGGATGTGGCAAATTATGCGGACTTGTCCACAGTGCCAGCGGTAGGAAAAATGGGGACAAGGCCAAGGCAGCTTTGGTGCCCCTGCCCATTATTGATGAACCCTTCAAGAGGGTAGCAATGGACATAGTGGGGCCATTGAGCACCCCAAGTCGCACCGGCAAGCCGGTATATCCTGGTAGTTGTAGACTATGCCACTAGATACCCAGAGGCAGTGGCCTAACATCCTCTGAGGCAGGACCAGTGGCAGATGCACTGTTGGAAATATTTAGCCGGGTGGGCTTTCCCCAGGAGATACTGTCAGACCGGGTGCCAATTTTATGTCAGGATTAATGAGTAGTTTGTGGGAGAAGTGTGGGTAAAGCAGCTCAAAACCTCCCATACCATCCCCAAGCTAATGGTCTAGTGGAGGCGTTTAATTCAACCCCTTAAGACCATGCTAAGGACTTTTGCTGACCAGCATAAGAGAGACTGGACAAATATTTGCCTCTCTCTCTATTTGCATACAGGGGAAGTCCCACAGGAGTCACTGGGGTTCTCACCTTTCGAGCTCCTGTTTGGTCATAGGGTGCAGGGCCACTAGATTTGATTGGGATGAATGGGAGGGTGACCGTGGCCTCCCAAGGGAGTCTGTTGTGGAGTATGTCCTGAACTTCCAGGACCCGCCTTAGGGAGCTCATGGGGTTTGCTCAGGAGCACCTGGCCACTGCACAACAGCTGCAGAAAGTCTGGTATGACCGTGGGGCCCAGCCAGAGAATATGTGGTGGGACAGCGGTGATGGCACTCATCCCCTGTCCGACAGAATAAGTTACAGGCAGCATGGGAGGGCCATTCTCCATTGTCCAAAAGGTTAGTGACGTCAATTACATGATAGAGCTCCCGGACAGAGATGCAAACAAAAGGTGTATCATGTTAACATGCTGAAGCCCTACCATGACAGAGAGGAAATGGTCCTCGCTGTATGCAGTGCTCCAGAGGAGGAAACTGAGGTAGATCCACTGGTGGACCTACTTGGGAGGCCAGGGTGCATCCTCTGTGGACAGCCTTACCTCTCGGAACAGCTGACACTAGCCCAGGTGCAAGAAATTAGGGTGTGCTGAGAGAATTTGAAGACATGTTCACAGGAAACTAGGTACACCACGATGGCAGAGCACCATGTGGATACAGGGACCCAGGATCCTGAAACAGTCCCCCTACAGGGTACCTGAGCAGGTTAAGCAGACTGTGAAAGAGTAGCTCAAAGAGATGCTGGAACTGGGGGTAATCCAGGAATCTAGTAGCCCCTGGGCATCACCCGTGGTACTGATCCCCAAAAGGGATGGCACCACACGATTCTGCGTGGACTACCGGAAGCTTAACAGCTGCACGGAGTCTGATGCTTATCCCATGCCCAGAACAGATGAGACCCTGGAGCGACTGGGGGGAGCCAAGTATTTGACCACAATAGACCTAACAAAGGGCTATTGGCAGGTACCTCTGACCCCTGCGGCCAGGGAAAGATCAGCATTGTTACTCCATTTGGTTTATATGAATTTAAGGTAATGCTATTCGAATGAAGAATGCACCTGCAACCTTTCAACGGCTTGTAGATCGATTCTGTCTGGGTAGGTGAGTTTGCATTGGCTTATATGGATGATATATACATTAACCAGACTCTGGGATGAGCACATCAAGAATGTGGGATGTGTTCCACAGGTTAAAGAAGGCAGGTCTGACAGTCAAGGCAGAGAAGTGCCAGATAGGTATGGCGAAGTATCCTACCTTGGGCACTGGGTGGGTAGTGGACACATCCGTCCGGAGCCTGCCAAGGTTGATGCCATCCTGGCCTGGCCTACTCCTACCACAAAGAAACAGGTCAGGGCATTTCTAGGGACTGCAGGGTACTACCGAAGGTTTGTTCCCTGCTATAGCGATCTGGCTAAGCCCCTGACAGACCTAACCAAGAAGGGAAAGCCAGATGCAGTGAAGTGGTCAGAAGGCTGTGAGGTTGCTTTTCAGGAGCTAAAGAAGGCCTTAAGCAGCCCAGCTGTATTGGCTAGCCCCAATTATAGTTTAAAGTTTATGGTCCATGTGGATGCCTCAGATCATGGGCTGGGGGCTGTGCTGAGCCAAGTTACTCAGCAGGGGGAGGAGCACCCAGTTGTGTACCTCAGCCGAAGGCTTTTGCCCAGAGAGGAGGCATGCCTACAATTGAGAAGGAATGCTTGGGAATAGTGTGGGCCTTCAGAAGCTGCAGCCTTACCTATACGGGAGAGAATTTACTGTGGTCACAGATCATAATCCCCTGATTTGGCTTCATAGGTCCAGTGGACAAAATGGTAAACTACTACGTTGGAGTTTGGTACTGCAGGCATACAACATGACCATACAGCATGCAGTGGCAAACAAAATGCAAATGCGGATGGGCTATCTAGAGCAGGGCTAATGGCCTGGCTGGATACTTTGAGGCACTTCCAGTAATTGCATGAATGGCTGTGTCACTTGGGGTAGCCCAAGGGACACGCCTTCATTATCTGGGGGAGATGTGACAGAAATGGGAAGGAAAGAGTTAATGGTTTGGATTCTGTAGATGCCTTATTTTTTTTGCAGTGTGGAAAAAATACACTGAGGCTGAAATCCTCCAGCAGCAACCAGCTTGTGGAATTCCTAGCTGCTAGATAAGAGCTGGGTCATAAATCTTGAGTGGACATCTCCAGACACACCCAGACCTTGCAGACACGGACACAGAGCAGTTTGAATGGATTGGATCATTCAAATATAAACTTAAGGTGAAAAGGGAATATAATTGGTCACCAATAGGTGTTCACTCTGATTGGGACAATTAAATACATACATGTTAGTTGGTTGGTGCATTTAAGGGGAGAATAGGAATGACCTAGTCTCCATAGACTATATAGCTTCTGTAAGACAGAGAACTCTCTTGCCCTGGAACCTGTGAGGGGAAACATAAGCTTGGAGCCTACCTGGTATGTCCGTGGAGCTGGCAGTTAGAACAGGGTCCAGTGTCTCTTGTAAGGACAGGGAAGGGTAGTTTAGTGATAGTATATTTCAGTAATAGCCTTCTTCTTTTGCCATCTGTTGTTTAAAAACATTTGTTTACTTTTCCTGTATGAGTGTTATTCTCTTGTGTTGTAAATACATTTCCTGTAAATGCTCATTGCACTTTCTGTTAAGTAAAAGCTATTTATTTGCTCAACAGTTGTGACTCTGATGTCATTTTCTAAGGTAAGATTTGGTTTTCCACTGGCTAAGGTAAACTCTGTGTAGCATCCGCCACCTGAAAGAGACACACTACCAGACTTTAACTTGTGCAATTGCACGTGTGATTATTCAAGTTTGTACACTTGAAAGAGGTGCCGGAAGGAAAGTCCGGCTGGTGGCAGCGAATACCCAAGGACACACACCTCTCTAAAAGCTGTTTCAGCCCAGAGGGAGAGGTGGGTTGTCACAATGACACCCACGCCTCCTTTACCTCTATTGCACAAGTGATGGGGACCTAGTGGACAAAAGGATTTTCGCACATGCTGTTTGACTGCTTCAACACATCACTTGCGGCTTACGCAACTCGTGAGATGACCCAAGGTCAAACAGCAATAGTGAAAACAAATACTTTATTCCATTATTGCACAGGTTCCCATTGTGTATCCCCTATTTATATTAGCAATGAGAACCATGATACTATTTCAAAGAACTGTACCTTTTCAAAACAGCAAGGATGCAATGCAGCAGACAGCTGAGCAGCAATTTCGAGGTCTGAAGGTAGAATGCCCTAAAAGAAAAAAAAAACAAAAACACATTAAGGCCAAAATCTGGGCACAAACACAGAATTCAAAAAAGATTAAAGACACCTGTAGGCCACAGCTTGTAGGACCCCCTGGTTCAGTGGTTTACAAGAGTAAGAGAGACAGTCGAGTCAGTGATGTGTGTTTGAGGGAGTGGGAGGGGACAAGGGCCACAAGAAAAAACGTACTCCTGTCCCAAACAAAAATTGTATTACTGTGCTTTTCACATTTGCTCCATTCCTCAGGTGCGGCAGCAGCAACACTACAGCCTACATTCCTCAGGCGTGATGGCAGCAGTGCAAATACAGCACCCATCTCTCCAGTATGATGGCAGCAGTGACAGCACTACACAGTTGGATGTGGTCCAATAATGTACAGTATTTCCCCACACAAGTCTGTGTGTCTATTTACTTTTACAGTTTACTCTGGACAGCCCAGCTTGTGGGGCTGGTCCCAATGCACATTTTGTGTACAAATACATTTTGGTTTGCTACCTGCTTACTGTAGTACAGTAGATTGTAACAGACTAATTTTGCTTTGTTCTAGACTGACATCTTCTTTTACTACAAATCCCAGAATCCCCGCAGATGACATTGAAGCTGTCTTGTTTAGAATTAATCAGCTGGTCCGCCGGCGCAGCGGTAGTGTCACCGCTTGAGGCGCCAGTGACCCAGGTCCGGGAATGAGCCAGGGGAGCTGGAAGTTCAGCAGGGGAGGGGAAGCTTGAGCGTGAGGCTACAATGGGGGGGCCAGACAAGAAAAGAAGGATCTAGGGGCTCCCTTCACCCCATCCACACCTGGAGGGATGGCCAAGGCTACATGGGGGTGCCTGACCAGTGGATCGAAGGACGAGACTGGTCGGGGGAAGCTTGACTGGATCCAGGGGCAATAAAGAGCAAGTAAAAGAAAATGTTTAGCATTAATCAGGCACACGGATTGATTAGAAGCTGAAACAATTTTTATTGGCTTAACGGTTAGCAATGTTACACATCAGACAGCTCTCACAGAGTCCTGCCCCTGAGCTGTCTCACCTTGAACTAACTGTCTGTATCTCCTAGTGTCAGGTTTCCTGCAACTCCACTTGGAGCTTCAAGGCTAGCTGACTGTAACCCTTTATGACCAGAACATCCCCTCTTTTCTGAAGGAATGAAGCAATTAACAGAAAGAAAATATGCAGAGTAACCCAAGTGTTATTGTGAAATCCTCTAACTATGTACTATCTAGAAGTATGCACCATCTCTTTATGTTTTTAGTCTGTAATATTCATTCACTGTAAATAGCTTAAGCTGATAGCATGTAGCATCCCTTTCTGGTTTGCAAAAGTAAGCAACAACGTTTATACAGCGAAGAGTGCCAGGATGAAGCGCAGTATCACAGGTTTACTGCATGACAAAAGGGATTTTGTGTGTGTGTGTGTATATATATATATATATATATATATATATATATATATATATCCGCTCCCTGCTATACGCTGACTCAGATGGCTAAACAGTTCTTTTGTTCTCTAGAAATTGTCACTTTCCTTCCTTTGGGAGGAGGGGTTTAGGCGCTAACCACACTTCATGAAGGCAGGGCAGCCTGACTTTCAAACTCACGGATGTATTTTCCAGTGGCTACCTCCCTCTTCTCATCTAGGGGATGATGGCATTGTCTCTGAGAAAGGGGGGAACCAATGTTCATTTTAAGCAGTCATAAAATATTTATAGCAGGGAGCACAGTACTTTAATCCTCAGAAACAGGAGGATTCCTGGTGATGGTTGGGTTTCCGTCTGGCGGGGTGATGACTCTTCCTATCCCCACACACTTCTGGCAAAGCTGGTTGAGATCCCAAGAACTGTAAAACACTAAGCAGGAACACAACATCTCACAGCAGTTCATCTCTGTATCGGATTCAGTCCAAGCAAGTTTGCGATGCAACCAGCAGCATTTTATTAGATTACTTTAAAGAGCTCAAGCCACACACACTTGCAGGGAGATTTCCATAGTTCTTTACAGTTCATTTTTACTTGGTGAAAACAACTGCAAGCCACCGTGGTGCCACACTTTGTTTGGGGACCTGGTATTTGAACCCAGTACCAGTTCTCTCGCTCTTTTTCTCCCAGTGAGCTGAAACAGGCTCCTGTGCTTTAACCATGCTCCTCCCTTTACATTTCTTTTGGCAGTCCCACACATAACTACTACCAGCCAGTGAGAGCGGGGCACTTTAACTCCAGTTTCGGCCTTTCTCCCTTGTCTCAGGGCTCTGATGACATTTTTAGAGCACAGTCCACACTCCTAAGACTGTCTGGGCCTGGCGATCCTCAGGCAGGGTTTGCACAGGTCAGAGGTCACCATCCCTCCACATTGGCAGTCCCTCCTACCTCCTCCACACAGCTTCCAGGGGTGGACAGAGCAAAGTGATAGGCCCAGTCACCACTCCGATCCTCCTGTCAGCATCTTTACCACTCCACTTCCCGGCCCCACTGTAGCAGCCACCCTTTCAGGGCCCTTCTCCTCACAGTGCCATCCAGGCTCCATATTTCAAGGTTCTCCTTCTTTTTCTGCCTTCAACTGTTGCTGCCATCCCACCAGTGGGTTGGTGGGATCCATGACTCGATATGGGTTTGGGAGGCAATCTCCCCACACCGACCCTGGCTCCCCAGGCCCAACTGGTGGCTTGCACTGGTCTGACTTCGCACTGGCCTTCACCCGCTCCCCCTCACACTGCACTACTCCTTTCGACAACTCCCAACTCTCTCTTGCGCCAGTTGGTGCCTCTCCTTCCCCATCCCCAGGCCATGTCCTCTGGCAAGTCTGGTATCACGCACATCTCCTGATGCCAACCGGTCATCAGTTTAGAAACACCCAAAATAGCATGGAGTTACACTCCTCTCCCCCCCAGAGAGATGCTTCACCTCCTGGGGAAGCTCCCTGAACTGGCTAACCATGGCTGCTGTGCTCCGTGGGGTAATACACATTCTCCCACAGGCTACCACATCCAGGCTCCACTAGCTTGCCTGCATAGCAGCAGCTAACTGTGAACTAGTTGGGATACATCCACCTACCTGAAATTCCCTGGCTCCACTAAGGGGCATGGCAACTCAACCTGACTTCCAGAGGTGGATTGCTGTTACATCAGGCCGGCTTCCCACCCAAACTCACCCCCAAAGAGACACCGTCCACACTTTTTCCCATTCCGGACCCAAAACTACCCCCTGGGGCCAATTTTGGTCCTCCCCCTGCCTAAACATTTCCAAACACATTTTTCCAAAACTTTTCTTTAACACAACATTCCTAATTATCTACTGCTAAACACTACTATTTGTTCCTCTACGGGGGAGTAACATTTTCAACTGTTTGCAACTGCAACTGCCTCACTAAACTGACTGACACTGCTACCTTTCCCCACAGAGATTCCTGGCTACTACCTGGCATAAACATTTTCTAACTAAGATTATTATACCCAAAATAAGACAACATGTCTAGTTAACTAACCCTCCTCCCAGACTACTTAACAGTGGGAAGGGGTTGGGTACAAGATTAAACACATAGTCCCTTTTTTTTTGTTTGTCAGAGAGCTCACAAGTAGCCTGGCAAGTCCGTAGGTAACAGTATCTTTAATTTTCTTTGGAGTCCAAACCTAGTTTTTATGCTGGAGGGTGTAGGTGAGCGGAATCCTAGAAAAGAAAGGGGCGGGGGGGGCCCTACTTAACAGTTCCATATACCAATCCTAATCTACATATTAGCTACAAGCATACCCCACTAAACCTAATCTATCTGGCTAAATTTCACGTATTATAAAATAAGCATTTTGATTTTTTTTAAACCTTAACTCATTGTTCGATTGCAGAACTACTGTCCATGCTAAATGTAGAATGAAAGTTTCTTTCTTTTTTTCTTCAAAAACAAATTGAAACAAGGTATAGCTCAAAGTCTCTCTGGGAACAGTTTCTCAGCACCAGAGGGTACTGACTTCTTACCCCTTTTTCCACTGTTGCATTTTGGATCTTGTGGAGGAATCATCAGGGGCATAATACACACAAGGATCAGGCCTGGTGCTTTCCTTCCCACGGCTATCATGGTTGACTACATAATACGTGATGTGGTATCCAATTTTATCTTGCACCATGGAAAAACCTTTAAACAAGGAGGTTCCTTCCCACACTGCTGATACACACATGGATCGGGCCAAGGAAAGTACTTTCTGCTGGTCATAAGCTGGATCTTGGGGGTCCACTCTGTTCCTCAAATGTACCTTCTCCACTGCTCCATGTAAAACCCAGTCAGACCTCTGGCATCAAATTAAGTCCCACGTACACTCACTAACATAAGGGTAGTTCTCCCCTGGGAACTCCAGCTTTAAGTAGCGTCTCACCCACCTTTCAGCCTGGCTTCAGTTTGAGATGGATCTCACACTGGACCATGGGGCTAGTCCCTTTGATAACCAAATTCCATCTCTGAAGTTAATCACACTTAAGTCCAGGTGATGCTTATCATCCGTAGTGACCATGTGACTTCAGCATAGGTCTGTAAGCATAGGGATAATTTCCAGCACCCCCAAGATGGGCATCGCATATGGCTTAGGTATGTCTCTTTCTATTACTAAGTCCTCAAACATGAGGGTGATGCCCTCTTTAGGCTGAGAATAAACAGATATGGCTTCCACTGGGTCACCTGTACTGTCCTCATCAGAACCAGGGTCCCTTTCCACAGCTTCGATAATAACATCTGGGCCCTCAGCACTTTGGGGTACTTCCAGCACTGTGGGGAGTGTTGTATCCTACTTGAGCTGTTGGCTTCCTCCAATTTCTTTTGGAGCATTTTTGGTTTAACTACTGGCACTTGTACACTGGCTTCCTTTGAAGATGACAACTTCTTTTCCTACAGGCCAAGCACCCACAGCCTTGGGAAACCTGAACTGCTCAGGTTTGTCCCTCACATACCCTGCAGCAGTACACTTAATGTCCAAAGCTATCCTGCGGCCCCCCCCACCACAGGGAAGTTCTTGGGCACTGTCCAGCGGTGCAGGGCTGGGCAGATGACTGGGCCATGCTAACACCTCCAACTGCACTTCACTTAAAGTGCCATTCTTGTCCTCCCACAATTCTGTCAGCTCCATGGTAGAGACCTCGCTGGCAGCAGGGGACACCTCCTTTTCTTCTTGCGGCCGAAGCCAGTAGGGTGCAGACAATGTCACAGGGGCCACATAATTCCCCTGAGGCACAGACATCATCAGAGGCACACTACTCTGTGGGGCACCCCCACACAAACAGGAGAAACACACAGGCTGCCACATAACCCCACTCTCTTTAAGTCCACACTAAATACAGGCCTCACCTGAGCCACATCTCTCCACCATGCTCCACAGCCAATTTAGCAATCCCTCAGGTATAGTCAACATCTGATCTATTGGAGACCCTGGAGCAAAAGCCATGCTGGATGCTTGGCAGGGGTTGGGTGTGGCTGTACTTTATGCCTTGATCTGCTTCCTGACTGCAGCCCAAAACTTGTCTCTCTCAAGTAAGCAATCCTTAACTGGTACTCCCTACTTTTGAGTAAAGTTCTCCTGATGTTATTTCTTCGCTAATTGTAGTTACATCTGCACACCAAGGGAAAAGTGTGTTCTAATCTTCTCTCTCTTAAACCCTTCCATGCATATCTCTCAGCAGTTTCTCAAAGCTCACATGGCCTCCTTCTTAAGTACTTGCTTCTCATTAAATCCATCCTCCAATAGAATCACATAAAGCTTTCATTAATTGTGCATTCACACATGCACTTCAGGTGCCATCTTGCTCCCTTACGAAGCACTGAACTCTGTCTCCAAATTGCGACACAGGCCTTGGGCCCACCAACATTGCATCTCCTCAGCTATCCTCATGATGTGCCAAGTTAGTGCTTTTCTTTTTTCCACCTCTTTGAATCCTGAATGACAGCCCCCATTTTTGTAACCCCTTCCCTACTATGCACTGACTCAGATGACTAAACAGTTCTTTTGTTCTCTAGAAATTGTCACTTTCCTGCCTTTGGGAGGGGTGGGGTTTAGGTGCTAACCACACTTCATGAAGGCAGGGCAGTCTGACTGTCAAACTCACGGGTGTATTTTCCAGTGGCTACCTCCTTCCCTTCCTTTCCCGTCTAGGGGATGATGGCATTGTCTCTCAGAAAGGGGGGCACCAACATTCATTTTGAGCAGTCATAAAATATTTATAGCAGGGAGCACAGTACCTTAGTCCTCAGAAACAGGAGGATTCCTGGTGATGGCTGGGTTTCCGTCTGGCAGGTTGATGACTCTTCCCATCCCCACACACTTCTGGCAAAGCTGGTTGAGATACCAAGAACTGTAAAACACTAAGCAGGAACACAACATCTCACAGCAGTTCATTTCTGTATCGAATTCAGTCCAAACAAGCTTGCAATGCAACCAGCAGCATTTTATTAGATTGCTTTAAAAGGCTCAAGCCACACACACTTGCAGGGAGATTTCCACAGTTCTTTACAGTTCATTTTTACTTGCAGAAAACAACGGCAAGCTGCTGTGGTGCCACTCTTTGTTTGGGGACCTGGTATTCAAACCCAGCACCAGTTATCTCTCTATTTCTCCCTGTGAGCTGAAATGAGCTCCTGTGCTTTAACCATGTTCCTTTATTTGTGTAACCCCCTACAGATGGGGGTTCCTAAAAACCTCCTAGGAACTTGCCTAAGTTTTCCCCCTGCCTGCTGGTGTTCAGCGTTTTAGCCATTTGAATGGCACTGTGAGTGCTTGTAGAGCCTCCACATACTGTCTCTTTAAGAGCTGTCTGCTTGCAGACATAATTAGTCCTATATGGGGGGACTGTGCATTTAATGCTTGAATCCCACCCGAGCTGTGGTGTAATCGCTCCATTTTGCAGTCGCTGAAAGCGTAAAGGTAGCCCACCTGAAAGATGTAACTGTTTGCCTGTAATCGTTTAGAGCATTAGTAAAATTTCAGTTTGTCTAAGCTGCCTTTATTGCAGCTGGGATTCTGTGTGTTGTGCCCCTCCATTTTGGATCTGAACTGCTGTGCTGGGCCAATTGGGTTTAGGGGAGCCCTAAAATGGAGACTGCTTGGACCAACCAGGACTTGAACTCTCACCTGGAGCCTGCCTAAAGAGGAATATATGGTTAGTGCTTCTGGGAATTGTAGTTTGGACCTTGGGGCCTTTTTTACACCAACAGAGGGAGCCCTGCAGTGATTGACAGCCAGATGCACCAACCGAACCTGTTGGAGTCTAAGGGAAATGCCCTGAACTGTTGCTGGAGATCCAGATGCGAGTTGACAGTGAGAAGAGAAGGAGCTCTGTTCTGCTGCGGTGTGCAGTTAGCATGGGAAGCTCGTGTAAGGTCCTGACATCAGCCTGTAGCCATTAGTGAGTGCTCAATCGGACTGAATCCGAGTTGCGGAAAGAAAAGGAAGAAGTCTGCAGATCCAGGCTTGCCCATAGAAGACCAAAGATTTGCAGAAGTGCGATCGGCCTGTGGGGGACTCTGTTGCTGCGTCTGTTCTTGAGTTTTGCAGTATTTGTGATCGGGATCGAGAAACAGCTGCCTGGTATAATAAATTCCTTTACATATAAATGTGCCTAGTGTTTGTAGGGGATCGCGATACCTTTTCCCCTTGTTCTGTGAGTTGTGAGCTGAAGTTGGAACCTGGACTCAAAGCAAATCGGACTGCATCCGTCTGCTTTCCAAACCAGTTAGACCCTGTCACAGGGGTCTCATCTCCATGCCCTGCTCATCCTGGCCATCCAGAGCCACCTCCTCAATTTAGCTCAGTTTGGGGTTTGTGAGTACAAATAGGGGTACTTACCCTCACCTTCATTTAATCAAAGTGTGTCAACTGATTGGTGTGTGTGTTTCTGTTTGTGGACTGAGCCATCCGACTCCTAATTACAATTTGTTTGTGCATGTATTTTCTTCATACAGGGCCCCATCCAGCTGCACCAGCCGGCCATCCCCGGGCAATAGACCTAGCTAGATCCCCCCATCCTGGGTACCCAGAGAGTGACATTTTGGACCCTAAATATATGTGTGCAGTACTGTGATTCGAACTTATCTAAACTAATCAACCTGATTACCCCCCTCCCGTGTTAATGTCCCCTGAATAAACCAGATTTATTGTTGTTATACCACATACTGGCTGTGGTGTTAATGCATCTAGAACAGTATTGCAAATTGCTGTGTATGTTGTTTAACCTTGTTTTACAGGAGATCCTCCGAGACGGGCTGCAGAATCAGTCTCGAGAGTAAGTGGTACCTCTATGTGTAAAAAGTGCGCACATATGGGGTATTGGGAAAGTAACTCCTGTGTATTGTGTGGGCCACTAGTGGGAACAAAGGGGGGGTTACAGTGTCCCAAAGGGCTGTACCCGAGCTAGTTTAACCACTACTAACCCTGACCTCTGGGTGGAGGCACCTGTCATAGAATCTAGGCCCCTAAACCTGTCAGTAGCCCAACAAGCAGGGGGTAGTAGCCCCTGGGATAGCGCCACCTGGGGGTTACATTTGCATTTCTTTTGGCAGTCCCACATATAACTACTCCCAGCTAGTGAGAGTGGAGTACTTTAACTACACTTTGGGCCTTTCTCCCTTGTCTCGGGGCTCTGATAATATTTTTAGGGCACAGTCCACACTTCTAAGACTGTCCGGGCCTGGCGATCCTCGATCAGGGTTTACACAGGTCGGCGGTCACCGTCCCTCCGCATTGGCAGTCCTTCCTACCTCCTCCACACAGCTTCCAGGGGTGGACACAGCAAAGTGATAGGACCGGTCGCCACTCCAATCCTCCGGTCAGCATCTTTACTACTCTACTTCCCGGGCCCACTATAGCAGCCACCCTTTCAGGCCCCTTCTCCTCACAGAGCCATCCAGGCTCCATATCTCAGGGTTCTCCTTCTTTTTTTGTCTTCAACTGCTGCTGCCATCCCACCAGTGGGTTGGTGGGATCCATGACTCGATATGGGCTTGGGAGGCAATCTCCCCATACTGACCCAGGCTCCTCAGGCCCAACTGGTGGCCGGCATTGGCCTGACTTCACGCAGGCCACTGCCTGCTCCCCCTCACACTGCGCCACTCTTCACAATGACTCCCAATTCTCTCATGTGCCAGTTGGTGCCTCTCCCTCATGATCCCTAGGCCACACCCTCTGGCCAGTCTGGCATCACGCGCACCTCCCAATGCCAACTGGCCATCAATTTAGTAACCCCCCAAAATGGCACAGGGTAACACTCCTCCCCCCACAGAGATGTTTCACCTCCCAGTGAAGCTCCCTGAACTAGCTAACCATGGCTGCAGTGCTCTGTGGGGTAATACGCATTCTCCCACAGGCCACCATATCCAGGCTCCACCAGCTTGCCTGCATAACAGCAGCTGAATGCAAACCAGGTGAGATACACCCACCTACCTGAAATTCTCTGGCTCCACTAAGGGGCATGACAACCCAATCTGACTTACAGAGATGGATTGCTGGTACATCAGGTTAGCTTCCCACCCAAACTCACCCCCAAAGAGACACCCTCTACACTTTTTCCCATTCCGGACCCAAAACTACCCACCAGGGCCAATTTTGGTCATCCCCGACCTAAACATTTCCAAAACACATTTTCCAAAACTTTTCTTTAACACAACATTCCTAATTATCTACTGCTAAACACTACTATTTTTCCTCCACCGGGGGGGCGGGGTGAATGGAGTAACATTTTCAATTGTTTGCAACTGCAACTGCCTCACTAAACTGACTGACACTGCTACGGTCCCCACAGAGATTCCTGGCTACTACCTGGCATAAACATTTTCTAACTAAGATTATTATACACAAAATACCTCAACATGTCTAGCTAGCTAACCCATCATCCAGGCTACTTAACAGAGCAAAGAGGGTTGGTACAAGATTAAACATATATTTTTTCGTTTTGTCAAAGCGCTCACAAGTAGCCTGGCAAGTCCGTAGGTAACAGCCTCTTTAATTTTCTTTTGAGTCCAAAACTAGTTTTACGTCGGAGGGTGTAGGTGAGTGGAATCCTAGAAAAGAAGGGGGGGCCCTACTTAACAGTCCCATATACCAATCCTAATCTATATGTTAGGTACAAGCATACCCCACTAAACCTAATCTATCTGACTAACATTTCACATATAAGAAAATAAGCATTTAGATGTTTTTTAAACCTTAAATCATTGTTCGATTGCAGAACTACTGTCCATGCTAAATGTAGAATGAAAGTTTCTTTTTTTTTTCTTCAAAAACAAATTGAAACAAGGTATAGCTCAAAGTCTCTCTGGGCACAGTCTTTCAGCTCCAGAGGGTACTGACTTCTTACTTCTTTTTCCACTGTTGCATTTTGGATCTTGTAGAGGAATCATCAGGGGCATAATACAGACAAGGATCAGGCTTAGTACTTTCCTTTCTATGGCTATCACGGTTGACCACATAATATGAAACGCGGTATCCAATTTTATCTTGCAAGGTGGTTCCTTCCCACACTGATGACACACACATGGATCGGGCCAAGGAAAGTACTTTCTGCTGGTCATAAGCTGTATCTTGGGGGTCCACTCTGTTCCTCAAATGTACCTTCTCCACTGCTCCATGTAAAACCCAGTCAGACCTCTGGCATCAAATTAAGTCCCACGTACACTCACTAACATAAGGGTAGTTCTCAACTGGGTACTCCAACTTTAAGTAGCGTCTCACCCACCTTTCAGCCTGGCTTCAATTTGGGATGGATCTCACACTGGACCGTGGGGCTAGTCCCTTTGATAACCAAATTCCATCTCTGTAGTTAATCACACTTAAGTCCAGGTGATGCTTAGCATCCATAGCTACCATGTGACTTCAGCATAGGTCTGTAAGCATAGGGATCATTTCCAGCACCCCCAATTTGGGCATCGCATATGGCTTAGGTATGTCTCTGTCTATTACTAAGTCCTCAAATATGCGGGTGATGCCGTCTTTGAACTGAGAATAAACAGATGTGGCTTCCACTGGGTCACCTGTACTGTCCTCATCAGAACCAGGGTCCCTTTCCACAGCTTTGATAATAACATCTGGGGCCTCAGCACTTTGGCATACTTCCAGCACCATGGGGAGTGGCATGTCCTATTTGAGCCACTTGGCTTCCTCCAGTTTCTTTTGGAACATTTTTGGTTTAACTACTGGCACTTGTACACTGGCTTCCTTTGCAGGTGACAACTTCTTTTCCTACAGGCCAAGCACCCACAACCTTGTGACACCTCAACTGCTCAGGTCTGTCCCTCACATAATCTGCAGCAGTACACTTAATGTTTGAAGCTATCCTGCAGCCCCTCCCTCTGCCACAGGGAAGTTCTTGAGCACTGCCTAGCGGTGCAGGGCTGGGCAGATGACTGGGTCCTGCTAACACCTCCAACTGCACTTCATTTAAAGTTGAAGTCATGTCCTTCCACAATTCTGTTGGCTCCATGGTAGAGACTTCACTGACAGCTAGGAACACCTCCTTTTCTTCTTCTGGCCGAAGCCAGTACAGTGCAGACAATGTCACAGGGGCCACATAATTCCCTTGAGGCACAGGCATCATCAGAGGCACACTACTCCATGGGGCACCCCCACACAAACAGAAGAAACACACAGATTGCCACATAACCACACTCCCTTTAAGTGCACAATAAATACAGGACTCACCTGAGTCACATCTCTCCCCCATGCTCCACGGCCAATTTAGCAATCCCTCAGGTATAGTCACCGTCCGATCTATTGGAGACCCTAGTGCAAAAGCCATTCTGGATGCTTGACTGGGGTTGGGTGTGGCTGTACTTTATGCCTTGATCTGCTCCCTGATTGCAGCCTCAAACTTGTCTCTCTCAAATAAGCAGTCCTTAACTGGCACTCCCTACTTTTGAGTAAAGTTCTCCTGATGTTATTTCTTCACTAATTGCAGTTACATCTACACACCAAGGGGAAAGAGTGTTCTAATCTTCTCTCTCAGACTCTTCTACGCATATCTCTCAGCAGTTTCTCAAAGCTCACATGGTCTCCTTCTTAAATACTTGTTTCTCATTAAATCCATCCTCCAATAGAATCACAGAAAGCTTTCATTTATTATGCATTCATCACACTTTCAAACATGCACTTCAGATGCCATTTTGGTCCTCATGAAGCACTGAACTCTGTCTCCAAACTGCGACACATGCCTTGGGCCCACCAACATTCCATCTCCTCAGCTGTCCTCATGATGCGCCAGGTAAGTGTTTTCCTTTTTTCCACCTCTTGAATCCTGAATGACAGCACCCATTTTTGTAACCCCCTGCTATACGCTGACTCAGATGGCTAAACAGTTCTTTCGTTCTTTAGAAATTGTCACTTTCCTGCCTTTTGGGGGGGGTGTTAGGCGCTAACCACTCTTCATGAAGGCAGGGCAGGCTGACTCTCAAACTCACAGGTGTATTTTCCAGTGGCTACCTCCCTTTCTTCCTTTCCCATCTAGGGGATGATGGCATTGTCTGTCAGAAAGGGGGGCACCAACATTCATTTTAAGCAGTCATAAAATATTTATAGCAGGGTGCACAGTACCTTAATCCTCAGAAACAGGAGGATTCCTGGTGATGGCTGGGTTTCTGTCTGGCGGATTGATGACTCTTCCCATCCCCACACACTTCTGGCAAAGCTGGTTGAGATCCCAAGAACTGTAAAACACTAAGCAGGAACACAACATCTCACAGCAGTTCATTTCTGTATCGAATTAAGTCCAGACAGGCTTGTGATGCAACCAGCAGCATTTTATTATACAGTGGAGCCCACTTATAAGAACATCACTTAAGGGAATGTCCCGGGTATAAGAACATTGCTCTCATGTCCCGATTTTTCCCATTCATTCCTATGGACATAAAGCCCACTTAGAGGAATGAAAAGTCCAGTTAAAAGAACAAGTTTTTCAGGCAATTGTCAATCAAGTTCACTGTGTCCTCTCTAATCTCTGTCACACCTCGCCAGCTACTGGGCTGTGGCTATTACCGTTACTTGGTCACTGAGCTAGGAGTTAATGGAGCCCATTCAACACATTCCTGCATGTCTAGAGACTGAGAGGCCATCAGTAAACTGCACTTACCCTGGCACAGACATTCATAACAGTAATCAAGGGTCTCAGCAATTACAACATTATATGGGTTTGTTGTAAGTAAGAAAAATAACAAAACAAAAGGAGCAGCTTGAAGCAGATTCTTACCGTGGTATAAACTGGGAAACAAACCAGCAGCCAAAGGCATGGGGGTTTACTTCATGGCTAAACAAACTATTGCCTTTTAAAAAATAAAGAGAATGGAGTAAAGGTTATGATTTAAAAATGCTGAAGTGCTTCACAGTGAATTTTATGCATTATGCTAGCACCTCCATGTGGTCACAATCAGAAAAAACGTTAGTTACATAGGTAGCCAATCTATAAGAACAGCCTGCTTATAAGAACATTTTTTGTGGCAAATAGGGTGTTCTTATAAGTGGGCTCCACTGTATTACTTTAAAAAGCTCAAGCCACCCACACTTGCAGGGTGATTTCCACAGTTATTTACAGTTAATTTTCACTTGCAGAAAACAACGGCAAACCGCCATGGTGCCACACTCTGTTTGGGGACCTGGTATTTGAACCCAGAGCCAGTTATTCTCTCTCTCTCTCTTTCCCCCAGTGAGCCAAAGCGGGCTCCTGTGTTTTAACCATGCTACTCTCTTTACATTTCTTTTGGCAGTCCCACACATAACTGATCCCAGCCAGTGAGAGTGGGGCACTTTAACTCCACTTCTTCCTTGTCTTGGGGCTCTGATGACATTTTTAGGGCACATTCCTCACTCCTAAGACCGTCTGGGCCTGGCAATCCTTTGGCAGGGTTCGCAGAGACTGGCGGTCACCATTCCTCCACATTGGCAGTCCCTCCTACCTCCTCCACACAGCTTCCAGGGGTGGACATAGCAAAGCGATAGGACTGGTCGCCACTCTGATCCTCCGGTCAGCATCTCTACCACTCTACTTCCTGGACCCACCATGGCAGCCACCCTTCCAGGTCCCTTCTCCTCACAGAGCCATCCAGGCTCCATATCTCAGGGCTTTCCTTCCTTTTCTGCCTTCAACTACTGCTGTCATCCCACATGGTTTTGGGAGGCAATCTCCCCACCCCAACCCCGGCTCCTCCAGCCCGACTGGCGGTCTGCCCTGGCCTAACTTCATGCAGGTCTCCGCCCGCTCCCCCATATACTGCATCACTCCTCTCAACAAGTCCCAACTCTCTCTCGCACCTGTTAACAGCTCTTCCTCGCAATCCCCAGGCCATGCACTCCAGCCAACCTGGCATTACGCACACCTCCCGATGCCAACAGGGCATCAATATAGTAACCCCCCAAAAGGGCACGGGGGTTACATATATATATATATATATATATATATAAATATAAAGAACATAGAATACATACATAAAATATAAAAATCACAGAATTTTATGGCAGATAAGGACCAATAGACCCATCTAGTCTGCCCTTTTTCCCTATCTACCAAACAAACAGCCAATCCTTGTACTATGTCATCTTATCTCCTCTTTTGTGCTGCTAGGGTTCCCCTATGAATATCCCATGCAGTTTGGAACTCCCCCACTGACTTTGCAATGATCACCTTTTCTGGGAGGCTGTTCCATGCCTCCACCACCCTTTCTGTGAAGAAGTACTTTCTCACATTGCCCCTTAGTCTACTCTTACCAATCTCATATCGTGCACTCTTGTTCTGGTGTAGCTCCTTTTTTGAAAGCTGCTACCCTCCTGTATCTTGTTTGTTCCCCTTAGAAACATGAAGGTCGCTATCATTCCCCCCCCCCCGCTCCTCCAGGGTATACATATTGAGTGCCTCCAGCCTCTCTTCATGTGACCTTTGGTTCAGGCCCTGCACCATCTTTGTTGCCCTTCTTTGAACTGCTTCTACTTTATGTCCTTATGGAGAAGTGGTCTCCAGAACTGGACACAGTACTCTAAATGTGTGTAATCCTGGCACCATTATACCAAGGGCTACAACCCCTGCCTGCTGCCCTGACTGCAGGTTGAGGGGCCTGGGTTCATTATCAGGGGTCACTGTGGTGTCACTACCAACAGTAAAACTCCAATTGTGTTGCCTCCACCCAGAGTAATGAATTAATGGGTCAGAACCTGAAATGATACAGCCCCCTGGGAAGCTATACCTACCCACAGTCCCACCTAGTAGCCACACACTTGAAATTGCAATAACTACCTTACTTTGCATTCAATTTACAATTAATGGGGAGTGTTAATAATATACTCACAGTGACCACTTACAAACAGGGCTTGGAACGCTTGCATTCACCCTGTGCACCTGCAAGGAATAGTTACCAGCAATAACAACACAAAACTTTACAGTTGCTTGCATTAAACCAGCACTCATAATAATATGCTCATGGACCAGATTAACATTCAAACAACAAACAGATTTATTTAGTGGTTTAAACAAGGGATAGGGAAAGCAAATTAAAGTCTGATTAATTGGTACTTTTGGTTTTAGCAGTATTTTGGCTTTGAATAACATTTAAACCAATGCATTAATCCCTCTGGACTGTCCAGTTAACCTCACTGGTTACATGGGTTGGCCAGCATCACAGCTGGTTGGGGCTGTAATGGGATGGTAAAACCATCACCTTCTCAGGTTCTTGTTGGAACTGCACTAAAGTGAAGAAACTACAGACAAGTGGTGCCCAGCACAAAAAGTGATTTATTTCTGGTATATAAAGCAGGCTTACAACTAAGCAGTGTGCTCACTGGGAGAATACTTCCAGTCTTTCTTACCTATAGGTAGCAGTACATCTCTTCTCAGAGAGAAGGTGCTATGCAAAGGGTCCTATACCCCTGATAATCACTATAGCAACAGCTAAAAAGATATATAAAAACATTATAATTGGTCAGTGGCAAATAGACTGATTCCTCACTAGCCTGGGAAAGCATGCTGAGCTAGCAAAAGTAACAGATAGCTAAAACAATAGGTCTCGTATATTGTGAAGGACACTTGCAGTCACATATACAATTACAATTCTGCACTAATACGAAAGATGGCAGTATTGCCTAACTAAGCATTATAGAATGGTGTAAATGAAAGTATCTCCCAAGTGCTACAATCAGAATAATAGCAAACTGCATTTTGCAGTAAAAATACAGCAGAAATCAGAACCTGATACTTATGCTTATACAAGATGTGCCTTTGCCCTAAGGTTAGTACATATTCATGTATGTAGTACTGTCTGCGAGGTAGGGGGGACAATCAGGGGTGCTGGTCCATGAATAACATTCCCCCCTTGTTGACTTGGAAGGGGTAACAATCCCAAGTTAGCTGGTAGGGATGGAGCTAAAAAGGTATTTACAGACCCAACACACAAGCCTTGTAAAAGAATTAGAGTTATTCTCGATGTTGTCTGAGGGTACATGGCAGGCAACACAGAGTGAATATGAGAAAGATAATCAGAAACACATGAATCACAACAAAAACCTTAAAAGTGAGTTCTAGCCAAGTGTTGTCTACAGCAAGACTGAAATCACCATCATGTATGAGGTCATTAAGTGCATTAGTAGCTTTGGTAATGTTACTAATATAAATCAAATGAGCATCTTTTCTTGCTAAAAGAGACTGCAAAGAGAGTGTCAAGGGATCAATGTGCACATTAAGAATAGGCAAATACTGAGACAGGGCAAGCAAGTATTGGGGATCAGTATCAATAACATCTGGTTCAGGGAGAGGAACAGACATGATCACAGTGTGACCAATAACAGTTTTTTGCTGTGGAGTAAAAAAAAAGTTAGGTTTAGTAACTTGACAAGTTCTGGCACCATAGGAAAAGCTGGGATAATTGGTGACAATGCAGTCTTAGCCATCAGAAGTATAGGTAGCTCTTACGAAAGGCACCCGCCATCGATGTAGACATACTGGACAGGAAAAAGTCTGGTTGGTGAGTCGTGTAATGAAGTGATGTACCTCTTCAAGGAGATGAAGCTGTTTCAGCGTCTTGTGCTAAAGACGCAGCAGGAGGGATGTCATCATCTGGATCAACAACAGTAAGACTGGACGGCAAATCTTCACCCAACATCAGTGCCCAGTCAAGGTGTTCAGGAGCATAGTCACTAACAGGTTTCATGATATTGAAAATGTCACATTGACACAGGAAGTAGTAGCCTTTCTTTGCACAACAGTTCATATGAGGTGCGATCCAAGCCTAGAGGACTTGATGTAGACCAGCATGGAGGGTAATTCAGTTCTTTCACAGAAAATGTCATTTTCAAGATGGCCTATGGAATAAATGCTGGCTAATTTGTCAAAGACAGCTGTAGCAGGATCAAAATGTGATAAAGACACAGTGAAGGTAATAAACATGTTTTCTTTGATAGAACAGGATTTAGTGAAATAGTAAGATGCTTGGTTAGGATACCTAGAAACATAATCAATATTTCTAACAGTAGCCATAGAGATCTTTAGAGTATTCTTTAAACACGTATTAATGCAACCAGTGGTTTTGCAATGTGGGCAATACCATTTACCCAGTCTGAGCTCATGTATGATATCTGGAATTTTGCCTGATTCCAAATCCCTGAAGAGTGCATTAACAGTGGATATAACATAGGAGCCATAAGCAGAACATAGAATTTCATGCCCAGTATATTACTTGCCTCATGGTTATTTTGAAAAATGAGACTATTACGTTTACACTTAATAGCATTGAACCCTTGAGTAATTTATTGCATATTGTACACAGTATAACGTTAAGAGAATTTACACCTTGTAAAATAGGGGGCATTACATCATTATTAATAGTCTGCTGAAATTTAAGGGTTTGAGCCTTAATAGAAGTGATATCCGCTCTATTGCAAATGGACATACCTGAGCCAAAGAGGCCAGTTATGGTACCGGCTGTTCCAGTTATGCCAGGGACAGATCCAGCAGCACCAGCTACATCAGTTGCATCCCACTTGGTGTGTGTGTATGTGATTTGGATTTAACATAGTCTTTAGGGCAGGTCTAAAAGACTCCAACATGTTCAGTAGTGTGAGGTCCACCTATGGGATCATGTGTGCGTGTTTGCATACTGTAAACTTTGGAGGTATCGGTTGTGTTACAGAAACCAAATTCAGCCATATTGCAGTGTGTGAGATTGAAAATAACTGGGACATGCATGAATTGCACATTATTAATCAGGACTCCTGGTAGTGATGTGGCAGTCAAACCACTAGGAGGGCCATCCTCCTGAGGAGGGTAGGCAGTCAGTTCTTCCTGACTTAGTGGGACTACGGAAAGATAAAGAGCTTCAGAAGCTGCATAGTTTTGAAGACAGAAAGCACATACCTCCTCTAGAGAGAGGCGGTCACAGTAGGCAGAATTTATTAAAGCAGTGAGATTGTACTGACCAGTATGTCTAGGAGTGGTCTGTCTGACAGAAAGAGTACCATTTTAGAAATATCAGTATTAAGCCAGCCATGGAATGTACCCTTGGACAGGCGAGCTACAGGGATTGTGTAGCCCATAGCTTCCATTTGCCATTTTATGGAGAGTGAATATTTATCTAGGACAACCAGTACAGCATTCAGAAAGGCATCTGAGCCTTGAGTAACCTTAGTCATTTTGTTGGGAACATTACTCTATACACTGATAGGGGCTGAATGTTCAAGTTTACCATGGAAGGGTTACAAACGTTCCTTATGAGTCTGTGGGGCTTTATGTGAGGGTGCAGTCACAGTCACAGTCAGTAGTCCAACCAGTAGAAGAAAGGGGTGCAAGATAGCCATCTTTTGCCGATACCTATAAGAAAACAAAAAGGATTGGTTAAGTGTGGGTACTATTCTGCCCAAAAAGGAGTTAGGAAAAGTAAATTTAGTCACCTTTATACAATTTAAGTTGGTCAGCATGGAACCACTTGTCAGTGGTCTTTTTCTGCTGTTGTACTCTGACCTGATGTACAGCAGGGCTGAGTTTGTTGACAATGGGATAGGGGCCTTCCCATTTACTGGCAAATTAATGTGTAGGTTGTCTATATTGGGGAAGCATAACTTGATCTCCAACTTGCCAGTCAACTACTTTGACATGCTTGTCAAAATGAGCTTTAGCTTGTTGTTGAGTTTTGCCCATCTGCTTGGCAGCGAACAGGTGTGTCTTCATGATGTCATCATGAAACTTTTCAATGTATTTGTCTACAGATACTCTATCTGCAGTGGGGGTGTGAAGATCAATCAGCAGGTGCTCAGGTAATCTCATCGCTATACCAGTCATAACCTTATAAGGTGTGCACTGAGTAGTAGCCTCAGGTGTACTCCTAATTGCCATTAGTAACAGTGGCAAGAGGGAATCCCAGTCCTTGGGATTATCATCAATGAATTTACGTAGCATTTGTCTGATGCATCTGTTAGCTCTTTCTACCTGGCCTGAGGACTGAAGGTGGTAGTTAATGTGAAATTGTTGATCAACTCCAAGAAGTTTGAGTGTCTGTTGCATTAGCTCGGCTGTAAAGCTGGTTCCCTGGTCTGAGTCTACCTTTAAGGGTAGACCCCACCTGGAGAACAATTGATCTACCCAGATCTTGGCAGTTGTTTTTGCTGTGTTGTTCTTGGCGGGAAACGCTTCTGCCCACTTGGAGAACAAATCTGTGACAAGTGCATACTTGTTGTTCTTACTGGAGTTGGTAAGAGGGCCAATGAAATCAATCTGTATTGCATTCCATGGTCCAGATTGCCTTTGCAGAGCAATTTGACATTTCTTTTTACCGATATTGGATTCTTCTGAGCACACACTATGCAGTTGTCCACATAGTTTTTTACATCTTGGCCATACCAGGTCACCAGACGACTGTTTTGAGTCTCTGGAGGGTGTTTTCTGTCTCCTGGTGTCCACCTGTGGGAGTATCATGAACCGTATAGATAAATTGTGGGTTGCACCACAATCTCTATGAACCAAATTTATCACCTGTATCCTGTTTTTGATACCAGATGAGCTTCTGATCACTAGACAAGTATATATTGTCCGAGTGCCTCTTATATGGACTGCCAACAGGCAGTGACTGTTCATTTCCTTTGTCTAGGAATTTGAACACATCTCTTATTTCGGGATCCACTTTTTATGCAGTAGAGAGGTCCAGTGGAGGTTCTGGTACCGGTTTCTTGCTAGCAGCTATGATGGATGCCACAATAGCTGCTACACCTAGTGGGTGAGTCATTGTCCATTTTTCCCCTCCTCGAGCACCTGCATCAGCAAGCGAGTCTGCTCAATCATTGAACTCATGGTAAGGGTCAGACTTACAGTGATCCCTTACCTTGTGACTATACAGCTTATGAGTAAACATTTGTGTCACTGTGTGTATATACACAAACAGTTCTCTATATTTGACAGGAGTACCATCAGATGATGTAAGATTGTTCTTCTGCCAAAATGGAAAGAACTCTGTGGGTGATGAGCAAACCCAGTTGGAGTCTGCAAAAATGATGTCATCTCTGTCACCATGGGGGATGATCTTTAATGCACAGGCTACAGCCACCAGTTTGGCATACTGTGAGGAGATAACTGGAATTTTCTTGCAATGTGCCAGAAATCACCTTCCTGATCCTGAATGAGCACTCCAAATCCTGCTACCTGCTCTCCACCCACATCATCTGTAAAGATATGAAACATGGTAGTATCTTCCAGGACCTCAGGTGTAGCTGGTAGAAATGGTCTTGGGTCAGGCAGGTCAGGTTGTTGGAGGGCGCAGTTGTGAGGCGTAACTTTGTAGAGTAGGTCATGGGCCAGAATTGAGGGTATTTTAGCAGGCAGTACCTTGATGTCCCTGTCCTGCAAAAGCAAAGACCAGTGGGTCAGCCTGGTGTTAGAGACTGATCCATCCTTTACTTTGTCAGAAAGCAAAAAGTTAGTTGGGGTATGGCAGGTATGCAAGATGATAGGGGCATACCCAATGATGTACAGAAAGTGCTTGACAGCCCAAAGGGTCACCAAAAGTGTCCTTTCATAGTGGCTGTACTTTCTCTCTATGGGGGATAGCATCTGGGATGCATAAGCAATGGGTCTGTGATACCCATTGTACTTTTGTGCCAGCACTGCAAACATGGCCATATCAGAGGTGGCAGTTTCCACATGGAAAGGTAATCTTGAGTTAGGATTTATCAGTGCTGGGGCTGAGGCCAAGGCCTGTTTAAGCTGTGTAACAGCTTCAGTGTGTGTGGGGCCCCATGTTGATGGGACATCCTTTCTCAGCAGTTCATACAGTGGAGCAGCCTTCAAGGCAAAATCAGGGATGAAGTCCTTGGAGTAGTTTACCATTTTTAAAAAGTGTCTGAGTGTTGCCACACTTGTAGGAAGTTGCAGATCTTGCAAGCCCTGGATCTTCTTGATAGCTGAGCTTCTCCCTTGGACTGTGATATGTAGGCCATGGAAAATTACCTCTTTTTCACACAATTGTGCTTTGGAGGGATTGCACTTGAAGCCTGCTCTCCTGAGGAGAGTCAGTAATTCATTAAGAAGGGCCAAATGTTCTTCTATTGTGGTAGTTCCTAAAAGCAAGTCATCCACATACTGCAGGAGACACTGGGAAGTAGAGAATCCCTGCAGGGCATCCATCATGTGGAGATGAAAGAGAGAAAGGCTGTTATGGAAGCCTTGGGGCAGTCAGGTCCAGGAATACTGGTGCCCATCAAAGGTAAAGGCAAATTTGAATTGGCTTTCCTGTGCTAATGGGAGTGATCAAAACCCATTAGAGATGTCAAGATCTTCAAACCACTTTTTGTCAGGTGTCAGCAGCTTTAGCACATCAGGGACTGATGCTACAGTTGAGGCATAGCTGGGGTAACTTGATTAAGTTTTCTGTAGTCAGTTGTGAGTCTTTAAGCTTCACTTAGCTTTTTTACAGGTCAAATGGGTGAATTGACAGTAGAGACACAAGTCCTACTCACTCCTTGCTGTAACAGTGACTGGATGGTCTTCCTCAATGAGGGTAAGGCTTCAGCAGGAAATGGGTACTGCTTTTGCTTTGCAGGGTTGGGCCCTGGAATTTCAGTGGTGGTGTGCATCCTACCACAGTCATGCTTGTTGGTAGCAAACACATCAAGGTGTTCCTGTAATAAAGGTGAAAGTTCAGAAAACAGGTCATGACTTTTGAAAAGAGTCATGACGTCTTACTCCTTGTTGTTATGGGAGATGGCTGCCCCCGTGTGTGAGTCTGGTATGGTGACGGCATGACACTGTCCCTTGATCTGTAGTAATAATCTGTTATCTAGGTACACAACACAGCCATGCTGTGCAAGGAATTCAATTCCCAGTATGCGGGGGGAGATGACGTAATACCATGAGGTCAAAGACAAAATCAGTCTTGAAATGGCCTATCAGCACAGGTAGAGCTACAGATCAGTAGGTGTGTAGTTGAGTACCGTCTACACCCTGCGCTCTGATCTTCTAGCTGGTAGACCAGGCGGACATGACTGGGTTCTTATCATGGAGAACAGACATGGCTGCTCCTGTATCCAAAAGCATGTCTAGTTAGCAGCCCCCGACCATGGCCCTTACACAAGGCCATCCATTTGTGTCAACAAGCAAGTCACTCACAGTCCAGACTGGAACCTGTAGTTGTCAATCTGTGCAGTTCTCAGAATCTTTTTCATCATCCTGTCCCTGCAACCTGAGGCCTACAGAAGCTCGTTGGGTCTCCTCTCTGCACTTTACAGGACACAAATACTGTACTTGTGATGTCAAGGCAGAGATCTCAAACTGTTCAATGGATGGTTCTTAGATCACCACATTGGTCTGGCTGACACCCAATGCCGTGAAAGGGTTCTTTCCTCAGCTGCGTGATTGTTCAATAGCTGAAGGCCAGAAAGGGTTGGTGTTACTAGCCAATGCCAGAGCCACCATAGAATGTGTGGATGTGGCCTCTTTCTCGGCATGGGCCTCCTCCAGTTGTTTCCGGAGGGTCTCATTCTCGTCCTTTAAGTCCTGATAGCTAGGCCCATTATGGTACTTGCCATTGGAATTTGAATTTTTTCAATTTCTGTTGTTGTTGTTGCTGTAGTTGTGATTATTTTTATAATTCCAGCCCCCCTTGTGTGACTGTTTGTCATCAGAAGGGGCTTCCTGTTTATCATTGTTACCTTCCACTATATAGTGGGTGGTGGTGGGCAAGGTGATGGAGGGCATTGTCAAGGAGAGGCTGGGGGGGACCTGGAAAAGTCAGGGTGCCTGGACGATAGACAGTATGGATTCATCTCGGGGAAATCATGTCAGACAAACCTTGTGGAGTTCTATGACTGGGTGACGAGTGCCTTGGACCTTGGTAGACCAGTGGATGTCCTCTTTCTGGACTTCAGCAAGGCATTTGACTCTGTTCCTCACATGGGCCTGTTGGATAAGCTGGGAGAAATGGGGGTGGGGAACCAGATGATCAGATGGATAGGCAATTGGCTCCAGGACCGGACCCAGAGGGTCGTAGTTGGCGGGATAGTCTCTTCCCCAAAGAGGGTCATCAGTGGGGTCCCACAGGGATCAGTCCTTGGGCCCCTCCTGTTCAACGCCTACGTCTCTGACATAAGGACAGGAATCAGGAGGAGATGAGTCTCTTTATGGATGACTCAAACTGGGGGGGTGGTGGATGGGGAGGAGGGGAGGGTGGCCCTCAGGGGACCTGAAGGCTCTGGAAAGATGGTCTAGAAAGTGGAAGCTGAGGTTCAATGTGGGGAAATGCAAGGTGCTCCACCTGGGGCCAGAAACCGGGCCAAGTGTACACCCTGGGGAATACTACAAGTCTCGATGGCTGAGAAGGACCTGGGGTGGTGGTGGATGTCAAAATGAACAACTGGAGACTTGTAGGAGGGCAGCAGCCAAGGCCAACAGGATGCTGGGATGCATCACTAGGGATCACCTCCAGAAGGAGGGAAGTGATGCTCCTCTGTATAACTGCTTGGTGAGGCCACACCTTGAGTACTGCGTGCAGTTTTGGAGGCCACACTTAAAGTTGGACATTAAACTCCTGGAGAGGGTCCAGAGGAGGGCAACCAAAATGATTTGGGGCTTGCGGGACAGAACCTATGAGGAGAGGCTCAAAGAGCTAAATATGTACACATTGGAAGAGAGAAGGGACCGGGGGGACATGATAGAGGTCTTCAAGTACATGAAGAGGGTAAATAGGGGAGGAACAGTCAGGGTGCTTCGAAGGAAGGAGGAGGGGGCCACTAGAGGGCATGGGTGGAAGCTGGAGGGGGGAAGATTCAGGGGAGAAAGGAGGAGGTGCTACTTCACTGAGAGGGTGGTGGAGCCATGGAATGCACTGCCTAAGGGGCTGGTGGAGGCAGAGACGGTGGAGGGGTTCAAGAGGGGCTGGGACAGGTACAGGAGAAGGGTTCTGGAAGCAAAATACAATGCAGCAAGAATATACGGAACTGGGAAGGGAGAAGCCAGAGAAGGCGAGGGTTGCAGCAAGGTCAGCACCCAGTGTGGGGGCTGACCAATCGAGCAGACTCGAAAGACCGTTAGGCCTATTCTGCTGGCATTTTAGTATGTTAGTGGTAGGGTTCACCACAGCAGCTTGTGCCCTGGCTCCTTGGGCCATCAGAGTTTGGATGGTGGTGGCCTTATCGGTGTTCTTACCAGAAGCTAGGTTACAGAGGTAAACCTGGAAGGCATGCTCCTTCTTGGTGAGGATCTCATCAAAGGTATCAGTCTGTGGGTAAACATTGAGTTCAACCTTTTCCTGGAGAGCCGGAGTCATGTCCCGGTTGCACAAATCCTTATACTCAATTTGATTTTTAATGGCGTTCTCACCCTCTAGGCCTTTGCTGGCCTAGTAGGTGAGCCACAACCATTGATGGTAAGCTGCTGGGCTTTCCTTTACATTTTGCTTTACCTTGTAGGCCAAGTTGGGTCTAACAATCCCTGGGGCATTGGCAGCAAGGAGTGCCTGTGAGATATCATTGTAATCGAGCGTTTCGTAGTTGTGGGTGGCCTCTGGGAGTTTGGCCCAGAGGGTAGGTTCGATGGTCTGTCTGAGGACTTGAACCTTGTACTCAGGTTGGAGAGAAAGCACCTTCTGCAAATGACAATTGAGGTTGTCGGTCGGTCCCATCTGTCCGATGTCTTGAGCAATTTACTGAACAGAGTGAGTGATCTGTAGGGGATTGGACGTGGGCGTATAGGGAATGGTAGTCAGTTTTGCATGACCCAGGGCACTGCGATAGGGCAGCTTCCACTGCCACATCAGTGACTGATTTGAACGCATACTCCTGAGTGACAGCATTTTCAAACATGCGTTCAATATGCTATTGCATCGACGACTGTCCATACATTGTTCCTAGTCTGGTTAAGACATCTTGTACAATGCCGTGCACCTCCGTATTGTCATCCCTAGAGAAGGGTGCCAAGGGAAGTGGGTTCTTACTCAGAGGTGGTCAGCCTCCCATATCATGGGAGCTGCCATGTTTGTGCTGATGTGGCAACATAGAAGGCATACCAACATGACAAGGGAGCAGGCTGATGTGGTCACTATCTTGGGAATTGCTGGTAAAGACCACTGTCCAGTGGGGCAGGGGTTTGGATGTGATGAGGTGGCCTATGTCCTTGTAATCAGTATCATCATCACCTGATGACATAATGTCAGTGGGTGTGTACTGAAAACCATACATGGCTTTAACATGGCCAGCGAGAACTTCTCACTGATGGCGCATTCTCACCATCTTTTCTCTATATTTCTTATGACAAACTTTTGTAGTGCCCTGCTCAATACCCTTCTCAACCTCACGCCACAATACTTGATACACAGCACCCAATTCAACGTTCTCTCTAAGCTCTTTGTCTAGCTCATGCATCAACCTTGCATTCTCTTCCTTCAATTCAATATCATTTTCCTCTCAAACTTTCATTCGTATCACTTAAAATGTAATTCAAATAAGATAGCTGTTTCTTATCACATTTCAACCTTTCATTGTCATCTCTCAACATACACAATTTATACTCAGGGGCTCAGATTTTCAAACTGCGCCATTCTGAGGTGCAAGCCCCTGCGCTGCTCAAAATAGTTGCGCAGGGGTGTGGCCGGGGTGATATTCAAAGGAGTTGCGCTGTTGAGCAACTCCTTTGAATATCACCCCCCTGCCACAGCACTTGCGCATGGCGCAGTGGAACTTGCGCCACCGCAAGTTGCCAGAGTTGAGCATTAAACTTGCGGTGGCGCAAGTACCATTGCGCCATGCTCAAATTTCCGATATTCAAAAGGTGACATGCAAATGGGGCCATAATTTATGCAAGGTGCAGGGGGGGCCATTTGCATCTATTTATGGCCCCATTTGCATGCCATTTGCATGTAGTTGCGCTGATCCCAGAGGACTTGCTCCTGGCCACCCTGCCAGGCAGCAGCCGTCGGGGACCGACGCACAATGCAGCCCGATCGCGGGCAGTACAGGTACATGAAACCCCCCCACACATATCCCACAGCCCGATCGTGGGCAGTACAGGTACATGAAACCCCCACACACACATCTCCACAGCCCGATCAGGGCAGAACATGTATGAACCCTCAGTGCTGATCGCGGGCAGAATGTACTCTTCCACTCCAATCCTGTCCAGTGGACTGAAGCCTGATCGCAGCAGACGTCACATCATACCCTTCCGATTTCTGAATTTTGGTCTTCATCGAGTTCTTCATCTTCGGGCGCGGAGATCCCGCCCGCTGTCGCTGCTGCCGACCGGATTGTCCAGTACTGTATGCTCATTGGTGTAGAGTTACAGCCACGGACATGTAGCTCATACCGGGTTACGTGACATGTCCAGATTTCGGTGAATGACATCATTCACAAATCTGACTGTCATGTACGGTATGGGCTGCATGCCCATTGGCTGTAGCTCTGCACCACTGGCGGCAGCCCTACCGGACAGTCAGTCGGCGGGGGCGGGTGGCAGGCGGTGGATGCTGCGCCCGCCGCTGGGGGGAGCGGGTGGAGGGGCTTCGGGTGGGTGGGGGGGACACTAGACACCAGGGAGATGTTTGGGGGTTGTGATGAGACATTCTGCCCGCGATCGGCTTTACGGTCCACTGGACCACCAGGGAGATATTCGGGTTGGGGAGGGTTACTTTCGGCGATCGGGTTTTACGGTCCACTGGACCACCAGGGAGATATTCGGGTTGGGGAGGGTTACTTCTGCCCATGATAGGGCACTGAGTGGGGTTCATACACATTCTGCCCGCGATCGGGCTGTGGAGATGTGTGTGTGGGGGGTTCATGTAACTGTACTGCCCGCATCAGGCTGTGGGATATGTGTGGGGGTTTCATGTAACTGTGATGCCCGCGATCGGGCTGTGGGAGATGTGTGTGGGGGTTCATGTTACTCCATACCTCTCAACCTCTTGTGTCATGAATCAGGGACAAGGCTTAAAAAAATCAGGGACAAAGATGCCAAATCAGGGACACATCTTAACAATTGGTAATATTCACTCAGAAATCTGATAGAATAAGGGGATTTGTATAAGTTGCATTTCTGAAGAAGAACTAGTCTGTATTTTTAAAGTTTGATATTATTTTATGCTTACAGTCCCCACTGTTCTGTCACAGAAACACAAATTTTATGAGAGACAGAGGACAATTCTGTCGCAAAATCAGGGACATCCCTGAAAATCAGGGACAGTTGAGAGGTATGTGTTATTTTATGCCCGCGATCGGGCTGGTGGGGGGGCACAGGGACCGAGTTGGGGGCCAGCCAGGTGTGGCAGCTGCTGTGTTGCACCCTGTAATACAGCAGCTCACCTGTGGGTGGCCCTCAACTTGATCCTTTTTTTTTTGGCTCAAGGTTGTGCAGGCGCAGGTTGGGTTGTGATGATTCACTCTGCACAACCCGACTGAATATCGGGTTGCGCAGGTTATGCATGGTTCCTCCCCCTCCTGTTGAGCATGCATTCATTTGCATTGCTCTTTTGCGCAACCTGTTGCCAGTGGAGCAACTGCCTCCTGCTGAATATCGCAGAATGGCACAATGTAGGACTTGCGCATGCACAACCCTGTTGTGCATGGAGCAACCCTTTTGAATATCTGGGCCAGAGTCTTGAGCAGTACAGTGCAACAGTCTGTTATTGTGATCATGGAGTGGCTGTGTATCTTCCGTGAGTTTCTGTTCCCTTTTCAGTAACTCCAATGCCTGCAAGCCCATCTCTTTTTTTATAGACATGTTTTGCAGCTCAAGGGAGGCACATTGTGCTAGTAAACTTTCTAAATCTGTATATAAAGCTGCAATCAAGAGACCTTTATTGTGGTATTTCTTGACTTTTTGCTTCAACTATAGATATTGATCAGAGATTGTAAGCAAGGGGTCTTTGCTGATTTTGCTTCCAGTGCAAAATCAGTCCAACCTCCATGGGAGGTGAGATAGTTTGAGACATCAAGTCTCAGTTTTGTGCACAATTCAGACATACCAAAGAAAGGGGTAGACACACTAACAAAGAGAGCAGTTGAAAGACTGGACTCAAATCCTTGATGCCGTCACCCAACGGCTTTCCGGTCCCCCATGGGCAAACGGTAGAGCCAAGATGGTATGCTGTTGCTCACAGAGGGAGTATACCACTGGTTTGGAGTGGGTCTGCCCCACCTAAAATGAAAATGGAACAAGTCCATAAGAGAATAGCCACTAAAAGTACAAGCAGGTCTAAGCAGGCAAAAATGCACTACACGACTCAACATTCAGTTCAACGAACTCGAATGGAATCCTTACTTTGTACATTCCAACCTACACAAGGTCACCAAATGTAACAGAATGGTAAAACCATCACCCTCTCAGGTTCTTGTTGAAACTGTACTAAAGTGAAGAAATGACAGACAAGTGGTGTCCAGCACAAAAAGTGATTTATTTCTGGTATATAAAGCAGGCTTACAACCAAACAGTGTGATAACTGGGAGAATACTTCCAATTTTTCTTACCTATAGGTAGCAATACATCTCTTCTCAGAGAGCAGGTGCTACGCAAAGGGTCTTATACCCTTGATAATCACTATAGCAACAGCTAAAAAGATATATAAAAACATTATAATTGGTTAGTGGCAAATAGCCTGACTCCTACTAAATGGGCAGACTAGGTGGGCCAAGCGGTCCTTATCTGCCATCAGATTCTATGTTTCCTCACTAGCCTGAGAAAGCATGCTGAGCTAGCAAAAATAACAGCTAGGTAAAATAATAGGTCTTGTATATCGCGAAGGACACTTGCAGTTACATATGCAATTACAATTCTGCACTAACACTAAAGATGGCAGTATTGCCTAACTAATATTATACAATGGTGTAAATAAAAGTACCTCACAAGTGTTACATTCAGAATAATAGCAAAAGCAGTTTGACTCTCAGTAAAAATACAGTAGAACTCAGATCCTGACACTTATGCTAATATAATAAGTGTCTATGCCCTAAGGTTAGTACATATACATGCATATAGTACTGTCTGCAAGGTAGGGAGGCCAATCAGGGGTAACAGGGCCCTTAAATAAAGAAATGGTTAAACTTTCTTGTGTACTTGACTGTAAAAACATAAACCACTTGTGAAAAACCAGAAATTGTAATCCCCAGGCCCGATGGCCTGCAAAGAATAGTCTAAACCACCAAACTGAAAGGCACAACAGCTGGAAAAACAGGTTAATTGGTGTTGCAGGGTAGAACCCTGTTTTACTCACTGATCCTTGGACCTCAAGATCTGGGCTGATTTCCAGGATGGCTCTCCTCGAGGCAGGATGTGGCTGCAGGCTGCAGGACTTTATCCTTTCTGGCAAGGACCAGGATACAGGGACAGGAGCTGACATGACTCACCCCCTCATCAAGGTGTAGCACCCAAGGGAGGCCACAACCCATGATAAACTTCTGTGCAGGAGCTGATTCCCTTCTCTAGTCATGTAGCAGCTTGGCTTTTCAGGCAGCAACAGTCTCTTAGGCACATTACTTGGCATCACCAGGTTAGTTTGGATACAGTTCAGTAATAGGCCACACAGCTTACTCTCTTGCAAAATGCAGTCCTGGAAAAGTAAGCTGGCATGCAACAGTTTAGGTCTTCCTCTGGCAAATTGGCTGGAGACAATTCCGGTGGCCACAGGCATTAGCTTTAGGTGCAGTCCTGGAGGCAAAAGAAGTTTCTCGCCTGAACGCAGATGGGGATCTTTTAGCAGCTTGGATCCCACTTTCAGTCTGGAGCTTTTGCTCTGGGAATTCTCCCTTTTTGGAGGATTGCAGTTTGTTCTGGAGACTTGGCAGTCCCAACATGGGTGTGAGCAGGACAGTAGTGCAGTGGGTAGTTAACTGGTTGGGTGGCAGGACACAGAGGGTGGTGGTAAATGGCTTTCACTCCACAGAGGGAAGAGTGACCAGTGGGGTACCACAAGGATCAGTGTGGGACCGGTCCTATTCAACACCTTTATCAGTGACACTGTGCAGGATCTAGAAAGCAGAATTTCCTTGTTCGCTGATGACACAAAGCTCTGTAACAGAGTGGACACACCTGAGGGTGTAGAAAGAATGAGAAGGAACCTGCAGAAACTTTAAGAATGGTCAGGGGTTTGGCAGTTAAAATTCAGTGCAAAGAAGTGCAAGATAATGCATATGGGGCACAAAAACACTGGCATGATATATCAGTTGGGGAGTGAGGATATAGCATTCATCAAGCAGGAAAGGGATCTTGGGGTTATCATCTCTGATGACCTCAAGGCAGGGAAACAGTGCGACAAGGCAGCAGGTAAAGCAAATAGGATGCTGGGATGCATAGGCAGGGGCATCACCAGCAGGAAAAGGGAGGTCATAATTTCACTATACAAGACACTAGTGAGGCCCCACCTGGAGTACAGTGTACAGTTCTGGAGACCTTACCTACATAAGGACATAGACAGGGTAGAGAAGGTTCAGAGGAGGGCAACAAAGATGGTACAGGGATTGCATCACAAGTCCTATGAGCACAGGTTGAAGGACTTGAATATGTACTCCCTGGAGGAGAGGAGGGAGAGAGAGGGGCTATGATAGAGACATTCACATATCTTACAGGAAGGAACAGGGTGCAGAAATACACTATTTTTAAGTGAAAAAGATGTTCCAGGACTAGAGGGCATGGGATGAAGTTGGAGGGTGGATGATTCAGAAGAAATGTGAGGAAGAATTTCTTCACAGAATTAGTGGTGGACAAGTGTAACACCCTGCCAGAGGAAATGGTGGGGGCTGAAACAATCACGGGATTTAAGAATACCTGAGATAGACATGAAGGAATTCTGGAGGTCAGGGGTGAGGGGCAACAAACTTCTAGGAAAACATAAAGTGAACTTACAGGCTCAAATTGGCAGACTGGGTGGGCCGTAGGCCCTTATCTGCCGACACTGTCTATGTATCTATGTAACACTTATTCAGCAGTGGCTTTAGCTGAAGAGAGATAAAGCAGGCCTCTACCTGAATTCCCCAAGCTGTAGGCAGCTTCCTGGCAGTCCCAAGGCTTGACCCAGACTCACTTGAACTGCCCACAAACTCCCCTTGGACTGAGTTCAAACAGTCCCTCCTTTTATAAAGAGCAAAATTCCTGTAATCCGATTGGCTGTCCAGGCTGAAAAATCACAGTCCTAGTCCTTTAATTGGTTAGCATTTAGGTGCCTAGATTTTGTCCCTAATTTTTCCCCATAAGTTTCTGGCAATGTCCCAAGAGCCCCTTTGTTTAATACTGGCCCCCAATTGGTTAATGGTGACAGACATGGGGGCTGCTTACACAGTTTCATAGCAGTTTACACAGTGTCCCTACATATAAAGTCCTGATGCAGCCAGCAGTTTAACTTTCGTTAAATAATATCCCTACAGTTCGTTAGCCTCAACTATGCCCCTGCAAATGCTTTTATTATTTTGTATTTCTTTTGCCCCCCCTTTGCTGTAGCTGCTGCCGAAATACTGACCCCAAGGCGGCAGGCAGCTCCTCATTAATATTAATGTGGGGCTCATTAATCTGCATGAGCCCCGCTTTAGACCCCGTGTAAAACTTTATTTACAAACACTTTGGGGGCTTTTCTTCAACCCCTACAAGGTCACTGGTCCCCATTTGACTTAGTGGTGCACCAGGACCAAGAAAGACCTTCGGGTCTGACTGCAAACTGAGCAGTCAGTATTTTAGAGTGCTCACGGGGGCATGTGTGATCGCTAGCTGCACAGGAAGAATGCTGGTGGTTGCGATTAATGTTTTAAGCCCAAACAGGGCTAAATTAAAGTACTGGGCTGTTGTGTGGGGGACAAGAATGGACTCGGGCCAGCTGGGGGGACCAGGGGAAAAAAGGCAAGATGTGCCGACATGAGGACAGAGCACTGAGACAGAAGAGGCAAAACCGGGAGGTGCATTAAGGTAAGCCCCATATGGGGGGGTTACATGTTGTCTCACCAAAGACTTGTATGGTGGCATCACCACCTCCTTTCTTCTGATGGTGATACCTTCCCTTTGCACCCCAGCATTCTGCTGGCTTTTCCTGCATGTTCCAGTAGTTGGCAGTTTAGCAGGTTCCAATCAGTCTCTGTGGCTGTTCAATTAGCCTGCCACATCTCAACCTGCCTACAAGCTGGGAGGCCTCCTGATTAATGGTCTCAGTGGACATCTGAGCAGTGCTTAATTCTGTCTTGTCTTGTAATTTGGTAGGAGAGTCTGGTGGCTCATTGTGCGGAGCAGCAAGATTTGTTTCTCAGTCAGAGTTCTGCATTCTGAGTTGTCCACTATCCTTTTCTTGTTGCCCTGGCCCATTTCTGGGTTTCGGAGGCAGGCACTCTGAGTCCATAGGTGTTGTCCCTGGTGTTGCAGGAGCTTGTCTGGAGCCTGTCAGCACTGGCATTAAATGTCTCCTATTCTGTTTTTAACAGCTGTTCCCTTTCAGTGAGTACTAGATATGATCTTGGGGCCATGAGCCTTTGGAAGACAGCCAATTCTTCCCAGCATCCCTCACTTCTTACCCGGATATTTTCATCTACCTGTAGCATACTGTGCTCCTTTGAGGGTCTGTCAAAGTGTTCACGTTTCCTGAATTGTATTGCCTTTTCTTTCATTGCAGTGTTATTGTCAGTGTGTAACATTCAAGTTTATTAACCCCAGGCAAGTGGGTTCAAATCTGATGTCCCAATAGTAAATGTGCTGGGAATTTGCCACATGTTAATGGTGTGACTCTGTAATTCAGTAATGCAATAGATGGGTCTGCGTTTTCCTCCATTGCCTTTTTTAAGAGTGTCTTTATGGTTTTAACTTCAGATTCTGCCAGTCCATTTCCTTGAGAGTAGGTGGGGCTGGAAGTGGCATGACTGAAGCCATAGGTGTGTGGGAAAGTTTTGAATTCTGTACATGTAAACTGGGGCCCATTGTCTGTTCTTAGGATTTGTGGTATTCCAAATCTTGCAAAGATTACTTTAAGTTCCTTTATCACTTGCTTTGATGTGGGTGGTTTAATTTTACTACTTCGGGGTAACATGAAAACGCATCAGATACAGCCAGGTACTCTTTGCCTCCTAGTGTAAACAATGCTACACCCACTTTTCCCCATACTGCCGTGTTTTCTGAGTCTGAAATCAAAGGTTCCTCCTGCAGGGGCGGCCTGTGTTTCTGACATATCCAACAGGCCAAGACTGTGTTTTCTATAACTTTTTGAGAGTCCTGGCCAGTATACTACCTGCCTGGCTCTGCGTTTAAATTTTTCAGTACCCATGTGTCCTTCAAGAAATTGTTTTGTAGCATTGAAGAGTAGGGGCTTAGTTAGGGTGCATAGCTTAAAGAATGATGGTTTGGGGCATTTAGTAATTCAGTTTGCTTTTATTTGTTTCTTTACTTACTTTTCCATCATTTTATTTGTATTTTGTCAACTGCTAGTGAAAAAAAGAATCCAATGGAATCCCTTTCTGAAGATGTCATAAAATCCTTACTTGCAAGGCTGCTAGTGTATTTCAGCGGGAAACTACAAATCTGTTTTCAGATTTTTATGGAGAAACAGCACTTCCTGTCACCAAAATATTGTACATTTAATAGAAATATGTGATTTTTTTTAACTTTCTGTTTATTGCTTTTCATAAAGGAAAACAATACAGTAATCATTCTCATGTAAGAACTTTTACATATACAATAATAGTTATAGTTGGAGTAACATAAATGTAATCTTACAATCTTTTATATTAGGAAGTGGGGGTATAACAAAAATACTGGGCTTACTATGCCCAAAGTCCAGTTTGTCTCAGGATATGCCAGCCGCTCCAACGGCATAGAAAGTGTCCATAGAAATATGTCGAGGAAGAAAAAACTGCACTAATTACTAGTGTTATATACCTTATAACATTACTTAGTATCTAGGAAAGTGAAACCCCACATTCTCACACCCAGCACCAACTATAAATATAAATAACACAATAGGCACTTTAAAACATCTTAAGCCTTAAGCTATTATATGTTCCCTTTAATCAACTTAGTCAGGGAATATCAGACTAATAGACAATAGTCTTTAACATTGTAAGGAGTAATCACTAAAACTTTACCCCCTTATTAAAACCAGTTCCCTAACATTATTCCCATGGGAGAACTTGATTAATTTAAATGCAAGACAGTTAAGTCAAGGTCTAGAGGGTTTACTCAGCCCTGGTCTGAATCAGATTCTTTCGTTAGGGATCCTTGATGCAGTTGTTTTTGGAATTCCGATTCAGTTTTTTCAGGCCATCTTCTTGCATCTTTGGCGTCATGAAACTGCCAGCTTTTCCCACCATAAGTTATGCGTAGACAAGCTGGTAAGAGGAAAGAATGTACTATTCCCGGTGCGCGCAGCTTTTGTCTTATGGCATCAAACTGCTTACATTTTGCCCTAGTTTGACACGAAAGATCCAGAAAGAATTTGACTTCCTTGCCCTGGCATTCGATTGGGTATGTTGCTCTTGTTGCACTAAGGATTACATCCCTCGCTTCTAGTCCGGCGGTTTTCAGTAGAATTGTTCTTGGTTGGTTCATCTCTGCAGGCTGCGCTCTAGAGTTAACACAGTATGCCAACCGAAGGTCCATCCAATCAAACTCCTCAGGTATTTCAAGTTTCTCCGCCAGCTAGAGTCGTAGAAAATTAAGAAGCTGTGTCCCTTCAGAAAGTCAGATGATACAAACGTTCCCTGCTCTCAAGGTGTTTTCCACCACCTCAAGTTGCCCCCGTAACTGCAGATTTTCCTTTGTTAGCAGGGCTACCATTGCTTGGGTCGCTAATTACCTTTTATCTGCATCTGTGGCCAAATCTTTTACCGTTGCCAAAGCTGTTTCTTGTGTTTTCAATTTAGCCAGGGAACGTTCTATTTTGGCATCCATTGCCCTTACAGAATCCAATATCTTCTGCCACGGGGGTTCTTGTGAGGTATTGACTTCAGGAGGCCCCATAGTAACTGCTGTGTTGCTCACTTCAGCTTGGGATGTTGCAGGCCTTTGAGATGCTGAGGCTTGTTGCAGTTGGGCATTTTTACAACCCATAGCGAGTTTAGTATTGTTCTGCAGGTAATCAATTGAAAAAGTAGAATTTCACCACCAATATCAGAAACAGTGCCTTTTAATCCAAGAATTTTAACTTATATGGAGCCTCAGGTGTGGAGCAGTAGGAGAATGCGGTCTGCCTAGAAGTCGACTCTCTGGTACCCCCGAGATATGTGATTTTTGATAGCATGTGATCTTTTGTTATGATTTAGCTGGTGAAATTTTCTTCACAACCAGATTTTACTTGGAAAGAAGTAAAGAGAAGCTAATTATTGTATTCAAAAAACTTAAAATCATAAAATAGAGCACTATAGTGCAAACATATAAAAGGCAAAGTTTGTTGTTTAAATAAGTATCAATTTCTTTTGAAAACGAAAAATATATTCAGTTTCTCCTTGAAATACACTGGGTTCTTGAGTAGCTGGAGGTTTCTGAAATCATAATACTAGCATTTTACTGAACTTTTTCTTACTAGTAATATGAAAAGCAAAGGTGAAAATCCACTTGTTTCACTGCACTAACAAATATTTTATTATAAAAGTAGAAAGTAATTACTAAAACATCAAATACAATAAATAAGGGTGTTGCTCTGGTAAATGCCAAAAAAACGTTGGCACAGACCTGGATGGCTGACAAACCACCAGTGATCTCACGGTGGGTCAATAATGTGAAACAATGTCTCTCCTTAGAGAAAATACAGTATACAACCCCTGGGAATCATGGTTATTTTGAAAAAGTTTGGAGCCCCCTAGAAAGGGCTATAGAGCAGGGGTTATTCCCTTTGTAATGGTGTTCTTTTACTTAAGTGACTTCAGGCTATAATAATTTTACCATCCTAGATGTAACTACTCTTTCAAACCACAGATAAATGTACACATGAAATATTCTGTCTATTTTGACTTTTGGTAACCCATGAAATGTTGGAACATGGGAAACCAAGACTGAATATCTACTGATATGCTTAATGTTATGCATACCTTGTGTTTGCTGATATGTAATACCACTTAATTTTCTTCTAATAAAAAGACCTGACAAAAAAATACAATAAATAAGATTGTCAGTTTTCTATGTTAGAAGTAAACACCTGCCCATTAAGAGCCCATGAAAACTTAAGTAAAGAAACAAATAAAAGCAAACTGAATGCACCAACTATAAAAAAGCTCTCACTAGCTCTTGGAATAACAGCAAATCCTTCTGGTCCAACCTCAATGACATCACCGGGAAGGACCCCAAAACTGCCCCAACAGTGCTCAATATTGAAGCCGTACCATCCTTTGACCACCTCCTCATTGCCAACTCTCTGAACAATGCATTTACAGATGTAAGTAGTGTGCTCCCAGTGGACTTCCTCAATCCCACCACCCCAATGAACTCCAAGAGAAGCCAGCACTATTTTCTAATCACCCTTTATTCTTCTTCAAAGAAGTCTCTGAAACTGAAGCCAGAAAATACCTGGAAAAGGCACTAGGGTAGTCAAGGTTCAACGGACTCACCCTGTACCTTACGCTGGTGAAACTTACACTGGAGGAAACTTTTGACCCTCTGACCAAAATACTCAGCATGTCCCTCTGCCACTCCCAGTTCCTCAAATATGGAAATCCGCCACTGTAACCTCAGTGCACAAAAAAGAGGATTGTACTTTGCACAATAACTACAGGCCAATCACCATACTCCATCCACTCTCCAAATACCTAGAATGGATTGTGTCGGACCAGCTTGTTGAATATCTGAATCTTCACCAACTCTTATGTCCTGAACAACATGGGTTCTGGAGTAGTCACAGTATCATCACTGCTTTGCTGGAATCCACTGGCTTCATCCACCATGCCCTAGACCAAGGCCACCTGGTAGGGGCAACATTTATTGACTTATCTAAGGCATTTGTTATGGTGCACCATGCGCTCCCCCTCCTTGAACACTTAACTGACATTGGGTTCTCATCAGAAACCATGAAATGGTTTGACAGCTACCTGCACAACTGCTCTCAATGGGTTAGGATTGGGGATGTCCTCTCAGATACCAGACCAATCCACTCTGATGTCCCACAAGGGTCGATCTTGGGACCTTTACTGTTCAGCTTATTCCTAAATAAACTCCCAGTCTCTTGCCCTTGAAGGATACTCCTTTACACCAATGATGCAGTCATAGTCACCAGCAATCCTTACCCTGAGCTTCTAGAGGTGGATTTCCAAAGAGGGTTCAAACACACAGAAAAATGGTTCAAGGATCACAGACTGGATATGAACTATAAAAAAAATGAAGACCATGTTGTACTACAGCTCACAAAGCAAACACAAGGCCTTCCCCCTAGCAATCAGGAATGTCAGTGGTGCCACTCTGGAACTTGTTCAGCACTTGAAGTACCTGGGCATCACAACTGAGTCCACCTTGTCCTATGTGCAGCACATAGACAACACTGGAAGGGCGATCAATACAAGAATCGGGATACTCTACCATCACAAACACTGCCTAACTCACAAAGCACTGAACCTGACCATCAACAGTTCTATTGTTTCCCTTATTGATTATGGTCTGGCTATATATGGGTCAGCTACAGACACAGACATCCACCGCATCTCTCTTGCTCTAAACAAGGCCTGCTGCCTTCTCACAGGTGCTGCAAGACTCATGCACACCTGTGATCTTTATACCAGGGCTCCAGCTCCAGCTTATAGGCTGAATTAAATACCAAACCTGCCTCCTCACCAAAAAAGTCTCCCTAATTGTATACCAGATGGGGTCCAGAACCTGCTAACGTCACATAGGAGTGCTCATCAGACCAGAAGTTATAACTGTCAAGTTTTTGTTTTACCCGAGATGCTGCACCACCATGGTCCATTGTGCGTTCTCCTACCGTACCCCCCCCCCCGAATCAATGTTCTACCACCACACATATCCAGCACCTTAACAACTGACTCTGTCAAATGCAAACTTCATCAGCACCTTACAGCAGTGGACAACTGTGTTTGCTTCCCCTAGGTCCATCATATCAGTAATCACCGGTCAGCAGTTTACTACCCTGCCTACCATCCCAGTAGGTGCAGCCCCACCACAGCACTTCCTTATCCCCTCCCTCCCCCCTCCCTCATCAGGCACTGCCACTACTTTATCCACATCACAGTGTCTACCCCCTCCTACTCCTCTCTCCATCTCACTCCCTTCTCCTTCCCTCTTTCTGTTCTCTTCTCACTGTTCATTTCTGTTAGGTACTCCCTATGGGGGCTTTTTAGTAGGGTGTTCATAACTCCAAGACACTGGCATATGTTGTACAATGCCTGAGTTGGTTATACTGTGTTGTAACTGTCTGTATCAACTATAAGCCCTGGAACAGACTGACGGAGGAGGTGGTCAGTGCCAGTACAGGGATTCAAGAGGGCCTGGGACAAACACAGAGAGTTGTCAAGGGAGGACGAGGGGAATCTTGGGGGGTGACAGGTAGAGGGAGGGAATGGGAAGACCTGATGGACCAGAAAGGCCATTTTCTGCCATTATAATGCTATGAATCTATGAATCTTTGTATAATGCCCATCTGGTTACCTTAATTTTTGTCAACTGTTGTTTGTTTTTGTTTTGTTTTGTTGATCCGGTAAGCCCACTGGGCCTAGAAGTCCCTTTTTCAGGGGTGACTGGGAGGAGGGGGGATACAGATGGTAAACAACTGAAACTGAACCAAATTAAGCTGTTGGTGGCATTTTTAGCGAATGAGGGAAATTTGGCCAGGACACTAGGGAAATTCCATTACTGCATTGCTGGCAGTAGGGGGTCTTGCTGTGGTGAGTCAGATCACTCGGTGGTCAGACTCAGTGGAGGATGGACATGGCAGTAGAGGATGAGTGGGGAGGTTCCCCCTTGAGGGTACAGGATGATACTGAGCCCGAGGAGCAGTCAGCTCCAGCTAAGGATATGGAGGATGGAGAATTGTTTGTCTCCACGGAGGATTTATCGCTTTTATCGAGACCCGAGCTAACGAGGAACCAGGCAACACTACCTAATGCTGAGGTGCAACTGCTGAAGCAACTGGTTGAGCTGCAGTGGGAACAAGAATGAGTTATGCAGAAGTTATCAGCACTCTGTGTGAAGGAGAACACTGTTATTACGTTTGCAGCGGCTGTCAGTGGGAAAGAGGTGGAGTCTGTGTTGCTGAGTCCAGGAGAAGAGCGGTCGGGTGAGTTCAACACGGAGGCTGCCATGGAGCAGCTCACAAAAGCTGTTGGGTTTTCAGAGAAGGCAGGCAGTGGTGAATTGATGCGGATTCAGTGCTAAAAGCCTTTGGGGGAGTTGGAAGCACCGGCGACATCTCTGGGCATCCCTCCGGTTGCCAAGGAGCATTTGCAGGTCCCGGATGTGGCTCGGTCGGAGCATGGAGGCTCTGGTTCCTCTGAATATGCGGTCACACTGATTAAATCTGTGGGGTTTGTGTTCCGAGGAGCATTTAAGAATCCCTCATCTCCCCTGTTACCTACAGAAGAGAACTGTGTTGTTCAGACGGACCCTCGGGATCGAGAGGGTGTTTCGGACTTTTCCTTCTTGAAACAGCCAGTACATGGTCAGGAGAAATTAGGAGAGGAGGGGAAAGAGAAGAGAGCAGCAGTACTGTCTGTAAAATGGAACTTGGGGGCACCTGAGGAGAGAAAGGCAGAGGGGTCTACTAAGACACAGAGGGATCAGAAGGCTTCGGATACTGTTCCTTTGGGACAGCACTTGACCGAGGAAACATGGTCCCCTCAAAAAGCGTTAAGTGAGGCAGGATGGACTCTGGATAAAGGGTCTTGGCACCCGACACCTGAATGGGACCCTAAACTGAATTTTTCATAGAATGAACTTGAATGGCAACCACAATTACCTGTTTCACCGGTACTGACTGAGGCTCCTGAAGGGGGGCTGAGGGAGGGCAGGCCCTCTGCGGTGGCCTTGCAGGCTGAGGCTTCAGTAGTTACTTCTGTTTTAGGAATGGAGCAACAGGGAGAGGCTGGGCAGGGTACTCCAGTGTCTGAGAAACCCCTGATGTCTGATTTATTTTCCAAGATTAAAAAAGAAGCTGCACCTCGCAGAAATGCGGTACGTTTATGCTATAAAGGGGATCCTGAGGTTCAACCTGATAGGTTGTATGTGGGGAAAAGTTTGTTAAAAGAATTCTTGCATTTTTCACCCAGGGAGGTATTTGCATTTATAAGTATATCTGGGGAGGACAACTTTGATGTGAGTTTTCGTTCAGCCTATGCTCTGGATCTTTTTTGGGAAACATACAACCAGGTGAAATTTTCGCCCATATGGACACCCTTCTTAGTCATTCCTTTAACAAAACTATTAATTAAATATGTTACCATCATGTTTAGGAATGAGGGTGTTCATGTGGATGATATTTCATACTGGTTGTCTCAAAAATGTGAGATCTTGAGTTCTCCAGAGGCAATATTGGATTCTGAGCAATTTTGGACTGGGGGATGGCGATTCAAAGTTAAGTTAAGGCAAACCGAGAAGGGGATTGAACATATTCCGAATTCCTTTTTGTTGGAGAGGGACAGAGGGGTCTGATTTTATGTGGGGCAGCCCCGTGCTTGTTATAAATGTAGGTCCAGAACACATTTATCCAGTTCCTGTGATAAGCCTCGCTGCGATAACTGTGAGGAAGTTGGTCATATCGCATTTCAATGTGCTAATTTCACCAAATGTGACCTTTGTGAGGAAACCAGTCATGTGTTTTCAGAGTGTGTATGGGCAGCCAAAAACAAGGCCTCTAGTGGTAGCCCTGACTTGTTGATACAGAAAGCCCAGGACTTGGTTACAGGTGTGGACCTGATGGTTCCGGAGTCAGGAGAGGAAGGCATTGATCCAGTGGTGCATCCTACCACGGCTATGGTGCAGGGCAAGTGTTCCAAAGCACTAGGCCAGAGATCTCCCATTCCTTCTCCTGTGTGTTATACAGCACAGAAAGAGGAAGGATCTCATGAGATCTCAAGAGCTCCGGCAGTGATTCCAGTGAGAAGGTCCTCTCGGAACCTTAAACCCCCTATAGTCTCCACCCCAGCAGAGGTGGAAACTAGTAACCCCTTTTCAGTATTGGCAGCTCAATGGGGTGATTCAGAAATGGATTGCCATGAACCAGATGCTCAGCCCATGCAGGATAGTCCTCCTTCCCCTTTCAGGTGCAGGAAGGGTATAAAGGGAAAAAGAAAAAAAAGACGGAAAAAAGATGGTTGACACGCGCTTTTCTAACTGGCTGCATTTAAACTTGGTTCAGTGAATGTCCACAGTTTATTAAACTTTAAAAGGAGGAGAGTGATTTATGAGTTTGTGCATAATCATGCTTTAGATATCTGCCTCCTACAAGAAATGTGGATGTATTCCTTAGACCAGGCCAGGCTTTTCCAAAAAGAGTGGTGTTGGGGGCTGGCCTATTGGTCCTTTGGACAACAAACAGCAGATGGCATTGGATTTCTTTTTAATTCTTATGATTTTTCTTTAATTAAACTAATGGACTTAGTTCCAGGGCAGTTAATGATTCTGGACGGGGTGTGGAGATCCCTGACATGCCGCTTTATTAATGTGTATTGTTCACAAGTAAAAGCAGAACGGTGGCACTTTTCATCTGATAAAACCTTTTTATTGACCTCTTGAGATTTTTTGTTTGGAGACTTCAGTTGTGTGAATTGAAGGCTGGAAGTCAAGCCCGAAGGTGGAATTTATTGTGATTCCAACACATTATGACACTTAATAAAATCATCCGGTTTAGTTAATGGCAGTAGCGGTCAACAGGGAGGGTTAAAATTCACTTATCAGAGACACCTCTATACATCTATGATAGATTATATTTTTCTTTCGGAGAAATTTCCCTTTATATTTCATACTTACCCAGTTTCCTTCTCTGATCACATGCTCCTTCAATGTACCTTTTTCCCTTATTCAGTACCACTTAGGCAGCTGGCATGATGGAAATTAAATGCACTTTTGTTAAAATGCCCTGAGGTGGTAGGGAAGATTAAAGCCTTACTTTTTGCAAGACTTTTCATGGCCTTTTTATATGACAATTTGGGGCAATGGTGGAAAGATTCCAAAGATGATTTCTGTAGATTATTAAAAAATCAAGGAAGAACGAGGGAAAATGATAAATTTCTCCAGTATCTTAAATTACGACAGCAGTTGTATTATTTAATCTCGACGGCAAATACATCAAAGACTGATCTCTCAGCCAAATCTTAAAGATGAAACAACTTCAGGAGGTTCAGTATAATAGGGCCAGTACACTTCAGGTTCTTTTTCAATATGGGGCGAAAAAAACAGCCTTCTGGGGATCCTTATGAGGCCTTCAAAAAGTATAAACATAATACATCTTTGGATGCCCTTATGACTCAGGATGGACACCTAGTAAGGGATTCAAAAAAGCTTCAAACAGTAATAACAACTTTTTTTCTCACTCATAGCCCAGACATACCCCCTAGTGTACACACTATGAGGCAGTTTTTGGACAAGATAAAATTACCAGGCTCACAAGTGACTACATTGTTACTCATTTCTCCCATTTGCCGTGCAGCAATAGTTAGTGCTATTAAAGCTCAAAAATCAGGTACATCACCAGGGATTGATGGGCTGACAGCGGAATTATATCAAAGTTTCCCGGAGGAATTCTCTGAATGCTTGGAGAAGGTTTTTAACTTTCTTCTAGCCTCAGTGGAGTTTCCAGTTTGGTTTTCTGAGGGATTGTTAATTTTTGTTATATAAATCAGGGGATAGACACCTCTGGGAGAGTTGGAGACCAATTACGCTTCTGAATTCAGATTATAAGCTATTGGCAAGCGTTCTGAATACAAGGCTTAAACAGTTGGCGGTTAATGTTCTTTCCCCCCATCAATTCTGTGGGCTTTCTGGTAAAAACTTTTTTCAAGCACATATGATTATTCAAGATTGGCTAGAATATGCCAATTTGAATAAACTCTCTGGGTGCATCGTTTCTGTGGACCAAATGAAGGCCTGCGATCGAGTTTATCTCCCATTTGTATTCTTGGTGTTATCACACAATGGAGTGCCTGAGTGTTTTTTAAATTGGATAAAATCCATTTATGAGACTACTATTACTCATTCCATGGTTCAAACAGAAATTGGGGAGGGGTTTCATGTCCCTAAGGGGGTGCGTCAAGGATGCCCCTTGAGCCCTTTATTATATGCTTTCACTATAGACACTTTATTCAATATTTGTCACAATATCCACTGTGGGATGGGGCCTGTGGTCCCCCCCATTAGACAAATTACATGTAGAGGCATATGCAGATGATTTGTGTGTGTTTTTTGCTAAATATAACCAAGTGGCACAGCTTTTGGAGTTCATGGACTCCTATTCAGGGATTTCCAATTCTAAACTTAATAAAGCCAAAAGCCAAGGATTTTTTATTGGAGTGGACTTTCCTGCTACTCTTCGGGTGCAGGGACTGTGTATTTCATCTGAGCCTATAAAAATTCTAGGTTTATTATATGGGGCTCAGAATTTGCCTGAGTTAAATTGGGAAAAGGCATTAAACTTCATAGAGGGGAAAGTACATATTTGGAAACATTGGAAATTGTCGAAACTGAAGCTGGTGCAAGTTATTAAACAATTTGTAACTCTGAGTTTATTATATACGGCAACAATATTTCCATTACCAATAAATTTGAGACAAGGCTATACAGTTTATTCTTTCAGATGGTGTGGGAAAATAGACTCAACCCAATTAAACACCATTACACGTATTTGGCTAAAGGAAAAGGGGGACTGGGGATGGTGGACCCAGTTATTTTTTTCTCCACATTATTTATTGCATCAAATATTAGGGTGGGGTGGAGGACATCTTCCTCAAATGAGGGGATATTGATGAGACAGATATTAGTTCAGTATTATTCTGTTTGGCTTACAAGTCCTCCAAAACCTATTCCTACACTCCTTATCCCTTGTTACTTTTTGCCAATTGCTAAGAAGTTATTTAAATGGGGGTTGTTGGCCCAAGGGGTGAGGGACAGTACAGGGACACAACTGTATACCAAAGTCATGCAGCTCCTATACCCCAGTGAACCTGCCTTCAAAAACTGTCCTTCAGGTTGCACAGAGACAGTGCTTCAGAGGTTAAATAATCCCAGACTGCCGGAATATATGTGGGAAATTATATGGCTTACGGTATATGGCAGGATCGGGATGCGAGGCAATGCTAAATACAAGGCCATGAATGAAAGAAATTGCCCTTTTTTAGAATGTGTGGCTCAGAAGGAAACAGTGGAGCATTTTTTCTTTTTTTTTGTACATATGCCAGGTCTCTTTGGAAATTCCTGGCCTTTAAATGGAAGATGAGGTGGTTATGGTATTTAGATTATGATACACTGGTGTTGGGTCAATTATCTCAATTAGGGAAGAGGTATCATGTAGGGACTCTGCAGATCTTTTGTTGTGCTTTGATATATTATTTATGGCAGGCTCGATGCCAATGGGTTTTGTATCAAAAAATGATGCCTTATGATACAGTAAGGTTATTAATTCAGGGAGCCCTGGAATGGGTGTATTTGCATGATTTAGGATTTGCAACCACTAGACAGGTGACGGATTGGTAGAAAGGGTTTACCAGGTTTATTAAATACAAATAAGTTAAGGGTGGTATATAGTATTAGGATGAGAAGTCTTAGGTTCTCTATGAATGAACAGAGGATTGATAGCAGGAACTGGGCTGGAGTTGGGGGGTATAGCATGTATGAAATGTTCCTTTTTTTTCTCCGGGGTAGTAGGATACATATGAGGGTTTGTAATGGGTTTGCATTTATTTGAATGTGGAAAAAATGTTCCTTGCTTTTTGGGGGTGGTGGGATCTACGTGGATTGTGGGGTTTGTGCCGAGTTATTTTCACAATTATCTGAGGCTGTATGCAGGCAATACTTATTTGATTTATTTACCTTATGATTTGTATTTTATTTTGTGTGATTTAACACTGTTTGTAATTATTTCTTTTTGATGTTATTTTAATAAACATTTCCCCTACTCTTTTCAATAAGTGCCATGGGATCTTTAACATCCACCTAAACTACCACCAATCCAGGCAGATGGGACCTTGGTTTAATGTCTCATCCAAATGACGGCACCTCAGGAGTGCAGCACCCCTCTCATGCTGCACTACAGCGTCAGTACTGGGATATTAACCCAAGTGCCAGATGTGGGAACTGAACCCAAAGCCCTCTGATCTCCCAGCCTCAGAGGTGAGTGTGCCTCTGAAGAGTTTGTCTGTGCTGTCTAGACTTGATGTGGAACCTATTTAACAAGCATCTGTTCAAAGGTGTAATCCAAGATTTTAAGAAAGAAAGAAAGAAAGAAAGAAGGAAGGAAAGAAGGAAGGAAGGAAGAAAGAAAGAAAGAAAGAAAGAAAGAAAGAAAGAAAGAAAGAAAGAAAGAAAGAAAGAAAGGATTGCAGAGGCATCCAAAGGCCCTAAACCTTCATTCTTTAAGATATGCACCTTTACTAAGCACCTGCCCTTTAATCTACTAGGAACCACAATCCTGTCACCTTTAAGGAGGACTCAGTCTACCTCAGAAAACTCAGACTTAAATGGCACATATCTGTTGGGTGTGTATTGTCCCTTCCACCCATCATGTATAACTGACATTACTGCTTGTAGCATTTCATCTTGTGCTGTTGCTGTTTCAGTCTTTCCCGCATTTGAACTGACACAGCCCCTCAGTTTTTTATTTTGTTAATGTATGTCCACTTCTGAGCCCTCACTTTGAGCTGAGGTTCTGTGTGCTTCGTCACAAGTTCTTGACAAGGCATCAGCCACCATCAGCTGGTTTCCCAGTGTGTGTATTGTATCTTATAATCATACTTCTGAAGTTTAATTAACAGTCTGAATTCAGGGTGGGGCCTGCCATAAAACTGTTTTAAATGGTTATCAGTGGTTTGTGGTCTGTTTCAATTACAATGGGGTGCAATGAATGTAGTTATGGAATGTGTCACATCCAAAGGCTATAGCCAGCATCTCCTTTTCGATCTGAGCATATTTATGTTCAGTCTTTGTGAAGGCTCTTGATGCATATGCAACAGATCTCCAGCTGTCATTTCTGAGCTGTAACAGTACAGCTCCTATACAGTCCTTCAAGGCATCTGTGGAAATCTTTTTCTGACAGGAGATATCAAAATATCGCAGGGTGGGTGCTGTAGTTAGTAGTTGTTTTATCTCTTGAAATTCTTGTTCATGTACAGGTGTCCTCCCCCCATGTGACTGACTTGTTTAGCAATTGTCTCAGGTGGCTGGTATTGTCAGACAGATTGCTAATAAACTTCCCCAGATAATTCACAATGCCCCAAAAATATTGTAAATCTTTCTTAAAGTTAGAGTGTGGTATCCTGTTTATGGCTTGGACTTTTGCACCTTGCTTTGTAAGGATTTCCCCAAGCTACTTTATTTCAGTCTTTCTTATCTGACATTTCTCCTTGTTCAATTTAAGGCCTGCCACCCGAGTCACTTGTACGACCTGCCTCACTCTGCTGTTATGTTGCTTTTGTAATGAACCCCAGACAAGAATGTTGTCTACGTAGACTTTAACCTCTTCTATGCCTTCGAGCAGTCGCTGCATTGTTTTTTGAGAAATCTCTGGTGCTGAGCATATTCCAAATGGTAGTCTTTTGAAACAGTACCTCCCATAAGGAGTGTTAAAAGTGCTTAGGTGTGCATTTTCTTTTGTTAGGGATATTTGCCAAAAATCATGAGGATGCATCTAGTGTTGAGAAGTATTTGACATCCAATAGTTCATTCAAAATTTCATGTCTTGTGGGAATGTGGAAATGTCTTTTAATGCATGCATTTAACTCTTTAGGATCCAGACACAAACATAGTGACCCATCTGTTTTCTCAATAATCACCAAACAGTGAACCCACAGTGTTGGCTTTTCCACCCTTTCTATGACATCTAGATCTAGTAAACATTGCATTTCTTTTTACAGTGTATCTCTTAGGGCCACAAAGACTCTGTGTGGTGTGCACTACAGAAACTGCCCTCTCATCCACAGTGGTGATATTATATGTAATAAGTAGCTTTCCCATCCTAGAAATACATCATTGTATTTAGACAAAATATTATCAGTGGCTTGTCATTATGTACGGCAAATAATTTTTCTATTAAACCCAGCTTCTGACTGGTCTCTAAGCCCAAAATTGGCTTCTTGTCCCCAGCAACAATGACCAAATTGTGTTTACTAACCTTGCCTTTGTGGTGGAGGTTCAGTGCATAGTACCCTATAGTGTGTATGGTTAGTCCATTATATGCTTCCAGTACTGTAGTTTTTTTATTTGCGATCGGTTTGGTATTTGGTGCCACATTCGAGAGGGAAGCACATATATTTGTGCTCCAGTATTAGTTATGTATTGTACCTTTAAGCCATTGGTATTTAGTTGAATTTTCCATTCCTTGTTTTGCGAGTTGTCTTGCTTGACCAGGGCTCCTATGAAGAGTTTGTCTGTGCTGTCTAAGTCTGTAGGTTTCGTAAGTGCTTACACTGCTTTTCTCTGTCTGCAACATCTTGCACAGTGGGTCAGTTGTCCACAGATTTTACACAGTTTGCCATATGCAGGACAATTTCTATCGGGATGTTGTTTCCCACAGTTTTGGCAAGTTTTACTGGCATCCTTTTTCTGAGTATGCTTCTCTCGTCCTGTGTCTTGTCAAATCTGTTGCTGAGTAGAACCTGTAGGAGACCTCTGGGATCTGCCTTTACTGATTTGCAGGGTAGCAACCTCTGGGAGGTCCTTTGTGTTCTTTGCTCCACTGAGGACTTCAATTTTCATGCAAGTTTGTTCAGCAGTCTGGCAAGTCTTGATTGCTTCCAGGGTTAATTCATTGTCTCATAGCAATCTTTCTTTGACTTTTGGATCTACAATGCCCATCACTATCTGGTCTTTGATCAGAGAGAGTTCGAGTGTGCCAAAACTACAGGACTGTGCTTTTAGTCTCAAATCAGTAACACATCCTTCAGTGGGTTTTTGTTCTTTCTGCATTTGGGATCTGAAAACATATCTCTCAAAACTCTCATTTTTTCTTGGCACATAGTATGCTTCAAACTGTTGTATACATTTTTCATAGTCCTTCTTGTCTACGTCTGACAACTGAAAGGCATTATATACATCCAAAGCTTCTGTGCCTGAAATTACAGCAACAATGCTACTTTTTGTGGACCCTCTTTTTCGTCTGCATCAAAAGCTTCTAAATAAGTCAAAATGCTGATTGAAGCGCTTCCATGTCTCTTCTAGGGCCCTGTACACACTTGTGACCCATTTTTTGAAACAGGTTTAAAAGCTTACCGTGCTTGTGTGTCCACATTGCAATTCCATTAATCGTGTTATGCTGCAAGAAATGGTTTAAAGCACGGTTCCCCCATTCATATTTAGCTGTAAGTCACTTCAGAGGTAACTCGTTTGTCTGTGCGAGGAGTGATGTATCCCATGATGCCTAGTGGTCCCAGCATCCTTTGCATTGTTTACAAATGCTGTGGAGACCGAGCTGTCATCATAGCACTCTTGTTGACAGCCTTAACATTGCATGGTAGCCTGTGTTTCATTGCTACGGTGAATTTCCGCATATATCCTCGTTTTGCATCAGTAGAATTTTTTTAATATTTATTAAGCACCGCCAGAAGCCGATGATTGAGAGGCATGAGGCTTAACATAATTGCCGTTACTCATTTTTTATGGCCCTGTCTGTCATGGGTGTTGCAGGTTGTATGAGGATATGTGAGCAGCAGCGTGATAAAATCATACAGTGGTTGCCACATCTGTTTGAAACTGCTGTGTCTTGATAGCGCACATTGCATTGTGTCTGATTCGATAAAAGTGCATATCTTGCTGGTGATTCCTGAAGTTGACAACCGATGCTGTGACAGCATGCAGTCATTACCTTAAGTGCTTTCTGAAGCAGTTTGCAAGACAGAGACTTCTCATTAGCTTTAAAGTACTTCTACATGTACCTTTTCCCTGTGTGCCTGCAAGCAGAGAGTGAGGCCACCAAAAAATGTGACCCTGTATTTATTTATGATTCCACAACTGCATACTGCTTTATTTCACCGCTGCTTAGCACTTTGCCTACTGCAGGTGTGCATGAAGTGTATTTGTGCTGTTTTGCACTTTTAGTAATGTGTCAGATTGCAGTAACCTACACTTGCTATGGTAATGTACTGCAGTGACCTTCTACTGTGGTGTGTGCAAATGTGAGAAAACGTAGAAGCAATATGGCAGCCTTACCTTCACTTTGTTTTACAAATCTATGCATGATACTTGGTGCTCAGGGTAGGGTGGGGGTGTACAGTAATGAGCCAATGTTCTTTTCTGTTTGGAGGGGGCTGCGTAAATACATAATAGTTACATGTGGATATTGTTTATTTGCAGATATTGATCATACTGGGAGAAGGTTCTACGTGCTGTTTGGGTACCGCAGGTGGATGAGTACCAGTATACAGCAACCTGAGGAATAGACCCACAGCAAATGAAAAACAGCAGCAGACAGCGCTCATTTGAGAAAACTGCTGTTGTCTCCTTGTTGCTCATCCAGTGCACCACCATCTAATCCAACACTTGCATACCCAAAGTGGCTACTGCACTATTACTATCCAGAATGCTGATTAATTCTGTGCAGATAGCTTTAATCATGGCAGCATTCCGATTTCTTATGCTGCAAAGTATCATGAGACAAAAGCTTTACATAATTTGTCAAGCTAGGGTGAACAGACAAAAGAACCATTGCCCAACTAACAGTGACATTGGCTCAAAGTTTGTGCTACAAATATAGAATTTCTTAACAGACTACTACATGGGTAGTACAGTGCAGTGCACAGTATGGACTGTGGATCGCAATGACAGTTGATGGGAAGAGATTGTTGTTATAACGTGGAGCAATGAACAATGAGTGTTGAATTTTAGAATGTCTAGAGACACACATTTAAGTGGATCTGCACAGAGATTGCACCACAGATAGAAAGGCAAAATACCCAACTACAAAAGGCAATTAAAGTTGAGAAACATGTGGCTATTACATTGTGGAGACTGGCCACCAATATAGAGTACTGTACTCTGAGCCATGTTTTTGATGTTGGTAGATCAACTGTTTGCCATATTTTGCTGGATGTGTGCACAGCTTTGGTTAAGATTCTTATGCCATGGGTCATAGCTGTACAACATGTGGAAGATGTTGTGTCTGGTTTTGAACAAAACTGGGGTTTTCCAAATTGTGGGGGTGCTGCAGATGCAACACATCTCCATCATCTGTCCCCCATTCAATGCTATGGAGTACTATAATAGGAAATGTTTCTATTCCATAGTGATGCAGGTATTGGTTAATCACAGATATCAGTTCCTAGATATAAATGTGGGATGACCAGGAAAGGTCCACGATGCACGAGTCTTTAAGAATAGTGCATTATTTGAGAAGAGCAGAAGGGTGCTCTATTTCCACCTCTACAACAAGTGATTCAAAATATGCAGGTGCCTACGGTAATTGTTGATGACCAAGCGTATCCTCTATTGCTATGGTTTATGAAGCTGTACCCAGATTATGATGACACAGTAAAAAGACTGTTTAACTACAGGCTGAGTAGGGCTCGAATGGTTATCGAATGTGCGTTTGGTAGACTGAAGGGCAGATGGCGGTGTCTTCTGAAATGCAGTGACTTTCACATTGACAATGTGGCAATGATTCTATCTGACTGTTGTGTTCTGCACAACATTTGTGAGGGAAAGGGTGAACAATTCAGTTCTGCCTGGATAGAGTTTTGATGATCACGACAGCACTCAGCAGTTGGACCAAGAAGTGTATGTCGCTGAGGACATAACCGTAGCTGCCCAAACAAGACAAGCTATGCTGATAGGAGATGCTCTTGCTCACCACCTTTCTGCTAAAAATGGGCCTTGACTTTAACATCCTGTGCACATATTCTGCAAAATATCCTGTGTGTATATGAGATGGCCATTTGTGGACTTCTATACTTGTATGGCACATTAATTGCAGCTTATGTTATGTGTCGACTGTGTCCAATAATTGTCACAAATTACAGCAAACTGTGATGGCCAAAAACAGGACAAGAAAACACATGTAAATTCCATTTCATAACCACACATTTATTGTGTTAAAATGTTTAAAAACGTGTTTAATGTTACCCTTGGTAGTGTGAGACATGTAATTTTACAACCAACAATGCAAGTTATAAGGTATTGACAAACTTTAATTGTTGTACCATATGTTAACCTTCATAACACTGTTAAGTATCAAGTCATAATAAATGGGTCTCCCTTTTTCCCATAGGGGAACCGTGGCATAATTTACCATTATAAAGGAGCGCTTATAATGGCAAACACACACACGATTTCCCTTGCTGTGCCGCTTCTGTATCGCCCGAAACAGAACCACCACAAGAACTCAGAGGTAAGTCCTTTTCTTTTCTTTTTTCTCCCCATATACCCTGGAAACACACAAAGACCTGCAGAAAGGGAAAAAAAAGTTTTAAAATACGGAAATCTCGGCACCAGACTAAAAGGAAGTCGATTGTAGGATACACTAGGAGATTTTATATAATTGCTGAGGCGAAAAAGGGAAACCCAGCAATAATATAAAATAAAATATGGGGTTGTGTGTTTAAACTTGAAGTTAACACACACCCTCTGGGTTAGATGCTAAAATAAACCCCTCGGGTGAGTGTAAACTTCTTATTACACACACCACCCCATATATTATTCTATATTTAAAAACATGTTTATAAAAAGCAATAAGTTGTACTCATGCTATACTCAACTTTAAAAACACATGTATTGATCAACGTTAAGTTCTAATAAGTAATACAACTTTCTAAGTTTTCATTATTTTATTCTGCAACATTCCAGTCTTTAACTCAGACTTTACTTTTCCATATAACAGTACATGAGTATTGAACAGCATACTGCAAAAACATCAGCAGTATCCCACCTTGGTAAGTAACCAACATGCGTATGTGTGATTATGAACTGTTTCTTTTTTTCAAAGATCAGTCCAAGTTATACTTTCGGAAAACAGCTCTTTAGTCATGGTTCTAGAGTGTCCATCCACCATGTAACCAGAGTGTTGGTCATGGTTAGAGGCTGCTTGTTGGAAATTATGTACATTTATTTCTTCATTTATTTAGTTTTTGTTGACCGGGTAAGTGCACTAGACAAATCCTGCCTATTTTCAGGCACAACTCGGGGAAGGGGGATACAGATGAATTCCAACTGACCTTGAACCAGATTAAGCTGTTGGTGGTATTTTTAGCTGCATGGCACTATGTATGGGTTGTTGCTGGATATATGACTGCTGCATCAGTTGCTGCTGGACATTTGACTGCTGATATGGGGTACTCGAATATGACTGAGTACCTATCATTGCCTGACAAACTGTTGGAATTGACTGCTGGACATTACTCTATAGACACATAATTTGTAGCAGCGTTTTGAAAAATGCTGCATTTTGCTCGATCTTGTGCTTCCACATTCTTTCCTCAATTTCTCTATCTGCAGCTGCTGTTTCATGCTCCAGTTGCAGAATCTTGTCATACTGCTGCCCAATAAGTTTCCTGGTGGGCTCAAAGACACCCTCAATGATTTCTTGTATCCGAGACAAGTTCTTTTTTTTCCTTAAATTAGTCGGGGGTTCTGGTACATTTCCTTTTGCAGGATGATGTGACTCTGAACATGAACTGATGGAAGTGGAAGGGCCTGGTTCATCCTCATCCAAATGTTCAGGTGCTGGTACTCCTTCAGAGGAATCATTCATCTAAGGTTCAGCGCTTGTACTTGTATTGGACATGTCATTGTCTGTAACAGCAAAACAGTTATAGTATTAAAGGCTGACACTGATTTAACCCTTAGAAGACTGTGGACATATATATATGTCCAGAATCTATATACATTCACACATATTCAGTTCTCAAAATTAACATACATTTCAATGTTACTTGATGGAAGCATGCAGACAGCAATGTAGGAACTCATAGCTGTTTTCCTTTAAGGTGTACATTGAAATCATGTGCACGTTTGTCACCACAATTGTCTGTGATGAGTTTATTCATGAAATGATAAGCAACCCAATACATAGTGATAATGGAACATGCTGTGATTTCCCAGTACTGCATTTCATGGCACAACTGCTTTGTGGACATATCACTATATCAATATATGTTTGCATGCCATTATATGCATCACAACATTTGTATGCCACTATTTTTGTCACCCTGATTACATTGTCCAGACACAAGTGAGACAGTTGTAGTCAGCACTGGAGTCCAGAGACAAGCGGGCTCTGTATACATGATGGTACTCCAGTGAAACACTCACCACCTCCATTAAAACATGAAGGTGGAGCAGGACAATGTGTGATGTTAGCAAATCTTCCAGCAAGAGAACTATCAAAGCACCCTTTATTTGTATAACAATGGGAGGGGGGAGAGACATCATGACAGACTGAGGGAACAATTGTTACAAATATTCCATCACTAACCAGAAACCATGCTCAACTGACTGATTGTGGAAAACTTCAGTTCAGGCACATTGAAATGTGAATTAAATGTAGTCTGTGACAATGTGTCAACCAAGAAGCCACCCCAGCATCTCACTAGGCCAGCTGCAGTGGCCTTCTTTCGAGGCTCGTCTACAGTATCCCCTGCTCTGCCATGCATGCAAATTGCAGAGCCCGGCATCCCCACCAAGCCTAACAGGAATAATCATGGCTAAACCTAACCCTCAAATGCTCAGGACCTTGGGTCAGTCCCTACTGGCAATCCCCAGACTCAAGACTCACAAGGGAGGCAAGTCCCTCGCTCTCACAGCCCCTAAACTGTGGAACACTCTCCCACCTCTAGTACAGGAAGCCCCCTCACTACCAATCTTTTGCACTAGGCTTAAGTCCCATTTGCTCAAGACAAGCTCATGCCACTGTAAGAGTATAGGATAATCACCCCCGATCCTAATCACAACACCCATCTCCCCTCTCTTCTCACCTTAGCCTACATTAAATCATGCCTTAAATCTTTCAAGTGTTGCACTTATGGGCTACAATTTGAATAATTGCCTGTACTGTTATCCTCATTATCTTGTCTACTTCTCGTAACCCTGTATCACATGACTGTATGTACTGTATTGCTTCTGGATCACCTGATTGTATGTATTGTATTGCTTCTGTTCCCCGGTTCGCCCCTGAAAAAGGGAACTTCGGGGCACAGTGGGCCAACCCGTTCATCAAAATTCAACCAATAAATAAATAAATAGTGGACAGACGTACTACCTCCAGCCATTCAAGGTGCACAATAATTTCTGCACGAATGAGGCATCAGAGGCACAGCGTCAATACAGACCGAATGGCACATCGTGCTCTTTCCAGAGTATCATCAGCTGGCGAGTGGGATACTATGAAAATAATTCTGCATACCTTCAGCATATACAACCTCATATGTCACATCTTCAGTGCGGGCATGCTCTTCTTCCTCATCAGCATCACCACTCTGTATCACAACAGGTGGTACCAAAGTGGGACGAGTTCCCAAAATTTGGTCTACCTCATCATAAAATGGGCATGTCACTCTACTGGCACCCGGCCTACGGTTCGAGTCTTTCACCTTATGGTACCGCACTTTCAGCTGCTTGATTTTCTCTCGGCACTGCTTTGCCGACTGATCATGACCAAGTGCTACCAGCTGAGCTGAGATTTGCTCAAAAATGTTACTATTTTGATGGTAGCTATTCAGCTCCTCTTGCACAGACTGCATTGACCACTACTTATCAATATTTTGGTTGCTTCCTCTAACCAGCTTGCGGAATAATCTGTCATGATGACTGCTTTTACAGCAACACAAATTTACCATGCTTTCACTTCCATGTTTGACCTCAGCTGATCAATTGGGAATTGTGCGATGTTGAATGACTGGGGCTGCTAGGCTACAACACAGTTTGTGTACACACTGAAAGGAAAAACTGTGCTTCACTTAAAATGTTTTAAAAACCGTGCTAGAGACTATCTCCTCAGCTGGGTTAAAGAACATTTTTTTTAAACGTTTTAAGTTCACTGTAAGTAAGAATGCAAAGTGGGTTAAGAAGCTTTAAAATGTTTTAAGGAACTTAAAACATTTTAAAAGCACAAGTGTGTACAGGGTCTAAGTTGTTCAGAAGCCTGATCTCTGGTGGTGGTCTGATTTGCTCCATTTCAACTGACTGCAGTGGCCATTGTCTTTGAGGGCATATACCTTGTTCACCTGTACAGATTGACACAACAATGAGCTTTGGAGAAATGGCCACATCCATGTGTTTATTAATAACTGAATCATCAATATACATTAGCCTCAGTGTGACGTGCGCAGCTAGGTAGCCTTGGAAGCAATCTCACTCACCATGGAGCAGATAAATAATTGATGGTCGACCTTCTCTCCTTACCTGGAAGGGAGGGGCCACCTTACCATCAAACAGGACCCCACGAGGGCAACACCTACGGGGCATGAGGGATGGCTCAATGACCAGCTGAGGCTTAATCCTCCCCATCACAGGACCCGACATGCCGTGGGCAGCTGCCCGAAGAGGGTGCCAACCGAACTCCAGTCATCAGACCTTCCCTTGTGTCAGACTCAGGGAGATCTGGCTGGTCAAGACACATGATCCCCTGTTACCCCCTTCAAACAGCCTTCCAAGACTACCAAGCCACCACTTATGTATCTACATGACTGTGACACTTACCTATCTGATCTCTTGTCTGACCTAAACTGTCAACATACTCCCCCCTTGCTGAAGAAGGCAAAAAAATGGAAAAGCCAGTGGGAAAAAAATGGAAAATTCCTTCTCGATCCCTAAGGCGATCCCCCACAGTGGGACACCAAGTTTCCCGTACCCCCATGTCCTCCCCCGCTTTTCAAGGGTGACGTTTGGGTGGGATGTGACCTGGGATAGGGAGGAATGAGGAGGAATTCCTCCTGAGCAGCCCCTCTTAAAGGCCTAGCTCCTCCCGATCCCTGGCTGCAAGTTCCCTCCCCCCATGAATCTTCCCCCACCCCTGCTGGGTAGTCCTTCCTGCCTTCCCCTCCTCCTGTCTGCCAGATGGCCTTGGTCATGCCCCCAGACAAAGTTTTGCCTGCTATGATGCCTTGCAGTCTCTTTCATTGTCTTTGAGGGCATATACCTTGTTCACCTGAACAGACTGACACAACAACGAGCTTTGGAGAAATGGCCACAGTCATGTGTTTATTAATAACTGAATCATCAATATACATTAGCCTCAGCATGATGTGCGCAGCTAGGTAGCCTTGGAACTAATCTCACTCACCATGGCGCAGATAAATAATTGATGATCGACCCTCTCTCCTTGCCTGGAGGGGGCTGCCTTGCCATCAAACAGGACCCCCATAAGGGCAACACCTCTGGGGCATGAGGGATGGCTCAATGACCAACTGTGGCTTAATCCTCCCCATCAGAAGACCCACCATGCTGCGGGCAGCTGCCCGAAGAGGGTGCCATCCGATCTCTAGCCATCAGGCCCACCCTCCTGTCAGCCTCATGGAGATCTGGCTGGTCAAGACACATGATCCCCTGTTACCAACTCCTAATAGCCTTCCAAGACTACCAAGCCACCACAGGGTGAGTGCTACCCAGCTCAGACCCCCACAAGCACCTGACACCAATGCTCTTTCCACTGCCCTTTGTATGTCCTCCAAGAACAGATCTAGCCCTCTTCTGACAGGTGTACTCCATCCTCTCTATATAAACCTGGCCTTTTTACTATCAATTCTGGGTGCTTTGCTGTTGACCCCCCCCCCCACAAAGCCCATAACTGGCCGCCTTGATGAGTTCTGCAGCCGGCGCAATTTATCTATTGCCCTGATGGTCCGGGCATGCTGTCATTGCTGTTTTTGAACTATGTCAGACCAAATTCTGTGCACCCATGGCCACCACTGTTTTAGCATTGCCAGGTCATTCTGCACCCTATCCTTTAACTCTCTCACAGGTATAGCTCCCAGATCACCCCCCCCCCAAGTGAATGACTAATACCGTGGGTTATTCCCTCTGCTAGACTCCGGAACACAGTGTTGCAAGTAAATCAGCCCATCTCATCCTGTGCTGTCCCAACCAAAGCACCTCCATCTATTCAGGTGCCAAAAACAAGTTCTCTCCACCTTGGTACTGCCTGGTCTGAATGGCTGCCCAATGGATGTACAAGTGGCCACAAATCTAAATCTGAGTTGCTCAGGCTACAACACCTGTGCAAAACAAAGCAAGAAAGAGTTATAGCATATGTGGTCTACCGTTTCTTTTGAATGCCTGTGACCTCCATCTACCTAATGCCTGTATCTGACTATCTGACAATCCCTCTGCCCTTGTGTATGATGCCGCACCAATCCTAAAGAAGTGCATGTTAAATTGTTCTGATGTGAAGCCCGGCTGGCGCAGGGTCTTCTGCAACAAATGTCTGAATTGGTATGTCATTAGAGGGCCCCCATCCCCATGTCTAAAGAAAGCCAGCCCCCCAACTGCAGGGCACTTTTCAATATAATCCTGCACCCATGCTTGGATATCCCACTGGAGCCCCATGGGTGCTGTCAAGCTACACTAACGCCCATGGGTGTCTTGGTCCATCTTGCTCTTCCATAAGTGGAAAAAGACTCCTGATGTTGTGACCTCAGCATTGTCATCTTTCAGTGCCAATGGGATCCCATTGGCCTTGCTGGGCTGTACAAGTTCAGATACTCAAAATGCCCTTCAGAATGCCACCAAGCAAGCTGTCTGGAACAGCCGTGTTTCATCCAGGGATGAGCATACCTTCGGAAGCTCATCACAGATTTGTTTGAATATCATAGCGCTAATAAGGCGGTGGGTGTCGGAGCTCTTTGGAACTGAGCGCACCCATTCTTTCAGCATTTTCTGGAGAGGGAAAGCCCTTGTGGTGTCCATATAGCCCCTGGCCTTCTGAATCCAGGCTATGCCAGCTATGTGCTGTTCCACCATTGCCAGTGTAGTCCCACAAATGTTTTTTTACACAATACATATTCACACGGCTGTGCTACAGCGATAGGCCATGCTACCACCCATCCTAGTGCATGCTGTACCTCTAAAAAACTATTCAGCCACCTCTGGTATGCTGTTCACATCCTAGGAGCTAGTGAATTCCTCATTAACTCACAGGCTTCTGGGTTAACAATTCCCATAGAAATGCATGGACTTCCCCGGGGTGGTAGTCTGCCGCTGGTGCCAGTTCTCAAAATCTCAGCCACTGCGAATGAGAAACAGCATCAGCAATGCCAGTTTCAATACCTGGAACATGCACAGCCTTAAAACTGATATTCAGCAACAAGCATTTTAGGACAACTACCCACATAAGGTTGCCCACTGGGTCCTTGCCAACTAACAGTCTGTTTATGGCATGCACAACCCCAGTGTTGTCAGACCTAAAGGTGATGAACTTGTCCTTCAGCAAGTCATCCCAGATCACCAAGACCACTACAATGGGGAAGAATTCCATGACCATAATCTGCTTAGTAATGCCTAGTCTTACCCAGTTGGGGGGTCATTGACCCTCACACCACTTATCTTGCAAATAGGCCCCAAAGTCTAGGCTCCCCGAGGCACCCATGAAGAGTTCCAAGTCCTGACTGGACACTGGAACTGGCCACATCTACACACCATCGAAGCATTGCAAAAATGCCTGCCAGATGCCCACATCATCCAGCATTGCCACTGTGACGCGGATTCTGTGGTGCGGTTTGGTGCAGTCTGCACCTACTCCTGCCAGGTATCTCATGAACATCCTGCCCATGGGGAGTACCTGGCAAGCAAAGTTCAGGTAGCCTACCAATTGCTGGAGCTTACGCAAAGTGACTTTGCACGCTTTCATTACCGATTCCAGCCAGGTACGCAGGGCTGCCAACTTACCCTGGGGTAGCCGGAATACCTGCTTCCTTGTGTCAATTTCGATCCCAAGGAAGGACAGCCATGTGCATGGTCCTTCTGTCTTATCATGTGCTAGTGGTACGCCCAGGTCAGCACATACCTCATGGAAAGCTGCCATGAGCTGGGCGCATTGCCTGGAGCTGGCCTACCCCACAAAGATGAAGTCGTCCAAATAGTGCACCACGTGGTCAAGCTGGGTTTTCTGGGTCAAGGCCCAGTGCAGGAATGTGCTAAACTGCTCAAAGACTGCACAAGCCAATGCACACCCCATGGGCGTGCAATTGTCTACGTAGTAGTATCCTTTAAATTTCATGCCCAATAGCTCTCTATCTACTGGGTGGACAAGCAACAAGTGGAAAGCTGACTTTGTGTCTGTCTTCCCTAAGAGTGCACCCCAGCCCACCTGTCAAACCACTTCCACTGCCCTGTCAAACAATGCGTAGGACACTGCGGTGTCTGCTGGGTCAATGTAGGAGTTGACTGAATCCCCTTCTGGGTACAACAGGTGGTTTATCATCTGAAACTCACCCGGCACCTTCTTGGGGACCAACCCAATGGGGGATACCCTGAGGTGCAGGCAAGGAGGGGAGGTGAAGGGACCACGGATCTGTCCAGCAGCCAGCTCCTTCTGAAGTTTGCGCTGCATGACTTCCAGTTGCTCTTTGGCAGATCGCAGGCTGTCAGCCTCGTATGCCTTCCTTGGACCTTGGTATGGTATACAAAACCCCTCCCTGAACCCTGCTGCCAAAGAGCAAATGGCTATCCTGTCTGGGTATATGGCCAACCACCCCTCAATACTTTCTGCCCTGATTGGCGATGGCAGCCTTTGCCTCTCCTTTCCTGAAAGGCATGAAAATTACTGGCCTTCCCAGCCCCAGACTCTGAAGCTTTCCTGCACTTTTGAAAGGGGTGCGGCTTCCTGCAAGCCTTGCACTCATGCTTGTACTTGCAATGCTTGGTCTTACGTGATCCCTGGTTGTAGCTGAAACAACGGTCTTTCCCACCCTACCCCCTTTTCTCCCATTGACCCCTTGATTTCCCTTTTTTGGTGAAGGGGGAGCCTCACCAGACAGCCACTATCTGTATGCTGCATCCCACCCCCCCAGTCTATGGTCCACAGAAGTCAGAGGTCCAAGATCACCTATGACCTCGGCATATCCATCTGCTTTCTCCTCTGGTATTCCTCCTCGTATTCTAACCACCACCACCTGACTTACTAGCATGCATCGTCATTATCCTACTAAAGTAAACCCATAGCCCATCAGCTTTACCCAGGCTGCCTTGGGTGAGGATGCCTGCATAAATCGCAAAGCCTGCTGCCCAATTTTCCCACATATGGTGCACTGTTGCTTTGTGATTCTGCTCCACCCCATCATCTCCGTCCTTGTCCTTCTTGACTTTTTCCAGCTCCTTAGGCCGGTTCAGCAGTGAAAAGACGTCAATGTATTCCCTATTGACGATTTGTTAGCTCACCTTATCTGGCAAGTGTGAACCAAAGGGATCTGCCCATGATAGGAAACTCACCCCCTGCCCTGAGATTGAGGTGGAGGCAATGCCACTCTCTGGCTTCCATTCCCAGACTCCCCTCCTGGAGTTAGAGGCACCTGGACCACTCCTGGCCAGGCACTCTCCCTGTCAGCTAGCAAGGCCAACAGCTGGTCAACTTTTTGCTCTACCCCAGACTGGTACTCACTGCCGGATGCATCTGTGGGCCAGGCACCCCCACCCCCAGTGATATTGCCCCAGCCGGGCGTCCCAGCACTGCTGCGGGCTGGACCACCTAGCCTCATGGTGTGAGCTGTTGCAGCAACCAAAGCCCCACATCCCAAGATGGAGTGAGCACCTGGGGTGGATGGCCTGGCTGGGCCCCGCTTGTCCAGGGATCCCCAAGCTTGCCTGTGGCAGTATCGGTCGGCCCTGCATTAGGCCCCCCAGCTGTCCCAGGCTTAGGGATGCTACTGCACCTAACCCCCCCCATGTTACCTACCCCTTGCCCTACTGGTGCCCTCTCTGTGGACCCCAAATCGCCACCCTGTTTCTGATGCCACCCCTGATTCTTTTAAGGGGCATTCCCACTCCTAAGCAAAGCCCAGAGTTCATCTGCCGACAGTTGGTCTAAATCAGGCATACCCATTCCTTGGTCTGCTCCCGCAGCTCCTTGATCAGCCCTCTTCCTGCGTGACTTTTTGGGTGGGGGTGGAAGCACTGGCAGCTCATCCAGAAGGGGCATCGGCTTTTCTGGTACTTGATCTGTCTTGCCAGGCACCCCTGTCGGGGCTACGGGTTTGGACAGTAGGGTTAGCAATGCCGGAGTTTCTGGTTGCTTCTCTGGGACGGTCTCCTCTGGGACCTCTGGTTCGAGCAGAGGTACCAACCCTGAGGGCCTGGCCCCCCCTTCACCCTGATCCCTGAAAAGTGCATCCTACCACACCTTGATGATCAGTAATCTGCAAACAAAACACAACCATAGCTATTCTCCCCTTGCTAGTGCTTCGCTTACGCAGCCGCCCAACAACAGGGGTCATTGACCATGAAAGATTCTTAATACCTTTATGTCTCATTTGTTTTGGTTTTTTTGTTTTTTTTTGGGACGGGGCTTCCTCATCCGAGTTTGAAAACTGCTTAGGCCACATACTGCTGACCAGTAACACCTGCCACTATTTCTCAGCTGTCCTGAAATGAGCCTTGGTTGCCTGGCAGCTTGCTGGAAAGCATCCGTTACTATTCCCCTTATCTTAGGTGTGACACTTGCACCAGGAGCCAGGGGAATTTGAGTACTCTGCCTTAAGGATGCTAATGCTGCTACCTGTGGACTGGCCTCTGGAGGGCCAAGGACCGGGGCTAAGGATCTGATAAACACAGGGCTGCTGGATGTACCAAGTTCTTTCCACTTGTTACTCTAACCTCTAGGCTAACTGCCAGTACATGGAATGACAAATGAACCTGTCAGAAATTGAACCTGCGAAGCAGGAACAGCCACGTTTCAGTTGTTACTGCAAACAGTTCTCACACCAACCTCTGCATCCCCCCCCCCCCGTGATCTGGGGTAAGTTTGTGCAGAAACCAGAGACCCCATCTCATTCTGGTCCCATTTAGGGACCCTGTGCGTTATGAGTGTTGTTGTTTTTTTGTTTGTTTTGTTTTTTATCTATTTTCTTACTTATTTTTTTATTTATTATTGCTATTATTATTTTTTTTTTTAAACACCAATTCTCCCTTTTAGAGAACCAGGTCCAGGGCTCTTTCCATTGCCCTTCTCGGGTGCTGGAGGTAAACCCACTGAGTTGACAGCTCTGGCTCACAAGTGCCCACCCTGTGCAATCGGCAACCGCTCTGTGCCATCCAAATAATGGCGGTCATTGCAACAGCATGCATGTGCATGCATGTGTCCTCTTGACTTGAGCTTGCGCGCAGGGCTCCTCGATGTCCTTGCTTTCCCAGGCATCCACAGTTGAATGACATCACCGCACATGCCTAAGGGAAGAGGAGCTTTGGTGGAGACTGCTGGGGAAACCCCAATGAAGATAGACTCCCCCTCAGGCCTCCGTGAGGCCTGCACCACAGACCTGGCACAGACACCGAGGGTCCCCAGGCCTGGCAGGCTCTAGGCCGTATAGATTGCAGGGCCCAAACCCCACCAGATAACTCGGCTTCTTGGACCCAGGTCCTGACCATGAGGGGGCTGGCCCACAGGTCACAACCAGGAGTGTGGAGAGACAACGCCACAGACACCAGAGTGCACCCAACCTCTGTTGACCTTTTGGAACTTGCAGCCCATGTTTCAAGTTATCTGGGCCAACTGCCCCTGGGATCTGCCCATGGACCTCACGACCCAAGCAATAGGCCAAGAGGCAGCAGCACGAATCCAATGGACCTCCGCTAGTACAGGTAAGCCCTACCAGGGACCAGGAGTGAGGGGGTAGGGGGGAAGAAGCTGTTTACAGTCTTCTTTGTTTTTTTGAATGCTCCCTTCACAGAGCTGCCTGCCTTCTTTGTGCTTGCCGTACTATTTATTTATTTAGTTTTTGTTAACCGGGTAAGTGCGCTAGTCAGCAAGTGACTGTTTTCAGGCACGACCCGGGAGGTACAATTACAACACACAAAGAGTACAGCCAGATTATTAAGACGAGTACAAAAAATGCAGAGAGAAATACATATGGCAATGTAACATACATTAGTAAACAAAAATATACTTTAGCACTTGATCATGGAACATACTAAAAATGTGAATAGTAGAAGGCAGAAAATAAGAGAGGATAGGCATCAGTAGAAAAGACACAAGGAAGGAAAACTGGCAAAAGGATGGGAGGAGAGATTAAGTGGAAAGGAGGTGCCGTCGAATGCAGCTTGGGGTGAGGTACCAACCTGCGGCTGGGCCTATGGAGCCCCGAAGAGCGGCAGGCGAAGAGAGGTGGTAGGGGGCAACAGTGCATGGGCAACAGCGGTAGGAGGTAGGAAAATACAGCCGGGCTGGTGGAACCGATAGACGGCAGGGCGAGAGTGAGGATGCCGGTGAGAGGGATAGAGGCGGAGGAGTTACGACAATAAGCGGCAAAAGTGTTAAAGTCAAGCCGAGCCAGTGGAACCAAGAGGCGGCAGGGGCAGGAAGGGGGTCGGTATCTGATGGGTAGGTGGTAGTAGGTGGAGAGGTGACTAAGCACAGCCAGGAGGGTGGGACTAAGGAGGGGCATGGGATGAGGTAGGAACAGGTAAAGGTGAGTTTGGTGGGGGTGGCAAGGGAAGAGGATATAACAGAAGAAAGGGAAAAGAGCAGCAGTGGGGTTAAGTGAGGAGAGGCTGTGAAGTGAAGATAAGAATGTCATGGAGTAGAATAGCGACTTACATTGTCAACAAGCTAACATTAGGCTTATAAAGAAACAGGTTAAGGCAACATTAACTACAAGGCAAAATAAAACATTAATTACAAGGCACAGTATAGAACACCCATTTGGACAGGCAAAAGTGCTAGCAATGAGGAAACAGTACAAATGCAGCGGATCAGGTAGGGTCAAACAAACACATTTGTCCATAGCAGTGAGGAAAGTCCTGAGTTTGCTCTTAAAAGTCACATGAGTGGAGACATCTCTTAGATCCTGAGGTAGTAGGTTCCGTAGGTGGGGGCAGCATGATGGAAGGAGCCCATGCCCTTTTAGTCCGACAAAGGGATGGATAGTAAGTCTGATCAGCCGATCTAAGATTCCTTGTGGAATGGCCGGCCTGAGGAGATCAGACAGGATAGCAGGCTTGGACGTCCTTAGGATGGAATCAACTAAATTGTACAAGTAGTACTGCCTGGTAGAGGAGGAGAGAGCCAACCAAGGTCCTGATATAAGAGACAATGATGCTGCAGCCGAGGTGCTTTGGTTGCATACCTGCACACATTATTGAAGGTAGTATCCCATAGTTGCAGTGAAGATTTGGTGGCCAAGGACAGGATGGGACACCCATATGAGGGTTGGCAATAGAATGCCTCTGGCTATCGCCAATTTAGCAGCAGGGTGAGCAGGTATTTGGTTCTATAGGCAGCCCCAATTTGCAGTTAATTGACTTGCAGGTTTTCCTGTATATGTGCTTTCAGGTCCAAGGTTTGATCCAGGTGGATGCCAAGGTAACGAAAGGAAGTGACAGTTTCTATAGGGTCCCCATCGATATCAGAGACAGAGATGGTCAGAGGACAGGATCTAAGCTTGTGATTGGAGCCAAACATCATAACTTTTGTTTTATTTGTATTTAAAACCAGGTTGAGAGTTCAACCAGTGTTGTACAGCGAAAATCTGCAGTGAGGGCAGCATTTAGATCAGGACCTTATCAGAGTGATAATAAATTACCAGGTCATCCGCATAAAGGAGTGACCTGTGGTGACCAACTCAGGAAGTTTATTGACGAATAATGAGAATAGAAAGGGCCAAGTATAGACCCCTGAGGGACCCCAATGTTGATAACAGCACTGTCTGACATGGATGAATTAAACTTAACAGCTTGTGTTCTGTTGGAGAGGTAGCTTTGAACCAGGTAGTGACTGGGGAGAAGCCCAAGGTACTGAGGGGGATAGTAGCAGAGAATGGTCAACCAGATCGAAAGCTTTGGTTAAGTCAATGAAGACTGCCCTGTTAACTTTCTCTCTATCCATATTGGTAACGATATCTGAAGTGAATTTTGCAAGTGCTGTCATGGTGCTGTGATGCTTTCTAAAACCATGTTGTGCTGAGCTTAGTAAATTGAATTTCTCAAGGTATTCAGTGATTTGCATGGATACTACTTTTCCAGGATTTTATTCAGAACAGACAAAATAGCAATAGGCGGTAATTTGATATGTCATTTTACTGCCTTTCTTAAATACAGGAGTGACTCTGGCTGCCTTCCAGACTTCAGGGACAATGCCATTGGAGAGATAGGGTGAAGATGTGTGCCAGGGGCAGAGATGTAGTAAGAAGCCATTTTAGTAGTCTTGGTTCTAGGCCATCTGAGCCAGTACTGGTGTTTTCAGAGAGTGACCTGAGCAGCTTTAGGACCTGATGCCTAGACACTTCCCTGAAATAGAAGGGTTGGTTAAGTTTGGGGCTCCTTCAGATTCTGTGGGGTTAAACTGTGAAGCAGAGGATTGTGATGGGAGGGAAGCTGTGTAGGCAGATAAGTCAGAAAATTGTTGGTTAAAAGCATTTGCAATGGTAGTAGAATCATTACAGTGTACACCATGTAGGACCATATCAGAGGGTGTGACATCTTTAGCAGAACCTAAGAAGGACTTAATGTGACCCCAAAACTTGCGAGGGTCATTGGAAGAATTAATCAGCAGGTTTTGACAGTATTTACTTTTGGTCTGCCTGATGCATCTTTTACAGTCATTTCTGTATTGTTTATACAGAATGAGATCTGACTGCAGTCCAGTTTGTTTGTACTTTTTCCATTGATTGTCTCTAACTTTTAACTTTTGAAGCAGGTCTTTTTTCAGCCACCTCGAATGCTAGCCCCTTACCCTCCTTTTGACTGTAGGGAGGTGCTTCTTTTGAATGTTGCCAAATTCAGTCAGAAATTAATTGAGGGCAGTATCAACTATGGCTAGGCCGGCCCCAAGTGACAGTGTGGGATTCAACCCACCATCTGTTCACCAGGCCAATTCTTCCTTCACGGGCCATGCGGCCTCCAGGCCAGCCAGCGGAGGACACCAGAACCCAGGCAAACCCAATTTTAGTAAAATTATCAGACACTTATCCTGGTACACCAACTCCCAGACACAAACCCCCACTCCACAAACCACAGAGACCACACCAGTCATGTGGCCTTCGGGCCCAGACCAGGCCTTACCTTCTGTGTGTCCTGATGATCCTGACTTCCTTACATGACCTGGGATTCTGGCTTCCTTCTGCAGCCTGGGATAGGGAGGAATGAGGAGGAATTCCTCCTGAGCAACCCCTCTTAAAGGCCTTACTCCTCCCCATCCCTTGCCTCAAGCTTCCTCCCCCCTTGGAACCCTACCCCCTCTTCCCCCACCCCTGCTGGGTGATTCTACCTGCCCCCCCTCCCCCTGCCTGCCAAGTGGCCTTGGTCATGTCCCCAGACAAAGTCCTGCCTGCTGTGATGCCTTGCAGGCTCCTTCATTAACTCTGCCTGCCAAAGGCTTCAGTCACTTGAACTGTTTATCACTGTGATGCTTGTCTGTTCCTCTGGCACAAGAAGTCTCCTTCTTTGTTACATCTCATTTCTTTCTTTCATAAAGATCCTGAAACTTCTCCTGGTACCATGTCTTGTGTAGCATTAATCAGGTACATGGTGTAACAACCCACCTCTCCCTCTGGGCTGAAACAGCTTTTAGAGAGGTGTGTGTCCTCGGGTATTCACTGCCACCAGCCGGACTTTCCTTCCGGCACCTCTTTCAAGTGTACAAACTTGAATAATCACACGTGCAATTGCACAAGTTAAAGTCTGGTAGTGTGTCTCTTTCAGGTGGCGGATGCTACACAGAGTTTACCTTAGCCAGTGAAAACCAAATCTACCTTAGAAAAATTACATCAGAGTCACAACTGTTGAGCAAATAAATAGCTTTTACTTAACAGAAAGTGCAATGAGCATTTACAGGAAATGTATTTACAACACAAGAGAATAACACTTATACAGGAAAAGTAAACAAATGTTTTTAAACAACAGATGGCAAAAGAAGAAGGCTATTACTGAAATATACTATCACTAAACTTACCCTTCCCTGTCCTTACAAGAGACACTGGACCTAGTTCTAACTGCCAGCTCCACGGACATACCAGGTAGGCTCCAAGCTTATGTTTCCCCACAGCTTCCAAAGGCAAGAGAGTTCTCTGTCTTACAGAAGCTTATATAGTCTATGGAGACTAGGTCATTCCTATTCTCCCTAAATGCACCAACCAACTAACATGTATTTAATTGTCCCAATCAGAGTGAACACCTATTGGTGACCAATTATATTCCCTTTCACCTTAAGTTTATATTTGAATGATCCAATCCATTCAAACTGCCCTGTGTCCGTGTCTGCAAGGTCTGTGTGTGTCTGGAGATGTCCACTAGAGATTTATGACCCAGCTCTTATCTAGCAGCTAGGAATTCCACAAGCTGGTTGCTGCTGGAGGATTTCAGCCTCAGTGTATTTTTTCCACACTGCTAAAAAAATAAGGCATCTACAGAATCCAAACCATTAACTCTTTCCTTCCCATTTCTGTCACACATGGATTGATTAGAGTCTTTATTAGAATAACAGTTAGCCATGTTACACATCAGACAGCTCTCACAGAGTCCTGACCCCAGGCTGTCTCACCTCTGACTAACTTTCTGTACCTCCTAGTGTCAGGTTTCCTGCATCTCCACTAGGAGCTTCAAGGCTAGCTGTCTGTAACCCTTTTACTACTAGAACAAGAGATGTAGGCAGCACTGAGAGATTCAATAGCCTGCAATGCATGTTAGAGTTTATATAAGCTCTGATTTTGTTTGTTTGTTTGTTAGCCCTGCTGTCCTCTCTGGGCTATCTAGTCACAGAGGACTGTACTTAGTCCCTGGAGAAAAGCAGACCCAGAAAACATCTGATAGGAGATTATAAAAGCTCTAACATGCATTCCAGGTTAGTGAATCTCCTGCTGCTGCCTACTGCTCTGATGTCAGCTGCAGGGGATTCTGCGATTTGTGGTAAAAGAACATGCCAGCCTAGAACTAAGCAAAATTGGTCTGAAACAATCTACCATACTGTAGTAAACAGTAAGGAAACCAAAGTGTGTTTGCACAAAAAGTGCACACTGGCACCAGTCCCACACTGGAGTGTGGGGCCCTTTGTGCTGACTGTTACATTTAAGCAAGAGCTAAGCCTGTATTCAAATGCTTTCTATCAGCATAGTAGTACAATGCAGCAAGCTAACAGATTTGCACCAACACATAGTGCTACACTCTGCCGGCCACACAGAGAAGAAAGAATTGGTTTCATTCTTGTCATGGTATTAGAAAACCATGAACATTAGAGACACTACCCAAGGATACACCCCAAACAGGCTTTTGAGGTGTGGGTGTGAAAGGGGTACAGCTAGCTCCTATGTGGTCAGTATAATTTCATTAACTAAGCATTTTTCCCTGGATTACAAGGAGTGTTTATGCTCCACAGGAGTTGCCCCATGTTAACAGATATACTACCAGAATTGCACTATCTCATGGAGTATAGGGCTGGCCTGTGGCTGATGAGACATTGTGGTGGTTCTGCAGACAGTCCTTGGAGATTTTTTGTGCATTCCGGCATCGCCTAGATGCCCAAACACCAATTTTGCAAAATGAGTCACAGAAACAAAAATGGCCTCCTCAGAAGGTTACTCGTCCATACAGGGCCATTTGTGCAAAGGGCCGTGCAGTCTGAGGCTTTACTGGCCTTTGAGGATTTGAACTGGCCTCTGTAGTTAGTGCTGGTTAGACTCTGTCTTTCAAAAGTGGTAGTTAGTATTGCACAATCCTCCCATTAGCACCAGCACAATGCCTCCAAAATAGCACTGGCTCAAATACAGAGCACACCCCTCTTATTTGCATAGGCACAATGCTTACATCTGCCCTAACACACTTGTGATACAGTGCCTCACAATCTGTGGTTTCAAAAATGGCAACATCGGCGCTAATGGCCATTTGCAGGTGCAAAACAAATATATAGTTCCAAAATGCCAATTGCCTTGTAAAGACAAAAAAGCATTTGTCAGTGCCGAATGTTTGCTTGCTGGCATTGGCATTGGTAGTGCAGAAGTTACAAAGCTGCATAATAGGAATGGCAGTGAAGTATTGAACTGAAGCCAACCCCACCACCACCCTGCAGAGAGTGACAGGCATTGGGGTGTGCCTTTGGGTCGTCAGGCATAACGGCCATGCCATTTCACCACACCTTACTCTGCAGACACTGACAAATGTTGCGGTGTGCCTTGGGGTCTTTGGCCCTTATGCTCACCCCATTCCAACAGGAAATACGGTGAGATGGGTCCTGTATAGGAGAGTGGGGTGAACTTTGGGGCCGAAGAGTCCAAGGAACACCTTGATGCCTCTTACTGGCTGCAGGGTGTGGAAAGGTATGAGCATTACAGGTGAGAATCCCAAGTCACACCCCTGATGCTTCTCAGTCTCTACAGGCTGGGGTGTTATGGTCAGAAACCCTAATGCCTTAGGCGTTCGCTGGCATTTTCACTCCAAATTTTCAACGTGTTTTTTTTGTGACTCCCGCCTCATAAACAGTGGCAATATCAGTTTGTTAGCGGAAAGCTGATTTCGCACAGTGACTACATCATTTTTCACCACAGGTGCAAAAACACATTTTGAAAAGGATGTGAAAAATGACAGCTGTACTGTTCATGGGAAGGTGCAAAAAATGGCAATGTTGAAATTCTGCAGTGAAAATATTTAAAAAAACTGGTGAAGTTATGAGTGTGCATAGAAAATGCACAATGCACACCCGTATTGCAATTAGTTTGGGGATTTTTTACAGCAGATTGTCAACACAGGGATTTTGTAACCTCTGCTGCTCATGAACAGTGTCACTGTGATTTTCTTAATCTGTCCCGAACAGTGATTTCCCACAGTGACCACGCATTTCTGCAACTGGAAGTGCAAAATCACATTTCAGCCATGGTGTGAAAAATGACAGCTGTACTGTTCATAAGGAAGTGTGTAAAAATGCCAGTGGTGAAAATCTGGACTGAAAATTTTAGAAATCCATGAAGTTACGAGGGTGCGTGGAAACTGCGCAATGGTCATTCGTAACACATTCATTTTATGGATGTATTTCACCAAATTTTTAACATAGCCATTTTAACACCTCTGCTCATGAACAGTGTCACTGTGATTTTATTAATCTGTCCCGAACATTGATTTCTCAAACCGACTGCGCCTTTGTACACTACATAGGCAGAAACACGTTTTGGCCAAGATGTGAAAAATGACAGCTGTACTGCTCATGAGGAGGTGTGGTAAAATGGCAATGTTGAAAATCTGGAGTGAAAATATTGAAAATTCGCGAACTTACAAGCATGCGAAGGAACAGCGCAATGCATGCTCATAAAACAGTCATTTTGGGAATTTTTTCACCAAATTTTCAACATAGGGTTTTTGGGGGCCTACCTCATGAACTGTGACACTATCATTTTGTAAATTGGTCCCAAAAGGTGGTTCTGAGCAGTGGCTGCAAAATCACCTTTCGGGGCTGATTAACGCCATGACAGAATTCATGAGTTGGGGTCCCAAAAACCCCACGTTGAAAATTTGGGGAAAAAATTCCCCAAAATGCCCAACATATGCACTAAAGTTGAAAAACCCCTATTTATTACATTATACAGCTTACCGACATTTCCTCAGTTCGCGGTCGGCTTTGAAGAGTGCAAATGTGTTCCCAGTCCACCAAAGATGGTCGCGCCGAGCTCCTGGGGTAAGTATGGGGTGAGGAGGGTGTGGAGAGGCAGGAGTGCGTAGAGGGTGGGGCGTGGGTGGGGAGATTGGGTCAAGACAGTCAGCAAGGGAAGATTTTTTTCTTTCAGGTTTTTTTTACCTTAGACGATGCAGGACTTGTGCTAAGCTGGGGTGGGATCCCAGCGTGGCAGCTGGAAGGCTGTTTGGGGGGGCTGGGGCTGTGGAGATGATGGGGGATTGGGCACCCCCATCAGCCATACGATCTGTTGACATGCTGGGGTGGGCTTCAAGCATGGCACCCTGTAGTCTCTTGGGGGCTGACAGTGGAGCCAACAGGGGATTGAGCACCCCTGTCAGTCATATGATCTGTTGCCACGTTGGGGTGGGCTCCCAGTGTGGCATCTGGAACTCTGTTGGGGGGAGTGCAGCACAGCCGACGGGGGATTGGGCACCCCCGTCGGCTATACAGTGTGTGCGTGTGGGGGAGCATGAGCACACAGTATGAGTGTGTGTATGTGGGGGGGGGAGCGCATGAGCACCTGATATCTTATCACTGCTCACTGAAGCGTAGCTCTCCCTTTCAACTGTACGGCCACTGCAGTTTCAACTGCTGTCATAGACAGCTGCAGCGTTCATTGGAGAACTGCGGCCGCACCTGCAAACACACTAACTGAATTGGAAGACGGGTGCCACACCTCCGAAACTCAGATGATGGCACTATGTTTCTTTCACATGCATGCAAGCAAACATAATAAAAAGCCAAAAGTCTGGCGCAGTCTCTCAGAGGCTGTTCTAAGAATGCAAACAATAGAAAGAAAGAGTCAGCTCCTAGTTGCAATCCAGTTTTGCTGCTTTATTGCTTTTACCCACGCACAGTGTTTTGTGGCACAAGGCCATATCATCAGAGCTGCAAATCTGGTGACATCCAGCAGCCCAGACCTGGGATTGAATCCCACAGCTTCCGCTTGCATACTATGTGACGCTGAGCAAGTCACTTAACTTCCCTGTGCTCCCAGGTTGCACCTGTTAAAAAGTTTTCAGTTTAGTGTGTTATTCCTGGTTAAACAACTGAAGAAAACCAAAAAGGAATGGTGGTTTAACACTGTAATGACATTTTCTCGAGCTAACTAAAACATTTATTTATGTCTTTAACTTAAACATTACCACAGTACATTACCATAGCTTACTAACCCTCCCAGGCATCCTGTGCATTTGTATAATATCCTGTGACCAATTGAACTCCTAAAACATAGCAAGTAAAGCATTTTGGGAGTGGCCGACTTCTTACTGTCAAAAAGAAATCAACTTTCAAGTTCAGGTAAAAATGTTGTGTATTGATGGAAGCAATAAAGCAATAAAACTGGATTACAAGTAGGGGCTGAGCCTTTCTTTCTATTATTTGGACACCTGCAGGTGCAAACCACAGTTAGGGCAATGCTAAGCCAATTTGTGCAGTGCAAAAGCTTTCATAATGCTTCCAAATGTCTGGTCCTGTAATTCCTTGTCGGCCTGCCTTGCGCAAGCATTTGCATACCCATGATACTGTGCTCTAGGACTTAGGGTTCAGAGTGTATGGGTGTGGTTAGGAGTGATGTACAAACATCAGAGCATTTGAATGTCTTGTAGTATGTGTGTGTGTATGTATGTGGTTTGGAGAGATGTTGGAAAAAAAAACAACAGTCTGAAGATTGTTCTCTCATAACATCATTTATAAGATCCCATAAACTGCTCAAACTCAAAACTGCCTCTTTACACTCCACACTGGCAGCCATCGGGGGCTTTACATTAACAGTCACTGACCACTGTGGAACTCCAGCCTCTGGAGTGCTTTCAGTTTATCAGTCACCCTGAACAATGGGATCACAGCCGCCCAACTGCTTTTTCTTGTAACTGCTCATCATAGGAATCCAGCCCCTTGACGTTTTTGGCTCCTAACCACCTGTCACGGCGGAACTCCAGCCTCCAAACTTAAGTTATTAGTATAGGCTGTAGTCCCTAGGGTTGTATTCACTGGAGTACAGAAGACTGCGTAGCGATCTTTGCCTTCTGTACCGGTCACTTTCTAACAATGATCTACGGTAATGACTAGGTTTTGAATTTAGGGAACAGAGAGCCACATCACAACATCTCACAGCCTACACCTTAGGGGAGAAACAAGTTCAACCAAGCACAGAGCCAGCTGGTACAGTCAGAAAATAAACAGTATTTGGAATAGTCTTCCCATTGAAGTGGTGGGCAGTAATTGTATGTGAGATTTTAAAACTGAAGTTGATGAATATTTTTCAAGGGAATGCATATCAGGATATCCCTTTGTATAAAGGGTGAGCTTTTAAATGTGCCCTGGCCTAATTAGCTCATATATGATCAATGAGAATTATGAAAGGTCTTTTTTTCTAGAACACCCAAGGCAGTTTGACTCTAGTCCCTGAAGGGCTTTTTCTCTTAACTGCCTGTTGTAACAGGACTCCAGTCCCTACTGCAACAGGTCTCAAGCCATGGAGGGCTTCACTATAAAAAACAGCTGCCAGAGTAGGTCTTCTGCTCAGAAGGACTATTTTTGTGGGCCCCCATCTGGCATGGCAGGTCTACAGTCCTGGAGATTTTTTTCTGTCCAGTGCCTCCATAGTGGATCTCTGGACCTGAAGGGCTTTTCTTTAACAAATGCCACCATGGCAGGCCTCGAGCACTTTTGTCCACTTACTCCCACCCAGTCACTCACTCCTCTGCAATTGCCAGCAGTGCTAGTGTTTGAAGAAGCTGCTCAGTGGTACTTTCCAGTACTTCACCCTGCCCTCCCTCAGTTACTGGCAGTACTGGTGACTGAAGAAACTGAACTGCAAGACATGTACTACTTCATATCCTCCTGTTCACCCACCTCTCCACAGTTAACGGCAGTTCTGGTGTTCAAATGAAGACACTTAGCAGCACTTTCAAACTCCCACCAACCGCAGCACCTCCCACGTGCCTCCCTAGTCACTCCCCAAGCAAAAGAACTCTGGGATACAGACAGAATGTTGTGGTTTGCAACACAATGGTATTTTGTTCTCCTACAGACTCCTGTATCTTACATTGAGGTCAGAAGAGTGAGAGCCAAGCACCAGCCCATATTGGAGGGGAACCAACAAACAGAAACCCCCACTCAGGCCTTTCTTCACTAGGGCCTCTACTAGGCTTCATTCACAGCCCCCAAACCATAGACACTCAATTACCTAACCATCAATGTTTTCAGCAGTCAGCACCTCAGCCAACGCTGGAGCAGGAACCCTTTTTCAGGCAAGACTTTCCATGTTAGCCAGGACAAGCCACCTGGGATCCATCCAGAGAAAATAAGTGACTCTTTATAATATTGTTTCTATTTTAACTTGAGCAAATCAGTGAGGCCCTTGCCATGCTGACAAGCTTCTCACCAATGCTCAAACATGAAATCAGGTGAATATCCCTCAAGGGACCCCCCCCCATGACAGTGATAAGTATGCTCAGTGCTCCTGTTTGGCTCTTTCGGGTGGTAAAATTGAAAATGTTTAGGTGGGGGAACACAGATCTAGATTTTTAGATGGTGAAACTGTTATTTCCTGGTGGTGGAACACTCCTATAGTAGTCAATGGAGAAAGATAACAGAGGTGGTGGAACTATCATACAGTTTTTTTTAATGGACTGTGTGTTTGGCGCTGAAACCAGCAGCCACTCAGGTGTCAAAGAAGCCTTACACATTTGCAAGGCTTGTCATGGTTCAATGGACAGAGCAGCAAATCACTTCCCAAATCAGGCTTTAAAAGGCCACTCCTCCTGGCTGGTCCAGGATAGTTTTCTTTGTTGTGGTCGAAGGTGCCACTCTTCCTCGCTCCCTGTTTCTGCCCATGTTCTACATGCCTAGTGCACTTACCCAGTCAACAAAAACTAAATAAATAAATAAATGCTCCTATGGTCACCTCCAGCCATTTTGTGGCATTTTTTGCCACTTGTCCCTTGCATCTACCCTGCCTTCGGGTGCATTAGCTGGTGCACTCTGAGCACTGGCAAAAATTCCTACTGTTAATCCATCTAGTACTTTTCTTTGCAGTGTTGCTGGAAGCCCCTTCCTCTGCTGGCCCATTTCAGTGGCTGCTTCACCAGGAGCATTTGTTCTCAGCTCTCCATCCTCCGATCTCCCCTCTCCGCTGTGCTGTTGCTCAATTTCCTCCAGTGGGCCCCCCTGGCTGCCCACTCACCCCAGCCATCGACCCACTGGTGCTTCAGGTGTGACATCACCCTCCATTCCTGCCACTCACTCTCATCTTCCCTAGTCCTGGTTCCTCTCTGCCCTCTCTCCTGATTTCCCCGTTCTGTTTTCCTTTGGGGTTTCCTTACTTCTCTCAGCGCCGCCGTTCATCACACCACCTTCAGGACCTGCATACCCTCATAGTGCACTGGGCTTCCTCAGTCACCGCTTGTGGGATGGGTCAGAGCTTCTCCATTTTGCCCTGTCGGAATTGCAGTGCCTCTCTCAGCCTGCACTCCCTCGGGTAAGCACTCGACCTTCCTCCTTACCATTCCCCTTGTCAGACAGTTCCTTTCCCATTCCCCCTGCGCTCGAATGCAATAGCATAATTTTTTCCCAGAATCATCAAGATTCCAAAAGCCCATTTCTGTGGAATCATAGGTGTTGCGAAACCCTTCCACTCACTAGCTCCAAGCCTGATTCTACCTGTGACGTAGACAGCCATGTTCTGAGTGCTGTATAATTTTTATTTCTTAAAATAAAGGAAATGTTGTATTGAAGTGCCTGTTGAAAATGCCAGTGCCCTTGAATAACCTCCTTGCCCCAATTTCAGCTGAAGGATGGATGCCATGAGAAAAATGCTGAGACAGTATGTGAGATTTTACACAAACAGATTTTAGAGCCAATGTGTTACGTGGAAAAGCCTGAAGCAAATTATAGGGTTAAGAAGCTTGAGTTCAGCATATCCATTTTATGACGCTTCCAGAGGAAGAAAAGCAGGTTGTGATGTATTAGTACGAGATCGTAAATGCTTTGGTGTCTGTGTGACAGAGGATACTGTTTAAATATCAAAGAGATGTCATTTGTCACACATGAGCTATGCTGAGGATTGCAGAATGTAATACTTTGAAAATACATCCTGTGGTTGTATTAGATATATGTTTTTAAATATAATCTGACAGAGGAGGAGCTAGCTGACCTCACCAAAATGGGTTGGCCAATACAGTTGTTTAAGGAATAATTCTGTTTTACAGACACACATTTTTACCTAGACTCTGACCAAGCAAGATCAGTGAGCACTTAAGCAAGTATTTAGAGACTAAGTACTGTAGTAGGAATTTTCACTGTTTAAACCTTGTTTCTTTTTAAAAGATTTGTATGTCTTTTGATGTAAGAGTTCTGTATTTTGTGTTTTACATATGTTTAACTATTTTAGTAAAATTCTTTTTAGAACTTACTTGGTCTGTCTTTGACTTCTTTTTATTTTGTAAGAAAAGTACATGGCTATTGCAGAAACTAAACATAAAGCTTGAATGGTGGTACCAAACTGGAAAGAGAAGTGTTTTAAATCTGAGGTCTTTATTAAAGTTTTTAAGGGTTCATCTCTGAATACCTGGTTAGGTGCCCATAGGCAAAGATATCTGACTCCCCGAAGACAGATATATCTGAGCCTGTGCATTGGGTATGCTAACAAGAGGTTAACAGTTTGATTTCCTCCAGAACTAGAGACTAAAGGTTGATCCAAACTCACAAAAACAGACAAGAGGTTTACCTTGTCTGTTACACTGTTCACAAGACTACGCTCAGAGGTTGGCACTTTGGGAGTAGAGGGCCTGACCTGCTGAGTGGGTTTGTGATACTACCTATTGGTGCTCACTGCCCTCTGACCATATTTTGGGGATTGCCTCCTCTAGTCTCTGCTACCCTGGTCCTGCCTCTTGGACTCATTTCCATTTGTTCTACTGCCTCTCTGTCTTTGCTCTGCCCTCCCTGCCTCACACCTTTTGGGGTTTCTTACCCTACCATCGCACGTCTCTACTGCTATGCTTTCTGCAGATTTCAACTTCGTTCAGTGTTTTGGCTCTTGGCATATAATCAATTCATTATCCTACACCATTTGTCAGCCCAGCTACAGCTCAACTCCATTAGTTTATGTCACTGTTTTCCTCCTTGACTCATTTTATTTCCTTTCCTGCTGGCATCATCTCAATTTTCCATCACCTCGCTGTTTGCTCCTTAACGCACTTTATTTATCTTACTGTTTCATTAGCTTCTTGGTGTCCTGGTGCCTAGTTCGTGGCTCTCTGTTTTTCCCAGAGCGGGGGACTGCTGAATCACAGTGGGCACTGTGGCTCCCGGCAGCCAGCATTCTACCATCTCCCTCTCATACCGCTACTCTCATCTTTCCTATCTCCATAATATCAGCCTCCTGCAGCTCAGCTCAGCCCCTCCTTCTGTTCCTGCAGCCTTCAGTGCTTCCAGTACCTGTAAGCACACTTGGCTTCCGCGCTCCCTCCTTCCACCACTCCCTCGACCCTAGCCTATTCTCTTTCCTTGTTCTGTGCTTTCTTTTGGGGGTGTTTCCCCTATCCTGCCATCACCATATCCATTCATATCCTCCTCTTACCCTAGCCCTATGTTCTATACCTCTCAACTCATATATCCTCAATTCCTTGTCAACCTCCATCATTGACAAACCTCATCCTTCCTATACTCTACCTACTATCATGTGTGACCTTAACTGTACCAGCCTTCAGGTCTTTCACTCCATTATCATACATCATCCATTTCATACCTCACCTTAACTGCACTAGCCTTCAAGGCTTTCCCTTCATTCTCATACATTGTCGATTTTATGCCTCACCTTAACCATTCCGACCTTCAAAGCTTTCAAGCCACCATCATTTCTTGTTCATACATTCTTGATTATCCTCTCCTCCCGTATTGACTTCTCAACTCATTGTAGGCTGTGGGCTTCACCCAGCTGTCATTGTCTCTCCCCCTTGCCTCATTTCTTCCCATTCTGTAGTCCGTGCCAGCTTTCCAGGCTTCCTTCTATCAGCATGCCTTGTATATTCCTCTCAAACCTCCACTTGTCCATTCCAACTTCGTAGTTCCTACCTCCTTACTCCTAGTACTTCGTACCTCACCAGTCGGCTGTCAGCTTCTCCCAGCCATTCTCGTTTCTACCTTCATGCAATTCAGTTCACACCTAATTTGGCTTCTCAATGGACTCAGCTGGCATGCACTCCCGTGGTTACTCCTGCAACCTGCCTCTGCAGGACCCAAGTCAGGGTCCCCTTCACTCAATACGACCTCTCCGTAGGTCTACTCATTCACATCGACTATCTGAACATACCCCTCAATGGGTTTCATACTACCTTGACTCAACCTGCTCTCTACTTGGAGATGTGCCTTCTGTCTTCATTGCTCCATGGCTCGGGGCTAGCCTGTAACTGATGGTCTCGCTCTGCACCCATGAAGTCCGCACCTAGAGCATGCGAAGCTTGGAGTGGGGTCCTTCTTCCTGACCCATAGTGAGAATGCCTTCACTCTAAGTGGACCTTCAGTCATCCCTCATTTTGGCGACACCTCTGAATGAAGAATTTACAACTTCCAGCTGTGAGGGGTGAGGTTCTCATCAACAGGGTCCCTTTAGCTGCCTGAGCAGGTTCTGAGGCACCCTGTACGCTATTCTTCATCTGACTGCCTCTGGTTCATCTGGTCTGTTTTGTAGGCTTGTGTAGGCCAGCTGAGTGCCTCAGCTGTCATCTCTCTCTCCTCCCTTACTTTTGGGCATCAAGTTGCAGAGATGTCACTCACAACCCTCAAAAGCATTTCTGTTAGAAGGACAGAGTGAGAGCTTCCTCCAAATTGGTATATTTTCCTCTTCCCTTGATCACGACTCTAATTTGCAGTGGCTGAGCCACCACTAACCAAAACATCCTTCAGCTTGGAGGGAAGGCGACCTAGGTCTTGGATCCCCAGAGGTTTCCTTCTCAAAGGGAGTTTTTCCTCTCCTTCATGCCAATGGCCATAATATTAGATAGGGTTAGTGCTTTCCTAGGTTCCATAGTTAGGTTCCGCTGTTGGATGGTGGCCCCGGCTGTTTCCTCTCTCCTTAGGAAGTCCCGTACTTCTGTGTTGTTCAGCTTTCATTCCACTAAATATTTCTTTCTTCTCCTGTTCATCTCCTGTCCTACCCATCTGAATCTATTGTCCTTCATTCCCGTCCTCGAAATCATTCTGACTCCTCGCTTTCTTTGATGCTCAACACCCTTTTGGGTATTCTTTTTGGGCCCCTTCCTAAGCTACCTTTAGCCAAGGGAATCATTCCTGCTGCACCTATAGGGGTGGAACCCTCCTCTAGGGTTTCTTGACATTGTACACCTACAAGGTGGTATATCCCACGGAGAGAGAAAGAGGCTAACAGCCACAATGTATCATACCAAGTTGCGTAAGCACATTGAAATTAATTTTCCTGATTGACTGCCAAAGTAACAAATACACTACTGCCTTCATTGGCTAATCAGGCTTCTCCCATCATGTCCCCAAAATCTGGAACTCCCTTCCACCTCAAATACAACACTCCTCTTCCACCTCCTCCTCCTCCTCCTCCTCCCACTCCCTTGCCTCTGCCTTACATAATTTTCTTTCTGTTAGCTGCTACTGCTACAATCCTCCTTAACTTGTTCCCCAATGAGCCTGCTTCAGCTTCACGCCTGCCTCTTTCCTGCAAAACCCTCCCCTACATCCTCCCCCAGCACCCCTTCCTTTCCCACCTTACTCCCACCCCCCCATTCCCTCCTCTGTACACCAGTTTACCCTCACTACCCACTCACCATTGCTTGGCCTAGGACACTGGCAGGGTTCTCTGCAAACCTAGGCAAACATCTTCCTAGCCTCCTACTCCCATCCCATTCTTTCCTGAAAGGGCTTGGTCTCAACCCCTCTCTTCTCCCACTTCCCTCTCTCTTAGTCCTTCTGAAGCCTACTTCTCATTGCTGCCTACTTCCCTCCTGTCACGCTCTACCTCTGCTGCCTACAACCTGCTTCCCTCCTGTCATGCTCTACCTCTGCCTTGTGCAAGCAGGGTCCACAGCATACTGGAGGGGCCAGGCCCCAGCAGACCCTTCTCTTCCTTCCTGACATGCTTTAACTCCAACTGCCTACAACCTGCTACCCTCCTGTTCATTCTTGACCTCCGCCTGATACAGGCAGGGTCCCCAGCATTCTGGAGGGATCAAGCAGTGGCAGACCCTTCTCCTCCCCCCCTTGCCTTCCCCTCCTCCAAATCCACCTCTTTCCACCCCCTACTCTCTACCTATATCCCCTCCACCCACCCACCTTTCCCCACCTCCTTTCTAGCCATAGTTATTGGCTAACCCCTAATCTCTAATGCACTTATAGTCAACCTTGCACTTTTGTTACACCTTGCAAATTTTGTTCTATCTGTGTCTCTCCTCCCAGTCTTGTCCTCGTTCAGCCTCCTTGTATTCTATCCAGCCATTTCCTAACTACAGAGCTACGTCCCACCAAGTGTTTGCCAAAGATATTTGTGCCATCGTATCTATCTAGTTCAAGACGGTTAGCATTGTATCCATCTAGTTCATACCTGTTAGCATTCCTCCTTTTCAGTACTTCTGTATAGTCTGCTCACTTTATTGAATGTAATCAAATTGTGTATCTATATTGTGTATCAAATCTCTATGTACTATCCTCATGTTCCCCTACCTCCCAGGTAGCACCGGGAGATGAGCAACTTGTTGCTCAACGTGCCTTCCTGCTGAAACATTTCAATAAATAAACAATAAACAAATAAACCTAGTTGAGTACTATGGTTGGGTTACCAGGGAGCTGGACAGGGAACATGCAGTGGATGTCCTGTATTTGGACTTCAGAAAGGCCTTTAACTTGGTGCTGCATGGGAGGCTGGGGGGAAAACTGGAATACATTGGGGTGGGAACAAAAATTATCATTTGGATCACCAACTGGCTGAAAGGTAGGCAGCAAAGGGTGGTGGTGGTGGGAACTCTCATCACCAAGGGATGTTATGAGTGGGGTGCCCCAGGGATCGGTACTGGGACTAGTGCTGTTTGGGATATTCATAGCCGATATCTCAAGTGGGATCCGGAGTAGGATCAGTCTGTTCGCAGATGATACCAAGATTGGTGCTGTGGTAGATGACATAGAGGGGTGGAGTGGGCTGCAGGAGAACCTGACCAAACTACAGGAGTGGTTGGAGACATGGAAGTTGGGGTTCAAGGCCAAGAAGTGCAATGTCCTGCACTTTGGAGCAAGGAACCAGGGGAGGAAAAATCAGCTGGGGTGGGTACAGTTGGAAAGCACCATGTAGGAAAAGGATCTAAGGTTACTAATAACAGGGAGTATGAACCATTCTGCCCAGCGCAGAAAGGTGACTGGCGTGGCAAACAAGATGCTGGGGAGCACAGCAAGGGTTATCTCCTTCAGGAACAGCGAGGTGATCCTTCCCCAGTACAAGTGACTGGTCAGGCCACACCCGGAATACTGCACGCAGTACTGGCATCCATTCCTGAAAAAGGACATCAGATTGCTGGAAGAGGTGCAGCATAGGGCAACAAAGATGATCCAGGGACTGGAGGGAAAATCCTATGAGGACAGGCTGTAAGAGCTGAACATGTATCCCTTGGAAGAGGGGGGGGTATGATTGAAACTTTTAAATACTTAAAGGGAATAAACAAGACCAATACAGAGGGGATTCTTCAGATCAGAGGGGGAAGGGACATGAGAGAGCACAGACTGAGATTTGGGGGGATCAGGAGGGAAATCCAGAGACATTTTCTTCATGGAAAGGGTGGTAGGCAAGTGGACTACTTTGCCCGAGGAAGTGCTATTGTGTAGAATGGTGGGGAGGATTTAAGAGGGGTTGGGACAGCGTGGCAGGGAAGGAGGTGGTTAAGAGGAGGGGAGGGGATGGTGGGGCAGCTGCAAGATGAGGGGCTAGCTGCACAATCGAGCAGATTCGACAGACTGTGGGGCCTGTTTCTGCTGGCATTTCGTATGTTTGTATGTTCATATTGACAGCTATTGACAGCTTAGTCAGCAGCAAACCATGGTGGAGAGCAGAGGGCTATGCCTCGGGGTTGGGGTGAGGGGAGCGGAGGGGTGGAGCACTGCTAGACACCAGGCAATGGAGTGGACTAGTACCTTATTCTATTACAGGAGAACAGAGATAGGGAGGGGGTTCCACTTGACACCAGGGAATAGTATATAACTTTTAGGGGTTCGGGATGGGGGAACCACTGGACAGCAGGGAAACTTGTTACATTATGTTGGGCAGGTGATTGGGTGGAGAGAAGGACCACTAGATACCAGCATGGAAGTGCTGGACTGAATCAAACTGCACTTATGAACTGGGCCAACTTGGGAACATGGGTCGAGCCATTAAAGGCTCGGTTCTCCAGGTCAGAACTGAGTCAGCCCGGTCTGGAGAGATTCGGAAGTATAGCAGAGCCAGTTCACCCATCCCACTCCAGAACTATTCAGATTGTCCTTGACCCATTGCAATTTTCCTCCTGTGGAATTCCCCTTGAACTAGGGTCCTGCCTGTAGCTCCATAGCAGAGATAGACTTTCTATTTTGTCACCATAGCAGAGACGGTCCTCAATGGCCTGAGCTGGTTGCAGAGGACAGGTAGTGCTTCAGCTTCTGTTTTCTCCAATGTAAGTTCCTACCTCTGAGAAAATGCTTCCATCTCTGGTGCTAGAAAGCCAGATACACCAACATACACACTCACCCCCACCCCACCCCCGTGCTGCAGGCTTCCCAACTTGGACCACCACCTGTGGTCATTAAGGTGGTGGTAAAGCAATTGAAAGCACAACCCTCCCTCTGCAGAGGAGGAGAGCATGCATGGGGATGCACACCTTCCCTCCATAGAGGAGGAGAGCATGCATGGAGATGCAGAACCCTCCCTCCATAGAGGAGGAGAGCATGCATGGGGATGATGGACTGATAAGGACAATAGGAGAGGATACCAGGGCTGTCTGGCCCAATCTGGAACAATCAGGATCACTTTGTAGGGTTGAGACCTGATTTTGACTAGCACATTGAACAGGAGAGGGAAGGGGGGGAAGCATACAGGAACTTCCCTTCCCAACTGAGAACTAAGGCATCCAAGGGGACTGAGCCCAACACTGGGGGCCTGCAGCAAAAAAGGGGAAGTTGGTGATTGTCTGGGGCTGCAAAAAGATCTATCTGTGGGGTGCCCCATCTGGAGAATATCACCTCCAAGACCAAGGGATCCAGTGACCATTCGTGATGGCCCTGAAATATCCTGCTGAGAGCACCTGCCAGGACATAGTCCTTGCCTGGGAGGTGTACTGCTGAGAGAGAGGTATTTAGGGAATAAGCCAGGGACCACAACTTCATTGCTTCTGTGCACAAGGCCATAGACCAAGTGTTTGTTGATGTACCACATTGTGGTGGTATTGTCTGTTCTGATCTGAATAACTCTGTTCTGAACAAACTTGGAAAAAACTTGAAGTGCTAGAAATACTGCACTGAGCTCCAACAGATTGATGTGGAGCAGAGATTCCTGAGGGGACCACAACCCCTGGGTGGTCAGGTTGCATAAGTGAGCCCCCATCCCAAGAGGGAGGCATCTGTAGTAAGGATTAAAGAGTGAGACTGAGTGACAAAGGGAACTCCTTGTCTCAGATTGTTCAGATCCTGCCACCAGTGCAAGGCATGGATCAGGGTTCGAGTCACTGGGATCAGTTTGGACAGAGAGTCCTTTTTCTGGGACCAGAAGGCTCTCAAATGGAACTGAATGTCTCTCATCTGAAATCTTGCTCCTTGCACCACTGCTGTAGAAGCAGCCATGTGCCCTGGGAGCTGCAGAAAATGCCTTGCTGGTCAAGATACCAGTAGGGCGAAAGAGGAGGCCAGAGTGATAAGGGTCCTTGCCCAGTCCAGGGGAAGGAAGGCTCTGGCCCTCTCTGTATCTAGCTCTGCACCTATGAAAGTGAGGAGCTGAACAGGCTCTAGAACTGACTTTGAAAGATTCAGAAGGAAACCTAGAGAGGTGAGCAGTTGCTGAGTTATCTGTAGGTGTAACTTGACCTGGTCTGGGGACTGGCCTACTATGAGCCAGTCATCTAGGTATGGGAAGATGGCAATCCTTTGCCTTCTTAGAGAAGCAACTACTACTGCCAGGCATTTTGTGAACACCCTTGGAGCAGAGGTTAGTCCGAAGGGCATTGCTCTGAACTGGTAATGGCCTGAGGGCAGCTCGAACCTGAGATACTTTCGATGGGAGCTTCTGATGAGAATATGGAAATAGGCATCCTTGAGGTCCAGGGACACTAGCCAGTCCCCTGGCCTTAGAGAGAGTAGAATTATTCCCAGAGTCACCATTTTGAATTTTGGCTTTAAAAGGTGCTTATTTAAATATCTGAGATCCAGGATGGGCCGCCATTCTCCTGTCTTTTTTGGGGTAAGGAAGTACCTGGTGTACAATCCTTTGCCCTGGTGTAGGGGTGGAACCCTTTCCACAGCTCTGAGAGCCAGAAGGGAAGAGACCTCTGCCTCTAAGGCAAGTGCCTCTGAGGGATTTGCAGGTGGAAAAGATCTGGTTCTCAGCTTTGGAAATTTTTTGAAGCTGAGAACCAGTCCCTGGCTTACTACTTCCAGGACCCACTTGTCTAATGTTAGAGACTTCCAGTCCTGGACAAAGTAAGCCAGCCTGCTCCCTACAGGTGGAGGAGAATCAGCCTTGGCAAACCCATCAGGGTGCCTGCTTGGCAGGGGGTTTTGGCTGAGGGGTGGAAGCAGGTCTGCTTGTGCCCCTTCTGCCTCTCCCTTTAAAGAACCCCCTCTGAGCATAGACAGAAGAGGAGGCCTGGGCTTGGTAGAAAGGCCTGTGAAAAGGCCTGCCCCTGCCCCGGGGATGCAGCCTCTGAGGAGTGGCCTGCCTTTCCTTTGCCTGGGCACTCCTATAGGTGGTCCTATATTCGTCCATTTTCTTCATGTAATTCTCTGTTTGCTCCACAAACAGAGAATTACCCACAACAGGAAAATCCATGGCCTTAGTCTGGGTATCCTGTGACAGGCTAGTACATACGAGCCAAGACATTCTGCGAAGTGCCACAGATGTAGCCATGACTCTAGATGACACATCATTGGAGTCCACTGCAGCATGGAATTGCACCTTGGATGCCTCAATACCATCAGCAGCCACCTGCTCCAGCTCCTTGGCAAGCTGGCCAGGGACCTGTTTTGCTAAAGCCATGACAGTGCCCCATCTGGATTTCTGATACCTAGCAGTATAAGCCATATAATTGGCCTGTCTGAGTCCCAAGGATGCTGCCATGTATTGTTTCTTTACCATGGCATCAATCCTCCTGGAGTCCTTGTCTGGGGTGTGTGAAACCAAGGGAATATTTGCCTTATCACAGGCTGCAGCCTGCACTACCCCAACATGGCGGCATTGCTGTGTAAGGAACTCTGTATCCGAGCCTGACAATGTATACCTCTTGCCCATTCTTTTATCCACAGGAGGTATGGTGTTAGGAGTCTTTAAAATCTTAAATGTCTGTTTCCCAAAAGATTTGTGTAAGGGAATAGACAGCCTCCTAGACTCTGGGATATCCATCATTTCCACATAGTCAGGCTCCTCCTGGTCATCTACAGCTTCTTCCATAGGAAGCTGGAGGGTATCAGCCACTTTTTTATAAAACATGAAATGGGAGGGGGACTCAGAAAGTCTAGGAGGAGACACTCCTGAAGGTCTGTCTGGGGAGATGTCCGGGTCAATGGGCACATCCAGACTTTCAAAACCACATTCACTTTCCTCATACTCCTCTTCCTCCTCCTCTGGTTCATAAAACTCTTCTAATTCATACTCTTGAACCGGTGGAACCGGCCGAACCGAGCACCTCCCTGATGGTGCCAGTTCGGTCAGAACTGGGGAAAGCGACTGCACAATTTTTATCACTTTGGCTATTTCTTCAGCGGTTGGAGAAGAAAGCTTTGGATCCACACCAGCTAATTTTTCCTTTCTTGTTCTCTTAGCTGGAACTGACTCCTCAGAATCGGATCTTCTTTTGCCCGAAGAAGTCTCGTCCTGGTCAGAGGGCACTCCTTCTGGCTCGGTTTGAACTGAACCGGGCTGGCCATCTGGTTCAGCTGACTTTTTGGCCTCTCTTTCCCTGAGCCTACCAACTCGTTTTTCTAGGGTAGCTGCAGGAAAATTTTTACAAATCTGTCAGTCTGCATTGAGGTGGTCAAACCCCAGACAATAAACACAGGTGGTATGGGGTACAGCCTTGGCAAAGACTTCCCCACACACACTGCAGTGTTGAAACCCAGTGGGCCCAGTTTTTCTTTTGGGTTTCTCAGACATTGTGCCAGTCCTAACCAAACTTACCCTTTTAATGGCAATCAGCCAGGCAAGACCCTCTTATCGGTTCCTGACCGTGTCACGGGTCGTGGAAAAAACCATAATAAAATCCGTTTTTTTTAGAACCGATAAGAACCGGTAACCACACTCTAAAAGTTCAAATAAAGATTTTTTAGCAACTTGATCGGTTCAAACCGAACCGATGAACCGTTTACAAGTTCCACACAGAATAGAAATAATATAAACCTATCTAGTACTCACGAATACCACAGACAGAGACTGAACCGACAGGTTGTGGTTTAAATTCGGTTGAAAACCGAGAAAAACGATACTTTAACCGACAAATTGAACCGAGCAGAAGGAGAAATCTCCGGAGCGACTGTTCAGTGAGGCGGAGTAAAGAATCTGACAGTTTGAGTTCATACAGCAACAGACAGAGACTCAACCGAGCTCGAGCTCAGCGTTCCATGCCTGGCATGGAAAGTTAACTCTTTCATCTCCGGGACAGTTCGAAGGTTGGGACTCACTGCTATTGTCAGAATACAGCAAGACTTCATGTTGTTTGAATGTTGGTGCCAGTTTACAGGAATGCTTTCATACATAAGTGTGTGTGTGTATTAATGTATAAGCAATAACCCATGATGGGGTGTGTGGCAATCCTAAACTGATCCCCCTCTTCGGGTGATGAGGCATGAGCCAATTACACCAAGTGAATTTATACCCCAGGGAAGTACATCTAGTGTAGCAATTGTGTGATGCTGAGGAAGTAGTACAAGAGAATAATGACGTTGTGGGCAGCAGATAAGAACCGAGACCGATGGCCAAGGTATTTATCATAAAGCTGCATATATATATATATGTAACTTTTTGCACCTTGCACTTATGACCCTAGGAAGCTATGGTTGTGGCCATTTTGAGCTCAGGAGCAAGTGTGTAGCTTCAGATGGCACACCCACCTTTTGGTTCTATATATAGCAAGTGTTTATTTAAGGTAGCCTGATATGTGTGTGTCCACTCTGAGAAAGGCGTGTTTTCCAAAACGTCAGCATCACATATGTGCACATCCTGTGTGTACACCCTCTGTTCTGTCCTACCTAAATTTGGAGAAATGCACTAGGTGGTGAATTAACTGTTTGGAACTTTGCACAATTATCCTGTTGTGAATAGCACTGAAGATGGATTTTCTGAATAACTGAATAAACTGAGCTACCATGAAACAGGCAGGCTGCTTCACTTCTAATACTATCTCCAGTCCTACTTTCTGTGTCAGTGCCCCCCAGTAATTATTTGCACCACAGATGGTTTTTCGGACTTCATAATGATGACAGGGGCCAAAGACTGAGGTCTTTATTTTTTGCTCACAGTGCCTTTATTCCAGAGGACATCCTCCCCACTACGACATTATCACTATAATAGTGAGGGGAAAACCTGTCAAAAAAAACTGGAGAAAAAGGTAGGGCAGGATTCACAAAGAAAGCTCAAACTCCCGCAGCTGCGGGAAAAAAGCCTGCAGCACTGCGGAAATGCAGTTGCGTGAGATTCATAAAGAAATTTTGAGCAGGTGCGAAATTTCATAAAATCCCGCAGCCTCGCGGAATTTCAACGGCTTCTGGAAATTACCTGCGATGCTGAAAATCCGCAACTGCAGATCCGCAGCTCCAGAAATAGCTTAGGAGGCATAGCAACTGGTGAACTTAATTAGCTGGAACAGCAGACTTTAACAGGGCTGCCATAGAATGAAGCTGAAAGCACCCACAAAGAGACCAGCAACCAGTCCTTCAACTGGGACCACTGCAGCACCACCACAGTGGCCAACTGTTACTGCTGGTCCCCACTCCCTGGGGTGTTCCTGTTGCCTGCAGGGGTAGCAATCACTGCAGTCTGGCCAGGCTCTACTGCCTGTGGGGCTCTGTCATGGGCTTAACTGTCTAGTGGTTGTTGCCTGTTGCCATATCATGGCAATGTGTGCTTTTGTTGCTGTTACAGTAGCCACTGTTATATTATCTGGAATGCTATTACCCGTGCCTCACCTCCACCTTAATTGATTCCAATTGCTGGGGCACTACTGCAGTTTGTTGAGGGAGAGTTACACCTCATTCTACTGTGTGTAACATTTTTTCTGCAGCTGCACAATAAAATCTGGTTGTGAACAGCCTTTCAGGGGCTGTGCCTTACTTACCTCACACCTTTTTTTTCCTCAGGGACTTCCACAACTGCACTTTTTTCCACAGTCCTTAGTGTTGTTTTTGTGAAGAGGCAGAGGGTTTCATGAATAGCACTCAGTGCAAGTTCCCCTTTGTTTCCATAGCTACGGCAGTTCTGGGGACTTAGGGAAGGTTTTGCACCTTCAGAAAGCTTTGTGAATCCAGCCTGTAGTCTGTCATTAATAACCTATTTAAATTTTAACTTGAACAACTCATCTTTTAATGAACCAGAGTTTCAAATAAATGGGGAGTTTGATGTCATTCTTACATACTTTGAAACTGACTTCTACCGAATGCTCATTAAGTGAACCTTAGGTCAGATACCCATTAGCTTATCTAATGAGCCTTGATCAGCTCATTTGCATACCTAGTGTTCTTTTGTTGCCTGATAAAGGTAACTAGATAATCTGATTGGCTGAGAGGATCTTCACTCGTTATACAGTAATTAGTATTACCACACACCCGACTACACTTTTAAAATGTCTAATATACTAAACTTCAATTTGGGTAAATACAAAAGCCAAGTAAAGGGAAAGTACGAACATTTACTCTATGTTGTCAGGCGGCAGACAGCCAGGCAGCTTGTTGGCAGGTGGGGAGGGGGTGTCGATGGCCCACCGGGGCATTTATTTACAACAGAATCCCACGTTTGGGCTGGGGATTGGGTCCACTGGACCACCAGGGAATAATTTATTATACTGAAGCCCGCGATCGGGCTGGGGAGCAGGTCCACTGGACCACCAGGGACAACACACAGTCATTTGCCCATGATCAGGTGTGGGGGTAGGGTCCACTGGACCACCAGGGATATTGAGACATTATGCCCGCATTTGGGTGGGGGGCCATGACACCCGGCCTGTGGCTGGGGTGGTTGGGTGGCCACCCACAGCTGGTGGCTGTCATGTTGCACCCTGCAATACGGCAGCTCACCTGTGGTTGGCCAGGACTTGCTCCTGCTTTTCAGGGGTGGATCTTTGTGCCCCCCTGTGTGGTGCAAGGTGGGTTTGTGCCTGCATATGCGCCGCACATCCCGGGCTGAATATTGGGATGTGCATGCCCCTCTGCACTTGTGCTGTATACATTAATGGTGCACCCCAGCACATCAGGAATTGTGCAGCACAGCTTCCCCTTTTGAATATCATATCGGGGCACATCAGTGGGTTACACATGGTGCAACACTGTTGCGCCATGCTCAACCCCTTTGAATATCCCACCCTGAATATTTAGTGGGAGATTTACATCTGAAAGATTTTCATATGTACTGGGGACTTTAAACTGAGAGTGAGACAGCAGACACTATCCCAGCTGTTTTGTGTTAATGTGAAACCTTGTGACTTTCTCCTTATCCTACGTGAGTGATTCAGCATCTGTGACTTTCTCCTTATCTCACGAGAGTGATTCAGCATCTGTGACTTTCTTCTTATCCCACATGAGTGATTCAGCATCTGTGACTTTCTCCTTATCCTACGTGAGTGATTTAGCATCTGTGACTTTCTCCTTATCCCACATGAGTGATTCAGCATCTATGACTTTCTCCTTATCCCACATGAGTGATTCAGCATCTGTGACTTTCTCCTTATCCTACGTGAGTGATTCAGCATCTGTGACTTTCTCTTTATCCCATGAGAGTGATTCAGCACCTGTGACTTTCTCCTTATCCCATGAGAGTGATTCAGCACCTGTGATTTTCTCCTTATCTCACAAGAGTGATTCTGCATCTGTGACTTTCTCTTTATCCCATGAGAGTGATTCAGCACCTGTGACTTTCTCCTTATCTCATGAGAGTTATTCAGCATCTGTGACTTTCTCCTTATCCCATGAGAGTGATTCAGCACCTGTGACTTTCTCCTTATCTCACAAGAGTGATTCAGCATCTGTGACTATCTCCTTATCCCACGAGAGTGATTCAGCATCTGTGACTTTCTCCTTATCTCGCGCTAGTGATTCAACATCTGTGACTTTCTCCTTATCCCATGAGAGTGATTCAGCACCTGTGACTTTCTCCTTATCCCACAAGAGTGATTCAGCATCTATGACTTTCTCCTTATCTCACAAGAGTGATTCAGCATCTGTGACTTTCTCCTTATCTCGCGCTAGTGATTCAACATCTGTGACTTTCTTCTTATCCCAGGAGAGTGATTCAGTACCTGTGACTTTCTCCTTATCCCATGAGAGTGATTCAGCACCTGTGACTTTCTCCTTATCTCACACGAGTGATACAGCATCTGTGACTTTCTCCTTATCCCACGTGAGTGATTTTGCATTGGTGAATTTCTCATCGCATGAGAGTGATTTAGCATCTGTGACTTTCTCATTATCCCATGAGAGTGATTCAGCATCTGTGACTGTCTCCTTATCCCACATGAGTGATTCAGCACCTGTGACTTTCTCCTTATCCCATGAGAGTGATTCAGCACCTGTGACTGTCTCCTTATCCCACACGAGTGATTCAGCATCTGTGACTTTCTGCTTATCCAACGCGAGTGATTCAGCATCTGTGAATTTCTCCTTAGCCCACGTGAGTGATTCAGCATCTGTGACTTTCTGTTTATCCCACGTGAGTGATTTAGCATCTGTCACTTTCGCCTTATCAACCTAGTATGATGTCACACCAGGTTGATACTGAGAATGTAGGGTATGATTTCAGGTTGCATACAAATTCATTACAGCATAATGCAATGACCGAATGTACAAATAAACAGATCCTATATACAGAAACAGTAGGAGCTAAAAACAACAGAACAAGTATGTTGCAATAAAAAAAAGAGATATTAGCTAAGGTGCCTTGGAGACTAGAGAGAGATGAGGAAAATGGGGAGAGGCACTGTAGGAGGGGGTAGGTAGGAGACAGGGATCATGACAGGGGGGATGAAAAGAAGGGGAGGCTTACTCCAGGAACAGATGTGTGAGGAGAGGTATTAGAGGAGGGTTGAGGCAGATTGGAAGGGGCAGAGGAAGAATACCACTTGCAATGCTGGCAACCCAGGTTCAGAAGCAATCTTGGGTTTTAGGGAACCGGCAGAGGGGGAAGGAGGATTGAGTGTCCCAAGGGGCACTCTCCTCTCCCAGGGAGGGATGGTTGCTTTCTTTGCTGCTTTACTGCCAGCTGGGTATCCATGGGAGGCAGTGCAGCTGCAGTGGACAACATGGGAGGTGCAGATGTTGACGAGGGGACCCGTGCTCTGTATGCCTTGCATGCACATGCACATTGGCACCCTATGCCTGCTAACATCTGCTGGGGACAGAATAATGGGGAAAAATGCTCAGCCTCATAGCTGGCTCCACAGGGGGACCCTGGTACATCAGGATGATCTCTGCTGTCTGAGTTGCTGCTGGATGCATTGCATGATCAGGGAGTTTATCTGCCCACTCTGAAACCCACTCTGGGGTAATCTCTATGGGAGTGAGCAGCATAGGTAAGGTGGGAGATCAAGGGGAGCTGCAGGGGGCTCACCAGGGCAGCTGGACCTGAGACTAAGGAGGCAACAAAAAACATTACCAAAAAAACAGAAACTCAGATCTTCACTGGAAATCTCAGTCATCATATTGTTCTAAACACACACATATCATATGTCATAGAGCTTCCCAAAGTTGTTGCTTAAACTTTGGCCTCATTCGACTGGCTCTCCTAGCTAGAAGCAAATCAAACTTTTATTTTTCAGTTTTGCCCAAATACTTGACTGTTCTTATCTTTTGCAGTACTGAACTTCTAGCTGCTCTTCTAACAGAGCTCATCATTCAGTTTGTTTAACCTACCACTGCACAATGCTATAACAGCTTCAGTTCCTCCCATTAATAATTACCCCCAGCTCTTTGTCATGGTCCATGACTACTAGTTGTTTTCTCTTTAAGTTTCTTCATATATCTGATTTTCTTCCTCTATCTGCCCAGTCCTTGAGTGTGGGTGTATACTCCCTTGGTAACACTTTCAGTGTGGTGTCAGCATGGTTCAGTTGGTAGCAGATCCACCTCTGGACCAGAAGGTCGTGGGTTCTTGTCTCACACTGGGATAGGGCTTGCACCTAAAAATCACTGGCATCTAAGTGCAGTATTGGGGGGTGCTGTACTGCTGGGGTGTGCCATCCTTCAGATGAGATGTTAAACTGAGGTCCCTTCTACCCATCCTGGTGTTGCCCTGGTGGGTGTGCAGGTGGAAGTAAAAGAACCCAGGGCACTTTCACAAAGAGTAGTGAACATTCCTGGTGTCCTGGCCAACATTCCCCTTCCCATAAACTGGTTCATGCAATTATTCAGGCTGTGTGTGGGTGATGATGTGCGATATGGCCGCCACTACACATTCAGTCACTTCACTACCAGTCTAGCATTGCTTGTAAAGCACTTTGGGATACACTGTGTATGAAAAGCACTATATAAATGCTGATTCTTCTTCTTCTTCTTTCAGCCAGATCCATAGCTTTTCCCACTGTGTCACTGGTGCAGGTCCATGGTACAAAGCCTGAGAATGGTATTAGTCATCACCCCAAAATGGTGTGTGTTTTTCCCCTTTTTCTCCCACCAACTATCTCATGGCATCTGGTAGTAGCTACAGTTGATCCTGAATGTACACAGATGACATCCTGTGTGGGAGTATGCTCTCTGCCAGTTGTCACTGTGGTGCTGGAATCCACTGCCATCCCTCCCTGGCTGGTAGTACTGCTGTACAGCAGTCCCTCTGTATGTGAAGTGAAAAAGTCCACAATCTGTGTAGTGTGCACAACAACAACAGAAAAGCCTCACAACTCACCCCTAGGTCCCCCAAAAAACAAAGGGATAAAAAGTGTGTGCAAAAACGGTTCATATATTTGTGCAATAGGTATGCACTCAGAAGCTGTTGAATAAATCCATTTATTTTCACATATGTTGAATAAATGTTAGAATCCTAGATTTAGTCGTCAACATACGTTGAATAAATGCCACTCGTCAATCAAAGCTTTTTTGTTCACTTTTTCAACAAACAAATGTGAACAACTTTAAAACGAAAAATGATAGCACGGTGCTGCAAGCATGAAGGTTGTTCAGCACAAAAATATCTACAAAATGAGTTATGTTTCATTTATAGACACCTTTTAGTTTTTTAATAATTAGCAAAAAAAAAACCAGCAGAAAATCATTTTGTTTTCCTTTTTCCGACAAACAAAAACAACTAACTTTAAAATGAAAAATGGTAGCATGGTACTGTGAGCACAAAATTTGTTCAGCACAAAAATATTTACAAATTGAGTGGTGTTTCATTTATATATACCTTATAGTTTTTTTTTTATAATTAGCAAAAAACACCAGAAAATTCAAATTTGTTTGCACTTTTTCACCAAACAAACGCAAATAACTTTAAAATGAAAAATGATAGCATGGTACTTTGAGCACAAAAGTTGTTCAGCACAAAAATTTCTAAAAGATGAGAGGGGTTTCATTTATAGATACCTTTTATGTTTTTCATAATTAGCAAACAATGGCAGAAAATGTAATTTGTATTCACTTTTTTGACAAAAAAATGCCCCTCCCCAAAAAAATCAAACACAAAAGAATTGTGTATCAAGTGTTTTCATTACTTGCTGGCCATAATCATGAATCATGGAAACATGGTACACGGAGAACCATGACTGGGATGTCAGCATACTGGGGTACACGGTCTACAGAAGGAACAGGGAGGGTAAAAGAGGAGGTGGAGTAGCTCTATATGTAAGGGAAGAGATCAAAGCTACAGAACTAAAAAGTAAAGGGGGAGGACAAGAGGCACTTTGGGTCACCTTGGAGACAGGGAATGGCATCACAATCTGAACGGGGTTGTATACAGACCCCCGTCTCAAGGGGAGGAAACAGACAAGAAAATGATGGAGGACATTCTCAAAATGGCTGAAAAGGGGGAGATACTGTTGATGGGGAACCTGAATATGCCAGATGCTAACTGGATGACATGTACTGCAGCCATATCCAAGAGCAGGGTCATTCTCGATGCTCTGCAGGGGGCAGGCCTTAGACAGCTAGTGTTGGAACCCACTCAGGAGGGAGCAATACTAGACTTGGTACTCTCAAACAGAGAGAGGGTCACAAATTTAGAAGTCAGTAGACATCTGGAAACAAGTGACCAGTGCACAGTGTGCTTCACAATAAGCACAACCATGGAGACAAGCCATACAAAAACAAGGATACTGGACTTTAGAAGGGCTGACTTTGGCAAAATGGGTGAATACCCGAGGAATGCACTAGCAAATGGCCAAAAAGGAGGGGTGGAAGAACAATGGAGAAAAATCAAAACTGCTATCATAGAGGCAACAATCCTTTGTGTGAAACAAATAAAGAAAACAAAGCAGAGTAAAAAAACCACTATGGTTCTCAAAAGAGGTGACAGAGAAGGTTAAGGAGAAAAAGGCTGCATTCAGAAAGTATAAGGAATCACAGAAGGAGCACGACAGGGAACTGTATCAATTAAAGCAGAAAGAAGTGGGGAAGACAGTCAGAATAGAAAAGGCCCAAACTGAGGAAAAAATAGCCAAGTCAGTTAAGAAGGGGGATAAAACCTTCCATAGGTACATTAGGGAGCATAGAAAGGTTAAGGGAGGAATAGTGAAGATTAATAAAGGAGAGGGGAGGTGGGCAGAGGGAGACAGTGAAAAGGCAGAGATACTGAATGAATACTTTTGCTCAGTATTCACAAAAGAAGATGAGGAGGAGTTACCTAAACCACACAATAGAAGCACTCTGGGTAAGGGGGTTGACACAAATCCATTTGCAGAAGAAAGAGTCCTGAAAGAACTCATAAAACTGACAGTGGACAAAGCAATGGAGCCTGACAGGATTCACCCCAGAATCCTAAAAGAACTAAGGGAGGACCTAGTGACACCACTGACCACATTTTTTAACAAATCATGGGAGGATGGGGTGGTACCTGAGGACTGGAGGAGGGCAGATGTGATTCCCCTTCACAAAAGTGGGAGCAAGGCAGAAGCAGGATGCTACAGACCTGTAAGTTTGACCTCAGTGGTAGGGAAAATGATGGAATCACTTCTGAAAGAAAGAATTATTGAGTACCTAGAGGCCAGCGGGGCACATGACCCAAAGCAGCATGGATTTACAGCAGGAAGGTCATGTCAGATGAATCTAACTGATTTCTTTGACTGGGTGGCCAAAGTAATAGACCAGGGAGGGGCTATGGATATGGCCTACCTAGACTTTAGCAAGGCATTTGACACAGTCCCACACAAAAGACTAATAATCAAGTTAGCCAGCCTGGGAGTGGGTTCCAGGGTGGTAGCCTGGGTAGCAAACTGACTGCACAACAGGACACAGAAGGTAATAGTGAAAGGAACACATTCTGAAGAAAGGGGTTACTAATGGAGTACCTCAGGACTCAGTACTGGATCAGTCCTCTTTAACATCTTTATAGGTGACGTTGCAGAGGGTCTGGAGGAAAGGTATACCTCTTTGGAGTAACACTACGATCTGTAACAGAGTTGATACACAAAGGGTAGAAAGGATGAGAAGGGACTTGGCAAGGTTGGAGGAATGGTCAGACATATGGCAACTTAGATTCAATGCAAAGAAGTGCAAGTAATGCACCTGGGAAACAAAAACCCAGGAGAAAAGTACACAATAGCAGGGGAGGTACTAACAACAACAAAAATGGAAAGGGACTTGGGGGTAGTCATATCAGATGACCTAAAGGTGGGTAAGCAATATGAGAAGTCAGTAAGGAGAGCCAGGGGGATACTGGGATGCATAGGATGGGGCATCACAAGTAGAAACAGAGAAGTGGTTACCCCTCTGTACAGACAGTTGGTGAGACCCCATCTGGAATACTGTGTGCAGTTTTGGAGACCCCATCTACGCAAGGACATAGGATGGAAGCAGTCCAGAGGAGGGCAACTAAAATGGTGCAGGGTCTGCATCAGAAACCATATGAAAAGAAACTGAGAGAGCTTAATATGTATACCCTTGATGAAAGGAGGGACGGGGGGACATGATAGAAACTTTTAAGTACCTCAAGGGAATCAACAAAGTTCAGGAGGGTAGCATCTTTCAGAAAAAGAGATGTGTAAGAACAAGGGGGCACAATTTAAAGATAGAAGGGGGACGGCTCAGGGGTAATGTGAGGAAGTTTTTTTTCACAGAGAGAGTGGTGGATGCATGGAACCGCCTTCCTGGGGAGGTTGTTGGGTCTAAAACAGTGGGGGAATTCAAACATGCATGGGACAGAGATAAGGCAATTGTAGTGGGGGGTTGCAGGAAGTAGTCTGTTGGTTAACTAGAATCTGCAGCTTATCCAATAGGAAGAGAAATGGGCAGACTGGGTGGGCCAAGTGGTCCTTATCTGCAGTCAAAGTCTATGTTTCTATGTTTCTATAATACAACGCTGGAGCATTCATAGCAACCCCTTAGCAACCACTATGCTAAGCGGCGCTACACTGGGAAAACCACAAAAAGTCCTTGTAAATTTACATTAAAAATTAAATAAACAATTTAAAACAAAACTCCCAGTCATGTGATGACTAGAGGAGAGTAAGTAGCTTCTCAGAGGAGCCCCTTCTTCCCTGAAAACAAATTCTTTATTTTTCCTTATCCTACCTCGATATACTGTATTGTTGACTTCGGGGAGTTTGAGGAAATCCACTCAGTTATCGATATGGAAGAAGAACACATGGGCCAAATGCAAAACTTGGGGGGAGGGGAGGGTTCCACCAAGATGATTCTGAAGAGGAGCAGGAGTTGACAGAGGGCCTAGAGGCCTTGTCTGAGCTGTTCCCCGCAATCTGCTCCACCGGATGCCTCGGGAGCTATTACATCAGAACAAATGTATGCAGAACTTCAAAACAATAAAACAGCATTGTTTACCTTGATTACTTCAAGGAGTGGAAACCTCTGGTGCATGATTTGGCTGGAAGGATTTCCAACTCAGAGGCTCAGATATCTTCCATGGAGGACAGTGTAACAGACCTTGTCATGGTAAAGAGCACGATAAAGAAGTTGGAGGAAAAAGTTGAGAATTAAGAAGGTCACTCTAGAAGGAACAGCTCAGTCCTCCTAGGGCTTCCAAAGGGGAGGACAGCTTGGCTCCCATTGAATTTCTGCAAAAGCTTTGCATCCGATTGGCAGGACCATCACCGAACACACTGACCTACATTATAGAGAAAGCCCATCAATCGATATAACCGAAACCGAATGTTGATGAGCTCCCTCCCCCTATTATTTTCAAAATGCTCAACTACCTGGACTGTGACCACCTGCTTTGGGGCACAAGAAAAATGGAGAAAATGGAATGGGAAAAGAAGAGAATAAAGCTTGTTCCGGACCTCACTTATAAGGTGAGACAAGACAGAGCCATATTCCATCCCTTACAAGCAAAATTATGGACGGCCAAAATATTGTAAGGCACAGAATGGTCTATCTGGCTCACTTAGAGGTCTCCACAACCTCAGAAACAAACCAGTTTGATTCTGTGTCCCAAGTGCCGTCTGAGTTAAAAAAAAACTGATATCGGATTTATTCGGGAAAGGTGGGTGACTCCATCCTTAATTGTCTTCCCCTCTCTTCCTTGGTTTCTGGGATTCGATCAGTACTGAAGGAAAGTCAACATTCTTGCTTTGGAGGAACAATTATGCGGTTTGCAAGGAATTATTTACTTTTGTTTGGTCAAGTGCGAACCTGTATGTTGAATAACTGCCGTGAGGAGGAGAATCGGAGGTTTATTTCTGCTTACTGCTGCTGACTTTGTTTAATTACATGCAGGAGAGAGTTGCTCCGCTGAACCTACTAAAATAGACTTGCAGCACCAGTCAGAAGCAAGTAAACGCTTTCATTTTTGGACCTATATATACTCGGGAGAGACCGGGAGTTCCACATTTATTGTTGTACTTTATTTCTGTTGAGAGAGTACCTCTTTTTAACTACGCCATAAAGAAATTCTAGAACGTGTTGGTGCAGTTCAACCCTTTTTTATTCTCCTGCACTCTGAGTTGCTGCAGATCTTCACCCAGGAGGGTCACAATGTGTTGAACTAGCTTCCGGTGGCGTTGCTCTGGATTCTTGGGTGATTAAGAGCCACTAGGCATTTTTGTTTCAGACTTATTTCAAATATTTTTTTGTAATGCGTTACAACTAAGCCTAGGATGTTTGGGCAATAATAGTTTTTGTGCAAATGTTATTGTGCAACTTGATTTTTTGTTATTTTAAATCAGCCTTGTGTTCCTAGGATTATTTAGGACATCTTCTATCTGGTTTAGCAATGTGGTACAGATAAGTATTTTGAGCTTTAATACAATCCCAGCTATGAGTTATTTTGGCTGTGGAGGAAGGTGAAAGAAAGTTCTAGTAAATTTTTTCAATTTTTTTAGACATTATTAGCATAGCTTGGCAGTTTTTATGGGGTTTGACTACTAGCTGTGGGTTTTCAGCTACAAGAAGGAGGGATGGCAAGTTAGCAGTGCCATTGTTTTTTGTCTATGAAGCTAAATATATACTAGAATTTATCTATATTGGGACACTAGTAGGTGTAGTAGGTGAGTTTTTAGTTGCAGTAGGGTGCATTTCTGCTCAAGGATTAAGACAGCTATGTCCCAGTAATTACAGGGAATCAGGATAGGGGGTGATGGCAGTCCCATAGTTTTGCTGATTACATTTTTCTGGAAGTTGGGTTGAGGTGACCGGTCAGTAGAGCTGTGGGGAGAAGGACGGGGGGGGGTGGATTTGCATTGGTACTTTGGCATTTGGATACCATTCATAATAGTTGTAAGTTTTGTCTTATTAACCACCGACAGTATGTTCAACCCTCCAAAAGATTGTAACTTTCAGACTATATATTTTATATATGGTAGGTGACACCTTGGGGGCATTTCATGCTATAACTCACATGATACCATCGGGAGGTTTTCTGGGAAGGTTAATTGGGAGGTTGGGAAGTTGATTTCGGCTTTACTATTGGTGTGGGTGGAGGCTGCCCTTCCTCAGGCATCATGGACCACACATTTAGGAGAGGGCTTTCAGCCAGAGTGGTATATAGGGTAGGGGGGATCAGGGGATTAATCTGTTGTTTTTTGAGTGGGGGGTTTCCATGGGTATTTAGGGAAGGGGGAATTGGGGTTTAGGGGTTTGGGGGAAATCATTTTAAATATAAGGAAGCAGTCTTTGGACCTCTTTTAAAGGGTGAGTATCATTGATAGCTGGAAAGTTATTTCGTGGAATATTATGGGGGAAGGGAGAACAACAAAAAGTGCTGCATTCTTAGACTTTTACATAGATATCATCCTCCCATTACCATGTTTCAGATGATTCATATATCTGTTGACCAGTTTAATAATTAAAAAAAACTGGGAGTGGGACAGGTGTTTGCTGCAGGGCCCAGTGCCAGGCAAAGAGGGGGGAGTCACTATATTGCTTCACAGGTCGGTCCCGTTCACACTGATCCAGGAATGGAAAGACTGTGATAGACAGTATATAATAGTGCATGGTCAGTTAGCCAGTGTGTAAGTCACACTGGAGTCCATTTATGGTCTGAGTGTGGACTCCCCTTCCTTTTTTCCACCACTGCAACCATATTGGCCTCAAAGGACAATATTCTGTGTATTCTGTGAGGAGATTGGAATTTAGTCTTTTCAAATGAGCTGGATAGATCGTTTTGTTGCGGGGAGGGGGGTATCTCTGGCACAGTGAGCCCTAAGGGAATTTATTACAGATTTGGGATTGGTAGACCCCTGGAGACTTTTTCATCAGGGGGAGTGGGAATACACATATTTTTCCCCACCTCATGGAGTATATTCACTTATAGATTATTTTACTTAGCTCATTGCTTATACTGGGGGCTCGGGCATATACCCTAGAGCTATATCAGATCATTCCCCAATATGGTTAAGTTTGTCTATGACTAACCACCACCCTGGTGCTGGCACTTGGTCTCTTAACACATAGCTTTTGGGAGACTCACACATTTTAAGCCTCATGAAAAACCTTATGCTTCATTCTTGGGCAGAGAATTGCTCTTTTATTGAGGCCAAAGATGTGATGTGGGGTTCACTGAAGGTGCTGTGGCATGGGGAATTCATACGTGTAGCCACAGTGAGAAAAAAGAAAATTAATTCATAAGTAGAAGAATGGTTGTCCCGTATTCAGTCTCTGGAATCACAACTGTCAAAATCATCTGATGACCATTTGTGATCAGAATTAACATCGTTGAGAGCTAAATACGCCGCTCATCTTCTTGACAAAGTAACAAAGGTGACCACCAGTGTGAAGGCCACTTACTTAGGCCAAGGGGAGAAGGCAGGCAAATTGTTGGCCAGCAGGCTAAAACAGCAAACAGCAGCTTGATGGGTCACAGCTCCAGTTGACCCTGGCACGGGATCCTCCATTTCAGATTCTTCAAAAATTGTAAGGCTCTTTCAGGATTTCTATCAGTCCTTATACAGGGCGCCCTCACTGGCCAACAATTATGTTGATCTTTTACAGCAGTTTCTCAGGGGTGGTTGAGTTGCTAAAGCTCTCGGTCACCCAGAGAGAGATATGTTGTCGGGTCACATATTAGAGAAAGAGATTCTCAAGGCAATAGGCAGTCCTCCGTCAGATAAGGCAGCCAAACCAGATGGTTCTGACCCACTTTTTTATAAATCCTTCAAAGAGGAGAATGCACCTATTCAATGTGACATTTATAACTATCTTTTTAGTCATGACATTAGGGATCCACTCTATTTGAAGCGAGAATTATTGTTTTACCCAAACCGGGTAGAGATTCCACTTTACCGGACAATTATACACCTATCCTACTTTTGAATATAAACGTTAAAAGGTTAGTTAGCATACTAGCCTCCAGACTTAAAAGGGTGTGGGTGGATCTGATTGGACCAGAGCAGGTGGGATTCATCTCAGTGAGACATTCCAGTGACCACTTTTGTAAGATCTTACCCCTCCTCTTTGCGTAAGGGGGGTGCCAATGGGTGCTCATTTCCCTGGATGCAGAGAAGGCCTTTGATAGAGTGGCCTGGAATTTTGTATTTGATGTATTGCCTATGTATGGCACACCAGAAGACTTCATTCAATGGATCAAACTTTTATACATGTGCCCTTCAGCCAGGGTTGCAAGTAATGGGGCCCTTTCCCAGCTATTTTTGCTGACCAGGGGCACACACCAAGGCTGTCCCCATTCCCTGTTACTTTTTAAAATTTATATATAGAACTATTGATGAGAAAAATGAAAGCTTCCCCTCAGGTTAAAGGTATTAGGACAGGCCCCCTCCCTGGATTTTAAGTTATCAATGTTTCCAGATGATGTGCTTCTGCACATCTCTGCTTAGAAAACATCCCTTTCAGCAGGAATCCAAATGATATCAGAGTACAGTGTTTTGTCAGGTTACAAATGAAATTGCCATAAGACCACTGTTTTGGCCCTATCCCCATTCTGTTCACAGGCTAAGGTTGCAGAATTAGGCAATAGATGGGCACCCGAGTCTATCTAATATTTAGGAATTAGACTTAAAAAAGATCTGCAAGCCTTAAAAAAATGTAACATAAACCGGAAGTTAAACAACTAGAGCAAGACCTGCAGAGATGGCAGCACATTCCACTTATCCTATGGGGCACAGTAAATATTCTTAAAATGGTGGCTCTGCCTAGGTTAATATACCCTATATTAATGTTAAACATTCCCCTCACTAAAAAGCAGTTTATGAAAATGTCCTCGGTGTGGACAAATTTTCTGTGGCTAGGGAAATAACCCAGGCGAGCATGTGACAAACTCTATAGACCGAGAGAATTAGGGGGTTTACAGCTCCCACACCTGCTTTTATATTACTTTGCTTTCCAGTGGGTCAGACACTTTCTTTGGCCCAGCAATAGCAAAGCAGGACAGAAAATTCAGGAATGGTTGCTAATAGAGCAATTTAGAAAGAAGGCCTACCGTACCTCCCTAACTTCTCTATTGTTTGTTCCTTTTGGTAAGCATCCTCCTTGTCTGAAGGTTTCGTCAATTGGATGGTCTGTGTGGACACACCAGCAGATGTGTCAATATCTTCATATAAACCACAAAAAAGAGTTGGGACAACCAGTCTTTGAAAATTGAAATTTATTGATAGGTAATAAAGCGATAGCACCTACATGTTGGAAGGGTCTGGAGGTTTTGTCTCTATCTGACTTTGCCAAACAGGACAGATTTGTATCTCCTGCAGAATTTTTCACCTCCTGGCTTTTAATTTTGTTAAGCTATGCTGCCCATTCACATTCTGGCTTCAAAACGTCCTTCTGGAAATTCCTCAAAGGGGCCTCCACCTGCCCATGTGGAAACGTGAAGCTGTCACCTCTGGCTGTCCGACACCTCTTCCACCTCGTAGGGCTCAGCCTCAACCTCTTCTACTCCCCTGTACCTATCCGCTCCCCCCTGCCCTCTAGCAGTTCCCAGTCCCACGGTCCCCGAGGTCACCCTCTCCCCACTATGCTGTCTTGGATCCCTCCCTTTTCTTTCTCCCTCCTCGGGGCTCCTGGGGGTCCCCTCGCCATCTCCAGACCTGCCTACTGGGGCCTGTCCCTGGATTGTCAGATCCCCCCTGCTGCCGTGCTCATCTCTGCCTTAGTGGTTCCCCCTGGTTCTAGCCCTATATTGCCCACTGCTAATTCTTGCTACTGACCCCTCTCCACCTACCGCTTCAGTATGAACTTTTACTTTTGAGCCTGTAGTTGCATTCTAGTTTGTTGCTCTGTACATGTAATATTGTCCATATGCTGTTTCTCTGCCCCCACCTGTGTGTGGGTGAGTTCGTTCTTTGTCTATTCAATGTGCTGTGTACTGTACTCCATTCTGGCCTACTTGTAATTGCGGGCCTGTATGTCACCCTGTATATGTACTATTGTTTTTTTGTACTGTAACCTCCTGGGTCGCACCTGAAAATAGGCACTCGTTGTCTAGTGTGCTTACCTGGTTAACAAAAACAAATAAATAAATAAATGCACAGATTCAACACTGTGTCCAGTTATTCTTGGAGAAGTAACCCTGGTCTTCTGACACCAGCAAATTATATTTATCATTTTCCCAATTGGCTCAGCATCACAGACCGATATCAAAACTTTATAAAGAATTAGGCATCCACGTCTGGAAACGTACAGCAGTTCCCCAATAGCATTCTATTGGCAACAGTCTGCTTCATTAAAATACGACTCAGGCATCTAGAGGTCAGTCTGAGCTGACATATCATTACATTAAATAAGACAAATTAAGATTAGTTCAATTTAATATACTTCATAATCTTTACTGTACGCTACTGAAGTAGTTTAGAATGGGCAAACTGGCTGTGGTACAATGTCCTAGGTGTTTCCAAGGAGAGGGATTATTCTTGCATATGATTTGGACTTGCCCCATGGTGGAAACCTTTTGGCAAGCCATCAAGCAGAAATTCTCATACTTTTTGCCACACTAGCTACTTCTCTTTGGAAACATATATTACTGGTAATTTCAAACTTGCTGAATCCATCAGGAACAAGGCATTTATGGCCTTAATTACTACTGTGACTAAATTTCTTATTATGCGAAATTGGACAAGCAATGTACTTCCATCTATAAGAGAGAAGACCCAAGAATTAATGTCTGCATTGATGCATAAAGGGCTATTGCAGCGCAGAATCATAGGGTGACTCAGTTTGGGACCTCATGGGATCCCTTTTTTATGTTTTTAACCGGGAAGTGAGATCATCCAACTGTGAGGTTAGCTTATTCTCTTCCCTCTTTAGCTGTGTGATTTTGTTATACCTCATATGGATACATATTTGTACTTTTATAGGATGAGAACAAGATTGTTCCCTTTCCATTGTTACTATTAGCTTATGTTTGGGAAAGGGAGGGTGGAGAGTGGGAGGAGGGAAAGAGGGGATACAGGAAGGGTATTTTGGAGGGTGGTGGGGTGGGAGATATTTGGGGTAGTTTTCTGAAGGACATTTTCTTGTCTTGATGCTTGATAATTTGGGCAGGGGGGGGGAGTGGGGTTTATATATGACTGGCTGTTTCATGGATTGTATATGTACAAATGTTTTACATTTCTGTAATGGAAATCTTTAATAAAGTGCATTTAATAAAAAAAAAAAACTCCTTGCACTATCCTACGGATCACAATTGCATCATTTTTTAACCAGGAGAGACGCACTAAGCTGAAACTTGTTTATAGGTGTGACTTGGGAGCACAAGGAAGTTAAGTGACTTGCTTAGGGTCACACAGTATGCAAGTGGGGGCTGTGGGATTCAAACACAGGTCCCCAGGTTTGCAGCTCAGAGCCGTAAACCACTGCACTATACTTACTCCCGTAACAGGGACCTTGTGGAATACATGATTTATTTTCACTCAAGCTGTTTCACCTTGGGTACATCACTCCTGGCTTACACCATTTGTGAAGTTACCCAAGGTCACACAGCTTTCGTGAAAATAAATCATGTATTCCACAGGTACCTGTTATGTATCCCTTATTTATTTCATATTATACTCAGACACCACCATAACAAAGTAGATCAGGTGCCAACCCCGCAGTCCATTACTAAAACCTGACAGCGTTTTGCTTCCTTCTCCTGGAGCTTTATACTGTACTTGATAATGGACTACTGACCAAAATAAATAATAGACTGAAATAAATAAATAAATTCAGTTTTCACACACTTTTTATCGCTTTGTTTTTTTGGGACCTAGGGTGTGAGTTGTGAGGCTTTTCTGCTGTTGTGGTTTGATTTTAGCCTTACACAACCAGAGCCTCAGTGGGTGATCTGCTTTCTGGTGCACAATCTGTGTAGTGTGTAGTGTATAGTGTAGGGTGACAATTCTCATAGTATAAATTAATTGCACAAACTGTAGTATGCAAATTGCTGCAAAACGCACACAATACACACCCTGTAACAAGATTTACTTTGGATATTGATCCATTCATTGAAAGAATTTGCTGCAAAGTACAAATTGCAACAATTTACGTAGTTTGAATTTACGCAGTTGCAGCAAATTACGTAGTGTACACAATGCAAATGCTATGCGTAGTGTATAGCAAGCAGATTCACCACAGTCTGCATGCAAATTTTAAATTGCCAACACTCCTACCCACAGGCTCCCTGAGGAAGGAGCTGAAGGCTCTTAATACACATGTGGTGTTTTACCTCTACATGCTGAGTCTGCACATAATCACACTTCATTAGGTAACACATTTTCAAATGTTTGGCAGTTACTGAGTGCTGGTCCTTTTTATGGCTATGGGCAGAGCCTACAGCCATTTTGCCTTCTGTTGCTAAAGTAGCCTATGGTGGCACTTTCCATTGGACTTTTGGAAGTATCCTCCCGAAAGTCCAACAGAGCTTGTAACACTCCACCACGATCGGCCACTGTGGAGTAACAGCTACACTATTTTGGCTGTTACTTCCACATTTTGGAACAAGAACTGCACATGCACATTTCTGCTGGCATTGCCATCTTTCAAATTGCATATTGCCATTCACTGCAACTGTGCATGCGTGAGTGCCGCACATGCACAGTTGAATCGTTGCCATCATCTTGGAGATGGCACTCTGTGACACTTGCTCTTTGGAGCTTCCCAAGCTCACCACAGTGCCACGTTGGCTGTGGCTAGAGTTAGTTTTATGTCTCCTGCATATTCTGTGGGTACTATGCACTTTAGAACTGGAAGTTCATTTGGTACTTTTGTGTTTGGTAGTACAAACAGCCCACCTGGCTAGCTCCAAGTCCACTCTCAGACTTAGGTTATCAACATCACAGGGTTCTGCTGCTGGCACACTGGGAGCCTGGTTGTTTTCTGTTTAAATAGTACATCTGACCCCGATTCTTTAGGCGTAAGTGAAGGATTTTATACTTGTCCACACTGAATTTCTTGTGCCATTTACTGGCACTCACTCTTACATTTAAGTCCCCTGGCAGACAGTCTTTCTCATCCCTGTAATCTACTGACCTCATTGGATTTGTGTAAATGTCATTGCTTTTCTGGAGACCACTGGCCCAAAATCATCAATAAAAGTGCTGAACTGATGGGGTCCCAATAGCAAAGTAAAACAGAGACGTCTAAGGTGTGGATACAGTTCGCTATCCACACTACAGCACTTCCATTGGAATGGGTTGATTCATTGGATGTCTTCAAGCTAAGCTCCTCTACCAACTGGTGGTATACTCTCTGGCTCCACCCACAGTAATGTCAAATCTTTTGTTCTGCCGGAAGGCACAGGTTGCTTCCTTCACAGCTCTACAGCATTCTAAGATTCTACATATTTAGCACTTTCAGCAATAATTATTTCTTCTCAAAACTCCTAAAGTACTTTGTCTTCCACTTATTCTGACTTTGCCTTCAACATTGATCTCAGCATGGAAGAGAGAAAGCTGCCATGTGGTTTTAAGTTCTGCAAGAACTGTGGACAGATAATGTTGAACACTGACCCCCACATGTCCTGCCTGTATTGCCTAGGAGGACAGCACAACGTGGATGGTTGTGGCTTTTGTCAGGTGATGCCTCCAGCATCCCTGGATGGTCGACAGCTGGACTCATCCTTGGTTGAAACTTGGAACAGGACCCCAAGGATTAACCTAAGAACCACAAAAACAGCTCAGTGGCTGCCGAGTCCATTGTTTAGCTTGAGGCTTTTTAGGAAGAGGTAGCTGCGGCTGCATTGAATACCTCAGCAGTCTTAGCGCTGATCCCAGCTGGGTCCATTGATGGAGGGTTTATTAATATTTTTTTAGTTAGTTAGTTAATATTTTATTTCTTATTATTTCAGCCAGGCACAAAAGTACAAGTTGAAGTTCTATACAAGGTTAAAAAAGCAAACTTTACATATTTAATATAATACATAAATAATACAATTTAAAAGAAAAAAAATTAAAACAAAAAATAAATATCAATATAAAAATTAATTTCCCTGCATTTAAATAATGCACAATGATTTACTAAAATTTTGAGTTCTTACCAAAGGTTTTTCCCACATCTCATGATTGCATAAATTATACTCTGACATATTCCTTAATACAAGTAAACAATGCAATTTATGGTCGGGATCACAGATATTTTTAAAAACCTCTCTTGCCATTTTTTCTCTTCTGGTATCCAACCTCTCAAGCCCACATTTAATCAAAGCTTCCCAATAACACATCCCACCCTACAATTATACTAAGTGCCCTTTTTGGTACCCTTTCCAATCCTTCAGATCCATTTTTTTGTGAGGCCACTATGCCACACAGCAGCCCCATATTCAATCCCATGTCTAACCACTTTAATAAAATAATAAACTAAATCAGATAAATTCAAACCTGCCCATCTCATAACCATTAAAAACTATAACCTGCTGTTTGCTTTCTTTACTGTACTTAAGACCTGTTCCATACAAGAAAAATCATTTAGAAAAATAAATCCCCAATACTTAACTTTGTAAACTACTTCTACCTCCTCACCCCCAAAAGACAAAGCTTTCATTTCAGTCCATTTATTCTACTTACCAAAACGTATCTCTTTTGTTTTTGTAGGCTTTATTTGCATAAAGTTCTTCCTTGATCACTATTCTATGTAATCCAAATCACTTTGCATAGAACTATCTTCAACAATTTTCCAAATATCCAATACTGTAGTGTCATCTACATACTTTATACATGTACCCTTATGTAACCCCTAGGTGGCACTATCCCAAGGGCTACTACCCCTGTCTGCCTGGCTAGTAGCAGGTCAAGGGGCCTGGGTAATGAAATGGGTGCCTCCACCCAGAGGTCGGTGTTGTTAGTGGTCAAGCTAACCTAGGCATAGCCCTCCAGGACAGTGTAGCCCCCCTCTTTCCCTTCTAGTAGCCTGAACAATATACAATAATTACTTTCACAATGACCCTTATTCACCAGGCAATTACCCACACTGTTTGCACTTACCACCAGTGCTGGTTCCTCTGGCTCGACCCTGGGGACTCCCTGTAAAACAAGATTAAGCGCAGCAAATAGCAACAGTACAATACTTTTGGCACAAACTGGACCCACAGTCAGGTTAAATGCAAACAAAGTTAAATCTGATTTATTCAGGGGACTTGAACTAGGGAGGGGCATAATCAGGTTGATTTGCTTAAAAGATATGTTTATCAGACAGTTATGCGTGCAGTTCAGAGTTCCTACACAGTCACACACTCTAGTTACCGAGGTAGGAAAACTGTGGGCTAGCCAGGAACGTTGCAGCTGGTTGGGGCCCTGTGATGGAAGAAAGCAACATGCACAACACACACACTATTTGTAATCTGGAGCCGGAGGGCTCTGTTTGTGAAAGAAAAGGCAACAAGACAATCAGATGACAACACTTTTAGATTTAGCTGTTGTTGCAGGGAACTACCCTGATGTTTACTCATGATACCCAATACTGGACGCAAGCAGGGTGAAATTGAAACTACAGGCTGTTGAACTGAAATGCCTGTAGAAGCAGGGCACACAAAAATCACTGAGGCGTTGTTTCTGTTCAAGGCATTGAGCAGGGGGCTGATCCCCAGGCTGGTCTCTCGTCGATGACTTTCTCTGTGTAGCAGGTATTCTGGCTGGGCCAGTGTAGCATGGCCCAGACAAATGGAAATGGATAAGGATTCAGTCCGTGGAGCTGCATACAGCCTTCAACAAGCAAAACACAGTTCAGGCACACAGTGGGGAACCAAATCAAGACCCACTATCTGCACACAGGACATTCACGTGTAAGGAAATTCCACTGTACCAGTCAAATGGCTCTCCGGTTGCAGTTACAGAGTCTCTGCACAATCAGGAGTTCAGAGGTAGCTGGAAGTCCTGACAGGCCGATTACATTCAGCAAATCTTCAGTCTTCTTCATGTTAAAGCCTGGTCACAATTCAGTGGCTTAATTTGCTCTCCAAGTTCGGATTCAGTCCAAAAAAAGCACAAGTTCCCTCTCAGGGACAGCAGGCAGGCATGCAGACCAAACTCAGGCCTTCCTACAGTTCTCTCACATGAATCCTCTATGGATTGCTGCTCGAACTATCTCGAGCTGTTACTTCATCACTTCCCAACTCAGATCTAACTGAAACTACAAGCAATGTGGGACTTTCCCCAAGATCCAAAAGGTTTGGTTGGCTGATCTGTCTGTCAGTCACAACAAGGGCTCCCCCTCCACGTTATTTTAGGCACCAAAAGCACAAAACTACAATTCCTACAAGTTTTGGCCCCACCAAGCCCCTGTAGGCAGGCTCCATTTTAGAGTCCCAAATGTACTGATTGGCCCATTCTGACAGTCCAGGACCAAGATGATGGAAACAAACAGAACTGTCCATGCTGCAAAAAAGGCAGGTTAGAAGAAACTGCAATATTATTACTACTCTAACAAATGATCAGCACACAAGTACATTTTCTAACAAAGGTCCCTCTCAGATTAATTATGACTGCAATCCAGGCAGCTCTTAAAGAGACAGCACACAGAGGCTATACAGGCACTCTCTGGCAATACATTTAAACTGCTAAAACGCACGACACCAGCCTGGCAGTGAGCATTTAAACAAGCTCAAGGAAGACTTTTCTGAAACCAATAGATGACACAATTATTGGCCTACCAAAGAACTCAGTTAAGTTTGTTATAACTACATCCAAAACATTTTACCCCCTTGCAGGTTCTTCAACAATTTTTTTACTGTATGTTTATTGATTATGTCATATACACAGTCAATTTACAATTACTAGGTTCCAAAGTATAGTAAAGCATAAATCACACATCTTATACAAAGGATTACTATCATGTCTTCCCCATTACATCATAGTGGGGGTATTCCTATAAGAAAAGTAATGCAGTGTATGCATTACAATCAAAGATAGTGGCAAAATGGCCTCTGCACCAACACCTTGAACATTTAACTAACAAATTATAGCCTTGAAAAGTCCTTGAGTTAAATACTCTTGATGTGGTCTGAAAGACAGATCAGAAGTCCATGTAAATACAGAAAAATCCACAAGAAAAATGCTGTGCTCAAGTTTTCAGTAGGTTCACTTATAGCAGGGTTACCAAACCATATAAATACACAAAGATCCAAAAGTATAAGTTCTCCAAGGAAACACAGACCATAAATGTTCAACTAAGTTGTTGATTTATTTTGCCACAATGGGAACCTCTGGTGCCTCGGCAACAAGCCTTCAAGGGGGCGTGAACCATAGTGAGAGTAATATGCCTCTTATACAATTAGAAGTGCATGACATCATAATGAGAGGTGACCCAAGATACAAAAGTTATAGTAATCACATAGAAAAATATACTTTATACATTGAAATAAATCTTTGAACAATCTCATTCAAATATCACTACTTATTCCATATTTAATATATATAGAAAACTGGTAAAAAAAATGACCCAAAAGTTTCAAAGCAGAAAGAAAAGCTTGATCTAAAGAAATCAGATACTGAATAAGCATTACATTTAAGTGTATTGAATTTTTTATGTGTGGGATCTCCTATAGAAAGGGATACAGCAACAAATTAATTTTTATTATTATTCCACTAAATTAAATGGCTTATCCAAGTATTTCAAAAAACACCTTAAAGAAGAAAGGTTTCATACTTAAACAACAAGATAAGTTTAGAATGGGCTATAACTATACATGTTTAGATATCATAAAATTATATATACATATATATATATATATATACATATACATATATATATATATATATATATATATATATATATATATATATATGATTAAATATCCAGATGTCTTGATAGCCCACTTTTTCTTTTTTTTCCTTTCCTTTTTTGGGAGAGAACTGCTCATACTAAGCAATCTGCACTGGAAATAAGTGAGTAATCTAAAGAAAGGAGAGAAAAGGCATAACATTGAAACAAATGTTAATAATGTAATAGGCCAACATTTTTAATATATACAATAATTATGCCTATTTAGACATTTAGACATGGTTGCTTTAACTTTAGGAGAATTCAGGGAATGGTGGTTTAACTGAACCATTGTCACAGTATATTGATCACTATATAAAAACTCTAGCTCAAGCAGTACCCTCATATATAAAAGATGCTGGTGACATGATTAACCTATTAGAAAATGTAGCCATTGAAGAAACGAGTTTGCAGGTTACTTTAGATGTGGAAGCCTTGTATTCAAATATACTGCATGAAGGTGGGCTGAGTGGCCTGTAATACTATCTTAATGGTAGAGAAATACAAGACCCACCCACAGAAATGTTGACTCAGTTTGCCAAGTTTGTATTAGAGTGTAACACCTTTTTCTTTTCAGATGGTCAATATATACAGAAAAAAGGAACTGTGATGGGGGCCACTTTCGCCCCTAACTTTGCTAATCTGTACCTGGGAAATGGGAAGAGAAGTCCATCAGGGATAGTGACAAAAATCCATATAGGGATAGAATAGACCTGTATAAACGCTTTCTAGATGATATATTCATCATCTGGACAGGAACTGAGGACAAACTCTTTGATTCCGTTAAATATCTTGAAATAAGTGATTCCAACTTGCAGTTTTCCCTAACTTTCAGTACCAAACAAATTAATTTTTTAGATCTAATTGTTCAGAAAGGTGGTAAAGGGGGAATTGAGACAGATTTGTACAGAAAGAGTGCCGGTAGGAACACACTGTTACAAGCTGATAGCAGTCATCCATACCATACCATAGCGGGTATTCCCAAGGGACAATTTATGAGACTAAAAGAAATTGTGTAGTTCTGATTCTACATTTGAAAGAAGAGCAAATGAACTCGAGATAAGACTTAAAGAAAGGAAATATCCGACAAGTTTAGTGGTGCAAGCTAGAAAAGAGGTTGGCCAAATGGAAAGGTCAAAGGTCATAACAAAAGAAAAAGAAAAATCTGGAAAAATAAAAGATCAGAGAATAAATGTTGTTAGTACTTACAATGCACAGTCTAATGAAATTAGTAACATTGTCAAAAAGAACTGGCATTTAGTGAGTCTAGACCCAGGCCTGAGGGAACTCAGTGAAATTAAGCCCAGGATAGTACATAAGAAGGGAAAAAGTTTAAAAGACACTTTAGTTCATTCAATACAACCAGGACAAATACAAGGCAGAATGTGGTTACCAAAACAACAAGATGGTTGCTACAAATGTGGTAATTGTAAATTCTGTAGTTTTTTGAAACAAACAAAAAGTTTTACAAATCCTAAAACACATAGGGAAACCAAAGTGAGAGGATTTATAACCTGTACAACTGAAGGGTAATCTATATGGAATCTTGTACATATGGAAGCTTCTATATTGGTAAAACAAAAGAAATTAAAAGAAAGAATGAGTGAACACTTGAGGGCTATCAATTATGGGGACCAGAAAATGCTCTAGCAGCGCATATGTTGAAAGTTAAAATGTAAGGAACATAATTGGTCATTTCTAGGTATAGAAAAACCAATGAGAAGCCCCAGAGGAGGGAATCATGACAATGTACTACTTAAAAGAGAACAATACTGGATCTTTGCATTAGGAGGGTCAGAAAAACCTGGCCTTAATGAGAAGATTGATATAAAACCTTTTTTACAGAAATAAGAAGTGCAGGGTTGTTTATGCCTATATGTATCATGAGCTGTTATGTAGTTGAATGTAGTCAGTACCAGATTTTAATTTGTTTAACTTTTTTTCTTTTAGGTACCATGACCTATAATACTCAGTGGATTCCTATGTCTCTCAATGGTGAAGAGCAATGGTGGACACTGGTGTAATAGTGGTAAAAGTAGTGAGCGATAATCCATTTCATAATGTGTTTTAAAGTCAAAAAATTAAAGTTGAATTTTTAGGTAGTCTTTTCAAGTTGGTGCACTGTCACTTTAAATGCAATGCTATTTAATGGAAATTATCTTTGTAAGTGTCATTCCTATGATTAAACACCAGGTGGTGTGAAACGCATTAGGACACTGTGTATAGAGTAATGGAGGAGGTTGGCAGCCTGTAAGCCTGCAGTTTGTAAGGAGCCTGTGAAGAGTGGGAGCACTTGTACCTCATATGTTGTGTGAAAAAATAAAGAACGCTGGATTTGAAAGCACATGTGGCATGGTGTGGATACCCTTCGGTGCATACTTTAGCACATAATCTCACTTGGCAGTAAGCATACAACCTTATTTGGCAGGCTTGGACAAAGCACTCTGTTAGTTTTACCTGGTGCTGGCAAACTAATTTTTGTTTATTTACATCTGCTTAATGCTGAGCACAGGACCCTGGTGCAGACCTTAACTTCTGCTCTCATTCCAACTGTTAAGGAACAGATTCTGCCAGCAGCAAAGGAGAAGGGCTCTATTTAGCTCTTTGATGGCTCCAGAATTTAGTACTTCCCAGACCTCTCCTATGTGACTTGCCAGCAGCACAAGTCCTTTAATGCAGTTCAATCAGAGCTTCGCCAGCTGGGGATCTCAAATGTTTTGCTCTATCCAGCTAGACTTCGGCTGTACTACACAGGTAAAATATACCTTTTTAATGATCCAGCCAAGGCAGGGAAGAGTCTTGCAAAAATAAAAACTGACTTTGAGAGTACCAATGTTAATGATGATTTAGAGGCTGAGGGAGATTGATGCAGGGGACTTAATGAATCTGGTTACTTGCAGTACTAATTAAAGCTACAGTGAATAAAACGCTCCTGATTGGGGCTGTTATTTAGTTTGCATGTATTAAACATGCTAGTCTTGTTTACTGTTGCACTAACTATTACTACCTGTCTTAGACTCTCTGTATTAGAATAACTGGCATAAATAGTAGTTAGTTTAAAGGATTATTTCACATTGTCTGTTGGAGGGAGAAGATCATAACAGATTGATGTCTGTATTTCATATTTGAGGCACATTTGTATTTACATGGTAACACAGACCATAAATATTCAATTAAGTTGTTGATTTATTTTGCCACAGTGGGAACCCCTAGTGCCTCGGCAACAAGCGTTCAAAGCGGCATGAACCATAGTGAGAATAATACACCTTATATACAATTAGAAGTGCAGGACATCATAATGAGAGGTGACTCAGCATACCAATGTGTTAGTAATCTCATAGAAAAATACACTTTATGCATTGAAATAAATCTTTAAACAATCTCATTCAAATATCACTACTTATTCCATATTTAATATATATATAGAGAATTGGTAAAAAATGACCCCAAAGTTTCAAAGCATAAAGAAAAGCTTGATTTAACCAATTTATTTTTGGAAAAAGCATTGCATGCTGGGAAAATTAACAATGAGGAATTTAAGTGCCTGTATTGTGATTGCCCAATTGTACCAACACTGTACTGTCTGCCAAAGGTACTTACATACCTCCAGAGAAGCCACCAGGAAGACCAATAATCTCAGGGGTGGGTTCATTGACTGAGCATTTATGTGAATTTATAGATTTATTTCTTCAATTTAGCATGACCAAATTACCGTCTTATCTAAAGGACTCCGGGGACACTGAACAAATTTCAAGATTTAATTTGGGAAAGTAATTTTTACTACATAACAATAGATGTGGAGTCTTTGCACACCTCAATAAGGCATCAGGATAGTATCAGGGCAGCCACGTTCTTTTTAGAACAATATATGCTCTATACAGAAGCCCCAGGGGACTTAATTATTGAGGCTTTAACTTTTGTACTTGATCACGGATATTTTGAATTTAATAACGAATGCTTTTTGCAGAAATGTGGGACAGCCATGGGGGCATCGATGGCTCCAGTTTATGCAAATCTATTCAAGGGTTTATGGGAACTCCAGTACCTGGATAATCTGGCACAGAATCCTTATTTAGGAAATATTGTGAAATAGGGCAGATTTATAGATGATTGTTTATGTGTTTGGAAGGGGGTCTAAGGAGCAGGCTCAAGAATTTGTGAAATGGCTAAATGAGAATGAATGGAATTTATGGTTTACATCTAACATTGAGAAAGACTGTATTAATTTTTGGGATATTACCTTTATGGGACATATGGATATAGGCAGTGTATGTACAAAGGGTTACAGAAAAGAAACTGCACCAATTCCCTGCTGGGGTATAACAGTTCACATTCACAAAAATAAAAAAATTCCATACCCCATAGCCAGCTTTTGAGAATAAGGAGAAACTGCACTAGTAATAATGATTTTCAGCAGCAGGCAGAGGAGATGTTGGCCAGATTTAGAGTGAGAGGGTACAAAGAACAAGTCCTAACTGATGCTTTTAGTAAAGTTCTGACTATGATGCAAAAAGATTAATTGGGATATAGGAAAGATTCTAAAAAGGAAAAAGATGGTCACTCCTTCCGCTAGACTTTCTGTTGCTAGAGGTATTCTCTTACCCCAGCTCAAATTTGCTCTGCCCCTCCTCTTTGCTGCAAACTCTGCTACACTCCACAAATGGGACACTGTCTACAACAACATCTGTAGATTACCTTAACTTGCCCCACGTTTTACTCATTTGCTCCTTTCTGGCTTAAATTGGCTGTCACCTAAGGATATTCAAGCCTACTCCCTGGGCTGCTTTATCGACTCCTGTCTAGACCTCCCTGCCCTGTCTATCTTGCCAACCTCCTGACTCCTGCCTCACATACCCCTACTCCTCAGGTCTTCCTCTGTCCCCATGCTCTCCACTAGACCTTGCATGACAAAATCGGTGAACAGGCATTTGCCCATTTTGCGCCCAAATTCTGGAACTCACTCTCCCTTATGGTGAAAACTTCAGCCTCCCATCAAGAATTCAAAAACTCGCTGTTCACCCACCTTCTAGCCTCTGCCCAATGCAAATGCTCTTAATTTGCTTTGTCCCACTGCAGGCTGTCAGGTCTGACCCTGAGTACTACACTAATGTTCTCTCATGCAATATGCTTGTCTAGGTGGCTATGAACCTTGATGTCTTTACTGTCCTCAGCTGTCTTATGGTTACCCTAATTGCTTTATTTTACATCCTTATTATGATCTATGCCTAAAATGTACCCTTATGTAACTATTACTGTGCTACCCAATGTATATCTTGTTTTGCTCCTGCACACCTATATTATGTCTGTGCATTTCTGCATATTGTAACCAATGTCCTGTGCTCTCCCGGGTCGTGCCTGAAAATAGGCAGGTCTGTTGCCTAGCGCACTTACCCGGTTACCAAAAGCTAATAAATAAATAAATAATTAAAAAATTACATTCTCTACTGAATACAATGCACTGGCTGGACGTATAGGGAACATTATCTGGAATGGTTGGGAAGTTTCAAAAGGTGATCACACACTGAGGGAACTGGTTTCAGACAGTACTAGAATTACCTGCAAGAGAGCAGCAACTTTGCAAGGTAAGTTGATAAGAAGTCAGTTTTATGTAAAGAAAAAATGTGATAGGCAAGGGTGGCTGCCAGTGAGACCAGCAGGTGTATTTAAGTATGGTAGATGCAATATTTGCAAGTATATGCAACAAGGAAAACATTTAGTTTTACCTAATACTGTAGAGAATAAAGTATGGGTGGTGTGTGTAATGAGAAGTTTACACACACCCAAGGGGTTAGATGCTACATAAACCCTGACAGCGAAGGTCGAGGGGGTTGTGCAAGCATCTAACCCTGAGGGTGTGTGAAAACTTCAAGTTTACACATAACATCCCATATTTTATTTTATATAATTGCTGGCTCTCTATTTTTCACCACAGCAATTATATAAAATAGCTGAGGTTCTGGCTGGGGACTGTGCTCCGTTTCCATTTTTTCGTTGGGTGATGGTGCCAGATTTGAAAAGGGGTTCATGGTGTTCATTTGTCCCTCTAAGTTTGAAAAAAATGATTTAACTTACCATTGAGTTACTATGGTGGACGGCAGTTCACTTCTCAGTGAGCAGGCAAGCGGCGAACCCTAGCAGACACATGTGCAGAGTAACAGAAATCGTGCATGTGTTTGCCGTTATAAATGCTCCTTTATAATAGCAAATTATGCCACAGCTTCCCTATGGGAAAAATGGGGAGCCAGTTATTATACTAAGATTACGATAGATGATTTTACAACATGTGCAACCACCTTTGTTATTTATATTTTATGGTGTAGCTGTGCCCTTCATTATATAGGCAAGACAGTGAGAACACTAAAGGAATGAATACAAGATCATGTTCGCTCCATTATAAATCAAAAAATGGATAAGCCTGTTAGCAGGCGTTTTTGTGAAACAAGTGAATCAGACCTAAGTTGTTTTAAATGCATGGGTCATGAAAGTGTACAGAACCCATTAAGGGGTGGTGATAGACAAAATCTCCTTATGCAGAGAGAAAGTTATTGGATATTTAAAGCAGTTGCAGTGAGGCCTAAGGGCTTAAATGAAAGATGGGATTTGAAACCATTCCTTAAGTATAGATAACTTTCTGTACTGCTTTGAAATAAGGAGGTGTTGATGTTGCATAAGGACTGTCAAATAATGTCCCCTCTTTCCTTTCTTTTCCTTGTTCTTTCCTGCCTCTTCTTTGTGTTTTTTTGTTTCTTTGTTTCTCTTCTTTTCTTTCCTTTTCCTTTTCCTTCTCCCTCCCCTCCTCCCCCTTCCTTCTCCTCCTCCCTCCCTTTCCTCCTTTTTCTTTTCACCTTCGCTTATCTCCATTTTGGATATTCCTTTAACTTTAGGAGAAAGCAACCAAACAGTGAAAAGAGACCTTTGAATATGGAACAAGTTTTTTATCAATTTGAACATGCTGCTTTTTGAGCCAAAAGGCTATATTGGGAAAGGGTTTCCTTAAAGGCATATCTAGAAGTAGACCGTGTACCACGTGGTCTGAGAATTTTGAAAAAACATCGTTTGGTCTACAAAGAGAAGGCTTTTGCAGAACTGGCAAAAAATTAGCCATGAGGCAAGTAAGAGCATATGGAATTAATTTTAAAGGAGAATGCTATTATACAGCTAGAAACTGAGGAAGAAATTAAAGTAAAAGAAAAATTGTTGCAGCAATACAGTGAGCATCCACTATATGATGAACTGTGTGAAAATTTTAAATATAATCTGATAAAATACAATAGGAAGATACAAGGTATTAAACAAACCAAATTTGAGAGAGACACTAATGATTACCTACATGGTACAGTGTATGAATGGGGCAAGACATTCAGTTTTAAACCGCAAGGTAGCACACCTATTAAACTGATTTTGAGAATACCTGAGAAACCACAAGATAGGAGATCGAATGAAGATTTCAGCAGTGGAGAGGAAACTTATTTGGGAGAAGAGACATTCTCTGGAGGCGAAGAAGAGATTAGATGGGACAAGACACCAGAGGGCCCGAGACGTAGCCAACGCATCAACAGCACTGAGCCCCCAAAAAACGGATCAGGTGGGGGGCCAGGAAAAGAAAGAGGTGGCTATCGCTGGAACAGAGGCAGAAGGGTCTGGAAAGTGAGAGGGAACATGAGAGGAGGTTATTAGTGAACAATGTGATTAACATCTCGAACAGAGAGCTGTCTGAAACAGAAATCAGTGTTTTAAGTAAAGGCTTGTCGTTTGTTCCACAACGTAGATTTAATCTGTTTGAAACAATAATTGACTGCCACAAATTTACCAGGAATTTGAGTTTGCGGTCTTTTTTTAATAGAAGAGAAGAAGAGAACATCGGACCCATAGAAATGGGGGTAAGTGAAGGCATAGAGACTGGAAATACAGATGTAATTATTCAAAAATTCAAACCCCCATCCACCTTCTGTCCTCCTCTAACTCCAGCATTACAGACTTTTGTAAAAAGCTGTGAAAGAGACTTACTGAACCTAGATAAAAATCAGTATGGAAAGACAAATATACCCCTTAGGAGTAATCTAAGTAGGGTAGAACAATCCACTTTAGATACATTAAGTGATGATAAAACTATAAGAATAAAAAAAGCGGACAAAGGGGGTTCAGTTGTAGTCATGGACACAATTAAATATGTTTTGGAGGTGAATAGACAATTTAGTAATGAAGATTACTATAAAAGGGTGTCCACAGACCCCACCATGCTATTTAAGGCCGAAATAGATAAATACCTTGTAGATGTAAAAGAAAAAGGTTGGATCAGTAAAGATACTTTTTAATTTTTAACTGTACAGTATCCCATGAAAGCTTGGTTCTACGTCCTTCCTAAAATACACAAATGTCTCCCAGATCCACCAGGCCGGCCTATTGTTTCAGGGAATGGTAGTTTAACTGAACCATTGTCACAGTATATTGATCACTATATAAAACCTCTAGCTCAAGCAGTACCCTCATATATAGAAGATGCTGGTGACATGATTAACCTATTAGAAAATGTAGCCATTGAAGAAATGAGTTTGCTGGTTACTTTAGATGTGGAAGCCTTGTATTCAAATATACCGCATGAAGGTGGGCTGAGTGCCCTAGAATACTATCTTAATGGTAGAGAAATACAAGACCCACCCACAGAAATGTTGACTCAGTCTGCCAAGTTTGTATTAGAGTGTAACACCTTTTTCTTTTCAGATGGTCAATATATACAGAAAAATGGAACTGCGATGGGGGCCACTTTCGCCCCTAACTTTACTAATCTGTACCTGGGAAAATGGGAAGAGGAGTCCATCAGGGATAGTGACAAAAATCCATATAGGGATAGAATAGACCTGTATAAATGCTTTCTAGATGGTATATTCATCATCTGGACAGGAACTGAGGACGAACTCTTTGATTTCATTAAATATCTTGAAATAAGTGATTCCAACTTGCGGTTTTCCCTAACTTCAGTACCAAACAAATTAATTTTTTAGATCTAATTGTTCAGAAAGATGGTAAAGGGGGAATTGAGACAGATTTGTACAGAAAGAGTACCGATAGGACTACACTGTTACAAGTTGATAGCAGTCATCCATACCATACCATAGCGGGTATTCCCAAGGGACAATTTATGAGACTAAAAAGAAATTGTAGTTCTGATTCTACATTTGAAAGAAGAGCAAATGAACTCGAGATAAGACTTAAAGAAAGGAAATATCCAACAAGTTTAGTGGTGCAAGCTAGAAAAGAGGTTGGCCAAATGGAAAGGTCAAAGATCATAACAAAAGAAAAAGAAAAATCTGGAAAAATAAAAGATCAGAGAATAAATGTTGTTAGTACTTACAATGCACAGTCTAATGAAATTAGTAACATTGTCGAAAAGAACTGGCATTTAGTGAGTCTAGACCCAGGTCTGAGGGAACTCAGTGAAATTAAGCCCAGGATAGTACATAGGAAGGGAAAAAATTTAAAAGACACTTTAGTTCATTCAATACAACCGGGACAAATACAAGGCAGAATGTGGTTACCAAAACAACAAGATGGTTGCTACAAATGTGGTAATTGTAAATTCTGTAGTTTTTTGAAACAAACAAAAAGTTTTACAAATCCTAAAACACATAGGAAACCAAAGTGAGAGGATTTATAACCTGTGCAACTGAAGGGGTAATCTATATGGAATCTTGTACATGTGGAAGCTTCTATATTGGTAAACAAAAAGGAAATTAAAAGAAAGAATGGGTGAACACTTGAGGGCTATCAATTATGGGACCAGAAAATGCTCTAGCAGTGCATATGTTGAAAGTGAAAAATGTAAAGGAACATAGTTGGTCATTTCTAGGTATAGAAAAACCAATGAGAAGCCCCAGAGGAGGGAATCATGACAATGTACTACTTAAAAGAGAACAATACTGGATCTTTGCATTAGCAGGGTCAGAAAAACCTGGCCTTAATGAGAGGATTGATATAAAACCTTTTTTACAGAAATAAGAAGTGCAGGGTTGTTTATGCCTATATAATTAATGGTCTCCGTTTTTTCGCATACAAAAAGCCGTGTATTAAATATCGTAACACCTAAGTAGGTGTTACGGCATTCACGCACTCCCTTTCCCTAGCAAAGTGCTTTAGACACACACTAAAGAAACGGAGCGCCAAGCTTTCCAACTGTCCCTTAACTTCACACATCACTGACCAGAAAATTAACTTACTTGCTGGTGTTACTCCATCTTATATATTCTCCACCAGCTTCACATCACCTAGACCGAAAAAAAAACGTTTTATTCTACCAAACCTCACTTCTACAGTTCACCCTTTTCCCACGATCCCTAACTGCTCTCCCTTTCAACCCTAACCTTTCCTCTGCAGGTCAAAGGACGATGAAACTCTACCGGAAGGATCTCCACAGTTATAGACTTTCAAATTTTTATTTTGTTTATTCCGATAACCAGTTTAAATAATTAAATGTTAATGTTGAAGCACAGTTCTATTTTCTCACACAAACACAACGTTCATCTCAAGGTAAGATTCCAGGTCTTTTTCAAACCACAGGAAAAGGAGCCCTTCAATTTATAAAAACAAAATATGGGGTGCAGTGTGTTTAACAATTTAACACACACCTGTTGTTGGATGGTTATAAACCCTGCGCCTCGGGGTTTATGTGCCATCCAACAACTCGGGTGTGTGTTAAATTCCCGTAACACACTGCACCCCATACTTTATCCTATATGTATCATGAGCTGTTATGTAGTTGAATGTAGTCAGTACCAGATTTTAATTTGTTTAACTTTTTTTCTTTTAGGTACCATGACCTATAATACTCAGTGGATTCCTATGTCTCTGAATGGCAAAGAGCAATGGTGGACACTGGTGTAATAGTGGTAAAAGTAGTGAGCGATAATCCATTTCATAATGTGTTTTAAAGTCAAAAAATTAAAGTTTAATTTTTAGGTAGTCTTTTCAATTTGGTGCACTGTCACTTTAAATGCAATACTATTTAATAGGAATTATCTTTGTAAGTGTCATTCCTATGATTAAGCACCAGGTGGTGTGAAATGCGTAGGACACTGTGTGTGGAGTAATGGAGGAGGTTGGCAGCCTGTAAGCCTGCAGTTTGTAAGGAGCCTGTGAAGAGTGGGAGCACTTGTACCTCATATGTTGTGTGAAAAAATAAACAACGCTGGATTTGAAAGCACATGTGGCATGGTGTGGATTCCCTTCAGTGCATACTTTAGCACATAATCTCACTTGGCAGTAAGCATACAACCTTATTTGGCAGGCTTGGACAAAGCACTCTGTTAGTTTTACCTGGTGCTGGCAAACTAATTTTCATTCCTTAACAGTTGGCCCCGCTGTAACCAAAAGAATAGTCTGGTGAGTCCCTTCTTGTGCTGGGCATCTTTGAGGGGTGATCCAGTAAGCCTGAAGTAAGGTGCCTTCCCGGTTATAGCCAAGGGTGGATTGCAGCAATAAGGAAACAAAATCTAGTAGGTACTGAATTTCTCTTTCCTCCAAGACACCTAGGATCCGCATGTTGGCCAAATGAGCTCCATTCTCAAGGTTTTCTAAACACTCTCAGAGCAGGCAGTTTTCATTTACCGGTCCCGCAGCAGCTGTAATGGTCTTCTCAGCCATTGATTTCGACTGTTGAGATTCTGTAGCTACTGATTCTAACTGAAGTTCAACTGTAGTCACCCTCAAGGTGAAACAGTCAACTTTTTTATCTAGTTCTTTAATGAAGGATTCCAAATCCTTTATTGCTTTGAGCACTACCGTGTTTGATGGTTTGCTTTCCATGCCATTTGCTTGGCCTTGCTGCTGTGTAGTTTTTAGTCTCCACATATTTTGGTCCGATAATGGCAAACACCTGCTGTAAATATTGCCAAAGGGTTGCACATTCAAGATCTTGGCTGCAAGGAGAACGGACCTGACCATCTGTGTCACTGGAAAGATTAACTTAGTTTATAGAATTTAGATAAATTAGAAACAGTAGTCGGGAGCTCTCCCAGGAGATGTCTTTTCCAGTCGGCTACTGGCCACACCCCCCCCAACTATTTGTTTTAACTCATCTTCACTTAATATTTTCCCCAAGAAGCAATATATTTGTATCCCCCATAATAATAAGACCACACCTATCATATTTTTCCTGAATTTTGTCCAAACACCAAATTTATATGAGTCACCATCTGCTGTTTATTATTGGTAGAGAGGGTGATAAAACCCATCACAATTAATGGTCAACATTGCCTTGAAAGCTTTGATATATTCAACTCCACCCACATAATTTCAAACCCATCATTTTCTAATTCTAATAATCTTCTGTAAGAAATACTGTCATGAATATACAAAGCAATCTCTCCCCCAACTCTTTCCAATCTATCCTTTCTTTCAATCTGATACCCCAGAACTGTAACCATCCAGTTAGGAATATTTGCACTACACCATGTCTCTGTTATCAAACCCACCTAAACTCCATTCTTCCTCGTTACTACAGCAAGTTCATCCACTTTTGTAGTTAAAGCTCTTATACTGGTATTCATCACTGCAGGTACCCACTTTTTCTTAGTTTGAATAACTGTCAAAATTGTATTTATTTATTTAGCTTTTGTTAACCAGGTAGATACACTAGACAAGACATTTGCCTATTTTCAGGTATGACCGGGAATACAAGTTTGAATACATTGGACAACAGAAATACAGATACAATCAGAATACAGAGTCTGAGCATGCATTACATGATCAAGTAGTTACACACCAGTAGAACATATGCATAGAGATACGAGCAGTGCAATACGTACAATTAGAGGTGCAATAAATACTATTATATACAACTACAGGACCCCGGTAAAGTGAACCCACAATACTGTTATATACAACTATAGAACCCCAGGAAAGTGGACCCATAATACTGTTATATACAACTATAGGACCCCAGAAAATTGGAGCCACAGTCAGGGCCATGCCCAGAGCAGAGCACAGGGTAGAGGCATCACATACCAAGCCAAACCCCAAGCGGTCTGGCAAGTCGAGAAGAAAGTAGGGGAGCAGTGCTGGGGGCCAGGTAGATCATGGTGGCTTGGGACAACCACATGCAGAAGAAAGCTTCAGGTGATTCCATAGGGAGGATCTAAGGCAACCATGTGAGGGAGAGGAGCGGACCTGGACAGGAAGTGAGTTCCACAGCCTGGGTGCACTTGAGGCAAAATCTCTATCTCCCATTTGAGTGTGAGTGGTAGGTATGTTAAGGACAGCAGGGCCCAGGTACCTAAGGGAATAATGAGAAGAGACAGCCATTACAAGGAGCTCTGCCAGCTCAAGGGGGGTGCCAGTACAAAGAATCTTACCCTCGAAGCACCTCAGGTAAAGTCTAAGTAATTAGAGAGAGACAGAGCCAATACAGCTTACTGTACAGGTCACAGTGATGGGTGAGACGAGAGGCAGCAAGAGCAAAGCGGCAAATATTATTATATGAAATGGTCCACCTAGAAAGGTGCACTTCGGAGGTGCGAGCAAACAGAAGGAGCCCATAGCAGAGAGAGGGGAGGAACACACCACAAGCCAGTGCAAGACGTGCAGCGGGGGTGAGGTTGCTCTTTGCTTTATAAGCCATACCCAGTTTGCAGTTAACAGCTTTGCATACATTCTGGATATGATGCCCAAGGTCAAGCTGTGGGTCGAGTGTCACTCCAAGGTACTTGAAGGTGCCAGTGACAAGGACCGGAGCACCATCAAGTCCAATCATACACAATGGGGCAGGGGAGGCCTTAATCTTGACCAGGGACCCAAAGTGCACTGCCTGAAATTATTCCTGTTCACTTCCCTTTTACATCTACAATTCATCTTCCTTTCTGTAATCCTTACAGGTATACCATATTCTTTTCTACATAACCAGTTTGTATCTGACAAATTATTCACACTAACAATATTCCTATTTGCATGACACTTTCTTTCCTTACTAATAATTACTGGAATATTATACTCCCCCACTCTTTCAGCTTCTTTAGGGGCAGCTACATTAATTCCATATACTTTCCCATCCATTATTCCACACACTTCCAAGATAAGTAAGTAAATGATACACATTTGCCCAATTTTTAGCATCATACCTATATAGGGTCCTTCACAGAGGTTTTCTTTGAGATGTGTCAGGCTCTTCTGATCTTTGGGGAGAGCTCTTCTTATCCTCGCAAAAAACAAAAGTGCCATCGGAACCGGGGAGATTGCTATTTTCCCATTCCCTTGACTCCCCTGACCACTCAACGATGGTGAAGCACTCGATGGTGGTTAAGCAGCTTCAGTAGAGGGCATGGTTGATAGCTCCTCAGTACCCCTGCTAGGTTTGTTGACCTCAACACCAGTCAAGCTCAATGATGAGTCATCTCCCAGGCTCCAGTGCTCTCAGTCCTCACCCAGGAGAAGATGACTCGGTCAGAGTCTCCAACCAGGTCACTCTGAGACTAGTCTTTGCTGGTGGTCATGTCTCTGAAGCCGATGCTGTGGAATGTGGCTCACACGTGGTTTATCATGACTTTACAGAGGCTCATCTTCGATATTAGCCCCCGGATCAGTGGTTGAGGTCAAGGCACCACTCACACTCTCAATTCTGTTCAACTTGGAGGCACCGCCATAGATGTTTCTTGATCTCCACATCCTCTGGCAAGGACAGACACTGCCACAAGATGCAAAGATGCTATGAAAAGCTGCACTGGTAGCAGTGAACCATCACAGGGCGTGGTAGGGCCCTACCCTTTGAACTCTCAGTCACCTGGCAGCCACCAGTTATGTCCATAATGGTCCATCCTAAGCAAGTATCACCAGTGTTGGCATCTCCACCCATGAGGATGGTGCCAAAACCACTGCAGCTCTTCATGGGAGCCCCAACTAATGTCTCCTGTGCTGTAGCCAGCTTTCCATGCCAGCTGCTGATGAGACCACCTAGTCTGAGGACACTCAGGTGGTGCATGGCAGAAAATGATCAAAGGCCATTTCTGAGGAATCTTAGGACTACTCTGAGGTGTTGTTTATGTTTTCATCAAGGACTCACACTTTCGGCTGTGGCTCAGTTGATGATGTGAACACCAACTGTGGGCCAGTGTCATTTGGGACTGTACTCTGCCTCATGTAGGAGTCCATGCGTTTGCCCTTGGAGCTAGCACAGAAGATGGCTAAGAACCCCTTCACTGACATCATGGGTAGGGATGAATCCCTGGGGGTTGCCTTACCCATGGCTGAAGCCATCTTGAGACCGGCCCTGGAGCTTTGGAAGCATCCTGCCCACCCACCTACACTCATATGGTCCACAAGTATGTGGTCCCTACAGGGTACCATTTGGGGTTCCTGGATCACCCTTCAGCTGAAGGATTGGTCTCAGACAGCCTTCTTGATGTCTAGTTGCAAAGGGGGACATGGACAAGCCCCCTCCCCATAAGGAGTCTAAGAAGCTTGACCGCATGCTCAATGTCTTTCCTGGGGCATTGAAAGTGGCTCTGGTGACACCAGTTCTAAAAAAGTCATCCTAGGACCCAGATTCTTTGGTGAATTATAGACCCATCACTAATCTCCCCTTTCTGGGTAATGTTAAAGAGAAAGTGGTGGCTCTGCCGCTTGAAGAGCACCTTACAGCCTTTGACATCTGTGAACCTTTCCAGTCTGGGTTAAGCACAGTACAGAGATGGCACTGGTCAGGGTGTAGAATGATCTGCTCAGAGCTAGAGAGCAAGGGGAACAGTCAGTTTTCATTCTCCTTGATCTCTCTCTTCAGCTTTTGATACTATGGACCACGTTGGTGTTGTTGGATCATTTTAGGGAGTACTTTGCTGCACTGGTATGAGCTACCTTGGAGACAGGACGCAGAGGGTGGTTATAAGATCTTCCTTCTCCCAATGCCCTTGCTCTGTGGAGTACCCCAGGGACTGATCCTCTCTCCCATGTTGCCCACAGTGTATATGCTGCCACTGGGAGGGAACATTAGATGCTATGGGCTGGGGTTTGATTGCTATGTGGATGATACCTAGCTGTATCTGTTTTTTACACCTGGGATGCCTGGCGCAATTTAGGTAATACATTTGTGCCTGGCTGAGATCCAGGACTAGATGTCATCAAGCTGGTTGTGACTCAATCTGAACAAGACAGAGGTAATGGTGGTGATTGAGACTGGTTGTAATGGCGGTGCAGGGGCCACTGATGGGCCGGCCAGTTTACTGATGGGTTCTTTCAAGCCGGTGGCCTCTGCTAAGGTTACAAATCTGGCCACCATTGTGTATGAATGGCTGACATTTGAGTTTAAGATGTCAGTTGTAATCTGGAACAGCTTTTATCATTTTAGGAACCTCACCTGGATTAAAATCTTGATCCCCTGAAGACTTGCCCTCATTGGTACATGCTTTCATCACCTCTAGACTTGACTACTAAAACAAACACATTATACACTGGGGTGAGTGGATGTATTATAGGAAGTCTGCAACTAGTGCAGAACACAGTGGCCCAGATGTTGATGGGCCTCCCGAGGTCCTGTCATATCACCCTGGTCCTGCAGAACTGTACTGGCTGTCAGTGAAGTGCTGCATCATCTTCAAGGTTGTTTTCTGATTTATAAAGCCAAGCATGGACTGGGTCCTGGCTCTCTGTGTGACCCACTGTCTCCATACCAGACGAGAGTCTTGCCCCCTGCATTCCTCTGAGGTGGGCTCCCTAGCCATTCCAAGGGTAAGGTTGAAATCTGCCTTCTTATCTGCTGCTCCTGCCCTTTGGAATGGGCTTCCCAGGATTTTGAGAGAGACCCCCTTATTGAGTGACATTAAAAGGGGCCGAAATCCTTCCTCTTTTGGGAGGCTTATGGCACTGTGTGATATTTTGTTGGAAACTCACCTACTGACCAGCACTGCAATATTACTTTAAAATATATTTTTATGATTAGCCCGCCCACTGGCAAGGTAGGCTGAGGTGCCAGCACCTTATCTCCTGCTGTACCAATGACCCGGGTTTGGGAATGGATGCGGATCATTGAGGGGCTGGCCGTGGGATTGAGCATCTGGAGGACAGCTCTCCTTCCTCGGGTAGGGGTTTACGTGAACCACTGTTGACTGCCACCCAGAGGCATCTAGGTGGCAATGCAGGTCTGGGCATGTTAATGCAATGGACCAAGCCAGGCATTTGAGGACCTCTCCATGGAGGTGGAGTTTCTCGTTACACCATTACATGGAGAAGGTCCAGGGGAACCTAAGGAGGAAAAATCCCACTGGCTGCAGGGTGATGTCCAGTCCCTTACAGGCTCAGCACTGCTGACTGGGCTCCAGCCACAGTCCAGATAGTCAGGACCTTGGTGAGAAGGTAAGTCCTGGGGAAGCTGGGGGATGAGGCTGGGGGGAACTGACAGAAAAGGCATGCTAGGGAGTGACCAGAGAATAAAAATCTTTATGGTAAAAATATTTTTTATTTATAATTATGCATATTTTTATTTTTAATTTGGTTATTAATGGTGAAAGTTCTACTTATATAGTAATGTTTGCAATTTTTTAAACAATGGCAAGAAAGAATGCTGAGCTCTGGTTGGTCAGTCTGGGTCTGGACCTGTGATGTTATTCCAACATAACATTACGAATCTAGTCCCTTTGCTCACTGGGCCCCTCTGTGGACAAATGGTCTACCACCTAACATCACTGGAGCCACAACCTTTTGTTCCTCTAAGTGCAAACTCCATCAGCACCTCACCAACAATAGTAACTGTATGTGCCCCCACTAGTCTGCACCCACAGCTTTAATCTGCCTCAGCACTTCCAACTCCTGGCCTGTCAGGTTCAGTCTTTGCCCAAGCACCTGCCTTCTACCCCCTTTGCCCTAGCACTTGCCTCCAACCCCCTACCCCTTGGCTCTTTTCTTTCCCAGCTCTCACTGCCCCTCCCTACCTCACCCTAACAGTCTACCTCTGTCTCTCTCTCTTCTGCAGGACACTGGCGTACCATGTACAATGTCTTTGCATAATTTGTGAACTGCTTGTCACTGCATCCCATTTACTGTTGACTTTTTTGTACTCTGTGGCCCAGATATTCAAACTGCACCCAAAAAGTGTGCAACAGCAGGAGCAAGCACAAGTCCACTGTGCCCATGCGCAAGAAGCACAAAATTCAAAAACTGCACAGGCCAAGATGCGCCTACGGCAGATGACTGAATATCGCACCACCTGCACCATAGCGCAACCAGGGATGTGAAGTTGCACATAACTGATGCGCCATAGCTCAACAAGGGATGTTCAGCGGAGCAGTCCAGATGCGCCATAGCACAACCAGGGATGCCCCATGGAGCAGGGCAGCAATGCAACAGCACAACCAGGGATGTAGGGGCCCACCACCCATGCCACATATGGGCAGAGGAGCACACAGAAGAATAGACATTGTCCCCCACACCCCATGCACCGCACAACCGGGGGAGAGCTGGAATAACCACCGGCCCATGGATACCAGCAACCAACTCACAGCCGGGCCATGGTGCCCCAGCACACCCCCTGGCAAGTTGTGACTGGCACACAAGGAGGGCCAACCACCTCATGCCACACCATCCCACCAATGCAGAGCACACCCTGCACCATGATCACCATACACCCTTCCCAGGAGTAGCGTCCAACAGTGCAGGACACCCTATGCATGCCACCACCCCTACTGTGACAATGCAACCCTGTGCACCACGGAGCCATGAAAGGCAGCCCCACCATGTGCACCCTGCTGCGGGTGGCAGCAGACAGCAATGCAACAATAGCATACACAGTGCCACCCTGCATGTCCCCCCCGAGGTACAGCTGAGAGACCGACCATACGTCGCCACATGAGGTACCCCACATGTGACAGAGCATGCACCGGACCCCACCACCAGCGGTACAGCACCCTGCACACCCTCCCAAGGACACATCCCATCCCAGCACTGGCCTTAACAGCCAGCACAGACATGCACAGTGTTGCATGGAAGCATGCACCACACAGGATGCAACACAGTGCATGGACAAACACCCACCCATACCCAAGAGCACATCAACACAGGGACACAGTAGTGGGTCAACCAAGCCACTGGCGTGTGACCACGGCCTGATGTATACACTGCAGCACTCTACATAGCACAGGTGTGCCAGCCACCCTCGCCCAGAGCACCATGAAGCTGTATGCCACCAGCATGCTGCCGGTGCACAAGTGACAGACACTGGAGCACATCCCCTGCAACAGACACAAGCGACAGCATGGAGGGGGAACAACAACAGCGGAGGCCACAGTGCCACTGGAGGCAGACATGCACCATACTGGTGATGGAAGGAAACTTGGCATTGTGCCAGGTACAGTTGTTATCCAGCATGGACAGCCACCTCTGACATGCCAGCAGACCATGCATATCACAGACATGCAAGGGTATCAGCTGCACAGGCCATGGATGGTGTGACAGGGTGCCATGCACACAGTGCATGCACCATGGACTACTGCACACAGGCATCCAGTGCACAGAGAACAACACACAAACCACAGACAGTGACTGATGCCCCTGCCCACACCATAGGTGGTTCCCTTCTGCACACACACACACATGCCCATGCATGCACCACCCCTGATGCCATGCACACCACTGCAGCTGAGCACCTGTAGCCCACTGCAAATCAGAGACCACCACAGTTGTCATAACAAAACAAATGTATTTAAAACAGGAAATACATAAACTATATACAACTATGTACAAAAAGGGGGGCCACATACCAGGTGGGGGCGGGTAAGGGGCAGGGTGAACATATGGGAGAGGGAAGAAGGGGTGTGAGGGTGGGTCTGGGGGGAAGATGTAATTAGGGGCATGGATTGATCAGCATCTGCCCCGGTCCTCCTCCCCGTGGCACCTATGTCATCTCCGCCTCCTCACCCCGTGGCAGTGCATTCTTTGCAGGAGCTCCAGGGTCGCCCTCACCACCTGGAGCAGCTCCTGCAGTCCATGCTCCAGTGCCTGGAGTCACCATCCACCTAGGACGAGGGAGCAGAGTCAATAAGTGTGACTGTCCAGCCCCCTGCAGCCCACCCATTGTGCATAGCATACAGCCATGTGCCACGCCCCTGTGATGGTGTGCGACCACACACAGTGACTGTGTCCACAAGATCTGCCTACCCAGGCAGCCACAGCCATGTGGACCACTGCACACACCCACCGCCCATGTCCTGCACAGCACCACCATGGCCGTACAATGACTTGGCTATGCGGTGTGAAGGCAGTGGCACAGCCATGTGCTCGGTGCATGCATGGGCCACCATTGACGCACTCCCAGACATGCAGTGCCACTGGACAGTGCTGACTGTAACAAGTTGCATGCATAGCAGTGGTGTCAATGGATGGTGGCCATGCCCTGCTGCCAGCCCAGTTATACAGCATGCAATAGTAATCATGGATGTAAGGCACTCACCATCATCAGGCTGGTCCCTGCGCCGCTGCAGACCTTCGCCCTTCCCACCCTGCTGGTCCTCCAGGTGGTGCCTCTGCTCCCTCGTCTGCCTGCGCTCTTCTGGGCCTAAGGTGAAAACATGGAGAGAGGAACAGCAGCACAATTCAGTAGCAAAGTCCCCCCACCCCCATGTGTGTGCAATCCCACATGGCCGTACCCATCCATCCCACACCCCAATACCACTACCACGGCCAACACTGGATGGCCCCCCCATGTGCCGGACACATGCAACTGTGATACCAGTATGGATGATAACAGTGTATAGATAGGGCACCTACCCGGTCATGGCACTGTGCCCCTCCTGGCATGTGCCCACAGGTGGGCAAGCAGGTCTGGATCCCTGCTCCTGAGGTTCCCATAACGGTGGCGCCACTGCTCCGCTGTGTGTCCCATACCAGTGGCCTCCTCCACAGCATCAGCCACCTCCTGCCAAACTGCACTCCTGGCCCTGTCCAGGGGGTGCATCACCATATAGAGCCCCAGCATGAGGCTCTACAATGGCCACCAGGTTTGCAAGCTCCACCTGGCTCCACATCATTGCCCTTCTCCGCGTCATCTCAGCAAAGTGGTGGATTCAAAATGGCGCTCGGCAGCGCGGTCCTGCCACGTGCAGATGCTGCATGGTACAGCGCTGCCATTCCCTATCACACTGTCACCAAACAGTGCGATAGCAGTGCACCCATGCCAGATGCATGGCGCCTAGGGGGCAAAGTTCGGGCACAGTGTCAAGGGTCTCTCGCGCACGGACAGCCACAGCGTGATTGGAACTCAATGCGTGTAGTGTGACTGGGTGCCTGTGTGCCACCTCCTGTAGTGGCCTACAGTGCTGAGGTCTCAGTGCGCCTACGACGCCCCGGTGCCACAGCGCCATATATGTGAACAGTGCAGTAGCGCCACTGGCACAATGGTGGCTGTGCCCTGCATTGCCTCCCACGCACAGCACGTCAGCAGCGCGGCAGGTGCCTGCGTCATCACCCCGGGCATGCACAGTTAGGTGTGTACTGCACATGTCACAGAACTACGCCCTTGGCTCAGCACGTTCAACACAATTGCGCAAAGTGCAACAGCGTGATATTCAGCCGGCATATGCAAATCAGCTAATCAGCCATTCAGTGGCGCAGTCTCTGCATTTGCATCCACTTAAAAATGCACCTCGCCTCATTTACATGCATTGCACTATAAAAATGCGACATTGGGCTGCACTGGCCATAGTCGGTTACTGCAGTCTATTGCGGTGAGTTGCATGTTATTTGGGAGTGTGGACTGTGGTGTTTGGGACATGCATGGGACTGCACAGTCACACGTAACACCTGTCATTCTCACAGGAGGAATAATGACCGATCGTGAGGTGGAGGAGGAGGAGGAAGAGGAGGCTAAACTTCACCAAGGCAGAAACAGTTGCCCTGTTTGAGGCCTACCTTGACCAGGAGCTGCTGCTCAGCGGATGCCAGGGAACACCACAGGCCCGTGCCGCTGCATGGGAAGAGGTGGCGCATGCTGTCAACCTGCATGGCAGCCACCAGCACTCCATGCAGGAGTGCAAAAAGAAGATGGGCATGGACAGGCAGAAAATTAAGGAGAAGGTGGCTGCCATCAGGGCAGCATGGTCTGCAACCGGTGGGGGACAGCTGGAGGTGCAACACCTGACCCCACAAGAAGAGCAGGTTGCTGGCAGCATGCAGCGTTGCGCCATTGAGGGTATTCCATGTGGTGGATTCCAGATGGGTGGTAGCCCGTCACTGCATGGTAGGCCCTGGTCTGTCAATGGGGGGGGCAGGGTAGGTCACATACATTAATGCTAGTGTTTTTCCCTTACAGCTCCTGAGCATCTACATGGGTCAGCAGTGGTGGGCTTCTCCACTGAGGGTGGTAGCATGGAGATGGAGCAGGCCTGACTACCTCCACAGGCATATGGGGGTCAGGGCGACAGTGGGCCCGCCTGGACGTCTGGACTGATGTTGATGGAGCAGGTGTGAAGGAGGCCCTGTCCGTGTCCCAGCATGCCAGCGTCCATGGATGCCAGCATGCTGAGACTCAGGCTGGTGCCAGATCCGTCACCGAAGATGATGGGGCTAACGTCATGGGCAGTGAGACATGTGGGCCACAAGATGGCCAATCAGCAGGTGATGTCATGGGCATGGCTGTGGGTGGTGCCACCGTGGAGGTCTGTGTGACATCACAGTCCTAGCCTGTGCCTGTCTGCACCAGTGGGGCAGCACTGGTGTGTGTCCAGGACAGTGGGGCTGTTGCGGCCACTGCGGTGGCACCATTGAGCCCTGGAGAGTGGCAGCCAGAGGAGCAGTATCAGCAGACAGCCAGTGGCTATGGGGTACAGTGTCAGGGGGTGGCATCAGTGCACCACCTGTGGACATGCCCAGGCCTGGCCCTGGTGTGCAGCACCCACCCTTAAGAGGTGCTGACCATCAGGGCCATGAACACCATGAGGGACAGCATGCCGATCAGGCAGATAACCTCTTAGATGAGCACACCCACATATTCCAAACATCAATCAATTAGCAAATGCGTTTTGTGATGGCAATGGATGCACTCAGTGCGGCTGTGCACCAGGCAGAGGAGCAGTGCAGCAGAGACACTGCTCTGCTCCTGGCAGGGATGGACCAGTTGCGGGAGGATGTGACCGCTGCCATTGACAGGCAGACACAGGCAATCACAGCTGTCATGGCCTCAATGGGCACTCAGTTATTTGCCTGTGAGTCACAGACACCATGCAGTGCAATGTCCACCCCCATTCCTGGCGTTGTGCGACACACTCCTTTTTGACACTGGGTTCAGCTGTGGGCATCCCGAGCACACCTGGCGCAGGCATGTTCGGTGTGCTGCAGACCCCTGCATGAGCACGGTCGCATTCACACAGTGGAACCCCTGGGGGACTGTCGGTGCCACCCCATGAGGCCATTGGTCAGTCTGTCACTGCTGGCAGGTCTTGATGGGGCTGCCCACTCATCCGTGGTGGCCGTGGCACTGTGGCACATGACTGACCTGTCTCCCAGCATGGCTACTGTCTGATGCTGCCCTGTGTGCATTGCATTGTTCAGTGTGCAGTGCACAGGTGGGGTACCCGGCCCTGCACGCACACACACGTTTCATCTGCACACCCTCCCAGCTGCTATCCGCTGTGGCATGTCCATGATGATACCTGTGTTGCACTGTCCGCCACTGTGCAATGATGCCCAACGTCTGACATGCACAATGACAGGCAGTGGGCATGGTGGTCTGTGGATGTGTGTGTGGCTAGGGGTGGTGGTTGGGGTCGGTGTGCCTCCTACCCTTTGTGCATGTCTGGTGAGGTGTGTGTGTGTGTGTGTGTGTGTATGACCACATGCCATGTTAGACCTTGCTCATCCCTGGTGGTGTGTGCTGTTCCATGCTCAGCCACTTCCCTTGACAGCATGCACCCCTGGTGTTTGTCCATGCGTGTTTGTGGGTTGTATCCTTGCCACTGGTGGTTGCACATGGCCCCATGACTTACCTGGGTTGGCTGAGGTGCTCTTCTGTGATGGTGTCCCAGTGCAGCTGTGCCAGCTGGATCAGTCGAGGGTCCCGTCACCCAAGGGGGGGCTACCCATCACTATCTTCACCACCGTCCTCATCATCCCCATTGCTGTCCCACTTTTTGACCTGTACGGCTATCCCACAGTCATTGGCCAAGTTGTGCAGGATGCAACAGGCTCGGAATAGTCCGCAGGCCTTTGAGGGGCTGTACTGTAGGGCACAGCCAGACATGTCCAGGCAATGGAAATGTGCCTTCAGCATCCCGAACACCCACTTGATGGCATTGCATGTGGTGGCATGTGCCTCACTGTAGTGTTGCTGTGATGGGGTCACAGGCTGCCGGTATGGTGTGAGCAGCCAGGGACGGAGTGGGTATCCACTGTCACCTGTGTGTAGAGGATGGAGGTTAGTTTGATGATCAGCGTCGCCCTGCCTTGGGCCATCTAGACCAATACCCATGTCACCTCTGACTATGCCCCTCCCAAGCTCTATGTCTTTCCACGTGATTTGCATACTCACCCACTAAGTGGCCAGTGGGGATGTCCCCACTCTCGAATCTGTGGCACAGTGCTGACTGGTTCCAGATGAAGGCATCATGTGCTCCCCCAGGGTTCATGGCACAGACATTGATTATGCACCCCTGGCATCGCGGACACCACCTGGCAGCGCTGATGCTTGCATACCCCCTTCCGACATCGTATGCTCCTTCTGGGACCAGATGGTGGCGCGGATGGCCACATGGGTGCAGTGTGTTGCCTCTAGCACACCAGGCATACGTGCTACCCTGTGGAACTCCTGTATGGTTGCAGTGTGCTCCACCAGTGTGCTGGGGAAATGGATGTACTCCGCAGCATGTGGCAGCAGTGCGCTGAAGAACTGGGTGAGATGGCATGATGCGGCCGACTGGGTTATGCCTGTGGTGTCCCCTGTTGGTCTCTGGAAGATACCCGTGGTGAGCAGGCACATGCAAGCTATCACTTTTGTCTCCACTGACAGAGAATGGCTCCGTCGTGTGGGTGCCTGCATCACGTCACCGCACAGCTCACAGAGCCACCTCAGAATTGCCCGGTTCAGGTGGTACCGGCCCACGATCTTGGTATTAGTGTACAGCTCAAAGCTGGTGTGGGCTCAGTACTGCCTGTTGGGGGCATACCACTGACAGGCCCTTCCACAGCCATGCTCCCCCTGCTGCCTGCCTTCTCACCCCCCTCATAACTGCCTCCATCTGGATGGTGGCACTGGCCATGTCCCTGGCTTGTGTTCCCCCCCCGGCTGTTTCTGTGTTACCCCCGCTGTCCTGGCTGCTACTTCCCCTGCACCAGGAACACCTTCCTGTGGTGGCCTCAGTGCTGTGTGACACTTCCCCCTTCTGCACTGCACTGTGGCTGTGGCTCCCCACACCTTCCCTGTGCCTGTGGGTTCCAGGTGCTCTGTCTCTGTCCTGCCCTGTGTGTGTGTGTGTGTGTGTTTGTGTTGCCTGTGTGGCTGGCTATGGTTCAGCAACATGTGCCTTCACTGTAGCATTCTTGCACCACTCTCTTGTTCCTTTTTATTTTGGATCATTTCCACTATCGTGCAACTTCTGCTTGCTCCCCTATTGCGCATGGCGCATGTTGTTGAATATCGCACTGCGCCATTTATGCATGGTTCCCCCTTCAGTTGCACATGCATTCATTATAAGTGTGCTCTTGCGCAGTGTAATTTGGGGGGGCACATCTGCCTCCCGCTGAATATCACAGAATGGTGCATTTTTGAACTTGCGCTGGTGCAATCCTATTGTGCATGGCACAACCCTTTTGAATATCTGGGCCTGTATGTATAATTTATTGTAACTATATTGTGTCTTCTTGTGTTACTGTATCTGACGTGGAACTGCTCAATGAGCATCCGCTCACAGGTGTCATCCAAGACTTCAATAAATAAATAAATAAAGTCCCAGCACATGCATAACTGCATTAACAGTAAAGAAATCAGTTCACCAGTACTTCAACTGTTTTTTTTTTCAAATTCAATCCTTCCCTCCCACTGGTACAAAAGTCAGTCTCAAATCATCCAAAACATATCTAATATGTCCAGCATGACACAACATTCTTTACCTTTCGTCCTAGTTTTTGTCTAAAAAAAAAAAGAAATATTAAATCAACACTGCAGTCCCTCTCATTCCAACCTTGATGTTTGAATGTGTAATACTTTTATCATAGAACCCTCTCACATGATCTTTAAAACTTTGGAGAAACAGATCCTAGAAGCTTGCTGACAGGGAGTACCAGACAGTGATGTCCTGATATGACATCATCATCAGCTCTTTACTGATGCAATCTGCTTTGAACAGGTAGAGAAATCAGGGTTACAAAATAGCTCATTACTTTAAAAATGAAATAACATAGAAATCTAGTTTTTGGTATGAGATTTACTGGACGTATGCTTATTCTAATTCTGCAATGTAGCTCTTTTGGCCAGATGGTGTCAGTTGCTCTTTAAGGGCTACCAGACTCTTTAATAGCTTTTATCTTCTGTACCTAATATCAGAAAATTGTAGTGTCCTGGAACCTGAAAATAATCAAAACAGCAATGAAGTCTAAATGGGTAGTACTCATGCTGCAAGCAGTAAAAAAGGATGGTTCAGTTTGAATCAGTATTAAATAGTGACTGCAAGGTAAAAATAAAGCCTTTCCTGAATAAGTATCTATACCCTTTAACAGTTGGATGAGAATTTATTTCACAGCTTTAAATGATGGTGAACTGTTTGCATAAAAACTTTGTTTGTCACAGACATTACCGCATGCTAAGTGTAAACCCAAGTACTCACCATGGCCTTTATTAAAATAAAAGATTATCATGTGTCTTGAACGTGGCCACAACCTTGTTCCAGTAAACCAAAGATAAAATGAAATTGAGCTTCCTGGGTGTTCCGAAATGATACTGTAATTACTGACAGGGACACGCAAAGTGAATTAGAAACTTGAGAAGGGGGCTGCCCTTCTGGCCCAGCACCAGCATATTCTGCTGCCATCCAGATGACCTGGCTTTGAGTGTGAACTTGAGTCACCGCGTCGGGAGGCAGACCAGGTGGGGGCAGCTGCTGCATGGTAGTATGACTCAGTCAGAGAGGGCTGACTGTGAGTTCCACCACCACAGGTGGGGGCAGCTGCTGCATGGTAGTATGACTCAGTCAGAGAGGGCTGACTGTGAGTTTCACCCCCACATCGATTGCTGCAGCTGGGCCAGAGAGCTCCCTCCTGCCACAGGGACATGCTGTGCCTCTGCAAGGCCACCAAGCAGACTGTGCTCACATCAGGGGAGGATGGAGGTCACAGTGTCAGCAGCCATATGTGACTATTGCAAAATTAGAAGGGCACCCAAACCTACAACCCTGCCTACCCGTGACTCACCCACCTACTGGTCAATTGGCAGACAAGTCAGGCAGCATCCTACATGGAATTAAATCCCCCAGCAGCAAATCAACATCACCATGCATAGAAGCATGGGTACACATGTACACTAGGCAGCAACAGCTACCTCTGAAAGATGTGCAGAACATGCAGCAATAGCAAGCAGCTGACAGCTAGCGGGGGAGAGAGTGAGTGATGGCAGGTAAAGAGAGGCCAGAAGCGACAGCAATAGTAGTGAGTGTTGTTTTTTTTGGTCAGATACAATGAGAAGGCTGAGGGTGAGTGGGGTAGACAGTGTGCAAGTCCTTCACTCAATTCAACCCACCCCTTGGTTTATTAACAAGCACCCTTCTTCGTGCTTAAAAGGAGAAACATGAAACTCCCTTTCTCCAATGGGAGTTCCAACACAATGTTTAAAAAATGTTCTGTTTGCCCCCAAATGGAGGAAGGGGATTATAATGGCCCTTGTGGGGCTGACAGCATGGTCCCTTTCCACATCCCAACTCTGTGATCCGCCTCCATGTCCTTGTCTTAGTTTAACTTTGGCATCAATTAGTACTAAAAACCAAATTTGAAATCAGTAAATCTGCTTTGAAAAAGACGCCCATTCAAGGAAATGGGGTGGATTCCACCTATATAGAGCGCTGGCGTTAGTGTGCCCAGTCATCAGAGCACCAAGTTGGGATGTAACTGACCCCTATTGTTGCAGGGGGCTGCACCCCTGTGCCCCCCAACACCCCCCTTTCTGAAGATTCTAACTCCGGGGAGCAGATCTTGGGAGGGGATGACAAATTCCATTATCTTGGGGGCAGCTTCAAGGGGGAGTGAACTGGATGTCATTATCCACCTAGGGACAAATGACCTGGCTGAGAATGGGATCAGAGCAGTGCAACAGGAGTTTGTGGAATTGAGGAGGGGCCTTAGACAAGTAGCACACATGGTAACTTTCACGGAAGCGCTACCTGTCTATTGCATGGATGAGGCTAGGGTACATGAGATTCAATGACTGGTTGAAAAACTGGTGCAGAGCTCAGGGATCTGGCTTCATTGGGGACTGGAGTTCTACCTGGAGGGATGCAGGCCTATACTGGTGCTATGGTCTGCATCTATCCAGGAGGGGAACTAGGATCCTAGGTGATAGGTTTAAATGCTTCATGGCAAGCATGTAAACTAGCTAAGGGGGGGGGGGAGCACTGAAAATGAGAAGGAAAATCCTAGCCCCCCCAAATCAGGGTAGTTAGTGAGGTAAACACCAAGATAGAGTGGTCGCTAGGTAGAAGGGCATGGGTAAATGGAGAAAAAGGCAAAGGTAGTAAGGACAGGGATGGGGCAAAAAGAAATCTACAGGAGAGACAGGGAGGGAAGAAGAGGAGAAGGAGTAGCTCTCTATGTAATGGAAGGATCAAAGTAATAGAACTAAAGGGTAAACAGGGAGGAGAGGAGGCACTGTGGGTCACCCTGGAGACTGAAAATGGCACCACAATCCACACAGGGGTTGTATACAGACCACCATCTCAGAGGGAGGAAATGGACAAGGAAATGATATAAGGCATCCTTAGGATGGCAGAGAAAGGGGGAATATTGCTGATGGGGTACCTGCATGTGCCAGATAATAACTGGAGCATCTTTGCTGCAGCCACATCCAAGAGCAGGGCCATTCTCGATGCCCTACAGGGGAATGCCTCAGAGAGCTAGTTTTGGAACCCATTCAGGATGGAGCAATCTTAGAACTGGTACTCTCAAATGATGATGGAGAGAGGATCTCTGATCTTGAAGTGGGTAGCCATCTGGGAACAAGTGACCACCAAACAGTGTGGTTCACGATAAACTTAGCTGTAGAGTCAAGCCATACAAAAGTGAAGGTACTGGACTTCAGGAGGGCTGATTTTGTCAAAATGGGGGCGTGCCTCAGAGAAGCACTAGCAAACAGGCAACAAGGTGGGGTGGAGCAACAATGGGGAAACATCAAAAACAACATCACAGAGGCAACAAGCCTTTGTGGGAAGCAAATAAACAAATCAAAGTGAAAGAAAAAAACACTAGGGTTCTCAAAATAAGTGGTTGGGAAGGTTAGGGAGAAAAAGGTAGCATTCAGGAAGTATAAGGAAACACAGAAGGAGCAGGACAGAGAACTGTATCAGTTAAAGCAGAAGGAAGCAGGTAAGGCAGTCAGAATAGCAAATTTCCAAACCGAGGAAAAGATAGCCAACTTAGTTAAGAAGGGGGATAAAAGCTTTTATAGGTACATTAGGGAGCAAGAAAGACTAAGTAAGGGATGCTGAGGTTAAATAAAGAGGAAGGTGGTTGGGCAGAGAGCCTTAGTGAAAAAGCAGGGATACTGAATGAATACTTCTGCTCAGTATTCACAATGGAAGAGCAGGGGGAGATACCTAATCCAGTCAATAGAAGCACTCTGGATAGGGGGTTGATATTAGTCCTTTTACAGAAGAAAGGATTCTGAAAGAACTCCTAAAACTGAAGGTGGACAAAGCAATGGGGCCTGATGGGATTCACCCCAGAATTCTAAAAGAACTAAGGGAAGAAACTAGTAACACTAGTAACACCACTGACTACCCTTTTTAATAAATCATGGGAGGATGGTGTGGTACCTGAGAACTGGAGGAGGGTGGATGTGATTCCCCTTCACAAAAGTGGGAGCAAGACAGAGGCAGGAAACTACAGACCTGTCAGTTTGACCTCAGTGATAGGGAAAATGATGGAATCACTTTTGAAGGAACGAATTGTTGAGTACCTAGAGGCCAGTAGGGCACAGGACCCAAGGCAGCATGGATTCACAGCAGGAAGTTCATGTCAGACAAATCTAATTGATTTCTTTGACTGGGTGACCAAAATAGTAGCCCAGGGAGGGGCTGTGGACATGGTCTGCCTAGACTTTAGCAAGGCATTTGACACAGTCCCACACAAAAGATTAATAAACAAATTAGCCAGCCTGGTAGTGGCTCCCAGGGTGGTAGCATGGGTAAAACACTGGCTGGACAACAGAACACAGAGTGTAATAGTAAATGGAGTCCACAGTGAAGAAAGGGGGGTTACTAGTGGGGTACTGCAGGGTTCAGTACTGGGGCCGGTCCTTTTTAATGTCTTTATAAGTGACATTGCAGAGGGACTGGAAGGAAAAGTATGTCTCCTTGCAGATGACACAAAGATCTGCAACAGGGGAGATATGCAAGGTGGTGTGGAAAGGATGAAAAGGAACTTGGCAAGGTTGGAGGAATGGTCAAATGTATGGCAGCTTGGAGTCAACACGAAGAAGTGCAAAGTAATGCACCTGGGAAACAAAAACCCAGGGGAAGAGTACATAATGTGGGGTGAGATACTGACAACAACAAAAATGGAAAGGGACCTGGGGGTAGTCATATCAGACGACCTAAAGTTGAGCAAGCAATGTGATGAGATAGTAAGGGCTGGGGGGATACTGGGATGCATAGGGAGAGGCATCACCAGTAGAAAACAAGAAGTTGTTGACCCTCTGTACAGACAGTTGGTAAGACCACATATGGAGTACTGTGTACAGTTCTGGAGACCCCATCTCCACAAAGACACAGACAGGGTGGTGGCTGCCCAGAGGAGGGCAGTCAAAATGGTGCAGGGTCTGCACCAGAAGACATATGAAGAAAGACTAAAGGAGATTAAGATGTATTGCCTTGAGGAAAGGAGGGAGAGAGGGGACATAATAGAAACCTTCAAATACCTCAAGGGAATCAACAAAGACCAAGAGGGTAGCATCTTTCAGAAAAAGAGATGTGCAAGAACAAGGGGGCACAATTTGAAGATAGAGGGGGAATGGCTCAGAGGTAATGTGAGGAAGTATTTCTTCACAGAGAGAGTTGTAGCTGCATGGAACAGCCTTCCTGAAGTGGTTGTAGAGTCAAAAACAGTGGGGGAATTCAAGAATGCATGAGACAGACATAAAGCAAGTCTAGTGTGGGGTAGAGGCTGTCGGTTAACTAGGATCTGCAGCTTATCCATTAGATAGGGAAATGGGGCAGACTAGGTAGGCCAAGCGGTCCTTATCTGCCATCAGATTCTATATTTCTATTTGGTGTCCTAATGATGGGCACACAGATGGCTGGAAGGGAGTGGGGCATGCCCCTGTGCTCTCCCTACAGAGACATCAAGAAATGTCTAGGCAGATCAGAGTCAGAAGGTGGAACGGATAATGTTGCTAGTCCGACGGGGCAAATTAGGATCCCTTCCCTTCCTTAGGGGACTAACAGAAAAACCAAAAATTTAAAGATCATGGTGGAGCTCCCATTAAGGTAAGGCAGCTCCATATTTCTGCTTTTTAGCAGAAAGAAAATGCAGGAAAGGTTCATTTTAAGTTCATTAACATAGTACAATCCCCCTTCTGCCATACTTTATTCCTTACATAAACCCCCTCAAGCCCACCCCCCACAGCCACCGGGTCGCATCTGAAAATGAGCTCCCATTGTATTAAACTCTCATCAGCTGGAAATTAGCTCCTTTTATCTTAAACTCTTAACTCCCTTGAACCCTGAGGTTGCATATACTGACCTTTTCCTACTGAACAACAATGTCTGCCGCTTTGCGCTTTCCGCTCCTCTCCTCACCCACCGTTGTGATTTATACAGCCGCCTGGAGTGGCTTCCCCCGGAAAAGCACCGCTCCTTCATTCTAGGTAACTTCATTGACAACATCATCCGCCCTGGCACCCCTCCAGCCCTAGCCCTTCCCCTTAAACCAGGCGCCCCATCCTACCACCTAAGATCTGGGACAAACCAGGAACGCCTGGTTCCTAGAACCCGCACCCTTGCAGGGGATCGGGCCTTCTATACGCCCCCAAACTCTGGAACTCACTCCCTGAGTCCACTCGGTCCTTCTCCTCCCATCCAAGCTTTAAAGCCTCCCTCTGGAACTTCCTGAAACCTTCCTCCCCCTGTCCCTGCTCCTCGTAGTCCTACTCCACTGCCCCTCTCCTCCCTCCAGCCCGGTTGGGTGGGGGCCTCAGCGTTACTTGCACTTCTTCTTCAGTAACTGGCCAGGAATCGTGGACTTGACCACCTGCCTAGAGCTCCTCCCTTCCCCCCTGCAGGCACTTACCATTGTCGTTGTTCCTGTTTACTCCGCTGTTCACCTCCTAATTATATCTCGTATGCCCCATTCTATTGTAATGCACCATGCCAACCTTGTCATAGAGCCAGCCTTGAAATGCCTGTTATTTTTGGTATTTTCTTGACTCCTCTACTGTCCATGTATGAACTTGGTGCCAACCTTGCTCTAAAGCCAGCCTTGTAATTGCTCATGTTTATTTCTATGTAATTTTCTCCATCCCGCAACTGTCTATGAATGTATTTTGTGCCTACCTTGCTCTAGAGCCAGTCTTGAATTGCCTGTTTTTTTTCCTATGTATTTCTTTCGATTCCTCAACAGTTCGTGTATGAAATTTTCATCTGTAACTCTCCTGGATCACACCTGAAAATAGGCACTTGGCTGTCTAGTGTGCTTACCCGGTTAACAAAAGCAAATAAATAAATACTGGCTCATTGTCCCCTCCTATTGCCTCTCTCCTCATACCCTCCATCCTATCATCATGCTCCATCCACTCCTAGTAAACACATTTTTATAAATCAATCAAAAAAAAAGATCCACTGTAGTGACAATAGTAGCATCAGTCGTGCTAAAGATGCAAGATGAAAATGATCCTCTTCTAAACAACAAAGTGTTGCTGTTATTCTGCCCTTTGATGCTTCTAATCATTGTGTATCAGGGTTATCTCATTCATGTTTCTGGGCAGCACAGAAAACATGATCACTGTAGCATGTGTAAGCAATAAGACACAATGGGGTGTACAGTGTGCTGAGATAACCGCATGCCCAGGGACACAGTTAAGCACAAGGCCACAGGCCGAGTGCCTTCAGTCACTGGAAGTGCAGTTATCTCAGCACAATGCACACCCCGGAGCGTCTTGTTGCACTTATAAAATGGACTTTTCATTTTTTTAAATATGGTTTATTAACAAATAGAAATTTTTCAATATGTTTAAATTGAAATTAATGTGCGTATAATCTAAAGAAGCCCTTCCAACTACTAGGACTACATTGCTTTTACAGTTTTTTTAGGTCTTTTGACCTAATACAGCTTCTGTAGTTGTAGCTTTATGAGCATCTGTGATGTTATTGATTGATGTCCCTGCCTAACTGATTATTCAGTCAAGAAATACGTGCTATGGAGGTATTTTTTTGTTTGTTAATTATGCCCTTCCCATCTCCCTGCTAGCTCTTTCCCTCTTAGCCAACACCATTGTAACTCTCTGATGGCTGATCACCAGCCGACTGATCAATCACTTTCTTGCCCTGTTGCTTGGTGGCTGATGCTTGGTAAACCCTCTCACAACTCCTCAGTGGATACTAAGGAGGGACTGTGGCTGAGTGTATTTGTGTGTTTTGTACACCACTAAACCTGCTTCAACTGACATAGAAAATATCTCTGCTCTAGAGTGGCAGCCACATCTCCACAGTGGAGTGAGACTCAGAGCAACAGCACCTTCAGCAGCAGGTGAGGGTGATTATTCCCTCGCCGGATGGCAGTGAAACGCGGGGGAGAAAACAGCAGGACCTGGGCTGCAGGAGCCAGGATGAGGCAGAAACTTCTAAAAAGTGACAAGTGACTGGGACTACTGGTGATCATACACGTAAGACAGGATATTATAAAAAGGCAGAGAACAATGGAAAGTGATTCAGTTAAAATGTTAGCGGGCTGGGCAGGCCCACCAGTGCAGTGGCAAGGTGTTCGCTTGCTGTGTCAATATCCAGGGAGTTGGGCTTGGGACTTGGAGGGCTGGCTAGGAGGGGTGGGAGAAGGAATGAGCATCCTGGGGACTGCTCTTCTTCTCTGGGGGGGAAGAGGGAAGAGTGTCTGGCACTTTATGGACCTCTAGTGGAGGCTGCTGGTACCTCAGCAGCTGGTGCAATCACCTACAAATGGCGCGGCAGATGCTGGACATCACTGCATGTTCTGTTCCCAGGGATCCACACATTAATACTGCCACCTCACTCTGTGAGGGTCAGTGCTCCATGCCCATCTGTTCCCCAACCCTGCAGGCGATGGATAGAAGTGCATCCGCCGGTGCATCCCAGTCCTGTGACCCCACCCTGGGGGGCAAGTCAGGGGGTTCCTGTTTTGGAGGATTTCTGCCAGAGTCTCAATTCCAGTTCAAGGGATGGTTGAAGCTTGGGGTATTAGGAGAAGAGTTCTGGTAGGTGCAGCACAAAAAGTGTAATAATTCAAACACACACACAAAAAAAAAACAATGATAGTGGGCAAAAACCAAAAAAGTGACTTCAAATTACTATAAATTCTAAATGGAATGCCAAAAAATGAATAATTGAACCATCAGATTCTGCGATACAGCTGTTTTACTGGGACTAATTATTTGTAGAGCATAGTAGTCCTATATTGCACTATACATAATCAATCAGATTGCTCCATCGTTCTCTGCCATTTTATTAGTTGATATAAGCTGAATAAAACTATGGTATTCTAGATTCTAACAAAAGTGGCATTAACACATAAGAGAATAACGTATGGGCAACAGTCATGACAACCGTGTAAACCTCGAGAGCAAATCTCGAGACATTTACGGTTGTCATACAGCCTCGAGACGTGAAGTCAGAGTTGTTGTTTGCTGTTGCCCATCCATTGTCTTTTATAGTGTATGGGCAACAGTAAATAAATAGCTTATCACTTCTTCTTCTTCTGTGGTCGCGCCACAATGTCAGGGATCCTCCGCTCAAAAGTCCGTGAAAACATTCTACTTCTTCACACTCCAAACAAAGAAAAAGCAGCACCAGCATCTGTAAATAATAGAAAAAGAGTTTATTTATTGCATAGCGGCCTGTAATAACCAGGAAGTGAAATTGGCAAAACTCACAAGCCCTCATTGGGTTCGTGCATGCGCGCTTCCTCAGGGAGATTGATTCAAGTGCTACTCATTACTTATACACACCCACGTACCATGCGATCATGATCCAAAAAATGTTTGAACTGGCAAATACTATGTATCATTTAAACACGCCAATGTAAAAAACTAATTTTGTGTACAAAAATGTAAAAAGAACTGGATCATAAATCTCAATAAATGACAGGGTTTCAATTAATTGTATAGCTTACTTGGTTTGATACATATATACATCCATTTATTATGTATATTTATACATTTCCACATATTACCACCATTTATAGAATGTAAAAACAAGGTCTCCATAAGAGTCTATTCACAGGGGACATGATAATCTATGTTTATACTTCTTATATACTAGTACGCTTTTTATTTTTAGATATTCTATAGAAGGTCACTGAGGTCAATTTAATGATATGCTCAATGGCATGAAAACATCTTAAAATGTTGAAGTTGAAATAGATTAAGCAAATACCTATGTTATAAGTTAGCTTTATCATTTTACATACAAAAACTATAACTCAAGCAGGAGGTCACTAACATCAATCTAATAATGCGCTCATGAGACCAGACAAAATTATCTAAGGTATATAGTTTAAAAAGTATAGGTAGTTACTTTAGGTATAAAGCAATTTTAAGATACAAAAATGGTGGTAAAACCAGAAGGTCACTGAGGTCAAGTAATGATATGCTCACTGAAATAAAAAACTACTACTTTTTTGATTGTGATCACATGGTATGTGGGTGTATTTAAGTAATGTGTAGCACTTGAATCAGCCTCCATGAGGAAACGCGCAAGATGCGAAACCGGGTCGGGCTTGTGAGTTTTGTCAATTTCACTTCCTGGTTGTTACAGGCAGCTATGCAATAAATTAGCTCTTTTTCTATTATTTACGGATGATGGTGCTGATTTTTCTTTGTTTGGAATATTATATTGAAGCCTGCACAGCTTCAGAACAGAGCTGCTTTTTGTGTCGATTAATTTTGTTTGCGTGCTCGTTCTGGAATCCGTATTTTGTCTGTAGACCATTATTGGGGCTATCCCAAACACTTGAAAACATGGCCAATTTAAAACGCATCAGCCTGGGAGCTGTGGAAAATGCATTCTCTTCTGCATTATTTGAACTGGACGATACGGAGAATCCATTTGCAGATTTATCTACTGGTAGCCAACAACCACCTACCTCCGTGACTGTAACCCGAAGTGAGTCCCCTATTTCAGATATCAAACAAGCATTTTTGGAACTGGAAAAATATACCCTAAGGGCAAGGTGCAATCTCTGGAATAGAACTTCCTTGTAAGCTGATGTGAAAGTTGGCAGGACACCTAGAGGACTGCAAGTGATTAAATGACCAGGATATGGGTTCGATAGAGAACGCTTCATTTCTAAATGGAAAAATAATATGCAAGCAGCTACGATGCTGTTTGTTAATTGTGTGATGGAGGATTATCATGAACTAGAATTAGAGTTATGAGAAGACATGAGTAAAAAAGAAAAAGCTGTCCTTGTATTTAGAGATTCCCCTGAGTTTTCATATTTAGAAACAGAATTCAAACTTAAAGTGGAAAAACAAGAGAAATTAATTAAAACCACTAAAATGACTAAATTCCATAGGGACTGCAAGGATTATGAGCTGGATAGAGTATGGACTTGGAAAGATAAAAAAAGAACCACACATCCTCCTATGGTCTACGCTTGATTCTTAGAGCCAACAACACTATTTTTCACATGAGCGAATCGGAAGGTGAGGATTTAGAGGATGCGTCTCAGATCAAAGAAAGCCGGAGCCTGAGATGCAGCAATTGGCTAGTTCACTTCGGAAACAACGGACACGATGAGGAGGCTGTAGATGGTGTAAGAAATACAGCTTCTCAGGGACCCAGATTTCAATTACATCAACGGGGGACAAAGAGATACAGAGGGAGAGGTCATGGCAGGGGTCGAGGCTGGGACCAGAAATGAATGTGATTAATTTACCCAGTGTAGAATTGACAGAGATGCAGGTCCAAGTGTTGAATAAAGGACTATTCTTCATGCCAACAGCAATTCAGAGACCATTTGAAATCTATGTGGATGTAAAAAAAATAACCAGGAAATTAAATTTGAAAACATTTTTAGCACAAAATAGAGAGATTGCAACAACGGGGGACAACGCTATTAATAACTTGACAGTGCAGACATCAGTACAACCTAATCCTACATCTGGATTAAAACCACCATCCACTTTTCTTCCTCCAAATAATCCTACTGTTCAGGTTTTCGAAAGAGCATGCCTGAAAGATTTGGACATTCTCCATACTGAAAGTGACGATTTTTTTATAAACATGTCCAGGAATGAGCGTACAGCATTAGATGAGCTGGTAAGTAATAATTGAATTACTATAAAACCAGCAGATAAAGGAGGGTAAGCTGTCATAATGGATACTGCAAAATATGTCCACCGTCAAGTTTCAGATGACAATTTTTATATAAAACTGAATAGAGACCCTATATCTACTATCCAAAAAGAAATTATCGAAATTATTGATAATGTTAAAATTAAGAATATCAGAGATTCTAGTACTGCTGAATTTTTACAAGTGACATGCCCCATGCGTAGTACCATCTATATGCTACCAAAAATACATAAGTCTATGGTGGACCCACCAGGGAGACCAATAGTCTCCGGTATAGGGTCAGTGACAAAACCACTATCACAATATGTGGATGCATTTATTAAGGAACCTGTGAAGTGCATACCATCTTTTATAAAATATACTACTGATGTATTGAACATCTTACAAAAACATAAAAATGGCAAAAAATTGGATGATGCGCACTATGGATAATGAATCCTTATATACAAATATTCCACATAATGAGGGACTTGATGCACTGAGGGAATATTTGGGCAATAACATCAATTTGAATCTTGAAACAAGAGAATTCATAATTACTTGTGCAAAAAAGGTACTAGAATGTAATGTTTTTTCATTCCAACAGATACTTTACCAACAAATCAAAGGTATAGCAATGGGGGCAACTTTGGCCCCCAATTATGTTAATATTTATCTGTGAACTTGGGAACGAGATGTAGTATCATCTCTGAGTATTGACCTCTTCTTTGATAAAGTTATTCTATGGAAGCATTTTATTGACGATATTTTGCTGCATTGGTCTGGGACTGTACAGGAACTTAATGAGTTTGTGATTTTTTTAGAGAGTACAAACCCAAATCTAAAATTTAAAGTGGATAGTGGTTGTGAAAATGTACATTTTTTTTGGATTTGAGTGTCAATGTGATGTCAGATGGCACTCTCCAAACAGATTTATTCCGGAACGAAAGCGATAGGATATTATTACCATCAAGTTGTCACCCTAGACATATTGTTGATAATATACCGATTGCACAGTTTTTGAGGATTAGGAGAAATTGTTCAGCAATTGATGACTACAATATCAGGGCACATGAAATTGAGATACAGTTCCAAGAAAGAGGATACAGAGCTGAAAATATTCGGCAGGCTAGTAAAATGGCATTGAATAAGGACAGAGAAGAACTTATGTGATGTAAAGAAAAACAGAGAGAAACCAACACTGATGTTATTAATTTTGTAAGTACTTACACCAAGAAGTCAGGGCAGGTAAAGAACATTATTGAAAAAACTGGAATATACTACATCCTGAACCACGTTTGACAACATGGGTACAGACACCATCTCGAATAGTGCATATACAAGCAAGTAACCTAGGGGACAGGTTAGTTAACAGCTTACAACCAACACCAAGGATAGAAATAGGTTTCCCCCCACCTCCACCAAAAGGGACATTCAAATGTGGACATTGTAAATTCTGTGGTGTGGTTAAAAAAAACTGATACATTCCAATCACCTAATACCTTGAAAAATTACAAAATTGATCAGTTTATTAATTGCTGCACTACTTGTATTATACATTTGGCTACTTGTAGTTGTAATGCATTATATGTTGGAAAAACTAGTAGAGCTTTTAAAGTTCGGATAGGGGAACATTTGGGAGCAATAAGAAATTCTCATTTAAAAAATGCACTAGCCAAACATGTAAAAATAAATATCAACAGAGGAAAACATACATTTCAGTTTTCAGGCATAGAAAAAGTTACAGTGGGTGAAAGAGGGGGAGACCCTGGATAACTTATTATTGGAACGTGAGGCTTTCTGGATTTTACTCTCAAAGGCCTTGAGAAATCTGGACTGAATGATGGAATTTCCATCTTACCTTTTCTAAAGAAAACTGCTACAGCACGGTAACCCATCTTTTATAATGATGAAAATGGTACAATCTCTTTGAGCTACTATTTTTTTGTAAGCCAAATCTTTTGAAACATTTCCCCATATTTTAAAATCATTATATACTTGAAGGAATTATTTAATCATTTAAACAAAATACTTTGAAAATAGTTTTTTTGATTTTAGTGAGTATATCATTAATTGACCTCAGTGACCTTCTGGTTTTACCACCATTTTTGTATCTTAAAATTGCTTTATACCTAAAGTAACTACCTATACTTTTTAAGCTATATACCTTAGATAATTTTGTCTGGTCTAATGAGCACATTATTAGACTGACCTTAGTGACCTCCTGCTTGAGTTATAGTTTTTGTATGTAAAATGATAAAGCTATCTTATAACATAGGTATATGCTTAATCTATTTCAACTTCAACATTTTAAGATGTTTTCATGGCATTGAGCATATCATTAAATTGACCTCAGTGACCTTTTATGATATGTCTAAAATTAAAAAAGCATACTAGTATATAAGAAGTATAAACATAGATTATCATGTCCCCTGTGAATAGACTCTTATGGGTACCTTGTTTTTACATTCTGTAAAATGGTGGTAATATGTGGAAATGTATAAATATACATAATAAATGGATGTCTATATGTATCAAACCAAGTAAGCTATACAATTAATCGAAACCCTGTCATTTATTGAGATTTATGATCCAGTTCTTTTTACATTTTTGTACGTATAATTAGTTTTTTTACATTGGAGTGTTTAAATGATGCATAGTATTTGCTGGTTAAAAAATTTTTTTGATTGTGATCACATGGTGTGTGGGTGTATTTAAGTAATGTGTAGCACCTGAATCAGGCTCCCTGAGGAAGCGCGCATGCATGAAACTGGTTGGAGCTTGTGAGCTTTGCCAATTTCACTTCCTGGTTGTTACAGGCAGCTATGCAATAAATAAGCTCTTTTTCTATTATTTACGGATGATGGTGCTGCTTTTTCTTTGTTTGGATTATTATATTGAAGCCTGCACAGCTTCAGAATGAAGCTGCTTTTTGTGTCGATGCTTCTTCACACCACATTTTTTTTACATTGAGAAAGAAATACTGGTGTGCTGTTGTGTGCCGGATAAGATTACAAACAACAAAAATTCACAGCTTGTTTAAAAATTCCTGGTCCATCGGTATGTGGCATTTTTGGTATGGTCCACCACTACATGACCCCTTACCTTCTCTGTGGTCTGCCAGACCCTTCGGTTGCTGCTGGTGCTGCTGGTGAGGACCCCATCTGGACGGTGCGAATAACTTGACGGATGCATAAAATAATAATAAGGCAGGTTTATTCTGTTCAGTAGATATTCTTTTCATGAGGACAAGCCCCAGACTGACACAATCTCTGACTGACAGGCATACATGGCACTGCCAGGCAGTGCAACAATTCATTACATGCAAGTTCTAAGTGCTCTTAAAGGGGCGGCAGCTTAACATTAAGCCCCATGCTTAATGTGTGCTTCACATCACCGCCGGAACAGTGAATGTGAGCACCACTCGAACAAGCAACAAATCTGTAACAGTTTCTAAGAAATATTTTAAGTAAATTTTAAAGGAAAAAATAATTTTCATGCATTACAAGGCAGTACTTTCATAAAACAGAATTCCACTGGGGGGGGGGGGCTGGACTACACTGGGGACCAGTCAGAGTAACACCGGTAGGGAACACAATAGTACTTGAGATTTGGTCATGCCACAAGCGCTAAAGTGTGGGGGAAGGAAAGGGAAGAGAGGGAAGTATAGCAGCAGGAGGATACCCAGGATGCAGGCTAAAACTTTATTAACAGTGCATAACAATAACAACAGGTGAAGTATCCTTTGAAAGACATTCCTAAGGGGGGGAAGCATTAATATGTAAATCAACACTGAGTCCGGTTTGCAAAAGTTGAAGACCTCTGTTGACTTTTCTAGTCAGTGGGAATGGAGGCATGCATGGATTGCACTGGTTCCTGACAGGAGAGGGTCAGGTCATTAAAAGCAACCCAGGAGTTCTGCCCACTATTGAATCCACACCACTTTACTCTGTAAGTCCAGGATCCATTGACAAACATCTTCCAAAAGATCTTCTCAGTCTGGTACACTGTGGTATGTAGAAGAGAGTCCTGAGAAGAAGAAGAAGAAGAAGAAGGTTGAGAAGAAGAGGAAGTCCCAGGCAAATCATCTGGTAAAATGGAATCCGACTGGAGAGTGTCAGGAGTGGGAAGATCTGTAGGAACTAGTTGCAAGTTGTCCAGAGGGATCTCAGCTTGAGAGAGTATGGCAGGCTTAGGAGCAACTTCATTTCTGGGAGGACTGGGGTCATCTGGAAGGTTGTTATTCAGATACCCATGCTTTAGTCAGTTTATATGGACTTTGTTGTGCAACAGCTTGCCATCTGACTTGCGTCGCAGATGAACGTGGACAGGAGGAAGCTTTTCTATGATGTAGAAGGGACCAGTCCAGGGGCGAAGCAGTTTCTTGGTGACGCCCAGAACAAGAACAGAGCGGTACAAATAAACAATGTCCCCAACAGTGAATGAAGGCTCATGCACCTTGGCTGCAGACATTTTTTGCATTGCCAATTTTCTCTGGCCCAACAAGGTGATTGCAACTCATCAGGCAAGTTCCAGCTGTTCCAGAAGAGGGATAATGAAAGAAGAAGCTGACTTAGGAACCTCTAGCAGCAAGAGATTCCTGTCCAGTGGAGTTCTTGCGTGACGTTCGTGGACTAAGATGAAGGGAGTGTATTCTGTGCTATCGACACAAGGGCTGATATTGTATGCAAACTGCACAAAGGGAACAAAATGGTCCCAAGTGTCATGAGTCTCATCCAGATACTTGGAGAGTGTGCTGAGAATGGTAGACATAATTCTTTCACTCTGTCCATTGCATTGTGGATGGTAACTTGTGGTATGTGTCTTTTTTATGTTGAGAAGTTTGCAAGTTTCTTGGACAATGGTGGACAGGTAGTTAGTGTCTCTGTCAGAATGTAGGTATGATGAGGTACCATGACAACAAATGACTGTGGTGAGAAAGGCACTTGCCACAGTGGTGGCTTTAATTTCTCTTAGAGGGATGAGTTCTAAATACTTGGTCAGGTAGTCCACAAAGACAAGGATGAATTTGTTGCCAGAGTCAGAGCACGTTGGTAAGGGCCCAAGAATGTCAGTGCTGACTCTTTGGAATGGTTCAGTGGCTACAGGCATGGGGTTGATGTGTGCCTTTGTCAGTTTGGCAGGAGGCTTTCTCTGGGAACAGGGCTGGCAGGATTGTATGAATTGGACAATGTCCCTCTTCATGTGTGGCCAAAAGAAGTGAAGCCTTGTCTTTTCCAGTATTCTGTGTATTCCTGTATGACCTCCAGAAAGTGGAGAGGCATGACTGGAGAGAAGAACTTGATTGATTAGAGAGGCTGGCACAACTAGCTGTACATGAGTTCTATCCGTGCGACGACCCTTGCCTTCCTTGGTCCAAATGTGGAGAAGCACTCCGTCATTGAGGAAGTACTGCGAATCAAAGAAAAGTCCATCTTGGCGATGTTTCTTTTGTTGTGGTAAGGTTCCAGACTCTAAGTAGGTGATTATGTCCATAAATTGAGTGTCAGTTCGTTGTTGCATTTTAACAGTTGCCAGGGACAGATTGGATGTTGAGGAGATGAGAAGCTCTTCAGCTGCTTACAGTGACTGAGGATCTGTGTGTCTCTCTGTGGAAGTGGTTGGTAGCAGCAAAGCAACTTGAGGTGCTGTAGTAATGTCCACAGGAAGCACATCCGTGGCATGGAAGGGAAGAGCTTGTAAGCAGGATTCTTCATCTGTTGAGGAGGATGCAGAGGGATATCGTCTCCGGCTTACACCATCGACATTTGAGTGAACTGACCAGGTCTGTATTGAATTTCAGAGTTGTAGCATTGCAGCATGGTGAGCCATTGGGTGAACTTGCCTACTGGCTCCTTCCTTTCGAATAACCATCTGAGGGCAGAGTGATCAATGATGGTTGTAAAGGAGGAATAGTGGAGGCAGTAGTCAAATTTCTTCACAGCAAATACCATGGCTAGACATTCTTTTTCCTGTGATGCCATAGTTTTGCTCAACTGAGGAAAGAGAGCACCCAGCACAGCAGATAACTCATTGTGTTCCATCTTGAATTTGACAGAGCACAGCGCCCACTGCAAAGGAACTGGCATCTAAGTAGAGCTTGAATGGTTGGTTGAACCTTGGGCAGGCCAATATTGGAGAAGAGATTAGGTTTTATTTTAAGGTATCAAAGGCCTCTTTACATTCAGAAGTCCAAATATAGTCACACCCCTTTTTGGTGAGGGTGTACAGTGGATCTGCAATCTTGGCGCAGTTGCAAATGAACTTTGGGTAGTAGCCCGACAAGCCCAGGAAAGCTCGAAGGTCTTTGAGATTGTTAGGCTCTCGATAGTCTTTGACTGCTGAGAGCTTGTCTGGATCTGGAGAGATGCCAGGAGAACTAACCACATATTCCAGGTAATGAATTTGATGCTGTGCAAAACAACAATTTTCTGGACAAAGCTTGAGATTGACTTGTCTGAGACGTTCGAACACTTCTTGGAGATGTTGGAGGTGCTGTGGCAAAGTTCTGCTGAAAGACAATCACATCACCCAGGTAAACTAGGTAAGATTTCCATGACAACCCACGTAGTATGGCTTCCATAACATGTTGACATGTGTCTGGACTGTTCCAAAAACCCATAGGCAAATGTTCGAACTGAAAAAGTCCCAAGTGGCAGCACCATGCTGTGTATGGACAAGAAGCTGGATCAATGGAAACTTGATAGAACTCACTCTGAAGGTCTAGAGCGGTGAAGTAAGCAGGACTGGCTGCACCAAGACTCTCTAAAGCATCTTCAGTTGTAGGCAAGGGATGAGCATACTGTACAATGTAGGCATTGAGTTTTCTGTAGTCTACCACAAAGTGATACCCTTTGTCCTTTTTTATCACCCACAAGCAAGGTGAACCCCAGGGGCCTGTATATTGTTCGACTATGTCTTGGTCAAGCATGTCTTTGATCATGACCTCGAGGACTTGTTTATGTTCATGTATCACTTTGTAGGCTCACTGACGGATTGGTTTCTGGTTGGGCTGTACTTCGATGGTGTGTTGCAGGATATCACAGCATCTGAGCTTTTTATCTGAACCAACAAAGACATCTGGGTAGTTCTGCAGGAAGTTCAAGTTGTTGCTTTTCTGTTGGAGATGCTGGAAGCTTGGAAGAGGATAGTCAATAACTGAGGGCTAACTCTGTTGAAGTTGGAGTGGTCATGATAGTACTGACAGGATTGGAGTTGGTGGAACCAGGCTGAGGTTCTTGCACGAGATGGAGCTGGTCCCCTGAAGACAAGCAGATAAACTTTCTGATGTTGTCACCCTTTGAAATGACCACTGGCTCATCTGTGAAGTTGCAGCATTTTTGGAAGACTACATCCTCATGCACCGCTGATAAGATATTTCCCGGAAGAAGAACTGCCGAATGCAGCACAGGGGATCCTGTGACGATGCCAACAACCCCTTGCAGAAGTGGTTCACCTCAAATCTTGGCAATCAAAACCATTTCCGACTGAGGAGGCACAGTGACCAAGTCTATAGCTGCGGGTTGCCTCCAAGGATCTAGTGACAGTTTGCTTGAGGCAAAGTCTAGGATGGCTTTGTGAGCTTTGAGAAAGTCCAGGCCCAGAATTATTGCAGGTTGAAGATCAGGCACTATATAAAACTTGACAATAGCTTGCTGTGAGCCAAAGTGGAGCTTGAGATGAACCATGCCTATGATAGGTACTGTAGCTGTTCTTACTGTGATAATGTACTTTATGTCGGATGGAGAGACATTAGGTATGTGATGAATAGCTGGGTTGTTTAGAATACTGCTGTTGACAACTGATATTTCTGCTCCAGTATCGACCAAGGCATGCATAGACCAATCGCTGATGGTTACAGGTACATAGTTTGCTAGGAGAGGTGATCATATGACAGGTACCTTTGCCCCGGAAGTGAGAGTGTGCCAAAGTTCACAGTTGGAGGAAGCATTTTGTATGAATTGGGAGAGTAAGAGTGGTGGTCAATTGCTGTGTTCCTCTGCCCAACAAAAGCCCCTAGTCTGTTGGGTGGCACTCATTTCCCTGATCCTGGGAATAGTTGCGGTTATCATGTTGATTGCACTGTGGTGGACATCCATGGTCCTTTTGAGTCCTGTGGTAATATTTTAACTTTCGGCAGACAGTGGCAGTGTGTCCCCTGAATCCACACCACTGGCAAGTCACGGGCTCTCGGAAGACAGAGGTGGATCCGGTCGCTGTTGAGGTGGTTGCATAGCATTAGTATTTGCCAAGGAGGTAGTTGAGTGGATGTGTTAGGTATTGACAGTAGAAATAAGCTTGTCAATCATTGCTTGTTGCTGTTGGACACATGTGGCAAGTGCAGCTAGTTGTGAGGTTTGGGGCGCCTGAGCACCAGCAGACTGGAACATTGAAATGGACTCTTGAGCTAGCCATGCAGCTTGGATGGTGTCTGTCCAGGTTGTTGGCTTTTGTTGTATGACATAGGTACAAAATTGAGGAGGCAGTCCCTGGACAAAGGCTGTTACTTGGTCTTTCTCTGTTTTCTGTAGGCATTTGCATCAAGTCTCAATGTCCACAATGAAGGTTTCAAGAGATTCCGAGGGTTGCATGGTGCACTCCCCACAGCTGTTGCTTCAATAACCAGGGTGGATGTGCTTGGAGAAAATGGGCTTTGAAGGTTGTGTACAGTGTGGCAGTATCTTCTTTGACTTGATCTGAAAGTGTGTTGAACCAGGAAATGGCAGTCCCTCTCAGAAGCAAGCGCAAGACATTGGAGATGCCCAAGGGATCAGTCCAACCATTGAAGGAAATCCATGCTTGGAAGTGTTCCAGCCGGTCAACAGCATCTTCATGAGGCAAGGCTGATAAAGGTACTGGTTGTAGGCTGGTATGGACTGTGGACTGTGGTGCAATGGCTTTAATGTAGGCCAAGTCATCTTGAATAGCTTGCTTAGCTGGTGTTCCTTGAGCAGAAATAGAAGACTGGATGTCATGGAGGATTGTTTCAATTTTGTAGCCCCATGCCCTTGAGAGGGGTGAAGGTAGGACTTCAGACGCTCTGGCGCCCGTATCTGTGTCGTCATCAGACATTGTGGTTGGAGATGAGCTTCATTTCACTGAGCGAAGGTAGTACGGGTGAGAAGGAGTTGTCATCATGCAGGAGACAGGATGTCATGTTGTACATGAAGTGCCGAGCAAAAATTATTTTTGTAGACAAAAGTACACATTTTTGTAGCAAAGTTCATCAATTGACATCTTAATAAAGAATTCTCACTCAATTCTGTGTTATTTGTTATTTAAATAATGGTTTTGTTACTAAAATCAGCTATTTGTTGAAGTGTCCTTTCATATCAATAGATCCCACCCGTGTCCCAAGCGGTGCCCCTGGATCTCGGCGGCGCTACCAGCCATCGCTTCTGACCCACTGGACGTGTCCAGCCCGCCCTCCTGGTTCTGCTACCTGAATCCAGAGAACAGGTATTGCTGCTAAACTCTCCCAGAGCTGTCAGCTTGTGGTGGCTCTCTGACTGGTGTGCCTGCCGACTCAGTGACTCTGATTGGTCCAGCAGGTAGTGCTAAGCTCCCGATTAGTGCGCCTCAAGGGCTGCATTTAACCTCAGCGTGGCAAGCTATTTTACATCTTTTTGGACTGTCCTGCTACTGTGGTTTTGTACTTAAACCATTTTTTAAGACTGTGTTACAAGTGTTTACCAGCCCTGCTAATTGTTAGTTTAGTAGCATTCAACAGGGCCCCTAAACTTTACTTGGCTATGTATTAATGCAGATGTCACTGTTAACAGCCCTGTTGTAGATACTAATAATATTGGATAAAAACTAGGCTGCCGTATGCTTGAAACTGTTACAGTAATTTTACAGTGTAGCTGCACACCTCTCATCTACCTTAGAACTGTCTAATGATTTAGTTCAGTAGCTAGCTCCTGAGTAGCCTTCTGTACTCTCTCCTGGCCAGGGTCTCCTTCCGGCCCTGCCTTCCCCTCTGCCTGTTCTAGCTCCCCTCTAATCCCTACTCCTCCAGTGCCACTTTCCATCCCACTAGCATCGATCTCCAACTCCTGAATCTTGAGATCTCTGCCCAGTCTGCTCCCGCCCCTGCTAAACTTCTTCTCACTCTGTCTGCTCTTAATCTCCGTCCTTTGTTCCCCTTAACCATCACCCTCTCCAATCTTGCATTGCTAATTTTTTCCCTTTGTTTCTTTCTATCACCCCCACCCCACTGTAGATCTGCAGTCAGTCCCCTGCCCCCCTCCTGTTCCCTGTCTGCACTGCTTTATCTAATGCTGTGTCCTCCTTCTCTCTCAGATTCCACCCGTGCCCTGAGCAGTGCCTCTGGACCTCAGTGGCACTACCAGTCACCGCCTCCGACCCACCGGCTGTATTCAGCCCACACTTCTGGTTCTGCTGCCTGGATCCAGAGAACAGGTATTGCAGCTAAACTCTCCCAGAGCCGTCAGCTTTCGGCACTTCCCTGACATGCGCTTGCTGACTCAGTGGCTCTGATTGGTCCGATGGGTAGTTCTAAGCTCCCGATTGGTATGCCTCAAAGCCTGCTTTGAACCTCAGCATGGCAAGCTATTTTATGGCTTTTTGGACTGTTCTGTTATGGTGTTTTTTGTCCCGCCCCTTTCCCCTCCCAGGCCTTCTTTAAATCCGCTACTTACCCCGCCTTTAAGACCTACTTAACCACCATTGGTGCCTATTGCCCCCACCCCCCTTTCCCTCCTGGCCTATAGCTGCCTCTTAGGTGGGCTGTGTTGCTTGTCTTCCACGGTGTCTACCTACAAAATACAAATCCTGGTTTTCTGCGTCCTGTCAACAGCTAGTATGGCACTCACAGCCCAGAATCTACTCCTAATCTTCTCCATCTCATTCTGCCTACCCTCCTTTTTACCTCTGATCCCCTCATACCCTGAGCCCCCTCCTTCCTCTTTGGCTAATGTAACTCTTCCTGCGCATTCCCCCCTCTGCTGCTCTATCTCTTCCAGCTCCTACTTGGTCCCCCTACCCTTTTAGCCTCTCCTCCTCCTCCTCCCTATACTTCTATGCCCACCTTTGGTCAACCCTCCACCTAATTACCTCCTGCTTATCTCATGCAGGCTGCCTTAAAGTGTCTCCTAGGCAGAGCTCACCCACAGCTTGGAGTTATCATATTTGTTCTCACTATCTACGCTAATCTTACTACTTCTTGCAGCAGGTGACATTCACCCCAAACTCTGCACCGGCCCTTTACCCTCCAAGCTCTGTGATTAATGCCCCTAAATTTGCCACTGATGCTACATCTTCTGGCTTCCTTCCCCGAGGGCTGTGTGTCCTCCACCTAAACATTCATAGCCTAGCCCCCAAGCTCGATCTGCTCCAGGTGCCAGCTGTCCTGCACACTCCTGACATTGTCATCCTATCAGAGACCTGGTTAAATCCTAACCTTCAGGACACATCCATCGCCATCCAAGGTTTCAATGTCACTCATCAAGACTGCTCCACCAGAGGTGGAGGAGCTGCAATATACACAGCTTCAGACTTACATTTCTCTGTTACACTTGCTAAATCACAGCCCAAAGCCTTTGAACTGCTCATGCTCCAACTAACCCTCCCCTTCTCACTCCCTATTTATGTTGCAGGTGTACACTGCTGCCCTGGAACCCCTGCCACAGTTGTCAATGACCTTCTAAGCCTCCTAGCCTCCCTAGCCCCATCTGGCAAACTTTATATTTTGGGAGATTTTAATCACAACTGGCCATCACCCACCTTTAACAAAGCCTGCTCTGAGATCACAGCCCTCAATCTTAACCAGGTCATCTCTTTTTTTTTTTTTTATTAACAGTTTATTGGTATAAACATTCATAACAGCATAGCAGACAATGATACAGTGACATATTTTACCTGTAAAGTATACAAATCAAAAGTCTACTATGCCCTCTCCTTCCCACCTCCCTCCTCCCTCCCTCTCCCAAAGTTCCCCACCCCATATCTTCTAGGATAATAAGGGAGAACCTGCGTGGCCTACAGCAATCTATCTAAATCATACCTTCTGGGGGATATATTACTATGACTGGCTATGTACAACTTGCTTCTGTAATAGAAAAAGGGTATGAAAGGGGGCCCATATTTGATTATACACGTTTATAGAGTTATTCAAGTTGGCAATAGTCTTTTCTGTGCGTAGGTTGGTTAGGATCTCTGATAACCATTCATTATAATAGATCTCCTGCTGGTCCAGCCAATTGCGCAAGACTAGTTTTTTGACTGACATAGCAATGAGAGTTATATAATACTTCCTGTTACGTACTCTAATACTAGATAAGTCCCCCAGTAAATTTCGGGGTAATTAACTCATTCAACCCTAAAAGGGGGTCCACACACTGTCTGATCTAGATCCATAAGGGGAGAACCTTCGAGCATGACCAAAAAATATGCACTAAAGATCCTTCCTGTTGCTGGCATCTGTTACATAAATTAGTACTCTTTAGGCCTAGTTTGGCCAGTTTAACAGGAGTGTAATAGGCATTGTGTAAGATAGAGAATTGGGTCAGCCTTAGTCTATCCTGTTTAATGAATTGGTGGCAGGCTTGCCGTATATTTGTCCAGTTAATAGTCTGGCCAGGGAAAAGAGACTTCCACAGCTCGGTAGGACCAAAGTCGTTGGGGAATTTCCATTGATATAATGTGTTATGGATCTTGGAAATTGCTTTAGGGCCTCCACTCCACTTAGACAAGTCTTTACGGAATGGAATAAAATGTCCATTCTCCAGTTTATGACCAAATGATTGCATGAGCACATGTCTAAGATGGTAAAGTTTGAAAATATATTTATTAGGGATGCTCCATTTGACCGCAATTTCCTGAGCGGAGAACCAGGTATTATGGTCCTTCATCAGGTCTGAAATATCCAAATCTTTTAAAACAGGAAGCCAGGACTGGGGTATTGGTTTGCCTGCTATTTTAAGGTTTAAGTTACCAGTTAACGTTGGATGATGTCCTTGATCCAGTTATAGCTAAGGAATCGGGAAATCTGAGCGTGTATTTTTTAGAGATGTATGGATTGTCATGCTTTTGAATTTCAGAGGCAAGCTACTTTCCTTTATGTATAGCAATCTGACAGGATTCAATCCAGTTGCTTGCATTAGTGCCCGCTCAATTTTAAGCCAGACCGGGATTGTACGTGGGCATTCTTGGGGGATCCATCTCATGTATTTATTCACGTGTGAAGCCCAATAATAGAGACAGAGATTGGGATGCCATAGGCCCCCATTAATCTTCGGGGCCATCAAGGTGCGATAGGCTATCCTGGAGACTTTATTTTTCCAAAGGAATTTCGTGAACAAAGCTTGGAGCTTTCTAAACTAGTACTGAGGGAGCCAAATGTCGAGCATCGAAAGCGGATATAATAACCGCGGAAATACGCTCATTTTTATTAAGTTTACTCTTCCCCATAATGAAATCGGGAGGGATGCCCATCTATTTAGATCTTGCGTGATATCATTTAATAGTGGGTCAAGATTCAGTTTGACGAGTAGTTTAGTGCTGTGGGACAGTTCTATACCTAAATATCTAAGAGAATCTTGTTTCCAGTTAAGTCAGAAAACCGTAATATCCGATCTAAACAGTTTGTAATTAAGCGGGGATATGGTCGTTTTACCAACATTCAGCTTATAGTTGGACATTTTACTGAAGGTGTTGATGATCTCCAACATGTGAGGTATAGATGAGTGGGGATTAGCTATTTGGAGAAGGAGGTCATCGGTGTAAGCAGATACTTTTACTTCACAAGGATAAATGGGGATTCCTTGGATATCTGGGCAGCTTTGTAACCATCTGATTAGGGGTTCCAGATACAAATTAAATAGTAGTGGTGACAAGGGACAACCCTGTCTTGTGCCAGAATAAAGGGTAATATTTTCGGATATCGCCCCATTTCCTGAGACTCTCGCTGATGGGGATTTATACAATGCTTTTAACCAGTTTATAAAGACTGTTGGCAAACCAGATGCTTGAAGAGTTAAGAAGAGGTATTCATAGATACATAGACAGTGTCGGCAGATAAGGGCCTATGGCCCACCCAGTCTGACCATTTAAGTTTGTAAGTTCAGTTTATGTTTTCCAGGAAGTCTGTTGCCCCTTACCCCTGACCTCCAGAATTCCTTTATGTCTATCCCATGCATTCTTAAATCCCGTGATTGTTTCAGCCCCCACCACTTCCTCTGGCAGGGTGTTCCACTTGTCCACCACCCTGCTCTGTGAAGAAATTCTTCCTCACGTTTCCTCTGAATCGTCCTCCTCCAACTTCATCCCATGCCCTCTAGTCCTGGAACATCTTTTTCGCTTAAAATAGTGCATTCCTGCACCCTGTTCCTCCCTGTAAGATACTTGTATGTCTCTATCATATCCCCTCTCTCCTCCTCTCCTCCAGGGAGTACATGTTCAGTGCCTTCAACCTGTTCTCATAGGACTTGTGATGCAATCCATGCACCATCTTTGTTGCCCTCCTCTGAACCTTCTCACCCTGTCTATGTCCTTACGAGAGGTAAGGTCTCCAGAACTGCACAGTGTACTCCAGGTGCGGCCTCACTAGTGTCTTGTATGGTGGAATTATGACCTCCTTTTCCTGCTGGTGATGCCTCTGCCTATGCATCCCAGCATCCTATTTGTTTACCTGCTGCCTTGTCACACTGTTTCCTGCCTTGAGGTCATCAGAGATGATAACTCCAAGATCCCTTTCCTGCTTGGTGCATGCTATATCCTCACCCCCAACTGATATATTGTGCCAGGGTTTTGTGCCCCATATGCATTATCTTGCACTTCCTTGCATTGAATTTCAACTGCCAAACCCTGACCATTCTTCAAGTTTCTGCAGGTCCCTTCTCATTCTGTCTACACCCTCTGGTGTGTCTACTCTGTTACAGAGCTTTGTGTCATCAGCTAACAGTGAAATTCTGCCTTTTAGGTCCTGCGCAATGTCACTGATGAAGATATTGAATAGTACCGGTCCCAGCACTGATCCATGTGGTACCCCACTGGTCACTCTTCCCTCTGTGGAGTGACAGCCATTTACCACCACTCTCTGTGTCCTGCTGCCCAGCCAGTTACCTACCCACCGCACTAGTGTCCTGCCCACACCCATATTCCTCAGTTTGTGCAATAGTCTTCTATGTGGCACAGTGTCAAAGACCTTGCTGAAGTCCAGATAGGCCATGTCCACTGCTCTCCCCTGATCCACCTCCCTAGTCACCCAGTCAAAAAATTCAATGAGGTTGGTCTGACATGACCTTCCCCTGGTGAAACCATGCTGCCTTGGGTCCTGTAGTCCATTGACAACCAGATGTTCCTACCAATCTCTCCTTCAGTAGTGCTTCCATGATCTTCCCCACTACTGAGGTGAGGCTGACTGTCTGTAGTTCCTGCTTCCTCTTTGTTCCCACTTTTGTATAAGGGGACTACATCTGCTATCCTCCAGTCTTTGGGTACCTTCCTGTTTCTAGTGATTGGCTAAACAGGATAGCAAGAGGTTCAGCCACCACCTCTCTTAGTTCTTTTAGGACCCTGGGTGCACCCCATCTGGCCCCATTGCTTATCAACTCTTATTACTCCAGTTCCTTCAGGACCCTTCTCGTAAAGGACTTGTGTCCATTTCTGCACCATTCTCACCCTTGTACTCCATTCAGACCCATTACCTCTCTTCCTCAGTAAAGACTGAGCAGAAATACCTGTTCAATATGTCAGCTTTACTGTTGTCATCCTCCACAGCCCCCATCCTCCCTTCAGTCTCACTATCCCTCCCTTTGCTTTTCTTTTTTCACTTATGTACCTGTAAAAGGTTTTGTCCCCTCTACCCACTGATTTTGCAATGTGTTCTTCTGTCTGAGCTTTGGCTTCCTTACTGACCTCCCTGCCTCCCTTTGCTTCTCCTGGTACTTCTCCCTATCCCTTCTGCCTGTGTCTTTGTATTGCCTGAGTGCAATCTTTTGGCTTTCACTTTCTTTTCTACCTCTTTGGAAACCATAATGGTCTCCTCTTCCTTTTCCTTTGCTAACCTGCTTAATACATAATTCTGTTGCTCTTGTAATCCCCATTTTAAATACTTCCCACTGTTCCTCAACCCCTGATTCCTGCCCCATTCCCTTAATGCCTCTTTCAAGTATCTCCCCATTTTCTCAAAGTTTGCCCCCTAAAATCCAGGATACGTGTTTTGTGTGGTTTGGTTCTGCTCTTTCTGTGATTTCAAACCACAGTGACTGATGGTCACTGTTCTCCAGGTGCTCCCACTCTTACCCCGTCACACTGTCCCTGTTTGTGAGCACAAGGTCCAGTATTGCCTTCTGCCGAGTTGGTTCCATGACCAGTTGCTTGAGGAAGGCACCCTGAAGGAGTCCAGGATAAATCTGCTCTAGTTGATGCTGCTGCTGGGATGCTCCAGTCCACATCTGGAATATTGAAGTCTCCAACCAGTACTACTCATCCTTGTCTGCCATCCTCTGGATGGCTAGCATTAGCTCCTATCTGTTTCTTCCTCCTGGGCTGGTGGTCTATAGACCACACCTGTGCGGATGGCTGGCCCCATTTTCCTTTCCAGCTTAACCCACAGTATCTCTCCCCCATTTTGTTCCTCCTGGATCTCTGTGGCCCTTATGTCATTTTTCACATACAGTGCCACTCCTCCTCCCTTCCTGCCTGCCCTGTCTCTTCTGAATATGTTGTAGCCAGGTATGGCCAACTCTCAGTGTACCCTGTCGAATGCCTTCTCCACGTCCAGGGAGACCAAAGCTGAAGGGTAAGGTACATCCCTGGTCACAGAGAAGACATGCGACAGGGTCCTTAAGTGGTCCACTGACGATCTCCCACCCAGGAATCCCACTTGTTCCGGATCTATCAACGTATCCATAACCCTTTCCAGTCGAGTAGCCAACAATTTGGAAAGGATTTTGATGTCCTGATTTATTAGAGCTATTGGACGATAATTCGTGACCAGATTGGCAGGATTACCTGGTTAAGGAATCAAGACAATCATAGTCTCGAATAGGGAGGGGTCTACCTCTGAACCTGAAAGGATGTGTTAAAAAAGCTGAGTGAGCACTGGGGATAGCTGAGCTTGGAAATTTTTATAAAAAAGAGCCGAAAACCCATCTATCCCTGGGGTTTTATGTAAAGGCATCTTCTTGATGGTTGCGGTGATATCGGCAGGTGTAATTGGAGCCAGGAGTCTTTCCTGCTGATCGGGTGTTAGTTGGGGTAAATTGGCCTCCTGTAGGTACTCCAGTAATTGTTGCGAAGTGGGGGGGATTCCATGGGACTGTATAAATACTTATAATACATTGTGAATTCCCTAATTATATCCTCTGAACATGTTTTAAGAGAGCCGTCCTGTGAAGAGATTATGGAGGTGATATATCGGGAGGATTCCATTTGCTTAACCCTTAGAGCTAGCAACTGACCAGCTTTTTCCCCCTTGGTCGGTGTATATGGCCCGGGTCTTTAGTATGGAAAAGTCTGCCTTTTCCCTGAGAAGTTCCAAGTATGCGGCCTTCAATCTAATAAGGTCCCACTGTGAGCCTGGAGAAGGGTGGTCCTCGAGTGCTTTAATCTGATCCAGCAGCTGTGCCAGTTTATGATTAGCAGTTTTCTTCCTATCGGAAGCTACGCTAATCAAGATCCCACGTATGTAGGCTTTAAATGCTCCCCACGAGATATCTGGCCTAATTTGGGGATCGGCATTAATCTGACAGAAGATCTCAATTTTCTCTAATAGCCTTTCCTCATACTAACATACTAAAATGCCAGCAGAATAGGCCTAACGGTCTTTCATGTCTGCTCGTTTGGTCAGCCCCCAACCTGGGTGCTGACCTTGCTGCCCCCCTCGCCTTCTCTGGCTTCTCCCTTCCCAGTTCTGGATATTCTTGCTGCATTGGATTTTGCTTCCAGAACCCTTCCCCTGTACCTGTCCCACCCCCTCTTGAACCCCTCCACTGTCTCTGCCTCCACCAGCCCCCTAGGCAGTGCATTCCATAGTTCCACCACCCTCTCAGTGAAGTAGCACCTCCTCCTTTCTCCCCTGAATCTTCCCCCCTCCAGCTTCCACCCATGCCCTCTAGTGGCCCCTTCCTCCTTCCTTCGAAGCACCCCAACTGTTCCTCCCCTATTTACCCTCTTCATGTACCTAAAGACCTCTATCATGTTCCCCCGGTCCCTTCTCTCTTCCAATGTGTACATATTTAGCTCTTCGAGCCTCTCCTCATAGGTCCTGTCCCCCAAGCCCCAAATCATTTTGGTTGCCTTCCTCTGGACCCTCTCCAGGAGGTTAATGTCCCTCTTTAAGTGTGGCTCTCAAACTGCACGCAGTACTCAAGGTGCGGCCTCACCAAGCAGTTATACAGAGGGAGTATCACTCCTCCTTCTGGAGGTGATCCCCTAGCGATGCATCCCAGCATCCTGTTGGCCTTGGCTGCTGCCCTCCTACAAGTCTCAGAGTTGTTCATCTTGACATCCACCACCACCCCAGGTCCCTCTCAGCCATTGAGACTTGGCATTCCCCCAGGGTGTACACTTGGCCTGGGTTTCTGGCCCCAGGTGGAGTACCTTGCATTTCCCTGCATTGAACCTCAGCTTCCACTTTCTAGACCATCTTTCCAGAGCCTCCAGGTCCCCTGTAGGCCACCCCTTCCCTCCTCCCCATCCACCACCGCCTCCAGTTTTGGTCATCTGCAAAGAGACTCATCTCACTCCTGATTCCTGTCCTTATGTCAGATATGTAGCGTTGGAACAGAAGGGCCCAAGGACTGATCCTGTGGGACCCTACTAATGACCCTCCTTGGGATGAGACTATCCCACCAACTATGACCCTCTGGGTCCGGTCCTGGAGCCAATTGCCTATCCATTTGATCATCTGTCTCCACCCCATTTCTCCCAGCTTATCCAACAGGCCCACGAAGGAACAGAGTCAAATGCCTTGCTGAAGTCTAGAAAGAGGACATCCACTGGTCTACCCAGGTCCAAGGCACTTGTCACCCAGTCAGAACTCCACCAGGTTTGTCTGACACGATTTTCCTGGATGAATCCATGCTGTCTATCGTCCAGGCACCCTGACTTATCCAGGTCCCCCTAGCCTCTCCTTGACAATGCCCTCCATCACCTTGCCCACCACCGATGTCAGGCTGACAGGCCTGTAGTTCCCTGCCACCTCCTTGATCCCCCTTGTGGATAGGCACTATATGCACCACCTTCCAGTCTTGGGGCACCACCCTGTCCTCAGAGAGATGGTGAAAAGCTCTGCCAGGGGTTTGCCAGGACATCTGCAAGTTCCTTCAGCAGCACTCTGGGATGTAATTTATCCAGCCCAGTGCTTTCTCCGTCTTAAAGAGGTGAGGGCTTCCCTCACGCCTCTGCTGTGATTTCCACTTCGGTACCCCTTCTCCCTGCTTAGCCCTCCCCCACCTGCCAGTGATGCCTCGCCCTCTCCCCAGACTTGCCCGATCGGTAAGGGTCCCCCTCCTCAGTATCTCTGTTCCTCCCATGTATGATGCAGCACCCCATTTTCCCTGGTGAAAACTGAGGTAAGTACTCATTTAGTACCTCAGCCTGCTCCCCGGGTCTTGTGCCCATCTCTCCCTGATTTAATCCTGCTAATCTGCCCTTCACCCTTCATTTTTCCCCAATGTATCTAAAGAACCCTTGTTCCTCTCCTAATTTCCTGGCCAGGTTCTGCTCCTTGCCTTAGCCGCCTCACCACTCTAGTGGCCTTTCTAGCCATCAGCTCCCATTCTCCTCGATCCCTTTCACTCCTTGAGCACTTGAATTGCTTATAGGCTGCTTTTCCCTGCACCACCTCCTGGACTCCTCCTGGTCCACCAACAGGGTTTTTGGCCCTACTGCATTTTCGTCTTACTTCTTGCACAGGTGCTGGTAGCATCCTGCACCCCCTCCTGATGATTTCACCTACTATCAGCGTCCATGTCTGACCCAATCCCATCCAAATGCTCCTTAGGATCCTTCCCATTTCCTTAAAATCCACCCTGAAGTCGGTTACTTCCGTCTTTGTGCAGCCTTCTATCCCTCCTAGGTCCAGGCAGAACCAGACCGTGGCATGGTCACTCCCTGCCAATGGGTCCCTTACCTCCAGGCCCCCAATCTGGTCACTGTCTGCCAGGACCACATCCAGTACCTGTGTTTCCCTGGTCGGTTCTCTCACTCTGCTGAGTTAGGAACGCGCCTTGAAAGACATCCAACAACCTCTGTTCCTGGTCACAGAGGATGTCATAGTCTCCCAGTCTGTTCCTGGCATGTTTAAATCCCCAACACCACCACCGTTCCTCTGCCCAGTCTGCAGTGTCTCCTAACATCTGCCACCAGACTGTCCTCCAGCTCCTCCGCCAGGGCAGGGGGTCTATACACCACTCCTATTTTTACTCTCTTGCCCCCCCTTGTTATCAAGGTGACCCAAATCGCCTCCACGGTTCCCTCCGCCTCCTCTACTCCCCCTATGCCAATGCAGTTTTTGACTATCATTGCTACCCCTCCTCCCCTCCCCTCCCCCCTGTCCTTCCTGAACATAGTGTAACCCTCCAGGTTCAGGTCCCAGTCATGTCTTGCAGTGGCCCAAGTCTCAGTGACCGCTGCCACATTCACTGCTCCCTCAGTTAGCATCACCTGGAGCTCAGGCATTTTATTGCCCAAGCTCCTGGCATTTAGCAGGACTACCTTCCACCCTTTCCCTATAGTTCCATTTCCCCTGCTCGTGTTCCCATGGGGATTCTGTTTTCCCCTGGTCTGCACTTTGCCAGTTGGCCTTTTCCTGCAATCCTCCTGGTCCCCAGGGGGGTGGAGACAGAGTCCCTCCTTTATCGGCACCCCTTGACAGACTTTTCTCCCATCCCACCCCCTTCACAAGTTTAAACCCCACTTTTCACCAATGAACCCCTCTATTTTCAACTTAAGGATTCCCTTCCCCTCCAAATTGAGATGGAGCCTATCTCTAGCATACAGCTCCTTATCCTCCCAGGTCTCCCCCAATCCCCCATCAACCCATACCCTCTGGCCTCACACCACTCCCTGAGCCACTGGTTATCTCCCTAATCTTCCTTTTGTGTTCCCCACTAGCCCTTGGCACCGCAGGATTTCTGAGAAGGAAACTGTGCATCCTATGTCATGACAGACCCTGGCGAACCCCTGAATCTTGCCTGTATCTCTAGCTCGCTATTTCCCTCAATGTCATTTGTACCCAGGTGGACCAGTATGTCTGGGGAACCCCCACAATCCTTTACCAGCTGACATACCTCATGCTTAGCCCTGTGCACCGTTAGTCCAGGGAAGCATCTTGTTCTAACTGGCCAGGATTCTCCCTCCCTATCCCATTTGATACCCCTGATCATAGAATCCCCCAGCAGGAGCACTCTGACCACTCCTTTTCCTCCATCCCCCCCTTCCATGTCCCTCATCCTTTCTACAGGCCCTCCACCCAGCTGGCTCCATGTTCCTCCCCTTTCTGGGTGCCACATGCCACCCTCCTTATTTACCATGGCCACCCCTCCCTCCAATCCTATGCCCTCCTCCTCCTGAGTATCCTTCTGTACCTACTAACTCTCTCACTGCTCGCAACTGGTCCTTCTCCCCATCTACTAAACTAGCCTGGCTTGTCCTCCCTTCCTTCCTGTCTCCATTTAGTTCCTCCTGCTAGTCGTGTCCCTGGCCTAAACCCTCAGCCCCTTACTGAATCCTCCTTGTACTTCTGGTCCTTCTCCTTTACCTTTCCTCCCAACTGGTCCTTCTCCTTGTGCTTCCTCTTCCCCTGCCCCTCCTGCTCTGATTCACTGCTCCCCCATTCTCCTGCATTCCAGGTCCCCTGTTCTTCTTGCTATCTGGCCCCTGCCTCCTGCCTCCCACTCCCACTCCTTTCCATCTCTAACTACCCCTGTCGTGGCTACATCACCCCCTCATCCTTGAGCAGAAGAAGAGAATTGAAGCGGTTACTGAGTGTAAGGTCTGATCCACCTCCTGCTAGCTTCCTTCTGTCCAGCCCTGGCCATCTGCCTACTTCCCTGAGAATGTTGTCCTCCGTCCCCCTTGTGAGGGCCCCCAGTTACCTGCCTGCTTCCTTGGTAGTGTCCTTTGACCCCTTGCCAGGTTCCCATGTGACCCCTGAGTATTCTCCTGCACTCCTTTCCCTATGCCCCACCCCCAGTGCTTGGTGCAACCCTGTGGGAGATTCCCAGCCCCTTCCCAACCATACCACCCCCTTCCCCAGCTTCTCCTAATCCCAACCTCCTCCCTAAGCTGTGCTAGCTGTAGCACACTGGGCAACCACCGAACTCCAAGCCCAGTCCAGTATCATGGCTGCTCCACACCCTGTGCACCCCACCACCTCCCAAAGATGCCGCCCTAATGATGTGTGGTTCATCCCTTCCAAATAGGTTTCTTTGGTGAGCCACCAGGTTCCCCTAGTCCAAGATACCCCACTGCCTAATCAGGTCACCCACTAATCTTAGAGACAGTCCCACTGTACACCAGTAACCCTGTTACTAGGTGCAGTACAACACATTAAACTTATAAGGGAAATGAACAACTCCCAAAGCTCCTCTCTCCCAGCCTTTAAATCCTACCCCCAGTGGCTAGAACTACATGAGCTGCACCTGCAGCCTTTTCCTCCAATTGCAGGGCAGGTGTTCCCCTATAAATTCGCAGACTTCTGGGGAGGGAGGGGTGGGGAGGGCGTGTATTGGGCAGACACCTGACTCGAGAGAGAGTGTATCAGCCCTGTGTCTCTCAAGCCCAGCAGCCAAAGAACCAGGCCAAAGCAAATCCCACCAAATAGGTTTTAAATCAGAAGAAATAGGCTTCTACCAACGCAGCCTGCTACACAGTGAAACATCCACAAAATGAGCCCCACTTACAGCCACCAAATCAGTTTACAAACATCCAGCAGCACCCAAAACAATACCCTGCTAGCCCCTTAGAAGTAAGAAAGAAAAGAACTAACCTACCAAGTAAAATCCACAAGAACCCTGTGAAAACAACAGCAGCAGCTACTGTCCTGGAACACAACTGATCCTGTCCCCTTCCAGTTCTTTCGGGGGGGGGATCTTTTAATAACATGTCGTTCAGCTTCCACCTGGAGCCCCGCTTTGGAAGGGAGGTCATTGAAACCGAACAGGATACAACGGAGTGATCCGAGAGAGTTCCAGGTAGAATCGAGGAGTCTAATGTTCCCAATATAAGTGAGTGGGAAAGCAATATATAATCTATCCTCGATGAGGAAGAGTGTATGGGGGAGACATAGGTGAATTTTTTATCATTGGGATGCATGATCCTCCAGATATCACATGTTCCGGTTTGGTCAATGAATTCTCGTGCCGCCCGTTGGTCGGGAGAGAGGCTTGATTTCCATGTATAAGATCGGTCCCAGAATGGATCAAGGACTAAATTAAAGTCTCCCCCCATTATTATAGGGATAGAGAGGTGGGGTTCGAGAACTCTTGCTAACTGAATGAAAAACTCCGGTGACTCCACATTGGGTCAATACACGCTGCCTATCAATAGCTCTTTGTTATACAACAGGCCTCGTATGAAGATATATCTATCTCTTGGGTCCCTGTATGTATCATGAAATGGGATAGACTTTTTAATAAGGATCATTACTCTACAACTGCTGGTAGTACCTTCTGCGCTGAAAATTTGTCCAACGTGCTGTCTACTCAATTGGATTGCTTCATTGTCAAGTAAATGCATTTCTTGGAGACAACTGATATCTATATTCAATAGTTTTAAGTGATGTAAGACTTGATATTGTTTTTCCCTTTTTCTACCCCCTCGGATGTTCCATGTGGCAAAACGTGTTCAGATAGCCATGCTGTCAATATCCTAAAATCGTACTATGTTCTCCCTACGTCGACAAACAAGTAATGGAATTGCCACAAAAAGCACCATGTTACTGAAATCCTAGCAGATAAACAACCCTCCCCCCCCCCATCTTTCCCCCTTTAACAACAAAACAATACATATAAAGAAACAGTAACCAGAAAATTTTCAATGTAATAATGTCCCTCCTATCTATGGTCCGTGATTTTGTTAGACCTGCGCTGTCTACAACAAACCCCCACCCCGGCGGTTACCCTGAACATGGGAGCTGCAACTGCTAACATACTGTACGTAGAGTTTATAAACAATGGCCCTTTCCCCGAGGGCTGTTCTAAATTGAAACCTTGTAATACAAGTAGCAACAATTCGGATATACAAAGATCCCTGGACCCATGCTTAGAATCCTGGTAATATCGCTAAATGAAGCAGATACCCATAATAATAATTTAAAGGTCTTCCTCTATTCAGAGCAAATCGGGTGAAGTCCGGATTGTAATATATAGGAGTTACATGTCAGTCAACGGTATCGAAGTAACCCAAGGAGTCACTGTAAACCCTGTAAAAGGGGATACCCATGAAGGGATACCTGCCCCCAATGGATCAGCGAATCGGGGGTAACAAAATGGGCTCGGGGTAGAGTATGCTGGGAGCAATAATATTTTTTCTGTCCTAAAATAAGTAGAGGCAGGAGCCCTGAGTCTCTTGAGCGAGTTGTGAGCAGTCCGCACTGGCAGCTTGGGGACTAGGTGAGATCCAAGTTATCTAAGGTTCTCAGTTAGGTTGAGCATGAGATATGCTTTGTCTGTGTTGCCAGGAGAGGTATTCGAAGGATTCGGATGGGGATAAAGCAATCCAGGATTCAAAGGTACTGCCACCAACTCCTTAACCAGGAACTAATGGAGATTAAGCAATTTTAGGTTCCCATTTAAGTGTCCAGGCTCTCCAATACCCTGCTCTTCAGTCATTTAAATAAATCGGGATGCTCACTCTGCAAAGCTTTTTAAGTGGTGTCGACTTCTTCAAAGGAAGAGCAACTGCCTGCTATTACAACTTGAAGGCGAGCAGGGTAGCTCATTTTAAATTTAATGCTGGCGGCAATAAGTTTAGATATTGTGGGATGGAAAGCGGCCAGTCTTTGCCTTACGGAGACTGGGAGATCCTGGATTATGCGCAGCTTGTGTCCTTCCCACAAGACTTGATCAAGATCCTTGACTTTACAGAGAAGAAATTGCTTTTCCTGGAAGTTTAAGAATTTAAAGATCAGCGGCCGGGATGCTTGATCGGGGCCGGGCATCGGTTGGAGCGCTCTGTGGGCTCTCTCTATTACATAAGGGGCTCTGAAGGGAGAAGGGCCCGCAAGTTTTTCAACTAATTTTTGAACAAAAAGCAAGGTATTGCTGCCTTCTTCTTTCTCGGGGATGCCCAGCACCACTACATTATTTCTGCAGCTTCTCCCCTCGAGGTCTTCCACCTTTTGCTCTAATTTTTTAATGCATGAGCGAGTTTCCATCACTGCGCAGTCTACATGATCGGCCTTTTTTTCCAGGGAGACTAGCCGGGCTTCGGATTCTGTCATCTGGGTCGAGAGGTCCTAGAGAGCTCCTGAAATACATTTGACCTCTGAGGTTACTGAGTGCAGATCATCCCTGAGTGGTTGCATTTCTTTGAGGAAGAGCTCCTGGGTAAGAGGAGTCACTTCAGGGGTCTGACTGTGGGGCCCAGTCGGAGTCGAGAGCTTACTACTGCCCAGTGCTTGGGCCTTGCTGTGCTTGCCTGATTTGTTCGGAGAGACAGGAGGGGTATGTCGCGGCATTGCCAGTCGCATTTCGGCTTCCATCTTCAGTCCAGATTACTCCTTGAAGGTAAGTGAAATGTGAGGCAGGGTTAACAGTCATTAATGCACCAGAATAAATTGGAATAAGTGAAATAAACGATCTGGGCAGCGGGAGCTGGGCTCAGATGCGACTACACAGTATGCAGCATCACGTGACTCAGCCCACCCAGGTCATCTCAGAACCAACATGCACAAACCACAAGACAGGCAACTACTCCCTGATTGACTGGGTCCTCACCTCCCACCCTCACCAAGTCTTCAAAGCCGGCCTGCTTTCTGACTCTATAAGTGACCACCATATCATTTACATAGACCGTAAAATCCATCGCCTTCAATCCCCTCCCAAATTTCTTGTTTAAAGGTCTTACAAATCTCTAAACATTGTCTCCTTCTGGATGAATTAGCCCACGCAAACTGGGGAACCAACTGTAATAACTATACCATAGATGATTCCCTGCTACATTTCCGGAATACCTTCCTTAGCATGTGTGATAATCATGCCCCCGTGCATCGGATCAGGGTCCAAGGGACACACCTTCCCTGGACTTCCCCAGAACTAATAGCATGCCAAAATGCTCAGGACAAAGCATGGAAAAACTACAAGTCTACACTCCTCCCAGGTGATAACATCATCTACTATATGCTCCGTAACAAGTGCACCAAGGCCACCAGGTTAGCCAAAGTTGAATACTTTAACTCCACCTTCAGTGCCAACCTGCATAAACCATCTAAATTTTGGAAAGTTATCCACTCCCTTCCCCCCAATCGTCAAATCCCACCCCCTTCTGTTCTCAAATGGTACTCTTCTCTCTGACCCACTCACAGTTGCCTCCGAGTTCAATTCATACTTCACCACATGTGCTACTTTGCTTCTTGCCTCCCTACCAACTGTAGCTCCACCTACCCACCATGCTGAAGCTACAAATCCCCCCAGATCTAACACCTTCTACTTCAGGACCATTTCCCCATTGGAAGTTCTTGATGCCCTATTCTCCCTGAACCCTTCTAAGGGAAAGTACCCTGACGGGTTAGACCAGAAACTCCTCTACCTCTCTTGCCCTGCCATTGCAGCTCCGCTGGCTGCCCTACTAAACCTGTCATTTGCCTCTGAATCAGTTTCTGTGGAGTGGAAACATGCCATAGTCCTTCCACTTCCCAAAGGAGGAGACCCCACCTCCATGGCCAACTACCGCCCTACCTCCCTCCTCCCCGCCCTAGCAAAACTCCGGGAGCACCTCATGCTCTCTCAACTCTCCAACTTCCTCTCGGAATCTAACTTCTTCATCTCCCTACCAGTCTGGATTTAGAAAGAACCACTCTACCACCACCTCTCTCCCTCCTATGACTCTCTGACACATTCCTCTAGGGGATGGACAAAGGTCTCATTACTGCAGCCATCTTTGTTGATCTAGCCAAAGCGCTAGATAAAGACTACTACTCCTCATGTCCATCCTCACATCTGAGGCCTCTTCCTCCCTGACTAATGAACCCTCTGGTACCTCTACTGCTTCCTGTCTCCCACCCAAATTCACTCCCCCCCTTTTTTCCTGTCCCCTCTCACTTACTCTCCCGCTCACCACCTTTCCCTCCTCTCTAGCCTCCTTTTGGTGCCTAATGATCACCCTCTCCTGGAAGTTTCCTTAACCTCGAATTGTCTACTCGCTTGAACCTGTTATAGCTTGTTTTTCTATGAAACTTAAAAACGTTACTACCTTAAACTGTTAATAGCAAATTTATGATGTAACTTTCCTGTCTGGTTTTACCTGTACTGTGTATCGTGCTTTGTTAAATGTTCTTTGTGACGTGGAACCTTTGTAAAAGAGCCCTGGCTCAAAGGTATTAATTCCTAGACTAATAAACTAAACTAAACACTGTCTCCCACCCCCTGCTGCTATTCTGTCTCTCTGAAGCCAGCCTATCCATGCCTGCCTCCAGCGGGTTCAGAGCCTACCTGGAAGGAGAACTCAATCAGTTAAAATTGCTGGTTCTACCTCTCCCCTACTCCCTATAGCTACTGGTGTCCCCCAAGGCTCAGTACTCAGTCCTATCCTCTTTTCTATCCTCCTAAACAACCTGCCTCTTGTCTGCTCAATTATCTCAATTCACATGTATGCAGATGACACCATCCTCTTTTCCTCTGGCCGTGCCCCTGAGGAGATTACTACCAGTCTCCAGGCTGATTTCAACAAAGTTCAGCACTGATTTAGCTCCCACCAACTCTCCCTTAATGCCAAGAAGACAGTCTCCGTGACCTTCTGCACTAGGCAGAGACTATCCAGGCTTACTACTCCCCTGAACTTCCACACCCTTGACAGGACCGTCCTTGAGGACGTGTCAACTTTCAGGTACCTTGGCATCTGGCTTGACCGACATCTATGCTTCTCGGCTCATATGGATGCTATCTTGAAAAATCTGCGCCCTAAGCTCGGCACTGTCTACAGAAACACCAGTTGCCTACCGGTGAGACATGAAATTGTGCATTGTTATAGTCCTGCCCTGTGCCTTTTTTCCCTCAGTTTATTCTCTGTTAGTCCCTCATTTAATTTATTTATTTATTGTCCCGTTTATTGATTGCCCTGTTTGTTGGAGCATGGGGAGGATGAGCTCACTGTTGTATGGGGAGCGGCTTGCTCTGTGGTTGCAGGGGTTCGGGAGGAGCAGAGGCTCCATGCAGCCGCAAGAAAGAAATGGAAGCCATGATTCATTAGGTACTGCAGAGCGGGTGGGCAGTGCATGTAAAGCTGCAGCCTGAGTGTCTCTGCTTGTCTGGCTCTTGGCATATCCCTGTTTGTGGGGAATGAAGGGAAGGCAGGTTGGTTCTCTGGTGGATCTCTCTGTGAGGCTGCTGGACAGAGAGGAATGGTGCAGTGTCTGCAGGAAGGCTCCGTAGGCTGCTGGAGCAAAGGAGAGTTGTGGCAGTTTGTGAGGGCTGAGCAGCGTGCAGAGCTAGGCCACAGATAACAGAGGCTAAGGTTGGCCACATGACTGGCTGAGGAAGAGCGGGGAACAGTTCGTTGTAAAGATAATTAGGCCACTTTTGGGTTGGGAGCCGCAGTTTGCAGAACAGGCTGGTAGCAGGAGTGGGAGGGAGGATGGTTTGTCAGCACCAAGATGGCCCATGTTGGAAGACCCACAGTCGGGAAGCAGTAGGAGGGCTTATTAGGAGTTTTGTTTTCTTCTGTAGCTGCACTGTTTGTAGTAAGGGAAGTTTTTTTTTCTTTCAGTTGTTTGACCAGGACATTGCTTGGCAAATGGACAGTTCCAGAACAGCCCTACCACGAGGTGGGAGGGGTGCAGTCTGTGGAGCTGCGTTGGACACATTGACAGCGAGATGACCTTAAGGAGCTCCACTGGTACATAGGGCTTGAACAAATTGAATTTTAAAAAGTGCATTAATTGAGTTGCTTGCCAGCAATATGGAATATTGTTGAATTACTGGTTACAGTAGGAGGGCTGCAGGCTGCATCAGCAAACAGGAGTCAGTTCATTATATATATTTTTTCTTCTTCAGCCAAGGCTGTTGTAATTAGCATTCAGACAATTCATGCATACTGGGGTGATGACTTGGGGTAATCAGTGATGCAGGCAAGTGAGATGGGGGGTCTGGACAGAAGAAGGGCCACATTCTCCACCATGTGTGGCATTTTTGGTACTGTCTACCATTACAAGACCCCTTACCTTCTCTGTGGTCTGCCAGACCCTTTGGTTACTGCTGGTGAGGACCCCACCTGGACTGTGCAAATAACTAGATGGATTCATTAAATAATAATAAGGCAGGTTGATTCTGTTCGGCAGATGTTCTTTTCATGAGGACAAGCCCCAGACTGATACAATCTCTGACTGACAGGCATACATAGCACTGCCAGGCAGTACAACAATTTGTTAGATGCAAGTTCTAAGTGCTCTTAAAAGGGGCATCAGCTTAACATTAAGCCCCATGCTTAATGTATACTTCACAGTAAACAACCACAGACATTTTCTGATGTGCTAAGTACCGTCACTTGTGCATGCGCAAAGATAGTCAATGCTGTTGTGCCATCATTGTGATGTACCAACGATAGCACAACAGCATACTAATGTCACGCTGATGGTACAACAAGAATAGTAAATTATAGATTTTGACTGAATACAACGTTCCACCATACACTAAATAGAGGATAGGTATGGACGTCAGTGAACAACAATGCTGTGTTTACTTCTTGTGGTTGTCATGACAACCTAGTAAACCTCAAGAGCATATTTTTTAGAGGGTTACCATTGTCATGACAAGCACATGATGTGAATGCAGCATTTTTGTTAACTGATGCCTATATATTTTCTGTTAAAGTGTACAGGCAAAAGTGAGCACCGCTGAGGCACTTCAGATGCAATATGTACAAGACAAGCTGAGGAAATCTTGGTACCATGTTTTACACAGCCTGTACTTTGTCCTTTAACCTGACTGGATACACAAAAGTTAGAAGAGTTGACAGGACTCAGTTTCCTTTATTGTCTGGAGGTTTTGCTGATCCTATACAAATGCCTCACCATCACTTGCCCTTGATTGTGAAAACACTGCTGCCGACATTGCAATCGCTCTTTTTTTTTTAGGTCCAACTGTCAAAACTGTCTGCAGTGTACAAGAAAAAAGAAGAGGGACTGATGCGGATACCAGGGCAACGAGACAATGAGGGCATTCCAAGTTCTTGTACCATTGAAGTGACATACTCAAGATGGTGCAACTATTTGATGTCACATCGATGGTCTGACAGCACTAGGAACCAACCAATTTTCATTAATAATAACCCTCTCATACACTATATTTTTATTCCAAGTTTGATTATGTAGTGTAAAGGTGCAATCAGAAGAAATCAAATACTGGTCACACTAAAGAAAACATTTGAGTATGTTGTTACTTGGGTCTTTAGATAACCCAGATTTATGGGATGATAATGCCTTCCTTGTCACAACCAGTTACTGCACTTAGCTGGGGATTGGAATTGCACAACTTGGCTTGGTAATAAGGATTTAATCAGATGCTGTGGAAAGTCACCCCTTTATGGAAAGAGCTTATTTTCCCACACCTTTTTTTCTTAAAAAATTCAGTCTGTGCCTTTACTGAGGAATATGGAATACCAGAGTTGTGGTCAACACTACAATAAGTTTTGGACATCATAGCTGGGGATTTATACTGAAAAACAGAAATACAGTGAACCCAGTTAGATTTTATTAACCAAGAACATACAATAATATAGGAATACATTTCTGCACTGATGCAGACTTGAAGTTTCTTGTTCATGACATCATCCCTATGCAAACTGTGACATCACTCCCCTATGTCACACAGTTGCTTAGTCAGTTTATCTTTTTGTAGCTAAAACCCCCATTGTTACTCACACCTGATGTCACTCAAGTCAAAACTGCATACTTGATGTATTTCAAGCAGTGCACAGAGGCGAATGCTGAAGTGTGTTTACCTTGTTAGAAACGTTCAGATTATTGTAAAAATAAGAACAACTGACAGCCGTGTGAGCTTCTGTTGATAAGAACTAAGCTTCTATTGATAGGCACAGGGTGTCAGAGGCTAAAGGTGAGCTATTGTAACCTTTTTGGGCCAGATCTCATCTCTTTTGCAGGGAGTCAGAGCTGTTATCAACACTGGGCTAGATTCACAAAATGTCTGAAATTCCAGTAGCTATGGGAAAAAGCCAGTAGATTGCCACTTGCAGATCCACAGGGATCCACAGTTTTCCCACAGCTGCAGGTACTCACAAAGGTGGAGCTGGATTATGACTTGCTCACGATATCGCTTCGCGGTGGTGCCTTGGAAATCTCCACAGCTTTGGAAAACCATTGTGGCTGGTGGGACCAACTGTAACATCATTCACAACTGCTGCGACTGTGAATGGCAATCTCTGCAGCTGTAGGGATTTCGATCCACACCTGGACATGTGGTGTGGGATTTGGTCTCAAAATATTTTGTGAATGCTGCCCACTGGCTTTAGTTTACTTCATAGTCTAATATTTCCACTGAGACATATAAACTTCTGGAAAATATTTTGGCAACTTTCTTGTTCCCTTATCTATTTATTTATTTTTTCCACAGGCCTGAACTAGACAAGATCTTTCTGAGCCTGACAGTTTATAAGGTGACAGTAAGAACATTTTATTTATTGTTGGCATGCAATTTTTATTTGTAAAGAGGTATTGTTACCGTTCAGTTGCTCAATTTGTAATCATGTATAGTGGAACTCTGTTAGAGAGAACTCAGACGGACAGTTTTATCATAAAGTTTAGTTTCTCCTACTGTAGTGAGACTCCTGGCCTGATACACTGATTACGTTTATTTTTTTTGGGGGGGGGCAACTTGACTTTATTATTACAGGGTTCCTATATACCATGGTTTGAGATACAGCACCTTAGTCAGTTTAAATCATTACCTGTATAAAAAGTAAATATATAAAAATCTTCAGATACAGTGAAACAGGTAACATCTTCACTAAAATTCACTAAAAATACCACCAACAGCTTAATCTGGTTCAAGGTCAGTTGGCGTTCATCTGTATCCCCCCCACCCCGGGTTGTGCCTGAAAATAGGCAGGATTTGCCTAGTGCACTTACCTGGTCAACAAAAGCTAAACAAATCTTGAACATGGCTTGGTGACAGCAATTCTTCTTTTTGTAAAGACTCTGTTTTCTGTGCTGTTGTGTTTCCTGGGGAAGATCACACAATATTCTGCCAATAGGTTTAGTGAGTAAATGGTGGTGGTGGGGGGGGGGAGTAACTTGATTTTATTATTACATGGTTCCTATGTACCATGGCTTCAGACACAGCACCTTAGTCAGTTTAAATCATTACACCTGCTTACACTACAGTGAACACCCTACCCCTTTTGAAGGAAACGCTGCATACCTGTGAATTTTTAATCAAAGTCCTGCCATTTTGTATGTTGCATTTTTGTAGTATTGTACTCAAATAAAAATATAAAATTAATAAAAAGTATTTTCATTTTGTGTACAACTGAATATATGTAGCCACAGTAGCCAAGCTGAGATGAAACCTTTTGTTTTTATGGGTCTCTGCTGGGAGAGGTCTCTCTGAGAGAGGCCGCACCATGGGACTCAATGGCTGGCTGAAAAACTGGTGTGGAGTTGAGGGTTTCAGCTTCATTGCAGACTGGCAGCCCACCTGGAGGAATGCAAACTTGTACAGAAGAAATGGTCTGCATCTGTCTGGGGAAGGGGACCAGGATCCTGGGAGAAAGGTTTGAATGTTTCTTTTAAACTAGCCAAAGGGGGGGAGGCAGAAATAAGCAGGGAAAACCAAACTGCCCCGCCCCCAAACTAAGGTAGCCAGTAAAATTATCCTAAGGATATGACTACACAAGGGAATGAAAAAGTGGGTAAAGCCAGGGGATGCACAGGGGGAAGGGATGGGACTGGCATTAATGTGGGCAAAACCATCAAAACATGGAGGGCCATGTGTGCAAATTCCTGCAGCGTAGGTAACAAGATCTCTGACCTAGTGGCCTTGATGGCAAAGGGAGACCTGGATATTGTGGCAGTCACGGAACTATGGTACACAATACACCATGACTGGGATATAAAGAAACCTGGGTACACAGTCTACAGGAGGGACAGGGAGGGCAAAGAGGGAGGAGGGGTAGCTATCTACATCAAGGAAGGGATCAAAGCAACTGAGATAAAGAGGAAACAGGGAGGAGAGGAGGCACTGTGAGCCACCCAGTGGACAGGAACTGGCACTACTATCCATACAGGGGATATCTACAAACCCCCAGCACAAGGGGAGGAATAGGGTGATAGTAGAAAACATCCTTAAAATGTCCAAGAATGGGGAAATGTTGTTGGTAGGGGGGGCCTAAATATCCCAGATGTCAATTGAAACACCTATGGGTCAGTCACATCCAGGAGCAGGGACATCCTGGATGTCCTGCATGGTGCAGGCCTCAGACAGCTAGTGGTGGAACTCTCCCATGAGGGGGCAATATTGGACTTGGTGCTCTCAAATGGAGACAGAATAACAGATGTGTCAGTGGGCAGCTATCTAGGGTCTAGTGATCACCATACAGTATGGTTCATGGTAAAAACAGAAGAAGAAGCAAGCCACACAAAAGCAAATGTCCTAGACTTCAAAAGGGCAGACTCTGTAAAAATGGGAGAATGCCTCAAGAAAGCATTGTCAAATGGAGAAGGAGGGGATAGAGAAGCAATGGGAGCAACCCAAGTCAGCCATAAAAGAGGCAACAAGCCTTTGTGTGAAGCAAGTTAACAAGGCAAAAAGAAAGAAAAAACATTATAGTTTTTATGTTGATTGCGCACATGTGTAATAGACATGTTGAGGCAGGTTTTCAGAAATAGGTTGTAGAGGTGCGGCACTGTTGTGGCCAATGCCCCCACAGCGTTTAAAGGCTTGGCAGGCTTTCCCCAATGCTGTGGCACACTGCTGCTGACCCTAGTTCAGCCAGTGTGCCACAACCTTGAAAAGTTTCAGCCTCTGCAATCAGGGTCTGCTTCATCATTGCAGCGTCAGTCATTCGCTGCAATGAGGGAGAGACCCGTCATTGCTGGGCGAAACGTTTCCAAGTGCAATATTGTCTGTAACATGGGCGGCGTGCTTCACGCCGTGTTCAAGTTAAATATTATAACCTAGTGCTGAGGGGTGCCCAATCTCCCTTGGCAGCATGCCCCCCACAACAGATTTTATTTGCTAACAGGGGCCCCAGTCCCCATTGGCTTCAGTGGCCCTGACCTTTGATGTTGCCTACGGGGGGAGCCCATTCCCCATCTGCATTATTTCCCCCCCAGTATCATGTGCCAATGGGGAAGCCCTCCCCACATAGGCATAATCCCCCTCCCACAAACACCAAGACAATTTGTGCTGAGGGAATGCCCAATCCTCCTTGGCTCTTGCGCCCCACCTTTAGTGCTGATGGGTTACCCAATCCCCATTGACATGATGTGGCTCCCTTCCTTTTGTTGTGTGCCGATGGAGGTGCCCAATCTCCTGTTGGCTACAGCTACCCCCCAAGAATGAGTCCATTGGCAAGCTGGGAGCCCACCCCAGCATGCCACATGCCCCTGAAAATAAAAAACGGTCCTGCGATGTCTTTTTTTTTTTTGACCTATGAAAAAAGGAAACAGTCCCTCGGCAGTCTCCTGCCCTCCTCACAATCTTCGCTCACCCACTGCGCACCCTGCCTCCCCACACCCCCCTCACCCCATACTTACCTCCAGAGTCCAGCTCAATGATCTTCAGTGGACCGGGAATACATCTGCACTCTTCAAAGCCGACCACAAATTGAAGAAATGCCAGTAAGCTGTATAATGGAATAAATAAGTTTTTTAAACTTTAATGCATATCTCAGTAATTTTTTGGAATTTTGGCATCACATTTTCAACATGGGGTGTTTGGGACCCTTCCTCATGAATTCTGGCACTGTCATGGCGTTAGTCGGTCCTGAAAGGTGATGTCGCGGTCACTGCACATAATCACCTTTCAGGGCCACTTAGTGAAACAACAGTGCCAGTGTTCATGAGATGGGCTCTCAAAAAGCCTATGTTGCAAATTTGGTGGAAAAAATCCAATAAATGACTGTTATACGAGCGTGCTTTGCGCAGTTTCTACGCATGCTCATAACTTTGCGAATTTGCAATATTTTCATGCCAGATTTTCAACATTGGCATTTTTTCACACCTCCTTGTGAGCAATACAGCTGTCGTTGTTCACATTCCTGCTGTAATGTGTTTTCACACTTCTGGCACAGAATAGCGCGGTCTCTGTGGGAAATCAGTGTCTGGGACAGATTAAGAAAATTACAGTGACACCGTTCATGAGCAGAGGTCCTAAAATGCCTATGTTGAAAATTTGGTGACGATACTAGATAAAATGACTGTGTTACAAGCGTGGGTTACGCAGTTTGCACACATGCTCGTAACTTCGTGAATTTGTAATGTTTTCACTCCAGATTTTCAACATTGCCATTTTCCCACACCTACTTATAAACAGTACAGCTGTCATTTTTCCCATCTTGGCCAAAATGTGTTTTCGCACTTCCAGCGCAGAGTAGCGTGGTCGCTGTGGAAAATCACTGTTTGGGACAGATTAAGAAAATGACAGTGATACTGTTCATGAGCAGAGGTCCTAAAATGCCTATGTTGAAAATTTGGTGATTGTAGCCCATCAAATGACTGTGATACAAGTGTGTGTTTTGCACTTTTCACGCACCCTTGCAACTTCGCAGATTTGTAATATTGTCACACCACATTTTCAACAGTGGCATTTTTTCACACCTCCTTATGAGCAGTACAACTGTCATTTTTCACATCCTGACCGGAAATGTGTTTTCACACTTCCGGCGCAGAATAACACGGTCGCTGTGGGAAATCAGTGTTCATGACAGATTAAGAAAATGACAGTGGCACTGTTCATGAGCAGAGGTTCTAAAATCCCTATGTTTAAAATTTGGTGACAAAACTCCATAACATGACTGTGTTACAAGTGTGCATTGAACTGTCTCCACACACCCTTCTAACTTTGCAAATCTGTAATATTTTCACACTACATTTTCAACACTGCCATTTTTTCACACCTCCTTATGAACAGTACAGCTGTCATTTTTCACATCCTAGCTAAAATGTTTTTGCACTCCTGCCAGAGAATAGCACGGTTGCTGTGGGAAATCAGTGTTTGGGACAGATTAAGATTGAGCGAGTGATAGGTGGGAGTGACCGAGCTCAACTGAGCTCTGTCGGGACTGCTGCGGATTTCTTTGTGGGCAGAAAAAGGCCTGCAACACTGGGAGAAACAGAACAAGAGAGCGAGTGAGGGTGGGGAATTTAGCGAACTTACCAGAGCGCTGTCAGGACAGCTGTGGATTTCTTTGTGGGCAGAAAAAGCCATCAATGCATGCAGGGGCCCAGTACAAAAGGCCAGCCTGCAGCAGTGGGAGAAACAGTGCGAGCGAGTGAGACAGGGGACTGAGTGAGCTCTACGGAGCTCTATCAGGACTGCTGCAGATTTCTTTGTGGGCAGAAAAAGGTGCCAATGCTGGCAGGAGCCTCTTACAAAAGGGCAGCCTGCAGCGCCAGGACAAACAGAATGAGCGTGTGAGAGAGGGAGACCGAGCGACCTCAATGGAGCTCTGTTGGGACAGCTGCAGATTTCTTTGTGGGCAGACAAAGATGCCAATGCAACCAGGAGCCCCGTACAAAAGTGCAGCCTACAGCGCCAAGAGAAACTGAATGAGCGAGTGACAGAGCGGGAGTGAGTGTGCTCAACAGAGCTCTATCGTGACTGCTGCAGATTTCTTTGTGGGCAGAAAAAGATGGCAATGCAGGCAGTAGCCCAGTACAAAAGGCCAGTCTGCAGCAGCGGCAGAAATGGAACGAGCGAGTGAGAGAGGGGGAGTGATCAAGCTCAACGGAGCTGTGTCAGGACCACTGCAGATTTCTTTGTGGCCAGAAAAAAGCACCAATGCAGGCAGAAGCCCAGTACAAAAGGGCAGCCTGCAGCTGCGGGAGACACAGAACAAGCGAATGAAGGAGAGGGAGGGAGTGAGTGAGTTCAACGGAGCTCTGTTGGGACTGCTGCAGATTTGTTTGTGGGCAGAAAAAGGCAGCAATGCAACCAGGGGCCCAGTACAAAAGGGCAGCCTGCAGCAGCAGGAGAAACAAAATGAGTGACTGAGAGAGGGGGAGTGAGCGAGCTCAATGGAACTCTGTCAGGACTGCTGCAGATTTCTTTGTGGGCAGAAAAAGGCGCCAACAGAGGCATGAGCCCAGTACAAAAGGGCAGCCTGCAGCACCAGGAGAAACAACGAGTGAGTGAGACAGGGGGAGTGAGTGACCTCAATGGAGCTCTGTCGGTGACAGCTGCAGATTTCTTTGTGAGCACAAAAAGGTGCCAATGCAGGCAGGAGCCCAGTACAAAAGGGCAGCCTGCAGCTGAGATACAGTGTATAACAGAGAACTGCTCTGCATAGAATTCCATTCCTTTCAAAATGTTGTTTTACCACACTTCAAAGGTCATAGAATGTGATTGTACCATTCTGTGGTACAACACCATTGTGGGACCTCTAGAGACTGCATATGACAGTTTCATTCTGAAAGCAAGAGAACTGCTGTGTGCATATTTCACATAACTGTAACATGACCTTTTGTTACAGGACATTGATTTCTTGCCTGTGTTTATGTATTTATATATCTTGTATAGTGCCCACCTTGTAGTGTGTGCTTGTATTATTATTTGTCCACCTCTGTGTGTTGCCTGACTGCACTGGATTCTGTACTTGCTGATGTATGATTCACTGCTGTTGTTCACTGTATTTTGCCATTGATTGTACCAGTCTCTGGTCCAGGCCATGCCTGAAAAAGGTCTTTGGACTAGTTCATCAACCTGGTTAACAAATGAATAAAAACACAATACTATGCACTATAAAAATACAGGGTGAACAGCTTTATTCACAAACAGTGTATTATTCCACCTCGTGATTCTGATTGCCACGAATCTCTCGAGTCAGTACAGATACACAAACTCCAGTGGACATCTTGGACATGGCACCCATTTCTGCCATGAGCTCCATCTTCAAGGAGATTTTCATCACAGGAACTGAGTTAGGAACTGGTTGGGGGACAGAAAGCAGAGGGTGGTGGTTAATGATATCCAGCCCAGGGAAAGGGAGATGACCAGTGGGGTACTTCAGTGATCAGTCCTGGGGCCTGTCCTTTCCAATTTCTTCATTATTGACATTGCAGAAGAGCTGGAAGGAAAAGACCACCTTTTAGCAGATGGCACCAAGATCTGCAATAGTGTAGACACTTCAGATGGGGTGGAGAAAATGAGGAGGTACCCAGAAAAGTTGGAAAAATGGTCCAAAGTAGGGCAACTGAAATTCCATGTGAAGAAGCTCAAAGTGCAGAAACTCCGCAGAGAGCTACCGGGGGGGGGGAGGGGCGTGGAATTGCTGGCAGTCACTAGAGAAGAAAGATACTTGGGGATTATCATCTTGGATGACCTAACAGTGGCCAAACAATGCACAAAGGCTATAGAGAGAATCAGTGGCATGCTGGGGTGCACTGACAGATATCACAAGCAGAAAAAGGGAAGTGGTGATACCACTGTACAGAATGCTACTGAGGTCTCATCTGGAATACCTTATGAGTTTCTGGAGCCACATCTTCCTAATGATGTAGACAGGGTGGATGTGGTTCAGAGAAGGGCAACTAAGATGGTACAGGGCTTGCTCCACAAGACGTATGAGAAGAGATTGCAGGACCTCAATATGTATTCACTGGAGGAGTAAAGACAAAGTGGAGATATGCTAGAGACCTTGAAGTATCTTAAAGGCATTAATAAGGTGCAAGTGGGTGACATATTTCAGAATAGAATGAGTACAAGAACAAGGGGGTGCAATATGAGATTACGGGGGGGGGAAGGATAAAGGAAATATGAGAAAGTTATTCTTCTCCACTGAAAGGCTGTTGGATACAGGGAATGACCTGCCCCAAGAGGTGGTGGGAGCAAGCACAGTAGAGGGATTCAAGCATGCTTGGGACAGACATAAAGGAACCCTAGAAGTGGGAAGGAGAGGCTAAGCTGATACCCAAATAGGGTCACCAGCCACTGTCACAGGTAAGGAAAAAGGAAAGCCTAGATGGGGCAAGTGATCCTTATCTGCCATCGGTTTTCCAGGTTTCTAACTTTCCCGTATGAGCTCCTTGCTCTCCATGAGCGGTGTGAATGGCTTTATGCTGCCGTGTTGGCTCTGACCAGAGTTTGTTTACACAGTCTGTACTTTGTCCTTTAACCTGACTGGATACACAAAAGTTACAAGAGCTGACAGGACTCCGTTTCATTTATTGTCTGGAGGTTTTGCTGGTACTTTGCTAATGCCTTACTATCACTTGTCCCCGATTTTGAAATCACTGCTGCCGATATTGCAATGGCTATTTTTTTTTAAGTCCAACTGTCAAAACTGTCTGTGGTGTACAAGAAAAAGAGAGACTGACACGGATACCAGGACAATGAGACAATGAGAGCATTCCAAGTTGTTGTACCATCATTGTGATGTACTCTAGATGGTGCGACTATCTGATGTCACAATGATGGTCCAACAGAACTGGGAACCAACTGATTTCTGTTAATAACTATTTCCCATACACTATATTTTTATTCCAAGCTTGATTATGTAGTGTAAAGGTATAATCAGAAGAAATCAACTACTGGTCACACTAAAGAAAACATTTGAGTATGTTGTTACTTGGGTCTTTAGATAACCCAGATTTATGGGATGGTAATGCCTTCCTTGTCATAACCAGTTACTGCACTTATTTTGGGATTGGAATTGCACAGCTCGGCTTGGTAATGGGTGTTTACGCACCTGGTAAAGGTGACTGTGTTGGTTGACATCCATGGCACTCCAGACCTTACCTCATGGGTTTTAGCCCACCTGATAGGCTAGTGATGCACATGACATAGGATCAGATTTCTAGACCTCAGGTCCCAGAAGCCCCTGCTCTACAGTTTGAATCTTCCATAGCTGAAACAAGGTTAGTAATACCACAACATGCTTTAGATGATACACACACACACACTGAGACACCTTCTGACGCTGGCCGGAAGGCTCCTTTTATTTTCCTATTAATACAATCCTAATACTCGGCCTCCTAAATGGCAGACGACTGTCATCCTGGATGACTTAAGGAAAAAATTTAACAAATACACCATTTGATTGGAGAAATTCAACAAATACATACACCATGTGATATCCTTCTGTTCCCCCTTTCTAGTGACACCAATATCTTCCTAGTCCCGCTGATCACTCTGTGGGAGAGCTGTGGAGTGCCACGGATGTCAACCAACATAATCACCTTTACCAGGTGAGTAAACACTCATCATGTTGGGTTGACTATCCATGGCACTCCAGACCTTACCTCATGGGTTGATAGTCAGCAGTACTGCACTCACCCAGGGGGGACAGAGTGATCTAAGAGTGAGAGGAAGAGAAGCTGGCTGCTGAGAGAACCTGAGTGGCAAACAGGGTCTGGAGTTCGTTTAAGTAGTCCAACCTATAGTGTCTTGCAAAGGTATGGATAGATGCCCAAGTGGCTGCCCTGGAAATATCCTCCATATACACATTGGCACTTTCTGCCCAGGAAGTTGCAATTGCCCTGGTAGAATGGGCCTTAATACCCTCCAGAGGTGTTAGATTCCTTGCCTTGTAGGTTTCTAGAATGGTTCTCTTGAGCCAGCTTGCTATCGTTGTCTTGGAAGCACCCTACTCTGTCGTTGCCCCTTTGAGACAACAATCTTTTGGTTTTACGTATTGGCTTGGTTCTAGATATGTATGTGACTAAAGTGCCTCCCACATCTAAGTGGTGAAGGATCACTGTGCCCCATGGGGCCCTATTGGAGAGTGTGAGCAACTCAATGGGTTGCTCCCTATGGAAAGGGGATGCGACCTTGGGTTGGAAGGCCAGGACGGTACGTAAGTGTAACCCCTGTGGGGTGTATACAGTGTATAGCCCTGCATGAGAGAACCCTCAGCTTGCTAATCCTGCATGAAGAGCAAATGGCCATGAGGAAGCATGCCTTCAGTCCTGCCCAGAACAAGTCCACCTGACTCAGGGGCTCGAAGGCTGCTGAGCTGAGCGAGTCTAGGACTAGGGTCAGATCCCAAGGGGTGATCTGAGACCGGACTCTGGGGTGCAGTACTTTGACTGCTCTGTGGAAACGTACAGCATCCAGGTGTGCCCCGGGCTATGTTGGCCTATTGGGTCAATGGCGGTACTGATTGTGGACAGCAGCACTCTGAGCAATGAGTGAGATAAGCCTTTATCTACCCCCTGTTGTAAGTAAAGCAGAATGGTTGACATGTTGACCTTTTCTGGCTCCATACCCTCTCCCTGCACCATGCCACGAAGATGGACCACTGACTGCCATAGGTGGAGGTAGTTGACGGCCATCTAGACTGCATTAGTGTAGCTATAACTGAAGTGTGGTACCCAACTTTCAACAGTTTCTGCCTCTTAGGAGCCAGGCCATTAGTTTCAGAGTCCCTGGAATGGGTGGCGCACAGGTACCTGTGTTAGCATGTCTGGACAGTACAGTAGCCTGCATTTGTCCAGCACCATGGCTATCACTGCTGAGAACTAGGCTCACCATGGCCAGTATGGTACTACTAGGATGATGGTTCCCTGAGATTGATGGATCTTGGATAGCACCTGCGGGAGTAGGGGGATGGGGAAACGCATACAACTGATTCAGTGCCAAGTTTGAGATAGGGCATCGGTCCCCTGGGAGTGCCATTCCCCGTATCTGGAGAAGAACTTCCTCACCTGAGTGTTCTCTGCTGTCACCATGAGGTCCATGGGTATGGGACCCCATGCCTCCTATATCAATTGGAACAATTCAGGGTGCAGGTGCCACACTCCCGGATGCACCTGCTGGTGGCTGAGGCAGTCCACCCGTATGTTGAGCCTTCCCGCTAGATGGAGTGCCAATGTGTCTGAGATTGGCATGGGTCCAGTTCAGGACCCTCGCCATCTCACTCTGCATGGCTCTGCTCCTGGTGCCCCCCTCATTGGTGGTGTAAGCCACCGTAACTTGATTGATGGAGCGAATTAGGACCGACTGGCAGAAGATGGTGGATTGGAAGGATATGAGGGCATGGCAAACCGCCCTCATCTACAGCACATTGATGGACAATCTGGCTTCTGTTGTGGTCCAGTGGCTCTGGACCAACAGAGAGCCAAAGCATGCTCCCCATCCCAAGAGACTTGCGTCCGTTTCGCTGGTAACATTGTAATTGGCCTCTAATGGAACCTCTCATGTGAGGGACAGGTTCACAGTCCACCAGACTAGGAAGTGTCGTATTGGGTCCGGTAGGGGTATCCTGACCTTCAGGTTCCACACGTTTGGGATCCCTGGGTCAGCATGTAGTTCTGCAGTGGTCTTGTGCCACCTTGCCCATGGGACCAGATTGATGCACGACGCCATGTAACCTAACATCTGTGCTATTTGCTCTATAGTCAGGTGGTTGCTGGCCTCCAGCTGGCCAGCTAAGGCCATCACAGTTTCAACCCTCTTCTGGGATGGCCTGGCCCACCCCTGGGATGTGTTTATCTCTGCTCCCAGGTGCTCTAGTTGCTGTGTAGGTACCAGGCAACTTCTGGTCTGGTTCACCACCCAGCCATGTTCCTTCAGTGCCTGCAGAGCCATTTGGGTGACTCTTTGCGAGTGTTCTTTGGAACGAGCTCTGATCAGCCAATCATCCAGGTAAGGAATTATATCCACTCCCTGTTCCCTTAGTCTGGCAACAAGAATGACGGACACATTGGTGAACACCCTTGGAGCTGAGGTAAGACTGGAGGACAAAGCCTGGTATTGAAAATGCTGCTCTAGAATATGGAAGCGGAGGTACTTCCTGTGACTTGGCCTGATAGGGATGTGCAGATTCGCGTCCTTCAGATCTATCAAAGTCAGGTATTCTCCTACCTGAATGCTGCGGAGAGTTGACCTTAACATCTCCATCTTTAACCTCTGAGTAACCATTTAACTGCTGAGGTGCTTGAAATCTAGCATGGGGCGGAGTTCCCTTGTCTTTTTGTCCACAAGGAAGAAAATGGAGTATACTCCCTGTTCTTGTTCGTGTGGAAGCACCTGTTGGATGGCCCTGTTCTGAATCAGATCCAGCAAAATTTGTTGGACCTGATGGGTGGACGCTTTTCTCTTTGAAATGGGGGAGCTTATGAATCTGTGTAGTACCTGAGATTGGGAAAGCTCTATTGCATGACCCTGGGACACCACCTCTAGCACCCATTTGTCTGAGGTTGTAACCTGCCACATGTGTTGGAACAGCATTAGTCTTTTGTCCACTGGTGGGCATGTTCCCCATGCCAAAGTGGGTGGGGGAGGAGATCTGTAGTCATTGTTTATTTCTGTTCCCCCTTCCTCTTCCTCTGAACTTGGAACCTCAGCCTCGGAAGGTCAAAGTCTGGTAACTGGAGTTGAAGGAGTTACGTGCTCCTCCTTGAGCTCCTCTACCACAAAAGGAATAGTTCTGGTAAGAGTTGTCTCTATGTGGCTGTTTTGACCTGTTCCCCCCTCTAAATCTCCATCTGTTTGATGGAAGATAGGTAGATCTGCTCTTATTCATCAGGAGATCCTTCCCTTCCCTTCCTCCTTCTGTTTCATGTACTCCTGTAGACCTTCCCCAAAAACATGCTTGCCTTTCATAGGTAAGTTCTGTAGTAATGCTTTGGACTCGTTGTCTGCTTCTCACAGTTTGAGCCACAGGGCTCTTCTGGCCTGGTTCATGAGGGCTGTGGCCCTGGCATTCAATTTTAGAGTGTCTGCCGTCATGTCTGCCAGATATTTTGTGGCATCAAGTGTGCACTCCAGTAATTCTGCCACTCTGGTCTTGGGTTCTGCTTTGTCCAGGAGCTCCTTGAGCCATCCAATTTGTGTACAAGCAGTGTAGACTGTGGTCATGGAGGCTTTGGCTGCCATGCCCTCTATTTCAAATAACTTTCTAAGCATATCCTCCACCCTCTTATCTGTAGGATCTTTTAGCGATATGGTACCACAGGGTAGTACTGTCTTTTTGCTAAGTGCTACCACTTGAGGGTCAATTGTGGGGTCAGTAAACCAGGTGCTGCTAGCCTTGTCCTCCTGAACTGGGTACATGTGGTCTAGATTCCTTTTGTTCGACATCCTACCAGGCTCTGTAGACTCCTATTCCTTAATGAAGATGTCATCGATTGCTGGACAAACTGGAAAGGTATCCTTGGTGGCTTTTCTCTGCTGGATCACGGTGTCAAGTTTTAATTCAGTTTGATCCTCCTCAAGTTCGAACCCCATCGTGGACTTGATTATCCTCAAGAGGCATGGGATCAGGCCAAAAGAGCACAATTTGGACGTGAGGGATGCCACGGGCTGTGTTTCCATCTCCTCTTCATCAGATAAAACGTCCTCCTCATCATCGGGATGGTCCTTATCGCCCGAGTCATGTTCTATGTCTGAGGCCGGGGCACTTGGGGATGGCTCAATTGGGTCCTGATGTGCCCCTGTTAGGCCACCTGGATTCTCTGGCTCTGGCTGTGGCTTTGGGTTTGGTGTCAGCCTGAGCTGGGTCATGGCTTCCAACCTCTCCATGATCTTCAACATGAAGTTCTGTTGACTCTCTATCATGGCAACCGCCACTTGTTGGTTCTGTAAAAGGATGGCCCCCGGGTCCATCCAATTAGCCCCACTGGGCTCTGGGATGTCCAATCCCATCCTGGGGGATTGCTCCAGAAACAGTTCATCCTCATCATGGAGGCATGAGGAGCATTGAAGTCCCACATTATAGGGCATCAGATTGGTGCTGCATGAGGTGCATTTTCTTGCCTTCACCATCTGCGGAGAGAGAGAAGACAAATGAAAGTATCATTAGAACCGGGCCATTGTGGGCTCCCAGAGAAGACTGGATGCCCCAACAAAATGACAGGACTCTGCTGACCACACTTACAACTATGCTATCAGGGTAGCAAACGCCCTGATGGGGAATTCGCAGTACAGAATTGTACCCCCAAGTGTGTGACAACATTTTCCCAGGCCTAAGGGGGAGGCTCATGATGGGCTGTGGGGAGCTCTGCATGGCCTCCCCTGCCACAGCCTAGGGTTGGGCAGAAGGAAGACTAGGGACTACTGATGGGTGGCCCTGCTTACAAAATGGTGTACCAAACTGGCCAATTGTGAGGGTGGTGATGTGATGCCTCCTCCGCCTGCAGGGCCACTGTGGAGAGGTGCCCCAGGTGAGGGAGGAGGAATTTGGAGAGGGGGCAGCAGAAAATCTCAACCAGGCCGGCCACTGGAAAGGGACCTGGGCCTAATGGATTGAGGGGCCGACTAGGCCAGCCACTGAGTGAGGGGCCTAGGCCTGATATGATATACCCCCAGAAACAAACAGAAGCTGTCCCTTATACTCATGGTGCCACACAGTCTCCGCTTGGGAAGGGATCCCACTGAGGCCTGAACAGACACTCATAGCTCCTAACTACAGAGCTTCCATCCAAAGGCAAACACAAGCTGTACACTGTACCCATAGTGCCTCGTGGTCTCCGCTTGGGAGGGGTTCCCACTGAGGTCCGTGGAAGAATAGCCCAAGCTCTTAATGGCAGTGCTTCCTGAAGTTCCTCAGAATAACCTCCCCCCTCCCGCTCGAGTCTGCTGGGAGAAAGGACCCATGGAAGCAGATCTGGGTAATCAGGGCCCCAAACAAAACTTTTCTTCCTCTCTCCCCGGGATTATCTCCTGATATTGGCTAGTTATGGCTCTCCTGATGCCTCTGGAGGAAGCAGATGTCGGGAGGCGTGAGACGAGTGGGAGAAACAGAGGATAGGTCACAAGACAAGGCCGCTCTCTAGGCATGCTAGTGAGAGCAAGGAGAGAGAGAGAGAGAGAGAGAGAGAGGATATGTCACGAGGCAAGGTTGCTCCCTGGAGACACTACTGCATCAGAGGCCTGACCTGTTGCCACAGCAGCACGCAGTGCACATGGAGAAGGAAGAAATCACTCCACCATGTAACGTGGCGACTGGCAGGCAGGATCACCGGGCGGCCGGAGGAGTTGGGGGGATTGGTGTGTGAGGACCACGCCAAACTCTGCTAGCATGCCGACTTTCTCGTGGGGAGAAAAGCTCCCTTCCCGAAGCAAAACCCTATCACAAACAACAAGGGGGTGCCTCGGATCTGACGAAAAAAGTATTTTTCTGGCTAAATAAAATGGCAATTGCCGCATATCCACTGTGAGGATGCTCCAGCGTGTCTGAGCTCAAGGAGGCCTCCCCTCACAGAAACAATTCAATTTAGGGCAAACCATGGCATACGTGAGGTGATTGACTACCAAAACAATAAATCTAGTGGGACAGCACAACCTGTTCCAACAAATTAAGGCAAACTCCAACAGTAAACACCAACAACCAACAAACCTAGGCTGACCTTGAAAACCTCAGCCCATAAGCTGTTGCAATGCAAACAAATATCACCATATCTCTGATTCTATACCACATTTATTCATTAACTCTGTTTTAGGCAGGCTCAGATGCAATGCAAACAACAAAAAATATATTCTTCTCTGTGGAAGCCACAGGTCTTCCTTTTCCTGGAAATACAGGGACTCCTGGAGTGCTTGTAGTCTGATCAGATGCACAGATTGAACTGGAGAGCAGGGGCTTCTGGGACCTGGGGTCTCGAAATGTGATCCTAGGTCATGTGCATCACTAGCCTATCAGATGGGCCAAAACCTGTGAGGTAAGGTCTGGAGTGTCATGGATGGTCAACCCAACACAACAAAGAGTTTATCAGAAACTGTGGAAAGTCACCCCTTTATGGAAGGAACTTATTTCCCCACACCTTTTTTTCTTTAAAATTTCAGTCTGTGCCTTTACTGAAGAATATGAAATACCAGAGTTGTAGTCAACACTACAATTAGTTTTGGACATCACAGCTGGGGATTTATACCGAAAAACAGAAATACAGTGAACCCAGTTAGATTTTATTAACTAAGAGCATGCAATAATATAGGAATAAATGTTATAATAATTGCATGTCTTGTGTATCTCAGCCTATACCTTCTACTGCTCTTCCTCATCCCTACTAGCCTACCCCCCCCCCACAACCAGAGTACCCTGCTTTCCCTCTTGGTTATGGACAATGCCATCCTAGCTGCTATTAAAGAATTCCTAACCATGATATTACTTCTGAGTTGTTCCTGGTTACAGTTACCTGCACTATGGTTTTATTATGTTCTGACTTGCTTGACTTATGGCAATGCCTCCTAGCTGCAACTGTATACTCCTGTATATGTTTCCCCCTCCCATTGTCTGACGAGGATCCTTTGTAAAGGAGCTTTTAGCTCAAAGATTGTAACTCTGATACTCTAAATAAATACATTTCTGCACTGATGCAGACTTGAAGTTTCTTGTTTATGACATCATCCCTTTGCAGACTATGGCATCACTCCCTTATGTCACTCAGCTGCTTAGCCAGCTTATCTTTTTGAAGCTAAACCCCCCATTGTTACTCACACCTGAAGTCACTCAAGTCAAAACTGCATACAAATGCTGAAGTGTGTTTACCTTGTTAGAAACATTCTGATTATTGAAAAAATAAGAACAACTGAGAGCCGTGTGAGCTTCTGTTGATAAGACCTGAGCTTCTATTGATAGGCACAGGGTGTCAGAGGCTAAAGGTGAGCTACTGTAACTTTTTGGGGCCAAATCTCATCTCTTTTTCAGGGAGTCAGAGCTGTTATCAACATTAGGCTAGATTCACAAAATGTCTGAAATTCCAGTAGCTGTGGGAAAAACTCCGTACAAGTGGATTGCCACTTGCAGATCTGCAGGGTCTATAGTTTTCCTGCAGCTGCGGGTACTTACAAAGGTGGAGCCGGATTATGACTTGCTCCACGATATATGGCAGCTTATGGGTGGTGTAGCCTTGGAAATCCCCCACAGCTGTGGAAAACTGTTGTAGCCGGTGGGACCAACTGTAACATCATCCACAACTGCCGCGGCTGTGAATCCCTGCAGCTGTGGGGATTGCGATCCACACCTGGAGTTGTGATGTGGGACTTGGTCTTAAATTGTTTTGTGAATGCTGCCCACTGGCTTTGGTTTACTTCATATTCAGAGATTTCCACTGAGACATGTAAACTTCTGGAAAAGATTTTGGCAACTTTCTTGTTCCCTTATCTATTTATTTATTTTTTCCACAGGCCTGAACTAGACAAGATCATTCTGAGTCTGACAGTTTATGAGGTGACAGTAAGCACATTTTATTTATTGTTGGCAAGCAATTTTTATTTGTAAAGAGGCATTGTTACTTTTCAGTTGATCAATTTGTACTCGTGTATAGTGGAACTCGGTTAGAGAGAACGCAGATGGCCAGTTTTATCATAAGGTTTAGTTTCTTCTACTACAGTGAGACTCCTGGCCTGATACACTCATTACCTTTTTTTTGGGGGTAACTTGACTTTATTATTACAGGCATTCCTATGTACCATGGCTTGAGATACAGCACCTTAGTCAGCTTAAATCATTACCTGTATAAAAAGCATATATATAAAAATCTTTGAATACAGTGAAACATTTAACATCGGGAACATGGTTTGGTGACAGCAATCCTTATTTTTGTAAAGACTATTTTCTGTGCTGTTGTGTTTCCTGGGTAAGATCACACAGGATTCCGCCAATAGGTTCAGTGAGTAAATTGGGGGGGGGGGTCTAAATTGACTGTATTATTACATGGTTCCTATGTGGACACCCTACCCCTTTTGAAGGAAACACTGCATACCTGTGAATTGTTAATTAAAGTCATGCCTCACTGATCCATTTCGCCCGTGGCATTTTTCTAGTATTGTACTCACAAATAAAATAAAATTAATAAACAGTATTTTCATTTCATGTACAACTGAATATATGTAACAGCGATAGCCAAACTGAGATAAAACATTTTGTTTTTATGGGTTTCTGCTGGGAGAGGTCTCTCAGAGTGAGGCCACACCATGGGATTCAATGACTGGCTGAAAAACTGGTGCGGAGTTGAGGGTTTTGGCTTCATTGAGAACTGGGAGCCCACCTGGAGACTTGCAGGCTTGTATGCAAGAGATGGTCTGCATCTGTCCGAGGGGGAGGGAGGGGGGACCAGGATCCTGGGTGAAAGGTTTGAACATTTCTTTTAAACTTGCCAAGGGGGGGGGCAGAAATAAGCAGGAAAAAACAAACTGCTCACCCCCCACACAAACTAAGGTAGACAGTAAAAAGGATCCTAAGGATGAGACTACACAAGGGAATGAAAGAGGGGTAAAGCCAGGGGATGCAGAGGGGAAGGGATAGGACTGGCACTAATATGGGCTGAACCATCAAAACATGGAGGGCCATGTGTACACGCACCTGCAGCCTGGGTAACAAGATCCCTGACCTAGTGGTCTTGATGGCAGAGGGAGACCTGGATATTGTTGCAGTCACAGAAACATGGTACACAGGACACCACAACTGGGATATTAAGATACCTGGGTACACAGCCTACAGGAGGGACAGGGAGGGCAAAGGAGGAGGAGGGGTAGCTATCTACATCAGAGAAGGGATCAAAGCAACTGAGATAAAGAGGAAACAGGGAGGAGAGGAGGCACTGTGGGTCACCCTGGAGATATGAAATTGCACTGCTATCCATACAGGGGTTATCTACAGACCCCCCAGCATAAGGGGAGGAAACAGATAGGGTGAAGGTAGAAGACATCCTTAAAACATCCAAGAAAGGGGAAATGTTGTTGATAGGAGACCTAAATATGCCAGATGTCCACTGGAACACCTATGGGTCAGTCACATCCAGAAGCAGGGATACCCTGGATGTCCTGCATGGTGCAGGCCTCAGACAGCTAGTGGTGGAACCCACCCATGAGGGGGCAGTATTGGACTTGGTGCTCTCAAATGAAGACAAAATAACAGATGTATCAGTAGGCAGCTATCTAGGGTCCAGGGTACAGCAATCACCATACAGTATGATGCATGGTAAAAACTGTAGAAGAGACAAGCCACACAAAAGCAAAGGTCCTAGATTTCAAAAGGGGTGGGTTTGCAAAAATGGGAGAATGCCTCAAGAAAGCACTGGCAAAGGGAGAAGGAGAGGAGTAGAGAAGCAGTGGGGGCAACTCAAGAGAACCGTAACAGGGGCAACAAGAAACCTTTGTGTGAAGCAAGTTAACAAGGCAAAAAGAAAGAAAAATAGTTTTCTAAAGAAGTATCAGGGAAGGTTAGAGAGAAAAAAACAGGCATTCAATAAAAAAGTGCAAGGAAACAATCTCAATGCCCCATTACACTGCTTGTACTTTTCCTTTTCTGCAACTCCTTTTTCCTTTACTCTTCTACCCTTACTGTGGCTTTATTAGCTAGCCCCTGCTTCATCTCCTGCTCCTAAATATTCTTCTTGACTGGGGGGTTCCACTGAACATTTGGTTGGGGGTTCTTGTCAGTGATCTTTCCAGGGAACAGCACTGAGGCACTTGTAGACTTAATTATCCACATGTGCTGTTGTTCCCAATATGTCCGTGTTTCTAGAGCGTTAAATTCTTATGATATTATAGTTGATGCACTTAAGTTTTGTTCATTGATTGTTGTGTACTATCCCTTGTTTTACTGTGTATGTGTCCTTACTGTCCAGGACCACTTTGAAAATGAGCTTGCTTAGTGGTGATTGCCTGGTTAAATAAAGTTTTGATTGATTGATTGATAGATAGGAGGAAGACAGGGAACTGTATCAGACAAAGCAGAGGGAGGCAGGGAAAGTGGTCAGACGTGTAAAGGTGCAAACAGAGGATAGGATAGGCCAGGCTGTAAAAGAATGGGACAAGACCTTTTTCATGTACATTAGGGAAAGAAAAAAGACCAAGGAAGGGAAAAAGAGGCTAAGTAAGGCGGGCGGGGGAGGGTAGAGGAGGACTTAGAAAAAAAACGAGATCCTGAATGAATGAATGAAGATGTCAGCATGGCTCAGTTGGCAGCACATCTGCCTCTGGACCAGAAGGTCATGGGTTCTCGTCCCACACCAGGATTGGACTTGCACCTAAAAATCACTGGCATCCGAGTGCAGTATTGGGGGGTGCTGTACTGCTGGGGTGTGCCGTCCTTCAGATGAGACGTTAAACTGAGGTCCCTTCTGCCCATCCTGGTGTTGCCCTGGTGGGTGTCCAGGTGGAAGTAAAAGAACCCAGGGTACTCTTCAGAAAGAGAAGGTAACATTCTCGGTGTTCTGGCCAACATTCCTCTTCCCATAAACCGGTTCATGCAATTTCCAGGCTGTGTGTGGGTGATGATGTGCGATATGGCAGCCACCACACATTCAGTCACTTCACTACCAGTCTAGCATTGCTTGTAAAGTGCTTCGGGATACTGTATATGAAAAGCACTATATAAATGCTAATTCTTCTTATTCTGTTGGTATTCACAAAGGAAGAGGAGGGACCAGAATTAGGCAGTAAAAACACACAGGGAGGAGGGGTGGACACCAGTCCATTCAAGGAAGAGAGAGAGTACTAAAAGAACTCTTGAAACTGAAGGTGGACAAGGCAATAGGGATAGATGGAAAACATCCCAGAACACTAAGGGTTCTCAGAATGTTACTGGTGACACCACTGATAACCCTTTTCAACAAATCACTGGAGGAGGAAGTGGTGCCAATGGACTGTGGCGACAGTGGAGATTATTGGACCAGTCCTACACAAGTAGTGTAAATCTTATCTGAATACGGCACGTGCTTGTGCTTACTTACTATAAATGGTGGTTTTGTCAGTTTGTTCACCCCCCCACCCCCTTGTTTTGTTTTTTCTTTTGTTTTCTTTACAGCAGGGGTGTAGGTGGTGAAGTCCCCCCACACAAATAAACTACTAAAAAATAACCCAAAGACTGACTTGAGAAAGTGGCGTAAGTTGACTTCACACTAGTAGTATAGGTCCGTCGGTGCTCCGATAATCTCCACTATCTGTAGGACTGGAGGAGTGCAAATCTGATACCCTTTCACAAAGGTGGGAGCAAGGTAGAAGTGGGATACTACAGATTGGTCAGTTTGACCTCAGTGGTGGGTAAGATGATGGAATCAGTGCTGAAGGAACGGATTTGTAGAATATCTAGTGGCCAACGGGGCACAAGTCCCAAGGCAACCTGCATTGACAGCTGGAAGGTCCTGTCAAACAAATTTGATAGATTTCTTTGGCTGGGTGACAAGGGTAGTAGATCAGACAGGGGCAGTGGATATGGCCTACCTAGACTTTAATAAGGTATTTGGCAAAATCCTGCAAAAGTGGTTACTAAAAAAGTTGGACAATCTGGGAGTAGGTCCCAATGTGGTAAACTGGATAAGAAATTGGCTTAGCAATAGGACACAGAGGATGGTGGTAAACGGAGTTCAATCGGAGGAGAGTGGAGTGGCCAGTGGGTGCCTCAGGGGTCAGTGCTGGGGCCGGTCCTCTTAAATTTCTTTATGAGTGACACTGCAGAGGGACTGGAAGGAAAGGTATGCCTCTTTGCAGATGACACTAAGATCTTTATTTTATTTCTTTAATTGGTATTCGGAAAATAAGGTTCCACGTTAGGTGAAGAGAGTATAAACATTCAATCAAGAAGGTAATAGAGTTTTAGGACATTTGAGACACTTAATAGCACAACAATCAGGAAAAGGTTACAGAGTTTCTTAGATATTTAAAACACTATACAGCATAAGGACATCAACGTTAGTTGATTACTAGTGCAGGTAAGCAGCAAAGGCATTAGAGCTTACGTTAGGTTGGACAGAGGGTCAGTAAGGACAGGATTATGGTAGGGGAGGAGGGGGCCTCTAATAAAAGTGGACAAGGAGGCAGGACTGAGGCTGGGGAGGCAGAGACTCATCCTAGCATGGAGACGGGGGGGGGGGTATACAGTAGCAGCCCCTTAGAGTGATTCAGAGACATTGTCAAGGATCGTGTGGGAGGGTGACTTCTGTCTTGTGCTGAGTATAGTTGCTGTTAGCAGAGCCAGGCCTGGTCATTCAGAGTCTAGCAGCTGTTGGAGAAGCAGGTGCACACAGAGCTGGTGGTCAGGTAGTGCTTAAGGTCTGATTTGAAGCCATACAGGCTAGTGGAGTTCTGAATGGACTCGGGTACCTTGTTAAGCCAAAGAGGGGCTCTGTAGGAGAAGGCATGCTGTCCTGAGCTGTGTGTCAGAATGGCACAGTGAGGGCCCCCTGCGTTCTTTTTCTGGTTATATATTCTAAACCTGGGAGGGAGAAGATGCCTGCCATGCCCGGGGGGGGGGGCAGGTGGGGGGCAGCTTTCCCCAGTAATGCTTTTTTGCCTAGGAGGCATGTGAGGAATTTAGTCCTGCACCCAAGAGACAGAGGATGTGGCTGTTCATAGAGGGAACAGGTGTGGGTCATTCAATTGCAGTTCAGGATAAGCCTGCAGGCCTTGTTGAGAGCTACGTGCACCCTCTTGAGCACAGAGTCTGATGCTACGCTGTAGACAACCAGGCTGTAGTCAATGGTGGAGAGGATGGAGCTCGTGACTGATAGGTGGATGGCTGCCATGGTAAGGTGTTTTCTGTGTGTATGTAGCACACCAAGCTTGATGTTGACTGTCTTGACCACCTGATCGACATGTAGAATGTAGGATAAGGTGTCATCCAGGGTGACTCCAAGATATTTGAAGGAGTGTGCCTGTTCCACGGGGGCAAGTACATTGTTGGTGATGTTTATGTTCTGGAACCTTTTCTTGAGCTGGGGGCTCAATAAGAGCATGGTCTTTTTTTTTTTGTAATTGAGCAAAAGTTTGTACTCGCAGAACCAGTCTTCTATTTTACTGAAGGAGTGCTGAAGTGCTGCTTGGAGTGGCTCAATTCGAGAGTTGCTGTTGAGGATGACAGCATCGTCCGCATATAGGATTATCTTGGCTTCACAGGCTTGAGGGAGATTATTTAGGAACAGGCTGAAGAGCAGTGGTCTCAAGATGGATCCCTGGGGGACCCCCAGTATGACTTCCCTGGGGTCAGACACTGTTTGTCCTGTTTTTACCTGTTGTAACCTGAGGGACAGGTAGTCTTGGAACCAGAGTGTTGCATTGGCAGCCACCCCCAGGCTTTGTAGCTGGTCCAGTAAGAGGGTGTGGTTAACGGTGTTGAAGGCTTTTGTTAAGTCTATGAACATCGCCCCTACTAGTTTGTCTTCATCCATAGCTTTGTGAGCATAGTTGGTGAACTCTATAAGGGCAGTGGATGGTACTATGCCCTTGTCTGAACCTGTGCTGTTTGGGGCATTGCAGTTGGTATTTGCTGATGTAGTCTGTTAATTGGTCTGCCACAATCTTTCAAGGGCCTTGGATAGGGGGAGAGGATTGAGATCAGCCTGCAATTGGACACATTGGTCCTGTCCCCACTTTTGTGGACAGGAGTGACTAACGCTTGCTTCCAGATGGCTGGGAATTGTGCCAGGGTCAGGGATCTGTTGAATAGATTTGTAATAGACTTGATGAGCACATCAAGAGTTTGAGAAACCAGCTTCATGTCTACTCCATCGCTACCCATTCTGGTCTTCCCGAGCACTTTTTTTTTATGTAGAATGCTGCCTCCTTTATAGTAACTCTCTTGCAGTAGAAGGTAGGGTGAGAGATACTGGGTGCTTTGTCATTACGGGAACCTCGGCAGGGTGTAGGTAGTCAGGGTGGAGCATTGTGCTTAGATATGTGAAGGCAGAGTTGAAGGACTCCACAATGAGGTGTGGGTCCATGGTAGTAAAGTCGTTAATGTGGAGAAGCTGTGGGTTTCTCTTTTCTTCTTCCCCCAATAGATTCTTTATGTTTCCCCACAACCTTTTGCTGTCACCCCAGATTTTATTGAGCAGTTCCTTGTGATGATCTGCTTTAGCCCTCCTTATTACATGTGTGCAGCAGTTTCTAGCTGCCCAGTACAGCTGGTGGTCATGGTCCTTACCTGAGGCCCTAGCTTTCAACCAGAGGTTGTCCCTCTCCTTCATCATGGCTAGGAGCTCACCTGTGATCCAACCATTAGTGGTCCCCTGCACTTTCATCCTTTTTAACAATGTGTATCAGTCATAAATATTGTTGACTCCATCTGTGAAGTACTTCAGAGACTGGTTGAGGTCTGGCAGTGTGTCAATGGGCAACCAGTTATGGCGGGTTAGAGCATTTTTAAGCAGTCCTAACTGACCTCTTTTCAGGATCTTGTTCTGTATAGTGATGGGGAGCTGTTTTTTAACTTATTTGACCATGTGAGGGTGACAGGGGAGTGGTTGCTCAGCATATCTGGTAGCAACTTGACCTCAGATATTCATGATGGGGTATTTGTGAGGATCCAGTCAATAAGCGAGCTCTTGCCTGTCTTGTGGTTCCTTCTGGTTGGTTCCGTGACTAGTTGTGTCAGGCATGCACTTGCCACAATATCCTTGAGTGGTGTGGAGTTGTCGCTTTCCCAGTTTATAGTGAAATCCTCAAAGTAAATCACTATCCTTGGGTAGGGAGGCCACTGCGTACAGGACCTTGGGCACATGTCCTGTGATTTTTTAAGGGGGCAGGTAGGCTGATGCAATAATCAGTGTCTTACCCAGCTGTCCGACTTGTATTTTCAAGACAAGGAGATTATGTTCTATGGCCATCCTGGAGATGGGGAGGACGGAGCCATGGAGGGAGTCTTTTGTGTAGATAAAGCAGCCCCCACCCTTCTTGTCATGCCTGTCGCTCCTGAATACCTGGTATCCAGGTAGCACTATTTCACTGTTTTTTATATTACCTGTCAGCCAATATTTGCAACAGGGTTGACACTACATGGGGTACAGAAAATGAGAAAAGACTTAGGCAAGTTGGAAGTCTGGTCAAGACTGCGGCAGCCCCAATTCAACTCAAAGAAGTGCAAAATCGTGCACTTAGGGAAGAGAAACTCAGGGGAGAAATGCACGATGGGGTGGGGGTACTAGCAACGACCAAACTAGAAAGGGACCTGGGGTGGTCATAACAGACAACCTAAAGGTAGCCAAAACAATGTGAGAAGACAGTGAGGAAAGCCAGTGGGATGCTGGGGTGCATAGGAAGGGGTAACACCAGTAGAAGAAAGGAGATAGTGATGCCACTGTGAAGACAGCTGGTGAGACCTCATCTGGAGTACTATGTGCAGTTCTGGAGACAGCATCTCTGGAAGGACATAGGCAGCATAGAGGCAGTCCAGAGGAGAGCAATGAAAATGGTGCAGGGACTGCACCAGAAACCACAGCGAGAGAGATTGAGGGCTCTCAATATATATACACTTAAGGAAAGGAGGGAGAGGTGGGATATGATAGAAACTTTCATGCACTTAAGGGGATTAACACAGTTCAGGAGGGCAACATCTTTCTCAAAACGAGATGTGCAAAGAACAAGGGGTCACAACATGAGACTAGAGGGAGGAAGACTCAGGGGCAACATAAATATTTTCACACAGAAAGGGTTGTGGATGCATGGAACAGCCTCCCTGAGAATGTCGTAAGGGCAAAAACAATAGGTGAATTCAAGAGTACTTGGGACAGAGAAGGCAACCCTAGTGGTTGGAAATAGAAGGCAAGTTACAGATCATGTAGGATCTGGAGTTTATACAATAGGTAGAGAAATGGGCAGACTAGGACGGCCAAGCGGTCCTTTCTGAGTCAGAGTCTATGTTTCTATGTTTCTGCTTCTACCCTTTTTTGCTGTTGCCTAGATTGGAGTAATGGGAGGCTGAATAACCTGCTCAGGGTCACACAATAAATATTTAGCTTTCATGTGCTTTAAACCTTTGATCTTCCAATTTCAAAGCCGGTTGTCCCACCACTAGAACATACTGCTTCCTCTAAACTTCTTGATTTATTGCTATGTAATGTAATGTTCGTTATATATGGATGCAGGGAAGGTGAGTGGTGAGGTCTGACTGACCCTTTCCTCTCATCTGACATTTCTGTCATAGCTGGCTTTGATCAAGCCTTGCCCTATATTTACTGGTGCCACATTAAATTAAAATGTCTGTTTTTGGTGTTTCCTTGTGCTTGCACAAGAAACACTGCAGTACCGCACGTGAGAGGTGTGTCAGGGATGAGTTCAATGTACAGTGGGCTTGACCCTAATGCATCAATGACCACTGAAGTCGAGTGTGACGGCTGTCTGCATTTCACAGCGGGGAGCCGGCCTACACTTGAGAGAAATTAACTGCACCAATGAGAGTGCGCTTCATTCCTTTCATTTGCATAGTCCAGACCATCCCATTCCCTCCCACTGCTGCAGTCTGCCCCACCCTGCACCCTCTGGCTGGCATCTTTCATTAAACCCTCCTGCGCCCTCCCATTGCTGTTGTCCTCCGTGCTTCTGTGCTACCCCACCCCCAGGCATCTAATCAGACTCTCCCACTTCCTTCCAGTGTGTGCTGTCCGCCCTGCACCCTCCATTCCCCATTCCTCTGCTAACCTCGGGGTGCCCAATCCATGTGTCGGCATCATGTACCCCCTTCCCGACGCATGTGGCACACTGGGAGCCCACCCCAGTGTGCCCTAATTTACTTTTCTTTCACATTACCTGTAAATAAAGAAAACCATCTCACCACCTTTTTTACCTGTAAAAAAGAAAACGGTCCCTCATCATCTGCCCAGTCCCTCTTCCCCCATTCCCGCCCCTTCTCACAGCTGTTGTCCTCCCTCCCCGCTTCCGTCCCTGCCCCAGTCATTTAATCAAACCCTCCTGCTCCCTCCCACTGTGTGCTGTCCGGTCCGCATTTTCCATTCCCTGTTCTTGTGCTGACATTGGGGGGCACAATCCCTGAGTCGGCATCATGTGCCCTCCCCCCAACTCATGTGGCACACTGGCAGCCCACCCCAGTGTGCCCTAATTTGTTTTTTTTTTTGTACCTGTAAATAAAGAAAAATGTCCCCTGATGACTTTTTCTTTTTTTTAACCAGTGAAAAAGAAAACGATCCCTCATCATCTTCCCAGTCCCTCATCCCCACCCTCCCACTGAGCACCAACTTCCCCTTATGCCCTTACCCCCCCCTTACCCCAAACTTGCCTCCAGAGGTCAGCACTGTAATCTTCAGAGGACCAGGACACATCTGCGCTCTTTAAAGCTGAACTTGGAATGGAAGAATCAAAGGTAAGCATCGTATAATGGCAGTTAATGGGGTTTTCAACTTAGATTGATGTCTCAACTATTTTAGGTATTTTCACCCCAGATTTGCAACATGGGGTTCTTGGGACCCCACCTCATGAACACTGTCACTAGCAATTCATCACTCAGTCCTGAAAGGTGATTTTGCGGTCGCTACGCAGAATCACCTTCCGGGACCAATTAATGAAATGACAATGCCCACTGTTCATGAGGTGGGATTCAAAAAGCCCATGTTATGAATTTAGTGAAATAATTCCCAACAAGCATTTGTCAATGCCGAATGTTTGCTTGCTGGCATTGGCAGTGGTAGTGTAGAAGTTACAGAGCTGCGTAATAGGAATGGCAGTGAAGTATTGAACTGAAGCCAACCCCACCACCACCCTGCAGAGAGTGACAGGCATTGGGGTGTGCCTTTGGGTCATCAGGCATAATGGCCATGCTTTCACCACACCCACCCTGCAGACACTAACAAGTGTCACGGTGTTCTTGGGTCTTTGGTTCTATGCGCACTCCCATTCCATTAGAACACGAGATGGGTGCTATATAGGAGAATGGGGTGAACTTTGGGGCCGAAGTATCCAAGGCATACCTCGATGCCTCTCATTGGCTGCAGGGTGTGGAATGGTATGAGCATTACAGGCAAGAATCCCAAGTCACACCCCTGATGCCTGTCATTCTCTACAGGGTTGGGCATTATGGTTGGAAACCCTAATACCTCAGGCATTCGTTGGTATTTTCACTCCAAATGCTCAGCATGTTTTTTTGTGAACAGGGGGAATATCAGTTTGTTAGCGGAAAGCTGCTTATGCACAGTGACTACGGCATTTAGCACCACAGGTGCAAAAACATTCCGAACAGGATGTAAAAAATGACAGCTGTACTGTTTATGGGGAGGTGTAAAAAATGGCAATGTTGCAAATCTGCAGTAAAAATATTAAAAAAGAATGGTGAAGTCACAAGCGTACATAGAAACTGTGCAACGCACACCCGTAATATAATTAGGTTGGGGATTTTTACAGCAGATTGTCAACTCAGGCATTTTGGTGCCTCCGATCATGAACAGTGTCACTGTGATTTTCTTTATCTGTCCCGAACAATGATTTCCCACAGCGACCATGCATCTCTGCGCTGAAAGTGTGAAAACACACTTCAGCCATGTTGTGAAAAATGACAGCTGTACTGTAAATAAGGAAGTGTGGAAAAATGCCACTGGTGAATATCTGGACTTAAAATATTACAAAGTCATGAACTTAAGAGGGTGCGTGGAAACTGCGCAATGCTCACTCATAACACAGTCATTTTATGGACTTTTGTCACCAAATTTTCAAAATAGCCATTTTAAGACCTCTGCTCATGAACAGTGTAACTGTGATTTTCTTAATCTGTCCCAAACATTGCTTTCACACAGCAACAGCACCATTGTGCGCTACATGTGTGAAAACACATTTTGGGCAACATATGAAAAATGGCAGCTGTACTGTTCATAAGGAAGTGTAATAAAATGGCAATGTTGAAAATCTGGAGTGAAAATATTAAATTCGCAAACTTAAGAGCATGCATAGGAACTGCGCAACGCACGCTCGTAAAACAGTCATTTTTAGGAATTTTTTCACTAAATTTTCAACATAGCCATTCTAAGACCTCTGCTCATGAACAGTGTCACTGTGATTTTCTTAATTTGTCCTGTACATTGATTTTGCACACCGGCTGTGCCATTGTGCGCTACATGGGCTGAAACATGTTTTGGGTGAGATGTGAAAAATGACAGTTGTACTACTCATGAGAAGGTGTGGCAAAATGGCAATGTTGAAAATCTGGAGTGAAAATATTGAAAATTTGTGAACTTACGAGCGTGGGTAGGAACTGCGCAACGCATGCTCGTAAAACAGTCATTTTAAGGAATTTTTCCACCAAATTTTCAAAATAGGCTTCTTGAGAGCCCACCTTATGAACACTGGCAGTGTCATTTCAGTAATCAGTCCTGAAAGGTGATTTTGTGCAGTGACTGCGAAATCACCCTTCGGGCCCAAATAACGCCATGACAGTGACAGCACTCATGAGAAGGGGTCCCAAAAACCCCATGTTGAAAATTTGGTGCAAAAATTCCAAAAAATGGCTGAGATATGCAACAAAGTTGAAAACCCCCTGTCTATCTCATTATATAGCTTACCGGCATTTCCTCAGTTCGCGATCAGCTTTAAAGAGTGCAGACATGTTCCTGGTCCACCGATGATCGTCACGCCGAGCTCCGGAGGTATGTATGGGGTGAGGGGGTGTGTGGGGAGGCAGGGTGCAGTGGGTGGGTGCGGTTGTGGGAGGAGGGCAGAAAGACTGTGGGGACCGTTTTTAAAGTTAAAAAAAAGATGATATCGGGACGCTTGCCACGCTTGGTTGGGTTCCTAGCATGGCAGAAGGATGGCTGGGGCATGGAGCCGATGGGGATTGGGCACCCCATCGGCCATGGCATTTGTTGCCATGCTGGGGTGGGCTCCCAGCGTGGTACCTGTACTCGGGAGACGGTGAAGCCGACGGGGATTGGGCACCCTGTCGGCAATATGTTGAGGTGCCACACTGGGGTGGGCACCCAGCTGGCATTTGGAAGGCTTTGGGGAGCTAGCACAGTCAATGGGTATTGGGCACCCCGCTGGCTATAGAGTGCAGTGGGGGGAGCACGCAGTATGCGTGTGTGTGTGTGTGTGTGTGTGTGTGTAGGGGAGCTGCACATGAGCAGGCGATATCTTATCACTGCTCACTGAAGCATAGCTCCCCCTTTCAACTGTATGCCACTGCATTTTGCAGCTTGTCATAGACAGCTCCAGCATGCATTGGCGGACAGGCGCCTGCCAACACACTGACTGAATTGGAGGAGGAGGTGACACACCTAAGAAAACTTGGATGATGGCACTATGTTTCTTGCACATGCGTGTAAGCAAACATAAAAATGACTGCATTATGATCTTGCATTGTACAGTTTCTATGCACGCTCCTAACTTCGTGAATTTTTAATATTTTCACTCCAGATGTCAACATTGCCATTTTTCACACCTCCTTATGAACAGTATTATTTGTACTCCTGCTCATGACCCTCTCTATCTGGAGGGAGCCCCAGCCATGCCACCCGATGTCAACCAGCCGATGCCAACCAGCTACCCCCAGAGCTTACCCCCCCAGCAGAAGGGGGGTTCCCAATCCCAATGAGACCAGATCCAGTACAGGGGTCATCGCTATGACTATTTGGGGGGGACAATGAGATCAGATCCAGTACGGGGGTCATCGCTATGACTATTTGGAGGGGAACAATGAGATCAGATCCAGTACAGGGGTCATCATTATGACTATTTGGAGGGGACCTGCAGGCTCCCGCCATCATCTGCCATGAGCTTTTTCCCTCCTGGTTTCCCTCTTCAGGGGTGGAGTGTGCAAGGATGCTGGTGTTGGTGCTGTGTATGCTCCTGTGCATGCACCCCATCAAGCACCTGCACTGCCTCTGTCCTGATGTTTGCAGCATCGGTGTGCCAGCCCCCAGTCATTGCTATGCACCAGGCATGCAATGACAACAGGTCGCCCCTCTCCCCCAAGAAAGAGAGCTGTCCCTGTGATGCTCAATCATTCTCCTCTCCTGCCAACCTCCAGTGGCCTGTGCTCACCCCTGAAAATGAATCGCCGGCATGGCGCGAGGTGTGGTGTCCAGCAACTCAAACCTCACAGGGTTTTATTTAACTCTAAAAATTGATTAGCGTTTTGCTCATAAAAGTTCTAAAACATTGTGAAAATGCATACCACTTGCCTCACTGTGCTTAACAAACCTAACACTTCTAGAAAACCTATATAAATGCTTTCTGTACAGTTAGTATTGTCCCAAGAAAAAAACTGCTAATCAATTATTTAAAACCCTCCTCAGAACCACTGGCCTGGCAATGCACCCTACATTTTCAACATAGCCTTCTTATTTCCTGAGCTTCTGTATTCAACTGCTTTCCAAAATATGACAGCTTGTCAAAACATAGTAAAGGCAGGCTTTTCCTCCCACCAGAAGTTCAACTAACACAATACACATCTGCCACAAAAACCATGCAATACAGCAGCAGTGGATTTTCTTAAAGTTGCTTTATTAAGCGAGTGGCAATACAGTGCAAACTTTTTATTCAATTAAAAACCTTTTTTTAAAGAAAGCTGGTACATTTGCTATCCCTGGCATTCATATGTACCAGGTTGCTGGCTGACACCTGGCAAGAAGAGTCTGTTGTGACCACTCCTTTTTGCTTCTTTCCTCACTGGGTAACTGCGGTATATCTGCTCAAGATTAAAGAATTACAGGAAAGGACCAGAAAGACAAGGCATCACCATGTCAACTGGTGTGATCTTAATTAATACAAATATCAAATAATTTACAAGTATTTTAAACATGACAACAATTCAAATTGACTATACTTGAAACAAGAGGGCATGTAGAATAGTATGAATTTTAAATAGTGCAAAAGGTACCTGTTGGCAACCGATGGTTCAAAATGCAGTAATCTGCCTGAAAATGTACAATTTATGCACTGCTCCCTGAAAGTAGACCTAACGGATTATGGCTGTTACAGAGCAGTATTTCTGATGACTGAGTCTGATGACATCACAAACCTTAAGAGCGATGCTCGAGAGGTTTACAGTCATCAGAACCCTGAGATGGAGTTGCTGCTCTGTAACAGAGAGACATCCTTTGCATTCTGTTACAAATGGCTCTCTGTTTTATAACTTTTACAACAAAAATGCACTTTCATGTCACTCATTCTGACCTCCACTGCTCCAACGTCTTTCTCTTTTCTCACTCTTTCTGAACACCATTGCAATCACAAGCATGATTTATTCACACTTTCTCAGCATGTTGCCGCCCCCCTCAACTGGGGGCCGCTCATTTTCACTCCTGCTAACAGCACCCCCCCCCTCGTTTCTGTTACCTACATTTATTTATTTTATTTATTTCAAGCCTTTTGCCAGCTTGTAACAGATCATTTCCAGATGTGTCCTGGGGGAAAGGGATGGGAACATCATATAAAGCATTTAATATATATGTAAAATAAAAAATGCAAAAAACTCTGTTAATGAGCTGGCCAGGTGGCGCAGAGGACTAAGGCACTGGTGCCTTACCTTGACGCACACCAGTGATCCTGGTTTGGGAACGGGCCTGGGGTTTCGGAGGTCAGCATGGGGAGGATGGTGGAGCTGGATGAAGCTGCCGACAGACAAGCTCTCCTCTCTGGGGATGGAGTTCGACGTCTCTTGACTGATGAGTGACCCCCGAGGAGGCTGCAGGAAGCTCGGGACACGGTGACCTGGGCACTAGGCCTGGAGTGGGGGAAGGAGACCATGACTGGGGCTATTCGGCGCATGTGTGCCTCCACAAGCATGCATGCTGACTCCTGGGGCCTCCAGGAGAAAAACACTCAGAGGAAAAAATGCCAATCGGCAGGGTGAAGACCGACCCCCCTGCAGGCACCACTCCTGGGCCGGGCAGGTAAGAGCCAGTGATTCTGAGGAACGGGCTGGGGGTTGGTCAGGTGGAGGCCAACCGGCAGGGAGGAGCATAGAGAAATATTTAAAAAAAAACCTCCATTAATACAGACATTAGGATTGAAGAACAGAAGGCACACAAAGTAGGGAAGTGAAAAACCATTAGGGTTTTGGATCTTCAGAGTACTGGTGACACAGTGGTGGGGTCTTCCTTGAGGTTGTCAACCTTAATGCCAACCCCTTCCCCCCAACCAGTAGCCTCCTCTCTGAAGAACAAGGTAGTGTCTCATAGTGATACAGTATGGCCAGCATAATCTGTTGCAGCTTTCTTCACACAGGGCCCTGCCAGCCCTGCATGAAGACATCACATCTGACCTCATTTGTTCAGGTGAGGGGGTGGGCATTAGGATTGCCAAACCCCAAGGAAGACCCCACCACTGATTCACCAAAACTCTGGAGACCTAAAACCCTAATGTTTTTTTCATTTCCTTACTTTGTGTGCTTTGTGTTCTTCACCCCCAATGTCTGCATTAATGTAGTTTTTTGCAATAAATTTCTCTTATTTTTCTGATAGTGGAATTGTATCCTCACTTGTGCAGACCCCAAAGGGACCTGCGCAAAATGAGATAAATACAATAATGAAGGCAATCCTGACCCAGTGCATGGCCCAGCAGGCCTCAGCACACGTCAGTACCTTGTGGGGAAGGCTCCCTGACTCACCACAGGGTGTCACATCCGCACCAAAACATGGCTCCATCCCTACCCAGGCTGGGCTGTTGCTGCATGCTGCAGCATCTTCTCCATCATTATTGTCCCATTAAACCAGCTCACTAAGTTCACACATGAACTCTTTTAACTGTCAAGGTAAGGTAACGTGGTCCGCAGTTGTGCAAAGAACAGCTCTGCAAATGTTATTTCATAAATTCTGTTTTTTAATATTTTGACCCAAAACGTTCAACATAGTCTTCTTATGACTCCACCTCATGAACCTGGTAGGTGAAACGTTTCCAATCCCTGCCAAAATGCTGTTGCATGCCGCAGGTGTGAAAACACATTTCAGCCAGTATGTGAAAAATAGCTGTAATGTTCATGAGGTGGTGTGAAAAAAATGACTATGTTGAGCAATTGGTGTCAAAATATTGAAAATTATCAAAGCTAAGTGCATGCATACAAAACTTTCAATGTACAGTCATAACTTGATCATTTTTTAGGATTTTTTTTCACAGAATTTTCAATGTGGCCTTTTTGGTACCCCACCTCATAAACACTGGTCGTGAAAGTACGTTAATCATGCCAGGAAGGTGATTTCACACAGTGACCACAAAATCACCTTCTAGGCCCTATTATTAACACAATTTCACTACCAGCATCCATGGGGTGGGGTCCCAAAAAAGCCATGTTGAAAATTTGGTGAAAAGATTCCAAAAAATGACCAGGTTATGAACATACGTTCAAAACACCATTGAAATACATTATATGGCACTTGCCAGTGTTCCTCAGTTCCTGGTTCAGAATTGAAGTTGGAAAATGTGTCTCTGGTCGAGGGAGGATTATGGTGTTGGACCTCTGCTCTGTATGCATAGGGTGAGGAGGTGTAGGGTGTGGGTGCTCAGTGGGAGGGTTGGGATGGGGAGGATGGGGATGGCAGGAATGATGAGGGACCACTTTATTTCAGGCTACAAAAAAAAGCAAAACATTGTGGAACCTTTTTTTCAGGAATAAATACTATTAATAAAGCTACTTCGGGACACTGGGGGTGGGCTCCCCAGTGTCCTACACTGCTGGGGGGCTTCTAAATGCTAATACGTGGATTGAGCCCTCAATGCTGACAACTATGCATAAAACAATGGGCTGGGGGGGTCATACTGATGGTAGATACTGTTCTACTGATAGCTGTAATTTGCAGACAACAGCAGGTTGCATTATATGAAACAAGTGCCATACGCTAGTATGTGTGCAACAAAAACAGACTGCCCAAAGAGTTAGAGAAGCACTGTGGCTTACTCATTCCTCTGAGGTGCTACACAACTTATCCCATTGCTGACATCACTTCCCGGCTTCAGAAACGGCAACCAGCATGGTAAACACCCACAGCCATTCTGGCACTACTGTACCAGAGGTGTGATTCCAGCCCCACCCCTTGCACCTGGTACTGGCAGGCAATTGGTTCCTGGGAGACACCACTCACCCTGACAGTCTGAGAAGTGCAGATTAAATGCCCAGTCTGGGCTCCGAAAATGGAGGAGAATTTGCCTTGATGCCACTGCAGCAAAATGCTGCCTTATACATAGAGACTGCAGCAAGCAAGGGTTATTCACAACACCCCTTAACTGCCCAAAGTAAGTATACTCAACCCACAAGGAGAACAATAGGCTGGGGAGGAGGCTGACATACAAAGGATTCATACAGGCTAGCCCCCCCCCCACCCTTGAGGACATAGAGATTGAAATCTGTACCATCCCAAAGCCACTTTAGTGGAACTCAGTGGGGAGTTCACCTAAAATCACCTTCATGGTGCCACAGACCAGCACATTCAGAGCCCCCCTGAGTGGTGCTTCCCAATGATACCAAGGCAGAAGAAGCCCCCCAGGCTGACCTCTCTAGAGCAACACAACCAAATCCCCCTCCTTCCACACCATAGAAGAGTACCCCCTAATCTATCTTGCAAAGGATACCTCCAGCTGAAAGTGGAGAAAGGGATGAAAGAGTCCTGACACCACAAAGGCCCACCTGCCCCCCCCTCCAATTGAGGAAGCTGACCAAGTAAAATACCATGGCCAGCACTTAAGTGATACGCTCACACTTTACTATGGAGTGGGATGGTAGCCCAGCCTCAGGAGCTGTAAAACAAATGTTTGAGTCTCACTGTTGAGGCCACTCCATATGCCATCCCACTACCTTCTCTTTTTTGGGCTCCCTAAACTGCCCCCTGGAGAACATTTCGATTAGGACATGGATAATCAGACAATGTCAGTATGTCTCGGAGTGAGCTGTCATTCAGTGAGTGCATACTCCTCCTCCTCCTTCTCATATCTGGTAACATACAGCCTCACCCCGGGCAACTAGCGCCCACTACTCCAACACGCCCTCCTCCCAGCGGACTGCACATTGCCTCCCTTAATGTCTGCAGCCTATCAAAAAAGTGGGACTCCTTCCAGTGCTGGGTCCTGCAACATCAGCCAGATGTCATTGCTGTGGGTGAAACCTGGCTCTCTCCCATGATTCCGGACTCATCAATAACCCTCCCCAACTACAACGTTCACCGAGCTGACCGTAAGGGTAAATGTGGGGGTGGCTGCGCCATTTACACTAGGGCCACCCTACACGGCGAACTACTTCCACCCGCTCAATTGGAACCAGGACCCCAGGCACTAACACTAAAACTCTCCCTGGGATGCTCACAAACCCCTCTTCTCATCACTGCTGTATACATTCCTCCCAGGGATCAGAAGGTGTCCTTTCACTCAGTTCTGTCCTACCTGACCACCCTTCCATCCCACATAGAAAAGATCATACTTGGGGACTTCAGTATTAATTGGCTAGGTAAAACTGCTGTGCCTTTCATCGATGCGGCCACTGCCCATGACCTTACGCAAGTAGTCACATCCCCCACCCGACTGAACCAGAACACAAGGTCTTCCTTGTTGCTGGATCTGGTCTTCACCAACTGACCTCACAAGGTCGCTAGCACCTCCGTCCTCCCAAATGCTCTTAGTGACCACTCCCCAGTGCTCTGCACCTGGACCAGCAAAGCACCTAAATCTCCTCCCACAATAATACATCTATGCCAACTTGGCCCTGGCAAACTGGCCCTCCTTAAAACACATCTTGGTAATATGAACTGGTCCTTCATAATGAATACCCTTGACCCTGACAGAGCCCTTGACTTCTTCATTCATTCCTTCAATACTATATGTGACAAGTTTGCCCTACTCACGAAAAGAAAAGTCAAAGGGAACCCTGCACCTTGGATCTTGAATCACCTCCTGACACTGATGAGGACTAGAGACTCTCTCTGGCACCTCTCCAATGAGTTCCGCCTGTCGACCGACAGACAGAAGTACAGGGAGGCCCGAAATAAATGCACGTGGGCTTTGTGCAGAGCCAAAGCCAAGTATTTTAAATCCTCCCTCACCTCCACCTGGGGCTCGGGATAGAATTTATGGAACAACATTAAGAATATCTGTGGCAAAGTCCCAAACACTGTTCCCAACCAGATCTTAGTTGATGGGTGTCTGACCACTGACCCTACACGTATAGCTATAGCCTTCGACGACACTTTCACGAACCTCAGCCAGGTCCTACCTCCTAATTTCTTTGACCCACCCTCAACTTGAACCCTTCCCCCCCACAGAAGCCCCCCTTCCATCTGTGCTGCATTACTCCAAAGTCGGCAGAGCCGTACCTTAGAAAAGCCATCAGCCACTCCCGCTATAGCAGTGAGTCCTTAGATCTGAAACTCCTCCGGCTTACCTTACAGGAAGTACTCAACCCCCTCACACATATTCTAAATCGCTCCTTGTGCCAGGGTAAATTCCCCCTCCCAGTTGAAATCTGCTTCCATTACTCTGGTATTTAAAACTGGGGACCGTACCAGCACCAACGACTATCGCCCCATCTCCATCCTCCCTCCCCTCTCCAAGGCTCTAGAGTGGATTGTCTCTGATCAGCTCACTAACCACCTCAATGAATAAAACCTCCTCTGCAAACAGCAACATGGCTTCTGCAAAGGGCACAGTACCACTACTGCCCTTCTGGAGTTCACTGCCCATGTTCACTCCACCTTAGACAGGGGCCCTATCACTGGTGATGTCTTCATTGATCTTGCTAAGGTGTTTGACACTGTCAACCACTCTCTCTTACTAACCACACTTTCCAACATCGATGTCTCCTGGGACGCCCTCTGCTGGTTCACTGACTACCTCTCAAACTGATTCCAGCAGGTCAAGATAGGTAACACTTTATCCGGTAGACTGCCCATTCTCTCCGGCATCCCTCAGGAGTCCATTCTCGGACCACTGCTGTTCAGCCTCTTCCTTAACTCCCTCCCCATGTCCTACACTGAAAATCTGCTACTTTATGCAAATGATGCTGTCCTATACTCCTCCAATTCTGACCCCTTTCAACTCCATCACTCCCTTTAAACCTCCTTTAGTGACGCTGAAAACTGGTTGTCCTCTCAACGCCTCATGCTGAACTATAAGAAGACGAAAGTTATGATCTTCTCCCATCCACAGAACTCCCAGACGGAACACTGGCCCCCTCTACTAACTGTTACTCATTCCCCTCTCAAACTAGTGGAATCCTTTAAATACCTGGGCATTACTTTAGACCCAGCGCTGAGCTTCCACCAACATATTCACCTTCTATCCACCATTCTCAACATCCATCTTGGGATACTGCATCACTTCAAACACTGCCTCACTCAAGATGCCCTTAGGCTCACCATCTCCTCTTTGGTCCTCTCCCTACTTGACTATGGCTTACTTATCTATGGTGCTGCAAGCACCTCAGCCCTATCCAGAATACGCCTCACCCTTAATAAAGCATGCTGCCTTACCCTGGGTTGCGACCATCTCACCCACACTTGCTCGCTATACATTACCACCAATTGGCTCAACCTTGATAACAGAATCAGGTACCATGCCTGTCTCATGGCAAAAAAGGTTACCCTTGGACTCGCTCCCCCCAGACTCACCCCTCTAATCCACTCGGCCCCAGCACTTAAGCGCGCCCAAAGCTCTATTAAGCAGCTCCTCACAGTACCCCACTGCCGTACCTCCCAATTCCAATTCCAACAAGGAACCTCTGTAAAAGAGCCTCTGGCTCAAATATATTTTCTGATTTCTGTCTAAATAAATAAATAAACAGTCCTTCTGGCCTTTAGCTATAGAGCCCCCTCCTGGATGAATGGCCTACCCACCTCCCTTACTAACGAAAACCATATCAGCACCTTCAAAACTCAGCTTAAGGAACACCTCCAGTCCTCTAATTGCTGTGATTGCCACTGATTACCTTCCCCTCTTTGACTAATGCCCCTGGCTGTTTTATGTCCACCCCTGTTGAGTCTCCAGCCTAGATCTGTCAGACTCAGCTGGTTCGCTGAGTAGTAATAATGTACTGTTTAAGAGCTGTGCTTATTATTCCTAGTATCAAACTGTTAGCCTTCTCCTTGCTCTATGTTTATTGGTTACTTTGTACCTTGGTGAAGATGAATTGCCATGTAATGTCTGTTTTGTATCTGATTTTTGTGACATGGAACCTCTGTAAAGGAGTTTGTGTCTCAAAGGTACTTTTCTGAAACCTCAAATAAATAAATAAAATAAATAAATAAAAATATAGTATGAGCTCATTGACAGCTCAGTTGGCAGCCAGCTGTGGTGTAGAGAGGAGGGCTGTGCTGGTCCAGCTTGAGATGGGATGGGAGAGGGCAGAGTGGTGAGGAGATGCCTGTTTGGGTTGAGGGTGGTCAACTAAACCACCAGGGAAAGATAGCTATACATTATATGGGCAGATTAGCGCTACCAGAATATCGCCAGTCAACTGAGCGATAGTCCGGATATCGCTACCTCGGACAGTGAGAGAGATTTATAGCTCTTGCAGTAAGCACTCCCCTCGTCACTGTCCATGGTGCTGATCAGGAATGAAGGCACCAGAATCCAGAGAGCTGGCAGAGCTGTTTGTGGTGGGCTGGGGCATAGGGCAGCTCAGCCAATGCTATTGGAGACTAGGGATCTAATCCTGGTCTCCAGTCATTTTGCCTGCATCGGGACTTCTTTTTTTTCAGGAGCCCATGGAAACAGTATTCCATAGCCCCAGAAATTTAACTTGCCCTGTGATTCACTCTTCCCTGGAGTGAAAATACTTAAGTAAAAAAAAAGGTGCCTTTTTTGCCTTGCGCACCTTGCTAGAGTCACAAAACTTTGTTCCATCGCAAACCCAGTTTGCTCCATGCAAACTGGTTTTCCTCCATGTGCTATTTACAAAATCCCAGTTTGCACCCACAAACTGGGTTTGCAAGTGGGCAAAGTTTTGAGGGGGCAGCAACGTAAATGAGGGGAAGGGGACCTGCATATCCATTAGGGGTCAACCTTAACTTTTCTTTGCACTAGCCAGAAGGACTGTTTATTTATTTATTTAGACAGAAATCAGAAAATATATTTGAGCCAGAGGCTCTTTTACAGAGGTTCCTTGTCAGAGAAGTTAGTACAACAAGCATTTGTCAATGCCGAATGTTTGCTTGCTGGCATTGGCACTGGCAGTGTAGGAGTTAGAGAGCTGCATAATAGGAATGGCAGTGATGTATTGAACTGAAGCCAACCCCCCCACCACCCTGCAGAGAGTGACAGGCATTGGGGTATTCCTTTGGGTTGTCAGGCTTAATGGCCATGTCATTTCACCACACCCTGCTCTGCAGACACCGAGAAGTGTCATGGTATGCCTTGGGGTATTTGGCCCTTATGCTCACCCAATTCCATCAGGAAATATGGTGAGATGGGTGCAGTATAGGAAAATGGGATGAACTTTGGGGCTGAAGAGTCCAAGGCACACCTCCATGCCTCTCACTGACTGCAGGGTGTGGATGGGGGTGGAATCGTATGACCATTACAGGCGACAATCCCAAGTCACACCCCTGATGCCTGTCAGTCTCTACAAGGTGGGGCATTATGGTTGCAAACTATATCGCCTCAGGCTTTTGTTGGTATTTTCACTCCAAATTTTCAACATGGCTTTTTTGTGACCCCCATGTTATGAACAGTAGCAATATCAGTTCATTAGCTGAAAGCTGATTTTGCAGAGCGACTACGGCATTTGGTACCACAGGTGCAAAACACATTTCAACAGGATGTGAAAATGACAGCTGTACTGTTCATGGGGAGGTGTAACAAATGGCAATGTTGAAAATCTGCAGTGAAAATAGTAAAAAAACTGGTGAAGTCACGAGCGTGCGTAGGAAGTATGCAACGCACACCCATAATGTAATTAGTTTGGGGATTTTTCACAGCAGATTGTCAACACAGGCATTTTGGGACCTCTGCTCATGAACAGTGTCACTGTCATTTTCTTGATCTGTACTGAACAATGATTTCCAACAGCGACCACGCATTTCTGCGCTGAAAGTGCGAAAACACATTTCTGCCATGTTGTGAAAAATGACAGCTGTACTGTTCATAAGGAAGTGTGGAAAAATGCCAGTGGTGAAAATCTGGACTGAAAATATTACAATTTCATGAACTTACGAGGGTGCATGGAAACTGCGCAATGCTTGTTAGTAACAGTCATTTTATGGACTTCTGCCACCAAATTGCCAACATAGCCATTTTAAGACCTCTGCTCATGAACAGTGTCACTGTGATTTTCTTAATCTGTCCCAAACATTGATTTCATACAATCGACTGGGCGCCCATTGTAGCGCTACATGCTGAAAACACATATTGGGTGAGATGTAAAATGACAGCTGTACTGCTCATAAGGAGGTGTGGCAAAGTGACAATGTTGAAAATCTGGAGTGCAAATATTAAAATTCATGAACTTCATGCGTGATGAACTGCGCACTGCACGCTCGTGAAACAGTCATTTTGGGGAATTTGTTCACCAAATTTGCAACATAGGCTTTTTGAGAGCCCACCTTATAAACACTGGCACTGTCATTTCCTTAATCGGTCCCAAAATGTGATTTTGCACAGTGACCGCGAAATCACCCTTCGGGCCCGATTAATGCCATGACAGTTCAAGAATTCATGAGGAGGGGTCCCAAAAACCCATGTTGAAAATCTGGTGCCAAAATTCCCAAAAATGCCGAGATATGAATCAAAGTTTAAAAAACCTATTTATTGCATTATGCAGCTTACTGGCATTTCCTCAGTTCGCGGTCGGCTTTGAAGAGTGCAGATGTGCTCCCAGTCCACCGAAGATCGCCGCGCCAGACTCCAGAGGTAAGTTAGGGGTGAGGGGGGTGTAGGGAGGCAGGGTGCACAGAGGGTGGACGCGGGTTACGGGTGGGGGCCAGGGAGATTGCCGAGGGACCGTTATTTTGTTTACAGGTTGTTTTTTTTCTGTAAGACGATGCGGGATATTTGCCATACTGGGGTAGGCTCCCAGCATGGCAGCTAGAAGGCTGTTGGTAGGGCATTGAGATGACAGGGGTTTGGCACCCCCATCGGCCATAAGAATTTTTGCCACTCTGGGGTGGGCTCCCAGCGTGGCAACTGGAAGGCTGTTGGGGGGGCAGGGAGAGTGCACTTCAGTTATCTGATCGTGCTCATGGAAGCGGCTCTCTCCCTTTCAACTGCACGGCACTGCATTTTCAACTGCTGTCATTGACAGCTGCAGCATTCGTTGGTGAACTATGGTCCTGCCTACAAACACAATGAGGGAATTGGAAGCCAGGGTGCCACACCTCCAGAAACTCGGATGATGGCACTATGTTTCTTGCACATGCTTTTTAGCAAACATAAAAATGGAAAATGCAATTACATTCAGGATTAGAGTTAGAGGCATAACATGGAATTAGCAGTTAATTGTCATAAGTGCAGGGGTGAAACAAGTAAGGCAGAGAGGTGAATTAGAACCTAAAAAGAAGTGCTCATCATAATTGTAGGGGGATATTTGGGGGGGGCAGGGCACAGTCTGAGGGGAGTGGAGGTGGATGACGATGTTTGTACAGTAGATCACTAAGAGATATAAGACAAGGGTGAAAGGGTGGGGGGAAGCAGCAGGAAAAAATGGCTTTACTATGGAGAGGGGTGGAATGGACCAAGTGAGAATTAAGAAGTATCAGCACTGGGAGAGGTGACCAGCGATGGCTGCATGAGAGGCTAGGCAAGGAGGGGAGGGAGGGTCAACTGGGGAGAGGAGCAGGAGAGTGACATAGGAGATAAAGATGGTGGAAATATGAAAAACTGTCATATCCCCATGGTATTTATAGGTAGCGGAGTGGTGTAATGAAGGGGAGACATGGGAGGGGAGAGGAGTTCGATAAGGTAGAGGAGTACAATGGAAGGCAGGAGAAAGAATGTAGAGGGAGTAGCCACGATGTAGGCTAGTGGTAATATCAGAGGAGGTAGCTCTGGGAGGTATGAGAAAGTTATATAAAAAAGTGGAGATGGGTGCAGAAGGAATGCAGGGTTCGAGAAAGATGTGGGGGGGAGAGAGGAATTAGACATCTAGGAAAGATATTGCAGGTAGAAGGGTTTGTCAACGGGGGGGGGAGGGGGTGCTGGCATTATCATGCACCTCACCACACTCTCACCGCCACCCACAGGGCAGTGAACAGAGTCAGGGAGAGAAAGACATTCTCAGCCCCCACTCTGTGATCTGCTGGAGCCTGGCACTTCTGGAAGTTTTCATAAAGGGTCAAGTGAGCCAGGAGCGCATCTAGGATTTCTTTGGGGAGGGTCTACACAAACCTAAGGAGCTTGGGAAACAGAAAACTTTATGACATTTTTATAAGAATTGATGTTAACATGCTATGCCCCAACAGTAATAATTTGTTTTAAACATTCTCTTTTCATCAGGCCAGGGTACACAGTACACAGATATGATGCTATACTACCCGGTTTCTATATAGGATGATCTGTGCACTCCAAGAATGCTTATTTTCTCCTTTCAAATTATGTGTTTTATTAAGGTATTTTGTACCATACATGCTCCAAAACTTTGTTTTTAGGATGAAAGGACTGTTGAGTAGGATAAGGGTGGGTCTGTATGGATGGTTGGCACTATCTGGCATGGTCTATTTAGAAGAACTGGGGACCCCCGACACTTGCCAGTAATGGCAGCTATGAATCCATGGATAATAGTTTCAGAGTATGGTCCACAGTGGTGTCCAGGGAGAGTTGAGAGATTTGGAGGGGAGAAGGAGCAGCTATGGCAAGGCTGGGATAAAACCCACCACCTGCAGAGTAGATCCTGTATATCTTTTAGCATTTTGTCACTGAAATGTTGGATACATACACTCAAAATGTGGGTAGTTTTATATATATATATATATATATATATATATATATATATATATATATATATATATGTGTATATGTGTGTGTGTATATATATATATATATATGTGTATGTATATATATATGTGTGTGTGTGTGTGTGTGTATATATATATATATATATATGTGTGTGTATATGTGTGTGTGTGTGTGTATGTATGAATAACAAATTCTCTGCCACCATTTGAGACGCCCCTTCAATGTTGAAGGAATTTGAATGCCTTACCATTAAACTACAACTACCCTCCTCTGCCCCACTCCTAATTGTCAGTTGCTACAAACCTCCTTCTGCAGGCCTTACACTACTGAACCACTTATCCGACCTTCTGGACACCCTCCTAGTGGAGGTCATCATAATGGGTGACTTCAACCTTAACTGGTTTGCCGAATGTTCCAAACCCTTAAAGGTACTCAGCGACTTACTTGGGCTTACACAACTAATTGTGAAAGCCACTCGTCCTAACACAAAGGCTCCTGAACACAGTAGTTTACTTGATCTCATCTTAGTAAACAAACTTCACCTTTACACCCACTCAGGCATGCTACTAAATGACCTAAGCAATCACTGTCCAATTGCCTGAGTGAGGTTCTACCCCAAACTCTTGTCTACCTCTTGATTTACCCTCAGAAGAAGTTGCAGAAATCTAGACCACCATGCTTTTATCTCCGATCTGCAGTACGCGTGCTGGCAAGATTTCTACTTAGCCTCAACAGTGTCTGAAGCCTGTGAAGCCTTTTGCAGTATTGTCCTCAATACCATAGACAGGCATGCACCCCTGATCAAAGTGCGCACCAAGAAAAAATCATGTCCATGGTTTTCCCTGACCTGAAGACTGCCTTACTTCATAGGGACAAGCTTCGGAAAAAAGCCTGCAGAACCACATTCCCTTTTGGTTGCACTGCCTTCCAGGCAACCAGAAACCAGTGTACCAAACTCACTAGAACTGCAAAAGCAAACTACTTTTCTAAAACACTAGATACATCTTCAAACCGGCCCATGAAGGTCTGGCAGACTCTAAAAGATATCGAGGAACATAAATCCACTAATTTACTCCCCTGCTAAAATTAAATCGGGTGGCACTACCATCACTGACAAATAGAAAATACTTGAACTCCTTAATGTCAACTTTGTTACTGCCGGGTTAGCCTTTGATTCATCCCCTGCCCGCAAATTACATGATCAGCTCAGAGGACAGGCCTCAGTTGATCATGCCTCCAGTCCCTCTATCACTGATCTTACTTTTTCCTTTACATCAGTCTCCCTAAGGGAAGTGGAGGACCTTCTACTGAAATTATACACTGAAAAAGCACTGGTGTGGACCTTATTGACCCTTTCTTTCTAAAACTAGGCTACCATGTCTTGGTGGTACCCAGTACCTTTTTAATATGTCTCTAGCCCAGGGTGCTCTCCCTGCCATCTGGAAAATGGCCCATGTCATACCTCTCTTTAAATCTGGTGACCCCATGGATGTAAACAACTAAAGGCCTATTTCTGTACTTCCCACCCTCTCCTAACTCCTTGAAAAAATAGTCAGTGCTCAGCTAAGAAAATATCTTGAATCTGCCAATCTACTTTCACCATTACAGTCTGGTTTTAGACCAGCACACAGTACTGTTACAGCATTAGCCAAAATTTCCAATGATTGTCTGACAGCCCTGGACAACAAAACACATGTGCGTGCCTTGTTCCTAGATCTGAGCAAGGCATTCAACACTGTGGATCATGTCTTACTACTGGACTTACTCAGGAACTTTGGTCTGCACACTGCTGCCCTGAAATGGTTTGATGGTTATCTCATTGGTCATCTCCAGCAGATAAAAGCAGATGGTGACCTCTCCTCTTTAAATACCCTTCTGAGAGGTGTCCCACATGGGTCTGTCTTGGGCCCTCTTCCCTTTGCAATCATTGGGTCCGACTAACGAAGGGGAGTAAGGTACATGTGAAATGCACGTACCTCACCAGCGGAGCTGAGCACCCATGGACAGGTGCATCAGTACCGACATTTACAAATGCCAGCCACCTGTTCACAGCCTGCCCCCCCGGCATGCAGGTCCATGTAGGGCAGGTACAGGCAGAGTCACAGACCCAGTCGGGCATCCAATTGGATGCCCAGCATGGGTCCGCCAGTGTGGCATGTGGCAAGGGTGCAATGCCACTGGCCCTCACCGTCAGCACCAATGCAGTGCCCTGTCCCAGAGGGGAGGGGACATGCCTGCTGACTTGGGTTGGGGGGAACCTCCTCCGGCAGCACGGAGGAGAGATGGCACGTGGTGCTGCTGGGGTGGCGGGCACCATGGCGGCCGTGACCTTTGGCTCTGGTGCTCTGGTGGGCTGCTCATCCAGTTCTGTGGGGAGTATGTGGGTTGCATGGGGGTTTATGGCTGGGTCTCCCTGGCATACCCCGTGGCCCCCTATGCACCACTGTGGCCAGCACTATGCACCTTAGTGCATGGCACGTAGTGCTGGCCCACCCCTCACCTGCCCCCGGTGCATTGCTCATCATGCGACAGGGGGATCGGGTGCATATTTCCGGCACACACACCCATTGTGCATCCCAGGCGAAGGGATGATAGTGGGTGGCTATTTATCCCTGATACTCGCATGTAGCCACTCCACTTGTGTATAAGGCCCTACATTAATCACATCAATGCTGGCATAAAATCGGCCAACATTTGCCTATTTGTGGATGACACCGTCATCTATATTGACAGATCTTCCCCCAACCTGGCATGTGAGGATCTGCAAAGAGACTTTGATAAACTGCAGATGAACCTTCTACACCTCAAATTGTTACTGAATGCTAAGAAAACAAAGGCAGTGTTTCTCTCACACGTAACTAGACCACCGCAAACACCTAGCCTTGACTCCTTACCTAAAATCACTACCTCAGTAGGTGAGCAGCTAGAATTCATAGCTAAATTTAAATACTTGTGTGTGTGGTTTGCCCATAAGCTTACCTTCATGGAACATATAGAGGAACTTGCAAAGAAGCTAAAATGGAGATTCAGGATTTTCTTTAGAAGACTAGGTTTACTGACAAAGGTGCCTAGCTTCACCTGAGCTCTTTTCTTCTAGGTTTGCTTGTAAGGACAGAGCAAGGAACATTATCAGAGCAAGGAAAAAGATTAAGGTTTCTTTTGGCTAGGCAGATTTATTGTGTGTTATCATTTTCTTTTGTACTCACAGGGTTTGTTACTGTTTATTGCTAACATTTTACTGCTTTATTGTTTTCCAATTCAAATTGCTGTTGCAGAGTATACTTTCTGCTGCATTATTAGTGTGTGCCAACAGGTTTGTGCTTCCAGATTACTGCTGTAATCTTCTCTGATTCAAATTGTATTTTGCAAGGTATATCTTCTGTTGCTGCTTTATTTTTCTCTGTAGTAAAGTGTTTTTTATAGGGTATATCTTCTGTGAAATTATTACAGGTGGTGCTTTATAGGCTTTACAGTTTTATTTATCATTAGGCTAAGCTTTCAGAGGTACTGCATTTAGTTTTTTTTATTGTTTCTGCTCTTACCTCCTTGTTTCTTTCATCCACAGTTCTTTTTCGGCAGGGGAAGAGCCCAGCCACCCACCCCAACCCCCATCCCCAACCACCCCATGCTACACTCCTTTTATAGGGTAGCAATCATGACATTTCCTGTAGCAAAGCATGAAGGGGAGGATCAGAGAGGTATCCACACAGTGACCTCACTTACAGAGGCACAAGTATCATAGTATCATAAAAAAAGCCAGCAGAATAGGCCCCATGGTCTATCATATCTGCTTGGAAGCTAGCATCCTACTGGGTGCTCATTCCTTCACCCCCCCAAGCCCCAGAGGTGGCCTTCCCTGGCTTCAGTTTCCCCCTGTACCTGTCCCAACCTTTCTTGAATCCTTCCACTGTATTCTCTTCCAGCAGACTCCTGGGCAGTGCGTTCCATGGTGCCACCACCCTCTTGGTGAAGTGTCTCCTGTGCTCCCCCTGTACTTCCCCTTCCAACTTCCACTCATGCACCCTGGTAGTTCCCCCCTTTATAAGACTGAACACTTCCCTTGCTCTGCCCTTATTTATCCCCTTTACATACTTGAAAACCTCTATCATGTCCCCCTCTCCCTTCTCTCATCCAATGCATACAGATTGAGTTATTCCAGTCTTTTCTCATAGGTCCTATCCTCCATGCCCTGAATCATCCTGGTTGCCCTCCTCTGAACCCTCTCCAGCAGTGCTATGTCCCTCTTAAGATGGGGTCTCCAGAACTGTACACAGTACTCAAGATGTGGCCTAACCAGGGCATTATACATAGGGAGGATCACCTCCCTTCTCCTGAAGGAAACCCCCCCGGTTATGCAGCCCAGTATCCTGTTTGCTTTTTCTGCAACTCTTTGATGATTCTGTGTTATTCATTTTGCTGTCCACCACTATCCCTAGGTCCCTCTCGCTCGATGTGACTTGCAGTGTGGTCCCCCCAGGGTGTATGCATGTCCCAGGTTTCTGACCTCTAGATGCAGCACCCTACATTTCCCTGCATTGAACTTGAACCCTGAGTTCCTCGCCTACCTCCCAGGGTATCCAGATCCCCCTACAGGGCCTCTCTCCCCTCCTGCCTGTCCGCCAGTGCTCCCAGTTTTGAGTCATCCACAAACAGACTCATCCTACTCTTAACACTCCACCCTATGTCCGAGACATAGGAATTAAACAGGAGTGGCCCCAGGACTGAACCCTGTAGGACCCCACTGATGACCTTCCTGGGGGAGGAGACTATCCCTCCAACCACCACTCACTGTATTCACCCCATAAGCCAGTTTTCCACCCACCCGAGCAACTGCCCCTCCACCCCATCCCCCCAGCTTTGTTAGTAGGCCGTTATGGGGCACTGAATCTATTGCCTTACAGAAATCCAGGTAGAGGATGTCCACTGGCCTATGTCAGTCCAGGGCACCCATCACCCAGTCATAAAACTCCACCAGGTTGGTCTGGCACGACCTCCCCAGAACAAAACCATACTGCCTGTCATCCAGGTGCCCAAACCTTTCCAGCTGCCCCCCAGCCTCTCCTTGATAATGCCCTCAATAACCACCTACCACAGACATTAGGCTAACAGGCCTATAATTCTGCATCGCCTCTCTGGATCCCCCTTGTGGATAGGTGCCCCATGAGCCAGCTTTCAATCTTGAGGCACCCACCACGTCATCAGGGAGATGTTGAAGAGTGAGGCCAGTGGAGCTGCCAGTACATCCACCAGTTCCTTCAGCACCCTTGGAAGCAGCCCATCTGGCCCCGGCACCTTCTCAGTCTTTAGCAACTGGAGGGCCTCTCTCACTCTATCCACTGTGATTTCACCCTGCCATCCCACCTCATCATGCATCCTCTGCTCCCCTTCTAGATACGACCCGTCCCCTGCCCTGGTCTCATCCAGTCCTTCAGTCTCCAAATGGCCTCCTGGTTCAATGGGCTCCTCTACCCTCCCATCGGGTTGGAAAGATCCGCCACCTCCCCAGATGAAGACAGAGGCAAAGTACTCATTTAGCACCTGTGCTTGTTCCCCAGCTTCCTGCGCCCACCCCCTTCCCAGTTCTAATCCTGCTGATCTGTGCCCTCACTTTTCTTTTCTCCCCTGTATATCTATCTATAGAACCCCTTTCTCCCCGTGGCTATCCCTGGCCAGGTTAAGTCCTTCTTCACCTTCACCCCCCTCCTTACCACCCTGGTGACCCTCTTAGCCAGGAACTCATACTCTCCCCCTCTTCCTAGCCCCCCTTGAGCTCTTTAAATGCACGTAAGCAGCCTTTTTATCCCTCATCACCTCCTGCACCTCCCAGGTCCACCAACATGGCTCACTGGCCTTTCATTGCTTGCACCTTACCTTTGCGTAGGCCCTCGAAGCCTCCAGCACCTCATTCTTGATGGTCTCCTAGAAGTTACCAGCATCCATGTCTGGCCTTATCTCATCCTAGCACCCTTTAAGAATCCTTACCATGCCCTCAAAGTCTGCCCCCCTGAAATCTGTTACTAATGTGTTAGTGCAAATTTCCTCTCCCCCCTAGGAACATAGGAAACCAGACCCGTGGCATGGTCACTGCCTACTAACAGGCTGCTCACCTCCAGGCCCCTTATCTGGTCATTATCTGCTAGGACAACGTCCAGGATCTGATCCTGTCTAGTAGGCTCCCTCACATGCTGGACTAGGAATGCATCCTGGAAGACATCCACCAACCTCTGCTCCCTGACCACCGAGGATGTCATAGTGCCCCAGTCTGCCCCCGGCATTTTCAGGTCACCCATGATCACCACCCTGCCCTTTCCGAGGCCACAGTGACCCCTGATGTTCTCAGCCAGATCATCCTCCAGTTCCGTTTCCATTGTGGGGGGGGAGTCTGTACACCACCCCTATTTTTAATCTTTTACTCCCCCATTTGTAGGGTTACCCAAATTGCCTCCACATTTCCCTCTGCCTCCTCGATTTGACCAACTACAATGTCATTTTTAACTAACCCCCTTCCCACCCCCATATCCTTCCTAAACATTATTTAACCTTCTAAATGTAGGTCCCAGTCACGCCTCTGGGTGGCCCATGTCTCAGTAATTGCCGCCACTTCTGCTGCACCCTCATCTAGCATTGCCTGGAGCTCTGGCATTTTATTGCCCATGCTCCTGGCATTGATCAGGACCGTCCTCCACCCAACCCCCTCTCCGGTCTTCTCAGCCCAGCCCGAACCCCTGTCTATATTCCCCACTCAATTTCCCCTGGTCTTTTAACACTACCTGCAGCCTGCTTTGCATGATCTAGTCCTGAACCCTAAGGCTTCCTTGCTGGGGCTTTCAGTCTTTCTATCCCTCCCCCCTTTACAAGTTTAAACCCCACCTATCACCAATGAATCCAAAAAAGTTTCAGTTTAAGGATCTCCCTCTCCTCCAGGTTGAGATGTAGCCTATCCCTGGCATATAGCCCCTTGTCTTCCCATGTATCACCCCAGTCCCCCATCAATCCACACCCTTCTGATTTGCACCACTCCCAGAGCCACTGGTTCACCCTTCTAAGTTTTTGCTTATTTTCCTCACTCACCCTTGGTACTGGCAGTATCTCAGAAAAGGAGATTGAGCATCCTATAGAGTGGCAAACCCTGGCCAATTCCCTGAATCTTGTCTGTATCTCCAGTTCACTGTTTCCTTCTAAATAGTTTGTTCCCAGGTGAACTAGAAAGTCTGGGGATCCTCCGCATTCCCTTGCCATTGAGTATTGCTGGAATTTGGGCTTATGTACTGATAGGCCTGGGATACATTTAACCTTGACTGGGCTGCATTTTCCCTCCCCAACCCCCTCCCACTGGATACCCCTAATCACGGAATCACCCAGCAGGATCACCTCCATCTCTCCCCCAAGTATCTAGTCCGTTTGTGCCCTTCCATACTCCTTCTTCTGTCTACGTCCCCCAGCTTGCTCCTCACACCCCCCACAGCCTGGGTGTCTCTATTTTGTGTGTGCCTTCCAGGCTCCCTCTTCAGCCTATGTTCCCTATCTTTCTCCTCTCACCCCCTGCAACTTGGGGGTCACAAGTCCGTATGTGCCCTTCCAGACTCCTTCTCCTGACTACGGCCCCCTGCATGCTCCTCGCCCCTTCCACAGCCTGGACGTCACTAGTTTGATTGTGCCCTTCCAGGCTTCCTCTTCTGTCTCCCTTGCCCAGCTTGCTCTTTGCACCCCTCACGGGCCGAATATCACTAGTCGCCCCCCATAACTCTTCCCCGGTTGGACTGTTGCCATTGGCTCCTCCTCCCAGGCCTCCTATTACTGCTTCCCTTCTCACCTCCCTCCCTCCCCCACTCAGGTTCTGCAATAACGGACCGTAGTGACCTAGTGCTCTCTACACCTCCCTCTTCTGGAATTTCTAGTCTCAGAGTTGGTCTACCCAGAGTGCTCTCCTCCTAACCCCTCTCCTTGTCTGCTTTTCACTTCCTCAGCTCCGCCCTGTCCTGGGTCCTGGCCTCATCCACCCTGACTCTGTTCTGTGCATCCCCCTCTGCCTTCCCTCCCTCAGATCTGGGATTCTGCCCCCCTCCGTGCCCGTCTAGTGCCCTGGTCTTATGTTTTCCATGCCCTCCTCTCCTTTGGCTCAGGCCTTCCCCCATCCCCTGCCTCCCTCTGACACCTGACCAATCCCTCCCCATCATCCTGCACCCCCTGCCCGTCAGCTTCTTCCACCTCATCATCTGGGTACAGAAGGGTGAAGCGATTTGTAAGTGTGATGCCTGCCCCAAATTCGCTTACTCCTGTCTCCCTCCTTCCCCTTCCTTGACTCTCTCTGGGCTGCCCACTTCCTTCGGAGAGAAGTCCGTACTGTGGTATTTTCATGTCTCCTTCCCCCAGAGTGACCATTTGGTCCTAGTCCTCTCACTCCTGCCCCTGTACCCTGGGATATGCCATTTTGTTCTTGCCTATCATCGTGTGGTTCCTGCCCCCCTTCCCTCTCCAACCCATCCCTTCCCTCCCTCCAACTTCCTCCTGATCCCCTTGACCTCCTGCCTGAGGCCTGCCAACAGGTAACAAATTGGGCATCCCCCAAACTTCCATGCCCATTTCAATATCATGGCCGCCCTGCACCCTGTACACCCAATCATCCTCTCAAAGATACCAGCTCTTGCATCGTTCAATCCCATCCTCACTGTTAGGTGTGGGCAATATAGGCCACCCTCGGCAATAAAAGTACCTCTATTCAGTATACACTCAATCAATCTACCCTCTCCCAGCAGCAGCCAACAAATGCCAGAGCAATCAAGACAAGCAGTACCCAAGATGCAGTAGCCAGCACTACCCAAGCATCACCCTAAATAGGATTAGGAGTAAAGAAAAGAAAAGCCCCCCTCCCCCACAAATACAAAAACAATCCCAATAAATACTCCTAGTGATCAGAGCCACAAGTGGCTATGCAGATTCAACATATAACAAACCCTCACTCAGCATGCAAGGGAGTCCGTCCCAAACTGTAAGTTCTCCCAGAGTCAGTGACTCAGGTTATTAGCCCAGCCTAGTCCCGACTCCTCCTCCTCCTCCAACTATTTAATAGAGGTCAGGGCCAGGAAGGGTGGGGGGCACACAATTACAGTTCCTTCATACGCAGATTAAAGGTGGCTGGGCTTTCCCTTTATAGCCCAACCACAAGTTCAAAACAGGCGCCCTGCCCTGCCTCCTGATTGGGCCACCTTCCTGTGGGAGCTGTTTTCTCTCAGCAACCCTGATGCTTTTTCCCTTGCCCACTGCCATTTCAGCCACAGGATCTCCTTATGCCCTGGTTGCCCTCCGTCACCTCTGGTGCTGTAGCCTGGTGCCCACCTCCCGATGCGCTTCTCGATGCTCCTCCACCACTTTCCTGGTGCTCCTTTACACCACCGGTGCGGCCAGCAATCCTGCCTCCTCTTCTGCTGCTGATGCAGCCCTGGGGATGATTACAGCTCCTCTGTGTGCAGATTAAAGGTGGCTGGGCTTTCCTTTTATAGCCCAGCCACAAGTTCAAAACAGGCACCTTGCCTACTGTTTGGGCCACCTTCCTGTGGGAGCTGTTTCCTCCCAGCAGTCCTGATGCTCCTTCACTTGCCCACTACCATTTCCCCAACATCCAACAGAAGCACCTCGACTGCAGAGGGTAGTTGGTCCGGGAGGTTGGCAGGTGGTTAGGAGGAACAGATTGGGTGCCCATCACTCAGTGCTCTACAACGTATCACCTCCACAAACCAGATGAAAACTACAAACAGGTATCTGCCTTTATCTCTGAAATAAAACAAAGGGGCAGAAGACACTACAGAGCAGGATATTGCAGCACAGGAGCTAGCGCAACAAAACTCACCCAAAACAGAGACCAAAACACTTCTGATCATAGGAGACTCCATGATTCGGGGAGTTGATATCTACCTCCAGCTGGGGGTAATGGTCAGGTGTCTCCCAGGTACATCAGCGTGGAGAGACACTGACCACATTGCTAAAATCATGCAGGAAGCAGGAGGAAACATCAACATTCTGGTACACATAGGGACTAATAATCTCACCAGCTGGTCAGTTGTTCTCCACAAGGAACAACTGACCAGGCTGGGAGACAAACTATCATCCATTTCGTTTGGCATCTCCATCTCTGAGATCCTACCAGTCTGGGGGGGGCAGACTGACAGAAGATCAGAGAAGGGGAGATAGGGGAGCTAAACATGTGGCTCAAGGGCTGGTGCCAAGAAAAAGGACACACATTTGTAGGTAACTGGCAACAGTTTGGGTAGCAAAAGTTCTTTAAATTTCATGGACTGCATCTGACTAAAGAGAGAGTCAGTGCATTGGGGCAGAAGTTTGACGTCTTTGCAGAATATTTAAACTAGCAAATGTGGAGAGGGGTGCAGCACCTGAGACATCGGATGGGAAAAAACACCCCTCCCCCCTTAGCTAGTGATTAAACAGGAGTTCAGCATGTGTAGTTCATTTGTATAACCAGGTAAGGAAAAAGGTCCGGCTCCCCATATGACGCACAGGGGAAATGCCAAACCTCACCCAACAACTAACACACCGAAATCTGACCAATGGAAAATCATGTACACAAATGCTTGCAGTCTGGGAAACAAGATCCCAGAACTGCAGGCAACAATGACAGAGGCTAGATGGGACATAATAGCCATTAGCGAGACATGGTTCACCAGTAACCACACTTGGGAGACTTCAGTACCCAGCTAAGTACCATTCAGAAGAGACCAAGGTGCAAAAAGGGGGGGGGGGTGGAGTGGCCCTTTATGTCAAAGAAAATATCAAAGCTACAGAAATTCAGAATACACTTAAGGAGCCAGAAGAACTGTGGGTCACCCTGGAAACAGGAATGGGACAGCAATACGAACTGGGGTTATCTACAGGCCTCCAGACCAAGAGGAGGACACAGACACATTACTGTTAGAAGATATACAAAACATGACAGCTAAGGGGGAGGTTCTGATAATGGGAGACTTCAACATGCCAGATACAGATTGGTCATTACCAGCAGGAACATCCACCAGAACTAGACACATAGTGGATTCCCTTGAGGGGGAGGGCCTCAAACAACTGGTAAAGCAACCCACAAGAGACAGGGCTATCCTAGATCTAGTACTGACTTACAGGAAAAGGATCACAGGTCTCCAGGTAGATGGTCACCTTGGGGCCAGTGGCTATCACATGGTATGGCTGAATTTGGCCACAAGAACCAAATCATCCCATTCCAAGGCATAAATATGGGACTCCAGAGGAGATGACTATGATAAGATGGCCAACAGAGTTCAGCTAGCCCTGGCAAGAAAAATACAGGTGAGGGGGTACAGGCAAAGTGGGCAAGCATTAAGGATGCAATACTTGAAGCAATATCCCATTGTGTTAGAGAGAAAAGCAAGAGCAAAAGAAAGATGATACCACTTTGGTTCTCAAAAAACAGTAGCAGAAAAGGTCAGAGCCAAAAGGCTGGCCTTTGGAAAATATAAAGGAATGCAGCAGGATGAAGATAGGGAGGCATACCACATGTCCCTGAGGGAAGCAGGGAAGGCAGGAAGGCAGTAAGGCAGGTAAAGGCCCAAACCGAGGAAACGCTATCACAAACAGTAACAAAAGGGGACAAAACATTATATCAATACATTAGTGAAAGGAGAAAGTCCAGAGGGGGTATTGCTAAGATAAAAGGGGATAAGGGGGAGTGTGTGGAAGAGGACCAAGGAAAAGCATATATCCTAAATAGATACTTCTGCTCAGTATTTACTGAGGAGAAGGTAGGGCAGTTCCCACAGCTCAGTACCATGGATACCGGGGGGGAGGGAGGTGTGCACTTGTCCCTTCACAAAATAAAGGGTTCTACAAGAGCTTGCTAAGCTCAGGGTGGACGAGGCAATGGAACCTGATAGCATACATCCCAGGGTACTAAAGTAGCTAAGGGTGCAACTAGCAGAGCCATTGTCAGAACTGTTTAGTGAGTCTCTGAGCACAGGAGAGGTCCCAGAAGACTGGAGAAGGGTTCATGTGATCCCGCTCCACAAGACTGGTAGCAGGGAGGAGGCAGGGAACTACAGAACAGTCAGGCTTGCCTCAGTAGTGGGCAAGATTATGGAGGCACTCCTTAAGGAGAAAAGATAGTGCAACACCTGGAATCCATAGAAGCACAGGATCCAAGACAGCACGGGTTTACAAAAGGAAGGTCCTGTCAAACCAATATCATAGATTTCTTTGACCGGGTAACCAGAATGGTGGTCCAAGGGGGAGCAGTTGATGTCACCTACCTAGAGTTCAGCAAAGCTTTTGATACCGTTCCATATAGAAGATTGATTAATAAGCTGGGTAGGTTCAGGTTGGGTCAGACGTTGGTCAACTGGCTGGCAAACTGGTTGGTGGGCAGAAAACATAGAGTGGTGGTAAATGGTAGACAGTCAGAAGAGATGCAAGTCACAAGTGGGGTACCTCAGGGATCAGTCCTGGGCCCAGTCCTCTTCAATATTTTGATCAGTGACACTGCAGATGGGCTAGAGAGTAAGGTTTGTCTGTTTGCAGATGACACCAAGATCTGCAACAGAATAGATGATCTAGATGGGGTGGGCAGAATGAAAAGAGATCTGGATAAACTGGCAAAATGGTCAGAAGAGTGGCAAATGGGGTTTAACGCAAAGAAGTGCAAGATCATGCACATAGGGAAGAGAAACCCTGAAGCCACCAATAGGTTGGGAGGGAAGTTGCTGGTAATCCCAAGGGAAGAAGGAGGAGCATCATCATCATCATCACAGATGACCTGAAATCATCCAGGCAGACCACTAAAGCAGTAAGTAAGGCTAGAGGGATGTTGCGGTGTATTAGTAGGGGTATCGCAAGTTGTAAGAGGGAGATAATAATCCCCCTTTACAAGACACTGGTTAGGCCCCATCTGGAGTACTGCGTGCAGTACTGGAGGCCACACCTTCACAAGGACATTAACCAAATTGAGGCAGTCCAGAGAAGGGCAACCAAAATGGTGCAGGAACTGCATCAGAAAACATATGAGAACAGATTAACGGAGCTCAATATGTATAGCCTAGAGCAAAGGAGGGAGAGAGGTGATATGATTGAAACATTCAAACACCTTAAGGGCTTTACCAAGGTGAAAGAGTCTAACATGTTTCAATATAAGAAAAAAAGCAGGACAAGAGGACACAGCATGAGATTAAAGGGAGGTCGATTAAGACATAATGTGAGAAAGTTCTTTTTCACAGAAAGGGTGGTGGATACATGGAATGACCTACCTTAGGAAGTGATGGGTATGAATACAGTGCAGGGCTTCAAACAGGCATGGGATAGGCATAAGGGAGCAATACAGATGAGTATGAACAGATAGACCATTGACAGAGTACAGGCCTATGGCACATTCATAAGGTAGAAAAAATGAAAAGACTGGATGGGCCTTGCAGTCCTTATCTGCCATCAACTTCTGTGTTTCTGTCAGGCACTTACTCCCTAAAGAAGCAAGAACCAGGCTAGTGCACGTCGCCTTTCTTCCGCTCTCAGACTATGCAGATATTCTGTATGCATGAAGCACTAGCACTGCCCTCTCCAAGCTAGACGTCCTCTACCACCATCTACTACGCTTTATAACTGGCGTTCCCTATTCAACCCACTACTGTATCCTCTACTCCCATTTAAGATGGACCTCACTCTCATTCTGGAAGCAAAATAATGCAGCTATATGGATGTTCAAAGCCATTACCCATAAGTATATTTCTGACTGTTTGCCTATCTGCGTATCAGGCAAGTACGGACTGAGAAGTTTTTCCTTTATTACTCTTATCATTCCGAAATTCAATACTAAGTTTGTATCTTATCCACAGGTTTTGCTCTGCCCTCACTGCAGAACAAACTCCCAAAAAGTATTGAAGCTGGCTATCCCTGTTAAACTATCAACCTTTAAGACCGCATTTAATCAATCCATTAAGGAGTCCTACAAGTGCATTCAGTGAGGATTGGTCTCTGCCTGCTGCACTCACCACCCCTTCAACTGAACCTCCTAGCACCTTCTGGCTTCTTCCTCTTCTTTTTCTTTGTCTCATCTTCTTCAATCTCTAGGTTAGACTCCTGCCTAGTGATTTCACCCAAGTCACCATAAAGAATAGTCGAGTTATTTCTGCTAACTGCCGTTCCCTTCCCTTTCTCTCTCCCTCTCCAATTATCAAGGTAGGCTGACTCCTAGCAATTCACCTCCTTAACTTGTGTATCCAGCTTGGCTAGTCGCCATAAGTTCATTGTACCGCATGTTGGTATTAAAACATCTCTTCCCTATGATGTGTAACTACTGTATACAGCTTCCTGTTTAGATTAATGCCTGACTATTCTCCTACTGACAAGTATATACTGTCTATCATGTTATTATGCTTATGCAACAATGACTGAACTAAACTCACTCTATCTCCATTCCTGTTACTTCCTTGCCTAGATCCACCTATACCTAGGTATAGTGTATCCTAAGTAATGTCTCTATTGCGCGAATTTGCTGTGAATTGCATATATTGTGTTCCAATGTGCTACTCTGGATGTATAACAATAATGTCAACTGTCTTTGTACCTGCACAGGTCCACCTTGGAAATGAGTTCTCCTCAAAGGTGTTTTCACCTGGTTAAATAAAGGTTTAAACTAAACATGTAGAGATCAGGGCTACAGCTATGAAGTTTGGGGCCCAGAAAATGTCACTTGAAATGGGCCTCTGTTTCCCAAACCAGCTAATTCCAGGGGTAATGCCAGCTCCTCAGGTGGGCCCCTCCTGAGCCCAGGGCCCCGGACAACATCCCCACTTTCCCCCCATTACTGCGGCCCTGGTAGAGATAGTACAAAGTTGAGAAATTTGGAGCGAAGAGGGAGCAGCTGTGGCAAGGCTTGGATAAAACCCACCACCTGCAGAGCAGACCCTGTATATCTCTTAGTATTTTTTCACTGAAATGTTGGATACAGACACTCAAAATGTAGGGAAGTGAGGTGCATTGATCTTAATAATGTGTGACAAATTTTCAGATAGAGACACATTCAGAACAATGCCGAATGTTGCTTGTTTTATATGTGCTGTTTAGGTATCTGGAAGTGAAAGTACCATGCCTAAGAACTGTCATGTGCCCCACCCCCCCAAAGACATCCACTGTGTCTTTTTGTTCAGTATTCACAGAAGAGGGGGAGGGGCAAGGGCCACAGCAGTACAGCAGTTGCAAAGGTGTGAAGAGGTGGACAATAGTCCATTCACAGGCAGAAGAATCCTGCAGAAGGTGACTAAATTGAAGGTGAACAAAGCGATGGAACCAGATGGCATACACCCAAGGATATTAAAAGAACTGTGAAGGGAGATAGCAATACCTCTGGCAGCCATGTTCACTGAGTCATTCAACACAGAGGTGGTACCAGAGAATTGGAGGAGGGCACACGTGGTCCCGCTATACAAATCCAGCAGTAGGGAGGAGGTGGGGAACTATAGGCTGGTCAGCCTCACCTCAGTAGTGGGGAAGATCATGGAGACATTGCTTAAAGAAAGGATAGTGGGGCACCTGGAAGCCATCAGACCCCAGGACCATAGGCAACATGGATTCACAGTGGGGAGGTCATGTCAGACAAATCTGGTTGATCTGTCTGACTGGATGACAAAGGAAGTAAATGAGGGTGGGGCAGTGGACAATGCTTACCTTGATGTAAGCAAAGCCTTTGACAGCATCCCACATAGAAGGCTGATAAACTTGCTGAGTAGGCTGGGCATGGGGGAAAGGGTGGTAAACTGGGTTAGAAACTGACTAACAGACAGGAGGCAGAGAGTGGTGGTAAATTGGGTGCAGTCTGGGGAGAGGGGGTGACCAGTGGGGTGCTGCAGGGATTGGTCCTGGTGCCAATCCTGTTCAATGTCCATTTCCCCTCTATAACTCGCTTGTTCTGTTTCTCCCGGTGCTGCAGGCTGCCCTTTTGTACTGGGCTCCTGCTTGTGTTGGTGCCTTTTTCTGCCAACAAAGAAGTTCACAGCTGTCCTGACAGAGCTCCGTTGAGGTCACTCACTCCCCCCCCTCACTCGCTCATTCTGTTTCTCTTGGTGCTGCAGGCTGCCCTTTTATACAGGGCTCCTGCCTCTGTTGGTGCCTTTTTCTGCCCACAAAGAAATCTGCACCAGTCCCGACAGAGCTCAGTTGAGATTGCTCATTCCCCCTTTCTCACACGATCATTCTATTTCTCCCGGTGCTGCAGGCTGCCCTTTTGCACTGGGCTTTTGCATGTGTTGGCACCTTTTTCTACCCAGAACGAAATCCGCAGCAGTCCTGACAAAGCTCCGTTGAGCTTGCTCACTTCCCCTCCCTCACTCACTCGTTCTGTTTCTCCTGGTGCTGCAGGCTGCCCTTTTGTACTAAACTCCTGCCTGTGTTGGTGCCTTTGTCTGCCCACAAAGAGATCTGCAGTAGTCCCAACAGAGCTCCTTTGAGCTCGCTCACTCCCCCTCTCTCACTCGTTCATTCTGTTTCTCCCGTCGAAGCAGGCTGCCCTTTTGTACTGGGCTCCTGCCTTCGTTGGCGCCTTTTTCTGCCCACAAAGAAATCTGCAGCAGTCCTGACAGAGCTCAGTTAAGCTCACTCACCCCCTCTCTCACTCGTTCAATCTTCGTCTGTCCCAAACACTGATTTCCCCCAGTGACTGCGCTATTCTGCGCCGGAAGTGCCAAAACACAATTCAGCCAGGATGCGAAAAATGGCAGCTATACTGTTCTTAAGGAGATGTGAAAAAATACTACTGTTGAAAATCTGGGGTGAAAATGTTGCTAAAAATATGCAACGTTATGAGCATGCGTTGAAACTGCACAACACACACTCGTAAAACAGTCATTTTATGGGCTTTCATCACCAAATTTTCAACATAGACATTTTAGCACCTCTGTTCATGGACAGTGTCACTGTTATTTTCTCAGTCTATCCCAAAAACTGATTTCCCACAGTGATCACGCTATTCTGCGCCGGAAGTGCGAAAACACATTTTGGCCAGGATGTGTAAAATGACAGCTGTACTGTTCATAAGGAGATGTGGAAAAATGCCAATGTTGAAAATCTGGAGTGAAAATATTACAGATTTGTGATGTTATGAGCGTGTGTGGAAACTGTACAACACAAGCTTGTAAAACGGTCATTTTTGGTTTTTTTTTCACCAAATTTGCAACACAGGCTTTTTAAGAGCCCACCTCATGAACAGTGGCACTGTCATTTCGCTAATCCATCCCAAATGGGTATTCTACCCAGTCACCACGAAAACACCTTTCGGGACTGAATAACACCATGACAATGACTGAATTAATGAGGAGTGGTCCCAATAACCCCATGTTGAAAATTTGGTGCCAAAATTCCCCCAAATGCCTCAGATATGCACCAAAGTTGAAAGAACCCTATTTATACCATTATACAGCGTACCAGCATTTCTTCAGTTTGCGGTCAGCTTTGAAAAGTGCAGATGTGTTCCCGGTCCACCAAAGATCGTTGTGCTGGGCTTTGGAGGTAAGTATGGGGTGAGTGGGGTGTGGGGAGGCAGGGTGCCCAGAGGGTGGACGCGGGTTGGGGGAATGGCTACTGACTCAATGAGGGATGGTTATCTGTGTTACAGGGTTTAAAAAAAAACATTGTGGGACAGTTTTTATTTTCAGGGACATTTGGCGTGCTGGGATGGGCTCCCAGCATGCCACCTGAGTGTTTTTTCGGTGGGGGGCTGTAGCCGATGGGGGATTGGGCACCCCGTCAGCAAATACCGGAGATGGAGGAAGCTGAGGGGGATTGGGCACCCTCCTTGGCAGACAACAAATTGGAGGTGGGAGATATTAGGCAGATGGGGAGTGGGCTCCCCCATCAGCAAATTCAACTGGGAAGGGGGGGACTGAAGCCAACAAGGATTGGGCGCCCCCTTGGCATACAGCAGAAACTTGGATGTGGAGACATTATGCTAATGGGGACTGGGCTTCCCACTGGCAAACTGGGTTGGGGGTATGCAAGGTACTGCCCTGCAATGACGGGTCACTCCCTTATTACAGTGGAATGGCTGATGCAGCAATGATGAGGCAGCCCATGATTGCAGTGGCTAAAATGTTTCAAGATGGTGGCACACTGGCTGAACTAGTGTTAGCAGCAGCGTGCCACCCCATTGGAGAAAGTGGGCCAAGCCTTAAAAGGCAGTGGAGGCACTGGCCACAGCAGAGCCGCACCTCCACAACTTGGTTCTGCAGCAAGCTGCTGCAACATGTTTCTTGTGCATGCGTGCAAGCAACATAAAAATGATACTGACTTAACAACTTCCACCCTTAGTCACACCCTGGACACTAGCTGAAAGTTCTAACAGTGGAGTGATAATTACAGTGAGCCTTTTGTGGGATCCCCTTCTTGAACTGTCAGATAACTGCAGATCTTAATGAGGTGTTAACCCTACCAGGCCATCTGCAACACTGAGAGAGATTAGCAGGAGGACTAGAGCCTGCTAAAGTAGGGACATTTTTTACGGCAGTAACAGCCATGGAAAACCTACTAGTCCAGATGGACACGTAGAGGGTTGGCTGCACTAGACCTGGCCAATTTGCACTAGGTTTTGGGCTAATAAAACAATGTTAAAAATCAACCCTAGTATCTGTGCAGTCCCATTCACAAATCAGTTTCTCCATGCAAGGGTCATTTGCAAAGGACCCTTATGTTGAGAACATGCCTCGGAGTCAGACCTGTCAGTAAGTCTGCGCAACCCTTGTGGCTAGGGAGGCACTGCAGACCCCCTCCCCTTGCTGATCGCTGTCCCTTTATTAAAATATGTGGCAGTCGCAGTGGTGGTATAGTGGTTCCCTCCCCCATCCCGTTCTCCAATCCCTGTCTAAATAATAATAAAAAAAAGATTCCTGGTAGTCTAGTGTTTCCCTCCCCCTTCCTCATTCTCTGATCGCCATCCTGATAGTTAAAATAATGTTCCCTGGCAGTGTAGTGGTCCTTCCCCTCTTTTCCAATCTCTGATTGCCATGAACGTAGAATATGGCACATCACCCTGGTAGTCCAGTAGTCACTCGATGAACTGGGTGGGGTTGGGAATCACTGCACCAGTGTACAAAATTTTTTATTTGTGTTTTTTTTTTAAATTAACTTATCAGTACAAATCAAAAGTTGGCAAGTTCCCTTTTTGTGCAGAAACTTGTCAAGGCTCACTCTGCCTGTACTATATTTGTCTGGCAGTATACTTGTGATACGTCCATTTGCTTAAGAGGAAGATTTGGATCAAATTAGTAGAGAGATTGGCCTGCTAGTAGGGAGATGCTGTAACGTCACATGTTTGTCCTTAAATGGCATCAAAAATTAAAAAAAAAAAACATTTAAAAACATTTACTATATTTCGTTTTGCCAAGAATAAGCACTAAAAGAATCAACAACTAGTTGTACAAAGTTATCACTTACATTTTGCATCTCTAATTTACTTTTTATGTGTCTTTATCCATCAAAAAAGAACATGAATGGATATTTTGGATGGAATTTTACTGAAGCATGAGATTTTGTTTCCAGAGACAGAGGGAGTTCAGTCAAAAAACCAGGAGTCACCTGCGAAAAAAGGAAGATATCACATGTATGTGGTAGGCTGTTCCATAGGTTCAACAGTCCCCTGGAGAAGCAGGGCTTCTTTTTCAGTGTGAACATGTTAACGACTGTAAACTCTTCTCATGGCCTTTATCTTCTGTACCCTATTCATAGAAAACTGTAGTGCCCTGGAATCTGAAAATAATGGGCAGCACTCATCCCGCAAGCTTTAAAAAATTCTGGTCAGAGCCGATGCGACTGCTTTGTGAAGCTAGAGTGAGTAAATGAATAGTCAGAGCTCTCGCTGTGCAGGAGTTTACTGTATCAGCACTGATGGCTGTTGTGCCCCAGATGACGTTGATGATGGACTAGCACATGTGCTCTATTCACGCATGCACAGTTTGACTCATACAACCATCTTGGGAATGGCGGCCACCACTTCTGCAGTTCTGTGGAAGAAAAAATAGTGCAACAAGAAGGGGTTTGTTTATGCAGGCTGCGGAGGGGAAGGACCGCATTAAACATAATGACTGGAACTGTGCCTGAGCACTGTGGAAGCACACCAGACAGTGGTCCAGTCACGTGCTTCCACAATGCTTTTACACACATCATGGCAACACATCTAGGGAGCTCTGCCTACCCAGCCATAAAAAGGAAGCTTCAGTCAGAATAGATATGAAATAGTGACTTCAAGATGAAAATAAAGCCTTTCCTGAATATGAATCTATACTCATTAACATTCGAATGAGAACTTACAATGGCATCTCTGAAGATGAAACCCAATTTTGCAGAATTTTGCAGCACTCTGCAGAACGCTGCAGCAGACCAACTGAATAAAGCAATGTAATTTCAATTGCAATTAATCCCTATTGTCATTCAGGAAAATGCGACACTGCCAGGATGAAGTGAATGCCACAGTTTTGTGCATGGCAAAGGAGACTAATTGCCATTGAAATTACATTGCTTTATTCACTAGGTCTGCTGCAGCATACTGTAGAGTGCTTTAAAAGTGGGTTTCATCCTGGGGGATACCACAGTACTTCATGGCTTTACATGAACCATTTACATGAAATCCCTATTCGTCACAGACATTCCCACATGCTGAGTGAAAACCCAAGTACACACCATGAGCTTTATCAAAATACCAGACTGCCATGCTGGCCATAACCTTGTTCCAGCAAACCAAAGACTAAATGAAATCGAGTCTATGGGGTGTTGTATGTTTCTAAACATTGTTACTGGCTGGGACATGCAAAATCAATTAGAAAATCTTGAAGAAGGCTCTCTTTATGGCCCAGCACCAGACATTCTGCTGCCGTCCAGATGATCTGACATCAGGTGGGAACTCATGTCACTGCGTTGGGAAACAGACCAGGCGGGAGAAGCTGCTGCATGGCAGTGTGACTCAGGCATAGAGGCCTGACTGTGAGTTCTACCACTACACCGATTGCTGAAGCTGGGCCAGACAGTTCCCTCCTGCCACAGGGACATGCTGCACCTCTGCAATGCCACCAAGCAGGCTATGCTCACGTCATGGGAGGATAGAGGTTACAACATCAGCAGCGACATGCAACTATTGCAGAATTAGGGCACCCAAACCTGCAACCCTGCTGCCCTGTGACTTGACTACTAACCAGCCAATTGGTAGACAAATCAGGCAACATGCCTTTATGGAGCTAAATCCCACAGCATTAAACCAACATCACTGTGCAGGGAAGCATGGGTATACACGTACACTGAGCAGAAACAGCTGCCTCCAAAAGATGGGCAGAACATGCAGCAATAGTGAGCAACTGAGAGCTAGCGGGGAGAAAGTGAGTGACAGCAGGTAAAGGGAGGCCAGAAGCGAAAGCAACAGTAGTGAGGGTTGTTTTTTGTCAGACACAGTGAGCAGGCTGAAAGTGAGTGGGAGAGACAGTGAGCAAGTCCCTCACTCAATTCAACCCACACCTCAGTTTATTAACAAGCACCCTTCTTGGTGCCAAAAATCAGAAACACGGAACTCCCTTACCTCAGTGGGAGTTCTTCCATGATGTTTAAAAAGATTTTCTGTTGGCCCTCAAAGGAAGGAAAGGGATTGTAATTTGCCTCTGAGTGGCTGGCAGTATGATCCCTTTCTACCTCTTGACTCTGTGATCAGCCCTCACATTCTTGGAACTGGAAGGAAAAGAATGTCTCTTTGCAGATGACACAAAGATCTGCAACAGGGTTGATACACAAGATGGAGTGGAAAGGATGAGAAGGGACTTGGCAAGTTTGAGGAATGGTCAAATGTATGGCAGCTCAGATTCAATGCAAAGAAGTGCAAGGTAATGCACATGGGAAACAAAAACCCAGGGGAAGTGTACACAATGGGGGGTGAGATCCTGACAACAGTAAAAATAGAAAGGGACCTGGGGTAATTATATCAGATGACCTAAAGGTGGGCAAGCAATGTGAGAAGGCAGTAAGGAAGGCAGGGGGATACTGGGATGCATAGGAAGAGGCATCAATAGTAGAAAACAGGAAGTTGTTATCCCTCTGTACAGACAGTTGGTGAGACCCCATCTGGAGTACTGTGTGCAGTTCTGGAGACCCCATCTCAGCAAAGACATAGACAGAGTGGAAGCTGTCCAGAGGAGGGCAACCAAAATGGTGCAGGGTCTGCACCAGAAGACATATGAAGAAAGACTAAAGGAGCTTAATATGTATACCCTAGAGGAAAGGAGGGAGAGAGGGGACATGATAGAAACTTTCAAGTACCTCAAGGGAATTAACAAAGTCCAAGAGGGTAGCATCTTCCAGAAAAAGAGATGTGCAAGAACAAGGGGGCACAATTTGAAGATAGAGGGGGACGGCTCAGAGGTAATGTGAGGAAGTATTTTTTCACTGAGAGGGTTGTGGATGCATGGAACAGCCTCCCTGAGGAGGTTGTGGAGTCAAGAACAGTGGGGGACTTCAAGAACGCATGGGACAGGCATAAGGCAGTCCTAGTGGGGTAGGAGGAAGTAAGCTGTTGGTTAACTAGGATTTGCAGCTTATCTGTTAGGTAGGAAAATGGGCAGACTAGGTGGGCCAAGCGGTGCTTATCTGCCGTCAAATTCTATGTTTCTATGTTTCTTGTGTTAGTTGAACCCTGACAACAATTGGTACCAAAACCTATTTTGAAATCGGTAAATCTGCTTTTGAAAAAGATGCCCGTTCAAGTGAATAGGTAGACACCCATGCTGTCCCTACAGAGATGTTAAAAAATGTCTGAGTGCGAGAGCAGATAACTGAGCCAGGAAGTGGAAAAGGATAATGTTGCCACCCCCTCAGGGGCAAATTACGATTCCTTCCCTTCCTTAAGGGACTAATAGAACAAAAAAAAAAGAAACATCTTGGAGGAGCTCCCATTAAGGTAAACAGCTCCATGTTTCTGCTTTTTAGCAGAAAACAAATGCAGGAATGGTTCACTTTACGTTCATTAACATGGTATAATCTCCCCCCTGCCATACATTACTCCTTACATAACCCTCCCTTCACCCCAACAGCCACCCGGGCTGCATCTTGAAATGAGTTCCCTTTATCTCAAACTTTCAACTCCCTTGAGGCCAGAGGTTGCATATACTGCCCTTTTCCTACTTTAACACTGGATTCTCATCATCCCCTCCTACCTTGCCTCTCTCCCAAACCCTCCCTCCTATCATCATGTTCCCGCCACTCAGTGAGCCTCTCCTAGTCAACACATTTTAATAAATCAATCAGGAAAATGGTCTACTGTAGTAACAATAACGGCACCAATCACGTGCTAAAGATATAAGATGGAAATGGCCCTCTTCAGAACTAAATGTTGCTGTTAGTCTGGCCTTTGTCCATTGATGCTTCTAATCATGATGCAGCAGGGTTATCACACTTATGTTTCTGGGCAGTACAGAAAGCATGATGACTATAGCATATGTAAGCAATAAGACACAACAGGCTGAGTTGTGCTGAGATAACTGCATGCCCGGTGGCACAGTTAGGCATGAGACCACAGGCTGAGTCCTGGTCCTGTTTAAATACACTTAAACCCCGCCCCAGTCTAGCTCACTCCTACAGGCTACTGCCAGCCATGCCCGCCCACCACATCCCGGCCTCTGTTAATTCCCCAAGTGTACCACCCAGTTCTCATCTACTCTACTCTTATTAGCTATCAGTAGACTTATCCCACCTCCTCCTTAAAAGCCCATACCTTGTGCCCCAGAGAACAATATTTCTACCCTCTCTCTATGCTTAAGTATGGGAACCATTTTCCCACAAATGAGCCTGCTTATTATTCTCAATCTAATCATCTACTCTGGAAGGGCTGCTATATTGCGACCCCAAAATGCCACCAACCTCTCCATTGAATTCCCATTATCTACCCCAAGGATGATCATGTACAACTACTCCCTAACTCTCGCCCAAAACACACCACCCAGACCGCTTCACCTATGGATGGCTCTCCCATCAAGAACACGTTCCCATGCTCCTCAGCATCTCTCTCCTATTAACAGGTTTCTCTCACTCAACTCACTATCCCTTTAAACAGGCTCCTAATACATTAACAGTATAGGGACAAAAGAAGTATATCAAAACTCTCTTAAAGTCTCTAATTCTGATGCTGATCCTCATGTCAGGTAATGTCCACCCAAACTCTGACCCTCAACAGTCTAGCCCCTGTGGTGCTGACAGGTCTGGGGGCTCCACCTGGCTACCATCAATATCGTCAGGCTCCTAAAAAAGCTGGATCTTCTCACTGCCTGGGTCACATTCCACAACCCAGGTATCAGTAATTGAGACATGGCTATCACCTCAGACCCCTGACACTACAATGACAATTCCGAGTTATGCCATTTTCAGGCAAGACAGATGCTCCAAGAAGGGGGGAGGCTGGGCCCTGTACCTAAAGAACACTCTAATCGGGTACACCATACCTATACCTCAATCTGCGAGCGACATCCAGGTTCTTGCCACAAAAATATGTCTGGTGACCCACCATAAAACACTGACAGTGGCATCAGTCTACATATCCCCCGAACTTACCAACCAAGGATTGAACTCCATACTGGACATCATTCACTCCCTAGATCAGAAATCTGAAACTATCCTTCTCGGGGACTTTAATGTAAATTAGTCTTCTCCCAGTGCACATAAGTATAAAGATGCCTTGACAGCTGCCAATTTCTCCCAAATGGTTAAAACACCCACCTGAGTAAACTACAGAACAGGTACCTCAACTCTTCTGGACTGGGTTCTTACAAGCTGCCCTGAACACATTACTAATACAGTAGTTCTCCCCAACTGTATAAGCGGCCACTCACCAGTCCTACTTTCATGGTCCAACAAATTCATTAAGACCCCCCTAAAATCATCAACAGTAGAAAAGTACTACCTGGCCACCTGTGGCCACTAAAAACATGCCTATGAGATCACGACTGGTCAGCTATAGATGCAGCCCCAGACGTGGACACTGCACTGGACTACTTTATCCAAAGCTTCAACATGGCCTGTGATGCACATGCACCCTTCATGAAATACAAGATTAAAGGTGTTAACAGCCCTTGGATCAACCTTGGCCTCCTTGAGCAAATGAAGGCCTGGGATCAGCTCTGGCAATGTACTAAGCTGACCAGAAACAGGGCAGACACTCAAGCCTTCAGAGCTGCAAGAAATGCCTGCATTTTCAAAATGAAAAGGCCAGCTACTACAAAAGAGTGCTAACAAACTCTTGGAAAGATGGAAATAAGTTTTGGGCCGACCTAACGGAACTTACTGGAAAAAAAAAAGTCCCACCCTCTATGGTCCACCTAAATGGCCACATCATCACAGATCAAATCACCATGGCAAATGACTTTAATGCAGCATTTACCAACCTTCACCATGTTTTACCATCAACTTTCTTTGATCCCTCTCAAGATACCATTAACTCAGTCAAAGTCAGAAATTTGGAGGGAAATCCGCCATTCTACTTTAAAGCAGTCTCCAAGGACATCACAAAAAAGTACCTCCTTCAAGTACTTGGAAAGTCTAGATCAGGCAGCGGGCCCCTCGACCTGAAACTCCTCGCTCTTACCCTCGATGAAGTCCTGACCCCCTCACCAAAATCCTTAACAAATCTCTCCTGCTGTCACAGGTCCCCCCAAAATGGAAATCAGCGATAGTGACACCTATCCACAAAAGTGGCAATAAATCTGTTACAAGCGACTATAGACCACTCTCCATTCTCCCCCCCCTCTCTCAAAAGCGCTGGAGAGAATAGCTGCTGACCAACTGGTAGAATACCTTACTAAGTATAACCTGCTATGTCAAGAACAACACGGATTTCACAAGAGCCACAGCATGACCATGGCACTCCTAGAGCTTACCTCCTACATCCTCAATGCCAGGATCTCGTTGGCGCCACCTTCATCGACCTAACTAAGGCATTTGATACTGTCAACCATTCACTACTGCTTCAACAACTACCTCTAATAGGCCTATCTCCGGACACAATTCTTTGGTTTCTAAGCTACCTCAGTGACCGAACACAGCAGGCAAAAATTGGAGAATCCCTCTCAACACCCCTCTTGGTCCGATCAGGAGTTGCACAAGGATCCATCCTGGTTCTTATGCTTTTCAGAATTTTCCTAAACAGCCTCCCTTCATCTTGCTCATAAAAAATCCTAATCCCTGCTGATGATGCTGTCATCTTCACCTCTGCCTCTGACCCCTCGTTTCTTCAGTTGCTACTACAAGAAAGTTTCACTGATGTAGAGGCATGGTTTAAATCCCACAAGCTTATTCTTAACTGCAGCAAAAGCAAATCATTGCTGTTCCATGGTACCCACAGCAAACATAAAAACAGAGATCTCTCTATCTCCAACAGCAAAGGGCCACCCTTGAACAAGTACAACTATTTAAATATCTTGGGGTGATTCTTGACCCAACACTTGGATACTCTGAACATATCAACTACATAGCACAAACTGTGAATACCTGCATAGGCCTGCTCTATAGACATAAGAACTACCTCACAGAAGAAGCTCTAAGCACTGCCATTCACAGTTCAGTAATCTCTATAATAGACTATGGGCTCGTGATCTATGGGTCTGCCACTGACACAGTTCTCTGACGCATTGCCACAGCACAAAACATGGCATGTTATCTTCAAACATCTGCAAACCGCCTTACACACACCTTCGAGATCTATGAACATGCAAACTGGCTCCAACTGTCTGGCACAATTAAATATCAAACCTGCATCCCAACAAAAAACAAACATTCGACCCACTACATCCTGGATCACAGACACTGCTGAGACCATATAGTGGCCCATGACAAACCAGGAATTCAAACAACCTCTCCTTCGCTGTTCCCCTTTACAGGACTACCCAAGGCCAACAAACTTCTTTTTTAGAGCATCCTCCTGGTTCAACACCCTGCCAGCAGAAGTTACCAGCAAAGCAACCCTGGGTGCCTTTAAGCTCAGCCTGCGTCAATATCTCACCTCCTGTGTCTCCTGCGACTGCTACACCTAAATGGTTTATCCCCCCACTCCCCATTCCCCACCCTTCCCTTCCCTCCCTACTCCTTCCCTCCTCCTCTACTCCCTCCACACACCTCCACATTGATCATGCCCCTGACCCACATCCCACTCCCTCTCTTCTCCCTCTTTACACCAGCCTCTGGCATCACCTCCCTCTGTCGGATGGCTACTTAGATGAATCTATATTGTTTAAATTGTTATTGAAGTGATTTGCACAATTGTGATGTTTCGGTAATTGACAAAGCCCTCCAGCTGCTATGTTGATTTCTCTTTTGCACAATACCACTACCTGTCCTAATGTTTCAAGTAACCTGACATGGAACCTTTGTAAAAGAGCCCCTGGCTCAAAGGTCTATCTGATTCCCTTAACTAAATAAATAAATAAAGTCTCTGTAAGTGTGGTTATCGCAGCACGAGGCACACCCAGGAGTGTCTTATTGTGCTTATGAAGTGGACTTTTAATTTTTAAAATATGGTTTATTAACAAAATGAGAATTTTCAATATATATATATAAACTGAAATTAACGTGTGTGTGTGTGTGTGTGTGTGTGTGTGTGTGTGTGTGTGTGTAATCTAAAGATCTTCCAGCTTCTAGGACTACATTGCATTTACTGTTTTTTTTTAGATCTTTTGATCTAATACAGCTTCTGTAGTTGTAGCTTTGTGAGCATCCGTGGTTTTACTGATTGATGTCCATGCCTAACTGATTATTCAGTCAAGAAGTACGTGCTGTGGAGGTATTTTTTAGTTTAATTGTTTGATAATTGTGCCCATCCCATCTGGCTGCTAGCTCTTTCCCTCTTAGCCATCGCCACCGTAACTCTCTGATGGCTGATCGCCATCCGACTGATCACTCTCTCTCTCTTGCCTGCCCACCCAATCGCTTGGTGGCCGATGCTTGGAACACCCTCTCACAACTCCCCAGTGGGTACTGAGAAAAGAGTGCTGCTGAGTGTGTGTTTTATTTTTGTAAACCACTAAACCTGCTTCAACAGACAAAGAAAATCTGCTTGCTCTAGAGTGGCAGCCATATTTCCACGGTGGAGTGAGACTTTGAGCAACAACACCTTCAGCAGCAGGTGAGGAGTCATTATTCCCCCACCGGATGGGGGTGAGAACAGTAGGACCTCGGCTCCAGGAGCCAGGACGATGGACAAACTTTACAACAGTGACGAGGGACTAGGACTACTGGCAATCATACATGTAAGATAGGATATTATAAAATGACAGAGAACAATGGAAAGAGATTGAGTCAAAACATTAGTGGGCTAAAAAAATATCAGCTTCAAATTACTAGAAAATTCTAAATGGAATGCCAAAAAATGAATCACTGAACCATCAAATTCTGCAATATGGCTGTTTTACTGGGACTAGTTATTTATTTTGCACTGTAGTCCTATATAGCACTACTCCATTGTTCTCTTCCATTTTATAAGTTGAAATAAGCAGACCAAAACAAAGGTGTTCTAGATTCTGAAAAAGTGACATTAACATATAGAGGATAATGTATGGGAGTCGGTGAACAACAACGCAGTGTTGCCTTCTCATGGTTGTCATGACAACCTAGTAAACCTCGAGAGCAAGTTGAGAGGTTTACTGTTGTCATGACAACCATGAGAAGTGAGTGCAATATTGTTGTTCACCGATGCCCATAGATGTTGATCATGATGGTGGCCACGCTGGGTCAGCCGTCAGGAAGCTATTTAGGGCTGCAGTTTTTGCTCTCGTTTTATTCTGTTATTCTGTTTATCTTAAAGCTTTGTTTTATTTTTTGTCCATTTTTAATATTTTTAGTGCTGCGTTATTAGTTTATGGTATTATTTTATTGGTTCATCATTGTTGTCACTACTTGCTGCCTGAACCTGAAGGATTGGGGGAATCTGGTCATAGTTTTGATTTTTGACTGGTGGTGGAACCCTTGTTCTTACAGCTTGCAGTTTGGAGCCGTGACCTTGAAGATCATGTTGGGAGGAAGATGGTTTGTTGTCCAGATTTTTGGGATGCAGTTGGAGGAGTTTGTGTTCTCCGACATCTGGACTGGAAGACGTTGCTGATTTTTTTTAAAGCTTTAGGGGTGTAACAAGGGCTGGAGAGCTGTATTGGGTGAGGGAATCCCCCTTTTCTGCTCCCAGAGTCACCAACCCATAGTTCTGCCCGGAACTGGGCAGGGGTTGCCTCATCTGGCCTCTGGGGAACCGGAGGGAGAATTGGGGCCTTTCCTAAGCCACCTCAGGGGTTGGCCTGGTGGTCAACTCTCGGGGGCGCCTGTAGCTTCAGATCATAGGTGGTCAGGGTATGGCTTGCTCTGGGGGGTGCAGCTGGTGGGTGTTCCTGTTCTTCATCTCCTCAGCTATTACACTCTTCGAGCCCTCTGTTAGCATTTTTCTCCCCAAAGGCCAAGGCATCAGTTAACAGGGTGCTGTGTTATTTGACTTTTGACTCCCTTGGTGCGACTAAAGAGTGCATTGTAAGGTGGACTTCTTAATTTTGGATTATCTGTGGGTCCGACTGGCCTTTCCCCCCATTAGGAATTAAGACTTGAACTGAAGACCAAGCTGCTGCCTTGTTAGGCTTTCACTATATGGGTACATGTGTGGTGAGAGTGCTATGCACATTATTTTCTTTTAAAATGATGAGTTACTGTATTTACATTTATTTGTTTAGATTTTGATAACCGAGTAAGCTCACTGAGACCAGAGGTCCCTTTTTCAGGAGTGACCCACATTAGTTACAGACAATGATTACATATACTGGCAGGAGTACACAGTAGTACATACATTGGTAGGAGTACACACTAGCTGGAGCATACATTGGATAGGGTATAGAGTACATTACAGAGCATGTCAGTTACATATACATAATAATACAGCAAATAAATCAGACATGTGACATCTTAACCAACCATGCTTTAGGGGAGAGGTAGTAACAGCAATATGCAGGATATATTGCCACCCTGTAGGCTGACTGCAAGTATCAGCTACCAAGACGTGAGCTACAGGGATTTATTTTGGATCCCCCCCATTATGTGAAAGGTGGTGTTTGGGTGAAATTTCTACTCTGACTGTGCAGTTTATTTGGAATTTAATTCAGTCTAATTTCTGGTATTATTGTATGGTTTTCATTATATATTGTATTATCTGGATTTTTTGACTTTTTGATTTCCTGCTGTTTTCCCCCACTATGTGAGAGGTGGAGGTGGGATTGAACTATTTGGACCATTTAACCAGAGTGGCGGAAGCACTCTGGTCTCAAGAACTCAATTTGCACTTTATTATTGTGACTTTGTGACTGATTTATCCTTGGTTTTAGTTTAATAGTTATAATTGGATTGATAATATGTGCCTGGGAAAGAGTCTGGAAAGGTACAGTGATCCTCCTTCAGAATGGGCAGAAGGCCCATTTGAACTTCAGAATGGGCAGAGGGCCCATTTGAACTTTCATCACTCCCTTTAGATTACGTGAGATGTTGGCTGTAGGGACTGCCAGGGAGTCAGATGGGATCAGTCTGGATGGTTGTCAGTGAGTTACTGATACGGGGGGTGAAATGGCCACTAGAGAGGGGTTCTCCCTATTTTTTGCCCATACCCAAGGGCTCCATGGGAATTAGCGGGCAGGTAGCTGATCCAGCAGTCCTCCCTTATCCTACTTGGGCTACGTTATGCAATGCCAGGTCAATGAGGAATAAAACCACCATAATGGCGGACTTGATTGCCTCAGTAGACCTGGCTTGCATCACAGAGATCTGACTGGATGAAAATGCGGCTCCTTTTTTGGAGGCAGTAGTACTAGCCGGGTACTCTGTGATATACAGCCCAAGGAAGGATTGCAGAGGTGGGGGAGTGGTCATTTGTTTTAAATCCAACCTGGGCCTCACAATGCTACCTATAAGTCCCATGGAGTCTTTCGAATGTGTTGCCACATGGGGAGGGGGATTCTGGTGTAGGTTACAGGATCCTCCTGCTCTATCACCCCCCCAGGCAGGGAGGGCACATTTTTGAGGGAGACTGAAGAGCTCATCGCTGGCCTGGTGTTGGAGTCCCCAAGATGGTCAATTCTTTGGGACTTCAATGCCTGGGTAAACGATGAGCTCTTCATATTTGGTAGTGATCTGCTTAGAAGCACGTAGTTGCTGGGCCTGATGCAAAATGTTGCTTCAGTGACCCACTTGCATGGCCACACATTGAATGTGGTGTTTTCATTAGGTCTGGAGACCACTGACCTTAGAGTTGATCCAGTAGCTTGGTCAGATCATAGCACCATGAGGTTCAGGTTTGGGGCTCCCCTGTAGCCCTTGCCTCTGTGGAAATGGTCCAGTACCACCCTTTGTGGGGTTTGTCTCCACTAGGGTTATTGGCGGTGCTGGACCTTTTGAGTGTGGGGGCTGCATATGAGATTGGAACAGAGGACGCGGTGGTGGCCTATAATGGGGCCATCACTGCTGCCTTTAATTCAGTCACACCTGTTCATGTCCGACCCTTATCTACAATACTCACCAGAGACCACCCTGGTTTGATGGGGAATTCAGGGAGTTAAAGATTAAGGGTCGGAGGCTAGAAAGACGTTGAAGGGGCTCTGGCCTGATGGAAGACAAATAGGCCCTAATGTTCCACATAAGGATTATCAGGGGACAGTCTCCCATAAAAAGGCAGAATTTTTGTCAAGGGAGATTGCTGCAGCAAGGAACAGACCGGCTCATCTCTTTCACATGGTGGATAGGCTATTGCATTCTGCCTACCTCCGTGTGGGAGCAGCAGGTTCAAGCACTAGGTGCGAGGAGTTTGCTCTGTTTTTTTGCCAACACAGTGCCCACTGTCAGAGCTGAGATCTCCTCCAGTGTCACTCTAAGGGATTGTGGAGTCCACTCTGGGGCATTCTGTTGCACTCTTCCTGCCTGGGTTGAGTTTGATCCAGCTGGGGTGGAGGAGATGGTGAGGGTTTTCTCGAGACTGAAGCCAACATATTGTGACCTAGACCCAGGTTGGACACAACTGTTGGTTGGATGTATGGACCTGATTGGACCAATTGTTGCCGTGACAGTTCAGAGTTCTTTGAGGAGTGAGGTCTTTCCATTGGTCTTGAAAGAGGCCTTGGTTAGACCCTTATTAAATAAACCCTCATTGGACCCGGATTGTCTCATCAACTACAGGCCAGTCTCTAACCTCCAATTTTTAGGGAAGGTTATAGAAAAAGTGATGGCAATTCAGCTTGAGGAGCAACTCACCTTGTCCTTCACCTATGAGATTTTTCAGTCTGGGTTTAGGGCTGGGCATAGTATGAGGCCCACCCTGGTGAAGGTGCTTAATGATCTTCTAGTGGCAAGAGACAGGAGAGATCGTTCCATCTTGGTCCTCCTGGATCTTTCAGCAGCATTTGACACTGTGGACCATGAGGCAGGGGTGGTTCAAGCAGCTATAATGTGGGGGGGCAATAAAATTTAGAATAATGGTCATGGGTAATGCAATTATTGCAGTGATTTTGTGCCATTTTGTACTGTAACACAGTGTTTATTTCCTACAAATAACTTTTATAATTAGAAGAATAACCTTGAGTTGAACCTATCCAGCCCATGCCCTCCCGCCTCTTCCTCTCCATTCCCAATGCACAACATCTTCAATATGTCACAGGAGACTGAGAGGGCCGTCGAAGGGCCAGAGGTCCCAGAGTATGGAGGGGGAATTACATCTGACCATCCTAATGCCTCCCCAACACATCAATGAGCAAGGTCAGCAAAACCAAAAACAACAAACACCCAAACAAATACATGAAATACACACACTAGACAGTCACTCTACACAAACAGCAAATACCCATTACACAAAAAAATAAAATAAAATCCACCCCCCTCAAAATGGAAACTATTATTAACCCTCAGAAAGAACACAAAAGAACCAGGCAGTAGTGCCAGACAAACAAGTATAGATTAATGAGTCACTTCTTGAGTAAATTAATCACATCTCCCCATTGTCCCAATCCTAGTAAAGCACTGGTGAGGGGGCTCTCGCCACCCTAACCACCAACAGGATTAAAATGTTTCCTGATCCAGTGACCCTCTCACTGCCACTGATACTGCACACAGATCACAAGGTGTTTTCTTGCTCTGAACTTGAAGCGTTTACAGCAGCCCTCCCAGAGCTGCTGTGTAAATGTCTGATTTTAAAGGTCTCTCAGCCCAGTGCTCCCCCCAAATTGAAGCCTCCAGAGCCCTCGGCCCTCAGTAACCCCAAGTGATGCAACACAGTGTCTACCATACAGCCATTGCAAATTGAGTCACTGGGGGAAACACCAGCCAGGCACCAACACACCAGGCAACCTTTCCAGTTCATGAAAAATATACATACAAGTCCTTACTGGACAAACATTAATCAGACTGCAGCAATCCCCTGCAGAACATGAAAGCAATAGTCCCAACTCCAGTCGTGATTTAATCCAGCCAGGAGCTATAGCAGCAATTGATGCTGCACTGACTCTAATCTCTCGCTCTGTTCTGTAAAAACGTAACTATCGCACTCTCAGTTTTAATTGGTTAAAATATGAAACTATCTTCTATTGGTTCTCCTCTCTCAGTTTTACTGTGGAGATGAGGGTATTCTGCATAAGTCACTATAGTAACACTAAGAAAATAGGAGAACCAATGGAAGAAGAATTTGGTGTCAAGTACCCATTTTATGTTAGTCGTGACTTGCTGATCAGAATGATGTTTATGGCAGCGCAGTCTTAAAAACAAACATATTTTGCTGCCAGCAGGAATTACGGATGCAAATAAAAAAATGTGGAAAAAGTGGGGGGCTGCAATAACTATATTGCCCTCCCGAAATACAAGTGGGGGGCCATGGCCTAACTGGCCCCCCTGTTTTAGCTGCCCCTGCCATGAGGTGCTGCTTGACCAACTGTGGTTCTGGTGTGGCCTGTCCAGTAAGGTCATCAAATGGTTCAGGTCATATCTGACCGGTAGAGTGCAGAGGGTGGTGATGGGGTTGGCCTTATCTAGCATGAACCATTAACCTGTGGAGTTCTGCTGGGGTCGGTCTTGTTGCCTTTATTGTTCACAGTGTATATGCTGCCTTTGGGAGACATTATCAGGTGGTATGGGCTGGGTTTTCATTGCTATGCAGATGATACCCAGCTATACCTGTCTTGTGCACCAAGTAACCAGATGGCGGACTCTGTATTTAACAAATGCCTGTCTGAGATCTGGACTTGGACGTCCCATAACTGGTTGGAACTCAATCCAGACAAAACAGAGGTGCTGGTGGTGGATCCAGGTCATCATGGGGATGGGGGTTTGTGGAGACCCCCTAGACTTGTACTGGGGGGGTGACACTGACCCTATCTGAATGGGTGAAGAATCTGGGTGTGATCCTTGACAGCGGCTTGACATTTGATGCTCAGGTGTCAAACGTTGTTAAGAGCAGATTTTACCATCTGAGGAACATTGCCTGGATTCTGAACCTGTTACCCCCCTCAGACCTAGCCTCACTAGTACATGCTTTTGTAATGTCTAGACTGGATTACTGCAATGCCCTGTACCTGGGGCTATTTGGAGGTAACCTCTGCCAACTGCAGCTGGTGCAGAATCCAGCAGCAAGATTATTGACTGGTGCATACAGGTATGATCGTATTACACTTATCCTATGCGAACTGCACTGGCTGCCAGTTAGGTGGAGGATTGCCTTAAAGGTTGGGTTACTGACCTATAAAGCCTTACATGAACAGGGACTAGTCTACCTGCAAGATCTCCTTGTGCCTCACCACCTGTCCCGTGTTCTCCGTTCTGCCAAGTGCTGTCTCCTTAGTGTTCCTAGGGTTAGGATGCGCCACTCTGGTGATCGAGCATTTTCAGTGGCTGCACCTACCCTATGGGACTCACTACCCAAACAACTGTAGGAGGCACCCTCAGTGGACACCTTCAAAAGAGGACTAAAGGCCTATTTATTTCGTCAGGCTTTTAACATGTAGAATATTAAATGGATTTTAGTTGATTTGATAGTTTCTAATAATTATTATGCTGGATATTGCTGTTTGCTTTAAGTTTGTATTTTAAGAATAGGTTAAAATTGTTGTATATTGTTTTAAATGTGAGCGCTTCGAGTCCCTGGAAAGGGGCGTTATAGAAATAAAGTATCTGTCTGTCTGTCTGTCTGTCTGTCTGTCTATCTATCTATCTATCTATCTATCTTCTGTTAAAGTGCATGGGCAAAAGTAAGCACCACTGGGGCACTTCAGATGCAACGTGTGCAAAACAAGCTGAGGAAATCTCTGTGCCATTTTTTTTACAGTTTGTACTTTGTCCTTTAACCTGACTGGATACACGAAAGTTACAAGAGTTGATGGGACTGTTTCCTTTATTGTATGTAGGTTTTGCTAGTCCTCTTTAAATGCTTCACCATCACTTGCCCTTGACTGTGAAAACACTGCTGCCGACATCGCAATCACTCTTTTTTTAAATTCTACTATCAAAACTGTCTGCAGTGTACAAGAAAAAAATGGAAGAACGATGGGCGAGGATACCAGGGCAATGAGACCACGAGCGCATTCCAGGTTGTTGTACCATCGATGTGACGTACTCAAGATTGTGCAACTATTTGATGTCACATTGATGGTCCAACAACACTGGGAACCGACCAATTTCCATTAATAACAGCTCTCCCCCATACACTATATTTTTATTCCAAGCTTGATTATGTAGTGTAAAGGTACAATCAGAAGAAATCAAATACTGGTCACACTAAATAAAACATTTGAGTATGTTGTTACTTGGGCCTTTAGATAATCCAGATTTATGGGATGATAATGCCTTTCTTGTCATAACTAGTTACTACACTTAGTTTGGGATTGGATTTGTACAACTTGGCTTGGTAATAAGGAGTTTATCAGACACTGTGGAAAGTCACCCCTCTATGGAAAGAGCTTATTTCCCCACACCTTTTTTTAAAAATTCAGTCTGTGCCTCTACTGAGGAATATGAAATACCAGAGTTGTGGTCAACACTACAATTAGTTTTGGACATCAGCTGGGGATTTATACTGAAAAACAGAAATACAGTGAACCCAGTTAAATTTTATTACCCAAGAACATACAATAATATAGGAATACATTTCTGCACCGATACAGACTTGAAGTTTCTTGTTCATAACATCGTCCCTATGCAAATTGTGGCATCACTCCCTTGTGTCACTCAGCTGCTTAGCTAGCTTATCTTTTTGTAGCTAAAACCCCCATTGTTACTCACACCTGATGTCACTCAAGTCAAAACTGCATACTTGATATATTTCAAGCAGTGCACAGAGGCAAATGCTGAAGTGTGTTTACCTTGTTAGAAACGTTCTGATTATTGAAAAAATAAGAACAGCTGAGAGCTGTGTGAGCTTCTATTGATACGATCTAAGCTTCTGTTGATAGGCACAGTGTCAGAGGCTAAAGGTGAGTTATTGTAACTTTTTTGGGCCAGATCTCATCTCTTTTGTAGGGAGTCAGAGCTGTTATCAACACTGGGCTAGATTCACAAAATGTCTGAAATTCCAGCAGCTGTGGGAAAAACTCCGTACAAGTGGATTGCCACTTGCAAATCCGCAGAGATCTACAGTTTTCCTGCAGCTGCAGGTACTTACAAAGGTGGAGCCGGATTATGACTTACTCCACGATATATGGCAGTTTGCGGGTGGTGTAGCCCAGGAACTCCCCACAGCTGTGCAAAACCATTACGGCCAGTGGGACCAGACCGTAACATCATCCACAACTGCTGTGGCTGTGAATGGCTATCTCTGCAGCTGTGGGGATTGCATTCCACACCTGGAGTTGTAGTGCGGGACTTGGTCTTAAATTGTTTTGTGAATGATGCCCACTGGCTTTAGTTTACTTCATATTCCGATATTTCCACTGAGACATATAAACTTCTGGAAAAGATTTTGGCAACTTTCTTGTTTATTTATTTATTTATTTTTCCCACAGGACTGAACTAGACAAGATCATTCTGAGTCTGACAGTTTATAAGGTAACAGTAAGAATACTTTGTTTATTCTTGGCATGCAGTTTTTATTTGTAAAGAGGCATTACTACCTTTCAGTTGATCAATTTGTAATCATGTATAGTGGAACTCTATTAGAGAGAGAACTCAGATAGCCAGTTTTATCATAAGGTTTAGTTTCTCCTACTATAGTAAGACGCGAGGCCTGACACAGTGACTAACTTTTTTTTTGGGGGGGGGGGTAACTTGACTTTATTATTACAGGCGTTCCTATGTACCATGGTTTGAGATACAGCACCTAACTCAGTTTTAATAATCAGCTGTATAGAAAGTACATATATAAAAATCTTCGAATACAGTGAAACAGGTAACATCTGGAACATGGCTTGGTGACAGCAATCCTTATTTTTGTAAAGACTCTATTTTCTGTGCTGTGGTGTTTCCTGGGTAAGATCACATAGGACTCCGCCAATAGGTGTAGTGAGTAAATGTGTGGGGGGTAACCCGACTTTATTATTACATGGTTCCTATATGGATACCCTACCCTTTTGAAGGAAACACTTCATACCTGCGGATTTTTAATCAAAGTCCTATCTCACTGATCCATTTTGACTTGGCATTTTTCTGGTATTGTACTCACAAATAAAAATATAAAATTAATAAAAAGTATTTTCATTTTGTGTACAACTGAATATATGTAGCATGGTAGCCAAGCTGAAATAAAAACATTTTATTTTTATGGGTCTCTGTTGGGAGAGGCCTCTCTGGGAGAGGCCACACCATGGGACTCAATGACTGGCTGTAAAACTACACTTAGTTTGGGATTGGATTTGTAAAATTTGGCTTGGTAATAAGGAGTTTATCAGACACTGTGGAAAGTCACCCCTCTATGGAAAGAGCTTATTTCCCCACACCTTTTTTTCTTTAGAAATTCAGTCTGTGCCTTTACTGAGGAATATGAAATACCAGAGTTGTGGTCAACACTGCAATTAGTTTTGGACATCATAGCTGGGGATTTATACTGAAAAACAGAAATACAGTGAACCCAGTTAGATTTTATTAACCAAGAACATACAATATTATAGGAATACATTTCTGCACTGATACAGACTTGAAGTTTCTTGTTCATGACATCATCCCTATGCAAATTGTGGCATCACTCCCCTATGTCACTCAGCTGCTTAGCTAGCTTATCTTTTTGTAGCTAAACCCCCATTGTTACTCACACCTGAAGTCACTCAAGTCAAAACTGCATACTTGATATATTTCAAGCAGTGCACAGAGGCAAATGCTGAAGTGTGTTTACCTTGTTAGAAATGTTCTGATTATTGAAAAAATAAGAACAACTGAGAGCCGTGTCAGCTTCTATTGATAAGAACTGAGCTTCTATTGATAGGCACAGTGTCAGAGGCTAAAGGTGAGTTATTGTAACTTTTTTGGGCCAGATCTCATCTCTTTTGTAGGGAATCAGAGCTGTTATCAACACTGGGCTAGATTCACAAAATGTCTGAAATTCCAGCAGCTGTGGGAAAAATTCCGTACAAGTGGACTGCCACTTGCAAATCCGTAGAGATCTACAGTTTTCCTGCAGCTGCAGGTACCTACAAAGGTGGAGCCGGATTATGACTTACTCCACGATATATGGCAGTTTGCGGGTGGTGTAGCCCAGGAAATCCCCACAGCTGTGCAAAACCATTACAGCCAGTGGGACCAGCCTGTAACATCATCCACAACTGCTGCGGCTGTGAATGGCTATCTCTGCAGCTGTGGGGATTGCATTCCACACCTGGAGTTGTAGTGCGGGACTTGGTCTTAAATTGTTTTGTGAATGATGCCCACTGGCTTTAGTTTACTTCATATTCCGATATTTCCACTGAGACATATAAACTTCTGGAAAAGATTTTGGCAACTTTCTTGTTTATTTATTTATTTATTTTCCCACAGGACTGAACTAGACAAGATCATTCTGAGTCTGACAGTTTATAAGGTAACAGTAAGAATACTTTGTTTATTCTTGGCATGCAGTTTTTATTTGTAAAGAGGCATTACTACCTTTCAGTTGATCAATTTGTAATCATGTATAGTGGAACTCTGTTAGAGAGAACTCAGATGGCCAGTTTTATCATAAGGTTTAGTTTCTCCTACTATAGTAAGACTCCAGGCCTGACACAGTGAGTTACCTATTTTTTTGGGGGGGGGTAACTTGACTTTATTATTACAGGCGTTCCTATGTACCATGGTTTGAGATACAGCACCTAACTCAGTTTTAATAATCATCTGTATAGAAAGTACATATGTAAAAATCTTCGAATACAGTGAAACAGGTAACATCTGGAACATGGCTTGGTGACAGCAATCCTTATTTTTGTAAAGACTCTATTTTCTGTGCTGTTGTGTTTCCTGGGTAAAATCACATAGGACTCTGCCAATAGGTGTAGTGAGTAAATATGGGGGCGGTAACCAGACTTTATTATTACATGGTTCCTATATGGACACCCTACCCCTTTTGAAGGAAACATTGCATACCTGCGGATTTTTTTTTTTGTTTGTTTTTCTTTATTTATCCTCCTTCTCTGCCTTCGGTCCCCCCTCCTTCAGACTGCTCAATTCCATTTTTCGGACCCCCCGGATCTGCCCCTAGAGTGCCTCTTTCCTCCTCTCTCCTGCACAGAGGTCTGTCCTGGGGATCGGAAGTCCCTATTCATAGATGAAGCCATCTTCATGTAGGGGCGCTGAAGGGTTTTTTCCATTTTTTCTGTCCTCCCCATAGCCCCGCCCCCTGGTACATTGGCACAAGGATGCAGAGCGTCCAGAGAGGCGATGTGCATATGCACGTCTCTCTCAAGTGCCTTCCAACGTCCCCCCTCCCCGGACTCCGCGAACGGAGCCACAAGCCCCCTCGAGTGCCAGTGCTCCCATTGGCATTTTCAGGGTTGGCATTCCCCCCCCTGAGGGAGGAGAGCATCCATTGGGATGCTCAATCCTCCCTCCCCCCTGCCAACCCCCGGTGACCCAAGTCTGTTCCTGAACTCGGGTCGCCGGCGTGGCGCGAGGTGTGGTGTCCAGCGCCTCAACCCTCAGCGCCACCGGCCCCAGCGGATTTTTAATCAAAGTCCTGTCTCACTGATTTATTTTGACTTGGCATTTTTCTAGTATTGTACTCACAAATAAAAATATAAAATTAATAAAAAAGTATTTTCATTTTGTGTACAACTGAATACATGTAGCCATGGCAGCCAAGCTGAGATAAAACATTTTATTTTTGTGGGTCTCTGTTGGGAGAGGCCTCTCTGGGAGAGGCTGCAATATGGGACTCAATGACTGGCTGTAAAACTGGTGCGGAGTTGAGGGGTTTTGGCTTCATTGCAGATTGGGATCCCACCTGGAGACATGCAGGCTTATATGCAAGAGATGGTCTGCACCTGTCCGGGAGTGGGACCAGGATCCTGGGTGAAAGGTTTGAACATTTCTTTTAAACTTGTCAAGGGGGGGGGCAGAAATAAGCAGGGAAAACCAAACTGCTCACCCCCCACACAAACTAAGGTAGACTGTAAAAAGGATCCTAAGGATATGACTACACAAGGGAATGAAAGAAGGGTAAAGCCAGGGGATGCACAGGGGAAGGGATAGGACTGGCACTAATATGGGTAAAACCATCAAAACATGGAAGACCATGTATACACACACCTGCAACCTGGGTAACAAGATCCCTGACCTAGTGATCTTGATGGCAGAGGGAGACCTGGATATTGAGGCAGTCACAGAAACATGATACACATGCTGCCATGACTGGGATATTAAGATACCTGGGTACACAGTCTACAAGAGGGACAGGGAGGGCAAAGAGGGAAGAGAGGTAGCTATCTACATCAGAGAAGGGATCAAAGCAACTGAGATAAAGAGGAAATAGGGAGGAGAGGAGGCACTGTGGGTCACCCTGTAGACAGGAAATGGCACTGCTATTCATACAGGGGATATCTAGAGACCCCCAGCACGAGGGGAGGAAATAGGGTGATGGTAGAAAACATCCTTAAAATGTCCCAGAATGGGGAAATGTTGTTGGTAGGTGACCTAAACACGCCACATTTCAACTGGAACACCTATGGGTCAGTCACATCCAGAAGCAGGGACATCTGGATGCCTTGCATGGTGCAGGCCTCAGACAGCTAGTGGTGGAACCTACCCATGAGGGGGCAATATTGAACCTGGTGCTCTCAAATGGAGACAGGATGTGATGGGATGGGAACATCATATAAAGCATTTAATGTAAAATAAAAAATGCAAAAAACTGCTTTAATACAGACATTAGGGTTGAAGAATGCAAGGCGCACAAAGTAGGGAAATGAAAAACCATTAGGGTTTTGGGTCTCCAGAATAGTGACAAATCAGTGGTGGGGTCTTTCTTGGGGTTGTCAACCCTAATGCCCACCCCTTCCCCAAGCCTCCTCTCTGAAGAGCAAGGTACAACTCCAAGCTAGTGTGTCATAATGCTACAGTATGGCCAACATACTCTGTTGCAGCTTTCTTCACACAGGGCTCTGCCAGCGCTGTGTGAAAACATCACATCTGACCTTGCTTGCTCAGGTGAGTGGATGGGCATTAGTGTTGCCAAACCCCAAGGAAGACCCCACCACTGATTCACCAAAACTCTGGAGACCCAAAACCCTAATGTTTTTTCGTTTTCTTACTTTGTGCGCTTTGTATTCTTCACCCCCAATGTCTGCATTAATGTAGTTTTTTTGCAATGAATTTCTCTTCTTTTTCTGATAGTGGAATTGTATCCCAAAGGGACCTGTGCAAAATGAGATAAATACAATAATGGACACAGTCCTGACCCAGTGCATGGGCCCAGCAGGGCTCGGCATGAATGTTAGTACCTTGTGGGGAAGGCTCCCTGACCCACCACAGGGTATCACGTCTACTCCAAAACACGCTCCATCCCTACCTGGACTGGTCTGGTGCTGCATGCTGCAGCATCTTCCCTATCAGCATTGTCCCATTAAACTGGCTCACTGAGTTCACACCTGAACCCTTGTAACTGGCTTGGTAAGGTAACACAGTCCCCAGTTGTGAAAAGAACATCTCTACAAACAATTTTACTTCATTCTTTGTTTTTCAATATTTTGACCCCAAACGGTCAAAATAGGCTTATGACTCCACCTCAAGAACCTGGTAGGTGAAAAGTTTCAAATCCCTGCTGAATGCCATTGCACACCACAGGTATGAAAACACATTTCAGCCAGTGTGTGAAGAATGACAGCTGTAATGTTCATGAGGTGGTGCAACAAAATGGCTATGTTCAAAATTTTGGGTCAAAATATTGAAAATTACCAAAGCTATGTGCGTGCATACAAAACTTTCAACGTACACTCATAACTTGGTAATTTTTAGGAACTATTTTCACAAAATTGTCAATGTGGCTTTTTTGGGACCCCATCTCATAAACACTGGTCGTCAAAGTACGATAATCAGGCCTGAAAGGTGATTTCACACAGTAACTGCAAAATCACTTTCTAGGCCCCATTGGAGGCAATTGGTTCCTGGGAGACACTACTCACCCTTACAGTCTGAGAAGTGCAGATTAAACACAGAATCTGGGATATGAAAATGAAGGAGAATTTACCTTGATGTCACTGCAGAAAAATGTTGCCTTATACAAGGAAACTGCAGCAAGCAAGGGTTACTCACAACACCCCTTAACTATTTAAAGTAAGCACACTCAACCTACAAGGAGAAACATAGGGTGGAGAGGAGGCTAGCATTGAAAGGAATCATGCAAACCAGCCCCCCTTGAGGGCATATAGATTGAAATCTGTACCATCCCGAAGCCACTTCAGTGAAACTTAGTGGGGGGGGGGGGGTTCACCTAAAATCCCCTTCAGGGTACCACAGCCCAGCACATTCAGGATACCACAGCCCAGCACATTCAGGGCCCCCCTGAAGTGTGCCTCCCAATGATACCAAGGCAGAGGAATCTCCCTCAAGCTGGCATCTCTAGAGCAACACACCCACATTACCCCCTTCCACACCATAGAAGAGAACCCCCTCATCTATCTTGCAAATGCCACCTCCAGCTGAAAGTAGAGAAAGGGATGAAAGGGTCTTGACACCACAAAGGCCCACCTGCACCTCCAATTGAGGAAGCTGACCCAGTAGAATACCAGGCCAGCATTGAATTGATACGCTCATATTTTACCATGGAGTAGGACGGTAACCTAGCCCCAAGAGCTGCAAAACATGTTCATAGAAACATAGAAGTTGACATCAGATAAGGACCACAAGGCCCATTCAGTCTGACCATTTTTTCTACCTTATGAATGTGCTACAGACCTTTACTCTGTCAATGGCCTATCTAGCCGAGTTCAAGTCTCACTGTTTAGGTCACTCCATATGCCAGCCCCTCCACCGTCTCCGTTTTGGACTCCCTACACTGTCCCCCTGAAGAACATTTCTATTAGGGGCATGGTTAATCAGGCAATGACAGTATATCTCTGAGTGAACTGTCATTTCGTGAGCGCATACTGTATATAGTATGCGCTCGTTGACAGCTGTGGTGTGGAGAGTTGGACTGTGCTGGTCTCTGGCTCGGGATGAGAATGGCGGAGGGCAGAGTGGCAGAGCGCTGCCTGTTTGGGTTGACCTGGGTCAACTAGACCACCAGGGAAAGATATCTATACATTTTATGGGCAGATCAGAGATAGGGAGGGGGTCAACTAGACCACCAGAAAACAATATCTATACATTTTATGGGCAGATCAGAGATAGGGAGGGGGTCAAATAGACCACCAGAGAACGATATCTATACATTTTATGGGCAGATAAAGAGATAGGAGGGTCCATTAGACCACCAGGAGCATGTTTTTTAAATAGGGGATCGGGGCTGGGGGCCGCTGGACTACAAGGGACTTGTTTTTTCATTAAAAAGGGGACTGCGGCTGGTTGTTCTCTTAACACAGTGATTGGGGCGGGGGGGGGGAGGCACTGTTAGCTATCAGGAATGTGTTTTTTTGCATTTAAATAAATGGGGTGGGGCAATAAGAAACAGGATAATGCTATACACAAACAAGACCATATGTCATAGGACAAACGTATTCCTATAGTGTTATCGAGTTTTGTCTTGACCTGACACCCATTTTATTTAAAAAAAAAAAAAAAAAGTTCCTGGTAGCTATTTGAACTGATGCCACACACTGTTAGGGACGTGTTTTTTTTTTTTTTTTTTTTATAAAACGTGGCAGGGAAGGGGCACTAGACCGTTAAGAACTTTTTAAATATTTTTTTCATAAAAAGGAGATTGGGGTTGGGGGGGTGCTAGACCACCATGTATGTGACTGATTATAAAATCAACACTTTATATTGTGGGGAGGAAGGAGATTTACAACTATTACAGTTTCTCTTTCAAAGCGGGAAACAACTTTCTCCTTTTTTCTTATCTATGTTGTATCATATACTGTGGTGTTCTGCTATATGAAACACCACAGTATATGATATAAAACACCTAACAAAATGCAACAGAACATCACATTTATGCAAAAAAGCGGCTATCCTAAGAATGCTTATTTTTAACACTGTGCATGCCCAGCGATGAAAAATCTGTTAGAAATTAATAAATAACGACTTGCTCTTGCTACACAAAATCCCACAAAAGCCTATACCTTTTTCAGTTTTGGGGAGCAAAAAGTCTTAAAAATTGAGGCTTTTACATTTTTTGCACCTCTGTAACTTCTCCCACTGAGCCTATGTACGTATAATTTTCAGGATCAAGAGATTCTAGCGCAAAGGATGTGCTTTCCAAATTTCATGTAAATCAGTGGAACGGGGCAAAGTTATTAAGGTGCAAAAATTGGGGTTTAAAATGAAAGTGTTCACTCAACCTAAATATACAGGCACTACTGTGTCTGTATAATACAGTCATATGATTTAAATAAAGAAATATTAAACTTTAAAAACAATCAGGATAACAAATGTCAGTAACAGAAAACAGATTGCCAGGGCAAAGATAGTGAGAACACGAAGGAAGAGAGCCAAGGACGGGTGCCGGAGGGAGAAAAAAAGTCATGATGGAGAAACTTTAAATAGGACAGGAAATGATTTCTAATTGGTAGCTGTTTAGAACGTTCCCATTTACAGAAATCATACCCATAAACCTAAATGATCCTTATGGTACTGTACCTGAATAAAAACAAGCGTTTGTCTATACCGAAGTTTGCTATTGGTACATATATTAGTATTGTACTGGGTGGGGCAGGGCTGCAGGTCCCAGTGCAGGCTTATTTACATGCAGTTGACTAGCATAATTTCTCACCAACAATTCAAGGTTCTTATTTATTCCCCAGCTAACTTTCGATTGTCCATGCTCCCTGCATCCTCAACCCTCCACGCTCAGGCGCCAACTCCTCATTGAAGTTCCTCCCCTGCTCTTTTGTAGGGCAGGAGCGGTCCGACTAGGCAGCCCTGAGGACTGGGCACCATGACCTGGGAGGGAGGGCATCTTGTCTAGGGCCCCCTTTCTCAGTGCTAAATGGCACGAAATTGAACAAGCATTTGTCAATGCTGAATTTTTGCTTGCTGGTATTGGCAGTGGTAGTGAAGGAGTTAGAGAGATGCATAATAGGAATGGCTGTGAAGTATTGAAGTAACACCAATCCCCCAGCCCCACTCTGCAGAGACAAACAGGCATTGGGGTGCGCCTTTGGGTTGTCAGCCATAACACTCACGCCATTCCACTTCACCCCACCCTGCAGACACTGACAGGTATTGCAGTGTGTCTTGAGGTCTTCGGCCCCTGTACTCACTCCATTCCATAAGGAAATAAGCTGAGATGGGGCAGTATAGGAGAATGAGGTTAATGTTAGGGCTGAAAAACCCAAGGCACACCTTAATGCCTGTCAGTGGCTGCAAGGTGGGGGGTGGGGGTGGAATGGGGTGAGCATTATGGCCGATGACCCCAAGTCACCCCCCTGATGCCTATCAGTCTGTACAGGGTGGGTGTTATGGCTGGAAACTCTAATGCCCTGCGCATTTGTTGGTATTTTTGCTCCAAATTTCTTACATGGTCTTTTTAGGATCCCACCTTATGAACAGTGGCAGTATCATTTTATTACTCAATTTCAAAAGGTGACTTTGCATAGTGAGTGTGCCATTCGGCGTCACAGGTGCGAAAACGCATTTTGGGCAGGATGTGAAAAATGACAGCTTTACTGTGCATGAGGAAGTGTGAAGAAATGGCAATGTTAAAAACCTGGAGTGAAAATACGAAAAAGTGACGAAGTTATGAGTCTGCATAGAAACTGTGCAATGCATGCTCATAACACAGTCATTTTTTGGAATGTTTTCACCACATTTTCAACATGGCTTTTTTGGGACCCCCATGAATGGTGGCACTGGGATTTCATTAATCTGTCCTGAAAGTTGATTTTGCACAGCAACCATACCATTAATGCGCCACAGGTGCAAAACATGTTTTGGAAAGAATGTGAAAAATGACAGCTGCACTGTTCATAAGGGGGTGTGAACAAATGGCAATGCTGCAAATTTGGAGTAAAAGTATTAAAAATTGATAACCTTATGAGTGTGTGTAGAAACTCCGCAACAGATGCTTGTAACAAATTCATTTTTTGGAGTTTTTTCACCAAATTTGCAACAAGGGCTTTTTGGGACACCAGCTCATGAACAACGACACTATTGTTTCATTAATTGGTCCGGAAATGTGATTAGTTGCAGTGACTGGGAAATCACCTTTCGGGACCGAGAAACAAATGACTGTGACAGTGTCCACGAGGTGGGGTCCCAAGAACCCCATGTTGAAAAATTGTGACCAAAACTCCACAAAATAGCTGAGACATCAACCTAAGTTGAAACCCCCAATTGAGTGCCATTATAGGGCTTATCATGATTTCTTCAGTTCCTGGTTCAGCATTAAAGAGTGCAGATGTGTTCCCACAGAAGATCACTGCTCCCAACCTCTGGAGGTAAGTATGGGTGAGGAGGGTGTGGGAAGGTGGGGTGCGGGTTGGGGAAGGGGGGAGGCGGGAACGATGAACCATTTTCTTTTTTTTTTTCTGGTTTAAAAAGATTATTTTCTTTTTTTCTTTGGTGAAATATTAATAAAATGGATTTTGGCACACTGGGGTGGACTCCCACTGTACCAGAATACTGGAGGGTGGGGGATCAATGCCGATCCAGGGATTGGACATCCCTGGTCAGCTGAAAGCATAGGGGTGTGGGGGGCGGCATATCTGATACCAGGAGTGGGCATCCCAGTGTCAGAAAAACATCAGCAGTAGTTTTTTGGCACACTAAGGTGAGCCACATTAACGGGGAGGGGAATGCATGCTGACACAGGGATTGAGCATCCTAATGTCGCCGGGGATGGGGGATCTGCTAGCACGATCGCACTTAAGTGAAAGTGTCTTTAGGCACTGTAAACTCCCAGCCCATATGGAGCTTAGGCTGTGTCCTACTCCACTTGGGTGGGAGAAGAGGCGCAAAAGGAGGCGTCGGGAAGTGGAGGAGGCAGGGGAGGAAAATGCCTCTTCCCACCTTCCAGAATCACCACTCTGGCGGCACTATTTAAATTTATTTATGCCCTGGTGTCAGCCAGGGATGCAAGGGGCTGGAGAGGAGGTTTAGTGGTGAGGGGGCAGAGGCTTCGTCAGGCTGATCGATGCATGAAACAGCTGTTTGCTGTGTGGTGACTTGCAGATGAAAGTAAAAGCCACCATATGACTGGTGCGGCTTTTTCTATTCAAGTGCAGACCACTTCACGCAAAACAGCATCACTATCAGCCAGGTTGATGATTGGTGTGACACTATCGAGTCCCTTGCAGAGCACTCTGCAGTGGACAGACTGTGTCACACCCCTCAAAAGTCCCTTATCGCAATAAGTTTGACACGCATGCACAAAATTAATGATGTGAAAAACTGTATTGTACATTGTTTTGTTTTTATCAGCAGCATTCTGCTACAGTTCTTTTCATAGAACCAGTGATCTGGGGCTAGATTCACAAAGCTGTGTCCCATCGCAAACCCAGTTTGCACCATGCAAATTTACAATTGGGCAAAGATTTGAGGGGCAGCAGTGCAAAAGAAGGGGCTGGGACTTGCATATCTGTCAGGGGTCAACCTTAACTTTTCTTTGCACTAGCCAGCAGGACAAGTTGATTCAGAATTGTGCTAGCCCACAGATGGTTGCATGAGCCCACAACTGTAATGGTAAATTTTGATCACTTAAATGGGAAAAAATGCAAGCCAAGGAAATACTAAGATTATTGCACATTTATCCTGCTCCCAGATTGCTTCTTGCCAAGAAGAAAAAAAAAAAGACTGCAGTGCTATCACATACGGTGTGCCCCCTTTATTTTGACCATGGCCTCCTTTCTTCCTCTTTCTGCACCCCAAATAAAAAACACAGAGGATAACATAGCAGCAAAGGTTCAGTCAGGTAGACCTAGCTCTGCACACACAACAGCTGGCATCATCATGCACCTCACCGCACTCTCACCACCACCCACAGGGCAGCGAACAGAGTCAGGGAGAGAAAGACATTCTCAGCCCCCACCCTGTGATCAACTGGAGCCTGGCACTTCTGGAAGTTTTCATAAAGGGTCAAGTGAGCCAGGAGCACATCTAGAATTTCTTTGGAAAGGGTCTACACAAACCTAAGGGGCTTGGGAAATCGAAAACTTTATGACATTTTTATAAGAACTGATGTTAACATGCTATGTCCCAACTAATACATTTTTTTTTAAACATTCTCTTTTCATCAGGCCAGGGTACACAGTACACAGATATGATGCTATACTACCCCGGTTTCTATATAGGATGATCTGCGCACCCCAAGAATGCTTATTTTCTCCTTTCAAATTATGTGTTTTATTAAGTTATTTAGTGCCATACATGCTCCAAAGTTTTGTTTTCAGGATGAAAGGACATGTTGAGTAGGATAAGGGTGGGTCTGTATATGGTTGGCATTGTCTGGCATGGTCTATTTAGAAGAGCTGGGGACCCCCTACACTTGCCAGTAATGGCAGCTATGAATCCATGGATAGTAGTTTCAGAGTATGGTCCGCAGTGGTGTCCAGGGAGAGTTGAGAGATTTGGAGGGGAGAGGGAGCAGCTATGGCAAGGCTGGGATAAAACCCACCACCTGCAGAACAGACCCTGTATATCTTTTAGCATTTTGTCACTGAAATGTTGGATACATACACTCAAAATATAGGTAGTTTTATATATATATATATATATATATATATATATATATACACACACACATATACATAACAAATTCTCTGCCACCATTTGAGACTCCCCTTCAATGCTGAAGGAATTTGAATGCCTTACCATTAAACTACAACTACCCTCATCTGCCCTACTCCCAATTGTCAGCTGCTACAAACCTCCTTCTGCTGGCCTTAAACCACTGAACCACTTATCCGACCTTCTGGACACCCTCTCAATGGAGGTCATCATCATGGGTGACTTCTGCCTTAACTGGTTAGCCGAATGTTCCAAACCCTTAAAGGTACTCAGCGGCTTACTTGGGCTTACACAACTAATTGTGAACCACGCGTTATAACACAAAGACTTTACTTGATCTCATCTTCGTAAACAAACCCCACCTTTTCGCCCACTCAGGCACGCTACCAAATGATCTTAGTGATCACTGCCTGGTTGCCTGCATGAGGTTCGACCCCAAGCCCTCGTCTACCTCTAGATGTACTCTCAAAAGAAGCCACAGAAATCTAGACCACCATGCTTTTATCTTTGATCTGCAGTATGCATGCTGGCAAGATTTCTACTTAGCCTCAATAGTGTCCAAAGCCTATGAAGCCTTTCACAGTATTGTCCTCAATACCATAGACAGGCATGCACCCCTGATCAAAGTGCACACCAAGATAAAATCATGCCCATGGTTTTCCCGTGATCTGAAGACTGCCTTACTTCACAAGGGACAAGCTTTGGAAATAAGCCCTGGGAACCAAACCCCCTTCTGATTGCATTGCTTTTCAGGCAGCCAGAAACCAGTGTACAAAACTCACTAGAACTGCAAAAGCAAACTACTTTTCTAAAACACTAGATGCATCTTCAAACTGGCCTGCAAAGTTCTGGCAGACTCTAAAAGATATCGCAGGACTTAAATCCACTAACTCGCTCCCTGCTAAAATTAAATCGGGTGGCACTACTGTCACCAACAAACAGAAAATAACTGAACTCCTTAATGTCCACTTTACTACCGCCAGGTTGGCCTTTGATTCATCCCCTGCCAGCAAATTAGGTGACCAGTTCAGAGGACAGGCTTTAGTCGATCATGCCTCCAGGCCCTCTAGCACTGATCTTACCTTTTCCTTTACACCAGTCTCCCTAAAGGAAGTGGAAAACTTTCTACTGAAATTATGCACTAAAAAAGCACAGGTGCAGACCTTATCGACCCTTTCTTTCTAAAGCTAGGCTACCACATCTTGGCGGTACCCATAATGCACATTTTTAATATGTCTCTAGCCCAGGGTGCTCTCCCTTCAGTCTGCAAAATGGCTCATGTCTACCTCTTTTCAAATCTGGTGATCCCATGGACGTAAACTACGATAGGCCTATTTCTTTACTCCCTACCCTCCCCAAACTCCTCGAAAAAGTAGTCAACGCTCAGCTAAGAAAATATCTTGAATCTGCTAGTCTACTTTCACCATTACAGTCTCATTTTAGACCAGCACAGAGTACTGTTACAGCACTAGCCAAAGCATATGTGTGCCTTGTTCCTAGATCTCAGCAAGGCATCTGAGACTGTGGATCATGTCTTACCACTGAGCATCCTCAGGAAATTTGGTCTGGACACTGCTGCCCTGAAATGGTTTGATAGCTATCTCATTGGTCATCTCCAGCAGATAAAAGCAGACTGTAACCTCTCCCCCCTGAACACCCTTCTCAGAGGTGTCCCACAAGGGTCTATCCTGGGCCCTTTCCTCTTTGCAATCTATATTTATAATATGAATGCTGGCATGAAATCGGTCAACATCAGCAGAACGGGTGAATTCAGGAGTTGAGAGCGAAATCTCTTGCTGCGGGTTCCCTCCTCCTGCACCGGACTACCAAATCTTCTCTTTGATCCTCAGAGTGGAGGCACCTGTGAGCTAGATCAAGCTAGGTGAATCTCCCCCGAAGCACCAGGACCTGCATTGCTGTGAGCTTTCTGAAACTCACCCACCCTGCTTCAGTTGCTGTGGACTGCACCAGGACTTGAAAGGGGCACCAAATTTAGAAGATGCCTCAGTCTGAATTGACTTTTCATGCTGTGATGCTCAGATGGCTCACTTAAAAGCAGAGCTGAGCCCTTACAGTGTACTTCTCAGCCGAACGGGTGAATTCAGGGGTTGAGAGGGAGACCTTTTGTCACGGGTTCCCTCCCCCTGCATCAGATTACCAAATCTTCTCTTCCCTTCGATCCTTGGGGTGGAGGTGCCTATGAGCTACATCGAGCTAGGTGGATCTCCCCTGAAGCACCGGGGCCTGCATCACTGTGAGCTTTCTGAAACTCACCCAGCCTGCATCAGTTGCTGCGGACTGTGCCAGAACTTGAAAAGGGTGCCAAATTTAAAAGATGCCCCAGCCCAGATTGACTTTTTATGCTGTGATGCTCAGTCGGCTCACATAAAAGCTGAGCTGAGCCCTCACAGTGCAGTCCTCAGCTGAACAGGTGAACTCCGGGGTCGAGAGGGAGACCTACTGCCATGGGTCCCCTCCCCCTGTAGCAGACTACCAAATCTTCTCTTCGATCTTCGGGGTGAAGGCCCCTGTGAGCAACATCGAGCTAGGTAAACCTGCCCTGGAACACCAGGACCTGCATTGCTGTGAGCTTTCTGAAACTCAGTACAAAAGGTTTGCAAGCTCAACCCCTGTATTTACAATACAACTTAGTAAAATTAGTTGGGTGGCTGCTGGTGTGTGACCGATCAGAAACATATGGTTAAAGTTCCAGGGCACATCCCCCACCCCCCCATTTTGCTGCATCAAAGCCTGCCATTTTTTTAAAAGTAACTCAAATTTTCTTACTTTTCATACATTTCAGAGGGGTTCTTAGTTTTCATTATCCAGCTGAACCTTGATTAAGCTCGACCACTTCGACAAAGTGACCATCTCCATTGGTCAGGTAAAAAGCATCACATTTTAACTTGCCATATCAGAGCTGAGGTCCCCTTGCTTCCTCTGTTTTTATGTTTGCTTGCGGGCATGCGCAAGAAACATTATGTGGCAACAAGGAGAGAAGTGAGTTGTGAAGGCACGACAGTGTGGCAGCCAACGGGGGTATTGCACTTGGGGACTTGGCACTGGTGGACCAATGGCGGCACAGTGTGTTGATGACACTGTCTTCCAAAAGTGCTACCAAGTTGTAACGTTTTTGTCACAGCAATCAGGGGCTGACTCATCATTGCAGTGTTAGGCATTCTGCTGCAATGAGGGAGCAACCCGTCATTGCAGGGTAGTACCTTGCCTAGTGTAATATTGTTTGTGAACGTGGTAGCAAGCCACCCACATGTTTACAAAGAATATTACACAGCATCCAATGTCGAAGGGGTGCTCAATCCCCCTCGACATCATGCTTTTCCTTTGTTTGCCGACAGGAGCCCCAATTCCGTGACTTCAGTCTCCTTCACAGTTTAATTTGCCAAAGGAGCCCACTCCCGCAGAATAATATCCCCACCAAAAAATTCATTTTGTCCCAAGGGGTGCCCAATACTTCCTAAGCTCTTGCCCCTGGGTCAGTAAGCGCTGGGCAGGGGGTCCCAATCCCCCATCGCTGGCAGCCCCCAAAAACACTAGGATGACATGCTGAGACCACCACAGCATGCCAAATGGCCTCTGTTAAAAAAAAAAAAAAAGTCCCATGATGTTTTTTTGTAGCCTATAAAACAGAAAACGGTCCCGTGTCCCCTTCTGCAACCCACGCCCATACTCTGCGCATCCTGTCTCCCCACAGCTCCCTCACCCCCATACATACCTCCGGAGCCCAGCATGATGAACTTCGGTGGATCAGGAACATGTCTGAACTCTTCAAAGCCGAACACGAAGTGGAAAAATGCTGGTAAGCTGTATAATGGCTGAGAGGGACCTGGGGGTGGTGGTGGATGTCAAGATGAACAACTCTGAGACTTGTAGGAGGGCAGTAGCCAAGGCCAACAGGATGCTGGGATGCATCGCTAGGGGGATCACCTCCAGAAGGAGGGAAGTGATACTCCCTCTGTATAACTGCTTGGTGAGGCCGCACCTGGAGTACTGCGTGCAGTTTTGGAGGCCACACTTAAAGAGGGACATTAACCTCTGGAGAGGATCCAGAGGAGGGCAACCAAAATGATTTGGGGCTTGGGGACAGGACCTATGAGGAGAGGCTCGAAGAGCTAAATATGTACACACTGGAAGAGAGAAAGGACGGGGGACATGATAGAGGTCTTCAGGTACATGAAGAGGGTAAATGGGGAGGAACAGTCAGGGTGCTTGAAGGAAGGAGGAAGGGCCACTAGAGGGCATGGGTGGAAACTGGAGGGAAGATTCAGGGAGAAAGAAGGAGGTGCTACTTCACTGAGAGGGTGGTGGAGCCATGGAATGCACTACCTAGGGGCTGGTGGAGGCAGAGACAGTGGAGGGTTCAAGAGGGGTGGGACAGGTACAGGGAAGGGTTCTGGAAGCAAAATCCAATGCAGCAAGAATATCCGGAACTGGGAAGGGAGAAGCCAGAGAAGGCGAGGGGGACAGCAAGGTCAGCACCCAGGGTGGGGGCTGACCAAACAAGCAGACACGAAAGACCGTTAGGCCTATTCTGCTGGCATTTTAGTATGTTAGTATGTTAGTATAATGGCATAAATAGGGTTTTTCAACTTTGGTGCATATCTCAAGCATTTTGGGAAATTCTGGCACCAAAGTGTCAACACGGGGTTATTGGGACCCCTCCTCATGAATTCAGCCACGGTCATGGCGTTATTCGATCCCGAAAGGTGATTTCACAGTCACTACGCGGAATCACCTTTTGGTAACAAATAACAAAACAACAGTGCCAGTGTTCATGATGTGGGCTCTCAAAAAGTCTATGTTGCAAATCTGGTAGAAAAAAAATCAAAAAAATTACTGTTTTACGAGTGTGTGTTGCGCAGTTGCTACTCACGCTCATAACTTCGCAAATTTGCAATATTTTCACTCAAGATTTGGTGTACAAAAAAAGGTTTGCAAGCTCTGTATTTACAATACAACTTAATAAAACTTAGTATAATTAGTTGAGTGGCTCCTGGTGTGTGACCGATCAGAAAAATATGGTTAAAGTTCCAGGGCATATCCCCCCCCCCCATTTTGCTGCATCAAAGCCTGACATTTTTTTAAAGTAACTCAATTTTCTTACTTCCTTACATTTTGGAGGGGTTCTTGGTTTTCATCATCCAGCTGAACCATGGTTAAGCCTGACCACTTTGGCAAACTGATCACCTCCATTGGTCAGGTAAAAAGTATCACATTTTAACTTGCCATATCAGAGATGGGGTCTCCTTGCTTCCTCTATTTATGGTTGCTTGTATGCATGTGCAAGAAACATAGTGCCACCATACAAATTTTTGTAGGTGTGCCACCCCGCTTTCAATGCCCTACTCCTTCTTGCAGAGCGCAGCCTTGCCGCACCAATAAATGTCCAAGCATTCTATGACAGCAGTTCAGATGCAGTGGTGTACAGTTCGAAGCAAAAGACCACTACAATCAGTGGTGGTAACGTGTAAACAATTTGCATACTACCATCGGCAGGCAATCTACATACTGCAGTTGGCAGTATGCAGAGTGCCTACACAACAGCACTGCATCCAAACAGCTGTCACAGACAGCTCTGATTTTTTCTTGTGCCTCCCCCCAACAAACACCCAAGTAGTATGCTGGGAGCCCACCCCAGCATGCTCCTGCACTCCCCTCCCTCACACTGTATGGCCAATGGGGTGCCTAGTCCCCCATCGGCTCCACTGCTGCCCCAAACAGACTGCCAGGTGCCATGCTGAGAGCCCACCCCAACATGGCAAAAGTCCGTATGGCTGACGGGGTACCCAATCCTCCATCAGCTCCACTGCCCCCCCAAACAAACTTCCAGTTGCCACACTAGGAGCCCACCCCAACGTGGCAAAAGTTCCGCATTGTCTTCGTAAAAAAAGAAACGGACACCTGTAAGAATAAACAGTCCCTTGTTGACTGTCTTGCCCCCCTTCCCCCAACCCACACCCACCCTCTGGGCACCCACCTCCCCACACACACCCCTGTCCCCATACTTGCCTCCGGAGCCCAGCGCAATGATCTTCGGTGGACCGGGACACGTCTGCGCTCTTCAAACAGAAGAAAAGCCGGTAAGCTGCATAATGGCATAAATGTTTTTTTTTTCAATTTTGGTACATATCTCAGTCATTTGAGGAAGTTCTTTCACCAAATGTTCAACATGGGGTTTTTGTTACCCCACCCCATGAACTCAGACTCTGTCATTTGTTATTTGGTCCTGAAAGGTGATTTCATGGTCACTGGGTGGAACCACCTTTTGGGACTAATTAATGAAATGACAGTGTCAGAGTTCATGAGGTAGGCCCCCTCAAAACCCTATGTTGAAAATTTGGTGAAAAAATTCCCAAAAATGACTGTTTTATGAGTGTGCATGGTGCATTTCTTATGTACGCTCGTAACTTTGAGAATTTTTAATATTTTCACTCCAGATTTTCAACATTGCCATTTTACCATACCTTTTTATGAACAGTACAGCTGTCATTTTTCACATCTCACCCAAAATAAAGCGCACATTGGCGTGGTCGGTGTGTGAAATCAATGTTCGGGATAAATTAAGAAAATCACAGTGACACTGTTCATGAGCAGAGGTGTTAAAATGGCTATGTTGAAAATTTGGAGACAAAAGTCCATAAAATGATTCTGTTACAAGCGTGCATTGCGCAGTTTCCATGCACCCTTGTAAGTTCATAGATTTGTACTATTTTCACTACATATTTTCAACATTGACATTTTTCCACACCTCCTTATGAACAGTACAGCTATCATTTTTCACATCCTGGCCGAAATGTGTTTTCGCACTTCCGGTATAAAATAGCATGGTCGCTGTGGGAAATTATTGTTTGGGATAGATTAAGAAAATCAAAGGGACACTGTTCACGAGTGGAGGTCCCAAAATGCCTATGTGGAAAATCTGCTGTAAAAAATCCCCAAACTAATTACATTACGGGTGTACATTAAGCAGTTTCTATGCATGCTCATGACTTTTTTACACCTCCTCATGAACAGAACACCTGTCACTTTTCACATCCTGTTCAAAATGTGTTTTCACACCTGTGGCTCCATATGGCACAGTCCCTGTGCAACATCATCTTTCGCCTAATGAACTGATAGTGTCACTGTTCATGTGATGGGGTCACAAAAAGCCCATGTGGAAAACTTGGAGTAAAAATACCAAGAAACACCCAGGGCATTAGGGTTTTCGACCATAACGCCCTACCCTGTAGGGACTGGCAGGCGTCAGGGGTGTGACTTGGAATTGTCGACAGTAATGCTCATGCCATTCCACTCCCATCCCCACCCTGCAGCCAGTGACAGGCATCGAGGAGCATCTTGGACCCTATGCCCCAGAGTTCATCTCATTCTCCTACATTGTGCCCATTTCAGTGTATTTCCTTTTGGAATGAGGTGAATGTGAAGCCTAAACACCCCAAGGCACACCTCGACATTTGTCAGTGTCTGAAAGGTAAGGTGAGGTGAAATGTCATGATCGTCATGGGTGACAACCCAAAGGCACACCTCAATGCCTGTCCATCTCTGCAGGGTGAGGGTGGAGTTGGTGTCAGTTCAATACTTCAGTGCCATTCCTATACTGCATCTGTCTAACTCCTGCACTTCCACTGCTAATGCCAGCAAGCAAACATTCGGCATCGACAGATGCTTGTTTTAATGAAGAGACCACTCACCTGGCTTCATTACTTATAGTGTGCTCTGGCCAATGAAATGCTCACAGGTGTTTAATAGGGTGTTTAGTGAGCTTAGCAATTAGAAGGTCACAATTCTTCTACATTCAAATCAGTACAAAAAGTTTGATTTACAATACAACTTAATAAACTTAGTAAAATTAGTTGGGTGGTTCCTGGTGTGTGACCGATCAGAAACATATGGTTAAAGTTCCAGGGCACATCCCCTCCATTTTGCTACATCAAAGCCTGCCATTCAGCCTTTGGCAATGTGACCACCTCCATCGGTCAGGTAAGAAGCATCACATTTTAACTTGCCATATAAGAGCTGAAGTCTTCTTGCTTGAAAAGGGCGACAAATTTAAAAGCTATCCCAGCCTGGATTGGCTTTTCATGCTGTGGTGCTCAGTTGGCTCGCATAAAAGCTGAGCTGAGTCCTCACAGTGCACTTCTCAGCTGAACAAGTGAATTCAGGGGTTGAGAGGGAGACCTCTCACTGTGGGTCCCCTCCACCTGCATTGGACTACCAAATCTTCTCTTCAATCTGTGGGGTGCAGGCACCTGTGAGCTACATCAAGCTAGGTGGACCTGCCCTGAAGCACTGGGACCTGCATCGCTGTAAGCTTTCTGAAACTTACCCAGCCTGCTTCAGTTGCTGGGGACTACACCAGGACTTGAAAAGGGTGTCAAATTTAAAAGATGCCCCAACTTGGATTGTCTTTCCATGCTGTGATGCTCAGTTCAGGGGTTGAGATGGAGAACTCTTGCCAGGGGTACCTTCCCCCTGCACCCTACTACCAAATCTTCTCTTCATTCCTTGGGATGAAGGCACCTGCGAGCTACATCAAGCTAGTTGGACCTCCCCTGAAGCACTGGAACCTGCATCACTGTGAGCTTGTATTGTTTTCCTGCTCACCTACCCCATCTCTCCTTCCCTTGAATGCTCACATGCCCCTCCCCTTAATTCTACTTGTCTAATAACTTGAGCTGCGCTCTAGTCTCATGACAATCATCTCTGCTGCAAAGACCTCAACAGCCCTTTGTGACTATACCTAGCTCCCATAATGACAAGTCTGAACATTGCTATCGTACCTCTATCTTATATTTTTTTCATGTAAGTTCGGCCTGCTGTGGGTTACTGTACACAGCTCACAAGAGCTAGGTCTGAGGCTGTCTTACTAAATTATGTATGCTCCACTTACCTTAGTACTGCATATCTTAATAATTTAGTATTGTGCTACCCCTTATATTTGGGGAGTATCTTCTAAACTATCAGCTACTCCCAATACTTGCCTCACTGAATATTGCTTGCATCTACAAACTTAAGTTGTATAGAGGCAGTATAGCGCAGTGGTATAAGGCTCTGAGCTGCAAATCTGTTGACATCCAGCAGACCAGACCTGAGTTTGAATCTCACAGCTTCAACTTGCATACTGTGTGACCCTGAGCAAGTCACTTGTGCTCCCAGGTTGCTCCTGTAAAAAATATTTCAGCTTAGTGTGCTATACCTGGTTAAACAGCTAAATAAAAAAAAAATAAAAAAAGGTTACTGGGTAGTGTTGGTACTGCATGTCAAAGCTATATGATCAGGTCTTATTGTGTTTAGTTTTAGCTGCTGCGTTACCCTTAATGATTACTGGTGCTAGCCCTTATTAACAAGTGCTGAGAAATTTCTTATCCCCACTATGCATATCTCAGATCTCTTACCTGCTTAATCCTAGTCCCCCTCCAACTGCCCCTACCACTCCAAATAAACAGCACCAGGTGTGGACAGTGGAGGACTACACTCCCCCACCCTCCTCCTGGGTAAAAAAGTATTCATTACTCATTTACTCCTGTATCAACTTACCTACTTGCTAGCCACAGTATCCAGTGCTACAAGGTACTTACGTTCTGCATCTAACTTAGATCACTGCCCCCCAGATATGACATCCCTGGGGCAGGACTCCCACTACGGTCCACCTAACTACCGTCTACTTGGTCTAGCAAATTCCACCTGGGGCTGCCACACAGGGATCTTCTCCTGTCTACCATGTACATCCTGTTACTCCTCAGGGTAGACAGTCTTATGGTCTTAGGAGACCCAGATAACACTGAATCCTGGCGCTCCTACCTGCACTCTTCCACCTCAAATGACTACCCTACTTCCCAGGGGACAGACTCACTCATGATTGTCCATGGGCTCTCAAAAAAGGGCATATGCTATGGAGTACTTTGCTGTTCACGAAGGCTTCTCCTCTGTGATTTACTCTCTCCCAGTCCAAAACTATTCTGCATATTAGCTGCACTGCTGCTCCTAGCAGGCGATATAGAGCCTAACCCAGGTCCACCAGTTGCCAGTCTTTCAATAGGCTCTCCTCATGATCTCCACCGGACTTTCTCTAAGGGCCTAAAGATAGCACACATGAATGTCTGTAGCCTACGCCCCAAAATCCATGAAGTTCAAGCATAACTTGATCTCTGCAAACCAGACATTCTCAGAGCCTCTGAGACCTGGCTGAAGGCCCATAGCCTGACACCTGAGGTTGCTGCCTAGGGATATAACACCTTTCATAAGGACAGGGACTGCAAAAGAGGGGGAGGGGTACTTATCTATGCTAAGGACTCACTAGATGCGTCACTCATCTTCCTACAGTTCTGTGACCGCATTGGTGGCGAATTACTATATATCCAGATCAGCCTTGGCCTCTCAAAGAACCTTACCATTGGGTGTATCTACAACCCTCCCAAGGTTGCCCTCCAATCCCTTGAGTCCCTCACCAAAGCCCTAGTGAATGAGGTCTCAACTGAACTCCTTATCTTTGGGGACTTCAACCTAACCTGGGCCCAGGACATGAAACTTGCTCTCAAGGCCCTATAAGGCCTGGAAGAGATATATATATAAGCATTCAGCACTCCCAGCTGATCTAGTGTCCTATAGGACCCTCAGGAACCAATGTAAGCAAGTCACCAAGTTCGCCAAAAGGGAGTATGTCAAACATCTCCAACAAACCCACCTATGCATCCCCAGATTGTTCTGGGCCCATATCAAAGGCAACGGTAAGTCTCAACCTGGCTCCATCAAGGTCAATGGCCAAATACTAAGTGACAGCCTTCAAACTGCCTCCTCCCTTAATAAACACTTTACTAATCTTGATGCCTACAAGACTGGACTACCCCCCCTAAATTCAGAGTCCAGGACGTCTGCGATGTCTTGCCTCATATGACCTCCTTTCCGTCTGTGGCTGGTCAAGGCAAAGGAAGGTCTCCTCCTCCTCCTCCTTAAGTCCCTTACAATCAAAGGTACTAGAGGCCCCAAAGTCATCAACCCAAGGCTGCTAAGGGATGTGGCTCCTGTCATCTCTAGACTCCTTATCTGGCACATAAACAGATCCCTACTTGAAGGTGTTGTGCCTGACTTGTGGAAGCAGGCCTATGTTGTTCCCTTCCACAAGGGGGGGGGGATTCCAGGGAACCTATTGACAACTATAGGCCAATCTCCCTGCTCTGCACCCTAGCCAAAATTCACCAAAGACTAGTCTATGGGCAACACCGAGATTACCTGGAGACACACCAGCTGCTAGCACCCTCCCAACATGGCTTGAGACTAAACCGTGGAACTGGCACTGCCCTGATAAAATTCTCGGTTGAAGTACTTGGAGCCATGGACAAAGGAAACCCTACAGGGGCGGTCTTCATTGACTTATCCAAGGCCTTTGACCTTGTCAACCACCAGCTCCTGCTGATGAAACTGGGGAGAGCCGACCTAGACCCCCATTCTCTCACATGATTTGACAGCTACCTCTCTGGCCGAACTCAGAGAGTTAAGTGGAAAGGAGTAATATCTGATCTACTTCCCTTAAAGGAGTAGGTACAGCAAGGTTCCATACTGGGCCCCCTTCACTTCACCCTGTTTGTCAATGACCTAAGTAGCCACTGTGGAAGTAACTCAGTCGTCCAGTATGCAGATGATGCTGTCATATACAGATCCCTGCACAACCTAGCTGACCTGGGACTTCACCTTCACACCGACTTCACTAACCTGGAGACCTGGCTAACAGAGAACAGGCTAGTCCTCAACACAAGCAAAACCAAGGCTATGCTATTTGAACCTTGGTCCCTAGGTCTAGACAGAACCCATTTACTCCAACTTACCTCCTCTTCTGGCAACTGCATTGAAGTGGTGGTCCCTCTAAAATACCTGGGTCTAATGCTGAACCAGAGCTTTTCCCTAAAGAACCATGTCGACCAGGTAATAAAAACCATCCACTGCAAACTAGGAATTCTCTACTGCCTAAATGACCAGCTGATCCCCGAGGCCAGGCTCACCATTGCTACTAGTGTCCTCCTCTCCACCCTGACCTATTCTGCTCGAATTATGCAGGGCATGGCTAAACTGGAGATTAACAGACTGCATGTGCTTTACATCAAGGTGGCTCACTTTGCCTCTCAGTCTCATGCTAGACGCCACCACTGTGAATCCTTGGCTTTACTAAATTGGCCATCCCTTGACTCTTGACTTCAGTATCCCCTGCTCTGTCATGCATATGAGTTATTCTGCTCTTCCTCCCCTGCAGCCTTACTGGGCCCCTAGTCCTCAAGCACTCCAGTTGAAACCTCCGTACAACAGGATGAATCCTCCTGGAAGAACCCAGGGTGAGGACCAAGGTGGGTGGCAAATCCTTTATCTCCTCTGCCCCCCGCTATGGAAAAAACTCCCTCCCTCTGAACAGGTAGCCCCTTCTCTTGATATGTACTGTACCAGGCTCAGGACCCACTTGCTTAATGCCAGTACCTGCTCCCAGTACCTGCTCCTGCTACTGCACTTGACCTGATGACCAGTGTACCACCCAGTGTCAACAATTGTTGCATTTTTGTCTTGTAACTACTTCCATGTTGCCCTTGAAAAAGGGACCTTCAGGACTCAGTGGGGCTACCCGGTCACCAAAATTGAATAAATAAATAAATATTCACCTATTTGCGGATGACACCATCATCTATATAGACAGACCTTCCCCAACCTGGCATGTGGGGATCTGCAAAGAGACTTGATAAACTGCAGACAAACCTTCTGCACCCCAAATTGTTATTGAATGTTAAGAAAACAAAGGTTATGTTTTTCTTACACATAACTAGACCAACACAAACACCTAGCCTTGACTCCTTACCCAAAATCACTATGTTAGTAGACGAGCAGATAGAATTCGTAGCTAAATTTAAATACTTGGGTGCGTGGTTGACCATAAGCTTACCTTCACGGAACATATAAGGGAACTTCCAAAGAAGCTAAAAGAGAGACTCAGACCTTTCTTTAGAATCAGGCGCTTACTCCCTAAAGAAGTGAGAACCAGGCTAGTGCATGCCACCTTTCTTCCGCTCTTAGACTATGTAGACATTCTGTATGCACAAAGCACCAGCGCTGCCCTATCCAAGCTAGATGTCCTCTACCACCATGTACTACGCTTTATATCTGGTGTTCCCTACTCAACCCACCACTGTACCCTCTACTCCCTTTTGGGATGGACCTCACTCTCATTCCAGCTGCAAAACTATGCAGCCATATGGACGTTCAAAGCCATTACCCATAGGCTCCCCAGTATATTTCTGTTTGCCTAGCTGCATACCAGGCAAGTACAGACTGAGAAGTCTTTCCCACATTACTCTTATCATTCAAAATTAACATGTGCATAATCTAAAGTAGTTCTTCCAGCTTCTAGGACTACATTGCATTTATTGTTTTTTTTAGATCTTTTGACCTAATACAGCTTCTGTAGTTGTAACTTTGTGAGCATCTGTGGTTTTACTGATTGATGTCCCTGTCTAAGTGATCATTCAGTCAAGAAATACGTGCTGGTATATACGAGAGGTATTTTTTTTTTGTTTGTTAATTATGCCCTTCCCATCTCCCTGCTAGATCTTTCCCTCTTAGCCATCATCACCATAACTCTGTGATGGCTGATCACCATCTGACTGATCACCCGCTATCTCACCAAGTCGCTTGGTGACTGATGCTTGATAAACCCTCTCACAACTTCCCAGTGCGTACTGAGGAGGGAGTGCAGCTGAGTATATTCCAAGTTGTTGTACCATCGATGTGACATACTCAAGATGGTTCTACTATTTGATGTCACATCGATGGTCCCACAGCACTGGGAACCGACCAGTTTCTGTTAAAAATAACTTTTTCTCATACACTATATTTTTATTCTGAGCTTGATTATGTAGTGTAAAGGTACAATCAGAAGAAATCAAACACTGGTCGCACTAAAGAAAACATCTGAGCATGTTGTTACTTGGGCCTTTAGATAACCGAGATTTATGGGATGATAATGCCTTCCTTCTCATAACCAGTTATGACACTTAGTTTGGGATTGGATTTCCACAGCTTGGCTTGGTAACGAGGAGTTTATCAGACACTGTGGAAATTCACCCCTTTACAGAAAGAGCTTATTTCTCCACACCTTTTTTTGTTTAAAAATTCAGTCTGTGCCTTTACTGAGGAATATGGAATACCAGAGTTGTAGTCAACATTACAATTAATTTTGGACATCACAATTGGGGATTTATACTGAAAAACAGAAATAAAGTGAACCCAGTTAGATTTTAATAACCAAGAACATACAATAATATAGGAATACATTTCTGCACTGATGCAGACTTGAAGTTTCTTGTTCATAACATCGTCCCTATGCAAATTGTGGCATCACTCCCTTGTGTCACTCAGCTGCTTAGCCAGCTTATCTTTTTGTAGCTAAACCCCCATTGTTACTCACACCTGAAGTCACTCAAGTCAAAACTGCATACTTGATATATTTCAAGCAGTGCACAGAGGCAAATGCTGAAGTGTGTTTACCTTGTTAGAAACGTTCTGATTATTGAAAAAATAAGAACAGCTGAGAGCTGTGTGAGCTTCTATTGATAAGAACTGAGCTTCTATTGATAGGCACAGGGTGTCGGAGGCTAAAGGTGAGCTACTGTAACTTTTTTGGGTCAGATCTCATCTCTTTTGGAGGGAGTCAGAGCTATTATCAACACTGGGCTAAATTCACACAATGTCTAAAATTCTAGTAATTGTGGGAAAAACCTGGTACAAGTGATTGCCACTTGTAGATCCGCAGGGATCTACAGTTTTCCTGCAGCTACAGATAACTTCTGGAAAAGATTTTGGCTACTTTCTAGTTCCTTTATTTATTTATTTTTTTCCACAGGACTGAACTAGACAAGATCATTCTGAGTCTGAGAGTTTATAAGGCGACAGTAAGAATATTTTAATTATTGTTGACATGTAATTTTTATTTGTAAAGAGGCATTGTTACTTTTCAGTTGATCAATTTGTAATCATGTATAGTGGAACTCTGTTAGTGAGAACTCAGATGGCCAGTTTCATCATAATGTTTAGTTTCTTCTGCTATGGTGAGACTTCTGGCCTGACACAGTGATTAGCTTTTTTTTTTTGGGGGGGGGGGTAACTTGACTTTATTATTACTGGGTCCTATGTACCATGGCTTGAGATACAGCACCTTAGTCAGTTTAAATCATTACACCTGCTTGCATTTCAGTGGACACCCTACTCCATTTGAAAGAAACACTTCATACCTGTGAATTTTTAATCAAAGTCGTGTCTCGCTGATCCCTTTTTGCATATTGCATTTTTGTAGTATTATACTTAAGAAATATACCATGACAGGATGTGGGATAATGCTGGATTTATCCACTCCTGGTGTGGTTCATCCACGAGGCCACAGGCGCACCCTCAATCTATAATCACAAAAATATTTTATTTATTTTTTTATTTAAGTCTAGGATTACATAATCTCTTTGAGCCGAGGCTCTTTTACAAAGGTTCCACGTCACAAGTACAGAATAATGCAGTTTTTGAAATTACAGAGTTAGACCGCCATGACGCCAAGTGGTTATAACAACTTGGTTTCAAGTACAAATTACACAATATATTACAATAACAATGGGAGGTGTATTAAAACATAAGTGGGGGGAAAGAGGGAGAAAGGGATGGTACAGTGTATAGCAGCCTAGAGGGCTTTGTCAAGTCAGAGTATTTGAGTGTAAAGTAGAGCAAGGGGAAAAATAGGGAATAAAGAAGTGCTGGGAGTGCGGTCAGCATGGGCAGTGGAGGGTAGGGAAGCTGTAGAAATGATGGGTGCTCAGCTAAGGCAATCACAGGTACTAGACACCACAAGGGATTTATGGGGCTTCTTTTTGAAGGCACCCAGAGTTGGTGAGGCAGAGATGTCACTGGCATGATTATTGAGCCAGCTGGCGGCCCTGTATGAAAAAGACCTTTGTCCTTGGGTAGTATGACAATGAGGGGTTTGCAGTAGTTGTGGTTTTGAGCTCCTGGTGTTGCAGTTGTTTACTCTGGTCTTAAGAAGGGAGCAGACTCCTGGAGGGGTGGCATTGCCTATCATTATTTTTTTGGCTGTGATGCAGGTTTGGTACTGAAGTCAGTTGTTTAGTTGAAGCCAGCCAGTTTGAGAGTAGAGGTCGCAGGTATGGGTGAGACGGTGAGCTCCGATGATGAGACGACATGCTTTATTTAGGGAGGTGGCAATTCGTTTGAGTGTGGAGGCAGTAGCAGAGCCATAAACTATGAGTCCATAGTCAATAACACTCACATTGGAGCTTTGAACAGCAATAGACAATGCTTCAGAGGTTAGGTGTTTTTGGTGATGGAACAGTAAGCCCAGCCTGGTGTTTGCCATCTTAGCATCATTATTACTGATATGGGCGGCATAGGAGAGTCTGGAGTCAAGGGTGATGCCAAGATATTTGAAAGTATCAACTTGATCAAGGGTGGTTCTTAGTTTGGTATTAACGGTGAGGTGGTACTGTTTGCTTTTGTTTTGTGAACTGCTGAAAAGCATGGTCTTAGTTTTTTTCTGGTTTAGTAACAGCTTGTGTTGCAAGAGCCAGTTTTCAACTGATGTGAAGCCCCGTTGGAGGTTTCCTTGCAGTTCTACAGGATCATGATGGGAGGCAAGGATAACTGCATCGTCTGCGTAGAGTATAATTTGTTCTGGACTTGAGTATGGGAGTGTGTTCAGGAATAGGCTAAAGAGGAGGTGGCCTAGGACTAACCCTTGTGGAACACCAGAGAGGACTGGTCTGGCATCAGAGAGTGTTTCAGCTATTTTTACTCTTTGGGACCCGGTTGCTTAGATAGCTACTGAACCAGTCAACTGAATCAGATGACAGCCCAGCCTTCCGTAGTTGGACAAGCAGGAGATGGTAGGAGCAGATGGTGGGCAATGGTATCAAAGGCCTTAGTTAGATCGATGAATGCAGCCCATGTTAATTTACCATTGTCCAATGAGTGGCGAATGGCTCTGGTGAATTCGAGTAATGCTGTGGAACTGCTGTGACCCTTTCTAAATCTGTGTTGTTGCTTGCAAAGGATGTTGTGTATGTCCAGGAATTCTGTGAGCTGGTCAGCCACAATACATTCCAGGGCTTTAGAGAGAGGAGGTAGGATGGAGATTGGGCAGAAATTTTCATGGGCAGTTTTGACAGCACTTTTGTATATGGGGTCATAGTGGCCAGGACTTTCAAACTATATATATAAAATAAATGAAAAAGTATTTTTATTTAGTGTACAATGTAATGTTTTTAGCCAGGGTAGCCAAGCTGAGACGAAACATTGTGTTTTCAGTGGGACTATGTTTCTACCCATTTTTATGTTTACTTGCACGCATGTGCAAGAAACATAGTGCCATCATCCGAGTTTTCAGAGATGTGGCAGCCCTCTTCCAATTCAGGCAGTGTGTTTGTAGGTGCGGCCGCAGTTCTCCAATGCCTGCTTGAGCTGTCTATGACAGCTCCAAAATGCAGTGGAGTACAGTTGAAAGGGGGAGCTATGCTTCAGTGAGCAGTGATCAGATATCGCCTGCTCATGCGCGCTCCCTCTATACACACACACACACACACACACACACACACACGCACGCACGCATACTGCGTGCTGCCCCCCCACGTACATACTGTATAGCCAATGGAGGTGCCCAATCCCCTGTTAGCTGTGCTGCGCATCCCCCCAAAAGCCTTCCACATGTCACACTGGGTGCCCACCCCAGCGTGGCAACTCATTGTATAGCCGATGGAGGTGCCCAATCCCCTGTTGGCTCCATTGTCCCCCCAGAGTACAGGGTGCCACGCTGGGAGCCCATGCCAGCGTGGCAATAGATGCTATGGCCGATGAGGGTGCCCAATCCCCCATCAGCTCCATGTCCCTCCCCCAACCATCCATCCATCCTTGTGCCACACTGGGAGCCCACCCCAGTGTGGCAAACATCCCACGTTGTCATTTAAAAAAAAACAAACCTTCAAATAAAAAACTGTCCCTTGCGCTTCTCCCTGCCCCCTCCACAACCCGCACCCACCCACTGTGCAACCTGCCTCCCCCCACCATTCCATATTTACCTCCGGATCTTGGCGCGATGATCTTCACTGGACCGGGAACACGTTTGCACTCTTCAAAGCCGACCGTGAACTGAGGAAATGCCGGTAAGCTGTATAATGGGATAGATAGGGTTTTTTCAACTTTACAGCATATCTCAGGCATTTTTTGGAACTTTTGCACCAAATTTTCAACATGGGGTTTTTGGGTCCTCTTCTCACGAATGCTGTCACTGTCATTGCATTATTCGGGCCCAAAGGGTGATTTCACAGTCACTGCATGAAATCACCTTTCTGGACCGATTAATGAAACGACACTGCCAGTGTTCATAAGGTAGGCTCTCAAGAAGCCTATTTTTAAAATTTGGTGGAAAAATTCCAAAAAAATGACTGTTTTACGAGTGTAGGTTGGGCAGTTCCTACGCCCGCTTGTAAGTTCGTGAATTTACAATATTTTCACTCCAGATTATAAACATTGCCATTTTACCACACCTCCTTATGAGCAGTACAGCTGTCATTTGTCACATCTCGCCCAAAATGTGTTTCCGCCCATGTAGAGCACAATGCCTCAGTCGGTGTGCGAAATCAATGTATGGGACACATTAAGAAAATCACAGTGAACACTGTTCATGAGCAGAGGTCTTAAAATGGCTATGTTGAAAATTTGGTGAAAAAATTCCTAAAAATGACTGTTTTACGAGCGTGCGTTGCACAGTTTCTACGCACACTCATAAGTTCGCAAATTTTCAATATTTTCATTCCCGATTTCAACGTTGCCATTTTAACACACCTCCTTATCAGCAGTACAGCTGTCATTTTTCACATCTTGCCCAAAATGTGTTTCCACCTATGTAGCGCACAATGACGCAGTCGGTGTGCGAAATCAATGTATGGGACATATTAAGAAAATCACAGTGACACTATTCATGAGCAGAGGTCTTAAAATGGCTATATTGAAAATTTGGTGAAAAAATCCCTAAAAATGACTGTTTTACGAGTGTGCGTTGTGCAGTTCCTACGCATGCTCATAAGTTTGCAAATGTTCAATATTTTCAATCCAGATTTTCAACATTGCCATTTTATTACACTTCCTTATGAGCAGTACAGCTGTCATTTGTCACATCTTGCCCAAAACATGTTTCCACCCATGTAGCGCACAATGGCACAGTCGGTGTGTGAAATCAATGTATGGGACAGATTAAGAAAATCACAGTGACACTGTTCATGAGCAGAGGTCTTAAAATGGCTATTTTGAAAGTTTGGTGAAAAAATTCCTAAATGTTTTACGAGCATGCGTTGTGCAGTTCCTAGGCACGCTTGTAAGTGCGAATTTTCAATATTTTTACTCCAGATTTTCAATGTTGCCATTTTATTACACTTCCTTATGAACAGTACAGCTGCCATTTTTCACGTCACCCAAAATGTGTTTTCGTACATGTAGCGCACAATGGTGCAGTCGGTGTGCGAAGGCAATGTTTGGGACAGATTAAGAAAATCCAGTTACACTGTTCATGAGCAGAGGTCTTAAAATGGCTATGTTGAAAATTTGGTGACAAAAGTCCATAAAATGACTGTGTTACAAGTGAGCATTGCGCAGTTTCCACGCACTCGTAAGTTCATGACTGTAATATTTTCAATCCAGATTTTCACCAGAGGCATTTTTCCACACTTCCTTATGAACAGTACAGCTGTCATTTTTCACAATGTGGCCGAAATGTGTTTTCACACTTTCAGCGCAGAGATGCGTGGTCGCTGTGGGAAATCATTGTTTGGGACAGATGAAGAAAATCACAGTGACACTGTTCATGATTGGAGGTGAAATAAGGAACTTAATCAGGAAAAGACAGTCTTATTACAATTCTTAAGATTTTCAGTGCAGGAAGAGTTTAAACCCTGGGCTAAACATTTGTCACAAATCCTGCAAAAAAGTGCAGGTACAGGTTCTGTATTTGACCCAGACAGTAAACTGTTTTTTGGGTTTATCTTTTGTGTGCCTTAAAAGGAAATTCCAGACTTTCTCAGGAAGTGATTACACCATAGCTACTTAATCAGCCAATAGCTTTGGTAACAGACCTGAGAACAATAGTATTATAAGCAAGTGTTTTATAGCAAACTCATCAGAACAGCTAATATTTTTTAAGGCAAGCTACCTCTTGCTGGCAGCTACAATACTGAACATAGGATTTGCAAGAAAGCGAGTTGTGCTCACAACAGAGGGAGGTGAACCTTACAATTGTCTTTGGTTTGTAGCAGATATTCTGCAGGTGGAGGCTACTTCTAACTGAAAAGGTGAAATAAGGAACTTAATCAGGAAAAGACAGTCTTGTTACAATTCTTAAGATTTTCAGTGCAGGAAGAGTTTAAAGCACAGCTGACTTATTTTGTGGCTGACTGCTTTCAGAAGCACAAACCACCAGGCTGTTTTGGGGCTAGGGAGGTTTACCTGTGTCTGACTTGGATGTCTGGATTTTTCTCTGTTTGATTAGCAGGGGATTTGCTCTGTCAAATTGTTGTGTATGGTTTCTTGCTGACAGGAAGGCACTCATTGCAGCGGTGGGTCAGAGCTCTTAGCTGATTGTTTTGTGAGGGCACAGTTTAGGCCCAACCCTTCCACCCTCACCCCACCCACCCTGGAAATAGTTCCTTTATACCTGGGGTTCTGACATCATTTCCTCAAGAGTGCAAGGTGCATATCAATGTCATATCCTCTCTAGCACACAGCACTGAAAATATAAGCATACACATTGTATAATATATATATTTCTATATAACAAACCAATCACACACACAAACACACACACACACACACACACACACACACACAAAAGTACATAATCATGTGGGGAGTAGTGCAATGTAATGGCTGTGGGGCAGCAGTCTTCCGGGAGACTTTCTGGAGGCTGAGATGCTTCCCTATTTGCAGACAACTCTCTGCCCTGAAGAGGAATTTGCCCATCTTCAGGCCACACTGGACAGCAGTAGGGGAACCTTCCCCCAGGCCAGACTGGATGGTAAGAAGGGAACCTCCCCCATCCAGGGAGCACCAGAGCCACCACCACTGCCTCAGAGGTTGCAAAGAAAGCACAGCAGTTGGACCACAGTGGGCTCAGGGAGGGTGAGGATGGTGGAACAGAGGCACACCCGTCAGTTGTTCCACTCCACAATCCATACACCATTCTGGGGGAGCACAGCTCCCCTATGGATGCACCCACAGAGGAGATTAAGGAGGCTGAGGACACCTGTCACAAGGGAGGCCCACAGGAAGGAGGCAGAGGACACCACAAGGAAAGGAAGCAGCTCCTGGTGGGGGACTCAATTATTAGTGGGATAGAACTGGGGGGAGCAGGGAAAACTGAAGTAAGGTGCCTGCCTGGTGCCATGGCTTGGAGGGACAGGAAGCGCATCCTCAGGATCACGAGAACAGCTGCACGGGAGTCTGAGCTGGACATCATTGTCCACTTAGGGACAAATGACTTGGCTCAACATGAGATTAGAGCAGCGCAGAAGGACTTTGTAGAACTGGGGAGGGGCCTAAGACAAGTAGCACACACAGTATCCTTCTCAGAGGTGCAGCCTGTCAATGGCATGAGTGAGGCAAGGGTACTTTGCACCATGCAGTTTAATGAATGGTTGAAAAAATGGTGTGGAGCACAGGGGTTTGGCTTCATTGGTGACTGGGGTTCCACCTGGAGGGACACCAGCCTATACTGGCAGGATGGTCTGCATCTGTCCAGGAAGGTAACAAGTCTTTTGAGCAATTGGTTTAAATGCTTCATTAGCAAGCTTTTAAACTAGTCAAGGGGGGAGGCACTGATAAGCAGCAGGAAAATCCCAGCCTCTCCCTACAAAACAGGGTACTAAATGAGAAAAAGACCGAGGTAGAAAGGTCAGTGGGGGATGCTGCAACTGAAGGTAAAGCCATCAAAAAATGGAAAGCAATGAGTACCAATGCCCGTAGTCTGGGTAACAAGCTTCCTGAATTAGTGGCCTTGATGTAGGTGGAACATCTGGATATCGTGGCAGTCACAGAAACATGGTTCACACAAAACCATGACTGGGTTGTAAACATACCAGGATACACTATCTACAGGAGGGACAGAGAGGGTAATAGAGGAGGAGGAGGAGTAGCTCTTTACATAAGGGAAGGAATTAAAGCAGCAGAACAAAATGGAAAACAGGGAGGAGAAGAAGCACTGTGGGTAAATTTGGAGACCGGCAATGGCACCACAATCCACACAGGGGTTGTATACAGACCCCCTTCTCAGGGGGAGGAAATGGACAAGGAAATGATAGAAAGTATACTTAGTAAGGCAGAAAAAGGGGAGATATTGCTGATGGGCGATCTGAATATGCCAGATGTTAACTGGAGTGCAGTTGCAGCAGCCACTCCGAAGAGTGGGGTTATTCTAGATGCCCTACAGGGGGCATGCCTTAGACAACTAGTATTGGAGCTCACTCAAGAGGAGCAATCTTAGACCTGGTTCTCTCAAATGGAGATGAAGAGGATCACAGATTGAAGTGGGTAGCCACCTGGGAACTAGCGACCATCGAACAGTATGGTTCACAGTAAACACAGCAATGAGTCTAGCCATACAAAGGCAAAGGTACTGGACTTTAGGAGGGCTGACTTTGCCAAAATGGGTGAGTGCCTAAGGAATGCACTAGCAAATGGGCAGGAAGGAGGGTGGGAGAAACATAGAAACATAGACTTGATGGCAGATAAGGACCGCTAGGCCCATCTAGTCTGCCCATTTCTCACCTACAGGATAGGCCGCAGATCCTAGTTAACCAACAGCCTATATCTTCCTGCCCCCACAAGAATTGCCTTATGTCTGTCCCATGCATTCTTGAATTCTCCCACAGTTTTAGACCCCACAACTTCCTCAAGAAGGCTGTTCCATGCATCCACTACCCTCTCTGTGAAATAATACTTCCTCACATTGCCCCTGAACCGCCCTCCTTCTATCTTTAAATTGTATCCCCTTGTTCTTGCAAGTCTCTTTTTCTGAAAGATGCTACCCTCTTGGACTTTGTTGATTCCCTTGAGGTACTTGAAAGTTTCTATCATGTCCCCCCTCTCCCTTCTTTCCTCAAGGGTATACATATTAAGCTCCTTTAATCTCTCCTCATACGGCTTCTCTTGCAGACCCTGCACCATTTTAGTTGCCCTCCTCTGGACTGTCTCTATCTTGTCTATGTCCTTGCGGAGATGGGGTCTCCAGAACTGGACACAGTATTCCAGATGGGGTCTCACCAACTGTCTGTACAGAGGGATAACAACTTCCTGTTTTCTGCTGCTGATGCCTCTCCCTATGCATCCCAGTATACCCCCGGCCCTCCCTACTGCCTTCTCACATTGCTTGCTAACCTAAAGGTCATCTGATATGATTACCCCCAGGTCCCTTTCCTGTTTTATTGTTGTTACTACCTCCCCACCCATTGTGTATTCTTCTCCTGGGTTCTTGTTTCCCAGGTGCATTATTTTGCACTTTTTTGCATTGAATCCTAGCTGCCATACGTCTGACCATTCCTCCAACCTTGCCAAGTCCCTTTTCATCCTTTCCACACCTCCCTTGTGTATCAACCCTGTTGCAGATCTTTGTGTCATCTGCAAAAAGGCTTACTTTTTCTTCCAGTCCCTCTGCAATGCCACTGATGAAGACATTAAAAAGGACTGGACCCAATACTGAACCCTGTGGTACCCCACTAGTAACCGCCCTTTCTTCAGAGTGGACTCCATTTACAATTACCGTCTGTGTCCTGTTGTCCAGCCAATGTTTTACCCATGCTACCACCCTGGGACCCACTCCCAGGCTGGTTAATTTGACTAATAATCTTTTGTGTGGGACTGTGTCAAATGCCTTGCTAAAGTCTAGGTAGGCCATGTCCACAGCCCCTCCCTGGTCTACTACTTTGGTCACCCAGTCAAAGAAATCTATTAGATTCGTCCTGACATGACCTTCCCGCTGTGAACCCATGCTGCCTTGGATCCTGTGCTCCACTGACCCTCAGGTACTCAACTATTCTTTCCTTCAGAAGTGACTCCATCACTTTCCCTACCACAGAGGTCAGACTGACAGGTCTGTAGTTTCCTGCCTCTGTCTTGGTCCCACTTTTGTGAAGGGGAATCACATCCGCCTTCCTCCAGTCCTCGGGTACCACACCATCCTCCCATGATTTATTAAAAAGAGTAGCCAGTGGTTTCACTAGTTCCTTCCTTAATTCTTTTAGAATTCTGTGGTGAATTCCATCAGGACCCATTGCTTTGTCCACCTTCAGTTTTAGGAGTTCTTGCAGAACCCTTTCTTCTGTGAAAGGACTGGGATCGACCCCCCTATCAAGAGTGCTTCTGTTAATTGGATTAGGCACTTCCCCCTCCTCTTTTGTGAATACTGAGCAGAAATATTCATTCAGTAGTCCTGCTTTTTCACTGTCCCCCTCTGCCCACCCACCGTTCATTCTATTCAGCCTCACTATCCCTCCCTTTGTCTTTCTACGCTCGCTGATGTACCTATAAAAGGTTTTATCCCCCTTCTTAACTGAGTTGGCTATCTTTTCCTCAGTTTGGGCCTTTGCTATTCTGACTTCCCTCCCTGCTTCTTTCTGCCTTAACTGGTACAGCTGCTGTCCTGCTCCTTCTGTGTTTCCTTATACTTCTGGAATGCTATCTTTTTCTTCCTGACTTTCTCAGCCACCTCTCTTGAGAATCATAGTGGCTTTTTCTTTCATTTTGATTTGTTTATTTGCTTCACACAAAGGCTTGTTGCCTCTGTGATGGCAGTTTTGATAATTCCCCATTGTTGCTACACACCTCCTTCTAGCCTGTTTGTTAGTGCTTTTCTGAGGCACTCTCCTATCTTGCCAAAGTCAGCCCTCCTGAAGTCCAGTACCCTCACTTTTGTATGGCTTGACTCTGTAGCTGAGTTTAACGTGAATCACACTGTTTGATGGTCACTTGTCCCCAGATGGCAACCCACTTCTAGATCTGAGATCCTCTCACTGCCCCCATTTGAGAGTATGAGGTCTAAGATTGCTCCCTCATGAGTGGGTTCCGAAACTAGCTGTCTAATGCCTGCCACCTGTAGGACGTCAAGAATGGCTCTGCTCTTGGATGTGGCTGCAACAAATGTGCTCTAGTTAACATCTGGCATATTCAGGTCTCCCATCAACAGTATCTCCCCTTTCTCTGCCATTCTAAGAATGCCTTCCATCATATCCTTGTCCATTCCTTCCCCCTGACATGGGAGTCTGTACACAACCCCTGTGCGGATTGTGGTGCCCTTTTCAGTCTCCAAGGTGACCCACAGTGCCTCCTCTCCTCCCTGTTTACTCTTTTGTTCAGTTGCTTTTATCCCTTCCTTTACATAGAGAGCTACTCCTCCCCCTCTTCTCCCCTGCCTGTCTCTCCTGTAGGTTATGTACCCTGGTATGTTAACATCCCAGTCATGGTTCTCTGTGTACCATGTTTCTGTGACTGCTACAGTATCCAGGCATCCCTCTTCCATTAAGGCCACCAGCTCAGGGAGCTTGTTGCCCAGACTATGGGCATTGGTACTCATTACCCTCCATTTCCTGATGGCCTTACCCCCTTTTGCCCCATTCCTGTCCTTCTTGCCTTTGTCACTTTCTCCATTTACCCCTGCCCTTCTCCCTATCGACACCTCCATGTTGGTGTTTGCCACACTTACTACCGTGATTGTTTGGGGGCTAGGATTTTCCTGCTCCTTTCCAGTGCCTCCCCTTGGCTGGTTTAAAAGCTTGCCAATGAAGCATTAAACCTATCATCTAGGATCGGTTCCCCTCCCGGACAGATGCAGACCATCATGCCAGTATAGGCTTGCATCACTCCAGGTGGACCCCCAGTCCCCAATGAAGCTAAATCCCTGAGCTCCACACCAGTTTTTCAACCACTGATTGAATCCCATGGTACGGAACACCCTAGCCTCCTATGCCATAGATGGGTAGCACCTCCGAGAAGGTTACCCGTTGCCTTGACTAAGGCCCTCCCAATTCCACAAACTCTTCCTGCACTTCTTAATCCCTTTTTAGCCAGGTCATTTGTCCCTAAGTGGACAATGACATCCAGCTCCCTCCCCTGTGCAGCTGCTCTGGCAATCCTGAGGAATCACTCCCTGTCCCTCCAAGCCATGGTGCCAGGCAGGCACCTTACCTCCCTCTCCCCTTCCTTGCCCAGTTCTACCTTCCTAACAATGGAGTCCCCCACCAGGAGTTTTTCCTTCCCCTGCAGGGTCCCCTGCCACCCTCCTGTGGGTCTCCTTTGTGGAGGTTCCCAGCATCCTCCTTGGTCTCCACTGTAGGTGCCTCCATAGAGGAACCACACTTTGCCAGAATGGCATAGGAATTGTGGAGAGGTACAGCTGGAGGGATGTGCCTCTGTTCCACCACCCTCACCCTCCCTGAGCCTACTGTGGTCCAACCGCTCCTCTTTCTTGGCAACCTCTGAGGCAATGGCAGTGGCACTGGTGGTCCCTGGATGGAAGAGGAGGTCCCAAAAATCCTGGCCAACTCAGTCTGGAGATGAGCAACCTCCTCCCTCAGCCCAGAGAGGTACCTGCAGATGGGACAACACCGCATCCTCCAGAACATCTCCCGGAAGACTGCTGCTCCACAGCCACTGCACTGCACCACTCCAGTCATGTCTTATTTCTGGCCCCTTAACTGTTTGCAATCCTTACTCTTTCCTCTGTTTTTTTTCTCTCTCCTTACTTTCTGCCTGTGTGCCCTTTAAGCTCCTGATTGTCCTGTTCTGAGACAAGAATATCCTATATTTCTCAGTAGACCACTTACTTGTTCAGAGGCAGACCTCCAGCAGCTAGAGGGGGCCGGAGAGCTACTCTTGCCCTTCTAGGATGGTGGGTCCTTGGTGGTTCTGTGATCACTCACTGCAGGAAGTTCCTGTTGTCAGTCAAATCCTGTGCCTATAAAAATAGAACTAGCTTTGGGTGGGGGAGGGAGGAGGAGGGCAATATAGTCCCAGTAGAGAAGAAGTTCAGTCACACAGCAGTCCTTTCTCCTGGTGTCTTCTGCCAAGCTATTAGCACAATCTTTCTAAGGCAGTCTTTAAATGTAGCTTCCTTCTAGCTAAGCCACTCCCCCTACTTACCAGATCTTTCTACAAGTAATTTAAACCTCACAGCAGTTAAGTCCTTTCAGTCACCTGAGATTTACACCTAGATGACTTTTCAGTTACCCATTCAGTTCAGTTAACCCAAACACACTTTTTTTTTTTTGTATGTTAGTTTTTACCCTAAATTAAAGGTCCAAATACAAAAGTTCTTCTACTTTAGTCCCAGCAGAGAAGTTCAGTCACACAGCAGTCCTTTCTCCTGGTGTCTTCTGCGAGCTTGCTGTTCTGACTGCCTTCCCCACTTCCTTTTGCTTTAACTGATACAGTTCTCTGTCCTGCTCCTTCTGTGATTCCTTGTACTTCCTGAAAGCTTTCTTTTTCTCTTGAACCTTCACTGCCACTTCCTTTGAGAACCATAGTGGTTTCTTACATCGTTTAGTTTTGTTTATTTGCTTCACACAAAGAAACAAACTCTGAACAAGTAAGTGGTCTACTGAGAAATATAGGATATTCTTGTCTCAGAACAGGACAATCAGGAGCTTAAAGGGAACAATGGGGAATAATAAAAACTGCCATCACAGAGGTAACGAGCCTTTGTGTGAAAATACCAATGAATGCCTGAGGTATTAGGGTTTCCAACCATAACGCCCAACCCTGTAGAGAATGACAGGCATCAGGGGTGTGACTTGGGATTCTTGCCTGTAATGCTTATACCATTCCATACCCTGCAGCCAGTGAGAGGCATCGAGGTACGCCTTGGACTCTTTAGCTCCAAAGTTCACCCCATTCTCCTATACTGCACCCATCTCACCGTACTTCCTGACGGAATGGGGTGCGCATAAGGGCCAAAGACCCCAAGGCACATCGTAACACTTGTCAGTGTCTGCAGGGTAGGATGTGGTGAAATGGCGTGGCCATTATGCCTGACGACCCAAAGGCACACCCCAATGCCTGTCACTCTCTGCAGGGTGGTGGTGGGGTTGGCTTTAGTTCAATACTACACTGCTATTCCTATTATGCAGCCCCGTAACTTCTACACTACCACTGCCAATACCAGCAAGCAAACATTCGGCATTGAGAAATGCTTGTTGCTGCTGCCTAGATTGGAGCACTGGGTGGTTGAAAATCTTTCTCAGGGTCTCACAATAAATATTTAGCTTTCATGTGCTTTTAACCTTTGATCATCCAATTCCAAAGCTAGTTGTCTAATTACTAGAATATGATGCCTCCTCTAAATGTGTTGCTTTATTGCTATTTGATGTATCATTAGTTATATTTTAAGTGAGGAAAGAGTTAAGGAAGAGCTTGGAAAATTAAAGGTAGACAAAGCAATGGGACCGGATGGCACTTTTTGATCATCACTGACATCACAAGGTTGTAAGAATGGCTTTAATGTAGTATTTATATTGCACAGACTCAGTCATCTATATCTCTGGACTGCGTCCAGCTACAGGTGTGCCCAGTGCTTCAATTAAAAGAACTCTGCAAAGACTTTTAAACTATACATGCCACTGTAGATGAATGTGTTCCTTTAAAGAGCTGCTGACACCTCAAAGAAAACTTTGAAAAACATAATATTTTGGTACAATTCAGTTTGCATTCCATGTGTATGCATAGAGTTCTCTTAGCCATTATTTATTATATAGGAAATTTGCATTAATACATGATCTTTATCCCCTAGAGCTACTGAATCTGCATTGCTTGCTCTGTGCTTCAGGTCATCATCCTCTGTTGTGGCATCACACTCTGTTGCCATGGGAATAACTGTGATGTCGCAAGCAGTGCATTATGACCTAAGGTAGGGAGAATGCAGCAGTAATAGGTTAACTCTTCAAGAGCTGAGATCCTGTATTCATGCAAATGACCTCACTACTAAATACTCGTGACTGTGAGGAGAAATACAGAACTGTTGTAACATACAAGCTGGACAGTGTTTAAACATTATGTTTTTTAAAGTTCTCCCAAAGATATCGGCTGCTCTTTAAGGTGCAAAACTTGGGGTTTAACATTAACATGCTTGCTCAACCCAAACAACAGGTGCAAACATGCCTGTATAATACAGTAATATGATTTAAATGAAGAAATATTAAACTTTAAAGACAACCAGTATAACATATGTTGGTAACGAAAACAGATTGCCAGGGCAAAGTTAATGAGAGCATGGAGGAAGAGAGTCAAGGACAGATGCAGGAGGGAGAAAAAAAGCCGTGATGGTGAAACTTTAAAAGAAGAAGATGGGAAATGATTTTTTAACTGGTTGCTGTTTATAATGTTCCCATTTCTAGAAATCATATCCATTGGCAGATGGGCGATGGTTATCGTCAGCTGATATTTTGAATAAATTTCAAATCCCACAAGCTGATATATTCAAAGTTTTCCAACTTTGGCATCTATTGGTTAAAAGATTGGGCATAATTTCCCCGATAACTCCAGCTCTGGATTTCCAAATAGAGACAGGACCACCAGCAGGAGTGGCTCATGCTGTTTGCAGCACATACAGTGTGCTTTGTAGCTGGGTTCATTCTCAAAACCTGGCTCCGGTGAGTTATTGGTCCTCACTTTTTCCAGATACGGAGCCGGACTGGACCAGTATCTGGCGTAGTTGCCATAAACATATGCCGCAAGACAGGCTTAGACTAATGCAATTCAGGTTATTGCATAATATTTATTATTCCCCTCTCAAGTTGGTAAAATCAGGTATTGTGTCCTCCTCCACTTGCTACAGGGTAGTGGGGAGCTGCTTCACATTTTTTGGAATTGTCCCAAGGTAGCTCCACTCTGGTCTAGGATTAGACAAGAGATGGATCCTCTACTGGGGCTGGAGGATCTGTTTACTGCAGAGATATGTGTATTAGGCAATATCTCCACTATCTCTGTATGGAATAGGAAGTATCATATTAGCCTGATTTCTGCTACAGTCAAGAAAGTGGTCCGGAGGCATTGGAAGGATACCTCAGAAATTACCTATGGCAAGTGGTTACAGGAGTTACTTGCTAATCTTAGAACAGAAAAGGTTATTGCTAGTCTTCAGAACAAGTTACCGAAGTTTAATCTGATCTGGGACCCCTTATATACCTTGTATTCATCACCATCCAAGGAGTGACTCTTCCCTATTTCAATAATACAGGCTGAGAACATGTGTGCTGTGCGGAGATTCTGGGGGTTGAGGGAGGGGTGGGGGTGGGATTTGGTTGGAGGTGAATACATCCAGGTAAAGTCATGCTCAAGTATTGCTATAACTACTGCTATGTACTTTTATAGATGCATGTATTCTTGGTGTTGGAAAATTTCAGTAAAATTTGAATGAAAAAAAAAAAGAAATCATATCCATAAGCCTAAATGATCCATATGATACTGTACCAGAATAAAATGTGATATGATAAATTGTATTTTACTTTGTTTTGTTGATGTAGCAAGCATTACATTTACAGTTCTCTTCATGGAGCCAGTGATCTGGGGCTAGATTCACAAAACATTGCTCAGTCATAAACCCAGTTTGCACCGTGCAAAGTGGATTTCACCCCATGTGGTATTCACAAAAGCCTTTTTGTACTTGCAAACTGGCTTGTGAGGGGCACAATACAAATGGGGGGGGGGTTGCTTTAAGAAACATAGACATAGAAATCTGTCAGCAGAAATAGACCATAGCAGACCATCCAGTCTGCCACTTTCCCTTCCAAGTCAGCATTTCCCTCTCTAACCCCCGTATCCATGCAGTTCCATTCACAGACCATTTTCACCATGCAAGGGCCATTTGCAAATGTCCCTTGTGTGGAGAAAATACCACTGAGTCAGACCTGGTGAAAAGTCCGCACAGCCCTTGTGTCCAGGGGAGGTTCTGCATGCCCCACTCTCCTTGCTGACTGCTATCCCTGTATTAAAATATGTGATTGTTGGAGTTGTAGTTTAGTACTTTCCTCCAAACGCTCTGTTCTCTGATCACTGTTTTGATAGTTATAAAAAACTTCATGGTAGTCTAGTGGTCTCCTATATCCTCCCCATTCTCTGATCGCCATCCTGAAAGTTAAAAAAAGTTCTGTCAGTATAGTGGTCCCTCCCTCTTTCCTGATCTCTGAATTCCATGCTCGTAGAATATGGCACATCACCCTGCTAGTCAGTGGTCCCTCCCCCACCTCTGTTTGCTGATCACCACCCTGGTGTGAAGAACTTCACTGACTGAACACCGAAATTCAGGATTAATGGGGTCTGCTCTGACTCTGGACCAGTCACAGTAGGAGTCCCATGGGGCTCTGTCGTTGGATCTCTCCTCTTCAGCCTCTTCATCAGTACCCTGCCGCTAGCCTGTCCGGTATCAAGGATGTTACAATATGTGGATTAGGTGGTCATCAGTACTAGTGGACCCAGCCAGGAGGCCCTCACACGTGACCTTCCACTCAGTTTTGCATCACCTGAACAATGGTTCCAGCAGAACAAATTAGTCCTAAATTACAAAAAGACTAACATAATGCTTTTCACTAGCATACAGAAAGGGACAAGGCCCCCCGCCCCCATCTTCATGGAAAGGAATTTGCCCTGGACTAGGCTAACCCGTTTAGGTACCTGGGTGTCACAGTTGGCCAGTCACTTACCTCCCCTTCCCCACACACTGATCAGCTTGTTGCAATTTCAGCAGGAAACTCAGTGCCCTCTAGGCTGAGACTTAATCTTACCTCTGTGGCCAGAAGGGTGGTTGTTACTAGCTCCATCCTCCCTGTGATTGATTAGGGCATCCTGGTCTAAGGAGCTGCCTCAGAAACAGCTCCAGAAAGGGTCAAGATGATGTTAAACAAAGCCTGCCACTTCATCACTAGAGCAGCCAAAACCACCCACACCTGTGCACTCTATGCCCTAACAAACTGGCTACCCCTACCAAGCAGGATAAAGCACCGGACTTGTCTGTTGGCAGCAAAAGTGCTCCTAGATCTCACCTCTCCTGAAATACAAGCTCTTCTCACCTCCTCACAAAATGCCTGTGCCACCGGGGGCTCAAGCCAAGATCATCTCTCTGTCCCACTCTGCAGAACCAGCCTGGCCAAGCATTCATTTGCAACCAGAGCCCCACAGTGGCTAAATAAGCTTGACATGCCTTCCTGAGGAATCAGGAAAATTGGACAAATTAAGGAGGATCTACTGGCAGCACAAGCACTCTCACCTGGTTCATGTAGCTGTCCCTAGTGAATACACCCCCATCCACCAAACAATTTGCACCACTACTGCTACTCTTAGCCAACTCAGAGAATCAAATAGCACTTTAGGATATAATGCCCCATTGTCCTGTCCAGTGTGCTCTGATAAAGCCTACTCTGGTTGCTTCTCTCTGTACGGATGTCTACTGGAACCTATCCCTGTATATACCCTGAACTGCTGTAACAATCTGTAACTGAAGTGTACTGCACCCTGAATCTTTGTACCACTTTAAACCTGACTTGGCACCTTTGAAAATGAGCATTAGTGCTCAAATGTATTTATCCAATTTGCTAAAATAAAAAATAGATAAACAAACAAAGACCCCTGATAGTCTGGTTGCCCCCCACCCATCCCCTATCTATCCAAATGGGCACCATATAATTGTCCGTGGTGTCTAGTGGACCTCCCAATCCACCCACCCTGTAGTTGAGCCACCACCCTACTACCCCCAACCCTACCCCTGGCCAGTGATCAGCATAGCCCTCCTCTTACATCCATATCTGACTTCTAACTGAGCTCTTAGTGAGTGAGTACTGTATACAGTATGCACTTATTAACTGACAGCTCGCTGTCAATCACAGACATTGAGCATGTACTGTATACAGTATGTGCTCACTGAGTCTCAGTGGATTCAGCCATGGAAGTGAGAGGAGGGTTGTGCTGATTGCTAGCTGAGGAAGTGGGGTGAGAGAATGAAAATAACTCAATCCTCTTTAAACTGTGAATTAGGATTTAAATGTGGTGCATTTTTTCATCCCTTTTGATTGGCTGACTACGTTCTTTGGTGGGTGGGTTAGTTCTCTCCTCTGCCACCACTTCTGTGTCTACTTACGAACTCTGCTCTTACCCCAAAGCCACCACCCTGCAACTGCAATGAACATCAAAGGCAAAACAGGATCTAAAAGCCTGAAAGGAAGAACCAAATACAGAATGAAAAGATGGCAGTTGGTTTTTCACATTTTTACCCCAAACTTTCAACATAATCTTTTTTATGACCACTACTTCTGATCATGACAGTTGTAATTTACAAAACAATGGCTGGAACATCATTTTGTGCCACAAGTGTCAAAACACATTTTGTGGTAGGATCTGAGAAAATGACAGCAGGCACATCGATGAGGTGGTGTGAACAAATGGCTATGTTGAACCGTTGGGGTCAAACTATTGAAAATTACAACAGTTATGAGCGTGCATTGAAACATTGTAATGTAGACTCATAACTCAGTTGTTTTCTCTTATTTTTGCACCACATTTTCAACATAATCTTCTTATGACCCCCCACAGCCTTCTTATGAGCCTACATCATGAATTGGGGGGGGGGATTTTCAAATCTTACCCAATAGGGGATTTCACAACAGAAGTACAAAAACGCATTTTGGCCAGGCTTTGAAAAATTACAGTTCAAAGTTTTTTATCTGCGTTTAGAGTTGTAGCACGTTCGCTCGGCAAACGGGAAGCAATTCCAAAATTTATCCAGACAGTCTTTATGTGCTGGCGCTCTCAACCCTTCGGCATTCAAACAACAAATGAAAAAAACTCCAGATGAAGTTTAAAGATTCACTGCACGAACTGTGCTCAATTAATCTCACAACCTCATTTGAATGCTGAAGGGTTGAGAGTGCCTGCACATAAGGACTGTCACATTTATGAGGTGCTGTAAAGAAACAGCTATGCTGAAAATTTGGAGTCAAAATATTTAAAATTACCAAAGATATGAGCCTGCACTCATACATTTCAGTGTAGGCTCACAACTTTGTTGTTTTTCAATATCTGTACCCCAGATTTACTACATAGCCTTCTTATGACCCCACCTCATGAACAAGGGCGAATAACATTTTTAACTCCTGCACAAAAGACGATTCACACAGTGACGGTAAAATCACCTTTTGAGACAGATTTGCATAATTTCACTCCCACTGTTCAAAAAAGGCATGTTGAAAATCTAGGCAAAAAATATTAAAAAATGACCAAGTTATGCCACTAAGTTCAAAACCCCATTGAAATACTTTGTACCAAAGCCAGCCCAGTTGTGTAGAAGGCTGAGGTGCTGCACACCCTGACTATCTCTCACCATGCCAGCGACCCATGTTCGGGAAGGAGCATGGGTTGCCAGGGGTCAGTTAGGCAGGGAGGGCTGGGAGTGGATAGAGCGGCTACCAGGCAGCTCTCCTCTCTCGGATTGCAGAGTTAGGCCTCTCTGGCTCTTGGCTGCCACCAAGTGGTGGCTCAATGGTAGCACTGGGCACTGGGGGCCTGGCACTAAGTCAGGTGAGTGGATCAGGGCTGTCATCAGAGCCCTCTACCTGCATGCTCAACTGTGTTGCCCAAGGCCCTGGGAAACTAATGGAGAAAATTGGCAGGATGAAGACTGACCCCTGCAGGCTCCACACTGGTGGCTGAGCACACGTTGCAAGTCCTGTGGCACAGGACGCTGTCATATGGTAAATCCCAGAGGGGCAAAGTGATGGGCCGGGGAGGGTGGAAGGGGGGTAACCAGGAGAGAGAGGAGCATGATATTGCAGAAAAAAGAACTGTACTAAACCTCATATCTGGTTTCCCCAGTTTGCGGTCTGGTGTTGAAGAGTAAAGACCTGTCTGACCCCCCCGTGGGTAAGGGCTCAAGGGGGTGTGGAACACTGGGTATTGAGTGTGATGGTCGGGTGGGGAGACTAATGGCAGTGGCACCAACAGACATTGATGACGTTTTCATTTTTAGAGGTTATACTGGGAAAAACAAACAAAAACTATGAGGGACAGTTTTCTTTATTTCAAGTTGTGACACTGTGTGAGCCGGCCCGGTGGTGCTGCGGGTTGAGGCTCTGGATGCCACACCTCGTACCACACTGATGACCTGGGTTCGGGAGCAAGCCCGGGCCATTGGGAGTCAACAAGGGAGGGAAGAGATTGAGTGTCCGGAGGACATCTTTCTCTTCCCAAGGAGGGTTCAGAGGAGCGTCTGCTCATGGAGCGGCTTCTGGTGGCAACGACATAGCAATGCAGCATATACTGAGGGGTGGAGCTGCAGCACAATGTTGTCTTGCTATCCATGCTCCACAAGGGTCTGTAACAAAACAAGAAAATTCCCCTCCTACTGACGATAGGTGACCCACACTCCAATAGCTGGACACTCCCTCTCTGTTCCCCCCCCCAAACCCAGAGCTCAGTACTTTGATTGAGCTTCCTGGGTGAATAGGGCAGCCCTTCCCTGGAGGGTTCAGATGCAGGGATGTGCCAGGTTGGGGGTGTTGGAGCAGGGGAGCAGTCACAGAGGGATATAGAGATCTTCGGAGGATGCTGGTGAGAGTTCTCCAGATAGGGGGCGCATGAAAATAGCTTAAAAAAAGAAAGGTTCAGACACTGGGTGACTGGGCAGGTGTTATGTTTGTGGAGAGGTGGGGTCAGGGGTGGGTGCTGAGTTTGTGGGGGGGGTTGGGTAGTTGGTGGTGAGTACTGAGTGGGAGGGTCAGGTGGGGGGACGGTAAGGGTGGCAGCAGCAACAGACGTCGATGGACGGTTTTCTTTTTTGCAGGGTGTAATTCAGCCTCAGCAGACTGATCATGACAGATCAGCTGTGCTTGCTGGGTGGCAGTTATGTAGATCAGAGGCGTAGCCAGGCATTTCAGATTTGTACACCAACCTGCCACACTGCTACCCCCTCCTTCACTGTTGTTCATGCCTGCCCCCCCATGACTCGAGTCCAAGGTTCCTGGGTCCACGCAGATGATTTCCACTCTAGACCTGCTGTCTGTCTGCACTGCTAGTGTGGTGCTCGCTGCCCGCTGGTAAACGCCACTGACTGCACCATGAGTCCAAGACCACAGCAGAAATATCTTCTCTCTGCCCTGTATGTAGGCAGATTTGCTCCATTTTCCACTCCCATGATGTCTTCATTCTTTTAGCTGGCTTTGAGTCTGTTCTTCTGTTTGCTGCTTCTCTCGCTCCCAGTACAATTGAACTAATTGTATGGCTTCTAACTTTTCTGGACATTTAAACTCACCTCGAGTGTGAGATGTGGTGTCCAGTGCCTCAGCTCTCAGCACCACCAGGTTGTCATGTTTTACTTTTTTTTAATTCACATTTATTGAACACCTTGGGTACATAATTCAGTTTATATATGGAATATTGAAACTCAGTATCCCGAACTCCACAAGACCGAGTTTGGGATACTGAATTTCAGTATCCTGCAATGCACTGGATCCAGACCTGCAGGTTCCTGAGACTACTAACCTTTAATGTGGGGGGCTTTGTCCCAGTACTCCATTGGGAAGCTATGTTCCCTCACATCCCCACATGGGGGCTCTTCCCTCTGCACCTCTGTAACAAATGACCAACTCTGAGGGGGAGCGGACCTTGGAGTAAAACATTTAGTTACGGGCGTGTGTGAAAAAGAAAATACATTATGACAGTGACTGGGAACAGAACCCAGTTCTGTCGTACCATTCGTATTGTTTACCCTCTTCTGGTTTCTGGCTACTGGTAGGGTCTTATCATGTCCGCTGCCTTACCCCTGTCCTTCCTGTCAGTCATGCGTGTGTTGGGACAGCAAAGCTGTTGGGCACGTGTGTGTCAGGAGACTACACTTGGTCCTGTGGGTTTTGGGATACTGAGTTACAGTCTTTCACAGGGATCCCATAATTCACGTCACTTACATTTTACGAACCTTGTTTGAATCAGCAAACATAACATTCCATTTGTCTTTAGTTAATTTATAAATCATGTAGGATTTTATTATAGCAAAACAACACAGTATTTATTAGGTACTTGTTCTGAGGTCTGAGATAGAGGTCTAATTAATAACTATTGTTTGCCCTTCTGCCTCCTGATCAACTTTCGTTAGTTGCCCCCTCTTGCCTAGTCTCCCTTGTCCTGAAGCTAGGGATTAGATGCTTGTAGGGAGTCTCTGTACATTATTCAGCGTGAAGTGGAAAGGATTTGCCTGCAGATGACATTTCAGCTGACACATCGCCTCTTCTACTGTAATTATAAAATACTTTTTATTATGCATTTTGCTATGGATGAAAACAAGGTCTTTGACCCATAGCTTTACTTTCCTGGTACACCAAATTAATGATCATTCAGAGGCTGTTGCTTACAGCTGTTCAGTGAGCTGCATGTCAAAATTGAAATGTGTCACTAGCAGCCATACCATCTGAAAACAAGCATTTGTCAATGCCAAACATTCGCTTGCAGGCATTTGCAGTTAATGTTTGGTACTGGTAGTGGCTTCAGAGGAGTGAGGAGGCAACAGTGAGAGCAGTGGGTGCTGCATGGTGGAAGCTGCATCAGATATGGGCCCCTCCTGGGAGTGGGTTCCCCAGTGTCCTAGTGTTTTGGGGGGAGTACACATCAGGGAACTCTGAGAGTCGGCTCCCCAGTGTCCTAGTGTTTTGGGGGTACGCATCAGGAGACATGAGAGTGGGCTCCCCAGTGTCACACACTGAAGGGTAAGCTGCACCATGGCTAATGTGGAAGCAGGGGGGTCAGAGGAATAGATGGACCAGAGACAGAGAAGGTGGCAGGAGCCGAGAAAGTGTAAAGCCACACCTTGGCTATACTGTGCTAGCCTGGGGGGGGGACAGCGAGGACCTGAGAGAAAGAGTGAAGCAGGAGCAACCAACATGTAAAGTGGCACTGTGGCTATATTGTAATAGCCTGGGAGGGAGGTTCAGAAGGAGTGTGGACCAGGGAGAGAGTACAGACAGAGACACCAATATGTAAAGTCGCACTGCAGCTGTATTGTACAAGTGGGGGGGTGGGGATTCAGAAGACGCAAGGACTGGGGAGAGAGGTGCAAGGACTAGGGAGCAAAAGAATGGCAGGAGCTGCATACATGTGAAGTTGCACCGTGGCTAATGTGGAAGTCAGGTGTGCATGCCTGGAGTTACATCTACAGAAAGAAATGAAGCGCTCTCCTGTTGGAGCATGCTCTATTTCTTTCAGGTAGTCAATATGCCACATCGGCATATGCCACATCGGCAAAGCTGAACTTGTGTCATGGCCACAGTGATGGTCATTGGTGTACACTGCTAAGCCCATTGCAGTTTCAGCTATAACTAACTTGGCGGTGACACATTCTCAAGCGCCATATTGTCCCGATACGTTCCTTTCGCAAGCGCAAGTGAATACAAAAATGACAGAAACACTGTATTCTATGGCAAGAAAAGCGTACACCTCAGCTACTCTGCAGTTAAAGCTGGCAGCATACATGAAATGCACTGTGCAGTACCAGAAAGCCCCCTGGAGCATTGTCCAGACTCTGAGTAAGAAGGTGGGCAGTGATATTGGGTGTGAATTAGCAGACAATGCTTAGGATGCATTAGACGGCTCTAGAAGTAGTTAGCTGTGGGGCTGGCCCGACGGTGCAGGAGACTGAGGCACTGTGTCCCTTACCTTTCACCATGCCAGTGACCTGAGTTCAAGAATGAGTTCTGGTCGCTGGTGGCTGGCAGAGGGGAAGGCTGTGAGAAGACTGAGTGGCCCCCTGGCAGCTCTTCTCTCCTGGGTTGGGGTGATGTGCCATCTTAGCTGCCAGCAGCTGGAAGCCTTGTGGTATCGTTGATGTACGAGGGGCAGATATGAATCGGTGGGGAAACTGTGGTTACAGGATTACAGGATGCATACGCACCTCTAAGATGGCAGTGTTGCTGAGCTGCTGTGTGCAAGAATAGAGTTAACAATCCCAGTTCCCCCATTTTTATCAAGACTACAGGGGTATTTTTTATTTGGACTATAGGAGTGTTTTAATCTGATAGCAGTAAACACCTGAGACTATTATTTAGTCCAGTGTCCAAAAAGTTTGCTCCAAGTAGCTTAGCTGTGAGTTAGGATTTTTAGCGTTAGTAAGGGCCGCAGTAAGTTAAGTAAGTTTTAGGAGTTCGCTCTTTTTGCTTTTTAGCTTTGGCTGTGTGTAAACATTGAAAATCTCTGGTACAAAAAAGGAGGATGGAAACCTTGGGAGGATGAAGAATTCTGAGTGCAGTCGAGAGAGCCACAGGTGCGCAGATGACAGTTTCTGCAGGGACTAGCGTGTTGTCAAACCCCAGGACTATGCCTGGCTGAACTTGCTGGGTGAATAACTGTGTTTTCTACCAGCTGTTGTAGCTGTGGAAATTCACTGAAACCGATGTGTCTGAGGTTGCTGGAGGGGTCTCCATTGTTCGAACAGTTAGCGTTCTGGAGGACTAATCCAAGGACTTCCACATAAGGGGATCCTGTGGTGTGGCAACATGGGCCATGGCTTACCAAACCAGATGTAACTGCTGCTGTAGACTTTTTTAGTAGGTGACACCTGAAGACTGTGAAAGATCTGTCCCGACCGCCCACGGTTCTGGTGAGAGTAGTGCCAAGGGGTGAAGTTAGACCAGAATACAGCTGAGTCCACACCATTATTGCCTGATTCTGTGTCCCAGCATAAAGTGAGAGCTTTGTTGAGGTTGTCCTGCATTATTCAAAACCAGTCCCTCCCAGGAGAGAGTTTCCTCCTAAACTTTGTTTAAGTGGATATAACTCTATTAAGCTCTTAGAGCCACCAAACAGCTTAGTGAGAGCGAGCTGTCTTTGTGCAACTGAAAGAACTGGTTTCTTGTGGAACCTGATACCACTCAACACTATATTCTATTCTGCTGAATGTTTTTGGACCTTCCCCTTCCAAGGGGGATTATTCATTTAATTGGCATGCATCCCTCTCTTGGACTGCAAAAAGCCTGTATTATTTGGGTGGGTGGACTATGGGTGAAAATAGTGGGGTTTAGTTAGAGTGTGACTGAGGAGTGTTTGTGTAGGAGGTTTATTGTGTAAATGAGTTGCGAGTGTGAGTAGTCAGCTTGTTTAATTTTGCTTTGTTTAGTCAGTTGCGAGTTGATTTTATTTTGGGATTTATTTAATTTTTAGATATTTAGACACTTAGCTATGTGCAGGAGTTCACGGCCCCTCTGCATTACCTACCTGGTAGCCCTGCTGCATAATCTCCTCCCCTTATGTGATTTCTTCCTCCCTGTTGTTGATATAAGATGTAGCAGGAGGTGGGTATTACTAGAAGGGGTGGGGGGGTCGATGGTGGAGTACCGGGAGCTCAACCAAGGTGCGAGTTATCGGGGTGGTTCTGTGTTGGAGGTGCCCTAGGATGAAACAGAGCTTTGAGAGAGAGGCCTGACATGTTTGACTTCCATCCCTAGGGTTCCCACTGGACCGCATGGGCAGGCAGCTGGAGGGTCTACAGCTTACACTAATCTGCTTCAGGCAGTGTTGTGCAATGCCAGGTCGATGAGGAACAAGACCACAATTATGTCGGACTTGATTTCCTCAGTTAACCTGGAGTGCATCACAGAGACTTGGCAGGGTGATTATATGGGGCCAGTTCTAAAAGCACAAGTCCCGACTGGGTACTCCGTGGTACATTGCCTGAGCAAGGATTGCAGGGGTGGAGGTGCAGCCATCTGTTTTAGATCTGACCTGAACTTCTCTGTACATTTGATGGGCTCTACCAGGTAGTTTGAATGTGTGGTGGTGCTTGGGCGTCCAGGTGTGGGTTGCAGAATTCTCCTTGTTTACCACCCGAAGGGGCCAGGAGGAGAATTCTTACAGGAGGTGGTGGACTTCATCATCAACAGGGTGTTGGTGTCTCCCAGATGGTTTATTCTGGGTGACTTCAATGCCTGGATCTGACCTCCTCCAGCTGATGACGTCGCTGGGCCTAGCACAGGCAGTTGCCTCTGTGACTCCCCATCATGGCCACAGCTTGGCACCTTGGCAGGTACAAGCAGGTACATTGGGGAGTGAAGAAAGACCAAGGGAGGGATTGTAAGGCTTAATAAAGAGGAGAGTGAGTGGGCAGAGGGTGACAGTTAAAAGGCAAAGATATTGAATAAATACTTTTGTTCAGTATTCACAAAAGAAGGGAGGAGAGGTACCGAAACTAAACAATAGAAGCACTCTGGATAGGGGGTTGATACCAGTCCATTCACAGAAGAAAGGGTCCTGAAAAAAAATCATAAATCCCAAGGTGGACAAGGTAGTGGAACCTAATGGGATTCACCCCAGAATCCTAAAAGAACTAAGGGGAGAACTACTGACACCACTGACTATTCTTTTTAACAAATCTTGGGAGGATGGCGTGGTACGTGAAGACTGCAGGAGGGTGGATGTGATTCCCCTTAACAAAACTGGGAGCAAGACAGAGGCAGGGAACTACAGGCCTGTTAGTTTGACCTCAGTGTTAGGGAAAAATGATGGAATCACTTCTAAAGGAAAGAATCGTTGAGTACCTAGAGGCCAGCAGGGCACAAGACCCAAGGCAGCATGGATTCACAGCTGGAAGGTCATGTCAGTAGAATCTAATACATTTCTTTGAATGGGTGACCTAAGTAGTAGACCAGGGAGGGGCTATGGATGTGGCCTACCTGGACTTTAACAAGGCATCTGACACAGTCCCACACAAAAAAGATTAATAAACAAGTTAGCCAGCCTGGGAGCTGGTCCCAGGAGAGCGGCCTGGGTAAAAAATTGGCTGGGCAACAGGGTGCAGAGGGTAATAGTAAACAGAAAGGATGAGAAGGGACTTGGCAAGATTGGAGGGATGGGCGAAAGTATGGCAGCTTAGATTCAATGCACTGAAGTGCAAAGTAATGCACCTGGGAAACAAAAACTCAGGGGAGGAGTACACAATGGGGTGGGGGGTACTAACAACAACAAAAATGGAAATGGACCTGGGGGTAGCCATATCAGATGACCTAAAGGCAGGCAAGTAATGTGAAAAGGCAGTAAGGAGGATTGGGGGACACTGGGATGTACAGGGAGAAGTATCACCAGTAGAAAACAGGAAGTTGTCATCCCTCTGTATAGAAAGTTGGTGAGACCTCATTTAGAGTACTACATGCAGTTCTGAAGACCCCATCTCCGCAAAGACATGGACAGAATGGAGGCAGTCCAGAGAAGAAGGGCAACTAAAATGGTACAGGGCTGCACCAGAAATCGTATGAAGAGAATCTAAAGGAGCTTAATCTGTATACCCTTGATGAAAGGAGGGATAGGAGGGGCATGATTAAAACTTTCAAGTACCTCATGGGAATCAACAAAGTCCAAGAGGGTAGCATCTTTTAGAGGAAAAGATGTGCAAGAACAAGAAAGCACAGTCTGAAGATAGAGGGCAGGGTGGCTCAGGGGCAACATAAGGAAGTATTCTTTCAAGGAGAGGGTGGTGAACGCATGGAACAGCCTTCCTGAGGAGGTCGTGGAGTCAAATATAGTGGGAGAATTCAAGACTGCATGGTGTAGACATAAGCCAATTATAGTGAGGGTAGGAGGAAGTAGGCTGGCAGTTGACTAGGATCTGCAGTTTATCCAATAGGTAGGAAAATGGGCAGACTGGGTGGGCCAAGTGGTCCTTATCTGCCATCAAAGTCTATGTTTTTATGACCCGGTATTCTTACTGGGTCTCAAGACTGATTATGTTGTTTGTTCTGATCATTGTACAGTGAAATTCTCATTTGGTGCTCCCTTTGATTGTCCCTCCCCTGTTAAACTGATCAGCTACTGCCCTTTAAGGGGTTTGTCCCACGAGGGACTGATGGCAATGATTGATTTTTTTGGGGTGTCAGTGCTGTTAGTGTGATTGACAGGACACTTGGAGCGATGAAGATCATAGGTCAGAGGTTGGAGCACTGCTTGCAGAGAACCTGGCTAAAGGACTATAGACTGGCTTTGAGAAATCATTATGGTGACTATCAAAGAGCAATCAACCATCAGAAGGCAGAGTTCCTGTCCAGGGAGATTGCAGCATGGAGAAATAGACCAGCTCAGCTCTTTCAGACTGTGGACAGGCAACTCCATCCTGTCTACAGATGAAAAAAGATTTTTCAGCAATCTATTTTTCTCTGACAGGGTGTCCTCCATTCAGGACGGGATCTTGCCAGTGGGATTGAGCCAGCCCCGGAGGATAGGGTCTGCATGGAGCAGGAGCATTCCTACTGCCTGGGCAGAATTTCAGCCTGTGGGGGTGGTTGAGGTCACTGAAATGATTTTGAAGCTGCGGCTCACTTACTGTGAACTGGTTCCAGGTCTGACATATCTCCTCATGGGATGCATTGAGGTAATTGGCCCAGTGTTCACTGGGATAGTGGGGTGCTTGCTTTTGGAAGAGGGCCTTCCCCGATGCCTTGAAGGAGGCGCTGGTGAAGCCCCTTCTGAAAAAAGTATCTCTCAACCCAGACATCCTAGGAAATTAAATAGAAAATAGTGGCTCTGCAGCTTGAGGAACACCTGGAGGCCTGTGACATCTATGAGCAATTCCAGTCTGGGTTGAGGGCAAGGCACATCTCTGAGGTTGTACCAGTACAGGTCCCTAATGACCTCCTCATGGCCAGAGATTGAGGAGAGCGGTCAATTCTCATTCTCCTTGATCTGTCATCTGCATTTTATATTGTGGACCACATTGTGTTGTTGGATCTTAGAGAGTGGTGTGGTCTCACCGGCGTTGTCATCAACTGGTTTAAGTCCTTTCTCTCTGGTAGGGGGCAAAGGGTGGTGATGGAAAAATGTCTTCTCCCCCCACCTCTTACCTATGGAGTCCCTCAGAGTTTGACCCGGTCACCGATGTTGTTCTTGGTACACATGCTGCCTCTGGGCAGGATCATTAGACAGCACAGTTTGAGTTTTCACTGCTATGCAGATGATCCCCAACTGTATATGTCTTTTGTACCAGGAACAAGTGGTGCTGTCAAACTACTGAATAAATGCCTCACCGAGATCCAGGACCGGATGAACTGTAACTGACTAAGGCTTAACCCTGACAAGACAGAGGTGCTAGAGATTGATCCTGGTCTCAGGCCATCTCAAGATGCTTCTGGGATGACAACAGGCTTAGTCCTGGAGTCAGTACCATTGATGGTGTCCTCTAGGGTGCAAAATCTGGGCATGATCCTCAATGAGAGGGTGACATTTGAGGCTCAGGTGTTGACTCGTCAAAAAGAGTTTTTGCCATCTGAGAAATACTGCTCAGATAAAACCCCTAATTCAGCCTGAGGACCTGCCATCATTGGTACATGCCTTTGTAACATCGAGACTCTACTACTGGAATGCTCTATGCCTCATGCTCAGTGGTGGAAACCTCTGTCATCTGCAGCTAGTGCAGAATGCAGTGGCCAAGCTGCTGATAGGATTACGCAGATTCTGTCATATGACCATGGTCCTGTGGGGTCTGCACTGGCTGCTGGTCAGGTGGAAGGTCCTCTTCAAAGTGGGCTTGCTCACCTATAAAGCCCTATATGGACTGGGCCCCGGCTACTAGTCATACCTCCTTACTTCTTCAATTCTGGCTCACCTTGTTAGTTGACCAGTGCCCATATTTCATTGCCAAACGGCCATTATAATATTAAAAAATGATCATAAAGGTGTTTCCATGCATTATAATGTAGGGCATCCACACGTTCTCCCTGTGATCACGTCATAAATATGCTGAGCGCGGTGCAGTGCAGGGGGTGGATCTTAGAACCGGCTGTGCCCCGGTAAAAAAAATTTTATGAGTGATATATATTTAAAAAAAGCGCATATTTTCAGGGCGACTATACATAAAAAGTACGTCTGGGAGGCAAGGCACCGAACTGCATGGTGCATGGGGCTAACTTGGTAAGGCTTTTTAAAAATAGACTGCTGTTTTTCATTGAATTTATTATTTTGTTTTTTGGTAGAATAATAATTCATGGCCACTGCTATCCTTGCTTCCAGAAACATTTCTGATTTTTGAACAGTATAGGGAGAGAGGACACAGTGCAGAGTTTAGACAGAATTCTTAATTCTATTTGCATCACGTTTTATCTCTAGAACAACACCTCTGGATGGAGATGTAAGTGGTAACACATGACAGGGTTGCGGTTATTAGGTAACTACCACATGTACCCCCACTCAGTGGGTTGGAGGCACAGGGCATTAGCCAAGTGCACTTCAACCCCAGGGGTGGGGGGGTGCAGTAACTACCCAATAACCATAAACTCTGAAGTGTGCTATTGTGTTTATAAAATGGCACCAAAATAATCAAATATATGTCTTTATCACTGATAAATTGGTTCTCACATTAACAGCTAGGTTTACCCTATCAAAGAGGTTAAACTGGCTGGCAGAAAGTCTTTTGTGTTGTTGGCTGAACCTCCCCCCCATTTCAGCTGTCACGCTTACTGAGAATTCAAAAGCAGTGTAGTTCCAACACTTGCACGGCACTTTTTGGACCAGTACAGTTATTGGTCAATTGCCACACTGATATGGCCGGTTATTGACCAGTCAGATCATTGGATTTTTTGCTCATTTTATGATAAGCAGCTTTGTATAACTTCTTGTTGGATCCCTCAGAAGAAACATGATTACTGCAGGGAGTAATTATTTCTCACTTCTGTCTATTGATGTTCAAGTGTAATGGCAGTTTTATTTCCTGAGACTGGCCAAACTAATTTCTATTCTTCCCTAAGTGAGTGATTTTACTTCTTTGCTTCTAGCTTGCTGGAGAAAATGTCGCGTCGTAGTCAGCGCCTAATTGCCAACGGTTACTATGACAATGAAAAACCTAGCACCAGCGGTGTTACTGCTTTCACAAAAACAATATCACATCACGTAGGCGCATTTAGGTATGTTTTTTCTCTCAAAGACTTGTAGGAACTTAATGTTTTGATATGAAGTCTTAGATTTTTTTCATCTTACAGTTTGGTAGATTGAGGCAGTGTTAGCATTATTTTTATTTAAGTGATGCTCACTCCCATTCATTCTAATACTTAGTTTGGTTGCTGCCCCATGCACTATAATACTGAACTCTTTCACAGTCATGCACCCTTACACTTATTTCACTCATCCAATAGACTTTTACACTCAGCTCACTGTATCCCATACACTGTTAAACTAAATTAAACATAGATACATAGAATCTGATGTCTGATAAGGACCATACGGTCCACCTAGTCTGCCCATTTGCCTACTCACTGCTTCAGCCTTAGATCTTATTTGGTCTGCAGTGCTCCTGCTCTGCACATCTCCAGGGTACCCTTATGTCTAGCCCATGTGCTCTTTAACCCCATATTGTTTTCACACCCACCACTTCTGCTGGATGTGAAGAGGGTACTGAGCTACTACTTGGACCACACAAAGGATGTCAGTTCCAATAACGCCCAGTTATTTGTCACCTATAGTGAAATGGGGAAAGGCAAACCAGTATCCAAGAGAACAATTTCTCATTGGATAGTTTCCTACATACAGTTCTGTTATGACAGCTGGCAAACTATCACCTAGAAGCTTGCGCCTCCCCCCCCACAAGGGGTGCATCTGTGGCAGCATCAATGGGGGTTTCAGTACAGGAAATCTGTAAAGCGGGTACCTAGAAACCAGTACACACTTCTGCAAAGCACTGCTGTCTGGACATACAGTCCCGAAGGGATGCCAGCTTTGGCACTGCTATCTTACAGAACCTTTTCCCTAAGTAGGTTCTATAACCAATCTCCCAAGGTATTGCTATGGAGTCTTCATTTGTGAGGCATAAGTGAGGGATTCCAGGGGTTTAATGAAAAAATGACTCACTGTAGTAATATTGATTTCTTGCAAAGGGATCCCTCACTATCCTTAACAATCCCTGATCCCTACCTCCCCTTCCAGAACCTTGTAAAAGGTTTACACAAGAATCTGTTCTTTCTATTTGCTTGAGCAATTCTTGTTACTGTGCTTTTGCAATAGTTGTTCACTGGTCTCGGTGATCTACTTTTTCTTAACAATTAAAATTGTTCTGCCTTGTTTAAACTATTTTCCAGCTTTTAAATAATTTCAGTATTTTTTGGTAATCATCTAAGTAGTTTTAGTGGTCACTGCTCTGTCTAGCTTTAGAAATAAACCTGATGCTACGGTGTAGGGGTGAGCATGACCGTACAGCAGAGTCTGAATTTCATTCTAAGTTTCATAATTAGCATAAAACTCTTAAAGTGCTGGGTGGCTTATTCCAGGGGAATGATGACATTTGTTAAGAATAGTGAGCGATTACTTCGGAGGAAATAATATTACTATGGTGAGTAGTTTTTTCTTCTGTTCTATTCAGGGTTTCAGTTAACTCAATTTTGGGAGTATTTGATCTCCAAAAAATAAGGCAAAAACTTCCAAAATAAAGGAGGAGGAAATCATTGATTTTCAAATGTAAAACAAAAAAAATTATATGACTCCTGGAAGTTAAAAATGATGGATTTTTCTGAAAGAAATTGTATTTTGCCACTAATATGTGCATTAACATCTGTAAATTGGTCCTTCCCAGAATACTGAATTCCAGTAGTGGGATCCTGGAAGTATTTTGACTTCTAAAAAATTGGGATGACTTCCAGATTTTCACTCATGGAAGTTATAGACTTCCAATAAAAATAAATTGACGGAACCCCTGGTTCCATTCATACCTTACCAGAAATATGCCAGCAGATGTCTGGCTCTTCCTAATGAGTTGTGACGTCTCAGGCAATAACGCACAAGGCTTATGGGGTATTAGGGAGACTAGTACTAGATGTGTCAGCTGCTTCCAGGAAAAATACTATTTCACAATTCACACCAAGTACAGTACAGTAAAATATCTTGTGACTGGAAAAAGGAGAAAGAAAAAGTACTTTGGGTATTAAAAGTTGTAGCTGACTACATTTTAATGGTAATGTTAATTTCACACACTATACTGGCTGTTTGATATTTTGAAAAGTTTGCTGAGACTATATTATCAAATGTTGTTGTGTCTGTTCTTTTTTAATTTAAATTTTTGTTTTCTTTTCTTTAAAGAATAATTGAGAAGGATAGTGACAGCAGGCGTTTCCTGCTTGGCCACAGTTGCAGTGGATTTTCGGTGGAGAATATGAGGGAGTCATCTGTCAGTTGTGGCAGTAATCGAAAAAGTACCTCAGTGCCACTGGATGAGGGTACTAACATCCAACCTTACTGGGGTGGGTATATCCATTAAAATCTGAACATCATGACATCATTAAGGCTCTGTGGTATCTCATGAGGCAGCCCTCAATTGCTAACATGATATACAAGACAACCCTTTACTGCTGGCAAGGACTCAGTCCAGATGGATTCAGTCAGTTCTGAATCAGTGCCTCTAGGCATCTTGGTCTTGAGCCAGCATGCATTGTACTTGAGAAGGGCAAAGGCATAAGAGAACCCTAGCAGAGCTCACTATTTGTCTCTCATAAATAACAAATTAAGGAGACTACGGAACAATAAGGGAAAATAAATAGGAAAAAGCAAGAGAGGATCAGGAGAAAGATGGAAATGAGTCTGCCTTAACACCAGGAGTCTGGGAAATAAAATGATGAGCTCCAGGCAATGGCAGCAAACACTGAAGATGGATCTAGCAGCCAACACAAAAACATGGTCCGCATAGAATAACAACTGGGCCTTGACAGTCCCAGGCTACACCATGTTTAGACAGGATAGAGGAAAAGGTAAAGGAGGAGACGTAGCCCTATATTTCAGAGGGCATGAGGCAGTGGAGGATGGAAACATAGAGGAAGGTAATGGGGAAACAGAATCACTGAGGGTTCAGCTCTTGGTATCCTGAGACAAGAAACTACAAATTGGGTTGACCTATTCTCCTCCATAACAGGGGAAAGAGAGAGAGAGAGAGACATAAAGTGTTAGGGGCAGAACTAGAAAGGGAGGTAGCAAAGGTGGAGGTGGGAGATCTACACCAGCCAGATATTGACTGGGTCATTCCAGTGGCCAGGTGCCCCAGAAGTCATGCCCTACTGGGTACATTGCTACCTGCTGGTGCAGGTAGTTAAGGAACCCATAAGGCAGGCTGCCATTTTCAATGTGGTGCTCACCAACGTGGAAGTGGTATGAGGAGCAAGGGTAGGGGAGCCACTAGGGTCCAGCAACCTTAACACTGTATGGTTCAGCTTGGCCCTTGGGACAAGTAAACCATCATTAAAGGCTGAAGTCCTAGATTTCAGAAGGGCAGACTTCAAGCGGATGAGAGAGCTAGTCCAGGACAAGTTACTTGGAGTAGGTAGCATCAGGGTTGTGGAGGAAAGATGGGGCAATCAAGGAAGCCATTCTTAAAGCAACAAAGTCTTGTATGAGAATAGTAGTCAAAAGAAAAAGGTACATAATGCCAATATTGTTCTCTGAAAAGTTCAGGGAAGCAGTGAGAGTAAAAAAGAAGGCCTTCGCAAGTCGGCCAGGTTAAACTGAGGGCAAAGGCATTGGTCGCCGCACCTTGTGCCACACCAGTGACCCAGGTTCGGGAGCAAGCACAGGTTGCTGGGGGTTGGCAGGGGAGGAGAGGGATCAAGCATCTGATGGACTGCTCTCCCTCTCCAGGAAGGGGGGGTTCAAGATGGTTGATGCCGACTGCCCCCTGGTCGAGGTTGGGGCTCGGGGATGCATGCTGTACTCTGAGGAGGAGTTGGGGCAGATGCCAGGATGGGGGCACATGCAGACGCGTGCAGGCTCCTGGCTGCCGGCGTCATTGCATGCCCACTGACTTGGGAGAAATTGTGAACAGTGGAAAGTGGCACCTTTCATGTGGCTTGATGGCCACCTGCGAGTGTTCATTGGACGCTGGCACCCGAGCTGGATCCATGAAGGGTGGGGGAGTTAGGGGCTCCCTGCCACCCCACTGCAGGGGGCAAGCCACAGGAGTTGTAGGATGCCTGCGGTCCTGGTCGAGACAGATGGCGGCCGGATCCCCAGCAGGATGTGAGTTAATAACGGGATGCAGAAAGGTGGGCAAAGGAGGATAAATATTAATACAGGTTGGCCTGGTGGCGCTGAGGGTTGAGGCGGTGGATGCCACACCTCATGCTGCAACAGTGTCCTGGACTCAGGAGTGAGTTCAAGTTGCTGGGGTTCAACAGGGGAGGGGGAGGGGGAGGATTGAGCATCTGGTGGACGGTTCTCCTCTCCTGTGGAGGGAGGAAATGTTGTCCTGCTCCTTTGGTGTCTTCTGGTGGAGGTCAATGGAATCACTGGATTCAGGGAGGCAAGAACATGGCAACATGGTGTGCTTGTGCTTCCATGCATGTGCACTCATGGACACAGAAACAGATTGAGAAAAATGGAGAAAAGGCAACCATAGGCTCTGTGAAGCTCTGCCTGCCAACTGATGTCCCGCTCTGCCTTTGATTCGTTGAAAGCCCCGATCTGGATTGTGAGACCTGGTTGGGGGGAGTATGACCCTCCCTTTCCCAGTCTTGCCATGGGAGGAAATCCATGCGGGAAGTAGGGCTTGGCAGTACCGGGATGGAAGGGTGGACAAACATAGGTAGCAGGGCAGGGTAGAGTAAGCTGCCGATGGTCTCTTTAGACGGGGAGAAAAATGTACCTAAAACATAGGCCTTCGCTAGGTACAAGGAACATGAAGGAAGGAAGACTGGGGAGAGTACCAAATGGGAACAAGGAAACCAAAAGGGCAGCCAGTGAGGCAAAGGCATTCACAGAACTGCGTTTTGTGGGGAAGGTCAAGGGTGGAGTTCTTTGAATATGTTAGGGGAAAAAAGAAAGACGGGGAGGAGGGATTATTAGGCTAACAGGGGGAGGCAGGGTAACTGAGGAGGATGGGCAGAAAACAGCTGTTCTTAATGACTACATTTGCTCTGTATTCACAAGGGAAGACAGAGGCCTCTGCCAGGGAGTGGCATTAAGGCAGCTGTAGGAGATCCTGAGATGGGGCAGCAAGTATTTATCAAGGAGAGGGTTTGGAAAGGGCTAGCAGCCCTTAAGATAGATAAACCCCGAGCCAGATGGGATGCATTAGATGGGTGCTCAAGAATTGGCAATGGAACTAACTGAATCCCTGGTCAGGCTGTTCAGTAGATCAGTTCTGATGGTGGTAGTTCAAAAGACTGGAGGGTAGCAGAGTAATCTTGCACCATAAGTGTGTGTGTTGGGGGGTTAAGGAGCAATCAGGTAACTACAGACCTGTTAGTGTTACCTCTATTGTGGGTAAACTGATGGGCACACTAGTCAAAGAGGACCTCATGAACTACCTGGAGAGCAATGAACTCCAGGATAGTAAACAGCACTTGTTCATGACAGGAAGGTCTTGTCAGACCAACCTGATTCTTTGACTGGGTAATGAGGGTAGTGGATAAGGGCTACACTGTGGATTTACTCTAGTTCAGTTTCAGCAAGGTGTTCAACCTGATGCTTCACAGAAGGCTGCTGAAGATGCTATAGGATCTGGGTTCAGTGAAAGACAGATGGGTCAGAAACTGATTGAAAGGGAGACAGACTGTGGATGGTAGTGGCTAACAGAGTCAAATCAAAAGAGAGGGAGGAGGACACCAGTGGGGTGCCAAAAGGATTGGTTCTGGGTCCAGCTCTTTTTGATATGTTCATTAGCGACGTGGGAGAATGCATCCAGGGCAAGATACGCCTCTTTGCAGAGGACACCAAGCTCTGTGGCAGGGTAGACAGTAAGGAGGGGGTTACAGAGATGCAGAGAGACTTCCAAAAGCTGGAGAGGTAGTTAAAGGTTTGGTAGCTGAAATTCAATGCCAAAAAGTGCAAGGTGATGCACATAGGGAACAAGAACCTGAGGACAGAGTACTGGATGGAGGGGGGCAAGGTTAAAGCTGGGCATGACCTCTGAGGAAAGAGGCCCAGAGGTCAGCATCAGTAACTCCCTAAAACAATGAAACCAGTGTAATAAGGCCTACAGTAAGGTAGACAGGATGCTGGGGTGTATAGGAGGGGGTACTAATAGAAGAAGGAAGGAAGGAGGTATTACTACCCCTATAGATCACTGATGATTCCTCACACGGAGTACTCTGCCCAGGTCTGGATTCCTCATCTAATTGGAGTCCTCAAGAAAAGATAAGGATAGGCTGGAGACAGTGCAACATAAAGTGTCCACAATGATTCAGGGCCAGCAGAGCAGATCTTATGAGGAACAGCTCAAGGCACTGAACATGCACTCGCTGGAAGCCAGACAAAAGAGTGGAGAGATGATAGAGACCTTCCAGTTCCTGAAAGGAATGAACAAGTCAAACTGTGATGAACTATTTAGCATAAGTAGTGGAAGAAGAACATGGTGGCATAAGTAGAAACTGATGGGGAGGGGGATTTCAGAGGGAAGTGAGAAAGCTGTATTTTACAAAAAGGGTGGTGGAGCCATGGAACAGTCTGCCAGTTGATGCGGTAGGCACCAGAACTGTCAATGGTTTCCAACACATCTGGGATTGGTGAAGGGCTTGGTAGTTATCAAAGTGATAGCAGTAGGTCAGGGAGCATGGAGGTGGATAGTGTGGGGTGGAATGTTATGTGGAGAGCAGATCCTGGGTTTGTTAGGGTTTATGGGCAGTCTGGATTAACCAGTGGTCTTTTTCTGCCATCGTCTGTGTTTCTGTGTTCCGTGATAGGTTGGAATTCATTAAACTGAAGGTGGACTACGCCATTCCTCACTGCTTCAATATTCTTCCATCCCATCAGTCAACAACTGATGGTTGAATCCTTTGCCCTGTAGCACACTAGAGGCTTACAACCAAAATGATTGGCAGTTAGTGCTTTCACCACTTTTTACTTGTTGTTCCCATCAGAAGTTCAGTTATTTTTGCCTCCATTGGAACAGCAGGCACACTTAATGAGCTCCTGAGCGCTGCCTTGATAATGTGGGTAGTTTGTTAGGAGAGTAAGTTATTTAAATGTGTTAATTTTGTTCAAAATTGACTGCTGTTTTTTTGTTTTTGTTTTTGTGTAGACAGAGTAGCTCATGCTGAAGTAGATAAGAGTAGTCTCATGTTTTCCTTGGACTACAGCAGGGGACTTCATTAAAGGAGTATTATACCCTCATATTAGGGAGATGGCATTTGTCCTTGTCAACAGATAACTCTTTGTATGTAACTTTGGGCGATTTATGTGTTTGTTTAGTTTGTTTTCACTGTTCACAGCAGCCCCTTTAACTAGCCTGAGGGGGGTTCCATTTTCTGGTTATTGAACTCTCCTTGTCCCTGAGAGTTGCATTAGCATGTGAGAACATGATGCCACATTACCTGTTTACACAGTATATCTCTGTGCTGAAAGTACACATAACCTGAAAAAACTCTGGCTACAGAGTGAATGCAATTTAAATGAAAAAATTCTGCATTACATCCAAGGCAGATAGTAAAGCTAATTGAAGTTAGCCCCCCCTCAAAATACACAATAACAAAAAAGAATTATTTGACATGGCCAGCAACTTGAAATACCTCGTGATCTACCTGGACTGTTACCTCTCTCTCTCTCTTATAGTCTACATGTAGACCACGTCGGCAAGCAAGTTAGCATCAGAATAAGCCAACTTTATTGACACAGATCCTGCCTCACTGATAATGCTATAAAACTAGCAGTAAATAACTAGAAAATGTCAGTCATAGACTATGATCTTGTATTCTAAGGAGCCGGCACAGACACTGCCCTTAAGAGGGTCAAGGTTTCCCCTAAACAAAGCCCGCAGGCTTGTTTTGGGAGCACACTGCTTGACTCACACTTACATAGAAACCTAGAATTTGATGGCAGATAAGGACCGCTTGGCCCATCCAGTCTGTCCATTTCCCTACCTAATGGATAAGCTGCAGATCCTAGTTAACCTGCAGCCTACTTCTTCATACCCCCACCTCCTAGAATTGCCTTATGACTGTCTCATGCATGCTTGAATTCCACCACTGTTTTTGACTCCACAACCTCCTCCGGAAGGTCGTTTCAGGCATCCACAATCCTCTCTGTGAAAAAATACTCCCTTAAATTACCTCTGAGCGGCCCCCCCCACCATCTTCAAATTGTGCCCCCTTGTTCTTGCACACCTCTTTTTTTGAAAGATGCTACCCTCTTGGACTTTGTTGATTCCCTTGAGGTATTTGTAAACTTTACTCGAGCACAAGGTGGCTAAACCTGGACAATAGGAACAAATACCAGGTCTGTCTGCTAGCAATAAAATCAATTTTCAGCCTGGCTCCCCCTGGAATACAGAAGCATCTCAAGTACAACACCAACCCTAGACAGGTTAGGGGTACCTGCAATGCCATCTTTCGAATCCCATTTTGTTGCACAACACAATGGCAAAGGTCTTACGAGTTTAGGCTCCCCCAGTGGCTAAATTCTCTCACTACGAAAATAGTAATGGAACCAAAAATTAGCCCCTTTAAATCCAAACTGTTAGCATACCTTGTTGCACACAGTAAGTGTGACTGTGACAAACAAACCTAATGCTACCAAGATAACTCTCCCTTCTCCACTATTCCAGCACTTATTCCTTCCCCCACAATGTACCCTAACACTCCAACTCAATTTTCAATCTAGCACTTCTCTTTATTCCTACTTGCCACCCTCTCCCCCCAACAATTCTTTACTTCCTATCTATTTCAACAGAACCCTTTGGGTGGCTCCTTCACTAAATCTCCTATCCCTACTCTTCTTCCCACCCATCTCTGGATCTTTTTTTACCCATAATTCACCTCATAATCCCTCTGGATGTTCCTCCTCCTGACCTCTTTACCCCCTCACTGCTGAAACCCCAATATATTTGGGGCTGATTCTCATCAAAACTTTTCACAACCCCCAGCACACAACTCACTCTATGCTTTGCACTCCTCCTCTGTGGATGGAGCATTTGCCGCCCTGAGATAGTATATTTCTTGTTATAATGTTGTAAACTTTTTTTACATGATATTAAGTTTGAACAATGGTAACATGTGCAATTGTAAACCACTTTGTTCTTCTTGTATAGCACATGTTTATTCAAAACTGTTAAAATGGCTATTTCAGACTGATTATACCACTGAATAAAGGCTATTATTGTAAACTGTTAGTACCCTTAAAACATGGAGCTTTGTAAATGAGCTGCCTAGCTCAAAGGTCTTTAATTTGAGCAATCAATCAATAAATAAAAATAAATAAATGTGATATTTCTCAGATTGCTGCAACTTGTTTTGTTGAGTTCTAAGTAAGCAGACAGGCTTGCAGTAGTCTAAAGGGTGCTGATATACCATGTTCTTATATGCCAATGCAGTCATCAAAGACAACAATGAGAGTTCAACAACCAGAAAATGGTGACCCTCCCCTCCGATAGTTACAGGGACTGTATGAACAGTAAAAATAAAACTAAGGCAAACACATACATCCCCAAACAGTTACATAAAAGAGCTGCCTGTTGACAGGGAAACAAATAACATTTACAAGATATGATTGTATACTGCTCCTTTACTATCTCCCGATACATTAGAGGCAGCTGTACTGCAACTTTAACATACCCAAGGCTTTCTGATTTCCCATAATGCACTTTTGTCAAAGCCCTCAACGTCTTTGCCCAGTAGCTGTGAGGTAAGACAATGAATTATCATTGTTTGAAGACTGGGCTAGCGTGCCAGGTGATTGAATTTCGAGGCTGCATGCATTCTGGTGATTCTTTAGTACCTAAAGGAAGGCCTAGATCTGGAACTGGCAGCAGCAATATTCATGTATCCTCTCTTTCTGTCTCATTCCACATTGTTTCTGGGTTGTTCATAACTGCTGAGTAATTATGTCATCCTGCCAGGCACACTGGCAGACTCATCAAGCTGTAACATCACCATGAAACCTAGATGTACAGTACATCGCTCTGGGCAGTTGTCAGCCAGTTGTTCTGAGGGTCACTTGAAGGAACAAGTAGTATGCCTTTAAGGCTCATCATCTTGATCTGACCTTCACTGCTATGTACTTTTTCTTCCCTCTAGTAATTCACAGCAGAAAAATTCAGTTTACTCTTAGTGCACAGCCTTTTTAAATTAAAAGTGTGCTTGTTTTTTGATAATTAACTGACTACCTGATGATCCTCTCTGAGAACATCTCCCACCATTGAGCCACACCATTGGAACTGTAAGCTGTCAGCATTAGGACCACCCAGAAATGTTTGCTAGCTGGGACTGTCCACACTGACATTCGTCATGTATGACGTGGGCAGCCCCATCACACTTCAGTTCTTTCTCCTCTCATCAACTGCTCATTGGTTACTACAACATGAACACCACTGAATGTTGCCATAGATTTCTACTGCTCAATGGGTCCTTTTAATGTTTCCTTGCATCTGCACAAGAAACATCTTGGGACAGAATGATATTTGAGGGGTGTGTCAGGGACTAGCCTAATGCAAATCAATCTACAGTGGGCTTGTCTTTCACAGACCAATGAGCATGCAACCAGACTGTGACACTAGTCTGAGTTGCACAGCTGGAAGCCATTCTCTTGTTGAAAGAAATTAAGCACTCCAATGAGAGTGCTTCATTTCATTCATTGCATAGTGCTGTCGATCCAACCCTCTGTTCCCAGTCCTGGCACCCAGCATCCAATTAAACCCTCCTGCTCCCTCCCTCTGCATGTTTTTCACCCTGCACCCTTCAGTCTCCATCCCAGCACCGAATTAAACCCTCTCACTCCTTCCCTCTGTGTGCAGTCCTCCCTGCACTCTCCATTCCCTATTCCAGAATAACAGTTAAACCCTCCCGCTCCCTCACTCTGTGTGCTGTCCACTCCACACCCTTCATTTCCAGTTCTGGCATCCAATTAAACCTTCCCGCTCCCTCCCTCCCTCTGTGTGCTGTCTGCTTTGCGGCCTCTGTATCCTGTCACCTACTGCACTCTCTGTCCCTGATCCTTGCTCCTCTGAACCCTCTCCCAGCTTTCACATTAGCTACAACGTGGCTTTCTGCATTGGCAGCTCCTGCCACCCGCTGCACTCCCTGTCCCCAGTCCTTGCTTCTCTGACTCCCCTCCAGCTTCCACATTAGTGGGATGGTTGTGTGTCACAGAGGGAGAGAGGACAACAAAAGACTGAGTGAGTGGAACAGGTGCCCAAGAGACAGAGTGAGAAGGGTGCCTGAGAGACTGAGTAAGGAAAACGGGTGCCCCCCCCCCGAGAGTGACAGCAAGAACCAGACATTGTGCCAGTGTTTCTGTTCTCAGAGACAGGGTAAGGGAAAGACAGACATGGCAAGGAGAACAACAGTCCTAGGAGATGCAGGATGACAGTCTTGGGGGGAAGGGAAAGAGTGAGAGAGAGAGAGACAGTCTGTCATCCCAAACACAAGCTTTTTTCTATCTCTGTGTTTGAGTGAGATGGAGGTGTACTCAGTTGGAAGCGTCAGATGCATCTCTCCCTCTCGCTTTCTCTGAGTGATATTTCAGTGATAGTGAGAAGCAGTATAATAAAGTGCTTAAAACATTTGTGAGTGGGCTACAACATCCTGCTGCCCACCACCTCATAGAGACTCACAGTGCTCTACTGGCTCTCTCGCTCTCTCTGAGTGATAGTTCAGTGGTAGTGGACAGCAGTATAATAAAGTATTTGAACCATTTGTGAGTGAGCTACAACATCCTGCTGACCACTGCCTCGCAGAGACTCACAGCTCTACTCGCTCTCTCGCTCTCGCTGAGTGATATTTCAGTGATAGTGGACAGCAGTATAATAAAGTGCTTGAACCATTTGTGAGTGGGCAACAACATCCTGCTGTCCACCGCCTCGCAGAGACTCAGAGCGCTCTACTCGCTCTCTCGCTCTCTCTGAGTGATAGTTCAGTGATAGTGGGCAGCAGTATAATAAAGTGCTTGGACCATTTGTGAGTGGCCTACAACATCCTGCTGCCCACCGCCTCGCAGAAACTCACAGCGCTCTACTCGCTCTCTCGCTCTCTCTGAGTGATAGTTTAGTGATAGTGGGCAGCAGTATAATAAAGTGCTTGGACCATTTGTGAGTGGGCTACAACATCCTGCGGCCCACCGCCTCGCAGAGACTCAGAGCGCTCTACTCGCTCTCTCTGAGTGATAGTTCAGTGATAGTGAGCAGCAGTATAATAAAATGCTTGGACCATTTGTGAGTGGGCTACAACATCCTGCTGCCCACCACCTCGTAGAGACTCACAGTGCTCTACTCGCTCTCTCGCTTCCTCTGAGTGATAGTTCAGTGATAGTGGGCAGCAGTATAATAAAGTGCTTGGACCATTTGTGAGTGGGCTACAACATCCTGCTGCCCACCGCCTCGCAGAAACTCACAGCGCTCTACTCGCTCTCACTGAGTGATAGTTTAGTGATAGTGGGCAGCAGTATAATAAAGTGCTTGAACCATTTGTGAGGGGGCTACAACATCCTGTGGCCCACCGCCTTGCAGAGACTCACAGCGCTCTACTCGCTCTCTCTGAGTGATATTTCAGTGATAGTGGGCAGCAGTATAATAAAGAGCTTGGACCATTTGTGAGTGGGCAACAACATCTTGCTGTCCACCACCTCGCAGAGACTCACAGCACTCTACTCGCTCTCTCGCTCTCTCTGAGTGATAGTTCAGTGATAGTGGACAGCAGTATAATAAAGTGCTTGAACCATTTGTGAGTGGGCTACAACATCCTGCTGCCCACCGCCTCACAGAGACTCACAGCACTCTACTTGCTCTCTCGCTCTCTCTCAGTGATATTTCAGTGATAGTGGGCAGCAGTATAATAAAGTGCTTGGACCATTTGTGAGTGGGCTACAACATCCTGCTGCCCACTGCCTCGCAGAGACTCACAGCGCCCTACTCGCTCTCTTGCTCTCTCTGAGTGACAGTTCAGTGATAGTGGACAGCAGTATAATAAAGTGCTTGGACCATTTGTGAGTGGGCTACAATATCCTGCTGCCCACCGCCTCACAGAGACTCACAGTGCTCTACTCGCTCTTTCGCTCTCTCTGAATTATAGTTCAGTGGTAGTGGGCAGCAGTATAATAAAGTGCTTGGACCATTTGTGAGTGGGCTACAACATCCTGCTGCCCACCGCCTCGCAGAGACTCACAACGCTCTACTCGCTCTCTCGCTCTCTCTGAGTGATAGTTCAGTGATAGTGGGCAGCAGTATAATAAAGTGCTTGGACCATTTGTGAGTGGGCAACAGCATTCTGCTGCCCACCACCTCACAGAGGCTCACAGTGCTCTACTCGCCCTCTCGCTGTCTCTGAGTGATAGTTCAGTGATAGTGAGCAGCAGTAAAATAAAGTGCTTGAACCATTAGTGAGTGGGCTATAACATCCTGCCACCCACTGCCTCGCAGAGACTCACAGCGCTCCATTCACTCTCTCTGAGTAATAATAGTTCAGTGATAGTGGGCAGCAGTATAATAAAGTGCTTGGACCATTTCTGAGTGGGCTACAACATCCTGCTGCCCACCACCTCGTAGAGACTCACAGCACTCTACTCGCTCTCTCGCTTTCTCTGAGTGATAGTTCAGTGATAGTGGGCAGCAGTATAATAAAGTGCTTGAACCATTTGTGAGTGGGCTACAATATCCTGCTGCCCACTGCCTCACAGAGACTGACAGTGCTCTAGTCGCTCTCTCACTCTCTCTCTGAGTGATAGTTCAGTGATATTGGGCAGCAGTATAATACAGTGCTTGGACCATTTGTGAGTGGACAACAACATCCTGCTGCCCACCGCCTCGCAGAGACTCACAGCACTCTACTCGATCTCTCGTTCTCTCTGAGTGATAGTTCAGTGACAGTGGGCAGCAGTATAATAAAGTGTTTGAACCATTTATGAGTGGGCTACAACATCCTGCTGCCCACCACCTCGCAGAGACTCACAGTGCTCTAGTCGCTCTCTCACTCTCTCTGAGTGATAGTTCAGTGATAATGGGCAGCTGTATAAAAAGTGCTTGGACCATTTGTGAGTGGGCTACAACATCCTGCTGACCACCGCCTCGCAGAGACTCACAGCACTCTACTCGCTCTCTCGCTCTCTCTGAGTGATATTTCATTGATAGTGGGCAGCAGTATAATAAAGTGCTCGGACCATTTGTGAGTGGGCTACAACATCCTGCTGCCCACCGCCTCGCAGAGACTCACAGTGCTCTACTCACTGTCTCGCTCTCTCTGAGTGATATTTCAGTGATAGTGGACAGCAGTATAATAAAGTGCTTGGACCATTTGTGAGTGGGCTACAACATCCTGCTGCCCACCGCCTCTCAGAGACTAACAGTGCTCTTCTCGCTCTCTCTGAGTGATAGTTCAGTGATAGTGGGCAGCAGTATAATAAAGTGCTTGGACCTTTTGTGAGTGGGCTACAACATCCTGCTGCCCACCGCCTCGTAGCGACTCACAGCGCTCTTCTCGCTCTCTCGCTCTCTCGGAGTGATAGTTCAGTGATAGTGGGCAGCAGTATAATAAAGTGCTTGGACCATTTGTGAGTGGGCTACAGCATCCTGCGGCCCACCACCTTGCAGAGACTCACAGCGCTCTACTCGCTCTCTCGCTCTCTCTGAGTGATATTTCAGTGATAGTGGAGAGCAGTATAATAAAGTGCTTGAACCATTTGTGAGTGGGCAACAACATCCTGCTGTCCACCGCCTCGCAGAGACTCACAGCGCTCTACTCACTCTCTCACTCCCTCTGAGTGATAGCTCAGTGATAGTGAGCAGCAGCATAATAAAGTGCTTGGACCATTTGTGAGTGGGCTACAACATCCTGCTGCCCACCACCTCGTAGAGAATCACAGCGCTCTACTCACTCTCTCGCTTCCTCTGAGTGATAGTTCAGTGATAGTAGGCAGCAGTATAATAAAGTTCTTGGACCATTTGTGAGTGGGCTACAACATCCTGCTGCCCACCGCCTCGCAGAAACTCACAGCGCTCCACTCGCTCTCTCGCTCTCTCTGAGTGATAGTTTAGTGATAGTGGGCAGCAGTATACTAAAGTGCTTGGACCATTTGTGAGTGGGCTGCAACATCTTGCGGCCCACCGCCTTGCAGAGACTCACAGCGCTCTACTCGTTCTCTGTGAGTGATATTTCAGTGATAGTGAGCAGCAGTATAATAAAGAGCTTGGACCATTTGTGAGTGGGCAACAACATCCTGCTGTCCACCGTCTAGCAGAGACTCACAGCGCTCTACTCGCTCTCTCACTCTGTCTGAGTGATAATTCAGTGGTAGTGGACAGCAGTATAATAAAGTATTTGAACCATTTCTGAGTGGGCTACAACATCCTGCTACCCACCGCCCCCAGAGACTCACAGCGCTCTACTCGCTCTCTCTCTCTCTCTGAGTGATATTTCAGTGATATGGGCAGCAGTATAATAAAGTGCTTGGACCATTTGTGAGTGGGCTACAACATCCTGCTGCCGTCCGCCTTGGTCCACAGCCATACTAGCTGTCTCCTCTCTCTGAGTGATATTTCCAGTGATAGTGGGCAGCAGTATAATAAAGTGCTTAGACCATTTGTGGTGGGCTGCAACATCCTGCTGCCCACCACCTGCATGAGACTCACAGTGCTCTACTCGCTCTCTCACTCTCTGATAATAGTTCAGTGATAATGGCAGCAGTATAATAAAGTGTTTGAACCATTTGTGAGTGGATTTACAACTTCCTGCTGCCCACCACCACGCAGGAGACTCACGCTCTACTCGCTCTCTCTGGTGATGATTCAGTGATAGTGGACAGCAGTATAATGAAGTGCTTGAACCATTTGTGAGTGGGCTACAACAACCTGCTGCCCACCGCCCACAGAGACTCACAGCACTCTACCAAGCTCTCAACTCTCTCTCAGTGATATTTCAGTGATAGTGGGCAGCAGTAAAATAAAGTGCTTGGACCATTTGTGAGTGGGCTACAACATCCTGCTGCCCACTGCCTGCAGAGACTCACAGCGCCCTACTGCGCTCTCTCACTCTCTCTGAGTGACAGTTCAGTGATAGTGGACAGCGAGTATAATAAAGTGCTTGGACCATTTGTGAGTACACATCCTGCTGCCCACCGCCTCGCGAAACTCACAGTGCTCTTCAACTCTTCCGCCTCTCTGAATGATAGTTCAGTGGTTGTGGGCAGCAGTATGATAAAATGCTTGGACCATTTGGAAGTGGGCTACAACATCCTGCTGCCCACCACCTCGCAGAGACTCACAGTGCTCTACTCACTCTCTCTGAGTGATAGTTCAGTGGTAGTGGGCAGCGGTATAATAAAGTGCCTGGACCATTTGTGAGTGGGCTACAATATCCAGCTGCCCACCGCCTCGCAGAGACTCACAGCGCTCTACTCGCTCTCTGGCTCTCTCTGAGAGATAGTTCAGTGATAGTGGGCAGCAGTATAATAAAGTGCTTGCACCATTTGTGAGTGGGCTACAACATCCTGCTGCCCACTGCCTCGCAGCGACTCACAGCGCTCTTCACGCTCTATCGTGCTCTCTGAGTGATAGTTCTGTGGTAGTGGACAGCAGTATAATAAAGTATTTGAACCATTTCTGAGTGGGCTACAACATCCTGCTGCCCTCCACCTAGAAGACTCCATGGCGCTCTACGCGCTCTCGCTCTCTCTGAGTGATATCCAGTGATAGTGGCAGCAGTATAATAAAGTGCTTGGACCATTTGAATGGGCTACAACATCCTACTGCCCCGCCTACGCAGAAACTCACAGCTCTACTCGCTCTCTCTGAGTGATAGTTTAGTGATAGTGAGCAGCAATGTAATAAAACTTGGACCATTTGTGAGTGGGCAGCAACATCTTACTATCCACCACCTGCACTTGGAGACTCACAGCGCTCTACTACGCTCTCGCTCTCTCTGAGTGATATTTCCAGTGATAGTGGGCAGCAGTATAATAAAAGTGCTTGGACCATTTGTGAGTGGACTACAACATCCTGCTGCCCACTGCCTCGCAGAGACTCACAGCGCTATACTCACTCTCTCGCTCTCTGAGTGATAGTTCAGTGATAGTGAGCAGCAGTATAATAAAGTGCTTGGACCATTTGTGAGTGGGCTACAACATCCTGCTGCCCACCACCTAGTAAAGACTCACAGCGCTCTACTCAGCTCTCTCGCATCCTCTGAGTGATAGCCTCAGTGATAGTGGGCAACAGTATAATAAGTGCTTGGACCACTTCGTGAGTGGGCTACAACATCCTGCTGCCCACCACCTAGTAAAGACTCACAGCGCTCTACTCGCTCTCTCGCATCCTCTGAGTGATAGCTCAGTGATAGTGGGCAGCAGTATAATAAAGTGCTTGGACCATTTGTGAGTGGGCTACAACATCCTGGTGCCCACCGCCTCGGAGAAACTCACAGCGCTCTACTCACTCTCTCGCTCTTTCTGAGTGATAGTTTAGTAATAGTGGGCAGCAGTATAATAAAGTGCTTGAACCATTTGTGAGTGGGCTACAACATCCTGTGGCCCACCGCCTTGCAGAGACTTACAGCGCTACTCACTGTCTCTCAGTGATATTTCAGTGATAGTGGGCAGCAGTATAATAAAGAGCTTGGACCATTTGTGAGTGGGCAACAACATCCTGCTGTCCACCGCCTCGCAGAGACTCACAGCGCTCTACTCGCTCTCTCGCTCTCTCTGAGTGATGTTTCAGTGATAGTGGGCAGCAGTATAATAAAGTGCTTGGACCATTTGTGAGTGGGCTACAACATCCTGCTGCCCACCGCCTCACAGAGACTCACAGCGCTCTACTCGCTGTCTCGCTCACTCTGAATGATAGTTCAGTGCTAGTGGGCAGCAGTATAATAAAGTGCTTGGACCATTTGTGAGTGGGCTACAACATCCTGCTGCCCACCGCTTCGCAGAGACTCACAGCACTCTACTCACTCTATTGCTCTCTCTGAGTGATAGTTCAGTGATAGTGGGCAGCAGTAAAATAAAGTGCTTGAACCATTTGTGAGAGGGCTACAACATCCTGCTGCCTACCGCCTCGCAGAGACTCAAATCGCCCTACTCGCTGTCTCACTCTCTCTGAGTGATAGTTCAGTGATAGTGGGCAGCAGTAAACTAAAGTGCTTGAACCATTTGTGAGTGGGTTACAACTTCCTGCTGCCCACCACCTCACAGAGACTCACAGCGCTCTAGTCGCTCTCTCGCTCTCTCTCAGTGATATTTCAGTGATAGTGGGCAGCAGTATAATAAAGTGCTTGGACCATTTGTGAGTGGGCTACAACATTCTGCTGGCCACCACCTCACAGAGGCTCACAGTGCTCTACTCGCCCTCTCGCTGTCTCTGAGTGATAGTTCAGTGATAGTGAGCAGCAGTAAAATAAAGTGCTTGAACCATTTGTGAGTGGGCTACAACATCCTGCTGCCCACCACCTCTCAGAGACTCACAGTGCTGTACTCGTTCTCTCGCTCTCTCTGAAGTGATAGCTCAGTGATAGTGTGCAGCAGTATAATAAAGTGTTTGAACCAATTTGTGAGTGACGACAATATCCTGCTGCCCACTGCCTCACAGAGACTGACAGTGCTCTACATCTCACTCTCTCTCTGAGTGATAGTTCAGTGATATTGGGCAGCAGTATAATAAAGTGCTTGGACCATTTGTGAGTGGGCTACAACATCCTGCTGCCCACCGCCTCGCAGAGACTCACAGCGCTCTACTCGATCTCTCGCTCTCTCTGAGTGATAGTTCAGTGATAGTGGGCAGCAGTATAATAAAGTGTTTGAACCATTTATGATTGGGCTACAACATCCTGCTGCCCACCACCTCGCAGAGACTCACAGTGCTCTAGTCGCTCTCTCACTCTCTCTGAGTGATAGTTCAGTGATAATGGGCAGCTGTATAATAAAGAGCTTGGACCATTTGTTAGTGGGTGACAACATCCTGCTGCCCACCGCCTCGCAGAGACTCACAGCGCTCTACTCACTCTCTCGCGCTCTCTGAGTGATAGTTCAGTGATAGTGGGCAGCAGTATAATAAAGTGCTTGAACCATTTGTGAGTGGGCAACAGCATCCTGCTGTCCACCGCCTCGCAGAGACTCACAGCGCTCTACTCGCTCTCTCTGAGTGATAGTTCAGTGATAGTGGACAGCAGTATAATAAAGTGCTTGAACCATTTGTGATTGGGCTACAACATCCTGCTGCCCACCGCCTCACAGAGACTCACAGCACTCTACTCGCTCTCTCGCTCTCTCTCAGTGATATTTCAGTGATAGTGGGCAGCAGTATAATAAAGTGCTTGGACCATTTGTGAGTGGGCTACAACATCCTGCTGCCCACTGCCTCGCAGAGAGACTCATAGCGCCCTACTCGCTCTCGCCTCTAGAGTGACAGTTCAGTGACAGTGGACAGCAGTATAATAAGTGCTTGGACCATTCTGAGTGAGCTACAATATCCTCCTGCCCACCGCCTCGCAGAGACTCACAGTGCTCTACTCGCTGTTTCGCTCTCTCTGAATGATATTTCAGTGGTTGTGGGCAGCAGTATGATAAAATGCGTGGACCATTTGTGAGTGGGCTACGACATCCTGCTGCCCACCACTTCGCAGAGACTCACAGTGCTCTACTCCCTCTATCGCTCTCTCTAAGTGATAACTCAGTGATTGTGGGCAGCAGTATAATAAACTGTTTGAACCATTTGTGAGTGGGCTACAACATCCTGCCGCCCACCGCCTCACAGAGACTCACAGCGCTCCACTCGCTCTCTCTGAGTAATAATAGTTCAGTGATAGTGGGCAGCAGTATAATAAAGTGTTTGAACCATTTATGAGTGGGCTACAACATCCTGCTGCCCACCACCTCGCAGAGACTCACAGTGCTCTAGTCGCTCTCCCTCACCTCTCAGAGTGATAGTTCAGTGATAATGGGCAGCTGTATAAGAAAGTGCTGGCACCATTTGTGAGGGGGAGACAACATCACACTGCCACCGCCTCAAGAGAGTCTCAGCGCCTACTAACCTCTTGCTCTCTCTGAGTGATAGTTCAGTGATAGTGGACAGCAGTATAATAAAGTGCTTTTATGATTTGTGAGTGGGCTACAACATCCTGCTGCCCACCGCCTCGCAGAGACTCACAGCGCTCTACTCACTGTCTCGCTCTCTCTCAGTGATATTTCAGTGATAGTGGGCAGCAGTATAATAAAGTGCTTGGACCATTTGTGAGTGGGCTACAACATCCTGCTGCCCACCGCCTCGCAGCGACTCACAACGCACTTCACGCTCTCTCGCGCTCTCTGAGTGATAGTTCAGTGATAGTGGGCAACAGTATAATAAAGTGCTTGGACCATTTGTGAGTGGGCTACAGCATACTGCGGTCCACCGCCTTGCAGAGACTCACAGCGCTCTACTCGCTCTCTCGCTCTCTCTGAGTGATAGTTCAGTGGTAGTGGACAGCAGTATGATAAAGTATTTGAACCATTTGTGAGTGAGCTACAACATCCTGCTGGCCACTGCCTAGCAGAGACTCTCAGTGCTCTACTCGCTCTCTCGCTCTCTCTGAGTGATATTTCAGTGATGGTGGACAGCTGTATAACAAAGTGCTTGAACCATTTGTGAGTGGGCACAGCACATCCTGCTGTCCACATAGGACCTCGCAGAACTACAACGCTCTACTCACTCTCTCACCTGAGTGATAGTTCAGTGATAGTGAGCAGCAGTATAATAAAGTCGCTTGGACCATTTGTGAGTGGGCTAAAAATCCTGCTGCCCACCACCTCGTGGAGACTCACAGCGCTCTACTTGCTCTCTCGCTTCCTCTGAGTGATAGTTCAGTGATAGTGGGCAGCAGTGTAATAAAGTGCTTGGACCATTTGTGAGTGGGCTACAACATCCTGCTGCCCACCGCCTCGCAGAGACTCACAGCGCTCTACTCACTCTATTGCTCTCTCTGAGTGATAGTTCAGTGATAGTGGGCAGCAGTAAAATAAAGTGCTTGAACCATTTGAGCAGGCTACAACATCCTGCTGCCTACGCCTGCGAAACGACACAACGCCCTACTCGCTGCTCACTCTCTCTAAGTGATATTTCAGTGATAGTGGGCAGCAGTATAATAAAGTGCTTGGACCATTTGTGAGTGAGCTACAACATCCTGCTGCCCACCACCTTGCAGAGACTCACAGTGCTCTACTCGCTCTATCACTCTCTCTGAGTAATAGTTCAGTGATAGTGAGCAGCAGTATAATAATGTGTTTGAACCATTTGTGAGTGGGTTACAACTTCCTGCTGCCCACCACCTCGCAGAGACTCACAGCGCTCTACTCGCTCTCTCTGAGTGATAGTTCAGTGATAGGGACAGCAGTATAATAAAGTGCTTGAACCATTTGTGAGTGGGCTACAACATCCTGCTGCCCACCACCTCACAGAGACTCTCAGCACTCTAGTCGCACTCTCGCTCTCTCTCAGTGATATTTCAGTGATAGTGGGCAGCAGTATAATAAAATGCTTGGACCATTTGGAAGTGGGCTACAACATCCTGCTGCCCACCACCTTGCAGAGACTCACAGTGCTCTACTCGCTCTCTCTTAGTAATACTTCAGTGGTAGTGGGCAGCAGTATAATAAAGTGCTTGGACCATTTGTGAGTGGGCTACAATATCCTACTGCCCACCACCTCACAGAGACTCACAGCGCTCTACTCGCTCCCTCGCTCTCTCTGAGTGATAGTTCAGTGATAGTGGGCAGCAGTATAATAAAGTGCTTGGACCATTTGTAGGTGGGCTACAACATTCTGCTGCCCACCACCTCACAGAGGCTCACAGTGCTCTACTCGCCCTCTCGCTGTCTCTGAGTGATAGTTCAGTGATAGTGAGCAGCAGTAAAATAAAGTGCTTGAACCATTTGTGAGTGGGCTACAACATCCTGCTGCCCACCACTTCGCAGAGACTCACAGTGCTCTACTCGCTCTCTCGCTCTCTCTAAGTGATAGCTCAGTGATAGTGGGCAGCAGTATAATAAACTGTTTGAACCATTTGTGAGTGGGCTACAACATCCTGCCGCCCACCGCCTCACAGAGACTCTCAGCGCTCCACTCGCTCTCTGAGTAATAATAGTTCAGTGATAGTGGGCAGCAGTATAATAAAGTGTTTGAACCATTTATGAGTGGGCTACAAAATCCTGCTGCCCACCACCTCGCAGAGACTCACAGTGCTCTAGTCGCTCTCTCACTCTCTCTCTGAGTGATGGTTCAGTGATAATGGGCAGCTGTATAAGAAAGTGCTTACACCATTTGTGAGTGGGCGACAACATCCTGCTGCCCACCGCATCGCAGAGACTCACAGCGCTCTACTCACTCTCTCGCTCTCTCTGAGTGATAGTTCAGTGATAGTGGACAGCAGTATAATAAAGTGCTTTTACGATTTGTGAGTGGGCTACAACATCACTGCTGCCCGCCTGCATGAGACTCTGGCGCTCTACTCACTGTCTAAGCTCTCTCTGAGTATATTTCAGTGATAGTGGGCAGCAGTATAAAAAGTGCTTGGACCATTTGTGAGTGGCTACAACATCCTGCTGCCCACCGCCTGTAGCGACTCTGCATACTGCCACGCTCACTCAGCTCTCTGAGTAATAGTTCAGTGATAGTGGAGCAGTATAATAAAGTGTTTGGACCATTTGTGAGTGGGCTGCAACATACACGGCCCACCGCCTTGCAGAGACTCACAGTGCTCTACTCGGCTCTCTACGCTCTCTCTGAGTGATAGTTCAGTGATAGTGGACAGCAGTATAATAAATTGCTTGAACCATTTGTGAGTGTTCTACAACATCCTGCTGCACCACCACCTCATGAGACCTCACAGTGCTCTACTCGCTCTTTGCTCACTGAATGATAGTTCAGTGGTTTGTAAGCAACATTATGATAAAATGCTTGGACCATTTAGGAAGTAAATACAACGTCCTGCTGCCCACCACCTGCAGAGACTCACAGTGCTCTACACTCTCTCTGAGTGATAGTTCATTGGTAGTGGGCAGCAGTATAATAAAGTGCTTGGACCATTTGTGAGTGGGCTACAATATCCTGCTGCCCACCGCCTCGCAGAGACTCACAGCGCTCTACTCGCTCTCTCGCTCTCTCTGAGAGATAGTTCAGTGATAGTGGGCAGCAGTATAATAAATTATTTGGACCATTTGTGAGTGGGCTACAACATCCTGCAGCCCACCGCCTCGTAGAGACTCACAGCGCTCTACTCACTGTCTCGCTCTCTCTGAGTGATATTTCAGTGATAGTGGGCAGCAGTATAATAAAGTGCTTGGACCATTTGTGAGTGGGCTACAACATCCTGCTGCCCACCGCCTCGCAGCGACTCACAGCGCTCTTCACGCTCTCTCGTGCTCTCTGAGTGATAGTTCAGTGATAGTGGCCAGCAGTATAATAAAGTGCTTGGACCATTTGTGAGTGGGCTACAGCATCCTGCGGCCCACCGCCTTGCAGATACTCCCAGAGCTCTACTCACTCTGTCGCTCTCTCTGAGTGATAGTTCAGTGGTAGTGGACAGCAGTATAATAAAGTATTTGAACCATTTCTGAGTGGGCTACAACATCCTGCTGCCCACCGCCTCGCAGAGACTCACAGCGCTCTACTTGCTCTCTCGCTCTCTCTGAGTGATATTTCAGTGATAGTGGGCAGCAGTATAATAAAGTGCTTGGACCATTTGGAATGGGCTACAACATCCTGCTGACCACTGCCTCGCAGAGACTCACAGCTCTCTACTCACTCTCTCGCTCTTTCTGAGTGATAGTTTAGTGATAGTGGGCAGCAGTATAATAAAGTGCTTGAACCATTTGTGAGAGGGCTACAACATCCTGCGGCCCAGCGCCTTGCAGAGACTCAGAGCGCTCTACTCGCTCTCTCTGAGTGATATTTCAGTGATAGTGGGCAGCAGTATAATAAAGAGCTTGGACCATTTGTGAGTGGGCAACAACATCATGCTGTCCACCGCCTCGCAGAGACTCACAGCGCTCTACTCGCTCTCTCGCTCTCTCTGAGTGATATTTCAGTGATAGTGGGCAGCAGTATAATAAAGTGCTTGGACCATTTGTGAGTGGACTACAACATCCTGCTGCCCACTGCCTCACAGAGACTCACAGCGCTATACTCACTCTCTCGCTCTCTCTGAGCTCTCTCTGAGTGATAGTTCAGTGATAGTGAGCAGCAGTGTAATAAAGTGCTTGGACCATTTGTGAGTGGGCTACAACATCCTGCTGCCCACCTCCTAGTAAAGACTCACAGCGCTCTACTCGCTTTCTCGCATCCTCTGAGTGATAGCTCAGTGATAGTGGGCAGCAGTATAATAAAGTGCTTGGACCATTTGTGAGTGGGCTACAACATCCTGCTGCCCACCGCCTAGGAGAAACTCATAACGCGCCACTCCTCTCTCTAGCTGCTTCTGGAGGATAGTTTAGTGATAGTGGGCAGCAGTATAATAAAGTGCTTGAACCGTTTCTGAGTGGGCTACAACATCCTGTGGCCCACCGCCTTGCAGAGACTCACAGCGCTACTCACTGTCTGTCTCGCTCTCTCTGAATGATAGTTCAGTGATAGTGGGCAGCAGTATAATAAAAAGCTTGGACCATTTGTGAGTGGGCAACAACATCCTGCTGTCCACCGCCTCGCAGAGACTCACAGCGCTCTACTCGCTCTCTCGCTCTCTCTGAGTGATGTTTCAGTGATAGTGGGCAGCAGTATAATAAAGTGCTTGGACCATTTGTGAGTGGGCTACAACATCCTGCTGCCCACCGCCTCACAGAGACTCACAGCGCTCTACTCTCTGTCTCGCTCTCTCTGAATGATAGTTCAGTGGTAGTGGGCAGCAGTATAATAAAGTGCTTGGACCATTTGTGAGTGGGCTACAACATCCTGCAGCCCACCGCCTCGCAGAGACTCACAGCACTCTACTCATTCTATTGCTCTCTCTGAGTGATAGTTCAGTGATAGTGGGCAGCAGTAAAATAAAGTGCTTGAACCATTTGTGAGAGGGCTACAACATCCTGCTGCCTACCGCCTCGCAGAGACTCACAGCGCCCTCCTCGCTGTCTCACTCTCTCTGAGTGATATTTCAGTGATAGTGGGCAGCAGTATAATAAAGTGCTTGAACCATTTGTGAGTGGGCTACAACATCCTGCTGCCCACCACCTCGCAGAGACTCACAGTGCTCTACTCGCTCTCTCACTCTCTCTGAGTAATAGTTCAGTGATAGTGAGCAGCAGTATAATAATGTGTTTGAACCATTGGTGAGTGAGTTACAACTTCCTGCTGCCCACCACCTCGCAGAGACTCACAGCGCTACTCGCATCTCCTGAGGTGATAAATTCAGTGATAATGGACAGCAGTATAATAAAGGCTTGAACCATTTGTAAGTGACACACATCCTGCTGCCCACCGCCTCACAAAGATCTCACAGCACTCTAGTAAGCTCTCTCGCTCTCTCAGTGATATTTCAGTGATAGTGGGCAGCAGTATAATAAAGTGCTTGGACCATTGGTGAGTGGGCTACAACATCCTGCTGCCCACTGCCTGTGAGAAGACTCTGGCCTACCACTCTTTGACTCTCTCTAGAACAATATTCCAGTAGATAGTGGGCAGCAGTATGATAAAATGCTTGGACCATTTGGAAGTGGGTTACAACACCCTGCTGCCCACCACCTCGCAGAGACTCACAGTGCTCTACTCGCTCTCTCTGAGTAATAATAGTACAGTGATAGTGGGCAGCAGTATAATAAAGTGTTTGAACCATTTGTGAGTGGGCTACAATATCCTACTGCCCACTGCCTCACAGAGACTGACAGTGCTCTAGTCGCTCTCTCACTCTCTCTCTGAGTGATAGTTTAGTGATAGTGGGCAGCAGTATAATAAAGTGTTTGAACCATTTATAGAGTGGCTACAACATCCGCTGCCCACCACTGCCAGAGACTCACAGTTGCTCTTGCATCTCTCACTCTCTCTGAGTGATAGTTCAGTGATAATGGGCAGCTGTATAAGAAAGTGCTTGCACCATTTGTGAGTGGGTGACAACATCCTGCTGCCCACCGCCTCGCAGAGACTCACAGTGCTCTACTCACTCTCTCGCTCTCTCTTAGTGATAGTTCAGTGATAGTGGACAGCAGTATAATAAAGTGCTTTTACGATTTGTGAGTGGGCTACAACATCCTGCTGCCCACCGCCTCGCAGAGACTCACAGCGCTCTACTCACTGTCTCGCTCTCTCTGAGTGATATTTCAGTGATAGTGGGCAGCAGTATAATAAGTGCTTGGACCATTTGTGAGTGGGCTACAACATCCTGCTGCCCACCACCTGCTGGCGACTCCTGGCGCACTTCAGCTCTCGCTCTCTGAGTGATAGTTCAGTGATAGTGGGCAGCAGTATAATAAAGTGCTTGGACCATTTGTGAGTGGGCTACAGCATCCTCAAGGCCCACCGCCTTGCAGAGACTCCTGGCATCTACTCGCTCTCTCGCTCTCTCTGAGTGATAGTTCAGTAGTAGTGGACAGCAGTATAATAACAGTATTTGAACCATTTGTGAGTGACGACAACATCCTGCTGACCACTGCCTACTAAGAGACTCACAGTGCTCTACTCGCCTCACTCTCTCCTGAGTGATATTTCAGTGAGAGTGGACTGCAGTATAATAAAGTGCTTGAACCATTTGTGAGTGGGCAACAACATCCTGCTGTCCACACACCATGAAAACTCACAGCACTCTACTCGCTCTCTCGCTCTCTGGTGATAGTTCAGTGATAGTGGGCAGCAGTATAATAAGTGCTTGGACCATTTGTGAGTGGGCTACAACATCCTGCTGCCACCGCCTCATGAAAACCACAGCCTCTACTCGCTCTCTCGCTCTCTCTGAGTGATAGTTTAGTGATAGTGAGCAGCAGTATAATAAAGTGCTTGAACCATTTGTGAGTGGGCTACAACATCCTGCTGCCACCGCCTAAGAGCGCACTGCTCGACTGTCTCCTCTCTCTGAGTGATATTTCAGTGATAGTGGGCAGCAGTACAACTAAAGTGCTTGGACCATTTGTGAGTGGGCTACAACATCCTGCTGCCCACCGCCTGCATGAAATTCAGGCACGACTCTCTCACTCTCTCTCTGAGTGATAGTTCAGTGATAGTGGGCAGCAGTATATAATAAAGTACTTGAACCACTTTGTGAGTGGGCTACAACATCCTGCTGCCCACAGCCTCGCCGAGACTCACAGTGCTCTTCTCGCTCTCTCGCTCTCTCTGAGTGATAGTTCAGTGATAGTGGGCAGCAGTATAATAAAGTGCTTGAACCATTTGTGAGTGGGCTACAACTTCGTGCTGCCCACCTCCTTGCAGAGACTCTCAGTGCTCTGCTCGCTCTCTCTGAGTGATAGTTCAGTGATAGTGGACAGCAGTATAATAAAGTGTTTGAACCATTTCTGAGTGTGCTACAACATCATGCTGCCCACCGCCTCGCAGCGACTCACAGCGCTCTACTCGGTCTCTCGCTCTCTCTGAGTGATATTTCAGTGATAGTGGGCAGCAGTATAATAAAGTGCTTGGACCATTTGTGAGTGGGCAACAACATCCTGCTGCCCACCAGCTTGCAGAGACTTACAGCGCTCTACTTGCTCTGGGAGATGAACCGTTCGGAGCGGCTGCTCACCAACCCATTTACCACTGTCTTCGTGCATCTGCTGAACCCGGCCCCAGTGGCAGAGGAGCAGGACAGACCCTGTCCATTAGGTAGGGTGGCAGCATCTTCCTTCCAGACTGACAGCTGAGACAGCTATTCCCAGTGCCCCTGCATCAGTTCTCAGAAGTCAGCCTCGGAGTTTGTTACTGATGCCAGAGCAATCAAAAGCTACCATCCTCGAATCTTCTTACCATGTGGCAGAAGCTGTTTATTGGCATCTAGTAATTGAAACAATATTTTGAGACCTTATAGTTTTGAAACTACATGAGACTTCTTAATTCCTGCCATTGCCAGTTGGAAATACAGTTGCAGTATTTCTTGGTTCGCAGGACAAATGTGGAACTGGGAAAAATGCCCCAAATCACACACGTATACACACACACACACACACACACACACACACACACACACACACACACTCACACACACACACTCACCCCTACACCTGTTTATCCTAGCCTCTTTCATTCATTAACTCTGTGTCAATGGTGTGCAGTACCACCAGCTGTGACTGTAACCTAAATAAAAGCGTCCGCAGGCTAGGCATAGCAGCACCCATTCAAGGCTTGCCAGGACCCACCAATCAGTGGAAGTGCCAGTGTAGCGAGGCACAGACATTGTCGCTAATTCTTTTTGTAGAGTATGACCCGCCCTATAATAATCTTATCTGCTGCATTGCATATCATAACTCCATAATGCCACAAGTCCCAGTTAGAAACATACGTAGAAATGCAGAATATGCTGGCAGAAAAGGACCGGTACATCCATCTAATCTGACCTATTTTCCTTGCCAACTTCTACACTCTGGACCCTGTTTGGTCACAGGTGTCCCTGCTTCCTCTTTTTCCTCCACTTATTATGCCCATGTGCCTATCCCACGCATGCTTGAAGCTCCCCACTGTCTTCATCCCACCACCTCCTTTAGTAGGCTGTTCCAGGCATTCACCACCCTCCCTGTAAAGAAGTATTTCCTCACATCCCTCTTAAAGCCACCCCCCCCCACACACTTCATTGTATGTCCCCGTATTCTGGTACTCCTCCACTGAAAAAAACTTCTCTCTTGCACCTTGTTCACCCCTATGAGGTACTTGGTCATGTCTCCTCTTGCTCTCTTCTCATCCAGGGATTACATGTTGAGCTGCTGCAGCCTTTTCTCATATGGTTTCTCATACAATCCCTGCACCATTTTGGCAGCCCTCCTTTGGACCACTTCCATCCTGTTAATGTCCTTGTGGTGGTGCAGCCTCCAGATCGGGACATAGTACCCTGGATGGAGTCTCACTAGCAAGTGATATAATGGCAACACCACCTCCCTCCTCCTGCTGGAAATCTCCATTCCTAAGCAACCCAACATCTGGTGAGCCCTGCTTACTTCCCTGTCGCAGTGCTCTGTCACCTTAAGTTGAGGTCATCAGACATGATTGTCCAAGGTCCTTCTCTTGCTTGATGACTGTAAGTGCCCCCCCATGTTATACAAAGTCCCTAGTTTTCCCTCCCCAGATGCTTGATTACTGTAAGTACCCCCCTGCCCCATGTTATACACAGCTTCCTGGTTCCCCTTCCCAGGTGCATGAATTTGCACTTTTTGATACTGCAAATCAGTTGTCACACCCTAGTCCACTCCTCAAATTTCCTCAGATCTCTTCGCATTTTCAACACCCCTTCTCTTTGCGGATGACACAAAAATCTATGACAGGATGGACACCCAGAATAAGTCCACCTTGTCACAGATTTTTGTGTCATCCCCAAAGAGATACACCTTCACCTCCAGTTCCTCAGCAACAAGTTACTCTTCCTTCCCTTGAGTGACTGCCATTTACCAAGACCCTCTGCCTCCTATCCTTTGACCAGCTTATAACCTTCTCTTCCACCCACAGGCTGATAAGCTTAATTAGCCTGCCATGTGGCCCAGTGCCAAAGGCCTTACTGAAGTCCAGATAGGCCACATCCACTGCATTCCCCCAATCCACTTCCCTATTCATCCAGTCAAAGAAATCTATGGCTGTGTCTGACATGACCTCCCCCTCTGAAACCATGCTTCTGGAGGTCTTGCAGCCCATTTGCCACCAGGTACTCCATCAGTCTCTCCTTCAGCAGGGTTTCCATTCATTTTCCCACCACTAATGGGAGACTGACTGGCCTATAATTGCTAGCCTCCTCCTTGCTTCCACTTTTGTGCAGAGCCATCACTTTAGCCCTCCTCCAATTCTCTGGAACTGCTCTCATCTCCAGGAAGTTGCTGAACAGAGTTGCTAGAGAGGCAGCTAGCACCATGCTCAGTTCCTTTATTACCTGTGGGTGGATCACATCCAGCCCCATAGTATTATTTTCCTTTAGAGCTTTCAATCCCATTCAGACTCTCTCCTCTAAAAATGAACTTGTGCCCACTCCCCATCTCCTCGGTGTCAATGGATACATGTTGGTCATCCCCTTCCCCCTCCACTGTGGAGACCGAAGTACTCACGCACAGCCCCCACCCCCAATTCTACTGATCCTCATTATTCCACTCATTGTTTTACTCTTTTTACTCACATACCTGACAAAAGTCTTATCCTCTTTTTGACCTCCTTGGCTACCCTGTCCTCTGTTTGTGCCTTAGCTGCTCTCACCTTCCTTCCTGCTTCCCTTTGTTTATCTACATATATATCCCTGTCCTCCTGCTCTTATGTCTTCTAGTACTTCTTACAAGCTGTTTTTTTTTCTCTTTTACCACCTTAACCACCTTCTTTGAGAACCATAGTGACCTCCTCCTCCTACTACCCCTGCTTATTTCCTTCAAACTACTTGCCATTACTTTAGTTATTCTCTCCTTTTTCCTTTTCCATTGTTCCTCCACTCCATCAGCCATCCCATCTTCAGTATATTTACTAAGGCACTCTCCAACTTCTTTAATGTCTGCCTTCCTGAAGTCTGGACCCTCCTCCGAGTGTGTCTTTTGTCCTACTCAATCTGCATGCTAAGCCACACTGTACAATGATCACTTGTACCCAGAGGGCTACCAGCTGTGACTTCTGCAGTGCTGTCCCTGTTCATAAAAAAACAAAGTCCAGCACTGATACCTAGTAGGTTCTACAACCAGCAGCACGAGAAATGATCCTTGTAGAAAGTCGAGGATTGCCTTACTTTTTGTTGTAGCTGTGGAAAGAATGCCCCAGTCTACATCCAGTTCCAGCTGTCAGTATATACAGTAGGTACAAATCTACTTTTAATTCTCATGTCCTGAGTATAAATGTATATTGTAAATGTAAATGCAAATATCTGCCTGAATTATAAAGCTGACTCATCTGTAACTGAATTTTCAGGGAAGGCCCTGATGCTGGTCTACTGGTGGCTCCAGATAGCACTATCGTTTGCAGTGCATTGTTTGACTTCCCCATTACGCAGGTCAGTATTAACTTCACAAATTTTTTATGAGAACACTGTGTAACTCTGCTTATTTATTTTACACCCCTTTCCCTCCCTCTTGAAAGAACACATCACAATATGTGTATAAATAATTCTTTTAGGAGGGGGTCTGGGAAACTGAGTTCTGGTTTTATGCTCTTTATTATTTTTATGTACAATATGATATGCAGTTACTGTTTTCAGCGTTTATGTTTACATTTGTAATCCCCCCCCCGGCCAGCCTAATCAGGAAGGAGTAAGGGTCATAGGTGGCTGGTGGGGGCAGGGCTAAGCATCCCATATAATGCTATCCTTTAGGTGGGGACTGGGTCATCTCCTGCTGTGTGAGCACCACCTGGAGATTGGGTGGCATGGATCAGATGGATATGGAAAGAGGTAGGGGAGATGCAAGGGTTTTGCATTTTGCACGCCCATCATGTGCCTTAGTGCGGATAGTGTACTGAGTCTAGCTAGTTACAAATAATGATTACTTGTAACCATATTTATCAGTATTCAGTTCACATCCACACAGTCGGCCTAGATGGCCTGTTTCAAGCTCTTTCTTCACCATGCAGGTTTGAGTACAAGGGATGGAGCCAGAGGACCACATGGCTGGGTGGTAGGAAGAGTCCAGCTTGAAGACTGTTCCAGTGACTAAGCGTGCTCAGTGCAAGACTGCCTAAATGTTGATGTGAACTGGATACTAGTAGTAAAGTGATTGTTACATGTAGGTAGCCTCCATTTTCCTACTGTCCTATGGTGCAGAGGTTGTACAGGTGATGTGGTATTATGAGTGAGCTCTGGGATTCTGAGATCAGACGTGCAAGGTTTAGGAATCCTGTCTCTGGTAGTACTTCCTGACCTGGGGAGGGTGTGCCAGGTGACACAGTGACCCCTATGGTGGGCTAAGGAACTCTGTTTCTTCCACAGGGTGCTACTTTCTGATGAGGCCTCAAAGAAGCTTAATGTTAGTAGTGTCAGGTAGTTCCACTTGGATACTCAGATATTTCCAGGCAGACCCCTCCCCAGCTTGCAACTCTAAACATCCTGTAACATCTGAGTTCTGATTTATATTTTTCTGATCTCTGACAATGAATCTAGAAGACAGTTATAGTCAGTGTATGGAACTGAACTGGAGTGCCACATGAGATAACCCACTTTCCATGTAAGACCTCTGCCCACAGTCTGACCCCAAAGCTTTACCTGGTTTTCTGTATCATTGCCTCAGTTTTGCATTGTTTTCTTTTATAATTTTGTTTTCGGTTTTCCCATCCAGCTACACCATTACCTCTTCAATGCCACTACCTGCGCTTCCATTATTGGGCTAATGCTAGACCCTGCTTGTCAGCATTCCATACCAGACCTTTGCACTCCCCTTCAGACTACAACCTTCTGATCTATTACCATGCAAGGATCCCTTCCCCCCTCTCTTTGGTAGGGCTGTGGCAAGTTGGGACTTGGTACACACTCTAAGTCTGGTCAGCAGAGGCAGGAAGAGTCAAGGCAGAACACAGGGTGCTTGATGTGAGGGCCAAGGATGGCCATCACGTGTTTGGTGCACTGAATGTTGTTGCCTCATTTCTGATAAATGTTGATCCATGTGGGATGATGTTCATGCCAAGAACTGCACCTCAGAAATGTGTCAGCTATGCCAGCTACATCTTGATCTGTCTTAGCTGCATAGACCCAGCTTTCCCAGGATAGAAACATAGAAATATAGAATATGATGGCAGATAAGGACCAACCAAATCTTAACCTGCCCATTTCCCTACTTGGTTTGGCAATCCCTACTCTTATCTGGGCTGCCTTTCCTCCAATCTGCTGTTCGGCAGGGTGCCTTTATGCTTATTTCATACACTTTTGAATCCAAGTACTGTTTTTGCTTCCCCCACCTTCGCTGGTAGGCTGTTCCATGGATCCACTACCCTCTCTGTGAAGAAATACTTCGTAGCATTCTCCTAAGCCTCCCTTTCTCCAGCCTCATGTTATGTCCCCTTGTCCTTGTGCACTGTCTTCTCTGAAATATGCTCCCCTCCTGTACCCTGTTTGTTCCTCTAAGGTATTCCAGTGTATAGATGTTAAGCTCCCTGAGTCTTTCCTCATATGCTTGTGGTATAGTGTATGTATCATTTTTGTTGCTCTTCTCTGGACTGCTTCCATTCTGTTGATGTCTTTCCAGAGATGCGATCTGCAGAACTGGACACAGTATTTCAGATAAGGCCACCAGTGATCTATACAGTGGCATCACCATGTCACTCTTCCTACTGGTTATGCCCCTTCCTGTGCACCCTAGCAGTCTGTTTGCTTTCCAGACTGCTTTTTCACATTTTTTCATGATTTCAGGTCATCGGCTATAATGACCCCTAGGTCTGTCTCCTGACTTGTGGTGGCTAAAACCTGCGACCCCCCCATCCTGCAGTCCTCTCTTGGGTTTTGGTGTCCCAGGTGCATAAAGTTGCAGTTCTTAGCATTGAAACCCAACTGCCAAACCCATGACCATTTCTCAAGTAGTGTCAGGTTATTTCTTATTTTATCTAGCCCCTCCCATGCATTGACTGTGCGGCCGATCTTGGTGTCATCTGTATATAGGCATACTTTCCCTTCCAGTCCCTCTGCAATGTTGCTAATGAAGACATTGAATAGGACTGGACCAAATACCTATCCCTGTGGCATCCCTCTGGTCACCTCCCTTTCTTCGTATTTTATATAATTTACTACCAATCTCTGGGTCCTGCCTTTTAGCCAGTTTTCAACCCATTTTACCACTTTAGAGCCCACACCCAGATTCCCAAATTTATTAAGTAACTTTCTATGTGGAACGGTGTAGAAGACCTTGCTGAAATCCAGGTTGGCCACATCAACCACCCCTTCCTGATCTACGACCCTGGTCACCCAGTCAAAAAAATTGCTAAGCTTATTCTGACAGGACTTTTTCCCTTAGTGAAATCAATGCTGCCTTGGGTCTTTTGCACTGTTTGACTCCAGGACCTCACTACCTCTCCTTAAGCAGGGTTCCTTCAGCTTCCACACCACTGTGGTCAGGCTTACAGGTCTGTAATTGCCTGCCTTCTCCCTACTTCCACTCTTGTGCAGGGGGACCACCTCGGCCCTTCTCCAGTCCCCAGGTACAGTACCTCCCCGTTTCTAGTGATTGGTTGAAGAGGGCTGTCAATGAACCTGTGAAGATACACAGGTTGCCCTGGATTCCTTCTCCAATGCCACTGATGAACATTTTTTTATTTACTTATTTAGCTTTTGATGACCAGGTATGCCACTAGGTTGTGGTGAGCTGCCCAACTGCTAGCCCTTATTTGTGGATATTATTCTGTTGTACATATTTTTTTTTATTGTAATTCTGCGTACATACCAGTGTCAACAAAGGCACACAGAGAAAAGCCTGGATTTTTAAAAAAGGGGTTGACCTTCGTCTGACCTAAGAGGCCAGCTGCTTGCAGGAATCTGACATGTTCTTGTCAAAAAGCTTGTGGATGCATGATCAAAGGGGTATTTCTAATAGGAACTGACCAAGGGAAACAGAAGTAATACAATCACCAGTATAATCATAAAACTTATAGGATCTTCCATACAACTAATTAAATTAAGCCAGTTCAAAGTCCAGAATGTTTTAGCCAGGAAAGAGCCATCTAACAGGCCTGTGTGAGGTAATAGAAAAGAAACACATCCATATAGCATAGCTGTGTGAGACTGCAAAACCTAGGTTAACTACGAGAATCTGACATCAAAGAATATCAGGAAAATAAGATTTTTGGGAAGCGCACCAGTGCCATCTATTGGCCTAAATGTTGTGGAATTTTCCCTCACTATTTCAAGTGTGACAGAGAAGTATACTGTAAATAACCCATGATCAGGGCATTTGAACACACATTTTGTTTGGACTCTCCTGACCACAAGATAACACCTGCCAGCACAGAGACTGCCTAAGAACCAAAGGCTGCCTCAAAGACTGAAATATTTTGCAAATCAGCGTATTCTCTGACTTTGAAATCCTTGTACCTCAGGCAGACTTAGCTAACCTATCCAAAGTGTGTTTTTCTGTATATGTTTCCATTTTGTTTCTGATACTGTAACCTGATTTGTCACGTGTTCTGTTTTAGTTGTAATTGCAATTATTTAATTTAGTACAAACTTGTTTTTCTACAGAAATTCTGCTCTAGTGTGAGAGTTCCTTATATTGTATGTGTGACTGTAGAAGGCTTATTAATAATCTCAGACAACTGTTAATTGCTTAGAGGGCCACTATAAGCAACCAAACTGAGAAAAGGGTCTGTAAAGGGACATCTGTATGGCTAGGAGAATACTAGAGTCTACAAAGATTTTGAACCAGTTGCATGTCCTGTAGGGAGAAGGCCAAATCAGGTGATACACTGCTACCCCAGAAATAGTGTGACTTCTAGGTCTTCCTCCTCCTTTATGTAATAGCCAAGTAAAGGTTCATATTTGGCCACAAGACTTGAAGACTGGTATTGTGCCTTTATCCAGAGATAGAGGGATGCCTGGGATACTCATGGCGCCTACAGGTGCAGTCATGACCTCGGTGAGCATTCTGAGGGATGAGGATGGTATCCCTGTTCCCTTGCCCTGTCACGCATTGTACTTAAGGGTGGGCACTTTGAGCTCCAGATAGTCTACAAGAGCCTCTTTGACCAGTGACTCCATCAGTTTACTCACATCAGAGTTATGACTGACATGCCTGTAGTTCCTTGCTTGATCCTTGTCCCATTCATATAGAGTGGAACTCTATCTGCTACCATCCAGTCTTTCAGAACCACACCCCATTTGTAATGAGCTGCTGAATAGCCTTACCAGGTGTTCAGCCAGTGCTGATGCCAGTTACTTGTGTACCCTCAGATGCATCCTGTCAGGCCCTGGGACATCATCTATCTTTTGGGCTGCTAGCCCTTTCTGGGCCATTCCTTGGTAAGCCCAGCTGCTTGTCTCCCAGGGGACTCCCTTTATGGCTGCCTTGATGCCATGTGATGGCAGAGCCTGCTATCTTCCCTTTTGAAGTGCTCATTAAGGACGGCTGCCTTTGCATGTCCTCCTCTATTACCCTACCTTGCTCTATAGCCTATAAATTCTCCATCCTTTCTTTTTGTTTAAATGCATGAACAATTTTCTTTCTCTGCCCTGACCCCTTTTATAGTATGCAGCTCAATGTCTACTCTTGCCTCCTTAACCACTCTCTTTGCTTCCTTTGTTCTCAGTTGCAGTTCTTTTCATTCTTCCTCAGTTGAATTTCCTTGTACCTTAGGCCCTTTTTTCGTCCCTCTCTGCTTTTCCTACCATTTCTGGAACCATATTGGTTTCTTGTACCTGTTTCTTTTGGTTACTGTTTTCATGCACAACTTAGATGTCTCAAGAAACAGAGAAATGTGCTGGCAGAAAAGTAGCAATCACCAGGCCCACCCAGTCTGCCCAGTGTGTCTAACTAGCTGCTAGGGACTTTGCAATTTCTACTGTCTCCCCTCAAATTCAAAAGACACTGTGTTCATCCCCATGCTCCTGAGATCCCCCACAGTTTTTGCACCCCACCACCTCATCTGGGGTTTGTTCCAGTTATCTATTACCCTCCTGGTGAAGTAGAATTTTCTAAAATTTTCACTGAATTTTTCCCCTAACATCTGTATATCATGTCCCCCTTATTTTCAATTGCTTCTGTAACTAGAAGATGTCCCATACTGGCTCCTCTAATTGACACATCTCCTCAAAACTGCCAATGCTGTCTACACATGACTAACACAGTCCCAGCCAACTCCTTCACCCTGTTGAAGTCTGCACTTCAGAAGTCAAGGACCTCAGTCCTCGATTTGGGGGTTGCTGGTCACAAGGGCCAGCTTGAACCAAAGAGAGTTATGGTCACTGGACCCAATAGCTTCCCCTATCTGGCACACCTTACCACCACCAAGCTGGTGTGTACCTACATCGAGAATGTCAGCCTGTCTGGTGGGTTTGTTAACTAGCTGCACCAGTAGACAGTCCTGGAATGTATCCAGAAGGGTCCGACTTCTGGTGCAACAAACCACAGATTGGTGGCTTCTGCTGACAGTGCCTCCCACTTAATGTCCAGGAGGTTCACAGTCAGATCATCATCACTACTACTACTACTGGTACTACCTTCCTATTTGCCATTCCCTTCCTAGTTTTTCATCCACATTCCCTATCCCTATCCCCCTCTTCCCCCTTGTCCTTGCAACCTATAGATATTTCCACCTGTAGTTTCTTACCTGGAGCTGCAGGAGCCACATCCACAGTGACTCTGTCTCCCTTCCCCTGATGTATCCATCTTCTACAGCCTTGAGTTTTAATAACTACTTGTGGTGGCCATATTTATTGATTTGAGACTTAATTACAAAACTAGTAATAACAACGTTGTCAGTAATAAAATGTTTATAACCAAAGTTGTATGATGTTTTTTTACCCAGTTCTCAAACACTGCTGCTGCCGTACACAAGAAGCATTACTCAGTGCCTGCATGTTTTGGTAGTGCAATGGGTAGGGTTGGCTAGTGAGATAAAAGCATACATGTCAACAAGTGGTAGTGCAGTTTGTGGGAGGGAAGGATACCTTGATGGTGGGAAGGTGACTGGGTTCTGCTGAGGACTGTGAGCACAGAAGGCAGGGTCAGACCTGATGAGACTTGCTCAGGTCAGGCAGTGAAGATTGGAAAGCAGGCACTGAGATGCAGTGACTCATTTCCAATGGGATCCTGCTTTTTACCCATATCTGCAGCTTCATAGACTAGAACACCATGAGGTTAAGTGACTTGCTCAGGATCACATAGTAAGTATATTTGTCTCCAGTGGGACAACATAATCTCCTGGTTCTCAATCATGCTCTACTAGAGGACCATGAGCTTTTTCTTGCCCCATGGAATGGGTGGTTCAGTATAACAACTATTCATCAATACCCTAGAGGTGGCATGGTAGAGATTCCAATGATGGTATGCTCCAGTCCATACAGATGCAGGAATGGCCGGATATAAGATGTTGCTTCTCAGCGCCTACTTCCGAAGTCTGCACTTCCTGTCCTAGAACAAGTCTCTGATCTAGCCTGCTTGCTACTACAGTATATTTCAGCTACCAATGGCTTTTTGACAAACAATACTATCCTCTTCCTTTCTTGACAGGTCTCTCTTTCCTCTATATAATTAGTTGTTACCTAGCTCCTGCTCCCTCAGGTCATGTTATCCCATCATGCCTCTGTTGCTCTTATAATATCTAATTCTTCCATGCTGACCAGTGTCTCTAGTTCACTGACTTAGCTTCTCGAGCTAGTTGCTTTGAGTGTACATACATCTTTCTTGTTGTTCCATGTCTTAACCTCTTGTGTTGCTCATCTTATTCTCTGAATTAGATTGTTTGGCAGTATATTGTTCATGTGTTTTTTCTGTCCCAGTTTATTTTGGCTTCACTAGTCTCTTCTAGTATCCAACCCCTCCCCATATTTAGTTTAAAATCTTCTTTATAGCTGCAATGAGCCAGGTTTCCTAAATGCTTGCTCCTTTTTACGTTCGCTTGCGCGCATGCGCAAGGAACGTTTTGAGAGAGTAGCACACTTTGGAGGTGTGCCTCTCCTTGCAATCCACTGTCCGCTGAGCAGGCATGGTGGTCTTGGCAATGGGTGTGGGAGCTGCGTAATCCCCCCATTGGCTCCTCAGCCCACCCAGTCATTCTGCCATGCTGGGAGCCCACCCACAGCAAATGTCCAACGTAGTGCTTTTTTTTTTTTTTAAACCTGTAAATCAAAAACGGTCCCACGGCCTTCTCCCAGTCCCCTCCCCAACCTGCACCCACCCACTGCGCACTCAGACTCCCCACACCCCACTCACCCCATACTTACCTTCTGGAGCTTGGCACGCAACTTCACTGGACCGGAAACACGCTCTGCACTCCTTCAAGCTGACCGCCGAACTGAGGAAATGCCGTAAGCTGTATAATGGGCTAGATAGGGGTTTTCAACTTTATTGCATATCTCGAAGGCATGTTTTGGAATTTTGCACAATTTTAACAAGGAAGGTTTGGACCCTTCTCATGAATGATGTCACTGTCATGGCGTTATTCGGGCGGAAGAGTGATTTTGCAGTCACTGTGAAAAAATCACCGCTTTGGGCCTGAATAATGCCATAAAGGCATCGTCATGAAGAAACAAAACTTCATGTTGAAAAATTGCTCAAATGACTGTTCACAAACTGCGTTGCGCCAATTCCTATGCAGGCTCATAAATTTGCAAATTTTCAATATTTTCACGCCAGATTTTCAACATTGCCATTTCACCACACCTCCTTATGAGCAGTACAGCTGTCATTTTTCACATCCTGCCCAAAACGTGTTTCCGCCCATGTAGTGCACAATGGTGCAGTTGGTGTGCGAAATCAATGTATGGGACACATTAAGAAAATCACAGTGACACTGTTCATAAGCAGAGGTCTTAAAATGGCTATGTTGAAAATTTGGTGAAAATATTCTAAAATGACTGTTTCTGAGGCGTGTGTTCGCCAGTTCCTACATGCCTTTCATACGTTTGCAATTTTAATATTTGCATTCCAGATTTTCAACATTGCCATTTTACCACACCTCCTCATGAGGAGTACATCTATCATTTTTCACATCCTGCCCAAAACATGTTTCGCACCATGTAGCGCTCATATGGCGTGGTCGGTGTCGCGAACTCAATGTATGGGACATTAAGAAAATCACAGTGACACTGTTCATGAGCAGGGGTCTTAAAATGGCTAGGTTGAAATTTGATGACTAAAATTCCTAAAAAGTGACTGTTTTACCAGTGTTCATTGCGCAGCTCTATACGCGCTTGTAAGTTTGTGAATTTTCAATATTTTCACTCCAGATTTCAACATTGCCATTTTTACCACACCTCCTTAAGTGAGCAGTGCAGCTGTCATTTTCACATCTTGCCCAAAATGCGTTTCCGCACATCTGTAGTGCAATAATGGCAACAGCCCGCGGTGCGAACTCAGTGTATGGGATACATTAAAAAATCACAGTGTCACTGTTCATGAGCAGAGATCTTAAAATGGCTATGTTGAAAATTTGGTGAACAAATTCCTAAAATAACTTTTACGAGTATTGCACTGTGCAGTTCCTTGACGCTCGTAAGTTCAACAATTTTCAATATTTTTCACTCCAGATTTTTCAACATTGCTATTTTACCACACCTCCTTATGAGCAGTACAGCTGTCATTTTTCACATCCTGCCCAAAACGTGTTTCCGCCCATGTAGTGCACAATGGTGCAGTCGGTGTGCAAAATCAATGTATGGGACACAGTAAGACAATCACAGTGACACTGTTCATTAGCAGAGGTTTTAAAATGCCAATGTTGAAAATTTGGTGAAAAAATTCCTAACAATGACTGTTTTATGAGCGTGCGTTGCACAGTTCCCACGCATGCTCGTAGGTTTGTGAATTTTCAATATTTCCACTCCAGATTTTCAACATTGCCATTTTACCACACTTTCTTATGAGCAGTACAGTTGTCATTTTTCACATCCTGCCCAAAACGTGTTTCTGCCTGTGTAGCACACAATGGGGGTAACAAAAAGGTCATGCTGAAAATTTATTGTGCAAATACCAGCAATCACACAGCGCATTACGGTAAAGCATCATACGTGCCAAACACCACTGCAAATACCTGCAAGTGAACATCTGGCATTGACAAATGCTTGTTGGTTGTGGTGCAATCCATCTTTCCTGAAGAGATCTTTTTTTCTGTCAGTGGTCTTCCAGCATTTTTAATAAATTTGATCCTCCTTGCTCCTACCAACACCTGCTCCACATAGTGTTATCAATTAAATTCTGGCTTTACGTCTTAGACTACATAATAAACTACAGATTGTTTAGGCCTTTTCAGACTACTTGGTGTAGAACAGTCTCTGTCTATGCCAAGTTCCAGGTCCATGCTAAAGGAACAGACACTTAGCACTCTCACAGGCAGCATGCAGGACAGATAGTGTAGTCCTTGTCTCAGCCAAGTTTCAGGTCCGCAGCAGAGGAAAACAGACACTTAGAACTCTCACAGATAACATGCAGGAGACACTGTTGACAGTGTAGTGCAGTCCCTCCCTCTCTCTACCAAGTTCCAAGTCAGTCCCAAAGAAAAACAGACACTTAGCGTTCTCACAAGCAGCATGCAGGAGAGACAGTTTATTTATTTATTTAGCTTTCGTTGCCCAGGTAAGTACACTAGATGGACATATGCCTGTTTTCAGGTGTGACCCAGGAGATTTACATGGAATATGCAGAAAAAAAACAAGGTTTATACAGGATCAAGCACGATTTCAAGAGATAGACAATGCAGGGTAAAAACAACAGCACAAGTTTAGACATTATACAGTAAAACACAACTTAGGACAATATAGTGCAGTCTCTGTCAAGTTCTAGGTCAGTGACAAAGGACAAGACATTTAGTACTCTCACAGGTAGCATGAGGGCAGACAATTGACAGTGTAAGCTGTCCCTGCCTCTTATCAAGTTCCAGATCCATGCCAAAGGAAAAACAGACATTTAGCACTCTCACAGATAACATGTAGGAGAGACAATTTGTAAGAACAGTATGTAGAATCCCTAAAAGGAAGCAGGAGCTGGCTACATGGCACTGACTAGGAGCAGACCATTCTGACTCACTCTTGTCCTAGGTTTGCATCCCAAGCCTTAGGTGTCAAAGAGTGGAGGTGACATGTGGGATTATGAGCAGCATTTGGACATCCTGGGATGGGGGTTGTGTAGTGTTGCCTTGTAGTGACTTCTAGTGACTGACTTGGGGGTGGCGACCACAGCTTAATGGGTGCCACCCCCAGTATGTTGTAACATACATGCTGGGGAGGCGGGCAGGAAAAAGCAAAAAATGGCCAGTAAATATGCAGCAACGGACTGCCTAGGTTTCCTCCCATGACACTGCATCCAAAGTGTGCCTTGTCTCTGCCCCTTAGCCACTATAAACGCTCTGAACTCTGAACAGTGTCTGCATCTCCTGAGCTATAGCATAGAGTCCTCCAGATTCACAGGTGGATGGCGGCAAGGTCTGTGACTGAGCCTCTGGGCATATCCTCTCAGCAGTGAGTGAGCTTGAGGGGCAGCTGGGTTCAGAAGGCCTGAATAGAGGGGACTGCACTGGGGCTAACTAGAGAATAAAAGAGTAAACAAAAGGACGTAGAGGTCTTCTCGATTAAATTAAAGGTTAAATTACTAACACTTTGTACCGTTGTTTGCTTTACAGACTCATCTCCTCCTGGAAAAAGGTGCTGTTAGTGCTCTAGTAGCTGGACTAGTAGCAGGATTATTTCTGTTTGGTGAGTTTCCTGTTTTAATTACAATAATTAGATAGAGAAATTCTGAAATATAAACAGTTCACCTTATAACAATGTGTTTATGATGAATTTCATAAGCCTAATCTGTTTTCTAAAAGACATTTAATTTATTTTAACTACCTGACCATAACTGTGTTTCTGACTGGTGCTCTGCTTGGAATCCCAGTTACAATGCTTGGGATATCAGCTCCCATGGTACTCATATGCTCCAAGCCTTCCCTGCATCAGTTGTAGCCGAGATCCTGGTCCAGCAATCTAATCCAGCTCCACATACCGTTATCCCGATGGATCCCTACATAGTGCACTGTCATAGGCTTTGCCGGGAGGAGAGGGCTGGGTGCCCAGAACCCACCTATCTGCTTCCGTTTTGAACCTCCTCTAGGCACAGTTTGGTACATATGCATGCACATAACATTACACTGAGATCCAGTGTCCAACTGAAAAGTTACTATTTTCCCAATGATATTCATCACTTTCCAGTCAGTATCCACAGCGCTATCAGCAGGGCCACTGGAAAGTGAGGAAAATTTTACCCAAAATGCAAGGATTTTCTTGCAAAATTGTGGGAAAAGTGCGGGGGTTCACTATACATCCCAACTGCCCCCCCAATAAATATTTTATTGTTTGCTGCAGCATGTATTGATCACAAAATGTTAGATAAATGTGTCACACTTGTAAATGCTTTAATATGAACAAAGATGTGTGTTTTTTGAAATTTATTTATTTATTTAGTTTTTGTTGACCGGGCAAGTGCACTAGACAAAGCCTGCCTATTTTCAGAGCACGACCGGGAGAGGGATACAGATAGAATATCAACTGACCTCAAACCAGATTAAGCTGTGGGTGGTATTTTTTAGTGAATGAGGAAATTTGCCCAGGACACCAGGAAAATTCCCCTACTCTTTTCGATAAGTACCATGGGATCTTTAACATCCACCTGAACTACCACCAATCCAGGCAGATGGGACCTCGGTTTAACGTCTCATCGAAAGATGGCACCTCAGAAATGCAGCACCCTCTCATGCTGCACTACGGTGTCAGTACAGGATATTAACCCAGAGCCAGATGTGGAACTGAACCCACAGCCTTCTGATCTCCACACCTCAGAGGCAAATGTACTACTACTGAGCCACTGGCGCTGACAATGCACTGTAAACTAATCATTATGTAAAATATCTCTGAAAAATCAAGACATCTAAGTCATGCAGTACTAACGATTTTATTCAGTAATTTACAGTTAATCCCTAGCTGAATACATCCTGAAACAGCATAATCTGCCAGTTTCTAGATGTTAAATAATGAAACCTGATTTAAACTACTTGATTTGATGCAAGAACAAAATAAACAAATAAAGCAAGGTGCCTTAATAAAGGTCTAGTAAGAAAATGTTTATTTTGTTAAAATAATTACTGTTCTTAATAGCACTGTAGTACATTTAAAATCACATGATAAAATCATACCAATAGCTTTCATTACATCATCAATAGTTTTCATTACCTTTTACTTTTGTTCTACTCGGTTTGCAGTGATTTTACTTGGGTTGCAATTACTTTGTCTATTTGCAGGTAACTGTTTTAACTATAACCTGTTCAGCATGTTTTCAGAAATGTTTCCTTTGTATGTTTGTATGCGAGTATGCAGTTGCGGCAGACTGACATGGAAGGAATCATTATAACCCTCAGAAGCACATTCAAGTTTATAATTAGCAAGGCCATCCAAACTCTTGACACATTTTAATGCAATCCTTTCAGACTGAAAATATTTATACAAGGAAAATCTAACCTACCATTCAAAAACAAGCATGTGTCAAAACTATTTAGGTGAATAGGGCACTTTAACTCTTCACAACTATTGTTTCAGTCTCTGTGTCAGCAAAGTTTCTGATAGTCTGCTGAACACAAATTTAAGTGTTCAAGTCTACATATATGACCAAGTTCTGAAACCAAAGCAGGGAAGTGAATCACATGAAAGCAGAGCCATTGCCCAGGAGGACATACTGGGGTGCAGTGGTGAGTACAGCATGCACCCATCTAAGACAGGTGAAAGTGGTTATGTCATGGTCCAAGCTCCACTGGGGACCAGGGAGATATACAGTTTGACATGTGTAAGCCTGGCTGTTGGGTTGATTTGGGGTAAACTGAGTAAATGAACAGGGAAGTATTATAGTGGATGTCCCTCCTCCCATTACTCAGAGTTGTCGATCTGTTGGTTGGTCAATTTTGAGGTTTGGCCATTGCCATATTGGGGGGGGGTGCAGTGCGGGGGTAGTGAGAGCTGGAAGACATAACAAATAACCCCAAGTGAAAAAGAAGGCACATTTCTCCACCTCTAGTCCACCATCCCGGAGCCCCCCCAACCCTCCAATGCCCCACAGACTGTTCCAACATATCAACATATGGTATACATGTTCCCCATACCGTACATCAAGGTTTGTTATCGTGAATGGGGGGGGTGGCAGGTGCACACCCCTAAGTCTTCCTTGCCAGATCCAAGCCTGTTCTTGGAGTTAGGGGATGTTGGCCATGAAATCTACATGTTACTGTCTCTGCTGAGGTCAGAAGTACAGCTGAGTCTGGGGTACAAAGTTCTTCAATCAATGAAATGTTCACTTACTGCATTCAGTTGTTGTTGTTGTTGTTGAATTTTGATAACCAGGTAAGCCCACTGGGCCTAGAAGTCCCTTTTTCCAGGGGCTGACGGGGAAGGGGATACAGATGGTAAGCAGCTGAATTTTACCAGATTAAGCTGTTGGTGGTATTTCAAACTGGGGTGTGTGCAGTACAGACCACCCAGTGTTGATAGACTTCATACTGCAAGGAGGAGTCTTTCCTGTGAGTCACTATGTTGTGCTTTGTGTTGCTTCCCAGGCACACCTGGATTTACCATGTGGATCTGCTATTCCATGCCCACCCCCATGCCAGAGACACCTCACCTACCCACAAACCACATAAGACCCCTGCACTACCACCACCCCCATAGCCTGTAAGAGGGATTCACCTGTACCTATTCTCCAGGTAATGCTGCTGCTGCCCGGGACCTTGGCTGCCACTGCCCTTCAAGATCTTGTTCAGCCCAGTCCTCTACACTACACTGCTCCAAAACAACCTTGCCTCCATGATCTCCTGGTAGCATGAGTATGGTGCGGTGTCCATGGAAGAGGGGTACAGTCAGACTGCATTCACGGTGGCCACGAGACCGTGGCACATGACCGCTCCATGTGGTGGCTGCACAGCGCAAGTCCCATCCCCTCCTGCTATCCATTATTGGCTTCTGTCAATGGAACTGAGGAAGCGCAGAGCATGGAGAGACCCAATTAGGGCACCATCCCTGGGCACTCCTGGCCCACATCAATAAGCGACAGAGTGGGAGAGCACCCGCAGAGCATCAGACCAGGTGAGCCTGCCTGGCAGCACACAGAGCAGCACTGGGGAGTAGGAGTGAAACGTCAGATAACCCAAGTCCACTACGGAGTTTTGCAGAGACAGATAATTGTGGAGCCATGGAAATACAGGCTGGAGGAAGGAGGAGAGGATAACAGCAAGGGAATTACTGTTGGCTCTCAACAGTCAGTGGAGGAAAACAAGGAGCATTGAAAGTGGGGGTGGGGTGGGGGGAGAAGGATACCCTGGCCCTACCTCAGTGGGATGATGATCTCGGTGCAGGACCTCATAATGTGTTTGATGCAGACTGCTGCAGTAGGTTTGTCAGCAATGTTTGTTCTTCGGTCAGCAACTAGTTTACGTATGGCAGCCGCGATGCACCATGTTGTCAGTGTTCTTCTCATTGACTCATCTATGTCCAGAGCCTCTCTGATAGTTTGCTAGCCAGAGACCGTGCTGCAGGTTGGTGATGCAGAAAAGGGATCTCAATCGTCCATTCCTTAAGTTCCTGAACCACTACCTCGACATTATCAAAAGTCTGTACTCCTGGGAAATATACTGTCACCTTGGAGGGGTAGGGAGTTCTGAACTTTAACTGCTTCAGTCTGAGGGCCTTCATCATTAGTGCATAGGCCCGCAGTCATTACCAAAGATCAAAAAACAGCTGTGCTCCCTGGTACTATACTGTTTTTTTCTGCTAAGCAGTGTGCAGGATAGTTTCTTTTTCTTTCAGGATCACAGAGTGTGGTGTAGCATCCGACCATTGGTCAGGCCTCGGCATGGTGAGCATGCTCTGTTTTAATAGTGCAAGCGGGGAGGGATAGCTCAGTGCACAGCAGAGTCTGGAGAAATGGAATCACCTCTGTCTCCTCAGCTCCCTCCGTAGCCCGATTCCTTTAAGCTGTTGCAGCGGTCCAGTGATTCAGCATCCCACTCTATCTTTAGGCCCGTAATGGCGCTAAAGCTGCGCAATCACTCTTTCTGTGATATCAAGGCAGTGAGTCTACAGCTGTCACTTGCTCCTCTGTGGAGTCAAGGTATTTTTCTAGTTTGTCCGTGTCCATTCTTAGGGCTGTGGCTTTCAGGTGCATTTCTTTCCAGAATTCATGAAATTCTGATAACAGCAGAGTCACCTGCTTCTGTAGAGACTTCACACCCGGCGTCTCTGCATGAGAGCAGCCACATTGGGTTGAGCCCTGGGACCCCTCACTGTCTGTTCTGCCATCAAGAAATCTATCCCCATCCACGGAGTCAGTTGGTGAGGGTGCCTGTGGCACTAGGTCTGGACAGCAACTGTAACAATAGAAACAGCAACAAGCACAAAGCAAGAACAGCAACCGCAACAGTACAGAAGCGTGACCTGCAAAAAACACACACGCCCCAGCAAAAAAAAAATGAGTGGAGCACATTATTCACTACTGCCAGCACAACACTCATAAACACTACACAAACACACAAAAATAACATAATGCTCCGGCCACACCACCACCTCACATATATACCCACACCAGTGCTTCATTGCTACACACGGGATTTGAATCAAGAATCACAACCTCCTACCTACACTGCAGACACCACCTACACAACAAGCCACACCCTAATCAGTAGACCAACCAGCCAGCACAGCTCCTCACCGTGGTCTCCTCCATTTGACATCCCAGACTCCCGCCTCACACATTCCCACACTACATCTTAATTCACTAACCTATCATACCTTTACTTTATATGCCACACTATTTCATGTGCTTATGCGGAGGGGTTGTCCCCTGCACCCACCGATGTTTATAATACATCCTCCAGGTCGTAGTACAGCCGGGAAGGGTGGCATTGTGGTTCAGGTGGCATTTTAGACCATGCACTGTTTTGTCTGATGCTATTCTTGCTGCGCCATCCTGTTGCTACGCTTGCTTCACTTTCTCACCCAGTAGGGTGCCTTGCTATTCTTTCTAAGCAGCATCAGCATCACTCCTATAAGTAGATTTGTTGATTTTGTTTTGTAAAAGTGATTATTTCAGGAATTTGGGCTCAAGTTGGAGTGGAGCTATTCTGCTCAGGCTACTTCCTGGATCATGATATCACCAGAAGTCCCTGGATCTTTTATTTCAATGTTGAAAACAGAACTCTGAAGTTATAATGAAAAGCGATGGGAATGAGCCCATAGTTGATCAGTCACTCAGTGTTGCATGACCTTGTCCTCTAAAGTCCAATTTCTAAATGAAGTTGGAAAATGTTTGGTATCATTTTCTCCACAATTTCTGTCAAAGTAAACTCCTTTTCCCTTCTGAAGTGTGAACAGGCAGATGGGCTGGGAACAATATTCTAAATGTAATCCTCTCATGAGTCTTCTTTTTCATGCTTTTGTACAACATCTGTTTGTTTCTCACTGAGGGGGCTTATGTCATTGTTTACAAAGAATTTAGCAGAGTTCCACTGAAGTGCATCTTTTTCCCTCGCTTCCTTCTGAATGTGTTTTTTATCTAGACAGTTCAAAAATCTGAAAACTCATAGGCCTAGGTTTTTTGCCTGGAGAAGGTCTGGGTCATAGAGACCTGTGTGATCTTTCAATGGTATATTGCTTTCCATTAGAGGAGGGTCCCGCTACAAGTACTAATAAATGTTGAATAAACATTAACGTTTTTCTTCCTCTTTCTCAGGAATACCAAATATGACAAAATTAGTTTCCTATTCTTTCCTTCTTGGTCTTCAGTTCTGTTCTGTAATTTATTGAAGCTCTTTTCCTTCCTTTGCTTTGTTCTCAGAAGAACTAATGTTGGCTTCTGTGTCCCCCACTCTTATATGAAGTTTGTTTAATGCTCATTTTGAAAGCGTTAAAGTCACTTGCCATGTCTTTCAGGACCATTTAATAGCAGTAAGTTCGATAAAGAATTTGTCATTTGGAACAAACTGACCTTCCTTTGGTGATTTGGACTTGTGACACTTCAGTGCCAATTGCTTCATAAGGGCCTGTTAAGGATTTCTGGCTGGGAGCAGAGACAGTTGAGGTGAGGATGACAGTGGTAGCTAAGGCAGCGGAACAAAAACCTCAAGCAATGCTTCAAAATTCATCATTTCCATATTAAAAATTATATTGCAGGTATCGCTGATGCTTTCCCTATCATGTGTGTCAAAAAGAAAATGCAATCATTTCAGCAGGTTTTAGAGTTGGACTGTTGAGAGCGCCAAGTTCAAGCTGCAACTGCCATCGAGAATGTGACGTGACTCCCCTGAAGCCCATCTCTTTATCTATACTTAGAGTTATCTAGCATGCACTGAAAAGAGTTCCTGACTGTTGTCAGTCCAGAGTCCACCCTCTGCCTGGATCTGGAGGGACCAACCTTTTTCTATATAAACATAGAATGCTGTTTCCTCTCATTGGCATTGGGGAAAGAAGGAACAAATGGAACCGCCTGCTGAGGTGTGTGCTGGGAACCTCCATGGACAAAGGACTAGTCTTTCTTCTTTTGTATGTTTTCATGTATTTGCCAGAAAGCCCCTGAGCTGTAACAGCTTATTTCATGGTAATAATAATAATAACTTTATTTTATGGCGCCTTCAAATGCCAAAGAACCATGCAATTTAAAATCAGAAAACAAATCTTAATAGACAATCATAAAATCAAACATCGACATATCATCATTAATCAATTAATCATTCATTGTATGCCTGGTGCCACAAAAAAAGTCTTTAGGGCTAGCTTGAAACCCTCCACACTTGTGACTTCCATAACCGATGAGGTAGAGAATTCCAAAGTGTAGGGGCCGTGAACATAAATGCTTTGGCCCCAAAAGATTTCAAATGTACCTTAGGGATCTCTAGCAACCCTCACCAGCTGAGTGGAGAGATTGCCTGAGGCAATAAGAGACCAGGAGCTCTTTCAGGTAGTCCAGGCCCAGTCAGTGAGCCAACTTTAAACATGATCCACCACTGTACTGACAGCCAGTGCAGTTCGCACGGCACCAGCGAAATATGACAGGATCGAGATGATCCCATCAAAAGCCGGGCTGCCACATTCTGCACCAGCTGCAAGCGGCTGATTTCTACCCCAGGAAGCCCTAGGTATAAGGAGTTGCAGTAATCTTAGCTCGAGGACACAAAGGCGTGGACCAAAACAGGAAGGTCGTTAAATGGGACCAGATGTTTAATCCTGGAGATATTCCTGAGATGATGAAAGGAAGATTTGACGACAGCCGACACCTGCAAATGCAGGGTCAACCCTTCACCAAAATTACCCCAGGTTTTGCACCTGGTCAGAGGTCGAGAGAGACACCCCGGAACAAGTCCAGAGGCTACCCACACCCCAGACCCCTGTCCCGTGACCAGGGTCCACAACCAACAACTCAGTCTTTCTGAGTTCAACTTCAGCCAACTCAAATCCATCCACTCCTGATTTCTTTGAGACAGCTATTAAAGACCGAGAGAACTCAATACTGGTCAGGCACAAAAGAAGGTAGAGCTGGTTATCATCAGCATAGCAATGAAACTTCAGCCCATACCTTCTTACAATGTCTCCGAGGGCAGCATGTACAGGAACAACATGGACAACAGTACTGAGCCCTGAGGGACCCACAAGACAGAGAAACTGAGTCCGAGGAAAAAACGCAGACACCACTCTCTGAGTTCTTCCAGTGAGGAACGATGTAAACCACATGAGAACTGTTCCTACAGTCCACAGATGCACCTCAGATGGCTGAGCAACACCCCATGGTCCACAGTGTCAAATGCTGATGAGAGATCCAGAAGAACCAAGATGGAGCAGCTCTTCTGATCTCTAGCCATCAGGAGATCATAGAGCACCCAAACCAGTGCTGTCTCAGTACTATGTCTCTATCAAAAACTGGACTGGAGAGGCTCATAGATGCCATGGATGGTCAAATGGTCATTCAGTTGTGGTGCCACTACTTTCTCAATCAACTTTCCTATAAAGGGAAGGTTAGAGATTGGTCTGTAGTTGCGTGGCAGTTTGGGTCCGCCTCTTTCAGAGAGCTAGGAAACTCTCCGGATTCCAAGGAGCACAAAACTACCTGCGCTAGGACCTGACTGATAGCATCAACACAACCCAAAATCAGGAAGTTGGTCCAGGGTCCAAACTACAGCACATAGAGTGCATACCCTGGATGATCCGCATGACATCCACCAAGTCCTTACTAAAGGTACTCCAGGAAAACCAAAGGGTAGTGGCCTCATGCTGATCTAAGCAACGCCTATAGAGTGTGCTGGTTGGAGCTCTGCCCTGATGTCGGCCATCTTAGAAGCACAGAATCGAGCAAGATCATCGCACTGTATTTGCAAAATAGCTCTAACTTGAAGACAGGCTGGATTGCACAGTCTGTCCACAGTTCGGAACAGCTGAGCTGGTTGATTCTGAGCTACTGCAATCACCCTGGACAGGAACTCTGCCTTCTTATGGGTGATTGCGATTGATAGGCTTGATAATGGTCCATCAATCTGAGGCGGTCGGCATCAAGGGCAGATTTCTAGGCATGACGCTCTAACCTTCATCCTAGTTGCCGCATCTCCCTCAAAACTCCATCAAACCATGAGGATCGAGGGTCAAGGGAGAGAGGATGAACACAGACTGGAGCAACAGAATCCAGAGCCATTGAGACGCCGTATTATAAGCCATCACGAGGGTCTCTGGGTCATTGCTTGCCACTGAGAAGGATGATAGGTCAAGTACGGCAGAGGCTATAAGGACTTATATCTCGTAAGGGGCGGTACCTGACCATCTCCACAGGGGGAGGCCTATGAGGAGGGTGCTAAAACTAAACCCTAAGGAGTAATGATTGGACCACCCCCATGTCAGAGGCTTTGATCCCTAGGACGAAGACTAGATCAAGAGAGTGTCCGTGTTTATGAGTAGCGGTGGAAACCACCCGTGTGAGGCCCAGAGATGTCATCAACTAGAGGAAGTGTTGTCCAAATTGCGAGAGTTCATCATCGATCCAGGCGTTGAAGTCGCCCAGAACCATCAGTCTGGACGACTCAAATGCCATGTCGACGACGAAGTCTGCCACTTCCTGAAAGAATCGCTTCTCATCGCCGGGTGGACAGTAGATGAGGCGATCTGACAACCTACACCTGCTACTACGTACACTCAAATGACTCCATGTCCTCAACTAGTACATTCATGAGGTTAAGTTCGGTCTTAAAACAGACCGCATCCCCCGTCCAATCGCGGGTGGTGTATCACCAGTACCCGGTTGGAGTTAAAGCCTCCAAAATGGGGCCAGAATTTTCATCCAGCCAGGTCTTGGTGATGCAAGCCAGGTCCACTGTTTCAACAAGATCCGCAATAATTGCAGTCTTGTTTTTAATGGACCTGGCATTGCATAACACCGCCCGAGTTGGATGAACTTCTCAGGCCATCCTAACCATCTGCCCACCACAATCGGTAGTGCCCTTGGGTATGGAAACCAAACATGGCGAACCATGCTCTGGGTTCCATTTCACCCCAGGGCGTCTCCTGGATCTTACTACCCTGATGTGGTGGCCCCTTTATTCACCCTCCTCTATTCGCACACCCTCCACCTCCTCCAACTCTTATGCACAATACCCAGAGCCCTACAGCGCTGGTAAGTTGCAAACTGGAGAGGAGGAGGAAAAAAAGGGCAGAGGGCGCGAACAGCAGAGGGTGAGTAGTGCTCAACCGTGGAAGCAAGCATCCCACGCATTCAGGTAACCCAACAAAGTGAACAATCAAATAAATACCCTCAAACAATCCCATACAAAATAATCCTCAGACAAACACCCCAATAACATACAATCTACAGTAAAAAGTAAAACAATTAACAATAAATAATATATACCCCCAAGCCCAACATATAATTAAAATTAATAATTAAAAACAGACTCTCAAAACTTTTGAGCAATTAAATCCAGCAAAGAAATCTCAGCCAAAGATAAATCTGCTAAAAAACACAAAGGCTCACAGAATGTGCACTTCAAGAACTGGGGAAATCAATAAATGCCAGATATTATTTTAAGTAACCAAATCTCACTAAAAAGCAGCAGTTGGAAAATATAAGGCCAAAGTCCTCAGATCTTCAGATCCCCAGGCCCCTCTCACTGCCAGAGGAATCTAAAGAGAAAGGTACACTCAAAAGTCAAGTCACATAAAGCAGAGCCAGCAATTCTGTAGATCTCCAAGCCCTCTCACAGCCTGGAAATCATAACAAAACACAAGCATTCTCACTGCTTGTAGAACCAGGGAAAAAGTCCAAGTCACCAGAAAATAAAACAAATGTCTGACCATATTTCGTTGTTACAGGGAAAAAGGTAACCATCCATTGATTTTTCTCTTTCCAGTTCAAGATGCACTCGTAAAGCCCACACAAAAATCAAGCCACACAAAGCACAAGCAGGAGACCTTAGTATTGGGGCCAGAGCCGAAAATATTCACAGCCACAGTAAAGGAACACCACCGGGATTTACCCACCAGCAGACCCCCTGGAAAACCAAAGAGAGCCCTCGGCCCACTGGCTGACTACCTGGCCAGTCCACAACTCAGGTCCCCAAGTGAAAGTGAACTTCAGCCCTAGACCTCCCGGCACAATCAAGGAATCCGCTGTACTAGCAGCAATTCAGGGCTTTGATGCAAAAGTACCTGAGCGATATTAGCTTTCCAGTTCTTCCAATGGCCTTTTGTACCCTTGCACGGAGTTTTTCTTCCTAGATAGCAGACACTCCTTGAACTGCTCTTCCACGATAGAACCCAAAGTAGCAGGACAAATAAGAATCACCTCCTCCGTCCATCCACTCCCCCAGCTTACTCAGAAAAATTCCCGATCACTAGTCGCACAGAAACACAGGTAACAGCTTGGGGGGGGGGTACATCCTGGAGAGTGGATTAGGTTATGTGGACTTGTTTTTTTGAGAGCAAGAATGTTAGCCGGGGTACTGAGGAAACTCCTGTACTCTTCTTCGATAAGTCCCATATTTTACTCTACAAAGTTAATTAAAAAATTTTTTTTTTTTTAATGAACACAGAGGAGACAAAACTACCCACTGTGATGCCTGCAATGGTGTCCCTGTCTGAAAGCACCAGGTCAAGCACTGCCCAGTCTCTAGTGAGTTCTCTGACCTGGTGCCTGAGAAAAGCCCCTTAGGGGAGCTAAGGACTGGCCCTGCTCCTTGCCAAAGCTGCAGCTGGAAGGCCACAATCCACCTCTGGCAGACTGAAGTCACTAACTAGCAGCACCTCACTCTTATCTGCCATCCTGATGATGTCTTCCCAAGTGCCTTATCCAACTCTCCCTATGTAGGAGGACTGTATACCACCCTGTATGGACAGTGGCCCCAGCTCCTGTCTCCAGGATGACCCACAGCACCTCCAGTCCTTCCCTTTTTTTCATTTCATTTCATTTTTATTTGTTATACTTGTAAGCAGGATGAGCAAACTGCCCATTTTCACATGCGACAAGTAACACAACACACTAGACTTACATATCAATTACAAACATTGCAAACTTTTCCTCCAGGTGCCCCGGTTCTTCTGTTGTCTTGATTCCCTCCCTCACATACAGTACAACCTCTTTTCCCCTTCTCCTTTCCCTGTCTCTCCTGAACAGAGAACAGCCTCGTATGGCCATTTCCCAGTCATAGCTGTCAGTGCACCATGACTCAGTTATGGCCAACAAATCCAGGCTGGCTCTCCTGCATGATGCCTCCATGACTGGAATCTTATTGCCCAGACTCCTTGCATTGGCACACATGGCTCTCCATATGTTACAACCCTCTGCCTGCCTGCTTTCTCCCACTGCCTGTGTTTTTCCCCAAATGTCCCTCAGACTCCTTCTTCCCTTGTTACCTTCTCCATTACCTATCTCCTTTACTCATCTCTTCTTGCTTTCCTGATTTATACTCCTTGTCCTCCGCCTTGTCCCACCCATCTTCTTGTGTCCCTGCCCTGTTGGAGTTTCCTCCTTTCAGGCCCTTTTCCCTTGTTGCTACATAATTTGTGGGGCACATTTTGCCTCCCTAAGTAATACAGATTCGCCCTCTCAGCTACCTTAAATACTCATCCAAATAACATTTAAACCTCCCATTAAGGACTGTGGTCACCCTCCTGGAAGGATGCAGGCCATCTCCCCCACAGAGGCCATTACCTCCCAGGCTAGCCCCCAGCCCCCAGTGTAGCTGAAGACCCCCTCTATGCACCATGCCTTCAGCCAATTCGTAAATGTCTTGGAGCAGAGTGCCCTTTCTCGCCCAAGCCATACACACAGATAATATCCAAGAAACTCCACGTTGCATGCCACCTGTTTAAGGCCCTCCCCAGCTCTCTGAAGTTATACTGCACTAACCATAACCAGTGTCAAATCCAGAATTTTAAAAAGGTTCTTGTGGCAAAAACTAACTGGGTCTGAATAAAAGGGTTTGGGCTGTCAGCAAGGAAGCAGAAAACATTTGTGTCAATCATCTTTTACTGAACATTGTAGCACTTGGTAGATAATAAAATTAATTTTAATTGTATTGCATCGATCTGGTGGCGCTGAGGGTAAACAGTTTTTATTATGTTAGAAATATATTATTTTCTGATAGATAGGATCTATGCCATATAAATGTCAAAGAAGAGTCCTGCTGCCGCAGGACCTCTAATAATGCTGGATCTGCCACTGCCTCTAACCTATCCCTTGCAAGGTCATTTGTTTCCAGGTGGACTCTGACATCTAAATCCCTCCCATCTCCTGCCATCTTAGCAATCCTCTGGATCCAATCTCCATCACTCCAAGCTGAAGCACCAGGGAGGCACTTCACCTCCCACTCCCTCTCACCCCCCCACTCCCAAGTCTATCCTTCTAATGACAGAGCCCCTTCCCCCACACCAGCTGCTGTCTCCTCAGCTGGGAGACTTGTCTTCAATCCTTGGGGCCTCCCTTTCTGAGGAGCCCATCATCCTCCCTTCCCACTGCTGTATGTGCCACCTCCCAGCTGTCCCATCTCACCACTATCTTGATCGAATCTACAAGGTTAGAAGAATGGTCAAATGTATGGCAGCTTAGATTTAATGCTAAGAAGTGCAAGGTAATGCACCGAAACAAAACCCAGGGAAGAGTACACAATGGGGGGTGAGATACTAACAACAACACAAATGGAAAGGGACTTGGGGGTAGTCATATCAGATGACTTAAAGGTGGGCAAGCAATGTGAGAGGGCAGTAAGGAGGGCTGGGGGGATACTGAGATGCATAGGGAGAGGCATCACGAATAAAAAACAGGAAGTTGTTATCCCTCTGTACAGACAGCTGGTGAGACCCCATCTGGAGTACTGTGTGCAGTTCTGGAGACCCAATCTCCGCAAGGACATAGACGAGATAGAAGCTGTCCAGAGGAGGGCAACTAAAATGGTCCAGGCTCTGCACCGGAAGACATATGAAGAGAGACTAAAGGAGCTTAATATGTATAGCCTCGAGGAGGGTGGGGGGAGGACATGATAGAAACATTTAAGTACCTCAAGGGAATCAACAAAGTCCAAGAGGGTAGCATCTTTCAAAAAAAGAGGCGTGCAAGAACAAGGGGGCACAATTTGAAGATGGGGAGGGCGGCTCAGAGGTAATGTAAGGAAGTATTTTTGCACAGAGAGGGTTGTGGATGCATCGAACGGCCTTCCAGAGGAGGTTGTTGAGTCAAAAACAGTGGTTGAATTCAAGCATGCATGGGACAGCCATAAGGCAATTCTAGGCGGTGGGGGTAGAAAGAAGTAGGCTGCTGGTTAACTAGGATCTGCAGCATATCCATTAGGTAGGGAAATGGACAGACCGGGTGGGCCAAGCGGTCCTTATCTGCCATCAGATTCTATGTTTCTATGTGCAATGGTACAGGCTGAAGAGTGCATACTCTTCCCACTACCCCACCACACCCATAGAGCCTACCAAGGTTCAACCACTCTGCCTCTGCCTAGGTGCCCACTGGGGGAGCGGTGGCAGACTTACTGACCCCTGAGTGGGGCAGAAGGTTCTCTGCAGCCTTGCCAGTTTGGCCTGGAGTCCAGCAACCTCTGCCCTCAATGCAGAGAGGCAGCACTCCATCTCCAGAATGCGTCCCAAAAGACTGCTGCTCCACACTTATTACACTGCACCACCCTGCAAGTGTTTCTTTCTTCTTAAACTTTTCGTGGGTTGAACCTTCCCTGTACCTTCTCATCTCCCTTTTATGCCCGTTGACTTTCTATCTCTTTGTTCACTTCTACGAAATGTGTTTTTTACCCTACCCTAGATAGGGTGTCTCCTAGTTCCCCTTTTCATTCCTCCTACCAACAGCTACCTTTTCCTGATGTCTACTGTCTCTTACCCTTTAGTTGTTACCCCACTAACTGTAGCTACTTTACCTAAAGCTGTCTATTTCAGCATACCAGAACACAGTACTGTGCTATCTCATACTTTGGTCTGGTGTTCCTCCTGCAGACTACAGACTATCTGCAGATGCCTGCAGACACCTAGGGCAGATGCTCAGCTTCTGCCCTGTTCCACTCACCCACTGGGACATGAACATGGTGGGACACACTGGGCAACTGAGTTTTTTATACTATGCAGCAGTGCTCTTGTTAGAAGGCGCTAAGCTTCTGGCAGCTCAACCTTCCAGCGTGCACGCAGGTATCAGTGATCACCATTCACTACGGTTTAACATTAAGATGGGAGCAGAGACAAATCACACAAGGATGAGGGTCCTGGACTTTATGAAGGCAGATTTTAAAGAAATGGGAGACTGCCTCTGAAACTGTCTAGTGGGGGGTTGCCAGGGAGGGGTAGAGGAACAGTGGGAAAAATAAGGGAGGGCATAATTAAGACAACCAGCCTCTATGTGAAGGAAGTCAGAAGAGCAAAAGGATGAAGAGACTGTAATGGTTCTCAAGGGAAGTGATGAAGGGAAAGGATGGCTGGCATTCAGGAGGTACAAGGAAATGCAGAGGGAGGAAGGCAGGGAGGTGTACCAAGTGAAACAGAGGAAGTAGGTAGGCAGTGAGGGAAGCAAAGGCACAGACAAGAGGAATAATAGCAAGGGGTAGCTAAAGGGGATAAAGGCTTTCTTCTGGCACATAAGTGAGAAGAGGAGAGTAAGGGAAGGACAGTGAGGATAAGGAGGGTGACAGAGGCAGATTGCACAGATGGGGGACCAAGAAAATTGGAGGCAGCATAGCGCAGTGGTTTTCAAGGCCTGAACTGCAAACCTGAGACCTGAGTTTAAATCCCACAGCTGCCACATGCATACTGTGTGACCCTGAGCAAGTCACTTAACTCCTTGTGCTCCCAGGTTGCACCTGTAAACAAGCTTCAGCTTAGTGTGTCTCTTTGGTTAAAAAAAGCAGACATCCTGAACAGGTACTTCCTACTCAGCCTTCACAGTGGAGAGAGGGGCCAGGACCACCAGGGGGCAGCAGAATAAAGAGGGGCGTGGGGTGGACTCTATTTTGGAGGAATTAGTCCTGAAGGGACTTGCAGCTCTAAAAGTGGAAAAGTGACGGCCTTATTCAACAGCTCACTGGAATCAGGCGTGATTCTAGAGGACTGGAGGAGAGCAGATGGTCCCTCCACAAAAGCAGCAGCAGGAAGAGTCTAGCAACTATAGGCCAGTGATCTTCACCCTACGGTGGGAAATTAATAGAAACACTGATAAAGAAAGGTTGGTAGAGTGTCTTGAATCCAATGGGCTGCAAGACCAATGACAACATGGATTCATAGGGAGGATAATGCCAGATAAACCTGACTGATTTGTTTGACTGTGTGACTCTGAAATAGATCTGGGGAAATGGATGTGGCCTAAAAGGACCCAATGAGGTAAACGGTTTGCACTCTATTGATGGGAAAGTGTCCAGTGGCGTGCCAGAGGCCTAGTACTCAAGACTGGTCCTCTTCTATGTCTTCACAGGTGACATTGCTGAGGAACATGCAGGAAAAGTACGCCTTTTTGCAGATGATACAAGTCCATAATAGGTGTGGAAAATCTGGAGGTCGAGAAAAATGTGTAGGGATCTTAGGAAACTCAAAGGGTAGTCAAGAAAATAACAGTTGGGGTTCAATGTCAAAAAGTGCAAAATCATGCACCCAGGGCAAAGGTACCCAGAAAAAGTATGGGGGGGGGGGGTACTAACAGTCACTAAGCTGGAAAGGGACCTTAGGATTATCACAGCATCCCAGCATCACACTGGCCCTACCCATTGCTTTGTTATGCTGTCCTGCCACTCTGAGGTCATCAGATATGATAACCCCAAGGTCCCTTTCCAGCATATTCCCCTACTGTATGTCTGTCCCAAGCATGCTTGAAGCCCCCCCATTGTTTTCATCTCCACCATTTCCACTGGTAGTCTATTCCAGGTGTATACCACTCTTTCAGTGAAGTAGTGCTTCCTCACATCCCTCTTAAACTCTTCTCCCAGTCTCTTCTCAAGTCCTCTGGTCCTGTTGCTCTTGCTCATTCAAAACAATCTCCCCTCCTGCACCCTGTTCACCCCTGTCTCTCCATGTTTGAATGTTGTATTGCTCTTCTTTTTCCTACAATGCCTCCTTTCCTTCACGATGGCAATGCATTCATGATCATTGATTCAGCGAGTGATAGCTGCTACAGTGGTAATCTACGGTTAGGAGTCAGATATTCTGGCCTCAACTAAATAACTCTTTCAAATCCAATCTTTTTGGTTTTCTAGGTATGTCTCTAGGTCTAAGCAGCAGGAGTAAATGCTTTATTTTTAAAACTTTTCATTTCATCAAACTACCCACAGCCATGAAAAGCACACAAAACACCCCATGTTACCAGTGCTATAATTAGTGAAGACTCGGTTTCCTTACAGAATAGCCCACACCTACTCAGTTATCCCTCAGGTGTTAGCCATCTGTAAATGTAGCCTATATTAGTGCTCACTGGATAAGGAGAGATACTTAAAATCACAGCTCTACTGCTGTAAATGTGGCAGTAAACCAGCACTCACTGAATCAATGGTCATGAATGCATCACTGTCACATGGGACAGGAGGCATTATGGGAAATAGAAGAGCAATAAAAATTCAAACATGGAGCTCCCCAGGGCCATAAAACTAGCAGACAAATTTAGGAAAAACTCCTAACAGTAAACAACAGGAAGGACACACTAGAAAGACATCCAGAAATCAAAACACTGCACAACATATTTTTTATTAATTTCGATTGAAGTACTTTTCAGGTTTTTGTATGACTGCATGATATTTTATAGTTTAGTGGTACTTATTTTATTTATTTATTAGAATTTTGGACAAATATCTTTGAGCCAAAGGCTCTTTTATAAAGGTTCCACATCAGATTACAAATGAGAGGAAGTACACATTATGTAGAATAGGATGGCAAAACATAAGGAATATAGAATACATTACAGGAAAAACATAAGATATAGAATACATTACAGGGAAAACCTAAATAAGGTGGTAGCTACAGGGTATATTAACAATACCAAGCAGGTAATATAGAATAAAAAGTCACAACAAACAATATTATAATTATGTGAAGCAGCCAGGAGGCACTGTCAGAGGAAAGGGGGAGGGAATAGAGCAACCAGTCAGCTAGGAAAGGAGGGTAGGAGAGAGGTCAAAAGGAAGGGTGTTAGACCAGGAAAAGGGAGGGAGGCAGGGTGAGGAGGGAGGTGGGGTGAGGAGGGTAGAGGGCTAGCAGAGGTGGGGAATAGTAGTGGGTGAAGAGAAGCAGGGCACCTGTCAAGGAATTAAGAGAAACAGTCACAAATGGCCCTGGACACAAGCATATGGCATAGTTTATGTTTGAACGAGTAGAGGGTGGTTGTATTGGTGATTTCACTGCCCAGGGAGTTAAACATTTTAGGGCTCTTCCTGAAATGACCATTGGCCTTGTGAGATGTGACAGGGGAACAGTTAGTGCATAGTTGTCAGAGCTGCTTGTGCTATGGGAGCAGTTGGCTGGGCTTAGAAGAGCCTGGACCCTGGTGGCAAAAGCCCCATCAAGTATTTTATTGCTAAAGGCATGTTCGGCATGTGATCCTCCCTGCAGTTGCAGCCAGTTTGATTGTTCGTAGAGGTTGCAGGTATGTGTATGGTGGGCAGCTCCAGTAAGGAGTCTGCTTGCCTTATTCAGAGCTGTACCAATACGTCAGTAGTGCAGTTGCTGTGGCTGCCCACAGATAGCAAGCCCATAATCAATGATGGAGATAATAAAGCTGTGTATTTCTAGTTTAAGGGCATCAGGTAGGCAGTATCTGTGCTTGGGGAGAAAGCCACATGGATATTTACTGATTTCACAACCAAGTCTATATGGTTGGAGAAGGACAGTGTACAGTCCAGGGTTACACCCAGGTATTTGAAAGTCTGCTGCCTGGTCCAGTGTCACACCCAAGCTATTTTGATAGCTAATTGTTGGTGTTTATGCTTGCTATGTGTACCATGGAATAGTATCATCTTAGTTTTGTTGTAGTTTAGCACTAGTTTTTGTGAAACAAACCAGGCTTCAACTAGTATGAAACTATCCTGCAGTTGTTTCTCCAGGAGGAAGGGGTCAGAATTCTTAGTGAAAATCACTGCATCATCGGCGTACAGGATAATGCTTTCAGCACAGGCTGAAGGGAGTTTTTCAAGAAGATGCTAAAAAGAAGGGGCCCCAAAACTGACCCTTGGGGAACCCTAGTCCAGACAGGTAGTTTGGAGGAGAGGATATCACCAATCTTAACTTGGTGTGACCTGTTGGAGAGATAACTGCTGAACCATTTTAGAGTATCAAGAGAGAGCCCTAAGTTGCCAAGTTGTTCAATTAGTAATGGATGGTTAACTGTATCGAAGGCCTTCGAGAGGTCTATAAACGCGGCTCCGATAAGTTGTCCTTGGTCTAGTGCAAGGTGAATATGTCCTGTAAATTCAAGTAGAGAAGAAGTGATGCTATGGCCTTTGTGAAAACCATGTTGCTGTGGACTTTGCAGGTTGTTGTTCTCCATCTACCCCACCAATTGGTCTGTGACAATTTTTTCAAGTGCTTTGGAGAGGGGAGATGGAGATTGGCCTATAGTTACCATGTATTGCCCTATCTCCAGACTTGTGTATGGGGGTCACAAGGGCGGACTTCCACTTAAGTGGGAACTGGGACAGCACAAGGGGCTGGTTTATAATTTTGGTAAGAGGGTGCAGGACATCGTCATGGGTGAGGGCAATGAGCTTCAAGTCAAGTGTGTCCCCATTTAATCTGATTTTTCCAAGTACCTTGAGAAGGTGTTTCTTGGTGTCCCTTTCAGTAACTGCCTTAAAGTAGAATTATGGATGATTTGTTTTCTGAGTCCATCGGTATTGGGAGGCCGAGGTAGGGTTAGTGTCAAAGAAGTTAGTGGCAAGCACATGACTGAGGTCAATAAATGCCAGATTAAATGTGTTGGCAATTGTGGTAGGGTCTAGGGTTCTGCTGCCATCAACTCTTAGCATATTAGGTGTTGCTTTGGACGCTTCCTATAACTTCAGAGAAGCTTTTCCAGAATTTCCTCTGGTCTGACCAGGAGTTTGACAGGGTGCTCCTATAACAGCTGGATTTTCTAAGCGAATAGCTCTGGTGCAGACGTTCCTAATGGCCCTGTATGGCTGAGTGCTTGCCTGGTTTCCAGAGGCTCTAGCTCTAGCCCATAGAAGGTCCCTATCTTCAGTTGGACTTGTAGTTTACCTGTAATCCAGGGATTATCAAGACCTTTAATTTTGTGTATTTTGTAATGATCACACTGATTAAGCCCACATATTCTTCCTCTTGGTACTGTGATCTCATCAGAGTAACACAGAAGCATAGAAACACCCCCGTTATCAGCCAATCCAAAACCAGGATTGTTTAAGAGGACTATGGGATCTGCTAAACGACTTTTGGGAATACAAACTGGGGCTTTTCTTGGCACCAAATTACAGAACCAACAGGTCATCGAGCTAATGCATATTAATTTGTTCAGATGGATGTCTGTTGCAGCCAATGAGAAGGGCTGCTATAAAGCTAATAAAAGGGACTGTTGCTTGTGGAAGGAGGTCTTTGTTGGTGGTGAGAGCCCAGTGGGGATCAGATCCTTTGGTGGTGGTGAGCCCAGCCAGGTTCAAAGGTTGTAACAAATAAGACTGCTTTCTGCCAAGAAAGGGTGTTCTGGCTGGATGAGAAAATGAGCCAGGATCAAGGAGAAAAGTTCTGGGGGCTCGCTAGCCCTGAAGGTCTGTGTTTGCTCCTCGCCTAGCTGGCCAGAGTATAGGACAAGCTGCACCAAGTCTTTGTGAATTTGTTTCAAGGCTATTGGGAGCTGCTGCTCAGAATGGAACCTTTGGCTGTGAAAGAAGGAATTTTGCTCCGGAAACACAGAGCTAGTGAAGAGAATTCCGAGAGAGAGAGGAGAGAGAGAGAGAGAGATGAAGAAAATTCTGCTCCAGAGAGTGAGCCAATGCTGGTGAAATGAATTTTGCTCCAGATGATGATACACAGATACACAAAAGGTGATGGCAGATAAAGACTGCTTGGCCCAGCTAGTCTGCCCATTTTCCCTACCAGTTTCATACACTGCAGATCCTAAATGATCAGTGGCTTACCCTCTCTTTCCTATCGCTATAGTTCATTTATGTCTGTACCATGCGTTTTTGAATTCCTCTACTGTTTTTGCCCCTACAACCTCTGCTGGGAGGCTATTCCATGGATCCACCACCCTTTCTGTGAAAAATTTTTTCTCATGTTTTACCTCTAAGTCTACCCCCTCTATTTTCATATCGCTGCTCCTTGTTCTTGAACATCATTTTTTTTAAGATTTAAGAATGCTACCCTCTTGTACCTTATTTACACCCTTGAGGTATTTGAAAGTGTCTATCATATCCCCCTCTTTTCTGTCCACCAGGGAATACATAGAAATTTCCAGTCTCCCTCATATGACTTTTAGTGTAGCTCTCGTACCATTTTTGTTGCCCTTCTCTGAACCGCTTCTACTCTGTCTATGTCCTTCTAGAGATGTGGCCTCCAGAACTGGACACAGTACTCTAGATACTGTCTCACCAGTGATCTATACAGTGGCATCATCACTGCATTCCTTCTGCTGGAGATACTGCTGTCTATGCACCCCAGCATTCCACTGACTCTCCTCACAGCCATCTCACATTGTTTGGTAACTTTTAGATCATCAAATATGATTACTCCCAGGTTCCTCTCCTGTTTGGTGGTTGTCAGTACCTCCACCCCCTCCCCCATATTTCTGTGCCCCATGTGAATGATCTTGCACTTTTTTGCATTGAATCTTAGCTGCCACAGCCTTGACCGCTCCTCAAGCTTGCTTAGGTCCCTTATCATTTTCTCTATCTCTCCTGGAGTGTCAACCATGTTGCAGATCTTTCTATCATCTACAAAGAGACACGCCTTCCCTTCCAGCCTGTCAGCAATGTCGCTTATGAAGACATTAAAGAGGACTGGTCCAAGCACTGATCCATGCGGGACCCCGCAGCTTGTGCCTATGAGCTAAAGTTTCTTCTTGGGTTCTGTGGTCTAATATCTGATTTTTGGACTGACTTGATATTTTGGACCTTTGTGGCTTGCCTACTCCCTCTTGCCTCTAGCTTTTACAAACCCTAATTTTTTCCTCTCTCTGGCGACGGCTTACAGTGGACTGAGTCTCACAGGACCGCAGACCCAGAAACAATTTTTGAGGGATTTGAAGGGGGTCTGACAGGGTCTCATAGCAGGGCCCATTCTCCATGTTTGTTTCCTCTTACCATGACTTCAGGAGGGCAGTATGGCTCTTAGTTTATTTGCCCATTAATTTCCTACAGTGTCTTCATGTTTTGTGCCTGCATTTTGATTAGTCATTGAAAAATTGCATAATAATGGAAAGGCAAATTCCAAACGTTGAAAGGGAAAAAGGACTTCCACAGTTGTAGTCCATGTATCTTTTTATAATTATGATCCTTACAGACTTGGCAGTGTTTTCAGAATACTTTAACGGCCTGTGGCTATACAAAAGTCACTCACTTCCTGTGAGTGACAAGTTTCTTTTGGTGGTGCTATTGGATCACTGGCTTCTAGTTACTCACAGGACTGCAGACCCGTTATATATCTTGGAGGGATGGTTTACCCTTGGCTTAAAGTTTATACCTTGCTTTATTTCTCTGTTACCTGTTCCCCAGCACTACGATTATGCTTATGTCTCTGTAAAGGATACTTAGGTCCTCCCCAGATGGTGGAAGGCTTCTGGATTTGACAAACTTTGATTGATAAAACAAGCATTTGTCAATGTGGAATGTTGTCGTGCTGGCATTGGCATTGGCAGTGGTGGAGCTAAAGACGCATAATAGGAATGGCAGTGAAGTATTGAAGTGACGCCAACCCCACCCCCACCCTGTAGAGAGTGACAGGCATTGGGGTGTGCCTTTGGGTCGTCAGCTATAATGCTCATGGCATTGTATCTCACCCTACCCTGTAGATACTGACAAGTGTTGTGGTGTGCTTTGGAGTCTTTGAGCGCATACTTACCCCATTCCATAAGGAAATATGCTGACGTGGGTGCAGTATAGGAGCGTGGGGTGAAGTTTGTGGTTGAACAGTGCAAGACACACCACAATGCCTGTCAGTGGCTGCAGGGTGGGCGTGGGGTGTGGAATGGCGTGAGCATTACATCCAATGATCCCACGTCACAGCCCTGATGCCTGTCAGTCCATACCAGGTGGGGTGCTACAGTTGGAAACTCTAACACCGTAGGCGTGTAGTGGTAGTTTCACTCCACATTTTCAACATGGGTTGCTTGTCAGGCCACCTCATGAAAAGTGGCACAGTCACTTTGTTAGCTGAAATGTGGTTTTGGACAGTGGCTGTGGTATTTAGCGACAGAGGGATGAAAACACAGTTTAGGGCAGGATGTGGAGATTGACAACTGCATTTGTTCATGAGGAGGTGTAAAAAATGGCAAGGTTGAAAATCTGGAGTGGCAATATGAAAAATTGTTGAAGCAATGAACATGCATACAAACTGCGCAACAGACTTCCACAACCCAATTATTTGTGGGAGTTTTTTAGGCACATTTTCAACATAGGTATTTTGGGACCTCCCCTCATGAACAGTGGTGCTGTGATTTTGTTAATGCGTCCCAAAAGGTGATGTCCCTCAGCGAGCATGCCATTGTGCACCACAGTTGCGGAAACACATTTTTGGCAGGCTGTGAAAAATGGCAGCTGTACTGTTGATAAGGAGGTATGCACAAATGCCAGTGGTGAAAATCTGGCATGAAAACATTGCAAATTTACAAAGTTACAAGGCTGCTGGAAACTGCACAATGCACGCTTGCAGCATAGTCATTTTATGAACTTAAGGCACCAAATTTTCAACATAGGCATTTTAAGACCTCTGCTCATGAACAGTGTCATCGTCATTTCCTAAAACTGTCCCGAAAACTGATTTTGCACAGTGACCGTGCAATTCTGTGCCAGACGTGTGAAAACACCTTTCAGCCAGAATATGTAAAATGACCACTGTACTGTTCATAAGAAGGTGCAGAACAATAGCAATGTTGAAAATCTGGAGTGAAAATATTACAAATTTGCAAACTTACGAGTGTACATGCAAACTGCACAACACAGTCATGTTATGGAGTATGGTCACCAAATTTTCAGCATACGCATTTTAGGACCTCTGCTCATGAACAGTGTAACTGTCATTTTCGTAATTTGTCCCAAACACTGATTTCCCACATCGACTGCGCTATTCTGCACTGGAAGTGTGAAAACACATTTTGGGCATGATGTGAAAAATGACAGCTGTACGGTTCACAAGAAGGTGTGGAAAATGCCAATGCTGAACATGTGGCATGAAAATATTGCAAATTCGCTAAGTTACGAGCATGCGTAGCAACTGCACAACACACGCTCATAAAATAATATTTTTTTGGATTTTTCCCACCAAATTTGCAACATAGGCTCTTTGGAGGCCCCCCCCCCACCATGAACATTGGCAATCCTTGCTCCTGACAGGTGATTCTGTGCAGTGACTGCGAAATCACTTTTCTGGACTGAATAACGCCATGACAGTGCAAGAATTCATGAGGAGGGGTCCTAAAAACCCCATGTTGAACATTTGGTGACAAAAATTCCAAAAAATTCCTGAGATATGCATCAAAGTTGAAAACCCCCTATTTATTCCATTATACAGTTTACCAGCATTTCCTCAGTTTGCGGTCAGCTTTGAAGAGTGCAGACATGTTCCCGGTCCACCGAAGATCGTGGCGCCAGATTCCGGAGGTAGAGTATGGGGTGAGGGGGTGTGGGGAGGCAGGGTGCAGAGGGTGGGTGGGGGTTGCGGGGCAGGAGACTGCGAGGGACCATTTTTGTATAGGGTAAAAAAAAACATTATGAAGTTTTTTTTTTTTTTTTTTTTTACAGGTATCTGGCACACTGGGGTGGGCTCCCAGCATGCCACCTAACTGTTTGGGGTGCTGCAGCTGATGGGGATTGGGCACCCTTGTTGGCACACAACAAAAGGGGGGATTAATTTATGCCGACAGGGATTGGGCACCCCCGTCGGCACACAAGGAAAGTGGGGGGGGGGCAAGAGCCAAGAGGGATTGGGCACCCCCCTCAGCATAAAACAAACAGGGGGGAGTGCTTTATGCTGATGGGGAGTGGGCTCCCCCATCAGCACATGCATTGGGGCCACGGTAAGCCAGCAGGGGGATTGGGCACCCCTGAAGAAAACAGTTGGGCGGCCTCATGCTTACAATGTGGCCAAGCACATCAGAAGGTCCACTGCGTCTGATGAGCTTTGCTCAGATTGCAGCGGACCTTTCCTTAGATGTGCTCGGCCATTACTTTTTAATATATTGATAGCCAGTATGCAAATAACTAAAGAAGTCTGATAAATAAATATGCAGATAATTGTAAATTAGGCTGCATTGTGAACACAATTGCATCTGCAAACACTCTCCAAGAAAACTTAAATAAATTAACATCTTGGGCAGTAAACAATAATATGAAATTTAATCCAGCAAAGTGCAAGGTAATGCATATGGGAAACAACAAATAAGAAGCACCCATACTTAATACAAAATGTGAAATTAATTATCACAACAGAGGAAAGAGATTTGGGTATAACAATAACTGACAATTTAAAATGTAATACCCATACCAACAAAACTGTTAAAAAATGTCACAATACTGTCATCTACCGACCTTTGGGCAACGTGGCTGTTCTTGGTCTGCTCCTCCAAAAGGACCTCACATCCCTAGAGACATGGCTGTGTGAGAACAGAATGGTACTTAATGCAGACAAAACCAAGATAATGCTATTCGGGTCAAGATCACTGGGACATGACAGGTCCTCATCCCTCCAACTAACCACACTCTCTGGCAAAAGCATTAATGTAGTTCCCTCCCTAAAATACTTAGGCCTAACTCTGGATCAGTATGTCACCTACAAGGACCAGGTCACCAGGTCTGGACCAGGTCACCAGGACCCTACATCGCAAACTTGGTACCTTGTACTGACTCAGGGACCAGCTCATGCCTGAGGCCAGGCTCTCCACTGCGACAAGTGTCCTGCTCCCTACCCTGACCTATGCGGCCCTGATTATACAGGGCATGGCAAAGCAAGAGATATCCAGGATGCAAATCCTATACAACAAAATAGCTCGGTTCACTTCCCAAGACCACCCGCGACGTCACCACTGTGACACTCTGGCCCAGCTCCGGTGGCCCACATTGGCCACTCGCCTCCAATACCCATTGCTTGTCCAGGCCTACAAGCTACTCAAACCCCCCACTCCACCAAGCATAGCCGGAACCATAGCCATTAAACACAACCCTAGGAATTTAAGGACATCAGAACGAACACTACTAGAAGTCCCCAGAGTAAGGACCAATGCTGGCGGCAGATCCTTTTCTTGCCAAGCCCCCAGCCTATGGAACAAGCCCCCTCTGGGTCCAGGACGCCTCCTCACCCACAAACTTCTGCACCAGGCTCAAGTCCCATATACTGGCCACAAGTGCATGCCACTGCCACGGCTCTTAAGGTATCCCCTTTTTCTGCATCAAACCTTCCCAAAGGTGAGCCAACCATGTACCTCCCTCTAGTATCTGGACATCTAGGGACCAATGCTACCTCATGTATATCACTATGTCAAGTAGTACCAAGGCAAAACTGTGTCATGATGATAATCATGTCTGTAACCACTGTCTGTAACCACCTTATGCTTGAACAACCTATGTAATCAAAAGTTTTTCTCCACTGTATTTTATCTTGTATTGTTATCCCGGATCGCCCCTGAAAAAGGGACCTTCAGGGCTCAGTGGGCCTACCCAGTCACCAAATTTAATAAATAAATAAAATGATAAGTTGCATATTGAGACATTAAAAGCAGGGAACTTTCTTTCATCTTACCCCTATACACAAGCCTGGTTCGTCCACATTTGGACTACTGTGTCTCATTTTGTGCCCCAACTTCTATTGGCTACTTAAATATGATAGAAAGGGTCTAACATAGAATAACTAAAAGGATTGATAATATATCTGAACTAGATTATGGTTCTAGATTAAATCTTTAGAGCTTTACTCTTTGAAGTATAGAATACTAAGAGGTGATTTAATCTATACTTATAATGCGTTCCATAATGACTACTTGTTAAATACAACTGGATTAGAAAAGCTCTCAGTAAATAATTATACTAGATCCCACAATTGAAACTGAAATCATCCTTATGCAAAACTAACAAACGCTCCAGATTTTTACACAGAGGATACTCAATATGGAATAAATTGCCAGTTAACATCATAAACAGTGAAAATATAGAACAATTTAAGAAAAGTCTTGATAAATATATGGGTGATAAGAAATTTTCTTTCCACTGCTAATTTATTTATTTATTTATTGAGATAATCAGTTTATATCAGATATCAGACATAATCAGATAATAATTTAGCTGGTGGCGAGTTCATAAATGGGCATCTTGCCTTCTGAACATGTATCAATCTATGATTCTATGATTATGTATGCATGGTGTGGTGCCGGCATGCAGGCTGACTGGGGAATGAGGGACGCACCTACTAATGCGTGCCCTGCATTCACCCAACAGTGACCACACCTCCAAATCTGCGCTACCACAAGATGTTGACTGCGCAAGCGCGCCAACATAAAAATGACTCAGCAGTAACAAAATAATTGCATTCTTGCTTCACAGTATTTATTTTCAAGTCTCCTTATACTAGCTATGCAGAGCGTTACAATGTTTGCATGTTACACTTCTCTTCTCTGCAAGTTTCACAGAATTTCACTTGGGCAGGTTTCATAGGTTCACAGACCACTTACATCCTTCTGCTTATTTCTTTAATTCCAACTAACTAACTTCTCCGCTCATTTTGAAAGTCTTTAAAATAAGCTTGAACCAGAATACAGCCAGCCCAAAAGTGCTGCTCAGGAAGTGCCTTCATATTTGAATGGTATCTTCTTTTCCTAGGTTTCAGTTCTTTTCACAATTAAAACAAGTGTCGTTAGTCAACACATTTCAGCTGAAATATGTAAGCACAGCACCACCCAAGGTCACCCTTATTTACTGTGTACTACTCCTATTCTCAAAATTTTCAAATGCTCGTGAGAGTAAGCAATAATACTCAACACTGTGTGGGCTGTGCTAGATTATACAATGGCAGTGTAAAATTGTAAAATCTGATTGGCTGACTGACTGTTTTACCCATGACTAAATTCCAGTATAACTTACGGTAAGATCCAGTCAGCTGTACTAGTAAAACTCCAAGTAAACAGCTGAAACCGATTCGCCTAATCATGCACTGCCAACAGAAACCTGCCATTAGAAAAATTGCCTGCCTTCCACCTATAGGTACCACAAACCGCAACACTTCAACTGTTAGAGCATCAGCTCTCGAAATAAAAAAAATATTATCAGTCTGAACAGCAGCTTTGAAATCAACATGATCGAAACACTTGAGGCTCTTTTTTCCTCATTTGAAGAGACAGAATCACCTAGCCCTACCAACGGAACCCCTGAAGCGCTACCACCCTTGGAACACTTCCCTGCCACAAAAGCCCCAAACAGTACAACCAGCATCAGTGAAGCCACTGTATTTGCAGGCGATGTTCAGCAGAGGGCCCAGTCCACAAGTCCCGGAGCTGCAGCCACAGAGCCTGTAATAGAGCAGACACAAGATACACATAAAGCACCGACAAGTAGCTATAACAGAGCAAGATATGTTACAGTTGAAAATTGACAGAAACAAGCCCACCATCCTGAAGCAAACAAAATGGGCCATAAATGTGTTTCAGAATTGGTGACAGGAAAGAACATACAATTAGACTGGAAAACAATTCCTGTCACATACCTAAATGAAATCCTACAGAATTACTACAGCAGTGTCCGCACTAGTACTGGTACTGAATACAGCCTAAGCGTTATATTAGCTAAGGTCAGGCCTAAACATCAGTGATCCTCCTGTCAGCAGGGCACTTAATGTAATGACAGATTCTGAGTTAACAACAGCAAATAGCGTGTTCAAGGGGGTAGTAGAATGGCAGAGAAGAGAAGGCAAGGACAGAGTTGTTCACCACCACCCCCACACCCCTGACAGAAGCTGAACTTAATTTTTTGAGAAACTCCCAAACTCTTATCATCAAAGACAGTACAAGGACTAGTCAAAAACGTCTGGATGGATATCCAGCTACAGATAGCATGAAGAGGCAATGAAGGAGTCAGATCCTTCACTCAGTGTTTGTTTGAGACAAAAACAACGGCAAATGGGCTAAGATACCTAACTAAGATGTATAATAAAGAAGCAAAAAATCAGAAAAAGGTGCAAGATCCAAATAAAGAAAATACAAGAGGCTTCTTCTTCAAGCAGCCCAATAATCCTCTACGCCCCACAGAATCATACTTAAAATACATCGAGAAACTGCCACCAGATGCACCACCCTTGTTTTGCCGCGCAAAAAGGCAAACTCAAGAAGCACTGGACAAACAACAGTACTGGTATACCTCTGAGCCAATGGGTTTAAACTATTTCAGCTCAATGGTGCCCAGGATGTGCCAAGAATCAGGACTACAGAAGGTGTACTCAAATCATTCCCTTCGAGACACCACAGTGACTATTCTCAGCTCAGCTGGCTTAGAAGCCAGTGAAATAATGTCAGTGATAGGCCACAGAAAGGAGTCATCACTGTGTGCATACTGGAGACCCAGCCTCAACGACTGTTATCAGTGGAGCAACATCTTGGCATCACAACCAGCACAGCAAACAGAAAATATACACAGAAGCACCAGCTCCACAACAGTGCACCCAACAAATTGCAATCAGGCTCATAGCAGCTCTCTCTCTCACAAACCAAGAGAGAGATTCAAACCCAGCACCTTGAGGTCAGCACTCAGCAGCATAGCAATAAATCAGCCACAAACATGTAAAAGAGAGAGAGAGAGAGAAGACCCCATACTTCAGAACGTGAACACTGAAACATCTTGCCTAACCCTGCAAAACAGACTAAAAATTGCAAGGGAACAGCAAACAGGGTGCAGCCCAGAAATAGAAACATCCAACTACAAGCAGCAGCACGAAACCCAGTTCCACCACCTCTTCCAGTTCAATTAAGTCCAGGTGATTCTGCGCCCAGGAGGTGAGGTGGTGAAGGTTAAGGGTGTGCTACCCTAAAGTTACAAACAAGGAAAATAACCACACACAGGAACTGAACAGTGAAGCTGTGTCAAGTCACAGAAAAGCTGAACAGCTGACGTTCATGAAACAAAAATGCTAATTTATTACTGACAGCAAAACACTTCACAAATTGCATTTATAGAGATACAACCACCATGAATTCAATAACCCCAGTGCATCACTCAATGGAGCTTCCTCTGGGGGCCACCTCTTTCAGTATCTGCAGAGTGAAGAAATGTATGGCAGCACCGAAAAAGATGAAGAAATCCATCCTGAAGCTGAAATCCTCCAAAATGAAGATGCTACACCATCTTCCACGCAACTAAGTGCACCAGATATGGTGACCAGACCCAGCAGCACGAGGAATCTCGCACCAATGCGAGCAGCAGCAGCACACCAGCGCTTCACACGAGCACCTCTTCTGAGCTGTTTCATAAACCATGGCACCATAAATCTGCACTTCAAAGAGTAAACAATAACATTAAATGCCCAGAATCACCTGACATGGGCATTTCAGCTGTCTAGTTAAACAACAAACAATTGCAATGTCACAACTATTACAGTTTGTTATTTAAGCATAAAAAAAATTACTGTTGTTTAAATAACCATTGCAACTCCATTTGTAACAGATGTATTCTCTAAAATATTTGACTTTGACATTTCATGCAAAATAGTGAACATTCCCCAAAAGTTTGAATAACAGATCAACTATATTTGTTTCCAGTTCACATATTTATTTATCAGTTCACAATGTGTTCAAATTCACAATGTGTTTTTACAAGATAATTTATTAAAATAGATATTTAAAATGTACATGTTACAAATAAAATAATTACTTATGAATTCACTATGTGTTCCAGAAGTTTTCTGTTACTGTGCCATAGTTAGATTATTATATCATCCAAATACACTTAAAACACAAGGAACTACTTTATGAGGTGTAGCAATATCAGATCCCTTAATAAAAAAAAAAGAAACAAACAAAAAATGTAAGTATTTATAACTGTGTCTTGCATCCAAACACCTTTTTCCATATGTATAATTGCAGTAATCTACTCCAGGGTGTGAGTTATGCTGGGATTTGCTCACGCCTGGTGTGGATTTAATCACACTGCCTGTGGCCTTGTGACCCGAACCACACCAGGCATGAGTAAATCCCTGTCATGGATTATTGCTTAATTATACAATGGGTGTTAAAATCCTGCCTTCCAATTATTGACTTTTCCTGCGATATACCAATGGGAAAAAGTGCCAGTCAGCCGCATGTGTCCAAAAATCAATCCGAACCCCAAAAATCAAAAGAAAATACCACCATATTAATCCCCTTAAGCATCGCCTCTGGCTCATGCTCCCTGCTACTGCACTTCTGCTCTTGCTCCAGTCTTTTTTTGCAGTCTGTCTCTCTCCCACCTCTTATAACAAACTTTTTTCTTTCAGGAACTGTGTGAGGGTGGGCAAGGCCTAAAGTTTAAAGAGGGCTACAGTAAATCAACAGATTAACAGTTTATACCCACTTCACCTGTTGCTCATTCTCTGCTCCAGCTTTCTCTTGGCACCATTCCCAGTCTCTCTCCGGTGCACTCCTTTTCTCTCTGTCTCCCATCAATTTAGTCTTTAAAAAAAAAAAACACAGAACTCACAACAGGCTCCCCCATGAAAGGAAACTGCAGTGACCTAGGAACAACAACAAGATGAAGTACTGCAGACTCGGTCCTGTGACACCTGCTCCATGCAGCCTCCATTTTGGTCACTACTCCATTTCTTCTGTAGCCATTCCGCTACCTCTCCACTCAGAGTACTGCAATCCCAAGCTGTTCAATTTCCAGATGGTCCCCCCAAGTTACTGCCATTGGAAATGGAATGGCTGGAAACTCTCAGGTCCCACCCTTCCAGCCAGCTTCTCCCATCAGTGGGGTACCGCGCATGTGTATATTGCGGAAACAAAATGGAGCCAGTGCTCCATGGGTAAAAATGAGCTGTGTACCAACTTAAAAACCCTGTCAAAAACTGAAGAGCAAATCAAAGTGTACCTGAGTGTCACATTGTAAAAATGAAAAAGAAACATAACTCAGTTGCAGGGCTGGGGAGAGAGGGATGAAAAAAATGAAGCCTCATGGGGGGGGGCATTACTCTACCTAGAAAACAAGGAACTTTTTTGGGGGGGAGCAATAAAATCAATAAAAAATAATTAAAAGGAAAAAATGAAAACTATTTCTTCAATTTTTTTTCACCAAAAAAAAAGGGAGGGCCATTGTATAATTGCAATATCCCACTCCAGGATATGGGTTATGCTGGGATTTGCCCACTTCTGGTGTGTTTTGCACACTCAGCCTGCAGTCTCATGACCAAACAACACACCAGGCATGGATAAATCCTGCCATCACCCATATTCTCTCGTGGTATATTGCTTAAATACACCACGATCAATGATTTTTATGTATTTATTTTATGAAATCTTGGAATTACAATTACCTTTTGAGCTGAGGGCTCATTTACAAAGGTTCCATGTCCAGTTCAGTACAAAAGAAAAGAAAAAAACATGTCTTACAAATACAATTGGGACTAAACAACATATCATACAAATACAATTACAACATGTGATACTCACATAAGGAGAGCAAAACAAGTCTTAACAAATAACATTGTAGCTACTAATAAAATAGGATTACAATAATGCCAAAGCAGTCAGTGACTTGATTTTCTATTACTTTAAATTGAAGCATGGCAGACAGACGAGCAAGGAAGCAACCAAGAAGGCATTGTTGAGATTAGGGTTGGCGTGGGGATGGGTGGTGCATGCAAGGGGTGAAGGGGTAGAGGGTGGTGAGTAAAAGGTGAGGTGGTAAAGAAGGGTGGGCAATGGGACAGCAGAGGGAGAAGGGTGGAAGGTGGCAGGAAGAGGTGGAGTGGAGTGAGAGGAAGAGGAGGGTAGTGGGATGGAGATAAGTAGCAAGTAAGGTAGGGAGGGAAGGCAATAGGGAGGGGTAAGGGGGTAGGCTAAAGGGCAGATTACTAAGCGCAGAGTTACATGCTAAGTGCCTCTAAGAGATTAGCAGGAAAAATGCACATGGATGTTTAGATTTGACCATCACAGACACCAAGTAATGTGAGGTGTTATCGGAGCTTAACTTTAAAAGGTCCCAACTTCGTTTCTTTTAGGATGTTGTTGGGCAGGGTATTCAGTCAAGAAGGGGCACAGTACATGAAAGCTCTGTAGATCTGAGGATGTTGGAGTCATGAGCCAAAGTGGAGCAGCTTCAAGCACCCATGTCCATGATTCATTCCTCGCAATTCACAAACCTTGTAAGTTTGTTATTAAGCTTAATGAACCTATGCATGAAAGGGGCCAGCAAATGCATCATCTGTGTATTGCTGGCCCACTAAGCACTGCTCAGTGCTGCTGCAAAGTGTGACTTGTGTGCTGACACATTCACAGTGCTTGGCCACCCTAATATGTTTGCACAGAGTTGCACGCAGGGACAGGCAGGTAGGAGGGGCTGTAGAGATGGCTTGCCTTCCAGTTAGGAGACCAGTCCTAACTAGGAAGATAGTGAGCATACACCAGGACTCTTAAAGGTGCTAACTGTCAGAGAGTATAAACTCAGAAAAAAACAAGAAAGAGATGGAGCACTCATCATGGGAAGTTTAGAAATGTATCATAAGGAACATGGAGCTAAACACCCCTACATATCGCCTCTATCAAGGGAGGCTTCTATGGGGGAGATGAGGCCTCCTTTGTTAGAAGTGATGTGCAGAGGTGTTTGGGACCATGTTCCCTGCAATACATTTATAAACTCCCTGTGGTGAGTGCTTAATCTCTTTACTGTTTTTTTTTCAGAAGTTCAGTCCTCCCACCCCATGGATTCCTTGCTCTGTGCCCACAGGGGATCCTGTGATGTGGCAGCCCATGGAGGTAGTACAGGGACATCCTTTGCTGGGAGATGGACACTGGCAAGAATGCTTTGATGGTCCATGCCTTGGATCCCACGGTGAAGGGGATGCTTGGGGACAGGCCAGTTCTTCCTTTAGGGATTTCCATCCCCAGGGAGCAGAGGCAGTGGGAGGCCACAGAACATACAGCTGGGGTCACCCGAGTAAGCTATGCACCTCCTTGCCACCCTCTGCCACACATACAGTGATACAGTCAGGATGCAATGCAGTATGACTACCAAGTGCTGCAGTATACTGCAGGGAACAGTGTAATTTCAATTGCAATTAAGCCCTTTTGTAATGCAGTATTTTGAGAGACGTCACTTACTTCAAGGTACTGTGCTGCATCCTGGCTGGCACCACTGCAGGTGGCATCATGGATACCATCTTGGGTGGTCAGTCCCCCCCTACCATTCCCGATCCCCCAGTACTTATGCCTGACAGTTGGGAGTGTGTGGGGTGTGTGCATGAGTCCAGTAGGGTGGAGCATCGCACATGCCTTGTAAGCCCCTTAGGAGCCCCATTGTGTGGCACATGCATATAGCACTGCTTACATGCAGCACACAGTAGCACATAGCAGTAGTGCATAGGGCCCATTAAATGTGTATTGCTATTTACAAGCAAAAGTTTACAAAAAGTGTCAAAGGGAAAAAAATAAAGACTACTGCTTGAAACATAAAGGTAAACTGTGTTTCCCGTTTGCCATTGTAACCCCCAAGTGGCGCTATCCCAAGGGCTACTACCCCTGCCTGCTTGACTACTGACAGGTTGAGGGGCCTAGGTTCTATGGTGGGTGCCTCCACCCAGAGGTCAGGGTTTGTAGTGGTTAGACTAGCTTGGTCACAGCCCTCTGGGACACTGAGACCCCCTTTTATTTCCTCTAGTGGCTCACACAGTACACAGGAATTACAGCCCCAATACCCCACATGTACACACTGTTCATTCATAAAGTACCACTTACCCTCGAGACTGATTCTGAGGTCCGTCTCTGAGGAACCCTGTAAAATAAGGTTAATCAACATACACAGACCAATGCAATGTTTGATATATAGGTACTGACACTTCAGACAGTTTAAAGTTTAACATCATATCTGATTTATTTAGGGGAATAAAACACAGGAGGGGAGATCAGGTTAATGGCAGAATTAAATCACAGTACTGTGCAAACATACAGGGTCTGAAAAGTCACACTCTGGGTACCCAGGTTGGGGGCTAGCCTGGTCTGTTGCCCGGGGTTGGCCAGCAGGTGCAGATGGACAGGGCCCTGTAGAAGAAAATATATGCACAATACCCAATTGTAATCCAGACCCGGATGGCTCAGTCCATGAAGAAGTGAAACAACAATAATTAGATGACACACTTGTAATTGAAAACAAGCTGCAGGGAATACCCTGATTTGTACTCACAATACCCAAGCTGAGAACTGGATGGTGGATGTTCTTCTGGGTTGCCAGAACAACAGGGCATGGAGACAAGGTCTTTGTGACTAGACCTCACTGCAGTAGATAGCAAACGGATTTAGTCCGAGACAAGCTGGGGTTTGCTTCCAGCTTCAACACACAGCGCACAGCACAGGGGATTGGAAATAGCGATTCCCCACAAGCACTATGCACATTCATATGTAAAAGGAAAGTTCTATACCAGGCAGGCTGCTCCTTGATCCCGATCGCAATTACTGAAAAATAGCAGGGAGCACACACAACAGCTTCAGTTCCTGACAGACCGAGCACGGTTCAACAATTTCTCCAGTCTTCTACAGGGTTAGCCTGGTCTCTACCTTTCAGACTTCCTTCTTTCTCCTCACAAGTCGGATTCAGTCCGAACTATCACTTACAATGGCTGCAGGCTGAACCTCAGGGCCTCACACGCACTTCCCACGCGAAACTATACACCACAGAAGCACAGAGCTCCTTCTCTCTTCACTGTCACAACTTATCTGAGCTTTCCAGTCACAGAGCAGGGCATTTTCTTTAGCTCCACACCATTCTGTTGGCTGATTTGGCTGTCACTGACAATAAGACTCCCTCTGTTGGTGAAAAACACGCCAAGGTCAAAACTACATTTCCCAGAGTCACTGCTCATACAGTCCCCTTGTGGCTGGCTCAAAATTGAGAGTCCAAGTTCCAATTCGTCCACAGGCTCCATTTTAAGGCCTCCCTATCATCCTGATTGGTCCAAGTCAGCAATTCTGGACCAAAATGAAAGAGTTACACTGAAACAGTTCGTGCTGAAATAAAGACAGGTTAGACAAGCTACATTTTCTCAGTCACTCTAAATGATTTCTGGCAAACAGTTATATCTTTCAACAAGGCTCCCTCTGCACATGTAGCAACAGCAGAAACGGAGTGAATTGGCAGCAGCTCAGGTGGGATTCGAGCATTAAATACACAGTCCCCCCATACAAACTAATTAAGTCTGCAAGCAGACAGCTCTTAAAGAGACAGTACATGGAGGCTCAAATAGCACTCACTTGGAACCACATTTAAACAGCTCAGACACCGAACATCGCCCAGACTTGGAGCATTCAGGCAAGCTCCTGGAAGACTTTTGGGAACCCCCATTTGCAGGGGGGGTTACACCATGGTTGGGCAGTCTTGAAACAGTGGCACAGGTGAAGTGCTTTAAACGGTGCTTTGCTTGGGGTTTCTTGAAAAATTAATGAGCTGCAGCTGCACTCTGATTAGTCAACAACCCTTTATTAATTGAACACCAGACACATTGGTTGCAGTAATCCTTCAAAGTTTCACGATACCCCAACTAATGGACAGGGTTCCATGAAAGTTTCAAGAAACCCCAACTAAAGTAGAGGGTTCCTTGAAACTTTTATAAAACCAACTGAAGTACAGAGTTCCATGAAAGTTTCAAGAAACCCCAACTAAAGTAGAAGGTTCCTTGAAACTTTTTACGAAAACCCAACTGAAGTACAGGGTTCCATGAAAGTTTCAAGAAGCCCCAGCTAAAGTACAGAATTCCATGAAAGTTTCAAGAAGCCCCAAATAAAGTACAGGGTTCCATGAAAGTTTCAAGAAACTCCAACTAAAGTACAGGGTTCCATGAAAGTTTCATGAAGCTTCAACTAAAGTACAGGGTTCCATGAAAGTTTCAAGAAGCCCCAACTAAAGTACAGGGTTCCTTGAAAGTGTCATGAAACCTCATTTATGAAATGGGCTGTATAAATGCTGTGTTCTGATTTGGTCAGTGGTCCAAATGACCAGGGCCAATATCTGAGCACAACATCATGTTGGCACTACAATGATCTCACCACAATCAGTGCCTTCTGATAGAAACGAACATTCTAAACTGGCAGCCATTACCAAACACCAGTCTGACCGAAAATGTACACCAAGTTCAAGTTATTTGCTGACATGTTGAATGAATTTCAAACTGAAACAGAAAGAAACTCAGCAGAAATTCCTGAAATACCCAGAGAACCAACACCAAATAATCAAGTGAGTGTAAATCAAAGTACAGCAACGAGCCACACTACTGTTGTAAACCTTCATTTGACAGCTTCAGAAACGGAGTTGTCAAGCCTTGAAGTGAGCTGTAATGAAATGAATACCATCAGGCAAACAACCTGGGCAATAAATCAATTTCAAGACTGGCTAAAAAAGAAATACTGTTAAACCATAAAACTGTAGGAAAAAGTGAGCTTAATAATGTTCTGAGGCAAATGTATGGAACCATGAGAAACGGTACCAGAGAAATGTACAGTGCACCCTCATATGTTTCACTCAGGGCTGGGCTTAACAGACATTTCAACAAGCCCGCCCATCAGCCATGGGTTCAACATAATAGCAGATTCTAAGTTTAGTTCAGCAAACAATGTATTCCTTGGTATACTAAAATCTCTCTGGCAGCAGGGCAAGGACAAAGCCTGTCACCACCCTTGCATCCCGCCTGCCACACTCAGTAAAATAAGATGCAGTGCAGCATTAAGTATAGATACCATGGTGGGGCTCATCTGAAAAGCCTGGTTGGATGTCCAGCTTTCTTTGCCCACCATGGCAGAGAAAGGTCTCCGTTGCTTGACACGAACAGTTTCCAAATATTGACTGATGAAAACGGGCTGAAATATGCCCAAATGTCGTACAATGAGGCCATGAAAAACCACAGTAATCCACATGAATTGAACAAAGTAAATCACCATGGCTACATGCCCGAGTTCCCCATAGATCCTCTGTGCCCCATACGCAGTAGCGGCTCTAGCCACAAATGGTTACCAGGGCACAGCTGGGGCACAACAGATGGCAGCCAGGGCACTGATATATTGTTACTATAGGGGAAATTCTGCACCACATGGGGCACCAACCGGGGCACAGCATTTTTTACCAGGGCACATGCCCTGGCAGGCCCTGGTGTAGAGCCGCTCATGCCCATATGGTCATTACAACTGTACTTATTTAAGCTACCGGCTGATGCCCCTGCCATTTATTTTCACCCAAGATGACTACCACAAAAGCAACTACAAAATGAAGTGATCTAGTTTTCTAAAGAACACATGGGCAAGAATGTCCTGGCCTGCATGTTACAGCACATTTGCAAATTAACAGGCGTACCTCCCTACACAAACCACAGTTTGCATAGCACTGCTGTGCAACTCCTTTCTGTGGCAGGTCTTGAAAGATGGGAAATTATGGCAGTAACACAGCATCGCTTGGAGTCCTCACTCCGTAGTTACTGGGGTCCCAGTAATGCAGAGGAAGAATATGGTCATAAATCCTAGCAGAAAAAACACTTGGCACAGCTAAAAGTGATGACAACATCCCCCGAAGTAAAGAAGAACCATGTTGCTCAACGGCGCCTCATCCAGAAGTCCCACCTCCTAATGTAATCCCGAACCAAACATGTTTTGCAAGGCAGGAAATGTACAGTTCCCCTCTTGTGTTTGTTTCCCGCCTAATTAACCAACAATTGGGTCATCATGGAGGGCCAAGAAATAAGCCCCAGGACTCACCAGAAAAACTGCTGTTCATGCCCTTATAAGGGCTGTCTGTACTATGGATAAAGTACAGTTACGTAAGAACTTACCGTAACAGTAGATATTCGAGAACAGCTCTTGCAGCAGGTTACACCATTAGGACTGAAGCCGTCAGGTGCAGGACCTACAGAAATATTCTAGCTAGCTATCTTCAGCGGGCCTCCGGCGTCAGGCGTGGTACATAGAGGCGGTCCTTCAGAATCCCTGATTCTCCCGCCGGAGACTCCCGGCCGCATGATGACATCAGAAGGGGAGACCGAGGATCCACCGTCAGAAGGCAATAAGGGAACAAATTCCCGACTGGATCAAAATAAATTCGCTCATTTCCCAAATGACCCCCAGACTTCTTCGTTTTTTTTGTTTTTTTTTAAAACGAGCCATGTCTCTTCCAAGGGGGATATGGTGGGCGGGAAGGTACCTGCTGCAAGAGCTGTTCTCGAAGATCTACTGTTACGGTAAGTTCTTACGTAACTGTACTATCTTACTTCGAGATACAGCTCTTGCAGCAGGTTACACCATTAGGACTGATTCCCAAGCAGTAACGCTTGCCCAAAAGAAACTTTGGGAGGAGGAAGAGGAAGAAACAGAGAAAAAACAAACCAAATCCTAACTCAGGACAAGAGGCCTTGCAACACCGCTAGGCCGAAACCGGCCCTTCGCCTAGAGGCTATATCCAGACTGTAATGCCTGATAAAGGTATGCACAGAGCTCCAAGTAGCCGCAGCACAGATGGAAGAGATTGAGACATTTTTGAGCGCTGCAAAGGAAGTGGCCACACCCCTGGTAGAATGACCCCGGATGGAACCCGGGAGGGGCTTTTGCCTAGACTGATAACAGTGTGAGATACACTGCACAAGCCAGCGGGATAAGGATTGCTTAGAAACCGGTTGGCCTCTCATTCTCTGCGCAAAAGAGACGAAGAGCTGGTCAGAAGCCCGAAAGGGTTTGGTTCTGTTGAGGTAATACCTCAGGCTGCGGTGAACATCCAGAGTGTGGAGCAAAGCCTCCCCTCTATTTGAATAACTCGGGAAATAAACCGGAAGGTCGATGTCCTGATTTAAAGTGAGTGTCGAAACCACCTTAGGCAAAAACTTCGGGTTCGTCCTCAGAGATACTCTGTCCCTGTGAAAAACCAAATAAGGCTCTTTACACATGAGAGCATGAAGCTCAGAAATCCTTCTGGCTGAAGTAACGGCAACTAAAAACAACGTTTTCCACGACAGAAAATGTAGCTCGCAATCTGCGGCTGGTTCAAAGGGAGGAAGCGTGAGCTGTTCCAGGACAAAAAGGAGATCCCATGGAGGAACCGGGTCCTTGATAGGAGGCCTAAGGTGTAACACTCCCCTCAGAAACTCCCGAGAAGCATCCAGCTGAGCAATAGTGCGCTGCCCCACCGGCAGGTGGTAGGCCGAAATAGCGCACAGGTGCACTTTAATAGAGGAGTAGGCCAGCCCTGACTGGAATAGGGAAAGGAGGTAGTCCAAGACTGCCCCGACGGGACAACCTAAAGGGGAGAGGTCACAAGGCCGTGACCATAAACAAAAACGACGCCATTTCATGGCATATGTAGCATGTGTTGCCGGCTTTCTGGCTGCAGAGAGGACCTCGGCAACCTCTTGCGAGACCCCATGTCGCAAAATGGCTATGTCTCTAGGAGCCATGCATGCAGGTTCAAAGAGCGAAGATCCAGATGCAGCAATGAACCTCTCTCCTGAGACAGAAGGTGGGAGCTGATCGGCAACGGGAGCGGTGGTTCCCGGGATAGCTGAGCCAGCAATGGGAACCAAATCTGTCTGGGCCAAAATGGAGCTACCAGAATCATCCGTGCATGCTCCCTGCGCAGTTTGAGAAGAACTCTCTGGATCAATGGGAAGGGAGGAAAAGTGTAAAGGAATCTGTTCACCCAGGAGAGGGACAACGCGTCTCACCAGAAAACACCAGGCCCTGGATCTAGCGAGCAAAAATTGGGCAGTTTTGCGTTGGATGGGGACGCGAACAAATCCAGTTCTGGAGTTCCCCATCGAAGGAACAGATCCTCTGCCACCTCCTGAAGAAGTTCCCACTCGTGGACTCTGGCCTGGGAGCGACTCAGACCATCTGCGATCGTGTTGTCCACACCAGGAACGTGTACAGCGATCAAGCTTGCGCCGTGTCCGATTACCCAATCCCACACTCTCATGGCCTCCCTGCAAAGGGGTTAAGAGTGAGCGCCTCCTTGTTTGTTGAGGTAATACATCACCGCCGTGTTGTCCGTCTGAAGCAGGATAGTGCACGGCGGAATCATGGACTGGAAAGCCTGGAGTGCATAGAGGACCGCTCTCATCTCTAGGACACTGATGTGGAGATGAGCCTCCAGCGGGCTCCATACACCCTGAGACTTCACCCCATCCAGGTGTGCTCCCCACCCGAGACCTGAGGCGTCCGTGGTGAGGGTTATCTCCGGGGATGGCGCTGCAAACGGGACGCCCTTGGAAAGCGACCTGGGGGCTAACCACCATTGCCAATCCCGAATCACCCGTTTCGTGATCCTGACTGGATGCTGCAAATGGTCTTGCCTTTGGTCCCACTCGCCTTGAGCATCCACTGCGTTATTAGCATGTGAGTCACCTTGAGAGGACCGTGAAGAATAGCCGCAGCCATGTGTCGAGCAGGCGAAGGACCGATCTGGCGGGCGGTCTGATTCGTTGATAGGTCCTCTATAAGCGACCTGATGTGTTCCGCCCTGTCGGCTGGAAGGAAAGCCCTTCCCTGGACCGCGTCCAGCACTGCACCTATAAACTGCAGGTTCTGTGACGGTACCAAGACAGACTTCTCCTGGTTTATGAGAATCCCTAGCGATCTGAACAGATTCTGAGTGTCCTGGATTGCCTGCAGAAGCGCCTCTCTGGAGACGGCCATGAGAAGCCAATCGTCGAGGTATGGGAACACATAGTGGCCCTTTCTCCTCAGAGTAGCTGCCATGACTGCCAAGCATTTGGTAAAGACCCTTGGAGCGGATGACAGTCCGAAAGGGAGAGCCCGGAACTGAAAGTGGTGGCCTAGAAACTCAGCGCAGGAACCTCTGATGCGCCTGAGCTATGGGGATGTGCAGGTAGGCATCCTGCATGTCTAGGGAGCTAAATAGGCGCCTTGTTTTAGCATGGGGATCAGACCGGAAGGGTCACCATGAAAATCTTTATTCGACTGATAAGTTGAGGTCGCTTAGGTCCAGAATAGGACGGAGGTCCCTGTTTTCTTGGGAACCAGGAAGAAGTGAGAATAGTACCTAGTCTCTCTGGTTTCCCGGGACATGCTGTATCGCCCCCTTGCTTAGGAGCGCGATCACTTCTCACCAAATTAAGGCGCCATGCTGACCCGAATACCGGGAGAGCAGAGGAGGCCTCGAGGGTGGCTGTTCTGCGAACTCTAAAAAGTGGCCGATGCTGACCAACTGAAGCACCCACCTGTCGGTGGTAATTGCCTGCCATCCTGACAGGAAGTTCGCAATGCGACCCCCGACCATAATATCCCGTTGATCCTGAGGGGCGGGGGCCGGAAAGGAGTCATGCTGTGGCGGCAGAAGGGCCCGCCAGCTGGGAGGCCTTCGGAGTGCGCTGACCCCTGCTGATGGGCTGCTTTCCCTGGGTTCTTCGGAAACCGGAGCCCCTCTGCTGTGTGGCAGAACGGGGCTGCTGCCTCTGAGTCTGCCCACGAAAATGGCCTTGGTGCCTGCGAAAGGAACCAAGCCTCAGCCGGTACATTGCCTGGACCGACCGAACCACCTTTCCGGCCTCTTGGAGTTTGGTAATGATCCTTTCGGATGGGTTGCCAAACAAAACCTCTCCCTCAAAGGTGGCGTCCATAATATTTTTCTGGACGTCCGGGGTGAAACAGGAACAGGCCATGAGTGCCTCAGGCAAACGCCTGGCAGCCTGCTGCTCTGGCGAAGAGCCGCGAGTCGTATGCAGCTCTAAGAACTTGGGTCCCCACATCTGAACCCGTGCGGAGGAGCTGAAGCATCTCTTCCTTCTGCTCGCCATCAGGCAGCTTCTCAGCCACCTCTAGGCCCTGTTCCCACAGGGCGTTCTGGAACTGCACCATGTGGGTGAGATAATTCAGGGACCTAATGGCACAAGTAGCGGATGCGTACGTGCGCCTACCCAAAGAGTCCAACTGCTTGGACTCAGGGTCCGGTGGCAGGATCCTCAGATGCTGCAGCCTCTGAGACCGGTCATGTGAGGCTGTAATGACCAGAGAGATCGGCCAGAGGATGCTGTGACAGGTACTGGTCCTCCTGGGAGCCCTGTACAAATGGTCAGCCTTCTTGGCACCACGGGTAGCAGTGTGGGCCTTCCCACGCCCAGCCTTGATGGCGTCCACAAGGTGTCCACCAAGGTGGCACCACCACAGGCTTAGGTCCTTCTGCCAAGGTACTTGGCCAGGCATAACCTCTCGGGGTCCAACTCCTCAGCTTCCCACCCATGTTCTCCTGGATATGGCGTAAAATATCCATGAATGAGGGTCATCCGGAGGAGACGTGAGTCTCATGTGGGTCGGTGAAGGAAGAGAGACTGGAGGCAGGGGATCTTGAAGTGGAATAAGCTGATCCCGTGTCCTCCGTCGGCAATGACGACGACGCGTCTTCTGGATCTCTTGGGGCTGGGCGATCAGAGGAAGATCTCGGCGGAGGTCTCCTCTTGGGAATGGTGAGCCCTGGGAGGATTCAGGCTCCTAAGGGACAGACAGGCGACCGACCTCACTGGCGAAGGTGGGGCGGGGCGGAGTTTGAGTAGGTACAGGAGGAAGAGGAGGAGGAGGAGGAGGAAGGACTGGGTGCCACATCCTTCCTAATGGTGTCCCACCAATACCTGAAGAGGCCCTTCACCTCCTGGCGACAGTCCCGGCGTCGGCTCGAGGGCGGGCGGACGTCGGGTCGGCGGCCTCAGCGAGGGACCTCGGGACGGCGAGGGACCCCTAAGGAGACTGCTCGAGGCAGGAATGCCCGTCTGGTCTTGGGCTGTGTTGATTCCTCCTCCATGAGGACTCCTGCCCGGCGGCCGTCAGAGCGTGAGCCCTCTGCTCAGGCAGGCGGACGTCGGACCCCACTGGCGTCCGATCACGGCAAGGCCGGCGATGGCTGGCGGCGGCGGCGGCTCCGAGCGATGGCGTCGGCAGGCGGCGGTCTGGCCAACATCGGGTCACCGGTCTCTTCAAGGCGTCAGATCAGAGTCTTCCGGGGCACCGAGGAGGACCGGGCGTCGGGGCCGAGGCGGGGACCCGCCTTATGATGATGGTGGTGGCGTTCCCAGACTTCGCCCACGGCCTTGAAGGTGGAAGAAAGCGGCGGCCTGGTGGTGAGGAGCCTGAGCAGACTTGGGAGCTGGAGCCGCAGCCAGGGAAGGAAGAAGCCCTGGACGGGGACGGTCTGACCCGCTGAGCAGAGCTGCAGGACTCGGAGGCTTGAGCCGGCTACCTGGGAAGATCCTTCTCTCTCCTCTTCTTCTCCGCGTGTTTGTGGGAAGATTCCCCCTTCGAGGACATGGCCTGAAGTTTTCTTCTAACAAGAGCAGCTTGAAGGGCCTTCTGCGGCAGTTCTGGTGCGGCTGTTGAACCCTTGGCACAGGGAGCAGGCCTTGGTATCGTGGTCTGGGCCCAGGCACGAGCATCCATGAATCGCGGGTCCTTGAAGGGATCTGTTTTCCACACGCACACTTGGAAGGATGACGGAGGTGGAGAGGACATCAGCAATGATCAATTCTTGAAATTCTTCAGTTCTGAAAACCATGCGTCGCGCGCTAGACGGTGACCGGAGGGTCGAGGCATGCAGTTCGACGGCGGGAAAGAACTGGGGATTCTGGCGGGACCGCCCCCTTATGTACCACGCCTGACGTCGGAGGCGGGACCGACGTCGGGGTGGTCCCCGCTGAAGATAGCTAGCTAGAAAATTTCCGTGGGGTCCTGGCACCTGACGGCTTCAGTCCTAATGGTGTAACCTGCTGCAAGAGCTGTATCTCGAAGTAAGATCAATATTATTAGTAGAAGAGGCATACTAATGCCTTGTGCGAATCCACCACACTTCCAGTGTCAGTCTACTCCTTTACCTATGATCTGCAGAACCCTGTAGGGCAGTTCCTGCAAATCTCTTCCAGTACTTTTAGTGCCCTACTCCACAATGCAAGCTGGTTGGCTACCACCCTTCTAAATCCTGAATGATCTATACACAGCTCCCTCAACGCTGTCCTAACAAACGTCAACCCCCACCTGAGGTATTCTCCTACACTGAATTTAAGTAACACTTTAAGTGAAGCCCTGTCACTAGTATTTGTCATCACTGGCTGCTCTCATTCACAGTCAGGTAGTGATCGTGGTGCTGTGACCTACATTTCAGATCTCACGATGATCTGCTAAACACTCCTTCTCTGTCTTCTCCTAACCTGAATATAGCTGTACCCAGCTGGAATGGCCTCCTCAGTCCCTCTCTGGCATTCATTCTTCTCTTCTGCTCCTCACCAAAAACTGGTGAGCGCTACCCTTCTGCATCATGAATCGGTTAGTACAGTCACCCGTGTCATTTTGATATTAATGACAAACATGATCTTCTGATAGCTAGGCTGATAGCAGCGGGGCTGAGGGAAACACAGGCATTTCCTACCCATATGAGATCTAATCCACCTATGATTAGGCACTATTAAATGACATGCATAATGATGTACACCCATCATTTATAGTGCCCTAATCAAGGTAGCCTAGATCTTGTAAGGATAGGAAAGCCTATAATTCCCTTGTCCCCTACTGCTATCAGCCTGACTTACTGGAAAGATTTGTTTATTTTTGATATGTCAAAAACCTGGGGACTGTACTACCTACATTCATGATGCACAGTGATGGAGCTCACCAGTTTTTGTGGGAGAAGTAGTGAGAAAGAATACCAGAGGGGGACTGAGAAGGCCACTCCTGCAAGGTACTGCTATATTCAGGAAAGGAGGAAGACAGAAGAGGAGAAATATAAGCAGATCACTGTGAGAAATAAGATGTGGGGCTGCCAGCTCCATGATCACTACCTGACCCCATTGCCCTGGCCAACATTCTCCTTCCCATAAAACCAGTTCATGCAATTGTCCAAGGCTGTGTGTGGGCATTAATGTGTGAAATGGCTGCCACTACACATTCAGTCACTTCACTACCAGTCTAGCATTGTTGTAAAGCACTTTGGGATATAATGTGTATGAAAGCACTATATAAATGCTGATTCTTATTATTATTATTTCCATGGATAAAGAAGAAGACAATACATGCATATTTTTGATTTCCAAGAAAGTATGACTTCTGGCATTGGACTACAGAAGAACTTTGCTACAAACAAGTGGTGGATCTATGGGGTGGTAAAGAGGTATGGCTGTAGCTCCCCACCCCCTTGGTAAAGTACTCGCTTGCTGCTGCTGCATTTTACTTTGTTGAAGAAGTCTAATTTATTGATTGTACAAATGTTTACATTCCGAAATATGGATTACATTTGTAGTTTCAGTCAAAAACATAGTAGAAAAGCATAATAGCAAAAAATATAAAGGTTTCATAAAAATTTTAAAAGTGCATATCAAGAGTATGCACACCTCCCAGCACCCACCCCCACCCCATTGTAGCATCCTGGATCTGCCATAACCACTAGACCACCAGGTTATTTAAGATTTGTACTGCACTGTGGTTTGCCACAGAGAAAGTCGGTTGGATTAAAACACAATTTCAGCATGTTAAAGTAAACAAAATTAACAGAACCATAGCCTCACATGCATATTGATCTAAATAATGCACATGGTTTAGACCATTTTGGTGAAACAATTCTATACAAAGGGAAAAAAAGAACTAGTTGGCACTATAGAGAGCCATATAACTCTCTGACTTTGGCTCTGATGATGTCATCACTTAACTCATTTGGCGGCCATTTTAGGAAGCAGCTAAGGCAGTTTTTTTGAAATTGGAAGGCTGATTTTACATTTTTCAAATGCTTTGGAACCACATTTAGGTAACTTATATAAATGTAGTTTTAGCATTAACAAATTCAGCAACCTTTCCTTTAGTCCTATTTGAGGTCAGATTTTTGAATAGTTTGTTGTCAAAATGTTGTTTAGGTATCCTTTAAAGTTTCATGAAACCTCAGCTAAAGTACAGGGTTTCTTGAAAGCTTCATGATACCTCAACTAAAGTACAGGGTTCCATGAAAATGTCATGAAACCTCAACTAAAGTACAGGGTTCCATGAAAGTTTCATGAATCCTCAACTAAAGAACAGGGTTCCATGAAAGTTTCATGAAACCACAATTCAAGTACAGGGTTCCTTTAAAGTTTCATGAAACTTCAGCTAAAGTACAGAGTTCCTTAAAAGCTTTGTGAAACCTTAACTAAAGTATAGAGTTCCATGAAGTTTCATAAAACCTCAATTAAACTACAGGGTTCCATGAAGTTTCATGAAACTAACTCAACACAGGGTTCCTTTAAAGTTTCATGAAACTTCAGCTAAAGTACAGGGTTCCTGAATCGTCATGAAACACCCAACTAAAGTACAGGGTTCCATGAAGTTTCATGAAACCTCAACTAAAGTACAGGGTTCCATGAAAGTTTCATGAAACCTCAACTAAAGTACAGGTTCCATAAGTTTCATGAAACCCAACTCAATCTGAGGTTCTTTTAACGTATCATGAAACCTCATCAAAGTACAGGGTTCCTTGAAAGTTTCATGAAACCTCAACTAAAGTACAGGGTTCCTTGAAAGTTTCATGAAACCTCAACTTAAGTACTGAGGGTTCTTAAAAAGTTTCAAGAAACCCCATCTGAAGTGCAGTACAGTATAAAGCACTTCACCCATGCCACAGTTCATGTTTCGGGAAACCTCAATTAAATTACATTTTAAATTACCTTGCCTGTGCCTCTGTTTCAAGGCCCCACCAAATGCCAGCAAAAGGAAAGTAGAAATGTATCTTTCATGTTTCAGACAGTAGCCTCCAGTTTTTCCCTTTTGTTAGTTTTGCTTATCTTTTACTTGTAAATAGTAATTTCCATTTTATAAGGGCAACAACACATTCCATCATTTGTGGGGTGTTCATAATATACCTCCATTATGGCTGTCTTCAACACCCATAACCATGGTATATTGAGCAAAACCAATAAATTATCATGGGTCGTTGCTTACTTAGTGTGCTTTCTCCTTAGTTTTTTTTGTAAAATGGGAACCAAGAATCCCGCATCCTGATTGACTTGAAACTTGTTGCTGCCCATTGGATCGAGACAGCTCAACCAATGGGTATGAAAATGTCCTGGTACCAATATTGCTCAATTACTAGAAATATCAGTGTACAGCTCCTAGATGCTGCAATCCTGGTTGCACTTTCATTCACACAACCTATTTTGCATGGTCCGCTCAGTCACTGAACTAAAACACCTGAAGCCAGTCTTTTCCAATTCAAGTCCACAAAATAAAACAATATTATTATAAATCCCATATTGTTTTCAAAGCGAGCCTCAAGCATGATCTGCCTGTGAACACTGCCTGTCTGATTCTGTGTGGCACCCTGTCGAGCCTCTGCATCGTAGTCATGCTTTGCCTTCTGTGTGCTGCTTCTGTGACTGGGTCAGTCAGGTAAAAGGGGCTCTGTTCTAGTGGGCTCATCCAGTTATCAAAATCTAAATAAATAAACTTAAATCAGAATCCAAATACTTCACAGTGCCCATGTTGCAGAGAGTGTGTGTGTGTGTGTGTGTGTGTGTGTGTGTGTGTGTGTGTGTGTGTGTGTGTGATTACTCTGGTGGAGGGGTACAAGGTGCAAATAATGTTTGCTGTAACTACTTTTACAATGGCACCTGTGCTACAGTAGCAATCTCATATGATTGCTGGGAAAGCAGTCTTTCTCTGTCCTAACATAGCAGTTCAGGAAGTGAGCAAGCATGGCCAACTGTTTTAGTCTTTGACAGAAAACAAAAGAATTGACACACATGCACCTGGCTGAGAAGAAACACAGAGAGCTAACTGTGTAACAGAGCCAGTGCTTTTATTTAATCTGCAGAATAGTAATAAAGTGCAGAGCACTGCCAAAAGGCAAACAGTTCAATGTTTTGTGCAGCTGCAATTTATCAAGAGACTACTAGAAGCGTAGAGACATTTGCCACTCGGTGTTGCTCTGCACTTTATCAGTATGTTGCATTTAAAAGCACTGGCATTGTTATATAGTTCTGTGTTGTTATTTTTTTCAGCCAGGCATGCATGTGCACTATTTTTTGTTTTCTGTCCAGTTCGCATCTATTGGTGGCACCGTGGTTGCTGAAGTTCGCATCTATCGGTGGCACTAAGGTTCCTTCAAATGACCTTCAGCAGTCTCACACTGTTTCAGAGTCTGTAGTGGTGGATTCCAGAAGTGTGCATTTCTACCACTGACAGGAAAACCCATGGGCCCTCTGAAATGTTATTCCAATTTTTTTCTCTCCACTGACAGGTTGAGCAAAGAATTGAACCAGCAAGACGGGCCTCACTCAACATCCACAAGAGGCTGCTGTCATGCCTGCAGGGCCAGCCAGGGACCGACATGGAAAAACGACTGGTAAGCTTATTAGTTGGCTTTTAGTCCTGCCAGTTTTTAGTAACATTAGTTATTTATTTGGAATTGTTTTTCTCTCTGGGGTTGTCCCATCTAGGTGCATTGCCTATTGCAGTTTGCAAGAGGTTCCAGTAGCAACAATCATTGTACACAATTCAAGGGAATGGCTTAGGGCGGTTGCATTGCAACATCTGTAGTCTGTCTGTAAGAAGGAAAATTATGAGGCAAGAGAGGAAAGAAAGGAAAGAGAGAGATGAATGAGAAAGAGAGAAAGAGAGAGGGAGATGGGAGGGAGAAGAAAGAGAGAGAGAGGGGAAGGAGAGTGAGGAGGAACATAAGGAGAGAGAAGAAGAGAGGACAGAGAAAGGAAAACAAGTGGTGAGAGAGAGGGAGAGAGAGAAGACAGAGAGCGAAAAGAGAAAGAGAAGAGAGGAGAGAGAGAGAGAAAAGAAAGAGTGAGAGAGAAGAGATAGAAACATAGAATATGTCAGTAGAAAAGTACTGGAAGGCCCATCTAGTCTGCCCTATTTTCCCTGCCTAACAGTACACCTTGGACTCTATTTGGTCACAGATGTCCTTCCCTCCTCTCTTACCACTACCTATTCTACCCATGTGCCTATCCCACACTCGTTTAAAGCTGCCCACTGTCTTCTCCCCTACCACCTCTTGTGGCAGGCTGTACCAGACATCCAACATGCTTTCTGCGAAGAAGTATTTCCTCACATCCCTCTTAACACCCCCCCACCCCCACCCAAGCTTCACAGCATGCACCTGTGTTCTGGTCCTCTTCCTGTAAAAAAGACTCCCCTCCGACACCTTGTTAAACCCTGTGAGGTACTTATAGGTCTCAATCATGGCACCTCTCACTCACCTCTCCTCCAGGGAGTATGTGCTGAGCTTCCACAGCTTCTCCTCATATGGTTGCTCATGAATCCCCCGCACTATTTTGGTAACCCTCTGCTAGACCGCTTCCACCCTGTCAATGTCCTTGCAGAGGTGTGGCTTGCAGAACTGGACACAATACCCTATGTGGGGTCTCTCACAAGTGAGGGATACAAACTAAGGCAACACCACCCTCGTCTCCTGCTAGAAATCCTCTTCCCTATGCACCCCAGCATCCATCTCACCTTGCTACTGCCTTGTTGTACTGCCCCATCACCTTGAGATCATCAGATACGATCACCCCAAGGTCCCTCTTTTGCTTGGTAACTGTAAGTACCTCCCCCCTCTCTTATCCACAGCCCCTGGGTTTCTCCACCCCAAGTGGATCACTTAGCACTTTTTAGCACTGAAACCCAACTACCACACACTAGACTACTCTTCTAGTTTCTCCAGATCCTTTTGCATTCTCTCCACCCCTTTCTGGGTGTCCACCCTATTGCAGATTTTTGTGTCATATGCAAGAGGCACACCTTCCACTCCAGTTCCTCGGTAATGTCACTTATGAAGACTCTGAAGAGGACAGGACCCAGTACCAATCCTTGTACTCCACCGATCATTCTCACATCCTCTAAATGACTGCCATGTACCACCACCTTCTACCTCCTATCTTTCAACCAGTTAGATACCAAGTTCACCACCCCCCCAACTCCCAGGCTGCTAAGTTTCTTTATTAGCCTGATGTCTGGTACATTGACAAAGACCTTACCGAAATTCAGACAGGCCACATCCGCTGTCCTCCCCTGAACCACTTCCCTAGTTACCCAGTCAAAGAAATCTATGAAATTTGTTTGACATGACCTCCACCCTGTGAAGCTGTGCTGCTGATTGTCCTGCAGCCCATTTGTCTCAAGTCACTCCATAAGTTTCTTCTTCAGCAGGGACTCCCTTAATTTCCCTATCACTGATGTGAGACTGGTCTGTAATTGTAGTCTCTCCCCTGCTGACATTGTGCAGAAGTTCCACATAGGCGCTCCTCCAGTCCTCTGGAACTACCCTCATTTCCAATGAGGTGCTGGATAGTGTTGCCAGAGGGGCAGCTAGCACCATGCTCAGTTCCTTTACTATCCTTGGGTGGATCCTGTCAGCCCCCATCACCCTGTTTTTCTTTGGGGCTTCCAATTCCCAGTGATATGGACTTGTGTCCACCCCCTCTCAATAGAAACATAGAATTTGATGGCAGATAAGGACCGCTTGGCCCACCTAGTCTGCCCATTTTCCTACCTAGCAGATAAGCTGCAGATCCTAGTTAACTAACAGCTTACTTCCTCCTACCCCCCACTAGGACTGCCTTATGTCTGTCCCATGCATTCTTGAATTCCCCCACTGTTCTTGACTCCACGACCTCCTCAGGGAGGCTGTTCCATGCATCCACAACCCTCTCTGTGAAAAAATACTTCCTCACATTACCTATGAGCCATCCCCCTTCTATCTTCAAATTGTGCCCCCTTATAGAAACAATGCCTGTTAATGCATGTTGGTCCACTGTGAAGGCTAAGCAGAAGTGTTTATTTAAAATTCTAGCTTTCATTTAGTCTTCCTCTGCACGGTCCCCATCCCCAGTCTCCTTATTATCATTATACTACCCCTTGCCTTTCTCTTTTTGCTCATGTACCTGAAGGAAGTCTTATCCCCATTTCTGACCTCCTGGGTGATCCTCTCCTCAGTTTGAACCTTTGCTGTCCTCATCCTCCTTCCTGCCTCCCTTTGTTTATCTAGACATACCTCCTCATTCACCTCTGTTTGGGTCTCCCCTGTACTTCCTGAAAGCTGTTTTTTCTCCCTTACTGCCTTAGCCACCTCCTTCAAGAACCACAGTGGCCTCTTTCTCCTCTTAACATTGATTACTGCCTTCAAACAGCTTGCCGTTAACTGAGTTATTCCCTCTTTTATTTTTTTCCATTGTGCCTCCACTCCCCCCCAGCTCCCTCCCCCTTCAAGATATTTCCTAAGGTAGACTCTCATTTCTTTAAAATCTGCTCTCCTGAAGTCCAGGACCTTTGTCCTAGTGTGATTTTTCTTCTATTCAATCTGTATGCCAAACCCCACTGTATGATGATTGCTTGTACCTAAGGGGCTTCTCGTTGTGACACAGGGAATCTAGAATGACCGTGCTCCTAGTTGTAGCTGTGGCCAGGATGTTCCAATCTATATCTGGAAGACTAAGATCCCCATAATTACTACTTCCCCTTTGTTTGCCATTCTGCTAATGGCCTCCCCCAAAACCCTGTCCAACTCCTTCCCCTGTGCTGGTGATCTGTACACCATCTTCACACTGAATGAAGGCCTCAGACACCATCTCTAAGCCAATCCAAAGACCCTCTAGTCACTCCATTTCCTCCGCTGTGTGCCCTTGTATATCCATGGCCTTTATGCCTTCCTTTCCATATAGAACAACCCCCACTCTTCCTCCCTGCACTATCCTTATGAAACAAGTTGAAACCCTGTATGGCCATGTCCCAGCTGTGGTTGTCAGTGCACCATGATTCTGTTATGTCCACTAGATCCAGGTCTGCCTCAGCAAGGTCAGGAATTTTGCTACCTGGCCTCCTTGCATTGACACACATGGCTCTCCACTCCTTTTGATTCTTCCAGCCTCTGCTTTGCACTCCCTCCCTTCCCGAGTCCACCCTTCACCCATCTCTTTTCCCTGGAACTGTCCTTCTCCTTTTTATTCTCCCTCTGCCCACCCTCCCTAGTTTTTTCTTCTCAATCTTAGACTGATGACTCTACCCTCCTGCCCCACCCCCTTCCCCTACTCCTCTCTAGCCCTGGGGAATTTACTTCCTTTGGACTTTTCCTTTCTGCTGCTCCATTGTTTTTTTTGGGGGGCATTCACTGCCTCTGTCATTTCTTGTCCCTCCCACTTGCTAGCTTAAATGTGCAACACAGTAGCATTTAAACCTTCATCCCAGGACTGCCATTCCTCTCCTGGAGAGATGAAGGCCATGTCCTTTGTACAGGCCTTTATGTCCTAGGTAGGACCCCAATTCCCAATGCAATCAAACCCCTACTCCTTGCACTATGCCTTCAACCAGTCACTGAAGACCATGGTGCATTGTTCTTCTCCTCCTCCTGGTCATGCACAGGCAGCACTTCAGTGAAGGCCACTGTGCATGCTGCCTGCTTCAGGACACTCTCCAGCTCCCTAAACCTATCCTGCACAACCTCTGCATGCAGGATTACAGGTGGATAATGACATCCAGCCCCCCTCCTGCCCCACCGCCTTAGCAATCTTAAGGATTTGCTCTCCATCCTTCTGTGCCAGGGTGCCAGATAGGCATCTCACCTCCCTCCTTCCCTACCCTACCATGGCATTTCCCAAACTACACCCCTAATGACTGAGTCCCCCACCAGAAGTTGCTTCCTCTTCTGCTGGGGTCCTCTGTCTCCTGCTTTGGGGCCTCCGCTCTGAAAGATCCTCTTATCCTCCCTTGCCACTACCATGGGTGCCTCATCTTGGCAGTCCACTCCCACTGGAGTAGCAAAAGAAACATAGAAACATAGAGTTTGACAGCAGAGAAGGACCACTTGGCCCACCTAGTCTGCCCATTTTCCCTACCTACTGTAACACTGCAGACCCTGCTTGATCTCTGGCTTTTCCTCCCCCTTTCCTTACCACCAAGGTTCCCTTTTTGCCTATCCTGTGCCTTCTTGAATCCCATTAAACTTTTGTCCCCACCACCTCTGCTGGGAGGCTGTTCCAGGCACCCATCACTCTTTCTGTGAGGAAGCACTTCCTTACATCTTCTCTGAGTCTGGTCCCCTACAGCTTCATAGCATGACTCTGAAAAAGGCTTCCTTCTTGAACTTTATTTATACCATTGAGATATTTGAAAGTCTCTACCATATCCCCTCTCTTTCCTTTCTTCCAGGGTATACATACTGAGGTCCTTCAGTCTCTCTCTCTTCATAGGGCTTTTGCTGCAGACCCTACAACATTTTGGTTGCTCTCCTCTGGACCACTTCAAATCTGTCTATGTCCTTCCTAAGAAGTGCTCTCCAGAACTGGACACAGTACTCTAGGTGAGGCCTCACCAATGATTTATACAGCGGTATCACCACCTCCCTCTTTCTGCTTGTGATATCCCTTCCTATGCACCCTAGCATCCCACTGACTCTCCTGACTGCTTTGTTACACTGTTTGGCCAGTTTTAGGTCATCAGATATGTCTACCCCCCCCAGGTCTGTTTCCTGTTTAGTGGTCGACAGTACCACTTCCCGGTTTTATACTCTGCCCCTGTGTTTCTGCACCCCCAGTGCATGATTTTGCACTTTTTCACATTGAAATTTAGTTGCCACACTCCTGACCACTCCTCAAGCTTTCTTAGATCCCTGTTCATTTTTTTCACACACTCCCGGAGTGTCAACCCTATTGCAAATCTTAGTGTCATCAGCAAAATGGCATACCTTCCCTTCTAGTTCCTCTGCAGTGTCACTAATAAAGACATTAAAGAGGACCGGTCCTAGCACTGATCCTTGTGGCAACCTACTGGTCACCCTCACTTCCTCGTAGTAAACTCTGTTTACCACCACCCTCCGTCTCCTATCCCCCAACCAATTTCTTATCCAGTTTACCATCTTTGGACCCACTCCTAGGCTACCTAGCTTATATATGAGTCTCCTATGTGGAACAGTGTTGAAGGCCTTACTAAAATCTAGGTAGGCCACATCCACTGCCCCACCCTGATCCACTTCCCTAGTCACCCAGTCAAAGAAGTCAATCAGATTTGCTTGACATGAACCCCTACCCAATGGAAACTTGTAAAGAGTTATGTAGTGGCACTGGCTGAGGAATGTGTCCCCTTACCCCACCCAAACCTTCCCAGAACTGACCACAGTTCAGCCATTCCTCCTTTCTGGCACCTTCTGAGGCAACAGTGGTGAGCCTGGTGGTCCCTGGGTGCAGGAAGAGATCCTCCAAATTCTAGCCAACTCAGCTCGTAGTTTAAGACCTCCTCCCTCAGCCCAGAGAGGTACATGCAGATACGGCAGCTCCTTAGTCTCGAGAATGTCTCCCTGAAGGCTGCCGCTCCATAGCCTTTACACTGCACCACTCCCATCATTCCCAAATCTACTCTCTCTATGACCTGAAAAAAAAGTATACACTTATCCCAGATAGGGAGTTTCTTGATTTCTCCTTTTTGTCTGAATACCCTTTGTTGCTATACCTTAGGTAGGTCACTAATCTGCTTTCCCCCTTAAACTTTTAATTAGACTTTACTAGCTTTTCCTCTTTACACCCTTAGCCTAGATAGGGTGTTATTAGTCGTCCCGAATCCCTTTATAATCCTACCCTAGACAGGATGTTGCACCCATTTCCAGATATGGGCTATGGTTCCCAATCAGGGTGGTGAAGCATGAGCAGACTTGAAAGACCAATAGACCTACTCTGCTGGCATCTAGTATGTTAGTATGTCTACTGTCCAACCTCCACCCTTCCCTGCATGAATGTTACAACAGGAGTGACCAGGTACCTTATCTTAGTCAACCAGCAGAGTCCTCTGCTTCCCTGCTTCTTCCTACGAATGCATGTCGATGCCTAAGATGCCAGTATCTGTTCTACTCCGTCAGTGCTCCACTCACTCACTCATGGGGCACAAACGTGCTGTGACATGCTGGAATGGATCAGATTTATACTTCTGGTCTGGATTCCTGGTCAGATCCAACTGATCCTCAAGTTACTATGTCTTGTCTTCTGTTTCCTGCCTTCCTGACCTGACCCCTGACTTGGCTGCCTTCCCTGTTAGAAAAAAAAAAAAAAAGCACAAGAATTAGCCGGTAAATAGTCTTTAAATGCTTTTAACTGTCCTCTCCATTCAGTGCTTGCTGTGTTATGCAGAAAAGTGCACCGAAACACAAACACTTGGGGCAGGATATTCAAAAGGTTTGCGCCATGCGCAATAGGGTTGCGCCTGCGCAAGTCCGAAATTGTGCCATTCTGCCATATTCAGCAGGAGGCAGTTGCGCCCCCCAAGTCAAGCTGAGCAACAGCGCAATGCTAATGAAGGCATGCTGAACCGGAGGGAGAGGAACCATGCATAAACTGCACAGCCCGATATTCAGCGGGCTGTGCAGAGTTGTGCAGGTGCAACCCCCAACCTGCGCCTGTACAACTTTGAGCCAAAAAAAAAAAAAGGAGTAAGTCGAGGGCCACCCACAGGTGAGCTGCCGCAAAAGGGACGCAACACAGCAGCTGCCACCTGTGGGTGGCCCTAAACCTACTCCCTGTGCCCCCCATGGCCCAATCACGGGCATATAGTAACCCCCATCCCCGACTGGCCCAATCGCGGCAAATGTTTAAACATCCCCCACCCCCGACTGGCCGATCGTGGCAAGCGTTTAAACAGCCCCCCACCCCTGACTGGCCCAATCACGGCAAATGTTTAAACATCCCCCACCCCGACTGGCCCGATCATGGCAAATGTTTAAACATCCACCCACCCCGACTGGCCCGAGCGGGCATAAGTGAAAAAAAATCACCCCCACCAGCCCGATCGCGGGCAGAAAACAATTCAACCCCCAAGTACATATCCCTGGTGGTCCAGTGGACCTCCAAGCCCGATCGCGGGCAGAAATGCCTTCAACCCCCCAAGTACATATCCCTGGTGGTCCAGTGGACCTCAAGCCCGATCATGGGCAGAAATGCCTTCAGCCCCCATCCAAATACATATCCCTGGTGGTCCAGTGGACCTCAAGCCCGATCGCGGGCAGAAATGCCTTCAAACACCCCCAAGGACCACCTACCCTGGTGATCTAGTGGCCCCACCCCACCACCACGAACCACCACCCTGCTCCCCGTCAGCGGTGGTGGCAGCATCCACCACCTGCCACCCGCCGACTGACTGCCGGTCAGGCTGCACACCGGTGGTTCAGGCAAGAGCCAATGGGCGTACATCCCATACCATACAAGGCAGTCAGATATGTGAATGAATTCATTCACATATCTGGACTGCTATCTGATATGAGCTGCATGCCATTGGCTCTTGCTCTGAGCTATGACGATGCAGCCTGACTGGGCAATCGGTCGGCGGGCGGCGAAGCGGCAGGCAGGTGGGTGGGATGCTGGCATCTGCGGGGGCGGGTGGTGGGGCTCGTGGGTGGGTGGGATGAGGCCACTAGATCACCAGGGTAGGTGGTCTAGGGGCGGGGTTGAAGGCATTTCTGCCCGCATCAGGCTTGAAGTCCACTGGACCACCAGGGATATGTACTTGGGGGTTGAAGGCATTCTGCCCGCGATCGGGCTTGAGGTCACTGGACCACCAGGGATATGTACTTGGGGGATTGAAGGCATTTCTGCCTGCGATCGGGCTTGAGGTTCACTGGACCACCAGGGATATGTACTTTGGGGGTTGAACTGTTTTCTGCCCGCGATCGGGCGGTTGGTGAAGTGGATTTATTTCATATGCCACGCGATCGGGGCCAGTTGAGGTGGGGATTGCAACTTATGCCCGTGATCGGGCTGCAGGGGGCGTCAGTCCATGACGGCTGCTGCCTGGCAGGGCGCCAGGCGCAAGTCCTCGGGGATCAGTGCACCTGCATGCTAATGGCATGCAAATGGGGCCATAAATAGATGCAAATGGCCCCACCGCGCCTTGCATGAATTATGGCCCCATTTGCATGTCACCTTTGAATATCAGAAATTTATACATGGCGCAATGGTACTTGCGCCACCGCATCTTGACTGCTCCACTCTGACCACTTGCGGTGGCGCAAGTTCCACTGCGCCATGCACAGTGGCTGTGGCTGGGGGGGTGATATTCAAAGGAGTTGCTCAATAGCGTAACTCCGTTGAATATCGCCCCGGCCACACCCTTGCGCAACTATTTTGTGCAGCGCAAGGGCTTGTGCCACAGAATAGCGCAGTTTGAATATCCAGCCCTTCGTGTTTTAGATCCTGCTCCTTTGATTGGGCAGCAGTTGCCTTCCTGACTCAACCCCTGGCTGCCTGTCCCTGCGACAAAAAAAATGAAAGCACAAGAATTAGACAGTAAATAGTTTTTAAAAACACTTTTAGCTGCCCCCTTCAGTCGGTGTTTGCTGCGTTATGGAAACAGAGAGTGAGAGGAGAGAGACAGAAAGAGATGCACAAGAATACTCTGAACAATACAGATACTTACATTAAATAAAAGAACTTACAAACAGCAAAGAGAAAACAGAGTAGTTAAAGTACAGTGGGGTGCTGCAATAAGTGACAGGTACATGGAGATTTGCACCAGTGATGTAATGCCAGTCCAGAGTGATTATGATTGGTAATATTTCTAATGTCAGCATGGAATTTGCCCTAGCTAGTAGGATCAGACACAGCAAAGGTTTCTTGTAAAATCATGCTTGGTTCTAGGCAACTGGAGGACATTCTTTACCTGTGATTTTAGGCCGCAAAATCCTAAGAGATCTGAGTAACCTATTTCTGAGATGTACTCTTGGCAACTACAGTATAGTTTATGTATTTAATAATAAATGATCCAGTGAAAGTCGTATCCAACAGGACATGTGACTCACATTTATTATGAAACAATTCCAAACCAAATGTGCAATGTATTAGATATAAAACTGGCAAATGTAACTTGTAAGGCTTTAATTTCATTGAGGGGTTCTGGAGACCGCATAACTACCCAGAGCAAAGCTTGAGTGGTCTGTAAATGTGATCAGATGCCTGAGGTGGAGTTTTCAGCCTTGTAATTTACAGTGTCATTCACAGTATTTGAGCTATTTGTTTATTTCATATAATAAATAATTAAGCTCATGGAGTTCCAGGGCTTACCCCTTACCCCACCTGATAAATGCTTCAATGAACCGAGCAATAAACCACACCCATACACACTCCTGACATCCATCTACTGAACCCCACACTGAAATAAATTTTTTTAACATAGGTTATGCTCATTGGGCCTGATCCACCCAGACTCTTCCAGCCACTAAGTACCGTTTCCAGATCACAGAGTCCAATCCAAGTATTCTCCCTTCTAGCCCTTCCTCGGCAGCCCTGCCACCTTTCCAGACTCCCTCTCTGGGGTGGGATCTCACCTTGTCAGCGTCCTTGCTCGTAGGCATTGTCCTCCTTTGCAGTTGCAGGACAGAGGGGTCTTTGTGGATGGGTGGCGGTATTTGAGGAGCGGGAGCTACGATGGTCATAGTTGAGATGCAGAGCATCAGCTGTCTGACTTGGTGGCCATCCTCTGATTTTTCCAATGTAGTCCACCCCTTGAGTGCACACTGACAACATTTTGGTTCTGGCATGCCAGATGCATAAATGTGATCTCCCCTCCTCAGTGTGTGCATGTAAGCATCTGATGTGAGGCTTGACCCTCCCTCTACAGAACTTTAGATCATTTTTTTTCAGCTGCCAAAATGCAGTCTGACTGCCACTATGCTCCCACCCAGTCTGGAGATGACACTGCTAACTGATCACCTCAGCAACCCTGAGTGGCAAATCTCCAGATCATAGCAGGAATAAAATGGCAGTCAGACTGCATTTTTCAGTAGAGCAGAGCACAGCACAGGAACTTTGACCCTAATCCAGGTCTTCATCAGGAGGTGGATCTGATTGCTGTCAGGTGAGGATACCTTATATACCATATCCCATTAAGTGATTTTATTCACATGTGACTTGTCTTAACACAGTTAAGGCTACATACAAAATTCATTAATATTTACATACAGAGTTACAGAGCACAGTGAAAAAATATCCAGATTAGGGTCGAAGTGCTGGGGCTTGATACTGGTCAGTATATCCCAAATACCACAATACATTTTTGAAAAGGTATTGGGACTTGAGAAATTATTCTGTGTGAGTGCTGTGCTCTGTTCTATTGTGTGTGTTGGGTTAGCCACACTTCACAGCACCAGCCCAGTTCCAGAAGCATGACTTTACCCCAGTCCTGCTATTGTTTGCTACCGAGTACTCTGCTGAGAATGCCAGTCTTCAGACTGATCATTTGGGGTTGCAGAACAAACACTGTGAATCTCGAGTCAAAGTGGACACAGATACGGGTGTATTTCCTTTAAGTGGTACTGAAGTCATACAGGACAGGTATGACCAACTTAAGTGCAATGCCTATCCTACCACTGGAAATGGAATCAGAAGACGAGGACACTCTGTATGATTGCTGGGAAACCTCAGAGATGATAAATCGTCATTGGGAACAGCAAAGGGCAGCAATTTTTCAAGCAAGTGCAACTAATACCGAGTCAGAAGATTTAAAAGAACTTTTCTGGAAAGGTTGAGAAAGTTGGAGTTAAATCATTAATATAACAAAATTGCCCTTGAATACTATATAAGTCAAAGAATTGGTACCAACAGGGCTGAGACTGGTTATTACTTCAAAATCAGGATTTGGGGGTGTAATCCTAAAAAAAAGATTGGGAAACAACTTTGTCAGAATGCTCAGCAAAATTGATGGGTGCATTAACAAGAAGGGACAATCGATGCCAAGAAAAAATTAATCAAGAGATCAAAGAAGTTCAAAATCGACTGATTAAGTACAAAGATAGCCCTGATTTTGCGAGCTTTAACAAAACATTTTCTAAAGAAATTGACCATCATGAAAAGGTCCTAACTGCTAGAAAAAAGAAGAGATTTATCAGAGATATCTGGGACATTGACAGAAAAGAAATGTTCAAATGGAACAGATCAGAACAAGTGATTAATAGAGCTCAATCAAGGTCCGGATCCAGAGGGGAGATCATTTACCATAATGCAATTTACTAAACAAGTTTCATTGCAATCTGATTATCAAGCTACAGGTGAAACACCACGCACAAGCAGCACTCCAGCAAATACTCTGACATGTTCAGTATTGGAGGTTTTTGTAGAGCCTGTAGAACTCGCCAAGAAGAAAAACAACAAGCAACAAATGGAAGAGAAAAAAAACAAGGCAAGAAAAATGAGGACAGCGCTGAGAGCAATTGATACCCAGGTGCACTGAGACGGAGGACTCAATTATAAATCTTACTGATGTCGTGTTAGCATCAACTTAGGAGAATTTACTTAAGAAGGGTCTATCATTTGTGCCAACACCCACACCAGACTTATTTTCAATAAGAGTTGATATTTTCAAACTCATTCAAAAACTAAAATGAAAACCTTTCTTTGAAAATAAAAAAAACAGTGGGGCACAATGGGATTCATTGATAATGAACTCACGGCTTCTGCCCAATAGTCAGAAACAATTAACTGTGACATTTCTGGTAATGATTTGAGGGGGCCAGTGGAGCCACATAGAGAAGATGAGCAACTGAACATGGAAACACAATTGCCCCAAATGAATGATTCAAATGATGTAGTTAATGACAATACGTTTCAGGAGCTTCTCAATTTTGGGAACCTGATAGACACTAAAGATCTGTTTGCATTACTGTCAGAGTCTGCAAATAACCCTGAGTTTCAAGAATGTATAGATTTTTCAGAACACATCAAATTTATGCCCAAATCAACATTTTGCTGAATGTGTATAATGCAGCTATAATTACATTTGAAAAGCTTGCGTTAAATGAAATTGCAAAATTCTACAATAATAAAAGTAAACATACTACAATTAATTTAAATCGTGAGGAATTGAAAGCACTAACTTATTTAGAAAAGCTTAATGGGTTAGTAATAAACATTTGCACAAAGGGGGCAACATTTTTCTGATGAGAGAAAAGGATTATGTTAACAAAGTTCTGAATATCTTGGGGAAGGGAAACAACTATGTAAAGGTGGCCAGGGATCCTACAATATGGTTTCAACAACTATTTGAATTTATAGCTCTTTCTTTAAGATGTTCATGGATAAATGAACAAGAAGCTGCTTATTTGAAAGTAAAAAAAAAAAAACAGTAATACCAACCTTATATATTTTACCAAAAGTGCATAAAAATGTATTGGACCCACCCGGACAACCTATCATATCGGGCATCAGTTCCTTAACTTATAATCTGGCCACCTTCATAAAGGTCTTCCTGCAGCCAAAGGTAATTGGTTTAAGTTTGTACATAAGAGACAGTATGGACTTGATGAACAAATGAAAGACCTGATTTGGGATGTTAATTACAGCTGGTTAGCTATAGACATGGCAAGTTTACACACATCTATAGAGCATGAAAAGGGAATTACTGCAACAGAATCTTATTTCTCAGACAATTCTGAGATGTCTAAAACTTTTCTGATCAGTGCATTAGAGTTTTGCTTGACCCACAATTATTTTCTATTTAATAGAGAACATTATGTTAAAAAATGTGGCTCAGCGACGGGGGCAACCTTCGCCCCATCCTGTGCAAATTTATTCATAGGATTCTGGGAAAGAAAGTTTGTTCACAATGAAAGAAATCGGTATCTAGGTACTACTAAATTATGACTTAGATTTATTGATGATATAAATAATCATATGGATGGGGAATCAAGAAACAGTTCTGAACTTAATGGAATACTTAACTACTAATGATTTGAATTTGTGCTTTATGCATGTTTGGAACAAGCAGGCTATTAACTATTTAGACTTAGAGCTTATTGGACAGCATGGCAAAAAAGTGCCATTTGCAGGCTATTGGGCGGACACGGCTGCTAACTTGGTCCTACATGCTCAAAGTGCCTATCCAAAATGGTTAATATCCTAGATTCCTCATGGAGAAATGACCAGAACTAAAAGAAACTGCACAGATGAAACCACCTTTCAGACACAAATGTTGGAAGTAGAACAAAGATTTTGGGGACGGGGTTATAATATGTAGACTTTGCAGGAAGCATCAGAAAAAGTTTTGACATTAGATGGAGAGGATCTATAGATCCCTAAGGGACTAAGGGAAAAGGAGGGTGGGGTATAGGAGAAGCACAATTGAAAGAAAATGCAAAAAGTTCTACAGTAATTAATTTCAATATTAAGTACAAACCCTTAGCCAGACAAGTGAGTGGAATAATTCACAAATTCTGGACAGTATTGCTAACAGATCCCATACTGAAAACGTACGTGACAAACAAACCACGAGTCATGTTTAGCAGAGGGAGAAACATTGGCAATAGACTAATCAAAAGACATTTTGTGGAATCTGAAAAACAAAACAAGGGAACTAACTGGCTTACTGACTAAAGGGCTTCTTCGGCTGTGGTAAATGCAATGTACAGTTTGTAAATATGCCAATATTGGAGATTGTTACATGTTTGGTTCTACAAAAATCAAAGTTTAACACATGTATTAATAAACATGGCTTGGGGCTGGCAGTATAGCCTAGAGGTTAGAGTAATGAGCTGTGAATGAGCTTGGTACATTCAGGAGGCAGACCTGGGTTTGATTCCCACAACCTCCAACTGCATACTGTGAGACTCTGAGCAAGTCACTTAACCTCCCCAGTGCTCCCTGGTAACCCAGAAAACAGGTACCTATACCTAGTGGGCCTTACCTGGTTACCAAAGAATAAAATTAAAAATATTACACCATACATTGTTTACATCTGTCGGTGGCCCTGTGGGGAAAGATATGTGGGCATGACAACTAATTCCACTAAAGATGAGGATTCAGGGGCATGTTAGGGCAGTAATACATGGTAACCAAAATAATGCTCTAGGGGTGCACTTTTAGAAAAGCATAATATTGACCCCAAGGATTTGAAGTATACAGGGCTAGAGCATATACCAAGGCACCCTAGAAGAGGGATAGGGAAAACACTCTAGCACAGAAAGAAACAAGATACACTGTCATGTTGAATACAGCCTCAACTAATGGATTAAATGAGACAGTGGATTTTCACCATATCTGTAGAAATGGAATAGTTACTCCCCCACCCCCCCACCACCATTTCTGTTCCAAAATAATAATAAAAAATGTAATAAAAATGAAGTATCATCTTGGGGCAATATAATTTTCATTGTTCTGGCTTAAAATTGCTTTATATTGATAAATTATTCCCGGCCTAATTACGCCCCCTCCCTTATTATTATTATCATTTCAGATGGATTACTGAACATGGGACCAAGGTTGTTAGTACAATTTTTCACACATGTGATTGTTTATCCCTTAATACAACTTTAATCCTCTTAGAGATGACTTTGTTGAAGGTTAGACACCCCTCCAAACAGGACCAAATCAGGAGTCTTTTAAATTAATTGAACATCATGTAGCACTGTCCATGATGTTCAGACTTGAAGGAATAAATGTAACAACTGATTTTAATATCTAATATGGGTATTGTCATTTTTTTGTGTTGCTTGCATGCACGTGCAAGAAACACATTGCGTCAGCTTCCTTCAAAACTGGGTTGTGGATGTGTGGCAGTGTTGCGCCGAATGGCAGCAGTCCATTCTAGGGCTGGTCTCTGCCACGGCAAATAGAGGAGCTTGATGTCAATGACGACAATTAATGAACATGCCACTATGCTGAAAGAGACAGGCCACTGCAATCAGGGAGTGCCCTGTCACTACGCAATCAGCTGTTTTGGCTGTTGGGCATCCCTGACTGCAGCAGCCAATTACAAGCTGCATTGTGTGGTGTCCCTATGGTGACAGCTTCTCTGTCAGCTTCTCACAGTCCCCATGAAGCTGACAGAAAGCCATCGCCCACCGTTCAGTGTGCCTTCCTGGTGAAACATTTCAATAAATAAATTAAATAAAAGCCGAGGTGCCCAATCCCGCTGTCAACATGAACCTTCCCCAGTTCATGAGTCGACGGAGAAGCCCAATCCCCATCGGTATGATGCCCTCCCATTTGTTGTGTGCTGAGGGGGGTTCCCCAATCCCTCCTTAGCTCATGCATCCCCCCAGCACACTGTATGGTTGACAGGGTGCCCAATCCCCATCAGTTCTACTCCCCCTTCCCCAACAAACATCCAGGTGGCATGCTGGGAGCCCATCCCCAGTGTGCCAATAGTCCCATGTCCTTTTTTTTTTTATGTCCTGCAAAATAAAGCAGTTCCACCCTGTCTGTGACACCCCCACCCAACCCACACCCACCCTCTTATCGCACCTCCCACACCCTCCCTCTCCCCATACTTACTTCTGGAGCCTGGCGTGTCGATCTTTGGTGGACTGGGAACACGTTTGCACTCTTCAAAGCCGACCGCTAACTGAAGAAATGCCAGTAAGCTGTACAATGGCATAAATAGTATGATTTAATGGTCACTGCACGGAACCACCTTTCAGGACTGATTAATGAAATGACAGTGTCATGGTTCATTAGGTAAGCCCCCAAAAACCTTATGTTGAAAATTTGGTGAAGAAATTCCCAAAAATTACTGTTTTATGAGCGTGCGTTGTGCAGTTCCTATGCACGCTCATAACTTTGAGAATTTTAAATATTTTCACTACAGATTTTCCACATTGCCATTTTACCACACCTCCTTATGAACAGTACAGCTGTCATTTTTCACATCTCACCTAAAATTTGTTTTCAGACATGTAGCGCACAATGGCATGGTCAGTGTATGAAATCAATGTTCAGGACAGATTACAAAAATCACAGTGACACTGTTCATGAGCAGAGGTATTAAAATGCCTATGTTGAAAATTTGGTGACAAAAGTCCATAAAATGACTATGTTACGAGCGTGCATTGCGCAGTTTCCACACACCCGCGTAACTTCACAAATTCGTAATATTTTCACTCCAGATTTTCAACATTGGCATTTTTCCACACCTCCTTATGAACAGTACAGCTGTCATTTTTCACATCGTGGCGAAATGTGTTTTCGCACTTCTGGTGGTGAATAGCGCGGTCGCTGTGGGAAATCAGTGTCCGGGACAGATTAAGAAAATCACAGTGACACTGTTCATGAGCAGAAGTCCCAAAATGCCTATGTTGAAAACCTGGTGTAAAAAAACCCCACTAAAATCATTATGAATGTGCGTTGCGCAGTTTCTACGCACGCTCCTGACTTCACCATTTTTTTTTATATTTTTGCTCCAGATTTTCAACATTACCATTTTTTTACACCTCTTCATGAACAGAACAGCTGTCATTTTCCACATCCTATTCAAAATGTGTTTTCACACCTGTGGCGCCAAATGGAGCAGTCACTGTGCAAAATCACCTTTTGGCTAACAAACTGATAGTGTCACTGTTCATGAGATGGGGTCTCAGAAAGCTCATATTGACAACCTGGAGTAAAAATACCAAAAAATGCCCAGGGCATTAGGGTTTCCGACCATAATGCCCTACCCTGTAGGGACTGACAGGCGTCAGGGGTGTGACTTGAGATTGTCGACAGTAATGCTCACGTCATTCCACCCCAACCCCCACCCTGCAGCCAGTGACAGGCATCGAGGTGCACCTTGGGATCTTTGACCCCAGAGTTCACCTCATTCTCCTATACTGCACCCATTTCAGTGTATTTCCTTATGGAATGAGGTGAGCGTAAAGCCAGAACACCCCAAAATACACCTCAACACTTGTAAGTGTCTGCAGGGTAGGGTGAGGTGAAATGTCATGACCGTTATGGGCGACGACCCAAAGACACACCCCAATGCCTGTCCATCTCTGCAGGGTGGGGGTGGACTTGGATCAGGTCAATACTTCACTGCCATTCCTATACTGCATCTGTCTAACTCCTGCACTTCCACTGCTAATGCCAGCAAACAACATTCTGCATTGACAAATGCTTGTTTATCTCTTTTAACCATCGGCAATATTCCATTTTCTAGAGGATATTATTGGGTCTGGAAGTAAGATACTAAATTCCATTGAGAAAAAAGAAATTAAGGGAACCAAGCCTCACCCAGTGTGATGAGTTTCTCCATTCACAGCCTCTTGCGATCATAATAATTTATAAAGTAAAATGAAACTACAGCAGGGACATATAATAGTGTTGCTGTTAATACAGTTCGAATATCTTATGAACTTTGTGTTTACCCTTTTTTATTGTTATTTTTTCACTGTGCACTGTAACTGTGTATGTAAATATAAATGAATTTTGGACATAGCTTTGACTTTATTAAGACAAGTCACATGTGAATAAAATCACTTAATGGGACATGGTATATAATGCATCCTCACCTGACAGCAATCAGATCCACCTCCTGATGAAGACTCAGCCTAGGGTCGAAGTGCCGGGGCTTGATTCTGGTCAGCATATCTTAAATGCCACAATACATTTTTGAAAGATATTTGGACTCTGAGAAATTATTCTGTGTGAGTGCTGTGCTCTGTTCTACTATATGTGTTGGGTTAGCCATCCTTCACAGCACTACCCCAGTTCCAGAAGTGCGACTTTACCCCAGCTCAGCAATATACAGAAGCAGCTGAAGAAAACTGACCAGTGTTGACTTACACAGTGGCACATCTCCAGATAAGAGAGAGTGTGAAAGGGAGGGAGGGAGGAGAGAGGAGGGAGGGAGGGAGAGAGAGAGAGAGAGAGAGAGAGAGAGAGAGAGAGAGAGAGAGAGAAGCAGAAAATTAACCAAGTTTAAAATACAAACAATTAACTTGGGTTGGTTTGGGTGTTCAATAGATGGATGGGTGGCTTGGGAAACTAGGCAAATATTACAAGATTTATTTGTTTTACAGCCATGGACTATAGTGGTGGAACTCCAACATATCCGAGAGCAACAACCACAGACACTCATTTTTGTGTTGCTTGCATGCATGTGCAAGAAACATATTGTGTCAGTTTCCTTCGAAAGCAGGTTATGGAGGCATGGCAGTGTTGTGCCAAACGGCAGCAGTCCATTCTGGGGCTGGTCTCTGCTGCAGCCAATAGAGGAGCATGCTGTCAATGACGACAGTTAATGAGCCTGCCACTATGCTCAAGGAAACAGGCTGCTGCAATCAAGGAGCACCCCAACACTACGCAATCAGCTGTTTTGGCTGCAGGGCATCCCTGACTGCAGCAACCAATTACAAGCTGCATTGTGTGGTGTTCCCATGGTGACAGCTTCTCGGTCGGCTTCTCACAGTCCCCACGAAGATGACAGCCACTGCTTGCCATTCAGCGTGCCTTCCTGGTGAAACATTTCAATAAATAAATTCAATAAAAGCCAACAGGGGTGCCCAATCCCCCTGTTGGCATGATCCTCTCTCCAGTTAATTTGCCAATAGGGTAGTCCTATCCCCGTCGGCATGATGCACCCCCCCAATTGTTGTGTGCCGAAGGGGGTTCCCAATTCCCCCTCAGCTCATGTTTCTCCCTCAGCACACTGTATGACCAGTGGGGTTCCCAATCCCCATCGCTTCCACTTCGTCTTCCCCAACAAACATCCAGGTGGCACACCAGGAGCCCATCCCCAGCGATGCCAATGTCCGGTGTCCTTTTTAAAATTTCCTATAAAAATTAAAAAAAGTTCTGCCACGGTCTGTAGTAACCCCCACCCAACTCGTGCCCACCCTCTGCACCATCCCCACCACCCCTCACCCCATACTTACCTCCAGAGCCCAGTGCGATGATCTTGATGGAACAGGAACACATCTGCACTCTTCCAAGCTGACCTCAAACTGAAGAAATGCCAGTAAGCTGTATAATGGCATAAATAGGGTTTTTTCAGCTTAAGTGGATATCTCAGCCATTTTAAGGAATTTATTCTCCAAAGTTTCAACATGGAGTTCTTGGGACCCCACATCATGAACCCAGTCACTATCATTTTTGTTATTCGGTCCCAAAAGGTGATTTTGCGGTCTCTGCATGGAACCACCTTTCGGGACCGATTAACGAAACAACAGTGTCACAGTTCATGAGGTAGGCTCCCAAAAACCCTATGTTGAAAATTTGGGCTTAATTTGCTCTCCAAATTTGGATTCAGTCCCAAAAAAACCCACAAGTTCCCTCTCAGGAACAGCAGGCAGGCATGCAGGCCAAACTCAGGCCTTTCCACAGTTCTCCTGTGCGAATCCACTATGGATTGCTGCTCGAACTATCTCGAGCTGTTATTTCTTCACTTCGAAACTCATATCTAACTGAAACTGCAAGCAGTGTGGGACTTTCCCCAAGATCCAAAAGTCTTGGTTGGCTGATCTGTCTGTCAGTCACAACGAGTGCTCCCCCTCCAGGTTATTTTAGGCACCAAAAGCCCAAAACTACAATTCCTACAAGTTTTAGCCCCATCAAGCCCCTGTAGGAAGGCTAAATGTACTGATTGGCCCATTCTGCAGTCCAGGACCAAGATGATGGAAATAAACACAACTGTCCATGCTGCAAAGAAGGCAGGTTAGAACAAATTGCAATATTATTACTACTCTAACAAATGATCAGCAAACAAGTACATCTTCTAATGGAGCTTCCTCTCAGATTAATTATGACTGCAATCCAGGCAGCTCTTAAAGAGACAGTACACAGAGGCTATACAGGCACTCTCTGGCACTACATTTAAACTGCTAAAACGCAGAACACCAGCCTGGCAGTGGGCATTTAGGTAAGCGCAAGGAAAACTTTTTGGGAACCCCCATTTGTAGGGGGGTTACATACACACATGTGATAAGGTAAGTACAGGTAAGAGACTAAAAAAGGGAAAACAAGAGACACCCTATCCAGAGTAGAGTAGGGTGGGTAACAAATTAGTTTTAGAGAAGCAAAGGGGAAAGGAAGGAGTATAAAGGAAGTAGGAAGGAGGAAGAAGGCGGAATGGTAAACAGAGATGTTTGCATAGACTCTAGGTAAACAAAGGGAAGAGCATGGGAATGGGGCAGTGCAATGGGTGTGGGGGCCATAGTCTTTCGGGACACCTTCTGGAGACTGAGGTGTTGCCCCATTTGTACTCACCTCTCGGGGTTGCGGGCACAGGTTGCTGGACTCTGGGCTGAACTGGCACCAAGTCTGCTGCTGCTGCTCCTCCCCCAAAGGATGCTTAGGCAGAGGTAGAGCAGATGGACCTTGGTGGAGGTAGCAGGAAGGTACTCACTACTCAGCCTATAATACTGCAGAATTCCTTTGTCATACTAGCAGAATGGGGCAGTCAGAAGGATACACTAGTCACAGAGCAAAGGGGGAAAGTGTGTGTGCTCAGAAGAGGAGGCCCCAAGGAAGGAGGAAGAGGCCCTCAGCCAAGGAGGAAGCAGCTGTTGTTGGGGGACTTTACTGTTAGGGGATAGACTTGGGAGGGGGAGGAAGGCAGAGGGAGGTGGCATGCCTGAGAGGTGCCTCAGCTTGGAAGGATGCAGAGTGTATCCAGAGGACTGCTAGTGCAGGAAGAGATGGGATGGAATGAGACATTATTGGATTTAAGGAAGCTGGGGAAGGGCCTTAAGTAGTTAGCGGACACAGTGGCTTTTTCCAAGGTGTGTATGGCCGACAGGGAATATTTTGCTCAGCAGCTGACTGGAAACAGGCATAGATACAGAGGACTGGAGAAGAGCTGATGTGGTGCTTCAAGATCAGAATGGTAGCAGGGAAGAGACTAGCAACTATAGGTTGGTCAGTCTTACATCAGTGGTGGGGAAATTAATGGAGACCCTGCTAAAGGAAACACTGATGGAATATCTTAAATTCTAGGGGCTGCAAGACCACAGGCAGCTTGGATTAATGGTGGGGGAAGGGTCATACTAAATGAATCTGATGGATTTCTGTGACTGGGTAACTAGGGAACTAGATCGGGGATGACAGGAGATGGAGCCTATCTGGACTTCAGCAAGGCCTTCAACACTGTGCCAACTATAGGAAGCTGATAAAGAAACTGAACAGCATGTGGGTTGTATCCAAAATGGTGAATTAGGTTAGAAACTGGTGAACTGATAGGAGACAGATGGTGGTAGTAAATGGTACTCACAGGAATGATGATGGAGTAACCAGTGGGGTGCCATAGGGCTCAGTACTGGTATCAGTCCGCGCTGCAATGTCTTCATAAGTGACACTGCTGAGAAACTAGAAGCAACAGTGTGCCTTTTTACAGACGATACTAAAATATAGTGGGCACTCGGGGGGGGGGGTGGAGAGAATAAGCAGTGATCTGGGGAAACTTGAGGAGTAGTCGAAAACAAGGCAATTGGGTTCAGTGCCAAAAAGTACAAGATTATGCATCTAGGGCACAGGACCGTAGGTGCTGAGTACAGGATGGGGGCAGGTAATGAAAGTCACTTAACAGGAAAAGGATCTTGGGGTTATCATAGCTGATAACCTCAAGGAGGCAGGACAGTGTGACAGAAAGTAGGCCTAGTGGGATTCTAGGGTGCACAGGAATGGGTATATCCAGCAGAAGTGGGGAGGTGGTGCTGCCACTGTATCATTCACTGGTGAGACCCTATCTGGGGTAATGTTTCCAGTTCTGGAGACTGTACCAGAGAAATGACATAGACAGGACAAAGGAAGTCCACAGGAGGGCCACTAAAATGGTGCTGGGGTTGCACAAAAAGCCCTATGAGGAGACTGAGGGATATCAACATGTACACCCTGGAAAAGTGGAGAGTGAGAGGTGACATGATAGAGACCTTCAAGTACCTCACAGGAGTGAACAGGGTGCAGGAGGAAAGTCTCTTTTAAATGAGAAGGACCACCAGGACCAGGGGGCATGCAATGAAGCTGGAGGGGAGGACGTTTAAGAGGATTGTGAGGAAGTACTACTTCACTGAAAGGGTGGTAGATGCCTGGAACAGACTGCAAGTAGAAGCAGTGAAGGCAAAAATAATGAGGGGCTTCAAACATGCATGAGACACACATATGGGTGTATTAGAAAGCAGGCAGGGATGAGAGAGGGTTGCTGCTAGAGACCATTATGTGGTTTGTTTTTCCTGTTCCATGCTTGCCTGGCTCGTACAGACCACATCTGGCACATAAACATCATCACCAGAAACTGTGGGTATTTTTGAATATGGGATAACTTAAGTCAGTGCTGAGATAGGGAGAGTGAAGCTGGAAATATTCATTGAAACAGTGGTAAAATTAGGGAAAGGGGATGTATACAGTACCTCTTAAAACATAATGTTCCTCTTTCTCCGCAAAGATATACTGATACCACATATTGTTTTGGCGGCTATCTCTGGGCACAAAAACTAGTAACTCACTTGCCAGTTCTGTGACCCTAAGTGGTAGGGAACTGTTTGTCATGCTGGCAACCTGTATCTGGGTTTGAGTCCAGAATGTCAGTAGCGGAGACCAGCAGGGGGGAGAGACTGAGCATCTGCTTGGATGCTGTCTACCTCAAGGGTGTGTGTGTGTGTGTGTGTGTGTGTGTGTGTGTGTGCTCATCCCGCTGTGTTACTGCAGCCCAGTGTAAGGTAGAGGTAATGAGAACAGACAGCATGGCAGTAATCAGGGAATGGCACTGAGAAGTAGGAGGAGTGGACTGACATCATTGCTTTGTGCTGCTGGAGGTGCGGCAAGGAAGTAGCAATGAAAAGGCTTACTCATCTTTCTTTGATCTACTTCCTCCAATATGCAATCAGGCCTCTATCCCTCCCTTTGGGACCTCCCTCTCCTGAAGTAGCTCCTGGTGGCCGGCATGTAGTATAGCACAACAAGGATTACAACACACTGTGCCCGCTTCCATTCTAGGGTGCTGTGTTGGATGCACCTTGGAAGGTACGCGAGACTGCAGAGAACCAGGGAAAAGGCTGGCTTAGTGGCTCTAGATGATGATGGACTCCATGAGCCAGAGATGGCATTTGGGACAGAAATAGAGCCTGGGCTGTGTATGTGCCAGAGAAGAGGCAGTCCTGGATATGGTACCCATGGCAAGAAATGTGGAGGCTTACATGCATGTGTCTCAACAATATGCCAAAAACTTGCGCGCACGCACACACACACACACACACACACACACCCCGGAGCTCTCCCATTTGATCCAGACCAACAGATGCATGTTCACTCTGGTTTGCCCCAGACAGACAGCCCACCAAGGATCACGGCAAGGCGGTCGACAGCACAAAGGAGGATGACCAGGGTAAGCACAGCTGCATGGAGTGTGGGCCTCAGTTAAGATAACTGTGGGTGGTGGGAGCTGAGAGGTGAGTGAAACAAAGAAAAAAAAAGTTGGAGGGTGAAGAGAATATTGAAACAAAAAAAAAAATCACTTAACACTAGACTTCTATGGGTAGGCTTTCCAAGGTGCTGTCAAGTGTCCAAGCAGTGATGCAGATGGCAGGAAAACTACATCTAAGGGTCCATGGATAATTTCTGACTAATGAGGCATTTGGGTCTGTAAACAGAAGTCATGATACAATCATATCCACCCTTGCAATATGCCCAACTAATGCATAGAGAAAGAGTCCCTCCCCTTAACCATCTCACACAGAGAGGGAGGTCTTTTGGTTTATAAATGGTGGGAGCCACTAAAATGTAAATTCCCTATCTCCCCATCAGGTATGATATGTGTGTGTATGTGTGTGTGTGTGTGTGTGTGTGTATAAGTTATATGTGTTTGATCAGGAGCCCTGGTTGATGGTTAGCATTTCTCCTTTGGTAGAGGGTGAGGGGAGGACACCGCGCAAATAGAAGCCAGAATCAGGGCTTACAGGGGCAAGAATGGAACTAGAGTATTGTTCAGGCCTGGGCCTCAGGGACTTAAGTCTCTGATGGTTTACAGTGGTTTCTAAACTGCCACTGCTGAAAGTCATCCTTTTTCAGGATCACAGATCTCCAGGTAGCAGGTCACCTGGGGGACAGTGACCATCACATGGTATAGTTAAATTTGACCACTACAACTAAATCATCCCATTCCAAGGCAAAAATATGAGACTTAAGAGGAGCTGACTTTGATAAGATGGCCAGCAGAGTTAAGCTAGCCCCAGCAAGAAGAAATACAGGTGAAGGAGTACAGGCAAAGTGGGCAAGCATTAAGGATGCATTACTTGAAGCAACATCCCATTGTGTTAGGGTGAAAAGCAAGAGCAAAGGAAGGAGGAAACCACTTTGGTTCTCAAAAACAGTAGCAGAAAAGGTCAGAGCCAAAAGGTTTGCTATCAGAAAATATAAGGGAACGCAGCAGGATGAAGATAGGGAGGCATACCAAACTTCCCTAAGGGAAGCAAGTAAGGCAGTAAGGCAGGTGAAGGCCCAAACCGAGGAAACACTAGCACGAACAGTAAAAGAAGGGGACAAGACTTTCTATAGATACATTTGTGAAAGGAGAATGTCCAGAGGGGGTATTCCTAAGATCAAAGGGGATAAAGGGGAGTGTGTGGAGGAGGACCAAGGAAAAGTATCTATCCTGAATAGACACTTCTGCTCAATATTTACTGAAGAGAAGGTAGGTCAGGGCCCACAGCTCAGCACCATGGACATGGGGGAGGGATGTGTGCACAAGTCCCTTCACAAAAGAAAGGGTCCAACAAGAGCTCGGTAAGCTCAGGGTGGACAAGGCAATAGGATCTGATGTCATACTTCCCAGGGTACTAAAGGAGCTAAGGGTGGAACTAGCTGAGCCATTATCAGAACTGTCTAGTGAGTCTCTGAGCCCAGGAGAGGTCCCAGAAAACTGGAGACGGGCTCATTTGATCCCGCTCCGCAAGAGTGGTAACAGGGAAGAGGCAGACAACTACAGACCAGTCAGTCTTACCTCAGTAGTGGGTAAGATTAGGGAGGCACTCCTTAAGGAAAGAATAGTGCAACACCTGGAATCCATAGGAGCACAGGATCCAAGACAGCATGGGTTTACAACAGGAAGGTCCTGTCAAACTAATCTCATAGATTTCTTTGTCTGGGTAACCAGAGTAGTGGACCAAGGAGGTGCAATTAATGTTGCCTACCTTGACTTCAGCAAAGATTTTGACACTGTTCCACATAAAAGATAGATTAATAAGCTGGGTATGCTCGGGGTGGGTCAGAAATTGGTCAACTGGGTGGTAAACTGGTTGGTGGGCAGAAAACAGAGAGTGCTGGTAAATGATATACAGTCAGAAGAGATGCAAGTCACAAGTGGGGTACCTCAGGGATCAATCCTGGGGCCAGTCCTCTTCAATAACTTCATCAGTGACATTGCAGATGGACTGGAGGGTAAGGTTTGTCTGTATGCAGAGAACACAAAGATCTGCAACAGAGTTTATGATCCAGATGGGGTGGGCAGAATGAGAAGAGATCTGGATAAACTGGCAAAATGGTCAGAAGAGTGGCAACTGGGGTTTAACGCAAAGAAGTGCAAGATCATGCACATAGGGAAGAGAAACCCTGAAGCCACCTATAGGTTGGGAGGGAAGTTGCTGGCAATCACAAGGGAAGAAAGAGACTTGGGCATCATCATCACAGATGATCTGAAATCACCCAAGCAGACCACTAAAGCAGTAGATAAGGCTAGAGGGATGTTGGGGTGTATTAGTAGGGGTATCACAAGTTGTAAGAGGGATGTAATAATCCCTCTTTACAAGACACTGGTTAGGCCCCATCTGGAGCACTGCGTGCAGTACTGGAGGCCACACCTGCACAAAGACGTTAACAAAATGGAGGCAGTCCAGAGAAGGGCAATCAAAAAGGTGCAGGGACTGCATCAGAAAACATATGAGGACAGATTATCGGAGCTCAATATGTGTACCCTAGAGCAAAGGAGGGAGAGAGGTGATATGATCGAAACATTCAAACATCTTAAGGGCAATAACAAGGTGAAAGAGCTTAACATGTTTCAATATAAGAAAAATAGCAGGACAAGATGACACAGCATGAGATTAGCGGGAGGCCGATTAAGGGGTCATATGAGGAAGTTCTTTTTCACAGGAAGAGTGGTGGATGCATGGAATGGCCTACCTCAGGAAGTTGTGGATATGAATACAGTGCAGGGCTTCAAACAGGCATGGGATAGGCATAAGGGAGCAATACAGATGAGTATGAATAGATAGGCCATTGACAGAGTAAAGGTCTATGGCATATTCATAAGGCAGAAAAAGAAATGGGCAGACTGGATGGGCCTTGCGGTCCTTATCTGCCATCAACTTCTATGTTTCAAATAAGGATAAGGCTGCTGAAGGGTGCTGATCACCTTGTTGCCAAACCACAGGGATTGAAGCTCACAGGGAGGTTTAATGACTTGCTCAAGGTCACCTAATGATCCAGTGGCTATAATGGGACTGGAATCTGGCAATTCCTGTTTCATAGTTCTGTGCTTTACCCACTAGACTACACTGTATGCCCAGTTTGGGGAAGGGGGGTAGCTCATAACTGTAAAGAACGTAGTCCACATAGCAACCCCCTGGAGCTCTATGCAGAACCCAAGTAATACAGGCATCATTGTGTGGGAAGAGCAGGGCTTGCATGTGCACAACCGGAGCGAAGAATCATTCAGGGATAATCTCAGAAATTAAATAAGGCATGCCTAGCCCCGTGTTCCACTTTTTCAGACTCTCACTGACCAGTCCATCTTGTTCCCAGTATGCTTAAAACTCACTGGCTCCAGTAACATTTTTCAAAGTTCGAGGATTCCATTGCTTAACCTGAGTTCAGAATGGCGTCTCACAGCTGGCGAGTTAAAGCACATTGATCTAGTTAACAAGATGTGTGTAGTCTAGTTTTTTCTTGTTGTGTTCTCAGCATTTCTTTTTATGTCTGAAACAGAAAAAGGTGCCCCTGATGATCCTCTCGATGACCATGGCAGAAAGCTGCATAGATCTGGACACTGACTCCAGCATCCGGTGAGTAGCTGGGCATAATAAGGGGATTATGGGAAATTCAGGGCTGGCCAATCAACAGAGCTGCTGGGGAGTTGTTTGCTCATGCCCTAAGTCTGAGGCAGCACTGCAGACTGGCAGTAGATTGCACATCCAGTGAGAGACTCTCCACCTTGGGTTAAGGAAAGCCTTTGCATCACTCTTGGTTTGCTCCATGGTGGTACAGTGTGCAAAAGTATGGCAGCAGACCCTGGAGTAGGCAGAATGCCATTGGTCTTGCCCCTGAGCATCCAAGTGGATTGAGGAAGTAGGTGAGGAGGGGAAGGATGAAAACTCATAAGGTGGGGCCAGAGGAAGATGTGGCAGCAGCGACATTATACTATACGGGCTTACTTTGGCCCTCAGCTCCATCCTCAGTTCAGTGAGCTTGATGTCACTGACTGGAGCACCTGAAGGGAAAACAGTGCCTGGCAACTTTAGGTTCAGAAGTACAGTAAGTCTCTTGGAGAAAGATAACTGCTGGGGAGCTTGCTTTATTCATATGCAGTGTGGGGCTGGAAGAAGGAACCGAACAGTAGCATAGTAAGGATTCAAGGTCCATTATGTCTGCCCTCGTTTCCCCCTCTTCATCAGCAGGTATCAATAAGAAAAACAGCCATAAAACTGGCTGGAACCAGGTGTGGATCCAGGTATGCACCCACATAGGGTGGTTACCCAAGTATGCATCCACATAGGGTGGTTACCCAAGTATGCATCCACATAGGGTGGTTACCCAAGTATGCACCCACATAGGGTGGTTACCCAAGTGGGGATCAGGTTCAAGGCATCCACTGATGGAGGCACTGGCCACCTGGCCCAGGATAAATAAAACAGGAAAGAAATTAAGGGAAATTCCCCAACCCTGAATCATTGAGGCACTGTCTCTTTAAGAGCCATGTTGTCAATGTATTACTCCATTTACCGCTGATCAATTGGTTCAGCAGCTTCATCACCAGTGTTGAAATTATTAGGGCCCACAGGGGCTCTGCTCCTAATTTGGAATGAGCCTGAAAAGTGGTTCAAGCAAAGCTACATTTCCTTCTACTGGGAGGTGCGCAGTATATGTTATGTCCTTGTCGTACACAACAGTGTACAGAAAGCAATCCATGAAAAGAACCAACTAGACCCGGCATCTAGATAGAAGACACTGCAGTAACACAGCCTGCTTGTTTTAAGGAATTGTAGCAACAGTGCACTCCAGTTGTGAAAGGTGGGTTATAATGGAAAGTTAAGGAACAACAACCCTAATGTGCAGGGCTTCCTCTGATGTGCAGTGTAGATGTCAGTACCTGTGATGCTGTGTCTTTATAAATAATTTAACATTTCTGTCTGGCAAGTCTGTAACCTTCATTACCACCAAAATGTACTCAAATGCCACTTGTGCAGCATTGTATATGTACCCTCTCCCAGTAAATGGGGGTTACCAAAAAGCCTGCTTGGGCTTACCTTAGCCCTGTCACTCTGTCTCCTCCTGCTGTTTCCCGGGCTTCACACGATTCCTACCAGCAAGTTTTCTGGTCCCCCAGGTCTTGGTTCTGCCTTTGGTGCCCCTGCCTGCAGCCCAAGTACAAAATCCAGCCCCTTGGGGCTTAAGAATCGCCACTGCGATCTCCCGCTTTGTTGTGCTGCCCCCAGGACAGTAGGAATCACATAGGCACGACAAGCACCTTTGATCTTCAACCGCTTCATTTTGCGGTCGCCTCAGGGACTGTTCCATCGGTCCTCGGATTCCTTTCACCAAACTGGGACCCAGTGACCACGAACAGGCCGCTCCTACAAAAATTAAAGGAGTTTTGTGAGTGTGCTGGGGCTCATTTAAACATTCATGATCTGAGCCAGGTCTTCTGAATATTCATTTTGTGCCTGCCTGCCCCCAGGGCAGCATGTATCTCGGCTATGGCCAAAAAAAGAAAGAACATTTTTTTTTTTAATTGTACACTGCTGCAGCATATGGGGGATTTACTGTGCTATGGGGTAGAGTTTAATAAATAAAATAAATGCTTTACCCTGGCTAAACCAGAAGCTTTGGAACTCTTAAGTGTCAACCTGTCTGCTGCTGCAGCGGAGCTTAAATATTTGCGGTAGCGACAGGAGAACCTGCTGAGCCATTCAGTTTCTCTTTACAGTGACAGCCAGTATACCATCTGGGCTACAGAACTGTGGGGCATTGAGGCAAATACCATTTATTCTCTGACTGCACCAGAACTTTATTTCAGGACTGTATCTGATCTGCTAAAGGGACAGTGGGTTAAGCAGCAATTGCAAGCAGTCACAGCCAATGGGAAAGCTAGGAATACAAATCCAGGACTTGTGAGACATTCACAACACCTCATGGAAAAATGCCAAGTGCTCATGGGGACTTAGACGGCCATAATTTCAGGCATCAAAACACCAGACCAACAGTGCCTCAAGTTATGTGAGTGACAGGTCTTCCAGACAATCGGAGGCCAATCACTCCATCGCTGCAACCAATCAGAAGCCATAATAAAGCCCTATAAGAGACAGTGTCTGCCAGTATTTTGCCAGAGTGAGACAGAGGAGAGCAATTTCCAGCCTGCTGGGAGCCCCCACAAGGGTGGAGGCTCAGGCCCCTGCCACACTTCAGGTCCTGGGCATTCCAGTTAAGCCCCTCCATCCTGGAGGGAGTGTTTGTAATTTTATTTAAAGTAAAGTTTAAGTTGCAGTAATTTAGTTTTGTTTCGCTTGCTAGTCTGGAGGTTGCCAGAGATGTCCTCCAGGTGTTAGCCCTCCCTTCCGTGTCAGCAAAAGATGTGGACCCAAGATTGCCCAGGGTGGGTGAATTGAGTTCTGTGTAGTTAATCATATAATTGTGCTGATATTCATCTGTGCCCTCTGTGGGTCCATTTCTGCCTTACTGGAGCTGTCAGCCAAAGTCACATTGTCACTTCATAGGACAGGAGGCCCCAGAGCTTGTTATGTCTGGGTTATACCTGGGAATTACCAAATTCCACCTTGCTGACTATGTCTAAGAATAAGAGAATGCTTGATAAAAGTGTTGGTATTTAAATGTACTGGATGTGACTCAGCCTGATAGTAAGGCTGCTTCACTGGCATTTAAATGTACTGCATGTGACTCCGCCTGATAGTAAGGATGCTTTACTGGCATTTAAATGTACTGCATGTGACTCCGCCTGATAGTAAGGATGCTTTACTGGCATTTAAATGTACTGCATGAGACTCCGCCTGACAGTAAGGATGTTTTACTGGCATTTAAATGTACTGCATGTGACTCCGCCTGATAGTAAGGCTGTTGTAAGGATGCTTTATTGGTATTTAAATGTACTGTATGTGACCTCGTCTGATAGTAAGGATGCTTTATAAAAGTATTGGTGTAACCCCTAGGTGGCACTATCCCAAGGGCTACTACCCCTGCCTGCTTAATTACTAACAGGGTGAGGGGCCTAGGTCCAATGGCAAGTACCTCCACCCAGAGGTCAGGGTTTGCAGTAGTTGAACTAGCTTGGTCACAGACCTCTGGGACACTGTAACCCCCCTTTCTTCCCACTAGTGGCCCACACAATGAATTAGGAATATTTTCACAATGTACACTTACCCCCAGGACTGGCTCTGTCGGCTGGACTCTGGGGACCCCCTTAATAATCACAGTACTGTGCGCATATTCAGAGTCCCAAATTGTCACTTTCACTGGGTACCCAGGATGGGGGGGGGGCTAGCCAGGATCGGTGCAGCTGGTTGGGGCCCTGTGATGGAAAAACACTGGCACAATACCCAAATTGTAATCGGGAGCCGGTTGGCTCAGTTCATGAAGAAATGGAAAAAAAAAAAAAACAATTAGATGACACACTTGCTATTCGATAAACGGATGGCAGGAAGCTACCCTGCTTTGTACTCACAAACTCAATGCTGGGAACTGGATGGAAGGCAGATTGTCCTGGATTGCCAGGAGGAGCAGACCATGTGGACAAGGTCCTTGTGACTGGACCCCACTGCAGTTTAGAGCAAATGGATGTAGTCTGGATTAAGCTGGTGTTTACTTCCAGCTTCATGCACTCAATTCACTGTACAGGGGATTTGAAACACGATTCCCCACAAGCACTACACACATTTATATGTAAAAGGAAAGTACTATACCAGGCAGGCTGCTTTTCTATCCCGATCTCAAGTACTGCACAATACCCAGGAGAACACACAGCAGATTCAGTTCCTGACTGACCGAGCGTGATTCAGCAATTTCTCCAGTCTTCTACAGGGTGAGCCTGGTTTCTACTCTTCAGATATCCTTGATCCTCTTCACAGGTCGGATTCAGTCCGGACAGGCGCTTGCACAAGCTGCAGACCGAAACTTAGGGCCTGACACGTGATTCCTGCGCTAAAACTACACACTGAAGAAGCACCCAGCTCCTTGTCTCTTCACTGCCCAAACTGACCTGATCTTTCCAGTCGACAGAGCTGGGAAGTTCCTTTGAGTTCCTCCAAGTTCAGTTGCTGGTTTGGCTGTCACTCACAGTAAACTCCCCCTGTTGGTGGAAAAAAGGCGCTGAAGTCAAAACTACATTTCCCAGAGTCACTACTCTTACAATCCCCTTATAACAGGCTCCAGAGGAGAGTCCAAGTTCTGATTCACCCAGAGCAGGCTCCATTTTAAAAGATCCCTACAATGATTGGTTTAATTCGGCAGTTCAGAACCAACATGAGGGAGCTACTCTGCACTGTCCTTGCTACAAGAAAGCAGGTTAAAACAAACTGCATTTTCATTATTACTCTAACAGGTTACAAGCAAAGTATTACATCTTTGAAGAGTGCTCCTTCTGCCCACTTAGCGACGGCAGAAACGGAGCGACTTGGCAGTAGCTCGAGCAGGACTTAAGCAGGGAAACACACAGGCCCCCATCCAAATTAATTATGTCTGCAGGCAGACAGCTCTTAAAGAGACAGTACCAGAGGCACTAAAAGCACCTACAGATAAACGGCTTAGACGCTGAACACCATCCAGGCTTGGAGCATTCAAGCAAGCTCCTGGAGACTTTTGGGAACCCCCATTTGCAGGGGGGTTACATTGGTATCTAAATGTACTGGATGGGACTCCAATTTGCATAGTGCTGAATGTTCAGGATGTGAAATCCAAGATCTAGTTAAGGTGCCTGTTCTGAAATGTTCAGTTTCTGTGATACGCAGGGCAATCCCTGCCTTTCTGTGACCAGCAGGGCCAGTCCTGCTACTTCTGCTAAATGCAGGGCAATCCCTGCCTTCTTAGGATCTTCGACAGTCATTGTTGTAATGCTTTCCAAGTTTGCCCCTCCCTTCTAATCAAAGCCGGCCAACTCGACCAGCTGCAGCTTCCACCAGGCCTGCAACATCCAGGACTTTTGTATCTGGGTACCCCGTGTGCAGTGTGAGATTGCGGGGTTTCATACTTATCTGGGACTGGTGCCAGTGTGGGGAAAATAATTGCTGTGTAACATCTGATTTTTGTCAGCAGCTTAGATGGTCAGGGCTCTGGGTATCAATGTCAGTTGGAGAATGTGATTGCCTTTTCTATTAGTATAGTAGCCACCCCAGCTGGAGGGTTCACCAGCAAAACCAATCAAACCATTGTACATATCTAAATAGCAATCAGCCTAACCTCTATTCCATGTCCTCATTCCTAACTCCCATGTCTCCTAAATAAATATTTTGTTACTGTTGTGAAAAATCATCATCTTGTATGTGAGCATATTATTAGAGAGAGTCATTAATTGTCATATGTTGAAATGTGGGAAAATATCTATCAGGTCATGTCTGGGGAAGGTAAATGGTATTACTAGATTGTATGACATTTCAGGGGGGTTATACCTGGTAACAGCTAGTCCACATTAAAGGTAACTCTGAGTGGAGGCACTGCACAATTATATTTTGAACTTGATATAAGGTAGTGAACCCAAACCCCTTAGCCTATTGTTCAGAGTAGTAGGCAGGGGTGTAACACTAGGGATAGAGCCACCTAGGGGTTACATATAACTTCCTGCAGGTGACGGTAGTAAAGGGAATCTATTGTGGGACATTCATTAGAAGCACATTGCTCTTGGCACTTATTAACACTCTCACACACTGTGTGCCAGCCCTGCACTCCTCTGAGGCTGAGTACAGTTAGTGCTACATCCTCTGCTTGTTAGAGAATTAGAAAGCTCAAGGATGCATAGAAACATAGAAACATAGACTTTGACGGCAGATAAGGACCGCTTGACCCATCTAGTCTGCCCATCTCCCTACCTACAGGATAGGCTGCAGATCCTAGTTAACCAACAGCCTATTTCTTCCTACCCCCCACAAGAATTGTCTTATGTCTGTCCCATGCATTCTTGAATTCTCCCACAGTTTTAGACCCCACAACCTCCTCAGGAAGGCTGTTCCATGCATCCACTACCCTCTCTGTGAAATAATACTTCCTCACATTGCCCCTGAACCGCCCTCCTTCTATCTTTAAATTGTGTCCCTTGTTCTTGCAAGTCTCTTTTCTGAAAGATGCTACCCTCTTGGACTTTGTTGATTCCACTGAGGTACTTAAAAGTTTCTATCATGTCCCCCCTCTCCCTTCTTTCCTCAAGGGTATACATATTAAGCTCCTTTAGTCTCTCCTCATACGGCTTCTCTTGCAGACCCTGCACCATTTTAGTTGCCCTCCTCTGGACTACCTCTATCCTGTCTATGTCCTTGCGGAGATGGGGTCTCCAGAACTGGACACAGTACTCCAGATGGGGTCTCATGCATGTACTTTCTTTAGTTAGCTCTTGCTATCGGTGTGTCCCATCATGCTCGTGCCCCATTGCATGACTGGCACAGAGCAACAGTGGGGCATCTGACTCTGAGACATCTGCTAGATGTCTGCGAGAAGACCACATTTCCACAGGAGACTCTAGAGGTGGGACACAAAGGTAAGAGGTGATATATTATCTACTTACTGAACAATGTGACAGCCAGCTAAGAGGCCAGTAACTAAGGTTTGTAATGGCAGTAAAAGTGGAAAGGGAGTAGTAAACTCCCATGAAAAAGTCGGAACAGGAATGAGGGTTAGGACAGGGAAAATAGAATATACCCAACTAGGGTAAGCCTACAAGTAAGATCAGTGACAGGCATAGATAAGATAGTAAAATACAAAGGGGAAGTAAGAGCAGGAAAGGGAAAGCAAGGTAAACACTACCTAGGTACTGTAGGTTAATAAACTAGTTCAGGGAAAGTAGAACAGGGGTAGGAGTACTACAGAAGTAGGAAGAGGATAGAGGGAGATCTGAATGTGCATAGATAATCAGTGAGGGCGGAAGAAAGGTAATGATCATAGATGTGGTACAATGCAAAGCTGTGATGCCACAATCTTTTGGGAGACCTTCTGGAAGCTGAGGTGCTGCCCCATCTGTACTCATCTCACTGCATTGTGAATGCAGAATATCGCTGGACTCCATTCTAAATTGGCAAGGATAAGGCAGACCTTCTGTTCCACCCAGGGGAGGCCTAGTCTTCCACTGTTCTATGAATGAGGGGTTAGGCAGAGAGCATAGATGGACTCTGGTGGGCTCTGGAGGGGTAGGGTTGGGGGGAGATAGGTACACACTCCTCCACCAATACAACTGTGGGACACCTTCACTGGGAAAACTAAGAGGAGGTTCCTGTCACAGTTGGAAGGGAGGAGGGGGTCCACAGAAATTGAAGCCCCAAAGGAGGAAGGAGAGGCCCCTAGCCCCAGAGGGAGAAGGTGCTGTTGGGGAACTCTAGAGTGAAGGGGATACAGCTGGAAGGGGAAGCATAGGGAAATGGAGTGTCTGAGCAGTGCTAAGACTTGGAGGAATGTTTGACCAGCATGAACTAAAGTGTGCTGGATGTCATTGTCTATCTTTGGACAAGTGGCCTAGCAAGGGGGAAGGAAAAAGTAGTACAGGGAAACTTCAGGTAGCTGGGACCAGGCCTCAGACAGATAGTGTGCATGGTAGCTTTTTCTGAGGTGCTACACGTAAAGAACTGGGGAGAGGTAAGGTTGCTCCACACCAGGACCTTTAACGACTAGTTGAAGACACGATGCATGGAGGAAAGCTTTGGCTACATTGGGGACTGGACCAAGAAGATATGGACCTCTATAAGAGAGACAGCCTGCATCCTTCTAGGAAGGAGACTGCAGTTCCTGGTGGAAGATTTAGATGCTAGTTGGATGAGCATGTATACCAGTCAGGGGTGGAGGCAGAGAATCCAAGGGAGGCAAAAATTACCTCATTCCAGATGGTAAAATATCAGGGAGAGAGGGCCCATGGGTGACCCTCTCCCCACGACAGAGACACAGAACAACAGGGAATGTGACAAGACAAAAGAAAAGGAGGAAACATATCAAGTAGGGGAGGATAATGGACTGACGTCCAACTGGAGTGAGGAAAACAAAATGGGAAGACATAAGTCAGAAGGGGCTTCAGATAACTACAAGGCAAGAAAAGGAGGGAGATGCAGGACATCAGACAGGATGGAATGAAGGCATGGAGGGCCATGAGTGCTAACACAGGAAGCCTGGAGGCTATCATACTGGAGGCTAACCTGGATTTAGTGGCTATAACAGAATCATGGTGCACTGTGCACCATGACTGGGACATGGCCATACCAGCAACTCTCTATTTAGGAAAGAATGGGTGAGGACAGGGCGAAGAGGGGGTGACTGCATTATATGTGAAGAAGGGAATTATGGCCATGGAGGTACAGAGGCACCAGGAGAAGGAAGGTCTGGAAGTACTGTGGGTAATCCTGGAGACGGGCTGTGGGACCTTCATCCATACCGGGGTAGTACATAGACCTCCAGCACGAGGGTAGGAGATGGATAGGGCACTTGGCTAGAGGAAGTTATCATCATTATGGCAAGTAAGGGAGATTTGCTGTTACGTGGAGACTTCAGTCTGCCAGATGTGGCGTGGAACCCTCCAGCTGTGGCTTAAGCAAGCAACGAGACCATCCACAACTCCCTGCAAGAGGCTTTTCTCAGACAGCTAGTCAAAGAAGTTATGCAGGATGGTGCAATGTTGGGTGCTTACAAACAGGGACAGATGTCACAGTTGGCAGTCACCCGAGTTCCAGTGATTACCGTACACTGTGGGTCAACATAAGGACAGGAGCAGAGGCCAGCCACATGAGGATAAAGGTCCTGGACTTCAGGAGGGCAGATTTTAAAAAAGTGGGAGATGGCATCCAAAAGTGCCTTAAAGGGTGGATTGCCAGGGTGGAGTAGAGGCACAGTGGGGAAGAATAAGGAGGGGTATAATTAGGACAACAAACTTCTGCATAAAGGAGGAAGGCAAAAGCAGAAGGAAAAGGGGACTGTTATGGTTCTTCAAGGAGGTTGCAGAGGTGGTAAAAGAGAAAAGTGGTAGAAAATGTGCTTTTTATACAAGTAAAAAGTTGGTCACAATAAGACCATCAGTGCAATAATGCCTTGTTTGCAGTTGGTCCTGTTTATACATTCAGTTTCAGTCGAGTACAAAAATGTATATATGCAAACAGGTAACACACAACACTAATACAAAATACAATTAAGTCTTGTGCATCTGATATTTATTTCAAAAAGGGTGGCATTCAAGAGGTGCAAAGAAACGTAGCGGAAGGAGAACAGGGAGTCATACCAGAAAAGGCAGAAAGAAGTGGCAAGGCATTTCGGGTAGCAAAAGCACAAAGGAAAGAATTGCTAAAGGGGTGACTAATGGGGATAAGATTTGCTTTCACTATGTGAGAAGAAAAAAATAAGGGGAGGAATAATGAGGATCAGAAGGGTAGAAGGGGAAGACTGTGCAGAAGGGGACCAAGAAAAAGTGGGCATCTTGAACAAGTACTTCTGCTCAGTCTTCACAGTAAAGGGAGGAGGGGACAGACCATCATGGAAAGGTACAGAAGAAGACAAGTAGAGATGGTGCGAGGGAGGTGGACACAAGCTCATTTTCAATAGAAAGAGTCCAGAAAGGACTTGCAGCCCTGAAGGTGGATAAGGCTCTGGGGCCAGATGGGATACACTCCAGCATACTGAAATAACTCAGTGAGCTGCTAGTTGCCCCACTAAAAGCCTTATTCAACAGCTCACTGGAAACAGGCATGGTTCTGGAGGACTGGTGAAGGCCTGACGTGGTCCCTCTACATGAAAGCGGTAGCAGGGAAGAGGCTAGCAACTATAGGCTGGTTAGTCTAACTTCTATACTAGGGAAATTAATGGAACCCCTACTAAAAGAAAGGCTGGTTGACCCTCTAGAATCCAAAGAGCTGCAGAACCACAGGCAGCACAGACTCATGGGGGAATGACATGTCAAACTAATCTGATAATGTCTTTGAGTGGGTGACCAGGGAGATTGATCAATGGAGGGCAGTGGATGTGGCCTGTCTGAACATTAGCAAGGCCTTCAACACTATGCCACACAGGAGACTGATTAAGAAGTTAACCAGACTAGCAGTGTAGTCCAAAGTGTTAAACTCAGAAACTGGTGAACAGTAGTTAACGGCACTCACTCTAAGGATGGGAGAGTGACCAGTGGGATTCCACAGGGTTCGATTCTGGGACCAGTCCTCTTCAATGTCTTCATAGGGGACACTGCAGAAAAACTGGAGGAAAAGATATCTCTTGTTGCAAATGACACCAAAATCGGTAATAAGGTGGACACTCAGGTGGAGAAAATGTGCAGGGATCTTGAGAAACTCGAGGAGTCATCCAAGACATGGTAGCTGGGATTCAATCCCAATAGTGCAAAATCATGCTGAATATATGATGGGGGAGGTACTAACAGTATCTGAACAGGAAAGGGACCTTGGGGTTATTATAGCAGAGGAAGTCAAGATGGCAGTGCAGTGTGACAAGGCTGTGGGCAGGGCTAGTGGGATGCTGGAGTGCATAGTGAGGGGGTTATCTCCAGCAGGAGGAGAGAGGTGATGCTACCATTATATCACTCCCTGATATGCCCCATCTGGAGTACTGTGCCCAGCTTAGGAGACTGCACCTCAGAAAGGCTATAGACAGGGTGGATGGAGGCTGTCCAGAGGAGGGCAACTAGAATGGTGCAGGGATTGCAGGGAAACCCTACGAGAAGAGGCTGAAGGATATCAACATGCACACCATGGAAGAGAGGAGAGAGAGAGGGAGAGAAAGAGAGATGATGAAATTGAGATCTACAAGTACCTCAAAGGGGTGAACAGGGTACAGGTGGTGAGTATCCTTCAAATGGGGATAAGCACCACAACAAGTGGAGCATACAATAAAACTGGAGGGGAGAGGGTTCAGGAGAGATGCAAGAAAATATTTATGAGCTGAAAGAGTGGTAGATGTTTGAAACAGACTGCCTTCAGACGTGGTGGAGGCTAAAACGGGGTGGGCATCAAGCATGCATGGGATTAACATAGGGGTTTATTAGAAAAGAGGCACAGAGGGTTGTGTGGGGTTGCCACAGACAAGACAGGGTGTTCATAGGGGGGAACAGGTAGGGAACACTTGGGCAGACTGGGTGGGCCAAGCAGTCCTTTTCTGCTGACAAATTCTATGTTTCAACTTTAATTGAATCACTTGATACTGATTAATGTTAATAACTTTGGCTAAAGAAGATGGAGGGTTCTGGAATGCCACACAGACATTTTTTATTTACAATTTACTTTTTTCGCTGAGAGTGGTGGCAGGATGATCAGACAGAAATATAAATATTTGGTAACTGAAGAAGCAGCCTCATATATACTGGCATATAACGCGCACATCAGGGCAATGAAAGGCATTCTCCTTAAAAAGAACAATCTACCCTGTTCAATGATTCCAGTTGTGGCTATTTTTAATTTTACAGTTTTGTTTACCTTGGTTATCCCAGCTGAGCTGCAACATCTCATCTTCCATGGGGTCCTGCTTCTGTCCACTTCTGTAGTAAGTTGGTCTGGAGCACTGATAGGTTAATATTGGTAATACTAAATCTAGGCTTTTTGGTAGCAAACTTAGACTGAAGAACTCCCCTCAACTTATGATCCATGACAGCTTTGGTGTTCTGGTTGAACAAGTAAATGAAATTAAATATTTTGGTGTTCAACTTGATCCGGCCTTAATTTTTCATAACCAAATTAGAGTAGTATGTAGGGTAATCAATCAAAAACTGGGGCTTCTATACAAATTTAAGTGTTATTTAACTATTGACTCTAGAAAAACTATCGCAATGGGTACCCTGATCCCACACTTATGTAACCCCCCTACAAATGGGGGTTCCCAAAAAGTCTTCCTTGAGCTTGCCTAAATTCTCACTGTCAGGCTGGTGTCCTGAGTTTTAGCAGTTTAAATGTGCTTACCAGAGCCTGTATAGCCTCTGTGTACTGTCTCTTTAAGAGCTGCTTGATTGCAGCATAAGTAATCTGAGAGGCAGCTATGTTGAAAGATGTAACTATTTGCTGAAAACCATTTAGAATGATAATGATAATGTAGTTTGTCTAACCTGCTTCCTTTGTAGCAAGGACTGTTTTGTTTGTCTCCACTATCTTGGTCCTGGACTACAAATTGGACCAAACAGTTCTGGTGGGACCTAAAATGTAGCCAGACAACAGGAGCTGTTTGAATTCAAAATCTATAGGAACTGTGGTTTGAGTTTTTGCGCCTTTTTTGCAACTGAAGGGGGGAGCTCTTGCTTTGACTGACAGCCAAATCAGCCAACCAAATCTTTTGGATCTTGGAGAAGTCCCGGGCTGCTGGCAGTTTTCAGTTAGAACTAAGCTGGAAGCTGAGCAAGAAGGAGCTGAAATGTTTCTGAGCAGCTATCCTGAGTGGATTCGCATGGGAGAACTCTGAAAAGACTAAGTTTTTGGCCTGCATGCCGGTGTGCTGCTCCTGAGAGGGAGAGGGAGAGAAGAGAATTATTTTGGACTAAATCCAAGTTTGTGTTACTAAAGTAAGCTACTGAAATGGGCCAGGCTCAACCTGAAGAAGATCGAATATTTTTGCTGAATGCGTCGGCCTGTCAGGAGTTCCAGCTACCCTAAGCTCGGTGTGTTGCTGGAGAATTTGCGGTGTGCCGGGGTAACTGCCTAAGTTCAGTAGGGTCCCACATACATGTAAATGTGCTATGAGCTGCTAGTGGGTTATGAGTTAGTTCTCCACTGTGTGAACTGTGTTCTGCTTGCTGGAAGCTGTATCCAGCCCAAAAGGGACTGTTTCCGAACTTGTCTCCATGTGGTCTGGGCTTTGCCAGACTGGCCCAGCCAGACTACCCACTGCACAGAGAAGCCATCGATGAGAGACCTGCCTGGGGATCAGCCCCCTGCTCCATGCTTGAATAGGAACAACACCTGTGCGACTTGTCTGGGCCCTGCTTCTCCTGGCATTCCAGATCAACCACCTGCAGTCTCGATTTTCGTCCAGCCTGTGTCCAGTCTTGAGTATCATGAGTAAATACCAGGGTAGCTCCCTACAACAACAGCTTAATCTGAGTGTGTCATCTGATTGTCTTGTTGTTTCGTTTCCTTTTCGAACTGAGCCCTCTGGCTCTGGATTACAAATATTGTGTACTGTGCATGTTGTGTTTTCCATCACAGGGCCCCAACCAACTGCAACCCCGAGCAACTGTCTTGGCTAGCCCATCTCTTCTCTACCTGGGTACCCAGAGGTGGACTGTGTGGGGGGACTCAAAGCGTATGCATAACTGATGACTGATACAACCTTTAAGCTAATTAACCTGATTTTGCCCTTCCCTTGTTCAAGTCCCCTGATTAAATCAGATCTAACTTTTTCTGCATGTAATCTGACTGTGGTTCCAGTTTGTGCTCAAAGTACTGTACTGTTGCTATTTGCTGTGCATAACCTTGTTTTACAGGGGGTCCCCAGGGTCGAGCCAGGGGAACCAGCCCTGGTGGTAAGTGCAAACAGTGTGGGAACTTGTGTGGTGTACCAGGGGTATTGTGAAAGTGATTATTGTACAGTGTTCAGGCCACTAGAGGGGAAAGAGGGGGGTTACAGTGTCCCGGAGGGCTGTGCCCAGGTTAGCTTGACCACTACCAACCCTGACCTCTGGGTGGAGGCACCCATTTCAGAACTCAGGCCCCTTAACCTACTACTAGCCAAGCAGGCATGGGTAGTAACCCTTGGGATAGTGCCACCTAAGGGTTACACTTACATTATGTGTCCCCTCTATATTAGAATTTGGGGTTAAGGGAGATCAATATGCGAACTGTGGCATATAATAATATTTGCAGTTTCATTCTGGCTGCACCAAGGCTTAATTATCGTTGTTGTTTGTATTCTTCATTGGAGTGGCTTTCTCTTCAGCATAAATTTGCTTATTCATTGGGATATTTGATCTATGAAACATTATATATTAGAAATTGTTCTTCTTTACTTGATTTATTTACTTTAAGGGATGCTGCTGTTAATTTAAAATCAAATCAAGGCTTAATCCTTCTTACCCCTGCAGTAAAAAATAAGTTTGGTGATAGATCATTTCCTAAGGTTGTTATACCATTGATGTGACGTAGTAATGTTGTTAACCTATCAATGCTACATCACATCAATAGGTTAACAACGGGGATCGGTCTGCGCATGTGTGCACCTTTTTTTACACTCAGAAACTGACGGATGCACGCAGCGGTAAGGGAAGGACTGAACGGCTGTGGCGGTGACTATGTTTCAAAAAGTAAGGAGCCGTTTTCCCTTTTTCTTCGGACCATACACTATAAAAAATAATGTATGGTCCTTCTATCAGCAAACGGTTACTGTTAACCGTCTCGAGGTTGCCATGGCGAAATAAACCTCTCGAGCTTTGCTTTCGAGGTTTACACGGTCGCCCTGGCAACCTCTCGACAGTTAACAGACCGGTTACCAATACAGCACCATACATTATCCTCTATTTCTAAAGCTGCACTGAGTCTTTGGAATGAATTATCATTATCTCTGTGTAATTGTACTTCTTTGTCTACTTGTTAAAACTAATTGTAAGTCTTTTTTATTACACAATCATGTAACTGTTGATGTTTATTGTTTATTAAGTTTGATGTTTGTTGATTGTATGTCTAAATGTTCTATGTTTGATATGTTTCTGCCCGGGTCGATCCAGAAGAAGGACTATGTCCAGTGACCTTATCGGGTTAACAAAACAAACAAATGAGTAACTTGCTAAGGTCACAGAGTGAGTATTTGACTCTAGTGGAGCTTGAACGTGTGATTTCCTGGTTCTCAGGCTTGTGCTCTAACCATAAGACCACACAGTGTCTGTCTTTGGGACTCATGGTCCCTGGTTTGAGCTCCAGAAAAGTCTGTGGGTGAATCGGACTGCCAGATGGCACAGACATAACAGGAGGGAGATGAGTTTAATATCAGTGCTCCTGTAGCTCTTAGAGCTGGTAAACCAGCATTCCAATTATACTTACAGTTCCATAGGGAGGCAGACAGTGGTTCCCAATGGGACAGACTTTAGGTTAGGAGTGATGAAAATAAATTTGTTTTACCCTTAATTAGATATTTATTGAGCGAGCGAGCAAGTGAATCTATTGAGTGAGTGAGCGAGTGAGTGATTTAGTTATTCATGTGCTGATTCTGTACTACAGTATATAGTTATTTGTATGAATTTATTTGTATTTATTTTCTTTCCTTATTGTTCACTTCCTTGTATGGCACCTGTGCTCCAGGAAAGGGCACCTACCAAAAGAAAATTGCCTTACCTTGCCTTATCTTGACTCAAATGTATAACTCTGACTGGATGTTCTTATTTAGCAGACTTACAATTAACCTGGGGCCTTTGCATACTGTATATATGTGAGCCCTGTTTTCTTACTTAAGGTTATTTTCAGCCATACAGCAGCAGCCCTCTTCCCCTCTCTGCAGTCCTGATTGGATGTACCAGCTTCTCACTTCTGCAGAGTAGATCACAACACTGTCTCCTTGACTGTTGATCATCACCTTTCACGACTCCACTTATCAGCTGAGTTTCCCTCAGGGATTTTGCTGTCAGGCTGATCGGGTGGATAACAAGCTGTGAGCACGCCCACTGCTGGCCGTCCCGAGACAGTGATGACTGGTGGCTTCAAAAACTCTTTGGTGTCCTCACTGTGTAGGCTGCTCTGGCTTGAGATAAATAAAGCTTTTTAATTTCTCTTTCCTCTTGTGATAGCAACTGCAAGGGAGCACACTCACAGACCAACAGCTTGGGGCTGACAGTTCAGGACCAGTTCATCTGGTCACAATAGTCCTGCATTTAGCAGCTCCTCCTCAGCAGCTGACAAAACAGACCTCTCCCTTTCAGTAAGGCCTGCACCATGCTGGCTTGCACTCACAGATAGTAGGCCTGCCTTCTCAGACAGACAGTAACAAACTCTCCAATCTGGAGAAGTACTGTGTAACAAAATCTGAGCAGGCATCCTCCACATTTGCCAAGAGCAGATGTTAGTCACAGGGAAGGACGTGTCTGTCAGCTTCTCAATGGCTAACTGGTCCCTTGAGCCTCAGTGAACTAATGGAGTTCTCCAGTTATTCATGTGTCCTCTGGTGGCTCTGCTGTTGATTGGCTGCTTGCTGTCCACGGACTCTGATTGGCAAATCAGCATAGGTCAGAGGTGCAAAAGATGGCAGCAACCATCAGTTCCACAGACACAGTCTTCATCAGTTAATTTTTTTCCAATCTGTAGTTTATCTTCTGTTTCACCTGAACTGCCCCCATCCAGACTGGTGCCCCCAGCCCCACTACCTGGCACCTCAAGGTCTTACCTTCATGCTCCAGTCTGTCCTGTGCTACAGGATATTTGGAGATGCCCAATCACCAGTTTGTGGCCTTCAGGGGACCCGGCTGTTATCCAGCTGCGGTCAGGGATTTTTCTGCTATTTTCTCCCCTAGGTCGCACAGTGCATACAAGGATGCATCGTGTGTGTTTGTGTGTGTGTGTGTGTGTGTGTGTGTGTGTGTGTGTGTGTGTGCCAACTCTGTGGAGACACCCCTTAGTGTCCTGCAGGTGAGATCCCTTTCCCTTGCACCCTACTTCACTGCCACCAGCATTCCTACAGGTGGCAGCCAAGCAGGATGTGCGTACCCCCTCAAGGTAGGAGAGCTGTCTTTGGGGCACAGAATCCTCTCTTCACCAAACAGCTCCTAAGTGACCCATGTCCATTCCATTCCTGAACCTATGTCACCAGTATATCAGGTGCATTCATGTGACTCAATAAAACTTTTATTTGCAAAAAAAGTAGGTGTTGGGGCACACAGCACCCCAGTCCATTGTGCCACTAAGTCAGCCCCATAAGTCAATTTTTAAGAGCACTTTCCCTTTGAAACTCACCTGGTGCCCCATTCCATGTCCTGCATGGACAAGCACCACTGTTCAGTTGGTTGGGGCGGCAGTTCAGGTAAAGCCCATGTCTGTCATGAGCAGCAGCCACACAAATCAGCATTGACATTGAAACCATTTGATGTTTTTGCTCAACAACCAGTTAAGGTGCAGAAGGCACCAAAAACATAGCACTTCTCTTCACTCACTCCATGACCTCCACAGATACAGTCCTCAGTCTCTGGAGGTCCCAAGCAGCACCAACACGTCCACATCACAAAAGAGTTCTATATTTAACAGTACAGGAAAGCCCCTAGTATGGGGGTTACATTACTACTCTCCATTTGTGGCTTACTGAACAAAGAGCAAACCTAGTTTCTCTCCCTGAATTTGACTAACAGGATGATGTTGTATTATTGCATAAAGCTAATGTGATACTTCCTGTTTTTTTTTTTCAAACAAATTTCTGCCCCGCTAGTCCGATGACTCCTGGGAGGGTGAGGGAGAGAGAGGTTGGATCAGGGGGACTGTGAGTTTCCCACAGCCACTGCCTATCAAGGGGTTTTCCAGCTGAGCTGCAGGTGGTGTGGAATCATGGTGAGGGGTACAGGACTTGGCAGGGGTTGCTGTTGCTCTTCCCACCTCAACCACCATGGAAGTGGAAAGTGGGTGGGGCAAACCATTAAAAAGTGGGATGAGAGTTTTGTTCAACCCCTCTTTAAGTCAGATTTTCCAAATACCCCTACTTTAATTATACTGTGGACTCTAACTACGCCCCCACATGCAGTAGCTCGATCAAAACATTCAATAAAAGAGAAATGGTGAACCTGCCTGCTGGACAGTACAGACATAGCAGTGAAGATTAAAATGGGAGGCTCCCAATCTAAATAATCAGAATGGAACAGCAAATCTTCTATGTGTAAACTGTCGTCCTTGAATAGCACCATCTACAGTAGATGTAAGAAGCTACAATAGAAGAGTCCTAACAGAAGAAAGAATCACATCACAAATGCCCAAACCAGTTTATACAACTTGATTCTCCTTTATTTCATTTTGTCTTTTCTTTAAATTTGAAGTTTATTAAATATATTTATAGTAGTACGTCACAAAAACATCATGAATGCACATTGTTCATCACGTACTGTACATATGTAGAAAAATGTAATTCCAATAAATGCAATTCCATTTCCGTGTCAGCCCTGTGTGGAAAACAAAATTTACAGGAGGAGGGAGAGGATCACTCCACATGAGTCATACTGGTGGTGTGAAACATAGCTGGACTCTTCATCATGGGTCACGAGAGGTTCAAAATGGGTATAATGTGGTTCCATTCCCTAGATCTATGGTACGACCTTTGGGCAAAGATTCATAATATGAAGAAACCACGTATTCCATCTGTTTTGGAAAGTTGGTAGGGTGTTCTGCAACTGGGCTGTCATGTTTTTCTAATTTGTATATATCAAGGGTAATGTCCTCCCACTGCACCATTTGGGGGGGGGGGGGTAGTTTCAAGCCATGATCTTGTATTGACTTTTTGTCAGCAGTTAGTAAGATGCCTGCTATGTACAGGTGATGTTCATGTTTTAGATGAGTAGGTAATGGAGCCTGTATTTCATTTTGAGCCAGTAGCAAGCTAACAAAAGTTACCTGACAAGGAGTCACGTAGAAAAGCCCCAAATATGTTCATTCTCACAAGTTTCTTCAGGGGTCCCACCCCCACCTATACATATGGCTATAAACATGGAAAATGTTGTAAAGGAGAATAGAATCTTGAGGGGGGACCATTCAAACAAAAGGGAATTCAAAAGGGATGTAAACAGTAATAAAAAGATTGCCCATGAATATAAAGCAACACAATAAGTGGTACTGTTATGCTACATAAAACAAATTAATAAAGGCACTACAAAGGGTATCGATGAACAATACAACTAGGAAAGTTTATACCTCATCTGTCTGACATTGTTCCTGGGTCACACATGAAAAAGGGCCTTCGGCTCATTGTGTTTACCTGGTAAACAAAAGTTCAAAATAAAATAAATAAATAATACATCCTAACAGCACATACATTACACTATCATTAAATATGACACCATAGAAATGTAAAGCTAAGTATAGATACAACAACATGATGATTAATAAATATAGAAAATGCTAATGTATGCCCCCTGTCCCGAGGTCTAGGGGTATGCCTGATGTTACTCGAGGGAAGGGGTGCTCATAACGATAAAAACACTGTTTTTTTTTTGATTTTTTTTTCTTACCAGGATGGCTGGTGTTGAATGGATCCACTGGCTGGAGGGCAGTACCATCTTCTGGTGCTGGGCTGCAATAAATCTTGTAGTTAACTGGCAAACAGTCCTTTTTTTTGCTTGTTTTTTAACCACTATTTTTATTCTCTTTGCAGCCACAGCCCTGCTTACCTCCAGCCACCGCTCTTCCTCACCGCTGACCCTGAAGTTGGATATGCCCAGCTGGCAAATGCAGCTGTACCATCGAGAGGGGCTCCCCCTATGCCCCCATGTCTGGCCAGGATCCAATACTGGCACACACCTCTGTTCAGGTATTCACTGGCCAGTGAAGCTGTGGCCATCAAGCTGCTGCGGACTTGTGCTGCCATTTTCCTCCTCATTTTGTGTCCCTGGAGTGTGAGCATTCAATGACATCAGGCACTTATGCGTCGACGTCTGCTGCACTCCACCCCTTGCTGGCACCACTCTAGTAGTGCCCCCAGTCATCACCAGGGGCCGCTACAGAGTGGTGGTTCCCTGGATCCCTCCACAGGGATGGGAGAGCAGTCCTCCAGATGCTCAATCCTATCCGTCCCCTGCCAACCCCTTGTGACCCGGGCTCGCGTCCAAACCCGGGTCTCCAGCATGGCGCAAGGTGTGGCATCCAGCGCCTAAACCCTCAGCTCCACTGGGTCGACGACTGGCAAACAGTCTTAAATGAAGTAACTGAGGTCCACAATAAAACAACATTTCAAACAGGGGGATCTCATTTAATTGATAACAAGACTTCACGGCAAATTGGCACCTTTTAAACAGTCCATTTACAGTCTGGACCCCAGGGGTCACATTGAAAAAAGTAGTGGTTTGTCGTGGCCGAGCTGGCCATCACCAATATTTCTGGGCATAGATCCTCTGGGCCAAGATGGGCACTAAACAGCTCTGGGCAGCATTACTTCGGGACCAAAATGACCCTTTCCACAGACAGCAGCAGAAACTAGTTATCTCTCTCTCTCTCTCTCTCTCTCTCTCTCTATCTCACATCACTGGATTTGGGAAGGGATCACAGAAATAGCCAACTCATACTGGGGCAACTTCTCCACATTCCCCTTCTCTTCCAGACACAGAAACAGGACCTAGGCAGATGACTTCCTTCGTAGGCACTGAGGCAGATGTCCACACGCACACAGCCACAACCAGATTGGTCTTCCTCTTTTCTGGGTGCCATTACTCCCCCTTTACTGTTACTTTTAATCTCTTCAGCTAAGCACCAATGGAGTGGCCACAACTGGGTTACCATTACTGCTCCGAAACCGGCACTTGTCCTACTGTCCCAGGGCTCTATCCTCTCCCATAGGTCTCTCTCTCTTACTGCACTGTCCTGTCCCCAACTGCTCTTCTTTTCCCTCTGACATAATTTTATATATAGCACTGCCAAAGGAGACACGAAAAGGGGAAACCATAGTGGGCAGTCCCCTGATCCAAATCAGTGGCTGCCGCAACCTCACTCACCGCCTTTACTGCCTTTTCCACCCACAGATACCACGGATCTTCCAGAGAGCAGGCAATCACCCCTGCTCTCTCCCACTCCTCCCACACCCCACCAAACTCTGCGCAGGCTCACCCACTTGGCATCAACCCTAGAATTTATACCCCCGCACACCTACGGTGACCTCCGACCTGCAGAATCCCTGCCGAAGGGGCAGAGGCATATTAACCATTTAATCACAGGCCCCCCAAAAAACTGAACTGTGCACAACATGACATGTATACACCCCGCGGGGGGGGGGGTTACACCAATAAAAGATTCATAGTAAGTTCTTCCAATTGAGATCTGTTGCATTGCAAAGTACATGAGAGACTGTAAAGGGATGTCCTTCTCAGATATCAAAATGACACCCTAGCAGAATCCTGCATCTGTGAAGACAAAAAAAGTATTAGTATTAAATACATGGGGTCGGATATTCAAAGATCCTGGATTACGCTCGCAAAAAATGTTCTCCAGAAGCAAAGTCGTTCCTGTACCAAACTACTGTGGTGCTGGGACTGCCATTCATACAGGGGTGAGATGTAGACCTCCAGTAGTTTGATAAGGCACTTGGAGAAGCCATCATCAGGATGGCAGTTAAGGGGGAGGTGCTGCTAGTTGGTGATTTCAGTCTTCCAGCTGTGGATTGGAGCCTTCCAACTGCAGCTTTGACAAGCAGTAGGGCCATCACTGATTCCCTGCAAGGGGCTTTTCTCAGACAGCTAGTCAACTAACCCGGTAAGGATGGAATATTGCTGGACCTGGTGATTATGAATAGGGATGGCACTGTGGACATTCCTGTGGGCAGTCTGCTTGATACCAGTGATCACTGTACAGTGTGGTTTAACATTTGTTTTTTTGAAATTAGATATATTTTGCTGAATATATACAAGGAACAGTACAACAACAGTAACAATGTACAACGACCATATAACAAAAGAGAATACAAATGAGGACTGATCTAGCCACAATAAAACAAGGCTGAAAAACTTCACATACTAAACAGAAACTACCCCACTATGCTCCTCACCCACACTATCCCTTTCTAACAGTGGCAGAAGACCCAATAGCAGAATTAACTCCAAAATACGTAAGAGGACTATGAATAAATCATACTAATTATGCAAAAAATAAAAAAGAAAATCAACTAACTTAAGGAAACGAGGGGGAATCCATTCCAGGAAGGCACCTAGACTGTATAAAGGGTGTGCAGCTTGCTCCAGTTCCTAGTATAACTAGACAATCTGTGATTAATGCTAGCTATCAATTTCTCTGTGCGCAGATTGTCGAGACACTCCTGCGACCACTCTAGATAGGAAAGAGAGGATTGATCTAGCCAGTGATGAAGCACTAGCTTTTTAACTGACACTGAAATCATAGCCATCATAAATTTCCGTTCCCTAATGGAGACCAGGCTAAAATCCCCTATCAAACAAACATCTGGAGTGAAATGATTTTCAATACCCAGTAAAGGATTAGCTCTATTTTTAATTAACTCCCACACGGGAGGCACTTTAATGCACTCCCAAAGAACGTGATACAAAGTTCCATCCACCTGACCACGCCTTGTACAAGTTGATGATTGCAGCTGGCCCATTCTATAGAGCTTAACCGGTGTGAAATAAAAATTATTTAAAATATAGAATTGGGTGAGGCACAATCGGTCCTCAGCAAGATAAGTATAGAGGTCAGACCAAATTTTAGTCCAACTGAAACTAGAAAGTGACAAAGCAGTAGTCCAATACGGGGATTCACCAGTAATGCCTGAACATATTTTGGAAAATAGGAACAAATACAATTTAGAAACCTCATGTGCTTGTGCAACAGTATCTATTAAGGTTTGTAGGAACTCTCTACTCTTAACTTCACTAACAGATGAACCGAAATGCTGATGTAAACAGTGATGAAGCTGATACACTTTGAATATCATCTTTGTAGACAATTGGAGCAAAGCAATGATAGATTGACAAGTTCTCAAAACCCCATCATGGAGCAAGCTGCTAACCCTCAATCCATCAAAGGGAGGCATCCTTGCCTCTTCAAGCATCCTACCTCCAATTTTAAAGATAGGATTTCTTAAGATAGGCTGTGCCACATCCTGAGCAGGCTTATATCTCATCGCGGATCACAGTTGCAAGTGCACCCGAACTGAGGTTCCAACAACAGAACTTTTGACATACCACGGAAGGGTGTTCAAGGGAGAAAACATAAGGTACTGTGAGACAATACCCAAACCAATAATTAATTCCTTCTCTGTTTGGAGCCATATAAGAAGGTAGGTCCGAGAATCACCATCCGGAATGGTACTTAGCCATCTGAGATATTTGCTGGAATGGCTGGCAAAATAGTAAACTAAGAAGTTTGGGAGATGGAGACCTCCACTCTGTTTAGGAACAGCTAATTTCAGATAGGCCCTCCCAGGAGTCTTGCCCAGCCAAATAAAATTTGTCATAAATCTATGCACTTTTTGGAACCATAAAGGTGGAAGCCAGAGATCTAATAAATGAAATGGATAAAAAATATGAGGAAGAATATGCATCTTAATAATATTGACACTACCCCAGAGAGTCAATGGCAGTGCCCTCCATCGCCACAGATCTTGCTGTATAACATCTAACAGGTCATCTAAATTACACTTTTGGAGTTGGGATGAATTCAGCAATAAGTAAATCCCCAAGTATTTAAGCTTTTTAGGTTCCCAGTCAAACCCCAAAGGCAAAATCTAAGTTTTAAAAAACCCAGAATTGAAGGGCATAACTACTGACTTCTCCAAATTAAGTTCGTAATTTGAAAATTAGCTAAATTCTGTTATAGAGGATAAAGCAGCTTGGATAGATTTTACTGGATGTGTCACATGTAGCAAAATATCATCTGCATATGCAGACAATTTAAGATCCCAGGACTCCACCTGAACTTCACACAAATCCAGATTAAGTTTAAGTTTCAGCAAAAGAGGTTCTAGATATAAATTAAATAATAAAGGGGAAAGGGGGTAGCCTTGCCGGGTACCAGAATGTAACAAGAAGGAGGAGGAGTCACCATTACAGTAGACTTTAGCCCTAGGGCAGGAATACATAACTTTTACCCAGTGTAAAAAAGAGGATGGGAACCCAAACACCTGTAAAGTAGCCATCAAAAAAGACCAATCAGCTCTATCAAATGACTTCTCCACATCCAGGAAACCAAAGCAGCAGAAATGATAAAATCCCTGGAGGCGAGAAGACATGTAACAGTTTTCATAGTGTGATCTACAGAACAGCAGTGTTTTACAAATCCTACTTGTTCTTGGCTAGCAAATCTCATCCCAGACAACACCCAAACTCAAGGCCAAGATTTTGGACAATATTTTAATATCATAGTTTAATAAGGAAATCAGACGATAGCTGGAGACAGCATCTGGGGGTTTCCCAGGCTTCAAAAGTAAAACAACCAAGGCCTCCATAAGAGCATGATCAGTGATACCGGATTCATAAATGAATAAATACAAATGATGCAAAAAGGGGACAAGCCCTGTAGCAAATAGTTTATAAAAATCAGAGGTAAGGCCATCAGGTCCAGGGGCTTCATCGGTCGTCAGGGAATTTATGGCCAGTAAGATTTCCTGCTCAGAGACAGGTAATGAGAGAAGAGCCTGCTGTTCTACATTTATAGCAGGAAGCAGGATATTGGCCAAGTACTGGTGTATATCAGCACTGGTAGGAGGGTCCACCGTAGGGCCATACAAGGCATTATTATATACTTCAAAATCCTTTGCAATATCCTTTGGTGATACTTTAACCATGTTATCATGTACTGATTTAATTGAGGGAATAAGGCAAATGCCTCCTGCTTCTGAAGACATAAGGTCATTAGTCACCCTGCTTTCTCACCTTGATTTATATAGTTGGAGCAAGTTTTATATATAGCATATTCTGCTCTATCCCTCTGTAGATCCCCATATTTATCTCTAAGCACTACCAACTCTTCTCTCAGAGTCTCAGAAATGTTGGTGTTAAATGTACTTTTCAATTCCCTCATACAACACAGAAGATTGGAGGTCTCCCGCTCTCGAACCTTCTTACATTTGGCAGCCAATCTAATGAATTTGCCATAGATAAAACTTTTAAAAGTGCACCATTGTACATCCACTTGTGTAACCGTGCCGGTATTATGAGTAACAAATAACTCAGTTTGTTCCTTAATTCTGTTAACCACACTTTGTTCTTTAAGTAGCTAATTATTCAGTTTCGATATATTATCTTTTTGTAAATTATCTACCAGGATAAGCTGAAGCCAGACAGGCAAATGATCAGACAGCACCCTAGAGTCAATCTCCATGCCCAGCACTCCCCTCAAGAGATTTTGACCAATCAAGAAGTAGTCAATCTGAGAGTGGATCCCATGAGCAGCTGAAAAAAAAGATAGTCCTTCACAGCAGGACGAAAAATATGCTAAGGATCACACAGACCATAATGAATCAACCATATCTGAAGGGAACGCTGAGTGGGAGAAAGGCCTGCAGTTGTTCTGTGCCATCTGTCAAGATCCTACTGAGTAAAAGGCAGATTCCAGTCACTGCCCAGAATTAAAGGCAATTGCAAAAAGGGAGCCACGGCCGAGACTAGCCCCATAAAAAAGACAAGTTGTCACCATTAGGGCTGTAAACACTCCCTAAGAGGACCTCTATACGGTCTAGTAAACCAAGGACTAAAATGTGTCTGCCCTGAGAGTCCTCCACACATTGTGTTAATTGAAAACTTACACCTCTAACAATCAAACTCGCCACTCCTCCTCCTTTGTTAGTATGCACCCCAGTGGCAAATACTTGAGAGACCAAGTGGTGTCAGAAAAGGGGACCTTCAGAGGTGAGCAAGTGAGTTTCTTGCAAAAGGACCAAATGACATCCCAAGTGTTTCAGGTGTTTAATAATTTGATAGCTCTTCGCTTTAGAACAGTCCAAAAATATAAAGACAAATCCACCACCCCCTGCCCAAAAACAAAATTAGCCCCATAACAATCCTAAGTGGCGCCCCCCACCCATGTACCCAATAAAAACACAGAACGCCAAACAATATGCACCAACCACCAAAAACAAAAAACAAAACCCCCTTATCCCATAGACCACATACCAAAGAATCAGTTGTAAAGATGCCTGCTGAACTCTTGAGTTCAAAACAGAAATCTCACCCCAAAAAATTAAAGTGGGCTCAACCTGAAGTACATAAAATCCCTTTGTTCCAAACCTTGGGGTTAGTAAGCAAAACTAATTTAAGCATATCCCCAGGAACTTTGTCAGATTCTGAATATTCGGTTACCTGAAAAGTATAAGGGAGCACACTATATAACCGAAACCCTGGGTTAATAAGTGGAATATAAAAAAAAGTTGAAATAACTTCCAATAGGACAACAGTCCCATTCAGTAATATGAACAATGAATAAATAAAGGAGTAATTACTATAGCAATACAGAAGAGAGGTACCCAGGAAAATATATTGTGGGAGGGCAGTGGAAGTTGCCTATCTAGACTTTAGCAAGGCCTTTGACACTGTGTCACACAGGAGACTGATAAAGAAACTGAGCGGCCTAAGGGTGGGATCCAAAGTGCTGAATTGGGTTAGAGACTGGTTAATGGATAGGAGACAGAAAGTGGTGGATAACGGCACTCACTCTAATGATGGGATAGTGAACAGCAGGGTGTCACAGGGTAAAGTACTGGGACTGGTCCTCTTCATAAGTGACATTACAGAAGAACTGGAAGGCAAGGTATGCCTTTTTTGCAGATGACACCAAAATTTGTAATAGGGTGAACACTCAGAAGGGGTCTTGGTAAACTCGAGGAGCGGTCGAGAGCATGGCAGTTTGGGTTCAATGCCAAAAAGTGCAATATCATGCACCTAGGGCATAAGAACCCAGGAGCTGAGATTAGGATGGGGGATACCAACAGTTACCAGGTAGGAAATGGACCTTTGGGTTATCATTTCTGATGACCTCCTCAAAGTTGCAGGGCAGCGTGACAAAGCAGTGGGTAGGGCTAGTGGGATGCTGGGATGCATAGAGAGAGGTATTTCCTGCAAGAGGAGAGAGGTGGTGTTGCCACTATTTCACTTGCTGGTGAGACCCCACCTGGAGTATTGTGTATAGTTCTGGAGCCACATCTCAGGAAAGACATAGACAGGGTGGAGGCAGTCCAAATGAGAGCAATTAAAATAGTGCAGGGGTTACACCAAACGTCCTATGAGTTGAGACTGAGGAATCTCAACATGTGTATTCTGGATGAGAGGAGAGTGAGGGGGGACATGATAGAGACCTACAGATGCCTCACAGAGGTAAACAGGGTGCAGAAGGAGAGTCTCCTTCACATGAGAAAAATCACCTGGATCAGATGGTATGCGATGAAGTTGGGAGGGGGAGTTTAAGAGGGACACGAGGTAGTACTACTTCACTGAAAGAGTGGTAGATGCTGTGAACAGACGGCCAGTGGTAGAGGCGAAAACAGTAGGGGGCTTCAAGCATGTCTGGGATAGACACAGTGAAATATTAGTAGATAAGAATGGGAGGAGGGAGGGAGGGTCACTGGAGACCAGTTAGGGTCTGCAGAGACAGACTAGGCAGGGACAATCTGGGAAAAGTGGGTGGGCGAAACGGTCCTTTTCTGCTGACAAAGTCTATGTTTTTATGTATTGTATATAGGAATATACCTGCAGCACATAGGGAGCACTACTTGTATGTTTTAGTATACTATCCCAAATGAGCCAGGCAATATCCTGATTGCTTTGACAAACTACAACCCCCTACTGGATGACCACATGAGGTATCTGGCCAATAGGGTGATATAGGGCTGGCAGGAGAAAATGAGCAGTTAGGGTCCACAAATGGTGATTGCTCCTGTGGAGCAACCTGCCACATTCATACATCCCCATGCAGGCAAGATGATATGGAGTCCTTTGCATCCTATTAAGGCCTCATTGTAGGCCAGGAGCAAATGTGGATTATCCCCCCACCCCCATAGCACCCATCCGTTATGTTCATGCTCCACCCTGGTAGTCTAGTGGTCCTCCCATCCCCACCACTGATTTCCCATCCGTTATGTTTATACCCTTCTATGGCAGTCTTCTGGTCCCCTCCCCCCTCCCTCTCGATCACCCATCCATTATATTTATACATTGCCTTGGTAGCCTACTTCTCCCTACACCCCCTCAATTGCTTGTCAGTTATGTTTATACCCTGCCCTGGTAGTGTAGTGGGTCCCACAATCCCCCTTACCCACCCATTATGTTTATATTCTGCCCTGGTAGTCCAGTGGTTCCCCCACCCTCATAGCCACTACTACTATATGTTAGAAACCATCAGCCCCCGACCGCCACTATAGGCAGCCGCCCCCTCGTAGTCTAGTTGCCTCCCCCCACTTGCCAGGGTACCAGGTTAAAATGTCAAATTAAAAACAGCGCAGGTGAAAACTGCAATGTCACACTCGCGAAAGCAAAGACAGCTACGGGGCAAAACAGCTACAGGATATAATAACAAAAGTAGCGCTATCCCTGTAGCTGTTCCGGGACAGGGAGAAAGATCCTGCTACAGGGTGTGTTGCCAGCCAGCTGCCATGGTGTGGAGGGTAGCACACAGGCAGCGGAGGTTGTCAGAGTGACAGTGCAGTGGGGTTCGAATCCCACGTCAGGTAATTTTTCTTTTTCATTGCTGAGACTTACTTTATTTCCTCTTCTTCTTCCTGACTCAGGGCTGGGTTCCACCTCCCTTCCCCAAGGACTCCCCCCTCCCCACGGTTCCTTCCTGTCCCTGAGTTGTTCCCCCCGGAGGTGATTATATTTAAAGGGTGGGTGCCGGGGGCAGAGCCCCTTCGTGAACACATGATGTAGCTGTTTTCTTGTGTGGAGCTGTTATAGTGCTCACTGCTTTTGGCAGGTGCTGTTTTTGTTTTTGATGTTTTTCTTCTGCGTGTTTTGACCCATGCTGTTTTTAATTTATGATGTTGACCCCGTGGCCTGGCCAGTGAGCCAACCTCTCACCTCCCCTCTGATGGCCGCTGGCACTGCCCTGCCGCTCAACACGAACAGCCGCCATCTGACTTGCACAGCTAATAATTACTGTCAGTAACTTTTGGCTGTGCAAGTCATAGGCTGGTGGTTGTGGTTTTTTTGCATACAAACAGGACTTTTATCTTTCAGACTACATCTGGTGTGGATGCTTATTTCTTATCTTCTGCTTGTGGCATCACAGTTGCTTCGTTGGCAGACTGTGGTCGTAAAGAGAGGATTCAGGGTTTTAAATAATTGATTAGCAGTTTTTTCCTTGAGACAATGCTAACTGTACAGAAAGCATTTATATAGGTTTTCTAGAAGTGTTATGTTTGTTAAACATAATGAGGCTAGTGCTATGCATTTTCACAATGTTTTAGCACTTTTATGAGCAAAACACTAATCAATTTTTGGAGTTAAATAAAACCCTGGGATTATTATTGATGTATTTCAAATTGTTTTGTCAGTTAAGCATACAGACCTACAAGAATAATCTCATTTACAGATGCAGCCTGGAGGACGGGAGTAGCTGAAGCAGGAAGAAATATATAAACACAAAATTTTAAGTATAATAATTATATACAGAGAATCAAACAGTTATAAGAAAGTATGGACACAGTGCATACAAAAATTGTAATGCAATTATAAAATAATTCGATTGTGCTTACGCAACTGGATGAGATGATGCTTGTGTGACTTGACTTACGTTGTGGATTTGATTGATGTTGTGGCTTTCCACCTCTCTATCCGTGGGATATATCACCCTATTAGGGTACAACACAAGGAACCCTAGAGAAGGGTTCCCCCCATAGGTGCTGCAGAAATGATTCCATTGGCTTAGGTAGCTTAGGAAGAAGCCCACAGGTAAGAGAGATGTGCCGCTGGAGGAGGAGGAGTGGATGGTGGGCAAAAGAAACAAATCCTGGGCATGCCACGGTGAGCTACCTATTTAAAGCCTGATGGGGGAGTGACATAATTGTTCCAGCCAATCGAACCTCAGGCTTATAACCTTCCCATTCGATTGTGCTTACACAACTGGATGAGATGATGCTTGTGTGACTTGACTTACATTGTGGATTTGATTGATGTTGTGGCTTTCCACCTCTCTATCCATGGGATATACCACCCTATTAGGGTACAACACAGGGAACCCTAGAGAAGGGTTCCTCCCCACATAGGTACCGCAGGAATGATTCCATTGGCTAAAGGTAGCTTAGGAAGAAGCCCAAAAAGAATGCCCAATTGGGTATCAAGCATCTAAGAGGTGAGGATGATGAATGAATGAAATCTGAAAAGATGATTAAGGCAGACTTCCCAAGGAGAGAGGGGAAAGCCGGGGCCACTATCTGCCTCCATCCAACAGCAGAACCTAACTAATTAACCTAAGACATATATTAACCTAAGTAAACACTGACTCTAACTAATATTATGACCATTGGCACGGAGGAGAGGAAAAAAACCCTTTAAGGAGGAAACCTCTGGGGATCCAAGGCCTAGGTCACCTTCCCTCCAGGCTGACTAAGTTTGATTAAAGGACATATGTCATTAAAGAGAAGAATTCATTAAGAAAAGCATATGAGTAGGAAAGATGACGACAGGATAGGGGAAAATCCCTATACAAGAAGACTGAGGAAGAGGAGACAGGAAAGAACTCGAATTGAACTTGGAATGAAAGAAATGAACTTGAAATTGAACTTGGATGATGGCAGTATGCTCAGCAGAGCAATGTGACTAGGGATGAGATGTGAGGATAGGGGAAAACCCCAAAAGGAAAGCACAGATCGAAGAATGAACCTGAGACAGCAGGGACCTGAGAAGGGTATGCTCGAGTAGGCTATGGGAAAGAAGAGATCCATGTAGAAGTCAGAGGATCAAGGGGTATTCCAGATGCACTCACTAGAAGATGGAGGATGAGGCAGACCGATGATGGAGATCACTGCAGGAGCACAGCAGGCAAACATGAGGAAACTGAGGAAGAGGAGACAGAAAGGAACTCGAAGATGAACTGGAATGATGGAGGAGAGCAGTCAACAAGCCCTTAGCAAAGGGTGGCAAACAGGAAGGCATAGCCTTGAATGGAGATACAGTCAAACTGAGGTGGCAATGATGAAGACTGATGAGGATGATCACGGAGGAGGGCATGAGATCAGCTGTGAGGACTGTAAGGGAAAGTGATGAGCGATGATTCCGGGGCTGTAATAGGCTAGACACTTTCGGCGGTAGCCCAGAAGGAGGAATGGCAATGGAGTGAAAAAGAAGCATCCAGAACAGGCCAGCCAGGACCAGTCAAGGTATACTGATTGGTCAGGAGTGGAGTGAATGACTACAATGGCCGGAATTGAACTCGAAAATGAGCATGGACAAGGGTTGTATGCATGATAGAGAAAGGTGATGAAATAGGCTCCTCAAAAGGAGGTATATTCAAAAATTAACTTGAAAAGGAATGGCAGGAGAGGGAACACCCCCAAAGAAATGCATAGATCATATGGAGGTGAGGTCCCGAGCGATGGAGGGGAGGAGGCAGACCCCGCAACATGCAGCATGAACTACAGAAGAACAGGCACATGCCAAGAAAGACCATGCAAGCGGAGAAGATGATCTGAGTGCAGTGAAGAATGGAAGGTGCGATATGGAGGGATGACATGCTACAGCAGGTGCAGGGATGCAGCGAGAGCCGTGCAGAGAGGGAGCGGTGGGGCAATAAAAGTGAAAGGTGCCCAATGGCTATATATATATTTTTTTTTTATTTATAGTAGTGTCGGTCGAGAAACGGAGCTTAAAGCCAGCATGGAAAACCCATCAGCTGAGGTTCCCCATGCGCATCAGATGCCAGGCAGCACACAGAAAGTCATAGAGGAAATGGAGGAAACAATAAATAATGAAAACCAAAAAAGAGCAGCAATGTGCAACACATAGGCCTGCCAGAGGGGGAAAGGGGGGACCCCACCACTGAACCAGCTAAAAAGATACCCGAAGCTGCGGGCCCACATGAGGGGAAGATTAGTGGAGAAACAAAGAGCACACAATCCCTGGGTAAAGTACCTGATGCCGCTGAACCTCCCAAGCACAGCCGAAAGAATGTCCATGGTACTGAGACTGAGAGCAGGTACTATCGCAGCAAGACAAAAGGACCGATTAAAGTAGACAGCTCCCCGTTCACTCGACCATGGATCACAGTCGCCAGCTCCAGCAGAAACATCAGAAAGCCAATGAGAACAACAGGAGATGCCATGCATAGCATAAGCAGGGCGTGCATAATTAACCCTGAGGATGCCGAATTACAGACCAGGGTAATTACCGAAATCCAGGATGAAAAGAGCACTACAACAAACTGAAGAACTGAACTGCAGAAAGAGTCAGCGGTAGTCCTACTGAGCCCATGAAGTGCAATGCAGAGAAGGGAGGGCAGGGCTGGAAGAGGTGCGCTCCGCAGAAAGTGGAACAATGGTAGGGAAAGCAGGGAGCATGGAAGACCCAACAGAGAAGTCCAGGAAAGTAGCAACAGTGTCCAAGGAGCTGGATTCAGCCCAAATCAATCCCCAAGGAGGCTGCTGGGTTAGACGGCAGATGCCGGCAGTAGTGCGGGGGTGGAGGGATGAGCACAGAGAGGTAAGTGCTCGAAAGTGCCAACAGAGAGGAGAGGGAGAGGAGCACTCAAAAGCATCGACAGAGAAGGGCCAGGAGGGAGGAGAAGAACAATGGATTGCCGCGGGATGAGCGGCATGGGGAAGGAAGCAGCAACCAGAGGCTGAAAGGGGTAGAAAGAGACAAACAGCAGAAGCAACAGTAAATGTAGAAGGGCATGGGGAGAAAGGAGGGACAAAGCCTCCGTCAGCAAAAAGAAATGAATCCTGGGAAGGCCAAGGTGATCTACCTACTTAAAGCCTGATGGGGAGTGACGTAGTTGCTCCAGCCAATCGAACCTCAGGTTTTTGCCTTCCCATTATAAAATGCATGCAGAACAGTAGAACTGGCATGACAATCAAAATTTGGAGTACACTGAGAAAAATGTAGGTCAATGTCCGGTACAGTCATAGAACGAGGCAATCACACTTTTGAGGTAGAGCTTGGCTGAGACAATACTGGAGAATAGGCTACTTCACAAGGCCAGACTGTTTCATAACTGTAGGAGTTTGTGACTGAAAACTGACTGACCAAAGTTTTGCTTACCTCTGGGAATAAGTAATCTGTTACCCAGGCCGGAGTGAAAATTGTGGCTGGAGGAGGCAGAGGGGGTACACAGGGTACTCAGGTTGTTGGGGAGTTTGTTAAACCGAACCTTGAAGCCATAAAGAGCAAGGTGCTGAACACATCTGTTTTTCAGTGAAGCCAGTTTAGATGATCATAGAGTGCACAGTGGTGGGTTCATACAGGGCAGTGGTGAATGAACCTACCAAAGGAATGCAGTATAGGTTCTCATTTTGATTGGTGGCATGGGGTGGGGGGGAGAGTTATAAACAACATTGCCAAAGTCAGTTACAGGGAGAATCAGAAGTTCAACTAAGGACTTTTTTAGACTTTGGGAGAGGCAGTAGCCCACCCAGCAGAGGACTCCAAGCTTTCTTAAGGACTTGGAAACCAAAGACTGATAATGAAGGGAAAACTCCAGGGAATGGTAACGCTGGATACCAAGGTACTTGTATTCAGACACAGACTTCAGGGTGACACCATTACAAGTTTTTATGTCTAGGGAAGGACTACTCAACAGGCACTTTCTGGATTCAAATAGCACTGGCAGAGTGTTTGCCTGGTTAAGGACTTACAGGTTATCTAAAAAAAGTTGGCGAGGTTACTGAAGTCCGACTGCAAGGCAGCCAAGACAGTAGGAGTTGTACCAGAGGCAGATAGCATGGTGTTATGTGCACACATCTGGGCATTACAGGAATTTAGGGCCTGTGGCAGATCATTAACAAATATATTAAAATGAAGATGTCCAAGAACACAGCCTTGAGGGACTCCTATATGGACTTTTTATTTATTTATTTTTATTCTATTTATCTCAGACAGACCACGGAGCTCTCTTGGGCCTCTCCGCTTGCCTATGCTGCTCTACCGCCCACTGTGAATCCTGCCATCTTCAAGGGTGTTACTTTCTCACCAAGCCCCGAGGAGGAGGATGAAGGGCCCGAGGAGACCAAGAGGGCAGTGGCAGGGCTCCAGTGTTGGGCATGTGGTGGTTCGGCACTGAGATGGCCGTCACCTATCCAGGCTGGTGGGGTTTTTCGTGGAATTATGCCCCGGACATGAGACGTGCAATGCTGCCCAGCCTGTGACGTGAGTGCTCCCACTCACATCCGGAAGGCAGCCACCCAACGTCTTCCCCGCTTGTGAGCCCCTGTGCGATGCAGTGCCGCCAGTCTCCACCGGGGGCCGCTGTTGCACCGGGCTACCCCTGGATCCCTCCCTGACAGAGGAGAGCAGTTCTCTGGATGCTCGATCCTCTCTCTCTCCTGCCGACCCCCGGCAGTCCAGGCTCATTCATGAACCAGGGTCGCTGGCATGGCACAAGGTGTGGCGTCCAGTGCCTCAACCCTCAGTGCCACTGGGCCGGCCCCTCCTATATGGACTTGCCTGGAGTCAGAGAAGGTTAAGCCAGTAGAAACAGTTTGGGAGCAGCCAGAGAGATAGGAGGAGAACCAGGAGAGAGAAGAGTAGGACAGACCCAAAATAGCCATCTTAACCAGGAGGAGGTTGTGCTCTGTCATGTCAAATGATTTGGCTATGTCAAAAAATATGATGCTAGTAGGCAAACTGTTATCCATGTTGGTAAGGATAAAATCAGTAAACCTTAGCAGGGAGGTGGATGTCAAGCAGGATGCTTTAAAACTAGACTGGTAGAAACTGAATTTTGATGGGAGTAGTAGTTTGTAAATTGCCTAGCAACCAGCCTCTCCAATGTTTTGGAGAGAATATGGAGAGGTGACATGGGTCGATAGTTGGCAGGAGAATATGAGGGACCACTTTTGTGAAAGAAGTCACAATTACATATTTCCAGAAGGTTGGAAAAACCAGCATGGGGTCATAATGTAGTGGGCAAAACCATGCATATCAACAACACCGCACGCTAAACAGCATACGGCAAAATAATGTCGGAACAACACATTGACCAGTAACGAGCAGCGCACACTGTTAGCACAACTAACAGTATCTTTGTTTTTGTGGGGGGCTCTGCCCCCCCACACCACCCGACGTGTGGGGCTTAGCCCCCCCCACACCCTCCAGAATTAAAACAGCTTACTCCAAGGGGGCGTGGACTTGGGGGATGTGGTGCAAGTTAAGTGCAGAGAAAACATTTTTTTTTTTTTTTTTTTAAGCTTAACACAAAGGGACCTGGGGAGAAATGAACCGCAGCCCCAGTTCCCTGATGCCGCTGGGTGCTGGTGCCCTAGCCACTTCACCACAGGAGCGGCTTAGCCAGGCACTGCACCAGCAGCATACTTGACACTCCACCATGTAACACTACAGTGACAGGGTTAGCAGTTATTACCTCTTGCTAAGAAACCCCTGTCATTGTAGTTCTTTTAACGCTTTGTCCTGCATGATAATTCATGCTCTGTTTTGGCAGCACTATATTGACCCAGTACCGGAAAAACTACGGAGGCGAGCGAACAATTTAAAACATAGGCTAGCAGGGCAGAAATAGCAGGAACAGTCAGCTTCAGGAATATGATGGGGGGAGAAGGACCATCAGCTCCAGGGCGTGAGTTAGGCTTTAAGCATACAAGCCCATGGAGAACCTGGAAAGACATGATCCAGACGAAAGTAAGCCTAGGTGCTTCAGAACTGGAGTTCCCAAACAGAGGAACAGAAGTACAGCCAGTAAGGGGTGGAGGGTCCACCGAGAAGGGATAATCCGCAAATAGATCAAGTAAGGTACTAGTAATAGCACACAAGTCAGAGACTATACCAGAAGTACACTTGAGGCTAGGGATGCTAAAGGCAGATCGACAGGGTGGAGCAGATTTTTTTACGGTGTCCCAGAGTTTGAAAGGTGAGGGGGAGTGAGTGCTAAATTTGGCATGGAAAGAAGCTGCCTTAGTTTTCCTAATTGACTTGGTGCAAAGGTTTCTGAGCATGTTATAGTGATGTCTATTGGCAGGGATACTGCATGCATTATCATCAGACCAAGCAGCAGGAATAGCAGACTCTAAAGTTCAAGGACTCTGTTTTCATGCCAACAGCCTTAATAAAAAAGAACAAGGGGATGATTTATACTGACAACATTGCAATTATGCTTTAGTTTGTCTAAATATTATGTTTCTCGGGGGTGCTGTGGAACAGCGAACATGGTGGATGGCTTTTAGCATGGCTCCAACTATAGCACAATAAAACCTTTTTCTTTACTTTGAGCCAGTAAGATATTTAACTGTTTTCACACTTGAAAGAATTAGTGCCAGAGTTCAAAATGGGTCCAAAATGGGACCAAAGACAAACTCTACAGAACCTGGATTTCTACTTCTCATCCACTGCATCCACGAAGGGACCTGGATCTAAGCAGCCCAGTGGCACTCAATCTACCACACTCCCAGCAACACAAATTATGGCAATGTTCACTAAGGTACAGACAACTGGGGAGGAGACAAATAAAAGACTGGCATCTGTAGAAGCCAAGCTTTCTGAGATGGACAATAACATTTTGGAGACGACAAATGCAACCAAGACCCTATTGTAGGAGAATGAGAGACTGCGCAAAAGGAATGCAAACTACATGAAGGATCTATTGTTCCTGAGTTCCAAGGTGGAGACGCTTGAAAATCTGCAGTGCCAAGCTAATGTACAGATCATTGGATTCCCCTTATGGCATGTAGAGAAAAAGAATCTCCCATCTACAGTCACTAAGCTAATTTTCACAGACCTGAAACTTTTGCTTCATGACTCTGGGATTATAGTTAAGGAGGACAGGAAATCATTTCTAACTGGCAGCTGTTCATAAAGTTCTTATTCTCAGAAATTATATGCATTCACCTAAATTATCCATATTTAACTGTACCAGAATAAAAAGTGATACAAAAAGCTGTATTTTGCATTGTCTTGCTTTTATGGGCACCATTCTGTTGCAGTTCTCTTCAAGGAATCAATAATTTGGAGTTTTAAGTATGTCTTGGTGTGTATGCAGAACTCTAAACAGGGTTCTGATAGGTCAGCAACTCATAATTAGTATTCTGTATACAAATCATGACAAAGTAAAAATGGTAGCATGACAATATGACAAAGACAAATCCGCGACTACAATTATGGTGACAACAAATCCACGACTGTAATTATGGTGACCGGAATGTACGACGAGTGGAGTTATGGTGACATGTGGTCCCCCCCCGAGGTGCTATGACCTTGGAGTTAGATATATTAGTAAGGGGTGCAGGGGCAAAGCCCCCTACAATGGTGTAAGGGCTACCCCTGAGAAAGCAAACTGCCTTCCCCGTACATTCCAGTCACCATAATTACAGCCACTGATTTTGCCGTCACCGTAATTGTAGTCATGGATATTGTTTTGCTGTCTTGACATGGAGCCAGTAAAATAGCCACATAAATAATTCCAAGAAGTGAACTGTAACAGAACGCTGCCCATAATACCAACAATGCAAACTGCAGTTTTACCCATCACTTTCTACTCAGCTACAGTTAAAATATGGATACTCTAGGAGAATGCATATCGTTTCTGAGAATAAGAACTTCATAAACAGCTGCCAGTTAGCACAAATGTCCTTTCCCCTTTAAGCAGGCATTCGCCATTCCTCAACGATCAAGACAGCCACGTGGAGCTGATGCATCATGACTGCTTACATTCACAGCTACATTGTCCTGTTCAGAAGCTTGCATTTCACTTTTACAAGCAACTAGATCCAGAGAGGATAGTCTATGGGAAGGCAGCAGAATTGCATTTTTCCTGATCTGTCTGCACAGACACGGGAGAGAAAGAAAGAACTCCAGGTAATTAAAAAAAAAAAACATTACTGGTGCATGAGGTGTCAACGTAGCTTTTGTTTCCAGCGCAGCTACAAATCTGGCACAATGCCAAGTCGCATGTATTTTTGGACCCTATATCGGCTTTGTCATTTGCAAATAAACTGATAGCGAAATGATCAACCCCAGAGCACAAACAAGACGAGTAAGGTTGAATTTGCCAGTGAACTATATGTGGACTTAAAAAGTGTTATTCGTGTGCTCTATGTATGCATTATCTGTTAAGTTACTTTCCTAAGAGGTTAAAGTGCTGTTGCTGGATTGTTGTTCTTATGTTTTAGATAATTGACTAGATATTCTGATCTGCATGTTACTACTCATGTTAAATGATGCTAAATAATTCCCTCTAGTTGATAGGGTGTGGGGATCATGTGTTATGTTGTGTTACAAAATGGGCTAGACAGAATGAGCTCTCTGATTGACTGAGAGCCATAGCAGGAGGGTACATTAACTTACGATAGAGCCCTGTAAGAAAGAAGTGCCACTTTGGGGTGCCCCATTACTTAGTGCATTGTTGGGCACCCTGAATATCCAAAGTGACCAGCTGTGATTTTCTTCTCTCGCTTAGCGAGCAAGTTGGCAGACAGCCACTCCCCATCTCTCTTAAGTTAAATAAACAAACAAACAAACACTTACCACATATTTAGAAAAAGAAAGCAAGAAAAATGAAGCCATCAGTATGACTGGCTTCACGTCACTGGTGGTCGGCAGCACCTGACTCTAATAAACTGGCAACTAAATGTGCCCATTCTGACTTTGTACCCTTCCTTCTCAACTGCAAATGCAGAGCCATTACCAGAGCGGCAGAGGGTACAAACTGATGGGGGCAGAGGGGCAGAAACCACAGGTTTTTTTTTTATTCTTAGCTCTACTCTGCCCCTCTCACAACACACAACACTCAACAGGGAAAAACAACCTTGTCCATGATACCTCAGGGCAGGAAAGTCACGCTACACTGAAAAACGGGCAGCAAGTCCTCGACATAGTACCTGTCCATTTTGAAAGGGATAGCACTCACAACTGATGGAGCAGGGGGGCAGAAACCATAATTTTTTTTTTCTTAGCTCTACACTACCCTTCTCACAACACCCAACAGGAAAAAAAACAGTCTTGTCCATACCTCAGGGCTGGAAACTTACGCTACACAGCAACCTCTGGCCACAGTACCTGTGCATTTCAAAAAGGATCGTGCTCACAAAGAAGCCAGAACGAATGATTTAAAACAAATAAATAAAATACAGAAACAAAAGCAGTTTAACTTGATTCCCCTGTGTGTGTGTGTGAGTGTGTGTGTGTCGGGGGGAATCCATGACAACCGGCACGAAACAAAACTACGGAGGTTTCACCAGACCAAAAGTTCCTCATTTTAAAAAGAAAAACACAACATTGTAAATACAGGCTAGGAACTATTTTGTCACAAAATATATTAAACAACCAACAGTTTAAATATTTAAATCATTTTTTCCAATACAGTATATATAAAATACATTTTCTAAACACAATAATACCCTCCAGGGTGGGCAGTATTGGGCAATACCAGACCTTCCAGGGGCTATAAGGCCCTCCACCTGCAGCGTTGGGCCTCATTACACCCCTGGGTGGTGTGGTATTGCCCAATACCGCCCACTCTGTTGGATATTCTTGCTTACATAATACACACCACTCAGTTAGTGGACTTTTAAAACTGATCTTCAGTCATGCTGTTTAACTATGTGGCATAAGTGATGTGCCTTAGTACACAGGGCTGCACGTCAACTTTGCTGAACCCAGGCCATCGGTAAATATAACTGTCTCTTACCCACCAAGGTACCAGCCCTCCATTTTTGTTTTCTCCAACCTGCAAGGCGTGTGGAATGATGGTGAACTCTTATGGATCTAGGTCAAAATAGCTAAGGAAAAACAGCGCAGTTAATAACCAAGCAGGGAAAAGGTCATGAGAGAAAAAACATGTATAGGAAATACACCACAAATGAATGACTGCATGGGAGACGGTTGGGGCTTACTATTACTAACTTCAGGAGGCAGAAACTCAGAGTGGGGAGTCAGGGATGCCAATTTACTATTACCAACTCTGGGGGGGGGGAGTTGGAGGGGCCAATCTGCACTGTTTTCCCCATAGTGTTATGTGGATGCCGCTGTTTTCACCAACACTACTTTGACCGCACGCATTTCAACCGTGCTCTTCTTCCAATGCAGACTTCACCAGATACCAACTCTTACATGCTCCTACAGTGGAGATAGTGTAATCTTCCACACCATCATCATGCAAAACTTGTGCTTTGTTTGATTAAATGTCCTTGTTCACCTTTCATGAATGGTCGCACGCACTCGATAATACTAACAGATGTTTATATTTTACTTGCCTGTACAAATTTAAGAAGGTCTTCGTACACGTCTTGTATTTTGTGACATGACTTTTGTTGTATATCATAATATACATAAAGTTTACAAGAAAACAAATATTATGTTTCTCAAAGATTTTCTACAGGTATAAGTTGCTCTTTCAGACCACTTGCTCCACATTTTAAAGGCCAGCGCACCCCATTTTAATGCTGAGAGGTTGAGAGGTATTTGGCTCAGAGTTCTAATGCCAGCATCACCAATCTGTGATTGTGATGTGAAGGACTAGTTCTAATCCTTCAGTTACATCATCAAAGAATATGTTATGAAACCCTCTCTACACCTTTATTGTAGGGAATTAATGAATACACCTATGAGAAAGAAATGGACAATGAAGGCTTTGCCACAGTTTCTGAGTAACTACAAGACCTTCTGACCCAGCAGCTCTTTCCATTTTGATTAATCTCAGCTGTTTTATCTGTCACCATCTCCCTCAAGCCCCTCTTTCTTAAGAAATACACTGATGTCTAAAAAAGTTCACAGAATTCACAGAAGCTTATGTGGCAGCTTTACAAAAATAAAATGCCAAAAAAGGCAACAGGCCATATCAAAATTAGCAGAATTCTGCAAAGAGCAGTGACGTTCCACTAGTACCAGTGAAATTAAGGAAACAAATGTGCAGACCTGAAAAGCTGAGAAAAAGAGGTAGGAAATTGCTTTTCACATCAGCCAATCAGATTGGGAAAAACAAAAAGCTGAATTTGCCAGTTAAATACGCTTTCTATTTCTAATAAAACATAGAGATCAAGATCGGGAGGTGGTTGGGGGGGGGGGATTTTCAAAGCCTATGTCAAGATGCAGTTTTCTACTGTTCAGCTTTGGGCATAAGCAAAATAGCCCCTATGTCAAATTTTCAAAGCTAGGACGTAGTTAATGTTCAATTTTCAAAACACTGACTTAAATATGTCCAGTTTGCAAAGTTCAGGTATAAAAGTGCCTGGACACAGTTTTCAGGCCGAGTGTGATTCTGGTCTCTTATGTCTATTTCTAGCATATTTTATTTCCAAAACTGGATGCAAAGTATCATAAAACAGGTAGTAACTCTGGAGCAAAGTTCAGCTTTTCAAAATAGGCCCATGTTATTACTTTTGAAAACCCCACTCAAATTAACTAGGTTATGACTTTTGAAAATCCCACTCAAAATAACTATGTTATGACTTTTGAAAACCCCACTCAAATTAACTATGTTATTAATTTTGAAAATCCCACTCGAATTTACTAGGTTATGACTTTTGAAAATCCCACTCAAATTAACTAGGTTATGACTTTTGAGTTAACTAGGTTATAACCTTTGAAAACCCTACTCGAATTAACTAGGTTATGACCTCTGTAAACACCACTTGAATTAACTAGGTTATTAATTTTGAAAACGCCACTCAAATTAACTAGGTTATGACTTTAGAAAACACTACTCGAATTAACTAGGTTTTGAATTTTGAAAACCCCACTCAAATTAACTAGGTTATGACTTTTGAAAATCCTGCCCCACTTCTGTAGTATTAGGCTGCCAGTTCTGTAATCTGCATCACAGGAAGGTTACAGACAGGCACGGAAGAGTCCAAAGAAGAGCAACTAGGTTCATGATAGGTGCGTTGAGACAGTATGAAATACAGGGCGGGACTTAATATGCTAAACATGATCAGACTAGATGAAAGATGACTGAAAGCTAATTATTAATGCTCTATGATTCTTAACAGATCGGGAATTATAGGAGGATCTGGGACTAAATACTAAACAAAATGGAAGTACAATCAGGGGTCATAACAAACACGTACGAGTGAAGATGTTCAGGGGGATGGGAAGAAGTATTACTTCCCACAGAGAGGGGTAGGTATATGGAATTCACTATCGAGTAATGTATTAAAGTCATATGGCCAGGAAATTTTAAAAAATAAAATTAGATTGATATTTACTGGAGACAAGTATAAATAGTTACTATCGCTAAAAGGTTAGGGACGGTTCTGAAAGCTGGCAAGACTTATTCTGTCCCATCTTTTGTACAGTATGTTCATATAATTGTAAAACAAAATAAAGACAGAAAGGGACTTGTTTTCTGCCAGGATCTGAAACCAGTGAAAAGATCAAATGTACAAGTTTTGCAGGTGATGTAAAAAATGGTACCCAGTCATAGTTATATGATCCAATATTAATATGTCAAATGTGGTGGGAGACCCTGGTCTGTGTTGGTCTGTGATTATGTGCTTCTCATTACAGTAAGAACCTGGAGATGTGCTGTTATATTCAGAAAACTCTTGCCAAGGAGCTGGCACAGTTTGAGATTTCACTGGAGGCGGATGTTTTAAATCCCCTTTACAAACTGGGAGAGGTAAGGCAACCATTGTCTTTTTATAAAACTCATACAAAGACAGAATTCTGGCAGCTTACCATACCCTACCACCATCTCCAGCCTGTCTGTGTCTTTCCATAGATGGGGACTCCAGAATTGGGTGCAATATTCCACATGGGGCCTCACCAGTGATCTGTATAGAGGTAGTATTACCTCCTTCCTCCTGCTATCAAACCCCCTCCTAATGCACCCCAGCATCCCGGTTGCCTTGCAGTTAATCTTGTTATATTAGCTAGTTTGTTTCAAGAAGTAGCTTCTGATGACTACCAGATCCCATTCCTCAGAAGCAGTGTCCAGCTTAACCCCTCCCATCCAAAATTCCATCCTAGAGTTTGTATTCCCAATGCACATAACCTTGAACTTTCTGGCATTGAATTTTAATTGCCAAATCTTGGACCACCTCTTTAACCTTTGCAGGTTCTTCTGCGACTCCCTTACTCCCTCTCTGCTGTCTAGCATGCCACAGAGCTTACTGTCACCTGTGAAGAGACATGTTTTGGCCTGTGTTCCTTCTCATACCTATATGTCGCTAATGAACATATTGAAAAGGACTGGACCCAAGACTGACCCCCTGTGACACTTTGTGACCTCCCTCTCCCCTGACTTAACTCTATTTACCACCACACTCTGCTTCCCCCAACCAAATTCCCACCCATCCATCTAGGTTCTTTAGTGCACCTAGTTCCTCTAACTTCTTCAGCAGCCTTCTGTGTGGCACAAAGTCAAATGCCTTGCTGAAGTCAAAGCAGAGTAAATCCATTGCTTGTTCCTTAGCCATTGCTCTTGTTGTCCAGTCAAAGAAAAGGTTCCATGTCATAACGGTGATTGCAAAAATCACCGTCATGGCGCATGTACATCAACGAAAATTAATTTCAGCGATGCACACTCGCAGCGTGGACAAAAACAACAGGTCTAATTTTTAATCCGGGGGCTGTAAACACAACCTGACCCATTTCTGAGACACACTTTGTGGCAGCTTTTATGCTGCTTTCCAACAAAGGCTCGTTGTCCCACCCTGAATACTGAGCAGAAGTAAGAATGGCTACCTTCTGCTCATCTTCCTCTATTACTCTCCTACCATCAGCTTTGCAATTCCCCCTCTCATCTTTTTTCCCTACTGTATCTGAAAAACTGTTTTCTCCCTCCCTTGACCCCCCTCTGCAGTACACAGCTCTGTGTCTGCTTTTGCATCCCTGACTGCCTTCTTGGCCTCCCTCATCTTTACTTGGTATTTGCTTCATTCTCCTCTCCCTTCTTCCCTTTTATCTGATGGACGCCCTTTTTTGGCTTCAGTTCTGCTTGGACCTTCTTAAAGAGCCAGCTTGGTCTCTTGTGCCAGTTTCTCTTGTTAACTGTTCTCAAGCATGACTTAGTTGCCTTAAGAATGGCCCCTTTAATTACTCCCCTAAGCAGCACCTTTCTTCCAACCCCCTGAGTTTGTCCACGCCAAACAACTTACCCTTGACTAATTTCCGCACTAGGCCTATCTGCTTATCTGAAATCCAGAACCTCAGCTTCTGCCAAGGGCATACTGGTGCCCAGGGCCAGTTCAAACGATATGGTGCTATGGTCACTGGATCTCAGTTGTTCCCCAATCTGCACTCCGCCTACCACTTCCAAGTTGGTGAACAACATGTCAAGAGTGTCAGCCTGCCTTGTGGGTTCCATGACTGGCTGCACCAGTGGGCACTTCTGCAATGTATCTAGCAGGGCCTGACTTCTGGTGCCCTTAGCTACTGGAATGTCCCAGTCTATGCCTGGTAGATTGAGAGCAGACATTTCTGATAACAATTCCCAGAGCACCATTGGGTAGAGTGGCTCCAGGATCTTTTAAAATTACACTTGACTGGGGTTTGCCATAGGAACTTCCTTACCTATGGAGGTTTTCATTGCTGAAGAGTGACCACAGTACATGAAAGAGCTAGCTGGTCGCGTTAAAGTGATCCTCCACAGTGATGTCACAGAAGAGGCCATTACAAATGCTGCTGGGTAGTTTTTCTCCTGGTTCAAACATAGAGAATAATGGTAGTTTACTCACCTGGTAAAGGTGATTGTGGGGGTATACATCTCTGAGGCACTCCACCTCCTTACACCTGGGTATTGTGTTCACCTGATAGGTTTCTGATGCACATGTGACTTCAAAAGAAGTCCGTCCCCTCTTCCCTGTGATGCTGCTTCCTGTGTCTCAGTTCGATGTCTTCCAGAGCTGTTCCTGATAAAATAAAATTTGTGGTCTCTCGACCTGTTATGCAGTCTTATACCTTTAAAGACATAGCAAGTACCATGCAAGATGACATCACTGTATGAAGAACTCACAGACTTGTTAGATTTTGACACACTGTGGACCTAGAGTCCGTTTATTTCCTAGTAATACAAACTAACAGTGACCGGCCCATACGGCATGCCGGTGAAATATATAAATATGAGAAAGTAGGATCTCATCTGATCTGACTATTGGGTGGGTTGTGGAGTGCCTCAGAGATGTATACCCCCACAATCACCTTTATCAGGTGAGTTAACTATCATTGTGGTGGATAATCTCTGAGGCACTCCACCTCCTTACACCTGGGTAACAATTTAAATAGCAGTACCTGAAATTGGTGGGTAGTCAGACAAGTCTAGTCTTTCCTATCTGCTCTTGCAGCTAGTAGCACTGCCCTCCCAAAGTTTACTTTGGCCCCCCCCCGACACATCCATTCTATAGTGTCTAGTAAAAGTATGTGGTGAAGTCCATGTGGCGGCTGCACAAATTTCTTCCACTGACACCATGTTCCTTTCTGCCCTAGAGGTGGCTATAGCCCTAGTAGAGTGTGCTTTGATGCCTGTGGGCAGATCTTGCTTTGTTGCCTTTTATGCCTCGGTGATTGCAGATTTCAGCCAGGTGGCTATAGTGGATCTTGTAGCCGCTTGTCCCTTTCTGTGACCATGTGTAATAACGAATAGTCGGTCTGTTAACCTAATGTTGTGTGTCCTGGCGAGGTATGTGGAAAGTACCCTCTTCATTCCTAGTGATTGGAGTTGAGGTTCTTGGTCTACTTCCTCTGTCAGCATGTATGCTGGAATCTCGATGACCTGCTTGGCATGGAAAGTTGAATAGACTTTTGGTATGAATGATGGGATAGTTCTTAGGGTGATTTTGTCATTATGGAACACTAGGAAAGGTGTTCTACATGATAGGGATTGAATTTCACTGATATGCCTGGCTGAGCAAATGGTGACTAGAAGTATAGTCTTTAGTGTCAATCACTGAAGGGGGATCATTTCCAATGGCTCAAATGGTGTATCCATCATTGCCCTAAGTACGAGAGTGAGATCCCATGGGGCTGTCCATTGCTTGATCTTTGGGCAGAGATTGGCTGCCGCCTTGAGGAAGCGTATGACATCTCTGTGTGATCTTGGGGTAGTACCTTCTATCGGGCCCCTGGCTGCTCCAATTGCTGCCACCTGTACTCGTAGCGATGCTGGTAATAACCCTTTGTCCAGACCTTCTTGTAAGAACAGTAGAATGTCGGCTACTGACGCTGTCAAAGGGGCAATGCCTTTCTCTGTGCACCGGATGTGGAATACCTTCCAGTGCCTTTGGTATGTTATTGTTGTGGAGTTCCATCTGGAATTTGCCATTGTGTTAATAACAATAGGGTGGTAACCTGCTTTTAGCAATCTCTCCCTTTCAGGAGCCAGGCTGTCAGCTTGAGGTTGGCTGGGTTGGGGTGAAATATTGGACCCTGGCTGAGAATGTCGTGTCTGAGTGGGAGGGTCCAGGGATGATCCAGTGCCATCGCCACAATCGTGGTGAACCAACTCCTTCTGGACCAGTATGGTGCAATTAAGATTACCCTCGATCTGGTCCAGCGGATCTTTTTCAGGACCTGTGGTATTAGTGGAAGGGGTGGAAATATGTAAGCTATGTGGAAGCTCCAGTTTGCTGAAAGTGTGTCCACCCCCAAGGATTTGTAGTCCCGATAGAGGTAGTGGAACTTGGGGCACTGGGTGTTCTTGTGGGAAGCCATCAGGTCTAACTCTATTGGTCCCCAGCAACTGTTGATGGATTGAAAGATCTGTGGGTGGAGCATCCATTCCCCTGGATGAATCATTTGTCGGCTAAGCCAGTCCGCTGTGGTGTTCAACTTCCCTGCTAGATGGATGGCTGTCAGACTTGCCAGGTGTTTCTGTGACCAAGGAATGAGCTTCTCAGCCTCTCTTTGCATTGATCTGTTTCTTGTTCCCCCTTGTTTGTTGATATATGCTACGGTCACTTGATTGTCTGACCGAATTAGCACGTTTCTTCCTCTTACCTCTGTTGTGAAATGCAATAATGCTTTGAACACTGCTCTTATTTCTAATATGTTTATTGGCAATTTTGACTCTGTTATGGACCACCTTCCTTGTGCTGATGTTTTACCTGTCGTTGCACCCCATCCTGATAGACTGGCATCTGTGTCGATCTGGATGTCTGTCTGTATGTCTAGTGGCATACCGTTTAGTAAGTTGTCCTTTATTGACCACCACACTAAAGAACGTGCAATGTTTGAAGGAAGTTGCACCTTTTTTGTAAAGTCCAAGTCATATGTAGGACCTTGTTGAACGAGGAATGATAACAGTGGTCTCATGTGCCATCTTGCCCATGGGATGGTGTCTATACAAGAGGAATTTGACCTAGAGTATGAGAAATGTCCTCTAATGATGGTCTTTTTGTGTCTCTTAATCTGTTTACTGTGGCTATTAGCGTTGAGACCCTTTTTTCTGATGGCTGAACCTTGCCCTCTATAGTATCTATGAGGGTGCCTAGGTGTTCCAGCCTTCGGCATGGGTCGAGTTGGCTGTTGTCGTGGTTTACTACCCAGCCGTGAGTCTCAAGACAGTGGATTGCAGTCCTTGTCTCCCTCCTTGATTGTTGATCCAATTCTTGTACGGATCAGCCAGTTGTTCAAATATGGTATTACTTGTATTCCCTGTTCTCTTAGTTTTGAGGCGAGCACTATGGAAACCTTTGTAAACACTCTGGGGGCGGATGATAGTCCGAAGGTGAGTACTTTGTATTGGAAGTATTTCCCCATGATATGAAATCTGAGGAATTGTTGGTGAGATGGTCTTATGGGGATGTGTAGGTATGCGTTTTTCAAGTCTATGGACGTGAGCACGTCCCCTGGCCGGAGTGCTTTTAGAGTGGATCTTATTGTCTCCATCTTGAACGGCTTGTATTTTACGCTTTTGTTTAGGAATTTTAGGTTGAGGACCGGGCAAAGTTGGCCTGTCTTCCTGGGGACTGTGAACAGTATTGAATAGACTCCTTGTCCCTCCTCTGATTGGGGAACCTTCATGATGGCGTTGTTGTTTGTTAGTTCTGTCAATATGTGTTGTAACTGTAGAGGTGTTGCCCTGTGTTTTAATACTGGTGATGTTATAAGTCTGTTCATTCTTGGTCTTTGTGCAAATTCATGTTGCATAACCATGTTGAATTATCTCCAGGACCCATTTGTCTTGAGTGGTTTTTATCCATTCGTGAGCAAACTGGCTCAACCGGGCACCTACCGGGATCTTGTGTTGCGTTTCGCAGAGAAGATAGTCGTTGTTTGTTGTGACCCCTTCTTCTGTGCTGGCAGGAGCCTCTAGCCCTACTCTGTGTTGCCCTACCCCGATATCTGTTGTATGAGTTATAGGGATAGAAATTTGTTCTGTGGCCCTGCCCCCTGTACGACAGATGGCCCCTGCGCCTGTCTCGAAAGGAATGGTTACGATTAGGTTGTTTGGCTGGGAGGTACTTAGAGTGGTTTACTCTGTCCTTCCCCAGGGCCTTCCCTTCCTCCTTTCCTTTTAAATATTTTTCCAGTGCTTCTCCGAACAGCAAGTTGCCTCTACAGCACAATTTTAGTAGGAGAGACTTTGAAGCCGGATCCGCGTTCCAAAGCTTCATCCAAATACATCTCCTTGCTCTATTTAGAAGAGTAGCAGCTCTGGCGTTGATCTTCAGGGAGTCCACTGCCATGTCTGCCAGATACTTGGTAGAGAGGATGATGTTGTCAAGTAGCTGTGGCTCTGAAGTTTTGGCTGAAATAGCTTTTTGAGTCTCTTGCAGCCATTCTAGTTGAGCCTTTGTGGTATAAATAGCCATGGTAGCTGCTCTAGCTCCCAGACCCGCTAGTTCAAAATTTTTCTTTAATATGTCCTCCAATTCTCTGTCCACTGGGTCTCTTAATGCCAAAGTGGACTCTGTTGGTAGAACAGTCTTCTTATTAAGTGACGCTATCTGAGGATCAACAGAATGTGGAGTACACCATAAGGCCAGTTTATCAGCTTCCAGGGGATACTTTTGTCCCATGATCTCCATTCTGGGATTCGGGCAGGGTCTCCAGATTCCCATTCTTTATGAACTATGTCGATGATGGCCTCACACACAGGAAATTTATCAGCAGCTTTAGGTGCTGGTTGTAGGGAAGGTAACAGCTTAGGCTGAGTAACGGTTGTGGCTGGAGTCGTGAAGCCCACCGTGGCCAAAATACTGTGAACTAGAGCGGGAATTTGGTCGGGAATGCACCACTTGGCCATAAGTGATTGTGGGTCGCTACTTTATTTTCCTCATCCTCTGAGTCTATATCAGAGTGTGAAGGGCGCTCCTCTGAATCATTAACGTTTGATCTATTCTGAGTATTGGGGACTGGAGCCTGTGAGGAATGCGGTCTGGCCGAATGTTCTGTTAATTTGTCCCACATAGCTGACATAAGTTGCTGTTTCAGTTGGAGCACCTGTTGATTCTGAAGGAGTATGGCATTAGTGTCAACATTGCTTTGAGATGTAGACGGAATGGCCTGTGTAGCATCGGGAGCTCCTGGTGGCTCACTGTGGTCTGTAAAAATGTCCTCCTCTGTATTGTGTGCTGAAGTGGGAGGCTCCTCCGTGCAAGAAGTGCAGATGCATCCTAACTGCGTTGAAGGGATGGGGACATTGCAGAGCCTGCAGCTTTTTGATTTTCCCATGTCTGTGAAGGAATGGAACAGTGGGGGTGGCTTAGGTTGTGATATTTAACCAACTGTCTTATAAAAATATAAAAATATTTATAGAAATATATATATAGCTCTAGTGTGTGCAGTTCTGTAAATAGTAGGTGTACCCCTCTGTGCATTTCTGGCCCCTCCATAATAAGCTGCTGTCCCTTTAAGTGATGCTGAACAAAAGATAGAGGAAAATGTGCACAACTACATGGGCTGGGCAGGAAGAAACAGTTTCCTAAAATGAATATTATGCCTGAGTCAGTGTATGCCAAAGGCAGTGATGGCAAAGAAAAATAAAATCCATAGTGCAGTGCCCAAAGGAGAACAAACATGAATGCCAAAATAGTGGAAACATAATGGCAAGTGAGCTTTCCTAATGGGCCTCTAGTTCAAAATGTTTTGGAGGTTCCTAAAAAATAATATATATGCGATGATGCTTCCAAACTGTGCCCTGAAGGGAGGCACTCAAATTAGCGATTGTAAGGCAGGGCAACCAAATGGGATCAGCTGTTTTAAAACAGTGGAAGGCAGGGCGAGAGCAAGTGAATGGCACCCAATGCAGATGCGCGAGCTAGGAAAGCGAGCCGCGAGCTGGTGCCAGAGAGAAGCAAGCCCTCGAGCACGCGTGAGCCTGGGGAGCACACCGTGCATGCGCAGGAGTGCTGGCATGCATGCGCGGAGGGGAAAGACGTCGCGGAGTCAGGACCGGCTCAAGGAGCGACCAGAAGACTCAGCAGACATAAGGGGACATAGCCAACAATCTCCCCGAATCCATAAAAGATGGGGAGGTGTGAAAAAGCACCATGATGGGACGCCAAGGCTGCACGGGAAACAAAACCTGCCTAGGATCCAACGGAGAAAACAGCACTGTACCGGGGCTGATACAGCAGAGGTAGGCCCCCCAAAACAAGTGCAATTACAGCAGTAGCAACATTTGACCAGAGCCCCAGGGAAGCCAGAGGGAAAAAAAAGTGATGAAATAGTCGCAAACAAAGTTGCACAACAGGGAACAGTCACTGAGGTCGCTAGCAGGGACCACAGGATGCCCAGACAGAGTATACAGCAAGTCCCCGCACTATTTTTAGATTTAGGTGGGACTGGAACACTCTTGAGACCGCTAGCAGGGTCACAAGTAAATACCCAGCAGCAAAATAAAACAATCAAACCGAGGTCTGCTAGCAGGAGACCCAGGTGAGCTGCATAGCCACAGAAAACAAGAATAAGAGGTCCATTAACAAATGAAGCTGAGCTCCACCAGGCTCTGGTCAGAAGTACTAAATGCTGAATGTAGTTCATTTTGAGAGAAAAGAGTATTGTAGAAAGATAAGGCACTTTGTCACACTGTCTTTCCGCTAATAAATTGCACTTTACGAGACGAGCAGATTTAAACGCCCTCTCTCTTATCCAGTTACTAAGTATCTTGCCAGAAATACCAGTAGAAGCATGCCAAATCTTACCTTAAAGTTAAAAGAAATTCAAAAACTGCTGGGGAGCTGTTTTAATGCACCTCAACCTGATCGCATGCACAATTCGAACTGAGACACAGGAAGCAGCATCACAGGGAAGAGGGGATGGACTTCTTTTGAAGTCACACGTGCATCAGCAACCTATCAGGTGAACACAATACCCAGGTGTAAGAAGGTGGAGTGCCTCAGAGATTATCCCCCACAATTAACTCCTTAGTGTTAAGTACAAGCTCGTTCTCAACTCCAAGTTAGAATGGTGACATCAATAGCATGAGAGTGAACCTCAAGTGCCTTATGATGTCATAACTCTAATGAAGTATTGAGAACCTGTGAGTTCATAGCACTGAATGTTTTGTTATTATATATAATACAAAACAAAGTATGTTTTACAACAACCAGAGGTTAGTGGAATATTTTGATTATTGTAAATTCAGTGATTGACTCAAAATGCTCTGCAGCGTCTGTCAGAGGTAGCTCAGCTTGCACACCTAAGATTTACTACTAGGGAACCACAAATCTGATGATGGCACCTTAGTAAAGTTCTTCATGGTCTAAAGGGTTAAGGACAACAGATTCTAATCAATTTAGCTGAGGAGTGTTCTTAACATTCTAAAACGTGAAGACCAGCTTTTGCAAAACAGTTGTAAAACATGCTTACTGTGTATTATAACGGAACTGCAGTGTTTGGAGAACTGCTACTTCTCCCACAGTTCAATGCACTGCTCTATTTTTTGTTGTTTACAGTGTGGCTGGTTTCTTTTATTATAGCGGGGTATAGCACTCTTATGTTTCATGCTGTTTTATAGCTCTTTCAATGAATTTACAACACAGGCCTGCTGTAAAAAAGTCAGAGTTAGCAGTGTAAGAGAAACTGTTTAGTTAATTTTTAGTTAGGCAATAACAGCAAACAATTCAGCACTGAGATAGACCAGTGATAAATATCTTTGTATCATCATAACGCATTAAAGGCAGTCGCACATGTAAGGCAGTTTGGCTGTCCAGCTCCAGGGTAAGCCAGTAGACTGGCCAACATGGGGCCATTAAGGTGTACGCCTGGTAAAAAACCTCCCCTCTCCCAACCATAACTGCATGGACTCCTTTGGGGGACTAATAGAAACATAAAAACATGCACGTAGACGGCAGATAAGGACCGCAAGGCCCATCCAGTCTGCCCATTTTTTTACCTTATGAATGTGCCATTAGCCTTTGCTCTATCAATGGCCTATCTAGTCATACTTATCTGTATTGCTCCCTTATGCCTATCCCATGCCTGTTTGAAGCCCTGCACTGTATTCATACCCACCACTTCCTGAGGTAGGCTGTTCCATGCATCCGCCACCCTTTCTGTGAAAAAGAACTTCCTCACATTCCCCCTTAATCGGCCTCCCTCTAATCTCATGCTGTGTCCTCTTGTACTGCTATTTTACTTATGTTGAAACAGGTTAGACTCTTTCACCTTGTTAATGCCCTTAAGGTGTTTGAATTTTTCGATCATATCACCTCTCTCCCTCCTTTGCTCTAGGGTATACATATCGAGCTTCATTAATATTTCCTCATATGTTTTCTGATGCAGTCCCTGCACCATTTTGGTTGCCCTTCTCTGGACTGCCTCCATTTTGCTAATGTCCTTGTGTAGGTGCCACCTCCAGCACTGCACACAATACTCCAGATGAGGCCTAACCAGTGTTTTGTAAAGAGGGTTTATTACCTCCCTCTTATGACTTGTGATACCCCTACTAATATTGATATTGAATACTAATGATCCAGAGATTCCAGAGCCCCAGACAAGATTTTGGAGGTGCTCATTACTATGAACAAGAAATTAGATATAGGAGCCCACCCACTCCACTTCCAGAGTCACCCATTACAGCTGCTCACCACAGTACAGAAAGGTAGAGGCAGTCTCTGTGCAAGCTGCTCAGAGATGCCCAGCTGGACACAACAATACTGTGTGGATTGCATGGCAAGAAGAACTACGTTCCCCAATTTCACCTTAACAATGGGAACTTTGCTAGGATAGGCTTCACAGGGCATGCAAGGATGGCCAAAGCAGGCTCATATAAAATAAAACCCTCCATAGATGTTACTGAACACTACAAATGTTAAAATCCATGGGTCTCTTGGACCATGACCTCTGCTGGAGATGCCAGGCTTCTGAAGCCTCCTTGCTCCATATATTATGGGAGTGCCACGTCTCCAAACATACTGGACATCAATCCAGAAGACATGCGCATCCCTATTTGGAACCACACTCACCGTCTCTCAATGGAAGCTCTGCTCTTGGGCTGCTTCCCGGAGGGCACCATCAGCACAAAGGATCACAGCAGTTGGGGTAGCAATGAAACAACTAAGTCTGTGCAAATGGCAGTCGCAAGAAGCTCCAACTGTCACTGACTGGCTCTTGTCACTTCTGGAGCTGGCAACTTTTGAGCACATATCCAGCTTCAACAACTCCATGAAACACTACAAAAGATGCTGGATGCCTTTTCTGGAATCTCTATACTGTCATCCATTTCTCCAGTAGTCTTCACCCTCTGTCCCACCCTCTCTCTCCTCTTCAATTCCCCTAGGTTTAAAGAACTAGCCTCTGTCCCTTAGCATTAGTACCAACACACTCCCCTAATGTCAGCCCAGACTCAGGTATGCACAGGCATATGCATGTGTAGCTCGCTTCTTTTTCCCACTGTTATAGCGCTAGATGAGTAATCGTAATATAGCAGTAGTCATTGTCTACTTTAAGCAGCCTTGCACATTGTTCCTGCAAAGAATAATACCTAAATCATATTTGAAAAACTGGTATCAGAATGACCACTTTTAAGCTTTTGTGCATTTAAGTTGTTATAGTCACTGCATAGAATAGTAGTAATTTGCTAGTACCTACAAAATGTTCTTGTTATTGTTCTCATTCCCTTCTTCATGTCATATATTGCAATGTACAATGTAGTTGGTGAGGGAGGGCAGACATGCTCCGAAGACCCCAGCCATGGAGGGATATTAGTGTGGATGGCAGCAACAGCTGGGTTAGGAGGATTGGGGCAGGGTGGTCCCCAGAGGAACAGAAGAGAGGGATGTGAGACTGGTCAAGGAGAAATAAAGAGTGAAAAAACAAGAACTCCAGAAGCAAACATATGTCTCCTCATAAGAGTATCTTCTGACAGCGTTGCAGGCAAAGCCTGCAAAAGTAAGGACAGATAAAAAAATTGGCACTGTTAGGGCCAGGAACTTAATTTTTTTAAGTTGAGAACAGAAGACACTTGTGGTTGTTCCATTAAAGAACAAACACGTCTTCTCTAGGTTTTTCTAAAATCATATATTTATGTCCCTTTAGCTTCTTGCTTGCCCCATCTGACCCAATGCAGGCTACCTCCCAGCCCTATTGCATGCTGTCTCCTCCTAGACTGACCCATGACTTATCCCCCCACACCCCCCATGAGGGGGCCAGTGTGCGGGACGGCTCACCCAGCATGTGGGAAGTGCAAGGCCCAGGAACAGCATTAGGATGGGGCACAAGGATGTTGTAATTTTAGGACACCCTGGGCCTGATTCTCAAAGTTGACACAGGGCTTGCACAAGCCCTGCATCAAACCCCGCCACTGCATCGCACACATTGCGGCACTGTATGCCCGATTCTCAAAGGTTGACACAGGACTTGCACAAGCCCTGCATCAAACCCTGCCACTGCATCGCACACATTGCGGCACTGTATGCCCGATTCTCAAGTTGACACAGGACTTACAAGCCTGCATCAAACCCTGCCCTGCACAGCACATTGCGGCACCGTATACCGATTCTCAAGGTTGACACAGGACTTGCACAAGCCCTCGCGTCAGACCCTACCACTGCACTGCACATTGCGGCACCGTATACCCGATTCTCAAAGGCTGTGTGTATTTGCAGCACTTTCCCCTTACGGTGGCTTGCGCAAACATTTGGTGCAAACCCATAAAGATCCTAAGATTAGACCAGCAAAGGTAGTCTAACTCACGCCATGTGGCTCACGGGATCGAGAATCCCAATTGCCAATCAGGGACTGCCACAAGCCCCATGCACCGTGTGATTGGCGCACCCAGGGCTTGTGGCAGTCCAACTCGTTTGAGAATTTGGACCCCTGTGTGTTTGTTCCATGATCCCATTTAGTGCAAACAGCTTTTTTAAGAAAACTGTTTTGACATTTTTTTTTTCAAAGAGAAGGGGATAGAAGTGCTTACAGAATGTAAGGATAGAAGGCAATCAACTATGTGAGAAAAAGTAAAAAGGGATATAATGGGGATTGTAAAACAAAAAAAGGGGGGGAAGGGTTCTTACTAGTTTAAATATCAACATAGCAATCATACAAATTCTTCAAAAACTATCATGTGCCCCCTCTTTGCTGAAAAAAGGCTATCATATTGAGGTTATGGCTGTGGGTTTGAGGAGGGGGGTGGCTTAAAAGGACTGGCCAGCCCAGTAATTATATGCGTGGGAAGGAAGAGGTTAGCATTCCATATGACTTTGATATCAAATCTCTGCATTACATGTTGTTTATTTTAGACAAGCCATGGCTGTGAATTATAAGCGCTATCCAGGTACTACAGCTATTGCTTGCTGTGAATGCCTACACAGAGAAGGCGCTCCAGTAGTTTATCACTGTCACATATTTGGCAGTTTACACCCCATTTAAAGACCTAATTTCACATCTGTGGTAACAGAAGGTTACATACTGCACATAAGAGAATTTCAGTTATTTGTCATTGTTGGATCATTCGTTATCTGCACCAATTAACCAGAGGAACAAGTTTAGCTGCCCCAGGCTAGTCCTCTCTGAAGAGCTATGCCTGCAATCACATCACAGAACCATCACCCAGTGTTAGTTGACGTTTTTCACCTATAAATGAACTGCAGTGGCTCAGCATGGGGAACCGGATTATCTTCTCATACCAGGAAGGATGGGACATGAAGGTCAGCTGGAGGGAGTAAATTGTGCCCTCACCCCCGCAGTACCCAGCTTGTGGGTAAACAAAGAAGTGTATTTTCCCATGCTGTCATCCTCCTCATCTGTGTTTATGTGTTTATTATCACTAACTTGTCCTTAAGCTGTGAACATTTCTGCAAGGGCTTGTCCCAACTTGACTGCATTGACTTTGTGTTACAGGAAGAGCTGCCTAACATTTTAAAACACAAGAAGCAACTGGCTAAGTACATGGCAGACTGGAACAATGTAAAGACCAGGTAAATTAGCTGTGGAGAGACCCCAATATGCTGATCTAACAGACTAGAGGGGTGTGGAGGATGCAACTGCAGCACACTCAGAGGCTCTGGGTTCAAATCCAGGCTCAGGGAGGTTCAAGTTATGGTTCACAGCCTCAGCATTTTGGCATACTTGGACATCCTAAGGTGTCAAGTTGGGAAGACATTGCTCCTTACATGACAGCTAGTAACCCTCTGGTGGGTAAGGGTGGGAAGAAGTTGATTGGAGCAATAATCCATTTCTGGTCTTGCCTAATGTTGGCATCCTAACCAGTTGCACTGAGCAGTGCTACTGAACACTACTGTTGCCTAGTGTTAGTGGGCTCCTAAGGAGGAGTTATAGCAGTGTGTTCTTCAATTAGAATGCATAAGATGTGACTTTAGGAAAGACCTCAGAGTTCTTGTTCCCCTGGATTAGAGAGCATGAATGTGTCACTGAAGTTATTTACTCATCCAGGGCTTGGGCTCCATGGGCAATTCTAAAATGCTCCCATTAGGCAAGTCAGTTCATGGAGTGAGACTTGGTATCTGTTTTGGAGGACACCAGACACAGTTCCTAGTCAATGTGTGGTGAGCATCGGTATACACCCCTGACATCGACATTTTGACAGCGGAGTCAACACACTGGAACCCAGCAGTGTCTTTTAGGGGTCCTGCACCCCCCCAAAACAGCTCCAACTTGGAGTTGATAATCCTAAGTGGGAGGGTGTGTGGGGGGCCCATTCCCCTGTGAAGGGGGTTGGGGGGCGAAGCCCCCTGAAGAAAACACTTGTGTCTTTTGGAAACTGGTAGTCGACTGCAAAATGCAGTCGACCTGCCAGTTTCGCTGTCTGGACGTTCGACAAATATTTTGCCGATGACCCGTCATGGATCCGTGAGCATCAACGTCATCTGCAGATGGGTTACAGGCAGGCTGGTCTGATAAATTAATGGAGCTAGAAGTCACTTACGACTGAGCTACCTGGCTGCATTTCCCAAGCCCATAGGATCCATGTGTGATGGGCAGGAGGAGAACCGAGTGTCCAAGAGGACAGTCTACTCCTGGAAGGGAAGCCAAAAATTCCATCTGATTAACCATAAATGATGGCTTAACTGAGAAGGGCTCAACAAAAGCGTGGGATTGAACCCGTGGGGTATCAGATAGCCTAACGTAGTATCCTTGTGGACAGGGAGTGGGAGGTACATGTAAGGAACAATGGGAGAATTATGGTCAGATGACAACCCCTACATCCCCCATGTCTGTAGGCACTGTTCTGCTCTCTCCATGGTGACTGCACTGTCCCTTCCCCCACCAGATAGTTCTTAGACACTACCAGAAATAATGGAACTTGAAGAACGTTGGACAGAAAAAGACAGTGCGGAGGTTAAGGGTGTGTGTGTGTGTGTGTGTGTGTGTGTGTGTGTGTGTGTGTGTGGTATGAGGATCCCACCATGCTAAATACATAGACGACTGCCAATAAGGATATCTAGGAGACTGTAAAGTACATAAATAAACTGAAAACAATGTTTTACCAGCTGTCCTACATAGATTTAGAAGTTTAGATAGTTAATTTACTAGCACTTTTCAAGGCTCAAGGTGCAGATGAAGTGCATAAACAGGACAGAGGCAAACGTAGAAAACCATCCAAAAACAATTAATAAGAAAATTATACACAAAATGCATTTCTATTCTGAATATTTACTGAATTCTTTATTATTTTTCTATAGTTTGAGCTTTGGTATGCTTGTATTCCCCTCTCTTGTTCCCCCTTCCCCTCCCTAGGTTACATCTGTAAAAAAACATTACTATAGATCTCTGTATGTTTAGTACTTGGTAAAAAAAAATCCAAATTAAAAAAATAAACATTTGGGTGCAAGCATATCATTGAAAAAATTGTAACACAGATCTGGGCTGAGACTAGGCCCTGTCCACACTGGGACTTTTAAACCATTTTAACTCTGCTAAAATGGTTTAAAAGATTTACATCCACCTTGTAGCATGGTTGACTGTGCTACAAATCATGTTACAAAACTGTGCTAAAACTCTGCTTGGAGCAAGGCTTTATTTAGTATGATTTTAACCCAACACGGCTACCTTAACCATGTTAATGACAGCATGGATGCGATTCATGTTGTAACATGATTTAAGGCAACCGTGTTAACACTTTGTTCCTTTTTGTTGTGGCTGTGCAAGGGAAAAAAATAAACTTATGGGCATTCTGGAAATTGGAATGAGCTCTCAATCCCAGTGCAGTCTTTTTATATGTTGCCTTGCACACACACAAACAACATATTGTGATAGCTTGGACTAGCAGGTTTTGGAGGTGTGGTCGTGTTGTGGCCAATGGCGCCACTGATTTTTCGGGCAGGGCTCTGTGACATGAATGAAATAGCATGCTTTCTATGACAGCAGTTGAAAAGCGTGCCAACAACTTAAAACACTTTTGCCGCTGCAATGAGGGAGCGACCTGTCATTGCAGGGCGTGCCTTGCCTGGTATAACATTTCAATAGACATGGTGGCAGCTATCGTTGTCCGCCTCTCACAGTCCCCAAGCAGCCAATGTCATGGTTGCCCAATCCCCCTGTCGGCATCCCCCGTTCCCAGTTAATTTGCCAATGTGGGAGCCCAATCCCCATCAGCATAATGTCCCCTCCAAATCATTTGTCTGCCAAGGGGGGTGCCCAATCCCCCTCAGCATCATGCCCCCCAACACAGACCCATTTTTACTTTGCCGACAGGGGGCCCAATCCCCATCGGCTCCAGTCCCCAAAAACTGGGAGCCCACTCCAGCATACCAAATCTACCTGCAAAAAAAGAAAACCTTCCCACAATGTTTTTATTTATTTTTTCCTGAAAAGTAGAAAATGGTCCCTCATTCGTCCAGTGCCCCTCCCCAACCCGCACCCACCCTCTGTACCCCACTCCCCCATAACCCCTTATACCATACTTACTTCTGGAGCCTGGCACGATGATCTTCGAAGGACCGAAAACACGTTTGCGCTCTTCAAAATCGACCGCAAACTGAAGAAATGTCGATAAGCTGTATAATGGTATAAATATATATTTTTCAACTTAGGTGGATATATCGGCCATGTTTGCAAATTTTGGCACCAAATTTTCAACATGGGGTTGTTGGGACCCCACCTCATGAATTCAGACACTGTCATGTCATTATTCAATCCCAAAAGGTGATTTTGCGGTTACTGCACTAAATCAACTTTTGGGACCAATTAAAGAAACAACAGTGCCACTGTTCATGAGGTGGGCTCCCAAAAAGCCCATGTTGCAAATTGGTGAAAAATCAAAAATGACTATTACAGAACATGCATGCGCAGTTTACATGCGCTTCGTACCTCCAGAATTTTTCATATTTTTACTCCAGATTTTCAACATTGCCATTTTTACACACCTCCTTATGAACAGTATAACTGCGATTTTTCAGATCCTACCCAAAATGTGTTTTCGCATATCTGCCACACAATGGCGTGGTTGCTGTGGGAAATCAATGTTCAGGACAGAGTAAGAAAATCACAGTGATACTGTTCATGAGCAGAGGTCCCAAAATGCCTGTGTTGAAAATTTGCTGAAAGAATTCCAAAAAATGGCTGTGTTACGAGCATGCATTGAGCAGTCTTCATGCACGCTTGTAACGTTGAGATTTTTTAATATTTTCACTCCAGAATGTCAACATTGCCATCTCTCTTTACACCTCCTTATGAATGGTGCAGCTGTCATTTTTCACGTCCTGCCCAAACTGTGTTTTTGCACATCTGGCGCTGAATGGCACGGTCGTGGTGGGAAATCAGCATTCGAGACAGATTAACAAAATCAAGGTGCCACTGTTCATGAGCACAGGTCCCAAATGTTTTCATGAGGTAGGGTCACAAAAGGCCATGTTAAAAATTTGGAGTGCAAATATCAACAAATGCCCGGGGCGTTACGGTTTCTAATCATAACCTCCCACCCTGTACAGACTGACAGGCATCAGGGATGTGCCTTTGGATTGTCAGCTGTAATGTTCAAGCCATTCCCAAAGTTCACCTCATTTTCCTATACTGCACCCATCTCAATGTACTTCCTTGTGGAATGGGGTGAGCATAAGGCCCAATGACCCCAAGGCACAATACGACACTTGTCAGAGTCTGCAGGGTGGAGTGAGGTGAAATGGCATGAGCGTTATGGCCAATGACCCAAAGGCACACCTCATTGGCTGTCAGTCTCTGCAGGGTGGGGGGTGTTGACATCGGTTCCATACTTCACTGCCATTCCTATTGTACATCTCTCTAACTCCTGCACTACCAATGCCAATGCCAATGCCAGCAAGACAACATTCAGCACTGACAGATGCTTGTTTTACCTGAATCTGTTATGGAGGCCAGTAGCAAGTATACTGGCATGCCTTGCAGTACCTGAAATCAGTGTTGTAATTACGGGGGGGGGGTCCAGGGCTTGGTCCCCCCAGCTCTGAAGTGAGCCACAGTTGCTCAGTCATCACTGCCATTGACTCATAATGGGAAGGGGGGTTCACTTTTGACATAAGACACTGATAGGCCTCCCCAGCTCCCAAAGATCATAAAATGTAATTCCAGCACTGCCTGCAATCCTTTGCAGTACTGTTACAATCATGCCAGGGAACTCACTCGGGCAAGCATGGCGTTGGAGCACTCTATAGGTGCTCCAACAACCAAGCACAAACATGGAAATGAAAACGTTTCCTGATATGCTTTCACAAACGGTGCTCAGCGTGGACCGGGCCTAAGCCACCTGATAGACTAGTCACATAGATGGCTCTTTCTGGTTAACTAACATCATGAAAAGCCTAGTTAAAAAGCTGTGTTTTAAATCACATTCTGAAGCAAGCTACTGATGGAGCAGCATGGATGCTAATCAGTACAGCATTCAGCATCACGAAAGCAGCAGGCAATAAAAAAAAGACCTGTTCCCAGCCAATCTGAATTTAAATTTTGGGACAATTAACAGTTGCTGCCCCAGAGAGCTAAAATCCCTGGAATCCATACAGGTAGCCAACAAGCTGTGGAAGAAGAAAGAGGGTCCAGTCTGTTCAAGGCCTTGTCCAGCAGTCCAGGGCCAGCATTTGCCCATTAACCTTTCTGGTGGACTGAGGAAATTTGCTGTAATCTAGTTGGGAATTCACATCTTGCTTGAATTTGAGTTTCGTTTTATTCTTGTACCTTCGCCATCCCTCTAGGCTAAGTCAGGCTAATAAGAATGCTGCCAGTGGAAGTGGGAGCAGGAGGAGCTGCCACAAAACTCGACTTGCTAAAGGACGAGGAAGAAGAGATACGGAGGAAGGTGGAGCAGTGCAGGGTAAGAGCAAAACACAGCTACTTGGTTTGCAGGACACAAACCCAGACTACCTTTATGTCAGCTGAAATGAGCAGTTGCAAAAAAAACTCTTTAACCTATAGTGTTTTGACTCATTTCAGACCTGAAGGAGCTCTGGGGCTCAGAGCACCTAGTAAGGGTTCTTATGGTTTGGAGCAGCTACAGTAAAACTGATGATGGTCAAGCCAAATGTGATACTGTGATCTGGCTTTTATTCTGGTCTTGATCTTTTGGAATTTTTTGTTTTAGCATTTCCTTTGTTTATCAGGAAAGAATGTGAGCAAGAAGTGCACATTTCCACAGTCAACCTAGGTCACTTCATGGGAGAAGGGTAAGACAGGATGATACAGCGTGCCTTTTGTCACAGTGCAATAAATGCATTGCTGTGTTTCAGGAAGCCAGCATGGCATTTGTAATGTGTGCATTCAAAATCTGCTAGTATTGTGTTATATTGATGTCCACTCTCTACAGGAGTTTCAAATCAAATTACTCCACCCCCCACAAATCATACTGTAATGAGCTCCACTAAAGTGTTTCTTCATCCACTTGATTTGTCATAACTGGTTTTTACAGGGCTCTAGTACAGCATTTGTCAAGGTTGGAGTTATTTGCAGACTGTAAAAACATGATTTTCCAAAGTGTTAATCTTTGGGCTGCTGACAGAATAAAAACATATTGGAATTCGGGCCTAATATATCAGTCCACAGCACAGCAAGGGTTAACTAGCACTGTGCAAACAGCCACATTTACATCCAGTATACTCAGTATACCACTGTGGCATATATGCAGAACTCCACAATTCTTTTGCATGTTCTTGAGTCCCGCCTTTCCACTGCTGCAATGATTACTTTGTGCCACATTACTGCTTGCAGCTCATGCAGAAAGTGTATAGTCATATCAATCTAGAAAAAGGAATTAATAGAATTCGATACAGATGTTCTGATTTAATCTGCAACAGCTTGATTTTTGTGGGTCCGGATCTGCATCTGGCTTTCTGGCCCATAGTTCCAAAAATTTGACTGGTAAGTCAAAATTCAAGACTGGAACTGAGGTTTGCCCTCCCCAGTGTGTATGCCATCACATTTGAGTAATGATCAGATCCAAACTGTTTTCAACTTTCACCTTTCAGAAATGTCAGATCAGATCAAGCGGGGGAGTAATTAGCAAACATCCCAAGGAAAGCTGAACTTGATAAAGGTAAAACAAATTAGAGGTGTGCAAAACTAGGGAGGTTTTAGTTTTGGCATATCTCCCCTGGATTTGGTTCTGGTTTTGGTTTTGGATTTATGACCAATAGTTATGCAAAATAATTTATCTTACCTTGCTGAAGATGCCTCTGAAGCATTGGTCTTTACAGTTAAACCTGTAAATAAAATCTACAGTTTAACATGTTTCCTTCAAATAAAAGTAAAAAACTGGTTTTCATTCCCCCACACCCATAATTATGTTTCATCAAAAACAAAATAAACCATAAATACTGTAGTAAATATATAAATATTTTTAAAGAAGTGCGTGAGGCCAACAGTATGTTATTCAGAGGCGGAAAGGAGCTGACTACCAGCCGACTGATAACCACTGCTAAGGGGACTGAAGGAGGAATGGCAGTTCACATTATACCCCCCCGCCCCCACACACACACACACCGGCTGAGCTACAGTACACAAAAGAAAGACACACATTCCTGAACAGGTCAGTGCCACCATGAAAGGCACTACTTTGTTGCTTTGCAATACAAACAGAACCACTGGGCACTCTAAAAAGAGTGTGGAACAGTACATTACTCAACAATATTAATAAAGCCTAGCAACACATGAAAATGCAAACTCTCTACCCCAGCACTTCACTTAGGTTCCAGCTGTTGTCACAGGCACTCCTGTGGCTGCAATTCTATTTTTTAAGTCCAAATACAGTCCTCGGACAAACAATGCAAGACTATGTCAGAGGTGTCGTCCCTTCACACATGATTTTATCCAAACATCACCACTGCATGGGGTGTGTGGCTATGCTTTTTCAGTTCTAAAAGAAGGTCTGGATACTGGGGACTGGCATCTCTTTGCTCTAGCTGAAGGCTTTAGCACCAGATGTCCCTCCACATTTTCCTGGGGGCCATTAGAGGCCCAATCCTACCCCCCTCACCTCCAGATTTCCTAAAAATCAAGCAATGTGACATTACCCTGATGTCTCAGCATGCTGCCTTGCTAGTGACTTGGGTTGAGAAGCAGATTCATGTCAGGAAGTGGCTGTGGTGAGACAGCTGCAGCGTGATACTGTAACCCAGACAGGTAGGGCTTAGGAACTAGAGGACAATTACTTTTTGAGTGAGTGATCCATTATCTCCTGCAACCTTTCTAGTGCTCAGGAATTCATCACATATGGGTTATCCTCCATCCATCCTATTGGCCGATGCACGATCATAACTCTTTTCTGGGCTGCCAGAGGCCAATCCCCCTGCTATGTCCAGAAATTCCAGTTTACTTTGTGCATTAGTTTCTTCATCTAACTTCTGCATGCTTCCAAAAAAAAAAAAGCCTGGACCCTCTTGGACCCTCAAGTAGTGTCCTAGCAAGTAGCCCATGTCCAGGGACACTGGTTTACCGGGATTGAGAAAGGGCATATTCTGTTTTGCACATTATAAAAAAACGGTATTGTCACTGGTGACTGTTAAGCCAAAATCCGGTTTTACCGGTGTTTGGTTTTGTGTACTTTATTTAACAATTTTTTAACTCTGCTAACATGTATTTTAGCAGTTTTGACCTCCACTATTACACATCCTTCCATCCTTGTACCAATTTAAAGTTAGTTTAGGTACAAGATGTGATGGCAGCAGCAACACTACAGCCCCCATCCCTAAGGTGTGATAGAAGCAGCATTACAACCCCATCCCTCAAGTGCGATGGCAGCACCAACAGCACTACGGCCCCCATCCCTCTGATGTGATGGCAGCAGCAACAGCACTATGACCTCCCTCCCTCAGGTGTGACAGAAACAGCAGTACTGTGGCCCCCATCCCTTAGGTGTGATGGCAGCAGTACTATGGTCACCATTCCTCAGGTGTGACAGAAGTAGCAGCACTGTGGCCCCTATCCCTTAGGTGTGATGGCAGCAGTACTACATTCTCCATCCATCAATGTTGATGGCAGAAGCACTACAGCCCCCACCCCTTTGGTGCAATGGCAGTAGCAACAATGCAGTCCACATCCCTCTGGGGTGATGACAGTAGTGACAGCACTATGATCCCCCTTCTTCAACACCCACACCCGACATGCACAAGTTACAAATGACTTGGTCTCTTTGCTTGTAGAACTCAGATCTGAATTAATCGGAACCATCACCACTAAGGTTGGCTGCCTTTGTTTTTTCCTATCTATAATTTAACTGCCTGAATTGGATTTCTGCCTGTGACACCGCTGACCAGGTTTAGGGAACAGACTTGGGTGTTGAAGGGCCAGCTGGTGGGTGAAGGCTTGAGTGTCCAATGACCACTCACCTCTCCTGGGAGGAGGGTGGGTCACATCTCTGCATTTGCTGGCCCCTGATGGAGGCCAGAGGCATGACAATATGTCAGCCCTCACTGCAGGAGGGAGCGGGATGGACGTCAGCTTGTGCCTTGACATCATGTGGCCTGTCACACTCCCAAAAAAATGGGAAAACGCCTGCTGACCATCCGGGACAGCTGTTGGTCCCTCCATAAGCTGTAAGCCCCAGACACGTGTCTGTTCTGACCCCTGCCATGCCCGGATACACAGCAAGCTCTTTAGGGCAATTCTCTCCCGTGCAGCTCCACAGGGTAGGGGCTCACCAATGAAGGATTACTTTGGGTTACCCTGCAGTACAGCAGTAAGCGGCAGTGGATGGTGGTTGGGACTCAGCAAGCAGTGGTAGGAGGCCTTGGCAAGCCTGAAGGAGTGGATGGCCAGGGGTAGGAGGAGCAAAAAAAAAAAAACTGCTTGAATTTGCTTCTTTGAAATACAGTGTCTTCACCTAAAAAATCCATAAGTGATTAATGGAGGACGTTCAAATGGATTTATGCATCTCCCAGACATGTGGATGCTTTTTTTTTTAACTTGGTGTCCATGAAAAGGGTGTCTCCCACTTTTCATGTCTGAGCTCAGATGTGAATTGAGCGCTACTCTGCCCACCAGCATCATACAGCCCCTGGGTCTTACCTTCTGTATGTCATTGACTGTGCTTTCAAAATCCACTGGCCAAACATAAGTACACTTAAATACTTAACATTTGCTTTTTGTTGAAGCAGTCTATCAGAAAACTTTTTGTTGTCACAGAGACTGAAACAGCAGGTGGGGGAAAAGGTGCAAATTATCCAATTCACCTAAATGGGGTGCTGACTGTGAAGTCTTTTCATAAGTAGTAAGGCAGTTTCCTCCTTTGTGAACATACTTTCATTCAGACTAGTTTTCATTCAAAGAACTGAGGATTTTGGATGGCCCTACTGATTATAAACTTGAATAAGCTAGTTGATAACAGTGATCCTGCATTTAGCAATCTACAACCTAGATTCTTGTATGAAAAGAATACAATAAAAACCTGACCAAAATCTAAAAACAGGCTTATAAAACACATAAAATGTATCTGAACATTTATCTTTACCTATACAAAATCACTGCAGCCCAAGTAAAACTCAGGTAAATTACATGGTACCCTGACTACTATTCCATGATGTAGTAAACATATATTGGTATTTTTTTATATTCTTTGTAAAGCAAGTAAGGCCCACTAGGCAGAACTGTCTGTTTTCAGGAGTGACTGAGAAGCACTGGGGAGGTTATGTGACTTGCTTGGAGTCACACAGTATGCAAGTGGAGGTTGTGGGAATCAAACCCAGGTCTGCTGGATGTACCCAGTTCATTCACTGTTTGTTACTCTAACCACTAGGCATGGGTGGTTAAACTGAATGGCTGATTACAACAAAGCAGTGAGGGTGATTTCCTTACTGACTCTATATGCAGCAAAGCAGAAAGAACGCAAAGCACAGCAGCATTCATTTTAAGATGCTGAAATCTGGGCCGGCCTGCTGGCGCTGCGGTAGCACTATTGCTTGCAATGCCAGTGACCCAGGGTCAGAAGCGAACTCGGGTTGCTGGAGGTCTGGCCAGGGGAGTAGGATCAAGCACCTGGGGGACTGCCCTCCTTCTCCAGGGAGGGTGGGCTACAGATCCTGCTGCTTTACCACCACCTGTGTGACCACAGGTGGTGATCCAAAGGTGCTGCAGAGTGATCAGTAGGGGATGACGCTAGCCAGGATCTGGAGCAGTGGCATGTTTCTATGTGACCTACCTCCTTGGATCTCCTGTAGTGCCGGTGCCCTCAGGGACAAAGACCAGAAAACCAGAACAATCACCCCACATCGGCCACTGGCAGAAGGGACACAGGTACTCCAGACTTCATAACCAGGCTCCATGAGGGACCCACTGAGCTGCCCGACACACACAAAGGGAGTGTGGAGGGGTGACCTGGGGTCCCCTTCCTTCCCACCTGGGGGGGTACAATCCAGGCAGGATAGGGGCAGGACCACAGGAGCTCCTGAGCATTAGCTGGGGGTGAAGCTAAGGGATAGCCAGCCTAGGGATCTCTGAAAAGTGGAGACTGATGCTGTGAGACGGGACATAGAGAAAATAAAAAAATGTAAAAGTTGCTGAAATCTTAGAGATTCTGTGCAATGACATGCAATTTCATGAGGCACCGGTGCAAGAATCAAAATCCGCAAACCAAGCAGGATTCCGTGATTGTTCCCGGTGTTACCGGTAAAAATGGAAAACCAGGGTCCCTGCCCATGTCCAGGTTGGGACCCTCAGGTATCGTCCCCACCCACTAGCTCCCTGAGGACTGGATCCTCCTGTAGCGTCCACTCCAAGTCGGGCAGCACACACAATGAGCCTCATCACTGTCTACTGGACCTGGCAGTATAGCCTAGAGGCTAGAGTAACAAACAAAATGAGCTGAGTACATCCAGCAGGCTTGGATTTGAACCCTACAACCTCCTTGTGGTTGGCAGGGGAAAGGTGCTCTCCATACGGTCAAAAGACCTTGAGGCAGAAATCCATATTACTTAAAGAAACAGGTTCAAGGAAAGCAAGGGTTATCTCAGTGTCCTGAGACAGAATGTGCCAGTTTGGAGGATGCGCCTCTCGCTCAGGGCACTATGACCCTTGGGACAAGTGCTTACATTAGAGGCACACAAATTATAGGAGAAGCATTCTGGAAAGGAGGCAGATCGGTGGGCTTCTCACCCTGTGTACTGAAAGGCAATGTTAGGAGTGAACAGGTTAAAAAAACTCCAATGTGCGCCAGGGAAACCTGAATGCCATCCTGATCCAGACTGTCTGACCAGTGACCCAAGAGACGAAGAATAACCAAGCTCCCAGGTCTACAGGGATTCCTGTATTTTACAGGAAAAATGGAGACATTTACAGGGGAACCAGTCCCGTAGACTTTCATTGGTAAGACGGGGAAGCAGCAATTCTGCTTACATAGGAAATAATGTAATCTACAGGAGAACACAGTAAAATTGCCCTGGAGTTCCAGGGAAAAATGAAAATCAGTCTGGGAGCACTGACCAAGCGCTATGCTGCTCTCCTGCCCAGTCTGTTGATGGGCAGCTGAGCTTCTGGGGCACCAACTGCCCTTAATGACATGATGACTCCACCTGGCTCCCCTGCTGGTAGAACCTCAAAATTTCAGGGTGGCTGCCTACATGTGTAGTCGAGCCCATGGTGCTCCATGATGCCATGAATCCCGACCTCTGCAGGGATGCCCACGGTGAGTGGATGTGTGTCTGGATCGAGCAAAATAAGTGGAGTAGGTTGTGGACTTGCTCTCTCTCTGGGATCACTAAGCCTGGGCTGTGAGGGCCTGTAAACAGTCCTCGCTTATGACGACCTTTGACCCTACTCTAGGGAGGGGAGGAGGGAGCCCGTGGGACAGACTCGGGTCTCTGGCTCATAGCCGTGAGCTGCAGTCGCCACAACCTATAATTTCCCCTCCAAACATATTGGTGTAGACAATAAATTACCTCGTCCATGTCCCCCTGCACCCTTGGTGGGCCCTGAGTCATATGAGCCCATTGATCAGGTATGGCATGATGTGCCCCCTTTTTTCACAAAGAGCCATCACAGACACTACTCAAGTCTGCATGAATACCCTCAGACCCTAGGGTGCCCTAGCTGGGGCCTGTGCATTTGAAAGTCGGACGCCTATCTGTTTTCTGAGGAATATTTGATGACAGGGGTGAAATGGCATGGGGAGGTAGGCTCTGGTATTGGGAAGAATGAGCAAAACATGTTTAGTCATCCTGGCCCCCTTTTGTGTGACATACAGATGATTCAGTGGGAAGTTAGTTCCAGAAGCTACCTGACCCTTGCAGTTCGGTCTCCAACAATGGTGTGGGATTTACCCAGGAGCCCCCTGATAAAAGGGGGTACAGGCGCTCGACATGTGTTCCCTGGAATAGGGGTGGGCTAGATGGGGTATGACAGATATCCCTTCTGTACCTATGGGGTCAAATAAGGTATGAGGTGGACTGCATCTGCGTGCAGAGGAGAGAAATTTGTAAGGGAATTGAGAGGAAGACCCTGTTGCACCGAGAAGCTGGTAGGCCCATGTAACTGCCCTCCAGAAGTGGAGGTAGGGGCAAAGACCGGTGGAAGACTACTCACACACATGGAACACAGGGTGGAACAATGCACAGTGTTAAGACCTGAGAGAGGAACAGCTTCAGTTGAACCACTTCCATGGTGCAGAAATAGTCAGGGATGTAGGGTAGCTTAAACTGGCATACCTATAATGCTAAAAGTGTCCTTTAGGTCACTGATGGTATGGAAACCACCTAGTTATTCAGCCATCAATGGTATCTTCCTGGTCTCCCACTTGGATTGCTGTATGTAATGCTGTTGTTGGGGGGTTTGAGGACCGACACTCGGCAGAGTCCGCCTGACTGTTATTTAATTGGAGCATCTGCAGGGTAACAGAGTCAGCCATCCCCTTCCTGAATCTGTCTACTGGGTTAAGCGGGAGAAGCATTGTCACACATGTGGTAAATACCTTTGTCAGTATTTTATGCCATAATCTACTGTATATGGATGTGAGGGACCTGTGGTGACCTAGTGCACAGCCCCGAGACCTGACCGCCATGCAATGATGACTTCCCTTAGGTTTGGGGAATGACCAGTGTCCTGGGCTTCCTGGGAAATCTGGCCAGGGGAGTCAAGGACCTGTGATGATGAACAAACGGGTGCTTGGGAAGGACTATGCAAATATAGCCTGTATAGTCCTGACAGTCAGAGTCCCAGTGTAATCGCCAAACTTGACCTTCTGTGCCCAAAACTTGGGTGTCCTAAGAGGCTTTCTACATTCAAGGCATTCATTTTGTCTGGTGATGCTTCTGCATGACATCTGCACCTCAGATGTGCCCTATCTCTGGGCAAGCTCAGATGAAAAAGAGTCCATGCTGTGACACGCATCCTATTGTGGGATGTGCTACCCTCAACTCCAGCCATGCTAGGCATAGTCCATCTATACCTCAACTTGTCGGAAGAGGTCCCAGAGTGATGTAACTCATCATGTGTGCCATTGAGAGTACAGTAAAGACACTGTCAGAGTTTATGGATTAAACATTTCCCACTTAATGTCCACAATGGAAAGTTAAGCTGTGGCTGCTCAGAGGAGACAGCTGTAGAGACAGTGGCTAAATTGGAAGTGTTCAGGAAGTGGAACTATAATCTCTACTGGACTGTCATCCCCAGGAGTGGAACTCTCCATAGTACTCCATGGAAACAGGTGTTGAAGGACAGGGAACTGAGTTCCTGTGAGTTCCTGCCCGATATAACCCCTGCATAGAGGGCACCAAAAGGCAGAGCTCTCAGATCGTTTAGGAATGTGCTGCCAACCAAAAGTTCTAGACCCACCTAAGATGGCCTCCAGTGCTATCCAGGAAGTCATAATTCCATGCCTCACTCTCACAGGACTATGCACTGCTGCCATTTCCTAAAGATCACGTGGGAATGCACATGGGGAGAGATCTGTGATCTTGCGAGATGCCCCAGCCCCCTTGCTAGAGCTGGCCATTTCTGCAAAAATTAGCCTCCCGGAATGTAAAAATGGGGAGACGCTAAATGGATTGCCCTGTGTTGTGGGCATTCTGCCTATATCAACCTCCGAAACTCCCATGCAGTACTGCCAGGCAGCTGGAAGGGGTGAGCACTCCTCTCGCTAGAGCTACCATTTTAATACAGCAACCGAGAGATTTCTTGCACTCGTAATGGCATGGGCTTTATAATGGCAGTGTGTGGGGGAGTGTAAACTGCAACAGAGGAAGATGTCCCCCGAATGGCGTGGAGTTGCAGGAGCGTGGAAAGCAATGTGAGGAGCAGTCCCCCCCCCAACTTGCCTCATGGACCAGTGGAGACTGTGCAGTAATGGCAGGAGCTCAGAATGCAGGCAAGGGTCACCGGCTCTTCTGGAGTACCAACATTGTGCTAGGGTAAGCAACAAGTGGAATTTTTTAACCTGTTCACTCCTGACATTGCCTTTCAGTACCCAGGGTGAGAAGCCCACCAATTTGCCTCATTCCCAGAATGCTTCTCCTGTAATTCGTGTGCCCCTGCTGTAAGCACTTGTACCCAAGGTCATAGTACCCCTAGTGAGAGGCGCGTCCTTCAAAGTGGCACATATTGCCTCAGGACGCTGAGACAATCCTTGCTTTCTTTTGACCTGCTTTTTTAAAGTAATATGGACTTCTGCCTCAAGGTTTTTTTGTCCATGTGGGGAGCACCTTTCCCCTGCCAGCCACAAGGAGGATGAGGGATTTAAACCCAAGCCTGCTGGATGTACCCAGCTCATTTAATTTGTTACTCTAGCCTCTAGACTATACTACCAGGTCTAATAGATGGTGGTGAGGCTCATTATGCATGCTGCCTGATTTGGAGTGGATGCTACAGGAGGGTCCAGTCCTCAGGGAGCTAGCAGGAGCGGATGCTACCTGAGGGTCCTGACCTGCACAGAGGCTACCTGCTAGGATGCTACTTTAGGGTTCTAGAGGGTCCAGCCTGACTTGTGTCCCTGCTCAATGCAATGGGAAGGCTTTTTTTTATTTGGAAGCATGCAGAAGTTAGAAGTAGAAACTAATGTTAACAAGCGTTTTTTATGTCGACGTGTGCTATATAGTAAAAGGGAAAGTGAGACAGAGTAGGTTTTGTTGAGAAAATTACCTGAAGTCTAGGAGCTATCAGAGATTGTGATTAACCTTTTCAGATGCATGAAGTAAACTGAAATTTCTGGATGTAGCCGGGGGATTGGTCTCTGGCAGCCCAAAAAAGATTTATGATCATGCCATCTGCCAATAGGATGGATGGAGGATAACCCATACGTGATGAATTTCTGATCATTAGAAAGGTTGCAGGTATAATCACCTTTACCAGGAGAGTAAATTCCAGTCTCCAACTCCAAGAACCCAGCTGCAAAACTGGTAAAAGCAGAACCCCATGTCCAAATAGATTTTAAGTAGAGTGGCTCTGGATAGAAAAATGTAAAAAAAAACTCTCCCTCCTTCCATCTCCTTTTGGACAATCATTCAACACCACAGCTTCTCCCCCCTTGTCCCTGGCCCCCTACCGTTTGATGTCTTCAGGGTCTGCATGTGCCCCATCCTCTCCTCTGCATCTTCTGCATCCTTTGCAACAGGAATCCTCAGGGCAGAACAGCTGTTCTCCTCCTCCAAATCTCTGTAATACTGTCCTTGTTTAATTGCTATAGTGAGGGTGGGAAGCAGCATGATGAGGACATGCTCCTTCAAAAGATTCTCTCACCGTTAAAAAAATTATCCCCGTCTTCTATTTCTTGACACTGGGGGAGCAGCATGATAAAGGATATGCACCCTAGCCTTCAAACCCCCCATCCAGGCAGGGCCTCTTGTTAATGTCACGAAGCATGATGAGGGCCATTCTCCTGGCCTTTCATAGCTTCCCCTTAAAACAAATTCCTTAGTTGAAGACTTGCAGGGACAGAGCTGTGTGTGCTGCCCTTCATCTGAACTCCTCATGAGTCTGAGTCATTCAGCTGCTCCCATGGCTTCATTTTAACCTGTGACACCCCTATATATGGGAAGCACCAAGCAAGAAAAAAAAAAAAAAACAGCCACGAGTATGGCTTGGTGGGAGGAGACTAGCACTGGCACGTTAGGCAGTTGTGCAGTCAACAATGCTTCCTGGGCAAGGGCTTGCGTTAGAGCATTTTTTTTTAATTGGATGCTCTTACACAAACCCCACCCCATGCAGCATTGTTGCCTCCAACTTTGTAGGGCATGTTCTCCTGTGACTCCCCACCTCGGCCTCAATCTAAACAACCCTAGCTGCTTCCCCTGACATAATGGGTATTGGAGGGAGCTTAAATAAAAATACCAGCAACTGGAAATCCGAGTCGAACTGAAATTGTTCGGCTCGGTCTTGTTTAGGTGTGAGATGCCCAAGTTCAGGTCAGCTTGGTTTTGAGGGTGAGGTTTTGGCACATCTGTAAAACAAATTAAAAAGAAGTCTAACATTTTCAGTCGATCATAGTTCAGAATGATAGTATTTCTTATTTACGTATAGATGATCACTCTCTCGCACAGTGCTCAGCTTATTCCTGTCCAGCTGTCTCCTGCTGTCATCTCTCACTGTCACTCACATCTCTCACAAAGTGCTGCTGTTCCACTCTACTGCTCGCTTCTGCTAAAATTTTTAATAAAAAAATAAAGGCATGTCCCCCAAAATGCTTAGTCGGTAGTGCACTTCACCATCCACCACCATTACATGCCTTCAGAGCGCAAACAACAGTTTCCGATGTCTTTGAAATCTTGGACTCTACCACATGTAAATGTAACTGGAGAGGGTGGCAAAAAAGTATTGAAAAATAAAATCACATTTTGATCGTTACAGTGATTATATACTGTAAGTCACTTTTTTACAGGAAAATGTTACACTAATTCATAATATGTTTATATATATATATATATACACACACAGTATATGGTCTCTCATCTATCACACTGATGATGTAAACACAGCACTTGAATACCTGATGTCTCAGCTTTTGGCCCTTCAGGATCTGCACATCCCTCTGAAAAAAAGGCGTCTCAGGGGCTCCCCTAATAAATGGCTAAAAAAAGACCTCCTTTGAGCCATGAAAAAAAAGAGACAAGGCCTGGACCTTGGCAAAGAAGTCCCAACAATCAGAAGACTGGGTTAACTATAGACAACTGAGAAATGCCTGCAAAAAAGATATTCGGAAGGCCTTAAGCTTCTTCAGTCTTCAGTGGGTGATACCAGGGGTTTTTGGAACCACATCAAAATTTAATTGGGCAAAGGCCCAAGACGGCCATTACCGATATGACACTGAATGACGCAAACTGTAATAAGTTACCTACTATTGCTAATGCTCTTAACGCACAATTCTCGGATCTCTCCGAATACACTGAGAAATTCAACCAACCTCTTTCACCTCCTTCTGAGGTGCAACTTTCGCAGGAAACCCCTTTACGTCTCACATTAATCTCCTCCACCGAAGTGCTGCATCTCTTCAAATCAGTATCCACCTATGGATCTGCTGGCCCGGATGGGCTGCTGCCAAGCTTCTTGAAGCAGGCAGCCCCTGCCCTTGCTGTTCCTATTGCAAGAATCTTTAATCTTTCCATAATAACTCAAACGGTACCAACATTGTGGAAAACCGCTCTCGCTGTCCCTGTTCACAAAAAAGGGGATACCAAAAATATGTCAAACTATAGACCGATTGCCATTCTCTCTAGCCTAAATAAACTTCTCGAGAAGGCCATCACTACTCAGGTCACAAATTACCTGCACCTTAACAACCTCATATCCCCTACCCAGCATGGATTCTGAACAGGACACAGCACCACAACTGCTCTACTTCAGCAGACAAATGCAGTCCTTACAGCGATGGATAAGAGCCTGCTCACTGGGGCCATATTTATCAATCTCACAAAGGCATTTGACCTTGTGAATCACTCTCTGCTACTTTCCAAACTGTCCCGCCTTGGCTTTGGGCTGTCGACCATCTCCTGGTTCGATAGCTACCTCTCAGGGAGGTTGCAGTTTTTCCAAATTGAATCCGCCATCTCAAATCTTTCCCCTACCTCTGTTGGAGTCCCCCAGGGATCTATTCTTGGCCCACTACTTTTCTCCCTTTTCATTAACAACTTGCCCTCCCTTCCCTGCTCCTCCTCGTTAATCCTTTATGCTGATGACATGGTGCTTCTCTCCAGTGATAAAGATCCCTTATCAGTAAGAGCACATCTTCAAGCAGACTTCAACTGCTTCCAGGAGTGGTTACTACAGAACAGGCTCCTAATGAATGCTAAGAAAACTGTAACTATGCTTTTTGGCCCCCCGTCAAGAATCAGATCTCTTACTCCAGACTTATTGATACATTCTCTAGATGACTCCCCTCTTGAATTCGTTACCTCCTTTAGGTATCTAGGAGTCACTCTCGACCCATCTCTTGACTTTAACCTCCACATTGCAGCTCACCAGACTCGCTCAGACACTATTCTGCGGGCTGTACAATTGATAATATGATCAGAACGGGGTCCCCTAAATACCTTGCCGAACTATTAACTCAGCCCTCCCAAGCATACCTCCTCAGGGCATCTGCTCAAACCCAACTTGAAATTCCCAGATGTCTCACACAAAAAGGAGAACGATCCTTCGCCATATCTGCCCCCTGCTCCTGGAACTCCATTCCCTCCCACATCAAACTCTCCAAATCCCACAAGGCCTTTAAACTGGGTCTTCAGGTGCACCTATTAGAATCCGACTGCTGCTCTTGTGCTGTAACTTGAGCCTCTCTCCTAGCATTTTCTCCTCCCTATGGCACTTACTGATTTCCTGCTGGTCTCTAAAATCTGAAAGTTTCCCACATCCAGCAGAAATCCTATTGTTGTAATGCTACCTCATTTAAGTTTTGTTTGCTGTTTGTCGTTTCAATTTAGTCATTGATGTATCATCAGATGAAAATAATTAATGTAATGTTATCTGTTTCTCTTTGTCATCACTGATAATGACTGTACCTGGCTGTATACTGTTCAAATGTTTGTTCTCACCTCATGCTGCATCATGAAATACTCTTTAATGTTGACTCTGGTCTCCCCGTCTGTACTCTCCCGGATCGTGCCTGAATATAGGCAACATTGTTGTCTAGTGTACTTACCCGGTAAACAAAAACCAAATAAATAAATATATGCTTTGCTGTGTCTCTTCATTTCGGCTAAAAGAACTGCTCAGCTTTACTTCAGGATCCACTTGTCCAGGCAGGATGAGATAATGGGAGGGCTTTAAGTCCGAGGTTCGATGGGCGGAGCAACAACATCACTCCCCCATCGAGCTTTAGAAGGTCACAACATTCTGGGCCTCGACAGGATTCTTTTCCATTGCAGCCAAAGGCGCTGCTCCTCTTCCCTCTCCCTGCAGTATTTCTCTTCTCTGTCTTCCGATTTTGCAGTGCCTCCAGCTTCCGGCTCCATCTGTTCTCTCATTCCTTGCTGGCTCCTTGGAGCTCTGATTTCTCCCTCGTTCTCTCCCCTTACCCTTTTGCAACTGCTGGGCGCCCCTTTGTGTGAGTTTGGCGGCTCGCACCTCTGCACCACTGCTGCCTTCCTTTCCCTCCCTCCGACGTCTAGGTTTGTGCCATCACTAGCCCTCTCTCTGGTGCTCTGTGTGCCTCCTTGGCACTGATGTCGCCGGTTCACTGTTACGGCGGTGCTGTCTCCCACTGCTTTGTCCCACCTGTTTCTCTGTTTTCTCACTGCTCACAGCTGTTGCTGCTCCTTGCCTCGCTGCCACCTGTCTCTTGCCATTGCTGCCAGCTTGTTCTCTATCCCCCTTGGGTGCCTGGCTGCTTTGCAGCCGTGGTTGCGCCTCTCCCTCTTACCCTGCTCTTCTTCCCTGTGCCTCATCGCTAGCTCATCATTTCTTTCGTTCCCCTCCACCACCACAGAAGTCTCTGAATTGCCTGTTGCTTGCTTTTCCACTTTTTGTGGCTGCTTTCAGTCTGCGGTTGAAACATTACACTTCTTAATTCTGTGGCTAGCAGGATAATGCCATGGAAGTACTGTGCTTTTGAGTTCATTCATGTTGGGGGAGCTCTGCTTCCCTCGCTCCCCTGTACACGTCTGTCTGGTTCCACATCGCATTTTATTTTTTTTCTATAGAGGTATGGCAACATGGACTTTGTTAACCGCATAATGCATGCTCTACCATTTAGTATGTCTGCAATCCTATGCGGGGAGCAGGTACTTGTGTGTGCGCGCGCACCTCGTTGCGCTATGCGACTTAGTATTTGCAGTGCTCCTAACTCGGATGCAACAAGTTGTTTTCAGTGGGGCCTTCCTTATTCTTTTCTCACTGTCTTTTCTCAGGTTAGCCCAGCTACAATGCAACATTTCATTTTCAATGGGGGATCTTGTTTTTTACAGCATACTTACCCTGTCCCTAGGACAGGCCTGCTGACTTTCAAGGTCTTGTCTTCCATGGGCTCCTGCTTTTCTTTTTCACTAATGTATTTATCTACGTAGCTCAGTTAACCTGCAATCCATCTTCTCTGTCTCACTCCCTTGAGCATGTTTATCATACCAGCCATCATGACCACTAAAAAACAAAAACAGACAAAAAAATTAAATGTGCTCCCGCTTTTAATCACTAGATGGCACCTCGTCTCCTCCACTTGTGTACCACTTCTCTGCCATCCATTTCCTTGGCTTTCTCTCACTGCCCCAGTCATCATTGGATTTGCTCCACTCATGGCTGCTTTGTATGCCTCGGCTGACTCTGGCTGGCCTGGGCTGGATGATTCTTTTCCGTGCCGGCCTTCCTGCCTTCGCTTCGATTTTTGCCTATGTTCGACATATCATGACTCCGATCATCAAGACAATCTGCCTCTCTTGAGACCCTTCCTTCATTCCCCCCTCTCGTGGGTGCTCTCCTTCCTTCCTTGTGCGGTACCTTATTTTGGGGTTTCACCTATCCTGTATCTGGCTACCCATTATTAATCATAAGCCACCTCATTGACCCGCGGCCCTTATGCAGCATGTATCAGGTTCATGACTCTGGTCTTCATTCACCGCTTATTAGCTCATGCCAGCCGTCAAGAATTCTTTCCAATCATGGCTTCACTCCATCATCCTCTATCCATCATCAGCCATCAAGGATTTGCTCCAATCATGGCTTTCATCTGTCCTCAAGCCTTTGCTCATGTTAGCCATCACAGATTCACTCCACTCATGGATCCACTCCTCATCTATCCCTGCTACCTCGATTTGACTCTATCTCCATTCAAACACCATGCCTTCCTGTCCATCACCCTTTGCTAAGGGCTGGCTGGGTTCTCTCCACCATCATTTGGCTCTCCATGATCATTCAAGTTCCTTTCACATTCATTTCCAAATCTATCTCCTTTTGAGGAGCCTACTTAATCACATTGCTCTATTCATTTCCGGATCTACCTCCTTTCGATGAGCCTACTTAGTCACATTGTTGTATCAAGCATATCACCCCTCTAGTTCACATACCCTCTGGTTCCAGACATGCCTACTTGGCCTCGGAGTATATCTCCTTTCTTGGAGCCTCATTACTTGCATCACTCTGTTGAATCCTGTGATATCTCATCGCCCACAACATCAGGGTGTAATCATTCACATCGCATGTTCATGCCTTATTGGCCTCAGTGTCTGCTTCCTCACCTTGCTCAATCAGGCGTACCTCTCATCTGATCTTATGCTACCTCATCGACCTACCACCCACTTGTGGCAATCATCACCATTAGTATTCATATTTGCCTCCTGTTCCTTTGATCCGTGCGCAGCCTCATGTTCCATATTCAATCCATGTTTTCTTTTGGGGAGTTTCCCTATTCCATCATCATCCTCCCTACTCATGTCCTTTCATTACTCCTCCCTACTTACATCTGTCATCTATGAACCATTCTCTTTACCGACATACATCCTCAAATCAAATGTCGTCAGCTTGAAGGGAAGGCGACCTAGGCCTTAGATCCCAGAGGTTTCCTCCTCAAGGAGGGGGTATTCCTCTCCTCCGTGCCAATGGTCATAATATTAGTTAGAGTTAGTGCTTACTTCATGTTGGTTAGTTAGGTTCCGCTGTTAGATTGAGGCGGAAGGTGGCTCCGGCTTTCCCCTCTCTCCTTAGGAAGTTAGCTCTTCTCTTCATAGAATTCATTCATCATCCTTGCCTCTTCGAAGCATGACATCTTTTGGTATTCTTTTTGGGCTTCTTTCTAACCTACCTTTAGCCAACGCATTAATTCCCGGCACCTGTAGGGGGAAACCCTCCTCTAGGGTTCCTTGCATCGTACCCCTACAGGGTGGTATATCCCATGGACAGAGAGGCGGAAAGCCACAAAGCAAATCAAGTTACACAAGCATCATCTCATTTTATCTCATCCAGCTGCGTAAGCACATTGAACTATGATTTGGTTAGAGACATAGCATATGTGACACAGCACAGAATTTGTCAGCAGAAAAGGATCAGCAGGCCCATCTAGTCTGCCCTATTTTCCCAGCCTAGCTCTATATCCTGGACACTATTTAGTCACTGGTGTCCCCCTCTCCTCCCTTTCCTTTACCTGTTATGCCCATGTGCTTATCCCACGCATGCTGGAAGCTCCCCATTGTTCTTGCCCCACCTCTTCTGGCAGGCTGTTCCAGGTGTCCAGCACCCTTTCTGTGCAGAAGTATTTCCTCACATCCCTCTTAACCCCCTCCTCAGCGTCACTGCATGCCCCCATGTTCTGGAACTCCTTTACTTCAGAAAGTGACTCCCCGCCTGCACCTTGTTCACTCCCATGAGGTACTCACAGGTCTCAGTCATGTCCCCTCTTGCTCTCCTCTCCTTCAGGGAGTACATGTTGAGCTCCCACAGCCTTTCCTCATATGGTTTCTCCTGCAACCCCTTCACCATTTTACTAGCCCTCCTCTGGACTGCTTCCACCCTATTAATGTCCTTAGGGAGGTGTGGCCTCCAGAACTGGACACAGTACTCTAGGTAGGATCTCACTAGTGAGTGATACAGTGGCAACACTGCCTCCCATCTCCTGCTAGAAATCCCCCTCCCTGTGCACCCCAGCATCTGGCTAGCCTTGCTTACTGCCTTCATATACTACCCTGCCACTTTCAGGTCATCAGATATGATTAAACCATGGTGTCTTTCTTGCTTGATGACTGTAAGCACCTCCCCCCAATCTTATACACAGCCCCCTGGTTTTCCCATCCCAGATGCATGACTTTGCACTTTTTGACACTGAAACCCAGCTGCCACATCCTAGACCACTCCTCTAGTTTTCCCAGATCCCTTTGTATTCTCTCCACCCCTTTCTGGGTGCCCACCCTGTTGCAGATTTTTGTGTCATCCAGAAAGAGATACACCTTCCCTTCCAATTCCTTGGCAATGTCACTTATGACTTAGGAAGTCCCACTCCACTGCCACTTCCCTCCTAAGGCTCACGGACTCCATCCTTGCAACTATGGACAATGGTAACGTCACCTCAGCCATTTTTGTCAACCTGGCAAAGGCATTTGACACTGTCTACCACACACTCCTCCTGTCCAAGCTAGCTCTTGCTGGGCTCTCCAACGAGGCCACCAGCTGGTTCCACTGCTACCTGGTAGGCAGGTCCCAATCTGTCAGAATTGGCAACACCACCTCTGCCTCCCTCCCAGTCGTCACCGGCGTACCACAAGGCTCTGTCCTCAGTCTGCTCCTGTTCTCCATCTTCCTCAACGACCTGCCCTCGGCCTACCCACACACCTCCATACACATGTATGTGGACAAAACGGTTCTGTATACATCAGGCCCCACAACCACTAATGTGGCGAACAGACTTCAGAAGAGCTTCAACAAAGTCCAGCTCTGGTTTTGCTCAAATCAGCTCTTCCTTGATGCCAAAAAAACTGTCTCCATGACCTTCAGCCCAAGGCAGAGACATTCTCAGCTCTTCTCCAACCCCACCTTCCACACCCTGGACGGGACTACCCTGGAGGATTGTGCCTCCTTTAGATACAGGTATCTTAGGGTCTGGCTAGACCAGCACCTCAACTTTTCTGTTCACATTGATGCCATCCACAAAAAGGTGCACCCTAGACTGGGTGCCTTATACTGCAACTGTGGTTGCATCCTGCTGCCTGCTCGCTGTGCTACTGGGCAGAAAATTATTCTCTCAATCTTTGACTATGGAGACGTAGTCTACAGTGCCGCTCCCAAGTCCACCCTTTCCAGACTGGACCCCCTCTGTCACTACATCTGTCACTTTGCCCTTGACTCTCCTTCCTCCACCCATCACTGAGTCCTCTACTGGACCCTTGACCTCCCATCATTTCTGAACCAGAGACAATGACACTGTGCTAGGATCACAGCTAAGTTCTGGTCCAAGTCTCTACCTCCCTACCTCACCTCAATCCTGACAACTCTATCCCTCCCTGTGTACTCACTTAGGAGCAGCAACTCCTGTTCCTTGGCAATCCACACATGTCCATGGCTACAGGACATGCAGCCTTTAGATACCGTATGCCTAAACTGTGGAACTCCCTTTCTGAGTACATTCAGCATGCCCACCCCTCACAACATCTCAGCACACTCCTCAAAGCTCATTTCTCCTGCACCTGTTCATGTGCCTAAAGCAGGACCTGTCACTAGGATTTAGCCTCTCCTAAGTGAATAGAACAAAGTGCTGGTTATTTGATCATGTATGTCTCAACCTCTGCACAACTACCTACTTGTCCTAGCAGCTCTAACTTATCTTGCATGTTGTATTTGTTCACTGTACTCTGTATTATTATCCCTTACCCCAGGACACATCTGGAATCGAGCAGTAGTCTGCTCAGTATGCCTTCCTGGTAAAACTTTTAAATAAATAAATTAAATGAAGACATTGAAGAGGACAGGACCTATTACTGATTTCTGTGGTACTCCATACGTCACTTTCCCATCCCCTGAGTGACTGCCATTTGCCACCACCCTCTGCCTCCTTTCCTTCAATCAGTTTGATACCCAGCTTGCCACCTTCTCCCAAACACCCAGATTGCTAAGTTCTTAGTCTCCTGTGTGGCAGTGTCAAAGGCATTACTGAAGACCAGATAAGCCACATCCACTGCTTTCCCTGATTTACCTCCTTAGTCACTCAGTCAAAGAAATCTATGAGATTTGTTTGACATGACCTCCCCCTTGTGAAACCATTCTGCCGGTGGTCCTGCAGCTCATTTGCTTCCAAGTACTCCATCATTCTCTCCTTCAGCAGGGTTTCCATTAATTTCCACACTATTGATGTGAGACTGACTGGCCTGTAATTGCTAGCCTCCTTCTCCTTGCTTCCACTCTTGTGCAGAGAGAGACCACATCAACCCTCCTCCAGCCCTCTGAAACTACCCGTTTCCAATGAGGTGCTAAATAGTGTTGCCAGAGAGGCAGCTAGCACCATGCTCAGTTCTTTAAGTACTCTCTTGAGTGGATCCTGTCTGGTCTCATCTCTTTATCCTTTGGGGTTTCCAGTCCCCTCAGACTCTCTCTCCATTGAAATTGGACTTGTGTCCATTATCCCTCCCCCTGGTACCTGCTGATACATGCTGGTCCATCCACTCCCCCCTGCACTGTGAAGACCGAGTAACAGTACTCATTTAAAATTGTAGCTTTTTCTTAGGCTTTCCCTTCACAGTCCCTGCCTGTTCTCCTGATCCTCACTATCCCACCCCTTGCTTCCATCTTTCACTCCTGTACCTGAAGAAAGTCATATCCCTTTTTTGATCTCCTTGACTATCCTCTCCTCTCCTCTGTGCCTTAGCTGCCCTCAACCTCCTTCCTGCCTCCCATTATTTATGTAGATATACCTCCCTGACCCTCATCCATCTGGGTCTCCTTGTACTTCCTAAAAGCTTTTTTTTCTCCCTGATCACCTTAGCCACCTCATTTGAAAAACCTTCAATGTCCCCATTGTGTTCTTGTAGCTCCATGGCCTTTATGCCTTTCCTCAAATATAAAACAACTCCCTCAACCCCCCCATCCTAGCCTTCCAGAACATGGTGTGTCCCTGTATGGCAACATCCCAGCTGTGGCTGCTGGTGTACCATGATTCTGTTATGGTCACCTGATCCAGGTCTGCCTCTGCAATGGTTGCCTCCTGGTCAGGAATATTATTTCCTAGGCTCCTTGCTTTGGCACACATGGCCCCTGTCCCTATCTTTCCATCCCTTCCCTATTCCAACCTTCACCCTTCCATTGTTCCTGGTACTGTTCTCCCTTTTTCATTCTCACTTTGCCCATCCTTCTTAACCCTTCTATCAGCCTTAGAACCACCTCCTGCCCCTTCCATCCCTTCCTCCCCACTCCCTATGCCTCTCCAGCCCTGAAAAATGTATTTCCCCTGGACTTTTTCTCTCTGCTTTTCTGGGGGAGGGATTCACTGCCTCCCTCCTTTTTACTGCGTCCCCCCTTGACTCATTTAAATGCCATCAAAGTAGCATTTAGACCTTCCACCCCAGGACTGCCATTCCCCTCCTGGACGGATAGAGACCATCTCCTTTGTATAGGCCACCATCCCCCCATGTAAGACTGCAGTCCCTGATGTAGCCAAACTCTTTCTCCCTGCATCATGTCTTCAACCACTTGTTGAAGATCCTGGTGCAGTACTCCTTAGCTTCCCCCAGCAATATACAGGTAGCACCTCAGTGAAGGCTACCATGCAAGCTACCTGCTTCAGTCCCCTCCACAGCTTCCTAAACCTATCCTACACCACCCCTGCATGCTTGCCAGGTCATTAGCTCTAGATGGACAATGACATCCAGCTCCCTGTCCTGCCCTGCTTTCCTAGAGATCCTAAGGATTTGCTCTCCATCGCTCTGTGCCGAGCCACTAGGTAGGTCTCTCACCTTCCCTTTTCCTATCCCTTTCTGTTTCCAAAATTACCCTTGTAATGACTGAGTCCCCCCATCAGATGTTATTTTGTCTTCCACTGCAGTTTTCTGCCTCTCACTTTGGGGTCTCTCAACTGGAGGACCCTGACATCCTCCTTGTTCACTACCACAGGTGCCTCCTCTTGGCAGTCTCATCCCTCCAGAGCAGGAAAACAGTTGTGTAGTGGCATAGTTCAGGAATGTTTCCCACCCACCCTCCTGGAGTCCACCATAGTTCAGTCGGCCCTTCTTCTTGACACCCTCAGGGGCAATGATGATGGACTTAGTGGCCTCTACGTGGAGGAAGAGATTCCTTGAATCCTAACCAACCGGTCTGGAGTCTAGTGACCTACTCCAGCCCAGAGAGATGCATGCCGATAGGTCAGCAACCTCAGTCTCCAAAAGGTCTCCCCAAACACTTCTGCTCCACAGCCACCACACTGCACCACTCCCATCATTCCCATTACTATACTCCCTACGATCTGGAAAAGAACTTGTGCCCTTACCCCAGAAAGGGTGTTTCTAGTATTTACTAAATATACAGAAACTGTAAGGTCTCCTTTGCCAGTACATTAGGCCAGCAATGAAATAGACCTTAGATGTCTTAATTCAAAAGCAAACAATTTAAATGTGATAAGATTTGATAGGCAGTCAAACAAAAAATTTAGAAGACACAAAACTGGTTTGGTGGGTCAACCCAAAACATTGAAAATACAAAACTAGTTTAGTGGTTATACCCAAGTAGGATGTGACTAGAGTTGCAGTAAATAATACAGAAACAATAACTGTCTCCTTTGCTAGTAAATTAGATTGGCAGTAAAGTAGAAATTAGAGGTCCGATATTCAAAAGTTTGCACGGGCGCTAACTGGTCTTTGCCTGCGCAAACTGGGGTTTATGCTGGATCCCCATATTCAAAAGGGGCTTTGCATGGGCAAAGGGGGTTAGTGCCCATGCAAAACATAATGTATGCAGGTGGGCAAGGGGAGGGGCATGGCCATGAATAGCCACGCTACCCCATATTTAGCAGCTTTGCACTGCACAAAACTCTTTAGCGTGGTCCTTTTGCACAGCACAAATACCACCGAACAAAACCCTGACTTACTTTAGGCAGCCCTAGTGGCTGCTGGAGGTAATGCAGCCACCTAGCTGATTGGCTGCTGGGGGAGCACACCCACCTTCTGTGGTGCATGGCACCCCCCACCGATCACTAGCCCATAGTGCCAACCCTCCCTGGTGCTAATGGTCCCTCCTCCCTCTGATTGTCAGCCCATAATGTAAAACTAAAACTCCCTGGTGCTAGTTGACCCCCCCCCCCCAATCACCAGACTGTAATGTAAAACTAAAACTCCCTGGTGCTAGTGGTCCCCCCTCCCTCTGATTGCTGGCCCGTAATGCAAAACTACAACTCCCTGGTGCTATGCAAATGGACCCTTTGTGTCTTGCATGCCTAATGGGCTCATTTGCATGGGTTCCATTGAAAACTGCAGATAGTGCTCTGGCATCATGCACCTATCAGTGTACTACGGGATCCATGTTGGGGTAGCGCTACTTGACTTAGTGCTGTGATGCCATGGCCCTATAATCAGTTGAACAGCGCCGTTGTGCTATTTGGACTGAATAAAGCATCCTTGGCCCTGGCACTGCAAGGTGCAGCGCAAGGTTTTGCGCTCCGCTTTGTGCTCTTTTGAATATTGGGCCCCAGATGTCCTAATGCAAAACAGATAATTTAAATGAGATAAGATGTGCCAAGCTAGCATAAAATATAAAGACACAAAACTAGTTTAGTGGTTACACCCAAACAGGCTGTGAAGGGTTGCAGTAAATTATACAGAAACAATAACTATCTCCTTCACTAGTGAATTAGGCTGTCAGTGATGCAGATCTAATATGTCCTAAAGCAAAACAGACAACTTAGCTGTGATAATATGTGATCAGCAGGTAAGCAAAATGTAGAATATACAAAACTAGTCCGGGGTTTCTACTCAAGAACCACCCACAAAACTTTGCTAAGGTTAAAATGTTAGAGAAGCAATAACAGTCACCTTTGACTGAGGGTTTTTTGAGCTGGAAGACCTCAGAACTTATGGAGTATTGAAGGGAGGGTGAGGAGATCAGCTGGCTGGCTGACAGCTGCCTGATGGTTGATTCCAGGTAGACTCCTCTTCTAAGATGCTTTTAGCTCCAGGACTGCAGCAGGGGACAGTTAGGCCGAAGTCTTTAAGTGGTACTGTTAGAATACACCCCTACTTAGTAACAGGCCCTCTATTGGAGCAGAGAAGTACTTTATATAAACACTGTCCACAGTCCAATGTAACTCCTGATTATAGTTTTCCACACCTGGGGGCTGAGATTTTTAAATAAGGACGCAGGACTCACCTACAGCTGACAGTTTTGGGACACTGCTTGTTTGACAGGCCAAGCCCAGTCTTGCAGATCCCACTGGTCCCAACGCTTGCCCTGCTGCAGACAGCTGATGACACCTCCTGGAATGGGGTGCTGCTTTCAAAAGCTCCTGACTGTATTGCTCCATCCACAGTCCAATGTAACTCCCAGTCTGAGTTTCACATACCAGGGGGCTGACATACTTATATAAGGAAGCAGGATTTGGCTACAGCTGATAGTTTCCGACCCTGTTTGTTTGACACATCAAGCTCACTCCTGCAGAGCCTATTGGCCCCAACTCTCGCCCTGCTGCAGACAACTGATAACACCTCCTGGAATGGGACGCTGATTTCAAAAGCTGATCCTGACTGTATCGCTCCATCCACAGTCCAATGTAACTCTCAAGTCAGAGTGTCACACACCAGGGGGCTAACATACTATTTGCCAGCAGATTAGGCCTTACGGTCTATCGAGTCTGCTCGGACTTTAGATCCTTAGTTGGGTGCCGAGACCCTCCCATCCCTTGTGCTCCAGAAACCCGTATCATCCATCCCCACCCCCCTGGGACAGGACATCATCTGATACATCCACTTTCTGTGTCTGTCCCAACCTCTCTTGAAGCCCTCCACTGTGGATCTCTGAACTAGCTCACCAGGCAGTGCATTCCAAGGGTCCACCACCCTCTCAGTGAAAAACCTCCTCCTCTTCCCCTTACCCTTCCACCTTCCAACTTCAAACCATGCCCTCTGGTGATACCTCCCTGCTTTAGTCTAAAGATCCCCTCCACGTTAACCCTATTTATTCCCTTGAGGTACTTGAAGACCTCAATCATGTCCCCCCTGTCTCTCCTCTCCTCCAGTGAAAACAGGCAGAGCTCCTTAAGTCTGTCCTCATCGTCCCTAGCCCTCGTACCATCTTTGTTGCCCTCCTCTGTACCCTCTCCTAGGAGCTGATGTCCCTCTTTAAGTGTGGTCTCCAGTACTGTACACAGTACTCAAGGTGTGGTCTAACCAGTCCATTGTACAGCGGCAGAATCACTTCCTTGCTCCTAGAGGTGATCCCCTTCACGATGCATCCCAACATCCTGTTTGCCTTGCTAGCCGCTCTCCTGCACTGCTCAGAGTTATTCATACATGCATCCACCATGACCCCTAGGTCTTTTTCCTATTGAGGCCTCAGCGCCTCCCCCAGGGTGTACCTGTGTTTAGGTTTCCCGACCAAGATGCAACACCTTGCACTTGGTGATATTGAAATTTAATTTCCATGTGTGAGCCCAGCTTCCAGGGTGTCCAGGTCCTTGCAGGGCCAACCTCCCTCTTCTCCTCAACTACTGCTCCCATCTTGGAGTCATCCGCAAAGAGACTCATTTCACACCTATACCCTCCTGATGTCCGATATGTATGCATTAAACAGGATCGGACCCAGGACCGAGCCCTCTGTGGTACCCCACTACCAACCTCTCTAGGGTTCAAGAGCTCCCCACAGACCACTACTCTCTGAGTGCATCCAGCTAGCCAGTTTTCAATCCATCTGACCATCAAAGGGCCTACCTATCCCCATCAGTTTCTCCACCAGACCATTGTGGGGACAGAGTCAAACGCCTTGCTGAAGTCCAAGAATAATACATCCACAGGCTTACCCCTGTCCAGTTCTGATGTTACCCATTCATAGAACTCCACAAGGTTGGTTTGACATGATCTACCTGGCACAAACCCATGTTGCCGACTATCTAGACCTCCCACCTCCTCCAAGTACACCCCCAATCGTTCCTTTAGTATACTCTCCATTAATTTTCCCACCACCGAGGTCAAACTGATGGGTCTATAGTTACCTGGTACTTCCTCGACCCCCTTTATGGATTGGTACCACATGTGCCTCTCGCCAATCCCTAGGTACCCTCCCTGTCTCAAGTGACCTGCTGAACGCTCCGCCAGGTGCAGCCAGTATGTCCGCCAATTCCATAGTACTTTGATGAATGCCATCCGCCCAGGAGATTTGTCTTTCTTTAGGGCCTTGAGGGCTAACCACACCTTTTGGCAGAGATAGCATCATCCATCCCTCCACCTTACTGGCCTTTTATCTTTACCCAGATGTGACACCCCTGGGGTACCTCTCTCTCCCTCTTGCTCCATTTTTGTTGCTCCCCTGATCCCACTTACTGATGTTTCTATCCCCTTCGTGCCTTGCTTTGTAGATATCCCATCCCCCTCCCTAGTGAACACAGAGGCAAAGTACTTGTTAAATACCTCTGCCTGGTCCCTCGCCTCTTCCACCCACCCTCCTTCTGATCTCAATCTGCTGAGATGGCCCTTAGTTTTTCTCCGCTCCCCAATGTACCGGAAGAACCCTTTTCCTCCATGTATCCCTGTGCCAGCCGCTGCTCTTTACTGACTTTGCTCCTCACCATACGGGTGACTTTTCTAGATGCAAGCTGGTACATTTCTTATCCCTATCCCTCTTGTTGTTTTATATTTTTTGTAGGCCTCCTTCTTTTCTCTGACTGCTACCTGTACCTCACTGGACCACCAGCATGGTTTATGTGACCTTGCTCCCTTACATTTCAACTTAGTGCAGATCCTGACTGCCTCATGAAGTCCCCGTTTTATGACCTCCCATCTCCTTTCCACACTTGTCATTGAGGTAATCCCCATCAAGTGATCCTTGAGAATATTTCCCATGCCCATGAAGTCTGCCCCCCTGAAGTCCACTGCCAGTGTCCAGATCTCCCCCCCATGCTTATTTGAAACCAGACAGTATTGTGGTCGCTCCCAGTCAGGGGTCTTGTACAACCACGCCCTTACCAGATCCCCATCTGCCAGAACCACATCCAGGACATGCCCCTCCCTTGTGGGCTCCATCACATGCTGTGTTAAGAACACATCCTGGAAGCCATCCAGCAGCCTCTGCTCCTTGGCCACCTTAGAGGACATGGTTCCCCAGTTTGTACCTGGCATGTTAAGGTCCCCCATCAACACCACTCCTTCCCCTTTGGTCCACACTGGGCAATGATGTTGTCCAGCAAACCATCCTCTAGAACCTCACTCATCCCGGGGCCTATGCTGCTACACCCAGCTTGACCTTATTTCCTGCTGAGGATCGTAGTGACCCATAAGGCCTCCACGTTTCCCTCTGCCTCTTCTACCCTAGCAATTTCTATGTCATCTCTAATGAACATAGCCACTCCACCCCCCTCTGCCCTCCTTTCTATCCTTCCTGAGCATAGTGTACCCCCGTCCGTTTAGGTCCCAGTCATGGTTTTTGTTGGCCCACGTTTCCGTGACCGCCGCCACATACTTATATAAGGCTGACATACTTATATAAGGAAGCAGGACTTGGCTACAGCTGATAGTTTCCGACCCTGTTTGTTTGACACATCAAGCTCTCTGCTGCAGAACCCACTTACCTTGACTCTTGGCCTGCTGCAGACATTTGACAGGAACCACTGCACCTACTGTATGTGAAATATGAACCTGCATGGAAAGGATTACCAACAGATGTGATGAGTTTAATTTCAACTTTCTGTCATATTTAGGATGAATACTCAGCTGACCTCTACCACTTCTCCACCAAAGAAGATGACTACGCCAAATATTTCATAACTGTAAGTGCTGGCTGCAGAGGAGGTTAACCCTTTGGTAGCTGATGTTGATTTTTGAAAGTTGCTCTTATAGTATGAGCAGTTAGCTCTATTAATTCTACTGCACTGAGACCTACAACAGAGGATTACTACCCAAAGTTTGTAAACTAATAGATATGTTGAGCAGCAGTACTCAGAGCTGAATCAGTTCCAGTACTGAAAATTAAAACAATTCACTGGGGAAACGCACGACTTTTAATGTGGTAATAAACCTACCTGACAAGGGTCATATTTTCTTAATTATTGTTGAAATTTCACTCTATGTTTACTCTATTTTTATATCTTTAAAAAGGGTACATTTTACAAAGGAGCAGTCCATCCCATTTTGCTCCCAAAACTGAATCAGCTTTTTAATTTCACTCCCAGAACTGAGTTCCCCCAAGTCCCCTCCCATTTCCACCACTGTCCAGCTTCTTGCTTTGGAGGTCAGTAGATTACAGCTTGTTGAGTTAATCAATACACAACACAACTACAAAACAAAACACTCCTTGTATGTCTGCCCCGGACTCCAGTGTCTGTTTGGTATCTGTTCAGTGGGCCACTCCTGGGATAGTCCTTAACAGGGTGTGATATGATCTCATGCTGGTGAAGGATCAAGTTGAGGTGTCCATTGGGATCCTGTTTGATCTCTCATCAGTTTTTTGTCTACATGCAGTTTGTAGGCTTTTTTCCCTGTTTTCTCCCCGATCCCCCAGCGTCCCGGTGTAGCGTCTGCGTGTGGAGGCACACACATATCACGCACTATGGAGAGATGGGCAAGAATGTGTTTTCATGGTTCTGATTATTCCTTAAAGATCAAGAGCAGTTAGTGAGCATGGACCCTTATATCTGTGGGCCAGTTGCCTTAGGCCTGGGATTTGCCAGGTTTCTGTTCTCTCCCCGTGCTCTTTGCAGTGTATATGAGACCTCTAATAGAGATCATTAGGAGTTACAGAGTGGGTTATCTCTGCTATGCAGAGATAATACCCACCAGCACCTCTGTTTTGTTCCCAGTCAAGGCCAGGGGTATCACTCTGTGCATATTTTAGAACCATGCCTAGAGGAAGTCAGAATTTGGAAGAACTCGAATTGGTTGGCCCTAAATTCCAATAAGACTGAGTTGTTACTAGTAGGACCAGTACTGTATCTGACATGAAAGGGGGCCTCAGCCTCCCATTTTTGATGTGGTACAGCTTGAGGAGGGAATAGTATCTGTAACCTGGGAGTACAGTACATAAGAAGGCAGTGTGGCAAGGTGGTTATAGCACTGACCAATTAAATGAGAGATCACAGGTGACCATCACCATGGGTGACTGTACTGAAGTAACATGCGCTCCATGCATCCCAATCCCTTCCATCAGCAAAACTGCGATGGAGCAGTGCTGTGTGGAGGACTGATGTGCTGGCACCTTATCTCCTGCCACACTGGAGACTCGGATTCAGGAATGAACCTGGGTTGCTGTTGGCTGGCCGGGGCGGGACAGGATCAGGCATCTGAAGGAGTGCCCTCCTCTCCCAGGGAGGTAGGGCTGTTGGCCCAGCCTTAGACTACCACCAGGTGAAGGCCTGGCAGTAGTGCAGCTTGGGCAGCACAGAGGGGCTGTGGGAATGTCATGCATGTGTGCCTCCCTGCACACTTGACATCCAGTGGCAGGTTCGAGAGAAAACCATGAAAAAGGAGAGTTGGGGGTTAAATGAAACCTTGCACGCTCATCCTCAAGTCCCCACCATCACCTTGGAACCCGCCATCGGTCTGCTCGTCATCATTCATACTGGGGAGTGACTGTCTTTGTCCCCTCCAGCCCTGCCACAAGGGGATTCATGGGGAAACTTCAGGACCGATGTGAGTCCAGGGGGAAATAGTAGCTGGCTCAGGGAAGCAGGGACAGGGCTGATCAGCCCCCCACCCCCCGGACTATGGTGTAATAAACACCTTTGTGGATAAAACAAAACTGTGAATAAGCAAGATCCTACTGAAAATGAGATGTCCCATCTTTCTCATCTGGACCGGAGTAAGTAATATATAAAATAAAAATATGCATACAGGGTATTCTATATGTATAAATACTGTATATAAAACGTATGGTATAGCTAGCTTCTGTGTCTTCTGCTTTCAGCCTTTGCAGAGAGCCTGAGATGCCATTTGGCACCATAAAATCTTGCTTAAAGCAGAACCAGTCTAAACTCATTAATGGTGATTTACATATACTTCCCACAATGCTTTGCATTATAGTGACGTGTAATTTTACATTTCTTTTGAAACCTGGCTTTATTGCCAGTGCTCTTTCTGTGTAACCCCTGCCTCACAGATTTTGTGATGAGGTTCTTTTACTAATCGATATAGTATAGAGCATGCATATGCAGCATGTAACATATGTAAATAATTACTACAGTATCTCTGCACATGAAACATGTATTGATTTAATCTTTGACCCCCTGAATGCACCCTAAAATGGGAAGTTACTGCATTGCTACACTGATGCTTTCTGACGATTAGACTTCTTTCCTGTCTTTCCACATCTTCATAGCTGCTGGAACTTCAGGCTGAATATCACCGGAACTCCCTAAAAGAATTGGACAGTATGCTTGCAGAGATGAAGGAAAACAGCAGCAGCAATACAGGTATAAAAAATGCATGTGGTGTCAGCGACTCCCCCCACCTCTTTACTGGGCCTTGTGTGATCTACTCCTCTTTCTCATGAGTCTGGAATTAACGCTTTTAGTCAAATGCAGATCCAGAGTTTAAAGGAGAACTGTGCTGCACATGTACTCTCCCCAGTAAAAGCTGATTTTTAACTACTGGTTCAAATTCTGTTATCGTTCTTTCCTTAAAGGCTTTTTAGTTTTCCCAGGGGGTGTTTCTGATTTACACAGTGGTGGTATGGACCACTATAAAATGGACAGAAAAAATGCTGAAAGCTGATTGGTGGAGAGAAAGTTTCATTCATGGAGACCGATTTTCAAAAGATTAGGGCTGGTGTAAGGGGCTTGCGTCAAGGAGAAATGGCTACATAGAAACATAGACTTTGACGGCAGATAAGGACCGCTTGGCCAACCCAGTCTGTCATTTCCCTACCTACTGGATAAGCTGCAGATCCTAGTTAACCAGCAGCCTACTTCTTTCTACCCCAACCCCCTAGAATTGCCTTATGACTGCCCCATGCATGCTTGAATTCCACCACTGTTTTTGACTCCACAACCTCCTCTGGAAGGCTGTTCCATGCATCCACAACCTCTCTGTGAAAAATACTTCCTTACATTACCTCTGAGCTGCCCCCTCTATCTTCAAATTGTGTCCCCTTGTTCTTGCACATCTCTTTTTCTGAAAAATGCTACCCTCTTGGACTTTGTTGATTCCCTTGAGGTAGTTGAAAGTTTCTATCATGTTCCCCCTCTCCCTCCTTTCCTCAAGGCTATACATCTTAAGCTCTTTTAGTCTTTCTTCATATTTCTTCTGGTGCAGACCCTGCCCCATTTTGGTTGCCCTCCTCTGGACAGCCTCCATCCTGTCTATGTCTTTGCAGAGATGGGGTCTCCAGAACTGTACACAGTACTCAAGATGTGGTCTTACCAACTGTCTGTAAAGAGGGACAACAACTTCTTGTTTTCTACTGGTGATGCCTCTCCCTATGCATCCCAGTATCCACCCAGCCCTCCTTGCTGCCTTCTCACATTGCTTGCCCACCTTTAGGTCATCTGATACGACTACCCCAGGTCCCTTTCCATTTTTGTTGTTGTCAGTATCTCATCCCCCATTGTGTACTCTTCCCCTGGGTTTTTGTTTCCCAGGTGCATTACTCTGCACTTCTTTGCGTTGAATCTAAGCTGCCATACATTTGACCATTTCCTCCAACCTTGCCAAGACCTTTTCCATCCTTTCCACCCCACTCCAAGGGCTCCTTACGCCACACCATGCACCAGGCCCGATTTCTTTATGGTACCCTGCACCATTGGGGGACCACCTGCACCAACTGGGCTTGCGCTGTCTTTACAACAACTGCACCAGTGCATCATGGTGGAATGGAGCTGGCACCATGGCAGGGCTGCAGCATCCCCTAATTTGGGATTTGGAAAGTGCCACCATGGCCACAAATCACAGTTGTGGTTAAGCCAGCCAAGTGCTGGTCCAACAGGGTATCCTGTGATTTGGGTATACCGCAAGTGGGTGGCTACCAAAATGGCGACCCACTTGAGGCGACTACCCCGATGGCAGGGGAGTGGAGGGGGCAACCGGATGGGGAGGGTTTGTGAAAAGGCGGCGGTATATTGCGTGTGTATATGCACGCAGGAGGGGAGTGAGTGCACCGAGAGAGGGGCTGGAGGGTTTATGAGGGGTGGTGCTGTGGGTTGCTGGTGTCGTGGCGTGGTGGGGTGGGTACTGGCCTGGAATGATGGAGATGCAGGGTTTGGGACGGGCGGCAGTAGTTTTGTTGCGCCTGGCCCGAGACAGGTTTTTATTTATTGTTTTATGTGATGCACCCCCAAGACATGCCCCGGAATTAGAATCTAAAATTAGGAAATTTACAGGGGAGCACCATCCTCCACAAAGACAACAATAAAACACATGTTTTATGCGCTTTCACTGGCACTGGAGCTGCACATCCCCGAAATTCATTTTCGGGGATGTGCACCCGCAATTAGGGCATTCCGCGTTTAGGAATCACCCTTATCACATGGAACTAACAGCCCTTGTGGTGAAAGTTGAGACTTTGCTGGGGGGGAGGAACCCTGCAACCGATCTTGGACAGTATCTTGGGCCCTGTGGGAGTGCCCTATTGGGCACTGTGTGACACAGAATGCTGTGCCAGGAAGAATGGTGGCACTGGGCAGATGTGCCCACAACAGCCCCACAGACAGAAGTACATCTTGGTGGGCAAGCTCTGACCATCTCCTGGACACCCTGGTGTGATCAGCCCTGCCAGTTGTCCCATAGCTGTCAAAATCTCCAACAAACAGGAAACTATCCCAGGCTGCATGGTATGCGGTGCAGCTTTGTGATATACATGGACCCACAAGCAGTTCAACATGGCCTTGCTGCACAGTCCACCGTGTGCTGGTAAATCGCATTTACAGCTACCATAGTAGCTCTGGCAGGTTGGTGGGCACCCCCATAGGAAGGTGCTAAACATTAGTCTGGGTGAAGGACTGACAAGGGCTGGGGAAGCTGTTTCTAGTGCTATTTCCCATGTCTGGCTTTTCCCCACACCCTGTAGGTGTGGCCACTGAGTAACTATCTGTATAAATCTCTTTGCCACCCCACTGGAACTGCTTTGGCCACACACACCTGTTTCCCCTTCTGGGGAAACTTTTTCCCATCTTCTTCTGCTTCCTCTTTGGTTTCCCCACAATGCATTCTTCTCTGTTGCCATAATACATATTCATGTAGCGATCCACTGACACTGAAGAAGCCCTGGCTCCTGGGCCTAAATGGAACCATCCTTGGTTGGTCAAAAAATAGAACTCATTGTCACACCCCACTGTACAATCAATTCTCGGCAAGACAACTTGGAAGAAAGATAATTTATACAACTTTAAATTGTTGTCTCCCTTTTTCAATTTGCATTTCTGTGGCATTAGCAGTTTAACGCTTCCCTTTTTCAGTAATACACAGTACACAGGGCACTTGAAGTACTAACGCTGCTTGCAAAAAAATAACATTATTTTACAGAGTGAATGCATACATCAGTTTTGAGATGAGGTTTACTCAGCTGGAGCCCCTACCAAAACCTCACGGAGGGCAGAGTCATAATTAGCATGCTATACAAGCCCCAGACTAGGCAGCTACAGGGTCACATTTAGCAGCATTTATAACACATTTGCAAGTTGTAATTCGGTGGTACAAGTCATACTTTAGGGATGTCCACTTGAGGCCATGAGGGGAATGTGGGCTACAGGGTGTACCCAGTCAGTTAAGGCACAGCTCTTACTCAGTGCCAGAGGTTCGAAACAGGAGGGGTATACCCTCCTAGGTTGATAGGGTGCTCAGCTCAGAAACTTCAGCACTTTGGATAATGCTGGCTACTGCAGTTAGTCCCTTGCCACTGAGGTTCAGTGTTACAGCACCTTGTGGTCACAGGTATAGAGGCTTACTATAGCTCACTATATTCTTTCCCACTGCTATCTTCCATAGATATCTCGGCACCCATCTCCTGCATTCATCTTCCACAAACCTTTAATTCTTTCATGATTCCCATAGGCTTCGGCTCCTCCACCAGGAACATGCACACTTCTTTAGCTAAAAAAATAAGATGGTAGTGTGGACACAATCAGGCAGCCCTCCTTGAGAGTGAGCCACCAACAGGTCCCTTTTGTGTACAGTCCTAGACCCCAAGAGGGATCCCAGTCTCTGGAGACCCACACTGAAGGGAGCCAGTGCCACTTTGGACTCAGGACCCTGCCACCATCCTGAGCCCACAAGCCCACTCTGACTGGTCACAGTTGGAGAAAGTGCACCAGTAGGTTCCCAGAACCCTGAGGGCTCTGCATCTGGAACTTCAGGAAACAGAACTGGTTGGCAGGACCGGGGCCCCTTTTAGAAGCTTCAGGAGGGCAGAAAAAATATCCGGGAAAAAGGCTGCACTAATGTACACATGCTATGCATAGCACAAGAAACTCTTTACAGAAAACATTGCAATAGACAAGAACCACATTCTTCACATTCTGAAATTAGGCTATAACATTAACCATTTATTTATTTTTATTTATTTAGTTTTTGTTAACCGGGTAGGTGCACTAGCCATAAAATGACTATTTTCAGGCACGACCCGGCAGAGTACAACAAAAAGAGAACAGCTGAACAACAGCAACATGGGTACAATAATACAAATAGAGGAACAGTACAGCAGTGCTACAAAAATACAATGGGTAGAAACAACAAAAAATAATGGCAAGCATTATACAGATAATGGCAGTAAGATATATAATAAGAGCAGAAACCACGGACCCGATCTGTGGAGTGAAAGGGTTAATAAGACAGTAAGGTTATATAGAGAGAAATGTGAGGAATGTTCAAACATAACAAGAAAGACTGACAGAAGGAAGGTTAGGGGTGGTACTTGGCAAAACAACAGTGGATGGTCAGCAACATGGTTCGAGAAGGAAGAAAGCTAGTAGTCAAGAAGTTATTTACAAAGAGAAGGAAAAATATGGGAAGGGGAAGAGGAGACAGTCTTGGAGCTGGATTAGAGCAGGGGTGACGTTACTGGTAAGTCTCAGGAGCTTCAGGTTGGGTCAAAGCATGTACAAGCATCAGCTAAGGATAGATAACGACAATATTCACTTTTAAATCCAAAGTGAGACTGAGACAGCCGGAGGTTGAGTGGAAGAGCATTCCATAGCCTGAGAGCAGAGAATTGGAAGGCCCCTGTGCCTTTAGTCATCTGACATCTCGGAACATAGAGCAAGGATCTGTCAGCTGATCGCAGGCCATGGGGGGATGGTTGAGGGACCAGCAAAGCTGCTAGCTGGGATGTTTTTTTTTCCCAGATGATCGAGTCCATTAGTGATCCAAGGTAGTATTGTCTACTGGCAGAGGGTGAGAGCCAATTCAAATCCTTATAAAGAAGGCAGTGATGTTTGCGTCGAGGTGACGAAGAGGCAAATCGGCATATATTGCTATAAGTTACGTCCCGTTTTAGTAGATAGGTTTTATGGGCAGAGGTAAGAATAGAGGCACCATAAGTAAGGGTTGGGAGCAGAATACCTCGGGCAATTGCTAATTTGGCTGAGGGTGTAAGCATGTAGCTCATTTTGTAAGCTACTCCCAGTTTCGAGTTTACTGCTTTGCACGAGCACTGAATGTGAAGATTAAAATCTAGGGACTGGTCTAGCAGGATCCCAAGGTACTTGAAGGAAGTAACATTTTCAAGTGGAAATCCTCCTGGGTGAAGAACCTCCAGCAAACTAGAACAGGCCTTAATCTTCGGTACGGAACTTAGGAGCATGGCTTTCGTTTTATTTATTTATTTATTTATTGAATTTTGATGACCGGGTAGGTCCACTGAGCCCCGGAGGTCCCTTTTTCATGGGCGACCCGGGAGTGACAATTATTACAGGTAAAAGAGGGTTTTGTTTTCGTTTAGTACAAAACCTTTAGGCACAGGATACGTAGGCAGTTTAACTAGTAAACCATACAATAATAGGAAGGTTACACAAAAATATATACATTTTATAATGACAAGGCAATCCATGGCATGTGACACCAAGATAATATCATTTCTTCATTTTCTTTATGTTAGTTACTTTGTTAACCAGGCAAGTACTTCTCGGGTGGTTATGACCTTGTGCCTCACAACACACTGAGGCAGGACGTTACCCCTGCATGACACAAGCACTGGCATGCATTATTGCTTAATTTTAGAATGGTATGATGTAGTTTATGCGCTTGTTAAGGTCTTACATTGTTATCATAAAACATTTGTGTTCTACTGTAGAAATCTGTGATTGAGTGGAACATAAACTACACTGTACAATTCTAAAATGGTTCTTACAACCAGGGTGTAAATCAGGAACTTCCACTGCAGTTACTAAAACGTCTGAATATATGTATAATTAACAGAATTGCAACCAGTACTTAAAATAGCTTCTGCTGAGAAAAATGAGTTGCAGGTTCAGCGCAGCTTCCTTTATTTTTCAATTTCTGTGGTTAATTTAAGACTTCTCTAAGACAACTGTACTATGGATTGCATACTTTATATTATACAATGGGGTCCCAAAATGCTGCTTTGTGATTGGTTAACTAGCTTCTTTAAGCGTGAGTGAACTGCTCCATAACATGCATAAAGAATCAGTAAACCATATCACAAAATCAAAAAGAAATCACTACTCGCATTGAATTTTCAAAACATAGACAAAAACGCCACCATCTTACAACCCCCAATGCATTGCACTCATACTAAAAAAATTAAAAAATGGTCGCTCACTCCTCATATCGACCTCAGCCTCCCCTCACTGAAACTGCTTGTACTCACTCCTGTACTGCATCAAGCATGTGATTTCCTGGCTGCTTGTAAAAAGAGCTTTCTCTTTCACTCTCTTCACAAAAGCCACTTTTAAAAGCAGTTGGAGGTGGAGGCCAGCAGAGCAATTACTGACCACTTCTACAGCCTCATGACACCCTACACCAAACAGCGGTAAATCCCAATATAACCCACACCCTGTCATCCATTATTACTTAAGTACACCCTTGTCCACCTTTATGTATTCCACTCCTTGTCTTTCATCCTGAACTGGGTGAAGTAACAGTCTTCCTGGGATGAGAAGTCTTGGAGTGGATCAGGATGAGTTTGGACTTCAATGTAGTTTTGGAGTGATAACATGAGACAGCGCCCACTGATGGTATCAGTTGTTGCAGCATGCATTTCAGTGTCAGATGCAGTACAAACCGACTGTGACTGATCAGAACTGTAGCATCTCCAGTTTCATAATCATGTTGTACAAGTCCTCTTCTGAGCCAGCTGACTGTCATGAGATTGGTCTTCTTCTGATCATAGGAATAATAGGAATCATAGGAATTTTACTGAGCCTGAAGACTTACATCCATTATGCTCGCCATGGATATCAATTAACATTTGAAAAATGTGTCCAGTTTATGTTTAAAGGACTGTGTGGTGCTACTAGCCACCTCCTCAGTGGGTAATCTGTTCCAATCATTTACCACCCTTTGAGTAAACCAGTTTCTTGATCTCAAAAGCCTTGATTGTCTTGCCTTTAACTGTAATGGGTGGGATCTAGTGCTATTTACTTGCTATACACAGCAAGTCGATAAGAACACATGAGGTGGGAAGCAGTTCAGACAAAAAAAAACTGCCCAGAACCCAGGCTGTCTCAAAATAATTTAGCACTAGAAAATGGGGAGAGACAAATGTTGATGCTAATTGGCTAAAACCACCAACCGGCCTGTCTGGTGTGATGCAACAGAGACCGGGAAATAATGAGTCTCAGCTTCTTTGTGCCTCTTTTCTTTCTGATATTCTTGTGCCCATGGAATTAAAAAAAAAACAGACCCCACCATTTTGTTTTCTCACTTAGCGAGTGAGAACTTCCCCCCTCCCTGTCCCCGTCCCCACACACACACACTCATGCACAACAGCAGTCAACTAATTTAACAGAAGGAAGAGAAAAGCGTTTCTGTAAAAACATCAGTTATGGTGTATACCTTTACACTGCATCGTACTGATCATCTGTGCCACTTCTCATGTCGTTTGCTCTCAAGTACAGCTCACATACACCTGAGAAACAAAAACCCAGGGGATGAGTACACAATTGGGGGTGAGTTAATAACAACAACAAAAATGGAAAGGGACCTGGGGGTAGTCATATCAGATGACCTAAAGGAGGGCAAGCAATGTGAGAAGGCAGCAAGGAGGGCTGGGGGAATACTGGGATGCATAGGGAGAGGCATCACCAGTAGAAACCAAGAAGTTATTATCCCTCTGTACAGACAGTTGGTGAGACCCCATCTGGAGTACTGTGTGCAGTTCTGGAGACCCCATCTCCACAAGGACATAGACAGGATGGAGGCAGTTCAGAGGAGGGCAACTAAAATGGTGCAGGATCTGCACCAGAAACCATATGAAGAGAGACTAAAGGAGCTTAATATGTATACCTTTGAGGAAAAGAGGGAGAGGGGGGACATGACAAAAACTTTCAAGAACCTCAAGGGAATCAACAAAGTCCATGAGAGTAGCATCTTTCAGAAAAAGAGATGTGCAAGAACTAGGGGGCATAATTTGAAGATAGAGGGGGAATGGCTCAGGGGCAACGTGAGGAAATATTTTTTCATAGAGCGGGTGGTGAACACATGGAACGGCCTTCCTGAGGAGGTCGTAGGGTCAAAAACTGTGGGGGAATTCAAGAATGCATGGGACAGACATAAGGCAATTCTAGTGTGGGGTAGGAGGAAGTAGACTGTTGGGTAACTAGGATCTGCAACTTATCCATTAGATAAGAAAATGGGCACACTGGATGGGCCAAGCTGTCCTTATCTGCCATCAGAGTCTATGTGTCTATATTTCTATGTTTCTATGTTTCACATACACTTTATCAGTCACTGCCAACCAAATCCTGAATAAATATAAAGGGGGTATAAAAATGAAATGCAACCCGCAACTTTATTTTAAAATAAACAAAAGAAATAAGGTCAGTGTTCTGATGGATCTTCCTGTATACTTCCAGGTATCATGTCATTCAGTCACATGCAACATAACGGCTGCATCTTCCAGAGTCCTGCATTCAACATAATAGCTACAGTCCCCCCTAGTGTCAGTATTAGCACTATGAAGTGCAGGGACTACATTACACAAGCAGGATTCTCTATTGATTTTCTTATATTTTTTACATCTTTTAATTATTTTTTTACATAGATACATAGACAGTGTCGGCAGATAAGGGCCTATGGCCCACCCAGTCTGCCCATTTGAGCTTGTAAGTTAAGTTTATGTTTTCCTAGAAGTCTGTTGCCCCTACCCTGACCTCCAGAATTCCTTTATGTCTATCCCATGCATTCTTAAATCCGTGATTGTTTCAGCCCCCACCACTTCCTCTGGCAGGGTGTTCCACTTGTCCACCACCCGTTCTGTGAAGAAATTCTTCCTCATGTTTCCTCTGAATAATCCTCCCTCCAACTTCATCCCATGCCCTCTAGTCCTGGAACATCTTTTTCGCTTAAAAATAGTGTATTCCTGCACCCTGTTCCTCCCTGTAAGATACTTGTATGTCTCTATCATATCCCCTCTCTCCCTCCTCTCCTCCAGGGAGTACATGTTCAGTTCCTTCAACCTGTCTTCATAGGACTTGTGATGCAATCCATGCACCATCTTTGTTGCCCTCCTCTGAACCTTCTCTACCCTGTCTATGTCCTTACGTAGGTATGGTCTCAGAACTGTACACTGTACTCAGGTGGGGTCTCACTGAGTGTCTTGTATGGCCCAGATTATGACCTCCCTTTTTCCTGCTGGTGATGCCCCTGCCTATACATCCCAGCATCCTATTTGCTTTACCTGCTGCCTTGTCATACTGTTTCCCTACCTTGAGGTCATCAGAGATGATAACCCCAAGATCCCTTTCCTGCTTGGTGCATGCTATATCCTCACCCCCCAACTGATATATTGTGCCAGGGTTTTTGTGCCCCATATGCATTTTTATTTTATTTACATCATCCCAAACCCATTTTCTAAGCACAATAATACTATCCAGGGTGAGAAGTATTGGGCTTTACTGGACCTTCCAGGGGCCCCAGTTATTATGGCTCTGGGCGGTCCAGTATAGCCCAATACCACCCACCCTTTCGGGTATTATTGCTTACATAATCTGTATGTGTCAGGCTGGCAAAAAATTAAAGATGTTACATAGAAACAGACTATAACAGCAGAAGAAGACCATTGGTCTGTCCAGACTTCCCAGTTTTACCCTCCCCTACCCTGTGATCAATTGTCCTGATGGGGTTTTAGTCCTCCTCTCCTCCCTCTCTGCCTTATTGCTACCCCCCCCCCAAGAAACTATTAATGCCTTTACTCTGTTCCCGCCGTGCTTCAATCCATTAATGTTTTTTGTGTCCAACAGCTCAGCTGGTAGGGCTGTTCCACAGCTCAACCACTCTCTCGGTGAAACTTTCTAGCATCCCTTCTGAATCTCCCCCTACCAGCTGACATTCATCGCCCCTTGTTTTTGACCCACCATTCCTGCTAAATTGTTCCTGGAAAATGACTTTATTTTTTCCTTTCAGGAACTTGAAGGTCTCTATCATGTCCCCCCTCTCCCTTTTGGCCTGCAGTGAGTACATGTTCAGTGCCCTAAGCCTATCCTCATAAGATCTGCCATGCTGGGCCTGAATCATTTTGGAAAGGAAAGGAAAGGAAAGGAAAGGAAAGGAAAGGAAAGGGGAAACTGTTTAAAAAGGAAAGGCACACTAAACTGAAGCTTGTTTCCAAGTGTGATCTGGGAGCACAAGGAAGGTAAGTGACTTACTCAGGGTCACACAGTATGCAAGTGGGGGATGATGGGATTCAAGCCGAGGTCTCCAGGTTTGCAGCTCAGTGCCCTTAACCACTACACTGTACTGCTTCCTATACTGCACTATAGCCAGCCTGTTTCTGTCCTTCCTCAGATGAGGACTCCAGAAAGGGACACAGTTCTCCAGATGGGGTCTCACCAGTGTTTTACAGAAATGTAGTACTGTTTTTTTCCTCCTGCTATTAAACCTCCTTTCAATACACCCCAGCATTCTGACTACTTGCTGTCAGCCTTGTTACATTAGCTAGTTTGTTTAAGGGAGTTACTTGTGATGACTTCCAGGTCCCTTTCCTTTCAAGTAATGGCCAGTTTAACCTCTCCCATCCAGTATTCCCTCCTTGGGTTCTTGTTCTCTATGTGCATCACCTTGCACTTTTTAGCACTGAATTTCAACAGCCAGACCTTGAACCACCTCTCTAACTATTGTAGGTCCCTCTGCAACTCTCTTATCCCCTCCTCCTGTCTACACTGCCACAGAGCTTAATGTCATCTGCGAAGATACACATCTTGCTCTGTATCCTTTTTCTATGTCACCAGTGAATATATTGCAGTGGACTGGTCCCAAAACTGACCCTGCAGTACCCAACTTGTGACCTCCTCTCCCCCAATTTGACCCCACTTGACCAACACCCTCTGCTGTCTACCCCCCCAACCAACTTCCCACCCATTTAATTAGGTCCTTTGCTGCTCCCAGATCCTCTAATTTTGTAATTTTTCAACAACCTTCCGTGTGGCAGAGTTAAATGCCTTGCAGAAGTTGAAATAAGAGTAAATCAACTGTGTGTCCTTTATCCACCACCCTTGTTACCTAGTTGTTCTGACAAGACCTCCCTGTCACAAACCCATGCTGCTTACTATCTAGGAGCCCATTTCTCTCCAGGTACTCCACTAAGTTCTCGTCGACTAGTGTCTCCATCTGTTTACTTACAATTAAGGAAAGACTGATGGGCCTGTAATTTTCAGGTTCCTCCATGTTCCCTCGCTTGTGGAGCAGCACCACATCTGCTATCCTCTAATCTTTCAGAACAGTTCTTACTGTTGTGAGCTACTGAATAGCCCTGCCAGGGTTTCAGCCAATGCTAATGCCAGTTCCCCCGAGCAATCCAAACCCAAAATCAGTTGCTACGGGAACAGCCGAGCCTCAAACAATTATTTGAACAGCACCAAAAATTGAACACTGTGGCAACACCACTTAACAAAAACAAAAATAAAATTGCTTTTTACTGCTGCTGTCTGTAAGTAATAATCATCATTCTCATGTTTGAGTATTTATCCATAAAGAAACTTTTTTTGCTAATTTGCTTTTGTGTTTGTGAAGTGGTGTAGCCATGGTACATAATGTTTGGTGACATTTCCTCAGCACCCTCAGGTGCATCTGTCTGGCCCTGGATTCTTGTCTGTTTTAGGGCCGCAAGCCCTTTTCAAACCCTTTCTTCTTTAGCTACCACCAGTCCTATTTCTGGGATCCCCCTTGCAGTAGCCTTTATGCCACTTTCCAGCGGGCTCACCATCTGCCACTGTGAACACTGAGCAGAAGTAGTCACTCAGACTGGCTTCCCTCCGCTCGTCCTCCTCCACTACCCAGCCCGCTACTGTTATCATCTAGATCATGATTTAATCATCATACATGAACTTTCAAATCCCCAGCTGATGATGATTATTTTTGCAAGATTAGATTAGCATGATGGTTTTTGATAACCTGTGGATGATCAAGTGATGATCAATGATGATTACTGATGATTATATTAGTTCCGTATCATCAGATTGTGAGTCACAGGAGTAATACTTAATAAAGTTTTATATGTTAGTATTATGACAATATGAATGTCAAATATCAGCAACAGCAAATTAATTCTAACGTACATCATGTGAAGTCAAGTTTTAATCCATTTAGGAAGAATACATGCAATGTTAGGTATAGTATACAGATCTGCATAGCTAATTTGCATAGTTCAAAAGAACAGTTTATGGACAAATATAATAGCGATTTCTATTTTTAATATCATTTTGCCTTGACAGTATTAGTTTGCAGACTGTTAGGAAAGGTTTTGAGCACAAACCAGGTTCTTGTAGGAACTCACCATAACATAAAAGGAATTGTAGAGATGAGAGGATGCAGGTCTGAGTTTCAACAGCTTTACTAAAGCTTCAGCAACATACAGGTACATATACAGCAGCTTCTATTCTGTAACTGGTGGTTTTCAGCCCACCAAGCTCTATCTGTATTAGATTTAAACAATAGTAATGTTATGTAATGTGTGCATGATTACTATGCATGAACATTACATCTCCCCCTTTAGACAGAAACAATAAACAATAAGATTATACGTTAGAGTCCCATGATTTATGTCTTTAATTACAGTCTAGCCAAATATCTGGTGGGCCTCTGGGTGACCCGCTCACTCACCTGGCTTATTCTGATCAGGCTTAAGTCCTGGGTGTGCAGGTGCACAGGGGCTGGGGGTGTTGCAACTGACATCCCTGTTGGAGGATCCTTGTGAGAGTCCTGCTGATTGGGTGCTGCCATGGCTGTAGCTCCTTCCTCTGGTCAGTCCCGCTCCACCACCACTGGGTCAGTCTCTTCATTACTGGGCCATCCCTCCAGCTCCACTGGGTCATTTTCCTCCTCTCATAGCCTCTGCCTCTCTCTCTCTCTCTCTCTCTCTATGCCACACTGGTAGCTCCCTCCCTCAGTTGAATGTTGGGATAACAGTTCTGCCTCACCGGGAAAACTTTGGACTGTGGCCCAGGAACACAGAATGTCTCTGCAATTTCTGCGGTAGTGCTTCCTTTGCACCTCCATGATGTAGGATCGAGGCATGGTGGCTGGGGATAGCACCCTTGCAGGAGTCCATTCATTCGTCATGGTTCTCATGTAGACTCTCTGTCCAGAGGTCAGATCCAGTAAGTGGTGTGCACTCCTGTTATAGTAGTGCTGTTGTTTTCTTTGGTTAACTTCCAAAGCAGAGCGGACATCTGTAGTCTCTATCTTGAGATTTAAAAGATCTGGCCTGGTCAGTAATAAAGTTCTTATTCTGTGCCCCATCAGCAACTGGGCCAGGGAGCCCGTAGCTTCGATGGGAGTATTGCTGAGGTCCAGAAGCACCAAATAGGGATCTTCGTTGTCCCATTTTGCTTTCTTCAGCAAATATTATACTGTTTGTACAGCCCTCTCCACCATCTCATTACTCTGGAGGTACCTTGGTGATGTTATCACATATGGGAACTCATAAGTCCTTGCAAAACTGGCAAATTCAACACTAGCAAACTGTGGCCCATTATCGGTTATCACTGTTTCTGGTATACTGTGCCTGGTAAATTGAGATTTAACATGATTAATTACAGTCTCACTTGTTGTATCTTGTCACTTAGATGTCTCATGGAACTTTGAGTAGTAGTCTACCAGGATCAAGTAGTTCACTTTGCAAAATTCAAACAGATCAGCTCTTACATTTTGCCAGGGCCTGTCTGGGATTTCATGCAGTTTTAAGGGCTCTTTTGTTTGCACTTTCCTGTAGCTGATACAAATGCCACAGTTGGACACTAGATCTGTGATTTGACTGTTCATTCCAGGCCACAATAGTACATCTCAAGTTCTTCTCTTACATTTTTCAATCCCTAAATGGGACCCATGTAGTTTAGTAAGCAATTATTTCCTGAGTGACCGCCAACACTGGAACTATGAGTCTTTCCCCTTTAAGCAGCAATCCACTCTCTGTAGAGATTTCTTCCTGGAAGAACCAATATTGTCTGATTAGTGGGTCTACCTGTGATCTTGTAGCCGGCCATGCATGCTGTATAGAGACTATAAAATAGCCTCCAAACCTGGCAGTGTCCCTTTAAGATGGCCAGGTCAATGTGGCAACAGATACGTGATTGTATAGGATGAGATTAGGTGGCTACACATATTTTCGAAGGAGTTTCTCGATGCTTATAGGTGACAGAATTGTCTGTTTTTTCAATAATAATGGCCCCTGATGAAATGAACACTCTTTTGGAGCGGACACTAGATGGTGATCAGCTCGAACAGCATACTACCACAGAAGACAGCCCTTGTGGACTAGTACCAAAGTGGATCCACAACAATGCAAAGTCCCAACTCCCTCCATTTCATGGTGAGGATTTTACAAATATATGCTTATATATTTGTTTTCTTTGCCATGAATCACTACACAGTAGGCTGGGAGTGAGCAGGGGAATCTTTTCAGCAATGCTGGAATCCATTTAACTGTTATGGCAGTTTCATCTTTTTTGCAGTTGCAGCTCTGAATCAACTTACAACCAACACACACACACACACAACACACCAGACAGTAGCATCTTGTTCTGTTTCCAGTGTAGTGATTAGAGTAACGTAGTACTGTGATGACAAGGAACCAGCAGAAAAAACATGAAATACAGCACCAGGCAATTTACTGTGGTGCTCATTTTGACAAAAAGTAACAAAGGAAATGGTAAGAGCACCCACAAAAATCAGAGAGCACAGGACTTTGATAAACAAGCATTTGTCAATGCCGAATGTTGTCTCGCTAGCATTGGCATTGATAGTGCCGGAGTCAGAGGCGCATAATAGGAATGGCAGTGAAGTATTGAGTGATGCCAGCCCCACCCTGTAGAGACTGACAGGCATTGGGGTGTGCCTTTGGGTCATCAGCTATAACGCTCATGCCATTGTACCTCACCCTACCCTGTAGACACTGACAAGTGTTGTGGTGTGTTTTGGGGTCTTTGGGCATTATACTTACCCCATTCCATAAGAAAATACGCTGAGGTGGGTGCAGTATAGGAGAATGGGGTGAACTTTGTGGCCAAACAGTGCAAGACACACCACGATGCCCGTCACTGGCTGCATGGTGGGGGTGGGGGTGGAATGGTGTGAGCATTACAGCCAATTATCCCAAGTCATACCCCTGACGCCTGTCAGTCTCTACAGGGTTGGGTGTTATAGTTGGAAACCCTAATACCATAGGCGAGTGTTGGTATTTTCACTCCAAATTTTCAACATGGGCTTTTTGTGAGCCCACCCCATGAAAAGCGACACTATCAGTTTGTTAGCTGAAAGGTGGTTTTGCAGAGCAGCTATGCCATTTGGCGACACAGGGACGAAAACACATTTTTGGCAGGATGTGGAAAATGACATCTGTATTGTTCATGAGGAGGCGTAAAAAAATGGCAACGTTGAAAATCTGGAGTGAAAATATGAAAAATTGGTGAAGTCATGAGCATGCATAGAAACTGTGCAACACACATCTGTAACCCAATTATATTTGAAAGTTTTTTAGCCACATTTTCAACATAGGTATTTTGGGACCTCCCCTCATGAACAGTGGTGCTGTGATTTTGTTAATCAGTCCCAAAAGTTGATTTCCCACAGTGACCACGCCATTGTGCGCCACAGGTGCGGAAACACATTTGGGGCAGGCTGTGAAAAATGGCAGCTGTACTGTTGATAAGGAGGTGTGAAAAAATGCCAGTGTTGAAAATCTGGCATGAAAATATTGCAAATTTGTGAAGTTACAAGGGTGCGTGGAAACTGCGCAATGCACACTTGTAACACAGTCATTTTATGGACTTTTGGCACCAAATTTTCAACAAAGGCATTTTAGGACCTCTGCTCATTATCAGTGTCACCATCATTTTCTCAAACTGTCCCAAAACTGATTTCACACAGCGACCGTTCTATTCTGCGCCGGAAGTGTGAAAACACATTTTGGCTGGGATATGTAAAATGACAGCTGTGCTGTTCATGAGGAGGTGTGGAAAACTGCCAATTTTGAAAATCTGGAGTGAAAATATTACAAATTCACCAAGTTACAAGAGTGTGTGGAAACAGCGCAACGCACGATCGTAAAACAGCCATTTTTTAGATTTTTTTCACCAAATTTGCAACATAGGCTTTTTGAGAGATCCCCTCATGAAAAATGGCACTGTCGTTTCGTTACTAGGTCCCAAAAGGTGATTCCACACAGTGAACGCGAAGTCACCTTTTGGGACCAATAACACCATTACAGTGACTGAATTCATGAGGAGGGGTCCCAATAACCCCATGTTGAAAAGTTGGTGCACAAATTCAAAAAAATAGCCGATATATGCACCAAAGCTGAAAAAAAACTATTTATGCCATTATACAGCTTACCGGCATTTCTTCAGTTTGCGGTCGGCTTTGAAGAGTGCAGACGTGTTCCCGGTCCACCGAAGATCGTCACGCCGAACTCCGGAGATAAGTATGAGATAGGGGTGTGTGGGGAGGCAGGGTGCACAGAGGGTGGCCGTGGGTTGCGGGAGGGGGCAGGGAGACTATGAAGGGCAGTTTTCTTCTTTCACAAGGGTAAAACAAACAAAAAAAACATCGCGGGACGGTTTTTCTTTTTCAGGGGATTTTTCACGCTGGGGTGGGCTCCCAGTGTGCCACCTAAGTGCTTTTGGGGGGGATGCTGTAGCCGATGGGGGATTGGGCACTCCCGTTGGCACACAACAAAAGCGGGGGCAAACCAAGGATTGGGCACCCCCTTGGCACATAACAAATGGGGGGTGCAGTGCCGACAGGAGTGGGCTCCCCGTTGGCACATACATTGGGTCAGGATATCCTGACAGGGGGATTGGGTACCCCCGAAGTTGACATTATGGCAGGCAGTGTGCCGCCATGTTTAATTTACTTTTTCACCAGGGCAAGGATGTTGGAAGGTGCCGCTGCGTATGACGAGCTTTGCTCGCATTGCAACGGACCTTTCATTAGATGTGCTCACCACTTTATGTATTCATGGTGTGGCGCCGGCATGCAGGCTTATTGGGGAATAAGGGACGCACCTACTGATGCGTGCCCTGCATTCACCCAACAGTGATCGCGCCTCCAAATCTGCTACTACCGTAATATACTGGCTGCTCATGCTCAAGCCAACATAAAAAATAAAGTCCTTTTATTTAAATACAAAACTGCATGTTACATGTGCACCAAGTCCCAAAAATAAGCGGTAAAAGCTATACCAACACTAACGTTTCCCCTGGCCACTGTCAAGCATAATTAGAGTGAATCTAAAGCATCACAATAGTGCCTCCATATAAATAGTGATTAAATTACATATTACTAATTAATTCTAACCAATTTTTATTATTAAAAGCAGTTTTCAATAAACAACTCTAGTAACCATTAATTCAGACTTGAAATAGCAGCAAGGTTTGTGTGGAACTTTTAACTGCACATTTAAATCACACTGTTGTCCTTTACATGGGTTACCATGCTTAGCAGTGTCAGTGGCTCAGTAGGCAGCACATTCGCCTCTGAGGCCGGGAGATCAGAGGGCTGTGGGTTCAGTTCCTACATCTAGCACTTGAGTTAATATCCCAGTACTGACACTGTAGTGCAGCATGAGAGGGGTGCTGTACTGCTGAGGTGCTGTCTTTCGGATGAGACGTTAAACCGAGGTCCCATCTGCCTGGAATGGTGGTAGTTCAGGTGGATGTTAAAGATCCCATGGCACTTATTGAAAAGAGTAGGGGAATTTCCCCAGTGCCCTGACCAAATTTCCCTCATTCACTAAAAATACCACCAACAGCTTAATCTGGTTCAAGGTCAGTTGGCATGCATCTGTTTCCCCCTCCCCTGGGTCGTGCCTGAAAATAGGCAGGATTTGTCTATTGCACTTACCCGGTCAACAAAAACTAAATAATATATTGCTAGTTGCAGCACCCAATTTCCTCAACTCCCTCCATTTCATGGTGAGAATTTTGCAAAAATATATATATTTTTTTTTCTTTGCCATGAATCACTACACAGTAGGCTGGGAGTGAGCAGGGGAATCTTTTCAGCAATGCTGGAATCCATTTAACTGTTATGGCAGTTTAATCTTTTTTGCAGTTGCAGCTCTGAATCAGCTTACAACCAACACACACACACACACACACACACGCACGAGACAGTAGCATCTTGTTCTGTTTCCAGTGTAGTAATTAGAGTGACATATTATTGTGATGACAAAGAACACAGAGTTTGTCTTGTTTGCCCCTCCTCCTGCACAGTAATGATTATACTCAGTTTGATAATGGATACGCGTCCATGTCGGGATACTACCCCTACTTAGAAAATGGACTTAAAAATGTAAGGACTCTGATTGGCTGCCAGTCATGATGGGGGGGGGGTGCATTAACTACCAGTTAGAGCCCTGTAGATAATTGCCAGCCCAGCCTGCCTCATAAGTGTACTGGTATCCTTGTGCCTGTCCGAGTTTCAAAATGTAGTAGCCGTCATTTTTTTTTTCCGAGCCAATAGACTGATTCAGCCCCACCACACACACAAACACAGAACTCATGTCATCTCAAGCTTCTTTTCTTTGTTTTTGATTTTTTTGTCTTTTTTAAACAGTACCTTTGTTCCTGCCCCAACAGTCCCATCTCTGATGCTACTGACTCATCCCTACTATCGCATCAAAACTCCACCTCCGGACACCACACTGAAGCTGGCCGAAATTACTGCCCCTTTATGAAACTGGTGCCATTAAATCCACACTTTATTATTTGTCTTCCAACAGACACAGCAATCCAGCATTTTTCCAAAACATGCTGATTTCGGCTGCGCAAATCTCGTAGAGCCATTTGTGCTCTCGCACCCCATCCTCCAGCTAGCCACCCACTGGTTGTCAAGCCCACAGTTCACAAAAAATGATAAAGCAAAAATGAAACTGCTTTTGTGTGTGCTATTGGGGAAAATTAAAGTGTCTGTTCTTCTGCTGGTGTGGGGGGGGGCAGTTAACACACGAGATTGGCTTAGACACAAACACGGACCTGTGTCTCTCAAGAGAAGGAAACCATCAGGGAGGGAAACAGGAGACAGTATAGTCTGGCAGCACCATCTAGTGGGCAAAACAGAAACTGCGGACCTTTTTTCTAAACATATACCACTACACCCCCAAAAAATAAAGAAGAAACATTTTACATGTTATTTTTTGTATCTTTTTTTTTCGTTTAGTAGCCCATTTTCTAAGCACAATACTACCCTCCAGGGTGGGTGGTATGGGCAATACTAGACTGTCCAGGTACTATAAGGCCCTCTGCGTGCAGTGGCTGGCCTCATTATGCCCTTGGGCAGTTCAGTACTGCCCAATATCACCTAACCTGTTGAGTATTATTGCTTGCTTATGATATATACATGGGTGTAAGAATGTGTATGCCAAAAATCCACAGCTTATAAACTGATTGAGGCGACATTGACATTTGTTATTCTAATGTCTGATATCCACCCCTACTAGTGTTACAATGTAAATGCTGTGGGGGGGGGAGATATTGGACATTAATGTTTGTTACTCTGGTGTCTGATATTCACCCCTACTGGTGTTACAATGTGAATGCTGTAGGGGGAGATATTGGACATTCATTTTCGTTACTGTGGTGTCTGATATTCACCCCTACTGGTGTTACAATGTGAATGTTTTGGAGGGTGATACTGGATATTGATTTTTGTTACTCCTCCTGTCTGATATCCACCCCTACTGGTATTATAACATGAATACTGTGGGGGCGGGGGTGACATTGGACATTGTTTTTTGTTACTCCTAATGTTTGATATCCACCGCTACTGGTGTCATAATATGAATGCTGTGGGACATGACATTGGACTTGATTTTCGTTACTCCTGATGTCTGATATCCACACCTGCAAGTGTTATGGCTCTACGATGCCGAATCAACCAACTAACCTTGTCCACGGCATTGCAGCACCAGGCTCCTTGTCGGCGAAGGAATTGCAATTGGTATGGAGTCACACACGGCAGGGTCAATGCCACTTTCTTCAGGGGGCTTGAGCCCCAAACCCCCATCTTGAGGCTCTGCCCCGTGCTATGGATACCAACTACAGGTCAGAGTTGATTCGGGGAGGGGGTGCAAGATGGGGAAAGTGTTACTGGGTCCTGAGCACATCCCCTACAGCAACTTGGCAGTGTTGTCAGCAGCAACATATGTCGCTGTAGGGGTGTCGCTGTGGGAAGTGTATACCAAGTGTTATAATATGACTGCTGTGGTGGGCAACACTGTACACTGATTTTGTTACTACTACAATCTACTATCCACCTGCACTGATATCATATTATGAATGCTGTGGTGGCAATATTGGACACTGAGTTTTGTTACTCCTACTGTCTGATACCCACCACTAGTAATGTTATAATATGAATGTTGTGGAGGCAACACTGAACATTGATTTTTGTTACTCCTAATATCTGATATCCACCCCTACAGGTGTTATAATATGAATGCTGTGGGGGCGACACTGGACATTGATTTTTGTTACTCTTACTGCCTGCTATCCACCTCTACTGGTGTTATAATATGAATGTTATGGGGGGGTGACATTGGACATTGATTTTTGCTATGAATGCTGTGCTCTGTTTGAATTAAACATACTATTAAATGCATAACACTAAGTACTACTACAGTATATTTTTCTTTTTATGGGATGAGGATTATATATGCACTGTGGATCTGCGGCATGTCGGCAGTCCTAAGTGACAATGCCATGCACTGGGGTCCCATGGACCCCTGCACATATACATGGAAAGGGTGTGCATCCCTTCTGCACTGGATCACCCAGCTGTGCAGCCAGTCTGGAGACATGTCTGAGGGGTGTGCCCGCACTCTGCATCATTCACAAAAGTGTAGAGTGCCAGGTGAGGGGGGGGGTGCAAGATACGCATGCAGGGACCCTGTCTTATCCATTTAATACCCCCTGAATTTTGACCACAGGCTGCAGCAGACAGAACTACCACCCTACCATGTCGCCCCAGTCCTCTTTGCAGACAGGGCGGGCTGGAAACAGCCATTTAGGCACTGACCTGTATACATTCAGTTTCTCCCTCCCATGCCTCCCCACAATCCCCTAATCACACAAAGAACAGGGGATCCACTTCAGGACCCAGGACGGCATCTGACTGAATGCTCACCTGTGTCCCTCAATCCACCCTCCATACAGCACACTGGGGGTGGGGTTGCAGACAGGTGCCTTGCAAAGATGTGCAATCATGCACACCATGCACCCTGCACCTGACCACAGGTACGGAGCTACGCAGGACAAGTACCTGTGAATGACATATACCCAGCCCTAAATTAATGCATAGCCCCCATTATGCAGTTCCTGAAGTACAATAGAAGGTGTACAGAGGGTCTGGATAACAAATATGAGCATGTCTACAGTGGGGGGGGGGGATCGACATACAGGCACAGAGGGGCTCCAGAAATTTTATTTTCCTAGCTACACCACCGGCTGTGTATCCCTCAAGGCCATTCCTTAATTATGGAAGTTCTCCCATTCCTGACAGTCTCTCAATTCATTGCTATGCCCCCATGACCAAAGTCTGCCAATCTCGTCTCTCCTCCTTGCTGTCAGTAGGAGTGCCTGTAACACTAACCTGGGTATTTCTAGTTTCACAGTGCCCGGATGAGCCCAGAGGAATAGGCAGAAACAAACAGCTGCACTCACAGCATAAAAAAAAAAAAAAAACAACAATCGAAACTAACACTAAATGCAGCAATGAGGTTTAAACTGTTATGTAAAGTATAGAAAAAAACAGCACTAAGCCTTGGCACTGTGTGTCGCAAACAATGATGCTTTCAGTTTCACAGGGCCTGTTTAGGCATGGTGAGTACAGCTTTTCCAAAGTGGCACTGCACTGTATGATGCGTTACATTGCTGCAAGGTGTGGGTAGCAAGATTTGCATACAAGAAGCAATACTGGGTTTTTCCACTAGTTCATTAAACACGCTGAGCTCTTTTATTGACTAAGTCCTTATTACAATTACAGCAAAGTCAGATCTGAATATTCAACATATATAATGCAATCTTTAAAAATATGATACATGTATAGATGATATCCAGCACAATCAGAAAACAAAGTTATAGTACAAAAAAATCCTGTCACATAGGTCAGAGCACACCAACGTTTTTATGGTACCATAAATTCCAGGATAGCAAGTCATAATAATACCAATGAGAGACTATAAAGTGCTGGGTATGCTAACAAGAGAACTGATTTGGTCATAAATCAGTTGGTAAGAAACAGATAGCCATAGCTCCAAGGTCCAGAACACAGTATGACTCTGGATGTGCAAAGCTGTTGAAGCAGCACAACTTTCATGCTACCGTGGTCAAAGAAATACGGAAACAGAAAATGACAGTAGAAAAAGACCCTTGATTCATTTAGTCTGCCTGTAAACCCTAACCTACTCTGAGATCTAGTGTGTATGTGGGGGTTTTGCTCATGCAATCTCCCCCTTCCATATTTCTGGCCGTGCTGCTACCCCCCAACCAAGGTAGCTACTAAATTTACTTGAGGTGAAATGAGTTACATACAGACTGATCGACATATTGCTTTCATGGTACCACTGGACAGTCCTGTAGGTAATGGTTAACCTGCTCGGATTCCATGAGGAGGAAGCCAGGGCTACAAGTACTGAGACCATGGCCCACACATTCAAAGGAGATGTTTGGCACATCCCTAGATGCACCCACGCATCTCTGGACTTGCGATGGCCTTTAGGGGTCTGGCAATATTCAGAAGCCCCCAATGTGCCATGCAAACCCAACTGTGCCGCGACGCAGAATATTGCGCTGCGGGCATGCAGATGAGGGGTCCCTCATGCATATTCTCTACATCACAGTATTCAAATCTCCCTCGGTGAAGACATGGCTGAATGCACCCTCATAAAGTTAGGAAACCAAAAACCTGTCCTAACTTTGTGCAGGGCAGGGTGGTGCACCATGCACAGTCCAGGGCCAGTCACATGATCCCTCTCAGCCCCATTCACTGAGTGCCAGCAAAAAACACCATAACCCCATTTCCATAGTGTAGTGGACCCACCTTCCCATCCTCGAGGTCTAAAAAAACATGCTGCCCTATCCCTTGTTTTCACTGTGTAGGGCCCCACCCCATCCTGACACCTGTCAAAATGATGATCTGCCCAATCCCAATTTTGCCATAGTGTAGGGGACCCCCCTCCCAGACACAATCCCTGATCAATGTACAAAACACACAAACACCCGTTTTCCATAGTGTAGTGGACCCCCAGCCCCAGCCCCAATCCCTAATAGGACTAAACAACCCCAAGTTCCCGTTTCCATAGTGTAGTGTCCCACCCCAGTCCCCGATCGCTCACCCAATAATACAGACATATGCTTCCATAGTGTAGTGGCCCTCCCTGATTACTGATTCTCCACTAAAAAAAACATTTTCCATAGTGTAGTGGCCCTGCCCAATCACTGATCCCCCTTTAAAAAAACATTTTCCATAGTGTAGTGGCCCTCTCCCTTCCCTGATCACTGATTCCGTGTTAAAAAAACATTTCTCATAGTCTAGTGGCCCCACCCCGATCACCGAACCCGTGCAACAGATGAAAACTCTGGCAGTCTAGTGGACACCCCAACAGTCTGTCCATCCCACTCCCCCCCCAGCCCAACCCACAGCCGTTGGCCAGCACAGCCCACCACTCACCACCACAGCTGGCCTTGACTGAGCTCCCAATGACGATACCATACTGTACAGAGTACGGACCATTAACAGTGTGTCATTGGGCCATACTGTATACAGTACGTGTGATTATTGGGAGCTCTCCAGTGGCCAGCCATGGTAGTGAGTGGTAGGTTGTGCTAGTTGCAGCCAGGGTTGAACACAGGGAATGGATGGATGGACTACTATTACAGATGGGGACCCAATAGACTGCCAGGATTTTCATCTGTTGCACGGGTTCTGGGATCAGGGTGGGGGGTGGGACCACTACACTAGGGAAGAATGTTTTTCATGGGGGATCGGTGACTGGGGAGGGCCACTACACTATGGAAAATGTTTTTTAAAGGGGATCAGTGATCTGGGAGGGGGAAGGGTCACTACACTGTGGAAACATGTTTTTTAAAGGGGATCAGTGATCTGGGCAGGGGAAGGGTCACTACACTATGGAAACATGTTTTTATGATTGGGTGGGTAATCACGAACTGGGGTTGGACACTACGCTATGGAAATGGGGAACTTTGGGTCATTTAGTCCTATCATGGATCAGGACTGGAAGTGGGGTCGACTACACTGTGGAAAAGGGGGTACCGGTGTGTTTTGTACATCGATGAAGGATTGGGGTTGGGAGAGGGGTCCACTACACTGTGGAAAAAGGGTGCTTGCATGTTTTGTACGTCGATCAGGAATCAGGGCTGGGGGGGCCCTACACTATGGAACCTAAGGGATTGAGCAGCATGGTTTTTTTTTCAGACCTCAGGGATGGGGTGGGGGAACCCTACACTATAGAAACTAAGGGATTGGGTTTTTTTCAGACCTCGGGGATGGGGTGGGGCAACCCTACACTATAGAAACTAAGGGATTGGGCAGCATGTTTTTTTTTTCAGACCTCAGGGATGGGGTGGGGGAACCCTACACTATAGAAACTAAGGGATTGGGCAGCATGTTTTTTTTTTCAGACCTCAGGGATGGGGTGGGGAACCCTACACTATAGAAACTAAGGATTGGGCAGCATGTTTTTTCAGACCTCGGGACGGGTGGGATCCCTACACTATAGAAACTAAGGGATTGGGCAGCATGTTTTTTCAGACCTCAGGAATGGGGTGGGGAACCCACACCATAGAAAACAATGGATTGGGCAGCATGTTTTTTTTTTTCAGACCTCAGGGATGGGGTGGGGAAACCCTACACTATAGAAACTAAGGGATTGGGCAGCATGGTTTTTTCAGACCTCAGGGATGGGGTGGGGGAACCCTACACTATAGAAACTAAGGGATTGGGCAGTATGTTTTTTCAGACCTCAGGGATGGGGCGGGGGAACCCTACACTATAGAAACTAAGGGATTGGGCAGCATGTTTTTTCAGACCTCAGGGATGGAGGGGAACCTACACTATAGAAACTAAGGGATTGGGAAGCATGTTTTTTTCAGACCTTGGGGACGGGGTGGGGGTCCCTACACTATAGAAACTAAGGGATTGGGCAGCATGTTTTTTTCAGACCTCGGGGATGGGGTGGGGGTCCCTACACTATAGAAACTAAGGGATTGGGCAGCATGTTTTTTTCAGACCTCAGGGATGGGGTGGGGGAACCCTACACTATAGAAACTAAGGGATTGGGCAGCATGTTTATTTCAGACCTCGGGGACGGGGCGGGGGTCCCTACACTATAGAAACTAAGGGATTTGGCAGCATGTTTTTTTCAGACCTCGGGGATGGGGTGGGGAACTCTATACTATGGAACCTAAGGGATTGGGCAGCATGTTTTTTTTTTCAGACCTCAGGAATGGGGTGGGGGAACCCTACACTATTGAAACTAAGGGATTGGGCAGCATGTTTTTTTTTTTCAGACCTCAGGGATGGGGTGGGGGAACCCTACACTACAGAAACTAAGGGATTGGGCAGCATGTTTTTTCAGACCTCAGGGATGGGGCGGGCTGACCCGGCACACTTGGCTGGATGCAGCCATGCTAATGAGTCCATAATGGGCATGCATGAGGCGCCTTTGCACCATGCATGTCCAATGAGCTCATTAGCATATTTTGGCTGAATATCACCCTTGAGGGAAATGGCACATCCACGTATGCACTACTCATTCCCCCATTGGTAGTCTTCAGCCTCAAACCCTGGATGTGCTGCTCCAAACATGGTGGCCACCCGCTATGTGTCATGCATCCAGGGTCTGATATTCAAATAGAATGTGCTGTCTGTTCCAATAGCACATTCTGTTTGAATATCCCATCAGAGCTGGCCGGACCATTTTTTTGTGCAGCACATCCATTTGTGTCGCACATCCAGCCAGCTCTGAATATGGGGCCCACATATCTTACAGTAGCCAAGTGATACTAACATTGTGCTTTCTGCAGGCTGAAACCAAAGTAGAGTCTTTAAAAAAATAAGTAGGACAATTACACAGTATTTACCAAAATTAACAGCTCCACCAGTGTGGTGCATAGCAGCTGTTGCTGATGGCAATGATAATAATCATTTTAACATATAGTCAAGGGAGACCAGCACCTTTGCAAAGACTGAGAAAAAAATGTCTCACACTCACCGGAACATCAGTTCTGTAGTCGTTCTCTTGTGCAAATACCTTTTATTTAAAGTGCAAATAACAAGAGTGAATGAATACGGTGAGGAGCATAATGTAGGCAGGCGACTGCACTGAGGAAAAGCCGTGCTCGGTCTGTGGCAAACAATTTAACATATAGTCAAGGGAGACCAGCACCTTTGCAAAGACTGAGAAAAAAAAATGTCTCAGACTCACCAGAATACCAGTTCTGTAGTCGTTCTCTTGTGCAAATACCTTTTATTTAAAGTGCAAATAACAAGAGTGAATGAATACGGTGAGGAGCATAAAAAACAAGCCTGGAACAAGCACACTTCCTTGTAACCAAGTCACCTGATGCTTTTCGCCCTACCAGGGCTGTCTCAAAGGTACAAGGTTACCATACAAACCAAACAGGGGCGTCATTTAGGGGTAGCCAGGGGTTGCGGTTGAGACCCCTATGATTTTTTTGCAACCCCTATAATGCCCACTGCAACCCCTAAGAACCCTAAAACAAGGGTTCCCTAGCATTTATTTATATAGATGTGGTGGTGATTGGGGGAGTTTTACAACCCCTATGATTTTGCTGAAATGGGACTTTGCAACCCTTATGGTTCTACTGAAATAATGCTACTGAGTATAACCTACCTCCTTCTGCTTGCTATTCCCTCCCTATGCAGTCCATCATCCTTTTGCTTTCCCCACCACCGCTGAAAATTGGGCCACTACTTTCAGATCATCCTGACTGATAACCCTGAGGTCCCTTTCCTACGAGGTATATGCCATGACCTCTCCTCCTCCCATTTTGTACTCGGCTCAGTTTTTTTTGTGTCTGATGGGCATGACTTTGCACTTTTTTGGCATTGAATCCCAGCTGTAAAATTCTGGACCACTCTTCTAGTCTTTCCAGGTCCCTCATGGCCTCCATTCCCTTCATTATATCCACACTATTGCAGGTCTTGGTGTCATCTGCAAATAGATAGACTATTCCTTCATGCTTCACCCTTGTGTCCCTTATGAATGTATTGAAGAGAACAGGGCAAAGTACTGACTCTTGACCCCCATCTCCCCCGAGACTTCCCTATTTAGTATAACCCTCTGGGTTCTATTCCTTCAAGCTTCACCCTTATGTCCCCTATGAATGTATTGAAGAGAACAGTTACAGTATGAGGAAAGGCTGGAGGCCTATAACAAGGTTATTCTAAGAACCTTTCACTTTTCAGCCACAAACCTCGCCTGTTCTGTGTACTTCCATGGAGCAGAACATGTTCCTTTAATGAGTTTCCTCAAGTGGTGTATCGGTGAATACTAACATACCCAGAAGTTTGCAACTGTAGAGATATATTGGTCTGTATTTAAAATAGCCTGCCAATGATTCAGTGGTCAGTGGCACAGAGGAAATTCAAATCTATGCATCCAACATTCTAGCCATTTATTCCACATTAGATTGGCAGTTTAGTAAGGTGATGGGTTTGCTTTGAGCATGTTGTATTTAATCAATGTTTACGCCAAGAAAGGAAATTCCTCACAGCCACAGGTGACACCTGAAATGCATTGCTAACACTCACCAGTCAGATACCAGTCCAGCTTGCCAGCAGTGTCTCCAGTCAGGTCAGCTACCAATCTAGTTTGCTAGTAGTGTCTGCAGTCAGCTACCAGTCCAGTTTGCCTGCAGTGTCTACAGCCAGGTTTGCTAGCTACCAGTCCAACATGCCACCAATCTCTCCAGTCAGCTACCAGTCCAGCTTGCCAGCAGTGTCTCCACTCAGATACCAGTCCAGCTTGCCAGCAGTGTCTCCATTCAGGTCAACCACCAATCCAGTTTGCCAACAGTTTCTCCAGTCAGCTACCAATCCAGTGTGCCAGTAGCATCTACAATCAGCTACCAGTTCAGTTTGCCAGCAGGATCTACAGTCAGCTACCAGTCTAGCTTCTCTGCAGTGTCTCCAGTGAGCTACCAGTCCAGCTTGCCAGCAGTGTCTCCAGTCAGGTCAGCTACCAGTTCAGTTTGCCAGCAGTCTCCAGTCAGCTGCCAGTCCAGCTTGCTAGCAGTGTCTCCAGTCAGGTTGCTAGCTACCAAGTCTAGTTTGCCAGCAGTGTCTCCAGTCAGCCACCAGTCCAGCTTGTCAGCAGTGTCAACAGGCAGCTACCAGTGTGGCTTTCCAGCAGTGTTTGCAGTCAGCTATCAGTTCAGTTTTCCAGCAGTGACAACAGCCAGGTTGCTAGCTACCCAGTCCAATTTGCCACCAGTCTCTTCAGTCAGCTACCAGTCTAGTTTGCCAGCAATGTCTCCAGTCAGTTACAGTCCAGCTTGCCTGGAGTGTCTCGAGCCAGCCTCCAGTCCAGCTTACCAGCAGTTTCTCCAGTCAGCTACCAGTCCAGTTTGCCAGCAATGTTTCCAGCCAGCTACCAGTCCAGCTTGCCTGCAGTGTCTCAAGTCAGCTACCAGTCAAGCTTGCTAGCAGTGTGTCAAGTCAGGTCAGCTACCAGTCCAGTTTGCCAGCAGTCTACAGCCCGGTGGCTAGTTACCAGTCAAGTTTTCCAGCAGTGTCTCCAGTCAGCTACTTGTCCAGTTTTCCAGCAGTGTTTCCAGTCAGCTTGCTAGCTATCAGTCCAGTTTTACAGCAGTGTTTCCAGTCAGCTACATGTCCAGTTTGCCAGCAGTGTCTCCAGTCAGCTTTCAGTCCAGTTTGCAGGCAGTGTTTTCAGTTTGCTACCAGTCCTGTTTGCAGGCAGTGTCTTCAGTCAGCTGCAAGTCCAGTTTGCAGGCAGTGTCTTTAGTCAGCTGCCAGTCCAGTTTGCAGGCAGTATCTCTACTCAGCTTCCAGGCCAGTTTGCTAGACCCAAGCAAGGTAAGACATGTCACTAGTAAATATTTCTAAGAGTAATAAAGGTAAACACAACTTAATGGGGGGTGTCCAGTAAGCTGAGCATTAATGTTGAAAAAATAAATATCCAGGGACTTAAGTACTTTATGTAAGAATGGGCATTGCCATTGACTAGTCTTGGAACCCTTATGGTTTTGGTGAAATGCTATGGAGAGGGTAGCGCAAGCAATATTCTGGACTGTTGTGACTCTGGGGAGGGACAAGGGTGCAAATTACTGGGCATGTGATTCCCCTTCACAAAAGTGGGAGCAAGGCAGAAGTAGGAAACTACAGACCTGTTAGTTTAACCTCAGTGGTAGGGAAAATGATGGAATCACTTCTGAAGGAAAGAATTGTTGCGTATCTAGAGGCCAGAGGGGCACAGGACCCAAGGCAGCATGGATTCACAGCGGGAAGGTCATGCCAGACAAATCTGATAGATTTCTTTGACTGGGTGACCAAAGTAGTAGATCAGGGTGGGGCTATGGACATGGCCTACCTAGACTTTAGCAAGGCATTTGACATAGTCCACACAAAAGATTAATATACAAGTTAGCCAGCCTGGGAGTGGGTCCCAAGATGACAGCCTGGGTAAGAATTGGCTGGAGAATAGGACACAGAGGTAATAGTAAATGGAGTCCACTCTGAAAAAGGGGTTAGCAGTGGGTACCACAGGGTTCAGTATTAGGACCGGTCCTCTTCAATGTCTTTATAAGCGACATTGCAGAGGGACTGGAAGGAACAGTATGTCTCTTTGCAGATGACACAAAGATCTGCAACAGAGTTGATGCACAAGGTGCAGTGGAAAGGACGAGAAGGGACTTGGCAAGGTTAGAGGAATGGTCAAATGTATGGCAGCTTAGATTCAATGCTAAGAGTTCAAGGTAATGCACCTGGGAAACAAAAACCCAGGGAAGCGTACACAATGGGGGTGAGATACTAACAACAACAAAAATGGAAAGGGACCTGGGGTAGTCATATCAGATGACCTAAAGGTGGGCAAGCAATGTGAGAGGGCAGCAAGGAGGGTTGGGGGATACTGGGATGCATAGGGAGAGGCATCACCAGCAGAAAACAGAAGTTATTATCCTCTGTACAGACAGCTGGTGAGACCACATCTGGAGTACTGCGTGCAGTTCTGGAGACCCAATCTCCGCAAAGACATAGACAGGATGGAAGCTGTCCAGAGGAGGGCAACTAAAATGGTGCAGGGTCTGCACCGGAAGACATATGAAGTGAGACTTGAGCTTAATATGTATAGCCTCGAGGAAAGGAGGGAAAGGGGGGACATGATAGAAACTTTCAAGTACCTCAAGGGAATCAACAAAGTCCAAGAGGGTAGCATCTTTCAAAAAAAGAGGTGTGCAAGAACAAGGGGGCACAATTTGAAGATAGAAGGGGGGCGGCTCAGAGGTAATTTAAGGAAGTATTTTTTCACAGAGAGGGTTGTTGATGCATGGAACAGCCTTCCGGAGGAGGTTGTGGAGTCAAAAACAGTGGTGGAATTCAAGCATGCATGGGACAGTCATAAGGCAATTCTAGGGGGTGGGGGTAGGAAGAAGTAGGCTGCTGGTTAACTAGGATCTGCAGCTTATCCATCAGGTAGGGAAATGGGCAGACTGGGTGGGCCAAGCGGTCCTTATCTGCCGTCAAATTCTATGTTTCTATGTTTCTATGGGGAGGAGGTAACAAGGAAGCAAAATTTGTTTCAAATGACCTCCAAAATGCACTGAATTTAAAACATTTTTTACGGGGGTCTAGGAGCTGCCCCAGCCTATAGTTTCCCTTGCAACCCCTATGGTTTTTCTGAAATGACGCCCCTGAAACCAAACCTTTATATGATTACATTTAAAGTGGTACACACAACTTAAAATTAATACCAGGGATATCCACAAACATTATATACAAATTAAAAACAAGATACACCGAATATAATAGTCATCAGATGTTTAACCACATATTTTCTAATTGTGTTTCATTTTCCATTTAGACATTTATCATATTTCATACTTCATTTTTCATTTTTCATTTTCTATGTCTCATTTCTCATTTTATGCTGTCAAGTTTATTTGAACCATGTGCAATCTCTTCTTTTTTCTATCTAACATTCAATTTCAGGTTTGATTTTAAACTTTATGGTATACAGAATATTTGATAACCAATAATATTGTGTACTGGAGAATATTAATTAGTAGTTATAAAATGAGAAATGAGACATGGAAAATAAAAAATGAAAAATGAAGTATGAAATATGATAAATGTCTAAACGGAAAATGAAACACAATTGAACAGCACTTGCAGATGTTAAGTTAACTGCACTCACATTGTGATTGGTTTAGATGCTATTGGAGTGAGTGTTATAATGGAGAAATGCTATGCTGTGGAGTTGTCCGATGAAGCTCAGTGGCAGTTGACCGAAATGTAACTGTTTGCACTTTATTTTGTCAACGTTGATACCACTATGGTCGCACTGATGCTTAAATAAAGTTTGCGATCTAAAGGAACTGCTGTGACCACGCTGTGTTTTGGTGGGTGCTTCATTTTGCTTCCACTTTTGTGACTGTGATTTTGAGAGCACCACCATTTTACTACGATCTGGTGCTGGACATTTTTTCTTCTTCATAACAATATAGTACGGCAGTTAGTTACAGTGCAAGTCATTTAAACAGGATAACTTGGTGGATTAATTTTTGTCCCATTTAAGCAGCAATCCACATAATACAAATGTTGCTCTTTACAATAAGCAGACAGCACAAAATTACATTTTGTGCAATTTTTTAATTAATCTCACGTGAAAAGCTGTTCTAAAAATGTATTAGCTTTGTGTGACTCTGTTTATCTTTCTTTCTTTTTTTTTATTTTATAAGTTACATGTTGATTGGGAGTTCTTCAGTCGGTGTTGCATCTGCGGTTGAATTTTCGAAAAAGACCCTTATTCGCTGCTACTTTCAGTTGAGTAGCACCTTTATATGCTCATCTCAATCTCAGAAAGCCTGTCTCAGGTAGAGTCCTGACCTCTTTGCTGATACCACTTCATGGCCAAATTTAAATTGGACAATACCTCTGAGGTAGAAATGTTGCGACGAAGCCTTAACGGTCGAAGCACTGGGGCATTTGTTTTTTCCATGTGACAATTTAAATATCTGGACTCTAGCACTACTTCTATGTTTCTTTCATGAATAAATGTGCCAATCATTGAATAAGCTGGAGTTAGCATTCATTTTCTGATCCAGGAGTGCATCACCTATCTGTGAGTTTGACCACAGAGTTGATGGCTAATGGTCTGGCTCGGCCTCTGAAATGTATTTTATTGTACTTGAGATATCAAGCCATCCTGCAGGGTTGGTAAAGACAAAAAACAAACAAAAAAATCCTCAGGGCGGAGCCATATTCAGACGCCCCCCTCCGTGTGCCATACTAATCTGGCAGTGCAGTCACACAAAATATACTGTCGCACCAATGCAAATGAGGGATTCCTCATACATAAAAGGCACAGCAGTATATTCATGGGTTTTTGTGGTACAAATCAGCTGCCAGAGTGGAGCTGTTTACAGGTGCAAAAACTGTCCTTAACCAGACGCTACGGCTGTATGCCCCCTCCACCAATCACCCATGTTGTACAACATGAATTAGTTCCTTGGTAGTCTAGTGAGCCCCCCACCTCACTGATCGGCATGCTTTAAAATATGAATTAATTCCCAGGTAGTCTAGTGGACCCCCCCCCCATTGTCCATATTATAAAATATGCTGTATTTCTCTGGTAGTCTAGCAAACCCCCTCCAACCTTGTGCCATCTACCCACCCACTGAGGACTCCCAGCCCCCCACACACCCTCACCCCAGTCCCCAATTGGACTGCAAGACAGATGACTGGTACAGCCCTCCAGTCATCTTCTCAGGTGGCTGCTGGCTGAAAGTCGCTGAGCATGATCACGGGTACTGTAGAAACAGCTGCTTCTACAGTATTTCTGACTGTGCTCAGTGCCTTGTCAGATGATGGCCAGTCAAGTACAGGCAATTAAGGAACAGGTGCAAGAGGGAAGAGAAATTCTTAAAATCTGCTTATTTCAAGTCCCAACAAACTCAGAACCTAAGCAATCCCAGGAGTTTCTGTGCGACGGTAAACTCAATTCTCAAGCCAGCCAAGCAAGTCAGTGTAATCTCCTTAATGAGTGACAAAGGACTACAGTCAGACCCAGAATTGGTGGCTAACCTACTGAACGATAAGTTCTTAAACCTGGACCCATACTTAGCACAGTTTCCCACCGTGGGAGTGAATAGTGGAAGACAGGGTAGTACAACTGGCTCCCCACCTCTTTACTTCAAAGTAACAACTAATTCGCAGATATATCATCTCCTGAAGACACTACCCAACTCAGGTAGTGCAGGCAGTGATGGGCTCTCACTGCAATTTCTCAAGCTAGCTGCGGCATTTGTGGCAAAACCACTCTCCCACATAATAAACCTATCGCTGATCACCGCTAATGTGCCAACATACTAGAAAGAAGCTAGAACAGTCCCCATTTTCAAGGCACCTCCCAGAAAACTACAGACCAGTATTGATTCTGTCCCACATGGGTAAGATACTTGAAAAAGTAGTATACCGTCAGATGTCCAAGCACACCAAGAAATATGGATTGCTATCCAATGATCAGCTTGGCTTTAGTACAGCCACGGCACTCACTAAATTTACTGACCATGTTCTCAGAGAAGCAGACAAGTGTAACCTCACGGGGTCCATATTTGTGGACTTAACGAAAGCCTTTGACATGGTTGACCATGAGATGCTAGTAAAAAACCTGGCCTCCCCAAGCTTTCACAAGAGCATGACAAATTGAGTAAAGAACTGCCTTATGGGCAGAACCCAGTTAGTATGACTAGGGAGTGTCCTATCCAGACCTTTATGAGTGCGAACTGGAGTTCTGCAAGGCTCCATATTAGGTCTCCTACTCTACTCACTGTTTGTGAATCCCTTACTCTAGGATCCCTCGGATGGTAACAGAATAATGTAAGTGGACAACCTCATAATTTATAGAAGTGGAAATGACCTCTCTGGATTGAACTTAAATCTAAATAAAGATTTTAGTAGTACAGTTCAGTGGTTCACTCAGAAGATGCTCGTTGTAAATGCCAAAAAAACTAACTGTATGCTGTTTGAATCCAAACAGAGATTCTCCAAGTGCACTCCCTATGATTCAAATGCTGTCAATATCGTGAGCACTGATGGCTCTAACATTGAGCAGGTAAGGGATTTCAAATACCTGGGAGTCATGCTTGACCCATCCCTTACTTTTGAATACCTCATTAGTACAGCAATAAAAAAGGTGAACCAACGAATAGGACTGTGTTATCAAACACCTCCTATCCCCTGAGGCAAGACTAGCTTGTGGGGGGCACATTTTCCCCATATTAGAATACTGTTCTCCAGTTATAGCCCTCGAATGCTTGATACTACTAAATTGCATGAACAAAGCATACTGTAACATATGCAGGTTCACTGCACTAGCCCCACATCGTACTCACCACTGTCACTTATATCAAACTCTAGGATGGCTCACCCCTCCAACCATAGAGAGCTGCTGTTTGGTACATTCATCTCCAAAACATTGCAAGCAGGGTTAGGATCCCCCTGTCAGGTCTGCTAAAACCTAAACATAACAAGAGGGAATGAAGGTCCTCTTATAGCAGGTTGTTGAAGTGTCCCAGGTGAAATACTGAAATGGGTAGGAGAGCTGCCTTCTATTTCATTTTTATTTATTTATGAAAATTTTGGATAACACCTTTGAGCAGACAGTGCTCTTTTACAAAGGTTACACGTCATGGACAATGGACAAGTATAGACAAGAACAGGCAGGTAGATAACAGTTAATACAATTACAGTACATCAGCTACCAGTGGCTTTGTTCAGATAAGACAAGACAATAGAATTAATGAAAGGTTAAAACATTACAGAATGCATGAGATGCCAAAGGCTTTGTCAGGATCAATGTGGACGGAAGCGATGGTGCAATATCGCCAGACATTATACAAAGAGAGCCTGGGGTGGTTACAATTGAAATAGCGATCTGACAAGTGCATGAGAGGGCAAGAGGTAATTGGTGAGAGGACAAGGTAGTAGGGGACAGGCAAGAACCGAGGGGGGGGGACTGGAAGGATAAGATAGATGGTAAAGGAGAGGAGTAGGTGGTGATGGAGGGTTGGGGAGAAGGGTTGGGAGATGTAAGGGGAGTAATAGGATGGGTGGGGGGAAGAAGAGCTGAGTTAGAATGGGCAAGGAGGAGAAAGGAGAGAGAAATGAGAACTAGAAGGGAATTTGTTTGTTTATTTACCATACAGCAGTCAAAACTCCCACGAAGTGGGTCGGCTGAAGTTCAATACACAAAATTTTAAGAAAAATACAAATATTTTACAAAAACATATATCACAATACAGAACACCTTGAAATTTGCATCACAAATTCAATAAACAGTTACTTAAAAAAAGGTTTTACAATAATTTTAACATTCATTTAAAAATGTCATAAAAAAGGAGGACTGATACTTACTTGTTCTAAACACTGGTTTTCTCCATCTCACTTGTTTTCTTAATCCATAAACTGCTGTTTCTCTAACTGGTAACAGTGTGTGCAACTTATGCTGAGGGTTACAAATTTCAAAAAGCAATTTCTTTGACATATTTACTCTTCTCTCATCCAGCCTTTCTAACTTACACATTTTCAGTGCTTCATTATATGACATTTGACTGCCTACAATAATCCTCAAAGCTCTCTTCTGAATTCAGAGTTAAGGATGGCTAGGGGAGAAAGGAAAGAGAGAGAGAGAGAGACAGAGAATATGAGAGCTAGGGGGTGCAGGGGGCAATAGGTAAGGGGAGGGACAAGAATGTGAGAGGGAATGGAGAGAGGGAGGAGTGAAATCTGTGGGGCAAGGGAGAAGGCTGAGGTGGCTGACGTGAGATATTGGAAAGAGTTAATAGGGAGGGAGTGGGGTGTTGTGAGAGTGCATAAGTAATGGAGAAGCCAGGAGGGTGAGTAGGGAATTTAAGTGCAGCAGTCACAGTAGGCACTGGCCACCAAGTGCTGTCGTAGTTTGTGCTTAAAGGAGCTGAGATTCAGTGCATTGGTGATATCCACTGGGAATGTGTTGAACCAGTTAGAGGCCCTAACTTTGTAAAAGTGCTGCCCTTGGGTGGTCCGGCAGTGGAGAACTGTGAAGACTAGTGTTCCAGAACTCCTGGTAAGGCAGGTGGCACAGTGAGGGGAATGTAGAGACTGAACCCCTGGTGGAAGGAGGCCTAGCACTCTCTTCTTTGCAAGTAAGCAGGTCTGATACTTAATTCTGCATTGAAGCTGTAGCCAGTTAGCCTGTTCATAGAGATCAAATGTGTGTGTGAGTCTAGAGACTGTGGTGAGGACCCATTAGGCCTTTTTTAGAGCCATGGCTATACATCAGAGGGCAGTGTCGGTAGCTGATCTATAAACTACAAGGCCATAGTCAAATAAAGAGGTGATTGAGCTCTGGATGGCAAGTTTTAATGCTTCATCTGTCAAACAGTGCCTATGCCTTTATAGCACCCCTATGCGGGTATTCACAGCTTTAGCAAGGTTATTTATATGCATGGAGTATGGAAAAGTGGAGTCGAGGGTCCCTCCCAGGTATTTGAACTGGTCTACCTGTTCCAGCATAGTGCCACCACTATTGTAGATTAGCAGTTGTTGGAGTTTGTTGTGAGTACCATGAAACAGCATTGATTTTTTTTTTTTGGTCAATGTCTTTTTATTTGATTTTTCTTTCAAAACAAAAACTGTTACACAGAATATTTTCAGTAAAGAGGATAGTAACAGCTATCATAATACAACACATTTAATAAAAATAAGAAATAAAAGGGAGGGGAAAAAAATAGAAAAATGCAACCTCAAAAGGAAGATCATTTGCATCCTATTCAAAGGTGCTAAAAATATAAAATAAGCTATATTGAAAGATTATCACTGTTCATATATCTAAACAATAACCACTCTATTGATATTGTATCTAGAAAAAAGATAACAGAAGGTATGAAAGATTACATTATAAATAAACAGAAGATATAGTCTTGCACATGCTGCCTATAAATAGTACAACAAATTTCTATGTCTAAGTCAATATATCGTGGTTTACATTCCCCTATTGTTTTTTTTGAAAGTAGCATCAGTTCCTTAGTAGTAAAAAAAAGAAAGGAATAAGGAAGGAAGATAAGTATGGAAGTAAGTAAAGGAGAGAGATAATACAGAGAATTTCTTTGAAATCCAATATTCCTTTGAAATAGTAGAATATATGGAATACTAGGAATCAATTCCTTCTGATTAACAATAACCTATTTTTCATAAGAATGTTACTTAAATAAACCTATTTATTAGTAAGAAAAGTATAGATCATACCCCATTTATGTTCAAAAACATGCTTCTGTCCTATTATGGAATGTGCAATTTTCTCTAGATGTAAAATTTCTAAGCATTCATTCCTCCACTCGGACATAGATGGTGTTTTATCATCTATCCAGTTCCTAAGAATGACATTCTTGACTGGAGCTGATGTGACCTGAACAGTGAATTTGTGTTCTTTAGTCCATAAATGATCTTTTTCGAAATGTCCAATAAGACATGTTTCAAGATTCAGTTTGTTTTGAAATCCTGGCATATCATCAAAAAGTCTAATAATACTAAGCCACAAGTTTTGAATTTTATCACATTGCCAGAACATATGAATTAAGTTAGCATTTTCTGCACCACATTTGTTACAAGTGGAGGAATTGCATATACCCATCTTAAATAGATGGTATGGTGTATAGTATAAGTTATGTAATAATTTAAATTGCACTAGTTTCATATTGACTGTCTTAAAACATTTTAATGAATTGTTCCAGATAATTTCCCAGTCCCAGTTGTCTACATTTTTCCCTAGAGCATTTGACCGCCATCTAATATTTTCTAGATCCATGCCCCTTGCACATTCTATAATTAGTTTGTAGAATTCTGAAATAGATGAATGGGACTGCATACAAGCAAGAAAAGCCATAGTGTTTGTATTTCATTTGTTTTAGATCTGTTCAAATCATTATGATAATGACTCAGTAAACTAGTTGTGAGAGAGACGTATTTAGAATAATCTTGAGGGGGTAATTCATATTTTTGTACCAAGGATTTAAAAGGGATCATTGTATTACGTACAATAAGTTCTCTAATATTGGATACACCTTTCTCATACCAGTCTTTAAAGTGTGCTACAGCCCCGTCAATCAAAATATTGGAATTACCCCACAGAGATTGCAAAGTAGAGTATTTAATGTCCATTTTCAAAATATTCCTTCATACCGATATTAATTGTAAGTTATCCTAGATGACTTTATTTTTAATACTTTTAAAAGGTTTAGCAAAAATCAGAGTTGAAATACTAACATTCTGACTATTTAGCATATCTCTTTCCATGGATAGCCATTCTGGAATCTCTTGCCCACTGTTTGGATTATAAAGCCATTTTGCAGTCTGGGACATCCTGCAAGCTAAATAGTAAAAGTAGAAATCAGGGAACTTCAACCCTCCATTTCTTTTAAGTCTAGACAATTTAGTATGAGACATCCTGCATCTCTTATTATCCCATAGGAATCTATTCACACAACTTTGTAATTCAGAGAACCATTTTTTGGGTATAAAGTAAGGAAGCATTTGAAAAATGAACAACACTCTAGGTAGAACATTCATCTTAACTGCTTCCATTTTACTCCAAAAGTTCAATGGCAGGCAATTCCACTTGGCTAGAGAGTTTGTAACATCTATTTTAAGTTTCTTTAAATTTTCCGTACATGTTTTCTTTGCTGTTTTATATAGAGTAATACCCAAATAATCTATTCTCTCTTTTTCCCATCTAATACCTATATTTTCAATATCCCTTTTTTCACAAGTCCTATTAAGTGGTAGAAAGACCGACTTTTCTTTATTTAGTTTATATCCAGAAATACTTCCAAAGTCATTTACTATTTGGAGAATCTTAGGAAATGAGTTTGTTGGATCTTGTACTGAGATAATAATATCATCTGCATAAAGAGAGGTAAGATGTTCTTTTCCCTGTATAAGAACCCCTTTTATACCCTTATCAGTCCCTAGTTTTCTGACCAATGGATCTATCGTTAGATTAAATAACATTGGGGAAAGAGGACAACCTTGTCTAGTTCCCCTTAGGACAGCAAATCTGGAAGACACCAGACCATTTATTATAACAGAAGCTGATAGATTTTTATATAATAATCTGACCCATTTTGAAAAATTATGCGGAAAACCATACAAGTCAAGAGTGTTAAATATATGTGGCCATAAACCCTATCAAAAGCCTTTTCTGCATCTAGAGCAAGTAAACCAGCTGCAAAGTTAGATTTGTTTGCAGCTTCTAAAATATGAAATAGCTTTCTAGTATTGTCCGCTGCCATTCTCCCTTTCATGAAGCCTGCTTGTCTGGTGTCAATTAGAAAAGGTATAACTTTTTCTAATCTATCAGTGAGAACCTTAGCCAGAATTTTAATGTCTGTGTCAATAAGTGATATAGGCCTGTAATTTTAACAGTTATCTGATTCCTTCCCTGGCTTAAGAATAAGAGTAATTAAACCCTTCATCATGTTGTCAGGAAGGGATCCTTTCTGCCAAGCTTCTGTATATATATTGTTGAGAACTGGAACAATCTCATTTCTGACTTTATGAAAAAAATTAGAAGAGTAACCGTCAGGCCCCGGAGCCTTATTACTTTTAAGAGCTTTAATTGCTGCACCTATTTCCTCACTTGTTATTGGTTTGTTTAAGCCCTCTTTATATTTCTCAGGGACTTTGGGTATTTGTATTTCTTTACAGAATTGTTCCAAGGCGTCGGTCGTAAGAATCACACCAGAGTCATATAGGTCTTTATAATATTTCATAAATTCCATATTAATTTTATTTTGACCAGTAATTAATGAATTATCATCTAATTTTTTAATGTTACAGATTTTTGTATTACCCGCATTTTGTTTTAATCTGATAGCCAACAACTTAGTAGCTTTGGGGCTGGAGTCAATATAATTAAGTCTAGATTTCCTTATTGCAAATTTCGTCTCTCCTCTTATTAATTCAAAGTATTCAGTTTTAAGTTTGGACCATAGTGACCACTGCTCATTTGATGTATCCGATATTAAATCTCTTTCAGCATTCGCTATTTTTTTAAGGATCTCCTGTTGTTTAATTTTGCTTTCTTTTTTAAGCCTGGAGGAGGTACTAATACTATATCCTCTTATATAACACTTGAAACATTCCCATGTATTTAACCAGGTAGTGTCCTCTGGATTGTTACAGCATTGATTTGGTTTTTGAGTAGTTGAAGATGAGTTTACGTGACCTGAATCAGGTTTCAACTTCTGAGAAGCTACACTGTAGCTGTTGCTGGAGGTGATGGGGGTCGGAGTGGCTCAAGAAAATGACTGCATCATCTGCATAGAGTAGAATTCGGTCATGGCAAGCAACAGGGAGGTCGTTCATGAAGATGCTGAAGAGTATGGGGCCAAGGATGAAACCTTGTGGTGCACCCGAACAGACTGGGAGGGAGGGAGGTCGAGATGGAGTCTTCAGTTCTGACCTGCTGAGAGCGGTCATTAAGGTAGCTTTGGAACCAATGAGTGGCATCCGGTGAAAGGCCAAGATGTGACAGTTGACTGGTCAGTTGAGAGTGGTTAACTGTATCAAACGCCTTAGTCAGATCAACAAAGCTGGTGCCCGCCAATTGGTTGTGGTCTAGTGCCTGGTGGATGAAGGAGGTGAAGTCTAGTAGTGCAGTGGTGGTGCTGTGTCCTTTTCAAAAACCGTGTTGTTGGGAACATTAAAGGTTATACTTTTCCAGGTAGTCTATGAGTTGTTCAGCAACTATCCTTTCCAAAGCCTTGGAAAGTGGGGGTAGGATGGATATAGGCCTGTAGTTGCTTGTGAGAGTCTTGTCACCACTTTTGTGGACAGAAGTCACCACAGCAGACTTCCGTTTACTTGGGAATTGTGAGAACATAAGAGAGCAGTTGAGAATTTTTGCAAGGGGCAGCAGAACTTCATCAAAGGTGAGGATGATGAGTTTCAAATCAAGGGAGTTAGCACTATGCCTAGACTTCCCGAGTACTTTGAGTAGATGTTTCCTGGCTAGCCCTTCAGTGCTAACCTTAAAAAATAAATGGGGGGGTACAGCTAGGCTACCTGAGGGATGGTGGGATGGGTTACTGTTGGATCAAAGAAGTTAGGTGGTAGCACATGACTAAGGTCAGAAAATGTTGAGTTGAAGGCGTTAGCAATGGTTACTTTATCCAGGGTGATAGTTCCATCATTGATGAGCATTGTGGGTGAAACTTTGTTTTTTTTTCTAGTTACCTCGGAGAGGTTGTCCCAGAACTTCCTCCCATGATTCCAGTTATTTGCCAGGGCATTCCTATAGTAGGAGGTTTTCGCCTGATGGATAGCTCTTGTGCATGCATTCCACACTGATCTGTAGGCCTGAATATTCCCTAGGGTGTTGGATGCTTTAGCACGGTACCATAGCTGGTCACGGGATTTCATCTGTTCAAGGAGGTCATGAGTCACCAATGGGTTTATTGATCCTCTAATATTTCATCTCTTGTATGGGGCATGAACATCACATGCTGCATTAAAAGTAGTGATAAAGTATTCTAGGGCTGAGTCCACGACATGAGCATCATCAACTGGAGACCAGTCAAGTGATCGCAGGTGCCATGCTGCACCCAAACTGAGGAACTCCTTACAAACAGTCTACACACACCTATCTCACCCTACACTTTCAAACTGCACATCCTAGAGGTAATGCTACGTAGATCTCTTTGCCATTGCTACTCCAAGTAACTGCAAGCACCTGCCAGGTATATCAGCAAACCTATACGGAAGGGCCTGCTATATTACTGCACTTATTACCAGATGTTTTGACTCAAAATAAGTTGTAATGTCCCTAGCATCTGAGAATTGTAACTGTATTTTTTTTCTGACTTTATTTGCTACATGTTTCTCCACTTATGATCCTCTCTCAACTGTTATTGTAGAAACTGTGTCTAGTGACTTCCTAGTTATTGTTATGTTAGATGTGCCATCTAAAATGGCCCGGGTCATGCCTGCAAATGGTCCCTGGGATCAGTGTGTCTTACCCAGTAATCAAATAAATAAATACATAAATAAAAAAATAAATAAAATATAATATAGGGTCAATGTGTTTCAGAACTAGTATTTACATCCTTCCAGGCATCAGCCCACTGCCTACTCCCTCACTGCCTAAAGGGATCCTTACACCCTGAATAGGCCAGCTCCTCCACATCCCTCCAGGCATCAGCCACCTGCCTGCTCCACACTGCCTAAGGAGATCCTTGCACCCTGAATGGGTCAGCTCCTCCACATCCCTCCAGGCATTAGCCACCTGCCTGCTCCCCACTGCCTATGGTACAATGCAATTTGAAACTGAAGTTGCTTTACTGGACCTGGAGGCAGCTTAACAGACTACCTCTCCAACCGAACAGTGCCCTCGGACTGTCCCTATTTTTATTTCATTACCTTGGGTAAAGTCCTTAAGCAGGGTGAAGAGCTGGAATCACTGCATCCCCACCTTCTTCCTTTCTTAAATACTCTTTCTCTCTCCCAGTGACCCGCCCCTACTTCCCTCATGTCTCTCTCTCTCTCTCTCTCTCAAAGGGATAGCACCTCATTCCTGAGGCTTGTGCATCACAATGTCGATTAGGACCTCTGGGACCCTACTGTGCATCATCATACTTTCTCTGTTTTCCCCAATGGGACCCAGGGCCGCAGTAATGGGGGGGTAAGTGGGGAAGTTGTCCGGGGCCCCGAGCTCAGAAGGGGCCCTCCTAAGAAGCTGGCATTACCCCTGTCATTAGCTGGTTTGGGAAATGGGGGCCCATTGCAAGTGACTTGTCCGGGGCCCCAAAATTCATAGCTGCAGCCCTGCCAGGTTGCCTCCTTCCTCCCATCTAAACCACCAGGAGACAGTGCTTAATGTGTATGTCTCAATCACCTCCCCCTACCAGGGGTCCAAAAGCTGCACCTAGCATGGGTATCCCAGCATCCAAGGACCTGGTCACAGTGCTGTCACCCAAAAGATCTCTCCTTGATACCACTCATCCCTGGATTCATTGCCCACTTTAGCACCACTAAAGTACTTGTGTCCAGCAAAAGGTAACGGTCAAGAAATTATTAACTCTTACTGGACCACATTACTTGCCTGCTGCTACTACTACTTCTACTTTCTGGCAATATACATCCAAACCCAGGCCCACCTCATAATCAGAACATGCTGCTACAAAAATCAGCAAGGCTCACACTGTCCACTTTAAACATCCATAGCCTACTTCCCAAATTGGACAATCTGAGAGTGTGGGTTACCTGGCATAACCCCAACATCCTCTCAGTGGTGGAAACATGGCTAACACCCAAGATACCAGATGCTGCCATAACATTGCCTGGGTACACCATATCCAGGCAAGGCCGACTCTCAAAAGGTGGTGGCTGTATCGTCTATATCAAGGATTCTCTCCAGGGGCATGTCCTACCCTTCCCCAGATGCAGTGTCAACCTGCAAATCCTGCCCATCAAATTTCTGCTGGGAGCTCACAGCAAGGCACTTACAATACTCACAGTCTTCATCCGACCCAAACAATAACGTCAGGAACTAGTTACCTGATGGACTTAATCAGTACCCTAAGCCTAAACTCTGAAATTGTGCTACTAGGGGACTTTAAAATCAACTGGCTCTCCCCTGCTGCTGCCACTGTCAAGGACACTCTGACTGCCATCCATTTCTCTCAAATGGTCGAGACACCAGCAAGAGTCAATTACAAAATGGGTACTGGCACTCTTCTGGACTGGGTTCTTTCCAACTGACTTGCGCATATCTCCACCACCACCATCCTCCCTGATTAACTTAGTGATCACTCTCCCCATTATATGCACCTGGAACAACCAATGTACCAGCTAGTGCCAGGTCATCTATCTATCATCTTACGGGACCACCCCGCCACTGAGCTCCTACTGATAGGGCTAACAAACATTACCTATTAACAATGCCTCCTTCGGCTGCACTCACAAGGTATCTGTCTAATTCTCTACTTCGCTGTAAATATCAAACTTGTTACTCCCTCCCTCTATCAGCAAACTTACTGTTCTCTTGAAAACTGTAAAACACAGCTCTCAGTAACACGTTCAATGCAATGTATAGTTGATCTTGATTCTACAATACTGTATAACTGAAAAAACTGTAACCTTTAGCTGCCATTCTATGTCTATATGTATTAAGTGTTTGTATTTGTTTTTTCTGACGTGGAGCCTTTGTACATGAGTCTCTGACTCAAAGGTTGTAATCCTAAACACTGTTAAATAAATAAATAAATAAACACAACTACTGCAACCCCCACCCAGAACTATAGCCAACCGTGTGTTTCTTAAAGGGCACCTGCCTCAACTGAAAGCAGACCTGCAATGCTTTGATTGGTCTGATCTCTATGGAGCCAAGTATGTTGATGATGCCCTCGACCTCTTCTTTATGAAATTCAGTATCACTTGTGATAAATACACCCCTGTGAAAACAAGAAAAATAAATGGACCCTGCAACCTCTGGATTACTCTGGACCTCCTACTCCAACTTAGCGCTAGAGACCACCTGTGGCAAAAGGCATGAGCACATGGTACACCTGCCAACATCCAACAATATAAAAAAGCTAGATACGAGTGTACAAAGGCTATTTGACTCACCAAAAGCTTGTACTGTAAAGAAGCCATTTCCAACTCTTGGAATAGCAGCAAGTCTTTCTGGGCCAACCTCAATGACATAATGGGTAAGGTCCCCAAAACTGCTCCAACTATGCTTGTGATTGAAGAGGTACCTTCCTTGGACCCTCTCCTCATTGAAAACTCACTGAACAATGCATTCACAGAGTGGAGTGCTTCCAGCGGACTACTTCAACCCCCCACCCTGAAAGATCCTAATGGCAAACTAACCCCAACCAGCAACCTTCTGTTATTTTACTTTAAAGAAGTTTCCAAAACAGAAACCAAAAAATATCTGGAGAAGGTACTGGGGAAATCAAGACACAGTGGGGACACCTTGGACCTTAAATTTGTTGCCCTGACCCTCAAAGAAGTCCTGAGCCCCTTGACTTTAATAATTAACCTGTCCCTCTGCCTCTCACAATTCCCCCAGCAATGGAAATCTGTGACTGTAACCCCAGTCCACAAAAGTGAGGACCAGGCATTGCTCAACAACTACAGGCTGATCTCCATACTCCCATCACTTTCCAAAGCATTTGAATAGATTGTGGCAGATCACCTTGTGCAGCCTGCCCCAACTCCTTTGCCCGGAGCAGCATGGGTTCCAGGCACAGCACAGTACCATCACAGCTTTGAAGGAATTTATGGGCTTCATCCACCAAGCTTTAGACCAAGGCCAGCTGGCGGGGGCTGCTTTTATTGACCTATTAGTAAGGGGTCGAGGTGGTGGGGCTGACTTTTCCTGTGGTTGGGCCTCACAAAAGGGTTTTAAGGAATCCAGCTATCTTTTAGAACTGGACTGCTATCGAGTCTTGCACCTTTTCAAGAAGATGTAATCTAATTTTGGACGTTTCTTACCATTGGAAGAATGTCTTCTGGGAAATAATCGGCTTTTGTTTCTTTTGTATTCCGAGCAGTGAGAGTGCCTGGTTTTGTGGGCACCCTGGGAGTGAGAGGTCCTGGATGCTTAACAATTTGTACTGTTTTTTAGTTTATGTTGGAAGTTCTCTGTATTCTGAGCAGTGACAGTGCCCAGCTAGTTTGGGCACTCAGGTAGTGAGAGGACCTGTGAGCCTAACTAACTATACTGTTTATTTAGTTTATGTTGGATGTTTCGAACAGAGAGTGCACGACCATTTTGAGTACCCAGGTAGTGAGAGGACCTGGGGCATAATAATCTGTATTGTTTATTTATTATTTTCGTTACTAAAATTGTAACTTTATTTTAATCTATGTTAATGGGAATACCTTGTAAGAGGAGGGATATTCATTTACGTGGATACAGTTTTATCTTTTTTATCTGGATTTCCTGTAAGCAACTTCTGATGGTGATTTAACATCCTGTTTAGTTTTTAGTTTTAGTTTTTGTAGTATTTATTTAGATTTATGTTTGTACAAATCTGTGTTTACAAGCCAGAGTTGAAGTGTATTGGTTCTTTTTGAGCCATGTTTGGGGTCTGGGATATACATCACAGTTCCACCCCCCAGGTCATGCACTATTAGGCCTCTGCTCTTCATGCCCTCTGCTCCTTTTTCCCCCCACCATTGCATTTTTCCACCTATCAATGCTGCCGGGCTTTAGGTATTGCCCGCAGGAGGGTGGGGCAGGGCAGGGGGGTATGAACAGCGGAGGGTGGAAGAACGGGGCACTCACATCGGGGTGGTTAAACCCAGAAGATGCCCTGGGGTGAAATGGAGTCTAGAACATGGGACATCCTGTTTGATCTCCATACACAAGGGCACCTCCATTGATGGTGGGAAGGCAGCCGGGGCAACCCAGGAGTTCTGTCTAACTCGGGCAGTGTTATGTAATGCCAGATCTGTTGGGAACAAGACTGCCATTATCGCAGACTTGGTGAGCACAATGGATCTGGCATGCATCACCGAAACCTGGCTGGATGGTATTGCTGGCCCTGTACTTGAGGCTGCGGTTCCGGACGGGTATTTGGTGATACACCAACTGAGACTGGACCGCGGGGGGGGTTCAAGATCAAATCAGATCTCACAAATGTCCCAGTTGAGGAAACCAGATCATTTGAATGTGTCATAGTAGCAGGTGGGGATTATAGGTTGGCTCTCATCTACCATCCACCCAGGGACGAGAAGCTATTCCTTAAGAAAGTGGCGGACTTCGTGGTCGACCTGGTGTTTGAGTCACCCAGGCTGAGGGTCCTGGGTGACTTTAATGCCTGGATCGACGACGAACTCTCGCAATTTGGACAACTCTTCCTCCAATTGATGAATTCATTGGGCCTCACACAGGTGGTTACCTCTGCTACTCATAAACATGGCCATTCTCTTAAACTGGTTTTCCTCCTGGGGATGGAGGCCTCTGACGTGGGGATGGAACAAATCGGATGGTCGGACCATTACACTGTGCGATTCAATTTTTGCACCCCTCTTTGTAGGCCAGCCCCTGTGGAGATGGTCAAGTACCGCCCTTTACGGGATGTGACTCCTGATGGTCTAACTGCGGTACTTGATCTTTCAGAATTTCCTGTGGCTAGCATGGATCCGGAGATTTTGGTTCTGGCATATAATAAGGCCATTACCTCAGCACTGGATTCCATTGCTCCAGTCTGTGTGCATCCTCTCTCCCTTCGCCCTCGGTCTCCGTGGTTTGATGGGGACCTGAGGGAGATGCGGCGACTGGGATGCAGGTTAGAGCGGTGCTGGCGGAAATCCGGCTTAAATGCCGACCATCTTAGACTGCTAGAGCATTATCAACTCTGTCAGTCAGAAATTTCCCGTAAGAAGGCAGAATTCCTGTCCGGGGAAATTGCTGCTGCTCAGAACCGACCAGCTCAGCTCTTTCGAACTGTGGACAGGCTGTGCAACCCAGCCTGTCTGCAGGTTCGTAGAGCTTTTTCACAATTGCAGTGTGATGAGCTTGCTCGGTTCTTTGCTGATAAGGTGGCTGATATCAGGTCGGAGACCCATGCAGCACACTCTATGGGAGTTGTTGAAGATCAGCGCTTGGTCACTATCCCTCCTTTTTCCTGGAGTTCCTTCGAACAGCCGGAAATCATGTATGTTATGAGGATTGTCCTGGGTATGCGCACTACATGCTGTAGTTTAGATCCGGGTCCTACATCCCTGATAATGGGCTGTGGTGGTGTTATCAGCCCGGTTCTGGTGCAGATAGTCTGGTGCTTCCTTGGATCTGGTGAGTACCCCTACTCCCTGAAGGAGGCAGTGGTGACACCTTTGTTGAAGAAGGTTTCTTTGGACCCAGACCCTCTCGCTACCTACAGGCCAATCTCTAACCTTCCCTTTGTGGGGAAGGTGATTGAGAAAGTAGTGGTTGCTCAGCTGGAGAACCATTTGACCATCCATAGCATCTACGAACCTCTCCAATCCAGTTTCTGAAAGAGGCATAGTACCGAAACTGCGCTAGTTCGGGTGCTCAATGATCTCCTGATGGTGAGAGACCAGAAAAAACAGTCCATTTTGGTACTTCTTGATCTGTCATCAGCTTTTGACACTGTTGACCATGGGGTTCTACTTGAGCACCTGAGATTCATCTGTGGGCTCTCTGGTTTCATCCACAGATGTTTTACTTCATTTCTCACTGGTAGAACTCAGAGGGTGGTGTCGTTTTTTTTTCCTCCGACCCTATCTCTCTGTCTTGTGGGGTGCCCCAGGGCTCAGTGCTGTCTCCCATGTTGTTTGCGGTGTATATGTTTCCCCTCTGAGACATTGTAAAACGGTATGGGCTGAAGTTTCATTGCTATGTTGATGATACCCAGCTCTACCTGTCTTTTGCACCCGACCAGGATGGAGCACTCTCGGTATTTAATAACTGCCTCGCCGAAATCCAGGGTTGGATGAAGTCCAGCTGGTTGAAGTTGAACCCTGGGAAGACAGAGGTCATGGCTGTGGATCCGGGTCAACAGATGGGGGGGGGGGAACAGGTTAATCCATAGGTTTATTCCTTGGGGACTCCGAGCTTCCTATCTCTGAACAGGTGCGAGACCTAGGGGTGATTCTTGACGATGGGCTGACACTTCGTTTGCAGGTGTCGGCTGTCATCAAGCTATCATTTTATCATCTGAGAACATTGCTAGGATCAAGCACCTTGTTCCGTCCAGGGACCTTCCTATATTGATCCATGCTTTTGTGACTTCGCGTTTAGATTACTGCAGCTCCCTGTACTTTGGGCTTCCGGGGGTTGATATCCACCGCTTGCAGCTGGTGCAGAATTCCACAGCCCGGTTGTTGATGGGGACTCCTCAATCTTCCCACATCACACCAGTGCTGCAGGAGCTGCACTGGCTGCCATTTCAGTGGCGGATCACCTTCAAAGTTGGATTACTGACATATAAAGCCCTACTCGGACTGGGCCCTGACTACCTGAAAGAGCTTCTGGTTCCTTATATCCCTGAGCGACCGCTCCGCTCAGCCAATGATGGGTTGCTAGAGATCCCGAGGGTGTCTTTAAAATCTTCTGGAGCCCGGGCATTTATGTTCGTGCCACCAACCCTCTGGAATTCTCTACCCCATTGGATTAGGGAGTGCATGATTGTGGGGGGGTTTAAACAAGCATTGAAAATGCCTTTATTGAACAAAGCTTATGGTGATGGTGTTGAGGATGACAGACTCTAATTGTATTGTATGCTTTTATAATGATGTAGTATTGGTTTTAAACTATTTTAACTGTGTACTGTGCCTTGATATTTGAAAGGCGCATTAAAAATAAAGTTTATTATTATTATTATTAAAGCACTTGATACAGTGCATCATACGCTCCTCCTTGAGCAGTTAACTGACACAGAACTCTCTCCAGATACAGTTCAGTCATTCAACAGCTATCTCTGCAATCACTCACAGTGGGTCAAGATTGAGGACGTCATCTCTGATAGCAAGCCGGTCCACTCAGGGGTCCCACAAGGGTCAGTACTGGGGCCCCTAATATTCAGCATTTTCCTAAACAAACTCCCAGGCTCCTGCCCCAGTTGTGTGCTCCTGTACACTGACAATGTGATCATTTTCACCAGCAATCCTCACCCTGAGCACCTGCAAGCAGACCTCCAACTTGGTTTCTCCTCCACCGAAGCTTGGTTTAAAGAACACAGACTAGTACTCAACTATAACAAAACAAAGACCATGATCTACTCCAGCTCCCTTAATGAGCATAAGGTGTTCCCCTTGTCTGTCTAGAATGACAGTGGCAACACACTGGATCTCATACAGCACTTTAAGTACCTGGGTATCACAAATGATTCCACCCTGCCCTACACCCAGCACATAGACAATACTGCAAAGGCCATCAGTTCCAGAATCAGGATATTCTACCATCACAATCACAACCTAACAAACTAAGCCCTGAACCTGGCCATCAATAGTTCAGTTGTCTACCTCATCGATTATGGCCTGGCCATATACGAGTTGGCAATGGACACTGCCCTCCGCCACATCTCTTTGGCACTAAATAAGGCCTGCTGCCTCCTCACACATGCTGCAAGACTCACGCACACCAGTGAACTCTATGCTCGGACAGGTTAGCTCCAACTGTAGAACAGAATTAAATACCAAACCTGCCTGCTTGCCAAAAGAGCCTCACTAAATCTGCTGCCACTGGGAGTTCAGAACTTGCTCACACGACACATGAGTGCTAGGCTGACCAGAAACTCCAACAGTCAAATCTTTAGTGAACCTAGATGCCACACTGCATTGGCACAATGTGCATTCTCCTACCGTGCCCCCACTGGATCAACACTCTACCACCTGCAATCTCTGAAGTAGCAACTATTGGTACCTTCAAGCATAAGCTTCATCAGCACCTCATTGCTGAGGACAACTGTGACTGCTTCATTTAACTTTAGGTGCATACAAGTAAAGTCTTTATCAGCACCTCATTATCTAGGACACCTGTGATTGCGTCTGCTTATCCCCTGTAGTAATCACCTGTTGCACTTAGACGCACCTCTTGACCCAGGGGACACCTCCCAACCTTAGTACTTCACTGATCCCCACCCCGTCCCTGCCTACTCCCCCACACTTCTCATGGCACACCTTTCCCTCCTCCTCTTTCCCTCCATTCCTCCATGTCATCACCTTTGTCTGCTTCCTTCTCTGTGTCTATCTTCTCCAGGGTGTTCGAACTCATGGACCCAGGCATATGTTATACAATGCCTCAGTGGTGTCTACTTGTGTGAACCTTTCTGTAACTTACTGTGCCGTCTCTGCAAATGTATAAAAGGGTTGTTCTCTGCTATTTTCTGTTCAACTGACGTGGCACCTTCTAAAGAGCATCTGCTTACAGGTGTTATCCAATAACTCGATAAGTAAATAAAAAAAGTATTAGCTATTTGCACTTTGTATTATTTCTAACTTGTGACACATTTTCACAGAATTTATGCAGATCCTCCTAAAAGGGAACTATCAAAAGTACCCAAGGGAGTGATCAGGCTCCTTCATAAAGCACCAGACAGCATGAAGGTGCAAAATGTTTGGGCTCTTTGGGGAACACTGATTTATATTTTGTATTGCTGAGCTTTTATGATGTGAAAATAAAGGAACTAAGTTGGCTGCACCTGAGGCACTGGCATCTGTGGAAGCATCATTTTGACTTTAACTACACATTAACAAAAAAAGTCATACTGTAGCTGCATATGTATGTATGTATATATATATATATATATATATATATATATATATATATATATACACACACACACACACACCATATATATACTGTAGAATTGAAAAGTAGCAAAGATTTCATTTAGTTTAGAGATCCAAGGCTATGTGACTTGTTAGCTGCAGTTAAAGTTCACTGTCCTGAACGTTCCTATAATGACTCTGATATAGATAACTAACGTAACTGTTCAATTAAGTTAGCATGTCTCTTTCTACAGTGAACACTGCAAGACTTTTTTACAGTGAAATAAGTCACTTCTACGGTATATATCTGTGTGACAGTAAATGTGACCAGATTCACGTTTTCTTTTTCTGTTAGTCTAAATATTCATCCATTACAGGTTATGTCTGGTATGGACACAATATAGCTGCCAGGTCACATGTACAGGCAGCTAAAGAGAGCTGATCACCCACTGTGGAGGTGCCGACATTCTCATGGGAAGGTTAGCAGTAATTCCTCACCTTAGATGGCTCCCTACTTGAGTATGTTACCTCTGTCAGGTATCTTGGGGTTTGGCTCAACCAACACCTCAACTTCTCTGGTCACGTGGATGCCATTCACAAAAAACTGCCCCCAAACTCAATGTTTTGTACAGAAATCATGGCTGCATCCCATTGCCAGCCTGTCATGCAATCCTCCAGAGAATGATCCTCCCCATCTTTGACTATGGCGATGAGGTCTACAGTACTGCCCCTGGTACTTCCTTAGCCAGATTGGACACTCTTTTACACTCTTTCTGCTGCTTTGCTTTTGACTGCCCTCCTCATACTCACCACTGCACTATGTACCAATCTCTATCTCTCCCCTCTCTCGAGGACAGGTGCCTTGTCTACTGTGCCAGCTTTCTAAGTAAATTCTGGTTCAGCTCCCCCCCGCCTCTCTCTCTCTCTCCCTCCCTACCTCCTCCCACTACCTTAGGAGCTTTGATACTCATACCTTTATTGTTCCCTCCAGATCTACATCTGCTGGCCAAGCAGCTTTCTCTCACCACTTTCCCAGGCTCTGGAACACCCTTCCAGCTCCCATCCACAATGCCTCTTCCTCTCACACCCTTTCCTCCCTCCTCCAAATCCTCACCCGCCCTCCTGCAAGTGCTCCTAATCCCTTCTCCCCACTCCTTACTCATCATGCTGTTCTTCTTGCTGCTACTCGCTAGCTACACCTTCTTACTCCATAATACCACACCTTTCTCTCCTTTGCTGCTGACCTGGAGTCTACTGCTCCCCTACTTCGCTTGGCAATTTGTAACCTGATTGCATCCCTGATGCCTATTATGCACTTGTAACTCTGTATAACCCATTGCCTTAATTGTATTGCTTACATTGTATAGGTTTTACTAAAGCTATATTCTCTATTATTGCAGTTGTCCCTTTCACCTCCCCCCAGGATGCATCTGGAAACAAGCTACTTGCTCAGTATGCCTTTCCTGGAGAAACTTTTAATTAAAAATAAAATAAATAAATAACTGCTGACAGGATGAGCATGGAGGAGAAAATTAAGCCATAATCACAGTGAGAAGTCTTTTCTGGGATATGTTCCCATGTCAAGCAATGGACTCAGGTGCATGTCATAAAACTTCAAGAGATAGCAGGAAGGGCTAAGGAGAGGAGGTCACACACACACACACACACACACACACACACACACACACTGGTGGGATACTGGGGGATGCTGGCATTCCAGAGAGAGGTCACTTCCCCATAGTCCAAGTACATGAAAGGAGAAGGAACAGGAAACTCTCTCTGTCTGTCTGTCTCTCTCTCTCTCAGATATTGACATCTAAAGAAGGGGTCATGCTGGAAGCTAGCTTGGTAAGGAAGCAAAACCCAGGGGCAATGTCTTCTGTAACTAGCAGCAGGAAAAGTAACTTTAGGTGAGGCTAAAGTTTGAGTTTTTCTGACAAATCATCCGTCTAATTTGCTTTATTTTCTATTCTCAGTAAATGTGTAAACCTTTTGTCATACTGTAAATATGTCCTGTTTGTAAATACCTGTAGTATCCTCTAGTAAAGAATCTATTTAGAAAGAACCAGTGACTGCCTCATTATTGACAAGGTAATTTTTATTATTTCTGCTGGACCCTGTTTGCAGTTGGTCTCCGAAGTGCACTCTACCAATAGTTATTGTGTTGACCTTCCTGACCCTGAGTGGTGTAGAAGTGGTTTCCAGAATATAATCAGGTGGTGGCAGAGAATTAGAAGTCTATGACAAAACTGCCCTGCAAGCTGGGATGGCCCAAGCGGCAGTTTTTGTCACAATATGGACATACACATTCTTTGCAAAAAACTGTGTTAATGCACCAATTAGGGTTCCGCTTAATGCCAAAAAGTAGGAAAATATATTGTCAGGGTTTTCAACCCGAACTTCTCACCCCCACACCCCCAAGCAGCAAAAGGACAAGAGCACACAAACAACCACAGAAAACCATCATCAGGTGAGATAAACAAAATACAACTGTTTCCACATGACACAAATAGAGCAGCACTGATGTTCTACTTTTGTGGATTTGTATCAGTGACATGCACACTGCAAGGCATACATACTAACTTGTTGCTGCAAGTCGAAGTCCACAGTACTCAAATCACAACACTACTTCTGTGTGCAGAAGCACAGACCCCTGCAGCCAGATATAAACCCATGATATCCAAATTACAGGAGTTCTTTTGTCTGCAGAAGAGCAGGCCCCTATGAAGCCAGCACTTCTGTCACCTCTGGTACTCAGGAACACTGTAAAACATACACACACTTGACTGACCTAGGCTTCTGCAGCTGCAGGTGTAAGATATGCACACCGACCTCCCTCTGGCTACAGAAGTGCAGGCGCCAAAAATCTATGATACCAAAACTGCAACAGTACATCTATCTGCAGAAGCACAGGCCTCTGAGGGGTTCTGCGTCTCTTCAGCAAACACACTGACTTCTGACTCCAAAAGGGCAGGTACCTGTGTAACTCGCAGTTACACAGATGTAAGTACTGTTGCAATGTGTTTATCATGGCATCAGCAGTGAATCTAAATTTTTCAAGGATGTAGCAGTTTGTCAGTTACAAAGCTATACATAGAAAACCATACACTACCAGATCATGCTGTCTAGCAAAGTAATCTGCATAGAGTGCATGAGTACATCTGACTGCAGGGGTGCAGCCACATGTACTCATCCGCACTGTAAGACATATACACACAGAGGTTTGTCTGCATAAGCACAGGCCCACTTATGCAGCCACAGACACAGATCCATGAAGGTACCACATTAGTGCTGCTTCATTTGTGTTATCTGGAAACAGTTATATGTTACAAAGAAATGTAGACAATGATGGCAGAAAAAGACAGAGGTCCATCCAGTCTGCCCAAGTTCCCTATAATCCCTGGAACCTACTATTCCTGCAGGTACTAACCCTCCCCATCCTCTCTCTCTTCTCCTCCTTGATCCTACCACTCCCGGTAACCACTATTCCCTTCAGTATGTTCCAGCCCTGCTGATGGCTATCTGTGGTTGCTTTTGTGGTATCGTCCTTTTGCTATGTGGTGAGCAGGGGTAGGGAGTTAGGTTTGGAAACCCTAACACCACATTTTCCTACGTTTGCGGCATTAAGTTGAACCCTAACTGGTGCATTAAAGCAGTTTTTTGCAAAGTATTTCCTTTTTTTAGATAGTGGAATCATATCCTCATTCATGTAGTTCCCTTCTGGACCCATGTAAACAGATTCAGAAGTGCAGAGCCCTCTGGGCCCTGTGCCAAGGGAAGACTCTGCCTCCCTACGGAGGTAAAGAGCCCTTCAGGCCCTGCATTTCCATGCAGCAACAGATGTCAAGAATTCATGGGGCTGTCTGTTGGACTGCAGAAGCACAGGATCATCTGGGTCCTGAGCTTTGATGTGGCTGAAGATACAAGTGCACAGGACAGTTGAAGCACAGGGCCCACTGATACCCATAGGTGCAGGGCCCTATGCAAAAAAAAAATAGTTCTCTTTACTATACGGAACTTAGGCCTATGTGGGCAACCCTGCACTTTCCCTTCCCAGGCTGGGGGGTGGTGTCGCATGACAGCACCATTCCCCCAGCCTCAGTTCATCCAGCTGGGTCACTGAGCTCATTCCTGAACTCAGCTCACTGGTACAGGATCACAAAGCACTAACCACTGGGGTAAAGGCTGGTACTATACACAACAGTTCATAATAATAATTATTTTAATTTCTTGATTTTGACCTCATATTTTCAAGATAGTCATTTTATGACTCCATCTTATAAACATGACATGCGGTATTTATAAAATGATGTCCAAAATATAATTTCATACCACATGTGTAAAAATATGTCTCAGCTAAGATTTGAAAAATGACTACTGTCACATTCATGAGGTGGGGTCACAAAAAAGGCCATGTGGAAGGTTTGGTGTAAAATGCTAAAAATTAGCGAAGTAATGAGTGAACATTGAATTATTTCAATGTTTACTCATACATGGTCATTTTACCATATTTGTACACCAAATTTTCAACATAGCCTTCTAATGACCCCACCTCATGAACCCCATGGGTGAAAACTTTCAAATACTGCCTGGAAGGTGATTTCATGCAGCAACAGTGAAATCACCTTTCAGGATAGATTTGGAAAATTCCACCTTCCTCATTCATGAGGTGGGGTTGAAAAAGGCCATGTTGAAAATTTGATGTCAAAATATCAAAAAAAATTACAAAGTTATGAATAAAAGTTCAAACCCCTTTGAAATACATTAAATCAGGCTTACCTTATTTTCTCATATCGCAGTCACTGGTTCCAGCAGCAAGACATGTCTTCTGTTGGAGAATGGATCTATGTTGTGGGACATGTTCATGTGAGTGAGGGTGTGTGGGGTGTTGGATGTTGAGTGGGAGGTCGTGGTGGGGTGTGTGGGGGTCAGATTGTTGAGGGACCATTTTCTTTTTTTTTACAGGTTCATTTAAAATTAAAAGACATAGAGGAACTTTTTTTTTGTACAGGCTAATTTATAAATTTATTGGATCCAACACTGGGGATTGGGCACCTCAGAGTTGGCTTGACTCTACAGCAGCACTGGGGGTGCACACCCTGGTGTCTCCACCTATCACTGGGAGGGAGGGAGGAAGTGAGGGGTGATCTTGAGGAGAGGGGGTTGGCAAGCAGTACTGGGGTGGACCCCATAGTCTGCTTTCATATTACATTTTTTGTTAATGTTTGTATTCGGAAGGGAGTGGGCAACTCAGAGGGCGGTAAAAAGTACTGGGAGTAGACAGGTCTGTTCAGATGTGTATGTGTGAGACCAGTGGTTAAGGTACCATGAATTTATTGGGGGGGGGTCAGGTCTGCTGTACCATGATGACATGTCCGAGAAAGGATCTGCTGTGAGCCAAGTGAGGAGAATTCTTGCACACCAACTGCTCATGTCAATTATGTTTATTTTCTAATACTGGTACAGTAAGCAAAGGCAGTAGCTAGGTTAACCTCTGTGTTCTTATTATTGATATTATGACTGTAAGCCAATCATCACATTTGAAATACATTTTTTTCTGTTAGTGTAACTTTATATGCAATGAAATTAAGGACAATTACATTTTAACATGTCCTCATAGTGTCAGCATAATGTGTGGCAATAGCTTTGCTAGGATTCTAAGACCTATGTAGTCTAGGAAAAAATTAGCAGAGCTGGTGGTGAGATCTTAAGACGGACTACAGTCCACTCAGTCTAACTGTCAGGGCTGAGACCTGGTGGGTTATGGCTCAATTAAACCCCACAAGTTACATCTGAAGTGTCTGAAATGGGTTATGTGATTATGTTCTTGGAGTCCCTTGGATGAGAGCCCAACATCAAAAAATAAAAGGACATCATCACTCATTCTCTGATGGAAGATCATGCTGCATTTCAAAGGTGCAATATGCATGTCTTCAGACATTATTACACATTGTGGACTGATTTCTTGTTTCTTAGTGGCAATTAAAAGACAGCATGAAAACTGATCCTTTACAATTCCATACGCATAGGTTTCTAAACCTTGCCATAAGGAACATTTTACAAATACCCTCAAGGTTTATTATTTAAACATAGTTGCATTCCCCTCTTAATGTTTTGAATTCTGCATGCCAAGATAGCTCCTTTTAGGTGCATCATCTTTCCACTAAAGGTCCCAGGGAACTAAACAGCAGCCAAATTGTTATACTAAACAGAAATTACAATATAGACAGTCATGTGATGCACACATTTAATTGACCACACATTATAAAACATTTTTTTTTTCCTAATCTCTATTTGAGCAATAATCCATGACAGGGTGTGGGTTATACTGGGATTTACCCATGCCTGGTGTGGGCTGGTCATGAGGCCACAGACGAGTGACCAAATCCACACCAGAAGTGGGTAAAACCCCAGCATAGCCCACATTCTGGAGAGGATTGTTGCAGTTATGCCATTAGAGCTAGTTGCTGGAGGATATATGAGGTTTTTCTTGTATTTTGGTTTTTTCTGGGGGGGGTATGTTTGGTGGTAATTTGGGTTAACTCAGTCAGAACTGTAGCTGTTTGAGCTGGCAGAGATGGAGTGCAGGAGCCAAGTCAAGAGCAGAAGACAGAAACAAGAATGCCTGTGTGTGTCTGTCCAGAATAAATGTTGCCAGTGGTGAAATGTTGAAATGCATGATTGTATTTTGGTTCAGGAAACTGTTTCTGAGCAGCCATCATGAATTCAGTGTGGCCACTGAACTCACAAAAAAGTATTGATTTTTAATTTTACACATCAGTCAACTGGAAGGACTGGAATTTTACCCATGGGTTATGTTGGGATTGACCTAGGGGTAAACAGTCTAGCCAATTAATCAAATTGGTGGTTTTAGGACACCATTCTATAATTATCTTGTAGTAGTTTGTGGAAAGTGAGGCTGTCTCGCAGTATCACTTAACACTGTGCATTACTGTAAGCAAAGGCATTTTACTATAAAAGCAACCTTGCCTTCATGTGTATGTGTAAGTCTCTGACTAGAAAACTGCTTATCATTAAATCTGTAAATTTACTGTAGAAACATAGACATAAAAACATAGACTTTGATGGCAGATAAGGACCGCTTGGCCCACCCAGTCTGCCCATTTCCCTACCTATAGGATAAGCTGCAGAAAGCACATTGATAATGGTTTGCCTTTTTTAAAACAAGACTTTTTTCCAGTGTTAGAGCCATACATTATTGACACTCTCTAAGCAAAAACTAAATGAAACACGCATTTGTCAAGGCCAAACTTTTGCCTGCAGGTAATTTTTTTTTTTTTTTCATTTGGCCCCCCACTTTTAAATACACTTGTTTTAGGATTCACCTTACAGACATGACATGACATGTACCATTTATAGTACAGTGTCCGAAATGTCATTTTGCACCAGAGGTGCAAAAACACATCTCATCCAAGATTTTAAGTCATGTTTATGAGATGGTGTGAAAAAATGGCTATGTTGAAAATTTGGAGTCAAAATATTGAAAATCAGCAAAGTTACCTATATGTATGAATGAATGCTGAAATAGTGTAACGTTCAGTCATAACCTAGACATTTTACTGTATTTGTACACCGAATTTTCAGCATAGTCTTCTTACTACCCCTCCTAATGAACCTAGTATGTGAACATTTTCAAGTTTCCACCAAAACGTCATTCTGTGCCATCAAAATGTCATTCTGCACCACAGGTATGAAAACACATTTTAGCCAGGATTGAAAAATGACAGCTGTTGCATTCATGTGGTGCTGTGAAGAAATTGTTATGTTGAACATTTGAGGTCAGAATATTGAAAATTACCGAAATTACAAGCCTGCATATGCAAATTTCAATGTAGGCTCATAATTTTGTTGTTTTTTTAATATTTTTAAGCCAAATTTTCTACACAGCCTTCTTATGACCCCGCCTCATGAACAAGGGTGGAGATTTTCAACTCCTGCCTGAAAGGCGATTTCACACAGCAACTGCAAAATCAACTTTTGGACAGATTTGCCTAATTTCACTGCCATTGTTCATTGAGATCTCAAAAAAGGCATTTTGAAAATTTGAGGCAAAAATATTCAAAAATGGCCGAGTTATGCCATTAAGTTCAAAACCCCACAGAAATACATTGAACCGCATACCTGATTTCCTCAGTTCGTGGTCTGGCTTTGAAGAGTGAAGATGTGTCTGCGGTCCAGAGAGAATTATGGTGCTGGACCCCCGTTGGGTAAGTAAGGGCTTGGGGGCTGTGGGGTGGTGGGTTCTGCGTGGGAAGGTCGGGTGGGAGGAATAATTGCGCAACAGTCATCAATGGATGGTTTTCTTTTTTACAGGGCATTTGATACCACAGGAGACAGGAATTGTCTTTCTAGTTTTAATTTTGGTTTAACTAGTAGCATGTGTGTATGTACATACACACACATTTAAAAAACACACTAAGTAGTGTCTCCATACAATGGCATTCCTTCTGAGCACACTTCATGCAGCCATAGCCACCCACTTTATTTGCAAGTTCACCATTCCATCCATCCCGATAGCAATCGCTAACTCAAGCAGTGTACTCTCACCTGTCCTGGACTTTAAGGGGACATCCCTAATTTTGCCTCAGAAATGTTCTCCATCCTCCCAAATTTGGAATTTCTGTCACTGAAGAGTAGAAATTTGATGTATAAAATACCAGACATTACAGTCATGTTTCTCTTTAGAAAATGATTTTCACAATAAGCCCCACAATAAAGCAGTCTTTTTGAAAGATATGTCCCTGAGTTGTTCAATTTACCCTGTCCCAATTTGCAAGGCAGGAGGATGATAGGTATGCCAAGCCACCTTATGCAATGAGCGCTGCAGGTCAACAGGCTCACGAACAGTTTTGATTTACAAGACCCCCCGCCATGGGTCTTGAATGGCATGCCTACTTCCTCTGGGGGCTCAGACTGCACTGGGATTTCAGCACATACAAAACGTGTACAAGGACTGCAAGACCTCCCAATTCCAACTCGCTGAGGAGCACGGGAGGCATCGTTTTAGCCAAGAGAGAGAAGCTGCTGCCAAATAGTAGCCCTGGATTCCCACACTTGAGACAACAGCACAAAGCAGGAAATGGCAGAAAGTTAAAGCTATCTGACTGCTCCATAACATCGGGCTCTGCTGGGCACAAATTAATGCCAGACACAGTAGCAACACCCAGCTACAGTACTTAGTCACACATGCAAGTCAAACAGAGCACAAAGAAAGCAGCCAAGACTTCACCAGTGTATCAGGTTTCACCCCCACAACTTCTAAAACACCTAGCAACACAAAGGGTAGACTACCCCACCACCTTGTTTATCAAAGTGTTTACACAATAGTTTTACAGGGTAACAATACAGGAATAATGTGCCCCTCTCATCGCAAGACAGACAGAATGACAGGCTCCTGGTGTTGACAGCTGCTTAGCTGCTTGTTGATTGGCTTCATGCAAATCAAAGGACCGAAGCCCTCTCTGATTGGAGCACCTAGGTCCTTTCAAGTACATGAAGTTTCTGCCCAGCAAGCAGCAAGTGGTGTCATGATCACAGTGTGTGGTCATTGGTCTAGACTGCCCAGCCCCTTCTATTTTGAACTGCACTGGGCTCAGCAGTGACACACCCAAGAAATCCCCTTTTAGTGTAACAAAACATTTGTTGTGCATGTGCAGCAAATGTAAAAAGAAACACAGTAATCAAGTCATCACTCTAAGCCTAGCACTGACACCATGCTGAAGTCTCACACAACTTGCTATCCTAAAGGTGAAACAAAAAAAGACAAATAAAGGTGAAAAAAAGGGCATATGTGCTAGTCTCAGCTGTTTCTCCTTCTTAGCACAGCTAGTGGCTCTGCACTCTATTCACATTCTGTGGTGGCATACATGAAAAGAAATATGTAAAATCATTTAATCTTCATGTGGCACTAGAAATATATCAGCACTTTTCACAATGCTTTATGCAGCGTCAAGTCCAGCAGACTGTGCTAATACTGCTTCATGGTTGCCTGAGTGTTTGTCTGGGTTGTGATTAGAAACATTAGTAAGCAAGGTGCTTGGGCTTGGTACCCTGCAAATTTTCATTCAGAAACATCTGCAAGCATACTCCTAATGTTGACAAAAGCTGATCGTCTGGTAATTTATAGGGCTGTGATCGAGGGAAGGGGGTTACGGGATGAGAGCAACTGCAATGAAACAGAGGTTTTTCACACATGAAAGAAATCCAACATATATTCACGCTCATTATTAGGAAATCAGCCGATCTCATATGTGACAATACACAGAGTGGAGTCACTTGGGGGGGCAAGCAATCACTCACACTGCCTCACTCATCTCAGATTCTGAGATTTTTTAATACTGCAGTTTTTGATACCATGTTTTCCATTGAAAAATGGTGAGTCTTTTTGGCGTAAGCTATTGACTTGTACCTGTCCTATGAAATAGCTTTTGAAAGCAAGTCAGTAGTCATCTGTGAAATATACGTTGTTAAATTAATTGGGTGACATTTAGAGACTCTCACACTGTGCTGATTAAATGCATCTCTGTGTTTTGGTGTCCCTCCCCCACCATGAGCCCACCACTACCACGACCATACACACACACACACACACACACACACACACACACACTCCTAACACCACTGGAGAGCAGCAGCCAAATAAAGAGGGTGATACCAACTGCAGGCATGTCTGTTGCAGACCAGCTGCCATTTGAACCATTTCCTCTCAACATCAAACCTGGATCTTCCTTGTTCCTTAAATTCTGAGATTCGCATTCTTCGGTTTGTTTTTGTATTGACAGTTTCTCCTTTCAGTTTTTGATTTAAACTCATAGACTTTCTGCACAGAAACATGTAGTCCTAGTATGACTGAGAACTTTATGCAGTAACCGTTCATGTTTTTTTTTGCCTTAGCTCTCAGTTTTCTAACCATATATTTATAATAATTGCTGGTTCCCTTTACAGACCCCACGGGTAAGCACTTTATCTTCTCAATTTCAAGTTCTAACTGCACTAAATCCATTTGCACAGACCTGCATCTTTTGCACAGCATGTCTGCACATTACAGTTATGCCTGTCTGGCTGATTGAACTATCCAGGTATTGCAGTAAAAGCTTTCCTAGCTGTGGATTGTACGGTACAGCCATCCCTCTAGTGGCTGTATGTGGGTAAATATGGGTATGATGTGGGCCTCACGTTGTTGTGGCTCATGTCTTACTCAGATATTTAAATGTGGCTCATGGCCCAAAAAAGTTTGAACACTCCTGCTCTAGCCTCACTACAAAAATTGAGCACACTTTCACGATGCTTTCCTGAATTTGCATCTTGCAGTTTAATTCTTCATGCCAAAGCCTTTTGGTGCAATCATCTGTGCTGTGCTGAGTTTACAATATCTAGTATATGCTGCTCAGCTGTATATGACTACTGACTGTTAAACCAAGCTGTCGGCACCATGTTTTGAGTGCGCAGCTCAATATATCTGAGCAGTAGAGAGTTAAATCCCTACAGTAAATGCACTTACAAGCACCTCTCATTGCATAGCTATTCATTTGATATAAAACATTTGTTGAACTCTTTAGAAACATATCAACTCTATGTTCTTCCCAGCTATATTGAATTATTAGTTTCTGAGAAGTTTCCTAAAAATTTCTTAGAACTGCAGAATATTTTCACAAAACATGTCTCCAAATTGAAATAACAAGCTCTGTTTTTAAACAGCTATCATCAGGGGAAAATTACAAGCTGAATTTACCAAGATATTTTAGGATCTGTTTTTCATGTGATTGATGACCTGGTGTTCACTGTTATGTGCCACACAGAAGTGAAAAAAGAATGCTGCATATACATTTACACACCACTTTGCTATTAAATTTACTAAACACTGATTAGATTGGACATGGCTTTCTCTTTACTGGATAAGATTTTAGGTTACTGAATGATGCAGTTTCCCCTATATTGTTTATTTATTTAGTTATTTATTTGTTTGTTTTTTTGGTAACTGGGTAAGTACGCTAAACAGCAGTGTGCCTATTTTTAGGTACAACCAGGGAGATTACATTTCATAAGAACAATAACAACAATTTACATAAACATTTTCATGAGGTCAGATTAGAGTTCTGAAGACTTATCATATCGATAACAGTACATTACAACAGTTAAGTGCATGAAACGGTGATTATACAGATTGCACTGATTTTTACAAACAGTTGTACAACAGCTGTAAGAAGAGACTTAGAAAAAGTGGTTCACACCGAGTAGTACAATGTGGATATTAAGGGACACCCAGAGAGTATCAATGTATGTGGGTGTATAGTCTGGTTATCCTACATTATATATAGATTAGTGCAATGGTTGTAGTTATCTTAATTACAGTCAAACAATGGGGTATTAGTGGCCGTATGGCGGGTAACAGAGCATCATCAATGACGATACATAAGGGTTGGGGACCTTGGAGCTTTGTGATTGAGAAATCAGGTGTGAGGGCAGTTGTTTGAATTTGGGAGGCTAGGGGTCATGGGGGTTGGATGTACTCGCAGGTCGTGGATTGAAAGAGATGGGTTTTAAAGGCTGATTTGAAAGACAGTGTGGAGGTGGAGCCAAGTATTGATCGAGGAACAGAGTTCCGGAGTCTAAGCATGAAGGATGAGAAGACCTGTTCATCCATTTGGGTAGCAGACCTGGGAGTGGCAAGTTGGGTGGGCTCACACGATCTAAGGGAGTGGACAGCACTGACGCTAGGAGGGGGAGAGAGGGCAATAGTAGGAGAAGTGGACTGAAGTTGCTTATGTATAAAGCAGTCTAGAGTGAAGGTTCTTGATGCCAAGGGGGATAGCCACTCTAGAGAGTTATAGCGTGAGCAGTGGTGAGTGAGGTGAGGGGGTGAGAGGGCAAAGCATCAGACATTGCTATAAGTGATGTCCCACTTGTGCAAGGAACACAAGGGGGTGTTGAAGATAAGTAGGGACACATATTGTAGGCAGGGGAGGAGTAAGGCCTGGGCAGAGGTCTTCTCGGCAAGTGGTGTAAGAAGTGCCTAAGGCAGTAGACCATTCCAATACGAGTGTTGGTGACTTTATATTGGTTTGCTACATGGAGGTGGAAATCTAGGCTAGGGTCTAGGGTGATGCCTAGGTATTTGAATTCTTGGCCTGAGGAGAGAGGGGAGCCATTGATGCATTTGTTATCTAAGGGGAGAGGGCAGGAAGCTTGATGGATCCGGGATCCAAATAACATCACTTGGGATTTTGCGGCGTTAAGAAGCAGGTTGTTTTCCATGAGCCATTGTTGTATGAGGGAGAAGTCCTTATTTAGCTGCGTGTTGATATGTTGGGTGCTTTCGGTGCTGTAATAGAGAGTTATGATGTCTGCATACATTATAATTGAGGAAGAGGTGGTGATGGTTGGGAGATGATTTGTGAAAATGGAAAAATGTAGTGTGCTGAGGATGGACCCCTAGGGGACACCCAGGGTGACGGGCAGTTTGTGGGAGGAAGCTGTACCGAATTTGACTAGCTTTCTATGTTCAGACGGGTAGTTTGTGAACCAGGAGGTGGCGTGGGAGGATAGGCCCATGGCAGCTAACTTCTGAGTGAGAATGGAGTGGTCTATGAGGTCAAAGACCTTGGATAGGTCTATGAAAAATTGCCCCTGTGAGTGAGCCTTGATCCATGGCAATTTTTATGTCATTGAAGAGTTTAATGAGGGCAGTTGACATGCTGTGGCCCTTGCAGAAGCCATGTTGGCAAGGGGTGAGCAGATTGTTGGAGTGTAGATAGTCTGTAAGTTGGGAGATGACAATTTTTTCTAGGAGCTTGCCTAAGAGGGGCAGTAGAGCAATGGGATAATATTGGGATATGTTGTTTGAGACACCTTTTTTAGGGACTGGGACAACCTTGGCTACTTTTCAAAGAGATGGTACTATGCCAGAGGTGAGGGATAGACTGTAGATGTGGGTGATGGGTACGGCGAGGTGCTAGGCCCCAACTTTTAGGATCTTGGTCTCGATCCCATCTGGGCCAGGTGCAGCATTCAGTGGAAGCGATTTAAGGAGACATAGGACCTCATGCCTTGAGACCACCTTCAGGTAGAAAGGAGGTTGGGTTATGGGGGGTTAGGGTCTTGGATGGGGGGGGCAGAGATGGGAAGTATGAGAGATTGGTGAAGTGGGCATTGAAGGTATTGGTTATGGTAAGAGGGTTTTTGCAGTGTGATCCATTTATAATCATATCAGGGGTTGAGAATCAGGAATGAGCACCCAGGAGCCCTTTCAAGTGACCCCAGAAACTGCTGGAGCTGCCAGTTGAGGCAGTGAGCTTAGCTTTGCAGAAGGAGCTTTTGGCTTGCTAGCAGTCTCATTTGCAGCGATTACGCACAGCATGTTATGTTTGCCGATCTTGGGGATCAGAAGATGCCTTGAAGGAATTCCAGAGACTGTCTCTTTCTTTATAGAGGGAGAGGAGATTGCTGTGGAGCCAAGGAGTGGCAGAGCCCCTAACACTCTTTCTAGTGATTGGAAATAGTCAATCTTGTAGATTGCAGTGGAGTGATTGGAAGATTTCTAGGGCAGTGTTTACATTGGAGGTAGCTAGGAGGGGGACCAGTCAGTGAGCTGGAGCTCAGCTGTGAGAGTGATAGAGTCAAGTTTGGCAAGGTTCCTGAAGGTGAGGACTCTGAGAGAGATTTTCAGGGTATAGACTTTCCAAAGGCAGTAGGTGGGGGAGTGGTCAATGATCGAGTCCAACAGATTGCTAGACTCCATGGTCATGTCTGGACAATTGGTGAACATCCAGTCTAACAAGGTGGAGGATGTGCCTCTTGGAGAGGAGCGCATTGGATCGGAGATGATTTGGGATAGGTAGGATGTACCTACGAGCACTTTGTATGAATTCCATTTGGGACTGAGTCAGTCAAGATTGAGATCACCCATAATGATTGAGTCATGCTGGCCAATGGAGGGTAGGATGGAGTTGATGAGAGCTGTTAGCCCTGTGGTGCGGCCTTTTGATGGGTTGTATACACATACAATGTGTAATTGTTTGGCATGGCTAGTTGTGGAACCATTAATCACTTCCTGGACAGTACAAGTTGATTCTAACAGAGACATCTACTTAGTGATTGACAGGTTTGAGTATTAGTTACATGCAGCTGAGCAAGTGTGTTTCACAGGTGTTAGACTTTTATATTCCAATACCAGGAAGTGCCACTGACTCTTCAGTAATTTTGGATCCAAGTTGCCACTGTCGTACTGCACAAGTTACTATTTCATTACTGGCAATTTGCCACCTGTTGGTAGCCCACATCTTTAGTGACCATACCAACACCTTTTCTTTCTTGCCACATGACAGTTCGGAATGTCTCTAAAGCTTTTTGTTTTGATATGAAGTTCATGTAACTTTCCTTAAATTTGTATCACACTGCTCTGGTGCTAGCCCCATCTTCGAGTTCTCTTTCTTCGTGGACCTCCAATTTCTGTCCTCCAATTTACCATCCCGTTTGGGGGAAAGTGCACAGATCATTGTGTCCTGGGAGCTGGAGCTGTCTTATATTCTATATCTTCCTTATAAGTAATATTTCTAACGTTTACATAATGTACACTCTCTTCATAATCGATCATTTGCTTCTTTTTCTGTCATTGTATATTTATGGTTTCTGATTACGTCATGTACTCTGCATTTGCCACAGTGCCATATGCCTGTACAGCAGTGATGACGCCAAAGAAGAACTTCAAATGAGCTCAGCTCCAGCGCAGTGTACCTTTTCCCAGTCAATGTTTTAAATAAAAATTATGCCAAGTAGATGTCTGCACGAAACGCATTGTTCTGCCATCTTTATTGTGAGGGTATATTAAAAGATTGACAGATTATAATGAAGAGCCATGCACTGCGGTAATCTCCTTGCTTTTCTATTTCAATTCCTACAGCTTGTTGGTGCCTATTAGCGTTATTTATTACTTATTAAAATTTGGTAACCAGGAAAGGCACATTGAGCCAAGGTTATATATCATTCTATATCTGAAAACTTTGAAAGCAAGTTCTTCATCTTTTAATTAATCCACTGTCACTGTCCTTACCAATCATCAATAGTGTGATCTCTACATGTTTGCTGACGCTGCCACCCATACCAATCAATTCTACAGGTTAAAATGAGTAATCTCCCCCAAAACAGGGACACATGAGAGGTGTGATGACACATCTTACCAATTGGCTTGCCACTACCAGAAACAGCAGTTGACAACAGAGGTACTGAATGTGAATGGAAAGATGCCTGCAATTCAGTGAGATACCAGAGTAACATTATGGATAACAAGTGTAACAACATGTACAGCTATTTAGTTTTCAGTGATATTAATCTGATTCTGTCATGCCACACAGCCATAGAACATTAACAGTTCCTCATGGTTTTGAAGTTCAAACAATTTCTCAGTTGCATGGGATTTCTTGAAGATGATTACTCGGGGGCTACTACACAGTTTTGTGAGGTACCTCTGTGCTTCTGATACCATATAAACTGACCAACCTTAATTGAGCAGGCTGTATCTCTGGGGTTGGGATTTACTCCATATTCAGCCTGCCAACCACCCACTGGTTTACCTATGTTGAATCGACAACACTGTTGTCAAAGTTCGGCATAGTGAGATCTCCAGTGTTGACAGGTGAAATTTTGCCTGTCCGACATTGGTTTGTTTCTCTAGGGGGGGCTGTGCCCCCTTCTAGATTCTCAACTCTGAGTCAGAGCTGATTTGAAGAGGGGGACATCAAAAGCAAGTGAAATTTCTAGGTCCCTCACGGTGACAATCTCAAAACCTGTCGAGATTGTCGCTGTGAGGGATTTCGTTGTGAAAGTTTTGATGTGCGGTCAGCACACCCCACTCACCCACCCACCCAACCAGTAATTTAACTAGAAAAGCTGAACTTCTTACATGATTTGACTATGCTGCCATCACTAAAACTGACAGGACGCTTGAACAGGAAATCTGCTGGATGTATTGAGTAAGGAGTACTGGGAATATGATGTGAGATGGATAAAGTTAATCATAATCTAATGCACTAGTCCATGCACTTGCACTGTAAATTTCCAATCGGTGCCATATTTGCAGTTTTCAACTTCTTACATAGTGACCGAAACCCAAACTGAGATTACCTGCACCCTTAAAAGGTAGAGCTTGCAATAGTACTGTAAATGACATGTTACTAAGATTTACATTTTTAGATACTCAAAACTAAGAAAAGGTGCTCTTAGTTTATGCTATTAAGAACTTGTAATGTGGAGCAAGCATGATCTGTCAATGCAAAATAAAGAAATGTACCAACAAATTCCAGTGATGCCTAAACTTCTACATGCTGCCCTGAAGCACTGTTCAAATTAAGGTTTAACCTTTGCTCTCAAGAAGTGACCTGATCACTGAACCACAGAAGCCTGATAGGAATCACTACTACAATTTTCTGCGTGGCAGTGGTCTGGACCATGGGGTGTACAGGTGGGCAGCGGGTGCTAGCTCAAAGGCAAGCAGCAGCAGCTGCTTAATTATAAAGCACAGACCTAGTGTGCACGTAAAGTTTAAACTCAGAGATACAGAATTTCTATAAGTCAGTGCCCCACTGGAGATTCTTCAAGTAAATGCCTCATCTCAGAAAAGTGCTATATAAGAAACAACCTTAACTTAAACATTTGGCTAAGATAATATGAGACCTGTGCAACTCTTCTCAATTATGTTCTGCCTCAGTGGCGCTGACATGTTTGTGTAGATGAATTCACAGGGGGAGTAGAACAGAAAGCCAGGTAGGAATCACTACTGCAATTTTCTGCACAGTGGTGTTCTGGACCACGGAATGTGCGGATGGGCAGTGAGGCTTGCTCAGAGGTGAGTAGCAGCAATTTAATCAGGAAGCACAGGACTTGTGTGCCTGTAAAGTTTAAACACAGTGATGCATGCTCCAAATGCCTACTGCTGACAGAGCAAGCACTGAAAAAAACAGGACCCATCAAAATATCTCATATCCCTATACTGAAATAGCTCCATGCTAAGGTAATGAAGCCCACTTGTGTGAATCACAGTTCTCTGCTGGGATGCCAGTGGGGAATAGTTCAAATAGCTCTCTAGAAACCCCACTGCAGAATATCTGACACACAAAATAGTCAAGACAACAACAGGCTCCAAACTTCATTTGGTGCTTAATGAATCCAGAGCTTCTTGTATTTTGCCACATGCCTGAAACCACAGGTCAAAGATCTGTATGGGACTTGTAATGTAGCATTCTTCTCCAAGACTCATTAATCTTGAGCAAACTGTTAAAGAGGACAGGAAATGAGTTCTAATATGCAGCTGTTTATAATGTTACCACTTACAGAAATAATATCCATAAGCCTGAATGATCCATAAGTAACTGTACTTAAATAAAAAACAATATGAAAAACAGTATTTTGTATTGTTTTGATTTTATGGGCCACATTCTGTTACAGTTCTCTTCATGGAATCAGTGATCTGGAGTTTTAACTATGTCACAGTTTGAGCAAAGAACTCTAAGCATGGTTCTGATAGGACAATAGCTCACATTTAGCATTCTGTACTCAATCCGTGACATAGTAAAAACTCAAAATTACTGGTTCCATGAAGAGAACTGTGCAGAATGTTGTCCACAAAAAGAAAACAATTGAAAACATAGTTTTTCACATCAGTGTTTATTAAGGTACAGATAAATATGGCTCATTTGGAGGCAAGTTTATCACTTCTCTTACTGGGAACATTACTAACTGCTGCCGATTAGCACACATTTCCTGTCCCCTTTAAAACACATGATAATGCAGCCCATGAAACACCAGTTTATCTGGGACAATGAGTTACATTCCAGTGTGTGTCTTCATTCCATAAGCAGATCCTTAAAGTTATGACAGGAAGTTAAGAAAATCCATATATAGTATTCCTTCAGGTATAACAACAGTAAAACATCAGGAGGCAGTATAGCGCAGTGGATTAAAGCTCTGAGCTGCAAATCTGGTGATATCCAGCAGATTAGACTTGGGTTTGAATCCCACAGCTTCCACTTGCATACTGTGTGACCCTGAGCAAGTCACTTAACTTCCCTTTGCTCCCAGGTCGCTCCTGTAAAAAAGCTTAGTGTGCTATTCCTGGTTAAACAACTAAATAGATAAATAAATTACCTCTGGGTAAAGAAATACTGTGCCTCAGGTCAACAATGATATGTCTGTGTTAGATTAGCAGACAGAGGCAACAATGGTTCCTTTCTCACTTTTACTCTATTCTTCCTCTCTGGGAGTCCATTAATTTTCATAGTGACACTTCCAGGCCACTTTTTTTCCCCCTAAACATCTTCAGTACACATTTCCCCACAGGAGCTTGTCATCTCCCGGGCCCCCATCCTCCATCATCCTCTATTGTTCATCCTCCATGCTCTGGGTGTTTACACTCATCTGGGGACTCAGACAGAAAATAATTCACTGAGAGTAGTAAATTTAATTAAATAAAAACAAGAACAAGGTGGCTACAATGTAGTAGGCCGATGCCAACAGAAGCAGGACAGTACTCACAGTAACAAGTCGGCAGCACAGGCTCCACTCACTTCAAATATGATTGAATCACCATCATAAGATGAACTGGAAAAAAACCATAGATTCCATCAGGAACCAAATGTTTTTGCGCAAACAGCACTTTCTTAAGGCGACAGCAAGCGCTGTTTGCGCAAAAACGTTTGGTTCTGTGCGAGACTGCGTGGAAAGGGGTTCACTCTGTGGCCTGTGACCATTTTTACCATGGATGTTTTCACCTTTTTGGATTATTAAAGAACTTTCTGATGGAATCTATGGTTCTTATCCAATTCATCTTATGATGGTGATTTGGTCATATTTGAAGTGAGTGGAGCTTGTGCTGCTGACTTCTTACTGTGAGTAAATTTAATTACTTTAGACTTAATACAGTGACCCCCACCCCCGTCCCAGGCAATAGTGGTATACCTTTTGAAAAGGCAAAATGAGCATCTCAGCACATGTAGTGCAGATGCAACCCCCATCACTGTTGCCCTCATGCATAAGTCCTCTCAGATTCCAGCAGATATCGGAGAGTTCCCCCAGTCATCCATTTCCAGACCCTCACAGTGCTTAGGGCTGATTCTGAACTGTTCAACAAGCAATACTGCTACTTTGAAGAAAACAAGAACGCACAGTAGAACACCCATTTTCAAGCCTTCAGCACCAGAATAGGCACCAACCAAACTGTCAGTAGTCCAGTGTTGGCAGACAGCACTAATACATTTCTAAAACATTTAGGTAATAAATTCAAATTAAGTACTGCTTTAAAAGTTTACAAAACAATACAAATGTCCCAGCTAGAATGAGTCCGTCTCATTGTTTCTACCGAAGCTGACAGCATGACTCCAGCTATGACTGCAGAACTCAAGAAAGTCCCACTGTTTTCATACTGAAAATGTGGGTGAACGGCTCCTCTCACTATACTGGGCACCCAGGATTTTCAGGTGCCCACAAACAATATTTACAGGCATATTTTCAAAAAACTAATACAAGAACCTAGTAAATGGGTCCAGTTTACCCAGGCTCATGTGTTTTTTTTTTGAAAATACATAATTTTTACATATCTTCAATATTTTTTTAGATAGAAATACAAGATGGCAGCCATAATGATTGGTATTTTTTTCTCATGATAAGTAAATAATTTCTCACGACAAGTAAATCATGAAAAATAAGCCCTCGTGATATTTTCTTTTTTTACCATTTCTATCAGAGGGTTAGCCAAAAACCAAACTGTAAATCCTTATAACTCTGGCATTGTTTAATATTTTTCACAAAACCTTCAAAAGGCACTATCTCAGCACAGGCTGCTTCTACCCTGAAGGATTCATGAAAACAATTCTGGACCATTTAGTCTGTGCTTGAGAGCAAAAAAACTCATGTTAATCAATGGGGAAAAAAATCTTCACTTTAAAAAAAAAAATCAGCATTCCAGATGTCAGAAACCACAAAAGATGCCGGCACAAAACTTTTTATAACTTGAAACTTTGACACACTGATCATGCATGCTAATTTTTAAGCTAGTCTGCCAAACAGTGCAAAAGTTCTTAAGGTGCAAAATTAGGTGTTTAAAGGAGAACTGCGCTGAACCTGTAAGCCATTTTTTCCAGTAGCAGCTGTTTTAAAATACTTGTTCCAGTTCTATTGTTCTCTGTATAGTGCCATTGTAATAAACATAGTGGCTGTTTTTAATTTACACTCTGATATTAGGTACCATTTTGGAACTGCATTTTGTATTCTATGTCCCTCTCAGCCACACAGTTCTGTACTAGAACATGGATGCATTGTGCCAACAATGGAAGAGCTGAGCAAGAGACATACAGGAAACTACATCAAACAGTTCTAAAATGGTACTTACTACTTGAATGTAAAACAGAAACACCCACTAGGATAACTAAAATGCCAGCAGGGATGGAACAGTAACAGAAATAAAACGAATTATAGGTTCAACACAGTTCTCCTTTAACATTAAACACCCTACTCAGTCCTAACTATAGGGGTGTTACTGTACCCCTAATAGTATATTAGTGCAGTCACATTCCTATAGTTAGGGTTCAACAGTCACTTTTATGTTAAACTCAACATTTTACACTTTTATAACTTTGCAACCGTCCAAGCAATTTGCATGACATTTTGCATAGTCTGCCAGGGACAATAGATCTTTTGATGTGGCAAGGTTTGTTCTGGTCGGATGTGTGGGTGCAGAGATACAGAGTGTTAAAAAATGTGAAAATTACTATTTTGTGCAAATTCTTTGTCATGCCGTTGCACAAAAACTGTGTGGAATTTAGGTCAGAAAGTTGTACTGTACATAGGTCTTGGGTCACAGATGTGCCTTTGGAAGGTTTGGTGAAAAAATATTAATTTGTTCCAAAGTTTTTGAATTTTAAAATTTCCAATTTTTAGATGTCCCACTCAAAAAAGGAATTTTTGTCGCAAATGGATAATTCTTTGTCACAAATAGATAATCCTTTTTCGTGCTGCCACCATCTTGCTTTCAGTTAGCGGTGGCAACAAAATGAAATAAAAAAATAGAGGCCTTTAGTAAATACCAATGGTTGTGTTTACTTAATCAGGGCTCATAGAATCTGATTATGGGTTTACTTTTTCATAATTGAGTCAGAAATGCGTTTTTTTAATTTATATATTTAGGAAATTGGAATTATAACCCTTTGAGTCATAGACTCATTTTCAAAGGCTCCAAGTCAGAATAAAACATGGACATTCATACAGTACATACATAGAATAAATGTGGATAAGCAATCATACAGAGTATATGTACAATGAGCACTGGTTAATGCCTATACATTTGGTAGCTAAAACAGGGCAGAGCTATCGACATATTTACCTAATGAGTGGTTAAGACCTATACAATTGGTAGCTAAAGCAATGCATGATATGAGTTGATAGTAAGCCACCTCAGGGAGGCCTTGTCTTACACATAATACAATGCATTCATAGTCCAGTGCAACTATACGGTAACCAAGGGAGGTGAGGAGCCTGTAGGTTAGAAATAGTGAGGGCTCTCCACTGCCTGGCCAAGGGTGAGTGCATGGCCTAGCAGCATGGTGCAGGATCCACAGGTTACCGGTTACACTGGCATTGATGTGAGGAGAGGATATCGACCCTTAAGGCAGCTTTAAAAGGACCTGGATTGGTGATTGATGTGACAGCCGGTGGGAGAGCATTGTGCCAGGATGGAGCTCTAAGGGGGAAGGATCACAGGGCCAGGGTGATCCTGACCCTAGGCACCTTCCAGATAGTTTTTGGGGTGGCCCTTGTGGATGCTGAGATGGTGGCTGCCTGAAGTGAAGCCATGACACATATTGGGGTTAAACCCAGGTGGATTGTTTTTGTGAAGAGACAGGTCTGGTATCATAGTCTTTCCTCAAGGGAGAGGATATTGGTGAGCGCATATAGGGTGCAGGTATGTGTATTTCTGTTGGCACCAGAGAGGAAACGGCAGGCCTTATTGATGACTATTTGTATTTGATGAAGCACTGTAGGATCAGTGGCAGCATAGATTGTGAGGCCACATCCACCAGCGATAAGACTGAGGGGGTAATGGCTAGATGAAGTTCTTCAGGTGGCAGGCAGTCTTTATGTCTGTAAAGGAGACCAATGCGGGTGTTGGTGGGGGAGGTGAGGATTTTTATATGTTCGTGGAACGAGACAGAAGAGTGAAATGTAATACCTAGATACTTATACTTTTGGACCAAAATCCTTCTTTGCAAATTGCAAAAAAGGAATCACAAAACAGGATCCCTTTTCACAATTTGCAAAGAAAGGATTTGTACCTTAGCCGTAAAGGATCCAGAGTCATGAACAAGATTTTTTCCGTAAATTGCAAAAAAAGAACCATGGAAAAGTATTATTTTATGCAATTTACAAAAAAGGATTTTGGCACCTGAAGAAATGGAATTCCCATGTTTACAAACATGAATAAATTCCCTGGTAGCCTAGTGCTCCCTTCCCCATTCACAAATCCCCGTCCCCATCTAAATAAATCTATTTCCCTGGCAGTCTAATGGTCCCTCCCCATCCCCAATCCCTGTCCCCTGAAATAGGAAAAAAGATAACCGTAGTGGTCTAGTTGCCCCCCCACCCTCTCAAGTACTGAATCACCAGCCTGTTCAGCCCCCCAACCTCATCCCCAGCAAAGCCCTCCTCTCACCACCACAGCTGGCCACTGACTGAGCTGTGAATGAGTGCATACTGTATACAGTATGCACTCATTCACAGCTCAGTTTGTGGCCAGCTGCAGTGGTGAGAGGAGGGCTTTGCTGGTCACCAGCTGGGGGTCAGGTTGGGGGAGGAGCAGGGTGGTGGTTGAGTGCCAGATAGGGTAGGGGGTCCATTAGACCACCAGGGTTATGTTTTTACTGTTTCACAGGAGAGGGATTAGGGATGGGGAGGAACCGCTAGACTACCAGGGAAGTTTGTAAAAAAACAATACTGCGCAGGCATTTTGGGATCGGGGAGGGGGTGGGACCATTAGACTACTAGAGAATATTGTTTTCAATAGTCGGAGGGTGATCAATAATCGGTGAGAGGGTGGGACCATTAGACTATCAGGGAATATTTTTTTTAATATGGGGACAGCAATCGGACATCAGAGAAGGAGGAAGAGACTACTAGACTACCAGAAAATTGTATTAGTAAGGTAACAGGAGGCCAATCGCGCATCGGGGGGGACCACTAGACTACCAGAGAAATATTATATATTTGTATATGGGGATGGCAATCGTGAAAAGGGAGGAACCACAAGACTAACCGGGAAACATAATATTTTTTTACAGAGGGATGGTGATCGGTGAATGGGGGGGGGGATGGACCATTACACTACCAGGGAACTATATATATTTTTAGTGGGGTACAGAGACGGGGGAGAGGGGAGGGACCACTACAGTACCATGGAATTCAGAAAGTAAGGTAAATGCAGTTCAATGTATTTCAATGGAGTTTTCAACTTTGGTGCAAAACTTTGTCATTTTTAATGATTTTGACACCAAATTTTCAGCATACCCTTTTTGAGATGCCTTCTCATAAACAATGCTGATGTTATTTCCCAAATCCTGCCCAAAAGGTGCTTTCGCGGTCAGTTGGCAAAAATCATATTTCAGGCCACATTTCAAAATTTTCATCATACTTGTTCATGAGGTGGGGTCATAACAAGGGTATGTTGAAAATTTGGTGTCAGAGTATGTTAAAATGCAAAGTTTTGCTCATCCGTTGACATTTCACTACAATCGCTCCTAACTTTTGTAATTTTCAATATTTTCCACCCCAAATTTTCAACATAGCCATTTCTTTATATCATCTCATGAATCTGACAGCTGTCAGTTTTCAATCCCTGGCCGAAATGTGTTTGTCACCTGTGCAGTGGAATGACGTTGCGGTGGCGCTGTATGACATTTTGGCAGACATTTGAAAATTCTCAGCCCAGCGTTCATGAGGTGGGGAAATAACATGGCTTTGCTGACAATTTGGCTGCTCTTTTGACTGAAATGCTTGCATGGCAACATACATGTATGCACCTATGAAGGGATGGGAGGCGCTCCCACAAGCAAAGAAGGCTACAATCATACTTTCTCAAAAAGTAAGAAAATTATTTGCAGAAAACTTTATTAATGCATCAGTTAGGGTTCCGGCAACAAAAGTTTGGAAATGTGGTGATAGGGTTTCCAACCCTAACACCCACCTCTACCATGCAGGCAGAAATAGGCGTGGAGGGTGTGCCTTCGGGTTGTCAACCCTAATGCTCACTCCATTCTTCTATACTGTACCCATCTCAGCTTACTTACACATAGAATGGGGTGAGAATTAGAGCTGACAACCACAAGGCATACCCCAATGCCTGTTGCTGCCTGCACAGTGGGGGTGGGATGTTAGGGTTGGAAACGTTAACTGATGTATTAATGATGTTTTTTGCCAAGAATATATATATATATAGAAACATAGAAACATGGAAGTTAACGGCAGATAAGGACTCTGTCAAAGGCCTATCTAGTAATATGCATCTGTATTGCTCCCTCATGCCTATCCCATGCCTGTTTGAAGCCCTGCACTCTATTCATGTCCACCACTTCTTGAGATAGGACATTCCATGCATCCACCACCCTTTCTGTGAAAAATAATTTCTCCACAGTACCCCTTAATCAGCCTCCCTCTAATCTCATGCTGTATCCTCTTGTCCTCCTATTTTTCTTATATTGAAACATGTTAGACTCTTTCACCTTGTTAATGCCCTTAAGATATTTAAATGTTTTGATCATATCACCCCGTTCCCTCCTTTGTTCTAGTGTACACATATTGAGCTCTGTTAATCTGTCCTCATATGTTTTCTGATGCAGTCCCTGCACCATTTTGGTTGCCTGTCTCTGGACTGCCTCCATTTTGTTAATGTCTTTGTGCAGATGTGGCCTCCAGTACTGCATGCAGTACTCCAGATGGGGCCTAACCAGTGTCTTGTAAAGAGGGCTTATTACCTCTTTCTTATGACTTGTGATACCCCTACTAATACACCCCAACATCCCCCTAGCCATACCTACTGCTTTAGTGGTCTGCTTGGATGATTTCAGGTCATCGGTGATGATAATGCCAAAGTCTCTTTCTTCCCTTGTGATTGCCAGCAACTTCCCTCCTGACCTGTAGGTAACTTCAGGGTTTATCTTCCCTATGCTCCTGATTTTGCACTTCTTTGCATTAAACCACAGCTGCCACTCTTCTGACCATTTTGCCTGTTTATCCAGATTTCTTCTCATTCTGCACACCACATCTGGATCATCTACTCTGTTGCAGATCTTGGTGTCATCTGCAAACAGACAAACCTTACCCTCCAGTCCATCTGCAATGTCACTGATGAAGATGTTGAAGAGGACTGGCCCCAGGACTGACCCCTGAAGTACCCCACTTGTGACTTGCATCTGTTCTGACTGTATACCATTTAACACCACTCTCAGTGTTCTGCCCGCCAACCAGTTTGCCACCCAGTTGACCAACTTCTGACCCACTCTGAGCCTACCCAGCTTATTAATCAATCTCCTATGTGGAACAGTATTGAAAGCTTTGCAAAAGTCAAGTTAGTCCACCACTCTGGTCACCCAATCAAAGAAATCTATGAGATTAGTTTGACAGGACCTTCCTGTTGTAAACCCATGCTGTCTTTGATCCTCTGCTCCTATGGATTCCAGGTGTTGCACTATCCTTTCCTTAAGGAGTGCCTCCATAATCTTGCCCACTGCTGAGGTAAGATTGACTGGTCTGTAGTTCTCTGCCTCCTCCCTGCTACCTCTCTTGTGGAGCAGGATCACATAAGCCCTTCTCCAGTCTTCTGGGACCTCTCCTGTGCTCAGAGACTCACTAAACAGTTCTGATAATGGCTCTGCTAGTTCCACCCTTAGCTCCTTTAGTACCCTGGGATCTATGTAATCTGGTCCCATTGCCTTGTTCACCATGAGCTTAGCAAGCTCTTGTAGAACCCTTTCTTTTGTGAAGAGACTTGTGCGCACCTCCCTCCCTCCCCTGTGTCCATGCTGCTGTGCTGTGGGCCCTGCCCTACCGTCTCCTCAGTAAATACTGAGCAGAAGTATCTAGTTAGGATAGATGCTTTTCCTTGGTCCTCCTCCATACACTCCCCCTTATCCCATCTGATCTTAGCAATACCTCCTCTGGACTTTCTCCTTTCACTAATATATCTATAGAAAGTCTGGTCCCCTTCTTTTACTGCTCATGCTAGTGTTTCCTTGGTTTGGGCTTTTGCCTGTCTTACTGTCTTCCCTGCTTCCCTTAGGGGAGTTTGGAATGCCTCCCTGTCTTCATTACACTGCGATTCCTTATAGTTCCTGAAGACCAACCTTTTGGCTCTGACCCTTTCTGTTACTGTTTTTGAGAACCAAAGTGGTTTCCTCCTTCTTTTGCTCTTGCTTTTCTCTCTAACACACTGGGATGTTGCTTCAAGTATTGCATCCTTAATGCTTGCCCACTTTTCCTGTACCTCCTCACCTGTATTTCTTCTTGCCAGGGCTAGTTTAACTCTGTTGGCCATCTTATCAAAGTCAGCTGCTCTGAAGTCCCATATTTCTGCCTTGAAATGGGATGTTTTAGTTCTAGTGGCCAAACTGAACCATACCATGTGATGGTCACTGGCCCCAGGTGACCTTCTACCTGGAGATCTGTGATCCTTTCCCTGTTAGTCAGTAGTAGTAGTAAAAACTTTTATTTTTATACAGGAAAGTTGTTGACAATTTTACATCATTAGGACATAGTCCTATTTGCAAGATGCTCCCCTGTTGTAAAAAATTAAGCAACTGAATGCAGGTATAGTTATAACATAAGACAACAAAATAGACTAGACAATCCATTCATTTGACAATACAAATACGTTAGTACAAAACTCATATCACAATACACTTGATCATCTGTTAACGAGGATACGTATATTGCACTTCACTATTCTAGATGTATTTTAAGTTTTCTAGTTTCTAGCCTTAACAGTACTAGATCTAGGGTAGCCCTGGCTCTTGTGGGTTCTTGTACCAGTTGTTTGAGGCCCCTCCCCTTGCAGGGAATCCACTATGTGTCTAGTTCTGGTGGATGTCCCTGCTGGTATTGACCAATCTGTATCTGGCATGTTGAAGTCTCCCATTATCAGAACCTCTCCTTTAGCTGTCATGCTTTGTATATCTTCTAACAGTAATGTGTCTATGTCCTCCCCCTGGTCTAGAGGCCTGTAGACAACCCCAGTTCATATGGCTGTCCCATTTCCTATTTCCAGGGCGACAGGTTCTTGTGGTTCCGTATGTGTATTCTGAAATTCTGTAGCTTTGATATTTTCATTGACATAAAGGGCTACTCCCCCTCCCCACTCTTTGCATCTCGGTCTCTTCTGAACAGTACATAGCAGGGTACTGAAGTCTCCCAAGTGTGGTTACTGGTAAACCATGTCTCACTAATGGCTACTATGTCCAGTTTAGCCTCTGTCATTGTTACCTGCAGGTCTGGGATCTTGTTTCCCAGACTGTGGCCATTTGTTTACATGATTTTCAATTGGCCAGTTTTCAGTGTGTTTGTCGTTGGGCAAGATCCAGCGTTTCTCCTGGGTATTGTATGGGCAGCTAGACCTTTTTCCTTACCTGGTGATGCAAATGAATCGCAAACATGGTGAACTCCTGTTTGATCACTAGCTGAGGGGGGAGGGGTGTTCTTTCCATTCTATGTACCGGGTGTTGCACCCCTCTCCCCACTGACTAGTTTAAATATTCTGCAAATACATCTAACTTCTGCCCCCAATGCACTGACTCCCTCCTTATTCAGATGCAGTCCATAAAATTAAAAAAAAACTTTTGCTCCCAAAACTGTTGCCAGTTATCTACAAATGTATGTCCTTTTTGTGGTACCAGCCCTTAAGCCACATGTTTAGCTCCCCTATCTCCCCTTCTCTGACCCTGCGTCCATCGGCCCCCCTCTCCCAGACCAGCAGGATCTCAGAGAAGGCGATGCCAGACGAAATGGATGACAGTTTGTCTCCCAGCCTGGTCAGGTGCTCCTTGGTCTCCCCAACTGACCTGCTGGTGAGATTGTTAGTACCTATGTGTACCAGGACATCAACATATATTCCTGCTTCCTGCACAGTTTTAGCAATGCAGTCATTATCTCTCCACGCTGATGTACCTGGGAGAAATCTGACCATTACCCCTGGCTGAAGGAAGGTATCAACCAATTGAATCATGGAGTCTCCTATGATCAGAAGTGTTTTGGATTTTCTATTTGCTTTTTTTTTTGTTTTGGTCCCTGTTTTAGGTGAGTTTTGTAGCTCTAGGTCCTGTACAGCAGTGTACTGCTCTGCAGTGTCCTCTACCCCTTTGTTTGATTTTGGGGATAGAGGCAGATACCTGTTGGTAGTTTTTATATGGTTTGTGGAGTTGATATGTTGGTGAGCACTGAGTGATGGGGCACTCAATTTGCCCCTCATAACCAGCTTCCAACCTCCTGGACCAACTATCCTCCACAGCCTAGGTGCAGTTCTTATAATATATTTCCTCCTGAATATGCAGTTTGAGGTGTGCAATCTCTGCTCATGCTGCCTGGAGCTGAGCAGTTATATCTCCAATGGTCCAGCATGTAGGACAGCATCCTAAATCCTGTATAACTGCCCTTTTGAAAAGTGTCCCACAGTGCCTGCAGTTAATAATATCCGTTCCAGTTGAACTGTCAAGTTTATAACCTGGTCCGAATAATTAGTAGGAGGAAAATGAAAGCAAAAGTTAGATTTTTTTTCTCTTTGTTTTTGTATAACTTGTTATATCAAGTTGAATTACTTGTGACCCTGTAAGTGAGGTCACTGTGTGGATGCCCCTCTGATCCTCCCCTTCCAGCTTTGCTACAGGAAATGTCACAACTGTGCTACTCTATAAAAGAAATGTAGCATGGGGTGGTTGGGGATGGGTATGGGTGACTGGGCACTTCCCCTGCCAAAAAGGATGAACCACAGACGAAAGAAACAAGGAGGTAATAGCACAAACAATCAACCAACAACAAATGCAGTAGCCCTGAAAGCTTAGCCTAATGATAAATAACACTGTAAAACCTGTAAAGCACAACCTGTAACAATTTCACAGAAGATATACCCTGGAAAAAACACTTTGCTACAGAGAAAAATAAAGCAGTAACAGAAGATATACCTTGAAAAAACAGTTTGAATCAGAGATTACAGCAGTAATCTGTAAGCACAAAACATTATATGAAAAAATATACTGTATATATATATATATATTTCCATTGTAAAAAAAAAACATTGTTAATGCATCAATTAGGGTTGAAGCAACAAAAGTAAGGAAATGAGACATTAGGGTTGACACCCTAACACCTCCTCCACCTGACCACCCAACCCCACCCCCACCGTCCGCAGACCAATAGATGATTGAGTGTGTCTTGGGGTCGTCAGCTCTAACTCTCACCCCACTCCATGTGTAAGAAAGCTGACATGGTACAGTATAGGAAAATGGGGCAAGAGCTAGGCCTGATGACCCCAAGGCACACCCCATTGTCTGTTGGTCTGTGCATGGTGGGGGGTGGTCAGATGGGAGAGGTGTTAGGGTGTCAACCTTAACGTCTCACTTCCTCACTTTTGTTGCTTCAACCTTACCTGATGCACTAACAAAGTTTTTTACAATTAATTTCCTTATTTTTTGAGAAAGTGTAATTTTACCCTTATATGTTTTTAGGAGCACAGGGCCCATCTAGCCATAAGTGTACAGGCATTGTAATAAACTGTCCTCTCCCTGAGGGAGCCCATGGCCCTCTGGGCCCTGCACTCCCACAAATGCATATAAAAGGACCCTGAAGCCACATAACTGCATAATAGTATTAATCTCCCTGTTCCACTGCTGCATCTCCCAGCACACTTCCATGACTCTGCAATGGGAATTTTCTAACCTTCAAACTGTTATAACTATGGAGGCAATGTAAATGTTATCACCAAACCAGCAAAGATCACATCTTTAGGGCAAGCCCATTCTATCCTGAAAATGTCAGCCCGAAATTCCAAACTGTTTGTTTGCAGTGTCCTTTTAAAATCCCTTTTTGCGATCCCTTTTCATGAGCTGATTACTTTTCACAATCCTTTTTTGCCAGCTGATCCCTGTTCATAAGGTAGGGTCATGTGACCCTCCCCCTCATGAAATGGAATTTTGACAGCTCACAAACAGGGATAGTGAGAAGGGATCGGCTCATGAAAAGGGATCACGAAAAGGGAATTTAAAGTCCCATACCTATGGAACCAATGTAAATTGTTTCACCAAATCAGCAAATGTCACTTCCTTACGGCAAGCCCTCTCTACTCTGCAAATTTCAGCCCAAAATTCCAAACCATTTCTTTGCAACATCCTTTTAAAACCCCTTTTTGCAATCCCTTTTTGTGAGTCGATCCCTTTTCATGAGGTAGGGTCATGTGACCCTCTCCCTCATGAAAAGGATTTTGACAGCTCATGAACAGGGATTGCAAAAAGGGATCGACCTGTGAAAAGGGATCATGAAAAGGGATTTTAAAGTCTCATAACTATAGAATCATTGTAAATTATTTCACCAAACCAGCAAATGTCACTTCCTTAGGGCAAGCCCTTTCTACCCTGAAAACTTCAGCCTGAAATTCCAAACCGTTTCTTTGCAGTGGTCTTTAAAAATCTTTCTTTGTGATCCCTTCTCACAAGCTGATCCCTTTTCGTGAGGTTTAAAAGTGCCATTTTTTAAATAACTACAAAATAACAAAGGCATGGGTAAGTAGAGGATGTCCCCCCTCACCAAAACCCATGCCTTGGTTTTTACAAAAGACTTCCCTTGGGCAAGTAATAAGGTTTTGTTTTCTCTCCTTGCAAAGCAAGAAAACAAAATGGCAGTTGATGAACAGGGACTTTCTCACAAAAAGGATCCCTTTTCACAATCCCTTATTATGAGTCATTCATGACCAGGAATTCTTGATTGAAACTATGCATCTATCCCAAAGGCTGAACTGAGCATGCTAAGAACCTGAATTTTTAAAATGTAATAGCTCTGGAATGGATTAATATTTTTTACCAAATCAACACTAGAGTGTTCCTTAGGATAGCCTCTTTATACCTTAAACATTTGGGGCCAAAATTCCAAATGGTGTGGTCACAGCACGATAAGGAAATAACAGGGAAAAATTTGGGAAAAATTGGCGAAAATGTGTTTTTTCACAATTCGCTGCACAAAATCTGCAAACCCAATCAAAACACAATGTGGAAAACCGAGAGATCTTCCATCTGATAAAGTCTATTCAAAATTTCATTCTACTCCATTGAACAGTTACAAAGTTATTAACATGCAAAATTTGGGGTTTAATATTAAAGTGCCTGCTCTACCCTATAACTATATAAATATATATATATATATATATATAATATATATTATAGAGGCGCAGTCACACCCCTATAGTTAGGGTTGAGAAGGCACTTTAATGTTAAACTTGAAATCTTGCACATTAATAACTTTGGACCCATTCAATGGATTTGCATGAGATATGGTATGCACAGTGGGGCATGGTAGATCTCTTGATCTGCCAAGTTGCGTTTCGGTCAGACTTATGTTTTTTGCGCAGCAAAATGCTCAAAAATTCACTTTTCGCCACTTTGTGTGCAGTTTTTTGGATTTTGTCTGTGGTGCTGCACAGCCACCACATGGCCTGCCAGTCTGCTTGGCACATAGAAAGGGCTTGGGTAAAGGAACATACCACTTTTTGTTTGGCGAAAAACTATTAATCCATTCAAAAGTTATTAAAGTTTTTAGCTCCCATTATAAGTCTATTGGAAAATTTATGTGGTTATTTTGCAAAAGAAGAATGGGGCTTTGGCCATCTGGTCACTCCTCATGATCAAAGAATTTGCAGATTCACAATCAAAGAATCTTTGATTGTGAGAAATTTATCGTTCACGGCAACCGCCATCTTGTTTTCAGTTTGGGGTTGCAAAAAAACAAATATCTCAGCCCGGGGTGACTTATGAAGTAAAACTAGGATGGGTTTTGCTAAGGTGGCTTCCCTCTATCGACCCATGCCTGTGGTTTAAAGAAGTTGTGTCAAAAAATGCAGTTTTAAAGTTTGAAATTCTTTGGTCGTGGCTCGCTAACGATCTTTGATCGCAAGCCTGAAAATTCTTTGGTTGCGCGATTGCTTTCATTCGTGAGCTTCTTTTGTGACTTTCCGACCAGATGTCCAGTTTTTTTCTGGACTAGATCTCCCTGGGAGGGACCAGATAGCCCAAATTTCATGACCAGATGTCCCTTGCTCAGAACCAATTTATAAAAATGTTAAAATTAAATAACTTTGGAATGGATTAATATTTTTCACCAAACCAGGTAAAGGCACATCTGTGGTTTAGCCCCTTTCCACCCTGAAAATTTCAGACCAAAATTGGGCTGGCAGTATAGCCTAGAGGTTAGAGGAATGAGGTGTGAACGAGCTTGATACATCCAGCAGACCAGACCTGAGTCTGATTCTCACAACCTCCACTTGCATACTGCGTGACTCTGAGCAAGTCACTTAACTGTCCAGTGCTCCCAGGTCACCCCTGAAAACAGGCATATGTGCCTAGTGGGCCTTACCCGGTTACCAAAGACTAAAATAAAAAGAAAATAAATAAAATTCCAAACTGTCTGGGTGGTAACTAAAGTCAAAGAAATCCCATTCAAACCAGTATGAAAGAAAATATAAAAAATTCACCTTTTTTACCATCCAGGTCTCGGAAACACACGTCCAACCAGAACACGACTTGGCACATCCAGAGATCTATCACATGAGACTGTGCATGCAAACTATCATGCAAATCTGTTGACCAGTCATGAAGCTGTTAAAGTACAACATTTTGCCGGCTCCGTGGCAACAGGCGATTATCTCCTGGCACAGTAGCGACCCAGGTTTGTGCCCAAGCCCAGAGCATCTGGAGCGAAGTCCAGCAGGGAGGGTTCAAAAGCATCCCTTGGATGGGGAGCGGAGGGTTATAGAGGTACCGCCCTTCAGTGGCTCCTTGTGGCCAGATTCAGCCTTGCGCATTGCCGTATGGGTAACCACATGCCGCATGCACAAGAAATGAGGAAACTGTAGCATGACTTCTAAGGGGGGGTGGGGAAACAGAACAAGGAAAATGGCCAGTGACAGTGACCCGCCTTCCCTGGCCGCAAAGTCAGGAAGCCCCCAACTCAAGCCATGCCTCCCTACCAAGATGCAAGGGGTTGCCAATGGGTACCTCGATCTCCCCTCAAAGTAGGGATACGTCAGGACAGTCAGGCGGTGGGGCAGAATATATATATGTTATATATATATATATATATATATATATATATATATATATATAATGTGTGAGTGTATCAAAAAATGTGTTAATGCTCCAGTTAGGGTTCAACTTAAGGCAACAGAAGTAGGAAAATGTTCCCCACCCCCATAGCAGCAGAATGACAAGCCCACACAAGCAACCACAGACAGTCTTCATCAGGTAATACAACCAACATACAACTGTTTCCAGATGATACAAATGCAATAGAACTTGTGCACTACCTTTATAGATTTTTATCTGTGACATGCACACAAGACATACACCTAACAAGACATACACACTCTCTTATCACTGCAGATAGAGAACCAGGTTACTCATACCACAGCACTGATTCTGTGTGCAGAGTCACAGGCCCGTGTAGCCACAGATATAAATCCATGATGCCCAAATTACAAGTGTACTTTAGTCTGCAGAAATACAGATCCGTAAGGAGCCAATGCTGTAACTTCAGGTACTCATGCACACTGTATGACATACACACGGTATCCTGTGAGTTCAGTGAGCACGACTGGATGCCTACTGAAACAGTGACTCAATCATGGCACCTCACAGAACAGCAATGTGGAAGGGAGGGTGACCAGATGGGGGTGCGTGAATATAGCAACATCCTGTCGCTACATGTATATGCATACAGGGGTGAAGCGAGCACTCTGAGCGTGGGGGAAGGAGGGGATTGTGAGGGTTGGCACCATGGCAAGCTGCCAAGCTGCTCCTGTGGCATGGTGGTTGGGCTGAGGGCTAGGGTCTGAATGGTGCTGGGTTTGGGTCCGGGCGCAGGTGCCTTTTGTTGCGCCCGGCCCAAATATTTTTTTTTTGTTGGGTTTTGCACACACACACACACACACACACACACACACACACACACACACACACGACATCCACCCCCCGGAGTTGAGAATCCCATCATTTACAACTGAAATCTAAGTCCCTGGTGCCCTTTTGCTGTGTGCCGGGGACTGCATCGCTGAAATTTGTTTTCGGTAAATTCCAATCGCTCTAACAGCGATTGCTATTCTGCAATTGCCATTGTCACATAGATCCCATACACACACTGGATGGGCCTGCACTTCTGCAGCTGCAGGCGTAAGACACACACACACACACTCTGGCTTCCGGCTGCAGAAGTATGGAAGTCACAAAATCTATGATACGAAAATTACAACAGATCTTCTGTTTGCAGAAGTGTAGGCCCTTGAGGGGGCTTTCACCTCTTCAGCTACAGTAGTATGACATACTTTTGTCACATTTTGTCCAGGATTTGAAAAATGACAGCTGCCACATTCATGAGGTGGTGTGAAAAAATGGCTATGTTGTAAATTTGGGGTCATAATATTAAAAATTACCAAAGTTATGAGCGGGCTTAGAAAAATTTCAATGTATGCTCATAACTTTGTTTTTTTTTTCTATGTTTTCACCCAACATTTTCAACATAGCATTCTTGTGATCCCACCTCATGAACCCTGTAAATGAAAATTCTCAAATCCTGCCCAAAACATCATTTTATGCCACAAGTACAAAAACACATGTAGGTACATGAGGTGATGTGAAAAAATGGCTATAATGAAAATTTGAAGTCAAAATATTGAAAAAGACCAAAGTTATGAGCGTGTGTTGATAAACTGCAATGTACGCTCATAACCTTGTTGTTTTTTTAATATTTCTACTCCAGGTTTTCAACATAGCCTTCTTATGACCCCCACTTCATGAACAAGTGTGGAGAAAAAATTTAAATCCCACCTGAAAGATGATTTTGTGCAGCAACTGTAAAACCACTTTCCAGGACAGATTTGAATAATTTCACTGCCCTTGTTTATGAGGCGAGGGTCTAAAAAAGGCTATGTTGAAAATGTGGTGTAACAGTATTAAAAAATGACAAAGTTATGAATAAAAGTTCAAACCCATTGAAACCTCTGGCTCCAGAAGGGCAGGCCTCTGTGAGGCCTGCCGTTAAGTAGACACAAGTACAATTGCAATCAGCAGTGGATCTAGGAATTGTTTGAGGAGGAAGCAGGCTTTCAGATACAAAAATTGCAACAGTAATTCTGTCTGCAGAGGCGCAGGCCTTGAGGGGACTGTCCCTCTTCACCCAGAGGTATAAGACATACACACTGACTTCTAAGTACTGTTGCAATGTGGGTATTATGGTTTCAGCAGCAGATATAGAAACTGTTCAAGACAGTAGCAGCTTTTCAGTTATGCAGCTGTATATAGAACACCATGCAGTACTGGATCATGCTATCTAGCACGGTACCTCAAACAGCATGCATGAGTACCTCTGTCTACAGAGGTGCAAGCCTCATGGGGCCTTCTGTCAGCAGAGCATGCTGTACTACATACACACACACAGATGTAGCTGAATAAGCACCTGCCCATGTGGGGCATGTGCTTATACAGACACAGCTACAAATCCACAAAGGTAACACATCAGTGCTGTTGCATTTGTTTCATCTGGAAACAGTTGTAGGTTGTTTGTGTTACCTGATGATAGCTGTCTGTGGTTGTGTAAGTGGGTTTGTCTTTTTAGTGCTGGGAGGAGTTGAGCAGGAAACTCTAACACAATTCCCTGCTTTTGTTGCTTTAAGATGAACCCTAACAGGTGCATTAACACAGTTCTTTCCAATGAATGTTTCTTCTTTCTGAGATAGTAGAAATGTATTCTTGTTTTGGCTGCACTTCCATGCAACTACAATTGCTGATGTGCTGGAGTCCACTGGGCCTCACACTTCCATGTGGTTACAGATGCAGACATGTACCAAGCAAGGAGTTCATCTAGGCATGTGAGCACAGGGCCCTGCACTTCTGTGCCAAGTGTGAGGAGTCCATATAGCTGCAGAGGAATGGGGTACTTTGTTTCTGTGTAGCTACAGATACAGACATGCAGGGCCCACCAGGCCTTGCACTAAGTGAGGAGTCCATCTGGCTGCTGAAGGAGCCCTGCACTTCTGTGCAGCTACAAATCTAGACACAAGGGGCCCTGCACTAAATGTGGAGTCTATTAGGCTGTGGAAGCACAAAAAAAATTCCATGTTCACTTATAACTTGATCATTTTACCACATTTTTTTTACAGCAAATTTTCAACATAACCTTCTTATGACCCCACCTCATGAACCCAGTAGGAGAAAATTTCAAATCCCTGTTGAAACGTCATTTCGCACCACAGGTGCAAAAACACATTTTGTCCAGGATTTGAAAAATGACAGCTGCCATGTTCATGAGGTAGTGTGAAAAAATGGCTATGTTATAAATTTGGGGTCATAATATTAAAAATTACCAAAATTATGAGTGGGCTTAGAAAAATTTCAATGTATGCTCATAACTTTGTTTTTTTTTCTATGTTTTCACCCAACATTTTCAACATAGCATTCTTGTAATCCCACCTCATGAACCCTGTAAATGATAATTCTCAAATCCTGCCCAAAACATCATTTTATGCCACAAGTACAAAAACACATGTCGGTACATGAGGTGATGTGAAAAAATGGCTATAATGAAAATTTGAAGTCAAAATATTGAAAATGACCAAAGTTATGAGCGTGTGTTGATAAACTGCAATGTACACTCATAAACTTGTTGTTTTTTTAATATTTCTACTCCAAGTTTTCAACATAGCCTTCTTATGACCCCCACTTCATGAACAAGTGTGGAGAAAAAATTTAAATCCCACCTGAAAGATGATTTTGTGCAGCAACTGTAAAACCACTTTCCAGTACAGATTTGAATAATTTCACTGCCCTTGTTTATGAGGTGAGGGTCTAAAAAAGGCTATGTTGAAAATGTGGTGTAACAGTATTAAAAAATGACAAAGTTATGAATAAAAGTTCAAACCCATTGAAATACATTAGACCAGTCACCAGTTCCAGCAGAAAGACGTGTCTCTGATCAAAGAGTTGATCTATGTCATGGGACATGTTCAGGTGAATGAGGATGTGTGGGGCTGTGTGGTGTGGTAGGTGCTGAGTGGAGGGTCGGGTTGGGGTGAGGGTCTGGTGGATCAGATTGCTGATACACTGCTTTTTTTTTCAGGTTACACTGAAAAAAAATCAGTGAAATGAGGGATGGTTTTCTTATTTTAGGGGTTGTAACACTGGGTACCCCAGTGTTGGGATGATCTTGGAAACACCAGCTTGGGCACCCTGTACCATCAATGATATGAAGGGAAGGGGATGGACAACCTGAGGGAGACAAGAGAAGCAATACTAGGGGTAGGCTCTTGGTCCATTTAGTACTGTTAAAAAATATTGGGAAGGGGGTGGGCAAATGGGGGGGGGAGAAATAGTGGTACCAGTGGTAGGCACCCTAGTCTGCTAAACAAACATTAAAAAAAAAGATAGATAGATAGATAGATAGATAGATAGATAGATAGATAGGAAGAAATATAGACAGACAGACTGTAACAGATCAGTGGATTTGTTTATTTAAAATTTTAGGTAACCAGGAAAGGCACACTTAGCTGTGACTCATTTCCAGATGTGACAGGGGGACTATTCAAGCGAAGGGACTAACACAGTCTCATTACAGCAAGCATAGGTTAGGAGAAAACAACAGAAAAAACAATGAGATTACAACTAAACTAGTTATTTACAGTCAATTGGTTTCAGCGGTGAGCAAAACAAAACTATAAGTGCATTAACTCATTGGAAGGAAAAGAATAGTGGTAGAAATAGGAGAGGTTAGGAAAGGGGTGAAACAGAGGAGGATGAAGGGCAAGAGCAAGGGGTGACAGGAAGAAGGCGGATGAGTTACTTAAAGGCAGAGAAAGAGGAAGAGTTATGAAAGTAAGGGGGGAGCTGATTATTGAGGAAGGGGAGACGGTAGGAGAAGGCAGATTGACCAGCTGTATTATGGGGATGGGAAGGGAGAACAACCAAGGGTCCCTGCTGCACAAAGCATGGAAGGAAGGGGTAGCAGGGTACAGTCCAGAGGAGAGGTATGGGGGAAGCTGGCCAAGTCAGAATTTAGCAATGAAAGTCAGAGAGTAGATTAGCCTTCTATGGAATAAAGGCAGAACGGAGAGAGGAGTAGAGGGAGCTGTATGGGGGTGTGAATTGGTAGCAAAGCAGCAGAAAGAGTTTAGAAGAATATTTTGTTTGGAGAGATAGGAAATAGGGGCCATTCCGTAGACTAAGTCTGCGTAGTCAAAGATTAGGAGCATTATTTTTGTGACTAGTTAACGATGAATAGGGAGGGAGAGGTAGTCTTTGTTGCGACAGAGTAGACCAAGTTTGGGGCAGAGTTTTGAGAACTGATGGCTCACTGCTCCAATTGAAGCTGGCAACTCGATTCTAGTGACAGCTTCACAATTCAAGAAAGTCCTGTTCATGGGCAGTTATTTCATGAGATCTCACTAAGGAACAATGGTTCTTTTGTATGATCTCATGAAAGAACTGTGAAAAAAAACTAAGTCCAACCCTTTTCTTGCATGAACCAAGATTCCTCTTTCATGAGTTCTTTCAAGACTCACAAAAGAAGAAGTTTGGCTCAAGAATGACCGAAAGAACTATGGAAAAAACCCTAAGTCCCGCCCTCTTCTTTTGTGAGCTGAGATTCTTTTTTCATAAAACTCACAAGTGAAGAAGTTCAGCTCATGAAAGAAGAATCAAGACTTTTCAAAATACAAACACCATCATCTAGCTAAATGGGTCCCTTTAGCTAGATTTATGGGTTTATTTTTCTCCAGGGCATATTTTTTATAGATCTTCAATTCAAAAAATAAAATAAATAAATAAAAAACAAGATGACCGCCATATGAAAGAAGATTTTTTTTTTCTCACGAAAGAAGAATTTTGGCTCACGAAAGACGATTCTTCTTTTGTGGCTGGAAATTCTTATTTCATATCAAACATATAAATGAAAGACCCTACTGAGCATGCTCAGAACCAACATTTCAAATAATTATAACTCAGGAATGGCTTAGATTCTTTTTTTTTAACAAAAAAAAAAGTCCCTTTCTAGAGCAAGCCCCTTCTACTCGGGAGCTTTCAGAACAAAATACCCAACCACCTAAGCTGTAGATGAGAGCAAAAAAACAGAAAGAAAAAATAAAAAATAAAAGATTTATTTCACTTTTTGCACTATCTGGCTCTCAGAATCCAGAAATCTGACCATCACGAAACATGTTATATCAAGAGACCTTGTCCCCCAATACCATGTATGCAAAATTCCATGAGATTACGTTGAATAGCGGTGAAGCTAGTAAGATGTAAAATTAGGGATTTAACATTAAACACCCTACTTAACCCTAACTATAAGGGCACTACTGCGCCCCTATAATACAGATACATTTTTTTATAGTAATTACCATGGTTTTCCTTATTTAATACCAATTGCCATCAGCTTCATGACAGTGCTGTGACCTTGTTTCTTTATTCAGTTGTTCAGTAAGCCTGTACTGTTTCACCAAATTACTCCCCAAACCACCAGTACCACTACCACCACAGCCCAAGCTGAAAAGAATAGGCTTTGGATTTATGTTGCACCTTTCATCCACCACATCTCAAATTGCTTACAGACAATGAGTTAGATACAGGTGTTGTAATGCACAGATTGTATGCAAGCAAATGTGTTCTACACCCAGCAGCATTCCCCACAATAATATGGATAACTGCATTAAGGCTAAGCTACTTTATTCAGGAGTGGGAATGTTGGCCATGGCTATGGGATAATTCCTAATTTTTTTTAAATGAGCTGTGAACTCTTTAAACATCCAGAGTGACAACAGCCAGAAACTAGCAGAAGGGACCTTAGCTTAATGTCTCATCCAAAGGACAGAACCTCGAACAATGCTGCTTCTCCTGGTACTGTACTAAAGTATCAACATGGGATATGAGCCCATGCTGCCTGTGTAGGTCTGAATAAAACCTGGGACCTTCTTATCTAGAGATGCCATGCCCCCTTCAACACAGAATAAGGAGTATTTGCAGTTCCTAGCCATCAGTTCTCCTGAGACGAGAGCTAGTTTTTACTGGTCAGAGTTTCATTGAACAAATGGCCAAGACCAACATTACCAGTGCAGGGGCTGATTACAATTCAGCTTGTCTGGTTGTCACCAAAGCTGGAATGCACTACTGAGTACTTTATCCCGCAGAAGATAGAGAAAATATGAAAGGAAAGGGGAGTGTTTGATATGTGATACAGGTTGTGTTAAAACCTTGAATTTCCTTTGTTGTTTCACAGAGAATGTTGACAACTATATCTCATTGGGGGTTTACGGGGTACCCCTGAAGGAGCATCTGGAAACCAGCAAGCTAGAGATCGCCCTTCCCATCGAGGCCTGTGTCCAGATGCTGCTGGCAAAAGGCATCAAGGAGGAGGTACTAGGGCCTGCTACACACATACCTGTCTTTATTGTGTCTCTCCTTTCTCAGTTTGTGACATGCAGGTGCTTGTAACAGTAGAAGGGCTTATGGAACTGCTAGCAGTGCTCAACCCCCATCTGGCAAAACCACTCTATTTAGCTGTGACAAGACCATCTATTCTCTAAATACACATTCTGTCTTGGAAGTAGATTGGCTGATGACACTGCCGGTACAGCTCAACTCTTGTCTGGGAGAATGACTCTGTCCAGGCCTGATAAGGCCATTCAGTCTCTCAATACACATGTTATCTTAGACATAGAGCAGCTAATGGTACTGCCGCTATAGTTCAGTCCCCATCAGGGGAGCAACTCTATTCAGGCCTGACAAGGCCAGTCAGTCTCTCCATTCACTTCCTGTCATGGCCTTAATTGAATATCATAAGTTCTGCTTATTGCTTCATGAAGTCATTTATGTCTGTCCCCAGTCTTCAGCAGACCCACCAGCAGCTCTTGCTGGGAATCAAACCAGGGAAACCAAGTCCCAAAGACATCTGCTCTAACCATTCAGCTAAAGGGAAATTCCAGTTAGTTGGGAGATTGCAATGTGCTTTTCAACTTTTACTTACTATCAGCTGCATAAACTAGATTTCACCGCTGGTATTCCTCAGCACCCTAGGACTCTGCCATTTCTACACTCCCATCAAGATGGGGCTTCTGTTCAGTCATAGAAGAGTTCCCAATTGATTATGTTGGATAAAAGTTCCCACTGCCCCCATGCACTCACACACGCATATGCACATGAACACACACACACACAACTGGAATTCAGAACAGGATGGCAGCCAAAGGTGCTTGGTGGGACATAATGCCTTGCCACTGATAGTGGATCATGTGTTCTTATTTTCTAGGGCCAATATGGAGGAAAATGTACCCAGTTAGCGAGAACACATTTGTAAGTTCACATATAACTAAAATGCCACCCAAAACTGTAATCAGAAAACATTGTTTTTGACTTTGTTATGAGCGCATAGCTAACCGCTGTGCAAGGTATGCATTTTCTGGAATGCCACTACTAAAAACTGATCAAAACTGACACGTGTTATAGCTTTCTATCTCTCTCTCTCTCTCGCTCTCTCCTTCTCTCACTCTACCAGGGATTGTTCAGATTGGCTGCTGGAGCTTCACTCCTGAAGAGGTTAAAAAAAAGACTAGACTGTGGACGGATTGACATGGAAGAGTTTTACTCAGATCCACATGCTGTGGCAGGTATGTAAGCTCCTGGCTTTACTTCTGATGAGGAAGTGAGAACCAGAAAATGTTTTGAGAAGTTCTAATAACTTATCTGAGCCTTATAAGAACTTTTAGAAACTTTAATTTCTTGATTGCAAGTATAAACAAGCATTTGTCAATGCCGAATGTTGTCTCGCTGGCATTGGCATTGGTAGTGCTGGTGTTAGAGACTCATAATAGGAATGGCAGTGAAGTATTGAAGTGACGTCAACCCCATCCCCACCCTGTAGAGACCGACAGGCATTGGGGAATGCCTTTGGATTGTCAGTTATAACGCTCATGCCATTGAACCTCGCCCTGCTCTGTAGACAGTGACAAGTGTCGTGGTGTGCTTTGGGGTCTTTGGGCATTATACTTACCCCATTCCATGAGGAAATACGCCGAGGTGGGTGCAGTATAGGAAAATGGGGTGAACTTTATGGCCGAACAATGCAAAGCACACCACGATGCCTGTCAATGACTGCAGGGTGGGGTGCGGTGGAATGGCATGAGCATTACAGACGATGATCCCAAGTCACACCCCTGATGCCTGTCAGTCTGTACAGGGTGGAGTGTTACAGTTGGAAACCCTAATACCATAGGCGTGTGTTGGTATTTTCACTCAAAATTTTCAACATGGGCTGTTTGTGAGCCCACCTCATGAAAAGCAGCACTATCAGTTTGTTAGCTGAAAGGTGGTTTTGCACAGTGGCTATGCCATTTTGCAACACAGGGACGAAAACACATGTTGGGCAGGATGTGGAAAATGACATCTGTATTGTTCATGAGGAAGCGTAAAAAATGGCAACATTAAAAATCTAGAGTGAAAATATGAAAAATTGGTGAAGTCATGAGCATGCATAGAAACTGCACAACACACATCCGTAACCCAATTATATTTGGAAGTTTTTTAGCCACATTTTCAACACAGGCATTTTGGGACCTCCCCTCATGAACACTGGTGCTGTGATTTTGTTAATCAGTCCCAAAAGTTGATTTCCCACAGCGACCACGCCATTGCGCGCCACAGGTGTGGAAACACATTTGGGGCAGGCTGTGAAAAATGACAGCTATACTGTTGATAAGAAGGTGTGAAAAAATGCCAGTGTTAAAAATCTGGCATGAAAATATTGCAAATTTACGAAGTTACAAGGGTGCGTGAAAACTGTGCAACGCACGCTTGTAACACAGTCATTTTATGGACTTTCAGCACCAAATTTTCAACATAGGCAGTTTAGGACCTCTGCTCATGAAGAGTGTCACCTTCATTTTCTCAAACTGTCCCGAAAACTGATTTTTCACAGCAACCGCACTATTCTGTGCCAGATGTGTGAAAACACATTGTGGCCAGGATATATAAAATGACAGCTGTACTATTCATAAGGAGGTGTAGAAAAATGCCAATTTTGAAAATCTGGAGTGAAAATATTACAAATTCACGAAGTTACAAGTGTGCATGGAAACAGTGTAATGCACGCTTGTAAAACAGCTATGTTTTGGATTTTTTTCACCAAATTTGCAACAAAGGCTTTTTGAGAGACCCCCTCATGAACAGTTGTGCTGCCATTTTGTTCCTCAGTCCCGAAAGGTGATTCCACGCAGTGACCGCAAAATCACTTTTTGGGACCGAATAACGCCAAGACAGTGACTGAATTGATGAGGAGGGGTCCCAATAGCCCAATGTTGGAAATTTCGTGCAAAAATTCCAAGAAATGACCGAGATATGCACCAAACTTGAAAAAAATCTATTTATGCCATTATAGAGCTTACCGGCATTAGTTCAAGGTCAGCTCTGAAGAGTGCAGTCGTGTTCCTGGTCCACCGAAGATCATCGCACCAGACTCCGGAGGTTAGTATGGGGTATGGGTGTGTGTGTGTGGGAAGGCAGGGTGTGCAGAGGGTTGGTGCGGGTTGTGGAAGGGGGCAGGGAGACTGTGAGGGACAGTTTTCTTCTTTCACAGGGGTAACAAAAAACAAAAAAATTGCAGGGCATTTTTTTTTTCAGGGGATTTGGCACGCTGGGGTGGGCTCCCAGCATGCCACCTAAGTTTTTGGGGGCATGCTGTAGCTGGCGAGGTGGCCCCATCTACACACTAGCGGAAGCAGGGGCAAGAGCCGAGGGTGACTCAGCGCCCCCTTGGCACATAACAAATAGGGGGAGTGCATGATGCCAACGGGGAGTGGGCTCTCCTGTTAGCACATATATTGTATCAGGGCATGCCGACACGGGGATTGGGCACCCCCAAAGTTAGCATTATGGCAGTCAGTGTGCCGCCATGTAAAATTTTTTTTCAGCAGGGAAAGCACGCTGGGAGGTGCCGCTGCATATGACAAGCTTTGGTTGCATTGCAGCGGGCCTTTCATTAGATGTGCTTGCCACATTATGTATTCATGGTGTGGAGCCAGCATGCAGGCTTATTGGGGAATGAGGGAATGCACCTACTGATGCATGCCCTGCATTCTCCCAACAGTGACCTTGCCTCCAAATCTGCTACTACCGCAATATGTTGGCTACGTATGCACGAGCCAACATAAAAAGGTTTCCAATTGTATTTCCACTGATAAACTATTGTCACTGAAGGGAAATAGTGACATATACGGTATGTGATATACTTTGCATTAGTGTACACAGTTACAGTAATTTGTTTCCCTTGTGTAACACCACTGTGTGCATGACCACCAAATACAGACTTCCTGTACCTAGTAGTTACTATACCACCAGCCTTCTGAGTATTTTCGCTGTCTCCAACCTTTCTTCTGGATTAATGCCTGCTACAGAGTATATAATGCTCCAAAGTCAATGTTTTGAAACTTATCGAACCTGAAAAAGAATCTGATAAGTTCTTTTGTTTGTTTTACAGAAAAAGGCTTAGGTTCTGGTAGGTTCCGAACACCATTTTGCCCATTAGTAACTTCAGAAGATTGTTTGTGGGAAACGACAGATACTAAATCTCATTATGGTACTAGCTGGGATTGGGTAAATTGTTCTGGTGAAGCACTCAGAGTGCGAGTTTCCCAGTGCTTAAGTACCACCTGCTCGCTGATGCTGGAGTGGAATATGTGCTGGCTGCAAAGTTAGCTACACCCCCTTCCCCCATATTGGGTAGGGAATGAAGAAAAAGAGACATCTGGCCCATACACTGTAACAAGTACTGTAAGGGATAGGAGTTTGGGATAAGACCCCTATTTGTACTTTTCTTTTAGAATTCTTCATACGCCTTTACAAAACACAAAGTGCAGTCTGCCTAACTGTATACAATGACCCAATATTGGATCAACAGGCTAGTATTTCTGCACCGCCTTTTTGGTTTACATGGATCCTGCAACCCATTCAGCTGCCACTGTGACTCAGTAGAGCATGGTGCCACATGATGACCCTCTCTTGGTTTCTGCAGGGGCCATTCATCACCCAGGAAGCCCTTTGTGTCTAGCAGTAAGATTGATGGTATACCTGTCAGAGGGTTCTGTGCACATCTGTTCCCCTTTCTTTGGTGGTGGGTTAAAGTCAGCTCAGACCTCTGAGCTGACAGAAAATGCTACACTGCAGGGCATTCAGCAGTCCTCACTCTTTACTGAATAATTTACTGTGTTACAGTTTTAAAATACACAGGAACCTCAGTCTCTGGACACTCTCCTTGTTGGCACTGTTCAAGCAGGTTTGATCCTAACTTTGGACTTCACTGGCGGAGCCAGGTTTGGGAGCATTTGGGAGCCGGGGGAGGCCATTCAAATTAATCATGGACTCCACAATGGGCACTAAACAGTGAATAAAAATGGTGGCGGGCGCCACTACTCACACTGGGGCAGCCAGGAGGGTCAACCACCCCCCTAGCCCCTCGTCTAGCTCTGCCACTGTTGGACTTGTGTCAAAACCTTAGGGTCCCCTTGTATAAGTTGTACCCTCCTCTCACAACTCTAGGGGCCTCACAACCCCTTCTATTCCTCTTTAACACCAGTGAGTGAGGTTATACCTTGGGTCAGAGACAAGTCTTCTCTGCACTGAATTTACCAGAATTTCCCACCTTGCCATGCGCTTTAAGCTTAACACTCTTTTACATATACACAATGTGACACCATAGCGTCTGTCAGTGGGCAGTGCAGAAGGCATCCATGCTGTAGGGATTCCATCTCTTAGACTTCGCTGGCTGATGGCATCCAGGGGTACCTGGTCCAGTGAGCCATAACTCCACACAGGCCAGTCTCTCACTGGAGCCTGAAAGCCACCCATGCACTAAGCATCTCCCTTTAACCTTGCACCTCTCACTAGATGGTGTGCTGAGTACAACACATCAGCACATACTCCAGCCTGCCCTCAAGACAGCAGTGGTTGGCAACTGCTCCAACTACTCTGCCCAAGGTAGTGTCTCCAATGTCCATACTAGCTTGGGATCTGTGTACGTAATCTAAACATATTTCCTACCTTAGTCCGCAGCTCAATCTGTCATCTGATCTCTCTCTATCATCTGCATAGCTGGCAGCATTTCTTGAGCACAAGATCACAAAAGCCCCTCAACAGGTGAACAGCACATCTGCAGTGAGACCCTATCTGCACTGCAAGGCTGCCAGAGACTCCCCTTGAAGAGAAGCCTCTCAGGTTTCCCACACACTCCTGGTGTCTCCCTTACATAAACCCCACAATTAACAGTGATCTACACTTAATGCCCTCAGACTTCATATCCCCTGGAATCTCTACTGTTGTCATAGTTCCTGTCCCTGGAGGCTACCAGTGATTAGACAACCAAATATGTTGTTCTGAAAAATTGGATCCACTTACAGCTGCTGCTGCATTGGGACCTTGCCCCTCAAGTGACCAGGCAAGTAACCTGTGGCAAGGGCAGCCTAAAGGCAACTCATATAACCCTTTTCTCACAGTGGTATTCTAAGCTCCTCCACTGGACCTCCTGTCAGAGGCTCTACCAGTTGGTATGTTCTGGGCCTGGTATTCTAGGCTTCAACTCTACTACCCCTGCTGATAGAAGAGGGTTGTTACAGTTATATACTGTAACTATATTCCTGTGATATCAGAGGCTGAGCACCCTGCAAGAGCTTGTGTCCCTACTGCCTCCACCAACCACTCAGCTCTGCTGATGAGGGATTGCTAGAGGTTCCCAGGGTTTGGTTGAAGACATCCGGGGCCAAGGCTTTTGCATTTGTGGCCCCTACCCTGTGGAACTCTCTCCCTCATCGGATATGTGAGTGCCTGACTGTGGAGAGCTTTAAAACTGCTCTATAAACACACCTGTTCAACCTTGCATTTCCAGACTACTGATTCTTGCTGTAGGACTGCTAAATTAATTTTATGTGTTTAGTATGATATTTATTACGTTTTTACTGTATGTGTGCTACGATCAGTGTGAATGGTCCTCTATAAATAAAGCCAAATTGAATTGAATTGGATCCAGGAGACCAAAAGTCTTTTTTTGTAAAGTACCATTTTGTGGAGAATTTGGGAGGATTCTGGGACAGGAGACTGTTCAAGGGTGATGGACTTCACCTGATGAGAGAGGGGGCCTGCGCACTGGGGCAGAAGTTTGACATCTGTATCAGACATTTAAACTGACTGCAGGGGAGACTGGGCCTAAGGAAACCATGGTGGCAGGTGAGAGGAAGAGGACCCCAGCTAGTACTCTCCCACATCTAGGGGCTTGTAGCAGCATAGCAGGTATAAAGACAGTTGAGGCCCTTACAGGACTAGGCAGAGAAACATTATGGAGTGGGAATATAAAGGATGCAAGCACCAAGAAAAACAAGGGAATGAGAGGACAAGGAAAGCACAAGGGCAGTAGCAAAATAGGATTAAATGGAAGGGGGGTATGCCTTAATGCCAGGAGCCTAGGTAACAAAATCAGTGAGCTCCAGGTGCTGATGGCAGACACTGAGGTAGACCTTGTGTCATCATGGAAACATGGGCTTTGGAAAATAATGACTGAAACTGACAGTCACTTAGTACTCAATGTTCAGGAGGGACAGACGAACAGGAGCAGGAGTAGTCATTTTTGTCAAGGAGGGCATCAAGGTGGCAGAAGATGGGTGCATCAGGGGTAGTAATGGGGAAACAGTCTCTGTAGGTGCAACTCACTGCAGCCTCAGGCAATAAACTGCACTCAAGGGTGATCTATAGTACTCTGGGCAAGGAGAGGTGAGGGACAGGGAGCTCAGGAAAGAACTTGAAAGAGGGGTAGCAAAGGGGAAAGTTGTGGTAGTGGGTGTTCTGAAGCTGACAGACATTGATTGGGATATTTCAGTGACTAGAAGCATCAGAAGTCAGACCTCACTGGATGCATTCCAAGACTATCTACTGGTATAGCTAGTTAAGGAACTGACCAAGCAGACTGCAATTCTTGATGTGGTACTCACCATCTCTGAAATGGTAGGAACTGTGGGAATAGGGGAGCCACTGAGGAACAGTGACCATAACTCTGTTTGATTCAAACTAACACTCAGGTCTGGTAAAACATAATCAAGAGCTGAAGTTCTTGATTTCAGAAGGGCTTACTTCACTAGGGTGAGGGAGATGGTTGGGAATAAGTTAGTAGGGGTGGACTACATAGGTTGGGTGGAAGAGAGATGGAGGGCAATTACAGGGGCCATTCTCGAGGCATCTAAGGTATGCATAAGAACTGTTACCAAAAAGAGCAGGTTCTAGAGACCATTGTGGTTCTCAGTAAGGGTCAATGAAGTAGTGAGGGCCATGAAAAAGGCTTTCTACAAGTATAAAGAAAAGCAGGGAGAGGAAGACTGGGGAGAATGTTTAATGAAAAACAAGGAGCAAAAGAGGCCAGTTAGGGGGGCAAGAGCAGACACAGAGCTGCGCATTGCAGAGGGTGTCAAGAGCGGTCAAAAACAGTTGTGATATATTAGGGGAAAAGTAAGAAAGAAGGGGGAATTGTAAGACTAGTTGAGGGGGGTAGGGTGATAGAGGAGGATGGACAAAAGGCCACTGCCCTCAATGAGTACTTTCGCTCATTTTTCACTAGGGAGGTTGGTGGGCCCTTGCCAGAGAGTGACATCAGAGCAGCCACTAAGGGGGTCCTGGAGATGAGGCAGCCAATATTTACTAGATAAAGAGTCTCAAAAGAGCTGTCAGCTCTAAAGATAGATAACACCCCAGGACCAGAAGGGATGCATCTGAGGATACTCAGGGAATTGGTAGTGGAACTGGCTGAACCCCCAGTAGGTCTACTGAGCAGCTCACTAAGGATGCATGTAATTCTGGATGATTGGAGAGTAGCAGACATAATTTCACTTCGTGAGAAAACTACAGACCTGTCAGTCTTGCCTCTATTGTAGGGAAGCTGATGGAGTCACTGGTCAAAGAGGACCTCGTGGATTATTTGGAGAGCAATGGTCTCCAGGATTGTAAACCACATGGATTCATGGCAGTAAGGTCTTATCAGACTAACCGGATAGATGTCTTTGAGTGAGTGATGAGGAAACTAGATAGGGACCATATCATGGATTTGCTCTACTTAGGCTTCAGCAAGGTTTTCAACTTGGTGTCTCACAGATACTTCCCGAAGAAGATGGAGGATCTGGGAGTGGCTAAGGTCACAGTAAACTGGGTAGGTAACTGGCTAAAGGTAAGGCAGCAGAGGGTTGTGGTCAGTGGACTTAATCAGAAGATAGGGAGGTAACAAGTGGGGTACAACAGGAATCTGTTTTAGGTCTGGCCTTCTCCAACATGTTCATCAGCGACATTGGTGAGGGACTCAAGGGCAGGTTATGTCTCTCTGCAGATGACACTAAGCTCTGTGGGAGGGTTGATAATGATTTTTATTTTATTTTTTTTTTTACCAGGAGAGACACCGTAAGCTGAAAGCTTGTTTACAGGTGTGACCTGGGAGCACAAGGAAGTTAAGTAGCTTGTTCCGGGTCATACAGTATGCAAGTGGGGGCTGTGGGATTCAGACCCAGGTCTCCAGGTTTGCAGCTCAGAGCCTTAAACCACTGTGCTGTACTGCCTCCTCCAATGCACTATACTGTCTCCTAATGATGAGGGAATAGAGAAAATGCAGAGAGACTTATGTAGCCCAGTCTGCCATGTGCCGGTGGGCTACTGCCCCTGCCTGCTGACTACTATACAGGGTTAAGGGGCCTGGGTTCTGTTTTGACGGTGATTGGGGGTTCTTTCTCAAAACAGAAATAAAATAGAGCAGTGCCCCCACCCTGAGTAAAGTAATAGTGAGTCAGGTGTTCCAATAGTACAACCCCCTGGGATGCTGTAAATACCTACCTCCCCTTCCAGTCACCCCACACACAGAATACCTCTTCATTTAGCAATACTGTAAAACATATATACTTAATAACTCTAGCTAATAATATGCTCACAACACAAAGACTGCAAAGAACAAACACAACTTTATTTTTGTGAGTAGGGCTAGGGAAGGTGTGCCTGTACAAAAGATTACTGTTGGGAATAAAAGGTTTATTTGATTTAGCAAGGCCCATAGCCAAAACATTAACAGTGTCCACCCCCACTGGTATCAGTGCAGACCCCTCGTTCCTGTCTGTCCTGACTGGGTACCCAGATTTTATTGCAGGCCTGCTAGTTGCCATGAGTGGGCTGGCTTTGGGGCCCTTGGAGTAAACTTTACCATAAAGTGTTAACAGCTTTAAATGAATCCCCTTTGGCAGGACATGCCCTGGGTTACTCACAGTTCTGCAGACACTGGGATTTAGGTACTGGCACAGTGGGTTTGAACAGGCAGGAACCGACCACTCCGTGGGGCAGCAAGCAGATGGGCAGTGACTACTGGTCTAGAAGATGAAGCAAATGCTGGCAGCTGGTCGACCTTGGACTTGCTTGTAGAATCTAGCAGCTTCAGCCCACAAAGCAGGCTAGATTACAGATCACAAAAGCAAGGCCTACTAGGCCACAAGGAAACCCAGACTCAGGAGTGACCACATGGTCTGGCTGTCCAAATGGGTCCAGAGTGCCATAGCACTCAGGCATGAGCCCATGGAGCCCTGAAGCCCAGCCCGCCTCACTCAATAGGGTGTAGAAGTTTCCATACCTGGCTCCAAGTTACAGCTCTGTAAATTGCAATTTTCACCTTTTGCCCAAACAGAAATAATCAACTCTGTTGTGCAGCAATAAGTTCACCAACTTCTACCTTGCCAGTGGCCATTCCTAGCAATGTACAGTCTCTAGATTGGACATGCACCTTTTCACAGCTGGATTTCAGCAAGACCAACAGGTTCCTGAGTTCTAGATACCTGCAAACCTTCTCCACAAATGTCCTCAGTTTCAGATTGAGTGCCAACTTTAGGATGTTGCACACACAGTTCAAAATAACCTTTTATACAATGTCAGGGTTTACCACACTGCTGCAGGCTCACTGCGAACTCTGGATCTCCAAACCAAAAGGAGCTTTCACTTAAATGCCTTGGATGTTCAACTGCAACCACAGTTCCTTCAGGCAGAATAAATCCTTTTTCTGATTCCCAGGAGATTGACCATTTGACCAACAGAGTCCTGGAAAGGTTTCCAACCTTTCCCAGTGCAAAGTATAAACCCTCTTGACTCGATCAGAGCCCAGACCCGACTGCCTCAAATTGCAAAAGTTCCTGGGATTTCTCACACCAATCCCAGCGTCTGATTGGTTAAACCTTGCTGCCCTTCACAAATATTAATAAACATTAATCTGGTTCGATTATTGATTGGTAAATTGGTTTTTAAATACAGTTGCACCATTATCCAGATGCAGCCTTTGTTCCCTGTCAGGTGACTGTTGTATCATGTTTAAACACAGTTTAGTTTGCTGGTCACTGCTGCCATTTCATTCAGTCTCCCTAGGTAGCCAGGCAACTCATGAATATTAATACAGTCCTCATGAATATGTAAATCCCCCATTTCATAGCGCTTATAGGAGCTTTAAACAAACTGCTCTTCCCACTTCTCAGTCGCCTCCTCCATGTGTTCGACCCTTGTTTAACTTATTGTGATGGTCAAGAGCACCAAAGAGGTGATATACAGTAAGCTGCCGCAGCAGCGAGAAAACACAAGAGTGCCAGAGCACATGCAAGGACCCTGCAGGCATAGTTAAAGTGCCAGCTCCATGTGGTGTTCTCGCAACTGGCTCCTCCGGCCCCCAAAGGACCAAATAACATTATGGGGGTCCAGATGGAGCATTTGAAGGGCAGCCAGGACCCAGACTGGCAGTGGACAGGCATAGGAGTGCAAATGGGCTCCCAGGGCAAAACAGGTCAGCTCCACCCACGGGGAGGGTTACACTTATAAAAGCTAGAGGGGTGGTCAAGGGTTTAGCAGTTGAAATTCCATGCCAAAAAGTGAAAGGTAATTCATCTAAGGAGTAAGAACCCTAAGACAGAGTACTTGCTGGATGGGTAGGGTGAGACTTAGTACTATGGCTGAGGAACCAAACCTCGGAGTTATCATCAGTGACTCCCTAAAGCAATTGAGTCAGAGAACAAGGCATATAGCAATGTAAGTAGGATACTGGGCTGTATCAGGAGTACTGATAGAAGGAAAGGAGAGATAATAATTCCATTACATAGGTCCTTGGTGAGGCCACACGTGGCGTACTGTACTGTGCCCAGTCCTGAAGTCCTCACCTCAAGAAGGATAGGGCTAGGCTGGAGATGGTGCCACACAGAGTAGCTAAAATAATGCAGCGCCTATGGGGCAGATCCTATGAGACGCACCTCAAGGCACTTAACATGCACTCGCTACAGACCAAAAGGGAGAGGGGAGATGTGCTAGAGACCTTTTAAGTTCCTGTAAGGAATTAACAAGATGAACTGCAAGGAAATATTTAATTTGAATACAAGATTGCAGCCACATGCACATGGGTGGAAATTAGCAGGAGGGAGGTTCAGGAGGGATGTGAGGAAGTTCTATTTTTATTTATTATTTATTTATTACAATTTTGGTAACTGGGTAAGTCCACTGAGACCATGCATTCCCTTTTTCAGTGACGACCCGGGTGACAATGGTAATTTGAGTCAAAACGTATCTGAAAATAAACAAGGACAGCCTTTTGAGGGGAATACTATCATGGACAACAACATAACTCCTACCCAACTGAATATCTTTGAGGGGAATCTACGGGATGAAATATTATGTTCACCCCTCCAATTAACTAATCGATTTGAGTGACTCCCACAAGAGAATGTAGAAAAAAAGGAAGAAATTAAATTACAATTAGCTCCAAAATGCCCTTTAAACGATGATAAGCCCAGGCAAACACTTACTGAACCAATTTTAAACCAAGTTCAAGCAAACAGGGATATTGTAGTAATAGGTGATTCCATTATTAGAGGAATAGACACTGCAGTCTGTTGGGGACGTAAGGAATTTATTACAGTTAGTAGTACCTTGTCAGGAGCCAGACTTCAAGATGTTTCCAATATGTTAGAAGGGCTTCTTGAAAACTCAGTAAACCCCCTTGTTATCTTGCACTTGGGTGCTAACAATGTAGGTAGAACCAGTATGGAACAAATTCAGGCCAATTATAAAACCATTACAAAAAGGACTGAAGAACAAAATGGGGAAATAATTATCTGCAGTATACTTCCAATATTTGGTTACCTGTCTTATACAAATAAGATCATATCCAAAATTAACTTCTGGTTAAGAGAGTTTTGTAGGTCTAATCATTTTGGATTAATGGATAATTCATTGACTTTTAACAAAAAAGTGCTATTTAAGCCTGATGGTCTCCATCTAAATTTTTCGGGTATTAGGATATTGGGAAAAAGGGTAAATGAAGTTATTCAATTTCATTTAAACTGGTTCAAGGGAGGATGGAAAATAATGGTAAAAGAATCCCAGAGTATCCAAGGCACAAAACATCCAATAACAAAATTGTTTGAGTGGAATGCAATGCTTATAAACGCCAGGAGCCTAGTGGGAAAATATGATGAACTCTGCCTTTTATTATACTCCCAGAAAATACATCTAGCTCTAATCACTGAAACATGATGGGACAGGGATAATTTATGGGAAAAGTCTATTCCCAGGTATAAAGTATTTTCTAAATCAAGAACAAATAGAAAAGGGAGAGGAGTTGCGATAATTGTCCAAGAAACTATTAAATGTGATCAGATACAATGGGATGTGTCTAATTTGGAGTTTTTGTGGATTAATGTGGATTATTTCCCCAAAAAGGGCCAAAAATGGTATTGGGGTTATTGTATAGAGCACCTTTCACAACTTTGAGTGGTGACATCAAAATAATAAATATAATTAATAACTTAGATCCTTCAGACAGAATTATTGTGGCTGGTGATTTCGACTTGCCCAATATAGATTGGAAATTATTACAGGCTAAAGGAGCTGTGAATAAGCATTACCTGGACACCTTCGAATATCAGGGACTAAAACAGATGGTCCACAGTTGCACTAGGGGAGCAAAAATTTTGGATTTGATCTTCACTAATATGAATAATATAATCAACAATGTGCAAATTAAAAGTCCATTAGGAAATAGTGATCATTCCACTAACCATTTCAACATCTCTGATGTTGGTACCATTAAAGAATATGGAGGTACACCAAAATTAAACTTTAAAAAAGCAGATTTTGTCGGCTTAAAGAGGGAATTTGTAAATTGGGATTGGAACAGTGAATTAACTGGCAAAGCTATACAAATTATGTGGGACCTATTACTATCCAAGATAAAACAGCTTACAAACAAATATATTCCATATAAAGTAAATGGTACTGGACCAAAAGGGAATAGGCCTAAATGGATGAATAAATCAATTAAAAAACTAATAAACGAAAAGAATAAACTGTTTAACAAATACAAGTTGTATGGATCACCGCTAAATTACAGTTTATATAGAGAATGTCTGAAGCAGACTAAGAATAAAATTAAAAAAGCAAAAGCACATGTTGAATGGTCACTTGCTGTTAAAACTAGGGACTGCAAAATATCATTTTATTCTTACATTAATAGTAAAAAGAAAGATAACACTACAATAGGACCCTTTACAAACACTAGAGGACTTGAAGCCACTCTAGATGAGATGGTTGACATACAGAATAATTATTTTTGTTCAGTCTTCAATATAGGTAATCCAAAAATTTATTCGGGAAAATGCAGTTCAAGACCTGGGGAAGTTACTCTAGAAATTAAATGTATTTGTGAAAGGTTATCCAAGTTAGATATTTCTAAAACCTCTCTCCCTGATGACATACATCCTAGAATCTTGAAAGAGTTAGCAAATGAATTGCCCCCCCCTTACATATTTGTTCCAGACTTCCTTAGATCAAGGAATAGTACCCAAAGATTGGAAACTTGCCATAGTGGTTCCCATTCCAAAGAAGGGTGATAGATCAAAACCAGAAAATTTTAGGCCAATAATCTGACTTCATTAATGGAAAAGATCCTGGAAGAGGTTATAAAGGATTATATCCTAAATCACCTAGAAATAAATGACTTGTTAGACTATTTCCAATGTGGATTTACTAAGGCAAAATCATGTCAGACAAATTTTTTGGCCTTTTATGAAAAAGTAAATAGAGAACTAGATTTGGGAAATCCTCTTGATGTAGTATTTTTTGATTTTGCTAAGGCCTTCGATAAACTACCCCATGCTGAACTACTGAAATTATTAGAGAAGATTCAACTGAATCCAAATATTTGTAATTGGATTTCAGCATGGATACAAGGGAGACAACAGAGGGTTACTATTAAAGGAACCTTGTCCAACTGGTCAACTATTTCTAGTGGAGTCCCACAATGCTCTGTCCTGGGACCCTGTTTATTTAATATATATATATATCCACTCTTCAATCAGATAACCCTAAGATATGTTTATATAAATTTGCAGATGACTGAAGGATCGGAACTGTTGTGAATACCAATGATGGGACATTCGAATTACAAAACATGATAAACAAAATCTCTGGTTGGACTAATAATATCAAACTGGTATTAAATATTGCCAAATGCAAAATCATGCATTTAGGTAAAAAGAACAAACATAGTAGATATACTCTGGATAATAAACTACTTACTAATACTATTGAAGAAAAAGATCTTGGAGTTATAGTGTGTCCAGACCTCAAGTTCAGTACACATTGTAAACAACAAATAAGAAAAGCAAACCAAAATCTAAACTTTATTTTATGTTACATTGCCAGTAGGGAAGCTAATGTGTTGTTACCACTTTATGTAGCCTTGGTCAGACCCCATCTTGAATATGCCATACAGGTATGGTCCCCCCAAAACAGAGAGGATATTAACAAAATAGAATCTGTACGGAGAAGGTTTACTAGATCTATCTATGGGATGAAAATATTACAATATTCAGAGAGACTAACATCCCTCAACCTTTACTCATTACAGTACAGAAGATTTAGAGGGGACATGTGCCTTTTATTTAGGGCAATAAATAACTCTGACTTTTGCCATGAGTTGGGTATTCACCAGAGAATGGATGAATTTGGCACTAGAAGACACAATAAACAATTTGTTCAATCTAAATGGAAACATAATACACGCAAACATTGGTATAGTCAGAGAGCTGTTTCTTCATGGAATAAATTACCTAGAGATATAATAGATAGTGAGAGCATGAATATATTTAAAAATAAATTGGTTATTCACTGTGGCGATATGAAAATTAAATTCTAAGTTTGGTAAAAAAAAGGGCAAGCATTATGGACGAAAGTCTAAAAAAAGCTTGTAAACATCTATAAAATTTATGAAATGATGACCACAATACAACAGATAAATACAATAATAATACACAGGATACGGAGAGATTTAACAATGTTGCAAAAATTATTATAGTGAAAAGCCAAGTAAGTAACTTAAAACAGATCAGGCATTAAGCATATATAAATAAACAGGATAACTAATATTATGCAATATATACATAGCAGGAACATGAGAGCAGGTGGATTACAAGATATATCTATCAGAGTAACATAGACTAGGCATTAACGATGCTATAAGGGTTATTTAAAGCAACTGCAGAGGAGGGGGGTTAGTAGGAAAGAGGTAAACTCTTTTTTGAGGGAGGATAGGGTGGGGCAGGACAGTAAGTTAGGGGGGAGGGAATTCCAAGCAGAGGGAGCTGAGAAGGCGAATGAGCACTTACTCGACAGGCATTGCGTCTCCTGGATTGCAAATAAGGGTAAGGAAGTAGATCTAAGCGTGCGTGTGGGTGCTTTTTGTAAATGATTCTCCTTAGGCAAGGGGGATTAAAGAGCTTGGTAAGTTTGAATACAAGGCATAAGATGTGAAACTGTAACCATGAGCCATAGGTAGGCCAACGAAGAGAATACAGGGCCTCACAGTGGTGTTTTCTGGAGTCTGCTCCAAGGGCAAAACGTCCAATCCTATGATAGAGTTGACACATCTGTGCAAGGGAAGAGGACTGGGCGGAGAGTAGTAGAGGGGCACCATAGATCAAAATAAGGAGAAGGGATGTTGACGCAATCTTTTTACAGGCGGCGTTGGATAAAAGAGGGTGGAGGCGGTATAATAAACCGAGCTTCTGGTTAACTGCTTTGGTACTCTGAGTTGCTTGATGCTCCCTTGAGAAGGAGACATCTAAGTGAACCTCAAGGTATTTAAAAGTACTAACCACCTCTCTGGGGTCTCCTGACTGTGTACTGATATGGAGCTGTTTGGTAGGTTTGGGGGATGGGTTATGGAAAAGCATAGCTTTTGGGGGTTTTTTGCATTTAGAATTAGGTGACTGTCAGAGAACCAGGTCTCAAGCGCAATGAAATCAGAGTTAAGGCTTTGGTTAAGCCAGTCTATATTGTTAGATGAGTGGTATAAGATTGCTTCATCAGCATATAATTGCACGGACGCACCACCACAGAAGTTGGGGAGCTCGTTGATAAAAAGCGAGAATATTATCAAGCAAAGAATAGAACCTTGGGGTACTCTGTGTGAGACAGGCCTTGAAGAGCCATAAAATAGTCTGGCAGCTGAGATGGTGGGGAGTGAAAACTATTAGTGGTTTCAAGCATGACTGGGACAGAATGAAGGTTATAGTGATTGCTTGGGGCGGCAGTATCAGGGTGGAGAATGTGGAGGATAGGGAAGGTAGGACCCTGGAAGGACAGTAGATCCCAGGGCTAAACAGAGAATTTGAGCTGACTGGATGTACCAGTGGTCTTTTTCTGCTGTTATTGTCTATGTTTCTATGTTTATAAAGACATCTGTAATTGTTATAATTAATGGTTTTTAGGCTGTCACGTCACATTGATGTGTGAATGTCTTATTTGATCTGTCCAATATGTATCAACTGCTGCTGTACATTAGCTTTCTGTGCACTAGCAGACTCGTGACAACAGGATGTTGCCACTTCATTGAGTCTTTCCTGGGTAAACATTCTTAGATCACTGAGGCAAGATTCTGGAGGCCTGGGTCCAGTTCCCATTTATGTCACATTATTTATTTTTCATTACAGTGTATGAGTCTTGCATACAGTTGAATCAATTCAGGCACTGATGCTGCCACCTACTGGCCAGACGCTTCCCATCTCAAGCTATACAGTGACAGATAAACGGCATCCTAATCTCTGGGAAATGTTGAGCACAGGCTCGAGGAGTATGGTAGTGGTGGTGTACTAGCTGAGCTGTCAGCTCACTTGGCTAGCCTGAGATTTAGTCAGACACAAAACAGAACTGAATTATCACGTGTGCTACATGTGGCCAGGCCCTTTACCCCTTTCTATGCCTCACCCAGGACAGCCCAGCTGAGTTGGAACCGCTTGTTTTAAGCGGTATCCTGCCTGTACTCAGTTTCACAGCTGGCACACCTGAAGCACCAGGTCACACCCAAATCTACACCTTTTCCACTCACCAGTTCTGTTCTTTCCCTCCTTCATCACATTGACCCACTTTATCCCAAGCTCACGGTCCTGTTACAGGGTGGTTCTGCCCAGAGATAGTCTCTGCAGTGAGTCAGGTCCAGAACTGAGAACAGTCAGGTAACACTAAGTCACTCACTGCCTCTCTTCTACTTTGTACTGACCAGATGTCACCAAACACAAACTATAATTAATTATACAATGGTATGTGAAAATCATGTAACCTCATTGGTTAAAACATGTCACATGACCGTGGGTAAATCCTATAACCCACGGCTAAGAAATGGCATTTATAAAAAAACATAAACCTATTTTAAATTTATTTTACACATGGGTCCATTGTATGATCACAGTAAGGCACTCCAGGGTGTGAGTTATTGGGTGATTTACCCACTTCTTGTGTGGTTAAGTCATTCGGTTGTGCCTCATGATACACCACACAAGTTGTGGGTAAATCCCCAATAACCCACACCCTGTTGTGCCTTATTGCTTAAATGATCAATTCACCTTCTCAAGGGGGATTTTGAACCCAGGACATCTGAAATTATGATTGAATAACATTATTGAAAAGTTATTTTTAATTTTTAAAATAACTAGTTAAAAGTCCTCTCTCCACCTGTCAATCATCTGTCTTTCCACATATACAGCAAATGGAATATTTATTTATCATGTGATACAGGAGTTCAAACTTTGGAGAAAGCCTCAGGTCATACCCCCACACACACACACACACACATATAACAGAGAGATTCATATGGAATCAAGATCTTAATTTTATCTGTGGCAGCGTAAGCAGCAGAGATTGCTCTGATAAGCTTATAACAATAGGAAGGGTATTTTTCACGGGCTCCAAAGAAACACCAGAATTAAAACTGCGAATAATACTTCATTTTATTATTCTGTTTGGGTGTAAGGACAAGATCATGAGAGGAAATTATTTTTTTTAATTTAAGGGTGTTTTAATTTTTAGGGCCTTCTTGATGGCATTAAGTGAGTGAAGGTGGCAGTCATGTTTGTATGGCAATCAGGGATGCATGAAGCTGGTCATGTGATTTTCCCAAATTCCAACTCTCACTGTCTCAACTTGTTCTAACCTGTGCATTTCTAGGAGGATTAACATATATGTCTCGAAATTTATTTAGCCAAGAAGGAAGCAGGAAACTGACAACTCATTTTATAAACCAACACAATGCACAGCCTTTTTTTTCTTACCGTATTTTATTCCCCCAGACACTCTGCAAGCCCCTATCTGCCATCTCTCCCTCAGCCCTGCCACGCTGTCATCTCTGGGACTTCCCTGGCTGACCCCTGCAGTGTCCCATGGTTCCCCCCTTGATGGCACCTCCCCAGGTTCCCCTATAAACCTGGGAAGTTTTTAGCTCAGTTGTGGGTCAGTGTGCCTAGTAGGTGGGTGCAGGGCCTGTGAGGAGGGACAACGTCATCCTGCTGGCAAGGGTTTTTCTTCCTGCTCTTCTGATCCCCAAGCACCAGACATCCTGAAGGGTAGCAGCTTGATGTGTGCACATCATCAGATACATGCTGATGTTGTCCACCAGGAGTATCCCCCACACAGACCAGCAGCTCTCAACCAAAGTAGCGATAGTACAGCAGAGCAGGCTACCCTCCACCCTGGGTGAGGACAGCATCCAGTTTGATGCTCAATCCTCCTCCCCCCGGCTGACCCCTGAGTGGCCCAGGTTTAGTTCTGAACCCAGGCTGCCAGTGTGGCGGCAGCTGAAGCACAAGTGCCTCTGCCCTCCGTGCCACTGGGATGGCCACAATGCACAGCTGTTACCAGTGCAGTATGACTTTTTTTAGTTTGAGTATCCTATCTTGGCAACAAATTCAGTGTTCTAAAATTCTTAGATCTGTTAGGAATCTTAATTTTCCTTTGTAGGGTACCTATATTTTTTCAAAGAAACACATTTCACTAATAAGAAAACGTGTTCTTTTACATGAGAAAGTGTTGGCTGTTTTGTTTTTCTTTGTAATTAACTGTTTTCATAAGTGTGATAACATAAGACGGTTATGTTTCACTCACTGGAGAGGAGTTAATCTGGCACAACACACACCCTGATTCAGAGTCACTCTTGAGGTACAGTAGCACATAACAGGAACTTTGTGCCCACTTCACTGCCACCCAACATCAACATGCACAAAGGAAAACAAGCACTGCAGGGGGAATTGTCCTTCCTGAGAGTACAACTCAAGGCAAATCCCAGTCCCGGGCTACAGAAGACATTATCAGGGATAATGCAAAGGGTCACAGATGTTGTGCATATTGCAGTGTTACATGCTCTCTGTGGTGTTAGGTGGCCACCCTCCTGTCTATGCCTCAGTCTGCTCCCTGGTGTTCATCTAGTGGCACCCATCTCCATCTCTCTTCATGTCCTTCTCTGGTGTCTACTGGTACCCTTCTTGACTTGTCTTTATCCTGTTTCCTGTAGTTGCAGTTCACTGCTGTCTAATACCCCTGAGCATTTGATACAGGTCCCCCATCCATTGTCTGACCAACCTGTTAACTGTCTCCCACCTCCCCAACCCATCTCCAGTTCTCCTCTATCCCGACCCCTCACTTGTAAAATTTCTGACAATCATAAGGAGTTACTGCCTGTGTGTACCAGGCAGTAAGATACTGCAACTACCCCAGCTGGTGGGCTGCTTTGCAAGGGGCTCCGTGCCCTTGTGGGTGCCAATGAAGAATTTGCAACCACACGGAACATGGCCCAACAGGAAAAATTGCATGGATGCACAAAGCTATCCCTTTCCATCCACAGCTGAGATTGAAAATGCAGGCTCCTATTGTGTGTTGAGATTAACTACACAAATGATTAAAATGGTTAAAAATTTTAGGTTGTATAAGAAAAGAAAAAAGCTGATTTGTGCTCCTTTCAGTGAAGGTTGGGGGAAAATGTGTGGGTATAGACCAGATTGAGGGAGTAGAAGAAAAGTGGGGAGCGATCAAGGGGGCAGTTCTAGAGGGGACCAATTTTTCTGTAAAGAAGGTTATGAACAGAAACAAAAGGTCAGTCTGGTTCTCAAAGGAAATAAGGGAGGCACTTAGGGCAAAAAGGGCCCTTCTGCACTATAAGGTGAACAAGGGAGAGGAGTTAATCTGGCACAGCACACACTCTGATTCTGAGTCACGTTCCTTTGCCTAGAGAGCTCCTCAATAGTTCAATTCGAAGGACTATGAAGACTCAACACTGCAAAAATGGGGTGCCTTCAAGACCAAGCTAAACCTAGCTCTCGTGGCTAACCGTTCTTGTAACTGCTTCACTTGATATCTGACCCTAGCACCCCTAGGGTCTGCCTAGTACTTTTCAGTGACCTTGTCACCTCATCCTGTCCTTGGTTCTTCTTACGCCCACTCTTCCTACCTCCCCTTCCTTTTTGATAGTAATCCCCACTTTTCCCCTCTCTCTCCCATCCCACCTTTAAAGTATGTATGCTTGTCTTTACACAGTCGGCACCTCCCCTTACTTCTCCCTCTTATACACTTCCCTATCCTACCTCACCTTTCTATCCTCTCTCACCCACTATTTAATATATACTTTTTACTTGAGAACTCAACACTGTTATCAATTCCAGGTACTGTTTCTTATGTAATTTCTGCTACTGTTCTCATTAACTAAACTGTATTTATCCTCTCATGTATTTATCAGTGTATAATTTTAGTTGTACTGTTTTTTGTAATTTTAGTTTACAATAATATTTCTGTGTCTATATATTACCCTCCCTCCACTGACGTGGAACGTTTGTAAATGAGCGCCTGCATTCAAAGGTGTTAATCCGAGATCAAAAAATAAAATAAATAAAACAGAATGGGAGGAACACCAGATCAGGACAAAAGAGGCAAGGGTGGTAAGTCAGGAAGGCAAACGCAAACATGGAGGTGCAGATTGCTGAGGGCATGAAGGGAGTCGTAAAGAGCTCTTTATGCTGTGTATATTCAGGAGAAAAGGAAAGCTAGATTAGGGCATTGTCAGGCTAGTGGAGGGGGAGAGGACAATAGAAGATGATGAGCACAAGGTCAAGGTCCTAAATAATTACTTCTGCTCAGCATACATGGTTGAAGATGATGGCCGTCTACTGGAGAGCAGGATCAGGGCAACTATGTAGGGGGTGCAGGAAATGGGAAGGGTAGTGATCAGGGCTGAGTGGGTGAAAATGGGTCTGGAGGCCCTCTGGGCAGATAAAGCGCCAAGCCCTGATAGCCTGCACTTCTGGGAACTTACGAAACCAGTTCCAGAACTGGCAGAACCCTTGACCCAGCTATTTAATGACTCACTGATGTCTGGAGTAGTGCCAGAGGATTGGCGGTCTGCTTATGAAGTCCCATTTCACAAGGTGGGGGAGGATAGGGAGGACTTGGACAACTACAGACTGGTCAGTCTTACTTCCATTGCATGTAAGTTGATGGAGAGCATAGTTAAAGAATGTTTGGTAGCATACTTAGAAGACAGTGGGCTGCAGGACAGCAAGCAGCATGGGTTCAGGTGAGGGCAGTTGTACCAGACTAACCTGATACTATTTTTTGACTGGGTCACCAGCACAGTAGCTAGAGGGCAGGTGGTAGATTTGCTCTACTTTGACTTCAGCAAAGCCTTCAATTTGGTGCCACATAGGAGGCTGCTAAAAAAGTGAGAGGACTGAGGAGTAGGGAAGGGTTTAGCCAGGTGGGTGCAGAAGCAGCTAGGGAAGACAACAGGAGGTTGTAGAAAATGGGCTAAATCTGAGGAAGGGGGACAGATGCGGGATCTGTCCTGGGATATGTCCTTTTTAATCTGTTCATCAGGGACATAGGGGAAGGTATCATGGGCAAGATGCTCTTTGTAGATGACAAAAAGCTATAGGGCAAGGTAGACAGCGAGGAGGATGTGAGGGAACTCTAGAAAGACCAAGAAAAGCTGAAAGGTCATCAAAGATCTGGCAGCTGAAATTTATTGCCAAGAAGCACAAGGTAATGCACTTAGGGAAAAAGAACCCACAAACGGAGTATTGGATGGGAGGGATTAGGCTGGTCACTATAACAGAGGAGAGGGACCTGGGTGGCAACCTCAGTGAATCCATCAAGCAACCCAGCCAGTGGAATAAGGTATACAGTAAGACATTGAGGATGCTGAAGTGTATTGAGATGATTTTTGATAGCTCGGGGAGTGAAGTGATACTGCCTCTATACAGATCTCAGGTGAGGCCTCACCTGGAATACTGTGCCCAGTACTCTGGAGCCATCACTTGAGAAAGAACATATATAGGCTGTGGTCAATGCACAGAATGGCCACCAAAATGATCCAGGGCCATCAAGGCAGATCCTATGAGGAACGTCTGGAAGCCCTAAACATGTACTCGCTGTAGGCCAGATGTGAGAGGGGAGACATGATAGAGGCATGTTGGTTTCTGAGTGGTATAAACGAGTAAATAGTGAAGACCTATGTGTTAGGAATAGAGATGCAGTCAGAAGGGGGAATGACTGGAGATTAGTGAGGGGTAAATTTAGGAGGGATTCAAGGAAGTTCTATTTTACTGCAAGGGTGGTGGAGCCATGGAACAGACTTCCAGTGGAAGTAGTAGGGATAAGTACCCTAAATAGGTTCAAACATAGCTGAGACAGAGCAAGAGGACACACAGTTCCACTGGGAGGTACCAGAGGAGGGTTGTTGGTGGGTGAAAAGAGGGAGACGCCCCCCAAGGACATTAGGTTGGGAGTGAGGTAATATAATATGGACAGACTCGATGGACCAGCGGTCTTTTTCTGCAGACAGAGTCTATGTTGCTATTTTTTAAAATAAGTTTTAAAATCTAGAGGCTGAAGTCAGTCAATATGATTTGCTTTCAAGCAGGCATTCCCTCATGGAAACTGAACATTCAGAAAACTGTGATTATATTTGAAGACAAGCAATTTAAAAATAGATAAAAAGAAAGTGATCTCATTTTTGATTGAGACAGATAATGACAGCAATAATGCCCTGCATAGAGCACTGACTTGCCGGCCCTGCATTGAGTACACTTGCTATTGATTTAGATCACTAAATGGCAGGGATGGCCAGCTGCCTCTCTGTTATGCTGCTACCTTGGATGTTGTTCATTACAAACCTTGGCATTATACTACGGTGGAAAAACATGTTTCCCTTTAAGGTCCATCTTTTTTTTTTATTAATGGCAGAGAATAGGACAGAAATGCATCCACAGTATCATCGATAATTTCACATTACATGTATAGTCACACAACGTTAACATTTCAAGATCCCAGCCGGCCCAGTGATGCTGAGGGTTGAGGTGCTGGATGCCACACCTCGTGCCATGCCGGTGACCCTGGTTCAGTGATGCACTCAGGGAGCTGGGGTTCGGCAGGGAAGGGAGTGGATGGAGCAACCAGAGGACAGCACTCCTCTCCTCTCCCTGGGGAGGGATCCAGGGTTCTCAGTGTCCTGGTGGCCCCCGATGGAGACTGGGGACACTGTAGGAACACCAGCCAACATAAGGGGCATAATGCTGTAGACTCCAGCAGCGCAGTCATGTGCAGGCATCACTGCATACCACACTCTCAGGGGAGAAAACTAAGAAAATCCCCGTCCCCGGGGATAAGCGACAGCACCTCGCCTCACCAAGCCACACTCTGGGCTTCTCTCTCTCCACCAGACCGACGCCCAGCTGGCACATTGGATTATAAATAGAGCGCCCTGGGTGGATAGGGTGGCCCCACCTCTGGGGATGCAAAGCCGGGTGGTCTGCTGGGTTGTTGCGGGGTGGGGAAGAGAGCTTCAGGTAGGAGGTAGAGCTCATGGGTGCGGTGGATGCCTGAGAGAGTTCCCCATAGGATCAGAGCAGAAAAAGAATATAAAAAAAATGTCAAGGCCCTGTCCTCATTTAAGAAGTACAATAAATTCATTGTTTATTTAATGCTTACCCTCAGATCATATTTTTCTCTATTGCTTTGATCATATGGTATTAATACTTAAGATGTTTTACGTTAAAGTTTATACAGTCTACCAGTAAAATGAGAGTGAGGGTGGGGGGATAGGATCTTTCCACAGTCAAGTTATGCATCTTTTAGCATTTAAAATTTAAATATGCAAACATTTCAGCCATGCCTAATCAGGTAGATTGTGATTTCTTGAGATAACCAATAGGCAGAGCTCCACGTAAGAGACTACACTTGTTGATACTATTACACTAATAGTATTAAACACTTTTTTTCTAAAATGTAGAGGAGTGGGCAAAGAACATTACATGTGAAACAGTTTCAACCTCCTACCTGCATCTATTACAGATACTAGAGATCTCATAATTAAATATATTAAGTAAATATGGTGTACAGTAAATCTTATGGAAGTTAAACAATTGTATTTTGTTCAATCCCAAGTTTAATGAGATCTCCCATGAACTACATATTAGGTCCCAGTCTTTACCTGATAAACAAATCTGCAGTTCTTTTTGCCAACTATAATTTATTTATTTAACTTTTGCTTACCGGGTAAGTGAACTAAGTAGAGCTTGCCTATTTCCAGGCACAATGAGCAAGAATACATTTCAGGTAACAAGACAGTAGCAGAAAAAAATGGATATGGATATTTAGTGCAACAGTATTACAATGACATGAACCACTCTTCTCAATGCAGGAAAGCTGCAGCTAAGGCTACTAGGATGCTGAGGTGTATTGCAAGGGGATTCTCGTCCAGGCATAGGGAAATGATCCTTTCCTTCTACAGGTCCTTGGTCAGGCTGCACTTGAAGTACTGCATGCAGTACTGGAGTCCATCTCTGAAGAAGGATATTAGACTGCTAGAGGGGGTGCAGCGTATGGTGACAAAAATGATATGGGGATGGAAGACAAAACCTACGAGGACAGGCTGAGGGATCTAAGTTTGTACACCCTGGAGAAAAGGAGAGATGTGGGGATATGATTGAAACATTCAAGTATTTGAAGGGGATCAACAAATCTAGCACTGATGGGTTATTTAAGCTGAGGAAGGGTAGGGACATGAGAAGGCACAGGCTAAGATTGGAGGGGCAAATTTAGGAGAGAGATGAGGAGACATTACTTCATGGAGAGGGTGGTGTCAAAATGGAATGCCCTAGCAGAGGGGGTGATTTCATGTAAGACAGTGGGTAGTTTAAAGGGCATGGGAAGGGTCTGGGTAGCAGTGCTGAGAAACGTCCAGGAGGTTAGGGGGGAGGGTGGGGCAGCTGCAGTCTAGGGGTGCTAGCTGTGCACTTGAGCAGATCTGATAGACCATGAGGCTTGTTTCTGCTGGTAGATTCATATGTTCATATGTATGACTTTGAAGAGAAATACAAATTAATTATATATTTTGGACGTCAGTTTTGATCTTTTAGGGGCTTGCAATATGATATCAAATAAGGGATTTGGGTTGTTGACCCATTTATGTCCTATAGTCTTCATTTGAAGGGCTGCTCTTTACTGAAGGCATCTAAACAAACTGAGTTTTGGTCAGTCCAAATTCTGTTTAGAGTCCTTGGAAACATTTCAGAGAATTATTTGAGTACAAGTTAGCCATTAAGTATATTCCTAGTTGTTTTCATTGTTTCAAGAAGGAAGAGTTAAAGAAGGAGAAATAAGAATTACCATGTTATGGAGATTGCAAGGTTATATAGTTGTTCTACCTCCTCTTTTTGTATATCTTATTCCACATCTTCAAAGTAGATTCCAAGAATATACTCCCAATTCTTAAAATTGGAGTCTAATCAGGACTCTTGAAAGAGCAATGTATCTCTCTCTAAAAGAGTTCTTTATGCAGTCCCTATTAGAACCCATGATGGTGACTCAGGATTGAGCAGCTGTTTTAGTGGTTCAAATATTGCCAGATGATAGTATAATTCAATACTTGGCAATTTAAGTCCTAAATTGTCTTGATGGGCTATCAATTTATTTTTTTAAGTCTTGGCTTGTCCCCCTTCCAAATAAATTTTGAGAATAATGTATCTATTTTCTTCAAGTAGTGACTAGCAATTAGCATTGGTAAACCTTGAAATACAAACAGTAGCTGAAGTAAAATATTCATTTTAATAGTGTTAATCCATCCTAAGAATGTCATGGAGAGAATGTGCCATCTGTCTAAGTCCAATGATATTGCACTAGTTAAAGGAACTATAGTAAGAGATATGAGATTTTCAGATCCATTGGATAGCTTAATTCCCAAACACATCAGATACGTTGTGTTAATTTAGAACAGTATTTGTACTCAACTGACCCTGCTAGTTTGTGGATGAATTGGGAGGGCTTCAGATGTGGTCCAATTGACATTATAATTGTTATATTTTTAAACTTTTCCACCATAGTTAAAACCACAACTGAACCCAGAAATTTCTCTAGAATTCCTCCTAATCATGTTAGCTAACTGTTCAGTAACAAGAGTGAATAGAAATGGGATAAGGGGTTCCTTACCTTGTACCGCTTGATAAAGTGGTTAGAGCTGCAGCAAAATTATTCATAAGGATCCTTGCTTTGGGTTTTTGTAAACAGATAAGATCCTCCTTTTGAAGTTCTCCCCGATTTCTTTTTTTTTTTAATATATCAAACAGATATGACCACTCCACCCTGTCAAAGCTTTTTCGATGTCCAGTCACACCACCATTGCATCAGAGTGCTTGTCTTTCTTATATAATTTAAAGCATTCTTTACATTGTTCTGACCCCTTCTTCCCTTTACAAAGCTCTTTTAATTATAGCCCGCAGTGCTTGTTCCAATCTAGATAAAACAATTCTAGCAAAGATGTTATAATCTGTGTTGGTAAGAGAGTTGGGTCTAAAAGAAGAACACAAATGTGGGTGTTTTATTTTTCTTGGGATAACCATTATCAAAACTTTGTCAGTTATAGAAAAGGAATAAAAACAATTCCACCAAATGCAGCACCAGTGCTTGACTAAAGGTCTTATAAAAATCAATTTCTATCCCATCCCGTCCTGGTGCCTTACCAACCTAGACAGGTATCTCTGTACGAGAAGAAACAACTGATTTACTGTTGTTAGGCTTTAAAGGATTTTTAAAGGGAAAGATTCATGTACAGTGGCTGACATTGTTTGAAAGCCTGTGAATAGCTGTTTCAACGATGTATTGGGCACAGCTGTAGCTGGAAGTACTCCAGAGATATAGATGACTGAGTCTGTTCAATACTAATACTACATTGCAGCAATTTGTAGAACACTGCAATCTTATCGAGGAACAAGCTGTGCTCAACTCAATACAGTTAGGCACAGCTTGTTACTCAGTGACATTGCTAAGATCAAAGGAGATAAGGGGGCATGTGAGGAGGAGGACCAAGGAAAAGCATCTATGCTAAATAGATACTTCTGCTCGGTATTTACTGAAGAGAAGGTATGGCAGGGCCCACAGCTCAGCACCATGGACACAGTGGGGAGGGAGGTGTGCACTAGTCTCTTCACAAAAGAAAGGGTCCTACAAGAGCTCACTGAGCTCAGGGTGGACAAGGCAATAGGGCCTGATGGCATACACCCCAGGGTACTAAAGGAGCTAAGGGTGGAACTAGCAGAGCCATTATCAGAACTATTTAGTGAGTCTGTGAGCACAGAAGAGGTCCTAGAAGACTGGAGAAGGGCTCATGTGATCCCACTCCACAAGAGTGGTAGCAGGGAGGAGGTAGGGAACTACAGATCAGTCAGTCTTACTTCAGTAGTGGGAAAAATTATGGAGGCACTCCTTAAGGAAAGGATAGTCCAACACCTGGAATCCATAGAAGCACAGGATTCAAGACAGCATGGGTTTACAAAAGGATGGTCCTGTCAAACTAATCTCATAGATTTTTTTGACTGGGTAACCAGAGTGGTGGACCAAGGGGGTGCAGTTGATGTTGCCTACCTTGACTTCAGCAAAGCTTTCGATTCTGTTCCATATAGAAGATTGATTAATAAGCTGGGTAGGCTCAGGTTGGGTCAGAAGTTGGTCAACTGGGTGGCAAACTGGTTGGCGGGCAAAAAACAGAGAGTGGTGGTAAATGGTATACAGTCAGAAGAGATGCAAGTCACAAGTGAGGTACCTCAGGGATCAGTCCTGGGGTCAGTCCTCTTCAATATCTTCATCAGTGACATTGCAGATGGACTGGAGGGTAAGGTATGTTTGTTTGCAGATGACACTAAGATCTGCAACAGAGTAGATGATCTAGATGGGGTGGGCAGAATGCAAAGAGATCTAGATAAACTGGCAAAATGGTCAGAAGAGTGGCAACTGGGGTTTAACACAAAGAAGTGCAAGATCATGCACATAGGGAAGAGAAACCCTGAAGCCACCTATAGGTTGGGAGAGGAATTTCTGGCAATCACAAGGGAAGAAAGAGACTTGGACGTCATCATCACAGATGACCCGAAATTATCCAAGCAGACCACTAAAGCAGTAGGTAAGGCTAGAGGGATATTAGGGTATATCAGTAGGAGTATCACAAGTCATAAGAGGGAGGTAATAATCCCTCTTTACAAGACACTGGTTAGGCCCCATCTGGAGTACTGCGTGCAGTACTGGAGGCTGCATCTGCACAAGGACATTAACAAAATGGAGGCAGTCCAGAGAAGGGCAACCAAAATGGTGCAGGGACTGCATCAGAAAACATATGAAGATGGATTAACGGAGCTCAATATGTATACCATAGAGCAAAGGAGGGAGAGAGAGGTGATATGATCGAAATATTCAAGCATCTTAAGGGCATTGACAAGGTGAAAGAGTCTAACATGTTTCAATATAAGAAAAACAGTAGGACAAGAGGACACAGTGTGAGATTAGAGGGAGGCCGATTAAAGGGTAATGTGAGGAAGTTCATTTTCACAGAAAGGGTGGTGGATACATGGAATGGCCTACTTCAGGAAGTGGTGGATATGAATATAGTACAGGGCTTCAAACAGGCATGGGATAGGCATAAAGGAGCACTACAGATAAGTATGACTAGATAGGCCTTTGACAGAGTAAAGGCGTATGGCACATTCATAAGGCAGAAAAAATTGGCAGACTAGATGGGCCTTGTGGTCCTTAGCTGTCATCAACTTCTATGTTTCTATGATATCATAATGTTCTTTTTTTTTATTTAATATGCTTTATTGATTTTTAAAAATGGAGAAAATACTACACAAAAGAACGTAGCAAAATACAACACAGAATGAACAAACAAGAAAACCATGAAAAGCAGCACTTAAACGCAACAAACCCAGAACAAAGTTACCCTTCACCCCAGAGTACTGCTCTCTAGAAGCATATGCCCTTATAATACACAAAGATGCAAGAACAGGACATTAGATGGAGTAAAACTACATTAACAATAAGGAAAAAGAAGTAGGGGACAAAAACACTGTTGTTAACCAAATGTACAATAATCCCCACTTCTCCAGAAAAGACTGAGATTTATGCCTAACATTGGCAATATGTAATTCCACATTCAAGGAGCTGAGGATCTCTGCATACCTAACTGACCAAGTTGGAGTTCTGGCATCTAACCAGTGACGAAGAAAAACAGTCTTGGCTGTTGCAGAAATTAGAGCAATATGACCCTTACAATATCCTGAGGTTATATGCTGGTAAAACCCTCATAAACAAACTTCTGGAGTAAACATTTCAGCCAAAGCAAAGGTTGGTTCCAGCCAATATTTAATAGCTATCCAAAAGGGAATATCCTTCTCACAGGTCCAGAGAATATCAAGCAATGTGCCTTCTGCTTGTTTACATCTGAATCAGAGGGAATGATCTTGCTTACCTGACTTATGTAACTTCTGTTGAGTAAAATAAAGATTATGCAATATGTTATACTGGAGTGTTCTATAGCGATCCTGTTTTATATACTTATATAGATCAGTCCAAATCTTTTGCGTTTGAGTTTAAAGATAGAATATAAATTTTTTCAATATTCAGTTTATAGGCCAATATTTTCTCAAACATAGCAATCTCGGCTAGGGCAGGAGGAATAGAGGTATGAGGGTGACAGAAGTGTAACAAAATGTTATCTGCATAGGTAGATAGTTTATATCCCATTTGTTGAATTTGAATGCCCTGAATCTCTGGATTTCTATTGAGTATCAAAAACAAGGGCTCTAAATACAGATTAAAAAGTAGGGACATAAGGCAACCTAGTCTGGTGACCAAAGTAGTTGAAAAGGACTCAGACAGAACACCATTACACAATATCATAGCTGTAGGTTGAATATAAAGAATGTGGGCCCGTCAAATAAAGTCGGAGGGAATATTATATGCCCCTAAGAGTTCAAATAAGAAGAGCAATGACACACAGTCAAAAGCTTTCTTAGCGTCCATGGAGATGAGGGCCACAGGAGTCCTGGAATCCCTGGAGGCTGAGATTAAGTGGAAAAGTTTATGAGTATGATCACTTGAAACTCACCCTTTCATGAAGTCAACTTGCTCTGGGCTAATAAAATGGGATCAGCCCCCATCTATGGGCCAGGATTTTGGTGAGTATTTTAAAGTCAGAATTAACAAGGGAGATGGGGCAGTAACTACATGGAAGGAATTCATTTTTCTCAGGTTTAAGAAGAAGAGTTATATGGGCTTGTGTAAGGAAAAGATCAGTAAGGCCCTGAGTGTGAATATAATTAGAAACACCTACTAATATAAGACTAAGTTCGTTAATATACTATATGTCTTACAAAAATTAACTGGGAAGCCATCAGATCTTGGCACCTGGTCCGCCTGCAAAGAGTTAATAGCCCAGTGGACCTGAGTTGCGGTGATAGGGCCTTGAAATGAGGTGCTTTGATCATCTGAGAGTTGTGGAAAATGGTGTGTTTAGTATATACTCAGAAATAGCAGTTTGAAGGTGGGGATCCAGAGGAGTAGGGGAATACAAACACTCATAATTCTTTCTGAAAAACCCTACAATTTCCTGAGGATTAGTAACTAAATCCAAAGAATTCTCCAGTCAGAAACCACAAACTACCTGAATAGATTGCGGTTGCATAACTGTAAAGTTAATCATTTACCTGCCTTCTTGCACTGCTTTAAATATTTCACTTTAGTCTGAAAAATAGCCACTTCAGCTCACTCATTCAATAAGGTGAGATACTGGGAGCGAAGGAAGTGGAGAGTTATCCATGTTTGCTCCAGGGTAGATGGCAAGAGGGATGCTTCTACTGAGTGGATTTATGAGAGTAAACTTTTAATATGGTGCTGATGTTCCCTGACTTTTACACTCACTTCGGATCGCGGGCTTTAGCCGCACTGCACCCCACAAAACATTGAGTTTATCAACAGATTTACGGACATCAAAAAAGGATAGTATATAGTTCTTCAAGGTATCTGCTAAACCAGTATCCCTTAGTAGTTGGTCCTAAAGCGCCATACGGTGTCTTTGTCATGATCACCCTTGATAGAAATGGCTAAACAAACGGGCATGATCAGAGAGCGCTATCTCCATGATTGTGCAGGTCATAATCCCAGTTATATTTTCTTGGTTCACTAGAAAATAATTCAATCTCAAAAAAGAGTTATGTGGGGAGGAGTAAAACATATAACTGCATTTCATAGGGTGTAACACACACCAAGGATCTGTCAGTCCTACGAGTTCTAAAAACTCTCGCAGTCCACTCTGGGCAGAGGAAAGACCTTTTCGATGTTACCAGATCTATATAAGTCTGAGTGGAGTATGAGGTTCCAGTCCCCCACCAATAGTAATAGGAATGTGGGTATATTTTTTCATCCATTTTTTTTTTATAGTAATAGGAATGTGGGTATATGGTGCTAGAAGGGATGCTTAGTTAGTAAAAAACGGGGGGTTATGAGAAGTGGGGCCATAAACTGAACCTATAAGCATTTCATGGAGTCCCAGTCTCCCATGAAGAAAAATATAGCGCCCTTCAGCATCCCATATTTCAGTCAGTTACTGAAAAGGAATGCTTCTGGAAATTAAGATACATGTTCCCTTTTTCTTCATATTGTCCTCTGCTCCATAGACCTGGCCAACCCATGTGTGTCTCAAGTAAGTAATCTGATCTCTTTTCAATTGTGACTCTTGTATATGGGCAATGTCAGTACCCATCTGCTTCAGGTGGCGGAGAATGGCATAGTATTTTTTAATGTCCTGAGCACCTTTCATTTTTCATGTGGTAAAATTGTAAGAATGCCCTAATTTATTAAAGATAACTGAATTGGAATAGCAATAGTATCCAGCAAATGCAAATAGTATCTAAGCCAGCATACCACAAATGAACAACGCTCCCCTCCCTCCCTGTGTGCAAAATTCTACACTACTGTTAACTATAGCACAAAAAGGAAGAAAAATATCAGAGAATAAAAACAAGCACACCCTGCCTTATGCAACCCATTAAAAGACAGCTGTCCCGATCCCGAAGGCCATCACTCCAAATCCTATTAGTCAATGACTGATCCATCTGGTGCATCCATCTAAGAGTGGAGCCCTGAGCCGACGGAGAGAACATACAAATAACTGTGATCCCCCATTAATAAGTGGCAGGCATATGGTGAATACTACAAAGCAAAAGTACAACAAAAGCTCAATATGTGAGCTGTGTAGCACTACATGGGAACCATTGAGCGAAAATGTAGGGGGAGGGATTCACGTTGCCATAGCATGAATGTATAATTCAAAAATCAGAAAGTAAAAGTATGCATACCCAAAGACTATTTACATTTTAATCTCCATAACCCCCACAACATAGAAAGAAGAAGATCAGGCTTTATTAATATGGTTCATAATGTCACAGAAACCCATGGGAGGGGAAGGGACAGTTTCCAAGAAATATGACAGATTAAAAAAAAAATTGAAGTCCCAGTCCTGAAAGAAGATCAAAACTATCCATTACTGTTCCTAAGTGAGCATGAAATTCAAGTCCAGAGAGTCTTAAAGAAAGAAATAGCATAGCTTCAGTAACCAAAGAAAAAGAAAGAAATTACATAGTTTCGGTAACCAAAGAGAAAGAAAGAAATTACATAGCTTCGGTAACCAAAGAGAGTGTTAGCTGAATTTAAAGCTTCTTGAATAAATCTGGGAATAAGGTTGGTAGTTCCAGATTTGCTTGTTCAGGTGAGAGGAAGGTCTTGCACTCTTCATTTCAAGAAACCTGCAGCTTGGCTGGGTATAAAAGGAAAATTGAATGTTGTCAGTCTTCAATTTGGAAGTGAGAGGGTGATACACAGCTCTCTTCCAGCATGTTGGAAAAGAGAGATCTTATAAGATCGAAATACATATACCTTCCCATAGCTCTTGTTGGCTCCAACCTCTATAGAGGATATATTGTTGATCTAAATAATAAAGGAGCCTAAAAATCAGGGGATATGTTTTCTCCCCCTCAGACGGCATAGGTCTAAGGACTCTATGTGCCCTTTCTATAACATATTGCGGGCCATTGGGGACGAGTCAGCAAAAATTCACAAAAGCATTGTGTAAAAAGCAAGACATCTTTACCTTCACATCATTCTGGGAACCCAGTTACCACCAGGCTGTTTCAGTGGCTGTGCCCCTCTTGATCATCCCGGCAGTTTTCTATTTTAGAAAGTTTTTGCTGCAAGCTGATCAAGTCTGGTTGATTCTGTGATGCCAGTCCTCTACAGAGCTCAGGCGGACTTCCAGATCCCCTATCCTATGGGTGAGCTCTGAGATCACAGATAGCAATGCTTTCATGTCCTTGGACACGATAAGCAGAGTATTCCATTGTGGCATGAGCTCCTGTAAAAAACTATCCCTGTAAGTAAATTAGTTTCCGAGGGGTTGCTCGCTGTAGTGCTGTTATCCTGTTTAGATTGTTTTGGGCCTCAATCCCTCTTCAGGGTCGGAGGCAGTGTATGATGCACCATTGGTTCTTCCTGGGATAATTCTGTTGAATCTGCCATTTAATAGCATGAATATGCACAGCATACTTTAAAATACAGATGCCATCATGTGACTCCCAACATCACAATGTTCTAAAAATGTCTGCAATGTAATATTAATGTTGAACTGACACAATCATCTATATCAATGGAGTACTTCTAGCTACTGATGAGTGCAATAGCTCACTTGAAAGAGCAGATTTCAAACTACAGTATCATGGCACTGGGCATGAATGTGCCCCTTTAACTGCCATAATGTCACCCTGACTCAGGTTGTAGCACTCCATGCTGTTCTCCATCAGTAACCGGTGAAGTCCTGCTTTGAAAACCTCAGTGGGTAGGCTCCCAGATGAACTGTCATGACTATAACACTAAGTGCCCAGGTACAGTGCTACATAGTAACATAGTAGTTGACGGCAGATAAGGACCACTAGGCCCACCTAGTCTACCCGTATTCCCTGCCTGCATCAGCAGCCTCTGACCCTACTTGGTCGTTGGCTTCTGCTTCTTTTCCCCACATCTAGGGTTCCCTTATGTCTATCCCATGCACGTTTGAATCCTCCCCACTGTGTTAGCACCCACCACTTTCTGGGGTAAGCTATTCCAAGCATCTACCACCCTTTACATGAAGAAAAATTCCTCTCAGTTCCCCTTATCCTGCCCCCTCCAATCTCATATTGTGCCTCCTTGTCCTTGTACAACTCTTGTACTGAAAGATGTCACCCATTTGCACTTTGTTCAAGCCTTTAAGATACTTGAAGGTCTCTATCATATCCCCCTGTTCCCTCCTCTCTTCAAGTGTATACATACTGATGTCTTTTAATCTGTACTCATATGTTTTCTGATGCAAGCCCTGCACTATCTGGACCACCGCCACTCTGCCTATGTCCTTGCGAAGATACGGCCTCCAAAACTGAACACCACATTTTAGATAAGGCCTGACCAGCATTTTGTACAATAGCATCATCACCTCCCTTATTCTGCTAGTGATATCCCTTCCTATGCACCCCAACATCCCATTGGCCCACCCAACAGCCTTGTTACACTGTTTTGGCCACCTTTAGGTCTTCTGAAATGATTATCCCTAAATCCCTCTCTTCCCAGGTGACTGTCAGTAATCCCCCCCCTCATCCTGTAGTTCTCCACAGGGTTTCTTCACCCCAGGTGCATGATTTTTTCATTTCTTTGCATTAAATTTTAATTGCACACTTGTGACCATTTTTCAAGCTTTCCTAGATCCCTCCTCGTTCTTTCAACCCCCTCTGGAGTGTCTACTCTGTTGCAGATCTGGGCATCATCTGCAAATAGGCAAACCTTCCCCTTTAGCTCTTCAGCAATGTCACTGATAAAGACATTAAAAAGGACTGGCCCCAGAACTGGTCCCTGAGGCACCCCGCTAGTCGCCCTTCTTTCCTCAGACTTGATCCTATTGACTACCACCCTCTGCTTCCTGTCCCTCAACCAGTTTCTAACCCAGTTTTCCACTTTGTGACCCACCCCCAGGCTACCTAGCTTGTTCGCCAGTCTTCTCTGGGGTACAGTGTTGAAGACCTTGCTCAAATCGAGGTAGGCAATATCCACCACTCCTCCCTGATCCACCTCCTTCGTCACTCAGTCAAAAAAGTCAATCAGATTTGTTTGACATGACCTTCCTGCTGTAAATCCATGCTGCCTCATATCCTGTGCTCCCATGGTTTCCAAGTGATCCGTAATCCTTTCCTTAAGCAGCGCCTCCATATTTTAACCACTACTGAGGTGAGACTGAATGGCCTATAGTTTTCTGCCTCCTCCTTGCTACCACTCTTGTGGAGAGGGACTACATTTGTCCCCTTCCAGTTCTCTGGAACCACCCCTGTATTGAGTGACTCACTAAACAGGGCCACCAGCAGTCCTGCTAGCACCATTCATAATTCCTTTAATATCCTGGAGTGTATATCATCGCTTTGTCCACCCTCAGTTTTGTGAGTTTCTCCAGGACTCGCTCTTCTGTAAAAGGACAGGTGTTTACCTCTCTCTCTCCCAACTGTCCTTGCTGCCTGGTTGTGGTCCATGTTCCTCCCCTCCACCGTGAATACTGAACATAAGTATTCAATGAGTATCGATGCTTTTTCTAGGTCACCCTCTGCCCACACCCCTTCTTCCCCTTTGAGCCTTACAATCCCTCCCTGGCCTTAAATCTATCGCTAATATATCTATAAAATATCTTGCCCCCCCCTTAGCATCTGAGCTAGTCTCGCCTCTGTTTGTGCCTTCATGCTCCTATCTGCTTTCCCTGCCTCCCTCTGTCTCTTTAGGTATACCACTCTATTCTCCTCCTTCTGAGTCTCTTTGTCTTTCCTGAAAGCCCGCTTTTTGTCCCTCACTTTCTCTGCTACCTCCTTTTGTGAACCATAGTAGTTTGTTCCTTCTTTTTCCCTTGTTACTCAGCCTAATGCACTGATTTGTCGCCCCCACTATGGCTTCTTTTAGGTGTACTTACTGCTCCTCAACCCCTCCCCCGGCTCCCTTCTTTCCAGGGCTTCTTCGATCCCTCTCCCCATCTTAGAAAAATGTGCCCTCCTGAAAGACAGGACCCTTGTCTTTGTGTGGCTCTCCTGCGACACTGTACTGATGCTGAACCACACTGTGTGGTGGTCATTCGACTCTAGGTACCCATTCACCTTGACTTCTTTGATCCTGTCCCCATTGGTCAGCACAAGGTCTAAGATCACCTTGTCCCTGGTGAGCTCCAGAACCAATTGCCTGAGGCCTACCCCCTGAAAGAACTCTATGATGTCTTGACTTCTGGCTGAGGCAGCTGCCAGGATGGTCCAGTCCACATCTGGCATGTTAAAATTGCCCAGCAGCAGTACTTCCCACTTTGCTACCATCTCGTGTGTTTACTCAACTACTGCCCTATCCACCTTTTCCCTCTGTGCCGGAGGCCTGTAGATCACTCATGTGTGAACTGCTATTTCATTTCCTGGCTCAAGTGTGACCCACAGTGCCTCAGCCTCCCCGTCTACCCTACACTGCCGTTGCTTTAATACTTTCTCTGACATCGAAGGCCCCCCTCCCTTTTTAGTCTCCCTATCCCTCCTGTGCAGCATGTACCCTGGTACATTTAACTCCCAGTCTGCCCTCTGTATTGTGTGATCCATTAAATGTTTTGTTAATTTACTTAGAAACAAAGAAACTAGACAATGACAGCAGAAAAAGATACATTGGACCATCCAGTCTGCCCATAAAACTCTATGAAACGGTAGGCCATGACATAGGTGTCGGCAATTGAGTGCCTGCAATAATGGTGACTCAATCCCCAGCGCATGTTATCGGGGCTACTGATGGGGTAGGGTGACCAGATGGGGGGTCGGCAAATATAGTGATGGGATGTCGCTGTGCATATGCGCATGGGGGGGTGAGAGCAACCACACACAGCGAGGGGCAGGAGGGATTGTGAGGGTTGGTGCCATGGTGGGTCACTGAGCTGGCCTTGTGGTGTGGTGGCTGGGTTGGTGGCTTCAGTGGGAAGGGTTCTGGGTTCAGGTCCGGGCGCTGATGCGTTTTTGTTGCACCCAGCCCAAATTATTTTTTTTCAACATTTTTGCCCCCTCCCCAACATGCACCCCCCCGGAGTTAAGAATCTGTAAGTGGAGGGCGAGCAGGGGGCACAGCCCCCTGCATAAAACATTTAAAAAACAAGTCCCAGCACTGTTTGGCTGTGCAGCGGGGAGTCAGAATGCCAAAATTGATTTTCGGCATTCTGGCTTCGCGATAACGGTGATCACCTTTAGGCTTTTGCCATTATCACATAGAACCCTATCAAACTCAGGACCTATTGCCCATACAGGGTTCTAACCCACACTATCCACCCCCATGCTCCCTGTGTAACTACTACCACCCTGAGCAGACACTAACCTTTCATTCTGTCCCAGCCATGTTTGAAACCACTGATAGTTTAGGAACCCACCACCACATCAGCTAATAAATTGTTCTATGGCTTCACCACCCTTTCAGTAAAATACATTTTTCTCATTTCCCTTGTGAAACTCTTCCCCCATCAGTTTCCACTCATGCCCCAATGTTCTTAATCCCCTACTTCTGCTAAAGGGTTCCTTACAGTTTACCGTGTTCTTTCCTTTCAGGAACTTAAAAGTCTCTGTCATATCTCCTCTTTCTCGTCCGGCCTCCAGCGAGTACATGTTCAGTGCCTTGAGCTGATCCTCGTACAATCTGCCATGTTGGCCCTGAGTTATTTTTGTCACCATATGTTGCACTGTCTCCAGCCTGCCCTTATCTTTCCTTAGGTGAGTACTCCAGAACTCCAGATGGGGCCTCACCAGTAACATATAGAGAGGTTCTGTAGTGATACTTCCTTCCTTTTTCTGTTAATATACCCCTTCCTACACACCCTGCATCCTGTTTGCCTTACTGCAGGCCTTGTGTTACACTGGCTTGAATGTTTTAGGGAGTTACTTGATTTGACTTGTACATCTTTAAGCATTGCTATTTATCCTGTGTTCCCTGTTTGTTTTTGTGATTATTCCACATGTTAAACTCCCTTTGTGTGAAGGAATGCATTCTAATTTTTCCCTTTTTTTTTGCCCTGTCCCCCCCTCCAGTTTGAGGGTATGCTCTCTAGTTCTGCTTACACTCATCAGCTCATGCAGCTGTGTATACACCACTCTGTCTCCTTTGTATTCTGAACATGTGGTTATGTTCCCTCTCAGCTTTCCTCCTTAGTCTGTTTAATCTCTCCTCATACTGTAAGGCCTGGTTCACACTGTGCTATTTAAAATGTTTTATCAGTGGTAAAACATTTTAAATAGCTGCTAGCATGGTTTGCGTTCACATTGAGCATGACTTGTGAACCGTTTTAATGAACCGTGCTCAAACCCTGCTTCGAGGTACGCTTGAACATGGTTTTCAAAACGGTTTTGATTGTAATTAGAATTTTCCGTCAGTGAGAGCAGGATGACATGGTATCCAGAACACGATTCTGCAGCTTTCAATGTCACCGCAAAGCATGATGGTAAGCAGCTTTGAGGTACTGAGAGTGCCAGAAAACGATAAATAGACAGCAGTACCACTGCAGTGAGAACATACTGACACGGATTTGTTAAGGCACCAACACATTTTCGAACTTGCTTTACACAGTGTGGACGTTTTGAAACCGTAGGCTTTAATCTGTTTCTAAGAATGGTTTAAAGAACCATTTTCCAGCCTCCTGCAGTGTGAACAGGGCCTAAGTCTTGCCCCCAAGCCATTAAATAGCTTGGTTCCCCTGTATTGATAGATAGATAGATAGATAGATAGATAGATAGATAGATAGATAGATAGATAGATAGATAGACAGACAGACAGACAGACAGACAGAGACAGGTAGACAAAATATTTTTTCAACAGGATAAAACTATTAGGACTTGTCACAGCCTTGTTTACAAAGTTGTCCTGCAAATTTTACAAAGGAGGTATAAAACTTATTCAAAAATTACACAGTTCCAAACATATACACATTACCACACTCAAGAGGGCAGAAAAGTAGAAGGCTTTTTACAAAAAGATGTAAACTTAGTCTAATTGCACATTACCACACAAATACACATTACTACACAAATACACACCACCACACAAATACACAGTACCACACAAATACACATTACCACACAAATACACATCACCACACAAATACACATTACCACACAAATAGACATTACACACAAGTACACATTACCACACAAATACACAGATCCTCCTGATCGCTTAAGTGTCCCTTCTGTATGAAGCTCACCACAATTGGACCCAGTACTCTAGGTGGGGTCTGTTGAACCTCTTGTACAGGGGGAAGGCCACTAAATGTGTCCTGCTCCTTACCCCCGCCAATTCTTAACTGGGAGAACTAACAGGAAACTGTCTTCTTTTTGAACTTCAGAAAGTAGTAAAGGCGAGTTCCTGCAATTAAAAAAACCTTGGATTTAACACATCTCATAGATTATCTCTTTCTTCTTCAGGTGCACTGAAATCTTACCTGCGGGAACTACCGGAACCCTTGCTGACCACAGAGCTCTACGACGAGTGGTTTCAAGCTGCCAGGTAAGGGATGAGTCATTTTAAAAGTGAATATTTGATCATCTGATTCTGTGCTACTTGTGTCTTGGATTTCATGGATGCCACTATAATCCATCAGAAATCACTTCTCCTTTTGGATCAGCCCCACTGAAAGAGGCTTCACAACCCATTCGCTAACCATCCCTGCCTCACTGTAGCAACAGTTAGCCTCAGCTAGTTGTGGGGACTGGTCCAGTGTTCCCCATTCATTGCTTTAGCACGGTGGGCTACCACCCTATATTTTTCTACCACCACTCTGTATTTTTTACCACCACCGACCTTACATTTTTTCACATCACACTAATTTTCTTTTAATGAAATCTTCCAAAATGGTCTTTTACCACCATTCTTTATTGCACTTCTACCCTTGTTTTGATACCAGTACTCTATACCTTACTAAAAATCACTTACGCACATGCACAGTGCATATAGGAATCAACGGAATAATCCACCCTTGGCCCTGGTCACCACTGGCCTATATTCCCAGAAAGTAGGGAACCCTGTGGTCAGTAGTAAATGTTGTACTATTACGTAGAAACGTAGAAGTTGATGGCAGATACGGACCGCAAGGCCCATCCATTCTGCCCATTTTTTCTAACTTATGAATTGTCCATAGGCCTGTACTCTGTCGATGACCTATCTATTCATACTCTTCTGTATTGCTCCTTATGCCTATCCTATGCCTGTTTGAAGCCCTGCAATGTATTCATATCCACCACTTCCTGTGGTAGGCCATTCCATGCATCCATCGCCCTTTCTGTGAAAAATAACTTCCTCATATTACCCCTTAATCAGCCTCCCTATAATCTCATGCTGTGTCCTATTGTCCTGCTATTTTTCTTATATTGAAACATGTTAGACTCTTTCACCTTGTTAATGCCCTTAAGATGTTTGAATGCTTTGATCATATCACCTCTCTCCCTCCTTTGCTCTAGGGTAAACATATTGAGCTCCATTAATCTGTCCCATATGCAGTCCCTGCACCATTTTGGTTGCCCTTCTCTGGTCTGCCTCCATTTTGTTAATGTCCTTGTGCAGCTGTGGCCTCCAGTACTGCACACAGTTCTCCAGATGGGGCCTATCCAGTGTCTTGTAAAGAGGGATTATTACCTCCCTCTTGCGACTTGTGATACCCCTACTAATACACCCTAACACCCCCCTAGCCTTACCTACTGCTTTAGTGGTCTGCTTGGATGATTTCAGGTCATCTGTGATGATGATGATACCCACGTCTCTTTCTTCACTTGTGATTGCCAACAACTCCCCTCCCAGCCTATAGGTGGCTTCAGGGTTTCTCTTCCCTATGTGCATGATCTTGCACTTCTTTGCGTTAAACCCCAGTTGCCACTCTTCCGACCATTTTGCCAGTTTATCCAGCTCTTCTCATTCTTCCCACCCCATCTGGATCATCTACTCTGTTGCAGATCTTGGCGTCATCTGCAAACAGACAGACATTACTCTCTAGTTCATCTGCAATGTCACTGATGAAGACATTGAAGAGAACTGGCCCCAGAGGTACCACACTTGTGACTTGCATCTCTTCTGACTGTATACCATGTACTACTACTCTCTGTTTTCTGCCCGCCAACCCATTTGCCACCCAGTTGACCAACTTCTGACCCACCCCAAGCCTATTCAGTTTCTTAATCTTCTATATGGAACAGCATCGAAAGCTTTGCTGAAGTCAAGGTAGGCGACATCAACTGCACCCCCTTGGTTCACCACTCTAGTTGGCCAGTCAAGGAAATCTATGAGATTAGTTTGACAGGCCCTTCCTGTTGTAAACTCATGCTGTCTTGGATCCTGTGCTCCTATGGATTCCAGGTGTAGCACTATCCTTTCTTCAAGGAGTGCCTCCATAATTTTGCCCACTACTGAGGTAAGACTGACTGGTCTGTAGTTCCCTGCCTCCTACCTGCTACCACTCTTGTGGAGTGGGATCACATGAGCCCTCCTCCAGTCTTCTGGGACCTCTCCCATGCTCAGAGACTCACTAAACAGTTCTGCTAATGGCTCTGCTAGTTCCACCCTTAGCTCCTTTACTACCCTGGGATGTATGCCGTCAGGTTCCATTGCCTTGTCCACCCTGAGCTTAGTGAGCTCTTGTAGGACCCTTTCTTTTATGAAGGGACTAGTGCACACCTCCCTCCCCCCTGTGTCCATGGTGCTGAGCTGAGGGCCCTGCCCTACCTTCTCCTCAGTAACTACTGAGCAGAAGTATCTATTTAGGATAGATACTTTACCTTGGTCCTTCTCCACACATTCTCCCTTATCCCCTTTGATCTTAGCAATACCCCCTCTGGACTTTCTCCTTTCACTAATGTATCTATAGAAAGTCTTGTCCCCTTCTTTTACTGTTCGTGCTAGTGTTTCCTCGATTTGGGCCTTTGCCTGCCTTCCCTGCTTCCCTTAGGGAAGTTTGGTATGCCCCCTATCTTTGTCCCGCTGCATTCCCTTATATTTTCTGAAAGCCAGCCTTTTGGCTTTGACCTTTTCTGCGATTGTTTTTGAGAACCTCCTTCTTTGCTCTTGCTTTTCTCTCTAACACAATGGGATGTTACTTTAAGTATTGCATCCTTAATGCTTGCCCACTTTGCCTGTACCCCCTCACCTGTATTTCTTCTTGCCAGGACTAACTTAACTCTGTTGGCCATCTTATCAAAGTCAGCTACTCTGAAGTCCCATATTTTTGCCTTGGAATGGGATGATTTAGTTCTAGTGGCCAAACTGAACCATACCATGCGATGGTTACTGGCTCCAGGTGACCTTCTACCTGGAGATCTGTGATTCTTTCCCCATTAGTCAGTACTAGATCTAGGATAGCCCTGTCTCTTGTGGATTGCTGTACCAGTTGTTTGAGGCCTTCCCCTGCAGTGAATCCTTTATGTGTCTAGTTCTGGCAGATGTTCCTGCTGGTATTGACCAATCTGTATCTGGCATGTTGAAGTCTCCGCTTATCAGAACATCCCCTTTAGCAGCCATGTTTTGTATATCTTCTAACAGTAATGTGTCTATGTCCTCCCCCTGGTCTGGAGGCCTGTAGACAACCCCGGTTCATATGGCTGTCCCATTTCCTGTTTCCAGGGTGACCCACAGTTCTTCTGGCTCCTTATGTGTATTCTGAATTTCTGTAGCTTTGATATTTTCATTGACATAAAGGGCCACTCCCCCCCCCCCTCTTTTTGCAGTTTGGTCTCTTCTGAACAGTACACAGCCAGGTACTGAAGTCTCCCAAGTATGGTTACTGGTGAATCATGTCTCGCTAATGACTACTATAGTATGTCCAGTTTAGCCTCTGTCATTTTTGCCTGCAGATCTGGGATCTTGTTTCCCAGACTGCGGGCATTTGTGTACATGATTTTCCATTGGCCAGATTTCGGTGTGTTGGCTGTTGGGCGAGGTCTGGCATTTCTCCTGCATGTCGTATGGGGAGCCCAGCCTTTTTCCTTACCTGGTGATGCAAATGAACTACAAACATGCTGAACTCCTGTTTGATCAATAGCTGAGGGGTGGGGGTGTTCTTCCCATTTGATGTATCGGGTGCTGCACCCCCTCCCCATTTGCTGGTTTAAATATTCTGCAAAGACGTCAATCCTCTGCACCAATGCACTGCCTCCCTTCTTAGTCAGATGCAGTCCATTGAATTTAAAGAACTTTCGCTCCCAAAACGGTTTCCAGTTACCTATAAATTTGTGTCCTTTTTCCAGGAACCAGCCTTTGAGCCACATGTTTAGCTCCCCTATCTCCCCTTCTCTGACCATCCATCCATCTGCCCCCCTCTGCCAGACTGGCAGGATTTTAGAGAAGGAGATACTGGATGAAATGGATGGCAGTTTGTCTCCCAGCCTGGTCAGGTGTTCCTTGGTGTCCATAACTGGCCGGCTGGCGAGATTGTTAGTCCCTATGTGTACCAGGACATCAATGTTTTTTCTTGCTTCCTGCATGATTTTAGCAAAGCGGTCAGTGTCTCTCCATGCTGATGTACTGTACCTGGGAGACATCTGACCATTATACCCAGCAGGAGGTAGTTATCAACTCCCCGAAACATGGAGTCCATATGATCAGAAGTGTTTTGGATTTCCTTTTGTGCAGGTAATTAAAAAAAAAAAAAAGAATAGCATGAAGTAATTTTCACAGTGCCCTGCTAATGTGTCCCAATGTCAGAAAAGTTCCCTGCAGTAGTCCTTCATCTATTCTGTAAGTTTTTTTTGTATTTTTTATTTATTAATTTTGCAAGCAAAACTTACCTGAAGAATGGACCTGTGAGGCATCGAAGGCTTGTGTATAATTCCATCTTTGTACAAGACACTTGTAGGTCCAATAAAAGGTATCAAATCTTCCCTCATCTCCCACAAGCAAAACTTACAAATTAAGTGTACACAGGAGGATAGCAAGACATATAGTGCATTACATATTCTCTTAAAAAGAATTATCGAAGGACACCTCCCTAGTCGGTACGCCATGGGGGGGACACCAAAAATAAAATACATTTAGTATAGCTATCCCATCGCATGCAGTCATGAAAGTACAGAGGGAAATCTAAATAAGAATAAAACATAAGACATTGCCCTTTTTATCATAGTGACACTATGGTCATACTGATTCCCCCAGTGCACACGAATGAAACCATACTAATAATAAATCCCCCAGCCCCCAAGAGAAACTGGTACAGAGAATACCAACACACAGCTGAGGTTAAAGAAATATGGCTGGCAAATTCGAAACATTTTAGAAAAGATGATAGAATGTACATTTCAGCTTATATAAAAGTAACGTCTCACTTATAATAAGTCCAACACAAACTTCAAAGCAGAAATTCTCCTGAGTCTGAGAGTTCTTGAATCAGTTCAGGGAATCAGTCACAGAATAACTCAGTTTGCCGTATAAAGAATTTAAATGAAATGCAGAATGCCGTCTTATTATGAAACCAAGAACACAGTTCAACTCTGTCCCAGTACTTACAAAATAAAATAGGTAGTCACCGAAAACGGGTCGAGCTCCAACTCATGGCATCTTAGGCAGCAGACCAAGCCACAAACATAGTGCTTCTCAAAACTAGAGTCCCATCAACTGGCCACCTCTGAATCCTGGCAAACAAACTGACAAAAAAAGGCAGTTTCCCTGCAACTCAGTCCTTGTCCGATGAATTCCCTTCGCATTCCTCTTCTGCCATCTCCTGCTCAATACAAGTGACCAGTTTGTCAGCATCCTTCACATCATTGAACAAATACTGCACCCCATTCCATACCATCCAAAGTTTGGCTGGCAAAAGCAGTTGATGCTGCACCTTAAGCTGCCATAGGCAACCCCTGAGACCCTCAAATGCCCTACAATGCTGGCGGGTGCTGTATGAAAGATCCAGGAAGATCATTAGTGCAGTATCCCTGTACTTCAATGATCGGTGCCTCCTGGCTATAATGAGGGCATGGTCCTGATCTCTCACACCATTGCAGACTATCATAAATGTCCGAGGGACAGCAGAATCCATGGAGTAATGCGGTATGGTTTTTCTATTGCAAAGGGGGGAGACCCAAAAGAGCTGGCAAAATGATTTTGCAAAATCCAAAGAGTCTTCTCCCTCAGCAGCCTCAGATAAACTCACTACCTGAAGATTTCGTTCTTGTGCCTGATTCTCGACAGTCTCTAGACGTTGGTGCAGTTGCATGGTTTATTAACTTTTTAGTAGCATCTGTGGTTTTGAGAACTGAAGTCTCTGAACATTGCACAACAGTTCTGCAATGATTCGTATGGGTTTCAAGGACTGAGACCCTGGGTGTGAGTGTGTCAAATTTTTTTATCACGATCCTGGACTGACTTAACTGGGTTATGGAGCATAGCCAGTATGGAGGTTAGAGAAGCCTCTTTAGCTTGCGATTTCACAGAATCCAGGGTTGCACCACCTTGTACAGGCCACTCCTCTTGGCTTGGTCTCTTCGGAGCAAAAATATCTGCTGTGGAGCTACTACTCCTCTAATTTTCCCATCTTGCAGTCTGAGTGAAACCCAACTCTGTTATACCTAAGTTCTGAAACCTTAGGTGCTGATAAAAAATAAATATAAAATTTTAATCAGATTTTCCTCAGGAGCTCGAGTTTTTTGTTGCTTCCAGCTAGGCTGCTCAGCAGCACCCCCTACTAGGTTTTTTGTAAACAAGTCTGTCCTTTATTACAGCAGTAAAAAAAGTTAAACATAGCCGGCCCGGTGGCGCTGAGGGCTGAGGCGCTGGACGCCACACCTTGCGCTGCGCCGGTGACCCGGGTTCGGGAATGGACTCGGGTGGCCGGGGGTCGGCAGGGGGAGGGAGGGAGGATCAAGCGTCCCAACGGATGCTCTCCTCCCTCAGGGGTGGGAACCTAGAACGCTTCTGCGTTCTACATCACCCTCGTAGCCAGTGGAAGCACCGACAATAGAGGGGATGGAGGCGGCTCCATTCAACAGAGTCGGAGAAGGGGGACGTCGCCGATGCATGAGTGCTCTGGTGTGCATCAGCACGCCATCATTCGGGACGTACATCCTAGTGTTAGGCGTCCCAGAGGGTAGGAGAAAACCAGGGGAGAAAAGGGAAAACACCTCTCGGTAATCCCTAGATGATAGCCTCTCGGTACCATCCAGGACCACCAGAAGAGGGACAGACCCCACCATGCAGGAGGAGGAGGAGGCACTCTAGGGGCAGATCCCCCTGAGGTGGAATCGGAGGTTGAGGAGAGGAAGGAAGGAGAGGGCTCCGAGAGCAGGAATGGGGATAAAGAAATAAAGTATAAAAAAAGAAAAAAGTTAAACATTACCACCCTTTTTAACTAAATTATTATATTCATAACATTAATTAAAAGATTCACAACTTTATGCAATACTGTAGTCATATCTGTATTTAATGCCAATTCACTATTCATCTGTGGTCATGAGAAGGGACTCTGAGCAATTTACACATAATACATTTAAAGTTCTGCAGGTTTAGGAAACACACTGGCAAACAACATGTGTACATGATCAGTTGTATCCAGCATTAATATAAATAAATGCGTGCAAAATTCCCTGTGAGTAATAGCATATGTGCCCCATATTGAAAGCTAGCCATGTGCACTGCACAGACAGCAGCAGCACTGCATGGCAGTTAGCGCATAGCTGGTGTGGGGCGATAGTCAGAAAGTGTGCTCTGATGAAAGAGTACTAACTGACTAAATATGGGGCTGCGCCAGGGCTGCACATAGTGACTTGTGTTCTGCTGACACAGCTCATGGGTCAATATGGCCAACAGCGGAGCCCAATGGAGATAGCGCTGGCCAAATGGGATATCGCTAGGGCTCCTGTGGGCCATATTCATCCCTAGTGTGCTAATGAACCCACTAGGCATGCAAGGTGCTAGGGGACCACTAGAATGCCCATTAAGGGCTCATTAGCAAGCCATGCAGCCCCCGAAGTGCCCATTCTGTGTATAGCTGTCCTATTTCCTACTAGTCTTGAGAAGCCCATACCCCCGGTCACCCATTCTTCACATTTCTGTCATTTTTATGTTGTTTTGCGCACACGCAAGCAACATGTTGTGGCAGTAGGAGATCAGTAGGAGAAATGCAGAGATGTGTCAGTTTTGGTGAATGCAGGGCACGCTTTAGAAGGTGCATCCCTCATTCACCAGTTAGCGAGCATGCTAGCAGTGACACAAGTGTTTTTCAGGGCCACCAACTTGAATGATTTTGCCGCTTCAATCAGAGCCAAGCTCGTCATGCAGTGGCACCGATGACACACCTCCACTATGTGCCTTGCCTGGTGTAACGTAACAATAAACATGGCGGTGGGTCCACCGTCCACCTCTTGCAATCACTAGCAAGTGGGCTTCCAATGTCTCCAATCCCCTGTTGGCATGTGTAAACCCCCACCCCCAAGACTGTGTGGCACACTGAGAGCCCACCCCAGTGTGCCTCCGTGTATTAAGAAGCCGACCGTGTCATCATTTTCCTGCCCCACCCACCCCTATTGTAAGCCACACTGGGAGCCCATCCCAGCGTGGCAAACATCACATCCCTAAAGTCATGGGGCACACTGGGAGCCCATCCCAGTGTGCCCAACATTATTTCATACACCTGTAAAGAAAAAAATGCCTGTGGTGTTTTTTTTTTAACCTGAAACAAGAAAATGGTCCTTCACTGTCAGCGGGCTCCCTTCCCCCAACCCACACCCACCTTCTGCACATCTCACCTCACCACACCCCCCTCACCCCATACTTACCTCCAGAGCCCGGCGCAACAATCTTCGGTGGAGGGGGAACATGTCTGCACTCTTCAAAGCCGATCGCGAACTGAAGAAATGTCGGCAAGCTGTATAATGGCGTCAGTGGGTGAGGTTTCAACTTAGGAGGATATCTTAACCATTTTTTTGACTCCAAATTTTCAGCATGGGGTTCTTGGGACCCCACCTCATGAAGTCAATCACTGTCTTTTCATTATTCGGCCCTGAAAGGTGATTTCGCGGTCACTGAGATGGGAATCACCTTTTGAGATTGAGTAATGAAATGACAGTGCCACTGTTCATGAGGTGGGCTCCCAAAAAGCCTATGTTGAAAATCTGGTGAGAAAGTTCCAAAAAATAACTGAGTTACAAGCGTGTGTTGCACAGTTTCCACGCACGCTCGTAACTTTTGAGAATTTTTTATATTTTCACTCAGATAGTCAACATTGCCGTATTTTCACACCTCTTTATGAACAGTACAACTGTCATTTTTCACATCCTGCTCAAAATGTGTTTTCCCACATCTGGCGCACAGTGGCACAGTCGTTGTGGGAAATAATTGTTCGGGACAGATTAAGAAAATCACAGTGTCACTCTTCATGAGCAGAGGTCCTAAAATGCCTATGCTGACAATTTGGTGAAAAAATTCCGAAAAATGACTGTGTTACGAGCATGCGTTGCACAGTTTCCATGCACACTCGTAACTTCGAGAATTTTTAATATTTTATTCCAGATTTTCAACATTGCCATTTTTTTACACCTTCTTATGAACAGTGCAGATGTAATTTTTCACATCCCGCCCAAAATGTGTTTCCCAACATCTGGCGTACAATGGCACGGTCGCTGTGGGAAATCAATGTTCAGGAAAGATTAAGAAAATCACAGTGACACTGTTCATGAGCAGAGGTCTCAAAATGCCTATGTTGAAAATTTGGTGACAAAATTCCAAAAAATGACTGTGTTACGTGTGTGCATTGCACAATTTCCACGCACGCTTGTAACTTCTAGAGTTTTTTTCAAATATTTTCACTCCAGATTTTCAACATTGCCATTTCTTCATACCTCCTTATGAACAGTACAGCTGTCATGTTCATCAGCGGAGGTCCCAAAATGCCTGTGTTGAAAATTTTGTTAAACAAATCCACAAAATAATTGTGTTACGGGTGTCTGTTGCCCAGTTTCTACGCACGCTCGTGACTTCACCACTTTTCTAGATTTTCACTCCAGATTTTCAACATTACCATTTTTTTATACCTCCTCATGAACGGTACAGCTGTAATTTTTCACATCCTGCCTGAAATGTGTTTTCGCACCTGTGGTGCCAAATGGCGCAGTCGCTGTGCAAAATCACCTTTCGACTAACGAACTGATAGTGCCACTGTTCATGAGGTGGGTCACAAAAAGCCCATGTTGAAAATTTGTAGTGAAAATAACCAATAAACCCCTGGGGCTTTAGGGTTTCCAACTGTGACGTCCTACCCTGTAGAGACTGACAGGCGTCAGCGGTGTGACTTGGGACTTTCAGCTGTAATGCTCACACCATTCCACCCCCAGGATGCACCCATTGACAGGTATTGAGGTGTTCCTTGGACTCTTCAGCCCCAAAGTTCACCCTATTCTTTTATAGTGCACCCATCTCAGCGTATTTCCTTATGGCATGTGGTCAGCGTAAGGCCCGAAGACCCCAAGGCACACTGTGACATGTGTCAGTGTCTGCAGAGTAGGGTGAGGTGAAATGGCATGAGCATTATGGCTGACGACCCAAAGGCACACTCCAGTGCCTGTCAGTCTCTGCAGGTTGGGGGTAGCATCAGCTCAATACTTCACTGCCATTCCTATTATGCATCTCTCTAACTTCTGTACTGCCAATGTCAATGCCAGCAAGACAACATTTGGCATTGACAAATGCTTGTTCTTACTGTAGTTTGCATTGACTATGATCTATAATCTGACCAACCTCCCCCCCATGATTGTCTACCCTCTCCCAACCCACCCGCTCTGAACCCTGCACCTCCCCTCACCAGGGACACTGATAAGAACCTGTCAGGTAAGATGATGGCTGGCACAGCCCTCCACTTACCACCATTGCAGGCTGTCATGTGACATTCACCAAGCGATCACAAGTACCACAGAATACAGTCCTCACGATCACTTGGTGAATGTCAGACAGTGGCTGGCTTAGGTGGTGAGCAGAGGGCTGTACAGACCACTGTCTTCCTTGGCAGTTTCTGATTGGTGTCTGGGGTGAAGATGTGTGTGGGGGTTGAGGGTTCAGCGTGGGTGGGTCGAGAGGGGTGGGTGATCATTTGGGGAGGCCACTATACTACGAGAGAATATGTTAGGGCATATTTTTTACATTATAGATCACAATGCCTTTAACAATGCATTTTCAGACCTGAGTAGCATCCTCCCATCTAACGTCTTCGACCCTACCACCCCAGCAGACCACCCAAGAGTGCCGAACATACCCCTGGGCATCCACTGTTCTATTTCAAGTCAGTTGCAAAAGGAGAAGCTAGAAAATACCTTCAAAAAGTTCTAGGAAAGTCAAGATATATGGTGGGGACTTCCTGGACCTACAATTCATACACCTAACCCTGGATGAAATCCCTGAACCCTTGACCAAGATAATCAACTTATCCCTCTGCCACTCACAATTTCCCCAAAAGTGGAACTCTGTGGCAACAGTAACCCCTGTGCACAAGAGTGGTGACCGGACTCTACACAGTAACTATAGACCAATCTCCATCTTCCGTCTGTAACCCCCACCCAGGTATGCCGTTTCTATCAGACAGCTCTACCAGGTGGGCTGGGTTCAGGGAGGAATATGTCACTCGGCACATTGGCTAGGTTTGGCTACTCTGCAACAGGGGCACCCAAGTAACTCCGGACAAAGGAAACAATAACTGTAATGTCCAATACCAGAAGTGGGATTCTAAAGTGTGGCTTTTATTCACATCCAACAGAATAAACAAAGCATAGATGGACCCCCATGGGGCTACACTCCTGGTAATGCAGATTTAAGGAGACCAGAACACATCCTCATTACTTTAGCCCTCTAGCTCTGAAACATACTGGGTGCACAGCCTGAACTTGTATGCTGCTCTGGGTTTTCCCTGGCTCGGCTCCCTTGCCAGCCACTTGGACACTTTCCATATAGCATGGAAACATTTACTGGTGGTTCCCTAAACCACCTATGAGCACTTCTGCTCCATAAGGGAATCTTCCTCATCAATCCCACACCTGGGTACTTTCCTCAGGCACCGGCCAAGTACCTGAGAGAAAGCAACAGGTGCCCCAAAGCAAACCCGTAGAGGTGAATTTGGTCACTACTGACGGGGTCTCCCACCTCTTGCTCCCATAATTCATACCCGGCCATTTCTCTGGACTGTAACATCTCATCCTTTAAAACACTTTGCTGTGTAGATTATTTTTAACTGTATGTCACATTCAATCTACTGTCTTTACATCTCATTTGTGCTGAACTTGAACATACTTAATAAGTGGCTAATTCCATTACTGTAGACCCCCCCCCCCCCCCACAGAGTTAAGCAGTCCAATCACCACATCTTACAAACTGTACTTGGCTGTCTTTTCCTGACCCCACAGTAACAGTCCCTTTAGTTTTATCTTGATTCAGGTGAAAACACATGGCCCTTTAGCAGAGCGAACTCACCCCTTGCTTGCAGGTGCCCCACAGGTGGTTTCTCCTCAAAGAACTGTCGTCCAGAGCTTCTGATGCCTCAGTACGAACTTAAATCAGGCAGCTTCTTTTCCCTAGCCGGACCAGGGGGGTTGCCCCTGGGAAGCAGGCTGATTCCTTCCTCCATCCCCGCAGGGATGGGGCCCTGAACCACTGAAAGCGGTCTCCAGCACTTCAGTGTGCTCTTCTTGTGTTCTTCTTCAGGTGAGAACACACACCTATACATCAAGAAATAGCTCTTTGACAGAGCTTAGAGCTCTGAGGGCCTGCTTATAGCACAGCACTTCTTCTACTGACTGCATAGACGCTACTGACTGAACTTCAAATTCCCCAACGTTCTACTCTAACCTCCAACTGCAACATTCCAGTGTGGCTTATGCAGCTGCGACATTTCTAAATGATGTCATCCCTCAGTCTCAGCTGAGACTGAGAACAGAGTGAGACAGTGTGAAATCCATTTAACTGGAGTTTCACAAGCTGCCTTCCCTGCCTACCACTGGGTCTTACTGGGATTCTAGTAACCCCGGGTAACAGGGGGGGTTACACTCACACTGGGCCAGGAAAATGACTGTCCACAGTCATTAGTCACCCGGCTTAGGCCATCTCACCCCATGTGTTGACTATGGGGAGGTAGCGCTACCTTCTCCCCTACCATGTGCCAGCACAGGCAGACAACACTAAGGGCCTAGAGGCCTTCGGCTGACGCATCAGCCTCTACTCTACCTGCTGACTATGGGTACCTAGTGGCTCCGGTAGAATTGTCCAGAGCATAGCCCTAATAGATCAGTACTGCAACCCCTACTGCAGGTCAGGGCCACAGCCTGTCTATCTCCCCTAGCCCTCTAGGGAAACTCTGTCTGCCTCTAACTTAGAATTCCCAAAACAAAACAAACAGAGGACCTCCCAGACCCTGGACACCATGTAACCACACACCAGGAGCTAATACCATACACTATGCATTAATTCCACACTCCCCCACAACCATACCTGTGGAAGGAAAAGTTACACTCAGTAATAACAACAACAACAGTACTTTAAATACTACACTCTAAAGCACTACTGAGGAACTCCGCTGAGTCCCTCCTTCTCTTCTTGTCTTCTCTTCTATCTTCTTCGGGAACACCTGCAAGAAAAAGAAAGACAACACACACTCCTAATCTGCATACACAGTCTATCTAAACCCCTACCATCAAAACACTGGAGAATCCCCAAAAAGATTTTTTTAGAAAAGTAGAAAAACAGTATAAACATTACAAAACAGTAGAAAACAATGACATTATTTACAATACGCCATATTTGGAGGATGGAGTGCCCTAAAAGTCCCATCTAGTGACCACAGTGCCTGAAGGCAAGTCCATTAAAGAGTCTCTCCTGGGCCGGAGCCCAGTGAATCATAGTTCTAGCAAGCCAAAGTCCCAAAGGGGAGAGTCTTTGAGGACAGTTCAAACATCTGGAGTCTGCTAGTGTAGGGTGTGTACTGCAATGTCATAAGAATAGAAAAGTCTGAACTTACCAGTCCCTTGTAGAACAAAAATGGTACCACACCGGGTCCTCAGCTGATGACTCTCCCTGGCAGCATTCTTCCGATACAGCGGGGCAGACATCTTCTGGGAAACTACAGGAGGGCACATCTGGAAACTGCTGGGCTGATGTCCTCTCTGGAGATGGAACCTTGGAACAGGAACAAAAAGGAAAACAGCTGGTCTGAAGTCATCCGATACCCAGGCGATGAATCAGGATATAGCTGGTCTGGTGTCCTCTCTGGATCTGAAGTCATCTGTTGGGCCAGTCGATGGGTTCTGGAAAGCCAGTACACTGTAGAACTGAAGAATGTGGGGCACCTGAGTCCTGGATGTCCAGATTGGTGGAACAACATAGGTACAGCAACGGCTGGAGTGGCAGCACTGGCTACCACTGCTCTGCTTTCCACTTGGTAGGCATAGGCACATTCGCAGGAAGGTCTTTGCATTGTGACCAATAGCACAATGGGTCAGGTGCTTGAATTATCACTCCATCTGGACGCTCATAATTCACACTGTGAAAGGTTTCATGACCCTCTCCATCCACAATTCGAACAGTGTCCATAAACAGTTTCCTGCCTCTTTTCCACTGGCTGCATTTTTCTTGAAACATTCTGTTCTTGACATGATCGTTTGCACCAGGATGCACACATTTCATTGCTTCTTCCCAAATCCAGGATTTCCTGCTTTTTTCAATCTCCTCCCAGACTCTCTGAGGAAAGGTAGGAAAGGACATCTCATAGATTTAATTCGCTTTCTTACGAACCAGTCTTTCCTCTTTACTAGCTTTGGTCAACCTGAGACCTCTGGCCTGGCTTGGGGGTGGCCAGTCCTGGTTCTGCCGGCTACACATTCTTAATGACACAAAAATTTGATCCCTGGCTTCTTCTTGCACAGCCAGAGCAGTGGAATTACCACTCTCTTCCATGCGTTCCTCTGAGGCAAGAGCTTGAGGCTGTGTACCAGTTCCTTTTTCACAAGGCCACATAGGTTCCCCCTCTTCTTCTTCCTCACTGAGAATCTGTGCCCAGGAGTGAGCAGTCGTCCTCACTCCTGAGACTGTCCACTTTTCGCTGGGGGTGGAGGTCGAAACCTCCCATTCAAAGGCCTCCCTCATCTCGTCTTCACCTATGAGACTTGGGCTAGGCCCCTCTCTCCTTGGGTCTACTGATGCTCTTCCTGAAATGTCTCTCTGTGATTCTGACTCTGAAACATCAGCACATTGTTCTGTCTGTAAATCTGTACCCTCTTGCTTTGTGCCACACTCCTCTTAGGGACCTTCTCCAATAGGCTCCCCCGGGTGCTGTGTGCTGCCAACTGCAGATTCTTGAACTTTTGTCCATGTGGGAGCCAAACGAATCTTGGGTGCTTTAAACAAACCATATTTCTCTAGGCACCCAGAACAGTGAGGTACCATGAAGACGTCCCTTCCAGCATTTAAGCACATCAAACATACTTGCACTGGATATCCAGGAATCACCGCATGAGGAGGCAGTCATCCCCTGTAGTAACATCTCTCAATGTCCTTTAACTTGTTAACTCCTACTGCTATCACAGCCCAGGCATGATCCAGGTAGCGGGCTGGTCCTGAAGCCATGACTGAAGAGAATAAACAAACAACGCTCACTGTTATTTCAAATCCTACATCACTGAAAACTTTCTTTCTCTTTCAAAATGGCTCCTCTGCTGCTGTGTTTACATTACTACCCCACCTTGTAATGGCGGCGGCAGCACTCCTACGCATCAACATTCTGTAATTAAGTCAAGCCACTGCGCATCCGATTTACACACTCTACTGATAACTTTGCTCAAACTGCACAAACTTGAAATGTTCTTTTTCCTAGCACATTTATGTGATTTACCACAGACTTTTTACTCACTGAAGACATTGCTGTAGCTTACAGTCCCTTAAAGCCTCAGTATTTCATAGCACAGGATTGCCTGTATTTCTTGCTGCATATCTGATAAAACTCACAGTCTCTCTCATGGCTTTGAAAATTATACTGACGCTGAACCTATAATTATGTTCACAGTCGATTGCTTAGAATTCTTGCTTTTGCTGGTAAAACTTAACACAGTCCTTCTTTGCAAAGTGATTACAGTGCTACACACAGATTCAGCTCGTTTTTGGCAAAATCACTTAGTCTGAGCAATTATTTCTGTTGGTACTTACTGTTATCAGTAGCTCTTTGCTGTGGTGGAAAAATGGCCTGCAGCCAGTCTTGGAGGCCTCTGGAAAGAAGCAGGTTGGCAGTCCTGCCGATTGTCCCTCTGAACACCACACTCACAGTCCAGTCGATCGAGATGTGGATTGAGCCCGAATTCAAACAGAAAAGTCAGTTTTTAAACTTTTTACAGTGCTTTCAGTCACCGTGATGCTCCTCCTGGTAAGCCAGTTCGCACACTCCACTCATTCTCCCTCTCGAATGCTGTGCTGTCGCTCTAGAACTGGCTTGGGGGGCGGGACTGATTGCAGTCTAACCAGTCACCCGACACCAGGTAAATGAGCCTCTTTCCTCTCGTGCTCTTCTCCTCACAGCAATTGTCGAGCAGGCAAAATTTAAACTGCAAACCACTTTTTTTTCCAACTGAAACTCCATGGCGGGAGCCCATTTCAACCATTTTTCATGGCCATTAAGCACAACAAGTCTCTCAGTTCACACAGAAAGCATTTCCAACATCTAGGGCACAATTTTACTTTTGCTACCCAGAGTTTTCCACACTTTTCTTTGTCACAAACACTTTTAAAAGCTGGCAAATGCTGTAATTTGATGCAGGACAAGGGCATACACTCTCAGGCTTTACTGCTCCTTGGTAAACAGTTGGCATTTTAATAGCAGCACACGGACAACAGCACACAGCAGCACATTAGTTTACATTGCTTCAGCTGTTTTGGGCTACCCACTGCCAGATAACCAAAATGCTAACCATTGTCTGAGCGACCTTTCTTACATTCCTCCCTAAATTCCAAACCCAAATCCTCAGCGGTGCCTCCATTTTTATAACCCCCACCCAGGTATGCCGTTTCTATCGGACAGCTCTACCAGGTGGGCTGGGTTCAGGGAGGAATATGTCACTCGGCACATTGGCTAGGTTTGGCTACTCTGCAACAGGGGCACCCAAGTAACTCCGGACAAAGGAAGCGATAACTGTAATGTCCAATACCAGAAGTGGGATTCTAAAGTGTGGCTTTTATTCACATCCAACAGAATGAACAAATTATAGATGGACCCCACGGGGCTACACTCCTGGTAATGCAGATTTAAGGAGACCAGAACACATCCTCATCACTTTAGCCCTCAGGCTCTGAAACATACTGGGCGCAGAGCCCAAACTTGTACGCTGCTCTTGGTTTTCCCCTGGCTCGGCTCCCTTGCCAGCCACTTGGACACTTTCCATATAGCATGGAAACATTTACTAATGGCTCCCTAAACCACCTATGAGCACTTCTGCTCCATAAGGGAATCTTCCTCATCAATCCCACACCTGGGTACTTTCCTCAGGCACCGGCCAAGTACCTCTCACTCCCATAATTCATACCCGGCCATTTCTCTGGACTGTAACACCTCATCCTTTAAAACACTTTGCTGTGTAGATTCTTTTTAAATGTATTTCAGATTCAATCTACTGTCTTTACATCCCATTTGTGCTGAACTTGAGCATACTTATGTAACCCCAAGGGGGCGCTATCCCAAGGGCTAGTACCCCTGCCTGCTTCGCCACTAGCAGGTTGAGGGGCCTGGATCCAATGGCAGATGCCTCCACCCAGAGGTCGGGGTTGGAACAGTCAAACACGACTTGGTCACAGCCCTCTGGGTCACTGCAACCCCCCTTTCCTTCTGCTAGTGGCCCACGAACACTTCTCACCCAATGGTTACGACTTACACTTACCCCCAAAGTGGAATGACCAACTTGGTGCCGAGGACCCCCTGTAAAATAAGATTCAATGACACAATAATCCATGCACAAAAAGGGAGCACAAATATACAGTTCAGACAGTGTACCTTGCAAACAACAAATCTGATTTATTGAAGGGGAAGTAACAAAGGTGGGGGAAATCAGGTTGATTAGCTTAACACTCTACTATATCAGGGCACTGTGCACAGGCCAGACCTATAAGTCACTGTCTCAGGGTACCCAGGCAATAAGAGGCTAACCTAGTCGGTGCAGCTGGTTGGGGCCCTGATGGAGAAAGCAAGTATCCAAGACCTAAATTGGTTAAGCAGAGCCAGCAGGCTCAGTTCATGCAGCCAGTGGTGGAGCCGGGGGGGGGCTGGGGGAGCGGTCGCCCCTCCTGGCTGCCCCAGTGTGAGTAGTGGCGCCCCACCATCATCTTTATTCACTGTTTAGTGCCCATTGTGGAGCCTGTCATTGACTGAATGGCCCTCCCTGACTCCCAAATGATCCCAAACCTGGCTCCGCTACTGCATGCAGCCAGTGGGGCGACCAGACAGATCTTGCCCTTGCTTTAAAAAGCTAACAGGGAGCTACCCTCATTTAGTACTCCCGACTCCTGCAGAAAGATCCCTCTCACACCACTTGCAGGATATAGCCTGTGATCCAAACACTTCACCACACATTTATATGTAGAACAGAGGGGTACCATACCAGGCAGCTGCTTTAGACTCCCAATGACTTTCACTGCACAAATCGGGTGACGCAATGCAGCTTCACTTGTCCTAACAGACCGAGTGCGATTGAAGTTGATTCTCCAGTCCTCTACAGGGTGAGCCTGGTAGGTAGCTGTAATCGTACAGCCTCCTCTGTCTGCACTCCTCCACGGATCTTGTCCACTCCTTATGGCAATTCTGCCGCCCGACTTCTTGGCCTGCACACGCGCTTCCCACATGAAAACTTGCACAGCACAGGAGCCAGAGCTCCTTCTACCTTCACGATCACCAGCAACTCTGCCCCCTTGGCAGTTTGGGCAGGGAATCATAGTTCGGGCGCCACCCAATTCCATTGGAGGGCTGCATATGCCAGTCACTCAATACCTCCCTCATTGGTGCAAAAAGGCGCCACAGTTCAGAACTTCACTTCCCAGAATTACTGGTTGTATCCCCTATGGCCAGCCAGCTCCAAAGAGAGTCCTGATTCTGGTTGGTCGCTCAATACTCCATTTTAGGTGCCCTTCCCTTCCAATTGGATCCAAGAGGCAATTCTGATCCAAAATGGAGGGGCAGAATACACAAAGTCCCAGCTGCAAGGGAAACAGATTAAATAAACAGCAGTTTTACTGCCACGCTACATTTGTTCCGGAAAACAGTTACATCCTTCAATAATGCTCCCTCTGCTTGCTTAGCGATGGCAGAAACAGAGCGATTCAAACAGCAGCTCAAGTGGGAGTCAAGCAGTAAACCCACAGTCCCCCCCCCTTGCAAACTAATAAAGCCTACAAGCAGGCAGCTCTTAAAGAGACAGTATCAGAGGCTCTAAAAGCACTCACAGTGCCCACATTTAGCGGCATTACGCCGAACACCAGTTAGGCTGGGAGCACTTAGGCAAGCTCCGGGAAGGCTTTTAGGAACCCCTATTTGTAGGGAGGTTACACCCTTCCTGGCCTGGAAAGAACTTGGCATCCACGTCAAGTAGTTACCCTTAAATCACTTTAAGGCAAAACAGTTTAAACTGACAGCACATCAAAACCTTTTGTTACATACACTAGTACTGCATTACACAGTTTACTATGGGTTATACAATATTATACATACAGACAACCTTTTTTTTTTTTTTAAATCAGGTCATTCCTTCCTGCTTATGACACCTAGGAAGAGGGGGCCCTTCCCTATCAGCTACCTGTGGGCTAACTGGGCCGGGGTACCATACTCAGAGGGCAATACTAGCAGTCTGGAATCATCTCCCAGGGTTGGTTTGGGCAAGGAGCTCGGGGACACATACACCCCTTTATGGACCACATTCAAAGGCAGATCCACAACTGGCCCAAGGACTCATAACTCAATCTCACTACAGGCCGTACTTCTCGGCCAGTTTGTCTAGGAGTCTCTTGGAAAACTTCTGAAAGCTCAGACTCCATCCCAGCCCTACTTGGAACAGCTGGGGAAACCTCTATAGGAGCAGGGGACCCAGGATCCATGGTACCTTCGGGGACAGGGCCCTCTATTTCTGAACTCACACCACCGGGCTCAGCTGGGGACATTTCTGGTACTGGCGGGGAACTATCAGGGCACTCAAAATATTCTTCTTGCTCTGGCAGTTCCCCATTTGCCTCCCCCACTTCACTTCCTTCGTCTGAGAAATTGGATAGTTCAGCCAGTCCCAATGAGCTCATATGTTCAGATTTAATACCACTCACTTCTCCCTCCGGGATCATTGGCTCCAAAGACAAAGCTGGGGCTCAGACAGTCCAGGAAGCCCAGCTTCATCCTCAGGGTTGATCAGGGGATTGCCCCTAAACAACTGACTCAGTTCATAAGAGAGATAATATTCAGGATTACATTCACTGTCCTCGGACACAGACTGGCAATCAGCTTCAGCGGAGAGGGTTGGAGAAGGCCTCATTAGTTTGATTTCTGGGAAATCAATCAGTCTTAGTTTTTTCCTTGGCAGTGGCTCTAGTCACAGGCCCGGGGGGGGGGGCATTTGGCGTTCAGCCTCTATCAGGATCTGTCCGATTGGCAGCAGATGATTACTGTGTATAGTTTTCACATCTTTTGAGTTGCTCTCAGGCCGCACTTTGTATATAGGTAAATCTTCCAACTTTCCCACAACAATATGAGGAAGGTGATGCCATCTGTCAGCAATCTTATGCTTGCCATGCAGTCCCAGATTTTTCAATAGCACTCTGTCCCCTTCTCTAAACTCCATTGCTTTCACTTTTTTGTCATACCTTTATTTATTGGCTAAATTTTGTTTTGCAGCCATAGTCTGGGCCAGTTGGTAGGCATGGTTTAGTTAGGCCCTCAGCTTCTGCACATACTGTAGATGATTAGCTGCTTGAACCCCATCAGGAGAAACTCCAAAACAGACATCTACTGGCAGTCTAGCCTCTCTCCCAAACATCAATCGATACAGGGAAAATCCAGTGACATCACTTTTGGTGCAGTTATAAGCGTGTATTAGAGTGCTAATCTGCTGGCTCCATCTAGGCTTATCTTTAGGTTGCAGGGTGCCCAACATGTCAAGCAACGTGCGGTTAAACCTTTCAGGCTGAGAATCTCCCTGGGGATGATAAGGAGTAGTTCTTGACTTTCGTACCCCTCACAAGGATAGCATTTCTTTAATCAAGCGGCTCTTAAAATCTCTCCCCTGATCAGAATGGATTCTATGAGGGGCCCCATAGTGGACAAAGAAATTCTCAACAAGTACTTTAGCCACTGTGGTTGCCTTCTGGTCTTTAGTGGGGAAAGCTTGTGCATACCGGGTGAAATGATCAGTAACCACCAATATATTGCTGATGTTCCTCTGATCTGGTTCTAGACTCAGGAAATCAATGCAGACCAATTCCATGGGGGCACTAGTAGTGATGTTAACCAGGGGGGCAGCCCTCTGGGGCATGGTCTTTCTTTGTAAACATTGGCTACAAGTCCTGATATGCTGTTCTACATCGGCACCCATTTTGGGCAAATAAAACCGAGACCTCACCAAGTCAAGGGTTCTGTCTATGCCGAGGTGTCCCATGTGATTGTGTAGGGACCTCAACACCAGTTCTTTAAAAGCAGTGGGCAGCACCAGTTGTTGTTTGTCTACTCACCCCTCTTTATCTACTGTCTCTCTGTATAACAGCCTATTAATCAGTTTCAACTTGGGACCTTCTTTGTACAACAGGGCAGTTCTCAAGTCAGAGGAACACAGTTTTGACACATCTCTCCCCACGTGCTGAGCCTCCAGAGCAGTTTTTATCATGGGGTCTCGGGACTAAGCCAGCTGGAGACTATCCTTATTGAATTGGGGCAATGCACTAGTGTCTAATGAAGAGAAATGACAATAAGCAGCAGGTATACAGTTCTCAGATGGCCCCAGACAGTCCACCATGCAATCCACAGTATCAGGAGATACCTGTTCCTCCTTGTAAAATTTTTGGCAAAGCACTCTAATGGCAGGTTCGGACAACCTGACCCAGTTTTTTCAGGACACAGGTCTTCGGGAGAGAGCATCAGCGTCTATGTGGTTTAGGCCTGCTCTGTATTCAACAGCATAATCATAGGTAGACAACGCAGAAAGCCACCTATGGCCAGTGGCATCCAACTTAGCTGAGGTCTGCACATAAGTCAGAGGATTGTTATTAGTCTTCACCAGTATCTTAGCACCATACAGGTAGTCATGAAAATTGATCAGCAATGGCCCACTTCAAGGCCAGGAACTATAGCTTGTGTACTGGATAGTTCTTTTCTGAAGGAGTTAGGCTCCTGCTGGCAAATGCTAAGAGTCTTAGACCATTTGTGTGCTCTTGATATAACATGGCCCCCAATCCTTGTAGACTGGCATCAGTATGAAGAATATATGGCCTGGCAGTATAGGTCAGTACTGGGACATGAGTAAGTTGATATATAATATCATGGAAAACTACCTCACAATCAGCAGTCCAGCAGGGTCCAAACACATAATTTGGATGGAAATATTGTTTCTCAGTCTCAGAGGGCACAGCTTTCTTATACTTTTTTGTGGGTTGGAGCATATCCTTGAGTAAGGTTCAGTAGAGGGCGGATCACTCGAGAATAGTCTTTGATAAATCATCTATAATTCCCACAAAACCCCAGGAACCTTTGCAGTTCTTTCAAATTCTTTGGCTGAGGCCAGGTAGTCAGAGCTTCCACTTTACTGGGTCAGTGTCTATGCCTTCAGTGGATACTATGTGCCCCCACATATTTCACAGATGTCTGAAACAATCAACACTTATCTATAGACAATTTGAGACCAAAATAGACAATTTGAGACCAAAATCTTCCAGTCAATCCAGGACTTTGAACAACCTGCTTTCATGTTCCTCCAAGGAGCTGCCAAATACTATGACATCATCCAGGTAGACTAAACACTTGAGTAAGTTCATATCCCCCACAGCACGCTCCATCAAGCACTGGAAGGTAGCCGGGGTGCCTGAAATCCCTTGGAGCATCTGCATAAACTCGTAGAAGCCTAATAGGCAAATGAAAGCAGTCTTCTCTCGATCCTCCAGAGCCATCAGGATCTGGTAGTACCCACTGCAAAGGTCTAACACTGAGAACTATTTACTACCATTTAGACAGTCCAAGGCATCCTGAATGCGTGGCATGGTATACTGATCTGGTATGGTTCACCTGTTTAAAGTGTGGTAATCCACACACATCCGAACAGTTCCATTCTTTTTCCTTACTACTACAATAGGTGAAGCATAGGGGCTTCTAGACTCTTGTATCACCCCAGCCGCAAGCATCTCCTGCAGATGTCATCTCACATCATCTATATCAGCAGGGGCCAGGCGTCGAGATCGCTTATGGAAAGGTCACTCATCCTGTAGCCGAATGTGGTGCTCAGCTCCTTGCACACATCCTACATCCCACTCCTTCAAGGAAAACACCTGCTCCCTCTGAGCGAGCCTTTCACTAATCCTTTTCTTCCATTCTGCTGGCAGTGGGGAGTCATCGAAATCAAACAAATCGAGGGTCACTCGGTCACTCCTCCCGGAAGTCTTGTTGCTGGGCAGAACAGCAGTATCCACACAGTGCACCATAGCCAGAGTGCAACCTCGCTTCACTCGAATCTCTCGATCAGTTACATTGTGCACTTGAACCATTACTCTTCTGGCAAAAGAATGGGCTCTAGCAGGCAAAATGCTGGGTTTTACCAGCAACCCCTATGGCAATTTTCCATCGCCTGGTGCATCCAGCATCAATATTTTATTCTTAACATCCTTCTTAATCCAGACCTCTCCTTGGAGAACACACTGGGTATTCAGGGCTAGCAGCAAAGACTCTGGATCCTTCTTCCAGACAATAGCCACCGGGCCTTCGGGTTCTGCCTGGCTGGCCTTTCTCTGGGTCTCATAGGCCTTCTGAATCAAGGCTGGAATTCTGAGAGTTCGCCCAGTCCTGGACCTCTGTTTTTCAGAGCACAGCTGCACTAAACAGACAAACATATGAGCATTGGTTCTGATCAACAAGGGCACCCCATCATACAGTCTAGTAGGGGGAGACAGTAATGCCAAGGTCTCCACTTGCTCGGCCACCCCAGTCACAGAAGTAGGAAAAGATAACCAGATCTGGATACACCCGGAGTAGGGGTAGGCCTTATCGCTCAGTCCCCAAACATGTAGTCCATCTAACGGCTGCAAGGGCACCTCAGGCAAATGCTTATGACACCAGTCCCGAAACATCATGGTCACTTGAAAACCACTGTCTAACACAGCCCGGGTGGGTACTCCATTCACTCTCACTGTGGTTTCCATCGAGGGACCCACCACATCAGACCATTCAGGGGGCAGGTTTTGGAGGTTACTTGGGCATTGGCCCGGGTGACAAAACTCTTCCGAGGAGGCCCCTCTTGGGGTCGGGTATAGGGCTTGCGATGCCAGGCTACTAGCCTGCTATTGACCCCCCTCAAGTTCTCTGGCAACCTACACTCAGTCTGAAAGTGTCCATCCTTCCCACTATGGTAGCGGAACTTAGTATCTCGGGGGTCTTTGTTGGGCGGGAGATATCTCGCAGGCCTGGTGGCTTCGGGGGTTCTGGAAGGTTCCTCTTGACTAGGTCGTTTGTTTCTGGCTAACTCAGGCTCCCCAAATTTGGAGGGGTGGGCAGCAGTTTGTTTCAATTCTCTCACCATTTCCCGTAAGTCTCTAATCTCGGGCTTCAAATCACTCTCCACCCGGGATCAGAGGAAACAGCATGCACCCCCACTCCACCCTGAGCCTCTGGGGGCACAGGAAAGGCACCAGGTCCCTTGTTCAATCCCCTTGAGGGGTGGGTCTCATCGGGTTCACTAGGCTCAGGGGGCTGGCATATATTCATGACCCCCACATAGGGTTCCCACCCCTCTTCATCAGTCTCAACTTCTCGAATCTCTCTCATCAATTGGCAGTATTCGGGAAAGGGTGTAGACAGGCATACTCACTGTACACATTTGTGTACAGTTTTGTTGAGTGCCTGTCACAAACCATAAGGCACTCTGTTAATATTATCATTCTAATCTGTAGTATTTGGGTTAGTGTAGGCCACTAAGGAGTGTCCAATACATGTATAACCTCTTTAGAGAGCAGAGGAGTCATCTGACAACAATCTGACTTGTTTGGAAGGGGTGCCATTTGGAAAGGATGTATACATTTTTTAATTGGGGGGTGCAACTGTTGGAGATTGTGTACAAAATGGAAATTTCTGGCTACACTCCTGTATTTGGGAGGGGCAGCCCGTTGGTTATGTAGTTTGAGCTTCAACAGTATCACACTGGAAAACCTGGCAGATTTCAAGATATGATCTAAGCGGACCTGATTTAAAGCAGGGGCAGTTACCCCCCCTTTCGATAAGCTTCTTGCAGTGCCTTTTCCACTCTGGTAACAAAGGCTGACAGCTTCTCATTCTTCCACTGTTTAGCTGACTTGAACTTCCACAACAAGTCTTCCTGTTTCTGTACTCCCAAACACCCCTTCCAAGGCAGAAAGGTACTCTACTGCAGTGGCCTCGGGGCTAGTAGCCCACAAGAAACAGATGGCTTCCAAAGCTGGGCCCCTCAGGCTCTCCATCAGTCTCTTTCATTTCTCCCCCTCAGAGCACTGCCACTCTTGGACTAAAGGGGTAGCATAGTCCATCCAAGTTTCCGAATCATCTTCTCCCGAGGGCACAGGCACAGTACCAGAAAAAAGTTTCACTCTCTGATGGGAGTCTAGCTGTATGGGGGGAAACAACTATAGGTGGTGAAGCCAGGATGGAACTCTTGGAGGTCCCATGAGATATACCCGGGGAAGATTGGGGGGTGGGATTACTGGAAAGGTCTAACACCTGTAGTAATTCCTGAGTGGTCCTCCCTTCTGCAGCAAACAGTTTAAGCAATTTATCTTTGAAGCTATTAGTCTTGGGGAACCCCCCTGGGGTGACTGAACCACTCCGGACATGAATGACCCTCCATCCCTTGGGAGCACCCTCCAGGTAAATCACTGGGGGCACTCTCTCTGGGTCTATAATTATACTGCATAACAGCAGCACCTGTAAGATCTGGTCGAGTAGGTCGGCCATTCGCCCCTTCACCTCTACCTTGCCTAAACATTTAACACGCTCAACTGCAGAAACAAGGTCATCGTTCTTTATCCCCAGAGGTACATCCAGTAGTAACACAATTTTCTGGGAATCCAGCTCTTCAGCTTCATCCCACCCCATCAGTTTATGCACCATCATCTTAACAGGGTCTAACTTAATTTTAGTCATGATATCCCCCTCCAGCTTTTCCTTTGGTTTGGCCATGTTGGGGTAGTTTGTCTATTCAGCCACTAGGGAACGCTAATCCCAGTGGTGCCTCCAAGAATGTAACCCCCAGAGGGCGCTATCCCAAGGGCTACTACCCATGCCTGCTTCACCACTAGAAGGTTGAGGGGCCTGGATCCAATGGTGGGTGCCTCCACCCAGAGGTCGGGGTTGGAACAGTCAAATGCAACTTGGTCACAGCCCTCTGGGTCACTGCAACCCCCCTTTCCTTCCGCTAGTGGCCCATGAACACTTCTCACCCAATGGTTATGACTTACACTTACCCCCAAAGTGGAATGACCAACTTGGTGCTGAGGACCCCCTGTAAAATAAGATATAGTGACACAATAATCCATGCACAAAAAGGGAGCACAAATATACAGTTCAGACAGTGTACCTTGCAAACAACAAATCTGATTTATTGAGGGGGAAGTAACAAAGGTGGGGGAAATCAGGTTGATTAGCTTAACACTCTACTATATCAGGGCACTGTGCACATGCCAGACCTATAAGTCACTGTCTCTGGGTACCCAGGCAATAAGAGGCTAGCCTATTCGGTGCAGCTGGTTGGGGCCCTGATGGAGAAAGCAAGTATTTGAAACCTAAATTGGTTAATCAGAGCCAGCAGGCTCAGTTCATGCAGCCAGTGGGGCGACCAGACAGATCTTGCCATTGCTATAAACAGCTAACAGGGAGCTACCCTCATTTAGTACTCACGACTCCAGCAGAAAGATCCCTCTCACACCACTTGCAGGATATAGCCTGTGATCCAAACACTTCACCACACATTTATATGTAGAACAGATGGGTACCATACCAGGCAGCTGCTTTAGACTCCCGACGACTTTCACTGCACAAATCGGGTGACGCAACACAGCTTCACTTGTCCTGACAGACCGAGCGCAATTGAAGCTGATTCTCCAGTCCTCTACAGGGTGAGCCTGGTAGGTAGATGTAATCGTACAGCCTCCTCTGTCTGCACTCCTCCACGGATCTTGTCCGCTCCTTACGGCGATTCTGCTGCCTGACTTCTTGACCTGCACACGCGCTTCCTGCGCAAAAACTTGCACAGCGCAGGAGCCAGAGTTCCTTCTACTTTCACGATCACCAACGACTCTGACCCTTGGCAGTTTGGGCAGGGAATCAAAGTTCGGGTGCCACCCGATTCCACTGGAGGGCTGCATATGCCAGTCACTCAATACTGCCCTCATTGGTGCAAAAAGGCGCCATAGTTCAGAACTTCACTTCCCAGAATTACTGGTTGTATCCCCTATGACCAGCGGGTTCCAAAGAGAGTTCTGATTCTGGTTGGTCGCTCAATACTACATTTTAGGCGCCCCTCTCTTCCAATTGGATCCAAGAGGCAGTTCTGATCCAAAATGGAGGGGAAGAATAAACAAAGTCCCAGCTGCAAGGGAAACAGATTAAATAAACAGCAATTTTACTGCCATGCTACATTTGTTCCAGAAAACAGTTACATCCTTCAGTAATGCTCCCCTCTGCTTGCTTAGCAACAGCAGAAATAGAGCGATTCAAACAGCAGCTCAAGTGGGAGTCGAGCAGTAAATCCACAGTCCCCCGCCCTTGCAAACAAATAAAGCCTGCAAGCAGGCAGCTCTTAAAGAGACAGTACCAGAGGCTCTAAAAGCACTCACAGTGTCCACATTTAGCGGCATTACACCAAACGCCAGTTAGGCCGGGAGCACTTAGGCAAGCTCCGGGAAGACTTTTAGGAACCCCCATTTGTAGGGGGGGGTTACACTTAATAAGTGGCTTAGTCCATTACTCTAGACCCCCCACAGAGTTAAGCAGTCCAATCACCACATCTTCCAAACTGTACTTGGCTATCTTTTCCTGACCCCACAGTAACAGTCCCTTTAGTTTCATCTTGATTCAGGTGAAAACACATGACCCTTTAGCACAGCAAATTCACCCCTTGGTTGCAGGTACCCCACAGGCGTTTTCTCCTCAAAGAACTCTCATCCAGAGCTTCTGGTGCCTCAGCACGAACTTAAATCGGGCAACTTCTTTTGCCTAGCCGGACCAGAGCGGTTGCCCAAGGAAGCAGGCTGACTCCTTCCCCCCATCCCCGCAGGGATGGGGCCCTGAACCACTGCAAGTGGTCTCCACCACTTCAATGTGCTCTTCTTGTGTTCCTCTTCAGGTGAGAACACACACCTATACAACAAAAAATAGCTCTTTGACAGAGCTTTAGAGCTCTGAGGGCCTGCTTACAGCAGAGCACCTCTTCTACTGACTGCACAGACTCTACTGACTGAACTTCAGATTCCCCAACGTTCTACTCTAACCTCCAACTGCAACATTCCAGTGTGGGTTATGCAGCTGCAACAGTTCTAAATGATGTTATCCCTCAGTCTCAGCTGAGACTGATAACAGAATGAGACAGTGCGAAATCCATTTAACTGGAGTTTCACAAGCTGCCTTCCCTGCCTACCACCAGGTCTTACTGGGATTCTAGTAACCCCGGGTAACAGGGGGTTATACTTCCACTCTTCTAGGCACTTGAAAGAATAGCGGCGGACCAACTGACTGAGTACTTGAACCACTACAATCTCCTAAGTAACCTGCAACATGGACTTAGGAAAGCACACAGTACTGTCACAGCCTTACTGGAGTTAACTGGCTTTATTCACCATGCTCTCAATCAAGGAAGCCTGGTCAGGGCTACATTCATAGACTTAACCAAGGCCTTTGACACTGTGCATCATGCCCTTCTTCTCAATCAGCTCACTGTCATCGGGCTGTCTACTCAGGCAACGAGATGGTTCGGCAACTATCTAAGCAACAGATCACAGCAAGTCAAGATCGGAGACGTTCTCTCTGAACCCAGACCAATTCACTCAGGTGTTCCACAAGAGTCTATCCTTTGCTCATTCCTTTTCAATATATTCATTAACCAACTCCCCGACTCCTGCCATGGTCACATACTCCCGTATGCAGATGATGCAATAATTTTTACCAGTGACCCTCAGCCTGAACATCTGGAGGATGCCCTACAATATGGTTTTACTTCAGCTGAGAAATGGTTTGAGGAACACAAACTCATTATGAACTACAAAAAAAAAGTCCATGTTGTTCACTAGTTCACAAAGCAGACATAAAGCTTTCCTGCTATCCACTAAGAACAACAAAGGCTCCTCCCTCGATCTTGTACAGTATTTCAAATACCTGGACATTACTACTGACTCCAACCTGTCAGACGCCACACACATTGCCAATACTGCTAAAGTGATTAATGTGAGACTGGGCATGCTCTATCGGCATAAACACTGCCTTACACCTGATGCCCTGAGCATTGCAGTACACAGCTCAATATTTGCCCTCATTGACTATGGTCTGGTTGTCTATGGGTCAGCCACTGACACGACCCTTCGACGCATTTCAATGGCCTTGAACAAGGCATGTCAACTTCTCACAGGTGCTGTATGTCTAACACACAACTGTGATCTTTACACTCAAGCAAATTGCCTTCAACTAAAGGACCGAATCCACTACCAAACCTGCTTGATAGCTAAGAAGATCTATCTCGATATGCTGCCCATGGGGGTCTGGAACCTTCTCAGCCCTCATCAGCCCACTTGAAACACCAGAAGCTCCAGTAATCAAGTTTTCAATGTCCCTAGGTGCCGCATAGCCCTAGCACAACATGCCTTTGCCCATCGAGCTCCCCTTTGAATGAACTCATTCCAGTCCGAAATAAGTTCTACCACCACAATAGGCCCCTTCAAACACAAACTGCGATATCAACTTCTTACAAGCGCTACCTGTGATTGCTACCGCTAAGCCCTCTGTGGCTCACAGTCATCCTGCACTTAGCCTGCACCCTCTGCTATCATCTGACCCTATAGGCCACTTCTAGCACTTACCTCCTCCTGCCCTTCTACCTACAACCCCCTATTCCACCCTCTCACCCCCCCTCCTCCTCCTTTACCACCTGCAACCCCCTTCTACTACCTTGCTAAGATCGGACAGAATGGTTCCCTTCACGCTCTGCCTCCTCTGGCACACCTCTGACTGTCACTCAGTGCTACCTGACAAGGGTGTTCCTTTACTCATCTGATGACTGCTATGTACTGTTTGTTATCCCTGTATTTTTATTCTCTGGAAATTGCTTGTTTAATTTACTTCTAACAATGATTTGCCTGTTTGCACTGCACTTGTTCTTGACACAGAACCTATGTAAAGAGCTGTTGCTGAAAGGTATGAATCCTAGCTCGCAAGAAAATAAATAAAAAAAAAAACAACAATCAATACAAACTAATGAAACAGAAATTAACAGAATGGGCAAATAGGTTGGGAGGTCTACTAGATTACCAGGAAGTAGGACAGCTATGCACAGAATGGGCGAATGATGGGAGTCCACTAGACTACCACAGAACTGGGTATAGTATCAGGATGTGTGATTGGGGGGGGGGGCACAGCCAATGCGCCATGTTAAGGGCAGGGTTTCAACAGCATCAAACAGCGCTGCGATGGAGGTTGTTCACCGCTACTGAAACCTTCAATTATACCACTGCACTGATTATGCATGAAGGATCCCTCATTTGCATAGGCGCAGTAGAATATTATGTGTGGCCCACTATCATGTTAGTGCAGTGCACCAAGGGCCTCTGAATATGGTAAAATGAGCAAAACACTAGTACACCTTGAAAAAGGGCTTGTTGGAAGGGCATGAAACATCAGTGCGATTGTGTGGGATCTGTGGTATGTTTTTTAAACTTTAAATACAATAAACATTTTTGATCACTATTAACTACAGTATGTGATCTTTTGTGGCATTCTCTCTGGTGCCGGGCTATTTGCTTCTGAATATGGCCCCCGTCTGATCACTGATGCTATTTACAGTTAGCGTGGCATTAACCCAGTTTTTGCCATGTTAACCATTTTAATATGAGGACCTACTTGAGTTAAAATCTACACAGGTGACAGAACATAAAGCAGAATTAAAAAGACAGGATGAGCAGTAATTTAAGGAAGTTAGCAGCATTAGCTCTGAGCCCTGAACTCACGCTCCCTCTCTCTATGTACATATATATTATAGGGGGACGGTGGTACCCATATAGTTAGAGTTAAGTGGAGTCCTCAGTGCTAAACCCCTAACTTTGCATCTTAATAACTTGTGTCGTTTGACAGAATAACCCAAACATTTGTATGTACAGTCACACTGCCATAATCTCAAGATGTGAAAAGTTTCATGATGGCACCTTTTTCGGTTTCCATGCTCTGGACACCCCTTATTTTGTAAAAAGGTCACTTTTTTTCCTATGCTTAACATGGGTTTTGGGGTATTTTTTTACTCTCAAGTACAGCTTAGATAGACAATAGTGAATTTCTCCATGAAACATTCAGGGTAGAAGTGGCATGTGCCAAGGTAGTGCCTTTCAAAGGTTTCATGAACAAATATTAAACTGTTCAAGAGTTATAAGGATTTAAAGTTTTGTTTTAGATAGCCCTCTGGTGTGAACCAAATAATTCTCAGTTCCTGAGAGGGTTTTTAGTTCGCATCATTTAGGTGTTACGAACCGAAAATGATCCTCATGAATCATTTTTTCTTTCTTGGTTCATGACTGCCACCATCTTGTTTTTTTCCTATACTCAAAAACCTAGAAAATGCATAAAAATTATGCATTTTCAAAAAAGCAGACACCTGAGTGGAACCCATTTAACTAAATTCTGGTGTTAACTTTGTGAAAATATGCCTGCAAACATGATTTCTGGGCACTGAAAATCTGGCTGACCAGCTTACATACGAAGATACGAATGTGCCAGCAGAGACAGACCATCCAGTCTATCTAAGTCTGCTCGAGTATGCAGCTAGCACCCCTAGTTTGCAGCTGCCCCACCCCCTCCCCTTTGTCATCCCACTGCCACCCTCCACCTTCCCCACCCTCACTCTCCCCTCACTTAGCAAGAGGAGCTGTCCACCCACATTCCCTATATGAGAACAGTGACATTGCCAACTTGAGTGCCAGAACTGAACCGGGACACTGGAGCTCTCGCTGGTAGGATCAAAGGCTCAGCTATGCAGACAATGATTTTTTTAACATGTTTAAAGTCATACAGTGTAAATAAGACTAGGTGGTGTAAATCAAATGTGTTTTAAAATATATGCTCCTCAAAACCACCCTTACTTTAAATACATAGATACATAGAAGTTGAAGGGCAATAAGGACCTTTTGGCCCACCCAGTCTGTCCTAATTATTCCTACCTAGTATGAGGTTGGATGCACAAACTGAACTCCAGAGCACCTCCCTTACCTCCAGGATACCCTTGTGTCTGTCCCACATCTTCTTGAATCCTGTGACCATTTTAGCCCTTACCACCTCCTTTGGTAGGCCATTCCAAGCATCCACCACCTTCTTCACGAAAAAATATTTTCTTTTGTTACCACTGAGATGTCCCCCCCCCCAACTTCATACTGTGCCCCTTGTACTGGAACACCTCTTACTTTGAAAGATGCTCCTTTTATGTACTCTGTTTATACCAGTGAGGTATTTGTATGTTTCTATCATGTCCTCCCTCTCCCTCCTTGCCTCCAGGGAATACATATTTCATTCTTTTAGTCTGTCCTCATAGGTCTTCTCCTGCAGGCCCTGTACCATTTTAGTTGCCCTTCTCTGCACTGCCTCCACCATCTATGTCTTTCTCAGATGGGGACTCCAGAACTGGGTGCAGTACTCCAAGTGTGGTCTCACCAGTATCTCTTATACAGGGACAAAATTACCTTACTCCTTCTACTTGTGATACCTCTCCCTATGCATCCAAGCATCCAGTTAGCCTTCCACACTGCCTTGTCACACTGCCTAACCTCTTTTGGGTCATCCAAAGTGATACCCCAGGTCTCTTTCCTGCTTTATGACTGTTAGTACCCCCCCCCAGTCTGTAAGTCGCCCTTGAGTTCTTGTGCCCTATGTGCATGATCCTGCACTTTTTTGCACTGAATACCAGCTTCCATGCTACAGACCATATTCCTCCTGATTTTTAAGGTCTTACCTCATCCTTTCAACCCCCGCAGCATATTTGCCCTATTACATATCTTCGTGTCATCCATCCATGCAATATCTCCAATATAGACATTGAAGGGCTGCAGCACTGGCCCCTGTGGCATCCCGCTTGCTACCTCTCCCCCCCAGAGTGTTTCCCATTTACCACCATATTCTGACTCCTGCCAGTAAGTCAGTTCTCTACCCATAGTGCTATTTTAGAATCCACTTCTAGGTTACGTAGTTTGTTTATCAGTCTTTAATGAGGGACAGTGTTGAAGGCCTTTCTGAAGTCCAGATAGGCCACATCCACTGCCCTGCCCTGGTCTACCACCTTAGTCACCCAGTTGAAAAACTCTGTTAGGTTTGTCTGGCAGGACCTTCCCTTGGTAAAACCATATTGCGCCAGGTCTAGTAGGTTGTTCGCATCAAGGTAGTCAAATGACCTTTCCTTCAGCAAAGATTCCATTATCTTGCTATGTGCTGTAATATCTCTCTTACTGAAACAGACTGACAGGCCTGTAATTTCCAACCTCATCCCTATCACCATCTTTGAGGAGTGGGACCACATCTGCTCTTTTCCAGTCCCCTGGCACTTCCCCTGTCTCTAGCAATAGGTTGAACAACTCCGGTAGGGGTGCAGCCAATACTTCTCAGAGTTCCTTCAGCACCCTGGGGTACATTTGGTCTTGTCCCATTGCCATCTAAATACATTAAAAAATTAAGTTTGCAAGAGTAGGTACTTGTATAGCTAAAAACCCAAGCCTCCCACACATGACCATGTAGTTGCAGTCTGTGAAACCCATGATTATCAGGGTGTAATTACAAAGTCATTTATCTGCATTCCTCAGTTTCTTGTTCATATGCATTATCAGGGGTCTGGCCTGGAGAAAAATGTCAGGTTCTCCTTTTTTTATATATTTATTTATTTATTTGTGATCTAGGATAACACCATTTGAGAACAAGCTCATTAAATAGGTTCCACATTATAAAAAACAAAACAGTACAGTAAAGCTTAAGAACAAGCTTGCTACATAGGTTCCAAGACAGTATAAAAATGAAGCAGTACAGACATAATATAGATACAGCAAAGCAGTAATGCAGTAAGTTCACTGAAAAAAACATACTGAACACAGTCTATGACAAATAGTTTTAGGCATTCGATCAGAACTGTAAGCCAGGAATTCGAACAGACTGAAAGCAGGAAATTATTTTCACAGTGGTCAATTAGGAAGACTGGAGGAGTCTAAACAAGGAGGGAAAGAGGATACTAATTTATGCAATAAAGTATTCTCCTGTCTTCCCACAACACCATGAGATAATCTAACCAGCCCCATTATCAGTGGTTTGATCAGGAAAAGTATGCCAGGCTGTTTTGGTTTTTTATGTTTGCTTGCACGCATGTGCAAGAAACATAGTGCCGTCATCCGAGTTTTCAGAGGTGTGGCAGCCGTCTTCTAATTCAGTCAGTGTGTTTGCAGTCGTGGCCCCAGTTCTCCAATGAACGCCGCAGCTGTCTTTGACAGCAGTTGAAAATGCAGTGCCGTACAGTTGAAAGGGAGAGCTCCGCTTCAGGGAGCAGAGCTCCCCCCTCCACACACACGCGCACACATTGCGTGCTCATGCGCGTCCCCCCCCACGCACACACTGTATGTCCAAAGGGGGTGCCCATCCCCGCTGGCTCCAGCCCCCAAACAGCCTTCCAGCTGCCACGCTGGGAGCCCACCCCAGCGTGGCAAATGCCCCGCGTCGTCAGCCTTCCAGCTGCCATGATGGGAGCCCACCCCAGTGTGGCAATAGATCGTATGGCCAACGTGGGTGCCCAATCCCTCATTGGCTTCACGGCCCCCCCCAGCGTGGCAAACATCCCACACCATCAGCCTTCCAGCTGCCATGCTGGGAGCCCACCCAGCATGGCAAACGCCCCGCATCGCCCAAGAAAAAAACTACCTGTAAACAAAAGTTCCTCGGCGATCTCCGTGGTCTCCTGCCCACCCGCGCCCACCCTCTGCACACCCTGCCTCCCACACCCCACCTCACCCCACACTTACCTCCAGAGCTCAGCGTGATGATCTTTGGTGGACCGGAACACGCCTGCACTCTTCAAAGCCAACCACGAACTGAGGAAATGCTGGTAAGCTGTATAATGCAGTAAATAGGGTTTTTTTCAACTTTAATGCATATCTTGGTCATTTTTTGGAATTTTAGCACCAAATTTTCAACATGGGGTTTTTGGGACCCCTCCTCATGAATTCTTGAACTGTCATGGTGTTAATCGGGCCCGAAGGGTGATTTTGCAGTCACTGCGCAAAAAGTAGCGTAGCAAATTCTCAGAGGGTCTGGGTGCAAGGAGATGTTACAGAGCCCTTCCCCAGTTTTGAATAAACATCAAAATTATGATTTGGGCCCCTTAAACCTCGTGGGCCAGGGTGCCACTGCACCCCCTGCACCTTTGTAGCTACGCCCCTGTCGCAAAATCACCTTTTGGGACTGATTAATGAAACGACAGTGCCAGTGTTCATAAGGTGGGCTCTCAAAAAGCCTATGTTGCAAATTTGGTGAGAAAAATCTTAAAAATCACTGTTTGGCTAAGCGTGGCGTTGCACAGTTCCTGTGTACCGTAAGTTCAATGACTTTTTACTATTTGCACCACGGATTTTCAACATTGCCATTTTACCACACCTCCTTATGAGCAGTATAGCTGTCATTTTTCACATCTCACCCAAAATGTGTTTCCACGCATGTAGCGCACAATGGCACAGTCGGTGTGTGAAATCAATGTATGGGACACATTAAGAAAATCACAGTGACACTTCATGAGCAGAGGTCTTAAAATGGCTATGTTGAAAATTTGGTGAAAACATTTCTAAAAGTGACTGTTTTATGAGTGTGCGTTGCGCAGTTCCTATGCACGCTCGTAAGTTTGCGAATTTTTAATATTTGCACTCCAGATTTTCAACATTGCCATTTTACCACACCTCCTTATGAGCAGTAGAGCTGCCATTTTTCATATGTCGCCCAAAATGTCTTTCCCTGCATGTAGCACACAATGGCGCTGTTGGTGTGCGTTTGGGACAGATTAAGAAAATCACAGCGACACTGTTCATGAGCAGAGGTCTTAAAATGGCTATGTTGAAAATTTGGTGACAAAAGTCCATGAAATGACTGTTACGAGTGAGAATTGCGCAGTTTCCATGCACCTTCATAAGTTCATGAATTTGTAATATTTTCAGTCCAGATTTTCACCAGTGGCATTTTTCCACACTTCCTTATGAACAGTACGGCTGTCATTTTTCACAGCATGGCCGAAAAGTGTTTTCACACTTTCAGCGCAGAAATGCGTGGTCGCCGTGGGAAAACATTGTTCGGGACAGATAAAGAAAATCACAGTGACACTGTTCATGATCGGAGGTCCCAAAATGCCTGTGTTGACAATCTGCTGTAAAAAAAAATCCCCAAACTAATTACATTACGGGTGTGCGTTGCACAGTTTCTATGCACACTCATGACTTCACAAGTTTTTTTAATATTTTCACTGCAGATTTTAAACATTGCCATTTTTTACACCTTCCTGTGTACAGTACAGCTGTCATTTTTCACATCCTGTTCGGAATGTGTTTTTGCACCTCTGGTGCTAAATGCCGTAGTCGCTGTGCAAAAGCAACTTTCAGCTAACTGTTCACTGTTTCACTGTTCATGAGATGGGGGTCACAAAAAAAACCATGTTGAAAATTTGGAGTGAAAATACCAATGAATGCCTGAGGTGTTAGGGTTTCCGATCATAACGCCCCACCCTGTAGAGAATGACAGGCATCAGGGGTGTGACTTGGGATTCCTGCCTGTAATGCTCATACCATTCCATACCCTGCAGCCAGGCATCGAGGTGTGGCTTGGACTCTTTGGCCCAAAAATTCACCCCATTCTCTTATACCACACCCCATCTCACCATATTTCCTGATGGAATGGGGTGCGCATAAGGGCCAAAGAGCCCAAGGCACACCGTAACACTTGTCAGTGTCTGCAGGGTGGGGTGTACTGAAATTGCGTGGCCGTTATGCCTGATGACCCAAAGACACACCCCAATGCCTGTCACTCTCTGCAGGGTGGTGGTGGGATTGGCTTCAGTTCAATACTTCACTGCCATTCCTATTATGCAGCTCTGTAACTCCTTCACTACCAATGCCAATGCCAGCAAGCAAACATTCGGCATTGACAAATGCTTTTTTGTTAAGTAATACCCCACCTCACTTGCACTGAGGACTTCCCGGAATCTGGTTGGGAAAAGGATGCATAGGATGTGTACACTTATTTTTTCTATACAGTATACTCCACCACCACCTTCCTGGCTGCACCAAGGAAGTCCCCAACTGGCCCTACTATCAGGCATCTGGCCAGCTGAAGGTTCATACAGTTTTTTTTTTAGTTTTTTTATAACACCCACCCAATCTCCTTGCTTTGCTGCCTTTAAAACTGACCATTTTTGTAGCGTGGTAGCCCTAGTCAACTGAGGGTCATGTCTTCACCTGAACGCCAACCCCCGACCCTTTTTTTTGGGACAGAATTAACTAAACCAGATTCTGGCAGGAAAAAAACGTCTGTTTTAATTTTGTCAGAGCCTGCTAAAAATGCAAGCATCTCTGTTTCCTGCCCCAAACAAAATAGAAACATGTCTGGTACCTGCCCAGAAGCTTATGTAGAATACTGTTTGAATTGTACTCTGGCTTTTTGAAGGCAATTAGAGCATTACACACAAATACGATGATTCACTGAACAACTCTAACAAGTGAGTCACTCCATTCTAGAAGAAAAGCCAGATTACTCATTTAGTGATTCAGCACTTCATGCAATAGGAACAAATACATGAATGATGACCTAACTAAAAATTGAAGAACCATATCTGCCACCAAATCTAAAGTTCTTATGAATTATATTTATTGACCTCAACCCAGGTCCTCACACATAATGTGAGTTTTATGTTATCAGAGGTGATACAGTATGTAGTAAAATAATGTTGATGATAATTTGATGTCTCCTGTCGAGGGGAAGTCGTGACCCTTGTTGACCATGATGTCAGGCAGAGACTCCAAAAATGTAAAACAAAATTATTGTACTTGCCTAATTCTTTTTTTTTTTTTCAATTGTTTAACCAGGAGAGACATACTGAGCTGAAAGCTTGTTTACAGGTGTGACCTGGGAGCACTGGGAAGTTAAATGACTTGCTCAGGATCACACAGTGTGCAAGTAGGGGCTGTGGGATTCAAACCCAGGTCTCCAGATTTGCAGCTCAGAACCTTAAACCACTGCGCTGTACTGCCTAATTCTGGCAGTTTTATGTGAAAATAAAAGGCTTCAGCAGTTCTCAGATTTAGGGAAGACAAATCATGCAGATCAGAATGTTTCTTCTTATGTGTCATGCTCTTGGGGATGTTGGCCCAGATATTCAAAAGGGTTGCGCCATGCGCAAGTCCAAAATGCACCATTCTGCGATATTCAGCAGGAGGCAGTTACACCACTGGCACCAGGTTGCACTAGAGAGCAATGCAAATGAATGCATGCTCAACAGGAGGGGGAGGATCCATGCATAACCTCGCGAACCCGATATTCAGTCGGGTTGCGCGGGGATGCGCATCGCAACCCCAACCTGCGCCCGCACAAGCAAGCCAAAAAGGCTTAAGTCGAGGGCCACCCACAGGTGAGCTGCTGCATTGCAGAGAGCAACAGCAACTGCCACCTGGCTGGCCCCAACTCCTCCTGTGCCCCACCAGCCCGATCGCCGGGCAGTACAGATAACTGTCTCCCCCCCTCCACACTCCCACAGCCCGATCGCGGCAGAACCTACATAGCCCCAATTGCCGATCGCGGCAGAACTGCATAAACCCCCGAGTGCTGATCGCGGGCAAGAATGTAACCCTCCCCAACCCAAAATAACTCCTGGTGGTCCGGTGGACGTAAAAGCCGATGGCGGGCAGAATGTCACAGCAGAACCCCCCAAACAGCTCCTGGTGTCTAGTGTCCCCCACCCACCCAGAGCCCCTCCACCCGCTCCCCCCGCGCGGCAGTGACGACAGCATCCACCCGCCTGCCGCCCGCGCCCGCCGGCAAACAGGAAAAGGAGTTGAAGAGGGTAACTAGTCTGGTCTAGTATCTAGTCTAAATAATACCAAATTTGGCAGGTCCGCAGGTCCATACCTAATGAATAAGTGAACCATTCCTGACTTTAAAGAGGGCTGAATTATAGCTCGCCAAAAATTTTGTCAGAATTTCATTTTCAGTAATTTCCAACTAATTTTAACATTTCTTATCTAGATTGCTCCCCAGTTTCAAGATGTAGAGAAACATGCAACTTGGGTATGTATGCAAAGTTGTAGATTGAAGCTTTACAGGGGTCTGTGTTATAGACAGGAAAACAGTTTGCTAAAATCTGAATTTCAGTTATTTCAGTATCATTTTAAAAGCACTTATGTAAATGTTACAGTATTTGGCAGGTATACAGGTCCATACATGTACAGTCTTTGTTGTACCTAGTTACAGATTCCTAGCTTTAAAGAGGCTGCTATCAGCAGCAAATTTCATTACTCCGCTCAATTTAAAACAACTACCCAAATGCCACAACATCTGAAACATTTGAACTACTATACCACACGGTTATGTTTGCCCTAGCTCACTTTCCAGCTTTAAAGGAACCACATTATAAGTAGCCAAACTTTAAGAAAGTTTTAAATTCAATTTTGCAAGTATGTTAACTGCAAAATTATAAATCCTGCAACATTAACACTATAGAACGCAACTGCATTACATTAAGGTGGTTCACAGACCTTAAAAGAAGGCTCTGTGTGTTCAATTTTATTAATCTCTTGCTTAAAGGATATCAATGGATATCAATGCTATAAGCTGCCCCATAATTGCAAAATAACAGCAGTAGTTAAAGTCGAATTTCAAGAGTCCTAATGAAAACTGTAGAATTTCATGACAAGAGCAATATGTGAAAAAACATATGCAAGAATATTTCTCAGCCGTACACCTAACCTGCCATGAAGGAGAAAGGAAAAGGCTGCTGAGAGTAATAATAAGGTTGAATTCATTGGGGACCCTGTCATAAAAGTAGTAGTCTCATTGGAGTGGCATTGCAGGACTTCAGTGCTACTGCAGGTAAAGCTAATTTGCCTGTCTGTAGTGCAGGTCCAGTGAGTGTATTCCATAGCTAAGCACTACATGCAGAGGGAGCAGCTGACTGTGGTGTGCATTGTGATAGTGAGTACAAGTTTAGAGGATGTGAGAATATCACTTATTGAATAAGAAATGTTAGTGAGGGAAAATAATACCCAGAGTAGTGCTTACAGAATGTTCAAATTCTGACAGAATGGAATTCTCTGGAATTTCCAAAAATCTTGTGGAATTCTGTTGGTGGCAGGAATTTCTGCAATCCATGGAAAATATTCCATGGTATATACGATCCATGGAAAATTATTCCAGGCTTTACACAGAAATGCTTTTTGGAGCACTGCAGCAGGATTCCACATTCCGCACCAGTTCACACAGCAGAATTCCATATTCCACACCAATTCCAACAGCAGGATTCCACATTTCACACCAGTTCTGACAGCAGGATTCCAAATTATGCACCAGTTCTGGCAGCAGGATTCCACATTCTGCATCAATTCTGACAGCAGAATTCCACATTCTGCACCAATTCCAACAGCATAATTCCACATTGTGCACCAATTCTGATAGCAGAATTCCACATTGTGCACCAATTCTGATAGCAGAATTCCACATTCCGCACCAACTGCAACAGCAGAATTCCACAATCTGCACCAGTTCTGACAGCAGAATTTCACATTCTGCACCAGTTCCAATAATAGAATTCCACATTTTGCACCAATTACGACAGCAGAATTGTACATTCTGCACCAATTCTAACGGTAGGATTCCACATTATGCATCAATTCCAACAGCAGGAGTCCACCTTCTACACCAGTTCTGACAGTAGGCTTCCACATTCTGTACCAGTTCTGACAGCAGGCTTCCACATTCGGCACCAATTCACTCTACTTCTTGGTCTCCCAGACCCATTGTAATGACTAGTGCTCTATGAAAGCTCAAAAACAAGAACTAGAGAGGCCCGGGTTTGAGGCTGGGATCAGATCTAAGTTTGAACCTGGATAGCCACTGCAGATACTGGCAGAAAAAAAACACATTGAGTTGCAAATTTGTCACACAAAACTGGGGAAAGCTGGAAAAAAATGTGGAGAGTGTCTGGAAAAGAACATTGACTGCATTACTGCTTCATGGCATTCCAGCAGCAGACACAGTATTATGGTACAGTACTAGTGGTATTTGCAGTTTTCAGTGCTGCTCGGTGCTGTATAGGGAAAAGACAAGCTGAATTTTTAAACGTTGTTGTGAACTATTGTATAATTTTGTATTTCTACTTCGTTTTAGCAAATCTCCTTTTGTTTCAGAGCATGACTATTGAACATGGCCTCATATAATGCCAGGAGGTCTATCGATAGATTGTCTGCTGAAAATACTATTTTATTTGAATTTCACATGCTTCTGAGTGAGGTGACTACAGGCTTGTTAGCCTGCTCATCAGAAGACTCTGAGGGTGAAGGAAAGTAGCACGTTGTTACTGTTACTGAAGACTAACCATTTAGGAAAGTAATCAGAAGGAGTGTTACCTTATGGCTTCTATCTTTAATAGTCTTTTAGTTTAAAACAAGTAGAAGGTCCCTCGCTGTTAAATCCGAGACTTTAAGCCAAATTAACTCACTTCAGGGAAACGGTGGCCGACTGCTCTCACTGCAGCCTGCAGTATGAGTTCCAGCTGCGGTTGTAGAAGCCAAGAAAACCCCATTATTCTCATACAAAGAACGTGGGTCATGGGCTCTTCTCACAAAGCTGGTCACCTGGGATTTTGGGTGACCCAAAAAATATTTGTGGTCATTCTGTCACAAAACAAACATCAGAATTTAGCTAAATGAGTCCCATTTAGCTGGGTTCTGATGTTTATTTTTTAAAATGCCTGCATTTTTATGTATTTTCCTTGCTTGTTAGTTCGTGGGAAAAAAATCAACAAGTTGGTGGTTGGCACGGCACAAAAAAATATTTGGTGCTGTGCCAAGCAAATGGTGAGAAATCCAACAGGGACATCTGTGTCATCAGGTTTTTTTTCATTTTGCATCAGAACCTCATCTCAAAAACCCTACTACACATGTTCAGAAGGGAAAACACTAAACTTTAAAGCCTTATAACACTGGAGCCATTTAATATTTTTTTACCAGACGTATCAGATGCACTGACTTTGACAAGATGAAATAGTAAGAGAGACAATGGGGGTATGGAGAGTATAGAGGCAGTGGAGGAGTTATGGTAAGCTGTCAAGGAAGGGGTACTGAAAGCTGTGGAAATGTGCATAAAAGAGGTTAGGAAGAGCAAAAGGGGGAGGAGACCACTTTGGTTTACAAAGGAGGTTGCGGGGGAAGTCAGAAAAAGAGGAGTGCTTTCAGAAAATTTAAGAGGACACTCAGCGATGAAAGTAAGGAAGAATATAGGGAAAATAGGAGTCTGGCAGGAAGAAGATCACAAGGGCAAAAGCAAATACTGTGGAGAAAATAGCAAAAAAGTCCAAAAGGGGGATAAAACTTTTTTCAGATATGTGAGGGAGAGGAGATAAGCAAGGCAGGGGATTACTATGCTGAGGGGGGAGGGAGAAAGGAATAAAATTGGAAAGAGACTGTGAAAAAGCAGAGTTATTAAATAAGTACTTTAGCTTGGTATTCATGGAGGAGGAGGAGGAGGAGGAGGAGGATGAGGAGGAGATTGGTAGGGGACCTGAGCTAAAGTCAAAGGGGAAGGAGAGCAAATGGGTGGATCTGAATCCATTCACTGTGGTTAGGGCAGAATTAGATAGTTTGAGGGTGGGCAAGGCAATGGGGCCGACAGGTTACACTCCAGGGTGATTAGGGTATTAAAGGAGGAGTTGGCTGCACCCTTGACAAGGCTCTTTAACTTGTTCCTGGATATGGGGAGAGTGCAGGAGGACTAGAAGAGGATGGACATAGTGCCTTTACACAAGGGAGGCAGTAAGTAGGTGAAGGGGAACTACTGACCTGTCAGCCTCATGTCAGTGGTGGGGAAGGTAATGGAGGCATTAATCAAGGAGAGGGTGGTGGATTACCTGGAGGAAAGTGGCTTGCAGGACAGCAGACAGCATGGCTTCATGAAGGGGAAGTCTTGCTAGACAAATGTAATTCAGTTCTTTGACTGGATGACTCAGGTGATTGACCTGGGGGGGCAGTGGACATGGCCTATCTGGACTTCAGTAAGGCCTTTGACACCATCCCCCATAGGAAGCTGGTAAGCAAGATGGAAAGTCTTGGGTTGGGTTGGAAAATAACAAGCTGGGTGGAGGCCTGGCTGGCAGGAAGAACTCAGATGGTGGTACTAAATGGGGTGCACTCAGGGACAGTGAGGCTGAAGAGTGGAGTGCCACAGGGGTCAGTTTTGGGTCCTCTTCTCTTCAACATCTACATCAGTGATATTGTGGACAGTTTGAGGGGGAAGGTGTGCCTATTTGCTGATGATACGAAAATATGCAATAGGGTGGATACCCCGGGGGGGTGGAGGACGTGAGGGAGGACTTAAAGATGTTCAAAAACAGTCTGGAACATGGCAGATGAAATTTAATGCCAAGAAGTGTGCTGGGATGCACTTAGGGAGTAGGAACAGAAGAGCAGGATACACCCTAGGTGGGGAGGAAATCAAAGTAACAGAACAGGAGCAGGATCTGGAGATCATAGTCTCCTCGAACCTTAAGGTAGGAATCCAATGTAGCAGGGTGGTGGGAGAGGCCAATGAAATGTTGGCATGCATAGGCAGGGGCATTACTAGCAGAAGGAGGGAAGGAGGTAATAATGCCCCTTTAAAAAGCCATGGTGAGGCCGCACCTGGAGTATGGGGTTCAGTTCTGGAGGCCACATCTCCGTAAGGATATAGATGCACTGGAGAGGGTTCAGAGAAGGGCAACCAAGATGGTGCAGGGTATGCAGGGAAAGTCATACAAGCAGAGGTGTAAGGAGCTTGATCTGTACATGTTGGAGACAAGGAAAGAAATGTGAGACAAGACTGAAACTTTTAAATATGTAAAGGGCCTCAATAAAATGGGAGTAGAGGGTTTACTTAAGAGGAAGGAGGAGGTCAGAACTAGAGGGCACAGCCTCAGACTGCAAGGAAAAAATATAGAGGCAATGTGAGAGGATGTTTCTTTATGAAGAGGGTGGTGGAGCCCTGGAACGGACTGCCAGACAGAGTGGTGGGGGCTAAATAGGTGGAAGAATTCAAGAGGGCATTGGACAAGCATATGGGGCTGAGTACTGGGGAGAGGGCGGGGGCTGGCAGGGAGAGGGAGGTGTAGGGGGAAAAAAGGGCAGACTAGATGGGCCAGATGGCCCTTTTCTGCCATCAAGCTTCTATGATATGATTCTATGATCAAAGGCACTACCTTAGGACATGACATATGGCCCCTGCAAGTGTGGGGAAAAAATTCCATTCCAAGTAGGCTGTAAGTGAGAGAACAAAAAAACTCATGTTACGTATAGGAAAAAAATTAGCTTTTTATGAAAATTGACATATGAGTATCTCAGAAACTGCACAAGCTGCCTTAACAAAAATTTCCACAGATCAAGACCTTGCCTCCTAGACAACACATGTAAACTTTAAGCTCATTTTGTCTCACAATGCCAAAGATATTACTGTGCAAAGTTAGGGGTGTAACATCGAACACCTTACTCAACCCTAACTATAGTGGAGCTACCTCACCACTGTAATTATATATAATGGGCTGGATATTCAAAAGGGTTATGCAATGCGCAATAGGATTGCTCCAGCGCAAGTCAGAAAATGCGCCATTCTGCAATATTCAGCAGGAGGCAGTTGCGCCACTGAAAACATGCTGAGCAACAGTGCAATGATAATGAAGGCATGTGCAACTGAAGGGGGTGGAACCATACATAAAGTACACAGTGCGATGTTCAAAGACTTGCGCAATGTGCAACAGTGGAGCAGGCAGAAGTTGCGCCAAAGCGGAAATGAGCCAAAATAAAAAGGAGCAAGGAAGAGGCACAAGAACACTACAGGGAAGCCACATGTGTCAGAGACAGGCACAGAGAAATAGGGAGAAAGAGGGCAGGCCAGGAAAACCACAACACAGAAGAGGGGCAAGGGAAGGTGTGTGGGGCCACAGAGTGCAGAGGCCAGTAGGTGTACCCAGTGCAGGGAGGTAGCAGTCAGGACAGCGGGGGATAAAGCAACATCAGCTGGGGGACACAAGCTAGGACATGGACAGTGCCACCTTCCACATGGATGCTGTAATGGGGGGTGAGAAGGCATGTTGCAGAGGGACATGGCTGTGGAAGGGCCCGTCAGCGGTATGCCCCCAACAGGCAGTACCGAGCCTGCACCAGCTTTGAGCTGTACATAGATGTTGAGATTGTGGGCCGGTACCACCTGAACAGAGCAGTACTGAGGCAGCTCTGTGAGCTGTGCAGTGATGTGATGCAGGCACCCACACGACGGAGTCATGCTCTGTCAGTGGAGCAAAGGTAACAGCCTGCATGTGCTTGCTCGCCACGGGTACCTTCCAGAGACCAACAGGGGATACCACGGGCATTACAGAATTGGCCACATCACGCATCCTCACCCAATTCCTCATGCACTGCTGCCACATGCTGTGGAGTACATCCATTTCCCCAGCACTGTGGCGGAGTGCACAGCAAACATACAGGAGTTCCACAGGGTAGCACGTATGCCTGGCGTGCTAGGGGTGATAAACTGCACCTATGTGGCCATCCGCACACCTCCTGGCCCCGATGGGGCCGCCTACATGAATCAGAAGGGATATGCCAGTGTCAACTGCCAGGTGGTGTGTGATGCCAGTGGGTGCATCATCAATGTCTGTGCCACGCACCCTGAGGGAGCACATGATTCCTTCATCTGGCACCAGTTGGCACTGTGACATCGATTCAAGAGTGGGGACATCCCCACAGGTCATCTAGTGGGTGAGTATGTATGTAGAACTGACAAATCGTGGGCAAGGGGGGGTAAGCCAGAGGTGCCATGGGTGTGGCTCACAGAGTTTGGGGCAGTCTGAGCCTGAACAAGACGCTAACCTCCACTATCTCCACACAGGTGACAGTGGATACCCACTCTGTCCCTGGCTGCTCACACCCTACCGGCGGCCCATGACCCCATCGCAGCAATGCTTCAATGAGGCACATGCCACCACACGCAACATCATTGAGCGGGTGTTTGGGATGCTGAAGGCGTGCTTCGGTTGCCTGGACACCTCTGGCAGTGCCCTACAGTATAGCCCCTCAAAGGCCTGTGGGATATTCCTGGCCTGTTGTATCCTGCACAACATGGCCAAAGACTGTGGGATAGCCGTACAGGTTGAAGAGGGGGACAGTGATGGGGACGACAGTGACGCCAATGATGATGGGGATGGGTAGCCCCCCCTTGGCCGATTCGACCCCCAACTGATCCGGCTGGCACAGCTGCACTGGGACACCATCACAGAGGAGCACTTCAGCCAACACAGGTAAGTCATGGGGCCATGTGCAACCACCAGTGACTAGGGCACCACCCACATACACACAGGGAAACACACCAGGGGTGCATGCTGGCAAGGGATGTGGCAGGGCACAGAAGCACACACATACAACCAGGGAGGGGTGAACAGTAACACGCCACATGGACGGACACACATACATGTACACACAATAGGCACAAAGTGTACAGGGGTCAGGTGCAAAACAGAGCTGGAACACATACACTAGCAACACACATGTCCACAGGCCATCACGTCCACTGACTGTCTATATGCGTGTGTCAGATGCTGGGCACCATCGCACTTTGGTTTACAGTGAAATGCAGGCATCATCATGCACACATACCTGTGGACAGCAGTCGGGAGGGTGTGCAGGTGGACCGTGTGTCTGTGTGCAGGGCTGGGCACCCACTGGTGCACTGCCCACTGAAATACACAATGCACACAGGGCAGCACCACACAGTGCCCGCACTGGGAGACAGGTCAGTATTGCGGCACAGTGCCATGTCCGCCTTGGATGCGTGAGCGGCCCCACTGAGACCCAGTAGCACTGGCAGGCTGACCACGGGCCTCATGGAGTAGCACTGATGGTCCACCAGGGGTTCCACTGCGCGAAAGCGACCGTGCCCGCACAGGGGTCTGTAGCACACCGAACATACCTGCACCAGGAGTGCTTGGGATGCCCACAGCTGAACCCGGTGTCGACAGGGTGGGTGTCGCACGACACTGGGAACTGGGAGTGGATAGCGAACTGCGCGGTGTGAGCGACACATGGGCACCTGACTGTGTGCCCACTGTGGCCATGATAGCAACCAAAGCCTGTGTTTGGCTGTCAATGGAAATGGTCACATCCTCCCGCAACTGGACAATCTGTGACAGGATCCTATCAGTGTCCCTGCTGTGTCGCTCCTCGACCCACTCCAGAGCCACACACAGTGCCTCCACGGATGTTGCAAGCCGCATCTGCTGCTGTACTTATGCCTGCAGTAGGCGGGTGTGCTCGTCAAAGAGGTCGTCTGCCACCTCGGCATCCCATCCCTCAGGGTATGGAAGGGCCTGATGTTCAGCACCCCTTGAGGGTGGGCGCTGCTCACCAGGACCAGGTAAGGGCAAGTTCACAGGCAGTTCACAGACACCACCACTGAACCCTGAACCCCCAGTCCCGGTGGGCGACTGCTGCTGCTGCCCCTCTGCCTACTGTGCCCAAGGGATCGGTTCCACTGCTGTGGCTGCAACAGTACCACTGTCTGACCAGCCACGGTACTGCCCACTGGTGCTGACAGGCACAGCCTGGGACTGTGCTGACACGCTGGCACACACGTTGGAACCAGCCAGGTCCATGGGTGTGAGCTGGCCTGCTGTGTGTCCATTCCATGCACACACATGTCACTGCCCATGATGGTAGTGTCATCATCATTGGTGCAGGTATGTGCCACAGCCACAGCATGCTGGCATCCATGTACGCCAGAATGTTGAGACACAGGAAGGGCCTCCCCCACACCTGTCTCAACGACATCAGTGTTGACAGCCAGGCGGAACCACTGTTGCAATGCTCGCCAACTACCTGCGGAGGTGGATGGTCCCTCCACCAACTCCAGATGACTGTCCGCAGTGGACAGGCCCTCCACTGCTGACCCCTGCAGATGTGCAGGATCTGTAACAGAAAGTAAGGTCATGTTAGTGCATGTGATCCACCTTCCCCCCCGACAGACCATGACGTACCATGCAGTGATGGGCTACCACCTGTCTGGAAGCCACCTCCTGGAACGTCCTCAATGGCACTGCACTGCATACTTGCGGTGAGCCTGTCCTCTGCCGGTGTCAGCTGCACCACCTCCGGCTGGCCCCGGCCTGTTGCAGCACGTGCAGCCCTGATGGCAGCCACCTTCTCCTTCACCTCCTCTGTCGTACCCATCTTCTTCTTACACTCCTGCACAGGCGCTGGTGGCTGCCATGCAGGTTGACGCATGCACCCCTCCCATGCAGCAGCATGGGCCTGAGTGCCCGCGTCCACTGAGCAGTGGCTCCTGATCCAGGTAGGCCTCAAAGTGCCTCCATCTTGGCCTTGGTGAAATTGGGCCTCCTTCTCACCCACCATGTTGTCCTCCTCACCGAGATCCTCGCTCAGTCATTATTCAGCCTGTATGGATGACAGTGGTTACCTGTGACTGTGCAGTACAAAGCAAGTCCCTGATACCACAGTGCAGAATGCCACAGCATGCAACTCACCAATAAACTGCAGTAACGAATATGGCCACTGCAGAACAGTGTCGCAGGTTTATAGCGCAATCCATGCAAATTAGGGTGAGGAGCAACTTTAATGAGATGCAAATCGCGCTGCTGCGCCATTGTGTGGCTGATCGGATGATTTGCATATGACAGCTGAATATCGCGCTTTTGCACTTTGCGCAGTTGTATTGAACGTGCTGAGCCAATGGCGCAGTTCTGTGGCATGCATATTACACCGCACTGCGCATGCCCAGGTAGCTTACAAAGGTGCCTGCTGCACTGATAACGTGCTGTGCGTGGTAGGCAATTCAGGGCACGGCCACCATTGTGCCAGTGGCACTATGGTGAGGGTCACTACATGGTGCTATGGCACAACTGCGCAATGGTTCGCTGTGGCAATGGCACACAGGCAACCAATCATGCTGGATGCATATGACATCCGATGGCTCTGTGGTGGCCCTTGCACCAGGGCCCATGACTGTGCCGACCTTTGCCAGGCGCTATCGTGCGACACCTGTCGTGCTGTTCGGTGATGGCGCGATGGAAACTTAATGGGTGCTGTCTCATCGTGCCACGTCGAATGCCGCGCTGCAGACGCATTGCCTACTATAGCATTAGAGATGGCACGCAGGAAGCCCCTCAGTGGAGTGCCCTTGAGCTGCCAACCTTCTGGCCATTGTGGACCACACCATGGCCCACTGTTTGGTGAGAGGCACTGGATAGGGCCAGGACCCAGGTCTGGCAAGAGGTGGCCACTAACCTGGAGGCAGCCACTGGCCGCGGAGAACGGCAGAACAGTGCAGGCACCGTATGGGGACCTTAGAGGAGGGAGTCAGAGCACTTGCACGTCTGCGGTTGCATGCCAGGAGGGGCGTGGTGCCTCGTCCAGGTGGGTGATACATCTACACACTTGTATGGTCCATATGGGTAACACTGTCTTATGTGTCCAGCACATGAGGGAGGGATAGTCTAGGTTGGCAATGGCAGTGTTTACAGGGTATGGGATGGGTGGGTCTGGCTGGGTGGGTGGGCACACATTGGGGCAGGGGGAATATGCTTTGGGTTTGTACTGATGTGTTTCTCTCCTTTTGTCTCCCACAGGCGTGGGCGAGCAGAGGAGGCTGGTGGAGCAGTAGCAGAAGGAGGAGGATGCTGCACAGGGGCATGTCGGGGACCAACCCCAACACCAGCAACAACCCGATGAGGGTGAGTGCCATGACACCATGATTGCTATTGCATGCTGTGTGACAGGGTGGGAAGCAGGGCATGGCCACCATCCATGGACACCACTGCCATGCACGCGACATGTGACAGTCAGCACTGTCCAGTGGCACTGCATGTCTGGAAGTGCGTCAATGGTGGTCCATGCGTGCACTGGGCACATGGCTGTGGCACTGCCTGCACACCGCATAGCCATGTTACTGTACGGCCTTGGTTGTGCTGTGCTGGACATGGGCGGTGGGTGTGTGCAGTGGTACACATGGCTGTTGCTGCCTGGTTGGGCATGTCTTGTGGACACGGTCACTGTGGGTGGGCACACATCATCACCGGAGCGTGGCACATGGCTGTATGCCATGCATAATGGGTGGGCTGCAGGGGATGGACAGTCACACCTATTGACTCTGATCCCTTGTCCTAGGTGTGCAGATACTCCTGCGGATCCAGCAGGCCATCCAGGAGCTTCTGCAGGTGGTGAAAGAGTCCCTCTCCATATTGAGGGACTTACAGTAGCATGAGGTGAGGAGGAGGAGGTGGCCCAGGCAACAGCCCCAGGCAGCGGAGGACCAGGCTGGACACTGACATCTGCACAACAGCTGCGACTACCCCTTTGTTCAACCCTCACCCCACCTACCCTCTCCCATATGTTCACCCTGCCCTTACCCACCCCACCTTGTTCCTGTCCCCCCCCCATGTTTGTACATAGTTGTATATAGTTATTTTTGATATGTTTTGAATACAAATATTTTGATATGAATACTGTGGTGGTCTCTGATTTGTAGCTGGCTATAGGTGCTCAGCTGCAGTGGTGTGCATGGCATCTGGGTGGTTCAGTCATGGGTATGTGTGTGTGTGCGTGGGGAAGTGTCTCTGGTGTGGGAGTGGCTATCAGTCGATGTCTGTGGTGTGTGTGTGCTGTTCCCTGTGCATTGCATTACTGTGTGCAGTGGTCCATGGTGCATGCTCTGTGTCCATTGTGCCTCTGTCAACTCGTCCTTGGCCTGTGCAGCTGACACCCTTACATGTCTGTGGCCTGCAAGGTCTGCTGCCTTGTCAGTGGTGGCTGTCCCTGCAGGTCATCCACTGTGACTGTCACAATGCTGGGTTGCCTCCTGTCACTGGTGTGGTGCATGTTTGCCTTGGGTGACACTGTGGCCTCAGCAGTTGCTGTCTCACCTCCATGCTGTGGCTTGTGTGTGTTGCAGGGGCTGTGCACCACTGTCTGTGACTTGTGCTCCAGGCATATGCTGGTGGTGTACAGGGCCACAGTTCATGCACAGAGTGGGTGTCACCCCCGTGCCATGGAGGACTGCAGGCTGTGTGTGCACGGTTTTCATGGGCCCACACTGGGGGCTTGGTTGCCACACTACTGCATCCCTGTGTTAGTGTCCCCGTGGGTATGGGTGTGTGTTTTCCCCTGCACTGTGTTGCATCCGGTATGCTGCATGCTTCCATGCACCACTGTGGGTGTCTGTGCTGGCTGCTGTGGCTCATGGTGGGTCGGGATGTGACACTTGTCTACTGTACAGGGTGCTGTATCAATGGTGGTGGTGTCAGGGGCATGCCTTTTCCCGTGTGGGGTACCTCTTGTGCCGACACATGTTCGGTCTCTCAGCTGTGCCTCAGGAGGATTGTGCGTGTTGGGACTGTGTCTGCCATTGTTGCATTGCCGTGTGCTGCCACCCACTGCTCGGTGCTCATGGTGGGTCTGGCTTGTATGGTTCTGTGGTACACGAGGTTGCAGTGTGACAGTGGGGGTGGTGGTATGCATGGGGTTTCCTGCAGTGGTGGTCACTGCTCATGGGGGGTGTCTTGGGGTCACGGTGCAGGGTGTGCTATGCACGGGGGGGGCTGGTGTGGCATGGGGTGGTCTGCCCTCCTTGTGTGGCAGTCTCAGCTTGCCGGTGGGTGTGCTGGGGCACCATGGCCCAGCTGTGCTTTGTTTGCTTGTCCCCATGGGCCAGTGGATATTCCAGCCCTCCCCCAGTTGTGCTGTGCTTAGGGTGTGGGGGTGCATTGTCAGTTCTGCTGTGTGTTCCTGTGCCCATCTGTGGCATGGGTGGTGGGCCCCTGCCTACCTCCCTGGTTGTGTAGTTACATTGCTCTGCTGCTGGGGGGCTCCCTGCTTGTGCTATGGCACCTCTGGGCTGCTCAGCTGGGCTGCCCTTGTTGTGCCATAGCACAGGCATCTGCTCAGCTTCCCTTCCTAGTTGCTATGGGTGCAGGTTATGCGATATTCAGACGTTGGCTATTGGCGCAATTTGGCTTGCTCCTTTTTTGAATATCGCGTCTGTTGTGCATGGGCGCAATAGACTTGTGCTTGCTCCTGCTATTGCACACTTTTTAGGTGCAGTTTGAATCTCCAGCCCATTGTATATAAATTTAATTATTGCTTTGCCACTGTTCAATAGAATTGCACAAACTTTGTATGCACAGTCTGGGGAACAAGGCCTCTTAATCTGGCAAGTTTTGTTCCAGTCGGAGGTGCAGATTCTGAGATCTGGATAGTACTTTTTTAGGAAAAATCTTGGGGGGTTGCTTTTTTTTTTTTTTGTCATTGCCTACAAAACTCTGTTAACACCACTAGGTCATGTGCCCCCTCTGTGACCAGAGCCTGAAGTTAATATTTTTTCACCAAACCAATGAATGGCGCCATTCTGGGGCAAACCCTTTCTACCCTGAAAATTTAAAATAAAAATTCCAAATCCTCTGCTGTAGGTAATAATATAAAAAAAAAAAAACCAGCACAAATCCCAGATTGTTCCTAAAAATGCACAATCTAATCTTGGAATCTGCACATACAACTGGAACAAAACTTGACAAATCAAGGCACCTTCGGTTGAGTAGGCTATTTAATGTTAAACCACTGACTTTGCACCTTAAAGGGGAAGTCCCCTCAAACTTTTCTTTCTGTTTGCCAGTATAGTGTGTAGGCATGAGCAATGATTCTCTCTCTTACAGCCCCCTAATTTCATCCAAATTTTTATTTAAATAAAGTTGCCTCACTCTGTTCTGCCCTGGTGTGAAAACCTGTTTAATGCCATTGTAAAGGACATGACCCCACTCAGAAAAGGAAACATGGGAGTTGTTAATGTGTATTTGCACATCAGAGGTACTGTGAGTAAGGGTTCTTGGAAATATTTTGTTATATATATTTTTGTTGTAATCAGTGATAATTAATCTTTCTGTGGGGTGCTCTGCCCCCACACCCTAGTGCTCTGATGAACTTGTGTTTTTGTCTGGGGTGTGGGAGGGGTGAAGGCCTCCAAAAGAATAACATCACTGATTATGGTGGCTTTTCATATTGTTGCTTTAAGCCACTCGAAGTTAGTAATAAACACCTTTAAAACCTCTAAAGAATATTATCGCTGATGATGGTTGCTTTCCGTACTGTTGATTTAAGTATGCCTATATTGTTGCTGTCACTAGAAGTTAGAGGGTTCTTTAAAATGTTTTTTTTTAAATATTTTTTGTTGTAATCAGTGATATTAATTTTCTGTAGGGACACTCCACCCCGAGGCTCCGATGAATTTATGTTTTTGCCGAAGCGCCCACAGAAAGAATAATATCACTGATTATGGTGTCTTCGTATTGCTGCTTTAAGCCACTAGAAGTTAGTAATAAACACCATTAAAACCTTTAAACAAAACTGATTTTCTTTGGTTTAATTACTTTTTGACTTACCGATCATTAAACATTGCTTATTCTTAAAGGTGCAGCTCAGTTTCTGGAACACAGGCAATGATGAAGTGTTTCGGCAGTACTACATCACCACGTCTGTGCCGTAAAATACCGAGTACTGAAAAAAGTGCAGGTATGGTCCTGAGATCTTCACATTCACCCGCAGTAGTCAGGGGTAAGCCATTTATACTGGACACAAGCAGAAGCTCAGAACCTAGTGTTTGCCTGAGAGCTGAAAAGCCTGATTTGCATTTTCTTTAGGTTGAGGACAAACTTGTTGGCAGAGTGCCAGGATTGAATTAGGTGGAAGTCCTCACTGAGTTGGAAGTTAATTACCTTAATATCCTGGGAGCAAGCCAAAAGCACCAGCTCATCCACATAAATGATCAGGTAACTGAGGAAGATCGTTAATAAACAGTGAAAAAAGCACAAGACCCAGGATTGAGTCTTGGGGGACACTGACTTGAGACAGGAGCCAATTCCAAGAGCAGTATGTTAAATCTAGCAACTGCTGCTTATTGTGTAGATAGTTGGTAAACCAGGTGAGCATATAATGGGACAGCCCAGTGGTGCGTAACCTGGTGCACAGATGTCTATGTCCCACCAAATCAAAAGCTTTGTAGAGATCCACAAAGATTAACTTGCTTTTGTCCATGGTCCCCCTTATCTCAGAGGTAACATTATTTATTTTTTATTTATTTGAAAAATCAGAATCAATACCTTTGAGTCACAGACTCTTTTACAAAGGATCCTTGTCTGTGTTACATGAGGGCAAAAGGTTAACAAGCATTTGGATTAGGGGAAAGCATTTGGATTAGGGGAAAGATGAATTCACAGATACATAGCAAGCAATGCGCAGGTTATGAGGCCAGCCAGAGACAGGCCATTGTCGAGATGCAAAAACATATAACATTTCACAGCAAGCCTCCTGGGCCATTGTTATACAGGCAAGTAATTACTGTTGAAGGCCATAGACAAAGCAGGGAGGCAGAGGAGCAAGTTTTCAACCAAGGTTAGACAAAACATCTACAGGTAGACTGCTCAAACAAATGGCTCTTTAGGGCAACTTTGAAGGGACCTATGGTGGCAAGATGGCTGATAGATGAAGGGAGTTTATTCATCCAGGAGGGTGCCCTGTAGGCAAAAGCTCGTCGCCTGAGTGTGGTCCTGCAACAAGGAACTGTGAAGGACACCCTCGAAGCAGTTCTAGAGTCATGGGTGGGTTTAACTATAGTAACCAAGGTGTTAAGCTCTGGGGGAGTGGATTTAAGGTAATCTTCTGTGCCATAGTACAGGTGACATATTTTATCCTAGCATCAAGGCACAACCAACTGGCTGATGTGTATAGGTCACAGGTATGAGTCAATCTGTTCAGACCAGTGACCAGCCAGCACTCCTTATTCAAGGTGGCTTTTATCCGTGCGAGGGAAGGAGGTAGGGTCAGCAGAGCCATAAATTACCAGGCCATAGTCTACTAGTGATAGGACAAATTGGAGATGGCCAGGTGGAGAGCTTCAGGAGAGAGGAATTGCCAGTGATGATAAAGCAACCCTATCCTTGAGTTCAGAGCAGATAGCAGTCACTGGATGTGGTCATGGTAGGATAAATGGGAATCAAGGGTAATACCCAGATATCTGAAAGCTTGGAACTGTTCAATGGGAATATTATTGGAGTCACGGATGTTAAGGGTAAAACCCCAGATGTCTGTTTTGTCGGTGGGTAAAGATCATTGATTTGGTCATACTACAGTTAAGGATTAACTTGTGATTGACAAGCCAGGATTCAATGGTGCTGAAATGCACCTGGAGTATACTTTGTAGTATACTGGGATTAGGGTGAGAGTCGAAGATGATAGCGTCATCCGTGTAGAGGAGCAAATTACCAGGGCAGGACTGGTGGAGGGAGTTAAGGAACAAGCTAAAATGTAGGGAGCGAAGTATAGATCCTTGAGCGACACCAGAATGTACGGAACTATGGGACGAGATGGTGGGACCAATTCTAGCCTGCTGGGTGCGGTTAGAGAGATAGCTGTCAAACTAAGCCACTACTTCGGCAATTATACCCATGGAAGGGAGGGATAGGTGTAATAAAGCATGATTAACCATGTCGAACACTTTGGTAAGGTCTATATAAACAGATCCTACCAAATGTCCATGATCTAGTGCCTAGTGAATGAAAGAAGTGTAATCGAGAAGGGCCATGGTAGTGCTGTATCCCCTCCTGAAACCGTGTTGGACAGGGGAGAGAAGGTTATGATTGGCGAGGTAGTCAGTCAGCTGATCAGCTATAGCTTTCTCCAATGCCTTTGCAAGGGGTGGCAGAATAGAGATTGGGCGGTAGTTGTTTGGAGTGGAGCTGTCCCCCCTTTGAGAAGAAGAGTGATAACAGCACTTCCATCTACTAGGGAACTGCCCCATGCACAGGAATAGGTTGAAGATTTTGTCAGTGGGACGAGAACTTCTTCCAGAGTGAGCCTTAAGAGGTTAAGGTCAAGAGGTTCCCCACTATGTCTGGATTTAGAGGTGAAGCTGGATATGTATTTATGGGCAGTATTAGCAGATATCTTTTTAAAATGGAAAGGGGGGAAGGCGACGGAATATTGAGGGTGGGGGAATGTTTGGGGAAGGGTCAAAAACTTGGTGGGCAGCACTCCGCTTAGGTCTGAGAATGCGTGATTAAGGGTGTTTGCTATGTCTTTAGGGTTCTGAATAAGTTTCCCATCAATATTAAGTTGGGCAGGTGGGAGGTGAACTACTTTTCCAGTTATTTCCTTAACATTCTTCCAGAAATCACGCCCAGAGCCCCAAGATGCCGAAAGGGCCTGATGGTAGTAGCTAGCTTTGGCTAGGTGGATGGCCCAGGTGCATTTGTTCCTGGCTTCCTGGTAGAGTTGCCTATCTTGGGGGTGCCTGGAGTCAAGGGCTCTCAGCCATAGGTTGTCACAGTGCCATAGTAGTGCCAGTAGTTTTGGGGAGACCCAGGGGTTGTTTCTGATTTTTATATATTGCTTTTTAAGTGGTGCAAAAATGTTACAGACATGGTTGAAAAGAGTTATGAAGTGGTTAAGGGCAAAGTCCATGTCAGTGGCAAAGAATATGGAGGACCAGTCACAGGACTAGAGAAACACTTTCAGTTTGGGGAGGGAGTCTTTCTTGAGCCTTCTGATATATATGGGATGGGGTGCAGAGATTATTTGACCACAGGCAGGTAATGGGAGTGTCACTGATGGGGTCTGGGGACAGAGACCTGAGAGATATGTTTGGGCCGATTGGTGAACATAAGGTCCAGTAGTTAAGATGAACCTGTTTTATAGTTTATATGGTGGGTGACTGGACCAACTGGACCAGGTCAAGTGCTGTGGGCAAGTCCATAATGGGCTTAGCAGAAGGGGACAACCAGTCTATACTGAAATCACCCATAAGTATGGTTTCCAAATTATTTGGAAGAGATAAAATGGCAGCCAAGACCATTTCAAAAGCTGGCTTCTGATCCCTAGGAGGAATGTATGAAACTACAATATTTATGCTTTTATTTTGGTTACCAAGCATCAGTTTGACAGCCAGGACCTGGGCATCAAGTGTAATGGGAGGAAGCGAGAGAGGGAGGGCCTGAAGGGGGGTCCAAATATAAATTGTGCACCCCCCAACCCTTTTCCCTAGTCTGTCTGACCTGAAGAGTGAGTATCCATCGATAGAAACTGCAGCAACTGGGCTGCTAGGGGATAACCAGGTTTCAGTCAGGGTTAGGATGTCAGGCGAGTGCTAGGTAACGCAGGTCTGCAGGAGGGTTAATTTATTTAATAGGCTCCGGATATTCATGGCAGCAGTAACTAGACCATTCTGGTTCTTGCTGGGGGGGTGGAAAGATGGGGGGCCCTGATTGGGGTGCACATTCCCAGATAGCAGGAGCAGTAAGAGGGTATGTTGAAGTAAAGATAGCCTGTAAAGTTTGGCTGACCTGCAGGCCGATGCACGGAGGTGTTCAGAGGTGTTTAAGGAGATGGAGAGGGAGAGAATTGATGAAGCAGTAAGGTGGAGGGGTGTGGGGAAGGGGTGAGGCGATCATCCGTGTAGAGCTTTGTGCTCATTGGTACCTGACAGCTAGTACCAAGAGCTATAAAGAGATAAGATCCATGCTAAAGGCACTTTCCGCAGATTAGATTGGGGGACTGGGGTAGGTGAAAATGCAGAGTGTGTGTAGCATGTAAGGAAAATGAGACACAGTAGGAAGCCCAGGTATGAAGAAGCACAAGTAGTCATTATGGTATATAGCAAAGGGTGGGAAAGGGCAGGCACTATGGCATAGGGAAAAGATGCTCACTTACAGTGCAGAAAGGTTCAAGGTTCATGACTGGCTGTGGGAGAGTCTAGAGCGCCCTCTAGGAGGCCTGGATAATCTATGAGTGTGAGGGGCATAGTCGAGATAGTGGGACAGAGGAAATTAAGGAATTGGAGCAGGACAGTAGTGACTTCTGGTGGTCAGAAAATATAGCTTGCAGATGGGAAAGTGGGCTGTTAGAAAAGTTGAATAGATCACGTCACGTAACTATGATGGTACATAAATTGAGGGCGAGCTTGGGTGGCAGGAGCGGCTGGGGCTGGGACTCGGGCAGGTGGGGAGTCGGCATGAAGCATCAATGGATAACACCCTCTCAAGGAGCAGCAGCCTGGTGCTGGTAGTTACCTCTTGCAGCCCAAAACAGTCCTCTCCGGAGGTTGCAGCAGCGTGAAGAGGAAGTGGGGGGGGGGGTTCCTGATGGGCCTGGTGGTTCAGACAAAGGACAGTGTGATGAGATTACACTCGGAAGGCCTGACCTCTACTGCACATGCCGACTATTGGAGAGTCACGGGGGACGGGGGGCACCTTTCCAGCCCTCAGGAACAATGCTACTATAAACAGGATCCCTAAACTACAAGTCCTATGCTGGAACACTACCCAGTGCCGCCAGGTATGACTGCTATGTTTAATCCACACAGTGTTACAACCACTCTAACAGTATACAGACACAGGGGCGTTCAAAAGGCTCCTTAAGGTAACACACTGAATTAGCACAGTACTATAGTCCCAATACATGTACACTGCCTCATGGAGACTAGTCAGTTGCAGTCGGCTAAACCCTCTCAAGGAACAGCAGCCAGGTGCTAGTAGTTACCTCTTACAGCCCAAAACAGTTTCTCCCTGGTGGTTGCAGCCCTTGAGTGAAGGGGGCTCCTGCTGGGCCTCTAAAGCCCAAACAGTCCTCTCCCAGGTGGTTGCAGCAGCAAATGAAGTGGGGTTTCCTGCTGTGCCGCTTGCAGCCCAAAACAGTCCTCTCCCAGATTAGTAAGGGCAGAGGAGGGCTATGCCCCCTCAGGAACCTGTGCTGTGCCAGAGACAGCAGGTCATATGAGCAAAGATAATCAGTAAGTTGGGAAGTGAAAATCTTCTCCAAAAAGCTTGCTACGGCAGGGAGGATGGCTATGGGGTAATATTTTCAGTGCATTTTGGGTACCCTTGCTTAAAGACAGGACAACTTGATCAACCTTCCGAGCATCAGGCACAATACCAGTAAGCAGAGAGACATTAAAGATATGCAAAATGGGTAAGGGCAGAAATGGGGCATCGAGACAGAGGAGCTTTGGCTACATATTGTTGTGACCAGGGCTAGTATTGGGGAGAGACAGGCCAACAGCCTGCCAATTTTACCTACTGTAACAGTTTTAAGGTAGATGGGAGAGTGGGGTGACCACGAGGAGGGATTGGCACTATCACATCTAGGGGCATAAGACATCAACAAGGAGGTGAAGGCAGAGCGGCCGGAGAACTGTTTATTAAATACATCAGCTGTTGTGCTTCGGTTGTTACAATTAACCCCTTCAGTGAGCATGTCATTGGTTTGGTAATTGAATCACCAATTACATTTTTAATGTTATGCCAGAAAATCCTTGGGTCTTTAGCAGGTGCCAATAGAGAGGTCTACAGAATTCACTCTTGGCTGAGCAAATGGCTTTCTACAAGCATTTCTGAGACCCTGTACTCAATAAGGCCAGGCAGTGCTGTGGTCCTAAATCTGGCCTCACTTATCTCTGCATTTAATGAGGCAGGCAGGTCACTATGAAGTCAAAACATAGTTTTTGAGGCGCTCAGTTAACAAGGTGGTGCTCCCAACAGGGGTTGCTAACCTCAAATCAGTACAATAAAAGAAAGGAGCAGTCCAAAACTATATGAATATATGCTAAGATAGCATTTTATTGTTGAATTCCCAAAACCCTGCGCTTGACTTTGTGCCTTCAAGGGGTTTATACCCCTTGAAGGCACAAAGTCAAGCGAGGGTTTCTGTTGAAATTTTTAGCAAAAATAAAATGCTATCTTAGCATATATTCATATCGTTTTGGAGTGCTCCTTTCTTTTGTAGATCACTATGAAGCCATTTAGTGACAGTTCCTCTAACTCTCCTTTAAATGAAAGGGACGTGCTTATCCTGCAGTGCAGAGAAAATGGTTATGAAATCAGACAGAGCAACTAAGTTATCAGCAGTAAGCAAAAGAGGAGACCAGTCAGTAAGCACAAGGTTGTCATGGAAGGAGCCAGTATCACACTTGGATAGGTCTTGGAGTAAAATGATCTTGGGAGGGATGTTAGGTATAGAGACTCCCCAGACACAGTAAGTGGGGATATGGTCAAAGATGGCTTCAGAGAAGGTTCCAGACATTAGAATCCTCCCAGCTCTGTTAGTCATGACCCAGTCAAGGACAGTATACTTCCCACCAGAGGAAAAGAATCTGGTAGGAGTTGAAATAAGGTGCCTAAGGTCAAACCCAGTAAGCAGAAGTTCAGACTGCTTAGAATTTTTTCCCAACCAGTCCAGGTTACAGTTACCCATAATCAGCACCTCACTGGAACCAGTCTTTTGACTAATATTGTCTAGTAAACAGGATAAGCCACTATGGCCAACAGCAGAGTGATTATAAACACAAACCAATTGAATATTCTTGGTATTGCCCCAGAGCCTCAAGATGTCACATGCAAAACTGCACACGTAAATAGCGCTGAAAGAAGTGCTAATGGTGCTACAGCAACATGGGGTTTTACAGCTTGCAATAGTAACCGTTGTAGGCTGCAGGCTGCCAGCAGGGGAAGGTTAAGGATGCCATCAGGGTGGTGCCTGGCAGTGCTGCTCCCATAGTGGAGTTGCTAGAGCACCTGCCTCCGGCGGCATCTGGGACCTGGGGCTGCACTTCAGTTCTCCCCAGGTCCCACTATGCTGCGGCCTTTTTCTACCCGAAATGGGAATTTCACTGGAGGTGAATTTTCTCTTACCTCCTGATGTCCACAACCCCCTGGAGTTGATAATAATTAGTCTGGGGGTTGGGGGCAGAGCCCCCCTGCAAAAACAAAGTAGTTGCTGCGGTGTGCGGTCTCTCTGGCATGTTTGGCATAGTGTACCAACTTTGTTTTGCCACACTCTGTTTCGCGTATGGCAATGTTGCGGTGTGTGGTTTTCCATGCCACATTATGACCCCGTGTCTACCCAGAGGTGCAGGGAGTGCAGGAACTCACAGGCTGGAAGGGTGGATACATGAGTTGCACGAGGGAGAGTTCTTGTAGTAAAAAAGCAAGCCACCCCCACGTTTCTTACCAGAATGGTCAAGCCTAATAAATTGAAAGTCTTTAAGGGACCAGGCAGAATCAGGTTATCAGGGGTTTAAGCCATATTTCAGTCAGACAAACAATGTCAGGACTGTAGTAAACTACCTAGGAAGTAAACTTATCTAAACTGGTTAAAGGACTCCTGACATTTAGGCAGGCAATTTTAAGGCCTTTTGCATTTGACCAGACAGAGGTGCCAGCATACTGGGTGGAAGAGAGACCAGGATTTAAATTCAGTTTCTCCTGCCAGAGCAGTACAAAATGAAGCTAGCCAAAATAGGCATGTTAGGGAAGACTGATTTAAATAGGGTCCAAGCATGGCAGAGTCTATATTTAACAAATACAAAAAGACACAGGCAGAAGTGAATTGGGAGAAGTACCAGGAGAAGCAAAGGGAGGTCAGTAAGGGAAGCCAAAGCTCAGACAGAAGATCATATCACAAAATCAGTGGATGGAGGGATAAACCTTTTACTGGTACATAAGTGAAAAAAAAAAGGGCTAAGGGAGGGATAGTGAGACTAAAGGGGGGAGGATGGGGAGCTGCGTAGAGGATGGCACCAGTACAGCTGACATACTGAACAGATATTTTTGCTCAATCTTTACTGAGGAAGAGGAGGGTAATGGGACTGAAGGAAGTACAAGTGTGGGAATGGTGCAGAAATGGACACAAGTCCCTTTACATGGGAAAGGGTCCTAAAGGAACTGGAAGGAATAAGAGTCAATAAAGCAATGGGGCCAGATGGGATGCACCCAGGGTCTTAAAGGAACTAAGAGAGGTGGTGGCTGAACCTCTGGCAATCCTGTTTAGCCAATCAGTGGAAACAGGGAAAGTACCCCAAAACTGGAGGACAACAGATGTAGTCTCCTTATACAAAAGTGGGAACAAAGAAAAAGCGGGGAATTACAGACCAGTCAACCTGACCTTGATAGTGGGGAAAATCATGGAAGCACTACTGAAGGAGAGATTGGCAGAACATCTGGTTGCCAATGGACTACAGGACCCAAAGCAGCATTGTTTCACTGGGGGGAGGTCATGACAGACCAACCTCATTGAATTTTTCGACTGGGTGACAAAGGAGGTGGATCAGAGGAGGGCAGTGGATGTTGCCTATCTGGACTTCAGCAAGGCCTTTGACACTGTGCCACATAGAAGCCTATTAAACAAACTGGGGAACAAGGGAGTGGGCAGGACAATAGTGCGGTGGGTGGGAATTTGCTGGGCAGCAGGACACAGAGGGTGATGATAAATGGCTATCACCACAGAGGAAGAGTGACCAGTGGGGTACCATAGGGATCAGTGCTGGGATCAGTCCTATTCAACTCTTCATCAATGACATTGCACAGGACCTAGAGGCATAATTTCCCTGTTCGCTGATAACATGAAGTTCTGTAACAGAGTGGACACACTAGAGGGTGTAAACAGAATGAAGAGGGACCTGCAGAAACTTGAAGAATGGTCAAGGGTTTGGCAGTTGAAATTCAGTGCAAAGAAATGGAAGATAATGCATATGGGGCACAAAACCTCTGGCACAATATATCAGTTGGGGGGAGGGGGAGGGGGAGGATGTAGCATGCACTAAGCAGGAAAGAGATCTTGGGGTTATCATCTCTGATGGCCTTACGGTAGGGAAACAGTGCAACAAGGCAGCAGGTAAAGCAAATAGGATGCTGGGATGCATAGGCAGGGACATCACCAGCAAGAAAAGGGAGGTTATAATTCCACTGTACAAGACACTAGTGAGGCCCCACCTGGAGTACAGTGTACAGTTCTGGAGACCTTACCTATATAAGGACATAGACAGGGTAGAAAAGGTTCAGAGGAGGGCAACAAAGATGGTACATGGATTGCATCACAAGTCCTATGAGGACAAGCTGAAGGATTTGAATATGTACTCACTGGAAGAGAGGAGGGAGAGAGGGGATATGATAGAGACATGCAAGTACCTAACAGGGAGGAACAGGATGCAGGAATACACTATTTTCCAGCGAAAAAGATGTTCCAGGACTAGAGGGCATGGGATGAAGTTGGAGTGAGGGCGATTCAGAGGAAACTTGAGAAAGAATTCCTTCACAGAAAGGGTGGTGGACAAGTGGAACAGGCTGCCAGAGGAAGTGGTGGGGTCTGAAACAATCACAGGATTTAAGAATACATGGGATAGACATAAGGGAATCCTGGAGGTTAGGGGTAAGGAGCAACAGACTTCCAGGAAAATGTAAAGGGAACTTACAAGTTTAAATGGGCAGACTGGGTGGGCCATAGGCCCTCATCTGCTGACAGTGTCTATGTATCTATGTAAAGTGTCTAAGTAGTAAAATTACCCGATTACTATGTAGCAAGCCTGTCCCTAGAGGCCCATCTCCACTTTTGATTCTTTGGGTTTCTAGCCTCAGCTGTGTGCGCTGTAGTACTATAACCCACATTATTATTTATAATTGCCCGTACATGATCCTCAACCCACTCCTTCAGGTTCTGTTTGGTCCGACCCACATAAAGACTGGAGCAGGAGCAGGTTGCTAAATACACCACAAAGGAGGTGTCACAGTTGGCAATTTTTTTTATGTGAAAAATTTCCTTTGTGTTTGGGTGCTTAAAAACTTTGGAGTGCATAATGTACTCACAAAATTTTCACCTGCCACACCGGCAGGTAAAAACGGAAGCCAGGTGCTGGCCTAGTGGTGTACAGGGCTGAGGCTGGGCACCTTAACGCTCATCGTGCCGTGACCTGTGTTTGGGCATGAGCACAGGTTGACAGGTGTCAGCAAAGGGGCCGCGGGGAGGGGGGCTGGGAGTGGATGGCACAGCCACCAGGCAGCTCTCCTCACCCAGATTGGGGAGATGAGCCTTCCCGAGTCTTGGCTACCACCAAGTGGAGGCTTACTGGTAGCACTGGGCAAATGGGGGGCTGGCGCTAGGCCGGGTGGATGAAGCAGAGCCATTGTCAGTTCCGGCGCACATGTGCACCTCCACGCGCATGGATGACTGTGCACTGCCGAGGCCTCAGGGAGTAATGGGGACAAAATGGGAGGGAAATCCCCTAGAAACAGGATGACAACCCCTCACAGGCCCTGTACTGGCGGTCAGGCACTTGCCAAGGTCCTGTGGCAGAGGACACCAGCACAAGGTAAGTCCCAGAGGAGCTGGGTGATGGGGCTTGGGGTTCGATCAGAAGCAGTAGCTGGGAAGACAGAGGATAAAAAACTATAAAAAAAAAAAAGAGGAAGCCATTTATCAGTTTTGGGTATCAGCTGTAGGCTCTGAGCTCCTGTCAGCAACATTCTGTGGTCACCTAACATCAATCTTGATGAGTTTTCAACCCACTCTTGAAGTTTGGGTTCTGTGGAAAGAAAGTGCTAATTATGCCTAACAATCTATTCCACCTCACGAGATTGTATGTATACTATAGGTAGCTGTGAACTAAACTGTTTAGGGTCTACTCTCCTACCCCAGCTCCTCAGTTCAAAGTGTCCTGTCTGAGGGTGTCTCTAGCTTGAGAATAGAACCTTTGTATGGCAGTTTCAGAGTACCCCCTGTCCCTGACTCTATCAAACATTGGTGTTGCATTTTTTTTTAAATCTACTGCCTCACTGCAGTTCTGTGAATATGCAAGAACTGGCTGGTGGGGATATTATTGATGGTGCAACAGAAGTGGCAGGAACTGGTGAGTAAAAGGATATTCCTATCCGTGGGTTTCCAGTAAAGGTCAATCTTCACCCCTCCCTCCTGATTCATTTTGATAGTAGTATTTAGGATGGGGATACTTTCCCATACTAGAAGTATCTGTAAATTGCAAATTGGAATTACTATATTGTAAAAACTGAGCAAAATCTCCAAGTTCCTCTTCTGACCCCGCTTACACAATCAATATTTAATCTATACATCTCCTCCAAAAGGGAGATATATAATAAGAAGAAAATAAGCTCCTCATTGGTGGAGAGGCCATAGTGCAGTTTTCACTGTCTGCTCAATGAAATAAATAAATAAATAAATATGGTAGTTCATTGAGTTGAAAGAGAAGGCAAGAGTGTGAGTCCCTTGTATTCTGAAGCCAATAAAAAGATCTTCTATATGAGGCGATGAGCTTACCTTTTGGTGTCAGAAGTCCACAGATATAACTATATAAACCATTTATAATGTAAATCAAGGCTGCAGACATTTCATACACTCTTGAGACAGAAATAGTTGTCACTAAAGGGCAAACTTGTATAGCAACATTTAGCTTGCCCATACCATCCATAATATCAGTTTCTTACTCAAGATTCCATTAAATGGCTGCGGTGTTAAGATATCTACATTACCCATGGTATACTATTATAAATCACTAACATGATTTCAACCAATCGGCATGTAGAACCACTGTACCTCCTATCATATGTCCACATTGGGGCCCAACAAAGCTCAGTCGTTGGACAGATTCTTTTTCTCCATTTTCCTTAATGAGCACCCTTCAGTCTGTTCTACTGCATCCATTCACATGTATGCGGATGATACTGTCCTGCATGTATCTGGTCCTTCCACTCCACTGGTGGCGTTCACTTTTCAGCAGGACTTTGATAATGTCTAGCACTGGTTATGCTCCAACCAACTGTTTCTAAATGCCAAGAAGACAGTCTCCATGACCTTTGGCACAAGGCACAGATTCTCTAGGCTCCCCTCCCTTCCCTCCTTCCACACACTTGATGGAACCATGTTGGAAGAAACTACCTCATTCAGGTACCTTGGGGTCTAGCTAGATAAACTCCTTGACTTCTCTGGTCACGTTGATGCTATTCACAAGAAACTACTCCTCCAGCTGGGTGCCTTATACTGGAATCATAAATACATCCCCTTGCCATTCCGCAAAGAGATTCTACTGAGAATGAGCCTTTCAACTTATGATTACAGTGATGTAGTCTGTAGTGCCGCCCCCAAAATCACCCTAGCCATGTTGGACACCATCTTCTGCCACTTTACTCTCAACTGCCCTCCCCACACTCACCATTGCTCCTTATATCAATCCCTGGCTCTCCCCTTCCTCAACAATCACCACCTGGCCCACGGTGCCAACTTCCTTGGCAAGGTCTGGTTTGGGGCACTCCCTTCCTATCTCTTGTGTTTCCTCTTCCCCTTCCTCCTCTCACTATCTCAGATCAGTGATGCTCACACCCTTGCCATCCCCTTCAGGTCTTCATCTGCTGGCCAGGCATCCTTCTCCCACCATTTCCCCAAGCTCTAGAACTCGCTACCAGCTACCATTCAAACTTCCCCCTTGTGTCGCACCCTCTCCTCACTCCTGCACTCTTTCACCCCCAGCAACTGACAACCTAATCACCCTGTGCCTCTCTACTATACTCCACCCTTTGCAAATTCAACTCAGACTCTGCTTCTTGTTTCCTTAACTAACTCACCCCCAGCAACTGTACCTAATCACCCTGTGCCTCTCTACTACTCCTCCACCTTTGCAAATTCAACTCAGACTCTGCTTCTTGTTTCCTTAACTAACTCACCCCCAGCAACTGTACCTAATCACCCTGTGCCTCTCTACTATACTCCACCCTTTGCAAATTCAACTCAGACTCTGCTTCTTGTTTCCTTACCTAACCCAACGTAGGTGCCCACTTTGCTCTGGGACCCTAGGTATAATCTGATAACTCCAGCACTTATTCTGTACAAGTACTAGTTGACAATGTAATGCATTAGAGTACAAACTATAATCACATCTTCACTGTATCTTATACTATTGTATTTTATTGCCTATTATACAATGACAAGAAAATTTTCTGGACTCTGATTGGTCATTGTGTGTTTGTTACAGTGAGAGTATCTGAGCATAACCTCACAGTGTCAAGTCCCAACATACAGATGACTGCAGTTCAGACTACAAAACAAACCACAGCTTCTCTTACCAAGAGAAATTGAAGCCTTGCAATTGCAGTAAAAAAGCAAAAGTTTAGTTTCCTATAAAAAAAACATATTTACTTATATAGTGGGGGGCAATAATTTTTGTCATGGCTTAAATATTTCATAGTTAGGCAGAGAACAAGTGGCAGAACATCTCCTTTATAGTGTGGAAACACCTCTTTGACAGTATCATTGTTACAGTTTTATTTTTTACGAGGAAACACACCACATATGAATGCAATGCATCATGGGTATATAAGGGAGGCAGTATAGAGCAGTGGTTTAAGGCTCTGAGCTGCAAATCTGGAGACCTGGGTTTGAATCCCACAGCCCCCACTTGCATGCTGTGTGACCCTGAGTAAATCACTTAACTTCCCTGCGCTCCCAGGTTGCACCTGTATATAAGCTTTCAGCATAGTGTGTCTCACCTGGTTAAACAATTTGGAAAAAAAATACTCAATTGCCTGGTATTGCATAACACACTACAGTGATAGAAGGCAATTGATTATTTGCATACCCATGATGCAGTGCTTTCACATGGGGAGGTTCTCCTCAACCAAAGAAATGTAATTATTTTAAAAAATAAAACTGTTCAAGTGATACTATAAAATAAATCTCCCTACACATAAAAGGATGTTCCAACACTTATTCTCTGCCTAATAGCCACCTTCTTGTGCTCATTTGTGTCCCCACAATATTAATAAATAAGAGATATACAATAGCAATAATGCACTCAAGAAAGTGGGTTGTGCTGGGATAACCTCACTTTTGGATGCATGTAGTCGCTAGCCTTGAGTGCAACCACACCAGGCATGAGGTTCTCCCAGCACAATCACACCTTGTTGTGCATTATTTAACAATAAGGCACTACAGGGTGTGGGTTATTGGGAAATTTACCTCACGCTTTATGTGGTGTGTCATGAGAGTGCAGCTGAGTGACTTAACCACACAAAAGTGGATAAATCACCCAATGACCCACACCCTGGAGTGCCTTACTGCGACTATACAATGGACCCATTTGTCAAATAAAGTAAAAATGTGTTTAATTATGTTTTCTATAAATGCTGTTCCTCAGTCGTGGATTATTGCAGGATATACTCACAGTCATGTGATGTGTTTTGACCAATGAGGTTACAGGATTTTGTCATCCCATTGTATAATGCTTGTTACTCTGATATTTCAAGTACTTAAGTACAACTACGGCTGCCAACACAATGGATCACTGTGATCACTGTATTCTATGCTTGTATGTCTGCATTGCTATCTTCAATGTATCCTAAGCTATTGTATTTTAATGCCTATTGTTTCTCTGATTTCAATGCTGTACCTTGCCCTTCCCCTAGGATGCATCTGGAAATGAACAAATGACTCAGTATGTCTTCCTGGTAAAACTTTTAAATAAATAAATATGTACAGTGTGCTCTTGTGTGGCAGCATTGGGAAAGAGTGCTCGACTTCTGTGCTAGATGAGGGCCACATAATACATTTAAAAAAGGCTCTAATCTTATTATAAATCACTTGAGCTAAACTCCATTGATTTATAATGAGTAAATAGGGCTTTCAAGGAGTATCTCTTAGGGTATAGGACTCCTCTGATGTGATTTGGGCAGATAGAAGGACCGCCTGGTCCACTCAGCGTGCCCAATTTTTCCTTGCCTAAACTTACATCACAAAGCCCTAACTGATCTCCGGCTGCTCTCCCTCCCTCCCTGTTTCACAGCTAATTTTCCTTTGTGCTTATCCCATGCATGCCTGGAGACCTCCACTGCTTCTGTCCACACCACCTATGCTGGAAAATCATTCCAGGTGTCCACCACTCTTTCAGTGAGGAAGTATTTCCTCACATCCCTCCTAAATTCTTCCCCTTCCAGTTTCAGTGCACGACCTCTTGTTCTTGTGTACCTTCTCTGCTGGAAATTGTTTAGTTTTACTTCATGGTCTTCTTGCCCAAATCTCAGACTTGGGTCTTTTATACAATAAGGCACCCTCGGAGGTCCTGTAAACCTATAACTGATGACACCTACAAGTAAGCCCAATTACTAATTTCAAAAACTCTTTTATAGGCTATCAGAACTTTAGAGACAGGTTTGTTACTGGTATATAACTCATTAGTGTATTGTGACTACTGTGCTTGTTTGCATATAATTCACTATTGGTATCTACAGCAAGAAGGGATATCAGGAGGACAGTGGGGGTACTTAGGCATGTAGGGGAGGGGCCAGATGTTATTGTACATTTGGGGAGCAAATGACCTGATGAGCTATGAGGTGAAAGAGGTGAAGGCTAGTAATGGTTTCAGTGGCTTTCTAAGAGGTCCTGTTGGTGGGGCATATGAGTAGTGAGAGGCTTCAGAAGATAGATCAGTTCAATTCATGGTTAAGGGAGTGGTACAGAGAGGAGGGGTTCAGATATGTAGGGGACTGGGAACGCTTCTAGAAAAGAAGGCTGTTTAGAAGGGATGGACTTAGTCCCACTGAATAGGGGCAAATGCTCTGTGCAGAACTTTGATGCCTTCATTGCTAGATATTTAAACTAGCAGTATGGAAGGCTAAAGTTGAAAGTCCCCAGGGCACCATGGGAAGTGTGGGGACCTACTGTATGTGGCACTTCACCAACTAAGGGGAATGAGGCAGAGTGGGAATAATGGCTGGGAGCAAACAAGGGTGGGAAAAGTTAAACAGAATGGAGACAGGAAGTGGAAAGGTCAGGGCGGAGACAGAGGAAAGGAAGCATGGAGGTGAGCAGCTTCAATGCCATGGGGCATCTGCAGACATTGGCTATGGAGGGACAAGTTCATAGCTATAATAGAATTGTGGGATGTACCTTATCATGATTGGGACCTCTCAGTCCCAGGCTATGCTTTCTTCTGGAAAGCTAAAGAAATTGGGGAATGGACTGAATGAGGATGAAGGGGGACTTCATCTGGGGCAGTGGTGTGTGTGAAAACAATGTAGGTATACTATAGCTGATGGTGGGGGGACTTGAGGTTTGGGGCTGCCTACAGGCCCCCAGACCAGACTGAGACTTAAGATAGATTATTGGAAGGGGAAACTAGGAAGGCTGTATAGATGGGAGACCTAATTTTGCCTGACATGGATTGAGATATATTCAGGGCAAGAAGTACATGGTGCCAAGCACTGGTGTATTCCTTTCAGGACTACTTCATAATATAGCATGTCAGGCAACACAGTAAAGATGAGGCCACCTACACTGGTACCCTTGAATCATTATTTTATTGAAGTAAAGGTCAAGGCCCCTAGAAGTCAAATGATCACAGTACCATGTGGTTAACATAACCTTCAAGGCCCAGTGTTCCAGGACTAATACACTAGTGCCAGACTTTAGGGCCCTGTCCATACTAGGACATCTGTAATGTTACTGGCAGGGTAAAACGTTGCAGGTGCTCTGAAACATGGTTCATGTCCACACCTGTAACATTTTCAAACCGCGTTTGACAACCATGTTTAAACTCTGATCGTAACAGGGTTTTAGCATGGTTTCCAACATGGTTTGAAAACAAACATGCTTACATCGGCAGTGTGGATGGGCATCTGTACCATGTTTTGCCTCTGCTGCCAATGTAGTCCTGCAAATAGCCTTGGTTCACTGCCCCCTCAAGTCAACATGGATCAGATCAGAAAATGGGTTTGCCTTTGAGGTGTGGACGCAATTGGTAACCGTGCTAAAACATGGTAGGACAAGTGAGGACACACAAGCATGGTATGTTTTAAAACATTTTTAAAAACGTTACAGCTGAACCATGTTCAGTATGGACAGGGCCTAAGAGGGTAGGTTTTGGTAGGATGCAGGGTTTACTGCAGGTTACTTTTGAGGAGTTAGGGCAACTGGATAGTGTAGAATCAAAATGGGTGGCTATTAAGAATGTAGTATTTCAGAATTGGATGTTTCTAAATGTTGCATGAAAAGGTGGGGGAATGCAGGTTGTATAAAAGAATATCTGGTTCTCCAATTAGGAGGTGGTGGAATCTGTTGATGGCTAAGAGAGCAGCTTTCAAAATTACAAACTGGGTCAGATAGATGAGAGTAGGAATGTTTTCCAGAACAGGGTAATGGAAGCTGGAGCAGCAGTAAAGAAAAAGTCAAAGCTGAGGCCGAGCTTAAGATATTGGAGGGGGTAAAGGAATTGTTACATACATGAGGCAAAAGAGGAAGACATAGTAAGGCTACAGAAATGAGGGGGATGTGTGTAGGGGCAAGAATGAAAGGAAGGTGAACCTACTGGATGAATACTTCAGCTCAGTATTCATGGTAGAAGAAGGGGGTCTTGAAATGGGGCAAATTACAGGCAACAAGGTACTCAAAAGGCCGAGGAGGTTGAAGGTAAACAAGGCACTGGGGTCCACATGGGCTTCATCTTCAAGGCACTGAGGTAAGCGGTGGAGGGTCAGTGGCAGGGGCATCAGCAAAATTTGTTTTAATAATTCATAGTTTATTTGGTAAACTTAAAAAGTAATCATACAAATAATACAACCTTCTGCAGAAGTTGCTGACGGGGGCATTACCCTTTGGAATTGAGTTAACACAGTGAGGCTTAGTGATTTCTATTGGAAATCTACTGATATAAATTCTCTGTTGCTGGCGAATAGCTGTCATCCCCCTCATCTAATATGTAGCATCCCCCGTAGTCAATTCCTACTAGTCAGACAAAATTGCTCAATTCAGGAATTGTATAAAATGAGAGCTGAAGAAATGAGAGGTCATTTTATGAAAAGGGGTACAGAAGAGAGGATGTTTGTGATGCATTGAAATGGCATCTGAGATAGACAGGAAGAATTTATTGACATCACATACATGAAACAAGCTTCTAGAGACACACGTGTTAAGCTTATCACAACATACACACCAGAAACATAGAAACATAGAATTTGATGGCAGATAAGGACCACTTGGCCCACCTAATCTGCCCATTTCCCTACCTGATGGATAAGCTGCAGATTCTAGTTCATTAACAGCTTACTTCCTCCTACCCCCCACTAGAATTGCCTTATGCCTGTCCCATGCATTCTTGAATTCTCCCACTGTTCCTGACTCCACAACCTCCTCAGGAAGGCTGTTCCATGCATCCACAACCCTCTCTGTGAAAAAATACTATCTAACATTACCTCTGAGCCATCCCCCCTATATCTTCAAATTGTGCCCCCTTGTTCTTGCACATCTCTTCTTCTGAAAGATGCTACCCTCTTGTACTTTGTTAATTCCCTTGAGATACTTGAAAGTTTCTATCATGTCCCCCCCGGCCCCGATGGTATACATATTAAGCTGCTTTAGTCTCTCCTGGTATGTATTCTGGTGCAGACCCTGCACCATTTTGGTTGCCCTCCTCTGAACAGCCTCCACTCTGTCTATGTCTTTGCAGAGATGGGGTCTCCAGAATTACACAGTACTCCAGATGGGGCCTCACCAACTGTCTGTACAGAGGATAACAACTTCCTGTTTTCTGCTGTTGATGCCTCTCCCTATGCATCCCAGTAACCCCCAACCCTCTTACTGCCTTCTCACATTGCTTACCCAGCTTTAGGTCATCTGATATTATTACTTCTAGGTCTCTTTCGATTCTTGTTGTTGCTATTAACTCACCCCATTGTGTACTCTTCCCCTGGGTTTTTGCTTCCCAGATGCATTACCTTGCACTTCTTTGCATTGAATCTGAGCTGCCACATATTTGACCATTCCTCCAACCTTGCCAAGTCCCTTTTCATCCTTTCCACCCCACCTTGTGTATCAACCCTGTTGCAGATCTTTGTGTCATCTGCAAAGAGACATATCTTTCCTTCCAGGTGCTCTCCAATGTCACTTATAAAGACATTAAAGAGGACTGGTCCCAGTACCAAATCCTGCGGTACCCCGCTAGTTACCCTCCTTTCTTCACTGTGGACTCCGTCCACTATTACCCTTTGCATCCTGTTGTTCAGCCAGTTTTTTATCCAGGCTACCACATTGGGACCCACTCCAAGGCTGGCTAACTTGTATATTAATCTTTTGTGTGAGACTGTGTCAAATGCCTTGCTAAAATCTAGGTAGGCCACATCCACAGCCCCTCCCTGGTCTACTACTTTGGTCACCCAGTCAAAGAAATCTATTAGCTTCATCTGACATGACCTTCCTGCTGTGAAACCATGTTGCCTTGGGTCCTGTGCCCCACTGGCCTCTAGGTACTCAACAATTATTTCCTTCAGAAGTGATTCCATCATTTTCCCTACCACTGAGGTCAAACTAACTGGTCTGTAGTTTCCTGCCTCTGCCCTGCTCCCACTTTTGTGAAGTGGAATCACATTTGCTCTCCTCCAGTCCTCAGGTACCACCCCATCCTCCCATGATTTGTTAAAGAGAGTAGTCAGTGGCGTTACTAGTTCTACCCTTAGTTCTTTTAGAATTCTTGGGTGAATCCCATCAGGCCCCATTGCTTTGTCCACCCTCAGTTTCAAGAGTTCTTTCAAAACCCTTTCTTCTCTGAATGGACTGATATCGACCCTTTTATTCAGAGTTTCTCTCTGGTTTAGGTACCTCCCCCTCCTCTTCTGTTGTGAATACTGAGCAGAAATATTAATTCAGTAGCCCTGCTTTTTCACTGTCACGTTCTGCGGCATTCCCTCCTTTATTAAATCTCTGTATCCCTCCCTTAGTCTTTCTTCGTTCCCTAATGTACCTACAAGCTTTTATTCCCCTTCTTAGCAGAGTTGTCTATCTTTTCCTCAGTTTGTGCCTTTGCTATTCTGATTGCCTTCCCTGCTAGTTAGCTAGAAACATTGCAACATTGTCACAGTGGATCCAGTTTTGGGGGGAATTTTTGAGGGGCCACCCCAATTTGTATATTGACTAGCACAAAATCAAGCCGATGTTCTTGTGCACTCTTTACAACCACACAAACGTATGGAACAAACATTTATCAGTGGAAAACCACCCACAGGTTGTGTACCATGTAGCCGATGAAAATTTGACAAACATGTTGTTAAAACAAAATATTTTGTAAATGGGATGGGGGTTAAACAGTAACAGGTAAAGGATTTAATAACATGCTGCAGAAAATGTGGTACATATGGCATCATGTTTGTGTGGCTACTTGCTGCTTTTACAGAGGAAAGACATAGAGTTTAAGCTGTGAATGGTAGACACATTCGGAATATAAAACAGAATACATCAAGAATATATTGTTAGCACACATTAAATTCACGAGGTGGTGGGAACACACATGTGGAGTTTCTGTGGGGTCAAAAAGTTAAATTGGGTCGAGGGCAATATTAAAGATTTAACGCTAAAGCGATGGTTTTCTGGATATTCTAATGAGGAACCTTTAGGGCATCAGGACTGAATTCACATTTGGAGATAACTTCTTTTCGATAATGTCATGGAACTTATGTACAGTCCCACTTGTTCTGTGCCTTGGGTCTCCAGTATGGCCTTCTTTATAATTGAAAATCAACTCCAAATGTTAAAACTTCCCCTTGAAACATAAACTCCCCCCCCCACACACACACAACCAACAACTCTCCTCAGATGTTCTTTTTAAACTATACTCTTTTGATACTTAAATGTATGCTTTTTGGTATATTTTTAGCTTAACTGTTGTTTTGGTATAATATTGTTTTGCTATGCTTGCTGCCCCCCATCCTGTAGTTTCTGTGTTACGCGGTCTTTTACCACTTTTACTTCTTCCACCCTGATCTTCCAGTGGCTCCAAATGCTATTTGGGATTTAAGATAAGATAAAATAAAGCAAAATGAAATAAAATAGAACTAATGGAATCAAACAACGTTTTAATATTCTTGTTATGCTGCTAACAAAATCTCTGGCTATAAAATGGCTGCCTAATCAAACTTTTCATCTCCTCAGATCAATGTATGCTGCATCTCTGTGATGTGGAAATTTATGATATAGTCTAAATTTTTGCCTTGGACTGAATTGCTGAACCAGAATGGATACAGAAAAACAAAAATACAAGATAAATACTATCTACCTGTTTTGCATGACTGGAAGAGGTTTTGCAATGAACTTTCCAACGAAAACTCTTTGAGGACGCACTTGCATGTACCAATCATGATTATTTAATACATTTGGAACAATTATGTTTTTTGTAATTGGTGGGTTGTGGATTGTCAGATAGCACTCAGTGTTAGACAGTGAATTGATTTGTGTGATTAACTGATAAGTAAGGGCACGTCAAAATGATATCAGGACCCCAATGATATTTAAACCGTTTTTGAAAAATTGTGATTAGCCCTTGGAAAAAGCTCCTGAGTCAGGAGTGAAACGCCATTGAGCGATTGGTGGTGGTCTGCGGGGGGGAAGGGTGATATTTACTGACTTTTCATGTTTTTATATGTGTGAATAATGAAATAAATATTAATTCTCTTGCACATATTGCAGCTTGAGCTCCTTTTCTGACCAAGGGGTGAGTTTGTGTGGCTTTTTCTGCTGTTGTATCTGTATTGTATTGTTTTGTTTTATGTCGCATTTTTTTATATAATGGCAATAAAATATCCTGGAACCTGATTGGCTGTCTTCCCTTGGCAACAGTGAGGTTATCTGAGCACAACCTCACTGTATTGATTTGTCACTTTATTTTCTCATCTTCTCTTTGGAAACAAAAATATATTGCCACACTAAAAAATCTCCTAAAAACATTTTTTTTTATTTTGTTTAACAAGGAGTCATTGTATAATAATAATGCACTCCAGGGTGTGGGTCGTGCTGGGATAATCTCATTTCTGGGACATTAGGCGCACTCAGCTTGCGGGCTCGTGCCCAACCACCCAGCAGTGAGGTTATCCCAGCACAACCCACACCCTGCTGTGCATTATTGCTTAATTGTAATGGTGTCCTAGGCCTCAGGGGAAGGGTGCCAGATATAAATAAAATCTACTACTACTACTACTACTACTACTTCTGCGCCCAGTCCCCTCGCCCGTATCTGAAGACCAGAGCAGAAGATACTAGGCTGCTACCTTGAAGAAAAAGGGTGCAGGTGGTGCCAAAGATTAATGGCAGCATGGCTGTCTTACTAAGCCACATGTGCAGTTGAGTGAGGGCCTTTGAAGCTTTACATGGGAAGTTCCATTTGGCAGCAGAGGGAGGGTAGCAACTCATGCCAGTCAGGGGTAGGGGTTATATCTACATTTTGGATCTGACCTTTCGGAATCTGATTTTGTATAACTCTGAATTCTGACACCTAAACATCAACTTTGTATATTCCCTGCCAGGCAGTGATTTTTGTTTTTCTCATAATAATATAGAAACATAATAAGTTAAAATCAGAACTCAGAAGGGACTCTTGGTCCCTCATGTCCACCTCCTTGCTTTATGCTGTAAGCAGGGATGAATAAGTACTGTATGCTGTGCAAATTTTCACTCATGTTTTTTGGGGATTCCCAACCGACTGTACTACCCAGTTAACCTTGTGAATCCCGTGGTAAACAGAAATGGGTCCTGGCTTAACATGAAGGCCTATACTGTCTCACACTGTACACGACACACTACAATATGAGATGGCAGTGCACAACACCCAGTAGAGGTGGGCCTGACCAGGGCCTGGTGAAGTGGCAGGATTACTTTCCCTGCTTTACTGATCACTCCCTTTTGATGCACCCCAGCTTTCTGCTGAGTCTCTTGACAATGGCCGAGCATCACCTGTCCTGCTCCAGCTGTTTGTCTAGTACAGCTCTAGGTCCTTCTTCTCCCCTGCCACAGCAAGAGGAGCCCCACACTATGTGTGAGCCTACCTCTTGTCCTCCCAAAGTGTTTCGTCATAAAGAAAGTGATGCAGAAAGGGTCTGGAAAACAGGACCAGGAAGCACCATATTTCTTATTTAGGAGAAATGTAGGAATACAGTCTCCTTTGTATGAACCTAACAAATAAGCCACACTGTGAAGTCTATTTTTCAGAAGCTGTAGATAAAAATATAAACTGTCCTGAAACAGGGCAGTGGTCCAGTCAATAAGGTTAGTATAATAAACCTGTAGAAAAGAGGGAAGTAACGTACATTATGAAATTATCATCAGATTTTCTAAGGGATTTTCAATTGATTATGGCGTTACTTTGTAAGTGATGCGGAACATACATATGTCATGGTATCCGTACTAAATACTGACACTCAGGATCCCGACATTCAGGGATCCTGAGTTTGGCAGCCTGACACACACCATCTGATGGAAGAAAGCTGGAGCTGACAGGGGTAAGGTAGCGGATGTGACAAACTGCTACCCTACCCCTAGTCGGGCACCACAAACAAGGAGGAAATGCAGAAGCTGGCTGAGCTTCTCCTGTGGCGTGGAGGGCTAGGCCACTAGCATCTTGGGGAAATGTTTTCACACTGTTGTTGCCCCCGTAACTTTTTTAACCTACTCCTAGGTTGGCTCCCCCTCAGAGTTTGTTATTTTAGTTACAGAGGAGGGTGCAGGGGGCAGAGCACTAAAACTCTGTCAGTCTTCTGACAGTTGTTCTCCTGAACTCAGGCTTATGGAGTTCAGGAGACTGACTGTTGGGATTGTGTAGTAAATCCTATGTTATTAGTTACATGTAAAGTAATAGCCCTTCAGTGATGAAAGGTTGTCATTTTGAAATACACGAGAAAAGAAAAACTGATCTTTATCATTATTAAAGAATTTTGGTCTTTTTTTTTTATCATGTCATATTTTCTGCCCCTTCACCTGCAGCCCCCATCTGACAGACCGCTCCAGTCCCGTTCCCCAGAATTACTGGGGCTTACCTTTCTCCTGGCCTGAGAGCGGTGCCTGCGGGGAGTCGGTCACCATCTTGCCGCTGGCAATATTTTCTGTCCTCTGTTTTTCACCCAAGAACCCCGGGAGCGGGTACGCATGCGTATGGAGGCACACAGTCCCATGGCCCCAGTAACAGCCCTTTTCCTCCCACCCCGTTGGCCTAGTGCCCTGGCTCCTCTCTGGCTCTTGCTGTCCCTAGCCTCCACCAGGTGGCAGCTATCAGCCAGAGGAGCCGTCCCATCTTCCTGGAGAAGAGCGTGCCTGTTGGCAGCTCCATCCAGCTCTGCCCTCCCGTTGCTGACCTCTGATGACCTGGGCTCATTCCCAAACCCGGGTCGCTGGTGTGACGTGAGGTAAGGCATCCAGCACTTTAGCCTTTAGTGCCACCAGGCCTTAATTCATCAAATGGCCTGAATCAGTGAAACTGAAGTGAATGAACTGGATCTGTGAGGAGGCAAACTGTGTGAAAGAAGGGGACAGCATGGACAACTATAGGAACAGAACAATACTGAAATACTGCTGGACTGTAAATGCCAGATCTATGATCAGTCGTCAACAAACATTCTGTCGAAGGACCATACAGTAAAACCGTCATATGAGCTGCATTTACGATCAGCATATGGTTTCTAACTTTCTGATGTGTTTTCTTCAGGGGCTTGCTAGACCCCCACTAAATATAATCAACTCGAGTTGGAGCTGATTACAGGAGGCATGCAAGCCCCCCCCCCCAAATACAGTGCTACAGTCCAGCACCAACACTACAGCGATCTGACGCTGTAGTCACTGTAGTGTTGGTCACTGTTGAAATGTCACTGTCTGAGGGGTATACCGTAAATGCAAACTCTAATACAGCTGGCCCAGGAACTGAGGACATTGGCTCACTGGAAAGGCTGTATGGGCCTCTGAATGAACTACTGTTAAACAGTTTATTTTTTGAGCAAAGTAATTGTTGGGCATAGTGCTAATTGGCCAGCATTGCACAAATTTAATTTTGTGCTTTGCTGTTAGTGCCTAACTCATGCCTATTGAAATATGCAGTTTTGGCCAGTTAGCACCAATATATTTGTGTGCAATTACACACTGCGTGAACATTCCTTGTTAGCAAACATAATCAGTTTTATTGGCTAACATGCACAGGCAGCTCTAAGCCATCCTACAGATATCGACACATAATACAAAATGTAAAAATTAAAAAAAATTAACGAGCAGGACATCCACTTCAGTATAAAATATTACTAACATACTCTATTTAGCTATTACACTTTACAATGTTTTGTCATATTTTTTCATAATGTTGCAGATAACATCTGTATAAAGAGCTGTCATTGTGACTGTAAGACTTCATGTTGTGCCATCCATGACAACACAGTGCATACCAAACTATGATAACAGACTGTGATGTCACAAACCAAGCAATTTGCTGAGGTCACTCTGGGAGAATCAGAGGTATTTGGAACACAAATTTGAAAATTGTCGGTACTTCTTCATGTGGAATTATTTCATTGATGGATAAATGGACAAAGTCTAAAGTCCAGAAAACATTAAAGTTGCATGTAATTATTAATAACATAAAGGTTTTAAACATTTTATTGTAGTGGATATCTAGGGCCCATTCTCAGTCCCTGGAGCACAGTGCAGTACAGTACATAGTGGTCCACCCAGCAACAGAGGTGCAGTGCAGACTGGTAATCCAGCCATTAAGCTGGATTGCAACTGTAACTGGGTCTTAGCATTGCACTGTTCCAGCATCTAGTGCCATGCTGTACCATGGTGTGACCTGGTAGCAAAGGCCAGTGCTTGGGCATTAAACCCAGATGGTCCCAGGTGTGCAGTGTTGCCCACCTCTGTGGCCCAATGGCCAGTCACCTGTAGGTCCAGTTGACCCTCCACCCACTCTACTAGTTATCATTTATCCCTGGCACCTTGTGGAATTCACTTCTTAGCCTCAGTGTGCCTCCATACCTCCTGGTCCATATGTTCTCTCCAATTTCTGTCTATTTTTTTAGCATCTATGACCAGTCACAGCTGTGTGCCACCCATTAATGCCTGTTTATCCCAGGTGGTAATCAGAAGGATGTATACTGGACTGTGACCAATCACGCATGGCCCACCATGTTGTTGTGAAATGGCCTGTGGCCATAGCAGTGTCAGTGCCTCAGTATGTTGTATGCTTCCTCTAGCTCTTGAAGATCTGGATGGTGATGGGTTCTAGTTCAATGCAAAGAACTTGGGCTAATACCCAGCACAGGCACCGATGTGCAGCTAGGGTGTGTGTGTGTGTGTGTGTGTGTGTGTGTGTGCTGTTCTGTTGAATAGGTGGTGCTGACCTTTGGAGGAGATGTTAAACTGAAGTCCTGTCAGTCCATGGTGGCTGTTCAGGTTAAAGTTAGAAATCTCAGGTGGCTTATCATAAGGGCTGGCAATATTCCTGGTGTCGGCTAGCATTCCCCATCAAGAAAACAGGTCCAGGTAGCGTCCCACCCAAAGGTGCACTGAAATGAACTGTTTATTTATTTATTTATTTAAAATTTGATGACCAGAAAAGCACACAGAACCCGGCTCATTTCAGGTGTGACCCGGGGACAGGGGAAAACAGCACAAACAAAGAGGCTACAAAAGTAAAAAATAAAAATAAAAAACATCATAAACAATTAAACTACATTATTAGATTCCCTTAGTCAAATACCATGCAAAAAAAATAAACACAAACACATGCCAAACAAAACCAAAACAAAACAAAATGAACAACAAACAAAGAAATACAAGTCATAAAAACGCAAAGAACAAAAGCAACTATTAGCAAATACTAAAATGAAAATACTTAATAAAACAGCAAGAAAAATGCTCCAAGAAAAATGGCCACCAACAAAAAAAAACCCATCAGAAACACTAAAAAAAAAAAAAAAAATATCAAAAGCCAAAAGTAACACTGGAATGCAAAGACCTTTACTTAGATGGTATTTACCATCTTATTACACAAAGGTTGCCCAGGCCTCTGTATACCAGCCAGAGCTATATGTAATGGTTGCTGTCCTTTTTCTTCTCAACCGCTCTGATCAGGTGGCTGAATTAGGCTCTGGCTCTGACAACCCTTCGCTCTCTAAGTTGGAAGTTTGTTTTTATTTTGTTATTTTGATATCTTGTAGTCTTTTCCTATCCCTTTGGGTTAGAAGTCTACAGCCCTTTTTTTTTAATCTCCCAGTTGTTTCCTTCTCCTAGCATCAGAAAAGAGGTGGGTGGGTGGGGGTGGTTGGGGCATCAGTTACTGGCTGGCTTATGTGCCCAGCGCCACTATGTTGGCCTTGTGGCCAGTGCCAACATCGATCTCCTGTGCTCTCATGGGATACAAGCACCTCCAGTAAAGACTCATTAGGGTGACTAAATGGTGAAAATATTCTGGAGTATCAACAATTACAGTGAGCATGTAGTTTTCATTTTTAGTAATTGCTCCATTTTCACTTTCACTAGCAGTTTTCAGTCACTTTTTAAAGCGTTCATTTTTGGGAACTGGAATTAAACTCTTTTTTCCTCAGAACCAATTTGATTTTACAGAATTGTGTGGGTTGTACTGTTATCATTCTTGGGGAATCAAGTTTTAGCTGTTGAGGTATTCAGTGTTTATGTCCAGTTCTGAAGACCACGTCTCCGGAAGGACATAGACAGAGCTGAGGTGGTCCAGAGGAGGGCAACTTAAATGGTGCAGAGCCTGCATAGACACCCTATGAGCAGATACTAAAGGACCTCAATATGTACACCATGGAGGAAAAAAAGAGAGAAGGGTGGATATGATAGAGACTTTCAAATACCTCATGTGTTTAAATACGGTACAAGAAGGAGGCATTTTTCAGAAAAAAAGATGCTCAAGAGTAAGGGGTCATGCAGTGAAGCTGAAGGAGGGTAGATTCAGGGGAAACGTGAGGAAGTACGTCTTTACAGAAGAGTGGTGGATGCCTGGAACAGCCTCCCAGCAGAGGTGGTCGGGGCAAAAATGGTAACATGATTCAAGAATGTATGGGATGGGCATACGGGAACCTTAGTGGTTAGGAAGGGGGGGAGGGGTAAAAGCCTGAGACCAAGTAGGGTCTGTGGTATTACAGTAGGTAGGGAAAATGGGCAGACTGGGTGGGCCAAGCGATCCTTATCTGCCATCAAATTCTATGTTTCTATGTTTTCTATGACTGTTAGACCTAATAAAAAGAAAATGGGACCAGCAGGCTTTAAAATTGTTTCCAGCACCTGTCAAAGGAAGGCTGGCATGAGCTTTATTTAAGGGGCCTGGGTCCAGATAATGATTTTGCCAATTGTGTGAAACATAGACCTTGTCGGCAGAAAAGGACTGGTAGGCCCATCTGGTCTGTCCCTCTTCCCGCCTATTCCAACACCTCTGACCCTGTTTGATCATTGCTGTCCCTCTCACTCCCTTTCCTCTACCTAATTTGCCCTGCTGCCTATCCCATGCATACCTGAAGCTCCCCACAGTCTTTGCCCTCACTACCTCCTCATTCATTGAATGCCCCATGTTCTAGTGCCTTCCTTCCTCTGATAAAGACACCCCCTGTGAGGTACTTGTAAGTCTCAATCATGTCCCCTCTCTCTCCCCCACTCTCCTCCAGTGAGTACATGTTGAGATTCTGCAGCCTTTCTTCATATGGCTTTTCTTGTAACCCTTGCACCATTTTGTTTGCCCTCTGTACCACTTCCACCATCATTGTAGAAGTGTGGCCTCCAGAACAGTACACAGTACTCCGTACTCCAGGTGGGGCTTGACTACTGAGCAATACCATTGCAGCACCACCTCCTTCCTCCTGCTAGAAAGCCCCCTCCCAGTGTACCCCATCATCTCACTAGCCTTTCCTGTTGCCTTGTCACACTGACCAGCTACCTTGAGGTCATCCATTCTGATAACCCCAAGGTCTCTTTCTTACTTGATGACTGTAAGGACCTCCCCCCTCCTCCCATCTTATACACAGCTCCTGGGTTTCTCTGCCCCAAGTGCATAACCATGCACTTTATGGTATTGAAACCCAGCAGCCACACTCTACAGCACTCCTCTGGTTTCCCCAGATCTCTTTGATTCTCTCCACTCCTTCGTGAGTGTCCACCCTGCAGATTTTTATATTTAGAAACATAGAAGTTGATGGCAGATAAGGACCGCAAGGCCCATCCAGTCTGCCCATTTCTTTTTCTGCCTTATGAATGTGCCATCGGCCTTTGCTCTGTCAATGGCCTATCTGTTCATACTCATCTGTATTGCTTCCTTATGCCTATCCCATGCCTGTTTAAAGCCCTGCACTGTATTCATATCCACCACTTTCTGAGGTAGGCCATTCCATGCATCCACCACCCTTTCTGTGAAAAAGAACTTCCTCACATTACCCCTTAATCAGTCTCTCTCTAATCTCATTCTGTGTCCTCTTGTCCTGCTATTTTTCTTATATTGAAACATGTTAGACTCTTTCACCTTGTTAATGCCCTTAAGGTGTTTGAATGTTTCGATCATATCACCTCTCTCCCTCCTTTGCTCTAGGATATACATACTGAGCTCCGTTAATCTGTCCTCATACGTTTTCTGATACAGTCCCTGCATCATTTTGATTGCCCTTCTCTGGACTGCCTCAATTTGGTTAATGTCCTTGTGAAGGTGTGGCCTCCAGTACTGCATGCAGTACTCCAGATGGGGCCTAAACAGTGTCTTGTAAAGAGGGATTATTACCTCCCTCTTATGACTTGTGTTACCCCTACTAATACACCCCAACATTCCCTCTAGCCTTAGCTACTGCTTTAGTTGTTCTTGATGATTTCAGGTCATCTGTCAGTGGCTCAGTAGGTAGCACACTCGCCTCTGAGGCCGGAGATCAGAGGGCTATGGGTTCAGTTCCCACATCTGGCACTTGGGTTAATATCCAGTACTGACACTGTAGTGCAACATGAGAGGGGTGCTCACTTCTGAGGTGCCTTCTTCGTTGAGACAATAAACCGAGGTCCCATCTGCCTGGATTGGTGGTAGTTCAGGTGGAGGTTAAAGATCCCATGGCACTTATCGAAAAGAGTAGGGGAATTTTTATTCAAAAACTTAACACAAAATATACAAAATTGTATTGTAGCATACAAATCATAATAAGGAAAAGAAAAGGGAAGAAAAAAATCATAAATAATTGTTACGTTATATATTGAATCAAAAACAACACAACCTAGTGTTAAATCACACAAAATATACCAATCCTATAAATCAAGGTGGTATTATAATCAAACTTCCCTGAATGGAAAAATAAAGTAGAAGTCAAAATACTAGTCAGTACCACCTCCCACTCCCATATATTGACAAAAATAGGGAGAAAAGTTAATTAAGAACATCATGTAAGCACATATAGAGACCTGTAAATTAGTATTATGATATATAAAAAGAAAAAAAGGAGAAACATAAATGAATACTCCATTTAAACATAAAGCTCCAACATAAGTGGTAATAAAACAAACCCTACCCTTCCTACTAAAAGGAGCAGGAAGATATTCAGAACTTAGAGTAATGTATAAATGAGTCAATACTTGTACAATAATATACATATGAACTAGTATCTACTTTATATAAAATTGTGAAAATGAAATTCAGACTTTAACAATTATTATCTCCATAATAATTTAAAATGATAGAAAACCTATCATACTATATCACAAAATTAAATTAAATATGCATATAAACAAAATCAGAGAACATCCTTTTTTAAGCAATCTGTCTAAAATCCATTAAGTATTCATGTCTTGATATACATAAATAATAAACTGAATTTTTAGTACAAAATCAAGGTATACCCTAGATATTACAAATGGTATTCCAATCAGGAACACAATGAACATCAAACATAGACTATAAAATCAAAATGATACAATAGGGTATGAAAATCCTGTAACCTCATTGGTCAAAACATATCACATGACCGTGATAAAGCCTCCAGTATACCCACTTTAAAAGTTTTATATCACTATAAAAAAAAAAGTTGAACATTGTATAATAGCAATATACCATGACAGAGAGTGGGTATATTGGTGGATTTACCACGCCTGGTGTGAGTTAAGTCACTTGGCTGTGCTTCATGACTGAACCACACCAGGCGTAGAATCCACCAATATACCCACTCTGTCATGGTATATTGCTTAATTATCCAGAAACGACCATACTAGTGTCTAAGTTGCCTATTATCTAATTCCCCACCCAATCTAAACCTACCCAATCCTTTAAAAAGGAAGTATTCCTTCGGTCTTGTTGTTTAACAGTACATATGTTGTCTAAAATAGCTTGGAAAAGTTGCTCGGTTGACCAAATAATTTATTGAAGAGGAAATTTACTTCTGGCTTGCCAGAGCCAATATTTAAAACAAGCCGAAATAACCCTCAAAGTACTTTTATTCCAAAGAACCCTCCCCTGAGGAAATATCTCTAGAAACAATGTATCGGGTGTCATAAAGAATTTTGGTAGGAAAGGCCATTTTTTATGCACTGAATCCCAGAATCCTACAATAAAGGGGCATTCAAAAAATAGATGGTTCATGGTTTCTGGTTGCATTATATATGTTAATTTAGGGCATAATCTCGCTGACATCCCTTTGTGCTTCCTATTATCTTTAACCGGCAATTCCCATGGGCACAAAGCCATACTGTGTCCCACATCTGAGGGGGAATGCATTTATCCAAAAATTGTCTGAGATATCTTTCGTTTCCATCCTAGGTCTATCTAAATGTGGGGGGAAAACTAAAAAATATTGCTGTTGTATATGTAAATAGAACTGCTTTCTATCCTGTGATAAAATATCCACTGGTGTAATTCTCCAGGCTTTCATTTTCCAAAAACAATCTTGGATATAAACTGAATAAGATGCCAACTTTGTTTAGGTAAAAGTCCTGCCTGTCTTCATGTTTGCACTAAAGGGGGGAGCAGTGATCCACCAGCCAAGGGCACCAAAATGCTAAATTGCCAGCTAGGATGGGCTTAATGTTCGCATATAAAAAAAATACTGTGATAGAAGGCAATCGGGTTAATCATCTTTAGACCTCCTAAAGAAATTTTTAAATACAGTATACCTCTCTTTATAGGGTTCAAGCGACTCCCCCTGATGCTTTGGAAAAAAACAGCTGAGGAGTCTAGTTTCCAGATTTTTGGGAGGGGGTATACGTAACTAAGATACAAGAACATGGGAAGTAGAAAGGTATGAACCATGTATACCCATTTCTTTTTGCTCATTCTCCACTGATTCCACCGTGTTATCCTATCTAAAGCAATATTGATTGTATAGTCCCAATTAAATTGTGCAGAATTAGGATAGCCAAAATAAATCCCTAGGACTTTCGTCCCTGTAGGGGTAAAATGAATGTCAATGATCTGACCTTTATCCACGGTGCTTGTCCAATGGGGATACATTTACTTTTCTGTAAATTAATTTGGGATCCTGAGACCACAGAAAATTCCTTAAAATACTAGCTACATATGGGACGATGTTTGATCAGCAATTAAAATACATAAATTTGCATATGCAAGCGTCTTAACCTCAAAATCTTGACTAGAAAAAGAAAGGCCATGTATCTCTTGGTGAGAATTGATGCATCTAATGAGGGGATCCAAGGATGAAAGATATAAGATAGGACTTAAGGGGCATCCCTGACATACCCCTATATTAATTCTACATGGAGATCCTATCCTTCCATTCACATAAGGGGATAAGGTAGCTTTTTTATAACATAATTGTATCCATTTCATTGTGGTTTGAAATCACAGAAGGAGCAGAACCAAACCACACAAAAACACGTATCTTGGATTTTAGGGTGCAGACTTTGGGAAAATGGGGAGATACTTGAAAGAGGCATTAAGGGGAATGGGGCAGGAATCAGGGGTTGAGGAACAGAGGGCAGTATTTAAAACGGGGATTACAAGAGCAACACAATTATGCATTAAGCAGGTTAGTAAGAGGAAAAGGAAGAGGAGGCCATTATGGTTTTCCAAAGAGGTAGCAAAGAAAGTGAAAGCCAAAAAGATTGCATTCAGGCAATACAAAAAGACACAGGCAGAAGGGGATAGGGAGAAGTACCAGGAGAAGCAAAGGGAGGCAGGGAGGCAGTAAGGAATCCAAAGCTCAGACAGAAGAGCACATTGCAAAATCAGTGGGTGAGGAAAACCTTTTACAAGAACGTAAGTGAAAAAAGAAAGGCAAAGGGAGGGATAGTGGGACTTATGGGAGGATGGGACTACATGGAGGATGACAGCAGTAAAGCTGACATACTGAACAGGTATTCTCCAGTCTTTACTGAGGAGGAGGAGGATAATGGGTCTGAAGGGAGTACAAGGGGTGAGAATGGTGCAGAAATGGACACAAGTCCCTTTGCACAAGAAAGGATCCTGAAGGAACTGGAAGTAATAAGAGCTGATAAAGCAATGGGGCCAGATGGGGTGCACCCCGTGATCCTTAAAGAACCCAGAGAGGTGGTGGCTGCACCTCTGGCTATCCTATTTAGCCGATCACTGGAAACGAGAGGTACCCAAAGACTGGAGGACAGCAGATGTAGTCCCTTATACAAAAGTGGGAACAGAGAGGAAGCAGGGAACTACAGACCAGTCAGCCTCACCTCGGTAGTGGGAAAGATCATGGAAGCACTACAGAGGTGGGTGAACTCAGTTGTCAGTGGACTAGGAGGTGGATCAGGGGAGGGCAGGACATGGCCTATCTGGACTTCAGCAAGGCTCTTGACACTGCCACATAGAAGACTATTGCACAAACTAGGGAATATGGTGTGGGCAGGCAGCAGTGTGGTGGGTAGGTAACTGGCTGGGCGGCAGGACACAGAGGGTGGTGGTAAATGGCTGTCACTCCACAGAGGGAAGAGTGACCAGTGGGGTACCACAGGGATCAGTGCTGGGACCGGTCCTATTCAACATCTTCATCAGTGACGCTAGAGACCTAGAAGGCAGAATTTCACTGTTCGCTGATGACACAAAGCTCTGTAACAGAGTAGACACACCAGAGTGTGTAGACAGAATGAAAAGGGACCTGCAGAAAATTGAAGAATGGTCAGGGGTTTGAAGTTGAAATTCAGTGCAAAGAAGTGCACGATAATACATATGGGGCACAAAAACCTGGCACAATATATCATTTGGGGGTGAGGATATAGCATGCACCAAGCAGGAAAGGGATCTTGGGGTTATCATCTCTGATGACCTCAAGGTAGGGAAGCAGTGTGACAAGGCAGCAGGTAAGGCAAATTGGATACTGGGATGCATAGGCAGGGCATCACCAGCAGGAAAAGGGAGGTCATGATTCCAACTATACAAGACACTAGTGAGGCCCCACCTGGAGTACAGTGTACAGTTCTGGAGACCTTACCTACGCAAGGACATAGGGTAGAGAAGGTTCAGAGGAGGGCAACAAAGATGGTGGATGGATTGCATTACAAGTCCTATGAGGACAGGTTGAAGGAATTGAATATATACTCCCTGGAGGAGAGGAGGGAGAGAGGGGACATGATGGAGACATACAAGTATCTTACAGGGAGGGACTAGAGGGCATGGGATGAAGTTGGAGGGAGGGACGATTCAGAGGAAATGTGAGGAAGAATTTCTTCACAGAATGGGTGGTGGACAAGTGGAACACCCTGCCTGAGGAAGTGGTGGGGGCTGAAAAAATCACGGGATTTAAGAATGCATGGGATAGACATAAAGAAATTCTGGAGGTTAGGGGTAAGGGGCAACAGAGTTCTAGGAAAACATAAACTGAAGTTACAAACTCAAATGGGCAGACTAGGTGGGCCATAGGCCCGTATCTGCCGACACTGTCTATGTAACTATGTATCATTTGATGAATTGGACCGGGAATCCATACTCAGCTAAACATGTCCAGAGATATGCATGTGAGACCATATCAAAAGCCTTTGAATGATCTATGTGCAAGTGATATCCCATCAGTTCACCACTGTTCCCTTTTTCAAAGATTTTTCTTATTATTATCAGGACATCTGAGATTTTCTGTCCCGGTATAGAACATGTCTGAGTATGATGTATTATAGGGGGTATTACTGCCAATATCCTATTGTTTAACAATTTAGTTAGGATTCTAAAACCGGAATTTAACAATAAAATTGGCCTCCAATTAGTTAAATAATCTGTATCTCCTGATTTATGTATGAGGGTCATAAGTCCTGAATACATAGTGTTGGATAGTATATCTTCTGTTACCATAAAGTTATAAAGAAGTGTAAGTTCCACACGTAAAAGTGGAAAAAACTTTTTATAAAAGGCACCTGGTAATCCATCAGGCCCCGGTGCTGTTCCTACCATAAGCTGTGACATTACTATTTCCAGTTCTTTCTCTGTAATAGGCTGTTGAAGTAATAAACTGTCTTCTAAGGAAAGTTTTGGTAAAGGTTCTTTTTGTAACCACGCAGCAGTCTTCTCCAATCCTTCATGTTCCTTCCCATATAGGGAATTAGTATAATTTTCCACTGCAGTCATTATGTTTGAATCACCTTGAATGATCTGATTCCATATTTTCAAAGAAGAAATGGTTTTGTTGTGTGCACTGGGAATACAGGCCTTATAGGGGTTAGCATGTAACTGAGTCCCTATTGTATTAAATCTTTGCTCAATTCTAAAGAGCGACTTCTATCGTACTGGTAAGAGGCCATTTCAGTTTTAATTATTTTAATCTGCACAGAGTAATCCAAAGTAACTCTTAAATAAATCCTGATTAGAACCAGCCTGAAGGGGGAAAGGATGATATAGTTGTCTCCATAACTCCTCATATTTTGTAGTTTGAAAACTTCCTGTGATTTTCCCTGCTTTTTTCAAAAATTCTATATAATCCTGTTTACTGTTTTCCCACCATTCTATAGGAGAATCATAAACAACACTGATTTTCGTGCTTTAGTGATGTCTAGAATGCCCTGCCAAATCTCCTTATTATCTAAAAGGGTAGTATTTAACCTCCAATAGCCCTTTCTTATTGTAACTTCTGGTGAATATGAGATTTTAATTTCCAACAAAGAATGGTCGGAGGTAGCTACGGAAGGACTTTAGAATAGTTTACTGGCAAATAGGGGATATAAACCAATAGTCTATCCTGGTTTTAAAGCCCCTTGAAATACATATGACTAGAGGCTTAGAATAGCAGTGTAATAAAACATCTTTTAACTTAGTTAATGTCAACATTTTGTTTAGAAACCCTGCATCACAATATGTTTTCTCAGATACTGAGCCTCTGTCTTTTTACACCTACTGCAATTAAAATCCCACCAAGAAGGACTGCTTTTGCTGTTAAGAGGTGTGGCTGTTTTCGTCCAAATAATTGCACCCACTTTGCTTTATCCTGGGCTGCATATACATTGATGAGTCTAAAGTCTTGTATCTTCCCTTGTCAATCTTCACCATTCATTACTGCTTGGGTGTAAGTCGGAGGCGCGCACCTGCCATGGGAGTTTTTTGTTTTTTTCTCTTTCAGAAGAGTCGGCACCAATGGCGCCGCCCCTGAGGGTGATGCACCACATGATGTGCAAGGGGCAGCCGTTAGGCGCCGCAGATGACTCCTCCATCCCAGTTCTGTTTCTCCCGCCATCAAGGCTGCACCTGCTAGCGCATGTGTGAGTTTTCTCTGTGCGTCATAGGCCTACTTTGTCTGCATCTCCTTGATCCTGCTGTTTTTCCCGATGCCGTTGACTGCCGGTAAGTCCGTTCCTTTTCTTTTTGATGGCACCAGGAGCTTCACTGTGTTATTTATCATTTTCGCATTATGCCCGGTTCGGGAGCTAAGCGAAAGTCAAAAGCGGGCCGTGCACCTATGCGTCTGTGCTCCTATGGCTGGCATTTTTCCATGACGGACTGGCATGATGTTTGTCTTCGCTGCTTGGGACCTAACCATGATATGGATAGATGCGATGCCTGTTTCTTGATGAACCACCTTGTTCTCGAAGTCTGCACGTTCAAAATTGGCAAGGCCCTGCCGACTTTTGGAGGACGATGTCGCTCTCGAGCCTCCCAGGTAAGATCTTTAGACCCTTCCTCCGGTCCCCTCCCAGGCCTATTCGGTTTGGAGAAGAGGAGGAGGCTTCCTCATCTTCAAATCTTGCCAAGGAGGAGGCCTCTTTCACGGTGTTGGGGGAACGCTGTGGTCCCTCCCAGGGCCGCGGTTGGGACACTGCCTCGGCAGTCACCTCCTCGGAGGTGCAGGCTCCCCCAGTGTCGTGTCCCACGTTGCGGGCCCGATGTGGGTGGACCCTCGATGCAGCTTTCCGGCACCACCTCGGATCCTGGGCGCCAGTGATCGGGCAGTGCGGCTTGCAGCGCCATGTTGACTTTTGGCACTGTTGGCGGTGCGGTGGGCTAATTGACTCCGCTGATGGCACCGTGTTGGGTCCTGGCGCGAGGGGCAGTGCGGGGGACTTGGCGTGGCGAGTTGGGGCCGGGCTCCGGTGTTGTCTCTGGACGTATGGCACCGACCAGTGCCGTGAGTGGCACCGGCGCCGTTTCTCGGGAGACTACTGGCGTGGCCAGTATTGAAGTCCTGCTGGTCAGCACTTCCTCGGAAGTGGACGATTCAGATGTGGACCCATCCCAGCTCCCTGATTCTTCAGGATTGAAGTCTTCTGTGGGACATGGTGTCAGGTGGCCCAGCGTGCCCATTCCTCTGTCCCCACAGCAGTCTTCTTCTGAGGACTCCCAGGCTAGGGGTGGCCTGGAGTCACTGGGAGGGGACGGCGTGGGGGTTGGGGAGGGGTCTGTTCGCCCGTAGTGGGCTGTAGCAGCTGCCATCCCCAGTGCTGCTGCGCCCTCTCAGGGTGGACTAGGGGCCTTGTCTTCTGGGAGCTCCCTCCAGAGATCCCAGGATCGACGGGCTGTGTTGCTGACGTCGAGGAAGAGGGTGTCTTCTGAGTCTGAGGGGTTGAGGGGTCAGAGTGAGGCACGTCTAGTTGCGCCTGCTGCCCCTCGGGGTGTAGGTAGGAGTTGTAGTGCCGAGCCTCGTCTCTCCCTCTTAGGTTTGAGGAACACCTCCGGTGGCATTGTTGTGGGCTGCCCTTCTGGATCCTTGCAGCCCCAAGTACGTCACAGGGGAGGATTCCCTTCCAGGCTCTTACGAGGTTTGCGTCCACAGGGTTCCGTTCTGCAATCTGGTTTGTTATCCAGGACTCCGCCAGCTCGGGCTCCGTTCCCTGGATTCCAGAGCCTGAGCAGAGGACAGTTTCCTCTTCATAGGTGCCCTACTCCCATTCCTCTGTAGCCACCACCCTCTCTCCCGGGCCATATCGGTCCTACAGGTCCGTTATCCTGGGAGACATTCAGAGGCACTGCGGTGCCCTTCCCCTCATATGTTAGATGTATACATGAGCGGGTGTGTCGCCTATCCCCAACACCGCAGGAGTCCTTTGGGCATTCGAGCTCCCCATCTTCCTTGTCTCCCTCCTCGGAGGGGCAGAAACCCTCTGCTCATCTCTCTTCCGACACTGATTTTACCGAATATCAGCGCTTCCTTTCGAGAATGGTTGGGGACTTCCATATCTCCTTTGTTAGGCGAGAGAATACCGACCGGGAGACGCACAAATTCCTCAGTGAATTCAGTGCCCAACATTTGGTTGTACCATCCTGGCCTGTTCCTTTCGAGGAGGAGTCTATCTGTTCCTGGCAGTCTCCAGCCCACCCTATTGCAGCCCCGGCAGACTGCAGGAGGAGGTATTGTGCCACGTCTGAGTCCCTAGGTTCTCTTCCCAACCCGCCTTTGGGATTGGTGTCCCTAGAGACTCCTTCCGGGTGCTGCCACCTGGCGCATGACCGGCCACCGGACTGAGATTCTGTGCAGTTTGACCAGTTGGGGCGAAGAGTGTTCTTTTCCTCTCGTGCGATGCTGTGTATAGCATCTCATCAGGCACACCGTGCTGCCTACAACAGGCATCTATGGTTGATGCTATCCCAGCTTTTAGCATCAGTGCCTGACACGGAGCAATTTAGACAGGCCATTGCCCTCTCTGCTGTAGGCCTGGAACTGGCAAGGCATCAGGCAAGGGCATCTTACGACGCCAGTGAGGTAGCTTCCAGGCTTGCAGGGACTGCGGTCTGCATTAGGCGGACAGCATGGCTTCGTCTGTCAAGGTTGTCACCCCTGGCCAGGTGTAGGGTGATTCGCTCTACCTTCCGGGGACCTATCTTTTCTCCACCAGAGCTAGAAGGCTACTGCAGGGCTTCCTCCGTCCCTCATCTCTGGGGACACCTTCTAGTTCTCCTCCACCTAGGCTTCTCATCTGATTAGCCGGGGTCTCCCCTTCTTTTGCCACTAGCAAGAGGCTGAGGGTCTTGTCCCTCAGGGTTTTTCTTGGTCCCTCTGGGGGTCTTAGCACTCACCCAAGCAGTAATGGATGGTAAGATTGACAAGGGAAGATATGAAAATGATGTGCCTACCGTAATTCTTGATCTTTTTGTATCTTCACCATCCATTACTGATCCGCCCACCTTCCCCTCAAGGGCCTCCCTACTCGGTGTCTCCCTCCTGCTCATTCTTCCCCTTCCTTGTTGGCTTTTAAGCCAAAAAAACCCTATCTTGATTTTTCCATTCTCTTCTGAACGGATCCTATTTCCTCAAGGTAAAGGGGGAACGAGCAGAATTTATTCTATCCTGAGGGAACTCTTTCTGATTGCCCCTAGGGGTGACCTTTTGGTTTTCTTAGCCATGTTGTTCAATTCACAGTTTAAGGACCGTCCCTCCAATGGCTCGGCTCCTTTTTGCCCTGGTCCCTCTGGCAGGTCTTAATCTTCTATTGTGTCAGTTTCTTCTGGTTGGTGCTGTCCTGGCACTTCAGTTACCATTAGCTGATACTCTTGCCTTGCCTTCAGGGAGTCCGATTGAGTTCCCACTCTATCCTTTCCGTAAAGGGTGCCCTCTGTAGAGCTCACCCCTCCCACACACACATATCTGTGTTAGCACTTAACAAGATGCTAGAGGGCCTCTTCCCTTCCTAGTTGGGCGCTCTCTTCTGGAACAGAATTCCTGCCTCGGCAGTCTGTGAGCTCTCAGCTAGAGGTTAAGGTGTTGGGATGACGGAAGGTTAGAGAATCTGGCTTTTGTGTCCAACCTGTGCAAGCAGTTCGGTTGAACCTTCTGTTCTCTCCTCTCCTCTACTATCAAGAGGATCCTTGCTCCCTTGTTTTGGCTCAGAGCTTATAAGCCTTAAACTAATATATCCGTGGGCAGTGTTCTCCCCTCCCAACATCCCTTGTTCTCTTGCCTCTCTTCTTCTTCCTTTTTCTCTTTTTCTTTATCTGTTCCTCCCTTGGAGCGGCCCCAGAAGTGAAGCCCTGCAGTCCCTTATGGCAGGCATTTTCTTCTTTTTTCTGTCCTCTACCAGCTTATTCCTTTTTCAGTTTATATCCTTTCCTTTTTCTATCCCTCGGCTCTCTTGCCTCGCTCTTTTTTCTTACCCTTTTTTTTCGCCTCTCCGGCTAACAGAACTGGGATGGAGGAGGAGTCTGTGGCACCTAACAGCCGCCCCTCACGCATCACGTGGTGTGTCACCCACGCCGACTCCTCTGGGAGGGGAACTCCTGCAGACAGGTGTGTGCCTCCGCGTGACACCCACAGTAATAAATGGTGAAGATACAAGAGAAGATCATGAATTACGTAGGTAATGAATTTTCGTTTCTCCAGGTTTAGAGCTAGGAGTAAAGCTCGACCTGGCTATATATCTAATGTCCTAGTCACTTTCACCAAAGGATTATTAATACAAATCCCTAAACCACTGCAGGTATCTTTCCCCCACAGACCAATGGGTGTCTCCCCAAATCCAATCTGCCCTACACTTTTGGATTTCTACTGTTGTAGAAATGCGTGCATCTTGGAAAAAAAAAACAAAATCATATTTCTGGTGATTAAAGTAAGTGAACGTAGATTTCCTTTTCCTCTCTGGTTTCAAACTATTGGTGTTAAGAGAGGCTAGGAAATTGTTAGTTGTCATTCATTTTAATCCGGGGCATTTTTTTTTTCTCAAACTACATCTATTCCCCATTGCCCTTTCTTTCTTTTTAACAGTCTCTGTAGGGGTGGGAGCATGTTCCTCCACATCTGACATCCCATCTTTCTGTGAAGATTGTTCTGATAAAACATCAGATTCCTCTTCCATTTCAGTTTCTCCCAGGATAGGGCAGTGAATTTGTTTTGTAAAAGTATGCCTTCTGTAGTCTCAGAAGCAGGGGGTTCTACTACCTTGCCTTTTTTGGGGCCTACTGTTTGAAAACCTTGTTCCTCAAGGATTGGTGGGGTGGGGAGGATCTAACATTTCAGTTCTAGGTGTACCTTCCTCAGCTGGGGAATGATCCCAATTCTGCCCTCTCCACTAGAGGAGTATTGTCCTTGTCTTGCTGCTGTGGAGTGCCCGGTGTTGCCCTTGATCCCATCCCTTGTCTTGTGGCCCTGTTAATGTAAAAATCTTGTTCAGCAAAGTTGGCATTGTCCGTATTATGGGAGGCCCATGGATAAGAAAGAAAAGAATGGCCAGCTTCATCACAAAGATGGCATAAAGGAGTAGAAATACAGTGTGCCCCCGTATGCCCTGTTTCAACACATTGTAAACATTTGACCACCTTGCAAGAATTACTAATGTGCCTATAGGATCCACATTTATAACAAGAGCAGGGCTGCGCTTGGTAAAACAGGATACCCTTGTCTTTTCCTAAATAAAAGCAGTTAGGGAGATGAAAAATACCTGCATCCTCCTTTCGTAACTTTACCTTCACTTTCCAACCCCCTGTCCAAAACCCCTCTTCATTCACTATGGGATCTGGAGTACCCTGTAGATCACATTCAAACAACATGAAGTCTTGCTGTATTCTGACTATTGCGGTTAGGTCCTGCCTTTTAACTGCCCGGAGAACAAAGGGTTAACTTTTCTATGCCTTATCACGAGGCTTCCGGTTGAAGCCTCTGCCTGTTGTTATTCGAACTGCAACCATCAGATTCTTTACTCCGCCTCACTGAACAGTCACTCCGGAGATTCCTCCTGCTGCTCGGTTCAAAAGTCGGTTGAAGTGTCGGTTTTCGGTCGGTTTCTTCCGAATTGTTGTTTCTGCATAGTCGGTTCAAGTCTCTGTCTGTGGTACCATGAGTACTAGATAGGTTTTTGTTCTGTTTTCTGTGTGGAACTTGTAAACTGTGGATCGGTTCGGCTGAACTGATCATTTTAAGGTAAAACTTGTACTTTGCTTTAGAGTGTGGTTACCGGTCCGTATCGGTTCTAAAAAAAACTGGGCTTTAAGTATGTTTTTTTCCAAAAAACTGGGCTTTAAGTATGTTTTTTTCCAAGACCCGTGACACGGTCTGGAACCGATAGGGGAGTCTTGCTTGGCAGATTGCTGAAAAAAAGGTACGTTTGGTTAGGTTGGCCATGTCTGAGAAACCCAAGGAAAAACACGGGCCCACTGGGTTTCAACACTGTAGTGTATGTGGGGAGGCCTTTGCTAAGGTTGATCCCCACACCACCTGTGTTTATTGTCTGGGGTTTGACCACCTCGGTTCAGACTGCCAAATTTGCAAGAATTTTCCCAAATCTACCCTGGAAAAGAGATTAGGTAGACTGAGGAAACTGAAGCAGAAGTCCATGACCCAGATGGCCAGCCAGTTCAGTTCCAACGAAGAAATAGAAGGAGTGCCCTCTGACCAGGGTTGATACTTCTGAACCCAAAAGGAGCCGATTCCGACAAAAAGAAAAGAAAAGACAAATCAACTGTTCTGGATCCAGAATCTCGCATTCTGACAGCCGATGAGCTAGCCAAAGCGATTAGGATTATGGAATCACTTCGATCGGTTCCAACCAAACTGGCACCATCTGGCAGGTGCTCGGTTCGGTCAGTTCCCCCGGTTCTGGATTATAACTTGGAAGAATTTTATAAACCGGAGTTTGAGGAGGGGGGAGAGTATGAGGATGATTATGGTGATGGTGAAAGTCTGGATATGCCTATTGACCCGGACATCTCCCCAGACAGACCTTCAGTTGTTTCTCCTCCTAGGCTTTCTGAGTCCCCTTCACACTACATGTTCTACAGAAAGGTGGCTGATACCCTCCAGCTTCCTGTGGAGGAGACAGTAGAGGATCGGGAAGAGCCTGATTATGTTGAGATGATGGACATCCCAGAGTCCAGGAGACTGTCTGTTCCCCTCCACAAATCTTTTGGGAAACAGACACAAAAAATTCTTAAGTCTCCCAATTCTATACCTCCTGTGGACGGAAGAATGGACAAGAGGTACACTCTTTCAGGCTCAGACACAGAGTTCCTTTTTCAGCAATGCAGCCATGTGACATTGCAGAGGGTATGGAGGGAAAGGTATGCATCTTTGCAGATGACACAAAGATCTGTAACAGAGTTGATACACAAGGGGGTAGAAAGGATGAGAAGGAACTTGGCAAGGTTGGAGGAATGGTCAGACATATGGCAACTTAGATTCAATGCAAAGATGTGCAAAGTAATGCACCTGGGAAACAAAAACCCAGGAGAAGAGTACACAATAGCAGGGGAGGTAATAACAACAACAAAAATGGAAAGGGACCTGGGGTAGTCATATCAGATGATCTAAAGGCAGGTAAGCAATGTGAGAAGTCAGTAAGGAGAGCCAGGGGGATACTGGAATGCATAGGAAGGGGCATCACAAGTAGAAAAAGGGAAGTGATTATCCCTCTGTACCGACAGTTGGTGAGACCCCATCTGGAGTACTGTGTGCAGATTTGGAGACCTCATCTATGCAAGGACATAGACAGGATGGAAGCAGTCCAGAGGAGGGCAACTAAAATGGTGCAGGGTCTGTATCAGAAACCATATGAAGAGAGACTGAGAGAGCTTAATATGTATACCTTGATGAAAGGAGGGATGGGGAGACATGATAGAAACATTCAAGTACCTCAAGGGAATCAACAAAGTTCAGGAGGGTAGCATCTTTCAGAAAAGAGATCTGTAAGAACAAGGGGGCACAATTTAAAGATAGAGGGGGGACGGTTCAGGGGTAATGTGAGGAAATTATTTTTCATGGAGAGAGTGGTGGATGCATGGAACTGCCTTCCTGGAGAGGCTGTGGGGTCTAAAACAGTGGAGGGATTCAAACATGCATGTGACAGACATAAGGCAATTATAGTGGGGGTGGCAGGAAGTAGGCTGTTGGTTAACTAAAATCTGCAGCTTATCCAGTAGGTAGGGAAATGGGCAAACTGGGTGGGCCAAGTGGTCCTTATCTGCTGTCAAAGTCTATGTTTCTATGTTGGGGTTGTACAGGCTACTGCCTGTGATAAGGCAGATATTCCCTTGGCATCACACCCCCCAGACAAGGACTCCAGGAAGATTGATGCCATGGCAAAGAAGCAATACATGGCAACATCTTTGGGACTCAGGCAGGCTAATTGTACGGCCTGTGCAGCCAGGTACCAGAAGTCCAGGTGGGACACTGTACTGGCACTGGCTAAACAGGCTCCTACCCAGCTTACCAAGGAGCTGGAGCAGGTGGCTACAGATGGGATTGAGGCATCGAAAGTACAGTTTCATGCTGCTGTAGACTCCAATGATGTATCATCAAGAGTCATGGCTATATCTGTGGCTCTTCGGAGAATGGCTTGGCTCAGGTGTACTAGCCTCTCACAGGATACCCAGGCTAATGCCATGGATTTTCCTGTAGTTGGTAATTCTCTGTTTGGGGAGCAGACAGAGAATTACATGAAGAAAATGGACGAATACAGGACCACTTACAGGAGTGCTCAGGTCAAAGAAAGGCTAGCAACTCCTCAAAGGCAGCAGTCCAGGGGCAGGGGCAGGCCTTTCCAAAAGCCTTTTTACCAAGCTCAGGCCTCTTCTTCCTCTCTTTCGCAGAGGGGGTTCTTTAGAGGAGAGGCAGAAGGGGATGAGCAGGCCTGCATCCACCCCTCAGCCTAAAGCCCCTGCCAAGCAGACACCCTGATGGGTCTGCCGGTCGATTCTCCTATACCAGTGGGGGCAGGCTGACTTACTTTGTCCAGGACTGGATGTCTCTTACATCAGACAAGTGGGTCCTGGAAGTAGTAAGCCAGGGACAGGTTCTCAGCTTCAAAAAATTTCCCATGATGAAAGCCAGATCTTTTCCACCTGCAAATCTCTCAGAGACCCTTGCCCTAGAGGCAGAGGTTTCTTCTCTCCTAGCTGTCAGAGCTATAGAGAGAGTTCCCACCCTACACTGGGGCAAATGATTGTACTCCAGGTACTTCCTAACCCCCAAAAAGACAGGAGAGTGGCGACCCATCCTGGACCTAAGATATCTGAACACACATCTTTTAAAGCCAAAGTTCAAAATGATAACTCTGGGAATTATCCTTCCTTCCCTCCCTAAGGCCAGGGGACTGGCTAGCCTCCCTGGACCTCAAAGATGCCTACTTTCACATTCCCATCAGGTGCTCCCACAGAAAGTACCTCAGTGCAGAGTTGCCCTCAGGCCACTATCAGTTCAGAGCAATGCCCTTTGGCCTAACATCAGCAAACAAGGGTCTTCATAAAGTGCCTGGCAGTAGTTGTTGCCTTCCTAAGAAGACAAAAGATTTCCATTTTCCATACTTGGACGACTGGCTCATAGTAGGTCAGTCTCCAGACCAAGTCAAGTTACACCTGCAGGTGACCCAGCAAGTGCTTACTTCTTTAGGATTCCTTCTCAACCTACCAAAGTCAGTTCTCGAACCAATGCAGCTCCTCACCTTCATAGGTGCAGAACTGGATACAGTAAAAGTAAGAGCCTCTTCCCTGAAAAGGGCAAGGACCCTCATGGAACTGGCCTCTTCATTCAGCCTCAGGTGTCTCGACCAGCAAGGCATTTCCTTCAGCTTCTGGGCCATATGGCAGCTTCCACAGCAGTGGTCCAAGGAGCAAGATTCCAGATGAGGGACATTCAGTTCCACTTAAGAGCCTTCTGGTCTCAAAGGAAGAATTCCCTTACCAAACTAGTCCCAGTGACTCAAACCCTGATCCAGGCCTTGCAATGGTGGCTGGATCAGGACAATTTGAGACAAGGGGCTCCTTTTGTCACTCAGTCTCATTCAGTGATACTCATCACAGATCCTTACCTGCTGGGCTGGGGAGCCCATTTGGGGGATCTTACCACCCAAGGACTGTGGTCACCTCAGGAATCTCTGCTTCACATCAATCTCTTGGAACTCAGAGCAGTGTTTCTGGCACTATAAGCTTTTTCCAAATCTGTACAGAACAAGGTGGCCCAGGTCAGAACAGACAACACCACCACCATGTGATACATCAACAAGCAGGGAGGCACTCGGTCTGCGGCCTTGTGCACAGAAGCAATGAAGTTGTGGTCCCTGGCCTATTCCCTGAAAACCTCTCTGATAGCAGTTCACCTCCCAGGGAAGGACACTGTCCTAGCAGACGCTCTGAGCAGAATATCCCAGGGCCATCACGAATGGACCCTAGATCCTCTAGTTTTGAAAGTGATTTTCTCAAGATGGGGCACTCCAGAGATGGATCTTTTTACAGCCCCAGACAATCACCAACTTCCTCTCTTTTGTTGCAGACCCCCAGTCTTGGGCTCAGTCCCCCTGGATGCTCTGATTCTGAACTGGGAAGGGAAATTTCTGTATGCTTTCCTTCCCCTCTTCCCTCTCAAAGTGTTAGTCAAGATAAGGTCACAACCATGCAAAGTGATTCTGATTGCTCCCGACTGGGCCAGACAGCCCTGGTATCCTGTGCTGTCCCTAGCAGTCCACCTTCCCCTGTCTCTTCCCAGGAATTACAACCTGTTGACATCCTCTCGGGAGGATTTGGTACCCGAATCTTCGGTCTCTCAATCTCAAGGCATGGCTGTTGAAGAGTTAGAGTTTGCAGATCTACATCTTTCCCAAGGGGTTCTGGATATCGTTAAGGCTTCTCGAAAGCCTTCCACCAGAAAGACTTACAACTCCAAATGGAAAAGATTCAGCATTTGGTGTTCTAAGAAGAATATTTCTCCAGACTCTGCTGAGTTGCCTATGGTTCTGGACTATATGGTCCATCTTAATGGCTAAGCCTCAGACCAGATACCTTTAAAGTACACTTGGCAGCTGTTTCTGCTTTCTTGTCAGTAGGCAAGCCTTCCTCTCTATTATCCCATCCTGTGTTTTGTAAGTTTTCAAGGATTGCTTCACATCAATCCCCCTTTAGGATCCTGCTCCTGCTTGGGACCTCAATGTTTGCATTGCTCAGCTTATGCAACCCCCTTGAGCCTTTGTCCTCTGCAGAGCTTATGTACTTGACTTGGAAAACTGTGTTTTTGGTAGCCGTTACTTCTGCCAGGTGTATCAGTGAATTGCAAGCCCTGTCGGTGGAATCTGATTTCATCTCTTTCCATAGAGATAAAGTGGTCCTAAGAACTAACAGAACGTTTTTACCTAAAGTGGTTTCAGATTTCCACCTCAACCAGTCTATATCTCTCCCTGTTTTCTTCACTGACCATTACTCCTGTGGAGAGAGGAGACTACACAGCTTGGATGTTAAAAGAGCCCTTAGCTACTACATAGAGCGTACCAAGGGTCACAGGTTTGACTACCTCCAGTTGTTCCTTACGTATGAAGAAGTTGGTAAGGGCAAACCTGCCACTAAGAGATCTGTTGCCAGGTGGATTGTTTCTTGTATACAGTTCTGCTATGAAAAACTGGGTAGAACTCCACCCTCAGGCCTGAGGGCTCATTCCACTAGAGGTACAGCTGCTTCCCTGGATGCTGCCAGGGATATACCTCTCTTAGAAATTTGTCAAGGAGCCACGTGGAAAACAGTCCATACTTTCACCAAGCATTACTGTCTGGATATCCAGGCTAGGAGTGATGCTCGGTTTGGCACAGCAGTACTGCAGAGCCTGTTTCCAAATTAGGTTCTGTCCCTCCTCCATGGAGGCACTGCTTGGTAGTCTGCATATGTCAGAATACAGCAAGACTTCATGTTGTTTGAAGAAAAAATTACTCACCGTAGTAATGTTGTTTCCTCTAATGGAGTCTTGCTGTATTCTGACCTCCCCCCTGCCTCCACTTTCAGAACCTAGATTTTGGGATGTGGGTGGGCAGGAGCAGTATTGGCACCCTATGGGTGTCCTTTTTTCACCCTCTTTTAGTTTGGGTGAGTGGTTGTGTTTTGGATGTGTTTTGTTTTTGGGTTTCCTGACTTGAGTCTTCCTTTTGAAACCAAAAACCCTTTTATATAGATATAGTTGCCAGTTGGCTAGTATGAGTTTTACAGTTTCCACACAGAACTTTTAGTTAGTATTGCTCCTAAAGAGCTGACGGTTGCAGTTGAAACAACAGCAGACATGGGCTTCAGTTGAGCTCGTGGTGAACATTCCGTGCTGGCCATGGAAAGTTTAACTCTTTGTTCTCCGGGGCAGTTGAAAGGCAGGACCTAACTGCATATGTCAGAATACAGCAAGATTCCATTAGAAGAAACAACATTACTAAGGTGAGTAATTTTTTCTTGTACTATAGATTCTTGATCAGGATGATTCCCAGGGGTGGCCTTCACAGTGGCAGAGGCTATTTTGAGTCCTGCACTGGAGCTCTGGTAGCATCCAGCTTTGTGGCACCACCATCAGCCTGCATGGTCTGCAAGTACATGGTCCCAACTGGTTTCCTTCCCAGTTTATTGGACCATTCCATGGCCAAAGGATTAGTGGCAGACTCCCGTCTTTCGCAAGACAGGCAACGTTAGGGACTTGGACAAGCCCCCCGACATGAAGCCAAAAAGATCTGTGCTGCGTCCTCCCTGGGTTTCCATCAGGCGAGCTCCGTCTTGATGATGGCCAACTTCGGTCACACCCTTAAGGGTGTCCTGGACCATGTCCTTTCCCACCTTCCTGCAGACTTGCAGTCAGTGGTAAAGATCATCAGACACCTGGGTCGTACCTTCACCAAGCGCCTCTACAAAATGCCTTGGATATCAGCGACTCCTGCTCCCAGTCTGTGGTAGCGGCAGTTGCAATGCACTGTAGGACCGACTGTGGATTTCCTCCTTTACTATGGATACCAGCACAAACTGGCTACGTACTCTTTCCTGGGCAAAGACCTTTTGTTCCTGGCGGATGGACATCTTCTAGGACTGAGAAGTCCAATGCCACTCTCAAATCGGTGACGTCCTCGCAGCAGGATCCCAAGGGTCAGAAGCCAAAGAACAAAACCTTTCAGCTTTGGCCCTTTCCGTCCCAGCAGCCCAAACTGCAGCAGCCTCAGCAGGGGTAGTCTGGCATCCTAAGCCTAAGTTTCTCAGCCAAGGTTCCAAGAAGCCCAGGGGCCGGGGCAGTGGGGCCCATCCAGCAGCTGGTGCCGGCGCCTCCTCCAAGGCTGCTCAGTGACAGGTCAGGAGGTGTTTGCCTGCTGCCCACCAGGTCCCTGCCTCAGCTCCCCTTGGTGGGTCAGCTTTGCAATTTCTGGCATGCCTGGTCTGTCATCACTTCGGACAAATGGGTGCTGGAAGTAGTAGGACATGGATTGCCTCTCAACTTTGAGGTCGCCCCACCCTACCATGCCCATGCTGCATGGGAGTCCGTGGTGTTGCTGGGCACTCTGTCCACCCTCCAGGAGGACATCACTCAGCTCTCTAGAGAAAGAAGACTCAGCTTGTGTCCTAGATGCCATGGCTGATGATAGCTTTATGTCCAGGTATTTCCTAGTCCTCAAACAGACAGGGGTTGGCACCTCATACTGGATTTGCACAGTCTTAATCAGTTTCTGAGGAAGCATAAATTCCAGATGGTCACTCTGTACCAAATCATTCCATCCCTGGAGCAGGGCATGTGGTTCTGCTTCTAGACCTCCTGGAGGCCTTCTTCCACATTCCAGTCCATCCATCTCACTGGCAGTACCTGCGGTTTCCACAGAGAGGGGTCTCTACAAGTTCTGGTTCATGCTTTTCAGCCTTTCCTCAGCCCCCAGGGTCTTAACCAAGTGCATTGCAGTGGTGGTAGCCTTCCTATGGTGCCAAGGAGTCCGGCCTCTATCCATACTTGGACAAGAGGTTGATTGACAAATTGTCTCAAGAGGCAGTGGAGCAGTCCAGGGACCTGGCCCTCCAGACCTGCTCTGCCTTGGGCTTTCTGATCAACTTGGCCAAGTCAGAACTCAGACACTCTCAGGTCATCCACTTTATCAGGGCAGAGCGCGACTCCCTCCGGGCCAAGGCCTGACTCCCTGCGGACTGGGCAGTGATCTTACCTCCTTTGCCCAATCATTTCAGGTTGAGCACTCACGCCCTGCCCAAGACTTTCTGCAGCTGCTGGGGTACATAGCATTCTGCACCAGCATGGTCAGATGGGCCCGTGACAGATGTGCCACCTGCAGTGGGAGCTAGCTCGCCAGTGGTCTCATCGTCTAGGTCACCTGGACCAGTCGGTCGTGTGACTCAGCCATGTGGGATGCCATCCAGTGGTGGCTCATGTCGGAACATCTCCAGGAAGGAGTCCCATTCGTCCACCCAGATTCAGCAGTCACCCTGATAATCGAAATGTCTTTGGTGGGATGGGGAGTGCACCTGGGGAATCACAGAGCTCATAGGCTCTGGACCCCCAGGGAGTCCCATTACCACATCAGCCTGCTGGAGCTCCGTGCAGTGCACTTTGCTCTGATGGAATTCGCTCTATTCATCTGTAATAAGGACGCAGGTCCAGGTGACAATACCACAACCATGTACTACCTGAATAGGCAGGGCAGAATGCACTCCTTTGGTTGAGTCAGAGGCCCTCCACACTTGGACCCTCATGCACAGTTTGGGTGCCAATCTCTGATCATTCATGTAGCTGGAGCCTACAGTCATCTAGCAGATGCCCTCAGCTGGGTGGGTGGGGTGTCTCTCGAGTGGTCACTGTATCAGGAGGTGGCGGACCACCTGTTCTCCTGTTGGTACTCCCTATTTGACCTGTTCACCTCCTGAGAGAACACAAAGCTGAGGCTGTTCTGTGCCTGCTGCCCTTCAGTGCGGAACACTGCTGGAGAATGACTTGGTGAGACCATGGACCCCAGGCCTCCTTTATGCTTTCCTTCCCTTGCCCTGATCCAGAGTGTTGGTCAGGTGGAGAGGAACAAGGCACGGATGATTTTTGTAGCCGCAGACAGGCCACGCCAGTTTTGTTACCAGATCTCCTTGGCAGTAGACCTTGTGGCAACTGTCTCTGTGCCGGATCTGCTTTCCAGTCACTAGGGAAGATCTTGCACCCAGATCTTCAATCCCTGCACCTGACAGCCTGGTTCCTGAGTGGCTAGAATTCCAAGCTTTGGGTCTCTCTGAAGAGATTCTCCATGTTGTGGAAGCCTCCTAGAAGGAGTCGACCCGCCAGTGCTATACCTTCAAATGGAAGAGGTTTTCCATTTGTTACCAGGGCAGGGAGCTAGACCCCCTGGTCTGCCCCTCGGTTAGTATTCTGGACTACCTTTGGCACCTCTCTCAGTTAGGCCTGAGGTTGACCACCCTTAAGGTGCACCTGGCAGCCATCTCCCTGTACTGAAGCAGGGAAATCCTAAAGTCCCGGATAACTATCGGCCAATTGCCATCCTATCGGCTATTAGTAAACTCCTTGAGAAAGTTGTGGCTGAATAACTCTCAGAGTACATTCAGGCCCATGAGCTGCTGTCCCCAGCTCAGCATGGTTTTCGAAAAGAGTACAGCACATCCACGGCCCTGGTCTCTGTCTCATCTAGCATCAGGGCTGCCATGGACTAGAGCAAACTCTCTGGAGATATGTTCATTGACTTGTCTAAGGCCTTCGACCTTGTAGACCATGTATTGCTTTGCACTCAGATGTGGTCCCTTGGCCTGTCCCCTCCTGCCCTGAAATGGCTAACAAACTACCTTCAGGGCAGAGTACAGCTGACCAAATTCAACAAGGTCCTCTCCGATCCTACTCTGGTGACTTCAGGTGTCCCTCAGGGCTCGGTCTTGGGGCCCTTCTCTTCTCTCTATTTGTTAACCATCTCCCAGCCACAGTAACAAACTGTAGTGCCACCCTTTATGCAGATGATCTGGTTATACTGGCACACTCCCGGGACATTGCAACTCTCAACCACCAGTTGTCTGAGGACTTTAAGAATATTTAGTCCTGGGTAACCAAACACAAGCTGGTCCTCAACCTGAAAAAAACTCAGGCCATGCTGTTTGGGCACCAGCCAAGATAAATGCCTCTCCTGCCCCTCTGCGCATCAATGGTGCGGATGGTGTTCCCCTCCTAACTGCAGCTTCCATCAAATACCTTGGGGTGACACTTGACCCCCAACTGGACCTAGGGAGTCGCATCCTAGATGTCTGCAGAACTGTGAACTATAAATTGGGTCTGGCCTACAGGGCAAAGAATGATTTGACACCTGCTGCTCGTCTGGCACTTGCCAGAGGTGTGCTTCTTCCCTCGCTCAGTTATGACCTTCACCAGTATGCCCGCACCTCCAAGGCTCTCCTTACTCGGTGGCACACGACCTACAATAATATTTGTTGTTTTGCCCTGGCAGCCCCTCGCCTAACCCATCACTGTAAGCTATATGAAAAACTAGGCTGGCTTTCCTCGGCACATCACTTGAACTTTGGACTGGGATGCTTCGTGGGTAAAGTGATCAGAACTGGCACCCACCCAGGGCTGGCACAGCTTCTCTCAGCTCCTGACCCCTCCTCCTACTCTCTCAGGTCTCAGGGACCTGGGGTGCTAAAGTCCCTTTACCCGAACCCTCATGGGGATATGGACTTCACTGCATGTGCTCCTAGGCTCTGGAACTCCTTCCTGACCATGTTTACTCCGCCTCCTCCCACCAGTGCCTCCGGAAGTCCCTGTGGGAGCATCTGAAGCTGGCCTCAGCGTGCGAGTGTCCAATGCCTCCTTAGCCCTATGGTCCCTGTGTTGGACTCACACTTGACTACATACTTTGGAACTTAACTGTTTCTGAGGCTCTGCTAATGTTCTCACGTTCACTTCTAATGATCTTACACACACGATGGCAAACGTCTGTGCCATTGAATGATCTAGACTACTTATTGTTGTACATATGTATATTAACTAATACTGCTACAGAAGACTATTCTATGTTAGACCGTTTCTCATGACTCAGTGTACTCCGCTCTACTCACTGTTATCTACTCTGATGTAACTGTATTCCTTGTTGTACTCTCCTGGGTCATTCCTGAAAATAGGCATATAACTTGTCTAGTGTACCTACCAGTCAACAAAGCTAAATAAATAAAATCTCTGCAAATTCAGCATGGGCTGGTATGCCGACAGTGGTGTAGGAGAAGGTTGTTGGGTGTTTCTTTCTGAGCCTTGACCACCTGTCCCCACCGGTGCGTTAACCACCTCCACCTTGAGACTTGTTACTGGTACTGGCAGTGCTCATGGACAAGCCATTCAAATTGATTCATAGATGTGACATCTCACGCCTGTCATGGAAGACTGCCTTCTTGGTGGCTATCACTTTCACCAGAAGGATCAATGAGCTCCAGGCGCCCTCAGTAAAGACTCCATATTTGGTGTTCCATAGGATCAAGGTTGTCCTCCACCCCAACCCAAAGTTCCTCCTGAAGGTTGTTTCAGAGTTTCACCGTACTCAGGTGATTAACCTCCTGGTGTACCTCACCACTCCAACCTTGGAGGCCAAACACAGACTCCTGCTGGACCTGAGGTGAGCGCTCACTTATAAAGAGCGAACGGCTAGTGTTCAGGGAGAGGTTCACCAGCTCTTCGTCAGCTGTGCTGAAGCCGCACCTGGCAGATCAGCAGCTAACCGAACAGTTGGCAGGTGGATTGTATCCTGCATTGTCCTCTGCTACAAGTTGGCTGGTGGGGAACCTCCTGTAGGGCTTAGTGCTCATTTCACCAGGCATACTGCTGTCTCAGTGGCTGCTTCCTGGGATGTCCCTATCCAAGAGATCTGCAGGGCTGCTACCCGGAAGTCAGCACACACCTTCATTTCCCACTACCACATCGACCTTGAGTCACGCCGGGTGCTGGATTTGGGACCTCAGTTCTCCAATCCTTGTTTGCCAAGTAGAGGTGCATGCCTTTCCCCCTGCTGACGGAAAACTGCTAGGAGTCTGCCTAAGTGTGGATAATGTACCATATCCTTGTCCCTAGAAATGAGGGTTACTCACCTGTAACCATAGAGCTTACTTCGAGAGAGAGTTCCTGCAGTAGGTCTTCACATAGGACTCCGCCCCTGGCGTCAGGTCCCACGGCAAACTTGTAGATAGCAATCATCAGCGGGGCCGCCCAAATGTCAAAGATGGCGTCAGCCCGACTATAAAAGCAGTGGTCCCGTGCCCACTCCACTTCTTTCCCACCGTCGCCTCAGTAACGTTTGGCTCATGTTTGAACGGCAAACCAACGCCCGCGTTGAATTTTGTCAAAGTTTTCTTTGCCTCTTACTAGTAATTTCTCTTCAATTTGATGTCTTCTAGACAGAAGAAAAAGTGCTCTAAGTGCGGCACCCAAATTCCGCACAGTGACAACCATTCCCGCTGCCTCCTTTGCCTGGGTTCTAAACACGACGTCCAGGAGTGTTCCATCTCCAGGCTTTCAACCAGACGACCAGAACTAGGCACAGGCGGGTCCCCTGAGGCCTATCTTCTGACCCGATGCTTGGCGTCTATGGAAAAGGAGCTTCAAAAACCGAGAGAAAGGTTGTCGTCACCGGCCCCTAAAAAGAAGAAAAGCAAAGAGAAGCGCCGGGACCGGAGTCCGTCGCCACATGAGAGGCCTGCAGCTGTGAGTACTTCTTCAGGTGCCCCGTCCGCTTCTTTGGGCCGGGCCCCCTCTCCCCCTCCTGCCGAGGTGAACGGGCAGCCAGGGCTAGCCTCTTTGGAGGTCGTAATCTCTTCGCCTTGTCCTGCCTGTAAGACATCCCTCGCCTCTAGCAAAGTGCCTGTGGCCCCTGCAGATCAGTCTAGCGCCTTCCAGCCATCTCTAGCTCAGCTGGATCTGTTGTGTCGAGCATGGCTCCTCTGATGCCCACCAGATCCATCACTCTCCGTTGGGCTCCAGTTTGGCCCCTGGCGGACAGAGTGAGGGACAAGTCGACCTGTCGTCCGCTAGAGTTCTTCATCCAGGACTGCACACCTGATCCTCTGCTTTTTGCACTAGCTAGATGGCATTTGGACCTGCCATTGGGGGCCCTCGGGTCCCCTCGCCAGGCCTTCCGCCGTCCCCAGACAGGAGTCAATCGCCAGCTGGGGATCCCTACCATGGAGCTTCCACCCTCTGGTACTTCAGGCGCTCTCCCGGATCCTGGGCCATCTGCTGGCACTGTCCTCCACAGGCCCTTTGACTGGGTTCCCAGATCCTGAACCCTCCTCCCTACCTCCAGGAGGCCCTCTGTCAACCACTCAGCATCTAACGCCGGGCCATGTGTCTCTGACACTGGGCCTCCCGACGCTGGAGTATCGCACCCCAGGACACCCCATGCCGGGTTATCCCAGATACTCCTTTTATTATCCATAATGGCAGTACCCTCAGTATCAGAGGTATCCGAGCTTCCAGCCCCCTCTTGTGCCACCTCCAGTACCAGACTGCGAGTCCATTCCCCTTTGGTGGAAGGATGGCAGAACGCAACTTCTGTCAGAGATAAGATGGTGGGAGAGGCACCCATTCCCAGTCACCTCTCTCCGCCTTCTCAGACCAGAGCTTGGTCTCCCTGACTGTTGGTATCATGGAAGCAGACCCATCAGTTCCTAATGGTTCTGAGCCCTCTGACACGAGTCTGACTCGGATCCGTCAGACCCCAGGTCTCCGTAGAGGTTCCCCTAAAGACTCTCCTAGTCTCCACGGAGACCCCTCTTTGGAGACTTGCTGCATTCTATTCAGGCAGCTAGCCATCCAAAGGTAGACCCACAAGAAAACTGCTTAGGAACACCTGGATCTGGCCACTTCTGACCTATCCCCATTCCCCGTGGATTGGGCCCCATGAGACCTAGTGACCACGCGATTTGGCAACAGCCATCCTCTATACCAGCAGTTTCAGTAAGCAGACTGCACCTATTAACGGAAGGAATCTTTCCTTTAACTCCCATCCTAAGGCTGACTCCATGGTCATCACGGCCGCTCCGACCGTTCATCCAGCCCAAACACTTGAGCTCTTCGCCTCCTGACAAGGACTTGCGTCAGCTAGATCAGTTTGGTCATAAAATCTGTTCTTCCTCTTGTGCGATGCGTTCCCTTAATTATGTCTCGCATATAGTCGCCTTCCAAAAAGCCTCTCTTTTGGATCTAGAAAGAGACCTCCAAGAGGTTCAGGATGAAACCCTGAGAAAGAAGTTATTGGATAAAGTTAGGTTGGGGAAGTCATCGTGTCGTCACGCTCTTTGAGCGATTTATGACTTGGTGGCTAGATCGGCAGCCTCGGGGATCTGTCTTTGCCGCCTCTCCTGGCTTTGTATAGCAGGTCTGGCGCAGGATGTACAGTCCTCCCTCCTGGACACCCCCTTTAGGGGTTCCATCCTCTTTGGCGTCGATGCCAAGGATATCATTACAGGGCTGCAGGAGAGCAGATGCTCCCTTTGGGACATCCGTTCCTTGTATAAGACGGGCCCAACCAGCGAGGTCACTTGATAGAATTCAGTGAGATTACAGCCCCTCTACCTCCAGGATGGTCCTTCAAGGGTGGGACAAATCAGTTTGTGAGGTAGTGGTCAGTTTGGCCACTAACCTTCAAAATCTGGTAGCCAAACCAATATTAGTAGTGGCCATCCCTTTTAAATGCTCAAAAATCACTTTGTAGGCAGGTAGCTAAGTTGGCCAATAACTTTCAAAATCTGGTAGCCAAACCAGTTTTTAAAGTAACCACTGGCAACCTGGCTACCTGATTTGTCCCACCCTGGGTCCTTCTATCCTTGGGATCAGGTCCCATTGTCTCTCAGGAAATTCAGGCTCTTCTTCTCGACAGGGTCCTAGAACCCGTCCCATCGAACCGAATAGGAAGGGGATTCTACTCCCACTTTTTCCCGGTACCAAAGAAAACGGGCGACCTGAGACCGATCCTTGGCCTCAGCACACTAAACGTCTTCGTCAAGTACAGAAGTTTCGTATGTTGACCCTTCAGGGGCTCCTCCCCCTGCTCCACCCAGACTCATGGCTGTGCTTCCTGGACATGCAGGATGCTTACCTGCATATTCCTATCCTCCCAGCCCACCGCCACTTTCTCCATTTTGTTTTTGTGAAGATCCATTTCCAGTTCAGAGCACTCCCATTTGGCTTCTTTTCGGCACCCAGAGTGTTCACCAAATGCCTAGCAGTAGTGGCGGCATTTTTACGTCAGGCATTTATGTCTTCCATACCTGGATGACTAGCTCCTCGTAGCACCCTCTCCTACCAGCCTGAAAGTCTCTCTCTCTCTCTCTCTTTCACGCTGAACTTGTTTGGTTTCCTGGGCATAACGGTCAGTTTTCCCAAGTCCCAGCTAGTACCATCCCAGAGACTCCAGTTCATTGGAGCTGTACTAAACGCAGTTCAGGGTAAGGTTTTTTTGCCATCTGATCTGGCCGAGACCTTAGCTTATCAGGCCACTGTCGTGGCCCAGGCCTGATGGATCCCAGCATACTCTGTGCTCTGTCTCTTGGGACTGATTGCGGCCGCCATTTCGACAGTTCCTATGGCCAGGCTTCACATGAGGGTCACCCAGTGGTTTCTTCGAGTCCAGTGGGAACAGAGGATGGATGACATGAACCAAAAGGTCATGATCTCCAACAGTCTTTAGAGAGACCTTCGCTGTTGGCAGGATCTCTCAAACCTGTCGAAGGGTATTTCTTTCCAGCAGTCAGTTCCAACCCAAATTCTCACCACGGACGCCTCAGATCTGGGCAGGGGAGCCCATCTGGGGACTCACAAGACACTGGAGTCTTGGTCCGAATAGGAGCTTATGCTTCACATCAATGTCCTGGAGACCAGGGCGGTTCTTTACACGCTCCAGGCATTCCAGTCTCTCCTGGTTCTGGGATCTCTTTCTAGTCCAGACAGACAACATGTCCACAGTCTGGTACCTAAACAAACACAGAGGAACCCGATCGTATCCTCTTTGCAGAGAAGTAATGAGGGTATGGTACTGGGTGATTCAGCACAGCCTTTACTTGACAGCAGTCCATGTTCCGGGCATAAGCAGCGTCCTGGCAGACAGTCTCAGTCAATCAGTGGCCAGGGCCCACGAGTGGGAGCTAAAGTCAGGGGTGGTTGAAGATCTCTTTCTTCAATGGGGTCGGCCAGAGGTAGATTTGTTCGTCTCACCATACAACACAAAACTACTTGTCTTTTGCTCGCTCGTTCTCAGACATGGTGCTCTTTGGCGAGACGCACTGTCTTTTTTGTGGACAGGGAGGTTTCTGTGCGTCTTTCCTTCCTTTCCTCTCATTCAGAAGGTCTTGGTAAAACTACAACAGAGGGAGCTCACACCATCCTTATTGCTTCAGTTTGGCTGCACCAAATTTGGTATCCTCTGTTACAACAATTGGCACTGGAACCTCCGGTTCTTTTGCCCATTTCCATGACCTTCTGACTCAGGAGCAGGGCACCCGGTGCATCTGAGCCTTCAATCTCTCCACCTTCATGTGGGACCTGTGGACATAGAGATTCTCGTTATGGGGTATCTTCGCAGGTTACAAATATTCTATTGGAGGCTAAAACCCTCCCCCAGATCAACATACACCATGAAGTGGAAGAGATTCACGATTTGGGACCAAGCAAGGCGCTGGCACCCATTTTCGCTTGGCTTACTAGGTTCTAGAGTACCTCGCGACATATGTCTGAGGCAGTCCTTAGCTACTCCTCCATTAAGGTCCACCTATCTGTGGTGTCGGCCTACCATCTCCCGGTGGAGTGCAAAACCTTGGCTCAGCTAGAGGTTGCCAAACCTTTCTGAAAGGCATCCTTCATTTGAAACCTCCGATCCGGAATCCTTGTCCACCCTGGGACCTGAATTTCATGCTCGAGAAGCTGACCTTACCCCCATTCGAACTAGCTTCTTCCTGCGACTTACGCTTCCTCTCCTGGAAGACCTTATTTTTAGTCACAGTTACTTCTGCCAGAAGGGTTTCCGAATCACAGGCTTTCGTCTTTAAGGAACCTTATTTGATTTTTCATAAGGACTGAGTAGTCCTTCGGACTAACCCTTCTTTCCTTCCCAAAGTGGTCTCGGAAACCACTTTGAACCAGATCGTGGAATTACCAGTATACTATCCACAGTTTTCCAACAGGGGGGAATACCTTCTACACACCCTTGATGTGCACCGGATCCTGAGGTACTACACGAACTGGACTAAAGAGGTTTGTAAATCCAACCAACTGTTCACAGCTTTTGCTCCACAGTGCCAGGGCAAGGCTATATCCAAGCAAACCATCTCTCGATGGCTAGCTAACTGCATCCGTTTTTCGTACACAAGATATGGGAAGTCCCTTCTGGGAGCAGTTAAAGGCCACTCCACCCGCAGTATGGCAACCTCTACTGCCTTTTTTAGGAATGTGTCCATGGCAGAGATCTGTGCAGCAGCCACGTGGTCGTCTGTTCACACCTTTACTAAGCGTTACAGTCTGGACATTTCCTCTCGGCGCAGAACTGGCTTTGGTCTTGCAGTCTTGCCAGGCCTCCTGTGGTGATTTCTCTCAGCGACTTCTCCTCCTCCCAGATGCACCTATGTTTTATTTTTCTTTGGGACTGCTTGGTATTCAGTCCTATATATGAAGATCTACTGCAGGAACCCTCTCGAAGTAAGATATTGCAGTTACATAAGAACTTACTGTAACAGTAGATCTTTGAGAGAGGTTCCTGCAGTAGGTCTAGTTTCCCACCCTCCTTCCCCCAGTTTTTGGATGTTTTATCCTTATTTTCCATCCTGTCTAGCCCTTCGGGACTAGAGTGGAAGCAGGTTCTGAGGAGTTTTTACTCCGGTCTTATTCTTACCTTTCTATAGGTCTCCATTGGAAAAGAACTGGAGAATGGGCGCGGGACCGCCCCTTTTATAGTCGGGCTGACGTCACGCCACCTGACGTCGGGGGCAGTCCCGCTGATGATTGCTATCTACAAGTTTGCCTTGTGGACCTGACGCCAGGGGGCACAGTCCTATATGTGAAGACCTACTGCAGGAAACTCTCTTGAAGATCTACTGTTACGGTAAGTTCTTACGTAACTGCAATTTCTAGGAGTGGTATATGGTACACATCCACACAACCTCCTCTGGCAAATGGCACACGGATCCCTGCTTCCAGCATGCAAGATCTGACATTACAGGGTGGAATCAGGGAGTATAACACCCGGGTGGGCAGGAGGAGCTTAGCTTGAAGACATTTTGGCTGGTCTTGAATGGAAAGGAAACTGCCTAAGTGTGGATGTGCACCATAAACCACTCCTAGAACTACAATTACAGGTGAGTAACCCTCATTTACTGTTTACTGTAGTACAGTATATTGTATCAGACTAATTTTGCTTAGTTGTATGCTGACATCTTGTCTTACTACAAATTCCAGAATCCCCTGCAAATGACATCAGAACAGTAGGCTGCAGTGAGAAGATTGCATAGCCTGCATTGCATGCTAAAGTTTATATAAGTTCTGATCTTTTGTTTGCTGGTCTCGCTATCCTCCATGGGCTATGTACAGATACAAAGGACTGTACTTAGCCCCTGGAGAAAAGTAGTCTGGAAGAACATCTGATCAGAGATTATAAAAGTTCTAAAATGTACTGCACGCTATTGAACTTTCCACTGCTGTATACTGCTCTGAAGTCAGCTGAAGGGATTCTGGGATTTATAGTAAAGAAGATCTCAACATATAACAAGCGAAATTAGTCTGGCAGTAAATAATAAGTAAACCAAAATTTTTTGTCCACAAAGTGCATATTGGGACCAGTACCAATTTGTGCTGACTGTTCCCCTTTAAGTTATCACTTAAATAACTGCATGGTCAAATGATTGGATTTCACCTGTTGCAGTACACAAATTATCTTTCCCATACTTTATCCTATAGTCTAACAACAGGATTCCAATAATGATGCCATACAGAAACTGAATCATCTCAAGCCAGAGATGATTCCTGGGAGATAGAATGGCGATGATAGAATCCAGAACTCCATTCAAATGTTGCAATGAGCTGTTACTCCCTCTAATAGTCTAATGTTGGATTTGTTTTAATCTTAGTTTGTTTATTCACAGTCCATTCACTCTTCCATCTTTCTTCTATGTTCCTCTACAATAAAGGCACAGGAAGGCCAAGTAACTTGCTCAGTGTCAAATAGTCTCTTGCCGTGTCGAGATTTAAACCTGGGTTCTCCTGCTACACTGCCCTGTGCTTTAATGACTGGATCTTGCTGTCTTCTGGGATAATCTCACCCCCTTTTGTTTCCTTTCGCTCCTCTTTTTACCTCTCTGTATTTGTAAAATCCTCTAGAGATTATGATTATGCTGCTTCCCATGCTAATCAGTCATGAAGAGTGGGGTTACAGTGAAATAATGGTCTCTTGCAGCAGCAGTGAGAGATCACTAAAAGACTGTTCTGAATAATCGCCAACCAGCTAAGTCTTGCAGAGTGGTTTGTGCCAGCCGATTTCCATTGGCCACGCTTATTATTTAAGATGGCCACCTAGCCCCATCACATAACCACCTTTTGTGACATGATTAGTCACCTTTTTAACCCCATCAGATAACCTTCTATAACCCTGTCAGATAACCACCTTCTGTAACTCTGCCTGATAGCCACCTTCAGTAACTGTCTGATAACTGCCTTGTGTAACTCCATCGTATTGCCAGCTTCTGTAACATCATCAGAGTGCCATGTTTTGTAACACTGTCGAATGACCACCTTCTGTAACTCTGCCAGATAACCACCTTCAGTAACTGTCCGATAACTGCCTTGTGTAACTCCATCGGATTGCCAGCTTCTGTAACATCATCAGAGTGCCATGTTTTGTAACACTGTCGAATGACCACCTTCTGTAACTCTGCCAGATAGCCACCTTCAGTAACTGTCCGATAACTGCCTTGTGTAACTCCATCGGATTGCCAGCTTCTGTAACATCATCAGAGTGCCATGTTCTGTAACACTGTCGAATGACCACCTTCTGTAACTCTGCCAGATAGCCACCTTCTAGAACCCCCATAAGCTGGCCACCCTCACTTATTATTTAAGAAAGGTAGGATCAGTGTTTGGTCTACTGTCAGTTAATCTAACCCTAGGGAGTCATGAGTCATTAGGGACAGCTTAGTGCCTTTTGCTCCTAGGGTAAATTAACAAAGGTGACCCAAGCCCTGGAGTGCCTCAGTGCTGTTTATTAGACTAAAATGTTTTACTCTGCTTTATAATGATTTGTTTTGTAGTTAAAATTCGAATTGCTTTATTGTACATGAGAGTTTCCAACCCCTAAACTAACCCTTTTAAAATGCTGACAGCAGATCAGGGAAAGGGGAAAGGGAACATTGTTTAACCAGGAGTAGCACACTAAGCCATAGCTTGTTTCCACATGTGACCTGGGAGCATAAGAAAGTTAAGTGACTTGCTCAGCATCACACAGTATGCACCTAGGCAGCTGTGGATTCAAACCCAGTTCTCCAGATATGCAGCCCAGAGCCTTAACCCAGTGCGCTATACTGCCTATTAAATAGTGCAGTGGGTCAAGGCTCTGAGCTGCAGATCTGGAGCCTGGGTTTGAATCCCACAGCCACCTAGGTGCATACTGTGTGATACTGAGCAAGTCAGTTAACTTCGTTGTGCTCACAGGTCACATCTAGAAACAAGCTTTGGATACACTGTTACTAACCACTGTTGAAAATCTGTTTTGTCTGAAAAAATTCAAGGATGCCTGTCAGTCTGTGGCTAGACAAAGTGCTCAGGGCTTCTTGTACTCAAGCTGTTACATAACAGTAAAGTCATGCCGCATTTTCTGTCCTGATTCAGCTAATTCGCTGTTCTTGATCTTAGGCTCTGGGGGAGCCCTTGTACAGGGTCAGCACAGGGAACTACGAATACCGACTTATCCTGCGCTGCCGACAAGAGGCCCGGGTCCGTTTTGCTAAGATGAGGAAAGATGTGCTAGAGAAAATTGAACTGCTGGACCAGAAGCATGGTGAGTTTCAGAACCAGAGAACTGCTCCTAGCCCAGAGCAGAGTGATGTAACCTATGCCAGTCAAAAGAGGGACACAAGCCTTAAATGTGATTGGTTCTTATAAGCCATATTTTGTTTACCAAGCCTGCTTCAAAACATCAAACTTGGCTGTGCTTAAAAAAAAAATTGTTTTTACCATATCAGGATCCTCGCACTTTCTCCATTCCCAGTTTCTCTGCTGTGCAGTGATCCTTTTCTTATCGCCTTCCCACACTCTGGAACTAGCTGTCCACTGATATCTGCCTCTCGGCCTCCTCTGGCTCCCTCAAGTCTCAGCTGAAGCACCTTCCCCAACCTTCCTGCTGTCCCTCTCTCTGATGTCATCTTACCCTGGGGCTGGTTTGTCTGGCTTGTTAGTTAATTGAATATTTTTGTGCTGCTGCCTTGCCTGCACTTGTATCTGTTTTCATCATGTTATTCTGATTGCACTTTATTGTAACTATGAATGTGGCTCTGTAATGTTTTGGGGGGTCCAAAAAGGCCATACTGAAAATTTCAGGCTACAATATGCAAACATGACAAAGTTATGCATTGGAGTTCAACCCCCCATTGAAGTACATTGACCCACGCTTAACCTTAGTTTTTCGTATTGCAGTCGGTGGTTCCAGCAGCAAGACGTATCTTTGGTCAGAGAGTGACCTATGACCTGTTCAGGTGAGTGGGAGTGTGGTGGGTGCTGAGTGGGAGGTCAGGGTGGGGTGGGTGGGGTATGTGGGGCCAGGTCAGCAAGGGACTGTTTTCTGTTTTACAGATTAAAAAACACCACCACAGCATCGAGGAATGGTTTTCCTTATGTCAGGGATATTCTGACACTGGGATTAGGCATCCCAGTAGGGTTGTCAAGGTATCATAGTTTCATGGTATACTGTGGTGTCAGAAGTCACGGTATTGATACCGTGGGCAATTTCCCATATAGCAGTAACCATGATTCATGGTATACCCTGGTACTGAGGCCTTTTAAATAGCTTTTTGGGGTTTTTTGGGGGTTTTTTTTTGCATTTTCAGGGACAGCTGTCCCTTCCATGCCAACTCTTCCTGATGCAAGAGTTCAGGGAGACTTATTTTTGTGCAAAAATGACTTGTTCTGCAATATCGCATATGACAATAACCACGGTATTACATGTGACAGGTATCATACTGTCAGAATTTCATACCATGACAAGCCTACATCCCAGTGTCGAGCTTGTAGGGGAATGGGGCAGGTGACCTGGAGGGAAGTGGGGATCAAGAGAAGCAGTACTGGGGTGGGTACCCCCAGACCACATATATATTAAAAATATGTAAGACTGGGAAGGGCAGGCGGGCAAGCCACGTGGAGGGGAAGGGTGGAGGGAAGCAGTATGGGGGATGGGCACCTTGGACTGCTTAATAGACTGATACACAGATAAAGAGAGGGGGGAGAGGTGGATAGATGGATCGATGCAGTACTGCTTGCTGACCGGCTTCATGCAAATAAAAGGACCGAAGCTCCCTCTCATAGGAGTGGCTTCAGTCCTTTCAGTTACACAAAGTTTCTGCCCAGCAAGCAGCGAGTTGTGTCACAACCACAATGTGTGGTTATTGGTCTGGACTGCAAAGCCCCTTCCAGTTTGAGCTGCAGTGGACTCAGCACTGACCCACCTCCAAAATGCAGTTTAGTGTAACAAAACGTTTCTTGCACATGCGCAAGCAGACATAAAAAGGGCACTGGGCTGCTACTTAGACCAAACAAGTGATATCAGATCTGATAACATACAGCTTTTTGTCACCTAAGGAGAGGTTGGCAAAGGTAAACCAGCAGCTCCAAAGACTGTATACAGACAGTTCTACTATGAGAAAGCTGGTAAGCAACCTCCCAGTGGCCTGTGGTCACACTCCACATGGGGCACTTATGCCTCTGTGGCAGATACAAGGGGCCATCACACTTCAAGGTACTTGTAAAGCAGTTGCCTCGAAAACAGTGCACACCTTCACAATGCACTACTTCTGGATGCACAGTCTAGGAGGGATGGCAGTTTTGGAACTGCTGTCTTGTAGAAACTTTTTCCTAAATAGTTCTAGATCTAGCCTTCCAAGGTACTGCGAGTGAGTCTGCACTTCATATTAAGCATCATTGATGGAGTCTGGTTGTTAGAAGAAAAGATTACTCACTATAGTAATATTGTTTCTTCTTTAGGATTCATCAGTGAGCTAATACAAACCCTGACCCCAGTAGCGGAGTCAGGTTTGGGATCATTTGGGAGCCAGGGAGGGCCACTCAGTCCATGACAGGCTCCACAGTGGGCACTAAACAGTGAATAAAGATGGTGGCAGGGCGCCACTGCTCACACTTGGGCAGCCAGGAGGGGCGACCACCCCCCAGCCCCCCTCTGTCTCTGCCACTGCCTGACCCTGCCTTTTCTTCTAGAACCTGAAAATAGGTTCACACAAGAATCGGTTCTTGATCTTCTTCAAGAGAATCTGTTTTATCAGGCCAAACCTATGGAACTTATAGCTGCCAGGTGTTAGGACCACACGGAAACTTTTGCAAGCAGTCCACCAAGGGCCACCAATGATGATGTCAGACATTGACTGCTACATAAACGTGGGCAGCCCCTTCCCTCCTCAGTTCTTTTCCCACCATCGACCATGCTCATTGGACTGCTGACAGAAATGCTGCTGCTTTATTTTTTCCATATTGTAAAGCATTTACTTTAGCAAGTAATTTTCGATGACCTGTATGCCATCGAAGGAACTGTGGAAGCTGTTCCAGTATTGTGAATGTGGTGAGAATTATTTACACTGGTAATTCTCACATGTCTGCATCTGTTGCCTCAGCCCAGAACACAATGAGCAAACCTATCCGATCTGCAGAGGTTTCAACACTGCCACCCGGCAACACCAAAAAAGGGCCCTAGAGAAGTACCTATTAAAGCAGCAGGTAGACCATGTGGAGAAGGCACTTCAGCAAAAGAGCACTGCCACGTCACCAGCTCACTCCTCCAGGTCCAGGTCTTCAAAATCCTGGGAGAAGTAATCCGGGAGCCGTAAGCACAAGCACCAGGCAAAGAAGAAAACCTCCCCAGTGTGTTCCAGGTTGCCACTCCGCACAACAGGTACGATATCCACTGTACAGTCGACCGCTCTGGCAGTGACACTGCTTCCCCCCCACCAACCATTGACATAACACTCAGGTCAGGGCATGGCATTGGCGCTTCCAGGCCTAATACATCTGATACATTGCTATCGACATCGGGAGCCCTGCCTCCTCTGTTGAGTTCTGCCAGCACACCCATCAACCACATGGGCACCGACATCCAGGTGGTGCTGTCATCCTTTGAAGACATGTTTAAATGCCTACTGCCTCCTCCTCCTCCTGTACCAGGAGGCCCATCGATGGGGCTTACTGCTCAACCCCGATGATGCACACTAGGGCCATGCCTCAGTCGCCTCCTTGAATGCCGTCAACCTCGCCAGCACATTCCCTAATACCCATTGACCAGGCTGACAATGAGTTCAAACACAATCTTGATTTAATAATGCAGGATGAAGTGGAGGACCCTGAGGACTATGCTGAAAATCCCTGTGAGAGAGGCACTAGTTCTACTGTGTCCACCTGCAGTGAGGACTCTGGTCCACTCCCTAAGGCTCCCGCCAGGGGACCCAGTTTTCCGCACCATGATGCAACAGTTACAGGCTGCCATGAAGTTTAATTTAGAGGGGTTGGATACCACCAAGAAAAATTTAATAGATTTCTTGTAGTTACTTGATCCTTCCCCTATTGTGATACCGCCTACCCTCCCTGCTCTAGAGGATTCCACCTTTGGTGCCTGGCACAAGCCAAATGTCATTCCAGCCGTACCAAGAAAGGCAGGCAAAATGTACATGGCTTCTTCAGGGAAATCCTTTTTTGCTAGCCATCCTGAGGCAGACTCTGTGGCTATCGGTGCTGACCATGATTGGTCAAGGGCACCTAAACACCTGCACTCCATCCCTCCTGATAAAAAAAATCCAGGAGGTTGGATGTGCTAGGTAAGAGGACTTTTGTCTCAGCCTCCAGGCTCCCTGGGCCTTAGAATTGCAAACTGTCGGGCCCACATGGTCATGTACCAGAATGATCTCTGGAGAAAGGCCAAGGCAGCTGCACAAGCTTTGCTAAATGGCACCCCCAAACAGGAGCTCCTAAAGGCTCTCACAGCTACGGCTGATTAAGGAAAGCACCTGCTTCACACAGCCTATGATGTTTCTCATGCCTCTGGCAGGGCTACTGCCTCGGGCATATGTCTTAGGAGGTACTCCTGGCTTAGGGTGGCAGGGTTTACGAATGACGTACAGCAGTCCATTCTCAGTTCCCCTTTTAGAGGATATAAATTATTTGGCTCAGATGTCCAGAATATCCTTTCTAATCTTCAGTCTCAGGTAGGACCCTGAAGTCGATACACTCCCTCTACCATACTCAACCAATGGGTAGGCAAAGGGTACCCTTTCCTTCGGTTGCTGCAAGACACCATCCAGCCACCAGGCAACAAGGTAAGGGCATGGGAGCAGGAGCCTTGCCCACCCCCAGGAACCATTCCAGCTGCACATTTAAAAGCCCCTAGAGGTGGTGGTGTAGCAGTAGCCGCCATAATCATCTCTGCCTGACTTTGTACACCCTCCTCCAACCATCACATTACCTCCTGGGGTGGTTGTAGGGGGTCATATCTCCCCATCACCTAACTCAGTGGAAGGAGAGGACATCAGATTCCTGGGTCCTGGAAATCATAACAGAAGGTCATGCTCTGGAATTTCTAGACACACCTCCAGATCATCCATTGGTGCCAGCTTGCTATCTTCCAGACGACATTCTTCGGCTCTCAGAGGAGGTTCAGATTTTGTTTCAAAGGAAGACCATAGAGCATGTGCCTTTTGAACAAAGAAACACAGGGTTCTGCTCTTGTTACTTCCTAGTCCCAAAATGTACAGGAGACCTGCAGCATACTCTGGATCTCAGGGACCTGAACCTTTTCATAGAGTTCAGAAAGTTCAGAATGGTCATGCTGCAAAGCCTGCTCCCGCTACTGCAAGCAGGTACCTTCATATAAAAATTGGCAAGCCTCACAGAAACTATTTGAATTACCTGTTTCTACCAATTCAGAGTACTGCCCTTTGGCTTGTCCTCTGTGCCACAGGTCTTTACCAAATGCTTGACAGTGGTGATAGCAGCCCTTGCAGGAAGGCTCTGTGTCTTTCCTTACCTGGACAACTGGCTGTTGAAAGCCCACTCCAGGAGCAGCTCCTGCACACCCTAGGTCGAGCATTGCCAGTGTTTGATGCTCTGGAGGTTACCGTCAAGCATCTTAAGTCTTTCCTTGATACCTTGTCAATTCCTGCAGAATGTAGAAGCAGTCTTGGACACAGCTCAAGGCTTAGCCTTTCTGCCTCTGGACAGAACTGAACATCTGATTACCCAGGTTGAGCTGGTACACAACAGCTGGTATGTCTCAGCCAGGACATTCCCTCAGCTCCTGGGCCATATGGCAGCAGTCATTGTAATAGTACCTTTGGCAAGACTGCACATGAGGATCCCTCAGTGGAATCAAAGAGGCCAGTGGGACCAGCTCACAGACAATCAAGAACAAAGTGTTCTAGTAACCATGAATTGATGGCCATCTGTGAATGCCCTGATTTGTTTCAGCCGGTTTATATTCTGACTGTTATGGTACCGGTGGGTGTTCAGCTAGATAGACTTACTTATGTGCAAGTCACATTATTTTTAGTGGCTGCTCTTAAGGCCATTACCCAATTATGGCGTACCACAAAGGTTCCTACCAAGGAGGCTTGGTGGGCATTGGCTAAGGAGATCTATGCCCTGGATAGACTATTAGCTAGACTGTCAGACCAAGTAGAGAAATTTGAGCTCTGCTGGAGATGGGTGATGTACCAGTTGGATCATTACACAGATGTTGTACCTTAATTTGAGGGCAGACTGGGGGATAGCCTATGTTTATATTGAATTAGTCCCTCTCGCTTTGAAGATTTTCAAATTTCCCTTTTAATGTACCTTTGAAGGATTATTATGTGATATTGGCGTATATTGTATATTTATTTTTATTTATTGTGATATTCAGAAAGACCTTTGAGTCAGAGACTCATTTACAAAGGTTCCACGTCATACATAAATTGAACAAGGACAGGACTTATGATACAGAAAATACAGTACATAACAAAGTAACAATAATAATAAAAAAACAGGTTACATGGTTGTTTCATGGAGGTTTAACAGAGATTTAGGTATTTTATCACAGCCAAGAGGAAGGGAAAAAAAAAAAAAGAGAGATTCTGTCGGAGGCTGATTGTCATGTTTCGTAAATGCATTTTTTTTTGTACATTGACCTGCTAAATAGATTGTTTGTAAGGAGGCAGTGGCAGATCAGGTATCAAGGGCAGTCGCATATATTTGAAGCCTGCAGGTATTCCCTTAGCTTTGATTTATATGGGCCTAGCCTTCTTTCATCAGTTATATGGTAGGGAGGGATGGAGTTTGTCCAGGAAGGGGCACTGAAACTGAAAGTGTGTTGGTATTGGGAGGTCCGGCCATGGGGTACCCATAGTAGCCGCTTGCTTGTGCTACGGGTTTTTTGCCTGGTGGAGTTGGGAGGATAATTTGGTACAGGGAGGGTGGGGTGAGGCCAAGTAATACCTTTTTGGTCATAAGGCAGGTGTGGTATCTGATTCTGCTATCCAGGTTTAGCCAGTTTGTGCTGCTGTAGAGGGAGCAGGAGTGAGTGAAATGATCACATCCTGGGAGGAGGCAGCAGGCTTTGTTGAGCACAAGCCTGAGTCTACTTAGGGTTGTGGAGGAGTGGCACTGTATATTAGGATGCCGTAGTCTGGAGGAGAGGATCGAGGAGTTACGGTGAGCTGTAGTGCTTCAGGGATGAAGCAGTGTTTGTAACGGTAGAGTACTCCAAGTCTGGAGCTAAGGGCGGTTGTTAGGGGTAGGATATGTTGATTAAAGCTGAGGGCAGGGTCTAGTGTGATCCCTAAGTATTTAAAGTTCTATACTTGTTCTAGGGGGGGTCTGATTTGTAGTGAGAAATTTGGGACACAGGTTCTTGAGTGGGTTCTGGGGGTGGGTGAATATCATGACTTTAGTCTTATTATAGTTGATAATATGACACTGGGTGGTGAGCCAGTCTTCGATTTTATGGAAGGAGTGCTGGAGGGTTTGGTGGAGTTTAAGGGGGGGCCGGCTCGGAGGTGAACAGGACTACATCATCCGCATAAAGGAGCAGATTTCAGGGCATGCGGATGAGAGGGGTTGAGGTATATACTGAAAAGTCGGGGGCCAGTATGGAGCCCTGTGGGACAACGGATTGGACTTTGACTTTGACTATCTGCGTCCTATCAGAGAGATAACTGGAGAACCATTTTAGGGTGTCATCGGAGAAACCCATGTAGGCCAGGGTATTTAGTAAGAAGGCATGGTTTACTGTGTCGAATGCTTTAAATAGGTCCACCGAAGATGGCACCCATGAGGTGGCCGTGGTCCAGGGCTGAGGGACATTTGAGGTAAATTCAAGGAGGGCGTAGTGGTGCTGTGGCCTCTTTGAAAACCATGTTGCTGCCTGGATAGAAGGTTATATTTATTTAGGGTTCAATGAGTTGGTCATGACTATGCATTCTAGTGCCTTTTGACGGGGTTGGCGTAGGATAGAGACGGGGTGGTAGTTATTTGTGAATGTTTGGTCACTACTTTTATGGATAGGTGTGATATAGGCCGATTTCCAGTGGGTGGGGAATTTCCCTTGGCAGAGGGAGCGATTGAGAATGTGGGTGAGAGGGATCAGAACTTCCTGGAGGGTGAGGCGGAGAAGTCTAGGGAGTCGTGGCTGTAGTGGTTTTTGTTTAAAGCTTTAGTAAGGTAGGGTTTTGCAGTCTCAGGTGTAAGGACTGTGGGTAGAAAGGCACGCAAGTGGGGGTGGGGATGAGGTTGTTCATGGGGGTCGAGAAGTTTCGGGCAACAACATGAGAGAGATCCGTGAAAGCGGTATTTAGGGCAGTGGCTATGCTGACAGGGTCAGTGGAGAGGCTACCATCTGTGAGTATTTGTTCAGGTGGGAGATTTGGGCCTTTGCCACAGAGTTCCTTTATGTTCTCCCAGAACTTGCGCCCATTTCCCCAGGCGGAGGTTAAGGCGGCTTTGTAATGGTTTGCCTTGGTGGTGCTAATGGCCCAGGTGCACTTGTTTCGGGCCTCCCGATAGCATTGCCTGTCCTGTGGCCGTCGGGTCTCATTGGCCAGTTGCCATAGGGCATCACGCTGACGTAGTAGGCCTTGGAGGTGGTCCGAGAACCATGGGGCATTATTCCCCTTGGTCATAGTTTTGGCGAAAGGGGCGAACTTGTCACAGGCTGAGTTAAAGATGTTGACAAACAGTTTGAGTGCGTGGTCAGGGTCAGTGTATTTGTAAGGTGTCCAGTCCCAATCTCTGAGGTGGGCCTTGAGCAGGGGTAATTTGCCAGGCCCTAATTTATGTAGTGTATTTATTTGGGGCGCGGTTTTGAGGGGGGTACCAGAGCAGTTACAGAGTACTGGTGAGTGGTCGCTTAGGGTGTCAGGGAGGACTTTGGAGCTTTTTATTTTGTGGAGGCGGTTAGTGAAAACAAGTTCTAGAAGGGTGGATGTCCCCGTACGGGCGTGTAGCAGGGTGGTTGTTTTGATGACCTGGGTGAGATCGAGGACAGCAGCCTCATTTTGATGTAGGGCACAGCTGTTTTAGCCAGCCAGTTTATGTTGAAGTTCCCCACTAGTATTTTTTCTTGTTTTGAGGATAGGGTGGCGAGGTAGGACATGATGGCTTGGAAGCTAGCTTCTGGTCTCTAGGGGGGACATAGGCCGTGGTAAGGAAGAGAGGGGAAGTAGACCTACCTAGAGTAATTTTTAGGGTGAGGGCCTGAGCCCTGGAGGTTAGGATGGGCAGGGGGAGAAGGTGGCCATTGAGGGAGTCCTTGAGGTAGGTAGCACAGCCACCCCCTCGCTTTCCCATACGGTCAGCGTGATAGAAGCAGCATCCAGGGAGGTTAACTGCGGAGTCGGGGACAGAGGGGGGAGAGCCAGGTTTCAGTCAGGGCAATGATGTCTGGGTTGTTCTGGAGTACCCAGCCCTAAAAGGAATCCCATTTTTTTAGTAGGCTGCAAATGTTTAGTGAGGCAATGCACGGGCCATTTCCGTGGGATGGTGTGGCAAGTTGGGGGCCAAGGTTTGGGTGGACATTACCTGTCAGCAGAAGGAGAATGAGAGACTTGAGTCGGTTGCGGTTTGTTCAAGTAGCAGGTCTTCGGCATTTATGCTGTGTGCGGCTGATGGTGGGTATTGGTAGTTTCAGGGTAAGGGTGGCAGATAGGAGGAGTAAACAGGGGGTGGGGGTTTGTTGTGTTGCGGATGTGGAGGGAGGTTGGCAGGAGAAAGAGGGGCTCCATTGGGTAGCTTGCCGTGGGAGATGACATCCAGAGGTGCAGGTGGCGGTGTCTATATATGAGAGGGTTTCAATGTTTTGCCCCTTTTTCATGTTGTGAGTGGGGGGTGGAGCTGCCTGCGTAAATTGCAGGAGTACAGCAATGAAAGTAAGTGGGAGCATGGCTGGGTTGAAAAACGTGAGGAAAAGTATGTGACAGGGCTGGCAAGAAAGGCAGAAAAAAAAAAAAGGAAAAGAGTAAAAAAAAAAAGGTGAAGGGCCTCTAGTGGTGGAAAAAGGTAAATTGCAGATGGAAAAGTGGCCTGATAGGTTATTTTGTGATCAGAAAACAACCTATATATTTGGATGCCGACCAAGGGTGGTGGTAGGGGTGGGGGAGCCGAACGATAGTGTTGTGGGGCAGAGCCAGCATGGAGCAGAGAGTGATCCTGGCAAGCAGCTCCTTGTAGGTACCTTAATGTTCAGCTTTGTGATCCGGGTGCGAAGGGTGTGTGGGGAGGCAATATCTTCCTGGACATAAGTCTCACCACTCATTCACACTAGTGGGATCTGCGCCGGAGGCACTAGGACCCATCGAGCAAACTTTTGCTGGAGGTCGGCGAGATGGCGCCGCTGAGATGGCGCCATGAGCGTGGCTCGCGGTAATGACTATCTCGGCGACAACCTCCAACCGCCTCAGTTCCTTTTTCCCGCTGGCCGAGCGCGCTTCAGTGACAACGCCGCCATTTGTCGGGAGTCAAACTTCAAACTAGCGATAGTTTTCAGTTTATTTTTTGTAATTTTATCTCGATAGTAGTATCACTTAATTTTATTCTATTTCTGTTATATTTTAAAATTTAACTTATAGTAAAGAAGTCTCGGCCTACTGGACGGAGTCGACCATGAGCAGGTCAGGTGACGGTAGGGAGACTTCGTATGAAAGCTGTTCAGTCAGTCGGGCTGGATCCGGTCAGCCCCCTTCCCCTCAGCAGGGTTCCGACAACGGTCAGTCCGATGCCCGGGGGGATGGGCAGTCCCCCCGCCGGCATAAAAATAAACGGTCGCATTCTCGGCACCGTTCTGCCTCGAGCTCTTCTTCGGCCCACAGGTCAAAAGAGAGAAGGCATCACTCGAGGTCGCCCTCTGATACGTCTGCACGTCGACGGTCAGTTATCGTACCTAGTTGCCGGTCTCCTCCTTCGGAGTTGCCAACTTCCGGTTTCCGCCGTCTTCAACATCGGAGCCCCACCCCGCCTATAGGTGGGGCTCCAGATGAGCAGTTTCATCAGTGGGCCGCTCTTATGGAGCGATGGGCTCGGAGGTTGGTTCTTCTGCCTGGCTCGGTTGCCCTGGAGCCTTCGGGCTCGTCGGGCGATCAGGCAGGGCGGTTGGACCTTCCTAGTCGCGTGCACTTCCTTCGGTGCCAGCGACTCTGTGCTTAGGTGTTTCCCCCCCTCACATGGCTGCGGCGCAGGGGGCCACACCAATGCCCTTATCTCCTGGTTTTTCCCTCTCTTGCTTCCAGGTTCCAGGGTGTCCTGGCGCTCTCGCGGGTTGCTGCTCTGTCGGGCGCTGGGGGCAGCCTTATGGGCGCCGTCTAGTGCTGTTGGGGTTCTGCGGCACTGGCCCATGTGCCAAGTGAGCCAAGGCGCCGCCTGCGGGCGCCTGGTAGGTTCAAGCACGCTGGGTGCACGGCTGGTGTCACAGGTTTCTTCGCCGCAGGCCTCCGCTGCTTTCGACTCCTTTCGCCTCCTTACGCGGGGCCCTCGGGACTCTCTTTCTATCTGCTCTTCTTCTTCTCCTATTTTCACTCCTTTCCTGTCCAAGCAGTCCTTCCTGGACTATCAGGAGATGATGTTGAGCCTGACCCAGACCTTCGGTTGGGTGATGAAGTGGAGGAAACAGGATCCTTCACTGCTACAGAGCCTGTGGTCGAGGACCTATCCTTTAAGTCTCTGTTGAGGAACCTGAGAGCCACTCTTTCTCTCCAGACTACGGACATCGATCCTGGGAAAATATTAAGACTCCAGTATCTTCATGCTTCGGAGATCCCTACGGATTTGACTCCTCCGATTCAACCTCCTTCGAGACGCTGTCTCAAATGGTATGGAATAATCCTGCTCTTATTCCTTCAGTGGCTAAATCCATTGATAAGAAATATTCAGCTCCCAAGGATCGTCCCATTTTGGCATCCCAAGCCTTTGCTGATCCTATTGTAGTCCTGGCAGAGAATGACAAAGTCGTTCTTTCCTCGTTACTACAGCTCGAACTTATTAACAAAGAGTCTCGTAAAATTGATACATTAGGTAAGAGAGTCTTTGCTGCCTCCACTTTAAGTATGCGTATTGCCAGCTATCAAGGCTATTTTTCTCAGTATGAGTATATCCTGTGGCACTCTATGAAACGAATGGTTGAAGCTCTTCCAGATTCCGACTCCAAGTCAGAGCTCCTTCTAACCTGCTATCGGAGGTATTGAGTCCAATAACCAACAGGTCAAAGCCGCCATGGACTTTCGACACTGCTTCTCGTTCAGCAGCCGCAGGTATTTGTACTCGACGCCATTCCTGGCTGCGTACTTCTGGCTTTACGAATGATGCTCAGCAGCAGGTAATGGCGTTGCCCTTTGATGGCTCCTATCTTTTTGGGCCTCAGGTAGAGCAAGCCCTAGAGGCCACTCAGAAGACTAGGTCGGCCATTAAGTTGGCTAGACCCCCGCCTACCCCCTCTCGGGGGCATGTAGTAAACATCAGTTTCATAGTCGCCAGTCCTTTCGAGGCAGAGGCAGAGGAAGCTTCCATAAAAGCCAACCTGCCCAACCTCAAAAGAAGGCGCAGCAGAAAGCGCAGGGGCCTAAAGCCCCCAGCGCTACCTTATGAATTGCCGGCCCCAGTTCCATCCACACTGCCCGAGATGGAACTTTCTCCTCCGTTGGGAGGTCGTCTGATGTACTTCTACAATCAGTGGAAGTCCATAACCTCGGACAAATGGGTCCTTCGGATAATTCGCGAGGGTTATTCTCTCAATCTTTTGGAAAACCCCCCGAATTGCCCTCCCAAACGACAACCCAGGTTGTTGACCTCTCAGTCAGACCTCCTCACCGCCGAGATCCAGGGCCTTCTAAACAACAGGGCAATAGAACTGGTGCCCCCGCATCAGCGAAACACAGGGTTCTACTCCCATTACTTTCTGGTTCCAAAGAAATCTGGGGGGATGCGCACCATTCTAGACCTCAGAAAGTTAAACAAATTCCTCCCCAGGGAGAAATTCAAAATGATTTCCCTAGGTACCCTGTTACCTTTGCTGCATCAGCACGACTGGCTGGCCTCCCTGGATATGCAGGACGCTTACCAGCATATCCCCATCCACCTGACCCATCGCAAATTCCTGAGGTTTGTAGCTCTGGGTCAGCATTATCAGTTCAGAGTCCTGCCTTTTGGGCTATCCTTGGCGCCGCGAGTTTTTACAAAGTGTCGTGCAGTTCTCGCAGCGCATCTCAGGAAGCTCCGACTCCGAGTGTTTCCCTACCAGCGATTGGCTCCCTAGCGAGTCCTTCCAGCCAAGGGACTCTGGAAGCCGTTCAAATGGCCTCTCGCCTTCTTACGTCCATGGGAGTTCTGCTAAATCTGAAGAAGTCACAACTGCAGCCTCCCAGAGGCTCCTTTTCATAGGGACTCTTCTGGACACCTCTTCCATGAAGGCTTTCCTTCCAGAGGACAGAAGAGCTGACATCCTTCAGATGGCCCGTTACGTCGGGGAGAACCGATCGATCACAGCTCTCTCGATGCAACGAGTGTTGGGTCTCATGGCGTCTCTCAGTGTTCACTGTACCCCAGCTCGGTTACATGAGGACCACCCAATGGATGCTCTCCGCTCAGTGGTCACCGACCTCTCACCCCAGTCTTATCCCATCAAGGTGACGGAGCCCCTACGAAGGTCTCTCACCTGGTGGTCTCAAGAGAGCAATCTCCTGGAAGGATTCCCCTTTGCTCCTCTGGATCATCAGATCTCCATCACCACAGACACATCGCTAATGGGATGGGGAGCTCACTGTCTCTCTCTCCACACTCAGGGTGTATGGACTCAGCTCGAAACTCAGCTCCACATAAATGTCCTGGAGATGAGAGCGGTCCTCTATGCGATCCGAGTGTTGAAAGATGTTCTTTGTCACAAGAACATTCTCCTTCAAACGGACAACAAAGCTGTGATGTATTACATCAACAAGCAAGGCGGTGCTCACTCTTATCCCCTTTGCAGGGAAGCAATGAGAGTGTGAGAGTGGTGCTTGGAGCACAAGTCTCTAATTCAAGCGGCATATCTGCCGGGTGTACAAAACGACTTAGCAGATCACCTCAGCAGGACGGAGGCAGACCCTCACGAGTGGTCTCTCGACCCAGCCGTAGCTCGGTCACTGTTCGAAGAGTGGGGACTCCAGACCTGGACCTTTTTGCATCCCCACTCAACACAAAACTGCCTCTCTTCTGCTCCAGAAATCCAGGGCCTGGCATTTTCTGTCAGGATGTGTTCAGGCTGCGGTGGACAAAACGCTTTCTTTATGCCTTTCCATCGCTTCTTTAATTCAGAGAGTTCTCCTCAAGTTCGAGTCTCAGGGGACCAAGATGATTCTCATTGCTCCCTCCTGGCCTCGGCAACTATAGTTTCCTCTACTCAACAGTATGTCGGTAGCCTTTCTGAGACCACTTCCCTTGCAAATCAGTCTTTTGACTCAGGGTTCGTTGTTCCATCCCAACCTGAGGTCACTTCACCTTCATGCTTGGCTCCTGAAGAGGTAGAAGTGAACCGGTTCAACGTCTCTCGTAGAGTCTCAGACGTCCTTCTGGCTGCTCGGAAGCCAGCTACCCGAAAAACTTACGCTTCTAAGTGGAAACGCTTTTCTCTCTGGTGTGCAAAGTCCTCTTGGAATCCCTTTCCTGTCCTCCAGACAAGGTTCTGGAGTACCTTTTGGACCTATCAAACTCAGGTCTCAGTACTCCATGGTTAAGGTTCACCTTAGTGCCATTTCAGTTCCATGAGCGGTTTCTTCCTTGTCTCTGGCTCAGTTACCTATGGTGAAGAGATTTTAAGGGAATTCTGCATACCAGACTTCTGTTAGACGTCCGGTCGCAGCCTGGGACATTAACCTTGTGCTAGACATGCTCACTCGGAAGCCTTTCGAACCCCTAGCTACCTGTGAGCTAAAATTTCTTACCTGGAAGACAGCCTTCCTAGTGGCCATTACCTCAGCCCGCAGGGTCTCTGAGATACATGCCCTGGTTACGGACCCTCCGTATACTGTGTTCCATAAGGACAAAGTAGTTCTTCGTACTCATCCTAAATTTCTTCCAAGGTTGTGTCAGAATTCCATCTAAACCAACCTCTGGTGCTTCCTCTTACTTCGCTAACTTCCAAAATGAAGGAGAAACGGTCTCTTCATTCCTTAGATGTTAAGAGAGCCCTTGCGGTTCTACTTAGATAGAACCAGAATTTTCATGAACTCAGCAATTGTTTGTTTCCTTCAGCGAGACCGGCTGGGTCAGCCTGTATTATCAGATGCATCTCATCATGGTTAGTGGCATGTCTTCGACATTGCTATTCCATGGCACAGGTTAAATTGGAAGGTAGAGGTATCGCTCACTCTACTAGGGCGGTCGCGGCATCCCTCGGAAATTGCATGTTCCAGTGTGGATATCTGCAATGCCGCCACCTGGAGCTCAGTGCATACCTTCATTAAGCATTATGCACTGGATGTTCATGCTAGGCGCCATTCCCTTCGGCAGAACTATCCTTAATGGACTTCTGTCCTAGACGTGTGAGCTCTGGCTCCCCTGCCACCCTTTTGGGGGATTATCAGATTGGTACTCTCCCACTAGTGTGAATGAGTGGTGGAGACTTATGTCCAGGAAGATATGAAAATTACGTACCTACCGTAATTCTTGATCTTCTTGGACGAGTCTCCACCACTCATTCACACGCCCACCCTCCATTCCCCGAGCTCACCGCTGTGTTGGTCTTCACTCCCTCAAATCTTTAGGCCGTGAAGACTTCTTTGCTGACCCTTCTTACACGGGTCGTCCGGACTATCTTATGTCCGTTTTTAAGGTTAGGTTTACTCTTTACGTTAGTTGCGCTGCACCTGCTTGGTAAAAAAGGAACTGAGGCGGTTGGAGGGTCGTCGCCGAGATAGTCATTACCGCTGAGCCACTGCCAGGCGCCATCTCTCGCCGACCCTCCAGCAAAGTTTGCTCCTCGATGGTCCTAGTGCCTCCGGCGCAGATCCCACTAGTGTGAATGAGTGGTGAGACCTCGTCCAAGAAGATCAAGAATTACAGTAGGTACGTAATTTTCATTTCTTGCAGCTCTCACGACCGCCGGTGAGCTCTGGGGGAGAAAGAAAAAAACAGCCAGGTTAACTAGGGCTCCCGAGGTTTACCTTGTGGGGGGTGGGGGGACAGGGTTCTATGGGGACATGTTTTGAGTTTCACTGCCGAGCTGGAGTTAATTTATGCTGTACTGCCTGCAGTTTCAGTGATTATTAAAAAAGCACAAATGGAGGTTAACTTACAAAAATGGAAATTATGCTGTAATGCCTGCAGTTTCAGTGATTATAAAAAAAAAAGCACAAATGAAGTTTAACTTACGAGATGGAATTTATGCTGTACTGCCTGTAGTTTCAGTGATTATTTAAGAAGGCACAAACGGAGTTTAACTTACAAAAAATGGCAGTAGCAACGAGAGCCTTGCAGGGCAGTACCCCCGGCAAATAAGGGTTGCAGTTTTAACATCAAATGGCCCAATACAGTTATTAGTTAACTTAATAGCACACTAAAAGGCAACAGTTTGTATTAAAGTGTAAAAAAAAAGTCCTTAAAGGAAGGCAACTTAAACAGGTATGCAGCGGTACAGGTAACATGGAATTTCATCTAAAATGCAAAAAAATGCACTATCTCCACTGTTGGGCTGACAAAGACCCCCTTTAAAAAAGGGGCCAAGAGATTTCTTTTGAAAGAGCCAAAGCCAGCGTGGAGCAGAGAGCGATCCTGGCAAGCAGCTCCTTGGTAAGTACCTTAACGTCCGTGCTCCGTGATCTGGTGCGAAGGGTGTGTGGGGGGAGGACAATTTCTTGCAGCCCTCACAACTGCTGGTGAGCTCTTAACGTCTATGCTCTGTGATCTGGTGTGAAGGGTGTGTGGGGGAGGGCAATTTCTTGCAGCCCTCACGACCGACGGTGAGCTTTTAACATCTGTGCTCCGTGATCCGGTGCGAAGGGTGTCTCTCTAAGTCATCTTCTCTTAATTATCTGGGGCTAGTCAGTGTTCTTAGCTGAACAAATTTTCTTAATGTAGCTGAACGAAACTAGACAGATGAGGGAGATTTTTCTTTGAGATACTTTCTGGGATGTTCAGGTTTTCCTCGCTCTACCTTCAGAAATGGACATTTAAATGATGTCTTACAGTCTTATGAACTCTTGTTTTTGAATTGCTCTGTTCTTACTTAAAGATCCGTCCTAGTTTGTGGCCTTGAAGGCCAGAGGTATGTTCTGTTGGTATCAGTTTACCTCCCCAGGTGCTATGATGAATTATAACTTACCGTAACTATGTATAATTTTCATTTATTTTTTATACTTGTATGCACAATGAGCATGTCTGCCTGTTTTCATATGCAACAGGTGTACACGCAAACACACACATAAAAACATTACAAAAACAAAATGTACATACAATAAAAACATTCAGTCAATAAACACCACAATATTACTATCTCATGAAACAATTGCATTCATCCTTATCATAGAGCCAACTCCATACAAAATTTGTAAAGATAGGGAGGGAGGTACACTTAACAAGATAGGAGGGGGGAGAGAATTAAAAAAACAGTGGGGCTGTAAATAGAAAGGACCTCTGCCCAATTGATTTCCTATAGAATGGAATTGAAAAGGTTAACTTACTCTGGGACCGAGTCCAACATTCATTCAGTGCCCTGGGAAATAATGAAAAAATAGAATTAGGCAGTAGACCCAGAAAACCCTTAAAAAAAAAAAGGTCTGACTTAAAACAAACCCTATTATGGAAATAATACAGCCTGAAAGTCTAAGTAAGTCACAAGAGTGAGTGCGAGGGTCAGCATCCGTCAAAACTTTGAGAATAAAATTAAATGTTACCTTAAGTCTACCCAAGAAATTGTCTGTGGTAGCAGTATAAATATTACTGTAATCTAATAAACTAAAGAGAAAACTGTGAGTCACAAGTTTCCTAGACCCTCTAGTTTAAAAAGGGCGCACCCTATAGGGCTATACAGCATCTCTAATCTTTGATGAAGGTACTTGCATAGAAAATTTACATGGGGTTCAAAAGTCAGATGAAAATCAAGATAGATGCCGTAGTATTTAAATGTTTCAGCCTTCTCTATAGACACACCCTAGCATTTGTTCTGTTAGAGCAATGTATGTATACTATATTTTTTATATACATATACATATATATATTTGTGTATTTTGTTGGCTGGAGAACCTTGTTGGAATAAAACTAGTAAATATATAGAAAAAAAAGAGGATTCTAGTAACCTCCTGTACGCAAAGTGCTTGAGGAGAGAATGGAACCTAGCAACCTGTTAAAGGGGGTTTACTTCCTCATCCCATACTCTCACCAGATTTTAAAAACAGATGCATCAGGGATGGGCTGGGAGCACACTTAGGGCCCCATCAGACACAGGGTAGATGGACCACAGCGCAGAGCACTCGGCACATAAATATTCTAGAAATGCAAGCTGTCCTGTATGGACTACAAGCCTTCCAGGCTTATCTGTCCCCGCGTCCTCTGTTAGTACAGATGGACAACGTCCGTGTGATGCATTACATCAACAAGCAAGGGGAACTCACTCTTTACCCCTATGCAGGGAAACAATCAGAGTCTGGTATTGGACCTTGGAGTGATGAGAATCTGGCATTGGGCTTTGGAACACGGTCTAGAACTGTCAACAGTGCTTGTTCCAGGTACTCAAAACATCTTGGCAGACAAAAGCTCTGTACGCACAGTTCAGGATGCATGAGTTGTAACTGCTGACCTCCATAGTGGAGGACCTGTTCGACAGATGGGTTATCCAGAGTTGGACCTTTTTGCATCCCCACACAGTACAAAACGGAGGCTTTTCTGCTCTCTCGTTGCAGGGCCTGGAGCTTTCTGGTGAGATGTTTTTTCCTCTCTTGGAAGGGGAAGGTCCTATACACCTTTACTCTCTTCCCTCTAATAAAGGGAGTGTTACTCAAGCTCCAAATGGAGGGGCAACTCTAATACTCATTGCTTCCCTATGGACTCATCTGATCTGGCTCCCCCTACTACAGCAGCTGGCAGTGGAACCATCAGTGCCTCTACCCTTACTGGACCTCCGATCCCTTCATCTTAATGCATGACTCCTGAAAACATAGTTGTTACAAGGTTTGGGGTTTCTTAAAAGGTGGCTGATGTCTTGGTGGCTGCCAGAAAGCCTTCTACCAGATCCACATATTCCATGAAGTGGAAGCAGCTTGCTCTGTGGGTCCTGTCTCATCAGTTTGATCAGTTTACCTGTCCAGTTATCCAGATTCTAGAGTATCTGCTATCCTTATCTGATGCAGGCCTGCAATATTCTTCCATCAAAGTGTACTTGGCTGCCATTTCAGCTTTCCATGTGCCCATTGAGGGCCGTACATTTGCCCAGCTGGGGATGGCCTACACTCTTGAGAGGCATGCTATACCTGATGCTCCTATCTACAATCCATTCCCAGCTCTGGACCTGAATTGTTGGAAAACTTGCTTTGGCTCCTTTGAGCCAGCCACTACTTGCCTACACTTTCTTTCTTGAAAGCACTGCTTTTATGTTGCTTGCACGCATGTGCAAGAAACATAGTGCCATCATCGGAGATTTCGGAGGTGTGTCACCTCCTCCTCCAATTCAGTCAATGAGCTGGCAGGCGCGGCCCCTGTAAGCCAATGCATTTGGGAGCTGTCTATGACACGCTCCAAAATGCAGTGGCATACAGTTGAAAGGGGGAGCTACGCTCAGTGAGCAGCGATAGCAGCGAGCCCCCTTACAGCAGGCGCGCGCGCGCACATCGCACTGTATAGCCGACGGGTGCCCAATCCCCGTTGGCTGAGCTGCGCCTTCCTCCCAGAGCTGGTGCCACGCCAGAGCCCACCCCAGCGCGGCAAGCAGTCTCGGCCGACGGGGTGCCCAATCCCCGCCAGCTGAACGCCTCGACCTTGTGCCACGCTGGAGCCCACCCCAGCGTGCAAATGTCCCACGACGCCCTTTTTTTTTTAAACCTGTAAAACAAAAGCGTCCCATGGGTGCCTCCCGACCCCCCCTACAACCCGCACTCCACCCACTGCGCACTCCAGTCTCCCCACACCCCCCCACCCCATACTTACTTCCGGATCCTGCCGACGATCTTCGTGGATCGGGAACACGCCTGTACTCTTCAAAGCGGACTCATGAACTGAGGAAATGCAGGTAAGCTGCATAATGGGCTAGATAGGGGGTTTCAACTTTGTTGCATGTCTCAGATGGGTTTTGCATCACTCAACATGAAGTGATTTCATGAATGACATGAAAGAGTTGCTCAAGGGTGATTTCGCCGGATCATAAATCAATACCTTCGGGCCCTAATAACGCCAAGGACAGTGACATCATTCATGAGAAGGGGTCCCAAAAACCCCATGTTGAAAATTTGGTCCAAAAATTCCTAAAAATGACTGTTTTACGAGCGTGCATTGCGCAGTTCCTACGCAGGCTCATAAGTTCACAAATTTTCAATATTTCCACTTCAGATTTTCAACATTGCCATTTTACCACACCTCCTTATGAGCAGTACAGCTGTCATTTTTCACATCCTGCCCAAAACGTGTTTCCGCCCATGTAGCGCACAATGGCGCAATCGATGTGAAAACTCAATGTATGGGACACATTAACAGAATCACAGTGACACTGTTCTTGAGCAGAGGTCTTAAAATGGCTATGTTGAAAATTTGGTGAAAAGTTTCCTAAGAATGACTGTTTTACGAGCGTGCGTTGCGCAGTTCCTACGACGGTCAGTAAGTTTGCAAATTTTCAATATTTGCACTCCAATGACTTCCAAATACCTAAACAGCACATAGAAGCAAGCAACATTCGGCATTGACAAATGCTTGTTAGTTGCAGTTACCTCTGCTTGAAGGATTTCAGAGATACAGGCTCTAATACATGAGCCCCCTTATTTGATTTTTCACAAAGACTGGATGTCTTTGCATATTAATCCTAAGTTTTGCCAAAGGTGGTGTCTGAATTTACTTTAAATCAAACCATCCACCTGCCGGTTTACTTTCCTGAACATGCCAATCCAGGGGAAGTGTTGTTCCATATTCTAGATGTACTGTACATAGAATACTCAGGGACTACTGTATATGCACCACATGAAGGAATGCAGAAAGTCCTTGCAGTTTTTTGCTTCATTCACCCCTGGGAAAGAGGGTACCCCAGATTTTCTTTCATCCACACTGACATCAGGGTCTGATGTCACATACCCTATATATGCGCGAAGTGCCTCACTGCCTCCTCATTTCTTTCCCACCATCGACTATTAGCACACAGATTCTCTGGAAGCTTCGTTGCTCAGTTTGACCACCAAAACTACTTGCCTTTTTTTCATATTAGTCTTTGAATCACTTTAGTTTAAAGTGATCTTTTCTGTTTTTGTATTTCGAGAACTAACTTTCATCCGCTGTCTTCTATTGCAGCCACTCAAGTGAAAGACGATTTCTTCAATCAGAGACCGCTAACTTTGTGTTTGCTGTCTTGGGCCTCGCCACTGTGTTCTTGCCTGTGAGTTCAACCTCAGCACCCAGCGCCAACGCAAGAAAGCGCTGCAGAATTTCATCATGGAGCAACAGGCAGCCAATGGAGAGCAGGGTATTCCAGCCCCCCACTGTCTCCAGCATCTTCTTTCGGGCTCTCAGGTCACCAAGGCCTAGGACGAGTCTTAAGGGAACACTCTCATGGGGACAAGGACTGGCCTAAGGACTGTCTCCCCCCCCCCCCATGGCAATCCCGGTCCCTGTTGGATTCTTCCTCCTGTTCCCCTGGGATCACTCTGTCAACTGCTTCAATGCTGGCGCCCGCTCTATGCAGGCCTCTGCTCCAACCAAAATGTTCATCCTGTGGTGGAGTTTGAACCAGAGGTTGTCAAACTCCTGTGCATTGGTCGACCCCAGATCAGTCTGTTCACATCCAGCTACAATGCTCAGTATTCGAACAGGTTCTTCATACTAGTTTAGGGGTGTTTTTCTCGTTTCTGGTTTAATTGTTTTCTGGCAGAAGGGAGAAGAATTTATTGAAGTATATGGGATAAGTATAGGATTATCTTTGCCGTTTTGTTTGTTTCGTGTGTCGGCGATTGGATTTAGGTTCTTCTTTCTTTGTGGGATATTGGTTTTCCTCTTTTGCAGTTTTTTTTAAGTGTTTGCTTTGTGCTGCTTTTTGTTTTTAGTTTAGGTTTTGCTTGCTTTTGGATTGCCTTTCGTTTTCAGCTTTGATATTTAGGCTCTTATTACCTAGTGGTTCAGTTGTGGGTGGTTTGATTGGGATCTTCCTGTGGGCGTGGGTCTTTGCCTATCGCTTCTCTCTGTCCTGGTATTGCCTATCGTTGGTTTCGACTTGGGACCGGGCGCCTGTTGCAGTGCCTAGTGCAAGTGCTGTCCTCCTCTACACATCGTTGCCTTTGCCTCTGTTGGGAGCTAGTTCCCTGTGCAGGTTCCACTTCCTTTGGGGCCAGCGGCACCTGTCTCGCCAGACTGGCATCAGCCCTTGTCATCTGACTGACACCTGCTCTGCTGGTGTTGACACTAACGGCACCTCAACTGTCATCGCTTCAATATCAGCCAATGCCGGCTGGCCCTTCGGGAAATCCACAGCCAGTGCCTGAGGGATTGACGTCTGGATTCCTGATGCCTCAGAGACGGATGCCAGGGAACTGGACACTTCAAGGGCCAATGCCTTATCTGGCACCTTTAGGACCAGCGCCAGGGTACCCCATGCGCCAGGGGCTGATGCCGGGATACCTGACGCTGTGGTACCCAGCACCACCTCCTCAATACCTGTATCCACCTTATAATCCACCTCCTCCAGTGGACTATAATGCACTTTTCTCAGTCTAGTGGGCTGTCATGAAGGATAAGGAGACCCCCAGGAGGCCCTCCGCTCTACCTCCTTGGGACTCTCCTCCTCTTCAGGACTCTTGCCAGGTGGGGCTTAGCCAACCCTGGTCTCCAGGATCCTCTTTGGCTTGAACAGACTGACACAAGGAGGAATGTTGCCCACCAACGCTGGTCCCAGAAAGTGACCTGTCTGGTAGGGATTCTTCCTCTTTGGAGGACTCTGATGATTCCAGGGGCCCTTCCAACAATCCTGACACTCCCAAGGAAACCCCCTAGGTTCCCCCCGACGATCCTACGTTTACGGATGACATGAGGCATATTCTTCCTTGATGAGCTGGGAGATGGAAGAACTAGACCCCAAACATCGCTGTCTGGCAGTCTATCTCCACAGAAAAGAGTCTTTTTCCCTTAGTGGTGCCACCCCTTATTGAGTCATATGAGGATGTCACCAAGGCCACCTGGAACCGTCCTCCTCTTCTTTGGCTTTGGCTAAGAAGGATGACCACCTTTATCATGCCCCCATTGGCAAATTCTATGCGGGGGAACAGCTGGGGGTGGACTCGATGTTCATGAACGCGGCTCATGACTGCACCAAGAAGCCTAGGCACCTCGGCACCCATCTGTCCAATAAGGAGTTTCTCTAGGTTGACCAGTCTGGCAAGCAGGTCTACGCTTCCGCCACATTTGCCATTCGGACTCAAAACTACCTTGCCCATATGGTGCCATATCAAAACGCCTTATGGGACAAGGCCTTGTTCTCGTTCAGGCCCTTCCCAAGGAGCCTACAAAAACCCAGTTGGTCCAGCTTCTTAAGGTGGGCTCGGACATGGGCAACCATATCCTCCGGGCCGCTGATGACATGATGGGTGCAGCCAGTCAAGAGACAGCTACTAGTGTCTACATCTGCTGCCACTCCTGGCTCTGGGCATCAGGTTTTATGCCAGATGTGCTGGCGAAAATTCTGGATGTCCCCTTCTGGGATCTGTCATTTTTGCTGGGGATGCCAAGACATTATTTCTCGCCTACAAGAATTGGGCAAAGCCTTGAGATCGGTGCACTCTCTGTAGCAATCTCAGCGTAGGTCAAACCAGCATCAGTCCTTTGCCGAACCCCTAGACAACAGCCCAAGGGCAAGCAGTCCAGAGGTGCCTTCAAGCGTAAGGCTTCCATCCAGCCGGCTGGAGCTTCCACCCCAGGGCCTCTAGAGCGTCCTCAGCCACTTTGCCCACCGTCAGTACTACTGCCTGACTCCTTGCCCAACCCCCCTCCTCTGGCAGAGGTCTTGGGGGAGGCAATGGGGGGGTCGCTTTTCCCTATATCTCGACAGGTAGTGCACTATAACTTCAGACCAATGGGTCCTTCATATGGTGGAAAGGGGGCACACTCTGGAATTTCTGGAAATCCCTCTGGACAGCCCTCCCTTGCAGTCCCATTGCCCTCAGGCCCACATTGTCCTCATTCAGGAGGAAATTCAGGCCTTGCTGCACAAAAAGGCCATAGAGCCGCTCCCGGCACAGAGAGGGAAGGGGTTCTACTCCCACTTCTTTCTCATCCCCAAGAAGAAAGGGAACCCGAGACCGATTCTGGATCGCAGCTGCCTGAATCTGTACATAGAGTACAAGCATTTCAGGATGGTCCCCCTTCATGGGTTGCTGCCTCTTCTTCATCAGGGTGACTGACTTTGTTCACTAGAGATGCAGGATGCCTATCTCCATATCCTGCTTTTCCCGCCCCACTGTCGGATCCTCTTGTTTCTGTTTTCAGGGGAACCATTTCCAGTTTTGGGCCCTCCCCTTTGGTCTTCCTTCATCCCTCTGGTCTTCACCAAGTGCCTGGCACTGGTGGCTGTGGCCCTACGGAGACAGGGGCATTACATCTTCCTATATTTGTACGACTGGCTGTTGACAGCCCCTTCCAGGGCTCAGTTGATCTGGACCCTGGATGCCACCTTTTGGTTGTTCCATACTCTGGGGATTACTCTGAATCTCCCTAAGTCTTGTCTTCTGCCGAGCCAGCACCTCCAGTACATAGGGGCGGTCCTAGACTCGACACTGGGCAAAGCTTTCCTGCCTCAGGACAGAGTGGAATGTTTGGTAGCGCAGGCCTAGCTGGTTTCCTCTTCTTGTCACTGTGATGCTTGTACAGCTGGTTCTGATTGATCTATGCTATTTGTAATACAAAAATGTGTTATTGAGTGTCTCTCATGAGACATGCTATTTCAGCTAAAAGATAAAAGCCAGGAGATCACAGTTTGAATCCCTCCAGAATTTGAGACCAAAGTTTGATTCGATCCCACAAAACAGACAGGAGTGTTACCCTGTTCTATTAACTGTTCACAATACTGTGCTCTGAGGTTGGCTCTGTGGGAGCAAAGGGCCTGACCTGCTGAGTGGGGTTGTGACAGATTGGTTGGCAGCGATGTGCATAAGTTTGGTATTCAAAGCTTTTATTGTTCAATGTGTCAGCTTGAGACCGTGTGCTCACTTGCAAAGAAAGAAAAAGGCAGTGATTTATTTTTAAAAAGGAAGCAGAACTATATCAATTGGCATACAGTCAAGTTCCTACCCGTTTTATTTTTTTTTCTCTAAAGTGCAAGTCAGAGCAGCCGTAGTTAGGGAAGAAGATGGCTTCCAACTACAGCAGGCACACTGTAGACTACTTAAAGCAGTTGTGTGGGGACAGAGGAGTCCCGTTCGAGGTGAAAGCCACCAAACAGAACTTCGTGGATGCCCTGATGGTAACAGATACCCAGAGCATCGAGTCACAGAGAGTGACTGAAAAGGACCGAACTTTGAGTGTTGCAGGGCTAACGGCCAGTGCAGTGTCCAGATCCGATGAGGGCAGCAGGGCCACAGCAGCAGGGGAAGGTCACCAGTATCCTGGATCCTGAAGTACTCAGGCTGCAAATTGAGTTGCACAGAATGGAGCTGAAGTGCCAGAGGGAGAGGGACCGTGAACAGCAGGAGGCAGACCGTGGGGAATGCGAGCTGCAGAGGAGAAGAGGGAACAAGAACAGAGGGAGGCAGAGCGAGAACAGAGAGACGCTGACCGTGAGGAACATGAGCGCCAGAGGCAACATGAACTGGAGAAGCTTACTGACTCCAACCAAGCACACAGAGCAGGTAAGTGGCTTGGGTTTAACTGGGACTACAGGACTGGGTTACACATTGAATTCCAAATTGATAGCCAAATTTAAAGAAGGGAAGGATATGGATGCCTTTTTAAATTCTTTTGAAAAAGTTTGTATTCAGGCTAAAATTCCTAGGGAGTCCTAGAGCTTCCAGCTGTCCCCGCTAGTTACCGGGAAAGCTTGGGATGCATTGGGTCAAATGGACAATGTGGACAGTGATCATTACAGCAAACTTAAAGCTGCACTGTTAAAGAAATTTGAATTAACTGCTGAATCATACAGAGCTAAATTCCGTAAGCTCAGGAGAAGCCCTGACATGAGCTACAAGGAGCTATCCATGAAATAACGCCAGTTTTTAAACGTTGGTGAGAAGGAATTGAAGCAAACTCTGTTGATAAAATTGCAAATATGATTTTATTAGAACAGTTTTTCTGGGCATGCCCAGAAGAGCTGAAAACCTGGCTGGAGTACCGAGATCCCAAAACAGTGCAAGAGGCTGCTGAACTATGCCAAGAGCAGACCTGCTTTGAGAGCGAATGGGGTGGGCGTGGCCGCGCAGAAAGGGAAAAGCGCGCCTTCAGGGCAGCCAAAACCCCCACTGCCTCCACCAAAACTAGTTAGTCGCAACTTTCAGAGAAAAGATTTCTCTGACAAAAGAAATGAATGTTGGTTGTGTAAAGAAACTGGGCATATTGCCAAACATTGTCCCAAACGGATGAGCAATAATACACAAGGTGGTGCTTGGAAGGAAGTGGGTTGTTTGTGTGTCCCTGGAAGCATGCCAGTGAACATGAGGAACACATGCACCCAGTCGTGGTGAATGGTGTACAGACTCAAGGGTTAAGGGACACAGGGGCATCCTTGACCTTGGTAAAGGGGGATCTAGTAGAGCCGGGTCAGCTTATACCCAATAAATATCTCACTGTACAGGACTCTACTGGTGAAGAGAAAACATTGCCCATCACTAGTGTTCTCCTAGAATGGGGTGAAACAGGGGGAACTGTGCAACAAGTGGCTGTAGGCAAAACCTTAGCAGTGGATGTGATCCTGGGCAACAATCTCAAATGGGATGGTGGGTGCAGTTTCCTGTAGCCAAGCAGCAAGGGAAAATGGTAGTTCCCTGAACCCCACAGAAGCCATTATGGAATCCACTAAGAGGCTGGTTCCCCAGCCTGTGTCTCCTTATATGGAGACTAACGAAAAGGGGGTCGAAATTTCCCCAGTTGCAAGTAACCACACTGCTATGGAGGATTACTATGAAGAGGGAGGGGTGACTCATTGTCAGAGGGTTGGGATTGACAGTGATCCTGAGTGCCCTGCCGCTAGTGCTAGGGACCCAAGTTTAGTGACTGAAGGGGACCTGTCCCATGCCTTGGGAATGTGTGAGGGGTTTGCAGCTGGTCAGAGAAGTGACCCCAGTCTAGAGAAGCTCAGGGCTTGGGCAGACTCTGACGGAGCACAGGGAGGTGACGGCAGACATAAGGTTTATTGGGAAAATGGACTTACGTATACTCAGGCTGTGCAGACAGAGGGAGGGGTGCTAGGCAGACAGCTTGTTGTTCCCCAGGGGTATCGTGAGCAGTTGCTCAAGATTGCACATGATATTCCCTTGTCTGGTCATCTGGGAATCGCGTGCACTATGCAGCGGTTGGCCCAGAATTTCTATTGGCCTAACTTCACCCAGCAGGTGAAGGAGTATTGCAGGTCTTGTCACCGGTGCCAAGAAATAGGGAAGGCGGGCAAGAAAACTCAAGCTGCCCTGATTCCATTGCCCATAGTGGAGGAGCCATTCCAGAGGGTGGGAATGGATATTCAAACAACATGAAGTCTTGCTATATTATAGACATTAGCAGTTTGATCCAGCTCTAGAACTGCCCCGGAGTGAAATGGTTAAAACCATTCCAAAATAGAATTTTGGCACGAGACAGCTCTATCTGTGTCATTTCAAACTTGAACTGTCAGATTCTTTACTCCGCCTCAGTGAACAGTCGCTCCGGAGATTTCTCCTTCTGCTCGGTTCATTTCTCGGTTTAAAAGTGTTTTCTCGGTTGGATTTAACGAGAATAGTTTTATTTTAACCGTAAACCGTACAGTTCAAGCTCTATCTGTGGTAACTGTAAGTAAATGAAGGTTTTGTCTGTGTGGAACTTAAGTTATCGGTTGGTTTGAACCGATCAGTGGGTTTAAAACTCATTTAAAACTAAAAGTTACTATTTTAGAGTGCGGTTCCCGGTTCTTATCGGTTCTAAAAAAAACGGATTTATTATGTTTTTCCAATACCCGTGACACGGTTAGGAACCGATAAGGGTGTCTTGCCTGGCACTGCCGTTAAAAGGGCAAGTTTTTGGTTAGGCTGGCATTATGTCTGAGAAACCCAAAAGAAAAACCGGGCCCACTGGGTTTCAACACTGTGATGTTGTGGGGAAGTCTTTGCCAAGGCTGACCCACACACCACATGTGTTTATTGTCTGGGGTTTGACCACCTCCAGTCAGACTGCCAGGTATGTAAAATTTCCTGCAGCCACCCTGGAAAAAGATTGGGCAGGCTCAGGGCGAGGAGATAAAGTCCGCTAACCCGGATGGCCAGCCTGGTTCGGTGCCAACCGAACCAGAGGGAGTGCCCTCTGACCAGGGCCAGACTTCCTCGGGCAAAAGAAAAGCTGGTTCTGAGGAACCAATTCCAGTAAAGAAAACAAGAAAATCAGCAGGTCTGGAGTCCAAAATTCCTTCTCCAACTGCTGCAGAGGTAGCAAAAGCCATACAAATTGTCCAGTCACTGTCTCAGGGTCCGTCCGAACCACCACTATCTGGTAAAAGGTCGGTTCGTCCGGTTCCAGTGGTTCAGGATTATGATATTGAGGAATTTTATGAACCAGAGGAGGGGGAGGAGGATTATGAACAGTATGAATGTGGCTGGGAAGGTCTGGGTGTGCCCATTGAACCGGACATCTCCCCAGACAGACCTTTAGAATCTCACCCTATGCTGTCTGAGTCCCCATCTCATTTTATGTTTTATAAAAAAGTTGCTGAAACCCTCCAGCTTCCTTTAGAAGAGGCTGTGGATGAGCAAGAGGAGCCTGATTTTGTAGAAATGATGGATATTCCAGAGTCTAGGAGATTGTCTATTCCTTTACATAAGTCTTTTAGGAAACAAACAATTAAAATTTTAAAAGCTCCTAATTCTGTGCCTCCTGTAGATAAAAAGATGGACAGAAGGTATACATTGTCAGGCCTGATACAGAATTCCTTCTCAGCAATGCAGTCATGTTAGGTAGTTCAGGCTGCTGCCTGTGATAAAGCTAATATTCCTTGGCTTCACATCCTCCTGACAAGGATTCCAGGAAGATTGATGCCATAGCAAAAAAGTATATGGCAGCCTCTCTGGGACTCAGGCAAGCAAATTATATGGCTTATGTAGCTAGGTATCAGAAATCTAGATGGGATACTGTTATGCAATTGGCCAAGAGGCCCATGGCCAGCTGGCTAGTGAACTAGAACAGGTGGCTGCTGATGGCATTGAAGCCTCTAAGGTTCAGTTTCATGCTGCTGTGGATGTTAATGATGTTTCCTCTAGGGTCATGGCCACATCTGTAGCTTTTCAGAGGTTGGCCTGGCTCAGGTGTACTAGTTTGTCACAGGATACCCAGACTAAGGCTATGGATTTTCCTGTGGTGGAAATTCTCTGTTTGGAGAGCAGACAGAGAACTACATGAAGAAGATGGATGAATATAGGACTACTTACAAGAGTGCCCAGGCTAAGGAGCGCAAGCCACTCCTCAAAGGCATGCCCAGGGGTAGGGGTAGGCCTTTCACAGGCCTTTCTACCAGACTCCAGGCCTCCTCTGCCTATGCTCAGAGGGGCTTCTTCAGAGGCAGGGGCAGACGAGGGTGGGCAGACCTGCTCCCACCCCCCAGCCTAAAGCTCCTGCGAAACAGGCACCCTGATGGGGTGCCCAGGGCCGATTCTCCTGTACCAGTGGGGGGCAGGCTGGCTTACTTCAGTCAGAATTGGCTTCTTTAACCTCAGACAAGTGGGTTCTGGAAGTAGTAAGCCAGGGTCTGGTTCTCAGCTTCATAAAGTTTCCCAAGTTGAGAAGCAGACTTTTCCTACCTGTAAGTGCTTCAGAGACCTCGCTCTGGAAACAGAGGTCTCATCCTGTTAGCCTCAGAGCTGGTTGGTAAATACCGTCTGGCCCCAGTACACCAGATCTAGTTCATTGAAGCAAGGTGGTGTTTTAAAGTTGGGGAGGGCGTTATGGTGAATGAACAACATATACTACTTCTAGAACTACTGTTACAGGTGAGTAACCAGTTCTTCTAGGAGCGTGGATATGTTGTTCATCCACACACTCTGACAGACTACAAGAAGTTCTCCGGATGGAGGGAGGCAAGGCGCACACCCCCTATTTAGGAAACAGAGACTGGAGAACCAAGGCCGCAAAACCATCATCCCAGCATGACTCAAGGTCGATGTGGTAGTGAGTAATGAAGGTGTTTGCTGACTTCCAGGTAGCAGCCCGACAGATCTCCTGGATAGGGATGTCACTGGAAGCAGCCACCGATGCAGCCGTATGGCGGGTAGAATAAGCTCTTAGCCCTCTGGGAGGCTTCTTGCCCACCAATTCATAGTACAGACCTATGCATGATGTAATCCACCTAGCAATGGTCCGCTTCGCTGCAGGTCTGCCAGAAGTGGTTTAGTTGTAGGTGAGAAACGGCTGGCAAACCTCTCCCTGAATTTCCGCCGTCATCTCCTTATAATAGAGAGCATGTCTGAGGTCCAGAGTATGGAGCCTGTACTCGGCGTCCAAGGTGTAGTTAGGGTAGTATACCGGCAGAGTCAACACCTGGTTAAGGTGAAACTCTGACACCACGTTCGGAAGGAATTTTGGGTGGGGGCACAGGACAACTTTGTCCCTGTGAAAGACCAGATAAGGGGAGTCCACCGAAAGCGCCTGGAGTTCCCCTGTCCTTCTGGCTGATGTGATAGCCACCAGGAAGACCGTCTTCCACGACAGGTGTGAGAGCTGACACTTGTGAATGGGTTCGAATGGCCTGCCCATGATCTTTGCCAAAACCAGCAAGAGATCCCACGGAGGTGGAGGTTCATGCACCGGAGGGGACATGTGATCCAGGCCTTTGAAAAAGTGCCCAACCACTGTCTCCTGTGCCAGTGTCGGCTGACCGGCCCGCGTCTGTAAGCAGAAATGGCTGCCAGGGTGCACCGTAAGGGTCGAATAGACCACAGACCCCTTTGGGAGAGAGACTTCAGCAGTGGTCTAAATGTTATTAAGCCACAGAGCAGGATAAGGGGTCCAGACTCTTACCCCTGACACCAAAGGGAAAACCTTTTCCATCTGAAGACATAACATTTCCAGGACGATTCCATTCAAGATGCCTCCACCACGGTGTAGACATCCTCGGAAAGAGCCAGAGCCTAGAACTCTAGACACTCAGGTACCAGGCTGTAAAGTGCAGGGATTGAAGGTCTGGATGGAATACCTTCCCCTGGTTCAATGATATCTGGTCTGGGCGTGTACAAAGCTGCTCCGGGACCCTGCAGCTGAGGCTGAGGAGATCTGGATACCAGAAATGGTGGGGCCAATCTGGGGCTACCAGAATCACCTTCGCCTTGTCCCTCCTCACCTTGAGTAGCACCTTGTGGATCAAGGGAAAGGAGAGGAAGGTGTAGAGGAGGCCTCGGGTCCACAGCTCGTGAGAAGGCACCCCTCGCAGTAGCCCCGCTGGAGGGGGCGGCATGGTACAGTCTCAGCTTGCGTTCTCTCCCTGGAGGCAAACAGGTCCACCAACTGTTTGCCCCAACGGGAGAACAGATTGTAAGTTACCTCTGGAAGGAGAGACCACTCTTGGGATGTCTGGCCTATGTGGTTGAAAGCATCTGCCAGCTGGTTCGCGACTCCTGCCACATGGATAGCAAGGAGATTCGCCTCCAACTGACTGATGAGGGTCCAGATCCGGAGCGCCTCCTTGCACAGCAGATGGGAGTGCTTGCCACCTTGTTTGTTGAGGTAGTACATGGTTGTGGTATTGTCCGTCTGGACTTGAACCACTTGACCCCAGAGCTGAGGGGTGAAAGCTGACAGGGCCAGTCTGACTGCTCTGAGCGCCAACAGGTTGATGTGGCATCTGGACTCCTCGGGGGTCCAGAACCAATGGGCCCTGTGGTCCCCCATGTGGGCTCCCCAGCCCATGAGAGAGACACTGGTCATCAGGAAGACCGCTGGCTCGGGGCAGACAAACGGGATTCCTTTCTTCAAGTCGGTCCAGGAAGGTCCACCATTGGAGAGCATCCCACATCTTCTGGGTTACAGTGATCAGCTGGTCGAAGTGACCATATCACTGGAGTCCACCTGGCGGCCAGCTCCCATTGGAGGGGGGGCATGTGCCATCTGGCCCAATAGACCACTGAGGTGCACGCCGCCATGTAACCCAGAAGGTGCAGAAAGTCCCAGGCAGGGTGCAAGTGCCCAACCAGAAATGATTGGGCAAAGGAGGAGAGGACCTCCACCCTGTCCACCAGGAGCCGGGCTCTGGCTTGACGAGAGTCGAGCTCTACCCCAATAAAGCCTATCACCTGAGAGGGCACAAGTTCCAGTCTGGCCTCATTGATCATGAGGACTAGATGGGGGCAGATTTGGAGGGCCAGATCACTGAATCTCTCCACCTCCTGAAGGGAGGAACCCGCCAGGAGCCAATCGTTGCGATAGGGGTATATTCGTACTCCTCGACGCCGAAGATGGGCTGCCAACACTGCAATGCACTTGCTGAAGACCGAGGGGCCGATGATAGGCTGAACGGCATGGCTTTGAATCCTTGTACAGGGTCCCTTCAACCCTGAAGCGGAGGAACCGCTGGTGGGACGGACGGATTGGGACATGAAAGAATGCATCCTGTAGATCCAGTGAACAGAACCACTTGTTTCGCTCCAGGGATGGTATGATCTGGTTCAGAGTTACCATCCGGAAGGTGCGAGACCTGAGATATTGATTCAGGCCATGGAGATCTAGGATGGGGCGCCAACCCCCCATCCACTTGAGCACCAGGAAGTATCTGGACACAAAGCCTGGGTCTGTAGGAGGATCCGGCACTGGAGCTACCGCCTTCTTGCGGAGGAGCTGAGCAGTGTCGTTCAAAAGGGCCGACTGAGTGCGAGCTGAGATCCTTTCCTCCCGAGGGGTGCGGGCTCGGTTGGGAGGGTACTGCTCGAATTCTAGAGGCAGTCCCTGGCCGACCACTTCCAGAACCCACCTGTCCAAAGTGATACAGGACCAGGCGGAAAGAAAGTGGTGGAGCCGGCCTCCCGTGGGAGGACCCAGAGCTGGCATGATGGGTGTAAGAGTGGCAACCCGTGGCCCATCACTCAGCAGGCTTAGAGGAGGAGGAGGCTCCTGGACCGGCACCTCTGCCTCCTTTGCGGGGCTGTTGAGGACCCTGCTTGGGCATGGGGCACCACCTTGAGCCTGCTGCTGCTGCCTTGATAGAAGGGCTGTCTAGCCGCAGGGGAAGAGTGCCAAAAGGCTTCTTCTTACGCTTCTGCTGGTTCTTGCCTGAAGAACCCTCTGCAAAGGTAGCATCCAAGGTGGCACTGGACTGCTCTATACGCTGGAGGTGACCTGCCACGACTGAACCGAAGAGGCTGGTGCCGAGGAAGGGCATGTCAGCTAGCTTTTGCTGAGTACCCACCGGAAAGGAGGATAACCTCAGCTAGGCCCTGCAGTGATTGGCCACTGGGCTGCTAAGGAGCGGGCACAGGAATCTCCAATGTCCAGGGGTGCCTGGAGCTGCTGTTTGGCAACAGCACAGCCCTGGTCACGGACCTGCTTTACTGTGGTCTGCATGTCTGCTGGGAGATGAGGGAGGACTTCATCTAGTGACCCCAAAAGGGCATGAGAGAAATGTGCCATGATCACAGCCGAGCTGGCCTGATGAAGGCCCAAGGATGAGGCCGCATAAACCTTCCGGGCAGAATGGTCCATATACTTGGACTCCTTGTCCGGAGGGCAGTCAGTGTCAGCTGAGCTACCCGTGCGTCTAAACACAGAAGCAGTCACAAGGCCTCGGCCGAGGGATGCTCTCAGAACCCACTCAAGGACCCCTATGGTACCGAGATACTTGCAGGCCATGCGGCAGACAGAGCTGGGCAGGAGGTAGGCATTGCCATAGCTCAAGGGCCAGGCCAACAATGGCTTCAGCCACTGGAAAGGCCTCCGTCGGGGTATCCCCCCTCTTGAGGATATCTGTGAGGGGGTACTTCGCCTTCTTTTGGATAGGCTCCAAGGGCATTCCGGTTGATTCTGAAATGAGGTGGAGGATGCCCTGAAAAGAGGAAGGACCTTCCTCCAAGCCTGCCACTGATAATTCATCATCCCCCAGATGCAAGTGCAGATCAGTGGCATCTAAGTCCGAAGAACCGGGATATAAAGGTCTCCCACCTATGACTCCCTCGATACGCTGAGGGCAATCGGGGACCACTGTAATGGACAGACGATGGGGAAGGTTGGTGTCTGTCTTATACTCTTTCAAGGGAGCCCCTCCCAAAGGCTGCTTAGGTGGTGGATCCACCAAAATCGGTGGGGAGATGGAAACAGACCGAGCCAGAATGTGTGCCGGCCCTACAAGTGGAGGAACCGAGATCTTCGGTTCTGGAGGGGTCGGCGTCGACCTAAGAGGCTGAGGCCAAGTGTGCTACAGTTATGTAAGAACTTACCTGTATAGCAGATCTTCGAGAACAGCTCTTGCAGCAGGTTATACCTATTAGACTGAAGGCGGGTGGCGCAGGACCCCATCGAAATCTTCTAGCTGGGCAGTCTTCGGTAGGGACCGCGTCCTCCGCCGCCGGTCCCGCCTGACACGTCAGGCGAGTACATATGTGGGGTAGTCCGCCAGAATCCCTAGTTCTCCGCCGGAGACTTCCGCCGCTGGATGACATCAGAAATGGAGACCGAGGATCCGCCATCAGAAGAACAAAGGAAAGTAAGCTCCCGTCAAGTCTGGTTAGGCCTAACTTCCTCTAAGGGGGAATGGTGGGCTGGAAGGTATTATGTTGCAAGAGCTGTTCTCAAGATCTACTGTTATGGTAAGTTCTTACAGACCGTGTACTATCTTATTTCGAGATACAGCTTTGCAGCAGGTTACACCATTAGGACTGATTCTCAAGCAATAGCGCCTCTAAACACTCTGGGAGGAGGCATAACGGAGAGATCTTAAAAATCCTGACTTTCTAGGACAGAAGACCCTTGTAGAAACCGGTGCGTGTGGCTAAACTCTGCTTCTCCGCTAGAAGCGGCTGTTCTGTAATGTCGAGATGGTGCATTGAGCTGATGTAACTGCACAAATGGCCGAGGTGAAGACACCTGCTAAACACCGCATGGAGGTAGCCACCCCCTTAGTCGAGTGGCTCCGACTGTGTCCGGAAGGGCTTCGTTTGTTGTTGTAGCAAAGAAATGCACTGGGATGCCAGCAGGAAAGGGTCTGTTTTGAGACTGATTGGCCTAACATCCTCAGCGAAGGAAATAAACAGCTGCTCAGAGTCACGATGCTGTTTGGTCCTGGTAAAGTAGTATCTTAAGGAGCTGTGAATATCTAGGTGAAGTAATGCTCTCCCTATTGGTATTTGGGGAGGAGAGATTGGAGGATTGAGAGATTTAGGGATTGGAGGATTGAGAGATTGAGGGATTGGAGGATTGAGAGATTGAATGATTGGAAGATTGAGAGATTCAGAGATTGAGGATTGAGAGGATTGGAGGAATGAGAGATTGAGGGATTGGAGTATTGAGAGTTTGGAGAATTGAGAGATTGAAGGATTGAGAGATTGGAGGATTGAGGGATTAAAGGATTAGAGGACTGAGAAATTGGAGGATTGAGAGATTGGAGGATTGAAGGACTGAAGCATTCCGAGGATTGAGAGATTGAGGGATTGGAGGATTGAGAGATTGGAGGATTGAGTGATTAGAAGATTGGATGACTGGAGGATTGAGAGATTGAGAGGACTGGAGGAATGAGAGATTGAGGGATTAGAGTATTGAGAGTTTGGAGTATTGAGAGTTTGGAGGATTGAGAGATTGAAGGCTTGAGAGATTGGAGGATTGAGAGATTGAAGGATTGGAGGATTGAGAGATTGAATGATTGGAGGATTGAGAGATTGGAAGATTGAGAGATTGAAGGATTGAGAGATTGGAGGATTGAGGGATAGAAGGATTACAGGACTGAGAAATTGGAGGATTGAGAGATTGGAGGATTGAAGGACTGAAGCATTGGAGGATTGAGAGATTGAGGGATTGGAGGATTGAGAGATTGGGAGATTGGAGGATTGAGAGATTGGAGGATTGAGAAATTGAGAGATTTAAGGATTGAGAGAGTGGAGGATTGAGAGATTGAAGGATTGAGAGATTGGAGGATTGGGGTTTGGAGGATTGAGAGATTGAGAGAGTGGAGGATTGAGAGATTGCAGGATTGGAGGATTAAGAGAGATTGGATGATTTAGGGATTGGGGATTGGAGGATTGAGAATTGTGAGATTGGAGGATTGAGGGATTGGAGGATAGAGAGATTGAGAGATTGGAGGTTTGAGAGATTGAGAGATTGCAGGATTAGAGGATTGAGAGATTGAAGGATTAGAGGATTGGAGGATTAGGGGATTGGGGATTGAGAGATTGGAGGATTGAGGGATTAAAGGATTGAGAGATTGGAGGATTGAGAGACTGGAGTATTGAGAGATTGAGAGACTGGAGGATTGAGATATTGAGAGACTGGAGAATTGAGAGATTGCAGGATTGGAGGATTAAGAGATTGAGAGATTGGAGGATTGAGCGATTGGAGAATTGAGAGATTGAAGGATTAGGAAAGGCAGCCTTGCAAAACAGCCAGCCTGAAGCCTGCTCTACGGCGAGAGGCAATGTCCAAACTGTAATGTTTCAGAAAGGTATGGACAGAAGTCCAAGTGGTGGCTGCACAAATGTCAGCCGCTGACACATTCTTCAAACAAGCTGCAGTAGCAGTGACCCCTCTGGTGGAGTGGCCTCTATCTTGACCCGGCAGGGTCTTTTTGTACTTGTCATAACAGAAAATGATACAATGAGCCAACCATTTTGATAGGCATTGCTTAGAAACAGCATTCCACTACAGTCTATGAGATCTTATTCTGTTTTATTTACTAAAGATAGTAGGATGCTACTACAGCGATATGTTAAACAGTCCTATTTGTATAAATTAAGTGCCTGTAAATTAATTGCCTGTATATGCAAGAAACCTCAACAACTATGTTGCATAAAATGTGATTACGTATGTGATATTCTAAAAATAAAATGAAAAGCTATATTTAAAAAAAAAAGAAACAGCATTGCCTTCTTTTTAATGAGCAAAAGAGACGAACAGGTGATCAGTCTTTCTGAGATCCTTCGTCCAGTTGGTGTAGTATCTCAGAATTCGGTGAACATCCAAAGTGTGCAGGAGGTACTCTCTTTTATTGGAGTCCTGCATAAAAAAGGCAGGCAACTCTATGGAGTGATTCAGTGTCAATTACGCTACCACCTTAGGGAGAAACTTAGGGTTGGTACACAGAGCCAAACGTTCCTTGTGAAAAATCAAATATGGGATTTTACACATCAGGGCCTGAAGCTCTGAAATCTGTCAAGCAGAAGTAATGGCCACTAGGAATAGAGTCCTCCAAGAAAAGAACTCTAGGTTCACTGAGGCTGCCGGCTCAAAGGGAGGCAGAGTAAGCTTCTCTAAAATTAAATTCAGATCCCAAGGAGGGGCAGGAACCCGGATAGAGGGTCATAAATGAAGGACCCCTCTCAAAAAGATCTTAGAGACCTCCAGCTGAGCAAGCGTTCTGTCTGCAAAGGGGCCATGATAGGCCAAAATGGCCATGTGAACCTTTAAGGATGAATGGCTGAGACCCAGATCGAAGAGGTGTCACAGATAATCCAGAAGTCGGCCGATAGAACACGAGAAGGGCTCAACATCATTGGAGGCAGCCCAAATAGAGAACCGCTTCCATTTCATGGCATAAGTAAATCTGGTTGAGGGTTTCCCAGGCCTCCACCAGAATCTCAGCTACTCGGGGGGACCCCGAATCGGGCTTGAGCTATGTCTACAGGAGCCATGCGTGCAACTGAAGAAAACTGAGGCCTAGATGGACCAGGGTCCCCTGATCCCGGGTCAGTAAAAATAGCAACAGAGGAAGATGAAGAGGAGGTTCCTCCGAGTACTGTTGCAGAAGAGAGAACCAAACTTGCCCGGGCCAGAAAGGAGCAATCAGAATCATTCAAGCTCCTTCTGAACTGAGTTTCTGCAAGACCCTTGTAATCAGTGGAATTGGGGGGAAGGCATAGATGAATCTGCCCTTCCAGTCTAGAGACAGAGCATCTCTCCAAAAAATGCCAGGCCCTAGAGTGAGCGAGCAGAAGATGGGAAGTTTTGTGTTTTGAAGGGGAAGCAAACAGGTCTACCTTTGGAGTTCCCCAGCGTAGGAAGATGTCGTCTGCAACTCCCTGATCCAGTTCCCATTCATGAGCTAGAGAAGATGACTGGCTTAGCCTGTCTGCCAGCATGTTCTCAACCCCCGGGACATGAGATGCCGTGAGGTGAAGGTTGTGCTGCACTGCCCAATCCCAGACTCGTATCGCCTCTCTGCAAAGGGGGTAGGAATGAGTTCCTCCCTGTTTGTTGATGTACCAGACCACACACATATTGTCCATCTGTACAGCTAGATGACCAGTAGACAGATACAGATGTAGAGCCTGAAGAGCATACAGTACTGCCCTTAGCTTAAGCACATTGATGTGAAGAGACTTATTGAGCTTGGACCAGAATCCCTGGGTCCTGTGAGGACCGAGACGGGCTCCCCAACCCTCGCTGGAGGTGTCCGTAGTCAATGTCTGTGAGGGGGAGGGAGACCGAAGGTAACTCTCCGGCAGAGGTTCTCCTTAACCATCCACCACTGCAAGTCCCAAGCCATGGAAGTGGAGACCAGCACAAATTGACCTAGGTTGTCCACTAGCTGATCCCACTGAGACTGAAGCATCCGAGAAATTCTCATGTGGAGCCGAGAGCGAGGGACTGTCGGAATCACAGCCATCATTAGCCTGAGGAGGTGAAGGACTGACCTGGTGCTGATCCACCTGTGACTGGACAACAGGCTGACCTGGGCCTGGAGAGTGGCCACCCTGTCCGGTGGCAGGAAGGTCATGCCAGAGGTCATGTCCAGGATCGCCCCAATAAGCTGGAGCCTCTGGGATGGGATCTGATGGGACTTGGCCTGGTTGTTGGTAATACCCAGACAGGCAAAGACCAGCTGGGTAAGGGAAAGGAAGTGCAAGAGTTCCTCCCTGGATGAGGCTGCCAGGAGCCAGGTACGGGAAAACCTGCACCCCCTGGGTACGCAGGTAGGCCGCTACCACCGAAAGGCATTTGCTAAATACCCAGGGCGCCGAGAAAAGACCAAATGGGAGGGCCTTGAACTGGTAGTGGTCCCCCTGGAACACAAAACATAGGTATTTGCAGTGGGAAAGGTGGATAGGGATATGCAGGTAGGCATCCTGCATATCCTAAGCACACAGCCACCGTCCCAGCTGGAGAAGGGGCAGGAGGCTCTGCAGCGAGAGCATCCTGAACCTCTTGTACTCCACGAACAAGTTCAGGGAGCTGAGGTCGAGAATCGGCCTCACGTCCCGTTTTCTTCGGGACCAGGAAGAAATGGGAATAGTTCCTCATTCCCTGAAGAGGAATGGGGAAGGGTTCTATCGCTTCCTTCAGCAAAAGTGCTGAAATCTCTTCCTGGACCAGAAGATGATGTTCCCAAGAGTACGACGACCTTGGGGGAGGGTGTTGAGGGGGTTTCTGAAGAAACTCTATTGAGTGTCCTTCTGTGATCAGCTGGAGCACCCAGGAATCTGAAGTTATCCTCTCCCAACCCAGAAGGTGGAGGGAAAACCTCCCTCCTACCGGTTCCTCTGCAAGGCCCAGAGGTTGTGGGAGAGGAAAGGAGTCAGGTGGTGTGGGGCAGTGTCACGGCTGAAGCACCAGCTGCTTTTTTGGGCAGAGGGGGCTTGGCCCACTTTCCCTGGGATTTTGCCTTTTGCGGATTCCGCCTGTGAATGGGATGAAGCCATGCTTAATGGGGTGGTACATGGAGTCTACAGACTTCAGTGCAGTCCCCTTCTCCTGCAGATCAGTGATAATGTCCTTGACATCACCACTGAACAACACCGAACCCCAGAAGGGTGCTTCCTGAATAGCGGACTGCATTTCCAGGACCAACCCTGACACACGGAGCCAGGCATGACGCCGTTAAGCCTACAGCGAAAGCGGAGCTCCTACCAGCAGTGTCCACTGCATCGTATGTAGCATAAAGCATGTGCCAACTGGCTGAACATGCAGAGCGGACGAGGTCAGCCACTTCCTGTTTGACTTAAGAGTCAGGAAGGGAGTCCAAATTGGATTCCACCTCACTAAGAATCACCTTCTGGTAATCCCCCATGTGACCAACATAATTTAGGGCCCTAATTCCCAGAGTGGAAGAAGCAAAGATCTTCTTCCCATACTGGTCCAGAAGAAAAAATTACTCACCTTAGTAATGTTGTTTCTTCTAATGGAGTCTTCCTATATTATGACAATTGCAGTTTGTCCCACCATTAGAACTGCTCCGGAGGTGAAAGAGTTAACTACCATTCTAAGAATGGAGTTTAGAGCGTGAGCTCAGTTAGAGAAGCTCTGTCTGGATAATTTCAAACTGAAACTGTCAGATCTTTACGAGCAAAAACTCACTAAGGTTCTGTGCGGAAGCTGCAACCTACACTAGCCAACTGGCTACCTAAATATTAACACATATTCCTGGTCCCAACACAAAGACTCAAGTCAGGGAACCAGAAAATAATAGAATAAAATAAGATAGAATAAAACACCACACCCCAAAACCCCAAAAGGGGTGAAAAACATAATGGGCATAACCGGTGCCCACACTGGACTGCCCATCCCCTACCCAAGTAGAAGTTCTGAGAGGGGCAGGCTGGGGGGGTGGTTATAATATAGCAAGACTCCATTAGAAGAAACAACTATTACTAAGGTGAGTAATTTTTCTTCAAACAACATGAAGTCTTGCTATATTATGACAATTGCAGAATACACAGCAGTACCTCCATGGAGGAGGGACAGAACCTACTTAGGGAATAGGCTCTCAAGCACAGCTGTGCCAAATCTAGCATCCCTCCTGGCCTGGATATCCAAGAAGTAATGCTTGGTGAAAGTGTGTACCGTTTTCCAGGTAGCTGCTTGACATATCTCCAAAATAGGGATGTCTCTAGCAGCAGCTATAGACGCAGCTGTACCTCTGGTAGAGTGAGCCCTCAGGCCTGAAGGGGGAACCTTTCCCAGTTTTTGATAACAAAATTGGATACACGAGACAATCCACCTGGCAATTGATCTCTTAGTGGCAGGTCTCCCTTTCCCGACCTCACCATATAATCCAAAACAATGGGCAAATCAGCAGATTCCGGGGAAATATGCTTCCTAGAACACCAGATGGAAAATCTTTTCCACTTAGAATTATAAGTAGCCCTAGTGGAAGGCTTCCTAGAAGCCTTTAGAATTTCAAGAACACCTTGACAAAGGTGTAGGTCAGCAAATTCTAGCTCAAGAGCCAGGCCTTGAGGTTGAGGGATTTGAGGTTCGGATACCAAACTCTCCCCTGGGCACAGGTTAACAGGTTGTGGTTCCAGGGGAGACACAGGGGAAGATGGACTGCTAGGGACAGAAGGAGTGGGTACCAGGGTTGCCTGGCTCAATCTGGGGCAATCAGAATCACCCTGCAAGGCTGGGATCTGATTTTGACTAGGACCTTGAATAGGAGAGGGAAGGGGGGGAAGGCATAAAGAAACTTCCCTTCCCAATCTAGGAGAAAGGCATCCAGGGGGACTGAGCCCAACACTGGGGGCCTGCAACAGAACAGTGGAAGTTGGTGATTGTCTGGGGCTGCAAAAGATCTGAGTGGTGCCTCATCTGGCAAAAACTATCCCCAGTACTTGAGGATCCAGAGACCATTCATGATGGCCCTGGGAAATCCACTGAGAGCATCTGCTAGACATTGTCCTTTCCTGGAAGGTGAACTGCTATGAGGGGAAGTGTTCAGGAATAGGCCAGAGACCACAACTTCATTGCCTCGTGCACAAGGTCAAGACCGAGTGCCCCTGCTTGTTGATGTACCACATTGTTGTGGTGTTGTCTGTTCTGACTTGTACCACTTTGTTCTGAACAGACGCAGAAAACACTTGAAGTGCTAAAAAGACAGCTCTGAGTTCCAGCAAATTGATGTGGAGCAGAGATTCCTGAGGGGACCACACTCCCTGAGTGGAGAGGTCACCCATGTGGGCTCCCCACCCCAGGAGGGAAGCATCCGTAGTGAGGGTCAAGGAGTGAGAAAGAGGAATGATGGGGACCGCCAGTCTTAAATTGCTCTGATCCTGCCACCACTGGAGGTTCCTGGATCAGGGTACGGGTCACTGGGACCAACTTGGAAAGGGGGTCTCTTCTCTGAGACCAAAAGGCTCTCAAGTGAAACTAAATGTCCCTCATCTGAAATCTTGCTCCTTGCACTACAGCTGTGGATGCAACCATGTGCCCCAGGAGCTGCAAAAAGTGTCTTGCTGGTCGAGAGACCTGCAGAATGAAGGAGGAGGCCAGAGCCACCAGGTTCCTTACCCTGTCTAAAGGTAGGAAGGCTCTGGCCTGCTTTGTGTCCAATTCTGCACCTATGAAGGTGAGCACCTGAACTAGTTCCAGAACTGACTTTCGAAGATTGAGCAAGAAGCCCAGGGAGGTTAGCAGCTGCTGGATAACTTGCAGGTGAGATTTGACCTGTTCTGGGGACTGGCCTACAATGAGCCAGTCGTCCAGATAGGGAAAGACAGCAATCCTTTGCCTTCTTAAATGAGCAACTGCTACTGCCAGACATTTTGTGAATACTCTTGGGGCAGAGGTGAGGCCAAGGGCATTGCTCTGAACTGGTAGTGACCTGAGGGCAGTTCGAATCTGAGGTACTTTCGTGGAGCTCTGATTAGAACGTGAAAATAGGCATCCTTGAGGTCCAGGGAGGCTAGCCAGTCCCCTGGCCTTAGAGAGGGTAAAATCATTGCCAGAGTTACCATTCTGAACTTTGGTTTCAAAAGATGTTTGTTCAGATATCTCAGGTCTAAAATGGGCCGCCATTCTCCTGTCTTTTTTGGGGTAAGGAAATATCTGGAGTACAGACCCTTGCCCTGGTGTAGGGGAGAAACTCTTTCTACAGCTCTAAGAGCCAGGAGGGTTGAGACTTTTGTTTCTAAAGTAAAGGTTTCTAAAGAGTTTGCAGGTGGGAAAGATCTGATTCTCATCTTGGGAACTTTTGAAGCTGAGAACCAGACCCTGGCTTACTACTTCCAGGACCCACTTGTCTGAAGTTAGAGACACCCAGTTCTGAACGAAGTAAGCCAACCTGCCCCCTACAGGTAAAGGAGAATCGGCCCTGGGCACCCCATCAGGGTGTCTGTTTGGCAGGTGCTTTAGGCTGAGGGGTGGGAGCAGGCCTGCCCACACCCCGTCTGCCTCTCCCTCTGAAGAACCCCCTCTGAGCATAAGCAGAGGAGGCCTGGGTTTGGTAAAAAGGCCTACCTCTACCCCTGGGGGTCTGCCTCTGAGGAGTGACTTGCCGCTCCTTAGCCTGAGCACTCTTATAGGTAGTCCTATATGCATCCATTTTCTTCATATAATTCTCTGCTCCCCAGAGAATTTCCAACCACAGGAAAATCCATAGCCTTAGTCTGGGTATCCTGTGACAAGCTAGTACACCTTAGCCAGGCCAACCTACGAAAAGCTACAGACGTAGCCATGACTCTAGAGGATACATCATTAAAATCCACAGCAGCATGAAACTGCACCTTGGATGCTTCAATGCCATCAGCAGTCACCTGTTCCAGCTCATTAGCAAGCTGGCCAGAGGCCTGTTTGGCCAAAGCCATGATAGTGTCCCATCTAGATTTTTGATACCTTGCTACATAAGCCATGTAATTTGCTTGCCTGAGTCCCAAGGATGCTGCCATGTATTGTTTTAGCCATGGCATCAATCTTCCTGGAATCCTTGTCAGGAGGATGTAGCCAAGGAATATTAACTTATCACAGGCTGCAGCCTGAACCACACCAACATGACTGCATTGCTGTGAAAGGAATTCTGTATCAGGACCTGATAGAGTGTACCTCCTGTCCATCTTTTGTCCACAGGAGGCACAGAATTAGGAGTTTTAAAATTTTTATTGTTTGTTTCCTAAATGATTTATGCAAGGAATAGACAATCTCCTAGACTCTGGAATATCCATCATTTCTACAAAATCAGGTTCCTCTTGCTCATCCACAGCTTCCTCCAATGGGAGCTGGAGGTTTCAGCAACTTTTGTAAAACATAAAGTGAGAGGGGGACTCAGAAAGCATAGGGGGAGATTCTAAAGGTCTGTCTGGGGAGATGTCCGGTTCAATGGGCACACCCAGACCCTCCAAGTCACATTCATACTGTTCATAATCATCCTCCCCCTCCTCTGGTTCATAAAACTCTTCAACATCATATTCCTGAACCGGTGGAACCGACCGAACCGACCTTTTACCAGACAGTGGCGGTTCGGACGGAACCGGAGAAAGTGACTGGACAATCTGAATAGCTCTTGCTATCTCTACAGCAGTTGGAGAAGGAATTTTGGGCTCCACACCTGCTGATTTTGTTTTCTTTACTGGAATTGGCTCCTCCGAGCCAGCTTTACGTTTGCCTGAGGAAGTCTCGCCCTGGTCAGAGGGCACTCCCTCCGGTTCGGTTGGCACCGAACCGGGCTCGCCATCTGGGTCAGCGGACGTTTTGGCCTCTCGTTCCCTGAGCCTGCCAACTCTCTTATCCAGGGTGGCTGCAGGGAAATTTTTACAAATCTGGCAGTCTGAATTGAGGTGGTCAAACCCCAGACAATATACACGTGTGTGGGTCAGCCTTGGCAAAGACTTCCCCACAGACATCACAGTGTTGAAACCCAGTGGGCCCGGTTTTCCTTTTGGGTTTCTCAGACATAATGCAAGCCTAACCAAAAACTTGCCCTTTAAACGGCAGTGCCAGGCAAGACACCCGTATCGGTTCCTAACCGTGTCACGGGTCTTGGAAAAAACCGTAATGAAATCCTTTTTACAACCAATAAGAACCGGGAACCGCACTCTAAACCTTCAACTTTTGTAATTTCAAGTTTTAAATCAAACTGATCGGTTCAAAACCGAACCGATAACATTTACAAGTTCCACACAGAAATAAACTATTACTTACGATACCACAGACAGAGCTTGAACCGATCGGTTTTGCGGTTAAAATAATAATATTCTCGGTTGATTTGAACCAAGAAAACACTGAACCGAGAAATGAACCGAGCAGTAGGAGAAATCTCCGGAGCGACTGTTCAGTGAGGCGGAGTAAAGAATCTGACAGTTTCAGTTTGAAATTATCCAGAAAGAGCTTCTCTAACTGAGCTTGCGCTCTAAACTCCATTCTTAGAATGGTAGTTAACTCTTTCACCTCCGGAGCAGTTCTAATGGTGGGACAAACTGCAATTGTCATAATATAGCAAGACTTCATGTTGTTTGAAGATGGGATTCTTTGCCAGGTGGAGATGAGCTCAGATGTTTCGGATTAGCTGTCCGGTCATGAGTGGCGCTAATCACGACCGAATCAGCTCAATGGTGAGAATCTATAAAGTCAACACCCTTGGGAGCCTGATATGTATAGCCTGTTCGACTTCCGAGGAAGCTGGGCTAAAGCTGACGGTTGCTTCCAAATAGTGGAAACAAGATCGGCATGAGGCTCAGTCCACGGTGGCACCAAGGCAGAAGCTGTCTTGGGCAGGTCCACATGCTCAGCAAGTTTCTTACGCTGTGGGTCCAGCTCCAAAGAATGCTACTTGTGAACCCCCTGGATTTTGCGCAGCAACTCCATAAAGGAAGGATCCTGTGGAGGAGTCCTAGGCCTGGGCTTAGACAGAGAGCATGGCTCATTGTCTGGCTCGGAGCAACCGCCGGAGTTGTCTAAGGTGTCCAAGGAGGAGGAAGAAGATGAAGAGGAAGACTCCCTCTCCCAGTGTAGGGGAGGAACGGACCCCTTCCAAGGTCCTCGGGGAAGCATATCCTGCCCCTCCCTGAAACCAGAGGGCTTGCCTCTGGTGTCCGGAGGTGGGAAGGGAATCTGTCATCGCGGACGTACGGGAGCCAGAATCGGCATCATCGTGTTGAGGGCGACTCGGCACCTCTCTGGTGAGCTGAGCCGCCTCAGCACACCAGGAGGCCACAGTCTCCTTCAAAGTCCACGGCTGAGGGGCAGTGGAGGAGGGGGGATACGTGTTACCGATTTTATCCGTATACGCGTATCCATAACCTGACAGGGAAACTCGCCGTTGGGTATTGAGGCACCGGGTACTGCGGCATCGGGTACTGGGGCATCGGATACTGCGGAGCTGGGTAAGACGGCATCAGATACAACAGGGTTAGATACCCTGGAACCAGGGGGTCTGCTGGAGATGGCCCAGCCGGACGGCCCATGGACGGGTCTGGAGCAGAAGACCTGGTGGGCGGAAGGCCCAGTGTTGGAGTGGCATCCGGAAGCAGGATGTCGCCTGGCATCGGCAAGACCGGCGTCAGAGCCGGCGTCCAGGGAACCAACGTCAGGTCAGTCGGCCCAGCGGGCAGACGGCCTGACAGGGGTGTAGCAGGAACCTTTGGCACAGCCTGGGGATGGAGGGGAAAAATCCCAGGGATCAGGCTGAGGAGACCCAGGGTCCCCAGAGGGCAGCGAAGGCTGCAGGGAGCTGGGAACAGCGGACGTGAGAGAGTCCTGCGTCAGCTCAGCCGCCATGCGGGCGTCGGGCAGGCCGACGTCCGACTTATCAGTGGAGTCTGGGCGGATGCTGGAGGAGCCATCAGGCTTATTGGACCCATTGCCCGAGGCAGGTCGCGAAAAGAGGAGCGGCCTGGTCAGGCAGAACAGGGGCTGTGCGCCGCCCGAAGGGTCGGGCAACTTATCGACCGTCTCCATGCGGGCGTCAGAGGAGCCGACGTCCAGCTTACCGGAGCCACTCGAACCAGCAGGCCATACGGTGGCATCTTTACTGGGAGCAGAGGCCTCCAATAGCCCTGAGACTCCAGAAGGGCCCGAGCGCGAGTCAGACAGGCGGGCCGACGCCACCTTGGAAGTCTCCAAGGCGGCCATTGCAGAGTGGTCCCCCGGAGGGGACGTTACCTGTAGCACAGCTACTCCCTAAGACGACGCTGTGGATGAGGAGCCCTTATCCCGGTGCTTCTCATCTTTCTTACGATGGCCTTCAGGGGAAGTGGACGCCTGCCGGAGCTTTTTTAACTCCTTCTCAATGGAGGACATTTTTATCTTTAGTATGTGGGCCTCTAGGGACTGCTGCCTCCATCTGCGGGTGGCGGCGTTGAATTTAAGGCAGTGCTGGCACTTCTTCACCTGATGATCCGGGCCTAGACAGAAGAGGTACTGGGAATGGCCGCCCTTGTGCGGGAGTTGGGCACCGCACGAGTCACTTATTTTTGTGCTCGGAAGGTGTAGGGGATGACATACATTGACGAATGCCTGACAATTTAGTCAAAGAATCAAAAAAAAAACGGTAAAAACTACTGATGACAGAGCTGACGAGCGCTGAACTATACCGTGAGGCGCTGACATGAGCTCACGGCGGGGAAAGAACTGGAAGGCAGTCGTGCGGGACTGCCCTTTTATACTGACGCCACATGACATCAGTCACCTGACATGGGGGTGGTCCCCTGCCAGAGACTGCTAGCTAGAAATTTTTCCGTTGGGTCCTGATGCTGGCCGGCATCAGTCCTATATGTAATTACCTACTGTAAGAGCCCTCTCGAAGTAAGATCTTCTGCTTCAGGAAAAAGTTCTCGAGTGTTCAATGGTGGCATTACTGGGCGGTCTGGTTGAACTTCTGGCAAAACCCGAAGGCTTGAATATCACGGTCTGGGCCTAGGCAGCAGACATAAGCAGAATGGCCGCCTTTCATGGGAATTTGCTGGCCGCAGGCACACTTACTGGGATGCTCTGTAGATGACATTGGTTTAAAAACCAAATGAATGAAAAAACCCATTGAAAGAGGAAAAATAACCTGATAAGAAAATAAAGAAATGCGGTAGAAAAAAGATGTGAAATAGTGGTAGACTGTAGATGCGGCGGTTTCCAGAGATCAAATGTGTGTTGGTTAATGGCAGGAAAAGAACAGAGGAGGCTATGGGAGCTGCCCACTCTTATTGGGTTGGCTGACGTCAGTAGGTGACATCAATGGTGGGCAGTCCCCTCTGCTAGACTGCTAGCTAGAAAGTTTCCATGTGAGTCTAGTGCCTGGCAGCTAACTCCTAATGGTGTGACCTGCTGCAAGAGATACCCTCAAGGAAAGATCTATTAAATTGTTCTTGGTGGTGTCCTGCTCCTCTAAATCAAAACCCACAGCAGCCTGTAACTGCTGCATCTTGGTGAAGACCTTGGAGTTGGACCACCGAGTCCTCACTGCAGTGGACACAGTAGAGCCAGTACCTCACTCATAAGGGCTTTTCAGCATAGTCCTCAGGTTCCTCTGCAACATCTCCCATTATTAAATCAGGATTATATTTAAAACTGTTATTGACCTGGTTTGACAGGTAGCAAAGCATGCACCAGCAAAGTCAGCAGCACCCTAGGAGGCAGCTGAGGCATGGCTCTGGTTTGCATCATTGTAGAGAGAAGGCAAACAAGCTTTGAGCATGTTTGCGAAGCAAGACAGAATTATCTGGATGTTGGCACATGTGTGGTCAATGGATACACCGGTAGCAGTCAACGGGGGAGGCAGAGCGATGTGCCAGCCATACTAGGCCTGGTAGTGCCAGCGCCATGCTCAACCTGGGAGTTGTGTAGATGGTCGGGGCAGGGGCCTCATCACCACAGCAGCAGTTGGCAGTGCAGAGAAAGTCATTCCTGCTGTGTGGAGGGGTGACCTGGAATGCACTGGGGTTTTCTCCTTCTTCTTCTCTGGGTGCTTGTACTTACAAGTCCCCGACAGCTCTTCCAGGGACTTCGAGGACCTGAACCTGGAAGAGTAGGTCAGGGACGCGATGCTGCTCTTCTGCTGGAGCTCCTTCTCCATGCGAGCTACCTGTTGCTTCAACAGTTGCTTCTCTAGGGACCCTTTTTGGTGTCACGGGGTGGCAGTACTGAAAGCCCTACAGATTAAGCAGGTTTGCACATTGTGGTCTGGGCCAAGGCAACAGATGCAGATGTCATGAGAATCACATGTGTAGATTTTCTCACTGCATTCACTGTATCAGAACAATTTTAATGGTTCCTTTAACGACACACAGGTTGTCAAACATCACTTGCAAAAGTGATTACAGTGCTATGTAGAAAAAAAATAAAGTGGCGGTAACTGCAGTGGCATTTCTGGTAGTGGTCCGACCAGTATGGTCAACAGCGGGAAAAGAACTGAAGAGGGAAGGGGCTGCACGTTTATGTAGCAGCCGATGCCTGACGTCGCACTGGGTGGTCCCTGTTGGACTGCCTGTAATAGTTTCCATGTGGTCCTGGTGCCTGGTGTCTTATAGTTTACTGGTGTGGCCTGATGAAAGAGATACCCTCAATGTTAAGATCATAGCCACTAGGACTAGAACAAGTCTTTGAGATGTCTGAACTCTTCAGCAGAGACAGATCTACTGTTAGAATGCTAGACGGAATGTGACCACACGGCAGAGTCTGAATTTGCAAAATATTCCAAATTCCATCTCCAGGGCAACAACTCAGAGCCGAGATGACTGCAGATTTATATGACACCACTAGAACACTCTCACTGCAGGAGCTGCACTGCCAACCCTCCAGCCATGAATGGTTTACATGCTGCAAACTTCCTTGCTGGAGCACCAGCCTTTGTTCCTCAAGAGACAAAGGGTGCAAGGCCTGGCACCAGGTGCAGTGCACCACACTGTGACTTGGGCCTAGGCAGCAAATGCAATCAATATACCAGTTGGTCACAGACATCTTGTAGCTGCAAACAGTACACCTCTTAAAAGGTTACTCTTCTGTTCCACACAAATTTTGTTTCATCCAAAATACTATGACAGAGCAGGAGCTACAGGACTGGGTGAGACAAGTTAAATACTGAGAACAGTTTTGATAAAAATCACAATTCTCCCCTAAAAACTAGGCAGAATCATCTGTCACAAGCATGAGCTATGAGGGAGGAGACTGGTTCCTTCCAGCAACAGAAAATATCATAGTTTGGGGGATATGGGACCACATGGTTGGGTCAGGGGTGTAGCCAGCATTTCAGATTTGTACATGAACCTGCCACCTCGACCCCCACTGTTGTTCATGCCTGGCCCCCCCCCACGACTCAAGTCCAAGGTTCCTGGCACCAATCAGATGATTCCCACACTAGACCTGCTGTCTGTCTGTGCTGCTAGTGTGGTGCTCGCTGCCCATTGGTAAACGCCACTGATTGCACCACAAGTCCAAGACCACGGCAGAAATTTCTCCCCCCCGCCACAGGTAGGCAGATTCACCTCACTTGCCACTCCACATGAAGTCTTCATCCTTTTAGCTGGCTCTGAGTCTGTTCTTCTGTCTGCTGCTCCTCAGTTCTTCTACTGCTTCTTTCTCTCTCCCAGTATAACTGAACTAACAGTATGGCTTTTAACTTTGCTGGGGCATTTAAACTCACCGCTCCAGACTTGTCTCACCCCCTAACAGATGCCACAATCACTATGCAGGCGGACCATGCAGAGCTAATTGAGACTTTCAGCTTCAACATCCGTGGTCCACCCTGCCCCCCCAAAAAAAAAAAAGCTAAAAGAAAAAATGCCTCCGAAGCCAAAAGAATTTAAATGTGATGGACTAGAGAGGGCAGATGCCAGCTTGTTTGCTACTCCCTGCTACTAAACTTGATACACCATGGCTTACTTGGAGTATCAGTAGCTACGCCCTTGGGTTGGGTTGTAGAAGGAGTCAAGCTTGGAACTGTTCCAATGTCTGAGCATGCTCAGTAGAAAACTGCCTAAGTGTGGATAGTGAACTGAATCTAGGTACTTAGATCAAGTATTTCTCTATGCATGGTGGTGACCAAATACACTTTTTGTGGGGTCTTTCAGTTCAAACAAATATTCAACAAAACAAAAACTCCCATTTTAGAGACCCTAGATTTATTAAACAGAATAAAGTCCCTGTGAGACAAAAAAACAAAACAAACAAAAAAAAAACATTGAGATCAGCATTGGTTGGAGTCAATTCAATGTCTCTAGTACCCCTTACAAAGACAAGATCATTTACCCAGAAAAGAACGATTCAGTATCACACACACACACATACTCTCTCTCACTTTACACAAATTTTAATAACTTAAATTCAAACATTCATTTTTCTATCTACTAATCTTCATCTTGCCAAACATGCAGTGAACCACATACACACACACACATATATTTATATATATTCTTTGGACCTGCTATACAAAACTTTTACAAGTGTCATCAAGTTGCTCATGCAAATTTTAAAACGAGGAGGGTGGGCACAGAATCTTCTGCTAATGGGCATCACTGGAATGTATTCTGGCATGAAACACCTAGAACTTCCCAAGTGACATTTTTCCTGCCGAGAAAGGTTGCTTTGAAACAGCATGAGCAACGTTATTTGAACATGCAAAGGTTCTGAATATTAGGCCTCTAATTATTAGTGGTTAAAAAGTTTGTGCAGCACAAATAATCTTTTAAATAATATAATGGCATGAATAATTCTAGCATCCTGATTGGTCAGGCTGCCCTAGAGAGAGTGATGCTATCGGACAGTAGCATCACTGTATCTAGGGCAGGAGAAAACTGACCTCATCACGTCAGCATGTAAACAGGAATCACTGCCCTCTGTCCACTAGCCACACTGATCTACTTATGGTGTCAGCATTCATCCCTCGCCTAGACTGTTACTTGTTTCTTCATTCTTCAGGTCACACACAGCCCCCATCAACTTTATGTCTGCCCACCACTTCAACTGCAAGTAAACAGGAATAAAAAAAATAAAAGCAAACTGAAGCCGCATTGCTCGGCTTCTTGGTCCACTCAGACTACAGCATAACTGTAGTAGCGCATCCATATCTGAGACAGCTGCGCTTGCTTCACAATCGATAGTCATGCTGAAACATGAAAACATCTTTCTTTTTTAAAATTAATACTGCCGTATTGTTTTCACAGCCGTAATTCCATATGGCTTTATGACACAGGAGCAGGGATTCCAAATGAGCGCCATTTCAAAAGCTGACTGTGTGGTGGTCAGCGTCACATACCACTCACTCAGCACAGGACCTCACAAACTGCAGAGCAGGTGATTTGAAAAACGAGGTTGCTGGGGTGACAGAGAGACAGGGGGATTGAGATGTACCTTACCGAGACAGCAACAGAAGAATGCAGGAGGTGGGGGGCACACAGAATAAGTGAGAATGACAGGCCTTAAAATGGGATAGAGGGCAAGCACATAGCAGCAGTGCTGCCTGCTGCACAAAACATAAAGTATGGACTCAAGAAAGTAACTTAAACATATTTTTCCCCATTTTCTTTTTCTTTTTGTTAATAAAGGGGCCATTGTATAATGGCAATAAGGCACTCCAGGGTATGTGTTATTGTGTAATAACATCACCTCTTGTGCTTTGACTACCCGAGGCATGATGTTATTACATAACAACACACACCCTGTTGTGCCTTATTGCTTAAATAAAGATCAGGGAAGGGGGGCATGCTACAAGATATGATTACAAGTAAGGAGCCTGTACACCTGCGGTAATGTGTGTTACAAGGGCTTAAATGAGCCACTAGATGGCACCCATAACGTGTAATTTTCACCATTCAAGCACTTTTTGGTTTTAGTGTTTTGTTTTCAAGACCAGAGGGACTAGCATGCCTCCAGTTAAAGGACGGGGTGGATGGGTTAAACACCATTATATGTTTTTGCTAGTTCTTACATGTTAGCTATAGGCGAACCACATCTAAAGTCTACCACTCCAGGCCCCCTTTTGCGTTTTAGATAATCAACCACAAAGACCACTAGTAGTGGTGGTAACGGTATTGGTGGAGGTGTTCCCAAATTCTAAACCATAGTTAAATACAATGAAAGGTTCTGCAATTTGTGTCTTAAGCTGGTCTGGTCCTTGGAAAATCATGTGCTTCAGCAGAGACTGCCCAAATTACTTTCTAGTAACAGCTCGAACTGTATGAGCTACTGATCCTGAAATGCATTTTAATGACACTATGCTAAAAGAATGTTTAGAGTTTATGATTAACTTGTACACTTCATTAAAAACACATCAGTTAAACAAGGCTGCAACACTTAAGGCCAGTGATCCCAGATGTACAATTTATTTACCCAGGGCCACCCAGCTGAGATGCAACATCTCATTTTCAGAGGGGGCCCTGCTTCTGGACATTTCCAAAGCTGGATGAACTGGAGTACTGCCAGGTTAAAGGAGAACTGCACTGAACCTGTAAGTCATTTTCCCCTGCAGAAGCTAAATTTTAAACAGTGCTTCTGTTACTCTTTCATTTCCACAGGCTTTGTAGTTATCCTAGTGGGTGTTCCTACTTTACTCACAGATAGGAAGTACCATCATTTTATAACTGTATGATGTAGATTATGTCCCTTGTTTCGCTCTTCTATTGTCATTACAATTAACATGTGTTCTATTACAAACCTCTGTGGTTGAGCGGGTCATAAACTATATCATACATTTCTAAAATGGTACTTAACACCAGAGTGTAAGTCAGAAACAACCACTGAGATTACCAATAAGCCAGGACAGATGGAACAATAACCAAACTGAAACCAGTATTTAACAAGTTTTGGAGTAGCCACTATGGCTGCAAATGAATTAGCTAGATAAGGGTGCTTCATGGGCTTAAACATAAACATGAATTGCATTTAGTAATGCCTATGATACCGTTACACATATGACTTGTGAACAAGCTGGGCAGCCTGGAAGTGGGTCACAAGGTGGTAAACTGGGTTAGGAACTGGCTGAATGATGGAAGACAGTGAGTTATGGTAAATGGTGCTCAATCTAAGGAAAGGAGTGCGACCAGCAGGGTGCCACAGGGATCAGTCCTGGGCCTGGTACTGTTTAATGTCTTTATAAGTGAAAGTGCGGAGGGGCTGGAGGGGAAGGTGTGCCTCTTTGCGAAAGACACCAAGATTTGCAACAGTGTGGACACTCCGGGAAGGGTGGAAAAAATGAGGAGGGACCTAGGTAAACTGGAGGAATGGTTCGAAGTATGGCAGCTGAGATTTAATGCAAAAGACTGCAAAATCATGCATTTGGGTTGCCGGAACCCAGGGGAGGATTACGGGGAGAAACTGATGGTCACCAGACAGGAAATGGATTTTGGGGTAATCAATGTACCAAGGCTATGGGGAGAGTCAGTGGGATGCTGGGGTGCTTAGGGAGAGGTATCACCAGCAGAAGAAAGGAGCTGGTGATGCCACTGTGCAGATCACTGGTGAGGCCTCATTTGGAATACGGTGTCCAGTTCTGGAGGCTGCATCTCCGTAAGGATGTAGACAGAGTGGGGGTAGTAAAGAAGGGCAACAAAGATGTTGCAGGGCCTGCATAAAAGTCATGTGAGGAGAGACTGGGAGACCTCAATATATATACACCCTGGGGAAGAGAAGAGATAGGGTGATATGACAGAAACCTTCAAATATCTAAAATGCATAAATAGGGTGCTGGAGGGTAGCATCTTTTAGAAAAGGAGATGTCCAGGAAAGAGGGGGCATGACATGAGATTGGAAGGGGGTAGACTAAGGGGTACCACAAGGAAGTATTTCTTCACAGAAAAGGTGGTGGAACCTGTAGAGACTTCACAAGTCAGTTTAATTATGAAACAGAGAAAAAAAGCACAATTGACACATTTCCCATACTACTACTATACACTGTTAAAAAATATAGGATGAGCAATTTTATGCATAACCAATGTGTTCTGTCACCTCGGGGCTCTGATTCCCATGGACCCCTTGAGCTTCACTCTTCTGGTCAGAGGGAATCAGAACCCCTCTGTGGCAGAAGACACTGGTTGTGCATAATTGCCCATCCAGTATTCTCTATATTTAGTGCTGCACTGAGGATTTCTAAGTAATAAACCTGTGTCATACAATTCCTTTAAATTAGACCAAGGTTCCAGTCTATTCAATTCAAATTTGTTAAGATGAGGAGCAAAGCTTTTGGAAGAAACCAAAGGAATAGCAACATATAAGTCAGGAGATAATGTTTTATAAATTATTTTCTATGTAGGTGTGAAGGGTTACCCAGTTGTCAGCTGCCAGCAATATCAATTTTGACATCTCTGCAACAAAACAATAAAGAAAAGCAGAAGACATTTCACAAAACCTTGAGACAGAAACTGATGCCAGAGTTTAGCTAGCTATATGCTGCCCAGCACAGCTTTATCAACTGCAGAATCAGATTCGGTCTTATGATTCTATGAAATGGCTACTGCCTTGATTTAAGATCAGACTGATTTAGACAGGGATATGCCTGGACAGTTGACATCTAAAGGTAAGCCCAATATCTCATCCCTTTTGCACCTATGCTCCAATCTAGAAATTGAGTATTTTAATAACTTTTTTTAATTCTTTACTTCCTACCAGTTGTACAATCACAGTAATCCACTGCACACTGTGGAGTGCACTGGGACTTATGCATGCCTGGCGTTGTGGGTCACTTGCCAGGTGTGGGTAAATCCCAGCCCAACCCACACCTTGTTGAGGATTATTAAAGGAAAAGTGCATGTTAAAATCAGGAAAATATATGTATTATTACCCTTTTTGTGTTCTTGCTTTATCCCAGAGGTTTTTTTTTCTGCTCAGGCTGTGAGATGAGGTTTTTCTAACTTTCCCTGGCTGTTTTATGGCCCCTGGGGGCTGCCATTCAGGTTTCTTTTATTGTGTCTTGTCCCAGAGAGTCTTCCCATAGTGCCCTTTGCTCTGATGTCTAATAGCCCATGCAGGAGGCCAGTGTCTTGTTATAGAGTCTTTATTACAACTTAGTCACAGTAGAGGGAACACAGCAGCCAGGAGTCACACTGCTAGTCTTTGGGTAAGTGTAATAAGTTTCCTAAATATTGGTATCTTATCCAGCTGTGTTCTGCTTACAGTATTGCATGTGTGTGTGTGTATTGATTCAGTTGCTTGTAGACAAATGTAGTCATTTTGTAGCTGTGATCATCCAATTGCTAACAAAGGAATTCACACCTCTGGATGAGTGGAGGAGAAGATACCAGCAAAGCAGGAGTTTTTCAGTTTGCAAAAGGTAGTAAATTAAGCACTGAAACCTAACAAAGAAAAGGCTAATAAAACACTTTGGAGGAGGTTTCAACTTGCAAAAAAGGCAGTACTGGGGAGTACTCAATTGTTGGAGGAGGTTTCATCTTGCAAAAAAAGGCAGTCCTGGGGAGGGCTCAATTAACTTCTTAAGCCAGAGGAAAAATAGTGCTCTCAAGCTCTCATACACACAAAGGCAGGGTAGTAATGAGCCTTCAGTGGAGGACACTATTTTTAACACTCCATCATGTTGTTTGGAAGGTAATTTATGCAGGGAGTCCTTTTCTCAAAGCAAAATGTCTGTAGGGCTACGCCCACTGCAGCCGTACAAACTGCTTCTACCAGGAAAAATGACTCTGAAGTTCAGTACAGTTCTCCTTTAAGGGACTTGCTTAGTGTCAAACACTCAGCATTTGGCTCTGGCCGGGTTTGAACCTGTGAGCTCCCAGTTCCTAAGCTGTAACATATGCAACACCATTTCCATTTAAACATCTGTGCAACAACTTGAAAGAGTTCATGCAGCATATACTATACAAAGCTTGCTTCATAACAATGGATTTGAAAGCACTTTTTTTTATTCCCATCCTAATTTTGAAAGTAATTTGTGTAAACTAGCCCTCTGTTGCTGCCAAGACTTTATGCCCTGCTTGGTACCCTGCAGTTTCTCAACCCCTAGATTTGTGACATCACTGCTCCTAGTCACAGAAAGGAGCAGTACGTGATAAGCAACAGCTCCGACTGCTCAGGTAGTTACCAAGTGCAACAAGGACACTGATCCCAAAAGAGGAAAACAGTAGCCAACATGTCAGAGAAAAAAAAAGAAAAATACTATGGGGCAATCATTTTTTTTTTTAAAGGGATACACTGTCGTTCTGGTCCTGTACACGTTGGATTACAAAAGAGGTTACTGAAGTTTTGGTATGCAGAAATGGAATGATTTCCTGATCCTTCTTGACTCTTTAAAAGCATTTTTTTGGTGTAGGTTTAACAAAGTTTGTGAATCATAGAACTTGTCAGCAGAAAAAGACCCCATGGCCCATCCAGTCTGCCCCTCCAGTCTGAACCTTGAACTGAACAGTGCCAGTTTAAACAAATGTCAACATTTTGTGATAGTGTTGAAAAATTACCAGATCAAGTATGAATGGTTGTCTACAGACATCTTATGGGAAAGAGTGATTAGAAAGAAATTACATTTATTAATCAACTGTTAAAGAGTCTGCAACTTAAAACGTAAGGCCAACAACTGTGTTTACTTTATAAATCACTTTGAGGCCTGATTTTGTTTGTACTTTTTTCACTTATAATTAACTGCACTGTTAGTCCTTGGTTGGGAGTTAAGACTGCCTTATCCTCCCCCAAATCCTGTGCCCACCAAGTTGGAGAATTAAACAAGGACTTAAAAATAAGACTTTAAAGCAGCATGGATATCAGAAACTGTGTGTCCGGTATGTGCACCACCGAGCGAGTGTATGTGTGTGTATGGACATGCTATGGCATGCTCTACATGTGAATCCCCAGCATGGCAATAGCTATGAAACACTTGTGACAATGAGAGCTGGTCTCCACAGTAGATAACAGTAAATCATTAATTTCCAATCTATAGTGTTTCTTAAAATTTACATTTTTAAGATGAAATTAAGAGTCTACTGGTGAAGAACAGCTATGGGAGGGTGGGAGTAGAGCAGTTGTACAATCAGAACAGCAACACTTTCTCCAGAAGAAGTAAGGCTGGTGGTATGGCACCCCTCTGCTGGGCATCCAAAAATCTACCTGAGAAATCCATGCTCGGGGAACTTCAGTATTTAGCCAGCTCTACTTGCTAATATAGTCTGAACACAGTCCCCTTAGTAACTGAAAAAATAAGACAGAGGTAGTTTTAAAATCATTTTGTGAGAAATCTATAGGTTAACAGCAGGACTGGTGGGGAGGCTAATAATGAGAGCTGGCACTAAAGGGAAGGATACTGATGAAATAAAAGAATGAACAACTAACTGCTAAGGGGATGGTTAAGTGTGCACTGGCCCAGAAGAGAAAAATATGAATATGATGTTAAATCTGTAGAGGGACCAAGAAATTGGCAACAGGTGAGATGAAGTTCACAGGCACAGAAGAAATAAGCACAGGTGTGATGATAAAGCACACAGGTGCTGAAGAGAACAAGGCAGGTGTGATGAAGAACACAGGTGATGGATACTAGGATGCAGGTTTGTTGAAGCACTGTACACAGGTGCTTAAGAGAAAGAGGCAGGTGTAATGAAGTACACTGGTGATGGATACAAGGATGCATGTTTGGTGATGAAGCACTGTACACAGATGCTGTGGTGAATGAGGCAGGTGTGATGAAGTACACAGGTGATGGATCTAGGAAGCAGGTTTGTTGATGAAGCACTGTACACAGGTGCAGATAAGAAAGAGGCAGGTGTAAACTACACAGGTGCTGAATACAAGGATGCATGTTTGGTGAAGAAGCACTGTACACAGGTGCTGAGGAGAACAAGGCAGGTGTAATGAAGTACACAGGTGATGGATACTAGGAAGCAGGTTTGTTGAAGCACTGTACACAGGTGCTAATGAGAACGAGGAAGGTGTGAAATACACAGGTGATGTATATAAGGATGCATGTTTGCTAATGAAGCACTGTACACAAGTGCTGAGGAGAATGAGGCAGGTGTGATGAAGTACATAGATGATGGATACTAGGAAGCAGGTTTGTTGAAGCACTGCATACAGGTGATAAAGAGAATGAGGCAGACGTGATAAAGTACACAGGTGATGGATACCAGGATGCAGGTTTGCTGAAGCACTGTACACAGGTGTGACGAAATACATAGGTGATGAATACTAGGAAGCAGTTTTTTTTTGATGATGCACTGTGCACAGGTGCTGAGGAGAATGAGGCACGTGTGAAGTACACTCGTGATGGATACTAGGAAGCAGGCTTGCCGATGAAGCACTGTACGCAGTACATAGATGCTGACGAGAAGGATGCACTGAACTACACATGTGCTGAAGAGGACAACCTACAGATGCGGGAGTAGGGGAGCAAAGAAGAGTAAAAAGTGCAAGGATACACAGCTATCAGGATAACATGTATTCTGGAACTGTGCCCATCATTGCATTTCAAGACCAGGCTGTGGTGTCCATAGGTCTGCATTAACCAGCAACAGAACAGCAATTGTTTTGTGTGTAGAAACCATGTTAGCTGCCTGGTTTCTCTCAGAATATTACAAATATAACTTTTTACTCAATTAATTATAATGTTTCAGTTCTATAGCATCACTTCAGTGTTGAAAAATATCTTCATTGGCTCTTCAGAACCCAGCTTCAGCCAACATTAGTCATCATCAATAAGCTTTTCCCCATTTTCTTCCTGCTTTTTCTCTTCCTCTTCTTCCTCCTCTGCTTCGTCACTGTAAACATCCTTCTGGTTGTAGTTCAGCGTAGTGCGTGTAAGGTCCACCTCAATCGGGAATACATCTGCTTCTTTCAGGACACTGTAACACTCATCGTAATACTTTGACATGGCAGAGACAAAGCGCTGCAGCTGGAACACAATGTCTTGGACTGAAAACAGAGAGAGAGAGAAGAAAACATTACTCACTGTACAACAGTAAGAACCAGTTACTCACCTGTAACAGTAGTTCTAGGAGTGGTATATGTTGTTCATCCACACTCTCTGGCATGTCCCTTTCCCCTTCAAACTTCCCAGAAGTCTTCAAGTTGGCTCCTTCCACCCACCCGGGTGGTAAATACCTCAGCGCTGCCTCATGACACCAGATCTTAGCCCGCTGGAAGCAAGGTTGTGCGCCTAAAGCCGGGGAGGTCGGGTGAGTGCGTGTGGATGAACAACATATACCACTCCTAGAACTACTGTTACAGGTGAGTAACCTGTTCTTCTCGAAGCGTGGATATGTTATTCATCCACACTCTCTGGCAAACTCCAAGCAGTTCTCCAAGAGGAGGGAGGCAAGGCACACACCCCCTACTTGGGAAATAGAGATTGGAGAACCAAGGCCCCAAAACCAGCATCCTGGCATGACTCAAGGTCGATGTGGTAGTGGGTAATGAAAGAATTTGCTGACTTCCAGGTAGCAGCCCGACAGATTTCCTGGATAGGGATGTCCCTGGAAGCAGTGACCGATGCAGCAGTATGACGGGTAGAATGAGCTCTTATCCCTCTAGGAGGCTCCTTGACCGCCAACTCATAACACAGACCTATGCATGATGTAATCCATCTTGCAATGGTCCATTTGGCTGCAGGTCTGCCAGAAGCGGCTTCAGCGTAGGTGACAACAGCTGGCGAACCTCTCCCCGAATTTCTGCCGTCCTCTCCTTATAACAGGAGAGAGCCTGTCTGAGGTCCAGAGTATGGAGCCTGTACTCGACGTCCAAGGTGTAGTTAGGGTAGTATACCGGCAGAGTCAACAGCTGGTTAAGGTGAAACTCTGAAACCACCTTCGGAAGGAATTTTGGGTGGGGGCGCAGGACAACTTTGTCCCTGTGGAAGACCAGATAAGGGAAGTACACCAAAAGAGCCTAGAGTTCCCCTGTCCTTCTGGCTGACGTGATAGCCACCAGGAAGGCCGTCTTCCACAACAAGTGTGAGAGCTCACACTTGTGCATGGGTTTGAATGGCTTGCCCATGAGCTTTGCCAAAACCAGCACGAGATCCCACGGAGATGGAGGTTCACGCACCAGAGGGGATATGTGATCCAGGCTTTTGAAGAAGCGCCTGTCCACTGTCTCCTAAGCCAAAGTCAGCTGACCGGCCCATGCACAGTAAGCAGAAATGGCTGCCAGGTGCACCCTAAGGGTTGATGACTGTAGACCCCCTTTGGAGAGAGACCAAAGGTAGTCTAGAATGTTAGCCACAGAGCAGGATAAGGGGTCCAGACTCTTACCCTGACACCAAATGGAAAACCTTTTCCATCTGAAGGCATAACATTTCCTGGTCGATTCCTTGCGAGATGCCTTCACCATGGTGTAGACATCCTCGGAAAGACCCAGAGCTTGGAACTCTAGATGCTCAGGTACCAGGCTGTGAGGTGCAGGGATTGAAGGTCCAGATGGAATACCTTCCCCTGGTTCAATGATATCAGGTCTGGGCGTGTACAAAGCCACTACGGGGGCCTGCAGCTGAGGCTGAGGAGATCTGGGTACCAGAACTGGTGCAGCCAATCTGGGGCTACAGGATCACCTTCGCCTTGTCCCTCCTCACCTTGAGTAACACCTTATGGATCAAGGGAAATGGTGGAAAGGCATAGAGGAGGCCTGGGGTCCATGGCCTCGAGAAGGCATCTCCCTGCAGCAAGCCCTGCTGAGGAGGGTGGGCATGGTACAGTCTCAGCTTGGTGTTTTTCCTGGAGGCAAACAGGTCCACCAACGGTTTGCCCCAATGGGAGAACAGACTGTAAGCTACCTCTGGATGGAGTGACCACTCGTGGGATGTCTGGCCTATGTGGCTGAGAGCATCCGACAGTTGGTTCGAGACTCCTGCCACATGGATGGCTAGGAGATCTGCCTCCAACCGACTTACGAGGGTCCAGATGTGGAGCACCTCCTTGCACAGCAGACGGGAGTGCGTGCCACCCTGTTTGTTGAGGTAGTACATGGTCGTGGTATTGTTCGTCTGGACTTGAACCACTTGATCCCGGAGCTGAAGAACGAAAGCTGACAGGGCCCGTCTGACTGCTCTGAGCTCCAACAAGTTGATATGGTATTGGGATTCCTCATGGGTCCAGAACCCGTGGGCCTTGCTGTCCCCCATGTGGGCTCCCCAGCCCATGAGAGAGGCATCGGTGGTCAGGACGACCGTCGGCTCTGGGCGGTCAAACGGGATACCTTCCTGTAACCATTCTGAGGTGGTCCACCATTGGAGAGCATCCCACATCTTCTGGATTACAGTGATCAGCTGGTCGAATTGACCGTGGCGCTGAGCCCACTGGGTGGCCAGCTCCCACTGGAGGGGCGCATGTGCGACCTGGTCCAATGGACCATTGAGGTGCACGTCGCAATGTAACCCAGAAGTCACAGAAAGTCCCAGGCAGGGCGCAAGTGCCCAACCAGAAATGATTGGGCAAAGGAGGAAAGAACCTCCACCCTGTCCGCCGGGAGCTCTGGCTTGACGAGAGTCGCGCTCTGCCCCGATGAAGCCCATCACCTGAGATGGAACGAGTTCCGACTTGGCCTCGTTGATCAAGAGGCCAAGCTGGGAACAGGTTCTGAGGGCCAGATCCTTGGACCTCTCCACCTCCTGAAGGGAGGAACCCGCCAAGAGCCAGTCATCGAGATAAGGGTATATCTGAACTCCTGACACAGAAGATGGGCCGCCACCACTGCAATGCACTTTGTCACAGACCTGGCGGCCGGTCGCGATACAAGCCGAACGGCATGGTTGAACTCGTGACAGGGTCCCTCGACCCTGAAGCGGAGGAACCGCTGGTGGGATGGACGGATTGGGACATGAAAGAATGTGTCCTGTAGATCCAGTGAACAGAACCACGTTTCGCTCCAGGGATGGTATGATCTGGTTCAGAGTTACCATCCAGAAGGTGCGAGACCTGAGATATTGATTCAGGTCGTGGAGATCTAGGATGGGGTGCCAAACCCCCCATCCGCTTGGGCACCAGGAAATACCTGGACACGAAGCCTGGGTCTGTAGGAGGATCCGGCAGTGGAGCTACCACCTTCTTGTGGAAGAGCTGAGTGATGTCGTCTCGAAGGGCTGACTGAGTGCAAGCTGAGATCCTTTCCTCCCGAAGGGTGCGGGCTAGGCTAGGAGTATACTGCTCAAATTCCAGAGACAGTCCCTGGCCGACCACTTCCAGAACCCACCTGTCCGGAGTGATACCGGGCCACGTGGAAAGGAAGTGGCGGAGCCGGCCCCCCACGGGAGGACCCAGAGCTAGTGTGACGGGTGTAGGGGTGGCAACCCCCGACCCGTCACTGAGCAGGCTTAGAGGAGGAGGAGGCGGCTCCTGGACCGGCACCTCGGCCTCCTTTACAGGGCTGTTGGGGACCCTGTTTGGGCCTGAAGCGCCAAGCTTGAGCCTGCTGCTGCTGGCCTCCTTGATAGGAGGGCTGCCTAACCGCAGGGAAAGAGTGCCGAAAAGGCTTCTTCTTGCACTTCTGCTGGTTCTTGCCCGAAGAACCCTTCACAGAGGTAGCATCCAAGGTGGCACTGGACTGCTCTATGCGCTGGAGGTGACCAGCCACTCCCGGACCGAAGAGGTCAGTACCTAAGAAGGACTCGTCAGCTAACTTGTGCTGAGTATCCGCCAGAAAGGAGGATAACCTCAGCCAGGCCCTGCGGTGAGTGGCCACTGTGGCTGCTAAGGAGCGGGCACAGGAATCTCCAATGTCCAGGGCCATCTGGAGCTGCTGTTTTGCAACAGCACAGCCCTGGTCACGGACTTGCTTTACAGTGGTCTGCATGTCTGCTGGGAGATGAGGGATGACTTCATCTAATGACCCTAAGAGGGCGTGAGAGAACTGTGCCATGATAACATCCGAACTGGCCTGAAGAAGGCCTAAGGAGGAGGCCGTATTGAACTTTCAGGCAGAATGGTCCATATTCTTGAATTCCTTGTCTGGGGGGTGGTCAGTGTCGGCTGAGCTACCAGTGCATCTGAACAGAGAAGCAGTCACAAGGCTTTCGGCCAAGGGATGCTCTGTGGCCATGCTGGGAGACGGAGCTGGACAGGAGGCAGGATGCTGCCAGAGCTCAAGGGCTGGGCCAACAATGGCTTTGGCCACTGGAAAGGCCTCTGTCAGGGTATCTCCCCTTTTGAGGATATCCGTAAGGGGGTATTCTGCTTTCTTTTGGATAGGCTCCAGGGGCATTCTGGTAGATTCGGAAATCAGGCAGAGGATGCCCTGAAAAGAGGAAAGACCTTCCTCCAAACCTGCCACTGATGACTCGTCATCCCCTGGATGCGAGTGCAAACCAGTGGCATCCGAGTCCGAAGAGTCGGGATATAACGGTCTCCCACATATGTCTCCCTTGATGCGCCGAGGGCGATCTGGGACAACAGTGATACAGATGACGGGGCAGTCTGGTGTCTGTCCGGTTCTCTTTCGAAGGAGACCCTCCCTGAGGCTGCTTAGGCGGTGGCTCCACCAAAATCGGTGGGGAGACTGTAATAGGCCGAGCCGGGATATGGGCCGGCCCCACGGGTGGGGGAACCGAAGCCTTCGGTTCTGGAAGGGTCGGCCTGGGAGGCGGGAGCCAAGTAATGGCCGGCGCCACCGGCAGAGCCGGCTTTTGACAGGTCAGAATCAGCTGTTGCCACATGAGATCCTCATAACGTTGATGGAGTTTCCGTTGAAGTCTCTTCTCGTCCGAGGATGATGAGGATTGATGGCGACACCTCTTTCTGGAGGTGTTTGTGACCTTTCTTCGGTTTTTTGACCGAAGGGGTCCTGGTCCTCGATCGAGACTGACGGGGTCGGCTGGTTCAATCGGGGAATGCCGGAGTCAGGGAAAATCGAGGCTCCGGAACGGTTTCCTCCATGAGATTACCTGAAGGTACAGTCTCCTCGTCGGGGAAAAAAAGAACCGGGGTCCTTTCTAGGGAATTGTCGACAGGAGTCGGCGATAAGAGCTCAATGGGATCGAGCATAATCTTGGCCGATTCAGCCATTTCCTCGGTCTCTGTGCCTTGGCCCAACGGAAGATCCGTAAAGCCAGCGGCCAACGATGCGATCTTGACCGAAGTCGAGACCGCATGTTCCTGGGACTCAGACCTCTCTCGGTCCTAGGAGCGTCTTCTTCTGGAGGAAGAAGACTTGGGGTCCTTGTCCCTCTTCCAAGCTGGGAGGAGTGTGAGCCCAAGGGCGTCTCACCCCTGGTGGGGAGAGACTGGCACAACTCCCGAAAGGAGCCCGTAAAAGTCGAGCCGAGGTTGAGGGGAACGAAGAAGCTTCAACCGACAGAAGCCTGAGCCACTTCCTCCTCGAATGCCTTCATCTGTTCCAATTGCTTGGTGGATCTCGCGGCTGCGGAATCTGCCCACCTCGCCTCTTTGGATTTTACCGGCGAGTTCCTTTTCTCCGGTCTCCCCAGTTGAAGGCGCACCTTGCGGTCGTCCAGAATGTTGCGATGGAAGGCCAAACAAATTGTACATGACGAGGTGTCATGTCCGATGCCGAGGCAGTACACGCATGCTAGGTGGGGATCAGTGCGCGACATTTTCTGGCCGCAGGGACACCGCCGAAATCCAGGAAACGATTTGTCCTCCATATCTGAATCGGAATTGTGAACTCTAATGAGTTTGATAGCAAGTTGCGGTAAAACCGACGTTCTGAAAACCAGGGCCTGATTTAAGACAGAAGCAGACGAGGGACGGCACCTTCCAGCGGAAAGGACGATCTAGCGTCATGGGGCGGAGATGAGGTATTTACCACCCGGGTGGGTGGGAGGAGCCAGCTTGAAGACTTCTGGCAAGTTTAAAGGGGAAAGGGACATGCCAGAGAGTGTGGATGAACAACATATCTACGCTCCTAGAATGTTGTTTCTTTTCTGGGATCCAACAATGAGCCAATAAAATGTGCATCATCTTGCCTGAATGTGATGCCCCGGAGACTGGACTGTATGCAAAATTTTGAATATGGAACACAGAAACATAAACAATGACGGCAGAAAAGACCAAAAGTCCATCCAGTCTGCTGTTGACTGCCTATACCGCCCGGAGACATAGCCCTTTTGAAAACCTACCCCCCTAGCTCCAGCTCCCTGCACTTGGTACAGATCTTATTATTTGCTTTATTTTGTCCCAGCTACGCATGAAGCCCTCCATGGTTTTAGCACCCACCACTTTGGCAGGCAGGCTGTTCCATCATCATTACGGTAAAATAATACTTCCAAGTCCCTCTTGAAGCTCCCCCCTTTCAGGTTCCAGTCATGCCCTTGTGTCACTGAGCTGGTGTTCCTGCTACATAATTCTGCACAGTTCACTTTGTTAATCCCGGTCAGATATTTGAAAGTCTTAATCATATCACCTCTCTCCCTTCTGTCCTCCAAGCATTTGTTTAATACCCTCAGAGGATTTTCGTAGGATTCCTCTTGTAGACCCTGAATCATCTTTGTCACCCTACACTGTACTGCCTCCAGCCTATTTTTATCCTTTGTGAGGTTAGAGATCCAGAACTGGACACAGTACTCTAGATGTGACCTCACCAAGGATCTATAAAGGGAGTATATTACTTCTTTCCTTCTACGGGCTACACCCTTCCCTATACAGTACACCCCAGAATCCTGTTTGCTTTGTTGCACTGACTTGACTGCTTCAGGATGTTAGTGATAATGACTCCCAGGTCATGCTCCTCTGTTGCTGTACTAAGTTTAACCCCATTTAGCTAGTACTCTGTCCTGGGATTCTTTTTCTCCAGGTGCATTACTTTGCACTTCTTGGCACTGAATCTGAGTTACCATATATTGGACCATCTCTCTAGCCTCTGGAGGTCATTTTTTAAGTCCCTAACTCCCTCAACACTATCCATTCTTTCGCAGAGTATAGTGTCATCTGTGAAGAGGCTAATCTTGCCCTGGATTCCTTTAACAATGCTGCTAATGAACGTTAAAAAGGACCAGGCCCAGGACTGATCCCTGTGGTGCCCTACTTGTGATCTCCCCCACCGATTTAACCCCGTTGACGACAATGTGCTGCTGCCTGCCCTTGAGCCAGTTTATCACCCCTCTGACAATATCCCTTGCTGCCCTCAGATGCTCCATCTTCTTCAGCAAGTGTCTATGAGGCACTGAGTCAAAGGCCTTGCTGATGTCAAAGTACAGTAGCTCCACTGCATGGCTGCTATCTAGCTCACTCGTTACCAAGTCAAAGAAGGCAATTAAGTCGGTCTGACAGGATCTTCCAAACACAAATCTGCGCTGCTTACCATCCTGGAGACCATTTTTCTCAAGGCAGTCAACGAGACCCTACTTTTTTTGTCAACTTACTTTATCCTCCAATCTCCAGTCCCTTAGACCTCTCTCCAGTGGGATACTCGGACCGACCGTATCCTATCCAGCCTGAGGTCCTCCTGACTGGTTCTCCGCCCCCCAGGTCTGAGCCCCCCCCCCCGGGGTGGGACCACCTTTAACTCCTCCGGTGCTCTATCTAGAATCTAGACGGGCAGCCGGGAAGTGGAGGAGAGTCAGAGACCAGCCAGGTCGGACCAGGCAGAGGGCATGGGGGTCATCCACTGGCCCCACCTTTGCCCATCCGGGTGCCGGGGTTTTTCCTTTGTTCTGGTCCCGGAGGCATGAATGTGCAGTGACATCCAGGGTGGGATGGGCATGCCCCTGCACCCACCCGCAGGACGTCTGCCATTGGAGAGGGTTCAGAGAAGGACAACCAAGATGATGCAGGGTATGCAGAGAAAGACATATGAGCAGAGGTGTAAGGAGACCAGACAGTGCCTCCATACCCCATGTGCAGCTCTCGCAAGTGGCGATACCCCCCAGTCTCCACTGGGAGTTGTGGGACAGCGGAAGGCCAACCCACCCTCCCACCCCAGGAGAGAGAGGAGAGTAGTCCTTCAGACGCTCAGTCCTCTTCTGTCCTTGCCAACCCCCGATGACCTGAGCTCGTTCCTGAACCCGGGGTCACTGGCGTGGCATGAGGTGTGGTGTCCAGTGCCTCAATCCTCAGCACCACTGGGCCAGCAGTGAGATCCTATTTGATCAGAGTTTTTATCAGCTTTCCTATGACAAAGATGAGACTGACTGGCCTGTAGTTCCCTGCCTGTTCCTCATTCCCCCCTTATGGAGCAGAACCACATCAGCCACCCTCCAATCTCTAGTAACCACCCCTTGTCTGCAGTGCGCATTTATATAGTTTAGCCAGAGGTTCAGCCAGTTCCCTTAGCACTCTTGGGAGCATCACATCTGAACCAGGGGCTTTGTCTATCTTGAGGGCTGCCAGCCTTTCTGGACCCTATTTCTAGTAAATACTGGTGCTTCCATCTCCAGGATCCCTCTAGTGGCTGCTTGGATGTCACTTTCAGGGAGTGGGCCAGTATCCTCCCTGGTGAAAACAGAAATGAAAATGATATACTTACTGTAATTACTGATCTTCTAGGAATCTCTTCACCATTTATTCACACTAATGGGTCCAGGTTGGAGGCACTAGGACCCTGCAGGAGTCAAAACGTTCGAGGGGGCTGGAGCTGCGAGAGTGGCTCGTGGCATTAGGCTTACCTCGGCGCCAGCCCCCAACTGCCTGTTACTTTTTTGCCAAGGAGGTGCAGTATAACCTAACTACTGGTCATGCACATACCTCTCAACTGTCCCTGATTTTCAGGGATGTCCCTGATTTTGCCTCAGAATTTTACTCTCTCCCTCCTAAAATTTGTGTTTTCGTAGCTAAACAGTAGGGGCTGTAAGCACAAAATAATGTAAAGTATTAAAGTTACAGACTTCTTTTTCTTCAGAAAATGCATTTTGCACTAAGCCACATATTCTACCAGATTTCTGAGTGGATATCTCCAATTCTAAAAATGTGTAACTGATGTTGGTCCTTTGTCCCTGATTTTTTTAAGCCTTGTCCCCGATTTATAGGCAGGAGGCTGAGAGGTATGATCATGCACTTATGCCAGGGGCATATGGAGCCCTGAAGACCTGTGCAAGAGAGGTCAGTATGAGAGTAACATAGTGTCTTCACAGTTCAAGCCTTGAACAACGGAGAAGACCAATAAGAGACTGGAGTGAGCTTCGGGGATGGCAGGGTGGGCGAGTGAATAAATGAAGATACTCCTAGAAGATCAATAATTGGGGTAAGCACGTAATTTTCATATTTTCCAGGAATGTATCTTTTATTTATTTTTTTATTTCTTCAAATCTAGGAATTACAACCTTTGAGCTAGGATTTCATTTCCAAAGGTTCCATCTCGAGACAAACAATACATAGAATATAACAAGCATACATTGGATACACACATTCATTGAGTGAAACAGGCTATATACTTTAGGTTACACTAGATAAACATTAAGATTTACATGAGACAAGGTGGTGGGATCAGCTGGGACAGTAAAATGAATTCACAATATGGTAAGCGATTACTAATTGATTGCATGATATTCAGGAGGAATTCTAGAGAAAGATAGGAGGAGGCAGATAGGGAGAAGCCATGACCAAGCTTAGTCAGGTCCCACTGTCGAGGTGTGGGCGGGGGTCGGTTGCAATTAGTGAAGAGGACATTAGCGGCTATGGAGGAGGGGAGTGGAATTGGGATGAGTGGGGTGGAGGTGAGATTACTGAGGAGCAAAGCAGAGGAGAGTCGGGGCAGTAGCAGGTTGTGGAGCCGAGCAGTGAGAGCGGAGACAAGAGGAAAATAGGAGTTGGTAGGGCAGGATGACTGGTGGGGTGGGATTAAAGTGCATATGGCAGATGATGGAGGAGATAAAGTGTAGAGGGAGGTCAGAGCAGGTCCTCTTTCAGAAGGTTATGCTATAAAGGGCAGGAACTCTTAATTTGATTAGCAAGGTGGGTGCGAAGCTTGGTTTTAAATGGGCTGATTCTAGTTTCAGCATGGAGGTCGCTAGGTAGGGAGTTGAGCAGATGAGGGGTGCGGTATTCAAAGGATCGCTGGCCAAGGGAAGTGTGGTGGAATGGAACCTTATAGAGGTTGGTATGCAAACCACGAGTCTGCCTAGGAGGAGCACTGGGTGTTATAAAATTCTGGACACCCGGGAGTGTCATGCCAAGGATAGACTTTCTGGCAAGGAGCTCGAGTTGGTATTTAATTCTGTGATACAGATCTTCACATTAATTGGTCAGAGTACCAAGCTCAGATAGAACCCCTGGGAAAGGGTGGTAGGAATGAAGAGCTCACTCAGGACTGAAGTCCATTTAGGACAGTCCTACCAGTGGCATATCACTTGGCAGTGACATGCAGGGTATAGTGCACAACTAAAATCATAGATTCCATAGAAGCTTGAGGGCAGAAAAGGACCATACCGGCCCATCTAGTTTGCCCTTTTTTCCCCCCACACCTCCCCCTCCCAGCCAGCCTCCACCCTCCCTCGATACTCAGCCCCATATGCTTGCCCCATGCCCTCTTGAATTCTTCCACTGATTTAGCCCCCAGCAGTCTGTCTGGTAGTCTGTTCCAGGGCTCCACCATCCTCCCTCTGAAGAAATGCCCTCTCACATTGCGCCTATATCTTTTTCCTTGCAGTCTGAGGCTCTGTCCTCTCATTTTGACTCCTCCTTCCTCTTAAGTAAACCCTCTTCTCCCACTTTACTGAGCCCCTTTACATATTTAAAAGTTTCAGTCATGTCTCCCCTTTCCCTCCTTGTCTCCAGCGTGTACAGATCCAGCTCCTTACACCTCTGTTCATATGACTTTCACTGCATACCTTGCACCATCTTGGTTGTCCTTCTCGGAACCCTCTCCAATGCATCTATATCCTTGCAGAGATGTGGCCTCCAAAACTAAACCCCATACGCCAGGTGCGGCCTCACCACAGCTTTGTAAAGGGGCATTATTACCTTGCTCTTTCTGCTAGTAATGCCCCTGCCTATGCATGCCAACATTCCACTGACCTCTCCCACTGCCCTGCTACGTTGGATTCCTACCTTAAGGTTCGAGGAGACTATCATCTCCAGATCCCTCTCCTGTTCCGTTACTTTAACTTCCTCCCCACCTAGGGTGTACCCTGCTCTTGTGTTCCTACTGCCCAAGTGCAGCACAGTACACTTCTTTGCATTAAATTTCAGCTGCCATGTCCCAGACCATTTTTCGTGTTTTCACATCCTCCCTCATGTCCTCCACCCCCGGTGTCCACCCTATTGCATATTTTCGTATCATCAGCAAATAGGCACACCCTCCCCCTCAAACCCTCAGCAATATCACATGTAGATACTGAAGAGAAGCGAACCCAAAACTGACCCCTGTGGCACTCCACTCTTCACCTTCGCTGTCCCCAAGTGCACCCCGTTTAGCACCATCCTCTGAGTTCTTATTGACAGCCAGGCCTTCACCAAGCTTATTTTCCCACCCAACCCAAGCTTTCCATCTTGTTCACCAGCTTCCTATGGGACTAGTAACCTATTAAAATGTACACTACAACCCCAGTTATAACTTTGCAAAGCATCACCTGACAGACACAGAACAAATCCCTGCTAGGGACGTGACAACTGCAGGTGAGTTGAAGCATGATTTTAACCTTTCAATGACGAAGCCATAAAGTATAGCAGAGGTGAGATAGCTCGCAAACCAAGCAGAGTGCGCCTCAGTGGAGCAGGCTGACTATTTCAACTAAAAACAAGGAAACTAAAAACTGAATTCTCTGAAATCCTAGTGCTGTGTAAGTGAGAAGTGAGGGCCTCCCTAACACCCAAGAGAATGGGGAGAGTGCTCTCTGACATTTTGGAAGCTGGCAATAGGTGGACAGTACAGGGACAGATTCCAAAAGACCTCTGAAATCACTTAGGAAGGATTCTATCGAGCGTGGAGCACTACATTTTCCTGTGGGAAACAGCATACAGGTAATCTGAGATCAGGGGACGATTTCAGACAATCTGCAAGCAGAAAATGAAAATTACGTACCTACCGTAATTCTGATCTTTCTGTGTATCTTCACCATTCATCACCTTTGGGTATAGTGGCTGGAGGTCACGACCCCACGGGAGCTCTTTTTTGGGAGATGGACGGAGTCGACACCATGGCGCTGCCTCGAGGCCGACGTACTGCGTGGTGCTCGCGGGTTGGGCTATTATGGTGGTCGACTTCTGCCCCTCCCACCTGTTCTGAGTCGCCATAAAGAAAGGTTGAGAGGAGGGAGGAGGGACAACTGAGTCCAAGAGACAGGTGAAGGTAAGAATATACACACTAAAAGGAGAAATAAATGACTGAGAGGACAGAATAAAGTTGGAAAACTAAGGTGATTGGGAGGGACTCCAATCTCTGGAAGTAGAAAAGGAGGAGGGAGGGAGGGTTAGGAATTTAGAAGTAAAGATGCGAGGGGGGAGAGAGGAACATACCCTGGAACCATGACCTGTCTCCAACCTGTATAGGAACTATGAAGGAGTAGCTAGAAGGCTAAATTGCCAGAATTCAAGGCACAGAATCATTGGCAATAACTCAAACATAAGCAGAATCGGCTATTCTGGAAGAAAAGACAGGATAGAAGAATACCCCCAAAAATCAAATTTTGGCATAAGAAAACTAGTTTCTTAAATTAAATTGAGGCTGTGTCTAAAGGACAAGGAAATCAAAAGGAATTAAATTAACGCTGACAGGGAGAAGGGGGAAGAGAGCACAAAAGAGGGTAACTACCAATCCCCACCCCACGGGGTGGAGCCAAGGCTCTGAGGAAGGAGTGCCCCATTCAGACCACTCCCCCCAAGAGAAAAACATCCCCCTATGTGTCCAATGTCACCCCACTCCTGACCAATAGAAAGGAGGGGGTGAAAGAGAGGGAGAGGGAGGGGGGCCCAAAGACTGAGGCCCCAGGGGAATGGAGGGTGGGATTGTGATGAATGGTGAAGATACACAGAAAGATCAGAATTACGGTAGGTACGTAATTTTCATATCTTATCTGTGTCAATCTTCACCATTCATCACCTTTGGGTGAGTGCCGAGCCCCCCCGAAGGGGGCCCTAACCCTAAAGGACTAAGTCCCTTAGCTCTCAGTGGATGGCACACCAAGAGAGAGAACCTTCACGGGTCTGGAGAGGCCCGGGAGTGGGGACAATGAAATGGGGAATACTTGGAAGGAGTAGGAAGTTGCCCCAACAGACACCGTCTCACCCTACGGGAGAAAAGATGGATTCTCTGGTAAGGGGAGGAAATCACCCTACGCCGGGCCAAGGGTGACAACCGGGAAAGAGGCAGCCATGCCGTCTGCCTAGTGCAGATCACTGTCACTACGACCCTGGAAGTTACCTCGTTGGCGTCGTAAGATGCCCTCGCTTTGTGCCTTTCTAGCTCCAGACCACGTGCAGAGTGCAATGGCTTGTCTGGTTACCTCCGTGTCAGGCATAGCGGCTAGGAGTTGACCTAACCTGGACCACAGGAACCTATCATAGGTAGCGTAGTGGGCCTGATGTGCTGAAATAGAGAGCAGCACCCGCTCCGAGTAGAAAGTCCTCCTCCCCCAGAAGTAAAAATCCATAGACTCTTGATCTGGGGCTGGTCACGTGAATGGCTCAAGTCCATTAGAGTGTCCAGCTACGCAATCCTGACTGAAGATGAGGCATAGAACCTGGAGACTCGGGGCATACCTTCTGGCAGAGATCCGAGGGGCTGGGACTCTGGAAAAGGGTCTCTGCCAGAAACGCAACAACGCCTTCCGAAAGGGAGCAGGCCAGGGGGGGCACCACAAGGGTGTCTGCACTGAAATCACCTAAAAAGGCATACGTTGAGTGCTCTGGATTGTGCTGCATGGGTGGGGTGATGTGCAGGTCCTCCAACATCCTTATGAGGAATCACTGATACTCTGCAAGATCAGCAGCTGGGGAGATGTGGACAGACCGTTCCTCTCCTCCAGAAGAGGGGGATGAAGAGTCAGAGGACCTCAGGAGTTCAGAAGCTGGCTGCTCAGGGGGAGGTTGAAAAACATGTCTGTCCATAGCCCTGACATAAGAAAGAAATTGAGCAGCCGAAGCTCTGAACTGTTCCCAGGAGAGAGGGCCGCTAGGACCAAGAATACCTGGGAAAGCAGGAGAAGGTGGCAGAGGAGAGAGGACAGAGTCGACAGCAGGAATCAGCTGTCCTCTGCCTGGGCCAGAGAGCACACTGGGAGCCCCAAGGGAAGAAGGAGCTCTGGAAAACTCAACAGCCGACAGCTAGTCAACCTTACTGGAACTGCCTAGGCTGTACCCTGAAGAATCCCCCCTGTGAGGTAACCAGGGCCGTGAGAGTCCAAAAGGACGTTCCCCCCCTCCAAAGAACAGGGCCCTCTTGAGGAAACTGAAAAGGAAGGGCAGAGATCCGCGCTACGCCTCCTTCCGGAACCCAGGTGGGTCCCATTGTAGAACTCCTACCCCTCGGAGTCCAAAAGAGCCCTTCTCCTCAAAAAAGCCAGCCTAGGCAGCTGGCAGCCCTGGTCAGTAACTGAAGGGACTATCCAGGGAGCAGCACCCTCTGCTCCTGTGGGTGCTCCGACTGGCCCCAAAGTTGGGCGATCCAGGCACAACACCTGAGGGGGTACCACCACTGAGGGGTCAGAAAACCCTCCGAGGCCAGGTTGCAGGGCAATGGTGGCCTGCATCACCGCCTACTGGTCAGAACCCCTGACCCTGGACCCGGGGGCCACTGTCCGCTCCTCAGAGGGGGGCTGGCTCTGGCCTGTCGAGGACACTACCAAGGTGTCCACGTGAGCAGCCAACTCCAAACAGTTAGACTGCCCATCTGACTCAAGAGTCTGATTCCGCCTCCGAGGAGGTAGAGACCGAAGTCCTGTGCCAGACGGTACGTGGACGCCCGCTGCCATCCCGACTGAATGGGGCACCAGAATGAGGGACTGTACCAGAGTCGGTGCCGAAGCCTTCAAGCGCACCACAATCGGTGCGCGAAGAAGACACGGTGCCGAGGACAGCAGCAGTATCGGAGCCAAGACCTATCACAGCGCTGTCCTAACCCATGGCGCCGCATGTGGCGCCAAAGTCAGAGATGGTGCCGCCGACAGCCCCTGATCGAACTCTTGGCACTGCGGATGGTGCAGAAGTTGGAGACCCCTATGGTGCAGTGTCACTGCTCGGCGCCACAAGCGGCACCAGAGCTGGACATGGCGCCATGCTCAACCACGGCGCCGCAAATGGTGCTGAGGCGAGAAACAGACAAGGATGGCGCTGTAGAGCCTCCCACGGTGCCGTCAGCACCATTGGTGCCACGAACTGCGCCGATAGGAGAGATGGCGCAGAACGACGGGACCAGCGCCGATGACGGTGCCATCAGGGCCCACAGCGCCGAAGCCCAAGACAGCGCCGACAGATGGCGTTGAGGAGGGTGCTGCCCCAGGCTTCCCAGCCTGAGGATACGACACCTGGGGAGCCTTCACCCCCGAAGGGGCGACTGCCAAGACGGTGCCTCCCGCCTGCCCCCCAAGAGGGACGGACTGGGACTCCTGCACCACGGAAGGGGCTTCTGCAATGGCTAGGCTACAAGAAGCATAAGCCCCCTCCTCCGCGGTTTGTATAGAGCCAGGAGAGGACCCGGAGGAAAGGTCGAGAGACCGTGGCTTGGCCTGAGTGCGCGCCCGTCCCCCGAAAGTCAGCGGAGCTCGTCCCACTTTCCACGTGCATTGTTCGATGACACGATGGTCCATGAAGAAGCAGGCATCGCACAAATCCATGTCGTGTTGTGGGCCAAGGCACGCAAGGCAACGGTCATGCTGGTCAGTGACTGAGTGCTTATGGCCGCATGGGCACCGACGCATAGGGGGCTGTCTCGTCTTCAAAGTTTTCTTGCCTCCTGACCCGAGACATGGCCTATGGAAAAACAACCAAAAACAAGACTCAACGTCACTAAAAGAAGAAAAGGAACAGTTTTACCAGGTGACGTCGAGTGGTGACAGACAATGGAACTGGCAGGAAAATTCAAAAGTGGCGTCAAGAACAGAGATAACGGAGCCAAAGGCTTTGGCTGAGCAGCAGGCTTCTTGCAAGTAGAGCTTCCAAGAAGTGTGACCTCTACGTCAGGAGACGAAGAACTGGTGGGAGGGCGGGGTCGGCCACACCTAACGGCCAACCAGCGAGCGCCATGCAGTGTGTCGGCCTCAAGGGTGCGCTGATGGTGCATCGACTCCGCCCATCCAAAAAAAAAAAAATGAGCTCCGGCAGGGTCGTGACCTCCGGCCACTATACCCAAAGATGATGAATGGTGAAGACTGACCCAGATAAGTTCAAGCATTTGTCAATGCCGAATGTTTGCTTGCTGGCATTAGTAGTGGAAGTGCAGGAGTTAGACAGATGCAGTATAGGAATGGCAGTGATGTATTGAACTAACACCAACTCCACCCCAGGGACAGGCATTGGGGTGTGCCTTTGGGTCGCCCATAATGGTCACGACATTTCACCTCACCCTACCCTGCAGACATTGACAATTGTCGAGGTGTGCCTTGGGGTGTTTGGGCTTTACACTCACCTCATTCCATAAGGAAAAATGCTGAAATGGGTGCAGTGTAGGAGAATGGTGTGAACTCTGGGGCCAAAGAGTCCAAGGAGCACCTCAATGCCTGTCACTGGCCGCAGGGGTTGGGGGTGGAATGGCGTGAGCATTACTATTGACAATCCAAAGTTACACCCCTGACGCCTGTCAGTCCCTACAGGGTAGGGTACACGCCTGTCAGACCCTACAGGATAGGGCCATATGGTCAGAAACCCAAAGGCCCTGGGCAAGTCTACGTATTTTTACTCTAAGTTTTCAACATGGGCTTTTTGTGACTCCACCGCATGAACAGTGACACTATCAGTTTGTTAGCCGAAAGGTGATTTTGCACAGTAAATGAAAATTACGTACCTACTGTAATTATGATCTTTCTGTGTATCTTCATCATTCATCACAATTGGGTATATGGCCGGAGGTCATGACCCCGTGGAAGCTCTTTTTTTGGATGGGCAGAGTCGACGCACCATTGGCGCCGCCCTCGAGGCTGACGCACTGCGTGGCGTGCGGGTTGGCCGTTAGGTGCTGTCGGCTCCGCCCTCCCGCCAGTTCTGAGTCATCGGAGAGGTGAGGAAAAGGGTTGGCAGGCTGGGACAAGAAAGTCCAAGGGACAGATGAAAAAATTACTTACCTTAGTAATTATGTTTCTTCTATTGGAGTCTTGCTGTATTCTGACCAGTGCAGTTAGCCCCAGCCTTTAAACTGCCCTGGAGAACAAAGGGTTAACCTTTCTATGCAGAGCATAGAATGCTGAGCTCAAGCTCGGTTGATGTCTCTGTCTGTTTCCCTTTGAAAGCTAACCGTCAGATTCTTAAGAGCAACACTCTGATAGTATTCTATGTGGAGATTGTAAAAACAACATTTTTAATAGCCAACTGGCAACAAAAAGTTTTGGACTACCAAAAGAAAGACTCAAGTCAGGAAACCCAAAACTCAAAACCCAAACCAAACAGGAATATAACAAAATAAACACACACGCAAGAAGAGGGTGTACAAAGAGCACCCCTGAGGTGCAACACTGCACCTGCCCACCCACTTCCCAAAACCAGGTTCTGAGAGGGGAGGCAGGTCAGAATACAGCAAGACTCCAATAGAAGAAACATAATTACTAAGGTGAGTAATTTTTTCTTCAAACAACTTGAAGTCTTGCTGTATTCTGACAATTACAGACTACCAAGCAGTACCTCCATGGAGGAAGGACAGAACCTACTTTGGGAATAGGCTCTGAAGTACTGCTGTGTCAAACCGAGCATCACTCCTAGCCTGGATGTCCAGAGAGTAATGCTTGGTAAAGGTATGGACTGTTTTCCAGGTGGCTGCTTGACAAATTTCTAAGAGAGGGATATTCCTGGCAGCAGCTGTACCTCTTGTGGAATGAGCCCTCAGGCTTGAGGGTGGATTTTTCCCAGTTTTTCATAGTAGAATTGTATACAAGACACAATCCACCTGGCAATAGATCTCTTGGTGGCAGGTTTGCCCTTTCCTACTTCTCTGTAAGTGAGGAACAACTGGAGGGAGTCAAACCTGTGACCCTTGGTACGCTCTATGTAGTAACTAAGGGCTCTTTTAACATCTAAACTGTGTAGCTTCCTCTCTCCTGAGGAAGAATGATCAGTGAAGCAAACAGGAAGAGACATAGACTGGTTTAAATGGAAGTCTGAAACGACTTTGGGCAAGAACCTTCTATTGGTTCTTAGGACCACTTTATCCCTGTGAAAGGAGATAAAATCAGGTTCCACTGACAGGGCTTGCAATTCACTGATACGCCTGGCAGAGGTAATGGCTACCAAGAATGCAGTTTTCCAAGTCAAGTACTTAAGCTCTGCTGAGGACATAGGCTCAAAAGGGGGTTGCATAAGTTGAGCAATGCAAACATTCAAACCCCAGGCAGGGGCAGGGTCTCTAAAAGGAGGATTGGTGTGAAGCAATCCTTTAAAACAATTTACAGAACACAGGATGAGAAGATAGCGAGGAAGACTTCCCCACAGACAGAAATGCAGAAACAGCTGACAAGTGTACCTTGAGAATAGCTGGTCTGAGACCTAGGCCATTAAGATGGACCATATAATCCAGAACCGTAGGCAATCCAGCAGTATCTGGAGAAATATGCTTCTTAGAACACCAAATGCTGAATCTCTTCCATTTGGAGTTATAAGTTTTTCTGATGGAGGGCTTTCGAGAAGCTTTGAGAATATCCAGAACCCCTTAGGAAAGATGCAGATCTGCAAACTCTAACTCTTCAAGAGTCATGCCTTGAGATTGAGAGACTGAAGATTGGGGTACCAAATCCTCCCCTGAGAGGATGTTAACAGGTTGTAATTCCTGGGAAGAGACAGGGGAAGATGGACTGCTCGGGACAGCAACAGGGGGTACCAGGGCTGTCTGGCCCAATCTGGAGCAATCAGAATCACTTTGCAAGGTTGAGACCTTATTTTGACTAAAACTTTGAACAGGAGTGGGAAGGGAGGGAAGACATACAGAAACTTCCCTTCCCAATTCAGAATCAGGAGAACTGAGCCCAAGACTGGAGGTCTGCAACAAAAGACAGGGAGTTGGTGATTCTCTGGAGCTGCAAAGAGATCTATCTCTGGAGTGCCTCACCTTGAAAAAATCACTTTCAACACCTGAGGGTCCAGGGACCATTCGTGATGGCCCTGACAGATGCTGCTCAGTGCATCTGCTAGCACATTGTCCTTCCCTGGAAGGTGAACTGCTACCAGAGAGGTTTGCAGGGAATAAGCCAGGGACCACAATTTCATGGCTTCCGTGCACAAGGTCGTGGACCGAGTGCCTCCCTGCTTGTTGATGTACCACATGGTGGTGGTGGTGTCCATTCTGACCTGAACCACCTTGTTCTGCACTGAGAGAAAGCTTTCAGGGCCAGAAAAACTGCCCTGAGTTCTAGGAGATTGATATGGAGAAGGGATTTCTGGGGGGGGGGGGCATAGCCCCTGGGCAGTGAGGGCCCCCAGATGGGCTCCCCAGCCCAGAAGAGAAGCGTCTGTGGTAAGCACCACTGAACGAGGTTGAGTGGCAAAAGGAACACCTTGTCTTAAATTGTCCTGATCCTGCCTCCACTGGAGGGCTTGGATCAAGGTCAGAGTCACTGGGATCAGTTTGGAAAGGGAATCCTTCTTCTGAGACCAAAAAGCTCTGAGACAGAACTGAATATCCCTCATCTGGAATCTTGCCCCTTGGACCACTGCTGTTGAAGCTGCCATGTGGCCCAAGGGCTGGAGGAAATGCCTTGCTGGTCGAGATACCTGAAGGCTGAAGGAAGAGGCTAGTTCCATAAGAACCCTTGCCCTTTCTAGGGGAAGAAAGGCTCTTGCTCTGACTCTGTCCAGTTCTGCCCCTATAAAGGTAAGAAGCTGGACAGGTTTGAGAACTAACTTGGGAAAGTTGAGAAGAAATCATAGAGAAGTGAGCACTTGCTGGGTCACTTGCAGGTGAGACTTGACTTGGTCTGGAGACTGGCCCACTATTAGTCAATCGTCCAGATACGGAAAAATGGAAATATCTGCCTTCTTAGAAAGGCAACTACTACTGCCAGGCACTTTGTGAAAACCCTTGGGGCTGAGGTTAGGCCAAAGGGCATTGCTCTGAACTGACAGTGGCCTGACTGCAACTCGAACCTGAGGTACTTTCTGTGGGAGCACCTGATGGGAATGTGAAAATAGGCATCTTTGAGGTCCAGGGAGGCTAACCAGTCCCCTGGCCTTAGAGAGGGAAGGATTATTCCCAGAGTTATTATCTTGAACTTTGGTTTTAAAAGATGTTTGTTTAGATATCTTAGGTCTAGGATGGGTCGCCACTCCCCTGTCTTTTTTGGGGTCAGGAAGTACCTGGAGTACAGCCCTTTGCCCCAGTGTAGGGTAGGTACTCTCTCTATGGCACTTAAGGCCAGAAGAGAAGAAACCTCTGCCTCTAGGGCAAGGGTTTCCGAGAGATCTGCAGGTGGAAAAGATCTGGCTCTCATCTTTGGAAATTTTCTGAAGCTGAGAACCAGTCCCTGGCTTACTACTTACAGGACCCATTTGTCTGATGTAATAGATATCCAGTACTGGACAAAGTAAGTCAGCCTGCCCCCTACTGGAATAGAAAAGTTGACCCGGGCAGGCCCATCAGGGTGTCTGCTTGGCAGAGGCCTTAGGCTGAGGAGTGGAGGCAGCCCTGCTCATCCCCCTTCTGCCTCTCCCTCTGAAGAACCCCCTCTGTGAAAAGGAAGAAGAGGCCTGTGCTTGGTAAAAAGGCCTGCCCCTGCCCCTAGACTGCTGCCTTTGAGGAGTTGCCTGCCTCTCCTTGGCCTGAGCACTCTTGTAGGTGGTCCTGTACTCATCCATTTTCTTCATGTAATTCTCTGTCTGCTCCCCAAACAGAGAATTACCCACTACAGGAAAATCCATGGCCTTAGCCTGGGTATCCTGCGAGAGGCTAGTACATCTGAGCCAAGCCATTCTCCGAAGAGCCACAGATGTAGCCACGACTCTTGACACATCATTAGAGTCCACAGCAGCATGAAACTAACTTTAGATGCCTCAATCCCATCTGCAGCCACCGCCTCCAGCTCCTTGGCTAGCTGGGGGGAGGCCTGTTTAGCCAGTGCCAGTACAGTGTCCCACCTGGACTTCTGGTACCTAGCTGTATAGGCCATATAATTCACCTGTCTGAGTCCCAGGGAAGATGCCATGTACAGCTTTTTTGCCATGGCATCAACCTTCCTAGAGTCTTTGTCTGGGGGGGCGGATGAAGCCAAGGGAATGCTTGCCTTATCACAGGAAGCAGCCTGAACAACCCCAACATGGCTGCATTGGTGGTATAAAAACTCAGTTTCTGAGCCTGACAGTGTATACCTCTTGTCCATTCTTCTGTCCACAGGAGGTATAGAATTGGGAGACTTCAGAATTTTTTGTATCTGTTTCCCAAAAGATTTGTGGAGGGGAACAGACAGTCTCCTGGACTCTAGGATGTCTATAACTTCTACATAATCAGGCTCCTCCTGATCCTCCAATGCCTCTTCCATAGGAAGCTGGACTGTCTCAGCCACCTTTCTGTAGAACATAAAGTGGGAAGGGGACTCAGAAAGCCTAGGAGGGGATACACCTGAAGGTCTGTCTGGGGAGATGTCCGGTTCCACAGGCACATCTAGACTTTCACCATCACCATCATCATCTTCAAACTCCCCTTCCTCCTCAAACTCCGGTTCATAAAATTCTTCCGAAGTATAATCGTGAACCGGGGGAACCGATCAAACTGAGCCCTTGCCGAAAGGTGCCGGATTGGTCGGAACCAGGCAAAGCGATTCCACAATCCGAATCGCTCTAGCTATTTCTTCAGCGGTCGGAACATGGACTTCTGGATCCGAACTGGATGATTTTTCTTTGCGCTTTCTTTTAGTCGGAACTGACCCCTCAGGATCGGCTCTCCTTTTGCCCAAAGAAGTATCGCCCTGGTCAGAGGGCACGCCTTCTGGTTCAGTCGGAACCGAACCGGGCTGGCCATCCGGGTCAGCGGACTTCTCGGCCTCCTTTTCCCTCAGTCTACCTAATCTCTTTTCCAGGGTAGATTTGGGAAATTTTTTCAAATTTGGCAGTCTGAATCGAGGTGGTCAAACCCCAGACAATATCAAACCCCAGACAATAAACACAGGTGGCGTGGGGATCGGCCTTAGCAAAGACCTCCCCACACTCACTGCAGTGTTGAAACCCAGTGGGCCTGGTTTTTTTCTTGGGTTTCTCAGACATGGCCAACCTAACCAAACTTACCCTTTTTTCGGCAACCGCCAGGCAAGACTCCCTTATCGGTTCCTAACTGTGTCATGAGTCTTGGAAAAAAACGTTTCAGAACACGTTTTTTTTTAGAACCGATAAGAACTGAAAACCACACATTAAAGTTACACAAGAATTAAACAAATGATCGGTTCGGCTGAACCGATCCACACTTTTTACAAGTTCCACACAGAAAACACAGTACAAAACCTATCTAGTACTCACGGTACCACAGACAGAGACTGAACCGACTATGCGGGAAACTTTTTCGGTTAGAAACCGATGAAAAAAACGACACAAACCTACTTTCGAACTGAGCTGCAGCAGAAATCTCCGGAGCGACTGTTCAGTCAGGTGGAGTAAAGAATCTGATTGTTGGCTTTCAAAGGGAAACAGACAGAGACATCAACCGAGCTCGAGCTCAGCATTCTATGCTCTGCATAGAAAGGTTAACCCTTTGTTCTCTGGGGCAGTTTAAAGGCTGGGGCTAACTGCACTTGTCAGAATACAGCAAGATTTCAAGTTGTTTGAAAAAGGAAAAGATATATAACATAAAGTAGAAATAAAGACTGAGAGGACAGAATAATAAGGAAGTCTAAGGGGATTGGGTAGGGGCCCCAATCTCCGGAAATAGTAAAAAGGAGAGAGGAAAAAGAAAGATTTAGTATAAGTGTGAGAGGGGGAGGAGAACGGTGACAACCATACCCTGGACCTTGACTTATCTCCAGATTGTATAGGAACTGCAAGGAGTAGCCAAAAGGCTTATTGTCAGAATTCAAGGCATGGAATTACTGGCAAAAACTCCAAAGCAGAAAATGGCTATTCTGGAAGAAAGATAGGACACAGAGAATTCTCCCCCTCTCAAGGGAGAAAGTTTTTGGTGAAAGAAAATGTAGTTTTTTTTTTTTTTTGTAAAATAATAAACGATTTGGCCAATGGACAAAGAAATCTAAAGATGGACGGGAACAAGGAGGAGGAAAGAATGAAGGGCAACTGCCAACTCCCACCCCACAGGGGTGGAGCTACAGCACTGGAGAAGGAGTGCCCCCCATGCTGACCACTCTCCCCTTAGAAACAATATCCCCCATGTGTCCTTGTTTACCCCGCTCCTGACAAAAGAAGGGGGGGGTGAGGCTGGACACAGAGGGTGAGGGGGATCCAGAGACTGAGGCCCAAGGGGGATAGAGGGCGAGATTGTGATGAATGGTGAAGAAACACAGAAAGATCATAATTTATTTATTTGCTTTTGTTAACCGGGTAGGCACACTAGACAGCCATGTGCCTATTTTCAGGTGCGACCCGGGAGAGTTACAGGTAAAACTTCGTACAGCAACAATTGAGGAAGCATTAGAAATACATAGGAAGGTAGTTACAAGTAAATACTTCGTACATAAACAACAGAGGGAGCATAAGGAATACAGAGGAAGATAACAGGCAATACAGTGCTGGCTCTAAAGCAAGGTAGGGATACATCAAGCAGTTGAGGAACAGAGAAGAGTGTATAAGAAATACACAGGCAGTTACAGGGCTAGCTCTAGGGCAAAGTTGGCACAGAAATTCATACATATACGATTGAGGAGACAAGAAACATAACGAAATTAACAGGCAGTTCAAGGCTGACTCAAGGACAAGGTTGGCATAGTGCATTTAGAGTAGGATGAGACAGGCAAGATAAATCTCGGTGGAGCACGGGGGTGGGGGGGGTGCCCCGGGCAAGTGGTAAGTCCGGGAGTCATGGCCAGATTCAGAAGGAGAAGTGCAAGTCACGCTGAGGCCCCCCACCTTCCAGTCAGGTTGGCGAGGGGCAGGGGAGTAGGTCTACGTTGAGCAGGAGCAGGGGGAGGAAGGTTTCAGGAAGTTCCAGAGGGAGGCTTTGAAGCTTGGGTGGGAGGAGGAGGACTGAGTGAGCTTGGGTAGCGAGTTCCAGAGTTTAGGGGCATAGGTGTGGAAGGCTCGGTCCCCCGCAAGGGTACGTGTTCTGGGAACCAGGTGTTCCGGAGTTGATGCAGATCGCAGGTGGTGGGATGTGGCGCCAGGTTTAAGGGGAATGGCCAGAGCTGGGGGGGTGCTAGAACGGATGATGTTGTCAATGAAATTACCTAGAACGAAGGAGCGATGCTTCTCAGGGGGAAGCCACTCCAGGCGGCTGTATAGGTCACAATGATGAGTGAGGGGAGGGGCAGAAAGCGCGAAGCGGCAGACATTGTTGTAGGCCGTGTCCCATTTTGTGAGGCTGGATTTGGGAACAGGTGCAAAAGTTACTAGTCCGTAACAGAGTGATGGAAGGAGGACACCCCTAGCTAGGGCCAAGCGGGCGGCAGGGGTAAGGCAGTTATTAGCGTGGTAGGCTAAGCCAAGCTTGCAATCAGTGGCCTTGCAAACATTGCGAATGTGAGAGGTGAGGTCCAACTGAGGATCTAAGGTGACGCCCAAATACTTAGCAGAGGTTACCGTCTCAAGGGGCGAGCCGTCGACCCCATGGATCCGCAGGGGGGCAGGGCAGGATTTTATTTTGCTTAAGGACCCGAACAGCATGGATTTAGTTTTGTTGAGATTGAGGGTGAGCCTGTGGTCACCCAGCCAAGTTTGGATGCATTCAAAGTCATAGTTAAGATGTGAGTTTATTATGGAGATGTCGCGGGAGCTGGCCAGGAGGACGAGATCGTCGGCATACAAGGTGGTGTGGCCATATGCAGTGACGGAAGGAAGGTCGTTGATAAATAGCGAGAATAGGGTTGGACCGAGGACGGATCCTTGAGGGACCCCACAGCGGACGGGTGCGAGGTTGGAGGATGTCCGATTGAAGTAGGTGAATTGCTGACGGTTGGAGAGATAGTTTAGGAACCAGGCGTGGGCGGAGGGGAAACCCAAGGGATAGGAGTTTGGAGCCAAGGAGGGTGTGATCAACCCTGTCAAATGCTTTTGAGAGGTCCACAAAAATGGCTCCAGTGAGGCTGCCTTGGTCAGCACTTGCCCTGATCAGAGAAGTGACTACAGCGAGGGCGGTGGACATGCTATTCCCTTTCCTGTAGCCGTGCTGGGCAGGAGAGAAGATGTTGTGGTCCTGGATGTATTGGGAGAGCTGGGAGACAATGGCTTTCTAGAGGAGTTTACTTGTGTCGGACAGAATGGCAATGGGACGGTAGTTGTCAGGATCTTTGGGGTTTCCTTGTTTGAAGACAGGAACAACCTTGGCCACTTTCCACAGGTCGGGAATGATCCCCGTGTGAATGGAGGTATTGAATAAGTGCAAGACAGGCCTGGCAAGGAGGTGGGCCCCCAGTCTGAGTAGTTTTAGTTCGAGGCAGTCGTGCCCCGCGCCAGTGTGAGGGGAGAGGCCCAAGAGAAGCATCTGGGTCTCCTTAGGAGAAACATGTCTCAGTTGGAAGAGGGGCCGAGGGAGGAAACCGGGAGGGGGGGCACCAAGGGGTAAACGGGAGGGGGCTGGGGATGGAAGGGGGGCAGTTCAGAAAACAGGGAGTTGAAGGTGTTTGCAATGGTGTGCGGGTTATTGCAGCTGACTCCACCTACTAGTAGGTCAGAGACCTGTGCTTTAGCGGACCCTCCAATAGTGTTTTTAATGTTTTGCCAGAAACTCCTCGGGTTGCTGCTGGAGGAGAGTAAGGCTGCTTTACAGAACTCGCTTTTTGCAGAGCGGATGGCTCTTTTGCAGGAGTTTCTGAGGTGCCTGTATATCATCAGATCGTGATTATTTTGGGAGGCCTTGTAGGTCGCCCAACACTTGTCCCTGGCCTTCAAGAGGGAGAATAGGCCCCCATTTAGCCATTTGGTGACGGTGCCCCGAACCCTTCTCCTAGTGATGGGGGCATGTTTGTTCTGAAGGGGGATTAGCTTTGTGAGGAATAGATCCAAGGCCCGCGAGGGGTCATTAGCGGTAGTGACCCCTGTCCAGTCAATAGCATGGAGGTCGGACAGGAAGTCATGGGTATTAAATTTGGAGTAGTCTCTCAGTTCAATCAATTTGCTAGGGACTTTTGGCTGAGAGATGCCCCAGACACAGTAGGTAGGGGAGTGGTCAGAGATGGCATCCGGGAGGGTGCCAGAGGACATGATATTGGCAGGCCGGTTGGACAGAATCCAGTCAATAAGGGATCCTGAGTTCCCCCGCACAGCAAGCCTGGTTGGTTTAGTTATAACTTGGGTGAATGCAAGCCCCGAGAGCAGAGGCTCATACAAGTGGCGGTTGGTGCCCAACCAGTTCAAGCTGAAGTCACCTATTAGAAGGGTTTCATTGGGACCCACTGTAGGGCCGATGCAGCCAAGCAGGGAGGACAGACCAGTCAGACCATCCCTGGGGGGAATGTAGGTGCACACTAGGTGAATTTTCTTTGTGTGACCCAGCAGGAGGAGAGCATGCAGAAACCTCGCATGCAGGAGGGATGGAAGATGAGTGGTCAATGGGGACAAGTTAAGGTGCGCCTTAATAAAGAATCACCCGCCACCTCTCTTCATGCCAGGTCTGTCTTGCCTGATGAGGCTGTAGCCGGGAGGGTGCACTGGGCATCGGGTATGTGGGGCTTAGCCAGGTCTCAGAGAGTCCCAGGATGTCAGGCTTGTAGTGGGCAACCCACACAGCGAGCCTCAGTTAGGTTACGTGAGGAGGCCACGACGTTCAGGTGAGCAATTTTGAGCCCTTTTGAGGAGAGCCAGGGGGAGGCATTGAGAGGGGAGGGAAGGGGAGGGGGCAGGATGGAGAGGCCATGTCCCCAGGAGGGTCCAGTGAGCACAGAAGAAAGATATGAAGGGCTGAGGAAGAAAGCGCAGTGGGACAGCAGGTACATCATTTTCATATCTTATCTGTGTCAATCTTCACCATTCATCACATTTGGGTGAATGCCAAGTCCCCCCAAAGGATTTTTTTCATTTAACCCTAAGGGACAGAGTCCCTTAGCTCTCAGTGGGTGACACACTAAGAGGGAGAACCTTTGGGGCCTGGAGAGGCCAGAGAGTGGGGAGAGTGAGACAGAGACCCTCTGGAGGGGGAAGGAAGTTGCCACAACAAACGCAGTCTCGCTGTACGGGAGAAGAGATAAGTTCTCTGGTGAGCAGAGTTAATCACCCTACGCCAGGCCAAGGATGACAACTGGGAAAGACGCAGCCATGCTGTCAGCCTAGTGCAGACTGCTGTCCCTACAACCCTGGTAGCTACCTCGTTGGCATCGTACGATGCCCTCTCTTGGTGCCATGCTAGCTCCAGGCCATGTGCAGGTAGTGCACTTGTCTGATTTGCTCCGTGTCAGGCATGGAGGCTAGGAGTTGACTGAGCCAGGACCACAGGAACCTGTCATAGGTTGCGAAGTGGGCCTGATGTGCTGCGATAGAGAGCAGCAACCGTGCCGAGTAGAAAGTCCTCCTACCCCAGAAGTCAAAATCTGAGGAGTCTTGATTTGGGGGCCAGTCACGGTGAAGGGCGCAAAGCCCATCGGGAGTGTCCAGCTGCGTCAATCCTGACTGATGAGGCATGGAACCTGGAGATGAGATCCCTAGGGGCAGGAACTCCAGAAAAGGGTCTCTGCCAGGAACGCAACGACACCTCCCGAAAGGAAGCAGGCCAAGGAGGCACCACAAGGGTGTCCTCACTGAAATTGCCTAAAAAGGCGTGCGCCGAGTGCTTCAGATTGCTTTGAGTGGGAGGGGTGATACACAGGTCCTCCAACATCCTCACAAGGAATCGCTGATACTCTGTGAGATCAGCAGCTGGAGAAATGTGGACAGAAGGCTCCTCTCCCCCAGAAGAGGGGGATGAGGAGTCAGAGGACCTAGGCTGTTCGGAGCGCGGTTGCTCAGAGGGAGGTTGAAAAACCTGTCTGTCCATGGCCCTGACGTAAGTGGGAAACTGAGCAGCCATGGCTCTGAACTGCTCCCAGGTGAGAGGCCCAGAAGGACCAAGTATACCAGGGAATGCAGCAGAATGCAGCAGAGGGATGGGGAAGAGCCAAGAAGAGAAGTCGACTGACCTCCACCTGGGCTAGGGAGCGGACCAAGAGCTCCAGAAGAAGGAGGAGCTCCGGAAGACTCCACAGCCAACAGCTGGACAATCATTTCAGAACTGCCTTGGCTGCGCCCGGAAGAATCCCCCCGTGAGGTGACCGGGGCCGTGAAGATCCAGAAGGATGGTACCCTACCTCCAAAGAATGGGTCCCTCTCAAAGAAATCGAAGGAGAAGAGCAGAGGTCTGCACTACAGCTCCTCCTAGAGCCCAGGTGGGTTCCGGAAAAAGGCCGCCGAACAGAACTCACACCCCTCGACCCCTTGGAATCCAAGAGTGCTCTCCTTCACGAAAGAGCCAGCCTAGGTAGCTGGCAATCCTGGTCAGCCCCCGAAGGAGCTATCCAAGGAGAACTGCCCTCCCCTCCTGTGGGTGCTCTGATTGGCCCCAAAGTTGGGCGATCTAGTGGCCTGCACCACTGCCTGTTAGTCAGCATCCCTGACCCTGGCCATGGCAGCCGCTGTCTGGTCCTCAGAGGGGGGCTGGTCACGGCCTGTCGAGGATACTACTGGAGTGTCCACCTGGGCAACTAGCTCCGAGAAGTCAGACTGCCTGTCCAACCCAGAATCTGACTCCTCCTCCGAAGAAGTGGAAACCAAAGTCCTGTGCCAGACAGTGAGTGGGTGCTCCACACCATCTTGACCAAACGGGGCACCAGAAAAGGAGACTGCACCCAAGACAGTTCCAATGCCCCCCCTCAGCACCGTGAACGGTGGCAGGAGGAGGCACTGCTCCAACAACAGCAGCAATCCCGGTGTCAGAACCTGACACAGTGCCGCGAACGGCTCCGGGGACAGAGACGGCGCCGATGTCGGCTCCAACAGCCCCATCGGCACCAAGAATGGCGCCTCCCGGCCCCACAGTGCCGCAAGCAGCACCAAAGGCAGAAGCAGCGCCATCAGTGGTCCAGTGCCATGAATGGAGCTGAGATCCAGAACCCCACGGCGCCGTGAGCTCGCCGAGCCGCGAACAACCTTAGGAAGACATGGAGCTGTGCTCAACCTCGGCGCCGCGGTCGGTGCCGAGGCGAGAGAAAGACGAAGACGGTACCGTAGAAACTCAGACGGCACTGCTAGCAGTATCGGCAACGGAAAAGGCACCAACAGTAGCCATGGTGCTGAGCGACTGGCTGGCGCCGATGGCGGTGCCGTCAGGGCCCACAGCACTGCGAACAACGCCACCCCAGGCCTTCCAAGAGGTGGATCTGACACCGGGGAGCTCTTCACCCTGAAGGGACGCATTATACGATAAAGCTCCCCGTCCGCCTCGGGGAACAGGACTGGGCCTCCTGCACCGCGGGAGAGCCTCTGTCACAGCTGGCTGAAAAGCCGAGGCTCCCTCCTCCTCAGTTCGTGTAGAACCAGAAGGGGACCCGGAGGAAAGGCAGAGAGAACGTGGCTTGGCCCGACGAGTGTGAACCAGACCCCCAAAGGTCGGCAGAGCCCGCCCCACTTTTCACGCGCGTTGTTTGATTACTCTCCGATCCATGGAGACACAGGCGTCGCATGAATCCATGTCGTGAAGTGGGCCAAGACACGTAAGGCAACGGTCATGCTGATCGGTGACGGAATATTTTGCCGCATGGGCACCTTCGCATGGGGGTCAATTCATCCTGAAGTTTTCGTCTCCGGATCGAGACATGACCTACGGAGAAAAAAAACCCACCAAAAACAGACTCAATGTCGCAGAAAATAGAATGATTGGAAAGGTCTTACTGGGTGACGTCGAGTGTGGCAAAACAGAACCGTCAGGAGGAACCAATGGACTTCAGCACCGAAATAAATGGCGTAGTCGAGAAACTGCGAGCATGCCTCAAAAACTTCCTTTAGCATCCCACGAGGTGACCTCGACGGCAGGAGATGAAGAACTGGCGGGAGGGCAGAGCCAACAGCACCTAACGGCCAACCCACAAGCGCCACGCAGTGCATCATCCTCGAGGGCGGCGCCGATGGTGCGTCGACTCTGCCCATCAAAAAAAAAAAAAAGGAGCTCCTCGGGGTCATGACCTCTGGTCATATACCCAATTGTGATGAAAAGTGAAGACTGACACAGATAAGATCTGCGCCATTAACGCCACAGGTGTGAAAACACATTTCCAACATGATGTGAAAAATGACCGCTGTACTGTTCATGAGGAGGTGTAAAAAAATGGTAATGCTGAAAATCTGGAGTGAAAATATAAAAAAAACTGGTGAAGTGACGAGCGTACATAGAAACTGTGCAACGCACACCCGTAATGCAATTATTTGAGGGATTTTATTTTCACCAGATTTTCAATATAGGCATCTCGGGACCTCCACGCATGAACAGTGTTACTGTGATTGTCTTAATCTGTCCTGAACACTGATTTCCCACAGCGACTGTGCTATTCTGTGCTGGAAGTGCGAAAACACATTTTGGCCAGGATGTGGAAAATGACAGCTGTACTGTTCATAACAATGTGTGGAAAAATGTCAATGTTGAAAATCTGAAGTGAAAATATTACAAATTTGTGAAGTTACGAGCGTGCATAAAAACTGCGCAATGCACGCTCGTAACACAGCCATTTTATAGACTTTTGTGACCAAATTTTCAACATAGGCATTTTAGGACCTCTGCTCATGAACAGTGTCACTGTGATTTTCTTAATCTGTCCTGAACACTGATTTCCCACAGTGACAGCGCTACTCTGCGCTGGAAGTGCGAAAACACATTTTGGCCAGGATGTGAAAAATGACAGCTGTACTGTTTATAAGAAGGTGTGAAGAAATGCCAATGTTGAAAATCTGGAGTGAAAATATTACAAATTTGCATGTGTGCGTGGAAACTATGCAACGCATGCTCGTAACACAGTCATTTTGGGGAATTTTTTCACCAAATTTGCAACACAGGCTTTTTGAGAGCTCACCTCATGAACAGTGATACTGTCATTTCGTTAATTCGTCCCGAAAGGTGATTCCGTGCAGTGACCACAAAATCAACTTTCAGGACCGAATAACCAAATGACAGTCACTGAATTCATGAGATGGGGCACCAAGAACCCCATGTTGAAAATTTGGTGCAAAAATTCCGAAAAATGACCAAGATATGCACCAAAGTTGAAAAAACTCTATTTATGCCATTATACAGCTTACCAGCATTTCTTCAGTTTGCAGTCATCTTTGAAGAGTGCAGACGTGTTCCCGCTCCACCAAAGATCATCACGCTGGCCTCCAGAGGTAAGTATGGGTGAGGGGGTTGGGAGGGGGGCATGCCAGAGGGTGGGTGCACGAGGGGAACAGAGTCAATGAAGGACTGTTCTCTTTTGTTACAGGTTTTTATTTTACATGGACGACATGGGACTTTTGCCATGCTGGGGTGGGCTCCAGTGTGGCACCTGGAAGGTCACACAGGGGCAGTGGAGCCAATGGGGAACTGGGCACTCCCATTGGCCATACAGTGGGGGGACACATGAGGGCTTGGACTTCTGCCACGCTGGGGTGGGCTCCCAGCGTGGCACCTGGAAGTTTGTTTTTGGGGAGGGGCAGGAGCTGATGGGGATTAGGCACCTCGTTGGACGTACAGTGTGCTTGGAGGGGAAGAGTGTACATGAGCCGAGGGGATTGGGCACCCCGCACACAACAAAGGGGGCATCGATACCACCGCTACAATCAGCGGTGGTGATATGGAGGGCAATTTGCACTGCTGACGACAGGGCAGTATGCAAATTGCCCACACGCTACCATTGCTGATTGTAGTGGTCGTTTGCTTTCAACTGTACACCACTGCAATCTGAACTGCTGTCATTGACAGCTGGGACATTCATTGGTGTGGTGCGGCCATGCCTGCAAAAATGTTGAGGGCACTGGAAGCGGGGGTGCCACACCTACGAAAACTTGTATGGTGGCACTATGTTTCTTGTACATGCGTGCAAGTAAACATAAAAATGGCCACTAGAGGTTGCTGTCTAAGTAGATCTTAGCTCACAAGACACTAATGGCTCAAAGAGCTTGTGATGAGCATGTCCAGCACAAGGATGATATCCAGGCAACTACCAGCTTCTGGAGAGGGGCCTTGTGTGTAAAAATGCCCCGAGTATTGCAGGGATAGACAGAAGACCCTGAGACAACTTGTCCAACCTGAAGGAAGGATTCTCTGTTAGCTGAGCTAAAGCCTGTTTAACAGAGAAGCTCTGATGAAACCCTGAAGGCAGGGTGAAACGTAATATCGTCCTAGTAACAAGTGCTCACGCACTGTTACTTGTTGCCTGTTCTTTGTGTTAGAATGGAATAAACTGTTTTTATAGCATCAATAACAGTTTACTGCTGTCTTTTTCAGAGGAGAGTGCGTTTCTAAGCAAGTATTCTTGATGGCACAAATTTTTGTAACCTGCACCCCACCCCAGTGCTTCATTCTTCTCCCACTTCAACAACAGAGAAGCACATCTGTCAAGGCATAGGGTGTAATCAAACATTTTTGGCCGAGTGTACCAGCCAGTGTACAGTACAGTCCGGCGTCGGGTCAACACAGAACCAGCCCGAAAAGGCCCCGGTAAAACACGGCACCACGCTTAAACATGGCACAGAGCCCAAACATGGCGCTGAGTCCAACACGACGCCAGGTGAACAAAGCACTGAGCAAACAAGACACTGGGCCAGACACAGCGCTGGCTCAAAAAGCACCAGGCAAAACGGCACTGAAACAAACAAGGTGCCAGCTAAGCATGGCACCAACCCAAAACGCAGGGAGGCTCCCTATCGTGATCCTGTAGAGGCATCACCATGAGGCTTGGAAGGGCTGAGAGAACCTGACAGAAATATTTTTAATAAAATCACTAAACTGATAGAAAAATAATAAATTCTAGCTTTAAACAACTATCGAACTGAAGTGGCCATCGTATAGACGTGAAGTTCTGATTCCCGAAGGGCAAGCAATTGTCATCACTGAAGTGCACTCAAAGGTGGGAAAAAAGGAACTGAGACACTTGGGGGCTGGCATTAAGATAAGCTTAGTGCCGCGAGCCACTCTCATGGCGCCATGCATGCACATTGCCTGCCTCGATGCCGACCCCCTCGAAAGTTCTGACTCCCTCGGGGTCCTAGTGCCTTCTGGCCTGGACCCATTATTGTGAATAAATGGTGAAGATACATTTCTGGAAGATCAAAAATATTAATTTAGGATGGCAGTTTTTTGCACATCATCCTCAATTACCATACCCCCCTCCCATCCGACAACCTAACATACTAATTGCCAGCAGATTAGGCCTTACGGTCTATCGAGTCTGCTCGAACCTCAGATCCCTAGTTGGGTGCTGAGACCCTCCCCTCCTTGTGTTCCAGAAACCCCTATCATCCATCCCCACCGCCCCTGGGCCAAGCCATCATCTGATACATCCGCTTTCTGTGTCTGTCCCACCCTCTCTTGAAGCCCTCCACTGTGGATCTCTGAACCAGCTCACCAGGCAGCGCATTCCATGGGTCCACCACCCCCTCAGTGAAAAAACTCCTCCTCTTTTCCCCCTCACCATTCCACTTTCCAACTTCAAATCATGCCCTCTGGTGATACCCCCCTGCTTTTGTCTAAAGATCCCCTCCATGTATTCTCTTGAGGTACTTGAAGACCTCAATCATGTCCCCAATCTCTCCTCTCCTCCAACGAAAACAGGCAGAGCTCCTCAAGTCTGTAATTATATGTCAATTCCCCTAGTCCTCATATCATCTTAGTTGCCCTCCTCTGTACCCTCTCCAGGAGCTGTATGTCCCTCTTCAAGTGTGATCTCCAGTACTGTATGCAGTACTCAAGGTGTGGTCTAACCAGTCCACTGTACAGTGGCAGAATCACTTCCCTGCTCCTAGAGGTGATCCCCCTTACGATGCATCCCTACATCCTGTTTGCCTTGCTAGCCACTCTCCTGCACTGCTCAGAGTTATTCATACATGCATTCACCATGACCCTTGGGTCTTTTTCCCCTGTTGAGGCCTCCAGCGCCTCCCCTCCCAGGGTGTACCTATGTTTAGGGTTTCCCTGCCCAAGATGTAACACTTTGCATCTTGGTGATATTGAAATTTAATTTCTATGTGTGAGCCCAGCTTTCCAGGGTGTCCAGGTCCCCTTGCAGTGCCAGCATCCCCTTACCCCCTCAACTACTGCTCCCATCTTGGAGTCATCAGCGAAGAGACTCATTTCACACCCTATACTCTCCCTGATGTCCGATATGTATGCATTAACCCAGGACCGAGCCCTGCGGTACCCACTACTGACCTCTCTAGGGTTTGAGAGCTCCCCACCGACCACTACTCTCTGGGTGCGTCCAGCTAGCCAGTTTTCAATCCATCTGACCATCAAAGGGCCTACTCCCAACCCCATCAGTTTCTCCACCAGACCATTGTAGACAGAGTCAAACCTGCTGAAGTCCAATAATACATCCACAGGCCTTCCCTGTCCAGTTCTGATGTTACTCATTCGTAGAACTCCACAAGATTGGTTTGACATGATCTACCTGGCACAAACCCATGTTGCCGACTATCCAGACCTCCCACCTCCTCCAAGTACACCCACAATAGTTCCTTTAGTATACTCTCCAATAATTTTCCCCCCACCGAGGTCAAACTGATGGGTCTATAGTTACCTGGTACTTCCTTCGACCCCCCCTTTATGGATTGGCACATGCGCTTCTCGCCAATCTCTAGGTACCCTCCCTGTCTCAAGCGACCTGTTGAAGAGCTCAGCCAGGGGTGCAACCAGTATGTCCGCTAATTCCCATAGTACTCTCGGATGAATGCCATCCAGCCCAAGAGATTTATCTTTCTTTAGGGCCTTGAGGGCTAACTACACCCTTTCGGTGGAGATAGCACCATTTGTCCCCTCCACCTTAGTGGCCTTTTTATCTTTATCCTGATGTGACCCCTGGAGTACCTCTCCCTCCCTCTTGCTCCATTTCTGTTGCTCCCCTGATCCCACTCACTACCGCTTCTATCCCCATTGTGCCTTGCTTAGTAGATAGCCCTCTGTGGGTCCCTTCCCTAATGAACACAGAGGCAAAGTATAAGTTTAATAGCTCAGCCTGGTCCCTCGCCTCTTCCACCCACTCTCCTTCTGATCTCAATCTGCCGAGATGGTCCTTAGTTTTTCTCCACTCCCCAATGTACCGGAAGAACCCCTTCCCTCCATGTATCCCTGTGCCAGCCGCTGCTCTTTTATTGACTTTGCCCCACCATCCGGGTGACTTTTCTAGATGCAATATGGTACATTTCTTTCCTATCCCTCTTGTTGTTTTATATTTTTGTAGGCTGCCTTCTTTTCTCTGACCGCTACCTGAACCTCACTGGACCACCAGCATGGTTTATGTGACCTTGCTCCCTCTTCTCCTCAAGCGCAGGTCCTGACTGCCTCATGAAGTCCCGTTTATGACCTCCCATCTCTTCCACATTTGTCACTGATGTAATCCCTTCAAGTGACCCTTGAGAATATTTCCCATGCCCACAATGTCTGCCCCTGACGCCCACTGCCACTGTCCTAGATCCCCCAACCCATGTTTATTTGAAACCAGACAGTACTGTGGTCGCTCCCAGTCAGGGATCCTCTACAACCAGGTCCTTTACCAGATCCCCATGTGCCAGAACCATGTCCAGGACATGCCCCTCCCTTGTGGGCTCCATCACATGCTGTGTTAAGAACACATCCTGGAAGCTGTCCAGCAGCCTCTGCTCCTTGGCCACCTTAGAGGACATGGTTCCCCAGTCTGTACCTGGCATATTAAGGTCCCCCATCAACACCACTCCTTCCCCTTTTGGTCCACACTGGGCAATGATGTTGTCCAGCAAACCATCCTCCAAAACATCATCCATCCTGGGGGATCTATATACTACACCCAGCTTGACCTTACCTCCTGCTGGGGTTCGTAAGGTGACCCATAAGGCCTCCACATTTCCCTCTGCCTCTTCCACCCTAGCAATTTCTATGTCATCTCTAATGAACATAGCCACTCCACCCCCTCTGCCCTCCCTCCTTTCTATCCTTCCTAAGCATAGTGTACCCCCACCCAGTCATGGTTTTTGTGGGCCCATGTTTCCATGACTGCGCCACATCCACCCCTTCCCCCCCAAACAGCATGGCCTGGAACTCTGGCAACTTGTTTCCCAAGCTTCTGGCATTTACTAACACCCCCACCCCTTATCCCTGATCCCCTTTGTCGAACCCCACCCAGGTTCCTTATACTTCCATCCTCCTCTGCTCCTCCTGAAACCTCCTTCCCCAGTCTGGCCCCCTGGGTTTGAAGGCTACTCCCTCATCTGGAGGAGAGGTTTCTGGTCAGCCCTCTCTTATCCCCCACAAGTTTAAACCCCACCTTTCCTGAATGTAGTCAGCCACCCCTGTTTAAGGACTTCCTTCCTTAATGGGGCAAGATGAAGCCTGTCCTTGGCATACAGTCCCTTATCCTCCCAAACTCCTTTCCAGTTCCCTAACACCCCCAACCCACTCTCTTCACCCCACTTCCTAAGCCAGTCATCAAGCTCTGTGATCTTCATTTTTTTCTCCACTCAGGCCTTTGGTACTTGCAATATCTCCGAAAAGGAAATGTTGCATCCATTATCCCGACAGACTCTGGCAAGTTCTTGGAACCTTGCTTGGATTTCCAAAATGCTATTTCCCTCTAGATCGTTAGTTCCCAAATGCACCAGGAAATCCGGTTTCCCTCCACAATCCCTAACCAGCTCGTACACCATGAACTTTGCTCTGTGCACTGTCAGCCCAGAGATACTCACTACCTTCACCTGGCTATGGCATCCATCCCCCGTCCCTCTCACTGGATACCCCTAATCATCGAGTCTCCCAATAACAGAACCTTAACACCGCTATCATCCTTATGTATACCTCCACTATGCCCTCTCAGGCCCCCATCCCCCCCTTTATTCGTGATCTCAATTCCATGGGAGTCTTCCTGCCTTATTAGAGACCCCCTTGTCACCCTCCCCTTTCTCCCTCCCTTGTTATTTTGCCCACTTAACTCAGACCCCCCCTGAATAGGTGTCCCGTTTAACACTCTCTTATCTGAACCATTTATCCTGGCCCTGCTGTTTTCCCCTTCTCCCACACCGCCATCCTCCCACCTTGTAACAGTGCCCCTACCTCCAGAGGCCCTTTGTGGGACCCCTTTACCTAGGGCCCCATCCTTGGTACAGATCCTCCCTGCTGAAGGGTGGCCCCTCCCCCGCCTCCTTGTCTCCCAGTTTCTCTCCAGTCGTGCTCTCCTCCCTCATGTCTGCAATATGTTGCATCTCCCTCATCTGCTTAACATTTATGTTTCCCCTTCTCCCTCTGGGACTATTTTCATCCTTTCCATTGTCGGTCTGTGACGCCCTATGGGTATCAGACTCCCTCCCCTGGCCTCTGTATCAGTTTCCTCATTTCCACCAACCCCTTCCTCCCCCTCTAGGTTGCTTAGTAGCTCAAATTTATTGTAACACTCTATGCCAGCCTCCATCAAGTAACCTGAGTTTCTCCCAACTGCCCCTCTCCTTCCCCTCTTGCCCTGTTCTCCTTAAGGCTCCCTTCCCACAGTCTGCTCTTTTAGGCATCCCCACAACAGCCCCTCCTGACTCTTCCCCCTCCACTCTCTTTATATTCGGAATGTTTACCCTGTACATTTTCCCCTTAGCGTCAACATCCCTGTCTAAGGGTCCTCTGTCCCTAATATCCCCCCTCCTGCTTGCTGTAACATAACATTCTGAGCGTTGCCCCAGCCTCCCCTCAGCCCCACCCTTCTTCCCACTTTCTTTTTCCTTGATGTAGTGGAAGAAATTATTTTCCTCCGGATTTGATTCCCTTGGCAATCCATAGCTCTGTGTCTGCTTTTGCTTCCCTAACCACCCTTTCTGCCTCATTATTCTGGACATATACTTCCCATTCTACCTCCCTTTGTTTCTTCTGAATCTACAAAAGGCCATTCCTTTGGCATTAACTGCTTCTCTTACCCTCACCGAGAACCATACAGGTCTCTTGAATCTGCTTCTCTTTACCACTGTCCTCAGACATAATTGTGTTGCTTCCAGGATGGCCCCTTTTATTACCCCTCACCGCTCCTCCATACCTGCTGTCAACTCACCCCAGCTAGTTTGTCTTGCAGCATCATTCTTACCCGGTTACCAAAGACTAAAATAAAATTAAAAAATTCTCAGTTTTTTGAACTCTACCCTTCCAAAGTCCAGGATCTCTGTTTTTGTGTTTTTTTTTTTTTTTTTTGGCCCATAGGCTCATCTCAAATAAAGAAGAACTGTGGTTGATGTCTGTCAGTGGTTCACCTACTACCACTGCCACTACTCTTTCTGAGTTGGTGAGAACCACATCCAGAATGAATCCTTGTCTGGAAAGTTCCTTTACCAGCTGGATCAGCACGTAATACTGAAAGGTGTCCAATGCAGCATGGCTTCTAGAACTCCTAGCCACTGGAACCTTCTAATCTACATCTGGGAGGTTCAAATCTCTGACCATCATGACTTCCCCTTCCTTACTCCTCTGATTTCTTCTCAAAGCTCTTTGTCACTCACTTCCCCATGTCCTGGTGGTCTGTACAGCACTGCTGGGGCAGTTTCCTGCCTGACACCACTGTAAACTGCACCACAGGGACTCCGCCTCCTCCATACTGTACCTGATGCTTCCATCCGCCACTACTTCCATGCCCTCCCCGACATAAAGGGCTACACCTCCTCCTCTGCCTCCCTTCCTATCCCTCCTGAATAGTGCATACCCTGGCATTGTGAGGCCTCAATCGTCATTGTCTGAGGCCCATGTTTCGGTGATGGCAACAAGATCCATCTCAGTAACTGTTACCATTGCCTGTAGTTCATTAATTTTGATGACCAGGCTCTTAGCGTTGAGGAAGATCCCTTTCCAGGTACCCTCCGAGTGCTCTTTGTTATATACTGGGTTTTCTCTTTTGCACCACCATGTCCCTTTTTGTCCCGTTGTACCTACAGCACTCTTTTTATAACCCGTATCTATTATTTCCTGCCTTACACCAGTTGAGACCTGAACAGTCTGTTTCTTCCTCATCATGTTAGTTCCAGTCCCCAGATGTGGGGGAGTACTAACCAAGATCCCCTTCCTCACAGCAGCCGTGCTGGTTCCCCTAACTTCAGACATCAAACTTCTGTCCTAGTGTGCTGACCCCCTCCTTTGTCACGTGGAGCCCATCACCCCTGAACAGCCTCCTTCCAAAAGTCTCCCCAGTCACCTATAACATGAAACCCTTTTTCTTGACACAATCCAATAAACTCAGCTATCTCTTTCTCCCTGATTTTGACCTCCCTCCCCCCTCTGCCCCACACAAGGAGGATCTTGGAAAAGGCCAGGGAGGTTGGGTGCGTCACTAATCAGTCCCCCAGTCTCTGAAAGCTTTGCTTCACTGTTTCCACTTCCACTGAATGCCTTATCAGGTCATTGGTTCCCTGGTAAACCAGTAAATACAGGTTACCCACCTGTAACAGGAGCTCTAGGAGTGGTATATGTTGTTCATCCACATTGTCTGGCAGGTTCCATGCCACTTTAAATCTTGCCGGAAGGTCTTCAAGCTGGCTCCTCCCACCCACCCGGGTGGTAAAACCCTCGGCTCCGCCCCATGATGCCAGATCGAGCCCGCTGGAAACCAGGTTGCACGCTGAAGCCAGGGAGGTTGGGTGGGTCGTGTGGATGAACAACATATACCACTCCTAGAACTCCTGTTAAAGGTGAGTAACCTGTATTTCTAGGGACGTGGATATGCTGTTCAATCCACACTGTCTGGCAGACTTCTAGCAGTTCTCCAGGAGGAGGGAGGCAAGGCACGCACCCCCTACTTGGGGAATAAGGACTGGAGAACTGAGGTCCTAAAACCAGAATCCCGGTGTAACTCAAGGTCAATGTGGTAATGGGAAATAAAGATCTGTGCTGACTTCCAGGTAGCAGCCCTGCAGATTTCCTGGATAGGAACGTCTCTAGGAGCAGCCACCGAGGCAGCAGCATGGCGGGTAGAATAAGCGCTTATCCCTTTGGGAGGCTCCATGCACGCCAACCTATTGCAGAGATCTATGCAGAAGGTGACCCACCTGCTTATCATCCACACGGCTGCAGGTCTGCCAGGTACGGCTTCGTCGGAGGTGACAAACAGCTGACGAACCTCTCCCCAAACTTCAGCTGTTCGCTCCTTATAATAAGCGAGCGCTCTTCTAGGGTCCAGAGTATGGAGCCTATATTCAGCCTCCGAGGTGTGATTGGGGTAGAACACCGGCAGAGTCAACACCTGGTTAAGGTGAAACTCTGACACCACCTTTGGAAGGAATTTCGAGTGGGGGCGCAGGACAACCTTGTCCCTGTGGAAGACCAGATAGGGAGACTCGATGGAAAGCACCTGGAGCTCTCCCATCCTTCTGGCTGACGTAATAGCCACCAAGAAGGCGGTCTTCCATGACAGGTGTGAGATATCGCACCTGTGCATCGGTTCGAATGGCTTGCCCATGAGCTTACCCAATACCAGCAGTAGATCCCAAGGAGGTGGAGGTTCTCACACCGGAGGGGATATGTGATCAAGGCCTTTGAAAAAGCACCTGACCACCTTCTCCTGCGCCACTGACTGCTTGTCGGCCCGTGCCCAGTAAGCAGAGATGGCTGCCAGGTGCACCTTAAGGGTCGTCAACCAAAGCCCTAGCTGAGAAAGGGACAACAGGTAGTCCAAAATGCTAGCCAATGTACAGGAAGAAGTGTCCAACCCCTTGTCCTGACACCAAATGGAAAATCTCTTCCATTTAAAGGCATAGCATTTTCTGGTCGACTCCTTACAGGACGCCTCAACAACATTGAGGACCTTGTCGTAAAGACCCAAGGCCTGGAACTCTAGCCGCTCAGGAACCAGGCAGTCAGGTGCAGGGATTGAAGGTCCGGATGGAGTACCTTCCCCTTGTCGACTGAGATCAGGTCCGTTCGGGCTGGAAGCTGCCTCGGGAGCCTGGAGCTGAGGCTGAGGAGATCTGGATACCAGAATTGCCGGGGCCAGTCTGGGGCTTCCAGAATCACCTGTGCCTTGAGAAGCACTTTGTGGATCAAGGGAAATGGAAGGAAAGCATAGAAGAGGTCTGGGGTCTGGGGTCCACGGCCTCCAGAAGGCATCCCCCTGCAGCGAGCCCTGCTGAGGGGGGCAGGCATGAAACAGTCTCAGCTTTGCATTCTCCCTGGAGGCAAACGGGTCCACCTGAGGGGTGCCCCAACGGGAGAAAAGATCTTGTACTATCTTGGCAGGAGAGACCACTCGTGAGATGTAGCGCCTATCTGGCTGACGGCATCAGCCAGACTGTTGGAGGCTCCTGCCACATGGATGGCTAGGAGATCAGCCTCCAGGCTGATCACGAGAGACCAAGTGTGGACAGCCTCCTTGCACAGAGGCCAGGAGTGCGTCCCGCCCTGACGGTTGCGGTAGTACATGGTCGTGGTGTTGCCCATCTGGACCTGAACCACTTGACCCCGTACAAACGGAGTGAAGGCGTTGAGGGCTAGACACAGTGCTCGAAGTTCCAGCAGGTTGATGTGGCATCGAGACTCCTGAGGGGACCAGAGGCCGTGGGCCCTGAGCTCCCCCAGATGGGCACCCCAACCCATCAGAGAGGCGTCGGTCGTTAGAGTGATTGTCGGCTTGGGACGGACAAACAGGATACCCTCCTGCAGATGAGCTGGGACGAGCCACCAATGTAGGCCGTCCCACATTTCCTGGGTCACTGTCACTGGCTGGTTCAGAGGACCGGAGCGTTATGACCATTGGCGGGCCAGTCCCCATTGCAGGGGACGCATATGCCAGCGGGCCCAATGGACCACGCTAGTGCAGGCCACCATGAGGCCCAGAAGGTGCAGGAAGTTCCGGGCAGGGTGAAACTACTCAACCAGAAATGATTGGGCAAATGAGGAAAGGACCTCGGCCCTGTCCGCCAGGCTCTGGCTCGAAGAGAGTCGAGCTCTGCCCCGATGAACTGAATCACCTGCGAAGGCACGAGTTCTGACTTGGCCTCGTTGATGAGGAGGCCAATCTGAGAGCAGACTTGGAGGGCCAGATCATTGGACCACTCCACCTCCAACCTGGAGGGGGCTGCAATCAGCCAGTTGTCCAGGTAAGGGTACACCCGGACTCCTCGGCACTGCAGGAATATTGTTACCACTGCCATGCATTTGGTGAAGACCCTGGGAGCTGGAGAGAGGCCGAAGGGCATGGCCTGGAACTCGTTAAGAGATCCTTCTGCTCTGAAGTGGAGGAATCGCTGATGAGACGGACAGATTAGGACGTGAAAGAACACATCCTGAAGGTCCAGAGAACAAAATCACATGCCTCGTTCCAAGGATGGAATGATCTGAGACAGAGTGATCATCCTGAAGTTGCGCGGCCTTAGGAACTTGTTCAGGTCGTGCAGGTCGAGAATGGGGTGCCAGCCCTCCCATCCGATTTGGGACCAGGATGTACCTGGACACAAACCCTGGGTCTGGAGAAGGGTCCGCTACCTCTTTGACCACCTCCTTCTGGAGGAGCAAGGCAATGTCGGCTCGATGAGCTGACAGAGAGGCTGCGGAACCCGCTGTCCCGGTGAGGCAATGGCTCGACAGGGAGAGAACTGCTCGAATTCCAGAGGCAGACCCCTGGCTACCGCTTCAAGCATCCAGCGGCCCATGGTGATAGCAGACCAGGCGGAAGAGAAGTGGCGGAGCCGTACCCCCACGGGGGGAACCCGGAGCGAAGTGATGAGGTTGGGGGTGACACCCCTCAACCCATCACTGGGCAGGCTTGGAGGAACGGCCAGCTGAGGGACCCCCTGGACCCTTGCCTCCAGGCTTCCTACTTGAGGAAGCGGCAGACTTGGCCTTAGGGCACCAAGTATGAGCCTGCTGGTCCTGGTACTGGTGTTGCTGGCTGGATGTGCCTCAGGAGCGGAAGGGCTAAAGGGCTTATGCTGCTGCTGGCGACCTTTGTCCTTCTGGGCAGATGTGGCAGAGTCCAAGGTGGCTTTGGGCTTCTCGATTCTCTGGAGATGGCCTTCCACCCCTGGCCCGAACAAATGGGTGCCCAGGAAGGGAACGTCTGCCAGCTTATGCTGGGTGTCCGCCGTGAAGGTGGAGATCTGCAGTCAAGCTCTGCGGCTGCTACTGATCAGGCACAAGAATCACCAATGTCCAATGAAGTTTGGAGCTGTTGTTTTGCCACCGCCCTTCCCTGATCCTGCACTTGCTTGACCGTTGTCTGAAGGTCAGCCGGGAGATGAGGAATCACCTCATCCAGGGAACCCATAAGGGCGTATGAGAAATGCGCCATCAGAAGGGCTGAGCTAGCCTGATGAAGGCCTAAGGAGAAAGCAGCGTAAACCTTCTGCCCCACGTTAATCCAGCTTTTTGGATTCCTTATCAGGCAGTTTGTCCACGTTCCGAGCATTCCTGGAACGCCAGAAAACACTATTGGTCACTAACCCCTCTGCAGAGGGGTGCTCCGAGAAACCGGAGAGTGAGCCGGTGGAGACCACGTATTTGCGAGCCATCCTGGCTGAAGGCGTGGGACAAGATGCTGGCCATTGCCACAACTCCAGGGCTGGGCCAACAATGGCTTCGGCCACTGGAAAGGCCTCCATAGGGGAATCCCCTTGGTCCAGTATCTCCATGAGGGGATACTTGGCCCGCTTTGAAACAGGTTTGAGCTGCATCCCAGTGGACTCTGAGATGAGTCTAAGCAAACCTAAAAACGAGGATGGGCTCTCGTCCACCGACTGGCCCCCTGCAGACTCCAGGTCAAGCAGCCTGAAGAACAGGGAGGAGTCCTCGTCAGACTCCGAGGAGTCTGTGAACAGCTGCTGAGCGCGTAAGTCACCCTCCACCTGCCGAGGACGATCGGGAGTGAGGGTGACCGACAACCTGTGGGGCAAGCCCTGACCTGACCAAGAATCCTTGGTCGGGGCCCCAGTCTTCGGTTGTAGAGGAGGAGGTTCCACCACAATAGGTGGAGCAGCCGGTTTCGGCCTAACAACCGGTGCCGGGGTCGGCTCCTCAATTGCCACGAGGGGTTGCTTAGGCCGCTCCGGTGACAGCCACTTAATGGCTGGAGAAGTCGATGGAGTCAGCTTATTACCGGTCAATAGAAGTTGCTGCCACATCAAATCCTTGTAGCACCGACACAACTTGCGTCGGAGCCTATCCTCCGAAGAGGATGATGAGGATGAGTGGCGGCGCCGCTTTCCATGGTGCCGAGACCGAGACCGCTGACGTTGGCAGGACTGGCTGGACCTGGAAGAGGACTGAGACCGAGACCTTTGGGGATTCCGAGGGTGGGTCAGAGAGGGGACAGGGGAAACCTGCCCCTCCTTCGGTGCAGGGACCTTGACCGGGGACTTCGGCACAGGCAAGTCCTCGTTAACCACCGGGGGAACTGGTGAAGAAGGGCTGTCGGCATCTCCAGTCAACAAACCGTCTGACAAGTCGAGAAAAATCTCGACCGCGTCCATGGATGTCTCAGCCAGCTGACCTGACAGGGACACTGTGAAGCCAGCGGCCGCAGCTGAAACCTCGACAGTAGACGGTCCGGTGAAGGGAATCTCTCCCACTTCTACAAACATCAACGATGGGGACTTACCCTTAGAGTCCTTCTTCTTGGACCAACTGGAATGTCCCGATGGCCCTTCTCCCTTGGTGGAGAGGGACTGACAAAGCTCCTTAAAGGAAGCAGTGTAGGAGGAGCCCAAAGAGGGTGGGAGAAATGCCGCAGCTGAGAAGGAAGAAGAAGCGGCCTGGGCTGCCTCCTCCTCGAGAGCGATCAACTGCTCCAATTGTTTCCGTGGAGGCCACCGCTGCGGACACTGCCCAACAGGCCTCCTTAGACTTGACTGGCGGATACCGTTTTTTAGGGCGCCCAAGGAGAAGTCTGGCAGCGTGGTCCTCCAAGACTGAAGCCGAAAAGGACTTGCACAAATCGCAAGCCTGCGAATCGTGGCCAAGCCCCAGGCAGTAGACACATGTGGAGTGCAGATTAGTCCAGGCCATCTTCTGCCCATACAGGCACCGACGGAAGCCGGGAGTAGATTTGTCCATCGCAGCCACGAGGGAAGACAAAGACTGAAGTTTTATAAATTTTAAAATTAGTTTCGGAAATTCTGAAGAGTGTGGATCCAGTCCTAAAGCGCAGAGCGCTAAGGAGGGAACCTGAGCTTCCAGGCGGTAAGGAAGATCTGGCATCATGGGGCGGAGCCGAGAGTTTTACCACCAGGGTGGGTGGGAGGAGCCAGCTTGAAGACCTTAAGGCAAGATTTAAAGTGCCAAGGAACCTGCCAGACAGTGTGGATTGAACAACATATCCATGTCCCTAGAACCCCAACTCTCCATCTGCCCTCTCCATCATCCTCCTTATTTGTTCCATGTCCCAGCGAGCTGAAGCATCAGGAAAGCATCTAACCTCCCTCCCTTTCTTGCATTTCCCCACCCACTGCTGACTCTGCCCCCTTGCCATAGAGTTCTCTACCACTAGGATCCTCTTGTCTTTTTTATATTTATTCCCATTCCTGTGTTTGGATGCCATCGTGATGTCTTGCCTTAGCCCTATGATTAGCTTGGGAGTCCCCTCGATGGAGTCAGGTTCCTGAACCTCCATGAGGAGCGCAAATTGATTTGCAATCTGGGCTGGATGATCTCCTTGTGGCTACCCCTGCCCTCTTTCCTCCCTCCCCAACACTCTCCACCCCTGGGCCAGAGGGCCTATGAGGGAGTGTGTGGGAGGGGGTGAGTTCCCGCTAAGCTGAAGAAGTAGCTTGGATATTTCCACCTTTGCTGCCTCCAGCTGAGCTATGAGTTCTGTTAGGTTCTTGTAAATGGGGCAATGTCCCCTCCTTCAAAGCAGCTCTCTGAAGATAAGTGTATTGCACCCGTTACAGTTGGCAATCCCCATTCTATCACAAAACAACAAATTAGATAAACTCAGCACAAGCAATCCGGAAAACAAACATAAACAAGTAGGTCTCAATTTAAACGACAAATCAGATATGCTCAGCACAGTCAATCTGGTCAAAACAACCTTGAACAAGTAGGTTTCAACTTAAACTACAAGGCAGATAAGCACAACACAATCAACAACAAATTAGAATAGCTCTGCACAATCAATACAGTACAATCAGACCCAGTCGAGTACTGTAGGCTTTAGTTCAACAAGTTAGACAGGTTCAGCACAATTGATTGGCTTGTAAATAGACCAAAGGCATAGCACCTTGTTGGCCCACATCGGTTAACTGGTTTGCAGAATGGCTGGCTGTCAGCTGTCTTGCTGGGCTGATTCCGGTGGGAAGATTCCAATGTCCTTTGTGAGTGAGTCCTTCACGCGGGATGACGCTTGATGGCTTCTTCCTTTTGAAGCACTGGTGGTCAAAGGGGTGTTCTGATTAGCTCTCGGGAGAGCAGGGGGCATCTCCATGTAGGCAACTGGCTCCCTCACAATCCTCCTGTGTTGCCCTGAGCACCGGTGCTGTAAGCCATAGGTCCAGGAAAAAAGCCGTAGAAAAGCTCCTTTGTGTGAAGGAGGGAAAGCCCCAGACTTCTGGCACAGCCTTTTCCTCTCAGTGATACAGCATTGGTATGTGGGGAATCCAGCCATCGTCAGGGGGTTTTAAAGCCCTGGGACCACTTCCTGGTTTCTTAAGCAATGCCTTGATAGCTCTGTAGAAAGCAGGAGGTATCTTCATGTAGGTGACTGGTTCCCTCAAAATCCTCTTGTGCTGCCCCAAGCTCCGGTGCTGTCTAAGATGAAGACCTGGGACAAAAGCAGCAGAAAAGCTCTTTTGTGTGAACGAGGGAGGGCACCTGACTTCAAGTGGAGTTTCCTTCTCTTGGTGATCCCACAGCGGTGTGTGGGGAATCCAGCGGTCTTTGGGGGCTTTTAAAGTCCTAGGACCACTTCCTAGTATCTTAAGCAATGCTCCAATTAGCTCTCTGGGGGACAGGGATCTCCAAGTAGGTAACTGGCTCCAACACAGTCCTCCTCTGCTGCCCCAAGCTCCAATGCTGTAAGCTGGTGACCTAGGGGGAAAAAAAACATAGAAATGCTCATTTGTGTGAAAGAGTGAGGGCTCCTGACTTCAGGTGGATTCTACTCCTCTCGGTGATCCGGCGGTGGTGCGCTCCATTCAGACTCTGCAATGTTGCTCCGATCCCCCTACTGGCTTAATGCCAGTTTTGTTTCCAAAGCAAGGGGAGCAGGGACCACCAGACTCTAAGTAATGACTACTATAATTCTTAAAATGTTCCCTAAACTGTATAAAAAGCCAAACAGAATACTGTATTTAGCAGATAAGATTAGCAAAAAAAAAAAAAAAAACAAAAAAAAAAATCCAAGTTTAAAAATTAGTGAAAATTTCAACAAAGTAATCCTCAAGCACACAGTAGAAAGAAAGTGCAATTATGTAAGAACTTACCGTAACAGTAGATCTTCGAGAGAAACTCTTGCAGCAGGTAACAGCTTTAGGACTGAAGCCATCAGGTGCCAGGAACCCATGGAAACTTTCTAGCTAGCAATACACAGCGGGGGACCACCCCCTAAGTCGGCCTGTCCCTGACGTCATGTATGGTATAAAAGGGGCGGTCCCCCGGCCCATCCCCAGTTCTACCACTGGAGTCCGGCTAGTGATGAAATTATAAAGGAGAATTGAGGAACAAACGTATCTGAGATGGGGATGAAATCACCAGAGGGAAGGAGGGTGGGAAAAATAACACCTGTTGCAAGGGCTCCTCTCGAAGATCTACTGTTATGGTAAGTTCTTACGTAACTATACTATCTTACTTCGAGATTCACTCTTGCAGCAGGTAACACCTTTAGGACAGAGTTCCAAGCAGTAAAGAAGAAATCCTTAGCAGAAGGGTGGAAGAACCCTCTGCGTCGTGAAGAAAAGTCCAGACTGTAGTGTCTTACAAAGGTGTGGACAGAACTCCAAGTGGCAGCTGCACAAATGTCTGCAGCAGAAACATTTCTCACTAAGGCAAAGGAAGTCGCCATACCCTTGGTAGAGTGACCCTTTTACCGAGCCCGGTAAACGTCTGTCATACTTGTAACAGAACACAATGCAATTTACCAACCATTTGGACAAATACTGCTTAGAAACTGCAGCCCCCGTCATCCCAGGGGTGAATGACAAAAATAACTGATCAGACTGATGTACAGAACGGGTACGTTCCACGGAGTACCCTGTGAACATACAGAGTATGTAAAAGAGCCTCCCCTCAATTTGAATACTCTGGGTAATAGACCGGCAGGTGGATATTTTTATTCAAGGTAAACTCTGAGACCACTTTTGGCAAGAACTTAGGATTAGTGTGCAATAACACCTTGTCCTTGTAGAAAACCAAATAAGGCTTCTTACACATCAGGGCCTAAAGCTCAGAAATCCTTTGAGCATAAGTTATTGCAACTAAAAATAAAGCTTTCCACGACAGAAAGCGTGGCTTGCAACTCGCAGCAGGTTCAAAGGGAAGCAGGGTTAGTTTCTCTAAAACAAATAAAAGATCCCAAGGCGGGATAGGGTCCCGAATGGGAGGCTTCAAATGAAGCATGCCCCGCAAAATGTGCGAGGAAGGTCCAGCTGGGCAACAGACTTGCCCTCAAAAGGTATATGGTACGCGGAAACTGCAGATAGGTGTACCTTAAGAGAGGAGTAGCTGAGTCCTGTATCTGAAAGAGACAGGTGGTACTCCAGAACTGAGGTCACAGGCAAGTGAAGGGATCCAAGCTCTGTGCAGAGATTCAAATGTAGAACCGCTTCCATTGTGTAGGGTTTTCTGGTTGCCACTAGGACGTCTGCTACTCTTGGAGAAACTCCAAATCTGGAGATGGCTAGGTCTGCAGGAGCCATGCATGTAGATGCAGAGATCTGTGATCCGGATGGACCAGGGAGCCCTGCTCCTGGGAGAGCAAGTCTGACCTGAAGGGCAGGGGCACCGGAAGTTCCACTGTCAGCTGCTGCAAAAGTGGGAACCAGATCTGACAAGGCCAGAGTGGAGCCACCAGGATAACGTCTGCTCCCTCTGACTGCAACTTGATGAGTACTCATTGCAGAAGGGGAAAGGGAGGGAAGGCATAAAGAAACCTCCCTGTCCGGGAGAGGGACAACACATCTTTCCAAAAAGCACCAGACCCAGGATCTAGTTAGCAAAAACTGGGCAGTTTTGCACTGAATGGGGAGGCAAACAGATCTATTTCTGGACAACTCCACCTGGCAAACAGATCTTTTGCCACTGCAGGAAGCAGCTCCCACTCGTGGGCTCCGGACCGAGTCTGACTTAGACTGTCAGTCACAGAGTTGTGAATGCCTGGGAGGTGGACTACCAAGAGTTCCAGCTGGTGTTCCACTGCCCAAGTCCACACTCTCATGACCTCGCTGCAAAGAGGATAAGAGTGTGTCCCCCCTTGTTTGTTGATATAAAATACCACTGACATGTTGTCAGTTTGTATTAGCAGGGGACCAGCGAGGACTGTCTGGAAGGCTTGGAGGGTGTAAAGGACTGCCCTTATCTCCAGAATGTTGATGTGGAGATGGAGCTCTTACTGAGCCCAGGATCTTTGAGTCTGGCGAGTGCCCAATGAGCTTCCCAACCCTGACTCGAAGTGTCCATGATCAGGATCTGAGTGGGAGAGAGATGTTCTGAAAAGAACTCATCTTGACAGGTTGGGCGTATCCAGCCACTATGCCAGGAAAGTACAGTTACGTAAGAACTTACCGTAACAGTAGATCTTTGAGAGAGGCTTTTGCAGTAGGTAATTACATACAGGACTGACGTCGGCAGGTGGCAGGACCCCATGGAAAAATTTCTAGCTAGCAGTCCCTGGTGGGGACCGCCCCCACGTCAGGTGACCGGCGTCGGACGACGTCGGTATAAAGGGGCAGTCCCAGACGCCCGCCTTCCAGTTCTTTCCCGCCGCAGGCCTGGAAGGCCCAGACGAGAGAGAAGCAGATATTTCCCTCAATGGGAAAGGAGCTGAAAAAGCCTAGGGGGTGGAGGACAGGAAGGTATTACCTATTGCAAGAGCCTCTCTCGAAGATCTACTGTTACGGTAAGTTCTTACGTAACTGTACTATCTAACTTCGAGAGGGCTCTTTCAGTAGGTAATTACATATACAACAGAATCCCAAGCAGTCTGGAACAAATGAAAAGGCACCGGAGAAGGAACTCTCCAAAAAGTAGTAAAAAAGCTTGCAAACCTCAAGAAAGGAGGCCCTGCAAGACAGCTAACCCGAAGCCTGCTCTATGGCGAGAGGCAATGTCCAAACTGTAATGTTTAGTAAATGTGTGGACAGAGGTCCAAGTGGCGGCAGCACAGATGTCTGCCGCAGACACATTCTTGAAGCAAGCCGCAGAGGCTGCTACTCCTCGAGTAGAGTGGCCTCTGACTTGACCTGGTAGGGTCTTGTTATACTTGTCATAACAAAAAGTGATGCAATGAGCCAACCACTTTGATAGGCATTGCTTGGAGACAGCATTGCCTTCCCTTTTGTGAGCAAAAGAGACGAACAACTGATCAGTCTTTCTGAGATCCTTCGTCCTATTGGTGTAGTATCTCACAATCCTGTGGACATCCATGGTATGGAGCAAGTATTCTCCTTGGTTGGAATACTGTGTGAAAAAGGCAGGTAACTCAATAGACTGATTTAAGGTATTCTCCACTACCACTTTTGGGAGAAACTTAGGGTTCGTGCGAAGAGCTACTCTTTCTTTGTGAAAGATCAAATAAGGGATTTTACACATAAGGGCCTGGAGCTCGGAAATTCTGCGAGCAGAAGTAATGGCCACCAAGAAGAGCATCTTCCACGATAAGAACTTCAAGTCTGCGGAAGCCGCAGGCTCAAAGGGAGGAAGGGTAAGTTTCTCGAGAACAAAGTTCAAGTCCCGGGGGGGAGCTGGAGTCCGAACAGGGGGTCTAAGATGAAGGACCCCTCTGAGAAAAGTCTTGGATACCTCCAATTGAGCAAAAGCCTTATCAGCGAAAGGGACATGGTAGGCTGAAATAGCCGCCATGTGGACTTTCAAAGAGGAGTGACTGAGACCCAGGTTGAAAAGATGACGCAGATAATCCAGCAGAATGGCCACAGGACAGGAGAAAGGCGCCACGTTCCTGAAGGCAGCCCAAATGGAAAATCTTTTCCATTTCATGGCGTAGGTGGACCTCGTGGAGGGTTTTCTAGCCTCCACCAGAATCTCAGCCACCTTAGGGGAGACGCCAAAGCGAGACTGGGCTAGGTCTGCAGGAGCCATGCATGAAGTTGAAGAGACTTGAGTCCTGGATGGACCAGGGTCCCCTGATCCTGGGTCAGCAATCCTTGAGATAAAGGCAGAAGGAGAAGAGGAACCTCTGAGTATTGTTGCAGAAAAGAGAACCAAATTTGCCTGGGCCAGAAAGGAGCGATCAGAATCATTCTCACTCCTTCCAATGCCAGTTTCAGCAGCACACGAGGGACCAGAGGAATCGGGGGGGAAAAGCATAGACGAATCTGTCCTTCCAGTTTAGAGACAGAGCGTCGCTCCAGAAAGCGCCTCGCTCTGGCGTGAGCCAGCAAAAAATTGGAAGCTTTGCGTTTTGGGAGGAGGTGAACAGGTCTATCTGTGGAGTCCCCCAATTCTGGAAGATGCTTTTTAGAACTCTTTGGTCCAGTTCCCACTCGTGTGGCAGAGCCGAAGAACGACTTAGCTTGTCTGCCAGGACATTGTCGGCTCCTGGAACATGGATCGCCAGGAGGTGAAGGTTGTGAAGGGTTGCCCATTCCCAGACCCTCATCGCTTCCCTGCATAGCGGGTAGGACCGAGTCCTTCCCTGCTTGTTGATGTACTATTCCACGCACATGTTGTCTGTTTGGACAGCTAGGTGACCGGGAAGGATGTATTGGTGAAGGGCCTGAAGAGCATACAGCACTGCTTGAAGCTCGAGCACACTGATGTGGAGAACTAACTCCAATTTTGACCATAAGTCCTGGGTTCGGTGAGGACCCAGATGGGCTCCCCAACCTTCGCCTGATGCGTCCGTGGTCAGAGTCTGAGCGGGGGGAGGATGAAAAAAGGGGACCCCCCCCGGAAAAGGTTCTCTCAAACCATCCACCATTGCAAGTCTCTTATCATCGGCAAGGAGATCAGTACCAGATGATCTAGGTCGTCTACAAGTTGATCCCACTGGGAGCGGAGAGTCCACTGAGAGATCCTCATGTGGAGGCGCGCGTGCGGAACCATCGGGACGGCAGCCGCCATAAGCCCCAGTAGACGGAGCACCGACCTCGCTGAAACCCTCCTGCGTTCCGATAGAAGGGAAATCTGGGACTGGAGGGAAGCCCCCCTGTCTGGAGGCAGAAAGGCCCTGCACGTTGTTGTATCGAGGATTGCCCCGATGAACTGGAGTCTCTGGGAAGGATCCAGGTGAGACTTGGAATGGTTGATGGTGATACCCAGGCCAGTGAAAGCCAGCTGGGTGAGGGAAAGACAATGCAGGAGTTCCTCCCTGGACGGGGCCGCCAGGAGCCAGTCGTCCAGGTAGGGAAAAACCTGAACTCCCAAAGTATGCAGGTGAGCCGCTACCACCGCCAGGCATTTGGTAAAGACTCGGGGAGCCAAGGAAAGACCAAAAGGGAGTGCCCGGAATTGGTAGTGGTCCCCCTGGAATGCAAACCTGAGGCACTTTCGGTGCGAAGGGCGAATGGGGATGTGCAGGTATGCATCCTGCATATCCAGTGCACAAAGCCAATGGCCCGGCCGAAGCAGAGGCAAGAGGGTTTGAAGGGAGAGCATCCTGAACCCCTTGTATTCCACATATAGGTTCAGGAAGCTGAGATCGAGAATGGATCTGAGATCTCCATCTCTTTGGTACAAGGAAGAATGAGGACTAGTAGCCCGTCCCGTGAAGGTGAGGGAGACGGGCTCACGGCCTGCTTCGGGGAGGAGAGCAGAAATTTCTTCCTTGACCAAAGGAAGATGGTCCCTTGAATAAGAGGAGTTCAGAGGGGGATGACGTGGAGGTTTCTGCAGAAACTCTATGGAGTGCCCCTCTGCTATGATCTGAAGCACCCATGAATCCGAAGTTATCCTCTCCCAACCCGGAAGGAGGAGGGAGAATCTCCCTTCTACCGGTTCCTCCGGAGTGTCCGGAGGCGGTGGGAGAGGGAAGGAGTCAGGTGGTGTGAGGCAGTGCCGCAGCTGGGGCAACCGCTGCTTTTTTGGGCGCCGGGGGCCTGGCAGCTGTGGGGGCGCTTGTGCGGCCCGCCTTTCCTGAGGTTTCGCTGAGGCTGTTCAGGCTCTTAAAAGGGACGCAGCCATGGGGATAGGGCGTCATTGAATCAACAGATATAAGGGCCATCCCCTTCTCCTGCAGATCAGTAATGATGTCCTTGACATCACCACCGAAAAGCACAGAACCCCTGAAAGGTGCTTCTTGGATTGCTGACTGCACCTCCGGGACCAGATCTGACACACGGAGCCATGCGTGACGCCGAAGACTTACGGTGAATGCAGCGCTCCGTCCTGCGGTGTCCACTGCATCGTAGGTCATCTCAGAATATGGCGACTGGCCGAATGAGCAGAATGGACCAGGTCGGCCAACTCCTGCTTGAGTTCAGAGTCAGGCAAAGAGTCGATCTTACATTCTGCCTGCGTAAGGACGGCCTTCTGGTAATCCCCCATATGCGCTACATAATTTACGGCCCTGATCCACAGTGTGGAAGCGTAGATCTTCCTTCCATACTGATCCAGAAGGCGAGATTCCTTATCCGGGGGAGACGAGCTCAAATGTTTTGGGTGTGCTGACCGGCCGTGAGTGGCGCTAATCACAACCAAGTCTGCACGGGGGTGAGAGTCTAAAAAGTCTACACCCTCCGGAGCCTGGTACAGCCTGTTGGACTTCCGAGGAAGTGGGGCTAAAGCCAACGGTTGTTTCCAAATGGTGGGAACAAGGTGGGCATGAGGCTCGATCCAGGGTGGCACAAGAGTAGGGGCCGTAAAGGGCAAGTCCAGATATTCAGCAAGTTTAACCCGCTGAGGATCTGGTTCTAAGGAACGCCACTGATGGACTTCCTGAGCAACTCCGTGAAGGAAGGATCCTCCGGAGGAGACTTCGGAGGAGTCCTCGGCCGGGGCCTGGACGGACAGCGAGGCTCGCCGTCTTTCTCGGAGCAACCACCGGAGGAATCCGAGGAGTCTGAGAGAGAAGAGGAAGAGGAATTTGAAGCAGAGTAAGACTCCCTAGCTTGTCTAGGGGGAGGAACGGGTTCCTAAGGGGGGATCCCTGAACGCGTGTCCTGCCCCTCTCTGGATCCCGAGGGCAAAGCCCGGGAATCCGGAGGCGGAGAGGGAGTGTGCTGCCTGGGGCGACGGGAGCCGGGTCGGCACCATCGCTGAAAGACAGCTGACTTCTTGGTGAGCTGAGCCTGGCCTCAGCCCACCAGGAGGCCAGAGTTTCCTGGAGATCCACCGCGCCTGGGGGAGGTGAAGGGGATAGCTGCAGGATGAAACTGTATGAGAGTATCCGTAACCCAGCTGCGGGAACACTGGAGCTGCATTATGCACAGGATACTGTGGACCCAGGTAAACTGGCGTCGGATAAGATGGCGGATACCCGGTACCGGAGGAGCTGCCAGAGCAGATGGCCCAGAGGAACTCCACGGGCAGATCGACCGTGATAAGCCCGGGTGGAGGACCGATGGGAGAGGAATATCCTCGGCCGGGCGCCGGAAGGTCACGCGCTGACTGCATCGGCGCCGGGCGGAGCTGGCTTCGGATCCGCATCAGATCCCGCCTATAGGAGGAGGATCAGATGACGGAAAACATCCCGAGCCTCACCCGGGACAAAGGGAAAAGTCCCCGGGTCCGCAGGGGGACTCGGCCCCGGACGGCAGCGAATGCAGGGAACCTGGGACGACAGGGACGGGAGGGTCTGTCAGAGGCTCTCGAGGCCCAGCGTGACGTGGAGGAGCCGACGCGGCGGCTTAGGGGGCCGGATCCGACGGATGCCAGAGGAGCCGCGCCCGACTTCGGGAGTCCTCGTCGGAGGTGGGCCGAAGGTGGGAAGAGGCCCAGTCCGAGGGGACACTGCCGCGGCGCTGAAGGGTCGGGCAGGCCCAGCGGCCTCCCGCGGACGCCGGGCGAGCCGACGCCTGGCTTATGGTAGGCGCCCGCACCAGTAGGCCGCAAGCCTGCGGCGGTACTGGGGGCAGAAGCCTCCTTTTGCCCAGAGGCACCCGGCGGGCTCGAACGCGAACCCGACGGGTGGGCCAACGCCTCCTGCAAAGCCATGGAGGCTGCCGTTGGGCAATCCCCAGGAGGGGACGTTACCTTGGCTGCAGCTCCAGCTGGAGTCGCGGAGGAGGAGGCCTTCTCCCGGTGCCTTTCTTTGTCCTGCTTCTTGTGTCCTTTAGGGGAGGTCGACGCCTGCCGAGGCTTCTTTAACTCCTTCTCCATTGCGGACATCTTCTTTTTGAGGAGATGGGCTTCTAGAGACTGCTGGCGTCGTCTGCAGGTGGCCGCATTGAAATGAAGGCAGTGCGGACACTTGTCGACCGGGTGGTCGGAGCCTAAACAAAAAAGGCAGAGGGAGTGACCGTCTTTGTGAGGCAGTTGGGCGCCACAGGAGTCACACTTAATTTTTGAAGGGGACGACATATAACAACGTTCACCTGATGAAGAAAATACAAAATACTGATACTTTCGGAAAACCGACGAAGCAACAGGACTGAGCTTTGTGAACTTCACCGCGAGGCGCTGCATGAGCTGACGGGGAAAAGAACTGGAAAATGGGCGTCTGAGACCACCCTTTATACCGACATCGTCCGACCGTCACCTACGCGGGGCAGTCCTCGCCAGGGACTGCTAGCTAGAAATTTTTCCGTGGGGTCCTGCCGACGTCAGTCCTATATGTAATTACCTACTGCAAGAGCCCTCTCGAAGTTAGATCTTCTTGACTGGGCTGGATACCAGGACCAGAAGATCCAGGTTGTCTGGTCTCTGATCAAACTGGACCCGGAGGTTCTACTGGATTACCCTCATGTACAGGTGGACCAAAGGAACTGTGGCAATGGCCGCTGCCAGATGTCTCAATAGTCTGAGGACTGTCCTGGCTGACACTTGATGAGCTGAAAGCAGCTGCCACGCGAGGGACTGAAGATGCTCTGCTCTGTTCTAGGGAAGAAAGGCCATACCTTGGCCCGTCTCCAGGACTGCTCCTATGTATTGAAGCCAATGACTTGGACAGAGGGAGGATTTGCGGAGGTTCAATGTTATCCCTAGGTCCTGAAATAGTGTGAACGTGTCTCAAAGGGTTCCCATTAGCCAGTCCCGAGAGAGAGAGCAGTGAGGAGCCAGTCGTCAAGGTAGGGGAAGACATAGTGTCCCTACCTCGTGAGACTTGCTGCTATGATAGCCAAGCACTTGGTGAATACCCTTGGTGCTGTCGACAGGCTGAAGGGCAAGGCCCTGAAAGTAAGTTTCGTAGGAACTTACTGTAACAGCAGATCTTCGAGAAAGGTTCCTTCTGTAGGTCATCACATATAGGACTGGCGTCGGCCCGCATGGCAGATTTTTCTAGTAATCCTTGATGGGGGACTGCCCACCAGACATCAGCGTGACTGTATATAGTGGGCAGTCCCCATGCCCGCCCTCCAGTTCTCCCGCTGGAACCAGGAAGAGGCCTGACAGCAGGAGCAAACAGGATTTGGAGTCCCTGTAAAACACAAAATGAAGGGAAGGAGGGAGGGAAAAATATGACCTACTGAAAGAACCTCTCTCAAAAACCTACGGTTATGGTAAGTTCCTACATAACTGTACTATCTTACTTGGAAAGGGTTCCTTCAGTAGGTCATCACATATAGGACAGAGTCCCAAGCAGTCCCTCAAAAAAGAGACCAAGAGAAACTAGGGAGGAAGAGAAATAACTCCAATAGAAAAAAATGGAATCCAGAATGGACCCAGCTTAGGACAGAAGGCCCTGTAACACAGCTAGGCCGAAACAGCCCTCCATCTAGAAGCAATGTCCAGACTGTAGTGTTTGGTAAAGGTATGGACAGAACTCCAAGTGGCTGCAGCGCAGATATCAGACGCAGACATATTTCATAAAAAGGCAGCGGAAGCAGCCATGCCCCTAGTAGAATGACCTCTTATGGTACCCGGCAGAGGCTTTTCATACTTCTGGTAACAATACCTAATGCAGTTGCCTAACCATTTGGAAAGGCCCTGCTTAGAATCTGGTTTGCCTTTCGATCTGGGGGCAAAAGATACAAAAAGCTGATCACAGCTACGAAATTCCTTAGTTCGGTGAGTGTAACACCGAAGAATCCAATGTACATCCATGGTATAGTGGAGTGTCTCACCTCTATTAGAGGGGGATGGAACATACACAGAAAGCTCTACCAATTGGTTCAGTGTGGCTTCTGACACCACCTTGGGAAGAAACTTTGGATTCGTTCTAAGGACCACCCAGTCCTTATGGAAAATAAGATAGGGCTCCTTGCAAACCAGAGCGTGAAGATCTGAAATCCTCCAGGCTGACGTAATGGCAACCAGAAGAAAAAAATGACTCACCTTAGTAATTATGTTTTTTTCTAGTGGAGTCTTGCTGTATTCTGACAAGTACAAGTGCAGTTAGCCCCAGTCTTTAAACTGCCCTGGAGAACAATGAGTTAACTTTTCTATGCATGGCACAGAATGTTCATCTCAAGCTCGGTTGATGTCTCTGCCTGTTGTTATTCGAACTGCAACCGTGATATCTTTACAAGCAAAACATACTAGGTGTTCTGTGTGGAAACTGTAAGATTTTTAACTAGCCAACTGGCAGAAAAAAATATGTTTTGGGTTCTCAAAGGAAGACTCAAGTCAGGAAACCCAAACACAAAAACCAATCCAATGAAATAAAATTTCACCCCAAGAGAACAGAGGGTGTAAAGGGGGCACCCCTAGGGTGCCAACATTGCACCTGCCCACCCACATCCCAAAAAAAACAGGTTACTCACCTGTTACAGTAGTTCTAGGAGTGGTATATGTTGTTCATCCACACTGTCTGGCATTGTCCCTTTCCCCTTTAAATCTTGCCGGAAGTCTTCAAGCTGGCTCCTCCCACCAACCCGGGTGGTAAATACCTCGGCTCCACCCATGCGCAGATCTAGCCCGCTGGAAGCAAGGTTGTGCGCCTTAAGCCGGGGAGGTCGGGTGGGTGCGTATGGATGAACAACATATACCACTTCTAGAACTACTGTTATAGGTGAGTAACCTGTTTTTCTAGAAGCGTGGATAGTTTGTTCATCCACACTGTCTGGTAGACTCCTAGCAGTTCTCCAGGAGGAGGGAGGCAAGGCACACACCCCCTACTTAGGAAAAAGAGATTGGAGAACCGAGGCCCCAAAACTAGCATCACGTCATGACTCAAGGTCGACGTGGTAATGGGTAATAAAGGTGTTCACTGACTTCCAGGTAGCAGCCAGACAGATTTCCTGGATAGGGATGTCTCTAGAAGCAGCCACCGAAGCAGCAGCAGTATGGCAGGTAGAATGAGCTCTTATCCCTCCAGAAGGCTCCTTGCCCCCCAATTCATAACACAGACTTATGCATGATGTGATCCACCTTGCAATAGTCCGCTTGGCTGCAGGTCTGCCAGAAGCGGCTTCAGCGTAGGTGACAAACAGCTGTCGAACCTCTCCCCGAATTTCCGCCATCCTCTCCTTATAGTAGGAGAGAGCACGTCTGAGGTCCACAGTATGGAGCCTGTACTCGGCATCCGAGGTGCAGTTAGGGTAATATACCGGCACAGTCAACACCTGGTTAAGGTGAAACTCTGACACCACCTTAGGAAGGAATTTTGGGTGAGGGCGCAGGACAACTTTGTCCCTGTGAAAGACCAGATAAGGGGAGTCCACTGAAAGCGCCTGGAGCTTCTCTGTCCTTCTGGCTGATGTGATAGCCACCAGGAAGGCAGTCTTCCACGACAAATGCGAAAGCTCACACTTGTGCATGGGTTCGAATGGCTTGCCCATGATCTTTGCCAAAACCAGCACGAGATCTCACGGAGGTGGAGGTTCACGCACCGGAGGGGATATGTGATCCAGGCCTTTGAAAAAGCGCCCGACCACTGTCTCCTGTGCCAATGTCGGCTGACCGGCCCGCACCCGGTAAGCAGAGATGGCTGCCAGGTGCACCCTAAAGGTCGATGACCGAAGAACCCCTTTGGAGAGGGACCAAAGGTAGTCCAGAATGTTAGCCACAGAGCAGGATAAGGGGTCCAGGCTTTTACCCTGACACCAAATGGAAAACCTTTTCCATATGAAGGCATAACATTTCCTGGTCGATTCCTTTTGAGATGCTTCCACCACGGTGTAGACATCCTCGGAAAGACCCAGAGCCTGGAACTCTAGCCGCTCAGGAACCAGACTGTGAGGTGCAGGGATTGAAGGTCCGAGAGGAAGACCTTCCCCTGGTTCAACGATATCAGATCCGGGCGAGTACAAAGCTGCTCCAGGGGCCTGCAGCTGAGGCTGAGGAAATCTGGATACCAGAACTGGTGTGGCCAATCTGGGGCTACCAGGACCATCTTTGCCTTGTCCCTTCTCACCTTGAGTAACACCTTGTGGATCAAGGGAAATGGAGGGAAGGCATACAGAAGGCCCGGGGTCCACAGCCTCGAGAAGGCATCCCCCTGCAGCGAGCCCTGCTGAGGAGGGCAGGCATGGTACAGCCTCAGCTTGGTGTTCTCCCTGGAGGCGAGCAGGTCCACCAACGGTTTGCCCCAACAGGAGAACAGATCATAAGCTACCTTTGGATGGAAGGACCATTCGTGGGATGTCTGGCCTATGCGGCTGAGAGCATCCGCCAGTTGGTTCGAGACTCCTGCCACATGAATGGCTAGGAGATCTGCCTCCAGCTGGCTGACGAAGGTCCAGATCTGGAGCACCTCCTTACATAGCAGATGGGAGTGCATGCCGCCCTGTTTGTTGAGGTAGTACATTGTCGTGGTATTGTCCGTCTGGACTTGAACTGAGGAGCGAAAGCTGACAGTGCCAGTCTGACTGCTCTGAGCTCCAACAGGTTGATGTACCATCAGGACTCCTCAGGGGTCCAGAACCCATGAGCTCTGTTGTCCCCATGTGGGCTCCCCAGCCCATGAGAGAGGCATCGGTCGTGAGGACGACCGTCGGCTCAGGACAGACAAACGGGATTCCTTCCCGCGAATGACTCGGGACAGTCCACCATTGGAGAGCGTCCCACATCCCCTGGGTGACAGTGACCAGCTGGTCGAAGAGACCCTGACGCTGAGACCACTGGGTGGCCAGCTCCCATTGAAGGGGGCGCATGTGCAATCTGGCCCAATGGACCACTGAGGTGCACACTGCCATGTAACCCAGGAGGCACAGGAAGTCCCAGGCAGGGCGCAAGTGCCCAACCAGAAATGATTGGGCAAAGGAGGAAAGAACCTCCACCCTGTCCGCCAGGAGCCGAGCACTGGCTTAACGAGAGTCGAGCTCTGCCCCGATGAAGCCCATCACCTGAGAAGGCACGAGTTCTGATTTGGCCTCGTTGATTAGGAGGCCCAGGTGGGAGCAGGTTTGGAGGGTCAGGTCCCTGGACCTCTCCACCTCCTGTAGGGAGGAACCCACCAGGAGCCAATCGTCTAGATAGGGGGTAAATGCGAACCACTTGATGCCGTAGATGGGCTGCCACCACTGTGATGCATTTGGTGAAGACCCGTGGGGCCGATGACAGGCCAAACAGCATGGCTCTGAACTCATACAGGGTCCCTTCAACCCTGAAGAGGAGGAACCACTGATGGGATGGACGGATTGGGACATGGTAGAATGCGTCCTGAAGATCCAGTGTAAAGAACCACATGTTTCGCTCCAGAGATGGTATGATCTGGTTCAGAGTTACCATCTGGAAGGTGCAAGACCTGAGATATCGATTCAGGTCGTGGAGATCTAGGATGGGGCGTCAACCTCCCGTCCGCTTGGGCATCAGGAAATACCTGGGAGACAAAGCCCGGGTCTGAAGGAGGATCTGGCACTGGAGCTACCGCCTCCTTGAGGAGAAGCTGAGCAATGCTGTCCCAAAGGGCCAAGTGAGCGCCAACTGAGATCCTTTCCTCCTGTGGGGCATGGGCCCAGCTGGAGGGGTACTGCTTGAACTCTAGAGGCAGTCCCTGCCCGACCACTTCCAGAACCTACCTGTCCGAAGTGATACCGGACCAGGCGGAAAGAAAGTGGCGGAGCTGGCCCCCACGGGAGGACCCAGAACTGGTGTGACAGGTGTAGGGGAGGCCACCCCCGACCCACCACTGTGCAGGCTTGGAGGAGGAGGAGGCACCTGGACCAGCACCTCTGCCTCCTTTGCAGGGCTGTTGGGGACCTTGCTTGGGCCTAGGGCGCCAAGCTGGAGCCTGCTGCTGTTGCTGACCTCCCTGGAAGGAGGGCTGTCTAACCGCAGGGGAAGAATGCCGAAAGGACTTTTTCTTGCACTTCTGCTGGTTCTTGCCCGAAGAACCTTTAGCAGAGGTGGCATCTAAGGTGGCATTAGACTGCTCAATGCGCTGTAGATGACCTGCCACTCCCGGACCGAAGAGGTCAGTGCCAAGAAAGGGCACGTCAGCTAGCTTGTGCTGAGTATCCGCGGGAAAGGAGGATAACCTCAGCCAAGCCCTGCAGCGAGTGGCTACCACGGCAGCTAGTGAACGGCACAGGAATCATCAATGTCCAGAGCCATCTGGAGCTGTTCTTTAGCAACAGCACGGCCCTGGTCCCGGACCTGCTTGACCGTGGTCTGCATGTCTGCTGGGAGATGAGGGAGGATATCATCAAGCGACCCCAGAAGGGCATGAGAGAAGTGTGCCATGATCACTGCTGAGCTAGCCTGATGAAGGCCTAGGGATGATGCCTCGCAAACCTTCTGGGCCGAGTGGTCCATATTTTTGGACTCTTTGTCCAGAGGGTGGTCAGTAGCCGCAGAGCTGCCCATGCGCCTAAACACTGAGGCAGTCACAAGGCTCTCGGCCGAGGGATGCTCAGTGAAGCCCGCCAAGGACCCCATGGGCACCGCGTACTTGCGGACCATGTGGGCAGATGGAGCCAGGCAAGAGGCAGGACGCTGCCAAAGTTCCAGAGCTGGGCCAACTATGGCTTCGGCCACTGGGAAGGCCTCCATCGGGGTATCCTCCCTCTTGAGAATATCTGTAAGAGGATATTCCACCTTCTTTTGTATGGGCTGCAAAGACACACCTGTGGACTCCAAAATGAGTCGAAGGATGCCCTGGAAGGAAAAAGGGCCTTCCTCCAGGCCTGTCACTGACAGCTCATTACGGGAGTGAAGGTCGGTAGTATCCGAATCCGAGGAATCCGGATACAAGGGTCTCCATCCTAAGTCCCCTTCAATGCGCCTAGGGCAATCAGGAGTGACCGTAATGGACAACCTATGGGGCAAGCCCGCAGTTGGTCGGTCCTCCTTGGAGGACCCTCACTGAAGCTATTTGGATGGTGGTTCCACCAAAATTGGTGGGGAGCCAGTAAGAGGCCGAGCCAAAATACACAGCGGTCCCACCGGAGGGAGACCTGCAGTCCTTGGAACCGAGGGAGTCGGTGTCGGCCAAAGAGGCTGGGGCCAAGTAATGGCCGGTACAGCCGGAACAGATGGCTTTTGACCCGTCAAAAGAAGTTGCTGCCACGAGGTCCTCATAACATCGTCGGAGCTTCCATCTAAGTCTCTCCTCATCCCAGGAGGATGAGGAACGGTGACGGTGCTTCTTCAGGGAGTGTTTGTGATCCTTTCTCGGTTTACCGACTGATGGGGTCCTACTCCTCGATCGAGACCGACGGCGTCGGCTCTGTCGGTCGAGAGAAGCTGGATTTGGTGAGAACCGAGGTTACAGCTCTTGTCCCTCGATCGGGATGCCCGAAGGACAGGTCTCCTCGTCGGGGAAGGAGAGAATTGGAGTCCTCTCCAAGGAGTCGGCGACAGGCATCAGCAACAACGGCTCGATCGGGTCGAAAGAAATCTCGGCCAGTTCTGCCGTATCCTCGGCTTCGGTGCCCTGGCCTGATGGAAGGTCTGAAAAGCCGGCAGCCGAGGAAGCGATCTTGACCATGGCCGAGACTGCCTGCTTCTGAGTGTTGGACCGCTCTCGGTCCCAGGAACGTCTTCTTTGGGTAGAAGAAGATGATTTTGGATCCTTATCCTTCTTCTTGAATCGGGAGGATTGCGAGCCCGACGGTGCCTCACCTTAAGTAGGGAGAGACTGGCACAACTCCGAGAAGGATCCCATGAAGGTGGAGCCCAGGTTGAGCGACACGAAGAAGCTTCGGTTGGCCGAAGCTTGGGCAGTTTCCTCTTCGAAGGCCGCCATCTGCTCGAGCTGCTCGGCGGATCCCGCAGCCGCGGAAACCGCCCACCTGGCCTCCTTCGATTTCACCGGTGGATTGTGAAGCTCCGGTCTCCCCAACTTAAGGCGCGCCTTGCGGTCCTCCAGAATGGTGGGATGGAAGGCCGAACAGATGGTGCAAGCCAAAGTATGATGCACGGCGCCTAGGCAGTAGACACATAAGAGGTGGGGATCGGTGCAAGATATTTTTTGTCCACAAGGACACCAGCGAAACCTGGGGGACGACTTGTCCTCCATATCCGAAGCATTCGGATCTGAATTGTAAACTCTGACGAGTTTTAAGGCAAGTGAGTGCGGCGAAAACCAGGGGCCTATGGTAGTGCAAAGTAGCACGAGGGAACCTGTATCTTAGAGAGGAAAGGAAGATCTGGCGTCATGGGGCGGAGCCGAGGTATTTACCACCCAGGTGGGTGGGAGGAGCCAGCTTGAAGACTTCCGGCAAGATTTAAAGGGGAAAGGGACAATGCCAGACAGTGTGGATGAACAACATATCCACGCTCCTAGAAATCTAGGTTCTGAGAGGGGAGATGGGGGAGGGGGGTCAGAATACAGCAAGACTCCACTAGAATAAACATAATTACTAAGGTGAGTATTTTTTTCTTCAAACAACGTGAAGTCTTGCTGTATTCTGACAAATGCAGACTACCAAGCAGTACCTCCATGGACGAGGGACAGAACCTACTTTGGGAACAGGCTCTGAAGTACTGCTGTGCCAAACCGAGCATCACTCCTAGCCTGGATATCCAGAGAGCAATGCTTGGTAAAAGTATGGACTGTTTTCCAGGTGGCTGCTTGGCAACTTTCTAAAAGAGGGATATCCCTGGCAGCAGCCAGGGAAGCAGCTGTACCTCTTTTGGAATAAGCCCTCAGGCCTGAGGGTGGAGTTTTACCCAGTTTTTCACAGCAGAATTGTATAAAAGACACAATCCACCTGGCAATAGATCTCTTGGTGGCAGGTTTGCCCTTCCCAACTTCTCCATAAGTGAGGAACAACTGGAGGGAGTCAAACCTGTGACACTTGGTACGCTCTATGCAGTAGCTAAGGGATCTTTTAACTTCCAAACTGTGTAGCCGCCTCTCTCCTGAGGAAGAATGATCAGTGAAGAAAGCAGGAAGAGATTCAGACTGATTCAGGTGGAAATCTGAAACCACTTTAGGCAATAACTTTCTGTTAGTTCTAAGGACCACTTTGTCTCTGTGAAAAGAGATTAAATCAGGTTCCACTGACAGGGTTTGCAATTCACTGATACGTCTAGCAGAAGTAATGGCTACCAAAAACATAGTTTTCCAAGTCAAGTACTTACGCTCTGCTGAGGACAAAGGTTCAAAAGGGGGTTGCATAAGCTGAGCAATACAAACATTAAGATCCCAAGCAGGAGCAGGATCCCTAAAGGGGGGATTGGTGTGAAGCAATCCCTTGAAAAACTTACAGAATACAGGATGGGATAACAGCGAGGAAGACTTGCCTATTGACAGGAAAGCAGAAACAGCTGACAAGTGTACCTTGAGAGTAGCTGGGGACCATATAATCCAGAACCGTAGGCAATTCAGCAGTGCCTGGAGAAATATTCTTCTTAGAACACCAAATGCTGAATCTTTTCCATTTGGAGTTGTAAATCTTTCTGGTGGAGGGCTTTTGAGAAGCCTTGAGGATATCCAGAACCCCTTGGGAAAGATGCAGATCTGCAAACTCTAACTCTTCAAGAGCCAAGCCTTGAGATTGAGAGACTGAAGAATGGGGTACCGAATCCTCCCTCAGAGGATGTTAACAAGTTGTAATTCCTGGGAAGAGACAGGGAAGATGGACTGCTAGGGACAGCAACAAGGGATACCATGGCTGCCTGGCCCAGTCTGAAGCAATCAGAATCACTTTGCAAGGTTGTGACCTTATCTTGACTAACACTTTGAACAGGAGAGGGGAGGGGGGAAAAGCATACAGAAATTTCCCTTCCCAGTTCAGAATCAGAGCATTCAGGGGGAATGAGCCCAAGAATGGGGGCCTGCAACAAAAAATAGGAAGTTGGCGATTGCCTGGGGCTGCAAAAAGATCTATCTCTGGAGTGCCCCATCTTGAGAAAATCACCTTCAACACCAGAGGATCCAGGGCCCATTCGTGATGGCCCTGAGATATTCTGCTCAGTGCATCTGCTAGAACATTGTCCTTCCCTGGAAGGTGAACTGCTATCAGAGAGGTTTGCAGGGAATAAGCCAGGGACCACAATTTTATTGCTTCTATGCACAAGGCCGCAAACTGAGTGCCTCCTTCCTTGCTGATGTACCACATGGTGGTGGTGTTGTCTATTCTGACCTGAACCACCTTGTTCTGTACTGATTTGGAAAAAGCTTGCAGTGCCAGAAACACTGCCCTGAGTTCCAAGAGATTGATGTGTAGAAGAGATTCCTGAGGCGACCACAGTCCCTGGGTGGTGAGGTCCCCCAAATGGGCTCCCCAGTCCAGTAGGGAAGCATCTGTGGTAAGGACCACTGAATGAGACTGAGTGGCAAATGGAACCCCTTGCCTCAAACTGTCCTGATCCTGCCACCATTGCAGGGCTTGGATCAGAGTTTGAGTCACTGGGATTAGTTTGGTAAGGGAATCCTTTCTTTGGGACCAAAAAGCTCTTAAGTGGAACTGAATGTCCCTCATCTGGAATCTTGCACCTTGGACCACTGCTATAGAAGCTGCCATGTGGCCCAAGAGCTGAAGGAAATGCCATGAAGAAGCCAGTTCCACGAGAGCCCTTGCCCATGCCAGGGGAAGGAAGACTCTTGCTTTTACCGTATCCAGCTCTGCCTCTATGAAAGTGAGGAGCTGCACTGGTTCGAGAACTGACTTTGGTAGGTTGAGAAGAAATCCTAAAGAAGTGAGCACTTGCTGGGTCACTTGCAGGTGTGACTTGACTTGGTCTGGGGACTGGCCCACTATGAGCCAGTCATCCAAATATGGAAAAATTGAAATCTTTTGTCTTCTTAGGAAGGCAACAACTACTGCCAGGCACTTTGTGAAGACCCTTGGGAGCTGAGGTTAGGCCAAAGGGCATTGCTCTGAACTGATAGTGGCCTGAGGGCAACTTGAACCTGAGGTACTTTCTGTGGGAGCACCTGATGGGAATGTGAAAGTAGGCATCTTGAGGTCCAGGGAGGCTAGCCAGTCCCTGGCCTTAGACAGGAAGGATAATTCCAGAGTTATCATCTTGAACTTTGGCTTTAAAGATGTTTGTTCAGGTATCTTAAGTCCAGGATGGGTCACCACTCTCCTGTCTTTTTGGGGGTTAGGAAGTGCCTGGAGTACAGTCCTTTGCCCCAGTGTAGGGTAGGTACTCTCTCTATAGCTCTTAGAGCTAGGAGAGAAGAAACCTCTGCCTCTAGGGCAAGGGTCTCTGAGAGATTTGCAGGTGGAAAAGATCTGGCTCTCATCTTGTGAAATTTTTTGAAGCTGAGAACCAATCCCTGGCTTACTACTTCCAGGACCCACTTGTCTGATGTAATAGACATCCAGTCCTGGACAAAGTAAGCCAGCCTGCCCCCTACTGGGATAGGAGAATCGCCCAGGCAGACCCATCAGGGTGTCTGCTTGGCAGGGGCTTTAGGCTGAGGGGTGGATGCAGGCCTGCTCATCCCCTTCTGCCTCTCCCTCTGTGAAAAGGAAGAAGAGGCCTGTGCTTGGTAAAAAGGCCTTTGGAAAGGTCTGCCCCTGCCCCAGGGCTGCTGCCTTTGAGGAGTTGCCTACCTTTCCTTGGCCTGAGCACTCCTGTAAGTGGTCCTGTATTCGTCCATTTTCTTCATATAATTCTCTGTCTGCTCCTCAAACAGAGAATTAACCACTACAGGAAAATCCATAGCCTTAGCCTGGATATCCTGTGAGAGGCTAGTATATCTGAGCCATTCTCCGAAGAGCCACACTTGTAGCCATGACTTTTGATGATACATCATTGGAGTCCACAGCAGCATGAAACTGAACTTTTGATGCCTCAATCCCATCTGCAACCAACTCCTCCAGCTCCTTGGCAAGCTGCGGGGAAGCCTGTTTAGCCAGTGCCAGTACAGTGTCCCACCTAGACTTCTGGTACCTGGCTGCATAGGCCGTATAATTTGCCTGCCTGAGTCCCAAGGAAGATGCCATGTACTGCTTCTTTGCCATGGCATCAATCTTCCTGGAGTCCTTGTCGGGGGTTAAGCCAAGGGAATGCTTGCCTTATCACAGGCAGCAGCTTGTACAACTCCAACATGGTTGCATTGCTGATAAAGGAACTCCGTATCTGAGCCTGAAAGAGTATACCTCTTGTCCATTCTTCTATCCACAGGAGGTATGGAATTGGGAAACTTAAAATTTTTTTGACTGTTTCCCAAAAGATTTGTGGAGGGGGATAGACAGTCTCCTGGACTCTGGGATGTCCATCATCTCTACAAAGTCAGGGTCCTCCTGATCCTTCACTGCCTCCTCCACAGGAAGCTGGAGTGTATCAGCCACCTTTCTGTAAAACATGATGTGCGAAGGGGACTCAGAAAGCCTAGGAGGAGAAACACCTGAAGGTCTGTCTGGGGAGATGTCCGGGTCAATAGGCACATCCAGACTTTCACCATCACCATAATCATCTTCCAACTCTCCTTCCTCCTCAAACTCCAGTTCATAAAATTCTTCCAGGGTATAATCTTGAACCGAGGGAACCGACTGAACCGAGCCCTGCCAAAAGGTGCCGGATCAGTCGGAACCGGCCGAAGCGATTCCACGATATGAATCTCTTTGGCTATTTCTTCGGCGGTCAGAGTATGAGATTCTGGATCCGAACCGGTCGATTTGTCTTTGCATTTTTTTTTTAGTTGGAACAGATTCCTCGGACTCGGCTCTCCTTTTGCCCAAAGAAGTATCACCCTGGTCAGAGGGCACTCCTTCTGGTTCGGTCGGAACCGAACCGGGCTGGCTGTCGGGGTCAGCGGACTTCTCAGCCTCCCTTTCCCTCAGTCTACCTAATCTCTTTTCCAGGGTAGATTTGGGAACATTTTTACAAATTTGGCAGTCTGAATCAAGGTGGTCAAACCCCAGACAATAAACACAGGTGGTGTGGGAATCTGCCTTAGCAAAGACCTCCCCACACACACTGCAGTGTTGAAACCCAGTGGGCCCGTTTTTTCCTTGGGTTTCTCAGACATGGCCAACCTAACCAAATGTACCCTTTTTTTGGCAACCGCCAGGCAAGACTCCACTATCGGTTCCTGACCGTGTCACAGGTCTTGGAAAAAGACGTACTAGAACCCGTTTTTTTTAGAACCATTACGGACCGGTAACCACACACTAAAGTAAAGTACAAAATTTACCTGAATGATCGGTTCAGCCGAACCGATCCACACTTTTTACAAGTTCCACAGAGAAAACAGAACAAAACCTATCTAGTACTCACAGTACCACAGACAGAGACTTGAACCGACTATGCGGAAACAACATTTTGGTAGAAAACCGACTGAAAACCAATTAACTTTTAACCGAGCAGCAGGAGAAATTTCCGGAGCGACTGTTCAGTGAGGTGGAGTAAAGAATCTGACGGTTGCAGTTTTGAATAACAACAGGCCGAGACATCAACCAAGCTCGAGATGAACATTCTATGCCATGCATAGAAAAGTTAACCCATTGTTCTCCGGGGCAGTTTATAGGCTGGGGCTAACTGCACTTGTACTTGTCAGAATACAGCAAGACTTCATGTTGTTTGAAACAATGCCTTCTAGGTAAGGAAGCGCAAGTCACAGCTCATAGCTGGCTCAAAAGGAGGAAGGGTGAGTCTGACAGATGAAGGAGGTATTCCATGACTTGAGGGGCAGAACAGGAGAAAGGGTTCCAACCCTTGGCGGTCACCCAGATGGAAAACCATTTTCCACTTTATGGCACAAGTGGATCAAGTAGAGGGTTTTCTGGCCTCAGTGAAGACTTGAGAGACCTGGGAGAAGACCCCAAAGCGAGAGGTCGCTATGTCTGTAGAAGCCATGCATGAAGGTGCAGAGTCCTGAGCCCAGGATGTAGTAGCTGATCTTGATCCTGAGTAAGGAGGTCGTGGGTCACTGGAAGTGGAACTGGTGGTTCCCTGTAAAGCTGTTGCAGCAGCGGAAACCAAATCTGTCTCAGCCACACAGGAGCGATGAGAATCATCTTTGCCTTCTCTGAAGTTGGAGGAGGACCCTCTGGAGAATGGGAAATGGAGTGAAGGCGTACAAGAATGTCCCTGTCCAGGAGAGAGACTGGGCATCGTGCCAGAAAGCACCATGCCCTGGAACAAGCAAGAAAAAACTGGGAAGTTTTGCGTTGAATTTGGAGGTGAAAAGGTCAATTTCCAGACGCCCCCAATGTAGGAAGAAGGATTCTGCCACTTCCTGATGTAATTCCCACTTGTGAGCTAGGGTCGAAGATCTGTCCGCCAGGACATTTAGAATGCCTGGTACGTGCACGGCCACGGGGGCCAGATAGTGCTGGACCGCCCAGTTCCACACCCGCATTGCACAAGGGGTACAAGCGGGTTCCTCCTTGTTTGTTGAGGTACCAAACTACTGCTATGTTGTCTGTTTGGACCAGCAGTGATCCCTTTGGAAGAAGGGTCTGGAAAGCCTGTAAGGCGTACAGGACAGCCCTCATCTCCAGAACGTTGATATGTAACATGGCCGCCAAGCTGGACCACAGTCCTTGGGCTTGGTGCTCCCCTAGATGTGCTCCCCATCCCATGTTCGAGGCATCTGTGGTTAGGGATGCTAAAGGAGCTGGGTTCCGGAAGGCAAGACCCAAAGAAAGACTGCAGGGAACCCTCCACCAAAGCAATTCCTTCTGAACTGCTAAGGAGACCAGTACTGGATGGTCCAGGTCATCCAGGAGTTGATCCCACTGCATGCGCATGGACCACTGAGTTACCCTCCAGGGAGGACCTTGCACACCAGACGGAGAATCGTTTCCACTTTGCCATGTAGGTTTTCCTAGTGGACGGCTTGCGTGCTGCTAGGAGAATGTCCACGATTCTATGGGAGACGTTGAATCTACCTACTTCTATCTCCTCATGAGTCAGGCATGGAGATGAAGGGACCTCAGGTTGGGATGGACCACTGGGCCCTGGGTCAGAACGTCCATTCAGAGTGGTAGTTGTCTCGGTGGAACTTCCGATAATCTGTTTATTAGTGGAAACTAAATGTGACGAAGTCAGTACAGGGCAATGAGAATCACCCCCCCCCCGTGCCTTCAGCTTGAGCAGCACCCTCTGAATTAAGGAAAGAGGAGGAAATGCATACAGAAAACATCTTGTCCACTGCAGTCTGAATGCATCCTGACAGAAAACGCCAGGTTCTGGATTTCTGGAGCACAATAGAGGCAGTTTTGCATTGAGTGGGGACACAAAAAGGTCCAGGTCTGGAGTGTCCCACTCTTCGAAGAGCGACTGCATGACATCTGAGTTGAGAGACCACTCGTGTGGATCCACCTCCATTATCCTGAGGTGATCCACCAGATTGTTCTGAAGTCCTGAAAGGTAAACTGCCTGGATCAGGGCTTTGTGCTCGAGGCACCATTCCCACACTCTCATTGCTTCCCTGCACAGAGAGTAGGAGTGTGCTCCATCCTGCTTGTTGATGTAATACACCACTGCCTTGTTGTCCATCTAGAGGAGAATTACTTTGTGACAGAGGATATCCTTCAGGGCTCAGACAGCGTACGGGACAGCTCTCATTTTCAGGACATTTATGTGTAGCTGAGACTCGTCCTGACTCCACAGACCCTGGGTGTGGAGATCCTGACGGCGAGCTCCATAGCTGATTAGAGATGCAACGGTGGTGATGGTGAGCCGCGTCTTTAGTGGGGCAAAGAGAAAGCCTTGGAGAAGATTGTCCACCTGAGTCCACTCGGTGAGTGACCTCATTAGGAGTTCTGTCACCTTGATCCGAAAGGACAGGAGCCCTGTGCATGGTGGAGGGTGATAGGATTGGGACTGTTAGGTCCAGAAGGTGCCCTGGATTCTGATGGGCACAAGAAAGAGGCCAGATGTGTTTGGTGCCTGTCTCCAAGGAGTCCATCAGACCGAGTGGTCAGGTAACCCGAGGGTAGTGCTATGCAATGCCAGATCGATCAGGAACAAGACCGCGATTATTGCGGACTTGATCTCCTTGGTCGAGCTGGCTTGCATCATGGAGACCTGGGCTGGGGACAATGCTGGCCCAGTTTTTGAGGCTGCCGTCCCCGCTGGGTATGCCGTGGTGCACTGCCCCAGAGAGGAACGTAGGGGCAGTGGGGTAGCCATCTGTTTTAAATCTGACTTGGGATTCACTGTGCACCCAGTGGGAACCCCAGGTTCTTTTGAATGTGTTGCCATTCGCAGTGGTCTGGGCACAGGCTGCAGGATTCTCTTATTTACCGTTCGCAGAGGTGGGGAATTTTCTATGGTGGTTGCTGAATTTGTCATCGGTGAAACACTGGAAGCCCCAGATGTATTGTCTTGGGGATTTCAATGTTTGGGCCGACGATGAATCTTCTCAGCTTGGTCGTAACCTCCTCCAGACTATGTCTCTGCTGAGCCTGTTCCAAGTTGTTTCTACCGCAACACATCAGGGTGGGCACACGTTGGACCTAGTGTTCTCAATGGGGCTTGAGATAAATGATCTCAAGATTGATTGGGTAGTATGATCCGATCACTGCATGGTGCGGTTCATGTTGGGGGCCCCCACCAGGTGCCCTCCCCCTACAGAGATGAGCTGTCGTCCTTTGCAGGGATTGACCCCAGAGGGCTTCTTGGCAGCAGCTGATCTATCTGGCATGGGTAATGCATGCGTTGGAGGTGTTGGTGCCATGGTGGGCTCTTATAATAGAGTGCTATCTGACGCAATTGACTCCCTCGCACCTGTCCATGTACAACCCAAATCTTCCTACCTGAGGTCCCCGTGGTTTGATGGGGACCTTGGGGAGATGAAGAGAAAGGGTTGGAGCGCTGCTGGAGGAGGTCCAGCCTGGAGGAGGAGGACAAACTGGCTCTGCGACTGCATTATAATGTATACCAGGGGCAATCAACCATAAGAAGGCAGTGTTCCTGTACAGGGAGATTGCTGCAAGGAAGAACCAACCAGCTGTACTTTTTCGGACTGTGAACAGGCTACTTTATTCAGCCTGTCTACAGCCGAAGAAAGTTTTTTCCTAATGCTGAATGCAGAGAGTTTGCTCTGTTCTTCTCGGACAGAGTGTCCAGTATCCGGGCAGGGAGTTCCTCCAGTCAGTAATGCCATAGCTGGCAGTGGTCGCCCGAAGTGTTCTGAGTGCACTCTGCTTGGTTGGGGGGAGTTTAGATCAATGGAGGTAAGTGAAGTCATTGGGCTGGCGACCAATCTGAAGCACACCTTTTGTGAACTGGACCCGGTGCCAACTCGTTTCTTGATGAGATGCGTCGACGACGTTGGCCCGGTGTTTGCTCTGATTGTCTGGTGTACTTTGTGTGAAGGGGTCTTTCCTGATGCCTTGAAGGAGTCTTTGGTGAGACCACTCAAAGAAACCATCTATGGACCCGAAGTTAGGGCGAATTACCGACCTAGCTCCAATCTTCCTTTTTTGGCGAAGACTGTGGAGAAGGTAGTGGCGCTTCAGTTGGAGGAGCACCTCATGACCCATGAGTTGTACAAACACTTCCAGTCAGGGTTTCGGGTGAGGCATAGCACAGAAAATACACTTGTTCAGGTGCAGAATGAATTCCTCAGGGCTAGAGATTGAGGAAAGAGAACAATTCTTTTTCTACTTGATCTCTCTTCAGCATCCAGGGACCATCAGACCGGGAGGGACAGCGAGGGAAGGTACGGGAAAGCCGCAAAATTATGCCCACCACATCCCCCCTCCTTGTGTGTTTCTTTATAGATATCTTCCCGACGAAATACAATTCCCGCTAGCGCTTGTGCTGACCAGTAATCTGCCCCATATCCTCCTCTTAGCTGTCAAAACAGCAGCCCTCCCTTACTGCTCTCTCTCTGACTACATTGCCGAATTTTAGCTTGAATTTATCATCAGCAGTGCTTTCATAATGGGAGGACTCTTCTGGATATATCTTGCTCTGTTACTCCTGGTGAGTAGGGAGAAAGATATCCTCCCTGTCACTGTCATCTTGGAAGATGCAATTCACTATCCTACTCACTCTATCACATCAACATTAAAGAAGGACCGGATCCTCATATATGACCTACCTATGTTGCAACCCAACCAGTGGGGTAACTTTCACGAAGGCACTCAAGCTGTTCTACTATCATATGGGACGGTGCTTCATTACTGGGTAAACAGCTCCCCATTACGCCTATCCACCAGACTGATATTTAGTGAGCTGGTAAGAACTCATAACCCATTATATTACTGGTATAAATTAAAACAGAGGCCCCTGAAAAATAAAAGGAGGGCCAAAGATAGAATCCTCATTTTATCTCTTGAAGCCCTTGTGAAATTAATTTTTATATTGATTTGCGCTGGAGATAATGATAAAGATATTAATCCAGGTTCTCCAGAGTGTATTACCACACCAGCAGAGTTAGCCTCGACCAAAGGACTAAGTTTTCTCCACATGAATGCATGCAGCCTACTAAAAAAGCTCACGATGATACAAGCCTGGGTTAATCATACTTTGCCAGACATTCTAGTGGTGTCGGAGACATGGCTCAGACCTGCCACAGCAGACAGAGACATAAACTGACCCAATTACCAAGTATTCAGAGTGGATCACCAAACAAGGGCCGGGGGAATAGCTATATATGTAAAAGCCAATCTATCTGTAACTTGCCTGGACTCAACATCTATGTCCAAAGAATTTGAATGCCTATCACTCAAAGTGGCCCTCTCCAACACCGCAGCACTACAGCTAATTGGCTGCTACAGGCCCCCCTCAGCTGATCTTAAGCTACTAGCCCACCTGGGAAACCTAATCAAGAAGGGTACAGAAGTAACCATAATCTTAGGTGACCTAAACCTAAACTGGCTATCCAAGCCAGCAGCACCCTTAATCTCATTCTGCGATACACATGGGCTTACACAATTTATAAATGAACCAACCAGAATCAACAAAAAGAATCTGAGCAACAGCACATTACTAGACATCATATTGGTGAGTAAACCTCACCTCTTCACACACGCTGGAGTGCTTTTCAGTGATATAAGTGACCACTGCCTTATTGCTGGAATAAGATCAGCTGGCAAACTAACACCCCCGACTAAATTCATACTGAGGAGATCTAAGGAAAAATTCAATATTGAGGCGTATCTACAAGAACTAAATCACTCTACACGCTGGCAAGAGTTCTATCTAGCAGACACAGTGGAAAAAGCACATGAGGTATTAAATGACACAGTTATAGGTGCCCTTAACATTCATGCACCAATTACTAGGGTAGACATCAAAAACAAAACTTGCTGCTGGTTCACAACTGACCTTAAATCTGCCCTACTTGAGAGGGATAAGCTATGGAAAAAGGCAAGGAAGACTAAAAACCCAAATGACTGGATGATGTTCAAGAAAGCCAGAAATAGCTGTACCATGAAAGTACGGAATGCAAAGGCTGCTTATTATATGGCAGAACTCGACTCCTCCTACCACAACCCTGCCAAATTCTGGAGTACCGTAAAGGGCATAACAGGACAAGAGCTTAGTACAACACTTCCAGTTCAAATACACCATAACAAGGGAACAACTTCAGATAGAATGGAAATACTGGAATCATTCAACAATCACTTTACAACTGCTGGCCTTGCATTTGACACCTCTCCGGCTAATCTACTACGCGATCAGCAATGCATTCAGAGCACTGGAATTTGGATAACTGAATCTTCCTTCTCCTTCAAACCAGTCTTGTTGAAACAAGTGGGGGATCTACTTTTGCAGATGGATATCAAAAAAAGTGCAGGTGCAGACTCCCTTGATCCCTATTTTCTAAAGACTGCAATACAAGCACTTGCAGTTTCATTAACACACCTTTTTAATCTTTCATTAATATCAGGTTCTATTCCCTCAACCTGGAAAACAGCCCAAGTTATCCCACTATTAAAAGCAGGGGACCCTATGGACCTCAACAACTATAGACTAATCTCTATCCTTCCAGCGCTATCCAAGCTGCTAGAAAATTAGTGAGCATTCAGCTAAGAGAATATCTCGAAGAGGCTAATCTCTTAAATCCAGCACAATCTGGGTTTAGAACCAAGCACAGCACTATCTCGGCACTGGCTAAAGTAACAAACGACTGGCAAATTGAACTGGACAAAAAAAATAGTGTTTGTGCTGTATTCCTAGACCTAAGTAAGGCGTTTGACATGGTGGACCATGAACTGCTCCTCTCTTCATTGTATTCCATAGGTTTAGATCCATCCTCCCTTAGATGGTTCAGATGTTACCTCACAGGAAGGACACAGCAAGTGAAAGCTGAAGGAGACCTATCTCCACTCAAACCACTGCAAAGAGGAGTTCCACAAGGATCCATCCTGGGCCCTATCTTCTTTGCCATTTATATCAAAAACATTGACACCAACCTTACCAAAGCCACTGTATACCTGTTTGCAGATGACACTGTTTTATATGTCAGCAACCCTTCGCCTGCTACAGCTTGTGAAGATCTACAAGCGGAATTCCACATACTACAACATCAACTATTGGAAAAAAAAGCTTCTTCTAAATGCAAAAAAAACAAAAGCAATGTTTTTCTCCACCCAAAATCAGACAAGTCACTCCTCACTAAACAATCTCCCCCAGTTATCCACTATTCTTGGTGAAAACCTTGAATATGTAGAAAAATGCAAGTACTTGGGGGTTTGGATAGATAGCAGACTCGACTACATAGATCACATTGAAGAACTTCTAAAAAAACTTTGTCAGAGGCTTGGACTTGTTTACAGAATAAGGCACTTTCTAACCAGAGACTTTAAGAAAAGGTTGGTCCAGGCCACATTTCTCTCAGTGTTAGACTATGCAGATTTCCTTTACAGTCGCTGCCCTATTTTCTATCTAAACAAACTGGACACACTTTACCACAGAGCTTTGAGGTTTATAACAGATCTATCATTTAGCACTCACCACTGCTCTCTCTATGCTGCAGTCAGATGGACATCACTTCATCGCAGAAGAAACAGAAATGCCGCAGTATGGACGCACAGAGCACTAACTAAGATGCTCCCAAATTATGTCTTAGACTGCTTCATACAAGCCACAGCTAGTATCTATGCCCTAAGAAGCCATAATTTCATCATGCTCAAAGTGCCTAAATTCAACATCCGGCATGGGAGATCTGCTATCAGCTATGTACTAGCTACATCATGGAATATGTTACAGAAGACCCTGAAGCTGAACAACTTTATATCACTAACATCCTTTAAACATCTATACCTAAGTCTCTTCCAAGAAAAATGTAATTGCTTCCACAAGTTTTAGTATATTCCTATTCCTAACCTTCCCCTACTCAGGCAGCCAATACCAGGTGTCAATACACCTCCCAATAATCTCAACCCCACAGACTCCGTATATTCTGGCTATAGTCTTCTCCCATTACTTCCTGGCACACATCTTAGCCCTTACCCCAACCATCCATCTCCTAGTGCAGGCCCCAGCCCCTGATCAGGCCACTTTTACACTTTCCTACCAAGACACCTATCACAGTCTATGATCACCATAATCCAGTCATTCAATCACTGCATTTCCTTTGTCCACTATGACTTTACCCTTGAACATTGAAATATTGGTTGCTTTAATTAGGAGATATACCAAGACAATTCAAATGTTGATATGTATATATTAGATTAGCTGGTGTGCATTCATATGTACCTATTTTTCTTGTTATGTTTAGGCAATCTTGTTTTTGAATACTGTACTTAAGTGTCTTAGTATAACTGTATATATACCAACTTTTGAACCTTGATCTTATCAGGTCCATCTTGCAAATGAGCTGTGCTCAATGATGTTCGCCTGAATAAATAAAGATTTGATTGATTGATTTGACATTGTGGACCATTGTGTGTTGCTTGACTGCCTCAGGGAACAATGCGGACTCACCGGCACTGTCATCTGCTCGTTTGAGTCTTTTTTAACCAACAGGTGGCAATGGGTTGTGATTGGGAAGTTCTCCTCCAACCCTAGCTCCCTATCATACGGAGTACCTCTGGGGTCGGTATTAGTGCCCGTGTTGTTAGCAGTGTATATGCTGCCCCTGGGACTGATCATTAGGAAGTATGACTTGGGTTTTCATTGCTATGCTGATGATACCCAGCTATACTTATCCTTTGCCCCAGGAACATGCAACGCAGTAGATGTGCTAAACAGCTGCCTTGCTGAGATCAACAATTGGATGGCCTCTAGCTGGTTGCGACTGAACCCTGATAAGATGGAAGTATTGGTGGTGGAGTCGAACAGAGTGCTTGATAGGATGACCTCTGGATCAGAGATTGGACTTGTTCTGGGATCTATTCCATTGAAGGCCTCCTTCTAGGGTGTTAAATCTTGGTGTTATTCTGGATAGGAATTTGACGATGAAGGCGCAGATATCTTCCACCGTCCAATCCTGTTTTTTCCACCTTAGAAATGTCACCAGGATAAAGCCCCTTGTTACACCTCTGGACCTCCCCACTTTGATACATGCATTAGTTACATCAAGGCTTGACTACTGTAATGCGCTCTACATCAGGGTCATGGGAGGATCTCTTCGCAGACTGCAGCTAGTGCAGAACGCGGCTGCCTGGTTGCTTACTGGGCAGCCAAAGTTCTGTCATATTACACCTGTGCTGTGTGAGTTGCACTGGCTGCCAGTCAGGTGGCAGATCCTCTTTAAGGTGGGTCTTCTCACCTATAAGGCCCTACACGGTCAGGGCCCTGGTTATCTGTTAGACCTTCTTGTACTTGCTCTTTCGGTTTGCCCCCTCTGTTCCTCCTGTGGGGGTTCCCTGGCGATTCCCAGGACGAGGTCGAAATCGGCCCGCAACAGGGTGTTCAGTGTCACCGCCCGCGTCCTGTGGAATTCAATGCCACTTGGGGTTAAGGGGGCCCCTACGCTGGAGGTATTCAAAGCCCACCTGAAAGCCCTCCTATTCGCTGAGGCCTTTTTGGTTTAAGCTGTCCATTTACAGTTTCAATTACAAGTACTGGTAATTTGATGGTTAGTTTTTATTTATGGGGAATGTTCTTATACGGGTTAATTATTCTTATGTTTATATAATTTTCTCTTTTTTTTTATTGATCTTGCTTTTACTGTGTATTCATTTATTTGTACAGCTCCCAGAGCCTCCAGGACTGGGCGTCTTTTGAAATAAATTTTGCCTTGCCTTGACTGTGGATGTGTGTTCGGGGACCACTGAATACTAAGCATCCATTGTGTGGTTCTCATGTGCATGTGAGCCACAGGCACCGTAAACACAGATGACGCCATGAGACCCAGCATCCGCTGCATCGAGGGAGTTTGAACCAAGTCATTCTCCTTGACGAAGTGAGCCATCCAGAGGATACTGGTTCTCCTGTCTTGCAGAAGGAAGGCTCTTGCCCTATAGGTGTCAAGGAGAGCTCCAATGAAGAGAAGTTGTTGGGATGGCTGTAGCTGCAATTTTTCCAGATTCAACATAACTCCCATGAATGTGAGAAATTTGGAAGCCGTGGCCACCGCTTCCTGTGTCCCCTGTCTGGAGGGGCTTGCTAAGAGTCAGTCATCCAGATATGGGAATACTTGAATTCCGAGTTTCCTGAGATGCGCTGTAAAGCACTTTGTGAAGACTTGAGGTGCAGAGGACAGCCCAAAGGGCAGGACTCTGAATTGGTAGTGGTGGCCCAGAGCCACAAAGCAGAGATACTTGTGGTGAATTGGGTGCATTGGGACATGTTGGTAGGTGCCCTGCATGTCTAGAGAAGCCAACCAATCATTTTGATGAATCAGAGGTAGGAGCATACCAAGCTATATCATCTTGAATTTCTCTTTGAAGAGGAATTTGTTTAACTTCCTTAGGTCTAGAATAGGGCACATACCACCTGTTTTCTTTGGAACTAGGAAGTAGTGAGAGTAGAATCCTGTGTTCTGTTCTGCTTGCAGAACCACTTCCACTGCCCTGTTGTTCAGAAGGCCCTGAATCTCGGAAGCGAGGAGGTCTGACTGAGTGATAGACAGTTTGGGCTGTCATTTGGGTGGATGATCCAGAGGGGTATCTGAACAATTTAGAGAGTAACCCTCATGAAATATCCTGAGGACCCATTTGTCTGTGGTAACTGACTCCCACTGGTTGTAAAACTGACTCAGGTGGCCCCCTACTGCCATAGAAGAGTCCCCCCTTGGGCAGCTGAGGTGGGACTTGGGCCAAGTCTTCAGAGGGTGGCACTAAGTGCCTTCAAGTCGTGTGCCTTCTGCTGCATTTTCATTTGCAGCCAGGGGGCTTGGTTCTTGTTGAAGGTCCCTCAGCCTCTGCCACGAAAGGACTGGCAGTTATGAAACTGACGGCGATGCCCACCCTGCTGAGGAGCAGCAGGGGTCGGCCTGGCTATCTTAACAGCAGCCCTAGTTTTCTCAGTGGCCTCTAGGGCCTGCTCCACTTGTGGGCCAAAGAGATAAACTCCATCAAATGGAAAATTCATGACTCTCTGCTGACCATCATTTGTGAACCCCGAAGTCCGAAACCATGAGTGACGCCGGGAGCATATTCTAGCTGCTGCTACTCTAGAAGTAGTGTCAAAGGCATCGATAGCAGCCTTAAGTTGCTGATTATTGGACTCAATGCCTCTAGTATAGGTTTGGAGAAGCTCTGAACTAATGTTTGATTCTGGAAGAGCCTCCACAGTGGCTTTTAGCAAGTGCCAGAGGGTATACTCATATTGAGAGAAATAGCACTGGTAGCTAGCAACACGCATATTTAGGGTAGCAGTGGTGAACAATCACTTCCCTAAGTGTCAGTCTTCCGGAATTCTTTATTTACTGGACAAGCCATAGACTCCTGAGGGAGAATGGCTTTGTCATGTTCTGTCAAGACCACTATGGTGTCTGCAAAGGCTTGAGAGGCCAGGACTGTTCTATCCCGGGGAGCGATTTCTGTCTATGGACTTAGCCACAGATGGAATGATGGCTAGACTATCCCACACCATCTTGTGAAAGAGTCTTGAAAGAGGGCTGTACTGGAGGAGCCAATTCCACAGGGATTTTAGGGGCATGCAGATATTGAATGCGCAACAGCTTCACAGGATCCCCCTCAGAAGTATGGAGAGAAAGGGTGGAGTTCATATTCTTCAGGAGAGACTTAAAGGATAGGTCCTCGACCAAAGGCTCTGCTGAAGTAGGGGGCTTAACTTTCCACTCCAAAGAATGAATTGTCATCGAAATTGTTCCCTAACTGCAGATCAGGGTCAGGTTCAATATTATCTCCTATTAAACCAGAGGGGATAGTATAGAAAGGAAAAGGAGGAATGAGAGCAGGAGGTGGTCCTCCCCGAATCGGAGTCGAAAACCTCAGCACCTGAGGCGACGTCAGTGCCAGCTGCAGCGCACCTGAGGCTGGAGCTGCGGGCAGTGCCAGATGAGCGCCTGAAGACTCCAACCCCAGGGCACCTGAAAACATGAGGAGAAGGTAGTACCTTTGCTGGCCCCTGCACTGCAGCCATGTGAGGGGGAAAAGCATGAGAGTTCGCTATCGACAGCACCGAAGGTGTCATGCAATAGGTTGATCTTAACCGCCCTGGCCCACAGGTCCAACGTCCCCAGGTACAGGAAGTCGGGACAACCGCTGGACCCACTGCTCCATTACAGTGGCTCAATTATGAAACTGTTCACCGAAGGCCCCCCCCAAGGGGGGGGAAGACTCCGGAGTCGAGGAACACGGCCGCAAGAGACCCCGACGGAGCCGGGGTCGGCCTCCTGTCCCCTGCTACTGACAATATCCGTGCAGACGTACCAAAGGGCGACCTTGAACAGTACCATTTCTTCTTTGACCAGTGGGACGAAGAAGAACTCAAGGCCGAGTGGTGCTGGGTCCCTGACCTCGATCGGGAACAGGCCTGCTTCTTTTTGTGCTTTCAGGAGGATCACTCTTCCTCCCGAGCTCCAAACTGTCCATAGTCAGACCCCTCCTCTGTAGAGGGTGGCAGACTGGACCCAGCCCTGCTACTGAAACAGCTTTCAAGTGAAATCTCCCTACCATCACCGGCCCCATTCATGGTCGACTCTGTCGAAGGTGGGCTGAAGAAGACTTCTCTGTTCTTCGTTAAAAAAGTTTTTAAAAAAAAAATAAATAAAACTAATCAAATACTGAACGACTATGCTGCCGTCATGTAGACTTGACTCCCAGTGGGTGAGTGAGTGACGTCATCACCAAAGTGCACCTGATGGCGGGAAAAAAGGAACTGAGGCGGTTGGAGGGTCGACGCCGAGATGCCCTACATTCACCATTCATCACTGGTGGGTGAGTACCAAGTACCTAAACACACTGGCACTTCCCTGAGGGAGAAGCCTCCCTCAAATTCTTGTGGGTGAGAACACATGGAGGCAGGGGCCCCTTATAGGCCTGGTGAGGCCCACAAATGGTCCCGCTGCCTGGGAGAAAGAAGGCACCCTGCTAATTCCTGCTGCACCCTGTGGGAGAAAGAAGGTGAGGTGATCACCCTAAGCTGGGCCAAGGGTGACAACCTTGATAGGCGAAGCCAAGCTGGCCACCGAATGTAGACTGCAGTTCCTGCCAGTATGGAGGCCACCTCACTGCATCACAAGACGACCTTGCCTGGTGTCTCGCCAGCTCCAGACCACATGCAGAAAGGCTAGTGGCCTGCCTGGTTACCTCTGAATCAGACATAGATGTCAGGAGTTGTCCCAGCATCGTCCATAGGTGCCTTGAGTAGGCAGCCTGATAGACCTGGTGTGCTGCCATGCACAGAAGAAAAAAACTACTCACCATAATAATGTTATTTCTTCTAATGGAGTCTTGCTGTATTCTGACAATAGGCAGTTAGCCCCAGCACTTGAACTGCCCCAGAGAGGAAAGAGTTAACTCTATGCAGAAGCATAGAACATTGAGCTCAAGCCCGGTTTTCAAACCTCTGTCTCTGGTACTTACCAGAGTAGCCGTCAGATTCTTACGAGCAAACTAACTAACTGAGTACTACACTACGGAAATTGTTTAATATATAGCTAAATAGCAACAATTTGAGTCCAAAAAGACTCAAGTCGAGAACCCAAGAAAAAAGGTAGTGACAATATTTAAATATATAAAAAAACATAATAGTAAGAATAAAACAACTACCCCACCCTTAAGAGGGAGGGTACAAGGTACGCCCCTGAGGTGCAACACTGTACATGCCAGCCCACTTCCCAAAAACTAGGTTATGAGAGGGAAGGCAAGGAGGGAGGGAAGTCAGAATTCAGCAAGACTCCATTAGAAGAAACAACATTACTATGGTGAGTAATTTTTTCTTCAAACAACATGAAGTCTTGCTGTATTCTGACAATGTGCAGACTACCAAGCAGTTCACCCAGGAGGAGGAAAAGCAGAACCTACTTATAGGTACACTGGCCCGCCAAAGAAGGCCTTTGCAATGGTAGAACCTGACAGTCTACCTCTCCAGGTTGACTTGTGCTGTACTCGGCAGCTCGCCCTATCTCTGGCCACCATGATTTCAGGTCACTGAGCTTGCTCCTGAACTCGGATCACCAGCTTCCTCTTTTCCATTGGCTGCCACTCCACCACCTTTGAGAACAAGCTCTGCAGTACTGCTGTACCACACCTAGCATCACTCCTAGCCTGAATGTCCAGGGAGTAATGCTTGGTGAAAGTATGGATTGTTTTCCAGGTGGCTGCTTTACAGATTTCTTGCAAGGGTATATCTCTGGCCACAGCCAGAGTAGCAGCTGTACCCCTAGTCGAGTGAGCCCTCCGGCCTGGAGGGGGTGTTTTGCCCAATTTGTCATAGCAGAATTGTATACAAGAAACAATCCATCTGGCAATGGTCCTTGTAGTAGCAAGCTTACCTTTCCCCACTTCACCATAAGTGAGAAACAGTTGAAGACAGTCATGCCTGTGTGCCTTAGTATGCTCTATGTAGTAGCTAAGAGCCTTTTTAACATCCAAACTGTGTAATCTTCTTTCTCCTGAAGAAGAATGGCCAGTGAAAAACACAGGAAGATACACAGAGACTGGTACAGATGAAAATTTGATACCACTTTGGGTAAGAACCTCCTATTGGTTCTTAGGACCACCTTATACCTATGGAAGGAGATAAGTCAGGTTCGACTGACATGTCCTGTAATTCACTAATCTGCCTGGCAGAAGTAATAGCTACTAGGAACACAGTTTTCCAGGTCAAGTACTTCATAGGTTCATAGTTAATTTTTGAGTTCTGTAGACAATTTGTCCTTAATGAACTCACCACCTAATTACTCTATTGGTGGTACATGATTTTTTTATTTCCTATATATTCATCTAATTTATATTTGAAACTTTCCATAGTTCCACTTTCCATCATGTCTGGGTAATTCATTCCAACGTTTTATTATGTTTTAGGTAAAAAAATCCAAACTTTTTTGTCATATTTATATCACCTTTTAATCTATAGTTGAGGGATCTAGTTTTTTTATTTTGTTCCTCACATCTTTTAATTCCTATGCTTTCCATTAGCCCTTGGTCGTTGGTGGCTCTAAATACAAAACATAGGTCCCCTCTTAATTGTCTGCATTCAGTAGAATATAGTTTCACATTTTGCAGCCTGTTACCGTATGTCACATAATACTGTCCTCTCACTTTTTTTGTTATTCTTCTTTGCACACCTTTCAATTTCTGACTTCCTACAGTTGCTGAGCTAAGAACTGGGCATAGTAGTCCATATGTGGTTGTACCAGACTGGTATAAAGTGCGAGAATCACCTCTCTATATCTACTTTCTGTATTTGTCAGAATACAGCCCAATATTTTCTGACATTTTTTAGCTGTTTTTTTAATATGCACATCCATTGACAATGTGTCTGTTATAACTATTCCTAGGTTCCTTTCCTTTGTAGTTGTTTCTAATATTTGATTATTTAATTTACATACAAAATTAGGATTCTTGGCGACAAAGTGCATCACTTTGCATTTAGATATAGCAAACATCATTTTGTTTGTTTTCGTCCAATCTAGTAGTTCAGCTCAGCCGAAACCAGAGGTTCAAACGGTGGCTGCGTAAGCTGGGCAATGCAGACATTAAGATCCCAAGCTAGAGTAGGCTCTCAAAAGGAAGGGTTAATATGAACCAGACCTTTGAAAAACTTACTGAAACAGAATGAGATGCCAGGGAAGAGCCATTCCCTGCTGAAAGGAATGCAGAGACAGCTGCTAGGTGAACCTTCAGAGTAGCAGGCCTAAGGCATAGATTATTAAGATGAACCAGATGATCTGAGGCTGTAGCAATGTCTGCAGAATCAGGCACAATGCCCTTCTGAGAACACCAAATGCTGAACCTTTTCCATTTGTAATTATAGGTTTTTCTAGTGGAAGGTTTCCTGGAAACCTTCAAAATATCCAGAATTCCCTGAGAAAGATGCAGGCCTGCATATTCTAACTCTTCAAGAGCCAGGCCTTGAGGTTGAGAGTCTGGAGATTGGGGTACCGAATCCTCCCCTGAGAGGATGTTAGGAGATTGCATCTCTTGGGGAGAGACAGGGGATGTGACGCTGCCAGAGACAGCAGCAGAGGATACCAAGGCTGTCTGGAGCCACCAATATCACTGTGCAGGGTTGGGACCTGATTTTGATCAGGACTCTGAACAACAGAGGGAAGGGAAGGATGGAAGGCACAGAGAAACCTGCCCTTCCAATAAAGAATGAGAGCATCCAGAGGAACAGTCCCCAGGACTAGAGGTCTGCAACAATACAGAGGAAGTTGGTGATTGTCCAGGGCTGCAAAGAGATCCATCTCTGGAGTTCCCCATCTGGAGAAGATGACCTGTAGTATGGGAGGGTCCGCGGACCATTCATGATGCCCCTGGGAGATTCTGCTCAGAGCATTTGCCAGTACATTGTCCTTTCCAGGAAGGTGAACTGCTATCAGGGAAGTCTGAAGAGAATGGGCTAGAGACCACAGTTTAATGGTTTCTGTGCACAAGGCCGTGGACCATGTGCCTCCCTGCTTGTTGATGTACCACACTGTGGTGGTGTCTGTCCTGATTTGGACCACCTTGCCCCTGACTGACTCCGAGAAGACCAGAAGGGCCAGAAAAACTGCCCTGAGTTCCAGGAGATTGATATGAAAGAGAGACTCTTGTGGAGACCAGACCCCTTGAGCCGTAAGGGCTCCCAAATGGGCTCCCCAACCTAGGAGAGAAGCATCTGTAGTTATGACTATTGAGGGGACTTGAGAGCGAAATGGAACTCCTTGTCTGAGGTTGTCCTGGTCCAGCCACCACTGGAGAGCTTGGACTAGAGTCCGAGTCATTGGAATCAATTTGGTGAGAGAGTCTCTTTTCTGAGACCAAAAGGACCTTAGGTGGAACTGAATGTCCCTCATCTGAAATCTGGCTCCTTGCACCGCTGCAGTGGAAGTTGACATGTGGCCCAGGAGTTGAAGAAACTACCTTGCTGGATGAGAGACCAGAGGTCGAAAAGAGGAAGCAAGATCTGTTAGGGCCTTTACCCTTGTCAGAAGGAGGAAAGCCTTTGCTTGGATAGTATCCAATTCTATCCATATGAAAGTAAGAAGTTGTACTGGTTCGAGAACAGACTTTGGGAGATTGAGAAGAAACCCCAGAGAACTGAGCAAGTCTTTAGTGATTTGTAGAGCTGACATGACCTGGTCGAATGACTGACCTACAATTAGCCAGTCATCCAGATATGGGAAAATGGAAATACCCTGCCTTCTGAGGAAGGCAACTACTACTGCAAGGCACTTTGTGAACACCCTTGGAGCTGATGTTAGGACGAAAGGCATGGCTCTGAATTGATAATGGCCTGAAGGCAACTCAATCCTAAGGTACTTTCTGTGGGCGCACCTGATAGGAATATGGAAACAGGCATCCTTGAGGTCCAGGGATGCAAGCCAATCCCCTGGCCTTAGAGAGGGAAGAATTATTCCCAGAGTCACCATTTTGAATTTTGGTTTTGAGATGTTTGTTCAAATACCTTAGGTCTAGGATAGGTTGCCTCCTCCAGCTCTTTGGCTAGCTGGAGGGAGGACTGTTTAGCCAGTTCCAGAACCGTATCCCACCTGGACTTCTGGTACCTGGCTGTGTAGGCCATATAGTTAGCCTGCCTGAGTCCCAAAAAAGATGCCAAATACTGTTTTTTGGCCATGGCATCGACCTTCCTGGAGTCTTTGTCTGGGGGTGTGAAGCCAAAGAAATGTTAGCTCTGTCACAGGCTGCAGCCTGCACTACCCCAACATGGCTGCAATGACTGTATAAAAACTCCGTACCTGAGCCCGATAGCATATACCTCCAGTCCATTCTCTTATCCACAGGAGGTAAGGTGTTCGTAAAATCTTTTTTGTCTGTTTCCCCAAGGACTTGTGAAGCGGGATAGACAATCTTTTGGAGTCTGGGATGTCCATCACCTCCACAAAATCAAGCTCTTCCTCCTCCTCAGCAGCTTCAACCATAGAGTTAACCCTTTCCTCTCCGAGGCAGTTCAAGTGCTGGGGCTAGCTGCCTATTGACAGAATACAGCAAGACTTCATGTTGTTTGAAGGAGGCACGTCGCTGAGAAGATCCTGAGACCCAAGGGGTCGAACTCAGCCAAGTCTGACTCCAGAGGGCAGTCATGCCTTAGGCAATGATGTCTTGGGGGGCCCCCCCAGGCCTTCACTCCCAAAGTAGGATGGGGTATAACACCTGGAGACCCCAGGCATGCACAAAACTTGAGCAGGCAGTCCCTGGGGCCGGGAGATGGGGAAGAGGGACTCTGCCAGACCCTGTGTAACGCTTCCACAAGGAACAGGCCATGGTGGAATGATCAAATAGTCAGCAGTGAAGTCGCCCAAGAAGGCACTTGTCACGTGGTCAGTACTGTGCGAGGCAAAGTGGGACAGATGAAGCTCCTCCAGCATCCCCAACAGGAACCGCTAATAGCTGGTGAGATCAGCATCAGAGGACAGATGGATGGAGGATTCCCCCTTCCTCGGGGGAGGAAGGCGAGGAAGCTGAGGAGCTCAGCTTAGAGCTGCTGGGGGCTCAGGTTGGAAAACAACCTCATCCTTGACTCTAACATATTGGGGGAACGCAGCTGCTGAATCTCTGAACTGTTGCCAGGTCATGGGCCCCAAAGGGGCCAAAGAGGCCTGGAAGAGAGGGAGGGGGAGACAGAGAGACAGAGGAAGTAGATGTCTGGCTAGGCAGAGCTGACCTTCTGCTAGGGCTGCAGAAACGTACAGAGGACCCTTCCAAGGGAAGGGGCTCCTGACCCCACCCACCGAAGGACGCCCAACCTGACTGGGGTGACCATGGTGGTGCTCTTGGGGAGAATCCTCCAGATGAGGAGACTGGAGCCGTACAGGCCCTTGCAGGCGGCACCTGCCCCACCAACCACAGACCCCCATGAAGGGGAAGAGACTAGGAGGGAAGGGTCAGCACTTCTGCTCCTCCCAGGACTACCAGCTGTCCTGGAAGGACGCTTCCGCGCCTCCTTCGAGCTCCCTGCCCTCGACTCCTCAGAGAGGACTCTGCTCCTCTGGGGGAAAGTCTAAGCCCAAGGACTGGAGTGTTGAGGCATCCCATGCACCAGAAGTGGTGCTAGAAACTACCCCAGACCCGGAGGCAGCACCAGGGTCTAAAACGGCATTACTACCAGCACCGATAATGGGCCCAGTGCTCACATCCAATGCCAGAAACAGAACTGGCGACTACTTCTCTGTTTGCATCAAAAACGGTGCTGATGCCATCCCTGGCACCGCCCACTGTGCCAACACCAGAATCCACCACGACACCGGCTGCGGCATCAACCCCAGTTTTGAGTGCGACGCCAGACAAGGCACCGATCACGGCATCAGCGTTTCTCACAGCACCAACTCCGACTACAACCACGCCAACCCTGGTGCCAAACATGGAGCTGTCCATGTCACCTGAGAGAAGAGAAGAGGCGCCGATTTGCCTGGATGATTCCCAAGGCTCAGAATTTCCAGAGCTGGGTAAAGGAGAGTCCCGGAGCTCAAAAGAGTTGGGCTGCCAGTCGGGGTCATCTTCCTCTGAAGAGGCAGTGACCAGGGAGACCTCCAGAGAGGCAACCCCAAGACCCTCCCTCCTATGGCACAGTGACCGGCACTGCAGGGAGACCCAGCACCAACCCTGGCACCGCCTCGCTCACGGACACCGAGAGCAGCAATGGGAACTGAAGTGGTGTTGGAAGGCGGCACCAAGGGCATCACTGGTGCAGGCCATACGTATAGAAGCGGACGTGAAACCTGGTGTGGCCGGATCTCTGAGGAAGTCCCGGACAGTGAAGGGTGCTCAGCTGACCTCCTGGAAGAGCACGACTGTCCACCTGACCCCTCACGCAGGCCCCTGATCTTGGCGAGACCAGAAACGGAGGCCTGCTCCCTCTCGGTATGTATAGTACCAGGGGGAACCCCCAGGAAAAGGGCCCAAAGAGCTGGCCTTGGAGTCCCAGGAGCGATGCCGTCCTCTGAAGGTGGAAGGATCCCAACCTGCCTTCATCGTGCACACTTCGAGGACCCAACAGTCCATGGAGAAACAGGCATCGCAATTGTCCATGCTGTGGTTCAGACCCAGGCAGGACAAACAATGATTATGCCAGTCTGTCACGGACATAGGCTTGCCACAGGGGCACTGATGCATGGGGGCATGCCCCGTTTTATATTTTGAACTAGGACCCAAACCGGACATAATCATGCAGATTAAACTTAAAATACAGCAAAAGACTCAGTGCTGTAGAAAAAAACAATAAAGAAATAAGAGGAACGAGTTTACCGGTTTCTGAAGAGTCTCTACGGTGCCAAGAAATAGTGGCAGAAGAACTCTAACTTGCTAACAACGGTGATTCAAAATGGCATCTTCCATGGGGTGATGCACACTTGGAGGCAGTAAAAGATGAACTGAGCTGGTGGAGGGGCTGGCGTTGGTTACTGGCCAACCCGCGAGCACCACGCAATGTGTTTACCTCGCGGATGGCTCCATTGGCTCCTCCTCCTAATAGAAAGGCTTTTCAGCTAAAAGCTTCCTGCAGGGTCCTAGTGCCTCCAGCGTGAAACCATCAGCGATGAATGGTGAAGATTGATACAAGTAAGATATAGCAATGCTCCCTCTGGAACAAGAGCCACAGGTATTGCCTGTGGGGGGTGGGGCAAACCATGATATGCAGATAAGCATCCTGCATATCGAGGGAGCATAGCCAGTCACCCTGTTTGAGCAGAGGAAGAAGGCCATGAAGAATGACCATCTGGAACTTTTTGTACTGGATAAAAAGGTTCAGCTCCTTGAGGTCTAGAATGGGCCTTAAGTCCCCTGTTCTTTTAGGAACCAAGAATCTGGAGTAGAGCCCCTCGTTCCTCTGTCAACTGGGTACAGGCTCAATGGCCCTTTTGCACAGCAAGGTAAGCACCTCCTCCCTGAGCACATCTGTGGTCCGCAGGATAAGAACTGGGCACTGGGGGAACATCTGGAGGCTATTCTAGAGCATGGCCCTTTTCGATTATCTTCAGGATCCAATCATCTGTTTTAATGGTTCTCCACTGAGACAGATGGAGTAAGAACTGACCTCCAACCACCATCTCCTGGCTTGGAACAAGAGGAAGGGAGAGGGGTCTGTCAAGGAGTCAGGATGAGATTGAGCCAGCGGCTGGGGCCGCACCTCCTTCTCTGGACTGCTTAGCAGAGGGACCAGAGGTGGAGGAAGGGGCAGGCAAGGAGCTGGTTCTGCGCTTACTTTGGAGCTTTGTTCCAGACTCAGACTTGTGAGAGACCATATGAAAGGAGGGCCTCAGCCTACTCCTGAGCTGAGTATGATAAAGGGAGCAGACAGACCAAATAGCCTGGCTGGAGGCCTGTAGATCACTGATAATATCCTGCACATCAGGACCCAAGAGTTTGTGACCAACAAAAGGGGTATTCAACACCTTTTGCTGGACATCGGCTGCAAAGCCCAATACTCTAAGCCAGAAGTGCCTTCTAAGGTAAATGTTGGTGTCAGATGCCCTGACTGAACCAACAGCAGTATCATAGGTGGCTCTGAGGAGATGCTTACTGACATCTTCTGAGGTCTGGAGAACTTTAAGAAGCTCTTGCCACTGCGAATTCTCAGGGAGGGTCTAAGCAGCGGCTTTGCCCTTCCTCCAGAGAGTATTCTGGTACTTGATCAAATGAGCCAAGTAACTGACAATTGAGGCCTATATTTGTTATATATATTTATGAGTGCACTACAACAAGAATGAGGGATGTCCAAAAAAAAATAGTAGGGGATTTTTACAACAGGACATCCTTCCTACCATACAGGATAAGATTCTCCCGCAGGAGCAGGCTCCTGGGAGGGGCCCCATTGACAATGTTGGAACCAACAGAAAAGGAAATCACGGTAAGTATGAAGTTAATTTCTTCTTTCTGTAGTGCTCCACATCGTCAATAAGTAATCATAACAACTAGGTTCTAAGAAGTATTACAAGATTATCTCATAAGCCAGATGCAAGCACCGAGAATTACTTGCGAACTGCTGGCTGTAGTGCTCTGTGACCAAACTGCATCAGCCGAACTCTGATCATCAAGACGGACCTACTGCAGGAACCTCTCTTGAAGATCTACTGTTATGGTAAGTTCTTACGTAACTGCTACATCTTACTTTGAGAGGGTTCCTACAGTAGGTCTTCACATATAGGACTGAATACCAAGCAGTCTAACAAAAGAAAAGGAGTCAGAGACGAGGTTCCGGGAGGAGGAAGATGTCTGCCAACTAAGGGTCTGTTTAAGACAGAAGACCTTGCAAAACTGCAAGGCCAAAGCCAGCTCGATGCCTAGAGGCAATGTCCAGACTGTAATGCTTAGTGAAGGTGTGGATGGAAGACCAAGTGGCCACTGCACAGATATCCGCAGTGGACACATTCCTGGAAAAGGCAGTAGAGGTAGCCACACTCCTGGTGGAAGTGACCTTTGACCACACCCGGAAGGAGTTTTTCGTACTTCTGGTAGGTGTAATGAATACAGTTAGCCAGCCACCTAGACAGATTCTGTTTCGTGATCGCCTTGCCCTGACACTGGGAAGCAAAGGCAACAAAGAGCTGGTTCGATTTTTTAACCTCTTTAGTCTGAGAGGTATAATACCTCAAAATCCTGTGCACATCAAGGGTGGGCAGAAGATAATCCCTGTTGGAGTACTCTGGAAAAAACACCGGCAATTCAACACTCTGATTTAGAGTAATTTCCGAAACCACTTTCGGGAGGAATGAAGGATTAGTCCGCAGGACCACCCGGTCCCTATGGAAAATTAAATAAGGCTCTCTGTGAACTAGAACCTGAAGCGCTGAAACTCTTCGAGCTAAAGTAACAGAAACTAAAAAGAGCATTTTCCATGCTACAAAACGCATATCAAAGCTTGCTGCCGGTTTAAAAGGGAGCAAAGTAAGCTTTTCCAACATAAAACTGAGATCCCAGGGAGGGAGGGACAAGATTCCGGACTTGAGGTTTTATATGAAGGATACCCTTCAGAAAGGTTGTAGAAACCTCTAGCTGGGCTAGGGTTTTGCCCTCCACAGGAAGGTGGCAGGCAGACACCGCAGAGAGATGGACCTTCAGTTAGGAGTAACTGAGGCCCAACTCTGAAAGATGCAAGAGGTACCCTTAACACCTGGGAGGCCGAGCACGAAAAAGGTTCTAAGCCTTTTGCAGAGGCCCAGATAGAAAATCTCTTCCATTTCATAGCATAGGTGGATCTAATGGAAATCTTCCTAGCTTCCACTAAGACTTGAGCTACCCCCACAGAGACCCCATTGCGAGAAATTGCTATGTCCACAGCTGCCACACATGAAGATGGAAAGACTTGAGGCTCGGATGTACCAGGGTGCCCTGCTCCTGGGACAGAAGGTCGTGAGATAGAGGCAGAGGTACTGGTGGTTCAAAAGCCAGTTGTTGTAACAGCAGGAACCATATCTGTCAAGGCCACAGAGGGGCAATGAGGATCATGTGAGACCCCACTGCTTGGAGCTTTAGCAGAACCTTCTGTAACAGAGGAAAGGAAGGGAAGGCGTATAGAAACTTTCCTATCTACGATACAGACAGTGCATCTCACCAAAAAGCACCATGCCCGGGAACGAGCGAGCAAGAGTTGGGTAGTTTTGCGCTGGATGGGGAGGTGAACAGATCTAGGTCTGGTCGACCCCATTGAAGAAACAGATCTTCTACTACCTCCTGTTTTAGTTCCCACTCGTGAGCCCTGGCGACTGATCGGCTGAGACTGTCCACCAGAATGTTGTGAACACCCGGCACGCGGACTGCTGTCAATGATAGGGTGTACTGAGTTGCTCAGTACCACATCCGCATCGCCTCCTTGCAGAGAGAGCACAATCGGTGCCTCTCTGTTTAGATATCAGACAGTGGCCATGTTGTCTGTCTGAATGAGGAGTGTTCCTGGGTTCAGAAGTGACTGGAGTGCCTGGAAAGCATAAAGCAACGCTCTCATCTCCAGAATATTGATGTGCAGGTTCTCTTCCATGGGAGATCAGGATGGTTCTGTGGTCCCCCAGATGTGCTCCCCTTCCCGAGTTCGAGACATCCGAAGTGAGGATTTGAGAGGGGGGGAGAAGGGTGAAAATAGGCCCCAACCAAGAGGTTGTCGGGGTCCTTCCACCAGAGGAGATCCCTCTGAAGACTGCTGGAGACAAGGACTCTCTGGTCCATGTCATCCAGGCGCTGATCCCATTGGACTCGGAGATACCATTGGGTTACCCTCATGTGAAGCCTGGCCAAAGGAACTGTGGGAATGGCAGCCGCCATCAGACCCAGAAGTCGAAGGACCAACCGAGCAGTGGCACACCAAGAGGAAGCCACAAGTGTGGCTTGTGAGATTAAAGTCCCCGTTCGATCGACTGGGAGGAAGACCTTGCTCTGGACCATGTCCAGCACCGTTCTAATGAATTGGAGGTGCTGGGAGGGTATTAGCTGGGACTTGGGGAGGTTGATAGAAATTCCCAGACTGGAAAAGAGGCCCAGATTGAAAGAGAGAGATTCCTTCAGGCTGTCTGGCGAGGGGGCTGAAAAGAGCCAGACATCCAGGTACGGGAACACGTAAATGCCCCTGTGGCATAGAAACACCACAACCACCACTAAGCACTTGGTGAAAACCAGAGGTGCTGACGAGAGGCCAACCGGGAGGGCTCTGAACTGGAAATGATCATCCAGAAAGAAGACTCTGAGGAAGTGTCGGTGGGCTGGGAGAATAGGGATATGGAGGTAAGCATCCTGCACATCCAGGGAGCACAGCCAAATGTTTGGAAGGAGCAGAGGTAACAGTCCCTGGAGAGTCAGCATGCCAAATCTCTTGAACTCCACGAAGAGATTGAGCATGCTGGGATCTAAGATAGGCCTTAGATCCCCGTCTTCTTTGATACCGAGAAGAAGTGGGAGTAAAATCCCCTTCCTGTCTGTTCCAGAGGAACGGGCTCTTTAACTGCCTTTTGTAGCAGAGCATGAATTTCCTGCCTGACCAGTTGGACTTGGCATGACGGGTAAAAGGACCTTCCCGGAGAGTTTGGGGAAGGTCTCTCCAGGAACTCTATCGAGTGACCTCTTTCTATGAGTTGAAGAACCCAAGCATCTGCGGTGATGGCCTTCCACCTGTCCAGGTGGAGGTCGAACCTTCCCCCTACCAGTTCCTCCGAGGGAGTCGGAGGGAGCGGGGCGGGGGGGGGGCAGGACATGGAGGGGAGTGGCGCCTTTCTTCCTGAGGTGGCTTTGGAAAACTTGGCCTGGGGAGTTTGGGCACAGGAACCTGGGGCATGTCATTTATTTTGTCATTTGTCCTGGTTCTTATTCCACTTCCGTTGGCGCCAAAAGGGCTGCTGCTGTTGTTTCTGACTCGAATGGTTCATGGAGTGGATGTCCCAGAGGGACATGCCGCTCTCCTGCAGCTCTGTTATAATGTCTTTGGCGTTGCTGCCAAACAGAACTAGACCCCTGAAAGGAGCGTCCAGGAGAGATGATTGAACATCTTGTGCCAACCACGCCAGACGAAGCCAGGCTAAATGTCTGAGAGAAATCCCAGTGGCCACACCCCGAGCCACAGAGTCGACAGAATCATATGTGGCATGGAGGACATGGTGGCAGGATGACTTATTCATCCTGACTTTTCCAGGAGATTATTCTTGAGCTGCTCATCAGGAATCTCCTGAAGATTTTTCTCCAGCTCTGCCAAGGAGGATGTCTGAAAGGCCACCATGTGTGCAACATAGTTCAGCTACCTGATGGCACAGGTGGACGAGGAGTAGATTTTTCTAGCATACTGGTCCAGCTGTTTGGAGTCCTTATCAGTCGGAGAGGCACTAAGGTGTTTAGGCTGGGATGATCTGTCATGGGCAGCTGTAATGATCATGGAGTCTGCCTTAGGTTGAGTGGCCAAATGAGAGACCCCTTCCAGGGAAAAGTAAGTTTGATCCGCTTTACATGACACAGCCAGAATGGAAGAGGGCTGTTGCCAAAAAGTGGATGCGAGGTCCTAATGCGAACCCATCCTGGGGGAATGGGAAGGGGATCCACACTGACCAGGTGCTCTGTGAGTCACTTGCATTGGGGGTCCATTTCCTTGGAAGGCCAGCCACAAGATTTTTGGTTAGTCCTAAGTAATTTCTCAGAACAGGGGTCCTCGGGGGGAGACTCAGGGGACTCCTTAAGTTGAGGCTCGACTGGGGAATGAGGCTTGGACTGAACTATATCCGAGTCATTGTCCGACCCCGAAGATTCCAGCCTGCTGGGCAAAGAAGGTTCAATAACCAGATCCCTGTTCTTTTGGGGGCAGAGCACCCAAGTTCCTGTCAGAACCTGGCTAGAGGGTGCCGGACTAGGAGGGGGCACCCTGGAAGGAGGGGTGGTCCTGACCATAACCTGAGGTTGTCCCAGCTCCAAAAGAAGTTGAGATCTAGCATCCTTCCACCATGCAGGGCTGGATTCATGATCAGGCTGCGGAGGTAGAGGAGGCGAAGGTGGGAACTGGTAACCCTGGTACCCCGTGAAGGGGACGGGGTAGCAGGGGGTCTGGTACCAATAAGGATATTGGTAGATGGTCTGACCCTGATAGCCTGGTGTAGGATATCCTGGCGTTGGGTAGCCCGGTGTTGGTGAGTTGTAGCCCAGTGTCGGCGAGATGTGACCCGGAGACGGACCTCCCGGCGGCAGGTAATGGGGGATTGGATTCCCCGGAAAATCACCCGCTAGGCCCACAGGAGCAGCAGAGGGGCCTGCCGGAGGAGGCGCAGAGGGCCGGCTGGGAAGTGGGACTGGCGATGGGGTAGGGAGAGGGCCCGAAAATCCTGTGGGAGGAAGTTCCATGCCTTGCCCGTAAAGTTCTGGCGAGGGATCCGCAGTAAGAAGCGGATCCAGCGGCGGAACAGAACCTGACAAGGGGGAAGGTCAGGCAAGTCCCCCAACGACAGGTCAGGTAGGGTATCTAACTGGAGAGAAAGATCGGGTACCGGTGGCGAATCCCTGGGGTAAGAACCTGTGGGGATGAAGGTGCACCTGCGAGCACTCTCGTCCTGGCATCGGGGGCCACAAAGGAGCCCGAAGGGAGAGAAGAGGTGTCTACACGGTTGACATAGGGGCCGTCGACTGGCTTACCAGATGCAGGCGGTGCCGGAGGGCGACTTATCGGCAGTGCTCTGAGCAGGAGACCTAACAGAAACCTCTAACGAGGCAACCCCCGACTGCCCGCTCACCTCGTTTGGGGGGAGGGGTGAGGGCATCCAGTCCGCTGGAGCAGACGAAGGCCTGCAGGTGGGGTACTCACGAAGGTGGAGGGCCATCCTGGTTGGTGTCGGTTGTCTGGCTGGTCTTCCCCTGAGGAGAACAGCTCTGCTCCTGGCATCTCTTCTTGTCCTTTTTTCTTCTTTTTCTTTTCTGGGACCAGTGACAAAGACCTTTCTCTCAGCTCCTGAAGCTCCTTTTCCATGGAAGCCAGCCTCTGAGTTAACAGATGGGCTTCGAGGGTCCTCTTGCGACAGGTGCGCATGGCCTGGTTGAAGCCCTGGCAGGTGGTACACTTGGCCAAGTTGTGACTAGGCCCCAAGCAGAGGACGCACAGAGAGTGGTTGTCCCTGTGTGGGATTTGCGTGCCACACTTGGAGCACTTCTTTTTGGGACGACTAGATGACATATACCATGGTCAATGGATAGAAATATCCGAGAACTTTTGAAAAGTACGTTTCTAAATAATTGCTTAAAACGGCAGGCGACTGAATGCTGTTCTACTGCGTTTGTCGAACGAACTGAGCGACAGTGGGAAAGAACTGAGGAGCGGCACGGACCGCCCCCTTTTTATAGTCATGCTGACGTTGCGTCACCCGACAGGGGGTGGTCCCCGTTGACGACTGCTAGCTACAAGTTTGCTGTGCAGACCTGATGCCAGGAGGTGCAGTCCTATATGTGAAGCCCTACTGCAGGAACCCTCTTGAAGTAAGATCAGTAGTTCTAGGAGTGGTATATGTTGTTCATCCACATTTACTGGCATGTCCCTTTCCCTTTTAATTCTTGCCAGAAGGTCTTCGAGCTGGCTCCTCCCAAAAACCCAGGTGGTATAACCCTCAGCTCCGCCCCATGACGCCAGATCTTAGCCCATTGGAAGCCATGTTTGTGCGTCGCAGCCAGGGAGATCGGGTGGGTCAGTGTGGATGAACAACATATACCACTCCTAGAAAGTACAGTTATGTAAGAACTTACCGTAACAGTAGATCTTCGAGAGAGGCTCTTGCAGTAGGTAATTACATATAGGACTGACGCCGGCAGGCAGCAGGACCCCACTGAAAAATTTCTAGCTAGCAGTCCCTGGCGAGGGACAACCCCCACGTCAGGTGAACGGTGTCAGGAGACGTCGGTATAAAGGGGCGGTCCCTGACGCCTGCCTTCCAGTTCTTTCCCGCCACGGGCCAGAAAGGCCGGACGAGAGAGGAGCGGACATTTCCCTCACTGGAAAAGGAGCTGAAAAAGCCTAGGAGGATGGAGGGCAGGAAAGTATTACCTACTGCAAGAGCCTCTCTCGACGATCTACTGTTATGTTAAGTTCTTATGTAACTGTACTATCTTACTTCGAGAGGGCTCTTGCAGTAAGTAATTACATATAGGGACTGAATCCCAAGCAGTCTGGAACAAAGAAAGGCACCGGGAGGAGGAAAACTACTCCAAAAAGCAGTTCTAGCTGTGCTAGGCTCAAGACAAGAAGCCTTGCAGAACAGCCAGCCCGAACCCTGCTCTACGGCGAGAGGCAACATCCAAACTGTAGTGTTTAGTAAAGGTATGGACAGAAGTCCAGGTGGCAGCAGCGCAGATGTCTGCTGCAGACATATTTTTGAAACAAGCCGCTGAGGCAGCTACTCCTCTGGTGGAGTGGCCTCTTACTTGACTCAGCAGGGTTTTGTTGTATTTGTCATAACAGAAAGTGATGCAATGAGCCATCCACTTACACAGGCATTGCTTGGAAACAGCATTGCCTTCCCTTTTATGAGCAAAAGAGACAAACAATTGGTCAGTCTTTCTGAGATCCTTCGTCCTGTTAGTGTAGTATCTCAGAATCTGGTGAACATCCATAGTATGGAGTAAATACTCCCCTCGATTAGAGTACTGCGTGAAAAAGGCAGGTAACTCTATGGACTGATTCAAAGTAGACTCAGCTACTATTTTAGGGAGAAACTTAGGATTCGTGCAAAGAGCAACTCGTTCCTTGTGAAAAATCAAGTATGGGATTTTGCACATCAGGGCCTGGAGCTCGGAAATTCTCTGAGCAGAAGTAATGGCCACCAGGAAGAGAGTCTTCCATGACAGGAACTTCAAATCTGCCGAAGCTGCATGTTCGAAGGGGAGGGAGAGTAAGTTTCTCGAGAACAAAGTTCAAGTCCCAAGGGGAAGTAGGAGTACGGATGGGGGGCCTCAGATGGAGAACCCCCTCAGAGAAAGGTCTTAGAGACCTCCAATTGAGCGAAAGCTTTGTCTGTGAAGTGAACATGATAGGCTGAGATGGCCGCCATGTGTACCTTCAGAGAAGAATGACTGAGACCCAGGTCAAACAGATGACGTAAATACTCCAGCAGAAGCCCCGCTGAACAAGAGAAGGGTTCCACGTTCTTGGAAGCAGCCCAGATAGTGAATCTTTTCCACTTCATGGCATAAGTGGATCTGATAGAGGGTTTTCTGGCCATGACCAAAATCTCCGCCACTTTGGGAGACACTCCAAAACGAGACTGGGCTAAGTCTGCAGGAGCCATGCATGCAGCTGAAGGGATGAGGCCTAGATGGACCAGGGTCCCCTGATCCTGGGTCAGTAAACCTCGAGATAGAGGAAGAGGAAGAGGAGGATCCTCTGAGTACTGTTGTAAAAGAGAGAACCAAATTTGTCTGGGCCAGAAAGGAGCGATCAGAATCATTCATGCTCCTTCTGAAGCTAGTTTCTGCAAGACTCGTGGGATAAGTGGAATTGGGAGAAAGGCATAGACGAATCTGTCCTTCCAGTCTAGAGACAGAGCGTCACTCCAAAAAGCGTCTCGCTCTGGAACGAGCGAGCAGAAGACGGGAAGTTTTGCGTTTAGAGGGGATGCAAACAGGCCGACCTGTGGTGTTCCCCAAAGTTGAAAGATATTGTCTAGGACCCCTTGGTCCAGTTCCCACTCGTGAGTCAGAGCAGAAGAGTGACTTAGCTTGTCTGCCAGGGTATTGTTGACTCCCGGAACGTGAATTGCCGTGAGGTGAAAGTCGTGTTGTGTTGCCCAATCCCAAACCCTCGTCGCCTCCCTGCAAAGAGGGTGGGACCGAGTCCCTCCCTGTTTGTTGATGTACCACATCACGCACATGTTGTCCGTCTGGACGGCTAGGTGGCTGGGAAGGATGTATTGGTGGAGGGCTTGGAGAGCGTACAACACTGCCCAAAGCTCGAGCACACTGATGTGGAGAGCTTGTTCTAGCTGGGACCAGGAGCCCAGGGTCCAATGAGGGCCTAGATGGGCTCCCCAACCTTCGCCCGAGGCATATGTGGTTAGAGTCTGGGAGGGGAGAGGATGAAAGAAAGGAACTCCCCAAAACAGGTTCTCTCGAACCATCCACCACTGCAAGTCTCAAAGCATCGGCGAGGAGACCAGAACAAGGTGATCTAGGTCGTCCACCAGTTAATCCCATTGAGAGCGTAGAGTCCACTGAGAAATCCTCATGTGGAGTCGAGCGCGAGGAACCGTCGGGATAGCAGCCACCATGAGCCCGAGAAGGTGAAGGACCGACCGCGCAGAGACTGTTCTGCAGTCGGACAGCAGACTTATTTGAGTCTGGAGGTTGGACGCCCTGTCCGGAGGCAGGAAGGTCTTGCCCGTGGTCGCATCGAGAATCGCCTCAATAAACTGTAGCCTCTGAGATGGGTCCAGATGAGACTTGGAATGGTTGATGGTAATATCCAGGCAGGCAAAACCTGCTGGGTAAGGGAGAGGCAACACAGGAGTTCCTCCCTGGACGAGGCCACCAGGAGCCAATCGTCCAGGTATGGGAAAACCTGCACTCCTCTGGTACGCAGGTGGGCCGCCACCACTGCCAGGCATTTGGTAAACACTCAGGGAGCCGAGGATAGAACAAACGGGAGTGCCTTGAACTGGTAGTGGTCCTCCTGGAACCCAAAACGAAGGTATTTGCAATGAGATGGGTGAATGGGAATGTGCAGCTAAGCATCCTGCATATCCAGAGCACACAGCCAGTGACCCGGCCAAAGGAGGGGCAGAAGGCTCTGCAAAGAGAGCATCCTGAACCTTTTGTATTCTATGAAAAGATTCAGGGAACTGAGATCCAAAATTGGTCTGAGATCTCCTGTCTTCTTTGGGACCAAGAAGAAATGGGAATAGTAACCCGTCCCTCGCAGATGAAGGGGTACGGGCTCTATTGCTTGTTTCAGCAGGAGAGCTGAAATTTTCTCCTGGACCAAGAGAAGATGTTCTCCTGAATACGACGACTTCAGAGGGGGGTGGCGGGGTGGTTTCTGAAGAAACTCTATTGAGTGTCCCTCTGCTATGAGCTGGAGCACCCAAGAATCTGTGGTTATCCTCTCCCATCCTGGAAGGTGGAGGGAAAACCTCCCTCCTACCGGTTCCTCCGGGGAGTCTGGAGGCAGTGGGAGAGGAAAGAAGTCAGGTGGTGTGGGGCAGCACTGCAGCTGAAGCACCCGCTGCTTTTTTGAGTGGGGGGGGGGCTTAGCAGCTATGGGGGCTCGGCGTTTTGTGGCCTGCCTTCCCTGGGGTTTCGCCTTGGGGCGATTCCGTCTGTGAAAGGGACGGCGCTGCTGCTGATGGGGACGGTACATGGAATCAACCGACTTCAGTGCCGTCCCCTTCTCTGGCAAATCGGTGATGATGTCCTTGACATCACCCCCAAAAAGCATCGACCCCCAGAAAGGTGCTTCCTGGATAACAGATTGCACCTCCGGGACCAAACCTGACACACGGAGCCAAACATGCCGCCGTAAGCCTACAGCGAACGCTGAGCTCCACCTAGCAGTGTCCACTGCATCGTATGTCGCACGAAGCATGTGGCGACTGGCTGAATGAACAGAGCGGACCAGATTAGCCAACTCCTGCTTGACTTGGGAGTCAGGCAAGGAGTCCAGTTTGGCTTCCACCTGAGTCAGAATAACCTTCTGGTAATCCCCCATATGGCCGACATAGTTCAGAGCCCTGATCCCCAGCATGGAGGAAGCGTAACTCTTTCTCCCATACTGGTCCAGAAGGAGTGATTCCTTATCAGGTGGTGATGAGCTAAGATGCTTGGGGTTTGCCGACCGGCCGTGAGCGGTGCTAATCACGACCGAGTCGGCACGAGGGTGAGAATCCAGAAAATCAACACCCTCTGGAGCCTGATATAGCCTGTTCGACTTCCTAGGAAGTGGGGCTAAAGCCGACGGCTATTTCCATATTGTGGTAACGAGGTCGGCATGAGGCTCTATCCAGGGTGGCACCAAGGTAGGAGCTGTCACGGGCAGGTCCAGATGTTCAGCGAGTTTCAGACGCTGAGGATCTGGTTCCATGGAGTGCCACTGATGAACCTCCTGGATTTTCCTAAGCAACTCCGTAAAAGAAGGATCCTCCGGAGAAGACTTCGGAGGAGTCCTTGGCCTGGGCTTCGACGGAGAGCATGGCTCGTTGTCTCTCTCGGAGCAACCGGCGTAAGAATCCGAGGAGTCCGAAGGTGAAGAGGAGGATGAAGAGGTAAAAGACTCCCTTTCCCGACCCAGGGGAGGAACGGACTCCTTGGGAAGTCCCCAGGGAAGCGTGTCCTGCCCTTCTCTGGATGCAGACGGAAGAACCCTGGAATTCGGAGGTAGTGAGGGAGTGTGCCGCCTCAGACGTACAGGAACCTGGGATGGCACCGTCGCTGGAAGGTGGCTCTCAACCTCTTTGGTGAGCTGAGCTTTGGCCTCAGCCCATCAGGAGGCCAGAGTTTCCTCCAGGTCCACCGGCAGCCGCGAGGGCGGTGGAGGAGGAGGAGGAGGATGCGGGGGATAAGGATACGGGTTGTAACCATATGGAGCATATCCTAAACCCGGCTGCAGGTAGCCCGGCGTCGGGTACTGTGGTGCTGGATACTGCGGTCCCGGGTATGCTGGCGTCGGATAGGACGGCCGGTACCCAGGAGCCGGGGGGGCTGCCGGAGCAGAAAGCCTGGCCAGTGGCCTCACGGGCAGGTCCATAGTGGAGGGCCCGATGGGAGCAGGATGTCTTCCGGAGTCGGTAGGGGCCAGCATCGCAGACCCGTCGGAGGCCCTGGTGTCAGAGGCACTGCTTGTCGGAGGTGCGGTCTGGGGAGCTGATGTCAGGTCCGGCGCACCAGGTGGCGGAAGGACTGAAGGAGGAGGAAGATCCCCAGCTTCACCCAGGGATGGAGGGGAAAAATCCCCAGGGTCAAGTTGGGGAGACTGTGGTTCCCAGACGGCAGCGAAGGCTGCAGGGAACTGGGTATGACGGACGTGGGGGGGTCAGTCGTCGGACGAGCTGACGTGTGGCTTAGAGGCGAGCTCCCAGCGGGCACCGGAGATCCATTGAACTAATTTTCTTCTTCAGAATATGGGCTTCCAGGGATTGCTGCCGCCTTTTCCGGGTAGCCGTGTTGAAACTGAGGCAGTGCTAGCACTTCTCGACCGGGTGATCGGGGTCTAGGCAGAACAGGCACAGGGAGTGGCTGTCCTTGTGTGGTAGTTGGGCGCCGCATGAATCGCACTTATTCTTGTGCTCGGAGGGTGTAGGGGACGACATACACCAACGGTTGTACTGACGTTAGTTGAAAAAGCAATTGTTTTCAGTAAAAAAAATGACTAAGGTAGGGCTGATGAAGCACAAACTTTTCCGTGAGGCGCTGCACGAGCTAACGGCGGGAAAGAACTGGGAAGGCGGGCTTCAGGGACCGCCTCTTTATACCGATGTCTCCTGATGCCGGTCATCTGACGTGGGGGCGGTCCCTCGCCAGGGACTGCTAGCTAGAAATTTTTCTGTGGGGTCCTGCCGCCTGCCGGCATCAGTCCTATATGTAATTACCCACTGCAAGAGCCCTCTCGAAGTAAGATCTACTGTTACAGGTGAGTAATCTGTTTTTCTAGGGACGAGGATATGTTGTTCAGCCACACTTATTGGCAGACTACTAGCAGTTCTCCAGGAGGAGGGAGGCAAGGTGCACACCTCCTACTTTGGGAACAAAGACTTGAGAACTGAGGCCCCAAAACCAGCATCCGGACGCGACTCAAGGTCAGTGTGGTGGTGGGTGATGAAGGTGTTTGCTGTATTTCAGGTAGCAGCCTGGCAGATTTACTGGATAGGGATGTCCCTGGAAGCAACCACCGACGCAGCGGTATGGTGGGTGGAATAAGCTCTTAGCCCTATGGGAGGCTCCCTACCTGCCAACCTACAGTAGAGATCAATGCAAGATGTAATCCATCTGCCAATCGTCCACTTTGCTGCAGGTCTGCCAGAAGTGGCTCCAGCATAGGTGATAATCAGCTGCCGAACCTCTCCCTGAATTTCCATAGTTCTCTCCTTATAATAGGAGAGAGCTCGTCTCAGGTCCAAAATATGGAGCCTGTACTCGGCATACGAGTGTAGTTCGGGTAGAACACAGGCAGAATCAATACCTGATTAAGGTGAAATTCTGACGCCACCTTTGGGAGGAACTTTGGGTGGGGGCGCAGGACAACCTTGTCCCTTGTGGAAGACCAGGTAAGGAGACTCCACCGAAAGCGCCTGGAGCACCCCTGTCCTTTTGGCTGACATGATAGTCACCAGGAAGACCGTCTTCCACAACAAGCGTGACAGCTCACACTTGTGAATTGGTTTGAATGGCTTGCTCATGAGTTTTGCCAAAACCAGCAATAAATCCCATGGAGATGGACGGTCATGCACTGGAGGGAATACGTGATCTAGGCCCCTGAAAAAGCACCAGCCCACCTTCTCCTGTGCCACCGTCTGCTGACCGTCCCATCCCGGTTAGCAGAGATGGCTACCAAGTGCACCTTAAGGGTCGAAGACCAAAGACCCCCTTTAGACAGAGACCAAAGGTAGTCTAAAATGCTAACCACAGGGCAGGACAGAGGGCCCAGGCCCTTGCCCTGACACCAAATGGAAAACCTTTTCCATTTGAAGGCGTAGCACTTCCTGGTCGACTCCTTTCTGGATGCTTCCACTACTGTGAGTATATCCTCAGAGAGACCCAAAGCCTGGAACTCTAGCCGCTCAGGTACCAGGCTGTCAGGTGCAGAGATTGAAGATCTGGATGGAATACCTTTCCTTGATTGACTGAGATCAGGTCCGGGCATGCTGGAAGATGCCTCAGGAGCCTGTTGCTGAGGCTGAACAGATCTGAATATCAAAACGGGTGGGGCTAGTCTAGGTCTACCAGGATCACCTGCGCCCTGTCCCTCCTCACCTTGAGAAGCACCTTGTGGATCAAGGGAAATGGAGAAAAGGCGTAAAAGAGGCCTGGGGGTCATGGCCTCGAGAAGGCATCCTCCTGCAGTGAACCCTGCGGAGGAGGGCGGCCATGAAACAGCCTCAGCTTGGCATTTTTCCTGGAGGCAAACAGGTCCACCATCAGTTGGCCCCAGTGGGAGAACAGGCTGTGAGCTACCTCTGGATGAAGAAACCACTCGTGGGATGTCTTGCCTAAATGGCTGAGAACATCCGCCAGTTGGTTCCAGGCTCCTTGCACATGGATGGCTATGAGACCTGCCTCCAGTCGGCTCACGAGTGACCAGATGAAGAGCACTTCCCTGCACAGCAGCCAGGAGAGCACGCCACCCTGTTTGTTGAGGTAGTACATGGTTGTGGTATTGTCCATCTGGACTTGACCCACTTGACCCCAAAGCTGCTGAGTGAATGCTGACAGCACCAGTCTGACCGCTCTGAACTCCAACAGGTTGATATATCAGGATTCCTCGGGGGTCCAGAACCCATGGGCCCTGTTGTTCCCCAGCCCGTGAGAAAGGCATCGGTCTTGAGGACAACCGTCGGCTTTGGGCGGACAAATGTGATCCCTTCCTGCAGATGGTCTAGAACGATCCACCACTGGAGAGCGTCCCACAGCCTCTGGGTCGCAGTGATCAGCCAGTCGAAGTGACCGTGGTGCTGAGTCCACTGGGCGGCCAGCTCCCATTGAAGGGGATGCATATGCCACTGGGCCCATCGGACCACAGTGGTGCAGGCCACCATGTACCACAGAAGGTGCGGAAAGTCCTGGGCATGGTGCAAGTGCCCAACAAGAAATGATTGGGCAAAGGAGGAGAGAATGCCTGCCCTGTCCACCGGAAGTGGTGCTCAGGCTTGGCAAGACTTGAGCTCTGCCCCGATGAAGCATATCACCAGTGATAGCACAAGCTCCGACTTGGCCTTGTTGATCAGAAGACCAAGTTGAGAGCAATTCTGGAGGGCAAGGTCCCTGGACCTCTCCACCTCTTGCTGGGTGGAACCTGCTAAGAGCCAATCATCGAGGTAAGGGTATACTCTGACCCCTCAATGCCTGAGATGGGCTGCCACCACTGCAATGCATTTGGTGAAGACCCAAGGGGCCGATGACAGGCAGAATGGCATGGCTCGAAACTCGTATAGGGTTCCCTCTGCTCTGAAGCAGAGGAACCACTGGTGAGATGGATGGATTGGGATGTGAAAAAATGCGTCCTGCCGATCCTGTGAGCAGAACCATATGTTTTGCTCCAGGGATGGTATGATCTGGGACAGAGTTACCATCCTGAAGATGCGTGGCTTGAGAAACTAATTCAGATCATGCAGATCTAGAATGGGGCACCAGCCCCCATCCACTTCTTCACCAGGAAGTACCTGGAAATGAACCCTGGGTTGACTGGAGGATCTGCCACTCGAACCACTGCCTCCTTGAGGAGGAGTTGGGCTATGTCATCTTTCAGAGCCAACCAAGTGTGGGATGATACTCTCTCCTCCGGTGGGGTGCAGGCTCAGCAGGGAGGGTACTGCTCAAACTTTAAAGGCAGACCTTGGCCGACCACTTCTAAGACCAACATGTCCATGGTATCAGCGGACCAGGCGGAAAGAAAGTGGCAGAGCAGGCCCCCCACGGGAGGACCCAGAGCTGGCATGACGGGAATAGGGGTGGCAGTCCCTGTCCTGTCGCTTGGCAAGCTTGAAGGAAGAGAGTCCAGACTGGAACCTGCCTGAACTCCGACCTCCCTGCCTGAGGGCTGCTGGAGGCCCTGACATGGGCTGAGGGCACCAAGCTTGTGCCTGCTGTTGCTTCCCACCCTGGAAGGAGGGCTGCTTGGCAGCAGGAGCAGGGTGCTGAAAAGGCTTCTTCTTCTGCTGTTTCTTGGAGCCAGGGGCATCCTTTTGAGCACAAGTAGCAGAGTCCAAGGTGGCACTGGACTGCTCAATTCGCCGAAGGTGACCATCCACACTTGGGGTGAAGAGATTGGTTCCCAGGAAAGGAACATCAGTGAGTTTGTGCTGGGTATCCGCCGTAAAGGTGGAAAGCCTCAGCCAAGCACTGCGGTGCATGGCAACTGCGGCTGCCACCAAATGGGCGCAACAGTCCCCGAGGTCCAAGGCTGTCTGAAGTTGCTGTTTGGCAATGGCTTGGCCTTGGTCCCGGACCTGCTTGACCGTAGTCTGAAGGTCCACCAATAGGTGCACGAGAACTTTGTCCAAGGAGCCCAAGAGGGTACGGGAGAAATGCGCCATGATGACAGCTAAGCTTGCCTGACGGAGGCCTAGAGAGGAGGTTGCACAGACCTTCCTGGCAGAGTGGTCCAGTTTTTTGCACTCCTTGTCAGGAGGTCTATCAGTGTTGGCAGAACTGCATGTACATCTGAACACAGAGGGACCCAATGGGCACTGCATACTTGTGGACCATCCGGGCAGACAGTGCTGGGCAGGAGGCAGGATGCTGCCAGAGCTCCAAAGCCAGGCCTACAATGACTGTGGCCACTGGGAAGGCTTCCATAGGGGTATCCCTTCCCTCCGCCTGTTTCTGGACAGGTTCATGGGGCATCCCCACGGATTTGGAGATAAGGTGGAGAATTTCCCAAAATGATGAAGGGCCCTCCTCCGTCGACAGACTACCCACCAACTCACCATCCCGCGGATGAGAGTGGAGGTCAGTGTCGTCAGAATCCGAGGTATCCGGAAAAATCGGTCGGCCACCAAGGTACCCTTCTACACACCTGGGACGGTCAGGTGTAAGGATGACCGAAATCCTGCGGGGAAGACTCGGAAGAGTCCGAGCTTCCTTTGAAGAAGCTCCTCTTGAAGGCTGTTTAGGTAGCGGCTCCATCACTATCGGTGGAGAGACCAATTTTGGCTGAACCTGGGCAGGTTTTACCAGCTCCGCGGGTGAAGGAAACGATTTAACCAGTTCTAATAGAGCCGACTTCAACCTGGAAGGCAAAAGCCAAGTAACGGCTGCGGAAGAAACCATAGACAGCTTCTGCCCGGACAAAATGAGCTGTTGCCACATTAGATCTTCGTAGTGTCAATGGAGTTTCTGCTGAAGCCTCTCCTCATCCGAGGAGGACAAAGATGAATGGTTATGCCACCTCTTTTTAGAGCGCTTATGCACTTTCCTTGGCTTATCGGTCGAGGGGGTCTGAGATCTCGACTTCGATTGGACTGACCGAGTGGGTCATTCGGGGGACAGCGGGGGAACCGGTGAATTTCCAGAATCAGGGGTCTGTTCCTTGATGGGATTGCCAGCAGGCTGGGTCTCCTCATTGGGGACAAACAGGACTGGAGTCTTGTTAAGAGAGTTATCGGCCTCATCAGCCAACAACCAATCAACAGAGTTGAGAGTGATCTCAACGTCGTCGATCGAGACTTCGACTGGCTGATCAGACGGCGGGACCAAGAAGCTGGCAGCTGAAATCGCAATCTTGGCCGAGGTCGAGACTGGTGATTCCTGGGACCAAGACTGCTCTCGATCCCAAGAAAACCTTTGCCAGAAGAAGAATGTCTTGGTTCCTTGTCCTTTTCACGGGGACCGGGAGGTATGTGAGCCGGAAGGTCCCTCGCCCTTGGTGGGGAGAGACTGGCACATCTCCCGAAAGGAGCCCAAGAACGTGAAGCCAGGCTGAGTGGAATGAAAACTGGCCAAAAAGAGGCCTCTGCTGCCTGCGAGACCTTTTCCTCAAAGACCTGCATCTGTTCTAACTACTCGGTGGACCCCACAGCCGCGGAGATCACACAACAGGGCCACCTTGGATTTCACTAGTGGATTCTGTTTCTCGGGCATGCCCAACTTGAGCCGTGCGAGACGATCGTCAAGGACGTTCAGGTGGAAAGCAAGACACACCTTGCATGCCTGGGTGTCATGGCCGACACCCAAGCAGTAGATGCATGTGCTATGTGGGTCTATGCACAACATTTTCTGGCTGCACGGGCACTGGCGAAAACCAGGAGGAAGATTTATCTTCCATGACCAAATAGCAAAAGTCACAATCGCTAGCTCGAACGAGCTTAATCTTCAGAGTATCCAAAGAAATCAAAGCCAGGGCCAACAAAACGCAGTAGCGGAGAGGAGGCAACTTGAATCTTCCAGTGGAAAGGAAGATCTGGCGTCATGGGGCGGAGCTGAGGGTTATACCCCTCGGGTGGGTGGGAGAAGCCAGCCTGAAGACCTTCCAGCAAGAATTAAAGGGGAAAGGGACATGTCAATAAGTGTGGATGAACAACATATCCACGTCCCTAGGAACTAATGCTTCACCTGCATGTCCAGAGCGTCGCCTTAGCCCTGGAGTGGTGAGCCTTGAGAAGAGCCGGGGACCTCCTCTTACTACAGTGTTGGCCTGAACAATGCAGGCCCGCACTCTTATTGTGAGGGTGGCCTAAAAAGGAAGGCCTCTTGACCTTGCTTGTCTGATCCACGAGAAAAAACAAGACTTTCAAGACTCACGGAATGCAGTTGTCTGTTTAGAATAGATCCTAACAATGCGAGATAAATCCATGCAGTTCCTTCCCTTGAACTGAGGAGGTTGTGGTCAGAAACCTATATACTGGACTCATGGAAGGCAATGAGTACCTGAGGAACAAACACCGTTCTAAGTACCACCTGTCCTTATGCCTAATAAGGTATGGGCAGCCATTTTGTGTCAGGTAGGAAAACATTGCTTACCATAGTAATCTTGTTTCTTCCAAGGGAATCTTACTGTATTCTGACATATGCAGTATGGTCTCACCATAGGACTGCCCTGGAGCCGAAATGGTTAATAGAACCTATGCTAATGATGGAATGCTAGGCTAGAGTTCAGTTTTCAAACCACTGTTTCTGGAATACATCCTGCAACCGTCAGATACTTACTGAGCATGTATAAGAACAAACTATCCTAAGAAATAACTAGCACCCCCAAAACAAACAATCCCCTTACACTTAACAGTGTGGGCATCTCTAAGACTCAAGTCACAGATGCTCCCAACAAGAAACAACTAAGAAGTTTTAAACAGCAAGGACAGCTGTAGTGCAGTGCTCATAGGTTTTAGTACGGGAGGTAGGGTGAGAGCTCAGAAGAAAAAATTACTCACCTTAGTAATGTTGTTTCTTCTAATGGAGTCTTGCTATATTCTGACAGTAGCAGTGAGTCCCAACCTTCGAACTGCCCCGGAGAGGAAAGAATTAACTTTCCATGTCAGGCATGGAACGCTGAGCTCGAGCTCGGTTGAGACTCTGTCTGTTGTTCTTCAAACTCAAACCGTCAGATCTTTATGAGCTAAACTCACTAAGGTCCTGTGTGGAAGCTGTAAACCTACACTAGCCAACTGGCTACTAAACATAAAACACATTTTTTGGTCCCAACACAAAGACTCAAGTCAGGAGACCCAAAATGAAAACTCAACACCCACTCACCCCAAAAAGAAGGGTGAAACAAAAGGTAGGCACCAACTAAGTGCCAACACTGCACTGCCAACCCACATCCCAAAAAACAGATGTTCTGAGAGGGGCAGGGGGAGGTCAGAATATAGCAGGACTTCATTAGAAGAAACAACATTACTAAGGTGAGTAATTTTTTCTTCAAACAACATGAAGTCATGCTATATTCTGACATATGCAGACTACAAAGCAGTACCTCCATGGAGGAGGGACAGAACCTACTTAGGAAATAGGCTCTGAAGCACAGCTGTGCCAAACCGAGCATCACTCCTAGCTTGGATATCCAGGGAGTAATGCTTGGTAAAAGTGTGAACTGTTTTCCAGGTAGCTGCTTGACACATCTCTAGAATAGGGATGTCCCTGGCAGCAGCCAGTGAAGCAGCTGTACCTCTGGTAGAGTGAGCCCTCAGGCCTGATGGAGGAACCTTACCCAGTTTTTCATAGCAAAATTGGATACAAGAGACAATCCACCTGACAATGGATCTTTTAGTGGCAGGTTTCCCTTTACCAACCTCACCATAAGTGAGGAACAGTTGGAGGGAGTCAAACCTGTGACTCTTGGTACGCTCTATGTAGTAACTGAGGGCTCTTTTCACATCTAAACTGTGCCAGAGGAGGAGAAGTCAGTGAAGTACACTGGAAGAGACATAGATTGATTAAGGTGGAAATCTGAAACCACCTTAGGCAAGAACTTCCTGTTAGTTCTGAGGACCACCTTATCTCTATGAAAGGAGATAAAATCAGGCTCCACTGACAAAGCTTGTAACTCACTTATGCGTCTGGCAGAGGTGATGGCTACCAGAAACAGTCTTCCAAGTCAAGTACTTAAGCTCTGCTGAAGATAAAGGCTCAAAAGGGGGTTGCATAAGCTGAGCAATGCAAACATTGAGGTCCCAGGCAGGGGCAGGGTTCCTGAATGGAGGGTTGGTGTGAAGCAATTCCTTGAAAAACTTGGAGAAAACAGGGTGAGCTGAGAGAGAAGAGGACTTACCTGCTGAAATAAAAGCAGACACAGCTGCCAGATGCACTTTCAGTGTAGCTGGTCTCAGCCCCAAGCTATTTAAGTGAACCATATAATCAAGGACTGTGGGCAGATCAGCAGATTCTGGGGAAATATGCTTCCCAGAGCACCATACGGAAAATCTTTCCATTTAGAATTATAAGTAGCCCTGGTGGAAGGTTTTCTAGAAGCCTTCAGGATATCCATTACACCTTGGGAGAGGTGTAAATCAGCAAACTCTAACTCTTCAAGAGCCAGGCCTTGAGACTGAGAGATTTGAGGTTCGGGTACCAATCCTTCCCCTGAGCACAGGTTAACAGGTTGTAATTTCTGGGAAGACACAGGGGAAGATGGACTGCTAAGGACAGTAGAAGTGGATACCAGGGCTGTCTAGCCCAGTCTGGAGCAATCAGAATCATCTTGCAGGGTTGAGATCTGATTTTGACTAGCACTTTGAACAGGAGAGGGAAGGGAGGAAAAGCATAGAGAAACTTCCCTTCCCAATTGAGAACTAAGGCATCCAGGGGGACTGAGCCCAACACTGGGGGCCTGCAGCAAAAAAGGGGAAGTTGGTGATTGTCTGGGGCTGCAAAGACCTATCTGTGGGTGCCCCATCTGGAAAATATCACCTCCAAGACCAGGGGATCCAGTGACCGTCGTGATGGCCCTGGGAAATCCTGCTGAGAGCATCTGCCAGGACATTGTCCTTGCCTGGGAGGTGAACTGCCGTGAGGAGGTGTTCAGGGAGTAAGCCAGAGACCACAACTTTATTGTGTGTGCACAAGGCCGTGAGACCGAGTGCCTCCTTGCTTGTTGATGTACCACATTGTGGTGGTGTTGTCTGTTCTGACCTGTACAGCTTTGTTCTGAACAGATTTGGAAAAAGCTGAAGTGCTAGAAATACTGCTTGAGTTCCAACAGATTGATATGGAGCAGGGATTCCTGGGGGACCACAACCCCTGGGTGGTGAGGTCGCCCATGAGCCCCCACCCCAAGAGGGAGGCATCTGTAGTAAGGATTAAAGAGTGAGACTGAGTGACAAAGGGAACCCTTGTCTCAGATTGTTCTGATCCTGCCACCATTGTAGGGCCTGGATCAGGGTTGAGTTACTGGGATCAGTTTGGTTAGAGGGTCCTTCCTTTGAGACCAAAAGGCTCTCAAATGGAACTGAATGTCCCTCATCTGAAATCTTGCTCCCTGCACTACTGCTGTAGAAGCAGCCATGTGCCCCAGGAGCTGTAGAAAATGCCTTGCTGGTCGAGACACCTGCAGGGTGAATGAGAAGGCCAGAGAGAGAGGGTCCTTGCCCTGTCCAGGGGAAGGAAGGCTCTGGCCTTCTCTGTGTCTAGACTCTCATGATATGAAGGTGGAGAAGCTGGACAGGCTCAAGAACTGACTTTGGAAGATTTAGAAGAAACCCAAAGAAGTGAGCAGTTGCTGAGTTATCTGTAAGTGTAACTTGACTTGGTCTGGGGACTGGCCTACTATGAGCCAGTCGTCCAGGTAAGGGAAGATGGCAATTTTCTGCCTTCAGAGAAGCAACTACTACTGCCAGGCATTTGTGAATACCCTTGGAGAAGAGGTGAGGCCAAAAGGCATTGCTCTGAACTGGTAATGGCCTGAGGGCAGCTCGAACCTGAGGTACTTTCGATGGGAGCTTCTGATGAGAATATGGAAGTAGGCATCCCTGAGGTCCAGGGACGCTAGCCAGTCCCCTGGCCTTAGAGAGGGTAGAATGATTCCCAGAGTCACCACTTTGAATTTTGGTTTTAAAAGGTGCTTGTTTAAGTATCTGAGATCCAGGATGGACCACCATTCTGCTGTCTTTTTTGGGGTAAGGAAGTACCTGGAATACAATCCTTTGCCCTGGTGTAGGGGTGGAACCCTTTCCACAGCTCTGAGAGTTAGGAGGGAAGAGACCTCTGCCTCTAAGGCAAGTGCCTCTGATGGATTTGCAGGTGGAAAGGATCTGGTTCTCATCTTTGGAAACTTTTTGAAGCTGAGAACCAGTCCCTGGCTTACTACTTCCAGGACCCATTTGTCTGATGTCAGAGACTCCCAGTTCTGGACAAAGTAAGCCAGCCTGCCCCTTACAGGTAGCTGAGAATCGGCCCTGGCAGCCCCATCAGGGTGCCTGCTTGGCAGGGGCTTTGGGCTGAGGGGTGGAAGCAGGCCTGCTTGTACCCCGTCTGCCTCTCCCTCTAAAGAACCCACTCTGGGCATAGGCAGAAGAGGAGGCATGGGCTTGGTAAAAAGGCCTATGAAAAGGCCTTCCCCTGCCCCTGGGAAGCTGCCTTTGAGGAGTGGCCTGCCTTTCCTTGGCCTGTGCACTCCTATAGGTGGTCCTATATTCATCCATTTTCTTCATGTAATTCTCTGTCTGCTCCTCAAACAGAGAATTACCCACAACAGGAAAATCCATGGCCTTAGTCTGGGTACCATGTGACAGGCTAGTACATCTGAGCCAAGCCTTTCTTCGAAGTGCCACAGATGTAGCCATGACTCTTGATGACACATCATTTGAGTCCACTGCAGCATGGAATTGCACCTTGGATGCCTCAATACCATCAGCAGCCACCTGCCCCAGCTCCTTGGCAAGCTGGCCAGGGACCTGTTTTGCTAAAGCCATGACAGTGTCCCATCTGGATTTCTGATATCTAGCCACATAAGCCATATAATTCGCCTGTCTGAGTCCCAAGGATGCTGCCATGTACTGTTTCTTTGCCATGGCATCAATCCTCCTGGAGTCCTTGTCTGGGGGGTGTGAAGCCAAGGGAATATTTGCCTTGTCACAGGCTGCAGCCTGCACTACCCCAACATGGCTGCATTGTTGTGTAAGAACTCTGTATCAGAGCCTGACAATGTGTACCTCTTGTCCATTCTCTTATCCACAGGAGGTATAGTGTTAGGAGTTTTTAGAATTTTAAATGTCTGTTTCCCAAAAGATTTATGCAAGGGAATAGACAGCCTCCTAGACTCTGGGATATCCATCATTTCTACAAAGTCAGGCTCCTCTTGATCATCCACAGCTTCCTCCATAGGGAGCTGGAGGGTTTCAGCCACTTTTTTATAAAACATAAAATGAGAAGGGGACTCAGAAAGCCTAGGAGGAGACACTCCTGAAGGTCTGTCTGGGGAGATGTCCGGGTCAATGGGCACATCCAGACTTTCAAATCCACATTCACTGTCCTCATACTCCTCTTCCCCTCCTCTGGTTCATAATATTCCTCCTAAATCATACTCTTAGACGGTGGAACCCGGCCCGAACCAGCGCCTACCTGGCGGTGCAGTTCGGTTGGAACCGGGAAAGCAACTGGACAATTTGATCGCTTTGGCTATTTCTTCAGCGGTTGGAGAGGAAAGTTTTGGCTCCACACCAGCTGATCTTCTAGTCCTTTTTGCTGGAACTGACTCCTCAGAGTCGGATCTCCTTTGGCCCGAAGAAGTCTCGCCCTGGTTAGAGGGCACTCCTTCTGGTTCAGTTTGAACCGAACCGGGCTGGCCATCCGGTTCAGCGGACTTTCTGGCCTCCCTTTCCCTGAGCCTACCAACTCTCTTTTCCAGGGTAGCTGCAGGAAAATTTTTACAAATCTGGCAGTCTGCATTGAGGTGGTCAAACCCCAGACAATAAACACAGGTGGTGTGGGGATCAGCCTTGGCAAAGACTTCCCCACATACACTACAGTGTTGAAACCCAGTGGGCCCGGTTTTCCTTTTGGGTTTCTCAGACATAGTGCCAGTCCTATCTAAACTTACCCTTTTATGGCAATCCGCCAAGCAAGACCCTCTTATCGGTTCCTAACCGTATCACGGGTCGTGGAAAAAAAGTAATAAGATCCGTTTTTTTTAGAACTGATAAGAACCGGTAACCACACTCTAAAAGTACAATTTAAGATTTTTTAAACAACTTGATCGGTTCAAACCGAACTGATGAACCGTTTACAAGTACCACACAGAATACAGTAAAATATAACCTATCTAGTACTCACAAATACCACAGACAGAGACTGAACCGACAGGTTACGGTTTAATTTCGGTCGAAAACTGAGAAAACGGCACTTTAACCGACAAAATGAACCGAGCAGAAGGAGAAATCTCCGGAGTGACTGTTCAGTGAGGCGGAGTAAAGAATCTGACGGTTTGAGTCTGAAGAACAACAGACAGTGTCTCAACTGAGCTCGAGCTCAGCGTTCCATGCCTGGCATGGAAAGTTAACTCTTTCATCTCCGGGGCAGTTCGAAGGTTGGGACTCACTGCATATGTCAGAATATAGCAAGACTTCATGTTATTTGAATACAGTAAGATTCCCTTGGAAGAAACAAGGTTACTATAGTAATTTTTTCTTCTAACCCCAGGAAATCTTACTGTATTCTGACATTTGCAGACAACCCAAGCAGTACCACTGGAAGAGGGCAGCGAATCTATTTAGGAAACAAGCTCTGCAGTACTGCTGTACCAAATCAGGCAACATTTCAGGCCTGGGTATCCCGGCTGTAGTGTTTGGTAAATGTGTGAACAGTTTTTCCAGGCAGCTGCTTTACAAATTTCCAAAGGAATGTCTCTTGTAGCTGCTATAGAGGCAGCTGTACCCCTTGTAGAGTGGGCCCGAAGGCCCACAGGGGGTTCTTTCCCTACTTTGCTGTAGCAGAATTGAATACAGGTAACAATTCAGCATGCAATGGTCCTCTTTGAGGCAAGTTTGCCCTTGGCCAACTCTCCATAAGGCAGGAAGAGCTGAGTATTATCCTGCCTGTGATTCTTAGTGTGATCCAAGTAGTAGCCGATAGCACTCTTGACTTCTAGGCTATGCAGCCTACGTTCTCTTTAACTGGAATGGTCAGTGAAAAAGACTGGCAAAGTGATGGACTGATTCAGGTGAAAGTCTGACACAACCTTGGGGAGAAACTTCCTGTTAGTCCTGAGGACTACCTTGTCCCTGTGGACTGAAATGTAATTTGGCTCTGTGGACAAGGCCTGGAGCTCACTGATTCTCCTGGCTAAGGTGACAGCTACCTGGAACACGGTTTTCCATGTCACATACTGTATAGATTAGAAGATTGTATTTGCGGGCTGAATATTTTCACCATATTAGCTTAATAGAAATATCAGCAAAAATAATCTGAACGCGAATAGAACTGAATTATTGGGGTACCACTCATGTATTTCATATTTCAAGTTTTAAATTACCCCAGTATAAGTAATGCACTGAAAACACTGATGCGTTTAAAACTGAAGTGCTTTACGGAATAACAGTAAATTAATATTAAAGTATTGTTGTAACAAAAAAAAAAAAGGTGCAAAAAAAATAAAATAATAGCAGGTCATCAATCAAGACTGCATCCAGCATCCGCGTTCCGTTTCATCTACTTCTGTGCCATATCTGCCTGCAAACCCTAAGAGGAACACTTTACTAACTGCACTGTGCCTGGTCTATTTAGAATTTAGAATAAGATGCTTACTGTTACAGGCTTACCTTAGAAAGGCAGTTTGTGTGCGCTTCCTGAATTCCAGATTGTTGAAATCCACGGACAATGTCATTGTGTCTAGCAGCAAGTTGGTCAAAGCTGTTCTGTAGCCAGCGAGCATGGTGCTCTTTTAGATTTGTTAGCCTGAGGTCTGCTGCCATATTTTCCCAGTTGCCTGCTACCAGTCGGTCAAAATCTAAGCCTGCATACCATACTGCGAACTGTTTTTTTAGACGGTCTTTAAAAAATTTGTTGACTGAAACATCAAGGGGCTGGAGTGCATCGGTGCAGGATGCTGGTACATATACTAGTATGATGCCATTACCTTCCAGCTGCTTCAGGACGGCATCTGTGGTATGGGCTCTATAAAAGTCCAGGACTAGGAGAGCCTTTTGTTCGTCAGGCAGGGAAGGGTTTTCTTTTTGAATTGTAACATATGGCACCAGCACTTTATCAATAAATTCTAGGGTTGTTTCGACATTTACATTCCACTCAATGGGGAATTGGTGCCGAATGTGTGATGCAGGGCTGCGGCCCTTATAAATCAATTGCAGGGGGAGCATTTTGCCTTCTAGAGTGCAGGCAAGCACCACAGTTATCTGTCTTTTGTCTCCCAGTCCAGTGACAGGGACTTGCCTCGCACCTGTGACCTCCATTGTCCACTCTGATACAGGGATCAGATTGACCCCTGTTTAGTCCACGTTAATCACCAGCTGAGGTCGGATCAGCTCCTGAGAACAAGCATGTGCGATTCTGGTCATAAAAGCAGACTTTAAGCTGGGAAAGTCACTGGGCATTTTACGCTCTGCTTTGGTTCCTTTTCTTTTACTAAATCCAGTTCTGTGAAGGTAACCCCACGCCCACTAGCTTGAAAGATCTAGGTGCCTCCCATTCTCAGTTAGCAACTCGGAAGAGTTGGCTTTGACTATGCCAACTGCTACTGCATGTATGACCCCTGCAGTTACTACTGCTCCCTCAGCATGGAGGGATTTAAAAATTTTTTTCAAATGTTCCTTCAGATGCTCCTCTAAGTGCGTTGGTCATCCTTGCAGTTTGCGAGGGAGGAGAGGAGACATGGCTGTGGGATCAGGGGTCTTCTGGAGTTCGGCCATGTAACGGGACTTGAAACTGCGGACTGTACTCTCATTTATCCTGCTTCCTGTGGTACTCATGTAGTGGTGCACAGCAGCCTTCACTCCCTGCTCAGCCACATACTTCCCCACTTGAAATCTAGTCTCAGGGGTGTAATTCACATAGGCAGAGGGTCTACTCTTTGTCGGTGGTGGGGAAGCAGCTGCAAGCTCCTTCACAACTGCTGCTGTTACTCCTCAAAGCTCACCACCAGAAGTCTTGGCTAGATCAGAACTGGACACAGTGCTTGCCTCCACAGGATACTTTCGTTTGACGGGCTGCTTATCCATTTTAGCAGTGACATGTTCAACAAGAAGGTAAGTCTGGCAACTGAGCAGCAACCAAACAAGCATGCAGAACAGGGTGTGTCGGGGGAATGCTTAAAGTGTCTGGAACAAGCCTGCTGTGATAGGGATCCAGATCTTGATTACCTGCTATGTACATTTTAACCAGTACCGCCGCACTTATTACAGTGTTTGCTGGTGACCACAGCGTGAATACTAGCAGGAGTGAGTAAGTGCGGTAGCAGAGTGTCCGCTAAATATATCGGGCATGAATTTAAACTACTATACAGTATTTAAGCTCTGCTGAAGAGATGGGCTCGAAGGGTGGCTGCATTAGCTGGCCAATACATATACTGAGGTCCCATGTAGGAGTTGGCTCCCTGTGTGGGGGATGCAAGTGTTAAAGGCCTTTGAAAAACTTTATGAATACCTGGTTGGCAACCAGGGATGAACACTTATCCGCTGAGAGGTAAGCAGAGACAGCTGCCAGATGCACATTAAGGGTAGATGGCCTAAGGCCAAGGGAATGAAGGTGTGCCGGATAATCCAAAACGACTGGCAAGCCAGCCTGGTTACAGCCTATATATTTTTGCTGGCACCAAATAAAAAACCTTCCACTTAGAGGTGTAAATTTTCCTAGCAGAGGGGTTTCTAGAAACTCTGAGGACCACTAGAACCCCTTCAGAGAGGTGTAGATCAGCATGCTCTTAAGTCCTCAAGAGTCATCCCTTGAACCTGAGGGACTGAATATTGGGGTAAAGGATCCTGCCCTGTGAGAAGGCCAGTAGGTTGTGCCTCCTGGGGAGGGAGATTGGTCTGGATACTGACAGAGTCAAGAGTAGTGAATTCCAGGGCTGCCTGGCCCAGTCTAAAACAATGAGGATCACTGTCACTGGCTGAACCCTGAGCTTGTTCAGTACTCTGAACAACAGGGGAAATGGAGGGAAGGCATACAGAAAATTTCCTGTCCAATCCAACAACAGTTCATCCAGAGGCACTGTGCCCACTGCAGGAGGTCTGCAGCAGAACTGTGGCAGCTGGTGGTTGTCTGGGGTTGCGAAGAAGTCCATCTGTGGGGTGCCACACCTTCTGAACACAACTTGCAGGATCTGTCTGTTTAGTGACCACTCATGGTGATTCTGATTGATTCTGCTGACAGCATCTGCAAGGACATTGTCCTTCCCTGGGAGATGAACTGCTGAGAGGGAGATCCCCAGGGAGTAGGCCAAATTCCATACTTTCATGGCCACTGTGCACGGGGGGATGACCGTGTGCCCCCTTGACTGCTGATGTACTACACTGCGGTTGTGTTGTCTGTTCTGACTTGAACCACCTTGCCCTGCAGCACTGAAGCAAAGGACAGAATGCCTAGGTAAACTGCTGTGAGTTCCAGCAGGTTTATGTGAAACAGAGACTCCTGCTGATGCCAAGTACCATATATGATGTGCTCCCCAAGGTGGGCATCCCATCCTAGGAGGGAGGCATCCGTTGTTAGCACTGCTGAAGGTGACTGCTGAAGGAAAGGCACCCCTTCTCTGAGACTGTCCTCTTCCTGCCACCACTGGAGTGCTTGAAGAAGGGTTCCAATGACTGGCACCATTTTTGACAGGGAATTTCTTTTCTGTGAGCAGGGAGATCCGAGATGGAACTGGATGTCTCTCATCTGGAACCTGGCACTGCTGCTGTTGATGCAGCCGTGTGTCCTAATAGCTGGAGAAAGTGCCTTGCTGGTCTGGGAATATGCAGTTGGAGGGAGCTAGCCAACTGTACTAGGCTGCCCACCCTCTCCTGATGGAGGAATGCCTTCCCCCTTACTGTGTCCAATTCCGCTCCTATAAATTCCAGGAGCTGAACTGTCTCAGCACTGACTTTTTTGGTTTACCAGGAAGCCTAAGGACTGCAGGATATCTGGAGTGGTGGTTAGTGCATCTCTGACTTGCTGGGGTGACTGGCCTTCTACTAGCCTGTTGTCCAAGTATGGGAGGACTAACTCCCTGCCTCCTTAAGTGCACTACCACTACTGCTACGCACTTTATAAACAGTCTTGGAGCAGAAGTCAGGCCAAATGGCATGGCTCTGAACTGATAATGGCCTAAAGGCAATCTGAACCTGAGGTACTTTCTGTGGGACTGCCTGATAGGGATGTGGAAGTAGGCATCCTTTATGTCTAGAGATGCCAGCCAATCTCCCTGCCTGAGTGTAGGGAGGATGGTGGCCGGGGTGACTATTCTGAACTTTGGTTATGTCAAATGTTTGTTTAGATGTCTGAGATCCAGTATGGGTCGCCACTCCTGTTTTCTTTAGTGTGAGGAAGTATCTTGAGTACAGTCTCTTTCCCCTCCGGGTCAAGGGAATGGGCTCTACTGCCTTCTCCTACTGGAGTTTAACTACCTCCGCCTCCAATAGGATTGCTTCTGATGGAGTGGCAGGTCTGAAAACTCTCGCCCTCAGCTTGGGCAATACCTTGAAGCTAAGAGCAAGACCCTGGCTCACTACCACCAGGACTCACTTGTCCGTGGTAATAGAACTCCCAAGCCTGGAGGTAGTGAGCCAGCCTGCCCCCTACTGGGAGTGGGGAGGTGACTCTGGCAGACCCCTTAGGGGATCTGCTTTGCTTGTGCACTGGGCTGAGGACTGGGGGCCAGCACGACTGCCGCACCTTCTGCCCCTGCCTCTAAGGTACCCTCTCTGAGGCTGGTATGCTGGGAGAGACGAAGTCTGGAAGAAAGGTCTGTAGAGGGCTCTACACCTAAGCCCTCTACACTGGTACTTTTGAGGTGTTTCTGCTTTTTCCTTAGCTGCAGCATTTTAGTAAGCCACCTTGTATTCATCCATTTTTTTCATGTAGGCCTCTGTCTGTTCACCAAAGAGAGATGTGGGCTCACAAGAGAAATCCAGGGCCTTCACCTGAGTGTCCTGGGATAAGAGTAGTGGCCCTGAGCCAAGCAAACCTTCACAGGGACACTGAAGTTGCCATAAGTCTGGCAGCAATGTCATTGGCATTCACTGCCATTCTAAATTGGTATTTGGAGGCTTCTATGCCCCTTTTTGCAGCCTCAGCTAGGGCAGATGCCATGGGAGCAGAGCAGGCCTTAGCAATCTCCAAAACTATGTTCCAGAGACTTTTCTGATATCTGGAAACACAGACCAGAGAAGAACCCAAATAAGATTTCTTGGCCATAGAGTCCATGTTCCTAGAATCTTTATCTGGGGGATGTTATGCTAGAGGAATGCCTGTCTTATCACATGCAGCAGCCTGCGCCGCCCCTTCGTGACTGGGATGCCCAAAGAGGAGTTCAGCTCCTGCCTTGGCAACCCAGTATTTTCTATCCATCAAGTTGTCCAGTGGTGGAAGAGAAGTGGGGGTTTGCAAAATCCTAGTGACCTGTCTCTTCAGAGACTTATGGATGGGTAATAGCAGCCTCTTAGTTGTTGGTACATACATAATTTCCATGTAATCTGGTTCCTCCTCCTCCTCCTCCTCCTCTGTAGATTCCTGGGTGGCGAGGTCCAGAGTTTGTGCCACTTGCTTCATGAAAGTAAAATGTGGGGCAAAATCCTAACGTCCCTTATCAGGGGAATCAGGGCACTGAGGATCAGGGGAAACATCTGGTTCAGTGGGCTCATCATAATCCTCTTCATCATCATCACTATAAACATCAATGTAGTGTTCAAAAGAACCAGGAACCAAAGAGAAACCCAAAGTCTGAACTGATGGATGATGTGAACTAAGTCACGGAACCAAACTGGTACCAGCTTGTAGTGACTGAATTATTCTAATAGCATTAGCAATTTCCTCAGTAGTAAGAACTGTTGGGTTTGTCAGTTGTAGTGTCTGTGCCCCCCCCCCCAAAGTGCTTTTCCTTCTTTTTCATAGCAGGTGTCAGTTCAGCGGCAGATTCTGTGGTTCGCTTCCTTCCAAGGGAAACTTCACCCTTGTCAGAGGGCTGTTCATCCAGTTCATTGGGTTTTTCTTTTGAATAAGGAGTCGACTTATTCTAGGCCGGGTCAGTGGCCTTATAGGACATCTTTTCCCTCAGTGGGTTCAATTGCCTATCAAGCGTCTACTGGGGAAAATATTTTACAGATCTCACAGTCTGCATTCAGGTGGTCAAACCCTAGGCAGAAAACACAAACTAAGTGTGGATCAGCTTTTGCGAATGGTTCACCACACTTTGTACAATGCTGAAACCCAGTGGGGCCGTTTTTGTTCTTGGGAGTCCGTGACATAAACCAAAAAACAAACAAAAAAAAACAAACCAAAAACTGGTTTTCTCTGAGCCGAAAGCCCACTATTAAATAAAACTTCTCTGGTTTTCCTTTTTTTCTGCGGTCGGTTCAGTGACCAAAGCGAAACCAAGAGTTGCCCAGGTTAAATAATACAAAATAAATGTAAATAAGAAACTGGATAACAGAAAAGTAAATTTTAAAGAAGATTTACCTTGAAATATAAACAAAAGCTCAGAACTGAAAAACTTACCGGAACAACACTAAAACTATACTAGTCTACCTGTAATACCAAGGACAATGCTTTAAAAACAAAAAGAAATAATCAGTACTTTAAAAAATCAAGAAAATAAAAATCTTCACGAAAGATGAAGGAGAGCTCTCTGAGGCGTCTTACTTAGGCAAGCGGAGTAAAGAATCTGACGGTTGCAGGATGTATTCCAGAAACAGTGGTTTGAAAACCGAGCTCGAGCCTAGCATTCCATCATTTGCATAGGTTCTATTACCACTTCAGCTCCGGGGCAGTCCTATGGTGAAATCATACAGCATACGCCAGAATACAGTAAGAATTCCTGGGATTAGAAACAATGGATAGTTCGGACTTCATACGAAGCTATTGGAAGTAATAAGTTAATAATAAGTCTGTAAAACAACACATTCAGTGATGCTGATGGTAGTGGTTCGAAAAACTCCTTGCAAAGAGCATTCAGAACCCAGTTCATAGCCCACAGAGAACCAGGACAGCAAACGTGTCCTACAAATACACGCCTATTAGTTCCTAGGCCAAAAAAAAAACCAGGGCTGCAAGAGCAGAACATGGCCTCTCAGTGAACTCCTTGTCAACCTCTTCACCTTTTTGCAGAAAACCAAAAAACTGCGGAATTGAGGCCGTCGAAGGAGAAAATCTTCCCTGCTGGCCCAAGGTAAAGAAGAGAGGTGGCCCCTACCAAAGCATAGGCTGCAGTCATCAAGGAGTCAAGTAGTTTTCTATGGGAAAAACTATACACATATTTATTTATACATGTCAAAGGCAGTCCAGCACTCACCACCACAATAAAAGCTGTCCAAGCATAGAAAAGGCATGCAAATCATGCAAATCCTTTATTAAAGTGCTCAGTGACAAATGTCCTGACGCGTTCTGGAAAATTCCTTTATCAAGGTCATGTTCTTTGATAAAGAAATTTTCCGAAACGCGTCAGGACATTTATCACTGAGTACTTTAATAAAGGATTTGCATGCCTATTCTATGCTTGGACAGCTTTTATTGTGGTGGTGAGTGCTGGAATGCCTGTGAAATATTTGTACTTCGTTTTCCTTTAGCACCACCAGCTCTGTGCATTCTCTGACTGAATGTATATTATATACATATTTTTTTTTTTTTTTAGCATACAGAAAGGCCTCCTCCTCTCAGGAGCCAGAGTGAGAGCTATATCATTTCTGAATTTTATTTTGGGTGGAGAGAGACACACCCTGATAGCAGGTCTCTACACACCAGAAGGCGTAAGGGTGCTTGCTGAGCAAGATTCGCGAAGTCAGAGAACTAGTCTTCTCAGCCACTCTGCAGCTAACGAGATGTAGCTCCCTCCAGAGCATCTTTTATTTTTATTTATTTATTTTTAATATAAAGACTTTGGAAAAAGAGTTCGTAGAAGAAAAATACGCTTCTGCTGAAGGTCCACTTTTGAGGCAGAGTGACCACTGCCCCCGGCTGTGGAGACCAAACAGTATGAAGAACCTGTTCAGATACGAGCATTGTAGCTGGATGTGAACAGACTGATCTGGGGTCGACCAATGCACAGGAGTTTGACAACCTCTGGTTCAAACTCCACTACACAGGATGAACATTTTGGTTGGAGCAGAGGCCTGCATAGAGCGAGGCGCCAGCATTGAAGCAGTTGACAGAGTGATCCCAGGGGAACAGGAGGAAGAATCCAACAGGGACCGGATTGCCATGGGGGAGACAGTCCTTAGGGCCAGTCCTTGTCCCCATGAGAGTGTTCCCTTAAGACTGTCCCTAGGCCTTGGTGACCTGAGAGCCCGAAAGAAGATGCTGGAGACAGTGGGGGGCTGGAATACCCTGCCTCCATTGGCTGCCTGTTGCTCCATGATGAAATTCTGCAGCGCTTTCTTGCGTTGGCGCTGGGTGCTGAGGTTGAACTCACAGGCAAGAACACAGTGACGAGGCCCAAGACAGCAAACACAAAGTTCGCGGTCTCTGATTGAAGAAATCGTCTTTCCGCAGTGGCTGCAATAGAAGACAGCGGATGAAGGATTAGTTCTCGAAATACAAAAACAGAAAGAATCACTTTAAACTAAAGTGATTCAAAGACTAATATGAAAAAAAAGGCAAGTAGTTTTGGTGGTCAAACTGAGCAACGAAGCTTCCGCAGAATCTGTGTGCTAATAGTCGATGGTGGGAAAGAAATGAGGAGGCAGTGAGGCCGCCCGCGCTTATATAGGGTATGTGACATCAGACCCTGATGTCAGTGTGGATGAAAGAAAATCTGGGGTACCCTCTTTCCCAGGGGTGAATGAAGCAAAAAACTGCAAGGACTTTCTGCATTCCTTCATGTGGTGCATATACAGTAGTCCCTGAGTATTCTATGTACAGTACATCTAGAATATGGAACAACACTTCCCCTGGATTGGCATGTTCAGGAAAGTAAACCGGCAGGTGGATGGTTTGATTTAAAGTAAATTCAGACACCACCTTTGGCAAAACTTAGATTAATATGCAAAGACATCCAGTCTTTGTGAAAAATCAAATAAGGGGCTCATGTATTAGAGCCTGTATCTCTGAAATCCTTCAAGCAGAGGTAACTGCAACTAACAAGCATTTGTCAATGCCGAATGTTGCTTGCTTCTATGTGCTGTTTAGGTATTTGAAGTCATTGGAGTGCAAATATTGAAAATTTGCAAAACTACTGACCGTCGTAGGAACTGCATAACGCTAAATAAACAGTCATTCTTGAAACTTTTCACCAAATTTTCAACATAGCCATTTTAAGACCTCTGCTCAAGAACAGTGTCACTGTGATTCTGTTAATGTGTCCCATACATTGAGTTTTCACATCGATTGCGCCATTGTGCGCTACATGGGCGGAAACACGTTTTGGGCAGGATGTGAAAAATGACAGCTGTACTGCTCATAAGGAGGTGTGGTAAAATGGCAATGTTGAAAATCTGAAGTGGAAATATTGAAAATTTGTGAACTTATGAGCCTGCATGAGAACTCGCGCAATGCACGCCAGAAAATGAAGTCATTTTTAGGATTTAATCAATTTAACATGAAGTGACTTTCATGATAGCCGCCAGCAGTGAGTGGCTCAAGGGTGATTCCGCAGTCCGCAAACACCTTCGGCCCGAATAACGCCATGACAGTGACATTCATTCATGAGAAGGGGTCCTAAAACCCCATGTTGAAAAATTTGCAAAAATTCCAAAATGCCTGAGACATGCAACAAAGTTGAAACCCCCTATCTAGCCCATTATGCAGCTTACCTGCATTTCAGTTCGCAGGTCCGCTTTGAAGAGTGCAGACGGTTCCCGATCCACTCAAGATCGTCGCTCCGAGTCCGGAAGTAAGTATGGGGTGGGGTGTGGGGACGGTGCAGGGTGGTGCGGGGTTGTGGGGTCAAGAGTACGCGACCGCTTTTGTTTTATACAGGTTTAAAAAGACGCTGTGGATATTTGCCACGCTGGGTGTGGGCCCAGCGTGGCACAAGGTCGGGGCGTTCAGCTGACGGGGATTGGGCACCCCGCCGCCAAGTGACTGCTTGCCACGCTGGGTGGCCTTAGCGTGGCACCAACTACTGGGGAGGAAGACGCAGAGCTCAGCCAACGGGATTGGGCACCTGCCGGTTATAAGAGAAGGTATATGGGCTAAGACGTCATAGGGGGGCTACGCTTCTTATCGCTGCTCACTCGAAGCGTAGCTCCTCTTTCAATCAGGAAATACTGCATTTTGGACGGTCATAGACAGCTCCCTAAATGCATTGGCTTACAGGCCGCGCCTGCCAGCTCATTGACTGAATTGGAGGAGGAGGTGACACACCTCCGAAATCTCCGATGATGGCACTATGTTTCTTGCACATGCGTACAAGCAACATAAAAACGGTGCTTTCCAAGAAAGAAAGTGTAGGCCAGAAGTCGTGGCTGGCTCAAAAGGAGCCAAAGCAAGTTTTTCCAACAATTCAGGTCCAGAGCTGGGAATGGATTGTAGATAGGAGGCATCAGGTATAGCATGCCTCTCAAGAGTGTATGGGCCATCCCCAGCTGGGCAAATGTACGGCCCTCAATGGGCACATGGAAAGCTGAAATGGCAGCCAAGTACACTTTGATGGAAGAATATTGCAGGCCTGCATCAGATAAGGATAGCAGATACTCTAGAATCTGGATAACTGGACAGGTAAACTGATCAAACTGATGAGACAGGACCCACAGAGCAAGCTGCTTCCACTTCATGGAATATGTGGATCTGGTAGAAGGCTTTCTGGCAGCCACCAAGACATCAGCCACCTTTTAGGAAACCCCAAACCTTGTAACAACTATGTTTTCAGGAGTCATGCATTAAGATGAAGGGATCGGAGGTCCAGTAAGGGTAGAGGCACTGATGGTTCCACTGCCAGCTGCTGTAGTAGGGGGAGCCAGATCAGATGAGTCCATAGGGAAGCAATGAGTATTAGAGTTGCCCCCTCCATTTGGAGCTTGAGTAACACTCCCTTTATTAGAGGGAAGAGAGTAAAGGTGTATAGGACCTTCCCCTTCCAAGAGAGGAAAAAACATCTCACCAGAAAGCTCCAGGCCCTGCAACGAGAGAGCAGAAAAGCCTCCGTTTTGTACTGTGTGGGGATGCAAAAAGGTCCAACTCTGGATAACCCATCTGTCGAACAGGTCCTCCACTATGGAGGTCAGCAGTTACAACTCATGCATCCTGAACTGTGCGTACAGAGCTTTTGTCTGCCAAGATGTTTTGAGTACCTGGAACAAGCACTGTTGACAGTTCTAGACCGTGTTCCAAAGCCCAATGCCAGATTCTCATCACTCCAAGGTCCAATACCAGACTCTGATTGTTTCCCTGCATAGGGGTAAAGAGTGAGTTCCCCTTGCTTGTTGATGTAATGCATCACGGACGTTGTCCATCTGTACTAACAAGAGGGCCTTGTGAGGGACAGATAAGCCTGGAAGGCTTGTAGTCCATACAGGACAGCTTGCATTTCTAGAATATTTATGTGCCAGTGCTCTGCGCTGTGGTCCATCTACCCTGTGTCTGATGGGGCCTTGTGCTCCAGCCCATCCCTGATGCATCTGTTTTAAAATCTGGTGAGAGTATGGGATGAGAAGTAAACCCCTTTAACAGGTTGCTAGGTTCCATTCTCTCTCAAGCACTTTGCGTGACAGGAGGTTACTAGAATCCTCTTTTTTCTATATATTTACTAGTTTTATTCCAACAAGGTTCTCCAGCCAACAAAATACACAAATATATATATGTATGTATATAAAAAATATAGTATACATACATTGCTCTAACAGAACAAATGCTAGGGTGTGTCTATAGAGAAGGCTGAAACATTTAAATACTCGGCATCTATCTTGATTTTCATCTGACTTTTGAACCCCATGTAAATTTTCTATGCAAGTACCTTCATCAAAGATGATGCTGTATAGCCCTATAGGTGCGCTTTTTAAACTAGAGGGTCTAGGAAACTTGTGACTCACAGTTTTCTCTTTAGTTTATTAGATTACAGTAATATTTATACTGCTACCACAGACAATTTCTTGGGTAGACTTAAGGTAACATTTAATTTTATTCTCAAAGTTTTGACGGATGCTGACCTGACTCACTCTTGTGACTTACTTAGACTTTCAGGCTGTATTATTTCCATAATAGGGTTTGTTTTAAGTCAGACCTTTTTTTTTTTTTTAAGGGTTTTCTGGGTCTACTGCCTAATTCTATTTTTTCATTATTTCCCAGGGCACTGAATGAATGTTGGACTCGGTCCCAGAGTAAGTTAACCTTTTCAATTCCATTCTATAGGAAATCAATTGGGCAGAGGTCCTTTCTATTTACAGCCCCACTGTTTTTTTAATTCTCTCCCCCCTCCTATCTTGTTAAGTGTACCTCCCTCCCTATCTTTACAAATTTTGTATGGAGTTGGCTCTATGATAAGGATGAATGCAATTGTTTCATGAGATAGTAATATTGTGGTGTTTATTGACTGAATGTTTTTATTGTATGTACATTTTGTTTTTGTAATGTTTTTATGTGTGTGTTTATGTACACCTGTTGCATATGAAAACAGGCAGACATGCTCATTGTGCATACAAGTATAAAAAATAAATGAAAATTATACATAGTTACGGTAAGTTATAATTCATCATAGCACCTGGGGAGGTAAACTGATACCAACAGAACATACCTCTGGCCTTCAAGGCCACAAACTAGGACGGATCTTTAAGTAAGAACAGAGCAATTCAAAAACAAGAGTTCATAAGACTGTAAGACATCATTTAAATGTCCATTTCTGAAGGTAGAGCGAGGAAAACCTGAACATCCCAGAAAGTATCTCAAAGAAAATCTCCCTCATCTGTCTAGTTTCGTTCAGCTACATTAAGAAAATTTGTTCAGCTAAGAACACTGACTAGCCCCAGATAATTAAGAGAAGATGACTTAGAGAGACACCCTTCGCACCGGATCACGGAGCACAGATGTTAAAAGCTCACCGTCGGTCGTGAGGGCTGCAAGAAATTGCCCTCCCCCACACACCCTTCACACCAGATCACAGAGCATAGACGTTAAGAGCTCACCAGCAGTTGTGAGGGCTGCAAGAAATTGCCCTCCCCCCACACACCCTTCGCACCAGATCACGGAGCACGGACGTTAAGGTACTTACCAAGGAGCTGCTTGCCAGGATCGCTCTCTGCTCCACGCTGGCTTTGGCTCTTTCAAAAGAAATCTCTTGGCGCCTTTTTTAAAGGGGGTCTTTGTCAGCCCAACAGTGGAGATAGTGCATTTTTTTTGCATTTTTAGATGAAATTCCATGTTACCTGTACCGCTGCATACCGCCTGTTTAAGTTGCCTTCCCCTTTAAGGACTTTTTTTTTACACTTTAATACAAACTGTTGCCTTTTAGTGTGCTATTAAGTTAACTAATAACTGTATTGGGCCATTTGATGTTAAAAACTGCAACCCTTATTTGCCGGGGGTACTGCCCTGCAAGGCTCTCGTTGCTACTGCCATTTTTTGTAAGTTAAACTCCGTTGTGCCTTCTTAAATAATCACTGAAACTACAGGCAGTACAGCATAAATTCCATCTCGTAGGTTAAACTTCATTTGTGCTTTTTTTATAATCACTGAAACTGCAGGCATTACAGCATAATTTCCATTTTTGTAAGTTAACTCCATTTGTGCTTTTAATAATCACTGAAACTGCAGGCAGTACAGCATAAATTAACTCCAGCTCGGCAGTGAAACTCAAAACATGTCCCCATAGAACCCTGTCCCCCCCCCACAAGGTAAACCTCGGGAGCCCTAGTTAACCTGGCTGTTTTTTTCTTTCTCCCCCAGAGCTCACCGGCGGTCGTGAGAGCTGCAAGAAATGAAAATTACGTACCTACTGTAATTCTTGATCTTCTTGGACGAGTCTCCACCACTCATTCACACTAGTGGGATCTGCGCCGGAGGCACTAGGACCCATCGGGAGCAAACTTTGCTGGAGGTCGGCGAGAATGGCGGCCGAGCGTGGCTCGCGGTAATGACTATCTCGGCGACGACCTCCAACCGCCTCAGTTCCTTTTTTACCAAGCAGGTGCAGCGCAACTAACGAAGAGTAAACCTAATCTTAAAAACGGACATAAGATAGTCCGGACGACCCGTGTAAGAAGGGTCAGCAAAGAAGTCTTCACGGCCTAAAGATTTGAGGAGTGAAGACCAACACAGCGTGAGCTCGGGAATGGAGGGAGGGTAGGAATGAGTGGTGGAGACTCGCCCAAGAAGATCAAGAATTACGGTAGGCAATGTAATTTTCATATCTTCCTGACATAGTCTCCACCACTCATTCACACTAGTGGGAGAGTACCAATCTGATAATCCCCCAAAAGGGTGGCAGGGGAGCCAGAGCTCACACGCTCAGGACAGAAGTCCATTATGATAGTTTCGAAGGCGGAATGACGCCTGATATGAACATCCAGTGCATAATGCTTAATGAAGGTATGCACTGAGCCCAGGTGGCGGCATTGCAGATATCCGCACTGGAACATTGCGACTTCCGCAGGGATGCGCGCACCCGCCCTAGTAGAGTGAGCGTACACTCTACCTTCCAATTTAACCTGTGCCATGGAATAGCAATGTCGAAGACATGCCACTAACCATGATGAGATGCATCTGATAGCGACAGGCTGACCCAGCCGGTCTCGCTGAAGGAAACAAACAATTGCTGAGTCTTCATAAAATTCTGGTTCTATCTAGTAGAACCGCAAGGCTCTCTTAACATCCAAGGAATGAAGAGATCGTTCCCCTTCATTTTGGAAGTTAGCGAAGTAAGAGGGAAGCACCAGAGGTTGGTTTAGATGGAATTCTGACACAACCTTGGGAAGAAATTTAGGATGAGTACGAAGAACTACTTTGTCCTTATGGAACACAGTATACGGAGGGTCCGTAACCAGGGCATGTATCTCAGAGACCCTGCGGGCTGAGGTAATGGCCACTAGGAAGGCTGTCTTCCAGGTAAGAAATTTTAGCTCACAGGTAGCTAGGGGTTCGAAAGGCTTCCGAGTGAGCATGTCTAGCACAAGGTTAATGTCCCAGGCTGCGACCGGACGTCTAACAGGAGTCTGGTATGCAGAATTCCCTATGAAATCTCTTTCACCATAGGTAACTGAGCCAGAGACAAGGAAGAAACCGCTCATGGAACGAAATGGCACTAAGGTGAACTTTAACCATGGAGTACTGGAGACCTGAGTTTGATAGGTCCAAAGGTACTCCAGAACCTTGTCTGGAGGACAGGAAAGGGATTCCAAGAGGACTTTGCACACCAGAGAGAAAAGCGCTCCACTTAGAAGCGTAGCCGGGTAGCTGGCTTCCGAGCAGCCAGAAGGACGCCTGAGACTCTACGAGAGACGTTGAACCGGTTCACTTCTACCTCTTCAGGAGCCAAGCATGAAGGTGAAGTGACCTCAGGTTGGGATGGAACAACGAACCCTGAGTCAAAAGACTGATTTGCAAGGGAAGTGGTCTCAGAAAGGCTACCGACATACTGTTGAGTAGAGGAAACTATAGTTGCCGAGGCCAGGAGGGAGCAATGAGAATCATCTTGGTCCCCTGAGACTCGAACTTGAGGAGAACTCTCTGAATTAAAGGAAGCGATGGAAAGGCATAAAGAAAGCGTTTTGTCCACCGCAGCCTGAACACATCCTGACAGAAAATGCCAGGCCCTGGATTTCTGGAGCAGAAGAGAGGCAGTTTTGTGTTGAGTGGGGATGCAAAAAGGTCCAGGTCTGGAGTCCCCCACTCTTCGAACAGTGACCGAGCTACGGTTGGGTCGAGAGACCACTCGTGAGGGTCTGCCTCCGTCCTGCTGAGGTGTGATCTGCTAAGTCGTTTTGTACACCCGCAGATATGCCGCTGAATTAGAGACTTGTGCCCAAGCACCACTCACACTCTCATTGCTTCCCTGCAAAGGGATAAGAGTGAGCACCGCTTGCTTGTTGATGTAATACATCACAGCTTTGTTGTCCGTTTGAAGGAGAATGTTCTTGTGACAAAGAACATCTTTCAACACTGGATCGCATAGAGGACCGCCTTCATCTCCAGGACATTTATGTGGAGCTGAGTTTCGAGCTGAGTCCATACACCCTGAGTGTGGAGAGAGAGACAGTGAGCTCCCCATCCCATTAGCGATGTGTCTGTGGTGATGGAGATCTGATGATCCAGAGGAGCAAAGGGGAATCCTTCCAGGAGATTGCTTTCTTGAGACCACCAGGTGAGAGACCTTCGAGGGGTCCGGCCACCTTGATGGGATAAGACTGGGGTGAGAGGTCGGTGACCACTGAGCGGAGAGCATCCATTGGGTGGTCCTCATGTGTAACCGAGCTAGGGTACAGTGAACACTGAGAACGCCATGAGACCCAACACTCGTTGTATCGAGAGAGCTGTGATCGATCGGTTCTCCTCGATGTAACGGGCCATCTGAAGGATGTCGAGCTCTTCTGTCCTCTGGAAGGAAAGCTCATGGAAGAGGTGTCCAGAAGAGTCCCTATGAAAAGGAGCCTCTGGGAGGGCTGCAGTTGTGACTTCTTCAGATTTAGCAGAACTCCCATGGACGTAAGAAGGCGAGAGGCATTTGAACGGCTTCCAGAGTCCCTTGGCTGGAAGGACTCGCTAGGAGCCAATCGTCTAGGTAGGGAAACACTCGGAGTCCGAGCTTCCTGAGATGCGCTGCGAGAACTGCACTACACTTTGTAAAAACTCGCGGCGCCAAGGATAGCCCAAAAGGCAGGACTCTGAACTGATAATGCTGACCCAGAGCTACAAACCTCAGGAATTTGCGATGGGTCAGGTGGATGGGGATATGCTGGTAAGCGCCCTGCATATCCAGGAGGCCAGCCAGTCGTGTTGATGCAGCAAAGGTAACAGGTACCTAGGGAAATCATTTTGAATTTCTCCTGGGGAGGAATTTGTTTAACTTTCTGAGGTCTAGAATGCGGCGCATCCCCCCAGATTTCTTTGGAACCAGAAAGTAATGGGAGTAGAACCCTGTGTTTCGCTGATGCGGGGGCACCAGTTCTATTGCCCTGTTGTTTAGAAGGCCCTGGATCTCGGCGGTGAGGAGGTCTGACTGAGAGGTCAACAACCTGGGTTGTCGTTTGGGAGGGCAATTCGGGGGGTTTTCCAAAAGATTGAGAGAATAACCCTCGCGAATTATCCGAAGGACCCATTTGTCCGAGGTTATGGACTTCCACTGATTGTAGAAGTACATCAGACGACCTCCCACCGGAGGAGAAAGTTCCATCTCGGGCAGTGTGGATGGAACTGGGGCCGGCAATTCATAAGGTAGCGCTGGGGGCTTTAGGCCCCTGCGCTTTCTGCTGCGCCTTCTTTTGAGGTTGGGCAGGTTGGCTTTTATGGAAGCTTCTCTGCCTCTGCCTCGAAAGGACTGGCGACTATGAAACTGATGTTTACTCTACATGCCCCCAAGAGGGGGGTAGGCGGGGTCTGCCAACTTAATGGCCGACTTTGTCTTCTGGAGTGGCCTCAGGGCTTGCTCTACCTGAGGCCCAAAAAGATAGGAGCCATCAAAGGGCAACGCCATTACCTGCTGCTGAGCATCATTCGAAAGCCAGAAGTACGCAGCCAGGAAATGGCGCCGAGTACAAATACCTGCGGCTGCTGAACGAGAAGCAGTGTCGAAAGCGTCCATGGCGGCTTTGACCTGTTGGTTATTGGACTCAATACCTCTGATAACGGTTAGAAGGAGCTCTGACTTGGAGTCGGAATCTGGAAGAGCTTCAACCATTCGTTTCATAGAGTGCCACAGGATATATCATACTGAGAAAATAGCCTTGATAGCTGGAACACGCATACTTAAGGTGGAGGCACCAAAGACTCTCTTACCTAATGTATCAATTTTACGAGACTCTTTGTTAATAGGTCGAGCTGTAGTAAGCTTGAGGAAGAACGACTTTGTCATTCTCTGCCAGGACTACAATAGGATCCGCAAAGGCTTGGGATGCCAAAATGGGACGATCCTTGGGAGCTGAATATTTTTATCAATGGATTTAGCCACTGAAGGAATAAGAGCAGGATTATTCCATACCATTTTGCGAAGCGCCTCAAGGAGGGTTGAATCGGAGGAGTCAAATCGAGGGATCTCCAAGCATGAAGATACTGGAGTCTTAATATTTTCCCAGGATCGATGTCCGTAGTCTGGAGAGAAAGAGTGGCTCTCAGGTTCCTCAACAGAGACTTAAAGGATAGGTCCTCGACCACAGGCTCTGTAGCAGTGAAGGATCCTGTTTCCTCCACTTCATCACCCAACCGAAGGTCTGGGTCAGGCTCAACATCATCTCCTGATAGTCCAGGAAGGACTGCTTGGACAGGAAAGGAGTGAAAAATAGGGAGAAGAAGAAAGAGCAGATAGAAAGAGAGAGTCCCCGAGGGCCCCCGGCGCCAAGGAGGCGAAAGGAGTCGAAAGCGGCGCCGCGGAGGCACACGGCGCCGAAGAAGCACGCGGCACCGCAAGCGGCACCGCGTGCGCCGCGAAGACACACGGCGCCACGGGCGGCGCCGCGAGACCCGCCGGCACCATGGACGGTGCCGCAAGACACAGCAGCACTGCGGACGGCGCCGCAAGGCCCTTTCGGCGCCGACAAGCGCAGCAACCCCGCGGAAGGCGCCGAGGACACCCCTGGAACCTGGAAAGCAAGAGAAGGGAAAAAACCAGGAGATAAGGGCATTGGTGTGGCCCCCTGCGCCGCAGCCATGTAAGGGGGGGAAACACCTAAGCACAGAGTCGCTGGCACTGAAGGAAGTGCCGCGTGACTAGGAAGGTCCAACCGCCCTGCCTGATCGCCCGACAAGCCCGAAGGCTCCAGGGCAACCGAGCCAGGCAGAAGAACCAACCTCCGAGCCCATCGCTCCATAACAGCGGCCCACTGATGAAACTGCTCATCTGGAGCCCCACCTATAGGCGGGGTGGGGCTCCGCTGTCGAAGACGGCGGAAACCGGAAGTTGGCAACTCCGAAGGAGGAGACCGGCAACTAGGTACGATAACTGACCGTCGACGCGCAGACGTATCAGAGGGCGACCTCGAGTGATGCCTTCCCTTTTTTGACCTGTGGGCCGAAGAAGAGCTCGAGGCAGAACGGTGCCGAGAATGCACCGCTTATTTTATGCCGGCGGGGACTGCCCATCCTCCGGGCATCGGACTGGACCGTTGTCGGAACCCTGCTGAGGGAAGGGGGCTGACCGATCCAGCCCGACTGACTGAACAGCTTTCATCAACAAGTCTCCCTACCGTCACCTGACCTGCTCATGGTCGCACTCGGCCCAGTAGGCCGAGACTTCTTTACTATAAGTTAAATTTTAAAATATAACAGAAATAGAATAAAATTAAGTGATACTACTATCGAGATAAAATTACAAAAAATAAACTGAAAACTATCGCTAGTTTGAAGTTTGACTCCCGACAAGCGGAGCGTTGTCACTGAAGCGCACTGGCAGCAGGAAAAAGAACTGAGGCGGTTGGAGGTTGTCGCCGAGATAGTCATTACAGCGCGAGCCACGCTTCGTGGCGCCATGCTCAGCGGCGCCATCTCTCACGACCTCCAGCAAAAAGTTTGCTCGATGGGTCCTAGTGCCTCCGGCGCAGATCCCACTAGTGTGAATGAGTGGTGGAGACTTATGTCCAGGAAGATATTGCCTTCCCCCCACACACCCTTCGCACCGGATCACAGAGCACAGACATTAAGGTACTTACCAAGGAGCTGCTTGCCAGGATCACTCTCTGCTCCATGCTGGCTCTGCCCCACCGAACACTATGCGTTCGGCTCCCCACCACCCCTACCACCACCCTTGGTCGGCATCCAAATATATAGGTTGTTTTCTGATCACAAAATAACCTATCAGGCCACTTTTCCATCTGCAATTTACCTTTTTCCACCACTAGAGGCCCTTCACCTTTTTTTTTTTACTCTTTTCCTTTTTTTTTTTTCTGCCTTTCTTGCCAGCCCTGTCACATACTTTTCCTCACGTTTTTCAACCCAGCCATGCTCCCACTTACTTTCATTGCTGTACTCCTGCAATTTACTCAGGCAGCTCCACCCCCCACTCACAACATGAAAAAGGGGCAAAACATTGAAACCCTCTCATATATAGACACCGCCACCTGCACCTCTGGATGTCATCTCCCACGGCAAGCTACCCAATGGAGCCCCTCTTTCTCCTGCCAACCTCCCTCCACATCCGCAACACAACAAACCCCCCCCCTGTTTACTCCTCCCATCTGCCACCTTACCCTGAAACTACCAATACCCACCATCAGCCGCACACAGCATAAATGCTCAAGACCTGCTACTTGAACAAACCGCAACCGACTCAAGTCTCTCATTCTCCTTCTGCTGACAGGTAATGTCCACCCAAACCTTGGCCCCCAACTTGCCACACCATCCCACGGAAATGGCCCGTGCATTGCCTCACTAAACATTTGCAGCCTACTAAAAAAATGGGATTCCTTTTAGGGCTGGGTACTCCAGAACAACCCAGACATCATTGCCCTGACTGAAACCTGGCTCTCCCCTCTGTCCCCGACTCCCAGTTAACCTCCTGGATGCTGCTTCTATCACGTGACCGTGTGAGGAAGCGGGGGTGGCTGTGCTGCCTACCTCAAGGACTCCCTCAATGGCCACCTTCTCCCCTGCATACTAACCTCCAGGGCTCAGGCCTCACCCTAAAAATTACTCTAGGTAGGTCTACTTCCCTCTCTTCCTTACCACGGCCTATGTCCCCCTAGAGACCAGAAGCTAGCTTCCAGCCATCATGTCCTACCTCACACCTATCCTCAAAACAAGAAAAAATACTAGTGGGGAACTTCAACATAAACTGGCTGGCTAAAACAGCTGTGCCCTACATCAAATGAGGCTGCTGTCCCCATCTCACCCAGGTCATCAAAACAACCACCCTGCTACACGCCTGCATGGGACATCCACCTTCTAGAACTTGTTTTCACTAACCGCCTCCACAAAATAAAAAGCTCCAAAGTCCTCCCTGACACCCTAAGCGACCACTCACCAGTACTCTGTAACTGCTCTGGTACCCCCCTCAAAACCGCGCCCCAAATAAATACACTACATAAATTAGGGCCTGGCAAATTACCCCTGCTCAAGGCCCACCTCAGAGATTGGGACTGGACACCCCTTACAAATACACTCGACCCTGACCACGCACTCAAACTGTTTGTCAACATCTTTAACTCAGCCTGTGACAAGTTAGCCCCTTCATGAAAACTATGACCAAGGGGAATAATGCCCATGGTTCTCGGACCACCTCAAGGCCTACTACGTCCAGCGTGATGCCCTATGGCAACTGGCCAATGAGACCCGACGCCACAGGACAGGTAATGCTATCGGGAGGCTCCAAACAAGTGCACCTGGCCATTAGCACCACCAAGGCAAACCATTACAAAGCCGCCTTAACCTCCGCCTGGGGAAATGGGCGCAAGTTCTGGGAGAACATAAAGGAACTCTGTGGCAAAGGCCCAAATCTCCCACCTGAACAAATACTCACAGATGGTAGCCTCTCCACTGACCCTGTCAGCATAGCCACTGCCCTAAATACCGCTTTCACGGATCTCTCCCATGTGTTGCCCCGAAACTTCTCCGACCCCCCGCCAGACCATATCATCCCCAACCCCCCACTTGCGGTGCCTTTCTACCTACGAGTCCTTACACCTGAGACTGCAAAACCCTACCTTACTAAAGCTTTAAACAAAAACCACTACAGCCACGACTCCCTAGACTTCTCCGCCTCACCCTCCAGGAAGTTCTGATCCCTCTCACCCACATTCTCAATCGCTCCCTCTGCCAAGGGAAATTCCCCACCCACTGGAAATCGGCCTATATCACACCTATCCATAAAAGTAGTGACCAAACATTCACAAATAACTACCACCCCGTCTCTATCCTACGCAACCCCCGTCAAAGGCACTAGAATGCATAGTCGCCGACCAACTCATTGAACCCCTAAATAAATATAACCTTCTATCCAGGCAGCAACATGGTTTTCAAAAGGGCCACAGCACCACTACGGCCCTCCTTGAATTTACCTCAAATGTCCACTCAGCCCTGGACCACGGCCACCTCATGGGTGCCATCTTCGTGGACCTATTTAAAGCATTCGACACAGTAAACCATGCCTTCTTACTAAATACCCTGGCCTACATGGGTTTCTCCGATGACACCCTAAAATGGTTCTCCAGTTATCTCTCTGATAGGACGCAGATAGTCAAAGTCAAAGTCCAATCCGGTGTCCCACAGGGCTCCATACTTGGCCCCCGACTTTTCAGTATATACCTCAACTCCCTCTCATCCGCATGCCCTGGAAATCTGCTCCTTTATGCGGATGATGTAGTCCTGTTCACCTCCGAGCCGGCCCCCCCTTAAACTCCACCAAACCCTCCAGCACTCCTTCCATAAAATCGAAGACTGGCTCACCACCCAGTGTCATATTATCAACTATAATAAGACTAAAGTCATGATATTCACCCACCCCCAGAACCCACTCAAGAACCTGTGTCCCAAATTTCTCACTACAAATCAGACCCCCCCTAGAACAAGTATAGAACTTTAAATACTTAGGGATCACACTAGACCCTGCCCTCAGCTTTAATCAACATATCCTACCCCTAACAACCGCCCTTAGCTCCAGACTTGGAGTACTCTACCGTTACAAACACTGCTTCATCCCTGAAGCACTACAGCCTACCGTAAACTCCTCGATCCTCTCCCTCCTAGACTACGGCATCCTAATATACAGTGCCACTCCCTCCACAACCCTAAGTAGACTCAGGCTTGTGCTCAACAAAGCCTGCTGCCTCCTCCTAGGATGTGATCATTTCACTCACTCCTGCTCCCTCTACAGCAGCACAAACTGGCTAAACCTGGATAGCAGAATCAGATACCACACCTGCCTTATGACCAAAAAGGTATTACTTGGCCTCACCCCACCCTCCCTGTACCAAATTATCCTCCCAACTCCACCAGGCAAAAAACCCGTAGCACAAGCAAGCGGCTACTATGGGTACCCCATGGCCGGACCTCCCAATACCAACACACTTTCAGTTTCAGTGCCCCTTCCTGGACAAACTCCATCCCTCCCTACCATATAACTGATGAAAGAAGGCTAGGCCCATATAAATCAAAGCTAAGGGAATACCTGCAGGCTTCAAATATATGCGACTGCCCTTGATACCTGATCTGCCACTGCCTCCTTACAAACAATCTATTTAGCAGGTCAATGTACAAAAAAAAATGCATTTACGAAACATGACAATCAGCCTCCGACAGAATCTCTCTTTTTTTTTTCCTTCTCTTGGCTGTGATAAAATACCTAAATCTCTGTTAAACCTCCATGAAACAACCATGTAACCTGTTTTTTATTATTATTGTTACTTTGTTATGTACTGTATTTTCTGTATCATAAGTCCTGTCCTTGTTCAATTTATGTATGACGTGGAACCTTTGTAAATGAGTCTCTGACTCAAAGGTCTTTCTGAATATCACAATAAATAAAAATAAATATACAATATACGCCAATATCACATAATAATCCTTCAAAGGTACATTAAAAGGGAAATTTGAAAATCTTCAAAGCGAGAGGGACTAATTCAATATAAACATAGGCTATCCCCCAGTCTGCCCTCAAATTAAGGTACAACATCTGTGTAATGATCCAACTGGTACATCACCCATCTACGCCAGCAGAGCTCAAATTTCTCTACTTGGTCTGACAGTCTAGCTAATAGTCTATCCAGGGCATAGATCTCCTTAGCCAATGCCCACCAAGCCTCCTTGGTAGGAACCTTTGTGGTACGCCATAATTGGGTAATGGCCTTAAGAGCAGCCACTAAAAATAATGTGACTTGCACATAAGTAAGTCTATCTAGCTGAACACCCACCGGTACCATAACAGTCAGAATATAAACCGGCTGAAACAAATCAGGGCATTCACAGATGGCCATCAATTCATGGTTACTAGAACACTTTGTTCTTGATTGTCTGTGAGCTGGTCCCACTGGCCTCTTTGATTCCACTGAGGGATCCTCATGTGCAGTCTTGCCAAAGGTACTATTACAATGACTGCTGCCATATGGCCCAGGAGCTGAGGGAATGTCCTGGCTGAGACATACCAGCTGTTGTGTACCAGCTCAACCTGGGTAATCAGATGTTCAGTTCTGTCCAGAGGCAGAAAGGCTAAGCCTTGAGCTGTGTCCAAGACTGCTTCTACATTCTGCAGGAATTGACAAGGTATCAAGAAAGACTTAAGTACGTTGACGGTAACCTCCAGAGCATCAAACACTGGCAATGCTCGACCTAGGGTGTGCAGGAGCTGCTCCTTGGAGTGGGCTTTCAACAGCCAGTTGTCCAGGTAAGGAAAGACACAGAGGCCTTCCTGCAAAGGGCTGCTATCACCACTGTCAAGCATTTGGTAAAGACCTGTGGCACAGAGGACAAGCCAAAGGGCAGTACTCTGAATTGGTAGAAACAGGTAATTCAAATAGTTTCTGTGAGGCTTGCCAATTTTTATATGAAGGTACCTGCTTGCAGTAGCGGGAGCAGGCTTTGCAGCATGACCATTCTGAACTTTCTGAACTCTATGAAAAGGTTCAGGTCCCTGAGATCCAGAGTATGCTGCAGGTCTCCTGTACATTTTGGGACTAGGAAGTAACAAGAGCAGAACCCTGTGTTTCTTTGTTCAAAGGCACATGCTCTATGGTCTTCCTTTGAAACAAAATCTGAACCTCCTCTGAGAGCCAAGAATGTCGCCTGGAAGATAGCAAGCTGGCACCAATGGATGATCTGGAGGTGTGTCTAGAAATTCCAGAGCATGACCTTCTGTTATGATTTCCAGGACCCAGGAATCTGATGTCCTCTCCTTCCACTGAGTTAGGTGATGGAGATATGACCCCTACAACCACCCCAGGAGGTAATGTGATGGTTGGAGGAGGGTGCAAAGTCAGGCAGAGATGATTATGGCGGCTACTGCTACACCACCACCTCTAGGGGCTTTTAAATGTGCAGCTGGAATGGTTCCTGGGTGGGCAAGGCCCTGCTCCCATGCCCTTACCTTGTTGCCTGGTGGCTGGATGGTGTCTTGCAGCAACTGAAGGAAAGGGTACCTTTGCCTACCCATTGGTTGAGTATGGTAGAGGGAGTGTATCGACTTCAGGGTCCTACCTGAGACTGAAGATTAGAAAGGATATTCTGGACATCTGAGCCAAATAATTTATATCCTCTAAAAGGGGAACTGAGAATGGACTGCTGTACGTCATTCGTAAACCCTGCCACCCTAAGCCAGGAGTACCTCCTTAAGACATATGCCCGAGGCAGTAGCCCTGCCAGAGGCATCGGAAACATCATAGGCTGTGTGAAGCAGGTGCTTTCCTTAATCAGCCGTAGCTGTGAGAGCCTTTAGGAGCTCCTGTTTGGGGGTGCCATTTAGCAAAGCTTGTGCAGCTGCCTTGGCCTTTCTCCAGAGATCATTCTGGTACATGACCATGTGGGCCCGACAGTTTGCAATTCTAAGGCCCAGGGAGCCTGGAGGCTGAGACAAAGTCCTCTTACCTAGCACATCCAACCTCCTGGATTTTTTTATCAGGAGGGATGGAGTGCAGGTGTTTAGGTGCCCTTGACCAATCATGGTCAGCACCGATAGCCACAGAGTCTGCCTCAGGATGGCTAGCAAAAAGGATTTCCCTGAAGAAGCCATGTACATTTTGCCTGCCTTTCTTGGAATGCGGCTGGAATGACATTTGGCTTGTGCCAGGCACCAAAGGTGGAATCCTCTAGAGCAGGGAGGGTAGAAGCGGTATCACAATGAAAGGATCAAGTAACTACAAGAAATCTATTAAATTTTTCTTGGTGGTATCCAACCCTCTAAATTAAACTTCATGGCAGCCTGTAACTGTTGCATCATGGTGCGGAAAACTGGTTCCCCTGGCGGGAGCCTTAGGGAGTGGACCAGAGTCCTCACTGCAGGTGGACACAGTAGAACTAGTGCCTCTCTCACAGGGATTTTCAGCATAGTCCTCAGGGTCCTCCACTTCATCCTGCATTATTAAATCAAGATTGTGTTTGAACTCATTGTCAGCCTGGTCAATGGGTATTAGGGAATGTGCTGGCGAGGTTGACGGCATTCAAGGAGGCGACTGAGGCATGGCCCTAGTGTGCATCATCGGGGGGGGGGGGTTGAGCAGTAAGCCCCATCGATGGGCCTCCTGGTACAGGAGGAGGAGGAGGCAGTAGGCATTTAAACATGTCTTCAAAGGATGACAGCACCACCTGGATGTCGGTGCCCATGTGGTTGATGGGTGTGCTGGCAGAACTCAACAGAGGAGGCAGGGCTCCCGATGTCGATAGCAATGTATCAGATGTATTAGGCCTGGAAGCGCCAATGCCATGCCCTGACCTGAGTGTTATGTCAATGGTTGGTGGGGAAGCAAGTGTCACTGCCAGAGCGGTCGACTGTACAGTGGATATCGCATCTGTTGTGCGGAGTGGCAACCTGGAAACACACTGGGAGGTTTTCTTCTTGCCTGGTGCTTTGTGCTTACGTGCCCGGATTACTTCTCCCAGGATTTTGAAGACCTGGACCTGGAGGAGTGAGCTGGTGACGGGCAGTGCTCTTTGCTGAAGTGCCTTCTCCACATGGTCTACCTGCTGCTTTAATAGGTACTTCTCTAGGGCCCTTTTGTGTTGCCGGTGGCAGTGTTGAAACCTCTGCAGATCGGATAGGTTTGCTCATTGTGTTCTGGGCTGAGGCAACAGATGCAGACATGTGAGAATTACCAGTGTAAATAATTCTCACCACATTCACAATACTGGAACAGCTTCACAGTTCCTTCGATGGCATACAGGTCATCGAAAATTACTTGCTAAAGTAAATGCTTTACAATATGGAAAAATAAAGCAGCAGCATTTCTGTCAGCAGTCCAATGAGCATGGTCGATGGTGGAAAAGAACTGAGGAGGGAAGGGCTGCCCACGCTTATGTAGCAGTCAATGTCTGACATCATCATTGGTGGCCCTTGGTGGACTGCTTGCAAAGTTTCCGTGGTGGTCCTAACACCTGGCAGCTATAAGTTCCATAGGTTTGGCCTGATAAAACAGATTCTCTTGAAGAAGATCAAGAACCGATTCTTGTGTGAACCTATTTTCAGGTTCTAGAAGAAAAGGCAGGGTCAGGCAGTGGCAGAGACAGAGGGGCTGGGGGTGGTCGCCTCCTGGCTGCCCAAGTGTGAGCAGTGGCGCCTGCCACCATCTTTATTCACTGTTTAGTGCCCACTGTGGAGCCTGTCATGGACTGAGTGGCCCTCCTGGCTCCCAAATGATCCCAAACCTGACTCGCTACTGGGGTCAGGGTTTGTATTAGCTCACTGATGAATCCTAAAGAAGAAACAATATTACTATAGTGAGTAATCTTTTCTTCTAACAACCAGACTCCATCAATGATGCTTAATATGAAGTGCAGACTCACTCGCAGTACCTTGGAAGGCTAGATCTAGAACTATTTAGGAAAAGTTTCTACAAGACAGCAGTTCCAAAACTGCCATCCCTCCTAGACTGTGCATCCAGAAGTAGTGCATTGTGAAGGTGTGCACTGTTTTCGAGGCAACTGCTTTACAAGTACCTTGAAGTGTGATGGCCCCTTGTATCTGCCACAGAGGCATAAGTGCCCCATGTGGAGTGTGACCACAGGCCACTGGGAGGTTGCTTACCAGCTTTCTCATAGTAGAACTGTCTGTATACAGTCTTTGGAGCTGCTGGTTTACCTTGCCAACCTCTCCTTAGGTGACAAAAAGCTGTATGTTATCAGATCTGATATCACTTGTTTGGTCTAAGTAGCAGCCCAGTGCCCTTTTTATGTTCTGCTTGATGTGCAAGAAACGTTTTGTTACACTAAACTGCATTTTGGAGGTGGGTCAGTGCTGAGTCCACTGCAGCTCAAACTGGAAGGGGCTTTGCAGTCCAGACCAATAACCACACATTGTGGTTGTGACACAACTCGCTGCTTGCTGGGCAGAAACTTTGTGTAACTGAAAGGACTGAAGCCACTCCTATGAGAGGGAGCTTCGGTCCTTTTATTTGCATGAAGCCGGTCAGCAAGCAGTACTGCATCGATCCATCTATCCACCTCTCCTCTCTTTATCTGTATCAGTCTATTAAGCAGTCCAAGGTGCCCATCCCCATACTGCTTCCCTCCACCCTTCCCTCCACGTGGCTTGCCCGCCTGCCCTTCCCAGTCTTACATTTTTAATATATATGTGGTCTGGGGTACCCACCCCAGTACTGCTTCTCTTGATCCCCACTTCTCCAGGTCACCTGCCCCATTCCCCTACAAGCTCGACACTGGGATGTAGGCTTGTCATGGTATGAAATTCTGACAGTATGATACCGTCACATGTAATACCGTGGTTATTGTCATATGCTATATTGCAGAACAAGTCATTTTGCACAAAAATAAGTCTCCTGAACTCTTGCATCAGGAAGAGTTGGTATGGAAGGGACAGCTGTCCCTGAAAATGCAAAAACCCCAAAACCCAAAAAGCTATTTAAAAGGCCTCAGTACTAGGGTATACCATGAATCATGGTTACTGCTATATGGGAAATTGCCCACGGTATCAATACCGTGACTTCTGACACCACAGTATACCATGAAACTATGATACCTTGACAACCCTACTGGGATGCCTAATCCCAGTGTCAGAATATCCCTGACATAAGGAAAACCATTCCTCGATGCTGTGGTGGTGTTTTTTTAATCTGTAAAACAGAAAACAGTCCCTTGCTGACCTGGCCCCCACACATACCCCACCCACTCCCACCCTGACCTCCCACTCAGCACCCACCACACTCCCACTCACCTGAACAGGTCATAGGTCACTCTCTGACTAAAGATACGCCTTGCTGCTGAACCACCACTGCAATACGTAAAACTAAGGTTAAGCGTGGGTCAATGTACTTCAATGGGGGTTGAACTCCAATACTAACTTTGTCATGTTTGCATATTGTAGCCTGAAATTTTCAGTATGGCCTTTTGGACCCCCAAAACATTACAGAGCCACATTCATAGTTACAATAAAGTGCAATCAGAATAACATGATGAAAACAGATACAAGTGCAGGCAAGGCAGCAGCACAAAAATATTCAATTAACTAACAAGCCAGACAAACCAGCCCCAGGGTAAGATGACATCAGAGAGAGCAGGAAGGTTGGGAAGGTGCTTCAGCTGAGACTTGAGGGAGCCAGAGGAGGCCGAGAGGCAGATATCAGTGGACAGCTAGTTCCAGAGTGTGGAAGGCGATAAGAAAAGGATCACTGCACAGCAGAGAAACTGGGAATGGAGAAAGTGCGAGGATCCTGATATGGTAAAAACAATTTTTTTTAAGCACAGCCAAGTTTGATGTTTTGAAGCAGGCTTGGTAAACAAAATATGGCTTATAAGAACCAATCACATTTAAGGTTTGTGTCCTCTTTTGACTGGCATAGGTTACATCACTCTGCTCTGGGCTAGGAGCAGTTCTCTGGTTCTGAAACTCACCATGCTTCTGGTCCAGCAGTTCAATTTTCTCTAGCACATCTTTCCTCATCTTAGCAAAACGGACCCGGGCCTCTTGTCGGCAGCGCAGGATAAGTCGGTATTCGTAGTTCCCTGTGCTGACCCTGTACAAGGGCTCCCCAGAGCCTAAGATCAAGAACAGCTAATTAGCTGAATCAGGACAGAAATGCATGACTTTACTGTTATGTAACAGCTTGAGTACAAGAAGCCCTGAGCACTTTGTCTAGCCACAGACTGACAGGCATCCTTGAATTTTTTCAGACAAACAGATTTTCAACAGTGGTTAGTAACAGTGATCCAAAGCTTGTTTTAGATGTGACCTTAGAGTTAATAACGAAAGACTGACTGTTTCAGTATCACAGTATGCACCTAGGTGGTTGTGGGATTCAAACTCAGGCTCCAGATTCGCAGCTCAGAGCCTTGACCCACTGCACTATTTAATAGGCAGTATAGCCCACTGTTAAGGCCTGGGCTGCATATCTGGAGAACTGGTTTGAAATCCACAGCCGCCTAGGTGCATACTGTGTGATGCTGAGCAAGTCACTTAACTTTCTTATGCTCCCAGGTCACATGTGGAAACAAGCTATGGCTTAGTGTGCTACTCCTGGTTAAACAATGTTCCCTTTCCCCTTTCCCTGATCTGCTGTCAGCATTTTAAAAGGGTTAGTTTAGGGGTTGGAAACTCTCATGTACAATAAAGCAATTCGAATTTTAACTACAAAACAAATCATTATAAAGCAGAGTAAAACATTTTAGTCTAATAAACAGCACTGAGGCACTCCAGGGCTTGGGTCACCTTTGTTAATTTACCCTAGGAGCAAAAGGCACTAAGCTGTCCCTAATGACTCATGACTCCCTAGGGTTAGATTAACTGACAGTAGACCAAACACTGATCCTACCTTTCTTAAATAATAAGTGAGGGTGGCCAGCTTATGGGGTTCTAGAAGGTGGCTATCTGGCAGAGTTACAGAAGGTGGTCATTCGACAGTGTTACAGAACATGGCACTCTGATGATGTTACAGAAGCTGGCAATCCGATGGAGTTACACAAGGCAGTTATCGGACAGTTACTGAAGGTGGCTATCTGGCAGAGTTACAGAAGGTGGTCATTCGACAGTGTTACAAAACATGGCACTCTGATGATGTTACAGAAGCTGGCAATCCGATGGAGTTACACAAGGCAGTTATCGGACAGTTACTGAAGGTGGTTATCTGGCAGAGTTACAGAAGGTGGTCATTCGACAGTGTTACAAAACATGGCACTCTGATGATGTTACAGAAGCTGGCAATACGATGGAGTTACACAAGGCAGTTATCAGACAGTTACTGAAGGTGGCTATCAGGCAGAGTTACAGAAGGTGGTTATCTGACAGGGTTATAGAAGGTTATCTGATGGGGTTAAAAAAGGTGACTAATCATGTCACAAAAGGTGGTTATGTGATGGGGCTAGGTGGCCATCTTAAATAATAAGCGTGGCCAATGGAAATCGGCTGGCACAAACCACTCTGCAAGACTTAGCTGGTTGGCGATTATTCAGAGAACAGTCTTTTAGTGATCTCTCACTGCGCTGCTGCAAGAGACCATTATTTCACTGTAACCCCACTCTTCATGACTGATTAGCATGGGAAGCAGCATAATCATAATCTCTAGAGGATTTTACAAATACAGAGAGGTAAAAAGAGGAGCGAAAGGAAACAAAAGGGGGTGAGATTATCCCAGAAGACAGCAAGATCCAGTCATTAAAGCACAGGGCAGTGTAGCAGGAGAACCCAGGTTTAAATCTCGACACGGCAAGAGACTATTTGACACTGAGCAAGTTACTTGGCCTTCCTGTGCCTTTATTGTAGAGGAACATAGAAGAAAGATGGAAGAGTGAATGGACTGTGAATAAACAAACTAAGATTAAAACAAATCCAACATTAGACTATTAGAGGGAGTAACAGCTCATTGCAACATTTGAATGGAGTTCTGGATTCTATCATCGCATTCTATTCTCCCAGGAATCATCTCTGGCTTGAGATGATTCAGTTTCTGTATGGCATCATTATTGGAATCCTGTTGTTAGACTATAGGATAAAGTATGGGAAGATAATTTGTGTACTGCAACAGGTGAAATCCAATCATTTGACCATGCAGTTATTTAAGTGATAACTTAAAGGGGAACAGTCAGCACAAATTGGTACTGGTCCCAATATGCACTTTGTGGACAAAAAATTTTGGTTTACTTATTATTTACTGCCAGACTAATTTCGCTTAGTTATATGTTGAGATCTTCTTTTACTATAAATCCCAGAATCCCCTTCAGCTGACTTCAGAGCAGTATACAGCAGTGGAAAGTTCAATAGCGTGCAGTACATTTTAGAACTTTTATAATCTCTGATCAGATGTTCTTCCAGACTACTTTTCTCCAGGGGCTAAGTACAGTCCTTTGTATCTGTACATAGCCCATGGAGGACAGCGGGACCAGCAAACAAAAGATCAGAACTTATATAAACTTTAGCATGCAATGCAGGCTATGCAATCTTCTCACTGCAGCCTACTGTTCTGATGTCATTTGCAGGGGATTCTGGAATTTGTAGTAAGACAAGATGTCAGCATACAACTAAGCAAAATTAGTCTGATACAATATACTGTACTACAGTAAACAGTAAATGAGGGTTACTCACCTGTAATTGTAGTTCTAGGAGTGGTTTATGGTGCACATCCACACTTAGGCAGTTTCCTTTCCATTCAAGACCAGCCAAAATGTCTTCAAGCTAAGCTCCTCCTGCCCACCCGGGTGTTATACTCCCTGATTCCACCCTGTAATGTCAGATCTTGCATGCTGGAAGCAGGGATCCGTGTGCCATTTGCCAGAGGAGGTTGTGTGGATGTGTACCATATACCACTCCTAGAAATTGCAGTTACGTAAGAACTTACCGTAACAGTAGATCTTCAAGAGAGTTTCCTGCAGTAGGTCTTCACATATAGGACTGTGCCTCTGGCGCCAGGTCCACAAGGCAAACTTGTAGATAGCAATCATCAGCGGGACTGCCCCCACGCCAGGGTGGCGTGACGCCAGCCCGACTACAAGCGGGCGGTCCCGCGCCCATTCTCCAGTTCTTTCCAATGGAGACCTATAGAAAGGTAAGAATAAGACCGAGTAAAACTCCTCAGAACCTGCTTCCACTCTAGTCCCGAAGGCTAGACAGGATGGAAAATAAGGATAAAACATCCAAAAACTGGGGAAGGAGGGGAAATTAGATTTCTTGCAGGAACCTCTCTCAAAGATCTACTGTTACAGTAAGTTCTTATGTAACTGCAATATCTTACTGCGAGAGGGTTCCTGCAGTAGATCTTCATATATAGGACTGAATACCAAGCAGTCCCAAAGAAAAATAAAACATAGGTGCATCTGGGAGGAGGAGAAGTCGCTGAGAGAAATCACCACAGGAGGCCTGGCAAGACTGCAAGACCAAAGCCAGTTCTGCGCCGAGAGGAAATGTCCAGACTGTAACGCTTAGTAAAGGTGTGAACAGACGACCACGTGGCTGCTGCACAGATCTCTGCCATGGACACATTCCTAAAAAAGGCAGTAGAGGTTGCCATACTGCGGGTGGAGTGGCCTTTAACTGCTCCCAGAAGGGACTTCCCATATCTTGTGTACGAAAAACGGATGCAGTTAGCTAGCCATCGAGAGATGGTTTGCTTGGATATAGCCTTGCCCTGGCACTGTGGAGCAAAAGCTGTGAACAGTTGGTTGGATTTACAAACCTCTTTAGTCCAGTTCGGTAGTACTCAGGATCCGTGCACATCAAGGGTGTGTAGAAGGTATTCCCCTGTTGGAAAACTGTGGATAGTATACTGGTAATTCCATGATCTGGTTCAAAGTGGTTTCCAGACCACTTTGGAAGGAAAGAAGGTTAGTCCAAGGACTACTCGGTCCTTATGAAAAATCAAATAAGGTTCCTTAAAGACGAAAGCCTGTGATTCGGAAACCCTTCTGGCAGAAGTAACTGTGACTAAAAATAAGGTCTTCCAGGAGAGGAAGCGTAAGTGGCAGGAAGAAGCTAGTTCGAATGGGGGTAAGGTCAGCTTCTCGAGCATGAAATTCAGGTCCCAGGGTGGACAAGGATTCCGGATCGGAGGTTTCAAATGAAGGATGCCTTTCAGAAAGGTTTTGGCAACCTCTAGCTGAGCCAAGGTTTTGCACTCCACCGGGAGATGGTAGGCCGACACCACAGATAGGTGGACCTTAATGGAGGAGTAGCTAAGGACTGCCTCAGACATATGTGCGAGGTACTCTAGAACCTAGTAAGCCAAGCACGAAAATGGGTGCCAGCGCCTTGCTTGGTCCCAAATCGTGAATCTCTTCCACTTCATGGTGTATGTTGATCTGGGGGAGGGTTTTCTAGCCTCCAATAGAATATGCGCAACCTGCGAAGATACCCCATAACGAGAAATCTCTATGTCCACAGGTCCCACGCATGAAGGTGGAGAGATTGAAGGCTCAGATGCACCGGGGTGCCCTGCTCCTGAGTCAGAAGGTCATGGGAAATGGGCAAAAGAACCGGAGGTTCCAGTGCCAATTGTTGTAACAGAGGATACCAAATTTGGTGCAGCCAAACTGAAGCAATAAGGATGGTGTGAGCTCCCTCCTGTTGTAGTTTTACCAAGACCTTCTGAATGAGAGGAAAGGAAGGAAAGACGCACAGAAACCTCCCTGTCCACAAAAAAGACAGTGCGTCTCGCCAAAGAGCACCATGTCTGAGAACGAGCGAGCAAAAGACAAGTAGTTTTGTGTTGTATGGTGAGACGAACAAATCTACCTCTGGCCGACCCCATTGAAGAAAGAGATCTTCAACCACCCCTGACTTTAGCTCCCACTGGGCCCTGGCCACTGATTGACTGAGACTGTCTGCCAGGACGCCTGCTTATGCCCGGAACATGGACTGCTGTCAAGAAGTCTGTGCTGAATCACCCAGCACCATACCCTCATTACTTCTCTGCAAAGAGGATACGATCGGTTCCTCTGTGTTTGTTTAGGTACCAGACTGTGGACATGTTGTCTGTCTGGACTAGAAAGAGATCCCAGAACCAGGAGAGACTGGAATGCCTGAGCGTGTAAAGAACCGCCCTGGTCTCCAGGACATTGATGTGAAGCTCCTATTCGGACCAAGACTCCAGTGTCTTGTGAGTCCCCAGATGGGCTCCCCTGCCCAGATCTGAGGCGTCTGTGGTGAGAATTTGGGTTGGAACTGACTGCTGGAAAGAAACACCTTCGACAGGTTTGAGAGATCCTGCCAACAGCGAAGGTCTCTAAAGACTGTTGGAGATCATGACCTTTGGTTCATGTCATCCATCCTCTGTCCCACTGGACTCGAAGAAACCACTGGGTGACCCTCATGTGAAGCCTGGCCATAGGAACTGTCGAAATGGCGGCTGCAATCAGTCCCAAGAGACAGAGCACAGAGTATGCTGGGATCCATCAGGCCTGGGCCACGAGAGTGGCCTGATAAGCTAAGGTCTCGGCCAGATCAGATGGCAAAAAAACCTTACCCTGAACTGCGTTTAGTACAGCTCCAATGAACTGGAGTCTCTGGGATGGTACTAGCTGGGACTTGGGAAAACTGACCGTTATGCCCAGGAAACCAAACAAGTTCAGCGTGAAAGAGAGAGAGAGAGAGAGAGAGACTTTCAGGCTGGTAGGAGAGGGTGCTACGAGGAGCTAGTCATCCAGGTATGGGAAGACATAAATGCCTTGACGGCGTAAAAATGCCGCCACTACTGCTAGGCATTTGGTGAACACTCTGGGTGCCGAAAAGAAGCCAAATGGGAGTGCTCTGAACTGGAAATGGATCTTCACAAAAACAAAATGGAGAAAGTGGCGGTGGGCTGGGAGGATAGGAATATGCAGGTAAGCATCCTGCATGTCCAGGAAGCACAGCCATGAGTCTGGGTGGAGCAGGGGAGGAGCCCTGAAGGGTCAACATACCTAAACTTCTGTACTTGACGAAGACGTTAGTGTGTGCTGAGGCTGCGGATCGTCTCAGGTCGCCTGCTTTCGTACCGGGAAAAGTGGAGTAGAACTCCTTCCTATTCGGTTCGATGGGACGGGTTCTAGGACCCTGTCGAGAAGAAGAGCCTGAATTTCCTGAGAGACAATGGGACCTGATCCCAAGGATAGAAGGACCCAGGGTGGACAAATCAGGTAGCCAGGTTGCCAGTGGTTACTTTAAAAACTGGTTTGGCTACCAGATTTTGAAAGTTATTGGCCAACTTAGCTACCTGCCTACAAAGTGATTTTTGAGCATTTAAAAGGGATGGCCACTACTAATATTGGTTTAGCTACCAGATTTTGAAGGTTAGTGGCCAAACTGACCACTACCTCACAAACTGATTTGTCCCACCCTGGAAGGACCATCCTGGCGGTAGAGGGGCTGTAATCTCACTGAATTCTATCAAGTGACCTCGCTGGTTGGGCCCGTCTTATACAAGGAACGGATGTCCCAAAGGGAGCATCTGCTCTCCTGCAGCCCTGTAATGATATCCTTGGCATCGCCGCCAAAGAGGATGGAACCCCTAAAGGGGGTGTCCAGGAGGGAGGACTGTACATCCTGCGCCAGACCTGCTATACAAAGCCAGGAGAGGCGGCAAAGACAGATCCCCGAGGCTGCATTTAGCCAATTAAGTCATAACGCTTCAAAGAGCGTGACGACATCGATGACTTCCTCAACCTAACTTTATCCAATAACTTCTTTCTCAGGGTTTCATCCTGAACCTCTTGGAGGTCTCTCTTTCTAGATCCAAAAGAGAGGCTTTTTAAGGCGTACTATATGCGACATAATTAAGGGAACGATCGCACAAGAGGAAGAACAGATTTTATGACCAAACTGATCTAGCTGACGCAGTCCTTGTCAGGAGGCTAAGAGCTGTGTTTGGCTGGATGAACGGTCGGAGCGGCCGTGATGACCATGGAGTCAGCCTTAGGATGGGAGTTAGTAGGAAAGATTCCTTCCGGGTTAATAGGTGCAGTCTGCTTTACGCGAAACTGCTGGTATAGAGGATGGCTGTTGCCAAATCGTGGTCACTAGGTCCTCATGGGGCCCAATCCACGGGGGAATGGGGATAGGGTCAGAAGTGGCCAGATCCAGGTGTTCCTCAAGCAGTTTTCTTTGTGGGTCTACCTCTTTGGATGGCTAGCTGCCTGAATAGAATGCAGCAAGTCTCCAAAAGAGGGGTCCTCCGGTGGAGACTTAGGAGAGTCTTTAGGGGGAACCTCTACGGGAGACCTGGGGTCTGACGGATCCGAGTCAGACTCGGTGTCAGAGGGCTCAGAACCATTAGGAACTGATGGGTCTGCTTCCATGATACCAACAGTCAGGGAGACCGAAGCTCTGGTCTGAGAAGGCGGTAGAGAGGTGACTCTGGGAATGGGTGCCTCTCCCACCATCTTATCTCTGACAGAAGTTGCGTTCTGCCATCCTTCCACCAAAGGGGAATGGACTCGCAGTCTGGTACTGGAGGTGGCACAAGAGGGGGCTGGAAGCTCGATACTCTGATACTGAGGGTACTGCCATTATGGATAATAAAAGAGTATCTGGGATAACCCGGCATGGGGTGTCCTGGGGTACGCACTACCTGGGAGGCTCAGTGTCAGAGACATGGCCCGGCGTTAGATGCTGAGTGGTTGACAGAGGGCCTCCTGGAGGTAGGGAGGAGGGTTCAGGATCTGGGAACCCAGTCAAAGGGCCTGTGGAGGACAGTGCCAGCAGATGGCCCAGGATCCGGGAGAGCGCCTGAAGTACCAGAGGGTGGAAGCTCCATGGTAGGATCCCCAGCTGGCGACGGACTCCTGTCTGGGGACGGCGGAAGGCCTGGCGAGGGGGGGGGGACCCGAGGGGCCCCCAATGGCAGGTCCAAATGCCATCTAGCTAGTGCAAAAAGCAGAGGATCAGGTGGCGAGTCCCTGGGATGAAGAACTCTAGCGGACGACAGGTCGACTTGTCCCTCACTCTGTCCGGCGTCAGGGGCCAAACTGGAGCCCAACGGGAGAGTGGATGGATTCGGGTGGGCATCAGAGGAGCCGGCGTTCGACACAACAGATCCAGCTGAGCTAGAGATGGCTGGAAGGCCGCCGCTAGACTGATCTGCGGGGGCCGCGCACCCTTTGCTAGAGGCGAGGGATGTCTTACAGGCAGGACAAGGCGAAGAGATTACGACCTCCAAAGAGGCTAGCCCTGGCTGCCCGTTCACCTCGGCAGGAGGGGGAGAGGGGGCCCGGCCCAAAGAAGCGGACGGGGCACCTGAAGAAGTACTCACAGCTGCAGGCCTCTCATGTGGCGACGGACTCCGGTCCCGGCGCTTCTCTTTGCTTTTCTTCTTTTTAGGGGCCGGTGACGACAACCTTTCTCTCGGTTTTTGAAGCTCCTTTTCCATAGACGCCAAGCATCGGGTCAGAAGATAGGCCTCAGGGGACCGTCTGTGCCTGGTTCTGGTCGTCTGGTTGAAGGCCTGGCAGATGGAACACTCCTGGACGTCGTGTTTAGAACCCAGGCAAAGGAGGCAGCGGGAATGGTTGTCACTGTGCGGAATTTGGGTGCGGCACTTAGAGCACTTTTTCTTCTGTCTAGAAGACATCAAATTGAAGAGAAATTACTAGTAAGAGGCAAAGAAAACTTTGACAAAATTCAACGCTGGCGCTAGTTTGCCGCTCAAACATGAGCCAAACGCTACTGAGGCGACGGTGGAAAGAAGTGAGAGGGCACGACCACTGCTTTTATAGTCGGGCTGACGCCATTCTTGACATCGGGGCGGCCCCGCTGATGATTGCTATCTGCAAGTTTGCCGGTGGGGACCTGACGCCAGGGGCGGAGTCCTATGTGAAGACCTACTGCAGGAACTCTCTCTCGAAGTAAGCTCTGTATGGTTACAGGTGAGTAACCCCTACTTAGGGACAAGGATATGGTACATTATCCACACTTAGGCAGACTCCTAGCAGTTTTCCGTCAGCAGGGGAAAGGCATGCACCTCTACTTGGCAAACAAGGATTGAGAACTGAGGTCCCAAATCCAGCACCGCGCGTGACTCAAGGTCGATGTGGTAGTGGGAAATGAAGGTGTGTGACTCTCCGGTAGCAGCCCTGCAGATCTCTTGGATAGGGACATCCCAGGAAGCAGCCACTGAGACAGCAGTATGCCTGGTGAAATGAGCACTAAGCCCTACAGGAGGTTCCCCACCAGCCAACTTGTAGCAGAGGACAATGCAGGATACAATCCACCTGCCAACTGTTCGGTTAGCTGCTGATCTGCCAGGTGCGGCTTCAGCAGCTGACGAAGAGCTGGTGAACCTCTCCTGAACACTAGCCGTTCGCTCTTTATAAGTGAGCGCTCACCTCAGGTCCAGCAGGAGTCTGTGTTTGGCCTCCAAGGTTGGAGTGGTGAGGTACACCAGGAGGTTAATCACCTGAGTACGGTGAAACTCTGAAACAACCTTCAGGAGGAACTTTGGGTTGGGGTGGAGGACAACCTTGATCCTATGGAACACCAAATATGGAGTCTTTACTGAGGGCGCCTGGAGCTCATTGATCCTTCTGGTGAAAGTGATAGCCACCAAGAAGGCAGTCTTCCATGACAGGCGTGAGATGTCACATCTATGAATCAATTTGAATGGCTTGTCCATGAGCACTGCCAGTACCAGTAACAAGTCTCAAGGTGGAGGTGGTTAACGCACCGGTGGGGACAGGTGGTCAAGGCTCAGAAAGAAACACCCAACAACCTTCTCCTACACCACTGTCGGCATACCAGCCCATGCTGAATTTGCAGAGATTTTATTTATTTAGCTTTTGTTGACCGGGTAGGTACACTAGACAAGTTATATGCCTATTTTCAGGAATGACCCAGGAGAGTACAACAAGGAATACAGTTACATCAGAGTAGATAACAGTGAGTAGAGCGGAGTACACTGAGTCATGAGAAACGGTCTAACATAGAATAGTCTTCTGTAGCAGTATTAGTTAATATACATATGTACAACAATAAGTAGTCTAGATCATTCAATGGCACAGACGTTGCCATCGTGTGTGTAAGATCATTAGAAGTGAACGTGAGAACATTAGCAGAGCCTCAGAAACAGTTAAGTTCCAAAGTATGTAGTCAAGTGTGAGTCCAACACAGGGACCATAGGGCTAAGGAGGCATTGGACACTCGCACGCTGAGGCCAGCTTCAGATGCTCCCACAGGGACTTCCGGAGGCACTGGTGGGAGGAGGCGGAGTAAACATGGTCAGGAAGGGAGTTCCAGAGCCTAGGAGCACATGCAGTGAAGTCCATATCCCCCATGAGGGTTCGGGTAAAGGGGACTTTTAGCACCCCAGGTCCCTGAGACCTGAGAGAGTAGGAGGAGGGGTCAGGAGCTGAGAGAAGCTGTGCCAGCCCTGGGTGGGTGCCAGTTCTGATCACTTTACCCACGAAGCATCCCAGTCCAAAGTTCAAGTGATGTGCCGAGGAAAGCCAGCCTAGTTTTTCATATAGCTTACAGTGATGGGTTAGGCGAGGGGCTGCCAGGGCAAAACAACAAATATTATTGTAGGTCGTGTGCCACCGAGTAAGGAGAGCCTTGGAGGGCGGCATACTGGTGAAGGTCATAACTGAGCGAGGGAAGAAGCACACCTCTGGCAAGTGCCAGAGCGAGCAGCAGGTGTCAAATCATTCTTTGCCCTGTAGGCCAGACCCAATTTATAGTTCACAGTTCTGCAGACATCTAGGATGCGACTCCCTAGGTCCAGTTAGGGGTCAAGTGTCACCCCAAGGTATTTGATGGAAGCTGCAGTTAGAGGGGGAACACCATCCGCACCATTGATGCAGAGGGGCAGGAGAGGCATTTATCTTGGCTGGTGCCCAAACAGCATGGCCTGAGTTTTTTTCAGGTTGAGGACCAGCTTGTGTTTGGTTACCCAGGACTAAATATTCTTAAAGTCCTCAGACAACTGGTGGTTGAGAGTCGCAATGTCCCGGGAGTGTGCCAGTATAACCAGATCATCTGCATAAAGGGTGGCACTACAGTTTGTTACTGTGGCTGGGAGATGGTTAACAAATAGAGAGAAGAGAAGGGGCCCCAAGACCGAGCCCTGAGGGACACCTGAAGTCACCAGAGTAGGATCGGAGAGGACCTTGTTGAATTTGGTCAGCTGTACTCTGCCCTGAAGGTAGTTTGTTAGCCATTTCAGGGCAGGAGGGGACAGGCCAAGGGACCACATCTGAGTGCAAAGCAATACATGGTCTACAAGGTCGAAGGCCTTAGACAAGTCAATGAACATATCTCCAGAGAGTTTGCTCTAGTCCATGGCAGCCCTGATGCTAGATGAGACAGAGACCAGGGCAGTGGATGTGCTGTACTCTTTTCGAAAACCATGCTGAGCTGGGGACAGCAGCTCATGGGCCTGAATGTACTCTGAGAGTTATTCAGCCACAACTTTCTCAAGGAGTTTACTAATAGCCGATAGGATGGCAATTGGCCGATAGTTATCCGGGACTTTAGGATTTCCCTGCTTCAGTACAGGGAGATGGCTGCCAGGTGCACCTTAAGGGTGGTCAACCTCAGGCCTAACTGAGAGAGGTGCCAAAGGTAGTCCAGAATACTAACCGAGGGGCAGACCAGGGGGTCTAGCTCCCTGCCCTGGTAACAAATGGAAAACCTCTTCCATTTGAAGGTATAGCACTGGCGGGTCGACTCCTTCTAGGAGGCTTCCACAACATGGAGAATCTCTTCAGAGAGACCCAAAGCTTGGAATTCTAGCCACTCAGGAACCAGGCTGTCAGGTGCAGGGATTGAAGATCTGGGTGCAAGATCTTCCCCTAGTGACTGGAAAGCAGATCCGGGCACAGAGACAGTTGCCACAAAGGTCTACTGCCAAGGAGATCTGGGTAACAAAACTGGCGTGGCCTGTCTGCGGCTACAAAAATCATCCGTGCCTTGTTCCTCTCCACCCTGACCAACACTCTGGATCAGGGGCAAGGGAAGGAAAGCATAAAGGAGGCCTGGGGTCCATGGTCTCACTAAGTCATTCTCCAGCAGTGTTCCGCACTGAAGGGCAGCAGGCACAGAACAGCCTCAGCTTTGTGTTCTCTCAGGAGGTGAACAGGTCAAATAGGGGGAGTACCCAACAGGAGAACAGGTGGTCCGCCACCTCCTGATACAGTGACCACTCGAGAGACACCCCACCCACCCAGCTGAGGGCATCTGCTAGATGACTGTAGGCTCCAGCTACATGAATGATCAGAGATTGGCACCCAAACTGTGCATGAGGGTCCAAGTGTGGAGGGCCTCTTGACTCAACCAAAGGGAGTGCATTCTGCCCTGCCTATTCAGGTAGTACATGGTTGTGGTATTGTCCACCTGGACCTGCACGTCCTTATTACAGATGAATAGAGCGAATTCCATCAGAGCAAAGTGCACTGCACGGAGCTCCAGCAGGCTGATGTGGTAATGGGACTCCCTGGGGGTCCAGAGCCTATGAGCTCTGTGATTCCCCAGGTGCACTCCCCATCCCACCAAAGACATTTCGATTATCAGGGTGACTGCTGAATCTGGGTGGACGAATGGGACTCCTTCCTGGAGATGTTCCGACATGAGCCACCACTGGATGGCATCCCACATGGCTGAGTCACACGACCGACTGGTCCAGGTGACCTAGACGATGAGACCACTGGCGAGCTAGCTCCCACTGCAGGTGGCACATCTGTCAGCGGGCCCATCTGACCATGCTGGTGCAGAATGCTATGTACCCCAGCAGCTGCAGAAAGTCTTGGGCAGGGCGTGAGTGCTCAACCTGAAATGATTGGGCAAAGGAGGTAAGATCACTGCCCAGTCCGCAGGGAGTCAGGCCTTGGCCCGGAGGGAGTCGCGCTCTGCCCTGATAAAGTGGATGACCTGAGAGTGTCTGAGTTCTGACTTGGCCAAGTTGATCAGAAAGCCCAAGGCAGAGCAGGTCTGGAGGGCCAGGTCCCTGGACTGCTCCACTGCCTCTTGAGACAATTTGTCAATCAACCTCTTGTCCAAGTATGGATAGAGCCGGACTCCTTGGCACCATAGGAAGGCTACCACCACTGCAATGCACTTGGTTAAGACCCTGGGGGCTGAGGAAAGGCTGAAAAGCATGAACCAGAACTTGTAGAGAACCCCCTCTCTGTGAAACCGCAGGTACTGCCAGTGAGATGGATGGACTGGAATGTGGAAGAAGGCCTCCAGGAGGTCTAGAGAGCAGAACCACATGCCCTGCTCCAGGGATGGAATGATTTGGTACAGAGTGACCATCTGGAATTTATGCTTCCTCAGAAACTGATTAAGACTGTGCAAATCCAGTATGAGGTGCCAACCCCCTGTCTGTTTGAGGACTAGGAAATACCTGGACATAAAGCTATCATCAGCCATGGCATCTAGGACACAAGCTGAGTCTTCTTTCTCGAGGAGCTGAGTGATGTCCTCCTGGAGGGTGGACAGAGTGCCCAGCAACACCACGGACTCCCATGCAGCATGGGCATGGTAGGGTGGGACGACCTCAAAGTTGAGAGGCAATCCATGTCCTACTACTTCCAGCACCCATTTGTCCGAAGTGATGACAGACCAGGCATGCCAGAAATTGCAAAGCTGACCCACCAAGGGGAGCTGAGGCAGGGACCTGGTGGGCAGCAGGCAAACACCTCCTGACCTGTCACTGAGCAGCCTTGGAGGAGGCGCCGGCACCAGCTGCTGGATGGGCCCCACTGCCCCGGCCCCTGGGCTTCTTGGAACCTTGGCTGAGAAACTTAGGCTTAGGATGCCAGACTACCCCTGCTGAGGCTGCTGCAGTTTGGGCTGCTGGGACGGAAAGGGCCAAAGCTGAAAGGTTTTGTTCTTTGGCTTCTGACCCTTGGGATCCTGCTGCGAGGACGTCACCGATTTGAGAGTGGCATTGGACTTCTCAGTCCTAGAGAGATGTCCATCCCCGCCAGGGCCAAAAAGGTCTTTGCCCAGGAAGAGTACGTAGCCAGTTTGTGCTGGGTATCCATAGTAAAGGAGGAAATCCACAGTCGGTCCTACAGTGCATTGCAACTGCCGCTACCACAGACTGGGAGCAGGAGTCGCTGATATCCAAGGCATTTTGTAGAGGCGCTTGGTGAAGGTACGACCCAGGTGTCTGATGATCTTTACCACTGACTGCAAGTCTGCAGGAAGGTGGGAAAGGACATGGTCCAGGACACCCTTAAGGGTGTGACCGGTTGGCCATCATCAAGACGGAGCTCACTGATGGAAACCCAGGAGGACGCAGCACAGATCTTTTTGGCTTCATGTCGGGGGGCTTGTCCAAGTCCCTAACGTTGCCTGTCTTGCGAAAGACGGGAGTCTGCCACTAATCCTTTGGCCATGGAATGGTCCAATAAACTGGGAAGGAAACCAGTTGGGACCATGTACTTGCAGACCATGCAGGCTGATGGTGGTGCCACAAAGCTGGATGCTACCAGAGCTCCAGTGCAGGACTCAAAATAGCCTCTGCCACTGTGAAGGCCACCCCCTGGGAATCATCCTGATCAAGAATCTATAGTACGCAAGAAAAAAATTACTCACCTTAGTAATGTTGTTTCTTCTAATGGAATCTTGCTGTATTCTGACATATGCAGTTAGGTCCTGCCTTTCAACTGCCCCGGAGAACAAAGAGTTAAACTTTCCATGGCCAGCACGGAATGTTCACCACGAGCTAACTGAAGCCCATGTCTGCTGTTGTTTCAACTGCAACCTGCCAGCTCTTTAGGAGCAATACTAACTAAAAGTTCTGTGTGGAAACTGTAAAACTCATACTAGCCAACTGGCAACTATATCTATATAAAAGGGTTTTGGTTTCAAAAGGAAGACTCAAGTCAGGAAACCCAAAACAAAACACATCCAAACACAACCACTCACCCAAACTAAAAGAGGGTGAAAAAGGACACCCATAGGGTGCCAATACTGCTCCTGCCCACCCACATCCCAAAATCTAGGTTCTGAAAGTGGAGGCAGGGGAGGTCAGAATACAGCAAGACTCCATTAGAGGAAACAACATTACTACGGTGAGTAATTTTTTCTTCAAACAACATGAAGTCTTGCTGTATTCTGACATATGCAGACTACCAAGCAGTGCCTCCATGGAGGAGGGACAGAACCTAATTTGGAAACAGGCTCTGCAGTACTGCTGTGCCAAACCGAGCATCACTCCTAGCCTGGATATCCAGACAGTAATGCTTGGTGAAAGTATGGACTGTTTTCCACGTGGCTCCTTGACAAATTTCTAAGAGAGGTATATCCCTGGCAGCATCCAGGGAAGCAGCTGTACCTCTAGTGGAATGAGCCCTCAGGCCTGAGGGTGGAGTTCTACCCAGTTTTTCATAGCAGAACTGTATACAAGAAACAATCCACCTGGCAACAGATCTCTTAGTGGCAGGTTTGCCCTACCAACTTCTTCACACGTGGGGAACAACTGGAGGTAGTCAAACCCTGACCTTAGTACGCCTATGTAGTAGCTAAGGGCTCTTTTAACATCCAAGCTGTGTAGTCTCCTCTCTCCACAGGAGTAATGGTCAGTGAAGAAAACAGGGAGAGATATAGACTGGTTGAGGTGGAAATCTGAAACCACTTTAGGTAAAAACGTTCTGTTAGTTCTTAGGACCACTTTATCTCTATGGAAAGAGATGAAATCAGATTCCACCGACAGGGCTTGCAATTCCCTGATACACCTGGCAGAAGTAATGGCTACCAAAAACACAGTTTTCCAAGACAAGTACTTAAGCTCTGCAGAGGACAAAGGCTCAAAGGGGGGTTGCATAAGCTGAGCAATGCAAACATTGAGGTCCCAAGCAGGAGCAGGATCCCTAAAGGGGGGGATTGATGTGAAGCAATCCCTTGAAAAACTTACAAAACACAGGATGGGATAATAGAGAGGAAGGCTTGCCTACTGACAAGAAAGCAGAAACAGCTGCCAAGTGTACTTTAAGGGTATCTGGTCTGAGGCTTAGGCCATTAAGATGGACCATATAGTCCAGAACCATAGGCAACTCAGCAGAGTCTGGAGAAATATTCTTCTTAGAACACCAAATGCTGAATCTTTTCCATTTGGAGTTGTAAGTCTTTCTGGTGGAAGGCTTTCGAGAAGCCTTAACGATATCCAGAACCCCTTGGGAAAGATGTAGATCTGCAAACTCTAACTCTTCAACAGCCATGCCTTGAGATTGAGAGACCAAGATTCTGCACCAAATCCTCCCGAGAGGATGTCAACAGGTTGTAATTCCTGGGAAGAGACAGGGGAAGGTGGACTGCTAGGGACAGCAACAGGGGATACCAGGGCTGTCTGGCCCAGTCGGGAGCAATCAGAATCACTTTGCATGGTTGTGACCTTATCTTGACTAACACTTTGAGAGGGAAGAGGGAAGGGAAAGCATACAGAAATTTCCCTTCCCAGTTCAGAATCAGAGCATCCAGGGGGACTGAGCCCAAGACTGGGGGTCTGCAACAAAAGAGAGGAAGTTGGTGATTGTCTGGGGCTGTAAAAAGATCCATCTCTGGAGTGCCCCATCTTGAGAAAATCACTTTCAAAACTAGAGGATCTAGGGTCCATTCGTGATGGCCCTGGGATATTCTGCTCAGAGTGCCTGCTAGGACAGTGTCCTTCCCTGGGAGGTGAACTGCTATCAGAGAGGTTTTCAGGGAATAGGCCAGGGACCACAACTTCATTGCTTCTGTGCACAAGGCCGCAGACCGAGTGCCTCCCTGCTTGTTGATGTATCACATGGTGGTGGTGTTGTCTGTTCTGACCTGGGCCACCTTGTTCTGTACAGATTTGGAAAAAGCTTATAGTGCCAGAAACACTGCTCTGAGTTCCAAGAGATTGATGTGAAGCAGAGATTCCTAGGGTGACCACAGTCCTTGGGTGGTAGATCCCAAATGGGCTCCCCAGCCCAGCAGGTAAGGGATCTGTGATGAGTATCACTGAATGAGACTGAGTGATAAAGGAGCCTTGTCTCAAATTGTCCTGATCCAGCCACCATTGCAAGGCCTGGATCAGGGTTTGAGTCACTGGGACTAGTTTGGTAAGGGAATTCTTCCTTTGAGACCAGAAGGCTCTTAAGTGGAACTGAATGTCCCTCATCTGGAATCTTGCTCCTTGGACCACTGCTGTGGAAGCTGCCATATGGCCCAGAAGCTGAAGGAAATGCCTTGCTGGTCGAGACACCTGAAGGCTGAATGAAGAGGCCAGTTCCATGAGGGTCCTTGCCCTTTTCAGGGGAAGGAAGGCTCTTACTTTTACTGTATCCAGTTCTGCACCTATGAAGGTGAGGAGCTGCATTGGTTCGAGAACTGACTTTGGTAGGTTGAGAAGGAATCCTAAAGAAGTAAGCACTTGCTGGGTCACCTGCAGGTGTAACTTGACTTGGTCTGGAGACTGACCTACTATGAGCCAGTCGTCCAAGTATGGAAAATGGAAATCTTTTGTCTTCTTAGGAAGGCAACAACTACTGCCAGGCACTTTATGAAGACCCTTGTTGCTGATGTTAGGCCAAAGGGCATTGCTCTGAACTGATAGTGGCCTGAGGGCAACTCGTACCTGAGGTACTTTCTGTGGGAGCACCTGATGGGAATGTGAAAGTAGGCATCTTTGAGGTCCAGGGAGGCTAGCCAGTCCCCTGGCCTTAGGGAGGGAGGGAAGGATAATTCCCAGAGTTATCATTTTGAACTTTGGCTTTAAAAGATGTGTGTTCAGATATCTTAGGTCCAGGATGGGTCGCCACTCTCCTGTCTTTTTGGGGGTTAGGAAGTACCTGGAGTACAATCATTTGCCCCAGTGTAGGGTGGGAACTCTCTCTATAGCTCTGACAGCTAGGAGAGAAGAAACCTCTGCCTCTAGGGCAAGGGTCTCTGAGAGATTTGCAGGTGGAAAAGATCTGGCTTTCATCATGGGAAATTTTTTGAAGCTGAGAACCTGTCCCTGGCTTACTACTTCCAGGACCCACTTGTCTGATGTAAGAGACATCCAGTCCTGGACAAAGTAAGTCAGCCTGCCCCCTACTGGTATAGGAGAATCGACCCGGGCAGACCCATCAGGGTGTCTGCTTGGCAGGGGCTTTAGGCTGAGGGGTGGATGCAGGCCTGCTCATCCCCCTTCTGCCTCTCCCTCTAAAGAACCCCCTCTGCGAAAGAGAGGAAGAAGAGGCCTGAGCTTGGTAAAAAGGCTTTTGGAAAGGCCTGCCCCTGCCCCTGGACTGCTGCCTTTGAGGAGTTGCTAGCCTTTCTTTGACCTGAGCACTCCTGTAAGTGGTCCTGTATTCGTCCATTTTCTTCATGTAATTCTCTGTCTGCTCCCCAAACAGAGAATTACCAACTACAGGAAAATCCATGGCATTAGCCTGGTATCCTGTGAGAGGCTAGTACACCTGAGCCAAGCCATTCTCCAAGAGCCACAGATATAGCCATGACTCTTGATGATACATCATTGGAGTTCACAGCAGCATGAAACTGTACTTTCGATGCCTCAATCCCATCTGTAGCCACCTGCTCCAGCTCCTTGGTAAGCTGGGTAGGAGCCTGTTTAGCCAGTGCCAGTACAGTGTCCCACCTGGACTTCTGTACCTGGCTGCACAGGCCGCATAATTAGCCTGCCTGAGTCCCAAAGATGTTGCCATGTATTGCTTCTTTGCCATGGCATCAATCTTCCTGGAGTCCTTGTCTGGGGGGTGTGATGCCAAGGGAATATCTGCTTTTATCACAGGCAGTAGCCTGTACAACCCTCAACATAGAAACATAGACTTTGACAGCAGATAAGGACCACTTGGCCCACCCAGTTTGCCCATTTCCCTACCTACTGGATAAGCTGCAGATTTTAGTTAACCAACAGCCTACTTCCTGCCACCCCCACTATAATTGCCTTATGTCTGTCACATGCATGTTTGAATCCCTCCACTGTTTTAGACCCCACAGCCTCTCCAGGAAGGCAGTTCCATGCATCCACCACTCTCTCCATGAAAAATAATTTCCTCACATTACCCCTGAACCGTCCCCCCTCTATCTTTAAATTGTGCCCCTTGTTCTACAGATCTCTTTTCTGAAAGATGCTACCTCCTGAACTTTGTTGATTCCCTTGAGGTACTTGAATGTTTCTATCATGTCTCCCCATCCCTCCTTTCATCAAGGTATACATATTAAGCTCTCTCAGTCTCTCTTCATATGGTTTCTGATACAGACCCTGCACCATTTTAGTTGCCTCCTCTGGACTGCTTCCATCCTGTCTATGTCCTTGCATAGATGAGGTCTCCAAATCTGCACACAGTACTCAGATGGGGTCTCACCAACTGTCGGTACAGAGGGATAATCACTTCCCTTTTTCTACTTGTGATGCCCCTTCCTATGCATTCCAGTATCCCCCTGGCTCTCCTTACTGACTTCTCACATTGCTTACCTGCCTTTAGATCATCTGATATGACTACCCCAGGTCCCTTCCATTTTTGTTGTTGTTATTACCTCCTGCTATTGTGTACTCTTTCTCCTGGGTTTTGTTTCCCAGGTGCATTACTTGCACATCTTTGCATTGAATCTAAGTTGCCATATGTCTGACCATTCCTCCAACCTTGCCAAGTTCCTTCTCATCCTTTCTACCCCTTGTGTATCAACTCTGTTACAGATCTTTTGTGTCATCTGCAAAGATGCATACCTTTCCCTCCATACCCTCTGCAATGTCACATGGCTGCATTGCTGAAAAAGGAACTCTGTGTCTGAGCCTGAAAGAGTGTACCTCTTGTCCATTCTTCCGTCCACAGGAGGTATAGAATTGGGAGACTTAAGAATTTTTTGTGTCTGTTTCCCAAAAGATTTGTGGAGGGGAACAGACAGTCTCCTGGACTCTGGGATGTCCATCATCTCAACATAATCAGGCTCTTCCCGATCCTCTACATGTCTCCTCCACAGGAAGCTGGAGGGTATCAGCCTACCTTTCAGAAACATGTAGTGTGAAGGACTCAGAAAGCCTAGGAGGAGAAACAACTGAAGGTCTGTCTGGGAGATGTCCGGGTCAATAGGCATATCCAGACTTTCACCATCACCATAATCATCCTCATACTTTCCCCCCTCCTCAAACTCCGGTTTATAAAATTCTTCCAAGTTATAATCCAGAACCGGGGGAACTGACCGAACCGAGCACCTGCCAGATGGTGCCAGTTTGGTTGGAACCGATCGAAGTGATTCCATAATCCTAATCGCTTTGGCTAGCTCATCGGCTGTCGGAGTACGAGATTCTGGATCCGAAACAGTTGATTTGTCTTTTCTTTTCTTTTTGTCGGAATCGGCTCCCCTTTTGCCCGAAGAAGTATCACCCTGGTCAGAGGGCACTCCTTCTATTTCGGTTGGAACTGAACCGGGCTGGCCATCTGGGTCATCGGACTTCTCGGCTTCAGTTTCCCTCAGTCTACCTAATCTCTTTTCCAGGGTAGATTTGGGAAAATTCTTGCAAATTTGGCAGTCTGAACCGAGGTGGTCAAACCCCAGACAATAAACACAGGTGGTGTGGGGATCAACCTTAGCAAAGGCCTCCCCACATACACTACAGTGTTGAAACCCAGTGGGCCCGTTTTTTTCCTTGGGTTTCTCAGACATGGCCAACCTAACCAAACGTACCTTTTTTCAGCAATCTGCCAAGCAAGACTTCCCCTATGGTTCCGGACCGTGTCACGCGTCTTGGAAAAAACATACTTAAAGCCCAGTTTTTGGAAAAACATACTTAAAGCCAGTTTTTTTTGAACGATAATGGACCGTAACCACACTCTAAAGCAAAGTACAAGTTTTACCTTAAATGATCAGTTCAGCCGAACGATCCACAGTTTACAAGTTCCACACAGAAAACAGAACAAAAACCTATCTAGTACTCATGGTACCACAGACAGAGACTTGAACCGACTATGCAGAAACAACAATTCGGAAGAAACCGACCGAAAACCGACACTTCAACCGACTTTTGAACCGAGCAGCAGGAGGAATCTCCGGAGTGACTGTTCAGTGAGGCGGAGTAAAGAATCTGATGGTTGCAGTTCGAATAACAACAGGCAGAGGCTTCAACCGAGCTCGTGATAAGGCATAGAAAAGTTAACCCTTTGTTCTCCGGGGCAGTTAAAAGGCAGGACCTAACCGCAATAGTCAGAATACAGCAAGACTTCATGTTGTTTGAATGTGATCTACAGGGTACTCCAGATCCCATAGTGAATGAAGAGGGGTTTTGGACAGGGGGTTGGAAAGTGAAGGTAAAGTTACGAAAGGAGGATGCAGGTATTTTTCATCTCCCTAACTGCTTTTATTTAGAAAAGACAAGGGTATCCTGTTTTACCAAGCGCAGCCCTGCTCTTGTTATAAATGTGGATCCTATAGGCACATTAGTAATTCTTGCAAGGTGGTCAAATGTTTACAATGTGTTGAAACAGGGCATACGGGGGCACACTGTATTTCTACTCCTTTATGCCATCTTTGTGATGAAGCTGGCCATTCTTTTCTTTCTTATCCATGGGCCTCCCATAATACGGACAATGCCAACTTTGCTGAACAAGATTTTTACATTAACAGGGCCACAAGACAAGGGATGGGATCAAGGGCAACACCGGGGCACTCCCCACAGCAGCAAGACAAGGACAATACTCCTCTAGTGGAGAGGGCAGAATTGGGATCATTCCCCCCCAGCTGAGGAAGGTACACCTAGAACTGAAATGTTAGATCCTCCCCCACCCCACCAATCCTTGAGGAACAAGGTTTTCAAACAGTAGGCCCCAAAAAAAGGCAAGGTAGTAGAACCCCCCTGCTTCTGAGACTACAGAAGGCATACTTTTACAAAACAAATTCACTGCCCTATCCTGGGGAGAAACTGAAATGGAAGAGGAATCTGATGTTTTATCAGAACAATCTTCACAGAAAGATGGGATGTCAGATGTGGAGGAACATGCTCCCACCCCTACAGAGACTGTTAAAAAGAAAGAAAGGGCAATGGGGAATAGATGTAGTTTGAGAAAAAAAAAATGCCCCGGATTAAAATGAATGACAACTAACAATTTCCTAGCCTCTCTTAACACCAATAGTTTGAAACCAGAGAGGAAAGGAAATCTACGTCCACTTACTTTAATCACCAGAAATATGATTTTGTTTTTTTCCAAGATGCACGATTTCTACAACAGTAGAAATCCAAAGTGTAGGGCAGATTGATTTGGGAGACACCCATTGGTCTGTGGGGAAAGATACCTGCAGTGGTTTAGGGATTTGTATTAATAATCCTTTGGTGAAAGTGACTAGGACATTAGATATATAGCCAGGTCGAGCTTTACTCCTAGCTCTAAACCTGGAGAAACGAGAATTACGTACCTACCGTAATTCATGATCTTCTCTTGTATCTTCACCATTTATTACTGCTTGGGTGTACGCCGGAGGCACACACCTGTCACAGGAGGTTCCCCCTCCCAGAGGAGTCGGCGTGGGTGACACACCACGTGATGCGTGAGGGGCGGCTGTTAGGTGCCACAGACTCCTCCTCCATCCCAGTTCTGTTAGCCGGAGAGGCGAAAAAAAAGGGTAAGAAAAAAGAGCGAGGCAAGAGAGCCGAGGGATAGAAAAAGGAAAGGATATAAACTGAAAAAGGAATAAGCTGGTAGAGGACAGAAAAAGAAAATGCCTGCCATAAGGGACTGCAGGGCTTCACTTCTGGGCCGCCTCAAGGAGGAACAGATAAAGAAAAAGAGAAAAGGAAGAAGAAGAGAGCAAGAGAACAAGGGATGTTGGGAGGGAGAACACTGCCCACGGATATATTAGTTTAAGGCTTATAAGCTCTGAGCCAAAACAAGGGAGCAAGGATCCTCTTGATAGTAGAGGAGAGGAGAGAACAGAAGGTTCAACCGAACTGCTTGCACAGGTTGGACACAAAAGCCAGATTCTCTAACCTTCCGTCATCCCAACACCTTAACCTCTAGCTGAGAGCTCACAGACTGCCGAGGCAGGAATTCTGTTCCAGAAGAGAGCGCCCAACTAGGAAGGGGAAGAGGCCCTCTAGCATCTTGTTAAGTGCTAACACAGATATGTGTGTGGGGAGGGGGTGAGCTCTACAGAGGGCACCCCTTTACGGAAAGGATAGAGTGGGAACTCAATCGGACTCCCTGAAGGCAAGGCAAGAGTATCAGCTAATGGTAACTGAAGTGCCAGGACAGCACCAACCAGAAGAAACTGACACAATAGAAGATTAAGACCTGCCAGAGGGACCAGGGCAAAAAGGAGCCGAGCCATTGGAGGGACGGTCCTTAAACTGTGAATTGAACAACATGGCTAAGAAAACCAAAAGGTCACCCCTAGGGGCAATCAGAAAGAGTTCCCTCAGGATAGAATAAATTCTGCTCGTTCCCCCTTTACCTTGAGGAAATAGGATCCGTTCAGAAGAGAATGGAAAAATCAAGATAGGGTTTTTTTTTTTGGCTTAAAAGCCAACAAGGAAGGGGGAAGAATGAGCAGGAAGGGGGAGACACCGTAGTAGGAGGCCCTTGAGGGGAAGGTGGGCGGGTATCAGTAATGGATGGTGAAGATACAAAAAAAGATCAAGAATTACGGTAGGCACATCATTTTCATATCTTCCCTTGTCAATCTTCACCATCCATTACTGCTTGGGTGAGTGCTAAGACCCCCCAGAGGGGGGGACCAAGAAAAACCCTGAGGGGACAAGACCCTCAGCCTCTTGCTGGTGGCAAAAAGAAGGGGGAGACCCCGGGCTAATCAGATGAGAAGCCTAAGGTGGAGGAGAACTAGAAGGTGTCCCCCAGAGATGAGGGGACGGAGGAAGCCCCTGCAGTAGCCTTCTAGCTCTGGTGGAGAAAAGATAGGTCCCCCGGAAAGTGAAGCGAATCACCCTACGCCAGGCCAGGGGTGACAATCTTGACAGACGAAGCCATGCTGTCCGCCTAATGCAGACCGCAGTCCCTGCAAGCCTGGAAGCTACCTCACTGGCGTCGTAAGATGCCCTTGCCTGATGCCTTGCCAGTTCCAGGCCTACAGCAGAGAGGGCAATGGCCTGTCTAAATTGCTCCGTGTCAGGCACTGATGCTAAAAGCTGGGATAGCATCAACCATAGATGCCTGTTGTAGGCAGCACGGTGTGCCTGATGAGATGCTATACACAGCATGCACGAGAGGAAAAGAACACTCTTCGCCCCAACTGGTCAAACTGCACAGAATCTCAGTCCGTGGCCGGTCATCGCCAGGTGGCAGCACCGGAAGGAGTCTCTAGGGACACCAATCCCAAAGGCGGGTTGGGAAGAGAACCTAGGGACTCAGGCGTGGCACAATACCTCCTCCTGCAGTCTGCCGGGGCTGCAATAGGGTGGGCTGGAGACTGCCAGGAACAGATAGACTCCTCCTCGAAAGGAACAGGCCAGGATGGTACAACCAAATGTTGGGCACTGAATTCACTGAGGAATTTGTGCGTCTCCCGTTCGGTATTCTCTCGCCTAACAAAGGAGATATGGAAGTCCCCAACCATTCTCGAAAGGAAGCGCTGATATTCGGTAAAATCAGTGTCGGAAGAGATGAGCAGAGGTTTCTGCCCCTCCGAGGAGGAGACAAAGGAAGATGGGGGCTTTCGAATGCCTAAGGACTCCTGCGGTGTTGGGGATAGGCGTACCACCGCTCATGTATACATCTAACATATGAGGGAAGGGCACGCAGTGCCTCTGAATGTCTCCCAGGATAACGGACCTGTAGGACCGATATGGCCCGGGAGAGAGGGTGGTGGCTACAGAGGAATGGGAGTAGGGCACCTATGAAGAGGAAACTGTCCTCTGCTCAGGCTCTGGAATCCAGGGAACGGAGCCCGAGCTGTCGGAGTCCTGGATAACAAACCAGATTGCAGAACGGAACCCTGTGGACGCAAACCTCGTAAGAGCCTGGAAGGGAATCCTCCCCTGTGACGTACTTGGGGCTGCAAGGATCCAGAAGGGCAGCCCACAACAATGCCACCGGAGGTGTTCCTCAAACCTAAGAGGGAGAGACGAGGCTCGGCACTACAACTCCTACCTACACCCCGAGGGGCAGCAGGCGAAACTAGACGTGCCTCACTCTGACCCCTCAACCCCTCAGACTCGAGAAGACACCTCTTCCTCGACGCCAGCAACACAGCCCGTCGATCCTGGGATCTCTGGAGGAGCTCCCAGAAGACAAGGCCCTAGTCCACCCTGGAGAGGGCGCAGCAGCACTGGGGATGGCAGCTGCTACAGCCCACTCACGCGAACAGACCCCTCCCAACCCCCAGCCGTCCCCTCCCAGTGACTCCAGGCCACCCTAGCCTGGGGGTCCTCAGAAGAAGACTGCTGTGGGGACAGAGGAATAGACACCTGGGCCACCTGACACCATGTCCCACAGAAGACTTCAATCCTGAAGAATCAGGGAGCTGGGATGGGTCCACATCTGAATCGTCCACTTCCGAGGAAGTGCTGACCAGCAGGACTTCAATACTGGCCACGCCAGTAGTCTCCCGCGAAACGGCGCCGGTGCCACTCACGGCACTGGTCGGTGCCCATACGTCAGAGACAACACCGGAGCCCGGCCCCAACTCGCCCGCGGCCAAGTCCCCGGCACTGCCCTCGGCGCCAGGACCCAACACGGTGCCATCAGCGGAGTCAATTGGGCCCACGGCACTGCCAACAGTGCCAAAAGTCAACATGGCGCTGCAAGCGGCACTGCCCCGATCACTGGCGCCAGGATCCGAGGTGGTGCCGGAAAGCGGCATCGAGGGTCCACCCACATCGGGCCCGGCAAACGTGGGACACGACACTGGGGGAGCCTGCACCTCCGAGGAGGTGACTGCCGAGGCAGTGTCCCAACCGCGGCCCTGGGAGGGACCACAGCGTTCCCCCAACACCGTGAAAGAGGCCTCCTCCTTGGCAAGATTTGAAGATGAGGAAGCCTCCTCCTCTTCTCCAAACCGAATAGGCCTGGGAGGGGACCGGAGGAAGGGTCTAAAGATCTTACCTGGGAGGCTCGAGAGCGACATCGCCCCTCCAAAAGTCGGCAGGGCCTTGCCAATTTTGAACGTGCAGACTTCGAGAACAAGGTGGTTCATCAAGAAACAGGCATCGCATCTATCCATATCATGGTTAGGTCCCAAGCAGCGAAGACAAACATCATGCCAGTCCGTCATGGAAAATGCCAGCCATAGGAGCACAGGCGCATAGGTGCCGCATTCTTTTTTGACTTTCAGCAGCTCGAACCCGGGCATAATCTGAAAATGATAAATAACACAGTGAAGCTCCTGGTGCCATCAAAAGAAAAGGAACGGACTTACCGGCAGTCAACGGCATCGGAAAACAGCAGGATCAGGAGATGCAGACAAAGTAGGCCTATGACGCACAGAGAAAACTCACACATGCGCTAGCAGGTGCAGCCTTGATAGGCGGAGAAACAGAACTGGGATGGAGGGAGTCATCTGCGGCCCTAACGGCTGCCCTTGCACATCATGTGGTGCATCACCCTCAGGGGCGGCGCCATTGGTGCCGACTCTTCTGAAAGAAAAAACAAAAACTCCCATGGCAGTCTGCGCGCCTCCGACTTACACCCAAGCAGTAATGAATGGTGAAGATTGACAAGGAAGATACAAGACTTTAGACTCATCAATGTATATGCAGCCCAGGATAAAGCAAAGTGGGTGCAATTATTTGGACGAAAACAGCCACACCTCTTAACAGCAAAAGCAGTCCTTCTTGGTGGGGATTTTAATTGCAGTAGGTGTAAAAAGACAGAGGCTCAGTATCTGAGAAAACATATTGTGATGCAGGGTTTCTAAACAAAATGTTGACATTAACTAAGTTAAAAGATGTTTTATTACACTGCTATTCTAAGCCTTAGCATACGTATTTCAAGGGGGCTTTAAAAACCAGGATAGACTATTGGTTTATATCCCCCTATTTGCCAGTAAACTATTCTAAAGTCCTTCCGGTAGCTACCTCCGACCATTCTTTGTTGGAAATTAAAATCTCATATTCACCAGAAGTTACAATAAGAAAGGGCTATTGGAGGTTAAATACTACCCTTTTAGATAATAAGGAGATTTGGCAGGGCATTCTAGACATCACTAAAGCACGAAAATCAGTGTTGTTTATGATTCTCCTATAGAATGGTGGGAAAACAGTAAACAGGATTATATAGAATTTTGGAAAAAAGCAGGGAAAATCACAGGAAGTTTTCAAACTACAAAATATGAGGAGTTATGGAGACAACTATATCATCCTTTCCCCCTTCAGGCTGGTTCTAATCAGGATTTATTTAAGAGTTACTTTGGATTACTCTGTGCAGATTAAAATAATTAAAACTGAAATGGCCTCTTACCAGTACGATAGAGGTCGCTCTTTAGAATTTGAGCAAAGATTTAATACAATAGGGACTCAGTTACATGCTAACCCCTATAAGGCCTGTATTCCCAGTGCACACAACAAAACCATTTCTTCTTTGAAAATATGGAATCAGATCATTCAAGGTGATTCAAACATAATGACTGCAGTGGAAAATTATACTAATTCCCTATATGGGAAGGAACATGAAGGATTGGAGAAGACTGCTGCGTGGTTACAAAAAGAACCTTTACCAAAACTTTCCTTAGAAGACAGTTTATTACTTCAACAGCCTATTACAGAGAAAGAACTGGAAATAGTAATGTCACAGCTTATGGTAGGAACAGCACGGGGCCTGATGGATTACCAGGTGCCTTTTATAAAAGTTTTTCCACTTTTAGTGTGGAACTTACACTTCTTTATAACTTTATGGTAACAGAAGATATACTATCCAACACTATGTATTCAGGACTTATGACCCTCATACATAAATCAGGAGATACAGATTATTTAACTAATTGGAGGCCAATTTTATTGTTAAATTCCGGTTTTAGAATCCTAACTAAATTGTTAAACAATAGGATATTGGCAGTAATACCCCCTATAATACATCATACTCAGACATGTTCTATACCGGGACAGAAAATCTCAGATGTCCTGATAATAATAAGAAAAATCTTTGAAAAAGGGAACAGTGGTGAACTGATGGGATATCACTTGCACATAGATCATTCAAAGGCTTTTGATATGGTCTCACATGCATATCTCTGGACATGTTTAGCTGAGTATGGATTCCGGTCCAATTCATCAAATGATACATAGTTACATAGACAGTGTCGGCAATACGGGCCTATGGCCCACCTAGTCTGCCCATTTGAGTTTGTAACTTCAGTTTATGTTTTCCTAGAACTCTGTTGCCCTTACCCCTAACCTCCAGAATTTCTTTATGTCTATCCCATGCATTCTTAAATCCCGTGATTTTTTCAGCCCCCACCACTTCCTCAGGCAGGGTGTTCCACTTGTCCACCACCCATTCTGTGAAGAAATTCTTCCTCACATTTCCTCTGAATCGTCCTCCCTCCAACTTCATCCCATGCCCTCTAGTCCCTCCTGTAAGATACTTGTATGTCTCCATCATGTCCCCTCTCCCTCCTCTCCTCCAGGAGTATATATTCAATTCCTTCAACCTGTCCTCATAGGACTTGTAATGCAATCCATCCACCATCTTTGTTGCCCTCCTCTGAACCTTCTCTACCCTATGTCCTTGCGTAGGTAAGGTCTCCAGAACTGTACACTGTACTCCAGGTGGGGCCTCACTAGTGTCTTGTATAGTGGAATCATGACCTCCCTTTTCCTGCTGGTGATGCCCCTGCCTATGCATCCCAGTATCCAATTTGCCTTACCTGCTGCCTTGTCACACTGCTTCCCTACCTTGAGGTCATCAGAGATGATAACCCCAAGATCCCTTTCCTGCTTGGTGCATGCTATATCCTCACCCCCCCCAAATGATATATTGTGCCAGGGTTTTTGTGCCCCATATGTATTATCGTGCACTTCTTTGCACTGAATTTCAACTGCCAAACCCCTGACCATTCTTCAATTTTCTGCAGGTCCCTTTTCATTCTGTCTACACACTCTGGTGTGTCTACTCTGTTACAGAGCTTTGTGTCATCAGCGAACAGTGAAATTCTGCCTTCTAGGTCCTGCTTAGCGTCACTGATGAAGATGTTGAATAGGACCGGTCCCAGCACTGATCCCTGTGGTACCCCACTGGTCACTCTTCCCCTCTGTGGAGTGACAGCCATTTACCACCACCCTCTGTGTCCTGCCGCCCAGCCAGTTACCTACCCACCACACTACTGTCCTGCCCACACCCATATTCCCTAGTTTGTGCAATAGTCTTCTATGTGGTGCAGTGTCAAAGGCCTTGCTGAAGTCCAGATAGGCCATGTCCACTGCCCTCCCCTGATCCACCTCCCTAGTCAACCAGTCAAAAAATTCAACGAGGTTGGTCTGACATGACCTCCACCTGGTGAAACCATGCTGCCCTGGATCCTGCAGTCCACTGGCAACCAGATGTTCCACCATCTTCCCCACTACCGAGGTGAGGCTGACTGGTCTGTAGTTCCCCGCTTACTCCCTGTTCCCACTTTTGTATAAGGGGACTACATCTGCTGTCCTCCAGTCTTTGGGTACCTCTCGTTTCCAGTGATCGGCTAAATAGGATAGCCAGAGGTGCAGCCACCACCTCTCTGGGTTCTTTAAGGATCACGGGGTGCACCCCATCTGGCCCCATTGCTTTATCAGCTCTTATTACTTCCAGTTCCTTCAGGATCCTTTCTTGTGCAAAGGGACTTGTGTCCATTTCTGCACCATTCTCACCCCTTGTACTCCCTTCAGACCCATTATCCTCCTCCTCCTCAGTAAAGACTGAGGAGAAATACCTGTTCAGTATGTCAGCTTTACTGCTGTCATCCTCCATGTGGCCCCCATCCTCCCCCATAAGTCCCACTATCCCTCCCTTTGCCTTTCTTTTTTCACTTACGTTCTTGTAAAAGGTTTTGTCCCCTCTACCCACTGATTTTGCAATGTGCTCTTCTGTCTGAGCTTTGGATTCCTTACTGACCTCCCTGCCTCCCTTTGCTTCTCCTGGTACTTCTCCCTATCCCTTCTGCCTGTGTCTTTTTGTATTGCCTGAATGCAATCTTTTGGCTTTCACTTTCTTTGCTACCTCTTTGGAAACCATAATGGCCTCCTCTTCCTTTTCCTCTTACTAACCTGCTTAATGCATAATTGTGTTGCTCTTGTAATCCCGCTTTAAATACTGCCCTCTGTTCCTCAACCCTGATTCCTGCCCCATTCCCTTAATGCCTCTTTCAAGTATCTCCCCATTTTCCCAAAGTCTGCCCCTAAAATCCAAGATCGTGTTTTGTGTGGTTTGGTTCTGCTCCTTCTGTGATTTCAAACCACAATGAAATGGATACAATTATGTTATAAAAAAGCTACCTTATCCCCTTATGTGAATGGAAGGATAGGATCTCCATGTAGAATTAATATAGGGGTATGTCAGGGATGCCCCTTAAGTCCTATCTTATATCTTTCATCCTTGGATCCCCTCATTAGATGCATCAATTCTCACCAAGAGATACATGGCCTTTCTTTTTCTAGTCAAGATTTTGAGGTTAAGACGCTTGCATATGCAAATTTATGTATTTTAATTGCTGATCAAACATCGGCCCCATATGTAGCTAGTATTTTTAAGGAATTTTCTGTGGTCTCAGGATCCCAAATTAATTTACAGAAAAGTAAATGTATCCCCATTGGACAAGCACCGGTGGATAAAGGTCAGATCATTGACATTCATTTTACCCCTACAGGGACGAAAGTCCTAGGGATTTATTTTGGCTATCCTAATTCTGCACAATTTAATTGGGACTATACAATCAATATTGCTTTAGATAGGATAACACGGTGGAATCAGTGGAGAATGAGCAAAAAGAAATGGGTATACATGGTTCATACCTTTCTACTTCCCATGTTCTTGTATCTTAGTTACGTATACCCCCTCCCAAAATCTGGAAACTAGACTCTCAGCTGTTTTTTCCAAAGCATCAGGGGGAGTCTGAACCCTATAAAGAGAGGTATACTGTATTTAAAAATTTCTTTAGGAGGTCTAAAGATGATTAACCCGATTGCCTTCTATCACAGTATTTTTTTTATATGAACATTAAGCCCATCCTAGCTGGCAATTTAGCATTTTGGTGCTCCTGGCTGGTGGATCACTGCTCCCCCTTTAGTGCAAACATGAAGACAGGCAGGACTTTTACCTAAACAAAGTTGGCATCTTATTCAGTTTATATCCAAGATTGTTTTGGAAAATGAAAGCCTGGAGAATTACACCAGTGGATATTTTATCACAGGATAGAAAGCAGTTCTATTTACATATACAACAGCAATATTTTTAGTTTTCCCCACATTTAGATAGACCTAGGATGGAAGCGAAGATATCTCAGACAATTTTGGATAAATGCATTCCCCTCAGATGTAGGGACACAGTATGGCTTTGTGCCCATGGGAATTGCCGGTTAAAGATAATAGGAAGCACAAAGGGATGTCAGCGAGATTATGCCCTAAATTAACATATATAATGCAACCAGAAACCATGAACCATCTATTTTTTGAATGCCCTTTATTGTAGGATTCTGGGATTCAGTGCATAAAAATGGCCTTTCCTACCAAAATTCTTTATGACACCCGATACATTGTTTCTAGAGATATTTCCTCAGGAGGGTTCTTTGGAATAAAAAGTACTTTGAGGTTATTTACTTGTTTTAAATATTGGCTCTGGCAAGCCAGAGTAAATTTCCTCTTCAATAAATTATTTGGTCAACCGAGCAACTTTTCCAAGCTATTTTAGACAACATATGTACTGTTAAACAACAAGACCCGAAGGAATACTTCCTTTTAAAAGGATTGGGTAGGTTTAGATGGGTGGGAATTAGATAATAGGCAACTTAGACACTAGTATGGTGCGTTTCTGGATAATTAAGCAATATACCATGACAGAGTGGGTATATTGGTGGATTCTACGCCTGGTGTGGTTCAGTCATGAAGCACAGCCAAGTGACTTAACTCACACCAGGCGTGGTAAATCCACCAATATACCCACTCTCTGTCATGGTATATTGACTATCTAATGTTCAACTTTTTTTTTTATAGTGATATAAAACTTTTAAAGTGGGTATACTGGAGGCTTTATCACGGTCATGTGATATGTTTTGACCAATGAGGTTACAGGATTTTCATACCCTATTGTATCATTTTGATTTTATAGTCTATGTTTGATGTTCATTGTGTGTTCCTGATTGGAATACCATTTGTAATATCTAGGGTATACCTTGATTTTGTACTAAAAATTCAGTTTATTATTTATGTATATCAAGACATGAATACTTAATGGATTTTAGACAGATTGCTTAAAAAAAGGATGTTCTCTGATTTTGTTTATATGCATATTTAATTTAATTTTGTGATATAGTATGATAGGTTTTTCTATCATTTTAAATTATTATGGAGATAATAATTGTTAAAGTCTGAATTTCATTTTCACACATTTTATATAAAGTAGATACTAGTTCATATGTATATTATTGTACAAGTATTGACTCATTTATACATTACTCTAAGTTCTGAATATCTTCCTGCTCCTTTTAGTAGGAAGGGTAGGGTTTGTTTTATTACCACTTATGTTGGAGCTTTATGTTTAAATGGAGTATTCATTTATGTTTCTCCTTTTTTCTTTTATATATCATAATACTAATTTACAGGTCTCTATATGTGCTTACATGATGTTCTTAATTAACTTTTCTCCTATTTTTGTCAATATATGGGAGTGGAGGTAGTACTGACTAGTATTTTGACTTCTACTTTATTTTTCCATTCAGGGAAGTTTGATTATAATACCACCTTGATTTATAGGATTGGTATATTTTGTGTGATTTAACACTAGGTTGTGTTGTTTTTGATTCAATATATAACGTAACAATTATTTATGATTTTTTCCTTCCCTTTTCTTTTCCTTATTATGATTTGTATGCTACAATACAATTTTGTATATTTTGTGTTAAGTTTTTGAATAAAAATTCCCCTACTCTTTTCGATAAGTGCCATGGGATCTTTAACCTCCACCTGAACTACCACCAATCCAGGCAGATGGGACCTCGGTTTATTGTCTCAACCGGAAAGAAGGCACCTCAGAAGTGAGCACCCCTCTCATGTTGCACTACAGTGTCAGTACTGGGATATTAACCCAAGTGCCAGATGTGGGAACTGAACCCATAGCCCTCTGATCTCCCGGCCTCAGAGGCGAGTGTGCTACCTACTGAGCCACTGACAGATGACCTGAAATCATCAAGCAGACAACTAAAGCAGTAGCTAAGGCTAGAGGGAATGTTGGGGTGTATTAGTAGGGGTAACACAAGTCATAAGAGGGAGGTAATAATCCCTCTTTACAAGACACTGTTTAGGCCCCATCTGGAGTACTGCATGCAGTACTGGAGGCCACACCTTCACAAGGACATTAACCAAATTGAGGCAGTCCAGAGAAGGGCAATCAAAATGATGCAGGGACTGTATCAGAAAACGTATGAGGACAGATTAACGGAGCTCAGTATGTATATCCTAGAGCAAAGGAGGGAGAGAGGTGATATGATCGAAACATTCAAACACCTTAAGGGCATTAACAAGGTGAAAGAGTCTAACATGTTTCAATATAAGAAAAATAGCAGGACAAGAGGACACAGAATGAGATTAGAGAGAGACTGATTAAGGGGTAATGTGAGGAAGTTCTTTTTCACAGAAAGGGTGGTGGATGCATGGAATGGCCTACCTCAGAAAGTGGTGGATATGAATACAGTGCAGGGCTTTAAACAGGCATGGGATAGGCATAAGGAAGCAATACAGATGAGTATGAACAGATAGGCCATTGACAGAGCAAGGCGATGGCACATTCATAAGGCAGAAAAAGAAATGGGCAGACTGGATGGGCCTTCTGCGGTCCTTATGCCATCAACTTCTATGTTTCTAAATATAAAATCTGCAGGGTGGACACTCACGAAGAGTGAGAGAATCAAAGAGATCTGGGAAACCAGAGGAGTGCTGTAGAGGTGGCTGCTGGGTTTCAATACCATAAAGTGCATGGTTATGCACTTGGGGCAGAGAAACCAGGAGCTGTGTATAAGATGGGGAGGGGAGGTCCTTACAGTCATCAAGTAAGAAAGAGACCTTGGGGTTATCAGAATGGATGACCTCAAGGTAGCTGGTCAGTGTGACAAGGCAACAGGAAAGGCTAGTGAGATGATGGGGTACACTGGGAGGGGGCTTTCTAGCAGGAGGAAGGAGGTGGTGCTGCAATGGTATTGCTCAGTAGTCAAGCCCCACCTGGAGTACGGAGTACTGTGTACTGTTCTGGAGGCCACACTTCTACAATGATGGTGGAAGTGGTACAGAGGGCAAACAAAATGGTGCAAGGGTTACAAGAAAAGCCATATGAAGAAAGGCTGCAGAATCTCAACATGTACTCACTGGAGGAGAGTGGGGAGAGAGAGGGGACATGATTGAGACTTACAAGTACCTCACAGGGGTGTCTTTATCAGAGGAAGGAAGGCACTAGAACATGGGGCATTCAATGAGAGGAGGTAGTGAGGGGCAAAGACTGTGGGGAGCTTCAGGTATGCATGGGATAGGCAGCAGGGCAAATTAGGTAGAGGAAAGAGTGAGAGGGACAGCAATGATCAAACAGGGTCAGAGGTGTTGGAATAGGCGGGAAGAGGGACAGACCAGATGGGCCTACCAGTCCTTTTCTGCCGACAAGGTCTATGTTTCACACAATTGGCAAAATCATTATCTGGACCCAGGCCCCTTAAATAAAGCTCATGCCAGCCTTCCTTTGACAGGTGCTGGAAACAATTTTTAAAGCCTGCTGGTCCCATTTTCTTTTTATTAGGTCTAACAGTCATAGAAAACATAGAAACATAGAATTTGATGGCAGATAAGGATCGCTTGGCCCACCCAGTCTGCCCATTTTCCCTACCTACTGTAATACCACAGACCCTACTTGGTCTCAGGCTTTACCCCTCCCCCCCTTCCTAACCACTAAGGTTCCCGTATGCCCATCCCATACATTCTTGAATCATGTTACCATTTTTGCCCGACCACCTCTGCTGGGAGGCTGTTCCAGGCATCCACCACTCTTCTGTAAAGACGCACTTCCTCAATGTTTCCCCTGAATCTACCCTCCTTCAGCTTCACTGCATGACCCCTTACTCTTGAGCATCTTTTTTCTGAAAATGCCTCCTTCTTGTACCGTATTTAAACACATGAGGTATTTGAAAGTCTCTATCATATCCACCCTTCTCTCTTTTTCCTCCATGGTGTACATATTGAGGTCCTTTAGTATCTGCTCATGGGTGTCTATGCAGGCTCTGCACCATTTAAGTTGCCCTCCTCTGGACCACCTCAGCTCTGTCTATGTCCTTCCGGAGGCGTGGTCTTCAGAACTGGACATAAACACTGAATACCTCAACAGCTAAAACTTGATTCCCAAGAATGATAACAGTACAACCCACACATTCTGTAAAATCAAATTGGTTCTGAGGAAAAAGAGTTTAATTCCAGTTCCCAAAATGAGCAGCTTTAAAAAGTGACTGAAAACTGCTAGTGAAAGTGAAAATGGAGCAATTACTAAAATGAAAACTACATGCTCACTGTAATTGTTGATACTCAGAATATTTTCACCATTTAGTCACCCTAATGAGTCTTTACTGGAGGTGCTTGTATCCCATGAGAGCACAGGAGATCGATGTTGGCACTGGCCACAAGGCCAACATAGTGGCGCTGGGCACATAAGCCAGCCAGTAACTGATGCCCCAACCACCCCCACCCACCTCTTTTCTGATGCTAGGAGAAGGAAACAACTGGGAGATTAAAAAAAGGGCTGTAGACTTCTAACCCAAAGGGATAGGAAAAGACTACAAGATATCAAAATAACAAAATAAAAACAAACTTCCAACTTAGAGAGCGAAGGGTTGTCAGAGCCAGAGCCTAATTCAGCCACCTGATCAGAGCGGTTGAGAAGAAAAAGGACAGCAACCATTACATATAGCTCTGGCTGGTATACAGAGGCCTGGGCAACCTTTGTGTAATAAGATGGTAAATACCATCTAAGTAAAGGTCTTTGCATTCCCAAGTGGACAAAGAATTTGGTAGGGTACGGTAAACCTCTAAAGGCACTCCAGAAGAGCAGATAGCAGGTGTGATTGGATAACATCCAGGAGCACAAATACTATCTTCTTGCCACTCAAAAAAGAGTGAATTAAAGAAAGAACAAATGTGGAAATGTGGATTCCAGCAGCTATATGTGGAACAGCACCTAGCCAAACAAGCTGAGTATGACAAAGAAAAAAAACCTAGTGCATCGGCCTTTCCTTGTAGTATAGGAATGTTAACAACTGCAGCTTGTCCCAAGTGTCAAGTACTGTACTACCACAGAACTTAAAGAGCTCCTGATATAGCTGTCTTTTTTTGTGGATCCCAATGCCTTGCAGCAGGTTTTTAACAGGGCAGTTGTTACTGTGCATTTTACAGTTACTGTTTTTTGTTCTGAGTGCAACAGTCATGCCACCCAGTCCCCCTATGGTTTTCCCACAGTTTGCCACGGGCTGCCTGGCTAAATCAAAACTTACGTCATTTGTAGGTGTTCTTCAGGGAATATAGCTCACACTCTGGGACTGAAAACAAAGGCGGTTGAATGAAAAGACAGCTGAAGTCCTTTCTGTTTCTGGGCATGTTACCGTTCTCTCCCACTAAGGACCCTGCTTCTTTCCACTGCAGGTTTAAAAAAAAAAAAATGCGGCTGGCTGAAAACCAATCGGGCAAACTGAAGCTCAGTTTGGGAACGCTCCTTCTACTTCAGTTTAAAACACTGGGGCACTTCTATTTTATGCACTGTCTGACATCTGCTCTAGCTACCCTTCCCCTAATATGTGCAGTTGGCAGTCATGCACAGAAAACTAAGATCATGGTGGTCCCAAAGTATTCCTAAGATTTCACAAACAGGGTTTCTGTCACCTGCTAACATCAGCAACACCGATGTGGACAAAACAACCAATGTAATGGGGAACAAACGCCAATCGACTGATTTACCCAAAACCCAGCTTTGCTCCATTGTCTGTTCTATGCAAGGATCTAAGTCAGCATAGAGATACGTCTGGAAGACCCTGAACTTAGTTTTCTGTGCCTGCACTGCCAACTGCACATATTAAGAGAAAGGTAGTGAGAGCAGCTGTCAGACAGTGCATAAAATAGAAGCGCTCGGGTGATTTAAACTGAAGTAAAATGAGGGTTCCCAAATTGTGTTTCAGTTTGCCCCGATCAGTTTGTAGCCAGTCGCGTTTCTTTTTTTTGTTGCTTTTTTTTTTCCACCGGCGATGGAAAAAAACTTACGTCCTTAGTTGGGAGGGAATGGTAACATGCGCAGAGACGGAAACAATTTCTGTGGTCTTTTCATTCAGCCGCCTTCGTTTTCAGTTCCAGAGTGTGAGTTATGTTCCCTGAAGAACACCTACAATTGATGTAAGTTTCGATTTAGTCAGGCAGCCTGTGGCAAACTGCGGGAAAACCATAGTGGGAGTGGGTGGCATGACCACTGCACTCAGAACAAATAACAGGAACTGTAAAATGCACAGTAACAGCTGTCCTATTAAAAACCTGACACAAGGTGTCAGGATCCACAAAGAAGACAGCTATGTCAGGAGCTCTTTAAGAGGTATGGACAAGGTGCAGCAAATCTGCAAGGGAGCAACAGGAACATATCCAAGACATAGCTCTAGAAGGAAGAGGAAAAAGAGCTAAGGGGAGAGAGGGGAAAAAAGGATTTTTCTTTTTGATTCATCTGTTTTTCTTTTTTTTTGGTAGAAGATGGTAAGGGGACACACTTCCAAATGCTGTACTTTACAAAAGAAAAAACAGATGTGTTTCCAAGAGGGAGGAAGAGCTCCCTAGTGAAGTGACAAGCAGTGTGCCAGTGTGCAGAGGCACAACAAGGTGAACTGCCCAGAGGCCCTGGCTGCTCTTACCTGAGAGGGGATGGTGGGCAGACGTGTGACTGAATGATGAAGATATCCTGGAAGATCAACAATTTATGGTGAGTATGTAATTCTTGTATCTTCCAGGAATCAATCGTCACCGTTCAGTCACACTAATAGGTCAGAGTACCAAGCTTTCCCCAAAAAAGCAGGGGGAGTTGGCTTACTGGGTTCAGTCAAATAAAATGGTGATAAACAAAACTAAAACAAATGTAATGTTATTTGGTTCTTTACAGAGGCTTCAGAGATTAGATTCTATTCAGATAATGGGACTTGGTTGTCTTCTTCTCCCTTTGGTTACATAATTTACATATTTAGGTATTTATTTAGATCCGAACCTCAGTGTGGTCCCTCATATAGAGAAGCTGAGTAGTAAGATAAATCAAAAGCTTGGTTTCCTTTATAGAAACATCAATTCTCTTACAGATGAGGCCCGGGGTGTATCATAGCCAAGCAGGTCTCATTTCCAGCTATGGACTATGGCAGTATTGTATTTTTGCATAGCACTTATTTGAGTCCAAATATAAAATTCTCTATAACAGCATTTGTAGGTTTGCCCTTCGTGCCCCATCTAGAACTCATCACTGCCAGTTTTATGTAAATCTGGGAGTACTCTCTCTCCAGAGAGACATCTAAAATACTTGGTAGCAAATTTTGTCTTCCGATTATAAGTTCTAGAGTTCCTCTAATTCTATCAAATTCAATAGTTGTTAATGAATGTCACTGGAATAAAAGACGTAATAGCCTGACCCCTTACACTGTCCCTGCTTTTAAACTTCAAATAAGTAGGAAAGCATTTACTTGGTATGCTCCTATTTTAAATGAGTATGTAGAGTTGGTTCAGAAAGTACAATCTGTATGGCCCTTTAAACATTTATTGTTAAATATTTTGTATTGTGACAACATATGTAAATACTAACATACTAACATACTAAAATGCTAGCAGAATAGGCCTAACAGTCTTTCGTGTCTGCTCGTTTGGTCAGCCCCCACCCTGGGTGCTGACCTTGCTGCCCCCCTCGCCTTCTCTGGCTTCTCCCTTCCCAGTTCCGGATATTCTTGCTGCATAGGATTTTGCTTCCAGAACCCTTCCCCTGTACCTGTCCCACCCCCTCTTGAACCCCTCCACTGTCTCTGCCTCCACCAGCCCCCTAGGCAGCGCATTCCATGGCTACACCACCCTCTCAGTGAAGTAGCACCTCCTCCTTTCTCCCCTGAATCTTCCCCCTCCAGCTTCCACCCATGCCCTCTAGTGCCCCCCTCCTCCTTCCTTCGAAGCACCCTGACTGTTTCTCCCCTATTTACCCTCTTCATGTACCTGAAGACCTCTATCATGTCCCCCCGGTCCCTTCTCTCTTCCAATGTGTACATATTTAGCTCTTCGAGCCTCTCCTCATAGGTCCTGTCCCCCAAGCCCCAAATCATTTTGGTTGCCCTCCTCTGGACCCTCTCCAGGAGGTTAATGTCCCTCTTTAAGTGTGGCCACCAAAACTGCACGCAGTACTCAAGGTGCGGCCTCACCAAGCAGTTATACAGAGGGAGTATCACTTCCCTCCTTCTGGAGGTGATCCCCCTAGCGATGCATCCCAGCATCCTGTTGGCCTTGGCTGCTGCCTTCCTACAAGTCCGAGTTGTTCATCTTGACATCCACCACCACCCCAGGTCCCGCCAGCCATCGAGACTTGTAGCATCCCCCAGGGTGTACACTTGGCCCGGGTTTCTGGCCCCCAGGTGGAGTACCTTGCATTTCCCTGCATTGAACCTCAGCTTCCACTTTCTAGACCATCTTTCCAGAGCCTCCAGGTCAACCTGTAGGGCCACCTCCCTCCTCCCCATCCACCACCGCCCCCAGTTTCGAGTCATCCACAAAGAGACTCATCTCACTCCTGATTCCTGTCCTTATGTCAGAGACGTAGGTGTTGAACAGAAGGGGCCCCAAGGACTGATCCCTGTGGGACCCCACTAATGACCCTTCTTGGGGATGAGACTATCCTGCCAACTACGACCCTCTGGGTCCAGTCCTGGAGCCAACTGCCTATCCATCTGATCATCTGGTTCCCAACCCCCATTTCTCCCAGCTTATCCAACAGGCCCACGTGAGAAACAGAGTCAAATGCCTTGCTGAAGTCTAGAAAGAGGACGTCCACTGGTCTACCCAGGTCCAAGGCACTCATCACCCAGTCATAGAGTCATAGTCATGGAGGCAGTATAGCGCAGTGGTCTAAGGCTCTGAGCTGCAAATCTGGTGACATCCAGCAGACCAGACCTGGGTTTGAATCCCACAGCTTCCACTTGCATACTGTGTGACCTTGAGCAAGTCACTTAACCTCCTTGTGCTCCCAGGTTGCTCCTGTAAAAAAGCTATCAGCTTAGTGTGCTATACCTGGTTAAACTAAATAAAAAAAAAAAAAAAAAAATAGAACTCCACAAGGTTTGTCTGACACGATTTCCCCGGGACGAATCCATGCGGTCTATCGTCCAGGCACCCTGACTTATCCAGGTCCCCCCCCAGCCTCTCCTTGACAATGCCCTCCATCACCTTGTAAATGTGAATAATTGTTTATGAGAATTTGTATTGTAATGTTCAGTGTTAGGCATGGCTGAAAAAGGACAGTGCCCAGTCCATCTCATGGTTAAAAATAAATATAAAATAAAAAAAAAGGCCCTGAGAGAAAATTAGCTCTCAGCCCTCTTTTTTTTGGGGGGGGGGGGGCAATGGAAAGCAGGGACTCCTCACAGGTCTGGTGAGACCTGACACTGGTCAGGGAAAGGCAAAGGCTCATGTGGCCCGGAAGTAGGACGGCACCTCGACAACCCACACCTGACCATGCAGGAGAAGTGAGTCCCATGGAAATGCGAGTTAAGCACCCTATGCTGGGCCAGAGGTGCCAAATGGATAAGGTGAAGCCACAATGTCTGCTAAATAAAGGCTGCTGTTCCTACTAGCCTGGAAAGTACCTCAGTGGCATCATACAATGCCCTTGCTTGGTGCCTTGCCAGCTCCAGACCCTGGGCAAAAAGGCGGATGGCCTATCTGATTAACTCAAAGTCTGGTGTGGAAGCTAGGAGTTGACCTAGCTTCGCCCACAGACACTCCTTTAAAGCTGCCTGAAGTGCCTAATGTGCAGCGATGTATTTTATAGTACCTGCCACTGAAGAGTAGGTTACTCACCTGTAACAGCAGTTCTAGTAGTGGTACATGGTTCACAGCCACACACTGACAGTTCCACTGAAACAATGTTATTGGCTAGAACGTCTTTAAGCTAAGCTCCCCCCCCCCCACCACCCAGCAGGGATAACTCACGACTCCATCCCGTGATGTTAGATCTCGCATGCTGGAAGCAGGATCAGGTGCCACTTGCCAGCGGAGGCTGGGAGGGTTGTGTGGGTGTGAACGATACAGCGCTCATACAACTACGGTTACAGGTGAGTAACCTATCCTTTAAGAGGCATGGATCTGGTTAATTTATCCACATTCTGGCAGACTCCTTGCAGTTCTCTGGGAGAAGGGGGCAGGGTGCACACCCCTAACTGACAAACAGAGACTGGAGAACCGAGGTCCCAAAATTCGCGTCCTGGTGTGACTCAAGGTCGATTTGGTAATGGGAAATTAAAGTGTGTGCTGCGATCCAGGTAGCAGCCCCACAGATTTTCTGAATGGGGACATCCCACGAAGCAGCCACCGAGGAAGTGGTATGTCTGGCGGAATAAGCCTGAATCCTTATGGGAAGCTCTTGACCAGCCAACCTACAGCAGAGGTTGATGCAAGATATGATCTACCTTACAACTGTCCACTTTGCTGGTCTTCCAGGCGCGGTTTCAGTGTAGGTGAAAAACAGCTGGCAAGCCTGTTCCTGAATTCCAGCAGTATGCTCAACATAGTAGGAGAGTGCTCTCCGCAGGTCCAGGGTATGGAGCCAGCAGCTGGCCTCTGAAGACAGACTGGTAAAATATTCCAGTAACTTAGTCACCTGGTTAAGGTGAAATTGGGATGTCACCTTCAGGAGGAACTTTGGGTAGGGGTGGACAACTCTGTCCCTGTGGAAGTCCAGACAGGGAGAGTCCACTGAGAGCACCTGGAACTCCCTAATCCTTCTGGCAGATGTAACTGCCACCAGGAAGGCTGTCTTCCGTGACAGGTATAGCAATTTACACCTGTGCATTGACTCGAAAGACTTGCCCATGAGCATAGCCAGGACCAGTAGTAAGTCCCATGGTGCAGGTGGTTCACGGCCCGGAGGGACAAGTGGTCGAGACCATTGAAAAAACACCTGACCACCTTCACCTAGGCTACTGCTGGTATACCGGCCCATGCCCGGTAAGCAGAGATGGCTGCCAGTGCACTTTAAGGGTTGTCACTCGCAATCCCACCTGGGAAAGGGACCAGAGATAGTGCAGGATGCTAGCCACGGGGCAGGGAAGTAGATCAAGCTCCTTGCCCTAATACCAAATGGAAAATATCTTCCATTTAAATGCATAGCACCTATGAGTCGACTCTTTCCTAGAGGCCTCAACAAGGTGGAGGACATCCTCGAAGAGACCCAAGGCCCAGACCTCTAGCTGCTCAGGAACCAGGCTGTGAGGTGCAGGGACTGAAGGTCTAGGTGCAGGATCATCCCTTGAAGTCTCATCAGCAGGTCTGGGTGAAGAGGCAGTTGCCGCAAAGACCTGCTGCTGATGCTGAGGAGATCCAAGTACCAGAACTGCTGAGGCCAGTCTGAAGCTATCAGGATCATCCACCTTGTCTTTCCTGACCTTGACCAGTACTCTGTGGATCATGGGGAAGGAAGGAAAAGTGTATGTGAGGCCTGGGGTCCAGGGCTTGTGAAGGCATCCCCCATCAGTGTCCCGGGACTGTGGGAGGTGGGCACAAAGCAGCGTCTTTTTGGAGTTCTCCCAGGAGGCAAACCGGTCCACCAAGGATGAGCCCCACAAGGAGAACAGGTGGTTCACCACTTTATGATTCAGAGACCGCTCATGTGACATCTCTCCCAACAGCTGAGAGCCTCTGCTAGCTGACTGTTCTCTCCTGCAACCTGATTCGCGAGGAGATTGGCATCCAGGGTCCAGGTGCGGAGTTTCTCAAAACACCAAGGAAGGGAATGTGTGCTACTCTGTCAGTTCACATAAAACATGGTCGTGATGTTGTCTGTTTGGACCCAAATGACCTAACCCCTGACTAGCGAAGCAAATTCCGTCAGAGCCAAGCACATTGCACAGAGCTCCAGTAGGTTTATGTGGTGATGGGACTCCATGGGTGACAAGACGCCGTGGGCTGTGTGGTCTCTCAGGTTTTCTCCCCACCCCATCAGAGATGCGTCCATTGCCAGCATGATGGTTGGTTCTGGGCAGACAAACAGGATTCCTTCTTCCAGATGTTCTGGGACAAGCCACCACTGGATGGTGGCCCACATCAGCTGGGTCACTGTGAATGGCTGGTCCAAGTGGCCTAGGCGTTGGGACCACTGATGGCCAAGCTTCCACTGAAGGTGGTGCATCTGCCAGCAGGCCCAGTGAACCATGCTGGTGCAGGATGTCCATGTACCCAAGCAGCTGTAGAAAATACTGAGCAAGGCACAAGAGCCCAACCTGAAATGATCGGGCAAACGACGTAAGATCCCGTGCTTGGTTCATGAAGAGGTGAGACTTGGCCCACAGGAAGTCTAGTTCCTCCCAGATTAACTTGATTATCGGCTTCAGTATCAGTTTGGACTTTTCCAGGTTGACTAACAGGCCCAAGTTTCAGCAGATCTGGAGAATCAGGTCTGTGGATTTCTCTATAGCCTCTCTGGAGGGACTGACTACCAACCAGCTGTCCAGGCAGGGGTACACTCAGACCACTAAGTGCCACAGGTGGGCCGCCACCACTGCCATGAATTTGGTGATGACCCTGGATGCAGAGGAAAGGCCGAAGGGCATGACCTAGAACTGGTACAAGTACAGGATCCCTTCCATTCAGAAACGGAGGTACCGGTGGTCGGACCTGCAGACGGGTATGTGAAAGAATGCATCCTGGAGGTCCAGTGAGCAAAACCACATGTTCTGCTCCAGGGATAGTATAATCTAGCTTAGGGTAACCATCTGGAACATGCGCTTCTGAATGTACTAATCGAGATCGTGCAGATCCAGAATGGAGTGCCAACCCCCAGTTCGTTTCAGGATCAGGAAGTACCTGGACACATAAAATCATAGAAAACTGATTACAGATAAGGACCACTAGGCCCATCTAGTCTTCCTATATACCCTACCTTTAACAGTGCCCTCTAACCCTAACCGATCAGCGGTTAGAGCCTCTCCCTTCCCCCATTTACGGTACCCTTATGCCTAGCCTATGCATGCTTGAATCCCCCTCCACTGTGCATGTGTCCACCACCCCCTGAAGTAGGCTGTTCCCTGTATCCACCACCCTTTCTGTTAAAAAAAAAACCAAAAAACTTTCTCACATTGCCCCCAACCTGCCCCCTCCAACCTCATTTTGTGTCCCATTGTTTTTGCACTCCTCTTGTACTGAAAGAAGTCCCTCACCTGTATCTTGTTCATACCTTTAAGATACATCAAAGTTTCTTTCATATCCCCCTATTCCTTCCTCTCTTCTAGTGTATACCTTCCCCATATGTCTTTCGCTGCAATCACTGCACCATCTTTGTTGCCCTCCTCTGAACCGCCTCCACCTTGTTTATGTCTTTACGAAGATGTGGCCTCCAGAACTGTACATAGTACTCCAGATGTGGCCTCACCAGTGTTTTATAAAGTATAGCACAGTTGGTTAAGGCTCTGAGCTGCAGCTCTGGAGACCTGGGTTTGAATCCCACAGCCGCCTAGGTGCATACTGTGTGATCCTGAATAAGTCACGTAAATTCCTTGTGCCCCCAGGTCGCATCTGGAAACAAGCTTTGGCTTAGTGTGCTACTCCTGGTTTAACAATGTTCCCTTTTATAATGGCATCACTACCTCTCTTCTCCTACTAGCGATACCCCTACCTATGCACCCCAACATGCCACTGGCCCTCCCTACCACCTCTGTACACTGCTTGGCCACCTTTGGATCCTCTGAAATGATAATCCCCAAATCCCTTTCCTCCCTTGTGACCACCAGCAACCCCCACCCAAACCTGTAGCTCTCTGCAGGGTTTCTGATCCCTAGGTACACGATTTTGCACCTCTTCACATTGAAACTCAGTTGCCACCATTCTGACCATTCTTCCAGCCACTCCAGGTCCATCCACATCTTGTCCACCCCATCCGGAGTGTCCACCCTGTTGCAGATCTTGGTGTTATCTGCAAACAGGTGCACCTTCTCTTCCAGCCCTTTCGCAATGTCATTGATGAAGACATTAAAAAGGACCAGCCTGAGGACCAACCTCTGGGGGTACCCTGCTGGTCACCTCCATTTCCCCGTACTGGATTCCATTAACCACCACCCTCTGCTTCTAGTCCTTCAGCCGGCTGTTAACCCTGTTCACTACCTTGTGGCCCACTCCCAGGCTGCCCAACTTATTTACCAATCTCCTATGTGGAACGGTGTCAAAGACTTTGCTGAAATCAAGGTATGCCACATCTACTGCTCCCCCTTGTTAACCTCCTTTGTCACCCATTCAAAATATCTATCAGATTGGTTTGACATGACCTTCCTACTGTGAATCCATGCTGTTTTGGATCTTGTGCTCTGATAGTTTCCAAGTGTTCCACCATCCTTTCCTTGAGCAGTGTTTCCATAATCTTTCCCACTATCAATGTTAGGGTGACTGGCCTAGTTACCTGCCACCTCTCTGATTCACTCTTGTGAAGAGGGACTACGTGTACCCTCCACCAGTCCTCTGCAACCACCCCTGTTCTCAGCGACTCACTGAACAGGGCTGCCAGTGGTGCTGCTAACTCCTTCCTTAGCTTCCTTAATATCCTGGGATGTATGCCATCAGGGTTATTGCCCTGTCCACCTTCAGTTTTGTGAGCTCCTCTAGGACTCTCTCATCTGTAAATGGACTGGTGTTCACCTCCCTCCCTTCCCCTACTGTGTCTGCTGCCTAGCGGTGGCCCCTGTCCTTCCCCTTCCTCTGTGGATACTGAACAGAAGTATTTAGCTAGTATTTCTACCTTTTTCAAGTCCCCCTCCAAACACCCCCTTCGCCCCTCTGAGCCTTACAATCCCACCCCTGCCCTTCCTTCCTTCTTTCACTGATGTACTTATAGAATGATACTGAGAAAAGCAGATCTGCACAAAGTTTGGGGTGCTTTGTGACACTAAAAATACTGTAATAATTAAAGAATCATGGTACACCCAACATACAACAAAAACAAAGGAGTCTCTGGGTATACTTCACTACATCCAAGTCCTTTTATTTGAGCACTGCAAAAGTGATTAAACAGCCTTTACAGGTCCAGGAAAGTCACAAGCAACAACCTTTTTACGTTTCACCTAATTTTAGGCTTTGATGAAAAGACTGTTTAATCACTTTTGCAGTGCTGAAATAAAAGGACCTGGATGTGGTAAAGTATACCCAGATACTCCTTTGTTTTTGTTGTGTGTTGGGTGTGACATGATTCTTTATCTACAGAAAAACTTAGCCCCTTTTTTCATCATCTGAACTAGTCTTACCTCTGTTTGCAACTCTGCACTCTTAACAGCCTTCCCGCTTCCTTCAGACATTTTAGGTACAGCACCCTATCCTCCTTCCATTTGCTTCCCCCTATATTTCTTGAAATCCAACTTTTTGGCCCTTACCTTCTCTGCTACTTCTGTTGAGACCCATAATGGTTTCTTCCTTCTTTTTTCCTTGCTTCTTAGTCTTATGCACTGGTTTGTTACTTCCACTAAGGCTCCTTGCAGGTATGCCCACTGGTCCTCTACCTCCTTTTGCCTCCTTCCATGCCAGGGCTTCCCTGATACGTATACCCATCCTAGCAAAATCCACCCTCATAAAATCCAGTACCCTTGCTTTTGTGTGATTTACCTGCATTCCTGTATCCATAGTGAACCAAACTGCATGGTGGTTGCTGGACTTCAGCGGACCTTCTACCCAGACTTCGTTGATTCTGTCTCTGTTGGTCAGTACTAGGTCTAGGAGACTGATTCGTCAGCCTCATCCCATAACCAGTCGACAGGCTCAAGAAAAATCCTGATGGCTTGGTTGACTGGAGCCAAGGTCAACAGACTCGATGGCAGAGGCAATGAGCCCTCGACCTGCCCGGCGAGCACTCGGGCGAGTTGAGGGCTAGGAGGACCTCAATCTTTCCCAGTCCCATGACCCGTGTGACGTTGGGCCAGCTGGTGATGATTATTGTGTGATATTGGTATTATAAATACATGGTCTGTGTATGACCATTTCGGTGGGAGAGATTTGGCCTTTAAATTACAAGGTCAGCAGCTGAAATCACAGGATGTATTACACTGACCAGGAGATTCCTGTAATTAAGACTTCCTTAAACAAATGGCATTTTATTACCTTTTCATGACATGCTCAGGCTTCTGAAGTTGAAACAAAATCTAAAGTTTATGACGCCAGGAAAGAAAGGGTAATTTGACTGTTCCTATCAAGTTTAACACCTAGATGACAAATGCTGGGATTGCTCAGATCAAAGAGAAATATTTCATTAAAGGAGGTCATATTTAGGAAAGGTGTTTTTTTTCTTCTGCTGTTCCATTAATTAAAGATACCTCCTGGTAGGAAATCATGTTTGTAATTTTATATTCTAAATGGAGGAGCTAGATGACTCATCAAGTGGGTGTGAAAACAGAGTTGAAAATGTGTCAGTACATCTGAAATGTGATATATCATTTTGGGCTCTTAAGAAACACAGTTCTCTGACATCTAACTTTAAACACACTTAACGAGGTACTACATTACATAGAAAAGATCTAAATGTATTGTGGTAAGAGTTTTATTCTGTAACTTTTTCAATTTTCTTTTGAGATTGTAAGCTCTTGATATTTGTTCTGTATTTTATCTTACTTATTTTCTCATTTTTAGTAAAATCACATCTTCTTGAAATACTGCCTGTGTCTTCCTAGTTCTTTCTGCATGTGAAGTGCCTGTATTTTAAGTCTGACAACTGTTTAAAAGGCTTGATGGTGTTACTAAGTTTGAAAAAGGTAAGAATATAGCTGAGGTCTCTCACAGAGTTTTAAGGGTTCATTCTGGATACCTGGTTAGGTGCCCTTAGACGAAAGATATATTTCATCCCCCAGAAGTGAATATTATCTGAGCCTGTACATTTGGTTATGCTAGCATAAGGTTCACAGTTTGAATCCCCCAGAACTTGAGGCTAAAGGTGATTCGGACCCCAAAGCAGACAGGAGGGTTACCCTATCTGTTACCTGTTCACACTATTGCGCTCTGAGGTTGGCACTGTGGGAGCAGAGGGCCTGACCTGTGAAGTGCATCTGTGACAACCGGCACTGGAGGAGACTGGATTTTGAAGCACGGAGGGCAGGCCTCTCCCCAAAGGTTGGGAGGGACAGGCCACATGTCATGGAACTGGCCCATGAAAGACCCTCTGACACTGGCCCCATGGAATAGTGTCAAGACTGAGGAAGTGCCCCCCACAACAGTGATCGCTTCCACCTCAAGGGCCACAAGCTGCTTAGCAGACCTGGCCATAGCTAAAGTCTTCTTGCAGCCCTTAGGGCAGTCTTTGAATCCCTCTCTGAAGGCAGACCCAGCGAGAGCCGGAGCTTCTTGTCCTCTAGGGACTCAGGAAGCAAGGATAAGCACAGGCTGCACCTGACCATGTCATGTTGCCCATCCAGACTGTACATGTATGTGTCATGTGGATGAGTAAGTGACATCTTCTGCCGGCACCTAACACAACATTTGAATCTCATTTGCTTGGGTACCTTCATTGTTCTGGAGACAGAATCAAAAGAACCTCAAAACTACAAGCAAGTTACTTTGAAAACTTTGAAAAGAAGAGGCTGGCCTATGGCACAGAAAATCCTAAGCCAAGCGCGGCGAAAGAGGTGACCTGTTCTTCCAGCAGAAAGAATGATCTGACATCATGGGGTGTAGTCAGGGTTTTCAAATCACCTGGGTGGTGGGAGAAGCATAGTTTAAAGACATGCTGACTAATAACATTGTTCCAGTGGAATTTTCAAAGTATGGATAAGTGAGCCATATCTGATACCCCTAGAAAAAACACTTTTCCCCAAGCATCCATCTCCGCAGAATCAGTGTCAGGAGGGTGGCCATGCACAGGGTGTTAAAGCCCAGTAGGGCTCTGCACTACCAAAATCCTCGATGTGGTGTGAAGTACTGCCCCTGCAGACTCCACAGGAGTGCAGTATCTGTGCTGGACATGTTTAGGGGCTAGAGAAGGGGGTTATGGATGGAGACAGACATTCCTGCATGGTTCCTCAAAAGACTGAGGGCAAGGAGGGACGACTAAAGAGTCACTGCTGAGATCCTCAAGGAATCTCAGTATCAGGGTGGCAGTACTGCAATCAACATAGGACATCGCATTCAGTTTCCTCAGTATGTCTGTCAGGAACTGGTGGTACGTACAGTTCTCAGCATCCACGGATATGTAAACTGATCTTCAGAGAAAGAAGTAGGAGAGTAGGAGCTGGACTCAAGAGAATGGTGGTGTCAGGGCCACGGGCCAGAACTTGGCCTGACCAAACTTAAAAGTGATATTGGTGGAAGACACCAGCCATTCTGCTGTACTGTTGCCAGGTTATGAAGCCCCAAAGGACTCACAATACCTGGCAGATCAGAGATGGGTGGTAGAGGAGGTGGAAGAATACAGACGCCAGAGGCTCTATGTTCTTTGCCAGGGCTGTGACAGTGCTCAGAGGACCTATCCCGGGGGAAGGCCTGGCAAACTCGCCCATGTGGAGTTGTCCAATCTCAGGTCCGACCCAGATGGTGCTCTTGGGGGAGGCCCCCATGCGGGAACAGCGAAGCTATACAAATCCCACAGGGTGGCCCTGATCCCCACCAGTGACAATGTCATCCGGTTCCAGGAAAACAGGTGCCACTGGGCCAGAACTAGAACCCAGCCAGATGCTGCCTCCAGCACCAGTCCTAGGGTCAGCCACAGGCCCAGCGCCATGTCTCAACCCTTATCAAGACTGGTACTGCCTCCCAAAAAAAGCCCAAATGCCAGGCCTAGGGTCACCCCCTGAATTGTCCCTGGACCCGGCATCGTGAGCAGCACTTGAACGAGACCTGGTGCTGCTGTAAAAGGGTAGACATTCCAGGGGTGGGGGATGGTGGAAAAAATGAAGAGTGATCTAGGAAAGTTAGAGGTGTGGTCAAGGGTGTGGAAGCTAGGTTTCAATGTGAGGAAGTGCAAAATCATGCACCTGGGGTACAGAAGCCCAGCGGTGGAGTACAAAATGGGGGGGTACTATTAACCACCACCAAACAGGAAGGGGATCTTGGAACAATCTTATCTGATGACCTAAAGGTGGCCAGACATTGTGACAAGGCAGTGGGAAGAGCTAGTGGGATGCTAGGATGTATGGGGAGGGGTATCACCAGCAGAAAGAGAGCTGGTGTTACCGTATATAGATCACTGGTAAGACGTCACTTAGAGTACTGTGTCCAGTTCAGGAGAGCACATCTTTGGAAGGACAGAGGGTGGAGGTGGTCCAGAGGAGGGTAACCAAAATAGTATAGGGTTTGCACCACAAGTCCTATAAGGAGAGACTAAAGGACCTCAACATGTACTCCCTGGAGAAAAGGAGGGAGAGGGGGGAATATGATAGAACCATTCAAATACCTCACAGGTATAAATAAAGTTCAAGAGGGAAGCATTTTTCAGAAAAAAAGATGCTCCAGAAAAATGGGGACAGCCTTGCCTCCATTGCTGGGAACTTAATGGAAGCCATTCTAAAAGACAGATTAGTGACCTTTCTGGATAAGAATGGTCTCCAGGACAAAAGGCAACATGGGTTTGTCTCAGGGATATCCTGCCAGACCAATCTAACTGACTTTTTCGATTGGGTCACAATGCACTCGACAGGGGCCATGCCATGGATGTCCTGTATCTGGACTTCAGCAAAGACTTCTACTCGGTGCCACATGGAAGGTTGCTGGGTAAATTAAAGAACCTAGGAGTCGGGGAGAAACTAGTGGGGTGAGTCAGGAGATGAATGCAGAACAGACAGCAGAGAGTAATTGCAAGGGGGGAGCCCTCAAAGCCAAGACCTGTAACCAGTGGTATCTCTCAGGGCTTGGTGCTCGGACTGTTCTTATTCAACATCTTTATCAGGGACACAGCAGAATGGATCAAAAGTAAGATCAGCCTGTTCACAGACGACATGAAGATCTGTGCGACAGTGGACAGTGAAGAAGGCAGGCAAGAACTCAGGGAGGACCTGGCAAAATTCGAGCACTGGTCAAGTATATGGCAGCTGGGGTTTAACGCTACAAAGTGCAAGGTCATGCACCTATGAGCTAGAAACCCCAGGACTAGCTACTGGCTGGGGGCCGGGGTGGAGAGTGAAGGTATCCATTTCAGAGGAGGAAAAGGACCTGGGGTGCTAGTCACAAGGGACATGAAGCATTCAGCGCAGTGCCTTAGGGTAGCAGCAGGGGCCAACAAAGTGCTGGGGTGCACAGCCAGAGGAATCACCTCTAGGAGGGAGGAAGTCATCCTGCCACTGTACAGGTCACTGGTGAGACCACACTTGGAGTACCGTGTGTAGTTCTGGTGCCCCGTTTAAAAAATGATGTCAAATTACTGGAAGGGGTGCAGCGAAGGGCGACAAAGATGATCCAAGGACTGGGAGAAACCCCTATAAGGAAAGACTGAGGGAGCTCAACATGTATTTCCTGGAAGATAGAAAGGAGATGGAGGATATGCTAGAGACCTTCAAATACTTAAAAGGTATAAATAGGGCTAATACGGAAGGCATGTTCAGCTTAAAGGGAGGGAGGGTCAGGAGGGGACAGTCTGAAATTGAAGGGGGGAAGATTCAGGAGGGAAATGAGAAGACAAATAGGTTACTCACCTGTAACAGTAGTTCTAGGAGTGGTATATGTTGTTCATCCACACTTCTTGGCATGTCCCTTTCCCCTTTAAAACTCACCGGAAGGTCTTCAAGCTGGCTCCTCCCACCCACCCAGGTGATATAACCCTCGGCTGCGCCCCATGACGCCAGATCTTAGCCCACTGGAAGCCAGGTTTGTGTGTCGTGCAGCTGGGGAGGTCGGGGGTCAGTGTGGATGAACAACATATACCACCTTAGAAAGTACAGTTACGCAAGAACTTACTGTGAACAGTAGATCTCTAGAGAGGCTCTTGCAGTAGGTAATTACATATAGGACTGATGCCGGCAGGTGTCAGGACCCCACGGAAACATTTCTAGTTAGCAGTCTCTGGCGGGGGGGACTGCCCCCATATCAGGTGACCGACGTCATGCGACGTCAGTATAAAGGGGCGGTCCCCCATGCCCGCTTTCCAGTTCTTTCCTGCCAAAGGCCAAAAGGCAAGATGAGAGAAAAGCGGATATTTCCCATCCTGGAAAAGGAGCTGAAAAACTTAGGGAGATGGTGGGCGGGAAGGTATTACCTACTGCAAGAGCCTCTCTCGAAGATCTACTGTTACGATAAGTTCTTACGTGACTGTACTATCTTACTTCGAGAGGGCTCTTGCAGTAGGTAATTACATATAGGACTGAGTCCCAAGCAGTCTGGAACAAGAAGAAGCAAACAGGAGGAGGAAAACTACCGAAAAGTAGGCACCCCGGCTGTGAAGGTCTTAGGAAAGAAGACCTTGCAAAACAGCCAACACGAAGCCCGCTCTGCGGCGAGAGGCAATGTTCAAACTGTAATGTTTCGTAAAGGTATGGACAGAAGTCCAAGTAGCAGCTGCACAGATGTCCACCGCTGACACATTCTTGAAACAAGCAGCAGAGGCAGTGACCCCTCTGGTGGAGTGGCCTCTGACCTGACCCGGCAGGGTCTTGTTGTATTTGTCATAACAGAAAGTGATACAATGAGCCAACCATTTAGATAGGCATTGCTTAGAAACAGCACTGCCCTCTCTTTTACGAGCAAAAGAGACAAACAGTTGATCAGTCTTTCTGAGATCCTTCGTCCTGGTGGTGTAGTATCTCAGAATTCGGTGACCATCCAGAGTATGCAAGAGGTACTCTTCTTGATTGGAGTGCTGTGTAAAGAAAGCAGGCAACTCTATGGAATGATTCAGCGTAGATTCTGCTACCACCTTGGGAAGAAACTTAGGGTTGGTACGCAGAGCCACACGCTCCTTGTGAAAAATCAAATATGGGATTTTACACATCAGGGCCTGAAGCTCGGAAATCCTTCAAGCAGAAGTAATGGCCACAAGAAAGAGAGTCTTCCATGAGAGGAACTTCAGATCTGCTGAGGCTGCAAGCTCGAAAGGAGGCAGAGTAAGCTTCTCAAGGATAAAATTCAGATCCCAAGGAGGGGCAGGAACCCGAATGGAGGTCTCAAGTGGAGGACCCCTCTAAGGAAGGTCTTGGAGATCTCCAGTTGCACAAATGTCCTGTCCTCAAAAGAAACACGGTAAGCCGAGATGGCCACCATGTGAACCTTCAGAGAGGAATGACTAAGACCCAGATCAAACAGGTGTCGCAAGTAATCCAGAAGCAGCCCAACAGAGCACGAGAAAGGCTTGAAATCTTTGGAAGCAGCCTGAATGGAGAACCATTTCCATTTCACAGCACAGGTAGATCTAGTGGATGGCTTCCTGGTCTCCACCAGAATCTCAGCCACCAGGGGGGAAACCCCGAATCGTGCTTGAGCTACGTCGGCAGGAGCCACGCGTGCAACTGAAGGGACTTGAGGCCTGAATGGACCAGGGTCCCCTGATCCTGGGTCAGCAGAGTCCACGACAGAGGAAGAGGAAGAGGAAGCGGAGTTTCCTCTGATACTTTTGCAGAAGAGAGAACCAAACTTGCCTGGGCCAGAAAGGAGTGATGAGAATCATACGAGCTCCTTCTGAGCTGAGTCTCTGTAAGACCCTCAGAACCAAGGGGATCGGGGGGAAGACATAGACGAATCTTCCCTTTCAGTCTAGAGACAGAGCATCTCTCCAAAAAATGCTGCACCCTGGAGTGAGCGAGCAGAAGGTGGGGAGCTTTGCATTGAGAGGAGACGCAAACAGGTCTACCTGAGAGATTCCCCAGCATAGAAAGATGTTGTCTGCTACTCCCTGATCTAGTTCCCACTCGTGTGCATGAGCAGATGACCGACTGAGGTGGTCTGCCAACATGTTCTCGACTCCCGGGATGTAAACGGCCATGAGGTGAAGGTTGTGCTGTGCTGCCCAATCCCAAACCTGCATCGCTTCCCTGCACAGAGGGTAGGAATGAGTTCCTCCCCGTTTGATGATGTACCAGACTACACACGTTGTCCATTTGGACAGCCAGATGCCCAGGAAGCAAATAAAGATGCAGAGCCTGAAGAACATATAGCACAGCCCGAAGCTCGAGCACAATGATGTGGAGAGATTTTTTGAGCCTGGACCAGGAGCCTTGGGTCCTGTGAGGCCAGAGATGGGCTCCCCAACCTTCTCCCAAGGTGTCTGTGGGCAGCGTCTGAGAGGGGGGAGAAAGGCAGATGGGAACTCCCCTGGCAAAGGTTCTCCTAGACTGCCACCATTGTAGGTCCTGAGCCATAGGGCTGGAGACCAGAACTAGTTGATCTAGGTTGTCCACCAACTGATCCCACTGAGACCGAAGCATCCACTAAGAGATTCTCATGTGGAGCCGAGCATGAGGGACTGTTGGAATAGCAGCAGCCATGAGCCTGAGGAGACAAAGGACTGACCTGGCACTGACCCACCTGCAGCTGGACAACAGGTTGACCTGAGCCTGGATTGAGGCCACCCTGACAAGTGGCAGAAAAGGTCACGTCCAGGATCGCCCCGATAAACTGGAGCCTCTGTGACAGGATTAGGTGGGACCTGGCCTGGTTGATGGTAACAACCAGGCAGGCAAAAACCTGCAGGGTAAGGAAAAGGAAGAGCAGGAGTTCTTCCCTGGACAAGGCCACCAGGAGACAATCATCCAGGTATGGGAAAACCTGCACCCCCTGGGTACGCAGGTAGAACGCTACCACCGAATGGCATTTGGTAAAAACTCGGGGCGCCGAGGAAAGACCAAATGGGAGGGTCTTAAACTGGTCCCCCTGAAAAGCAAAACGCAGGTATTTGTGGTGGGAAGGGTGAATAGGGTTATGCAGATAAGCATTCTGTATATCCAGAGCGCACAACCACTGTCCTGGCTGAAGGAGGGGCAGAAGAATCTGTAGAGAGGGCATCCTGAACCTTTTGTACTCCACAAACAAGTTCAGGGAGCTGAGGTCGAGAATCGGCCTCATCTCTCCTGACTTCTTCGGGACCAGGAAGAAATGGTAGTAGTAGCCCGTCCCCTGAAGAGGTGGAGGTACAGGCTCTACAGCCTCCTTCAAAAGAAGAGAGGATATTTCTTCGGACCAGGAGAAGATGTTCTGGGGTGTAAGACAACCTGGGGGGTTCGAGGAGGTTTCCCAAGAAACTCTACTGAGTGTCCTTCTGCGATCAGCTGGAGCACCAAGTGTCTGTAGTTATCCTCTCCCAACCCGGTAGATGGAGGGAGAATCTCCCTCCTTCCGGTACCTCTGGAAGTCCCAGAGGCAGTGGGAGAGGAAAGAAAGGTGGCACGAGCAGCATCGGATGAAGCCCCCTGCTTTTTTGGGCGGGGGGGGGGCTTAGCAGCTGGAGGGGCCCGTTTGTTGGCCCGCTTTCCCTGAGGCTTCGCTTTTTGCCGAGGATGTCTGCAAAAGGGACGATGCTGAGCTTGAGGGGGTTTGTACAAACAGTTGACCGACTTAAGTGCAGTATCCTTCTCCTGCAGATCGGTGATGATGTCCTTGACATCACCACCGAACAGCATTGAACCCCTGAAGGGCACGTCCTGGATAGCAGACTGCACCTCCAGGACCAAACCTGACACCCGGAGTTAGGTGTGATGCCACAAACTCACGGTGAATGACGAGCTCTGACCAGCATAATCCACTGCGTCGTACGTGGCACGAAGCATGTGCCGACTGGCCGAACGTGCAGACCGGACTAGATCCGCCACTTCCTGCTTCGTCTGAGACTCAGGAAGGGAGTCCAATTTAGCCTCCACCTTGCTAAGGATCACCTTCTGGTAATCCTCCATATGACCAACGTAATTCAGGGCCCTAATACCCAGAGTGGAAGAAGCATAGACCTTCTTCCTGTACTGGTCCAGCGGGCGGGATTCCTTGCCGGGTGGTGAAGAGCTCAAGTGCTTGGGGTTAGCTGCTTGGCCATGAATGGCACTGATCATGACTGAATCAGCTCAAGGGTGCGAATTCAAAGAGCTGACACTCTCGGGAGCTGGATAAAGCCTATCTGACTTCCTAGGAAGGGGGGCTAATACCGACGGTTGCTTCCAAATGGAAACAAGATCGGCATGAGGCTCAATCTAGGGTGGCACCAGGGTCGCAGCGGTCTCCGGCAGATCCAGGTGCGCAGCGAGATTCTTATGCTGTGGATCCGGCTCCAAGAAATGCCACTGATGAATGTCCTGGATTTTACGCAACTCCGTAAAAGAAGGATCCTCCAGAGGAGACTTTGGACGAGTCCTCGGCCTGGGCTTATCCGGAGAGCGGGGCTTGTCATCTAAGTTGGAACGACCATCGGAATCATCTGAGGTGTCCAAGGAGGAAGAAGACTCCTCCTCATGACACGAGGGAGGAACGGACCCTTTGGGAAGCCCCCGGGGAAGCGTATCCTGCCCCGCCCTGGAACTGGAGGGCTCGCCTCTGGTATCCAGAGGTGGGGAGGGAGTCTCTCGTCTCCAATGTAGGGGCTCCGGAACCGGGACTGGCATCAGTAGATGGCTCTCTACCTCCCTGGTGAACTGAGCCTTGGCCTTAGCCCACCAGGAAGCTAGAGCCTCCTTCAAATCCACCGGCGGCTGAGGGGCGGTGGAGGAGGAGGAGGGGGATACAGATACTGAGAGTGTCCGCACGGCACGTATCCATACCCCTATGGCAGGTAACTTGGCGTCGGGTACTGAGGCACCATATACTGCGGCGTCGGATAGGCTGGCGTCGGGTACTGGGGCGCCGGATACTGCAGTCCCAGGTATGACAGCGTTGGATACTCAGGGATCGGGGGGTCTGCGGAGCAGAAGGCCACGGAAAAGGCCCAGCGGGCGGCAGGCCCGGTGTAGGGATGGCATCCAGGAGAGGGATGTCGCCCGGCGTCGGCAAGACCGGCGTCAGCGCCGGCATCTGAGGGACCGATGTCAGGTCGTCCAGACAAGCGGGGGGGACCTGATGGGAGCGTGTCTCCATCCTCGGTATCACCCGGGAAGGGAGGATGAAATTCCCCGGGCTCTAGCTGAGGAGACGCTGGGTCCTCGGAGGGCAGCGAATGTTGCGGAGAGCCATGGATGGCAGACTGAATGTTAGGGTTCGGCGTCAGCTCCAACGCCGTGCGACCATCGGAAGGGCCGATGTTCGCCTTACCGGCGGGGTCCGGGCAAACGTCGGAGGAGCCATTGTCCGACTTAGCACAGCCAGCGCCCGAGGCAGGCCGCAAAGGAGGTGCAGCCTGGTCGGGCGGTTTAGGGGCCGTGCGCTGCCCCAAAGGGTCAAGCGACTTAGCTGCCCTCTCCGGGCGGACGTCAGAGGAGCCAAAGTCCGACTTACCGGAGCCACTTGCACCAGAAGGCCACGCGGCGGCGGCGGCCTTGCCGGGAGTGGATGCCTCCTTTGACTTGGAGGCACCTGAAGGGCCTGAGCGCCGAGCCAGATGTGGGCGGTTTGACACCGGGTTGAAGCCTCCCAAGACGGTTGTCGTAAGCCGGTTCCCTGGGGTGACGTTACTTGGCACGGTGACTCCAGCCGAGTCATGTGTGGCTGGAGGAAGAGGAGTCCCGGTCCTGGTTCTTCTCCTTTCTTTTACGGTGACCTCGGGCGAGTTGAGGCCTGACGGCTTCTTCAGCTCCTTTTCCATGGAGGTCATTTTCTTTTTAAGGATGTGGACCACCAGGGACTGCTACCTCTGTCTACGGTGGTGGCACTGAACTTCAGGCAATGCTGGCACTTCTCCATGGGGTGATCCGGGTCTAGACAGAAGAGGCACTGGGAGTGTCCATCCTTGTGCGGGAGTTGGGCGCAGCATGAGTTGCACTTATTCTTGTGCTCAGAGGGTGTAGGGGATGACATACACAACAGAGAAACGGACGAAAAATTCGAGAAATCGAAGAAAAAAGGCGGTAAAAACTACCGACGACAGACTGACGAGCAGGTGAACTTTACTGCAAGGCGCTTTCACAAGCTAACGGCAGGAAAGAACTGGAAGGCGGGTGTCGGGGACTGACCCTTTATACTGACATTACATGATGTTGGTCACCTGACGAGAGGGCGCTCCCCCACTACAGACTGCTAGCTAGAAATTTTTCTGTGGGGTCCTTACGTCTGCCGGCATCAGTCCTATATGTAATTACCTACTGCAAGAGCCCTCTCAAAGTAAGATCTACTGTTACAGGTGAATAACTTGTTTTTCTAGGGACGTGGATATGTTGTTCATCCACACTTCTTAGCAGACTCCTAGCAGTTCTCTGGGAGGAGGGAGGCAAGCTGCACACCCCCTATTTAGGGAACAGAGACTGGAGAACTGAGGCCCCCAAACCAATATCCTTGTGTGACTCAAGGTCGATGTGGTAATGGGCGATGAAGGTGTTTGCTGTCTTCCAAGTAGCAGCCCGGCAGATTTCTTGGATAGGGATGTCCTTGGAAGCAGCCACTGATGCAGTGGTATGGTGGGTGGAATGAGCCCCTTAGCCCTACAGGAGGCTCCCTACCTGCCAACCTATAGCAGAGATCAATGCAAGATGTAATCCATCTGCCAATCGTCCATTCTGCTGCAGGTCTGCCAGGTGTGGCTTCGGCATAGGTGACAAAACAGCTGGTGAACCTCTCCCCGAATTTCTGCCATCCTCTCCTTATAATAGGAAAGAGCTTGTCTCAGGTCCAAGCTATGGAGCCTGTACTCGGCATCCGAGGTGTAGTTTGGGTAGAACACAGTCAAAGTCAAAACCTGATTAAGGTGAAACTCCGACATCACCTTTGGGAGGAATTTCGGGTGGGGGCGGCGCAGGACAATCTTGTCCCTGTGGAAGACCAGATAAGACTCCATCGAAAGTGCCTGGAGCTCCCCCGTCCTTCTGGCTGATGTGACAGTCACCAGGAAGGCCATCTTCCACAAGTGTGAAAGCTCACACTTGTGCACTGGCTCAAATGGCTTGCCCATGAGTTTAGCCAAAAACCAGCAGTAGATCCCACGGAGATGGAGGTTCACGCACCGGAGGGGATTTGTGATCTAGGCCCATGAAAAAGTGCCAGACCACCTTCTCCTGTGCCACCGTCTGCTGACTGGCCTGCGCTCGGTAAGCAGAGATGGCTGTCAGGTGCACCTTAAGGGTCGAAGACCATAGACCCCTTTGGACAGAGACCAAAGGTAGTCTAAAATGCTAGCCACAGGACAGGACAGAGGGTTCAGGTGATTGCACTGACACCAAACGGAAAACCTTTTCCATTTGAAGGCGTAGGATCGCCTGGTCGACTAATTTCTGGATGCTTCCACTACTGTGAGTACATCCTCAGAGAGACCCAAAGCCTGGAACTCTAGCCGCTCAGGTACCAGGCTGTTAGGTACAGGGATTGAAGGTCCGGATGGAACACCTTCCCCCGACTGACTGACTGTCAGGTCCAGGTGTGCTGGAAGACACCTCGGGAGCCTGTTGCTGAGGCTGAGGAGTTCTGGATACCAGAACTGGCGATGCCAATCTGCAGCTACCAGGATCACTTGAGCCTTGTCCCTACTCACCTTGAGGAGCACCTTGTGGATCAAGGGAAATGGAAGGAAGGAATAGAAGAGGCCTGGGGTCCATGGCCTCGAGAAGGCATCCCCCTGTAGTGATTCCCGCTGGGGGGGGGGGTGAGCATGAAACAGCCTCAGCTTGGTGTTTTCCGTGGAGGCAAACAGGTCCACCATCAGTTTGCTCCAGTGGGAAAACAGGCTGTGAGCTACCTCTGGATGGAGAGACCATTCGTGGGATGTCTCGTCTATGTGGCTGAGGGCATCCACCATTTGATTCAAGGCTCCTGCCACAGAGATGGCTAGGAGATCCTCCTCCTCCAGTTGGCTCATGAGTGTTCAGATGCAGAGCACTTTCCTGCACAGCAGCCATGAGTGCGTGCCACCCTGCTTGTTGAGGTAGTACATGGTCATGGTATTGTCTGTCTCGACTTGAACCACTTGACCCTGAAGCTGCTGAGTGAATGCTGACAATGCCACTCTGACCGCTCTGAGCTCCAACAGGTTGATATGGTATCGGGATCCCTTGGGGGTCCAGAACCTGTGGGCTTTGTGGCTCCCCATGTGGGCTCCCCAGTCTGTGAGAGAGGCATCGGTCATGAGGATGACTGTTGGCTCGGGGCGGACAAATGGGATCCCTTCCCACAGATGGTCTAGGGTGGTCCACCACTGGAGAGCGTCCCACATCTTCTAGGTCACAGTGATCAGCTGGTCGAAACGACCTCGGCACTGAGTCCACTGGGCAGCCAGCTTCCACTGAAAGGGGAGCATATGCCACCAGGCCCAACAGACCACGGTGGTGCAGGCCGCCATATAACACAGAAGGCACAGAAAGTCCTAGGCAGGGTGCAAGTGCCCAACCAGAAATGACTGGGCAAAGGAGGAGAGAACCTCCACCCTGTCAGCCGGGAGCCGTGCTCTGGCTCGGCAAGAGTCGAGCTCTACCCTAATGAAGCATATCACCTGAGATGGCATGAGCTCCGACTTGGTCTCGTTGATCAGGAGGCCAAGCTGAGAGCAGGTCTGGAGGGCCAGGTCCCTGGACCTCACCACCTCTTGCTGGGTGGAACCTGTTAAGAGCCAATCATCATGGTATGGATACACTCTGACTCCTTGACGCCTGAGGTGGGCTGTCACTACTGCAATGCATTTGGTGAAGACCCGTGGGGCCGATGACAGGCAGAATGGCATGCCTCGGAACTCGTATATGGTTCCCTCTGCTTTGAAGTGGAGGAACTGCTGGGGGGACGGACGGATTGGGACGTGAAAGAATGCATCCTGGAGATCCAGTGAGCAGAACCTCATGTTTTGCTCCAGGGATTGAATGATCTGGGACAGAGTTACCATCCTGAAGGTGCATGACCTAAAATACTGATTCAGGTCGTGTAGATCTAGACTGGGACGCCAGACCCCCATCCGCTTCGGGACCAGGAAGTACCCGGAAACGAACCCTGGGTTGACTGGAGGATATGCCACTCGAACCACTGCCTCCTTGAGGATGAATTGGGCTATGCAGTCTCTCAGAGCCGACCAAGTGTGGGCTGATACTCTCTCCTCCCGTGGGGCAGGGGCTCAGCAGAGAGGGTACTGCTCGAATTCTAGAGGCAGACCCTGACCGACCACTTCTAAGACCCACCCGTCCGTGGTAAGAGCGGACCAGGCAGAAAGAAACTGGTGGAGCCAGCTCCCCGCTGGAGGACCCAGAGATGGTGTGATGGGAATAAGGGTGGCAGCTCCTACCCCATCACTGGGCAGGCCTGGAGGAAGAGGGTCCAGATTGGTAGCCACCTGAACCCCGACTTCCCTGTCTGCGGACAGCTGAAGGCTCAGGCTTGGGCCGAGGGCGTCAAGATTGTGCGTGCTGTTGCTGCCCAGCCTGAAAAGGAGGGCTGCTTGGCTGCAGGAGCAGGGTGCCAAAAAGGCTTCTTCTTCTGCTGCTATTTAGAGCCAGGGGTGTCTTTTTGGGCAGAAGTAACTGAGTCCAAGGTGGCACTGGACTGCTCAATTCGCTGAAGGTGACCATCCACACCTGGGCCGAAGAGATCGGTACCCAGGAAAGACACATCAGTGAGTTTGTGCTGGGTATCCTCCGTGAAGGTGGAAAACCTCAGCCAAGCCCTGTGGTGCAAGGCAACCATGGCTGCCACCGAACTGGTGCAAGAGTCCCCAAGGTCCAGGGCCATCTGAAGTTGCTGCTTGGCAATGGCTTGGCCCTGGTCCTGGACCTGCTTGACCATAGTCTGAAGGTCCGCGGGAAGATGCAGGAGAACTTTATCCAAGAAGTCCAAGAGGGCGTGGGAGAAGTGCACCAGATGATGGCCAAGCTTGCCTGACGGAGGCCTAGAGAGAAGGCTGCATAGACCTTCCTGGCAGTGTGGTCCAGTTATTTTGGACTCCTTGTCTGGAGGTCTGTCAATGTCAGCAGAGCTGCCTGTGTGTCTAAACACAGAAGCAGTAATTAACGCCTCTGCAGAGGGATGATCTGTGAACCCCGAGAGGGACCCAATGGGCACCGCATACTTGCAGGATATCCTGGCAGACAGTGCTGGGCAGGAGGTAGGATGCCGCCAGAGCTCCAAAGCCAGGCCGACAATGGCCTTGGCCACTGGGAAGGCCTCCATGGAGGGGTATCCCCTCTTTTAAGAACATCTGTAAGAGAGTACTCTGCCCTTTTCTGGACAGGTTCTAGGTAGGGTTACCACCTTTCAAAAAGCCCAGAGTGGGACATTTCTTACTGAAGCAGTATTCTTCGCAGGACAAAATGTAACCTTGACCAATGCAACAAACTTGTTTTCTCTAAATAGTCAGAATTCTGATGGATTGTTGTCATTTTTTAATTGTTCTTAGTGTTTCTTATCATGTTAAGGTATTTTAGTTAGGGTATTATAATTTTTTGCATCATTTAGAGGAAAGTCAGAAAACATTTTTTTCTACTTTAATGTCAGGACATGTAGCTATTTTCATTTTTTTTTGCAGGACACAGCTGCCCAAATCAGGACTGTCCTGCAAAAATCGGGACAGGTGGTAACCCTAGTTCTAGGGGCATCCCCATAGATTCGGAGACAAGGCGGAAAATTCCCAAGAATGACGAAGGGCCCTCCTCCATCAACAGACTACCCACTGATCCGATCAGGCGTGAGTGTGACCAATATCCTGCATGCAAGATCCGGAGTTGTCCGAGCTTTCTTTGTAGGAACCCCTCCTGAAGGCTGTTTAGGAGGTGGCTCCACCACTAACGGCAGAGAGACCGATTTTCACCGAAATTGGGGTAGGTGCTACTGGCTCTGCGGGTGGGGGAACCGATTTCACTGGTTCCAGTGGAGTCGACTTCGGCCTAGGGGGTGAAAGCCAAGTAATGGCTAGGGTGAAACCGTGGAAGGCTTCTGAGTGGACAGAATCAGCTGTTGTCACATTAAATCCTCGTAGCGTCGATGGAGTTTCCGCTGAAGCCTCTCCTCATCCAAGGAGGACAAGGATGAATGGTGGCGTCGCCACATCTTAGCGCATTTATGCGCCTTCCTCGGCCTATCGGTCGAGGGGTCTGAGATCTCGACCTCGATCGGACTGGCTGAGTCGGTCACTTGGGAGACACTGGGGGAACCGGTGCTCTCCCCGGATTGGGGACTGGTTCCTCAATGGGATTCCCAACTGGCTGAGTCCCCTCATCAGGAAGAGGCAGGACTGGGGTCCTAGTCAAAGTGCTGTCGGTCTTGTCGGGCAATAACAGATTGACAGGATTGAGAGTGAGCTCAACTGCATCATTGACTGAGGCCTCAACGACTGACCAGACAGCAAAGCGAAGAAGCCAGCAGCCGAGGAAGCAATCTCGACCAAAGTCAAGACTGCAGTTTCCTGGGACTGAGATCACTCACGATCCCAAGAACTTCTCCACTGAGATGAAGAATCTCTTGGCTCCTTTTCCTTTCTACGGGACAGGGAGATATGCGAGCCTGAAGGTCCCTCGCCCTTAGTGGGGAGAGATTGGCACAGCTCCCTGAAGGAACCCGAGAACATGGAGCCCAGATTGAGGGGAACAAAGATTGGCTGAGAAGAGAACTCCATAGCCCGCACCGCTTCTTCTTCAAAGGCCTGCATTTGTTCCAACTGCTCAGTGGACCCCGCAGCCACAGAGACCGCCATCGGACCTCTTTGGATTTCACCGGAGAGTTCCATTTCTTGGGCCTGCCCAATTTGAGACGTGCGAGATGATCGTTGAGGACGTTCGGATGAAAGGCGAGACACATCTCGCAAGCCTGGGTGTCATGGCCGACACCCAAGCAGTAAACGCATGAGTCATGCGGGTCAGTGCGCAACATTTTCTGGCCGCATGGGCACCGGTGAAAATTGGGGGAAGATTTATCTTCCATGATCGAATAGCACAAATTTACAATCGCTAGCTCGAACGAGCCAAATATTCAGAGAATCCGAAGAATCTGAAGCCAGAGCCTACAAAATGCAGTAGCAGAGAGGAGGCAACCTGATTCTTCCAGCGGAAAGGAAGAACTGGCGTCATGGGGCGGAGACGAGGGTTATACCACCTGGGTGTGAGGAGCCAGCTTGAAGACCTTCTGGTGAGTTTTAATGGGGAAAGGGACACGCCAAGAAATGTGGATGAACAACATATCCACGTCCCTAGAAACTATTTTACAGAAAGGGTGGTGGCAGGGTGGAACGAATTACTGGAGATGGTGATCTCACAGAAGACTGTGGGCAGTTTTAAAAGGGGGTAGTATAGGGTCAAAAGAAAGGTCAGTACAGAAGGGAGGCTGGTGGTGGCGTGAAGGGATGACTGGAGGGGGGCAGCTGCAGTAAAGTAAACTGCGAGTGACACTTGGACAGACTTGACAGACCTTTAGGCCTTTTTCTGCCGGTGTTTTCGTATGTTCGTATGAAGCTGGGGGTGGAGACTCAGGGGAGATTTGAGGAAGTACATCTTTAAAGAAAGAGTAGTGGATGCCTGGAACAGTCTCCTACAGGAGGTAGTGGGGGTAAAAATGGTAACAGGCTTCAAGAATGCATGGGATAGGTATAAGGGAACCTTAGGAGTGGGGGGTAAAGCCAGAGATCAAGTAGAGTCTGCAGTGTTATAGTAGGCAGGGAAAATGGGCAGGCTAGGTGGGTCAAGCGGTGCTCATCTGCCATCAATATCTATGTTTCTATGAATGGTACTAGAGCCTAATCCGGCGTTATGGGTGGCATGAGAACAGATCCCCTCACTGGGCAACTAGCAGCAACACCATCTCCAGTGTCATGCTCGGAACCAGGCCCAGGGTAGGTTCCCTCAGTGCCGTCCCCTTCTCCAAGTTCAAGGTTGGTGTCTGCCTCCTCCTCAGGCCACTGGAGAGTTCAGGGAAGGAGATGCCCATCTCAGGCTCGGAGTTATGGTCGACTCTGGAACCTACCCTTCTTCTGGTACCATGAGCAGTGCCAGAAGGGGGTCTGGTCTCACGGACAGCACTGTCCCGCTCAATAGTATTGAGCGTGGTACCAGGAGCTTGGGTAGCATCAGGCTATGACACAGTGTCGACCGAGCATATGGCTCTGGCCTCACAACCAAGGGCCAATGGAGCTGGAAGGTGCTTAGCCAGTCCCTTCTCTGAGGAAGCTGACTGTCCACCAGAACCCCCATGAACCTCCAACGTCTCAGCAAGGCGAGCACGGGGAGGACTCTAGTCTTCCTTAATACCAGAGGTACTGAGAAGGGGCCCAAGGGAAAGTCCTAGAGCCCTTATCTTTATTTTATTTAGTTTTTGTTAACCGGGTGGGCGCACTAGCCAAAAAATGACTATTTTCAGGCGTGACCCGGGAGAGTTACAACAATAAAAAGGACATCATTACATTATTACATACGGTACAAGGACAATTTCATATAAGGTAGTTTCAGCATCATAACAAAGCAGGAGAAAGCACTGACATTCTATGATTGCACGCAGAAAACACATGCATCGTAACAAAGTAGCAGAAAGCACTGACATTGTATGATTAACACAGATAAAACAATCATAGTGAGCACTGAGACAAGCAAGAGCTGTGAGGCAACCCGAAAGAAAATGCAAGAGAAAGTGTAACCAGAAATAGAGTAGAGAAAAAGGTGAGGGAAAGGATTACTGATAGCAATACATGGGTCTAGTTAGAGGAAGAGAGAGGACTGCTAAAGAGGGTCGAAAAGAAGGGAGTAAGGAGGTGAGGAGCTGAGGGTGAGAGAAGAGGGGTAAAGCAATAAAGGAGGGAGAAAGATGGGGAGGAGCACTAGAGGAACAATAAAGGAGGGAGAAAGAGGTGGAGGAGCACTAGAGGAAACAGGGAGTAGTATTAGATGAGTGAGTAAGCAAGGGAGTCCCACGGTATCAAGGGGGATCAAAGCAAATGCATTTATCTTTGGCGTCTTTGGTGCGACGCCTGCCTCCAAAAGCGGGGGCGAACCACCCCACTTCAGCACGCAAACTTCAAGGGCACATTTATACATCAAGAAGCAGGTGTCGTACCTATCCATATCATGGTCCAGTCCAAGGTAGGTCCAGCACTTCAGATGCCAGTCTGACACAGCGAGATGACCCCCACAGGTCACCAATGCATGGGGGGTACTGCCTTTCTTTTTCTACTGCCTCTTCAAACACAGCACACCGACGCCAAAATAATAAAAGAACAAGAATCTGGCGTTGAACTAGTAGTGAAAGCAGAATCAGGATAAAAACAGTGGCAGAAAACTACAGAAAAATGTTTGCCGCTGAAAACTAATTAAAGAAGGTGATGAATGGAGGAAATAACTGTTATGACACAGTAAGACTCAGGCTGCTCCCACAGTGCACACGCGAAGGCAGGAAACACACAACTGAGGAAAGGAAGCCCGCATCGGTTACTGGCTGGCTCATGTACGTGATGTCACTACGTTGGCCTCATAGGTGGTGCTGCCACCACTGGTCCCCTTCCTGAGCTGCAAAAGACTGCTTTTGTGGGGTCCTAGCATCTCTGGCTACCACCCAGTACTGTGATGGAATGGTGACAATTAATTCCCAGAAGATTATTTATTGTAGAAAGTTGCCCACTTCCCTATATGCAGTAACCGTGACTGGTATAAAAACAAACCACTTGATTTGAAAAGAAATGCGGTTTCTAATGTGTTAACTCCACAGTATTGCCAAATAAGTGAATATAAATGTGGTTCCCTAAAGCATTATACAATGGCCTTCTCCAGTTCCTGGGAACCAGAGAGCAATTTAAATCAAAGACAAATTTGCACAGACCCTAAAACTAATGCAGCGCTATCATGAACGAAACATTTAAATACAGTCAAAATTTAAATAATGAAGTGCTTCTGAAGACCAGACTACTGAAGCTGTACTTCAAGGCCACTGCTCTCTTCAGCGGAGGAAGAAATCTGCCAGTGAAGGTGACAGTGGAGTGTGACCACAGTACAGAGTTTGAACCCTCATTCCAAATGTTTTAATTTGCACAAGGGTCTATCTCCAGGGCCAGAAGAGAAACTTAAAGTGTAAACACAGCGTGGGATTTCTGCAGTAAGAATGTTCAGGCAGTATGAAAAGAGAAAGCAGTAGGAGTTGCAGAGGAGAGAGGGATTCATGGTACTTCCAAATGTAAAAAAATGTGATTATTAATTTAACAAAAAAAGCAAAACATATTAGAATATTGGTTGGAAGCATACAGGAAAACAGGAGAGAGTCTAGAAGTGTGAAAAAAACGGTTTCCTATCACCTTTAAACTGCAATCTAATACCAAAAGGTACCTGGCACCTGTTTATCCCTCTCCCCAGCACTACCAGAAACCATACTCACTATGCAGCTGTATTCTTCATCGTCCATCTCCTTCACCTTCAGACAGTAGGACTGAAAAAGAGGTGGAAAACTATTTAAAAGAGAATCTGACACTATTTTCAAACTATATTCTAGTCTGAAAAAGGACCAACGTCCTTGTTTTTCTTCAGTCGCAGCCTCCATCTCCGCCACCACTGCCGCCATTTGTGCACTCCTGCAGTCTACTGTTCTAAACCATGGCCCATGTTTTTGTTTGTTTCAACTACATTTAGTACCCACATTCCATTTTTCATTGTTTTTCTGCATGCCACACAGTATGCAGAAGGGCAAGCTGTGCTCCCTGCACACATTCCTAAGACATATGCACAAAAAGCCACACTAAGAAGTAAAAGTATTAATTTCTGCTTTGCTCAGTTTTCCCAATACATCACTGCTGGATCTTGAAGCACCAGCAAGCATCGACTCCACTAGCACAGAAACATGTCCCTGGCACTGAGCCATAAAACCACAGTGTGTTCAGTGGTTGCAGTCCCACATGCATGGAAATTTTCTGTATCCATTTGCTCCAACAGTGCTTTTAGAAGTCTGAATATTCCATTGCCTAACACTGATACAAACTGGTCGCCTCAAAGTAAAGTAAGCAATAAACCACTCCAGGGTGTGCGGTTATTGGGGATTAATCAACACCTCGGGTGCATTGTGACGCATGAGGCCGCAGGCTGAGTGTCCTCACAGTGCCCGGGGTGTTGATTAATCCCCAATAACCGCACACCCTGGAGTGGGTTATTGTGCTTATAACATGGGGTGTCACCAAACCTCACAAAAATGGAAGGAAAGGATGACTGACGAAAACATAGGGACTTTTAATGTATCCTTCCACTACCACAAGTACTGCTGTGCTGACACTGATGAACTGAATAGAAGATGCACTGCTGAATTGCTGACTCATCTTCGTGATGCCACAGTTGAGCATACCTCTCCTGATTTTGTTACACTCTTTAACCCTCTTTGCCCCAAAAAGTGTGTTTATGTGACTAAACAGCGGGAGCTGTAACAACAAATTCTAGTCCTTTCTACCTGATTTTTTAAGCCTTCTCCCCGATTTCTGAGAGAGGAGATTCAGAGATATGCAGTACAGGTCCCCCATTTCTCTGATACTGTGTACTGTTGCGGGCATTGCCTTTCACTACAGGACTGCGAGCGCAAAGGGAAGCGGTGGTGGTGAGACATGTGGACTAGGGGTTTGCTACACTCCCTGTCAAGCACCCGCTCAACAGATACACAGAGACAGCACACTTGCACTCTCATCAGTTTCCATATCTCGCTGCAGTGCCTCAACTGTTGCCACATTATGCACAAACCACCCTGTGTTCTGACAGAGGGACAGTGAGTGACGGGAGGGAGAAGGAGAGAGAGAGAGACACAGACATGGCAAGCACCACACTGTGCTATAGCACAACCACTATGCTCACTGGCATATCAACATGTGGTCATTCTTGCAGCACCTCACTCTTTCTCTCTCTCTCTCTCACTGTACATTCACAGTATGTGCAACTTCACTCACTATCAGCATCGCTGTTTCTGGCCAGGGATAAGGATGGTTGCGGCACTTTAGGGAAGAAAACGAAGCCAGAATAACATGGTGGGGACAGCGAGTTGCAAGTGTCACACTGTGTGCTACACTGATTGCTTGGTTACTGGAGGTCCTCTGGGCAGGCGTGCTTCAAGTAATCGCACTCCCACGGGAAGGCACGCTCGGTCAATGCCCAGCAAATGCCGATAGCTGGAGAGAGAGAGAGAGAGAAGCTGAGGACTTGAGCAACACAGAAAGACAGGACACTAGGCTACTTTAGTATGTTCTGTTGCTGCTCACCCTGTCACTGTGTCTCTCATTCTCTCTCTCTCTCTCCTCTGTTGTCACAGGCTGCCTCGCTCCACAAACCAAACAGAAAGAGATGGTGCACGTCCACTGACCGAGTGACAGTGGGAAAAATACACTGATTGCTTGGTTCACAGAGATCTACAAGGTGGGGGTTGGGTGGCAAGGCACAGACTAGCCAACGCTTGCTTAGTGGGCAAAAAAATGTCTGCCTGTAATAATAATTTTGACATCGCATAAGAAGATCTGGAGGGCTCATTAATTACTTTCTAGGGACTGATCACTACTTGCTGTGGGTGTATGGAGAATTAACGCAGTCATGTGATCGCTCTGCACCAATCACTTCTCTCCTTACTCCTATACCATGTTATAAAGGGTGGTTGTTACTTGAGTGCACACACACACACACACATCAAAATCTGCCACGTCTGTTTGATTACAGTTAAGTCAGTCTGATCACAGGAAACGCAGGGCTTTTTTTTTTTTACCTGCTGCCACTTACATTACATTTGGAACTGAAGTAAATTACTCAGTAAAAGTAAAAACCTGTGGAAGGAAGGAGGGCTGTTAAACTAAAAATTACAGTTTTTACCATATTTCTGTAACCTGTAGTTAGTCATACAGTTGACACCCTGAGACAATTTCTAAGCACAAAATGCCACTCTAAGGTGTGCAGCAAACACAACACACCTGGGGTGTGTGGCAATTTAGCATTACCATGCACTTGTCATGTGTTACTGCTTACTCACCACACGTAATGTCATAGGTTATTTTTTCCCTAAAGTAGGTATACAGAGTGGCACAGGGGCACAGATTGGTCAAACAACTTCTGTGTTCCTCACTTCCAAAAGAAGCACAGGTGAATAAAACCCGTATCCCCAAACACATAACTGCACTGTCACATCACAATGCTCAAGAGTTTTTGCTTCTTTCATACAAACTGATCTCTTTACAGCTCAGATGGCATTGAATCCTCTTAAAAAAAGCTTAGTTTTTAGTGTTAGTTGTATTCTTAAACTGGCATATGAAAGGACTTGAAAGAAATGCACCTGACCAAGTATTTGACTTGGTGGATGGACATTGACTCTCACTTTGCCTATGGCTTTCATGAGTCATGCAGCTAAAAAAAATACATCAGGAAGCTGGAACCCTTTTAAGAGTTAGACAGTTTCGAACATAGGAAGCTAGAAGGATTGTTAGAAACATAGAATAGAAGCTAGAAGGACTGTTAGAAACATAGAATTTGATGGCAGATAAGGACCGCTTGGCCCACCTAGTCTGCCCATCTCCCTACCTAATGGATAAGCTGCAGATCCTAGTTAACCAACAGCCTACTTCTGTTGCTGGCAGAAGTTTACTGCCCGTGTTGGATTATGGTTCTGTAGTGTGGGGTTAACTCTGTAATTTTGCAAAGAGGAAAGGTACTTAATAACATTATCTGTCAAGCTGCTTTATATACAGTAAGATTACAGCATCTCTGTAATTTATATGGCCCCAACGGCCTAGATCCCAAGCTTCTACTTCTCTCTGCCCCTGCCACTGCACTGCTAATTACCCAACTCTTCAACCTTTCTTTTTTCTCTGCTACTGTTCCTGATGTATGGAAACATGCTGTGGTCATTCCTATCCCTAAAGGTGGCGATCTATCCTTGCCTGGTAACTATTGCCCCAGCTCTCTCCTTCCTACCCTAGCTAAATTTACAGGAACACCTTGCACTAATGCAACTCTCTACCTTCCTTAACTCCTCCTCCTTCTTTACTCCCTTTCAGTCTGGTTTTAGAAAATCCCATTCTACCTCCACTTCCCTCCGACAGCTCACCAACTCCATCCTTACTGGTACAGATCCGGGGCTAATCACATCCGCCACTTTTGTTGATCTTGCTAAACATTTTGACACAGTATCATATCCCCTCCTTCTTGACGAACTAAAAGCGGTGGGTCTTTCTGACTCTGCAGTCAACTGGTTTAGCTCTTACCTGGGGGGTAGATCACAATCTGTCTGGAAAGGCTGCTCCACATCATCACCAGTCCCTATCTGCTCAGGTGTCCCTCAAGGGTCTGTACTGGGTCCAAAAGTTTTTCTCCACTGTATTTTATCTTGTATTGTTATCCCGGGTCGCCTCTGAAAAAGGGACCTTCGGGGCTCAGTGGGCCTACCCGGTCACCAAAATTTAATAAATAAAATAATAAATAAAATATTCTTTTTTCCATATTCTTGAATGACCTTCCCTCAGTCTGTTCCTATACGTCCACTCATATGTATGCTGATGATACCACTATCATTATATCTGGCTCCTGTTCTCACAATCTTGCCTCACAGCTTCAGCTGGACTTTGACAACGTTCAAAGCTGGTTTAAGTCTAAACACTGCCTTACTACCGAAGCTCTCCGATTGGCTAACCAAAGTTCAATTGTGTCTATTATTGACTATGGTTTAGTCATTTATGGTACCACCACGGACACAACCCAACAATGGCTCGCCACAGCTCTGAATAAAGCATGTCGTCTACTAACTGGTGCAGCGTATCATACTCACACTTGTGATCTTTACGGACAAGCAAACTGGCTTCAACTCCAGGCTCGCATTGAATATCAAGCCTGCCTTCTGGCTAAGAAGGTAGCTCTTGGTCTCCTACCACCAGGTTCCCTTCAGCTTTTCAGTCCCTTCTGGGGCACTCGTAACACACAAAGTTCTGTGAGCCAAACTTTTACTGTCCCTTGCTGTTGAACCTCGCTCCGACAGCGATCCACTGCAGTTAGAGCGGCTAATTTATTTAATTCCCTTCCGCCTGAGATTGCGAAGACTGCAACCTTGGGACAATTTAAGCAGGAGCTGCATCAATTCCTAGTTTCCAGAGCATCTCATTACTGCTATACCTAATCTTTGCTGATAGCTAAATGCACTGGGACCTCTGTCTTTACCATTCATCCCCTGTATAGCCCTACCCTGTTGCTGCGCTATTCCACATACAGCACTTCCTTCCTTCGCCCGACCCTGGCCCGGCACACTAGATTCTAGGCAGAATGCCAGGGTGGACGGTAGCCCTACTTCCGGGGGCTCAGAGCCGGGGGGGGGTCCATCGGGCCGGGCTAGGACGAGGGTATCTGTCCCCGATTTCCTGGTGGAAGAGCTTCAGACGGGAGATAGAGTGGCAGTGGTGTGTGGGGTATGCCTGAGAGAGTTCCCTGGCCAGCCGGTGCATAAATAAAGTCTACAAAAAAAGAAATAAAAAAAGACTGCACAGAAGTGTCTTTCACACACACAGGGCTATATAATGGCACAGCAGAACAGCCCCACAAAGTGCCCTAAATAGGAACCATTTGTTTTATTATTTTAGTCTAAAATTTATTTTTTTCTTGTTGTCATTTTTTTAAAAGGAACCCCATTTTATAAGCGTGGTAAGATTCCGGGTTGGTGTTTGTCATGGAATCCTATGACAGTCACCTCCCCTTCACGTCTTTTTGCTTCCACGTGGGTTTCTCTGAAGGTGGAAAGCACGCTGTGGATGGTTCCCTATCATCGCAGCAGCTTCTGAATTCAAAGATGACTAGAAAAGTTGCCAGCAGTCGTCTCTACCAAAGAAGAAACTGACAAGCCTTCCACAGATCCCAGTAAAGAGCACTGAGTGTCTACTAGGGTGAACCCTGGTGCTAACGATGACAATAAAAAAACACAAAAGAGCTTCTGACCAGATGTTACTGCAACACCCGATAAAAAGAAGCAAAAAGAGAAGCAACACATAGTCCCTCTACCTAAAAAGCATCAAGAGTAACCAGTGCCAGAAAGACAAAATGTCGTTGTGTGCACAAAAACATTTTGTGTACTGATGTATAAAAGATTGTATCAGACTGATATTGCTGCCTCCCAAGTTGACTTTTGCTGTAACCAGAAATCCTTGAATTCCCTGCAGCTGACATCAAAGCTGGGCAATAGCACTAGGAGATTCAGTAGCCTGCAATGTATGCTCGAGTTTTCATAAGCTCTGATCTTTAGTTTGTTAGTCCTGCTGTCCTCTCGGGGCTAAATACAGTCACAGAGGACTTGATTAAATACGAGAGCATTGAGATGAGACTGTATTGAGCCCAGAGCAAGGAAGGGATTATGGATGTGACTAATGCTGCAAGCTTGGAACTAGACTGTGAAATCTTTTACTGCAGATGAGATGTTCATATCATTTTGTGGATTTCTACAACAATTAACTTAAGCAAATTTCTTCTTTATTTGTTTACCAAGCAAACGCACTGGACTATAAAAACCCTTTTACAGGCGCAACCCGGATACATGTATAGTTGGTAATTACAAGTGCATATACATTTTAAATACACTCTGAACAGTATATATCAACAGCACATCACATTAAAATATTCATAGTTAACATTTAGAAGAAAAATATTTTTCAACTTTTTTAAATTAACATTGACTGTAACGGATCTTAAAGTCAAAAGGGAAGTCATTCCAGATTTTTCTAGTAATATTAGAAAATGTCCCATGTTCTTCACTTCTGTTATATATATTTTTTAAATACCCTATCCCCTGCCATCAACCCAGGGATATACCCTGCTCTTGTCATTCCAGTTATTCGGATGGCAGGGGGTATTTTCCTTCCTAGTTTTCTCCCCAAGTCCCTTCCTCCATCCCATGGTGTGAGCACTGCCTTGATCAAACTCGCATGCATACAGCACCTCTGTGAAGAGCAGGCTCCTGGACCCAGCTGAAGGGGCCTTAACCTGCTGCCAGCCCTCCCTGACTGAGGTATACTGCTGTGCGACAGTTGTCTCAGCCTGCCCTGCCTTCCAATGTGGTTAGCGGATCTCGCCCTGAATCCCACTCTGGGGGAAGCCAGGGAGGCAAAGTTGGTAGCAGAGTTCCCGTTGACACCTTCTCCCGTCGAAGACAGGCCTGCTTGGTGCCGTAGTCCCACCCTGGGGTGTAAGCCAGGGGGTAAGGCAACAGGGGAACAAGGCAGGTGCTCCGGGGCTGGAACTGAATGGAGAAGCGGTCAGCAGCAACAAAAAGAAAGTATAATAAATTAAAAAAAGGAACACCCCCTCTGACAAGGAGCACCAGACAATCTCAGCAAACACCGAGACCAAGTGACCTACTCAGTTCACCAGTAGAGGTGTCGGGCCTGGATCTGGATTACAGAATGTTCGCCGCAATTCAGCAGTCATCCTGCTCACCTCTTCCATTGTCACTGGCCAACACTCTCTCTAGGACCACTGAATGTATCTCAGACTTGTAGGCTCCACCTTGCTTGGGCTGTGACAGACCACTTGGTAGGACCCCAGCCCTAACAGCAGATACCCTGTCTGAGAAGAACAAAGCAAACTCCTCGCATCTGGCGGGTGCAAATGCTCTCATGGGCTCCAGACAGGCTGGATGACATAGCCTGTCCAAAGTCTGGAAAAGATGAGCTGGTTGGTTCCTCCCAGCAGCAGCAATCTGCTGAGACAGAAAGTCTGTGTTTTCCAAAGCGAGAAATCAAAGCCAGTCTGTCCTTGTGGGCCCTGGACCTCCTCCGGCAATGCTCCAACCTCCACCCCTTTGTTGTCATTTCCCTTAGCTCACCATTAAACTACAGTGAGTTAAGACATGAAACCAGCGGGCATACACAAACTGGTGCTACTAATGGCAGAACTAGACTGCCTGAACAGGGAGCAGACTATGGGGGGTTTGGGGGGGGGCTGAAAATGAACCTGATGGTGCAGAGATCCAACCAGCTGACTGGATCAATTTTGAGGTCCAAAATTTTGAGTCCCAGAGAGAGTACAAAGTCCAAACACATGGCCATGTTGATGGGTTGCAGAAGTAATCATTTGTACAAGGCCCAGGGATTCCATACCTGGAGGAAATCTTGATCTCAGTGCACAAGTTCGTTGTCGACCCAAGCATTGAAGTCACAAAGAATAAGCCATCTTGATGACTTCAACCCTGTGTTGGAAATTAAGTCCTCGATTTCCTGCAGAAATTCACCCTTGCACCCTGGAGTACAGTACACAAGGAGGATTCAGCAACTAGACCCCTACACACAGCCACGCATTCAAATGACAAGGTATCCACCACTGGGTACACCATCAAGCTCAGCTTAGATCTAAAACAGATGGCCACCCCCCTCCCTCTGTGATCCTTCCCCGGGCAGCGCACTATGGAATCCCCAGCTGGGACGAACAACTCCAGGACCAGAACAGCATCATCACCCAGCCAGGTTTCTGTAATGGAAGTCAGCTCAACAAAGGAAATAAGCTCTGCCATAACGTCAGATTCATTCCTCACGGATCTTGCATTACACAGCTCTGCTTGAAGTGGATGAATGGTGGCAGTCAGCTCATCAGCTACTTGCCAACTCGGTCTGATGGGATCACTGGGTATGGAGACTGAACACGTCTGGCCTCAAGACCCTACTCTGCTCCAGCGTGTCTCCTGGTCCTCATAATCCTAACAGCACCCTCTCAAAGTCACCCACTCCCCATCCCTGCCTCCTCCTGATCCCCACTTAGGTGTCAGCGTGGCTCAGTTGGTAGCACATCCGCCTCTAGACCAGAAGATCGTGGGTTCTTGTCCCACACCGGGACTGGACTTGCACCTAAAAATCGCTGGCATCCAAGTGCAGTATTGGGGGGTGCTGTACTGCTGGGGTGTGCCATCCTTCGGATGAGACGTTAAACCGAGGTCCTTCTGCCCATCCTGGTGTTGTCCTGGTGGGTGTCCAGGTGGAAGTAAAAGAACCCAGGGCACTCTTCGCAAAGAGTAGGGAACATTCCTGGTGTCCTGGCCAACATTCCCCTTCCCATAAACCGGTTCATGCAATTATCCAGGCTGTGTGTGGGTGATGATGTGCGATATGGCCGCCACCCCACATTCAGTCACTTCACTACCAGTCTAGCATTGCTTGTAAAGCGCTTTGGATGTATGAAAAGTGCTATATAAATGCTGATTCTTCTTCTTCTTCTTCACTTCTCTGCACTGCTGATACACAGCACTTGGTGGGGGAGGTCATGGAAGGGATGTAGTTCCCAACGCAGGGATGGGGAGTAGCTGGGCCTCGGGGTCTGCTATAAGCAATACATCCCAGCTCAGTTAAAATAAACTATCTAAATACAACTACCCCCCCACTACCACTTCATTCCCCAATTTTCAAAATCCACTACCCTCACAAGATTCCTCATCCTCAAATCGCTTACAAATCCACACACACTATCACCACTCAAATTCAGCCACTCAAATTTTATTTATTTATTTGTATTTCGGATGACACCTTTGAGCTGAGGTCTTCTTTACAAAAGTTCCACGTCAAGGCAGTAAGGACAATAAGGTACACAACGTAACATTATCATTACAATGGAACTTAAAAAAAAAAAAGACAAGTAAGATTACAATAATAGCAGCCAAAGGCATTGTCAAGGAATTGTGTTGTGAGATAATTATACAGTACAAGTCATAGGCGACTCAGTGAAGCTTTGTTAGGAGTGGGTTAGTGGGAAAAGAGAAAGTGTGGTGGTGAGGGGGTGGTATGGGAGAGGGAGGAGGGGAGAAATGGGGAGGGCATTGCGTTGGGTATGTGCTAGATGTGAAACAGCAAGGGAGGAGGAGGAAAGGGGGGGATGAAAAAGAAAAGGAGACAGATTCATCCTATACCCAGTAATGGGGGGTAGGAGAGGAGGAGCTGAGGCAGTGAGGAGGGATGCCTGAGGGTAGTATGCCTGGAGGGGATTATAAGAAGCAATCACAGAAGGCACTAGCCATGAGGTGTTGACGTAGTTCACACTTAAAAGCACCAATCGTGGCAATGTTGGAGATTTCTGTAGGTAGCAAGTTGAACCAGGTGGAGACTCTGACAAGGTAAGAACGCTGAACTTGAGAGGTCTGACAGCGAAGTATTGTAAAGGTTAGACTGTCTGATCTTCCAGTTAGGCAGAGGACACGCTGCGGGGTCAATACTGATTGGACTCCAGGGGGCATAAGGCCCAGTGATGTCTTCTTAGCTAGGATGCAGGTCTGGTACTTTAGCCTGCTGGATAGCAGGAGCCAGCTAGCCTGCTCATAAATGTCACACATGTGAGAAAGGCAGGCAGTTGAAATAAGGAGTCTGCATGCCTTATTAAGGGCTACAGCTATGCGCCGGAGTGCAGTATCAGTAGTGGATCCATAGATAACGAGCCCGTAGTCAATAGTCGAGATAACAGAGCTCTGGATAGTGAGGTTCAAGGCTTCAGCCGTTAGGCAATGTTTATGATTGAATAGTAGCCCTATATGGGAGTTCACAGTTTTAGCGATATTGTCAATGTGTTTGGTATATGAGAGGGAGCGGTCAAGCATCAGGCCCAGATATTTAAACATATCCATCTGCCCAAGAGCGATGAATTTGTGGTGGTTAATTATGAGCTCATGGTCCTTGTACTTGTTGTGGGCTCCATGGAACAACATTGTTTTAGTTTTTTTTTGGTTAAGGATGAGTTTATGTGAGCAACACCAGTCTTCTACTTCTGTGAAACTTTTCTGTAGTTCAGCCTGAAGGGAGGTGGGGTTGGTGTGGCAAGTGAAGGTTACTGCATCATCTGCATACAGTAACATTCTGTCATGGCAGGAAGCAGGGAGATTGTTCAGGAATATGCTGAATAACAAGGGACCCAGGATAGAACCTTGGGGTACTCCAGAGTGGACTGGTAGGGATGACCAGAGGAATTCACCAATCCTGACCTGTTGGGTTCAGTTACTGAGATAGCTTTGAAACCAGAGGGTAGTTTCACTTGAAAGACCAAGGAGGGATAACTGTTTGAGGAGAATGGAGTGATTGACAGTGTCAAATGCCTTAGTCAGGTCAATAAAAGAGGCGATGACCAACTGGCCCTGATCAAGTGCATGATAGATAAGTGTGGTGAATTCGAGGAGTGCCATGGTAGTGCTGTGCCCTTTGTAGAAGCCATGCTGCTGGGAACATTGCAGGCTGTATTTTACAAGGTACTCCGTGAGCTGATCAGCCACTATCTGTTCCAATGCTTTGGACAGAGGAGGGAGGATGGCTATAGGCCTGTAGTTGTTCGTGAGAGTCTTGTCACCACTTTTATGGACTGGAGTCACCACTGCCAGTTTCCACTTTTGGGGGAACCGGGAGAGCATGAGGGAACGGTTGAGGATTTTGGTTAGTGGGAGCAGGACTTCATCAATGGTGAGGGCGAGAAGTTTCATATCCAGTGAATCGCCACTGACCCTAGACTTTCCAAACACTTTAAGAATGTGTTTTTTAGCTAGACTTTCTGGGATAGTTTTAAAATGGAAAGGAGGGTGCCCTGGTGGCAAACCTGAACTAACAGGAGCTGGGTTGACTGTGGTGGGATCAAAAAAGTTAGGGGGTAGCACATGACTAAGGTCAGCAAAAGTGGTGTTTAATGCGTTGGCAATGATTACATGGTCAAGAGTGATGGTACCATTTATGTTCAACATTGTGGGTGTTGTTTTGGGATCCTTTCCAGTCACTTCAGCAAGGTTATGCCAGAATTTACTCCCATCATTCCAGGTGCTGGCTAAGGTGTTCCTGTAATAGTAAGCCTTCTTATGGCGGATTGCTCTGGTACATGCATTCCTTGCTGTTTTGTAGGCCTAGATATCAGTCTGGGTGCCAGTACCCTTAGCATGATACCAGAGCTGGTCTCGAGATTTCATTTGTGTAAGGAGGCCTAGTGTCATTAATGGGCTATTGACACCCTTGAACTTACGCTTCTTAAACGGCGCATGAGCATCGCAGGCTGAGTTGAAACAGGTGATAAAGTATTCAAGTGCTGTGTCTATGTCAGGGACTATATCAATTGGTGACCAGTCATGTTCACGAAGGAGTGTTTTAAGTGACTCAAGATGACCGGGGGTCAGCATTCTCCTGTTAATAGTTTTGGGAGGAGTTTGGTATATTTGTTGGTCCAGATACACAAGATAGGGGAATGATCACTTAAGGAGTCTGGGAGGACTGTTGCTTCGGAGATGTGCTCTGGACGATTAGTTAGCACCCAGTCTATAAGTGTACAGGTCCCTGTTCTGTAGTTTACTCTAGTAGGTGATTTGACTATTTGTGAGAAGTTAGCAGCGGCAAGGGTATCCTTATAACTATTTGAGCTGGAGGCCAGCCAGTTGATGTTGAAATCACCAAGCAGGATAACTTCTGTGTTCTGATCCAGGGAGTTGATACAGTCAATGAGGGAGTGAAAGCCCAGATTGCTCAACCTGGGTGGTACATAGACAGAGACAATAGTCAGGATCTTGTTATGAGGCCCGAGAAGTACTTTGGCAGCAAGGATTTGGATGTCATTTCCGGGGATGGGCAAGGGCATGACATAACCCACGAGGGACTCTTTAAGGTAGAGGGCACAGCCTCCTCCTTTCTTGGTAAGTCTGTCCTGTCTGAAAACTACATATCCAAGAATTGCTGTTGCGGAGTCAGGTATCTTCGGAGACAGCCATGTTTCCAGCACTGATAGGATGTCTGGATTGTGCTGGGAAACCCAGGCAGAGAGGGTATCAAGTTTGGAGAGGAGGCTGCAGATGTTAATGCTTGCCAAGGAGAGTGACCCTGCACTGCTGGTAACCTTGTTTATTTATTTATTAAATCTAGGAATTATTACCTTTGAGCCATGGCTCTTTTACAAAGGTTCCACATCAGTAGGGTACAAACAAGACAAAACTGCACAAGAATGCAAACAAATTATGAAGCAGCATTAAACAGTATTAAGCTGGTCACTACTGGCACCATGAAACAAAGATACTTGAGTAACACATACTGGCTGATTGAAAGAATTCAACAGAGAAAAAAAGGGAAGGGGAAAGAGGAGCAAGGAGTGGCAGACATAGGTAGACTAGTGCAACTCAATGTCTTTGTCAAAGTGATCAGAGATGGGAGGCTAAGTAAGACAGTCAATGGGGGTAGTTAATCGAAGCAGTCACATGAGCTGGAGGCTGTGAGGTGAAGATGTAGCCTAGATTGAGGTGGTGATGTAAGTGCTGAGGGCATTATACCAGCAGGGTGCACGGTAGGCAAAGGATCTTTGGCCCTGGGTGGTGCGGCATCGGGGGATCTGGAGAAGCTAATGTTCCGAACTTCTGGTGAAATGGGGGTTGGTATTAGAGCATAGCAGGTCTTGGATACAAGGTGGGGTGAGGCCCAAGGTAGATTTTTTCGCCATCAAGCAGGAAAGGTACTTCATGTGATTGGAGAGTTGTAACCATCCCATTTGAGTGTAGAGCTCACATGTATGAGTGTGTCTTCGGGCACCAATGAGCAGCCGACAGGCCTTGTTAAGGGAGCTTGTCGTGGGCCTGAGTGCGGTAGTTGAAGCAGAGACATAGATAATTAAGCCATAGTCTATGACAGAGATGACAGAGCTTTGGATAGCAATCTTCAGTGCAGACTGGGTAAGGTACTGTCTGTTTCGGTATACGATACCAATGTGTTGATTCACAATTTTTGCATTACTATCAATATGGGTCCCAATGGATAGGCAGGGATCAAGGGAAATTCCAATGTATTTAAATGATGACACTTGTTCGAGGGTATTGTGGCCAAGTTGTGGTGGGCCGGGGTTAGGGTGAATGTTGCCTGACAGGAGCAACAGCAGCAGTATTAGATGTTTTAAAAGGGGGTTAAAGTTGCTTCTGTGGGGCAGCAGGGCCCTTTTTTAATAGGTTCCTTTCCATAAGGGTGATGCATGAGGTAGTGACCAGTTAGGAATAGCAAGGAGCTGTAAGGGCACAGTTGCAGTGGTTTTGAGAACAGGCCAAAAGTTTCATTTGTTCTCCAAAATGGTTGTTGGATAGATAGCCCTTAGAGAGAAGTACATTAAGAGTTGATTTTAATTGAAAATGTTGATACCTGGTGGTTAAGTCAAAAGCTGAAAGTAATGATCAACAGCTGAGGTCCACAGTCACAGAATGTGTTAGAATTCCTGAAAGGGATGAACTGTGCCTGCGCATATGCAGGATGTGAAATCCTTTTGTCTGTATGCATCTCTGTCATTCAAAGAGGTCTTGAAAAGCCCAAATACAGATCATGGGGCAGGTCAGATAAAAATGTGGATTCAAGCAGGACCCAGAGTCACTGAGTTTGTCAGATTTAGTTGCTTCACTTATGTTTTGCTTGGGATACCTTCGAACAAGTTGATTTTAAAATGAAAAATGCAGATACCTGGTGATGATGTTTTGCAGAAATCCAGTCCAGGAGACTTTCACGGATGTAGTGAGCAAGAATGGTGTAGTTACTCCAAGCAGAAAACCATGTAAATCCACAAAAACTAAGCTATAGACACAGACAAACACAAGCAACTGCCACAAATTGTCCCATATATATCCCCAATGCACTCCAATAAGTACAATAAATAAACACCATAAATTAAACTAATATAATAAAATAGCAAATATGGCGCATAGCAAGCCCTAAACGTTCACAGCATCATGTTCCATAAAGGTCCATGACATTGCAAAGAATGTTTTCTTAACTAATCTGTCCATGGGACAGCTCTGCTGTCCCCCTACCCAGCTCTCACCTAGGGAGAGAAAATAAAAGTAGACTCCCAACAAGCACACTGCCATTGCGCTTGGAAAGTCTAAACTGTAAAGTTCCAGTAGGCTGCACTAGGAGGACTGGAGCAGCCAGAAAGAACAGGTTACTCACCTGTAACCATAGTTCTATGAGTGGTATGTGGTTCATATCCACACTCTGGCAGTTCTACTGGAATGTGATGATTGGCCGGAACGCCTTTACGCTAAGCTCTTACCAACACCCGGGAGGATATATCCGCTGACTCTGACCCGTGACATCAGATCTTGCATGCTGGAAGCTGAATCAGGTGCTACTCACCAGAGGAGGCCAGGTGGGTTGTGTGGATGTGAACCAAATAACACTCCTAGAACTGCAGTTACAGGTGAATAACCTATTCTTTTAGAGGCATGGATATGGTTCACTTTTCCATGCTCTGGCAGACTCCAAGCAGTTCTCCGGGAGGACAGAGCAAGCTGCAAACCCCTAGTTGGTGAACAGATACTGGTGAACTGAGGTTCCAAAACATGCATCCTGGTGTGACTCAAGTTCGATGGTGTAATGTGAAATGATGGTGTGTGTGCTGACCTCCAAGAAACAGCCCTACAGATCTTCTGTATGGGTATATCCCTGGAAGCTGCCATTGAGGCAGCAGTATGTCTGGTGGAATTAGCCCTAATCCCAATGGGAGGCTCCCGACCAACCAACCAATCTATAGCACAGGTCAATGCAAGATGTGATCCATCTTGCAATCGTCTGCTTTGCTGCCAGTGTACCAGGCGCGGCTTCAGCGTAGGTGACAAATAGCTGGCAAGCCTGTTCCCAAAAACTCCAGCCATATGCTTTTCCTAATATGAGTGTGTGCTCTACAGGTCCAGGGTATGGAGCCTGCAGTTGGCCTCTGAAGTAAGTATAGCAGTAAGTTAATAGCCTGGTTAAGGTGAAACTTTGATACCACCTTTTGTCAGGAACTTTGGGCTGGGGTGAAGGAGAACTTTGTCCTGTGGAAGACCAGATAGGGAGAGTCCAAGTGTGGCTGGGGGCCCCCAGTCCTTCTGGCAGAGGTAATGGCCACGTGGAAGGCTGTCTTCCATGACAGGTGTGACAATTTACACCTGCGCATCAGCACAAAAGGCTTGTCCGTGAGCACAGCTAGGACCAGCTGTAAGTCCACGGTGGAGATGGATCATGCACCAGAGGGGAAAGTGGTTGAGGCCCTTGAAAAAGCACCCAACCACCTTCTCCTGAGCCACTGTCAGCATGCCAGCCCACGCCCGGTAAATAGAGATGGCTACAAGATGCACCTTAAGGGTCGTCATTTGCAGTCCAAGCTGGGAAACGGATCAGAGGTAGTCCTGGATGTAGCCGCAGGGCAGGCAAGTGGATCAGACTCCGTGTTCTGGCACCAAGTGGAAAATCTCTTCCATTTAAAGGTACAGCACCTGTTAGTCAACTCCTTCCTGGTGGCCTCCATGACATGAAGGGCATCCTAGGAAAGACCTAAGGCCTAGAACTCTAGTCGCTCAGGAACATGGCCATGAGGTGCAGGGACTGAATGTTCAGGTGCAGGACCGTCCCTTTAAGTCTGGTCAGCAGGCCTGGGTGGAGAGACAGTCATCACAGAGATGTGCTGTTGAGGCTGAGGAGATCCTAGTACCAGAACTGCTTTGGCCAGTCTGGTGCTATGAGGATAATCCGCGACTTGTCATTCCTGACCTTGACTAATACTCTGTGGATCACGAGGAAGGGAGGAAAGGCATACACAAGGCCTGCAGTCCAGGGCCTTGTGAAAGCATCCCCCCCATCAGTGTCCCAGACTGGGGAGGGCAGGCACAAAACGGTCTCAGTTTGGCATTCTTCAAGGAGGCAAACAGGTCCATCGAGGGTGAGCTCCACAAGGAGAACAGGTGGTTCACCACCTCGTGATTCAGAGACCACTCATGTGATGTCTCTTCTACTTGGTCGGGAGCATCTACCTGTTGCTTGTTCTCCCCAGTGATACGAATCGTCAGGAGATCAGCGCCAAGGCTGCACACGGTCCAGGTATGGAGTGCCTCACGACATAAAGGATGGGAGTGTGTGCCACTCTGTCTGTTCAGGTAAAACATGATTGTTGTGTTGTCCGTCTGAACCTGAAAATCCTGACCCCTGACTAGTGGAGCAAATTCTGTCAGAGCCAAGCACACTGCATAGAGATTCAGTAAGTTTATGTGGTAACGGAACTCCTTGGGTGACCAAAACCCATGGGCCATGTGATCCCTCGGCTCCACCCCCTGACGCTAGACGTTGCCCGCTGGAAGCAGTGGTTGTGCGTTGACGCCGGGGAGGTTGGGTGGGTTCGTGAGGATGAACAACATATACCACTCCTAGAATTACTGTTACAGGTGAGTAACCTGTGTTTCTAGGGATGTGGATATGTTGTTCTTATCCATACATCTTGGCAGACGTCTAGCAGTTCTCCGAGAGTAGGGTGGCAAGGCACACACTCCCTACTTAGGAAGAAGAGCTTGGAGAACTGAGGCCCCAAAACCAGCATCCCGGTGTGACTCCAGGTCAATGTGGTAAGGGGAAATGAAGGTGTTTGCCGACTTCCAGGTAGCAGCCCTTAAGATTTCCTGAATAGGAACGTCCCTAGAAGCAGACACTGATGCAGCGGTGTGGTGGGTGGAATAAACACTTAGCCCTCTAGGAGGCTCCCTACCCTCCAACCTATAGCAGAGATCAATGCAAGATGTAATGCAACTGCCAATCATCCGCTTGGCTGCAGGTCTGCTGGGTGTGGCTTCAGCGTAGGTGACAAACAGCTGGCGAACTTCTCCCCGAACTTCAGCCATGCACCCCTTATAGTAAGTGAGCGCTTGCCTCAGGTCCAAAGTATGGAGCCTGTATTCGGCATCCGAGGTGTGACTGGGGTAGAACACCAGTAGAGTCATCACCTGGTTCAGGTGGAACTCCGACACAACCTTTCAAAGGAACTTCGGGTTGGGGCGCAGGACAATTTTGTCCCTGTGAAAGACCAGATAAGGAGACTCCACAGAGAGTGCCTGGAGCTCCCCAATCCTTCTGGCTAAAGTGATAGCCACCAAGAAGGCAGTCTTCCACAAGTGCAACATCTCACACTTGTGCATCGGTTCGAATGGCTTGCCCATGAGCTTTGCCAGTACCAGCAGTAGATCCCATGGTGGTGGTGTTTCACACACCAGAGGGGAAATATGACTGAGGCCTTTGAAAAAGCATCAGACCACCTTTTCCTGTGCCACTGACTGCTGACCAGCCCCCACCCAGTAAGCAGACATGGCTGCCAGGTGCACCTTAAGGGTCATCGACCTAAGTCCCCCTTTGGAGAGAGACAATAGATAGTCTAGGATGCTAGCCACTGGACAGGACAAAGGGTCCAACCCCTTGCCCTGATACCAAATGGAGAATCTCTTCCATTTGAAGGCATAGCACTTACTGGTCGATTAATTCCTAGATGCCTCCACTACAGTGAGTACATCTTCGGAGAGACCCAAAGCCTGGAACTCTAGCCGCTCAAGAACCAGGCTGTCAGTTGCAGGGACTGAAGTTCTGGGTGGAGTACCTTCCCCTGATTGATGGAAAGCAGGTCTGGGCGTGCTGGAAGACGCCTCGGGAGCCTGATGCTGAGGCTGAGGAGATCAGGGTACCAAAACTAGCGGGGCCAGTCCGGAGCCACCAGGATCACATGTGCCTTGTCCCTCCTGACCTTGAGTAGCAGTTTGTGGATTAAGGGAAGTGGAGGGAAGGCACAAAAGAGGCCTGGGGTCCATGGCCTCTAGAAGGCATCCCACTGCAGTGAGCCCTGCTGAGAGGGCAGGCACAAAACAGCCTCAGCTTTGCATTCTCCCTGTGCAGGTGAACAGGTCCACCTGAGGGGTGCTAAACTGGGAGAACAAGCTGTGTACTACCTCTGGATGGAGAGACCACTTGTGGGACGCCTCGCTCACTCGACTGAGGGCATCTGCCAGCTGATTTGAGGCTCCTACCACAAGAATGGCTAGAAGATCCACCTCCAGTCGGCTCACGAGGGTCCAGATGCGGACAGCTTCCCTTCACAAAGGCCGGAAGTGCTTGCCACCCTGTTTGTTGAGACAGTACATGGTTGTGGTGTTGTCCATCTGGACCTGAACCACTTAACCCTGAAGGAATGGAGCAAAGGTAGTTAGCGCCAGCCGAACTGCTCGGAGCTCCAGCAAGTTGATGTGACATCGGGATTCCTTGGGGGTTCACAGCCTGTGGACTTTGTGTTTCCCCGTGTGGGCACCCCAGCCCGTGAGAGAGGCAAAGGTCATCAGGATGACCATCAGCTCGGGGCGGACAAACGGGATACCGTTCTGCAGATGCTCCAGGACGGTCCACCATTGGAGAGTGTCCCACATCTTCTGGGTCACAGTGACCAGCTGATCGAAATGATCTAGGTGCCGAGTCCACTGGCTGGCTAGCTCCCACTGAAAGGGGCGTATTTTTCTTTTTTCTTTTAGTTGTTTAACCAGGAATGGCACACAAGCTGAAAGCTTTTTTACAGGAGCGACCTGGGAGCACAAGGAAAGTTAAGAGACTTGCTCAGGGTCACACAGTATGCAAGTGGAAGTTGTGGGATTCAAACCCAGGTCTGGTCTGCTGGATGTCACCAGATTTGCAGTTCAGAGCCTTAGACCACTGCGCTATACTGCCTCCAATATGCCACCAGGCTCATCGAACCACAGAGGTGCAGGCCGCCATGCAGCTCAGAAGTCACAGGAAGTCACGGGCAGGGCGCAAGTGCCAAACCAGAAATTATTGGGCAAAGGAGGAGAGAACCTCTGCCCTGTCCGCCAGGAGCCTGGCTCTGGCTTGGCAAGAGTTGAGCTCTGCCCCAATGCAGCAGATCACCTGTGAGGGCATGAGTTCCAACTTGGACTCGTTGGCCAGGAGGCCAAGGTCGATGCAGGTCTAAGGCCAGGTCTCTGGACCTCTCCACCTCCTGCCTGGAGGGACCCACTATAAGCCAATCATCCAGGTAGGGGTACACACTGAGCCCTCGATGCCAAAGATGGGCCGCCACTATTGCAATGCATTTGGTGAAGACCCTGGGGGCCAATGACAGGCCAAATGGCATGGCTTGGAATTCGTAGAGGGTTCCCTCTGCTCAGAAGTGGAGGAACCTTCGGTGTGACGGCCGGATTGGGACGTGAAATTCAGTTGTTTAACCAGGAGTAGCACACTAAGCTGAAAGCTTTTTTACAGGAGCGACTTGGGAGCACAGGGAAGTTAAGTGACTTGCTCAGGGTCACACAGTATGCCAGTGGAAGCTGTGGGATTCAAACCCAGGTCTGGTCTGCTGGATGTCACCAAATTTGCAGCTCAGAGCCTTAAACCACTGCGCTATACTGCCTCCCAAACGTGTCCTGTAGATCCAGGGAGCAAAACCACATGTTCTGCTCGAGACATGGTATGATCTGAGACAGAGTTACCATCCTGAAGGTGTGAGAGCCTGAGAAACTTGTTCGGGTCGTGCAGATCTAGAATGGGGCATGAGCCCCCATCCGTTTCAGGACCAGGAAGTACCTGGAAATGAATCCTAGGTTGACAATGGGAATCCTCGACTCTTGACCACCACCTCCTTGTGGAGGAGTTGGGAGATGTCATCTTGGAGAACTGACCGAGTGCCCATGGATACCTTCTCCTCCCATGGGGGTGTGGGCTCGGCTTGCTGGGTACTGCTCGAATTCCAGAGGCAGACCCTGGCCGACCACTTCCAGAACCCACCTGTCTGCAGTAACAGCTGACTAGGTGGAAAGGAAGTGGTGGAGCCGGCCCCCCATGGGTGGACCCAGAGAAGGTGTGACGGGCATGGGAGTGGTCACCCCATCCCGTCACTGTGCAGGCTTGAAGGAGGAGGATCCAGCCGGGAGACCACTGGGACCCTTCCCTCCAGGCTTACGGGCCAATGAAGCCCCTGACTTGGGCCAAGGGCGCCAAGGCTTAGCCTGCTGCTGCTGCCCAGATTGGTACTGGGCCAGATTGGCCACAAGAGCGGAAAGCCTGAAGGGCTTGCACTTCTGCTTCCTGGAACCCTGAGATTCATTCTGGGTGGAAGCAATGGAGTCCAAGGTGCCACTGGACTTCTCGATGCACTGTAGGTGACCATCAACCCCTGGACCAAACAAGTTGATGCACACGAAGGTACGTTTGCTAGTTTGTGCTGGGTGTCTGCCGTAAAGGTCGAGACCCTCAGTCAGGCCCTACGGCGCATGGCAACAGCGGCCACCACCGAACGGGCACAGGATTCCCCAATGTTCACAGCCATCTGGAGTTACTGTTTTTCCATAGCCCAACCCTGATCCAGGACCTGCTTGACCGTAGTCTGGAGGTCCATGTGGAGGTGAGGAAGCACCTCATCCAAAGAACCCAACAGGGCATGGGAGAAGTGTGCCATGATGACAGTCGGGCTCGCCTGACGGAGACCAAGCAAAGAGGCAGCACAGACCTTCCTGGCAGAGTGGTCCAATTTTTTGGACTCTTTGTCTGGAGGTCTAGCAGTGGCTCCTGAATTACCCGAGTGTCAAAACATGGAGTTGGTCATCAATTCCTCAGCTGAGGGGTGCTCCGTGAACCCTGAATGGGAGCTGAAGGGTACCGCATATCTGCGGGCCATCCATGCTGATGGGTGCAGAGCAGGAGGTAGGGTGCTGCCAAAGCTCTACAGCCAGCCAACGATTGCTTCGGCCACTGGGAAGGCCTCTGTTGGAGAATCCCTTTTATCCAGAATAACTGTAATATCAAGCCCATTTTTGAACAGGCTCCAAAGGCATCCCCCGTGGATTCGGAGATGAGACGGAAGATGCCCATGAAGGACATGGGACCCTCCTCCATCGAAAGACCCCCGAGCGATTCCTCGTTGAGTGGACGAGAGTGTAGTGAGGAGTCCGGATAGATTGACCAACCACCCATGTCACCTTCAACTCGCCGCTGACAGTCGGGAGTAAGAGTGACTGACAGCCTGTGCAGGAGGCCCATAGCGGGCCGACACCCCTTAACAGGAACCCCCGAGGGAGGCTGTTTAGGTGGCAGCTCCTCCATTATCAGCGGAGAGGCTGGTTCTGGCTAAGCCAGGAGAATCTTCACCAGCTCCTCAGATGGAGGGGTGGTGTCGATCGGTTCCTGAGGTGTCGGCATCAGCCTAGAGGGCGACAGCCATGTGATGGCTGGTGTGGAAGCCAGGGTTGACTTCGGACTGGCCAACACCAATTGTTGCCACATGAGATCCTCATAGTGTCAGCGCACTTGCGCTGAAGCCTCTCCTCTCCTGAGGAGGAAGAGGATGAATAGTGGCAGCAGCACTTTTTTGGAACGCCCAGAGTGGCGTCAATGGGTTTTCTTCGACCTGTCGGATGAAGATGCCAGAGACCTTGTCCTCGACTGCCGGGGTGACTGATGGGGGTGCTCAGAAGGAACCGGGGAAACCCGTGGTTCCTCTAGGTTATGGTTAGGGACTATGAAGAGGTTCCCAAAACGCTGGGTCTCTTCCTCAATGGGTCCGGGCAGGACTGGAGTCCTGAACTGGGAGTTGTCAGCCACACAGCAATGATGGGGTTGATGATAACTGTGACCGGATCGTCGTCCCATGTCTTAGCCAGCTGGCCTAATGGGGGCATGATGAAGCCAGTGGCCAAGGCCGCAGTTTTGACCAAAGTCGAAACTGGAGATTCCTGGGAACCAGAACACTTTCAATCCGATGAACAATGACGTTGAGTCTTCTCCTCTCTCAACTCCCTCAATTAATTTTTACAGGAACGGGAGCTGTGTGAAGCCGAAGGGCCCTCCCCCTTGGTCAGGAGAGACTGCCACAACTCCTTAAAGGAGCTTGTAAAGATGGAGCCTAGTTTTAGCAGGATGAAGACGGAAGCCGAAGAGGACTGATCAGTGGCCCGAGCCGCCACCTCCTCCTCCTCAAAGGCCTTCATTTCTTCTGGTTGCTCAGCGGACCCCGCAGCCACGGAGACCGCCCAACGGGCTTCTTTAGATTTGACCGGCGGGTTACGTTTTTCAAAATGGCCAAGCTGCAGTCAAGCAAGATGATCGTCTAACATGTTCGGCTGAAAAGAGTGACAAAAATTGCAAGCCTGGGTGTCATGATCATGACCCAGGCAATAAATGCACATGGCATGCAGGTCAGTGCGAGATATCTTCTGCGAGCAGGGGCACCGGCGGAACCCAGGCAAGGACTTGTCCTCCATCATGGTCGTGATCGAAGTTGGTAGCAGAAAACTCATATGAACATACATATAAAGAAGGTAATTTGGTCCATCAAGTCTGCTCGTATTGCAGGGTCCACAGCTTGAGCTACTGTCCCTGCCCTCCCTCCCCATTCCTCCCATTCTCCATACCCATGATCCTTACTTCCACCTATGCCTATTCCAGCCTCTCTTAAAGCTGTCCACTGTCTTCAATGGGATGACCTCCTCTGGCAGCTCATTCCAAGTGTTCACCACCCTCTCTGTGAAGAAGTGCTTCCTGACCTCCCTCCTAATCCTCGCACCCTCCAGCTTAAGACTGTGCCCCCTCAAGTTATGGTTGCCACTCAGCTTAAAGAGACTCTCTTTATCAACCTTATTTATCCCTTTCAAGTACTTGAAGGTCCCAATCATATCCCCTCTCTCTCTCCTGTCTTCCAGGGAGTACATGTTCAGTGCCCTCAACCTCTCCTCGTATGCCTTACCCTGCTGACCTGCTATCATCTTTGTAGACCTCCTCTGGGTCTTCTCCAGCAGGTTAATGTCCTTTTAGAGGTGTGGGCACCAATACTGAACTCCATACCCTAGGTATAGCCTTACCAGTGACCTGTACAAGAGCAGTATAACCTCCTCTCTCTCTCTCTCTCCTACTGCTGATCCCCCTAGATATTCATCCCAGCATCTTGTTTGCCTTTGCTGCTGCTTTCTTGCACTGCATGGAGAGCTTCAGGTCACTAGTGATCATCACTCCAAGATCCTCCTCCTCCTCCTCCGATGCAGATACTTGAACTCCACCCAGGTAGTACTCTGTCCCGGGATTCTTGGCTCCAATATGCATAACTTCGCATTTCTTAGCATTGAAGCCAAGCTGCCAGATCCTGGACCACCTCCCCAACTTTTAAGAGTTTAAGTTTTGGCAGAAAATCTGAAGATTTAAGCACCAGGGCCTACTCAACGTGGGAATGGTAAGGAGGGAACCTGATTCTTCCAAGCGGAAAGGAAGATCTGGAGTCAAGGGGCAGAGCAGAGGGATATACCACCTGGGTGGGTGGGAGGAGCCAGCTTAAAGACTTCTGGCTGATCTTAAAGGGAAAGGCAACTGACAAGACATGTGGATAACAACAACATATCACCATCCCTAGAACCACATGTTCTGCTCCAGGGATGGTATAATCTGGCTCAGAGCCACCATCCAGAACTTGCACTTCTGCATGTACTAGCTGAGATCGTATGAATCCATCCGTTTCAGGACCAGAAAGTACCTGGAAATGTAACACTGACTTGCCAGGGTGTCCAGGACACAGGCTGTTGCCCCTTTCGTAAGGAGCTAAGCAATGTCCCTCCTGAGGGCGGATCATGTGTCCTGAAACATCACAGACTCTCAAGGTGCGCTGAAGCAGCAGGACGAGAGAGCCTTGAAATCCAGAGACAGTTCTCTGCCCACTACGTCCAACACTCACTTGTCTATTGTGATAGCAGACCAACGTGGCAAGAAGTGATGTAGCCTGACTCCAACAGGGAGAGCAGTCGGGGACAGGACAGGTGGAGGGATGACACACCCAACCCTTCACTGGGCAGTTTTTACAGGGGCACTGGCAGCTGCTGCTGGTCTTCTACTTGGGTCATCAGGCCTGAGACTGCCCCCCGCTGGAACTGCTGCCAGAGAGGCTGTACCTGAAAGGGCTGGAACTGGAAAGCCTATTTCTTTGGCTTCTTTTTCTGTCCTTCTGGGATGAAGTCAGAGAGTCATAGGTGGGGTTGCACTTCTCAATTCCAGTGAGATGTCCTTCCATCCCAAGGCCAAAGAGGTTGGTGCCCAGGAAAGTGACATCAGACAACTTCTGCTGGGTGTCCGCCATGAAGGTGGACAAATACAGCCAAGCTCTGTGATGCATGGAGATAGCTGCTAGGCACAAGAGTTGCCCATGTCCAAGACTGTCTGGAGTCTGTGTTTAGGCAGTGACTGACTGTGGTCACCGATGAGCTCCTCTGCCACCCACTGCTCTGGCTGGAGGTGGGGGAGGAGTGCATCAGGGAAAGACCATAATTAGGCATCATGACGGCATAGTTAGTCTGAGGGAGACCCAGAGCAGCTGCAGTGTACACTTTTGTGGCATGGTCAATCTTACAAGACTCCTTGTCTGGAGGCTTGTCCATGTTTCCCCGGATTTAGCAACACCAAATCCGTGACCAGACCCTTGGCTGAAGGCTGGTTCAAAAACCCTGAAAGGGAGTCCACAGGGACTACATACTTGTGGATCATGCAGGCTGAGGTGCTGGGAAGGAGCTGGATGTTGTCAGAGCTCCAGGGCCGGTTTCAAGGTGGCATCAGCCAGTGGGAAGGCAACCCTGGGGATTCATCTTGGTCCAAAATATCCGTAAGAGGATACTCAGCCTTCTTCTGGGCTGGCTCCAACAAGACTGATGTGGACTCTAAGATAAGGTGGAGCAGCTTGCTGAAGGACACCGGCCTATGGTTGATGGAAGGCTCCTCAAACGAGCCCAATCAAGGAGCTGAGTCCTTAAGGAGGCCACAGACTCCTGATCTGAGCTGTGTGATGACTCCTTGAAAATGGCCCTTGGCCACTGTTTGCCATGGACCACCTGGGAATCCACACTGGGGGTAATCCTCACTGACAACCAACCTGGTAAGCCAGGAGCCGAACGGCCGGCCTCCTTGGTCAGAGCGCTGACTGGTGGTTGTGGGGGTGGTGGTTCCACCATAATCGGCTGAGAAGCAGGTGTGGAGAGCACTAGTGGAAGCTGAACCAATGGAGCAACCACTAGCAGCTGCCAGGGGACCAAAGGTCCTTGGGGTAGAGCCCTGCCCTTCCCCGCAGCTGCCCACTGCTGCCAGAGGAACTCCTTGTAGCACTGGTGCATCTTCCACCAGTGCTTCTTCTCACCCAAAGATGAGGCGGACGAGGAATGTTGACGGTGGTGCCTCCTGCTCCAGTGGTATTGAGAGTGTGAATACCTCAACCACGACCTTGACTGTCAACCACCCAGTCGACACTGAGCGGGGTCTTCCTGAAACTGGCCACAGATTATGTGCCTACCAACATTCAGCAACAAGGGCATTCAAGACCCGATCCCTGGTGGAGACTGGTCCCTGGAAGGGGCCACCACTCAGTCCACATCCTCCTGAGTGAGGACTGGGAGCACTGAGGTCTGCAAGGCTGACTCCTTGGCCATGTTCAACAACCAGTCAACTGGGTCGAGAAAAATCACGATGGCTTGGTCGATCAGAGCTGAGGTCATCTGGTTTGATGGCAGAGATGAAGAGCCTTTGACCTGCCTGACTAGCCCCTTAGCTGAGGGGTGTTCGACAGCTGTCAAGCGGTCGGGAGAGTAGAGGGACCACGAGGACAGTACAGCTGCGTAAGAAGTTACCGTAACAGTAGATCTTCGAGAGAATCTCTTGCAGCAGTCATTACATATAGGAATATTTTAGCTGCAGGCTTGATTCCATCTGGATGATTTACCAGCAGCCTACCTGGGACTGCCCCGACGCCACCACGTGTTGTGTCCTGACAGGTATAAAAGGGGTAGATCCCAGATGCTCTTCGGTTCCTTTCTACCTCAGCGACTGTATATGATGATATGGTTATCAGGGCATCTGAGGAGAACAGAGGAGAAGCAGGGAGCTCTTACAAATTATGTTTCTGGAGAGAGCAGGAGCATGTTACCCTTCTGAAACAGGAAGTAAGGGGGATGGAGGGAGGGGAAGCATTACCTGCTGCAAGATATTCTCTCAAAGAGCTACTGTTACTGTAAGTTCTTACACAACTGTACTATCTTCGTCGAGGAAATCTCTTGCAGCAGGTCATTACATATAGAAACGAGTCCCCAGCAGTTGGGAGGCAAAAAAAATAAGAGTTCAGGACAGCAGGCCCTGAAGAACAGCCCAGCCAAAGTTGGTTTGCTTTTTGAACACAATGTCCAGGCAGTAATGTTTAGTGAAGGTATGAACAGTGGACCAAGTAGCAGCTTCACATATATCAATAGCCAAAACGCCTCTAAAGCATGTAGCTGAGGCAGCCATACCCCTTGAGGAGTGAGACTTTTATCACTTCCGGGAATGGTTTCTTGTATGTAATATAACAAAAAGTAATGCAGTTGGCCAACCAAGTGGACAAGCACTGCTTGGAAACAGGAATACCCTCATTTCCAGGGGTGAAAGAAAAAAAAAAGCTGTGCTGAGCTGCACAAAGGTTTGGTGCGAAGGAAATAATATCGTAACATTCTATGTACATCCTTAGTATGGAGCAGGGATTCTCCTGGATTAGCCGGCTCCAGATATTACACTGATAAGTGAATGGCTTGATTCAACGTGAATTCAGATACCGCTTTTGGCAAAAATTTAGGATTAGTATGTAAACAGACCCTATCCTTATGAAAATTCAGGTAGGGTTCCTTGCACATTAGTGCATGCAACTCCGAAATACGTCTACCTAACATAACAGCAACTAAAAAATAGTTTTTCAGGAGAGAAGAAACAATTACTCACCTTAGTAATTATGTTTCTTCTATTGGAGTCTTGCTGTATTCTGACTAATGCAGTTAGTCCCAGCCTTTAAACTGCCCCGGAGAACAAAGGGTTAAACTTTCTATGCAGAGCATAGAATGCTGATCTTGAACTTGGTTGATGCCTCTGTCTGTTTCCCTTTGAAATCTAACCGTCAGATTCTTACGAGCAAAAACTCACTACCTATCCTATGTGGAAATTGTAAAATCTTTACTAGCCAACTGGCAACAAAAAGTTTTGGATTCCCAAAGGAAGACTCAAGTCAGGAAACACAAAACACAAAACCAATTCAACAAAATAAACACCCAAACAAAAAAGCAAAGGGTGTAAAGGAGCACTCCTGAGGTGCAACAATGCGCCTGCCCACCCACTTCCCATAAAACAGGTTCTGAGAGGGGTGGCAGCGGGGAGGTCAGAATACAGCAAGACTCCAATAGAAGAAACATAGTTACTAAGGTGAGTAATTTTTTCTTCAAACAACATGAAGTCTTGCTGTATTCTGACTAATGCAGACTACCAAGAAGTACCTCCATGGAGGAGGGACAGAACCTACTTTGGGAAAAGGCTCTGAAGTACTTTTGTGCCAAACTGAGCATCATTCCTAGCCTGGATATCCAAAGAGTAATGCTTGGTAAAGGTATGGACTGTTTTCCAAATGGCTGCTTGACAAATTTCTAAGTGAGGAATATCCCTGGCAGCAGCCAGGGAAGCAGCTGTACCTCTTGTAGAGTGAGCCCTCAGGCCCGAGGGTGGAATCTTTCCCAGTTTCTCATAGCAGAATTGTATACAAGACACAATCCACCTGGCAATAGTTCTCTTGGTGGCAGGTTTGCCCTTTCCCACTTCTCCATAAGTTAGGAACAACTGGAGGGACTCAAACCTGTGACCCTTGGTACGCTCTATGTAGTAGCTAAGGGCTCTTTTAACATCTAAACTGTGTAGCCTCCTCTCTCCTGAGGAAGAATGATCAGTGAAGAAAACAGGAAGAGACACAGACTGATTCAAGTGGAAATCTGAAACCACTTTGGGCAAGAACCTTCTATTGGTTCTAAGGACCACTTTATCCCTGTGAAAGGAGATAAAATCAGGTTCCACTGACAGGGCTTGCAATTCACTGATACGTCTGGCAGAGGTAATGGCTACCAAAAACACAGTTTTCCAAGTCAAGTACTTAAGCTCTGCTGAGGACATAGGCTCAAAAGGAGGTTGCATAAATTGAGCAATGCAAACATTTAAATCCCAGGCAGGGGCAGGGTCTCTAAAGGGAGGATTGGTATGAAGCAATCCTTTAAAAAATTTACAGAATACAGGATGAGATGATAGTGAGGAAGACTTCTCCACTGACAGAAAAGCAGAGACAGCTGACAAGTGTACCTTGAGAGTAGCTGGTCTGAGGCCCGGGCCATTAAGATGGACCATATAATCCAGAACTGTAGGCAATTCAGCAGCATCTGGAGAAATATGCTTCTTGGAACACCAAATGCTGAATCTCTTCCATTTGGAGTAATAAGTCTTTCTGGTGGAAGGCTTTCGAGAAGCTTTGAGAATATCCAGAACCCCCTGAGACAGATGCAAATCTGCAACCTCTAACTCTTCAAGAGCTATGCCTTGAGATTGAGAGACTAAAGATTGGGGTACCAAATCCTCCCGAGAGAAAGTTAACAGGTTGTAATTCCTGGGAAGAGACAGGGGAAGATGGACTGCCAGGGACAGCAACAGGGGGTACCAGGGCTGTCTGGCCCAGTCTGGAGCAATCAGATTCACTTTGCAAGGTTGTGGCCTTATCTTGATTAAAACTTTGAACAGAAGAGGGAAGGCATACAGCAATTTCCCTTCCCAGTTCAGGATCAGAGCATCCAGGGGGACTAAGCCCAAGACTGGGGGTCTGCAACAAAAGAGAGGAAGTTAGTGATTGTCTGGGGCTGCAAAAAGATCCATCTCTGGAGTGCCCCACCTTGAAAAAATCACCTTCAATAACAGAGGGTCCAGGGACCATTCTTGATGGCCCTGTGAGATCCTGCTCAGTGCATCTGCTAGCACATTGTCCTTCCCTGGAAGGTGAACTGCTATCAGAAAGGTTTGCAGGGAATAAGCCAGGGACCACAACTTCATAGCTTCTGTGCACAAGGCTGTAGACCGAGTGCCTCCCTGCTTGTTGATGTACCACACGGTGGTGGTGTTGTCTGTTCTGACCTGAACCACCTTGTTCTGTACTGAATGAGAGAAAGCTTGCAGGGCCAGAAAAACTGCCCTGAGTTCTAGGAGACTGATATGGAGAAGGGATTCCTGAGGGAACCACAGTCCCTGGGCAGTGAGGGCCCTCAGATGGGCTCCCCAGCCCAGGAGGGAAGCATCCGTGGTAAGGACCACTGAATGAGACTGAGTGGCAAATGGGACCCCTTGCCTTAAATTGTCCTGATCCTGCCACCATTGAAGGGCTTGGATCAAGGTCAGAGTCACTGGGATCAGTTAGGTAAGGGAATCATTCCTCTGAGACCAAAAAGCCCTCAGATGGAATTGAATGTCCCTCATTTGGAATCTTGCCCCTTGGACCACAGCCATAGAAGCTGCCATGTGGCCCAAGAGCTGGAGGAAATGCCTTGCTGGTTGAGATACCTGAAGACTGAAAGAAGAGGCTAGTTCTATAAGAACCCTTGCCCTTTCCAGGGGAAGAAAGGCTCTTGCTTTGACCATATCCAGCTCTGCCCCTATAAAGGTAAGAAGCTGGACTGGCTCGAAAACTGACTTGGGAAGGTTGAGAAGAAATCCTAGAGAAGTGAGCACTTGCTGGGTTACTTGCAGGTCTGACTTGACTTGGTCTGGAGACTGGCCCACTATTAGCCAGTCATCTAGAAATGGAAAAATGGAAATCTTTTCCCTCCTTAGAAAGGCAACTACTACTGCCAGGCACTTTGTGAAGACTCTTGGGGCTGAAGTTAGGCCAAAGGGCATTGCTCTGAACTAATAGTAGCGTGAGGGCAACTTGAACCTGAGGTACTTTCTGTGAGAGCACCTGATGGGAATGTGAAAAAAGGCATCTTTGAGGTCCAGGGAGGCTAGCCAGTCCCCTGGCCTTAGAGAGGGAAGGATTATTCCCAGAGTTACCATCTTGAACTTTGGTTTTAAAAGATGTTTGTTCAGGTATCTTAGGTCTAGGATGGGTCGCCACTCCCCTGTCTTTTTGGGGTTAATGAAGTACTTGGAGTACAGACCTTTGCACCAGTGTAGGGTAGGCACTCTCTCTATGGCCCTTAAAGCCAGCAGAGATGAAACCTCTGTCTCTAGTGCAAGGGTTTCTGAGAGACCTGCAGGTGGAAAAGATCTAGCTCTCATCCTCGGAAACTTTCTGAAGCTAAGAACCAGTCCCTGGCTTACTACTTCCAGGACCCACTTGTCTAATGTAATAGACATCCAGTCCTGGATGAAGTAAGTCAGCCTGCCCCCTACTGGAATAGGAGAGTCAACCCAGGCAGACCCATCAGGGTGACTGCTTGGCAGTGGCCTTAGATTGAGGAGTGGATGCAGTCCTGCTCATCCCCCTTCTGCCTCTCCCTCTGAAGAACCCCCTCTGTGAAAAGGGAGAAGAGGCCTGTGCTTGGTAAAAAGGCCTATGAAAAGGCCTGCCCCTGCCCCTAGACTGCTGCCTTTGAGGAGTTGCCTGCCTCTCTTTGGCCTGAGCACTCCTGTAAGTGGTCCTGTACTCATCCATTTTCTTCATGTAATTCTCTGTCTACTCCCCAAACAGAGACTTACCCACTACAGGAAAATCCATGGCCTTAGCCTGGGTATCCTTCGAGAGGCTAGTACATCTGAGCCAAGCCATTTTCCGAAGAGCCACAGACATAGCCATGACTCTTGATGACACATTATTGGAGTCCACAGCAGCATGAAACCAAACTTTTGATGCCTCAATCCCATCTGCAGCCACCACCTCCAGCTCCTTGGCTAGCTGGGGGAGGCCTGTTTAGCCAGTGCCAGTACAGTGTCCAACCTGGATTCTGGTACCTGGCTGTATAGGCCATATAATTCGCCTACCTGAGTCCCAAGAAAGATGCCATGTACTGTTTTTTTTTGCCATGGCATCAATCTTCCTGGAGTCTTTTGTCTGGGGGGTGTGAAGCCAAGGGAATGTTTGCCTCATCACAGGTAGCAGCCTGAACAACACCAACATGGCTGCATTGCTGATATAAAAACTCCATATCTGAGCCTGAAAGTGTATACCTCTTGTCCATTCTTCTATCAACAGGAGGTACAGAATTGGGAGACTTCAGGATTTTTAGTGTCTGCTTCCCAAAAGATTTGTGGAGGGGAATAGACAGTCTCCTGGACTCTGGGATGTCCATCATTTCCACAAAATCAGGCTTCTCTTGATCCTCCATTGCCTCCTCCATAGGAAGCTGGAGGGTCTCAGCCACCTTTCTGTAGAACATGAAGTGAGAAGGGGTCTCAGAAAGCCTAGGAGGGGATACACCTGAAGGTCTGTCTGGGGAGATGTCCGGTTCCACGGGCACATCCAGACTTTCACCATCACCATCATCATCTTCAAACTCCCCCTCCTCCTCAAACTCTGGTTCATAAAATTCTTAAAGGGTATAATCGCGAACCGGGGGAACGGACCGAACTGAGCCCCTGCCAAAACATGCCGGATCGGTCGGAACTGGGCGAAGCGATTCTACAATCCGAATCGCTGTGGCTATTTCCTCGGCAGTCGGAACATGGGCTTCTGGATCCGAACTGGACAATTTCTCTTTGCATTTTCTTTTGGCCGGAACCGAACCCTCAGGATCGGCTTTCCTTTTGCCTGAAGAAGTATCGCCCTGGTCAGAGGGCACTCCTTCTGGTTCGGTCGGAACCGAACCGGGCTGGCCATCCGGGTCAGCAGACTTCTTGGCCTCCTTTTCCCTCAGTCTACCTAATCTCTTTTGAAGGGTAGATTTGGGAAAGTTTTTACAAATTTGGCAGTCTGAATCGAGGTGGTCAAACCCCAGACAATAAACACAGGTGGTGTGGGATCAGCCTTAGCAAAGACCTCCCCACACTCACTGCTGTGTTGAAACCCAGTGGGCCCATTTTTTTCCTTGGGTTTCTCAGACATGGCCAACCTAACCAACTTACCCTTTTTTTGGCAACCGCCAGGCAAGACTCCCTTATCGGTTCCTAACCGTGTCACGTGTCTTGGAAAAAAACGTACCAAACACCTTTTTTTTCAGAACCGATAAGGACCGGTAAACACACACTACAGAAAGATACAAGATAAACAAATGATCAGTTCAGCCGAACCGATCCACACTTCTAGAAGCTCCACACAGAAAAACAGTACAAAACCTATCTAGTACTCACGGTACCACAGACAGAGACTGAACCGACTATGTGTAAATAAATTTCGGTTAAAAATCGACGGAAAAGCGACACTTCAACCGACTTTCGAACCGAGCTGCAGGAGAAATCTCTGGAGCGACTGTTCAGTGAGGCGGAGTAAAGAATCTGACTGTTAAATTTCAAAGGGAAACAAACAGAGACATCAACCGAGCTCGAGCTCAGCATTCTATGCTCTGCATAGAAAGTATAACCCTTTGTTTTCCGGGGCAGTTTAAAGGCTGGGGCTAACTGCATTAGTCAGAATACATGTTGTTTGAAAATGCAGCTCACAAGAGGATGCCAGTTCAAAAGGTTTTAACGTAAGTTTTTCAAGCACAAAATTCAAGTCCCAAGGAGGGTCTGGGTCCCTAACAGGGGGGTTTAAGATGAAGAATACCCTTTAAAAAGGTTTTCATTACTTGTAGTTGTGTTAGAGGTTTGTCATCTACAAGAATATGGAAGGCAGAAATTGCAAACAAATGTACCTTGATGGAGGAGTACTTGAGGCCACCCTCCAAAAAGGAAAGCAAACAGTCCAGCACATGTTGTGGCGGACAAGAATACAGGTCCAAATTGTGATCTTCCGACCACAGGGAAAACCTATTCCATTTTTCACTGAATAGAAGGAATGGGTGGAAGGCTTACAGGCCACCTGCAGAATTTCTGCCACTTCAGGGGAGACCTGGAATCTGGAGAGGACTATGTCTTCAGGAGCCAGGCATGGAAATGTAAGGAACTGAGGTTGAGATGAAGCAGAGTTCCCATGGCCTGAGTCAAAAGTGCAGGACAAATTGGAAGTGGACAGTGTCCTGGAGAGTCAATTGTTGCAACAATGGGAAGCAGACTTGTCTCAGCCACAGAGGCACGACGAGGTTCATGGAAGCCTTGTCCCGGAGTTGTTTGAGTAGAACCCTCTGTACAAGAGGGAAGGCCTAAAGAAGTCTTCCTGTCCAGGAAAGAGATAATGCATCCAGCCATAACGTTCCAGGACCTGGCTCTAGTGAGCAATAGTGAGGTAGTTTGGCATTTCGTGGAGAAGCGAACAAGTTCAAGTCTGGCCGACCCCAGAGGAGGAAGACATCTTCCAAAACTTCCTGAAGGATCTCACATTCGTGTTTTTGAGTTTTGGATCTGCTCAGTGTGTCTGCCAGAGTACTGGTGACACCTGGGACATGTACACCTATTAGATGTATTGCCTAGTACCACGCTTGCATTGCTTCCCTGCAGAGGGGATAAGAATGGGTGCCCCCTTGTTTGTTTAGGTAGTGAACCACCATGGAATTGTCGGTTTGAATCTGTAGACAGCCCTGGGAAAGGAGGGTCTTGAAAGCGTGTAGAGCATACAGGACTGCTCTCATCTCTAGAATGTTTATATGTGAATGAGCTTCCTGTGTGGCCCAGGTCCCTTGCATCTGGACCATGTCCAGATGGGCGCCTCAACCTTGGGTGGAGGCATCCGTGGTGAGAATTAGGCAGGGAATGGGACAATGGGAGAAGGTGATCCAGAGACATCCAGCACTGCAATTCGCGAATGACCGGGGATGGAATCGGAACAAGAGCTTCAAAATCATTTGTTGTCTGATTCCATTGAACTCTTAGTGTCCACTGAAGGACCCTCATGTGTAGTCTTGCATGAGAAATGGTGTAAATGGCCATCACCATATGCCCCAAGAGATGGAGGTAGTCCTGGGCCGAGACATACCGACTGGAGGTCACTGAGATGCCAACAGGATGAGCTTGTCCGCCCAGTCCCTGGGAAGAAAGACTAAGCAAGCAATAATACCTGACAGGGTGGGCGGTACTGGGCAATACCGGACCACCCAGGGGTGTAATGAGGCCAGACGCCACAGGTGGAGGGCCTTATAGCACCTGGGCAGTCCGGTATTGCCCATACCGCCCACCATGGGGGTAGTATTGCACTTAGAAAATGGGCTTAAATCTTTCTTTTTTTTCTTTCTTTTTTTTTTTCTTTCACTAATAATTTAATACAAAAAGAGTGTAAAATATTAATAGAAATGCACAGAAACATCAGGTTATATAAAATAGTCCCATTACTGGCTTACTGGTTTAGTGCCACTAGAGGGTGCTGCTGTTTGTGAGATCGTTTTTATTTCTTGCAGTGTCACTTTTTGAACTGAGTAGTACTCGGGACATTGTTAGTTTAAACATCCCCCTCATCCTTGAGTTTTCCCTTCTCATTGTAACCCCGCTGCAAATTAATTTTCTTGGTAGACTGTGAGCAGGGAGCCAGCAGCTGAGCTGTGGAATTGGAGTGCTGCAGTGTTGTTTCGTATGCGATCGGGGGACACAGAAGTCGACTGGCAAACTGCAGAAAAAAAGGAGGTAGTCTGCATTTTTTAAAATACATAAAGGCTCCTGTTGTGGGGTTGAATTGTTGTTTGCTACAGGAAGAGAGACTGTGTCGGGGTCAGTGTGAGGCAGGCAGCGTGGGTAAGCAAGACAAGAGTTTTGTTGCTGTAGGGAGGCACGCGCTGTCATTTTGAAAGCTGCTCTGCCGGCGACATGTATAAATTGTGCCACTGAACCCATAGTAAATACACAGAAAGCAGCTTACGTTCCCACTAATTCACTGACTTTGTCTGCAATACAATCGCCGTCTAGCTCACCGCTTGGCATTGCTTTTGATTACAGGATGTTATGCCCATGCTTGGGTTGAGACAGGCGTTTGAATTTATTTATCCAGCCAGTTACGCTGGAAACAGATTAGCTACGTCCCTCACGGTTCAGTTTGCTTTTTCTCAGTGAGGACCTACCGTTTGTTTGGTTTTTTTTACTGTGAGTTGTCCAGCCACTCTTTTCTCTGTTACACCATGGTATGGCGAGCTCTATCTCTCGCTAGCCGAGAAAAAAAATGGCTGCTATTTAAAATTGAAAATTCTGTCAGTCCAATTACATTCTAAGGTAATCAGGTGGCCAGAGACTGGGACTCATTATTTTCCAGTCTCTATTGACTGATACCTGACCAGCTAGATGGTGGTATTAGCCAATCAGAAAGTAGCTTTTCTCTTACCCATGTTCTAAACCCTGAGAGCTACTGTGGACAGCTCCTATGTGTTGGAGACAGTGTGTGAAATTCATTTTGGACTTCGGCACATTGATCGTGATTCCCAGAAAGGAGAACAGCTGAAGTGTTTGGGATAATGTGTCCGCTAGCAGTCTGGATGGAGCTTTCAGAAGCAAATCATCCAGGTAGGGAAAGATGTATAGACCTTTTCTGCACACAGCAGCTGCCACCACAAGACGCTTTATAAAGACCTTGGGGGCGGAGGACAGACCGAAAGGTAGTGCTCTGAATTGACAATGATGATCCTGAAAACAGAACCAGAGGAAGTGTCTGTGATCAGGGATATGGAGGTAAATATCCTTCAATATTCAGAGAACAGAGCCAATCCCCCTTGCTTAGAAAAGGCAGGAGGGTCTGCAGGTTCACTATCCTGAACCTTTTGTACTTTATGCAGAGATTTAGATTTCTGAGATCCAGAATGGGATGCAAATCCCCTGCCCATTTTGGGACAAGAAGAAAATGGGAGTAGAAACCCTTGCCCTTCTGGGAAAGGGGAACAGGCTCTATTGCCAGTTTTGTCTCCAAGGCTTTAATGTCTTCTGCCAAAAACTGAGGTTTGGTCGGGAGTAGCGAGAGGCCCTTGGGGGCATAGGAGGTGGGGTCTCCATCAATTCCAGGGTGTGACCTGATTGTAACAGTTGGGAGGACCCAAGCATCTGAGGTTACGTGTTGCCAACCTGGAAGATGCAGGGAGAAGATGCCCAGACTGCCATGGAATGGGCTTCTGGGCCCTCCAGCGAGGGGGAAACTTCAGGCAGAAGGCTGTCGCGGTTGGGGGACGGGGGGACGTAATGGGTAGTCTTTGGATTGTTACGTGGCCCTGGCAGGGAGACTTGAGCCTTTCTTTTATTTACAGGCTGCTGCCTGGGGGTGGACCCTGGTTTGTTCATAGGCCTGCGAAAATTACCCTTGTAACTGGTTTTGTCTGGGTATGGTAGAGAGAGTGTACTGATTGCAATGTACGAGACGAGGCCTGCAATGATGTCAGAATATCCTGGGTCTGAGTACCAAATAGCTTGTCACCCTAAAAGGAGACACTGAGATTGGACTACTGGACAACCAGGACAAATCCCAAGACCTGGAGCCAGGCATGCCACCTTACACAAATGCCAGCCGAAGAAGCCCTGGCTGTGGAGTCGATGGCATCATAGGCTGCCCACAATAAATGAAGGCCAAAAGCCAAGGCCGTAGTCAACCTGGCCATCAAATCCTCCTTAGGAGCAAGCAGTTCCAGGAGGGATTGAATGGAAGCCTGAGTTGCTTTTGAGATTTCTTCTTGATATTTAAGAAGATGACCCATATAATTTCAAATTCTAAGGGTCAGAGTAGAAGAGGATTACACTCTTTTCCACATGACATCAAGTAGCCAGGATTCCTTATCCAGAGGCTGAGCACTGAGATGTTTTGGTCATACTGACCTATCATGAGCTGCATTGATAACCACAGAGTCAGCCAGTGGAGGGGAATTAAAGTAAGGGTGTTCCATTGGGGTCTGATAGGTCCTGTCAGCTTTACGTGGACCCGAGGGTATAGAAGAGGGCTGTTGCTAAGCAGCCATACTGGCATCCTCATATGCATCAAGTAAAGGAGTAATGACCAAAGAAGGACAGTTAGGAGGCCCAAATAATTGGCCAACTTCCTCCGCGAGGCATTTTGCTCCCTCTCCTGGAACCCAAAAGTCATCTGAAGATGAATCATGATATCAAAAAACTAGGGTCATCTAGAGGGGAACAAGGAAGGACAGAAGTCTCATCCTAAACCGAGGAGGCAGAAGAATCCGATAACGGAGACAGCAGTTCCTGTTCCAAAGCATCCTCCTGATCCTCCATTTCCCAATCTTGTAAATCAGGGTCCTCCATGTTAACGTCCTGGTGACGCAGACCTTGAGATGCTGGGGAGGAACTGGCAGTTCTAGAAACAGAGGAGTGTCTGGAAGGTAGTGAGACCACAAACGATGGAACACTCCCATGGGAGATGGAAGTAGACTTCATGAGGCCCAGGATAGTCTGCACATGGGCCTGGACCATCCACCATGGCCAACTGAGGAGAAGAGGCAGAACTTGGTGTGGAATGCACCGATTGTATGGGCTCAACCAAAGAGACTGGGTTTGGTTGTGGGAACAATCGAGCCATCGACGAAGGGTGGACAAAGGTACCTAGCGCCGTCCATGATAAAGAGGAACTCAGAATGTCCTGACCAAGCCGTGCAGACATGGTCATCAACGACAGCGATGGAGCTGTCAATGGATGATAATGAGAACCTTGAGTACAGGGGAGCTGTCAATAAACAAGTAGCACAATGGCCAGAGGTTGGCGACGGTGTGGAAGATGACTTGGCAGCTGCTTCAGAAAGGACAGCTAAAACCATTTTAGTTTTAAGTATACCCTGCTCTGTAGAGCAGGAAGAAGGAGGCAGGCTGGCCATCGATGGAGAGGAGAAAGGAGTAGCATGCTTACTCTTAGAAGACTGTTTCTTAGGCTTCTCTTGAGTGTCAATCAGCCCCGTCAACAAGGGATCCCTACCGAAATGGCGGGATCCAGAGGACGAGGACTCCTTCGACTTCGAGCGGTGTTCCTGTTCCAGAAGAGCAACATTCTGCTCCATGAGGTGCTCTCGAAATGTCTGGAGTTGTCAACATCTGGTGGCGTTATTAAACCACTGACACAGGACACAAGCAGGGGTATCGTGCGCTGGACCCAGGCACTTCACACAGGATTTGTGCAGGTCCTCTGTCGTGATTTTCTGGCCACAGCAACACTTTTTGAAAAAAGAATCCGTAGATGAAATGGATCGGTTAATAGGGACGCGACAATACAGGAAACGCCGCAGTACATTTGAACTTTTCATCATCGACTGAAGCTGGACTTCAGATGGAGAATGTGCAGCATGCAGACTCACAGTAGGAAAAAAACTGACGAGCATCTGGGACCGCCCCCTTTTATACCCGTCAGGACACAACACGTGGTGTCGTCAGGGGTGGTCCCAGGTAGACTGCTGTTAAATCGTGTGGCTGGAATGTTCCTGTATGTAATGACCTGCTACAAGAGATTTCCTCAATGAAGATCATGATCTATTCCGTCCCACAATCAGCAATGACAGTGTGAAGATTTGGTTTTGGATTTAGAACAGAGGGCAGGGCTCTCCCCTCTCGTCTGGAGGGACCTACACATCATGGAACTTGTCTGTGAAAGTTCCTCCAATGCTGGCCTCTGGTAGGAACAGCGTCGAGACCGAGGAGGTGTCCGCCACAGAAGCTGCTGCATCCGCCTCAAGGGACGCTAGTTGAGCAGAAGACTTGGACACAGTCAAGGCCATTTTGTGGCCCTCAGGACAATCCTTTGGACCCTGTTCAGAAGGCTGACCCAGAGCTTCCTGTCCTTGTAGGACTCAGGAAGCATGGAAAGGCATAGGCTGCTCCCGGCCATGTGGTGTTGCCTACCCAGGCAATACATGCATGTGTCGTGCGGATCGGTGATCGACATCTTCTGGCGATACCAAACACAGAATTTAAATTCCGGTTTCTTGTGTTCCATAGCTGGTCTGGAGATGGAGTCAAAAGAAATAATTACGTACCTACCGTAATTCTTGATCTTTCTGTGTATCTTCACCATTCATCACTGTAGGGTGACAGCTGGAGGCGAAGCATCCCACAAGAGCTTTTTTTTTGTCAGGGCAGGGAGCCGTCTCCAGGGAGGCACCGCCCTTCAGGCCAATGTATTACATGGCGTTCGTAGGTTGGCCAGCAACAGTTGCCAACTCTTCCTCCACCCCAGTTCTGCTCGCCAGAGAGAGAGAGAAAAACAGATGGATACAGAAAAGACAAGAGTGGGACAAGGAAGCCCAAGGGATAGTAAATGAAAAGGCTATAACTGAAAAAGGAATAGGCCGGCCAGAGGAGGAGGAGGACTTAAGGGTCTGGGCACTGGCCCGAGCCTCTGGGAGGCCAGGGGGACAGAGGAGAGGAGAGGAGAGAGAGAGAGAGACAGAGAGGAGGAGGGGAGGGGAGGAGGAGGAGGGATGGCGGAGGCGAGAGACCCCACCACGACTCACACTCAGGAGATCCTGAAGATTCTGGGAGAAGGATGTCGCTCCAAGATCTGCACAGAGGCTTAAGGCACTTCACATACACCCAACAGGGGCCTGGAGATTTTAGCTGAATAGCAGTCCAGACAGACTGGCTTTGGGCAGGCTGAGATCCTCTCAGCTCGGGAAGGTGTGGGAAGGGTCTCCTCCCCCCGCCCCACCTAGCACAGGATGGGACAACCACACTGGGACAGGAACCCCTTGGCTATAATTGTCCCAAAAGAGAGAACCCAAGGGTTCAGAGGGAATCCTGTCCAAGAGAACCTCCCTCTTGACGAGGGGAGGGTTAGAGAAGTGAAAAGGGGAAGACAGTCCCCGAGGGCCCTGTTCCCCTCCCACCTCGAGTGAGATCCCCGATGCCAGGAATCAGACAGCGACCCAATGGGTCCGGTCCAAGTCCTGGGAGAACCTACCCAGGTGAGAAGAGAAGAGACCCAAAAGGGGTCCTTAAGGCCAGGGTGATAAGCCCTACTTGCCCTTCCCCTCAGAGTGAGCCCTCTGCAGCTTAAGAAGGAACAGAGGGCCCGGAGGTACCAGTGGGACCTCGCCCACAATTGGCCTCAAGGAAGGGAAGGGCAAGAACAGTGCAGGCATCGCTCAGAGACTGAGGCCCGAGAGGGGAAAGTGGGCAGGAATCAGTGATGAATCGTGAAGATACACAGGAATATCAAGTATTATGGTAGGTACGTAATTTTCATATCTTCCCTGTGTCAATCTTCACCATTCATCACTGTAGGGTGAGTACCCTCAGATTTCCCTCAGGCCCCCGTGGGGGAAACCACAGGAGAAGGAGACCCTTACAGGCCAATTAGGCCTATGACTGGTCATGGACAGGCAGAGTCTCCCGTTGCCTGGGAGACGGAAGGTGTCCCTGTAACTCACGCCTCACCCTGTGGGAGAAAAGGCGGGTCCCCCGGAAAGCGGAGGTAAGCACCCTACGCAAGGCCAAGGGCAACAACCATGACAGACAAAACCATGCTGTCCACCTGATGCAGATCGCAGTCCCTCCCAACCTGGATGCTACCTCGTTGGCATCATAAGACGCCTTTGCCTGGTGCCTGGGAAGCTCCTGGCCCTGTGTAGAGAGGATGATGGCCTATCTGGTTGCCTCCGAATCAGGCAACAATGCTAGAGTTTGACCTAGCATTGACCACAAGTGCCTGCTGAAGGCAGCGTGGTGTGCCTGATGTGTGTGGCAATACAAAGCATGATGCATGCCAAGGAGAAAACTCTCCATCCCCAATGGTCAATGTCCACAGAATCCGCATTTGGAGATTGGTCACACACTGGGTTTCTATGCCCGGTAGGGGTGTCCAGCAATCACATTCCTGAAGTTGGATGAGGTAGAGTACTTGGGAAACCCCTGGGGTGTGCAATACCAGCGCCAACAGTCCATAGGGGCTGGAGAGGGGGCAGATGGACACTGCCAGGAGCAGTACAACGCCTCCTGGAGGGGTACTAGCCAGGCAGGGACTACGAGGTGGTCAGCACTGAACTCACTCAGAAATGAGTGCGTCGCCCGCTCACTATTGCATCTTACAATCTGTGATAGGTGCAGGTCGTCGATCAGTCTTGAAAGGAAGCGCTGCTACCCTGTCTGATCAGCATCTGAGGACAGGTGGATGGATGTATTTTCTTCCTCCAAGAAGGAAGGCGAGGAAGCCGATGAGTCTGAGTCTGGCTGCTGTGGGAGAGACAGTTGAAAAACCTGTTCGTCCATGGCTCTGATGTAGCTGGGGAAGGCAGCAGCAGTGGCTCTGAACTGCTCCCAAGTAAGAGGCCCCGCAGGACCCAAATGGCCTAGGAAATGCATGGGGGGCTGCAGAGGCAAGGGGGAAACGCATCTCACTGTATGCAAACTACCTCTGCCAGGGCTAGGAGACTTGTTGGCAATCCATGACCACGTGGGGATCCGCAGGTCTGTATAGAAACTGGCGCTCAACCAGACTGGGCGGTCAGGACTAAACCTGTAGGGGTGCTTCCCTGTGAGGAGACCAGGGCCGCGTAGATCCTAAAGGGAGGACCCCAACCCGCCCAACAAGGTCTCCCTCGAAGGGGATGAGGGAGAAAAGGAGGGCTCGGTGCTGTGGCTCCTCCTCAAACCCTGAAGGGTCCCCAGGGAAGGCTGCTGCCCTTCGCTCCAACCTCTCGACCCCATCAACTCCGAAAGTGACCTCTTCCTCACTCCCATTGCCAGGGACTCCGTCACTCCCCCAAGCCCCCCTGAGGAAGGCCGCAGAAGTGGGAGGCCATTCCCGGCCCTGGGAAGACAGACAGTGCTGGGGATAGCTCCAGTCCGAGCCCCCGAGGTCGGAACCTCAATCCCCAGAGACTGAAAGTCGCTATCAACAGTCCTGCTCTCGGCACTGCTCATGGTGAGGGTGCCAGTGCTGACCAAAACAGTCAGAGCCGCGGGAAGAGATGCAAGGAAGGGCACAGAGGTACTGGGCACCGGAGATCCCTCTGACTCCGAGGAGTCCGGCAGCAAGTCGGAAGCAGCCCCCTGATCATCCTCCTCCTCCTCCATAGAGGAGGAGGAGGAGGAGGAGAGCCAAAAGACCTCCAGACTAGTCACCCCAGAGGTTCTCCCACCCTCGTCGGAGTTCAGGCCCAGTACCGTTCGCCGGAGTCATGAACGGCTCCAGGATGGCAGTGATGGGCGGCGACGAGGAGCCACCCCTACCAGGCCCAGCGGGAGCCTGCACCTCCAATAGGTGAATGCCTGTGCGGTGCTCCTGGCCTGGTCCTGAGGGGATCAGACAGTTCCTCTGGCACAGCTATAGGGACCTCCCCCCTGGCAAGGCTAGAAGGGGAGGAGGCCCCCTCCTCTCTGGTCTGTACAGAACTGGGAAGGGACCTGGAGGACAGGTGGTGAGACCTGCACTTGGGAGTCCCTCAAGCAACACCGCCCACCGAAAGTTGGTGGAGTGCAGCTGACTTTCAGTGCACGGTGCTCCAGTACTAAGCAGTCCATGGAGACGCAATCATCGCAATTATCCATATTGTGAGATGGACCCAGGCAGGAGAGGTATCGGTCATACTGGTCTGTGATGGACATCTGCCGGCCGCAGGGACACAGATGCATGGGAGGCTGGCCCATCTTCATAGAATGCTTCTTGTCCCTGCATGAACCTGACATGACTCATGGTAAACTTAAATGAAAACAAGAAATAGACTCGGCGCCGCTTAAAAGTAAGAAAAGGTTTTACCGGATTCCTGAAGAAATGGTACCGAGTGGCTTAGAATGGATGGCAGAACTGGACGGACTAGGCCGTGGTGAAAACGGCTTCGAAAACACTAGGCCACAATGATGCTAGCACCTCCTGGTTCAGAGCTCATTCGTGATTTCCATGGCTGATCCTGCTCAAGGAGTCTGCTGCTAGTACACTGCCTTTCCCTGGTAGGTGGACTGCAGAAAGCTGCACCTCCAGGGAATATTCCAGGTTATATATCTTCAAGGCTTCTGTGCACAGCTTGGAAGATCTTGTTCCTACCTGTTTGTTTATGCAGTACATGTCTGTGGTGTTCTATGTTCTGATCTGGACAGAATGACCACTGCACTGGGAGGAAAAAGCCTGCATTTCTAGGTGCAATGCCCCGAGTTCCAGGAGATGTATGCACTCCTGCATCTCTTGTGGAAGGGAATCCCCTCTCCTAGGCTGCATTCCTCCTTTCACCAATCCAGTGCCCTTAATAAGGTTCTTGTCACAGGCACCAGTTTAGATAGGGTGTCTGTCCCACCTCTGAGACCAACGGTCCCCTAGTAGTTACTGAATCTTTCTCATCTGGAATCTGGCCCCTGGTACCACTGCTGTGGTGGATGCCATGTGAACCAGTAGCCTTAGAAAATCACTTTCAGGCCTTGGCTGGCCTACTTTGAAGGATTCTACAGTTGAAATCAGATTTGCTATCCTTGCTAGAGGAAGGAATGTTTTCCCCTGGCAAGGTATCCAGTTCTGCACTGATAAAGTCTAGAACTTGAACTGGTTCTGTTTGGGACTCTGAAAGTTTATGAGGAAGCCCAAGCCCTCCAAAGTCTTTAAAGTCAGCAGTATGGAGGAGTTTGCTTCCTGCTGTGTTTTTCCTGAGATCAACGAGTCATCCATGTAAGAAGAAAAACTCCACCTCTCTCTTTCTCAAATGTGTTGCCATCACAGCCAAGTACTTTGTGAATACCCATGGAGTTGAGGTGAGGACAAAGGGAGGAGCTGTAAACTGGTAAAGGCAGTCCCTTAACTTGAACCCGAGATATTTTTCTCAGGAATCTTATGCAACTTTCTTTAGAGTTAAGAAGTATCTGGAGCAATGTCCCTTGCCCTGTTGTGTGGTTGGTACTTTTTCCACTACATGTGTTTGTAGCAATTTCTTCACCCCTAACTCCAGCAGGAGTTTTTTCTGCTGATGTGTGAGGTTGAAAGACTTTTAGGTCTTGTACTTTTAGAAATCTTCTGAATTGCATGGAAAAACACTGGCTCACTACCTCTAGGATGGGAGTAGTGAACCAGCCTTCCTTCCACTGACAATGGCTGGGTAATCTGGACAGGCTTGTCAGGGGTTCTGTCTTGCCTAGGGCTTGGATGCTGGTGTTGTAGCAGCACACCTATTTCCCCTTCTACCTCTGCCCCTATAACAGACCCTTTGTAGAAGGTATTCATGGGGGTATAAACATGAAGGTAGTATCCACTATCCTCCTGTATGTGGATTAATACTCATTTACCTTCTCTATGTAAGCCTCTGTCTTGTCACCAAACAGGGAATTTCCCTCAGAAGGAAAATTCAAAGCTTTTGTCTTAGAGTCCTGGGATAGATTTGTTGTTCTAAGTCAGACACACCTTCTTAGGGACACTGCATGGGCCATAGTAACCCTGGACACAGTGTCATTAGAATCCACTGCCATATGAAACTGGTATTTTGTGGCATCTATGACTGATCTTGCTGTGCCAGCCATATCCTGGGCCAAGTGTCCAGTAGCCTTTTCACTCAGTGCCAGAATGGAATTCCATAAGCGGCTTTCCTTAGGAGCAAGAACGCTGAAGTACAGTATGTGCCGCTTATACTATCCACGCTTAAGCTGGATGGCAGCTTACAACGGACAAATCCTAGGTGCCAAAAGTTGAATCCTACAGAGCTCCATTGTAAATCTGCTGGATATAATGGACTAGGGGGTGCCTGCTATACCGGACACCTGAAGTCCATTAATACCATCACGTCTGCGATTAGGCTGCTTCCCCAACACTTCTGAACGCTACCTGACTGCAGCTGTGGAGGTGTCAATGCGCTTCCCTGCTAGCACCTAACGAGCTGCTAAGTGTAGTACCCTGTGGAAAGAAAAAACATACTCACCTGTAACAGTAGTTCTAGGAGTGGTATATGATGTACATCCACACTTCTGGCAGTGTCCTTTCTCCTTTAAAGCTTGCTGGGAAGTCTTCAAGCTGGCTCCTCCCACCCACCCGGGTGGCAACTCCCTCGGCACCGCCCTGTGACATCAGATCTTACCCACTGAAAGCAAGACCGGTCTACCAAATACCAGGGGAAATTGAGTAGGTCAATGTGGATGTACATCATATATCACTCCTAGAACTACTGTTACAGGTGAGTAACCTGTTTTTCTAGGGACGTGGATACGCTGTACTATCCACACTTCTGTCAGACTCCTAATAGTTCTCTGGGAGGAGGGGGGCAAGGTGCACACACACTATTTAGGGAATAAAGACTGGAAAACTGGACCCCGAAACCAGCATCCCGGCGTGACTCTATGACTATGTGGTAATGGGAAATGAAGGTGTGTGCTGACTTCCGGGTAGCAGCCCTGCAGATTTCCTGGATAGGGACGTCCTTGGAAGCAGCCACCAAAGCAGCGGTATGACTGGTGGAATGAGCCCTTAGCCCTACAGGAGGCTCCCTACCCGCCAACCTATAGCAGAGGTTGATGCAGGATACAATCCACCTGCCAATCGTCTGCTTAGCTGCCGGTTTGACAGGTGTAGCTTCAGCATAGGTGACAAATAGCTGGCGAACCTCTCCCTGAACTTTAGCCGTGCACTCCTTATAGTTGGTAAGCGCTCGCCACAGGTCCAACATACAGAGCCTGTGCTCGGCCTCTGAGGTGTGACTGGTGAAATACACCGGGAGATTAATCACCTGGTTAAGGTGGAAATCAGACACAACTTTCCGGGAGGAACTTCGGGTTGGGCAGAAGGACTACCTTGTCCCTGTGGAAGACCAGCTAAGGAGACTCCACCGAGAGCGCATGGAGTTCACTGATCCTTCTGACTGACGTGATAGCCAGCAGGAAGGCGGTCTTCCACAACAGGTGAGACATTTCACACCTGTGCACTGGTTCAAATGGCTTGTCCATGAGCTTTGCCAACACCAGCAACAAGTCCCATGGTGTTGGTGGTTCACGCACCAGAGAGGAAATGTGGTCAAGGCCTTTAAAAAAGGCCAGACCACCTTCTCCTGCACCACTGACTGCACACCAGCCCGTGCCAAGTATGCAGAGATGGCTGCCAGGTGCACCTTAAGGGTCACTGACCGAAGGCCCGACTGAGAGAGGGACCAAAGGTAGTCGAGAATGCTAGCTACTGGGCAAGATAAGGGGTCAAGCCCCTTGCCCTGGCACCAAATGGAGAACCTCTTCCATTTGAAGGCACACCATTTTTTGGGCAGACTCCTTCCGAGAAGCCTCGATCACAGTGAGGACATTGTCAGAGAGACTCAAAGCCTGGCACGCTAGCCACTCAGGAACCAGGCTGACAAGTGCAGGGATTGAAGGTCAGGATGAAGTACCCCCCCCCCCCGATTGCAAGACAGCAGGTCTGGGCATAGAGGGAGATGCCTCAGGAGCCTGCTGCTGAGGCAGAGAAGACCGGGGTACCAAAACTGACGGGGCCAGTCTGGAGCAACCAGGATCATTCACGCCTTGTCCCTTCTGGCCTTGAACAACAATTTGTGGATCAAGGGGAATGGAGGAAAGGTACAGAGAAGGCCTGGGGTCCATGGCCTTGAGAAGGCATCCCCCTGCAGCATTCTCTGCTGAGTGGGGTGGGCACAAAACAACCTCGGCTTTGCGTTTTCCTTGGAGGCAAACAGGTCCACCAGAGGGGGTTTCCTATTGGGAGAACAGGCTGTGTACTACCTCCAGATGGAAAGATCACTTGTGAGAGGCCTTGTTCACATGGCTGAGGTCATCCACCAGCTGGCTGGAGATGCCAGCCACATAGTTGGCCAGGAGATAGGCATCCAGGCTATGCAAAAGGGGCCAGATGCGGAGAGCTTCCTTGCACAGAGAAAGGGAGTACGTCCCGCCCTGTTTATTGAGGTAGTACATGGTCATGGTGTTGTCCGTCTGCACCTGAATGACCTGACCCCAAAAGTGTGGAGCAAAGGCTGTCAGCGCCAGCCGAATTGCCCGAAGCTCCAGCAGGTTGATATGGCATCGTGACTCCTCGGAGCTCCAGAGCCCGCAAACTCTGTGCTCTCCCAGATGGGCACCCTAGCCCGTTAAGGAGGCATCAGTCATCAGGATGACTGCTGGATCTGGGCAGACAAACAGATCCCTTCCTGCAGATGTTCTGGGATTAGCCACCACTAGAGGGCATCCCACATCAGCTGGGTCACAATGACCAGCTGGTCGAAGTGGCCCTTGCGCAGAGATCACTGGTGGGCAAGCTCCCGCTGTGGAGAGCACATTCTCCATCAGGCCTAACAGACCACGCTGGTGCATGCCACCATGTATCCCAAGTGGCGCAGGATGTCCTGAGCAGGGTGCAACTGCCCAACCACAGAAACACAGAATATGATGGCAGATAAGGACTGCTTGGCCCACCTAGTCTGCCCATTTCCATGCCTAATGGATAAGCTGCAGATCCTAGTTAACCAACAGCCTACTTCCTTCTACCCCCCCACTAGAACTGCCTAATGTCTGTCCCATGCATTCTTGAATTCCCCCACTGTTTTTGACTCCACAACCTCTTCAGGAAGACCATTCCATGCAACCACAACCCTCTCCATGAAAAAATACTTCCTCATATTACCTCTGAGCCATCCCCCCTCTATCTTCAAATTGTGCCCCCTTGTTCTTACACATCTCTTTTTCTGAAAGATGCTACCCTCTTGGATTTTGTCGATTCCCTTAAGGTAGTTGAAAGTTTCTACCATGTCTCCCCTCTCCCTCCTTTCCTCGAGGGTATACATATTAAGCTTCTTTAGTCTTTCTTCATATGGCTTCTGGTGCAGACACTGCACCATTTTACTTGCCCTCCTTTGGACAGCCTCCATCCTGTCTATGTCCTTGCGGAGATGGGGTCTCCAGAACTGCACGCAGTACTCCTGATGGGGTCTCTTTCCATTTTTGTTGTTGTTAGTATCTCACTCCCCATTGTGTACTTTTCCCCTGGGTTTTTGTTTCCCAGGTGCATTACTTTTGCACTTCTTTGCACAGAATCTAAGCTGCCATACATTTGACCATTCCTCCAATCTTGCCTAGTCCCTTCTCATCCTTTCCACCCCAATTTGTGCATCAACCTTGCTGCAGATCTTTGTGTCATCTGCAAAGAGACATACTTTTACTTCCAGTCCCTCCTCAATGTCACTTATAAAGACATTAAAGAGGACCGGTCCCAGTACTGAACCCAACAGTACCCCGCTAGTAACCACCCTACCTTCAGAGTGGACACCATTGACTATTACCCTCTGTGTCCTGTTGTCCAGCCAACTTTTTACCCAGGCTACCACCTTGGGGCCAATTCCAAGGCTGGCTAACTTGTTTATTAATCTTTTGTGTGGGACTGTGTCAAATGCCTTGCTAAAGTCTAGGCAGGCCTTGACCATAGCTCCTCCCTGATCTACTACTTTGGTCACCCAGTCAAAGAAGTCTATTAGATTGATCTGATACGACCTTCCTGCTGTGAATCCATGCTGCCTTGGGTCCTGTGCCCCGCTGGCCTCTAAGTACTCAATTCTTTCCTTCAGAAGTGATTCCATCATTTTACCTACCACTGAGGTCAAACTAACAGGTCTGTAGTTACCTGCCTCTGCCTTGCTCCCACTTTTGTGAAGTGGAATCACATCCACCCTCCTCCAGTCCTCAAGTACCACCCCATCCTCCCAAGATTTTAAACAGGGTAGTCAGTCGTGTCACTAGTTCTCCCCTTAGTTCTTTTAGAATTCTGGGGTGAATCCCGTCAATCCCCATTGCTTTGTCCACCTTCAGTTTTAAGAGTTCTTTCAGAACCCTTTTTTCTGTGAATGGACTGGTATCAACCTGCATCCAGAGTGTTTCCATTGTTTGGTTTAGGTACATCCCCCTCCTCTTCATTTGTAAATACTGAGCAGAAGTAGAAGAGGAGAAGGTACAGAGGAGGGCAACAAAGATAACAGCCGGTCAGCAGGGCAAGGCATACGAGGAGAGGTTGAGAGCACTGAACATGCACTCCCTGGAAGACAGAAGAGAGAGAGGGGATATGACTGGGACATAAAAGGGATAAATAAGGTTGATAAGGAGAATCTCTAAGCTAAGTGGCAACCATATCACAAGGGGGCACAGTCTTAAGCTGGAGGGTGGAAGGTTTAGGAGGGAGGTCAGGAAGCACTTCTTCACAGAGAGGGTGGTAGACACTTGGAATGCGCTGCCGGAAAAGGTCATCTCATTGAAGACAATGGGCAGCTTTAAGAGAGGCTGGGATAGGCAGGGGAAGGTAAGAATCATAGGTAAGGAGGATGGGAGCAGTGGGGAGGGAGGGCAGGGACATTAGCTCAAGCTGTGGACCCTGCAATACGAGCAGACTTGATAGACCAAATGGCCTTCTTCTGCTGGTTTCTTCGTATGTTCATATGTAGAAGTATTCATTCAGTATCCCTGCTTTTTCACTGTCACCCTCTGCCCACATTCCCTCCCATTTATTATGACTCAGTATCCCTCCCTTGGTCTTTATTTGCTCCTTAATGTACCTATAAAAGGTTTAATCCCCCTTCTTAACAGAGTTGGCTATCTTTTCCTCAGTTTGGGCCTTTGCTATTCTGTCTTCCTTGCCTCCTTCTGCTTTAACTGATATAATTCTCTGTCCTGCTCCTTCTGTGTTTCCTTATATTTCCTGAATGCCATCCTTTTCTACTTAACCTTCCCTGCCACTTCTTTTGAGAACCACAGCTGCTTTTTCCTTTGTTTTGTTGATTTGCTTTACACAAAGGCTTGTTGCCTCTGTGATGGCAGTTTTGATTTGCCCCCTATTGTTCTTCCACCCCTCCTTCTTGCCTGTTTGCTAGTGCTTTTCTGAGGCACTCTCCCACTTTGCCAGTGTCAGCCCTCTTAAAGTCCAACACTCTTGCTTTTGTATGGCTTGACTCTACAGCTGTGTTTATTGTGAACCACACTGTTTGGTGGTCGCTTGTTTTCAGATGGCTACCCACTTCTAAATCTGACCGGGCAAAGGAGGAGAGGCCCTCCACCAGGTCTGCCGGAAGCTGACCCCTGGATCTGCAAGAGTCGAACTCTGCCCCAATGAAGTGAATTACCTGCGAGGTTATGAGTTCCGACTTGGTCTCATTGACTAGGAGCCCAACAGACACCCAGATCTGGAGGGCCAGATCTCTGGACTGCTCCATCTCCACCCTGGAGGGACTCGTTATTAGCCAGTCGTCCAGGCAGGGGTATACCCGGACCCCTTAGTGCCTCAGGTAAGCTGCCACCACTGCAATGTATTTGATTCAGACCCTGGGAGTCAAGGAGAGGCTGAAGGGCATGGCCTGGAACTTGTAAAGGATCCCCTCTGCACGGAACCTGAGGAACTGGCAGTGGGAAGGACAGACTGGGATATGGAAGAATGTATCCTAAAGATCCAGAGAACAAAACTACATGTTCTGCTCCAGAGATGGTATGATCTGAGACAAAGTGACCATCCTGAAAGTGCATGACCAAAGAAACTTGTTCAGGTCATGTAGATCTAAGATGAGACCCCAGCCTCCTATCTGTTTTGGCACAGGAGGTACCTGGAGACAAACCCTGGGTGTACTGAAGGATTTGAGACAGGAGTCACTACCTCCTTCTAGAGGAGTTGAGCAATGTCTTCCCGAAGGGCTGATAGCATGTCGGCAGACACCATGTCCACCCATGCGGCATGGATTGGTCAAAGTGGGTAAGCCTCAAAACTCCAGAGGCAGACACTGATTGACCACCTTGAGGACCCACCTGTATGTGGTAACAGCTGAACAAGTGGAAAGGAAGTGATGGAGCCAGACCCCCATGGGAAAACCCAAGGGATTCAGGACAGGCTTGGGGGAGGCACCCCCATCCTGTAACTGGACAGACTTGGAGGAAGAGGAGGGACTGACTGAGGAACCAGCAGGACCTCAACCTCTTGATTTCTGGACAACTGAAGCTACTAACTCCAGCTAAGGACACCAAGCCTGGGCCTGCTGCCCAGCTGGAAGCTGGGACCGCTTGGCCGCAGGAGCAGAGAGGGGCCAAAAGGGCTTCTTCTTTTGAGCCTTAGAGCCCTTGGGATCCCTCAGGGTGGAGGTCACCGAGATCAAGGTGGCATTGGACTTCCGAATGTGAGTAAGGTGCCCTTCGACCCTTGGCCTGAACAATTCATAGCCCAAAAAGGGACGTCTGCCAACCTGTGCTGGGTATCCGCCATGAAGGTTAAGATCCTCAGCCAAGCCCTGCGGCGCATGGCCACCACAGGGGCCACAGAGCAGGCGTAGGAGTTGTCAATGTCCATAGCCATCTGGAGCTACTGCTTAGCCACTGCTTGGCCCTGGTACCAGACCTGCTTGACCGTGGTCTGCAAGTCCGTAGGGAGATGAGGAAGCACCTCATCAAGGGTGCCCAGGAGGATGTGAGCAAAGTGGGCCATTAAAAGGGCTGAACTCACTCGCACAAGGCAGAGGGAGGATGCCACATAGACCTTCTTGTCCATATGATCCAATTTCTTGGATTCCTTGCCGAAAAATGTATCCATGTCCCCGACACTGCCTGTACGCCGAAAGACCGAGTCAGCTACCAGACCCTTGATTGAAGGGTGTTCGGTAAACCTGACAGGGAACCGGCAGGGACTGCATACTTGTGGGCCAGCAGGACTGACAGCGCAGGGCAGGAGGCAGGGTGCTGCCAAAGCTCCAGAGTGTGGCCAAGAATGGCCTCAGCTACTGGGAAGGTCTCCTCAGGGGAGTCACCCCAATCAAGAATCTCAGTCAGGGGATATGTAGCCCTTTTCTGGACAGGCTCCATCTGAGGGCCTGTAGACTCCAAGATTGAATGGAGCAGGCCAGCGAAAGAAGTAGGACTGTGCTCCATAGACATGTCCTCTCCTGACTCAACATCCAACGGATGGGTGTGTAGGGAGGAGCCCTCAGATTCTGAGGACTTGTCGAATAAAGGTCAACCGTTCCGAGTCTCTGCTGAACCTACGGGGTCTGTCAGGAGTCATGGTGACCAACAGCAAATGGGGAAGCCCTGAAGCAGTGCGGGCATCCTTGGGAGGGGCACCCTCCTTCAGCTGTTTAGGCGGCGCTCCACCAGAATCGGTGAGGAGGCTGGGGAAGGCCAAGTCAGTTCTGGCCAAGCCGGCTAGGTTGGGGCCTCAATGGTGAGAGCCATGTGATAGCCAGGGCGGTGTCCGGAATCGGCTTAACCCTGTGAACATGAGCTGATGCCACATAAGTTCCTCGTAGTGCCCATGCATTTTGCAATGGAGCCTTACCTTGTCTGAGAAGAAAGAGGAGAAGGAGTACCGGTGACACCACTTGCCCGAAGGTCAAGTGTGGGAATGCTGATGCTGACATGGGCTACTCGACTCGGGACTTTGGGATCAGGGCCATGAGCTTGATCATCGTGGCCACCAACAGCGAGTCTTGGAGGGCGCCGGCGAAAGCCAAGGATCCCCAGGGTTCACCGGATCCTAAGAAAGGAGGGAGCAGATCAGCAGGCTGGCCTGAGTCTCCCTGGGAGGTAAGAGCAGGACCGGAGTCCTAGAGAGTGAGGTACTGGCCTTATCTGGCGACAATAAGTCAACTGGTTCGAGAAAAATCTCGGCAGGTTGGTCGACGGGCATCTCAACCAACAGGCCCAAAAGGGGAACCATGGAGCTAGCAGACAGGGCTGAAGGATTGACCGTAGTTGAAACCTCCATAGAAGTGGCGGGAATCTGAGGCCAGAGAGCACTCGCAATCCCACAACTGACAGCGAGACTTCTTTTTAGTCTCTTTTACAAAGGATTTGGATTCAGTGCCCAGAGAGGGGCCCTGCCCAAAGGTGGGAAAGGACTGGCACAGATTCCGAAATGCCCTTGAAAGGGTGGCGCCTAAAGGAAGCGGTAGAAAGGCCGAAGCCGAAGAGGCATGCTAGGGGGCCTGAGCCGCAACCTCTTCAAACGCTGCAAGCTGTTCGGCGGAGCCCGCAGCCACTGAGACAGTCCGATAAGCGTCTTCTGATTTAACGGGGGATCCCGTTCATCAGGGCGCCCCAGCAGAAGCTGAGCATGACAGTCAGTCTTCTAAAGTTGTAGGATGCATAGTGTGACAAAAGCCACACGCGAGGGGATCATGTTTGCGGCATAGGCAGCAGACGCACATGGACTGCGGGTGCATCTGGGACATCTTCTGCCCACATGCACATTTTCTGAATCCTGGTGCCAGCTTCGAGTCTTCTATCATGGATGAGGTGAAGGAAGTCGAAGTCAAAGAATTTCGCAAATTGCAAAAATTTGGAGCAAGGGCCTACTCAGTGCAGACAGTGGTAAGGAGGGAATCTTTTTCTTCCAGCGGAAAAGAAGATCTGACGTCATAGGGTGGTGCTGAGGGAGTTACCACCCAGGTGGGTGGGAGCAGCCAGCTTGAAGATTTTCTGGCAAGCCTTAAAGGGGAAAGGACACTGCCAGTAGAGTGGACAGCACTTCATATCCATGTCCCTAGAAAGAAGAAATGTTTTCATACTTACCTTAATTTCCTTTTCTGTTAGCACCAACGTTGTCAATGGGTATTCATAACCAATGGGCAATGTGCACCCCTACTAGGGAAATGGCACAGCCCAAGGCTGAAATCAACATAGAATGTTGGGCACATGAACATTCCAGACAGCAGCAACTCTCCAGTCACTTTTGTCCACGCAGTGCCCAGAAGAGTATCAAAAATAGATCCATACATATTATACTGTTTGTCTTGTCAAGGAGCAATGCATATAAGCTTTCAACAGAGTGAAACTTTTAAGCAAATTAAGATACAGTCAGGAGAATCAGAGGACAGAACAAGGCTCGTCTTCTTCTTCACTAATGTTGTGGAAATTCTTTGCGAGACCGAGACAACTTGAAGAAACTTGCCAGAATAAATAATGCAAACAGGTAACACTGGAAAGGAACTGCAAACAGTGTAAGCACTCACCTGTAATAAAGGAGACACCCTTATTTACCATCAAAATTTAACCTGTTAATACTGCGTGCTAGTAACCAATATTTGAATTCAGAACTGCATACATATATATATCTATATATACAGCATATAAATATATATATATATATATATATATATATATACATACACACACACACACACACACACACACACACAGCAGGCAAATCATAAAAGGATGTCCAGATAACAGACTTACAATCAGAACTTCATTAGAAAAACAATGAACATCCCATTGCTGGCATACCGGGCAATATTCTCCCGCAGGAGTTGAGGCTTCCAGGCGGGCCCACTGACAACACTGGAGCGAACAGAAAAGGAAATTAAGTTAAGTAGGAAGAAATGTCTTCTTTCTGTAGTGTTCCACATTGTCAATGGATATTCATAACCAATGGGTTCTAAGAAGCAGTGCCCATTACAAAACGGGGGTAGAATATTGTCCTATATGCAAACTGCAAAAGGGAAAAATAATTTACCTGCTAACTGCAAAACTCTGCGACCAAAGGCTGCAACAGTGGAGCTCTGGAAGAATGAGCCTTGATGAGAGCCAGAGCCCTCTTCTTTACTGCAACATAAGCCTTGGCAATGCATGCCCTCACCTGTCTTGCCGGGGTAGTCTTGGAGGCTTTTTGTCCTTTCTTGGCTGCTCCAAACACTACAAACAACCTATCCTATTTTCTGAACTCCACAGTCCATTTAAGGTATGTCGTAACTGCCCAGTGCAAATCCAACTTGTGCAATATTTCTCTTTTGGGTGAGTTGGTTGCAGACAGAAGGATGGAAGGCAGATTTCCTGGTTCACATGAAAGCTGTAGGAACCTTTAGAAAGAAAGACAGAACTGTTCTCAGGACCACATTTCCTTATGCATGATGAGGTAAGGTTCTTTGTGAGACAAGGCCTGGAGTTCACCAATCCTCCTGGCTGAACACACAGAAACTAAAAAGCACACCACATCCAATGGTATAGAGGAAAGCAATTTAAAGGGTTCTTTACAAAGAGCATTCAAAACCAAATTCAGATCCCATGGAGGAACAGGGAATTGGAACAGAAGTAGACTCCTACTGATAGCTCGCAGAACACGAATAACCTCCCGGTTAGCCCCTACAGGTGAGCCCAAGGAAACTCCAAGGGCCGACACCTGACCTCTCAAGGTGCTCAAGACCAAACCTTTTTTCCATTCCTTCCTGAAGAAAGTCCAAATTCTGCTGAACCATGGCTTTAGATGGCTGGATACCTTTCTCTCTGGCCCGAGCAGAAAAGGTGGCCCATACATGAGTATAAACTGCTGACATGGAATCATTTCTGGCAGCAATCAGGGTGTCCACCACCATTTTCGAGAAACCCTGTTTTAGGAGTCTCCTCCCTTCAGAAGCCAGGACATGAGCTGCATCGCTCCAGGATTTGGATGCAGAACTGGACCGTGGGAGAGCAGGTCCCCCTGTATTGGGAGTTGAAATGGTGTGTGTTGAGCTAGGTTCACTAAATCTGAGAGCCAAGGCCTTCTGGGCCACTCTGGAGCTATCAGAAGAAAGCTTACTCTCCAGCGTCTTATTTTGTGTATGACCTTGGGAAGAAGCAGCAAAGGAGGGAAGGCAAACACTCTGTCAAAATTCCACGCCTGTGATAGAGCGTACACTACCTCCACCTGTGGACACCAGTAGCAGCTGAAGAACCACTGTACTTGAGCATTCCAGCTGGAGGCAAACAGTTCAATCTGTGGACGGACGAATATTTTGCACATATGGCTGAACACCTCTGAGTTCAGCATCCCTTCCCCTAGATGGACATTCTTGTGGCTAGTCAATTGGTCTGAATGTTCAACCAAGTGAACTGCTGACAGAGAGAAAGAAGGTTCTCCTCTACCCACAGCAGAAGAGCGGTTGCTTCTTTTAGCATCTCTCTGCTCTTTGTGCCCCCCCTTGCCTGTTTATGTACATCACTGTGACAACATTGTCTAACCTTATTATCACAGCTCTTGACTGCACCCAATCTTAGAAGTGAAGGAGAGCGAGGTGCACAGCCCGCTCATCTCCAGGATGTTGATGTGTAGGTGCTGGTCCTGTGCAGACCAAGTCCCTTGAATGGGAATGTGGTCTAGCACTAGCGCCCCCCCCCCAGCCCGACAGACCTGCATGAGTTGTCAGGATCAACTCTGGAGGAACTTCCAAGGCAGACCCTTTGCTCAGATTCTCTAAACTCACCCACCAACTCAGGGACTGCGGCAGGATAGAGGAATTTGGAATCCTGGCCTGACAGTCCGAGTTCGGATCCCAGGCTGACAGCAACTCGATCCGGAGGGGTTGCATGTGATGATGAGCCCATGAAACCAGCTCTATTGTTGACATCGTGAGGCCTAGAATTTACAGCAGGCTGTGATCTGAAGCCGATGAATGGTTCCTTGGCCACTGAACCTCTCTCAATAAGATCACCTTCCTGGCTGATGGAGGAAGACTTTCCCTTCATCCATCCAGAACACTGCTCCCAGGTGCTCCAGGGTCTGTGATGGCTCAAGGGAGCTTTTCTCCCAATTTACTATCCAGCCATGGGACTCCAAATCCTCCAGTGTCCTGCTCATTGATTGCCTCACCAGTGGAGCAGACAGCGCTCAAATGAGCAAATCGTCCAGGTAAGGATAGATATGATGTCCTTCCTATTGCAATGAGCCACCAGAACAATGAGCACCTTCGAGAACACTCTAAGGGCTGTTGCCAGCCCAAATGGGTGCACCCTGTACTGGAAGTGTTGCTCCAGGACTATGAACCTCAGGAACCTCTGAAGAGACTGCTCGATGGGAACATGGAGATATGCATCCCTCCGGTTAATTGATGCTAAATAGTCCCCCCACTGGACAGCCCTGATGATTGATCATAAGGACTCCATCCTGAAGGTCATTTGGCGAATAAACTCGTTCAGGTGTTTCAGATTCAAAATAGGTCTGAACCCCCAACTTCTTGGGAACCACAAAATAAACTGAGTAGAATCCCTCTCCTTGTTCACCAGGAGGCACCAGAACAATCGCCCCAATCTGTCTGAGATGATTCAATGTCTGTGACACCACTTGCCTCTTCATGGGGTCCTTTGGTACAGGGGATGGCAGAAAGCGTCCCTTTAAGGGGAATGGTTGAAAACACTAGTGCATAACCTAACGCCAGACTCTCCAGAACCCAATCATCTGATGTTATCTGGGCCCATCTTGAGTAACAATTGTGCAGTCTTCCACCAAGGGAAGAGGGGTAGAGATGAGCCTGCATACCCTCATTATGAGGAGCCACCTCTTGCCCCTGGGCCTCCATTGCATCTTTGGGCAAGGGGGTCCTCTGTTACTACTGCTCTTGAATCCACAATGGGCTTCTTTACCTCTTTGGCTCCCAAGGTTTTGAAAGGGATGAAACCCCCGATACTGCATCTGTCGGCCACCTCCTTGACTTTTCGAGGTTCAGCCAGACTTCTGCTGTTGTTTTGACACTGGAAGGTGGCCCTTTTTATCCTGGATATATTCAAAATGTCATCCAGGCCTAAACCAAACAATAACACACCCTCAAAGGCTAAGTTAAATAACTTGGACTTCGACACCTGGTCAGTGACCTAATGCTGAAGCCACACCCCTCACATGGCAGACAAAATGTGATAAGTGGAGTGAGCAGACATATAAGTTCTCCACCGTGGCATCCCCTAGAAAAGTGGATGCCATGGATGCAAACTGCAAAATGCTTACACCTAACTAGTTCGGTGGAATGACGCTGCCCAGCATTGTAACCCACAAGTTTAAAGCTCTGGCAACAATAAAAGAAGCATAGGAGGTGTGAAGGTTTGCACTGTTGGAGGTGAGGCCTCTTCTGCACAAAGCATCCACTTGTTTGTCATGCAAATTGTTTCATTTATTTATTGAAATGTTTCACCAGGAAGGCACACTGAACAACAAGTTGCTCATCTCCCGGGTGCATCCTGGAGGAAGGGAACATGGAGAATATGTACATCATACACATCAGAACAATCAACATATAGGGGACAATACGTTCATTATATACATCAGAGCTATCCATACAAAGGGAACAAATAGTACAAGTGAAAACAAAACATAACTGCAGCGATGGCAGGAAAGTTCAGTTACGTAAGAACTTACCGTAACAGTAGATCTTCGAGAGAGGCTCTTGCAGTAGGTAATTACATATAGGACTGACGCCGGCAGGCGGCAAGACCCCACGGAAAAACTTCTAGCTAGCAGTCCCTGGCGAGGGACCGCCCCCCATGTCAGGTGACCGGCGTCAGGAGACATCAGTATAAAGGGGCAATCCCAGATGCCCGCCTTCCAGTTCTTTCCCGCCACAGGCTAAAAGAGGCCGGACGAGAGAGAAGCGGATATTTCCCTCAATGGAAAAGGAGCTGAAAAAGCCTAAGGGGATGGAGGGCGGGAAGGTATTTCCTACTGCAAAAGCCTCTCTCGAAAATCTACTGTTACGGTAAGTTCTTAAGTAACTGTACTATCTTACTTCGAGAGGGCTATTTCAGTAGGTAATTACATATAGGACTGAATCCCAAGCAGTCTGGAACAAACAGAGGCACCAGGAGGAGGAAAATTACTCCCAAAGGTAGTTCTGGTTGTGCAAGTCTCAAGATAGGAGGCCTTGCAAAACAGCCAGCCTGAAGCCTGCTCTACAGCGAGAGGCAACATCCAAACTGTAGTGTTTTGTAAAGGTATGGATGGAAGTCCAGTTGGCGGCAGCACAGATGTCTGCCGCAGACACATTCTTGAAACAAGCTGTGGAGGCTGCAGCTCCTCTTGTGGAGTGGCCTCTGACTTGACCCGGGAGGGTCTTGTTGTATTTGTCATAACAGAAAGCGATGCAATGAGCCAACCACTTAGACAGGCATTGTTTGGAAACAGCATTGCCTTCCCTTTTGTGAGCAAAAGAGACGAACAACTGATCAGTCTTTCTGAGATCCTTCGTCCTGTTGGTGTAGTATCTCAGAATCCGGTGAACATCCACAGTATGGAGTAAATACTCCCCTTGATTAGAGTACTGCGTAAAAAAGGCAGGTAACTCTATGGACTGATTTAGGGTAGACTCGGCTACTACTTTAGGGAGAAACTTAGGATTAGTGCGAAAAGCAACTCGTTCCTTGTGAAAAATCAAGTACGGGATTTTACACATCAGGGCCTGGGGCTCGGAGATTCTCCGAGCCGAAGTAATGGCCACCAAGAAGAGAGTCTTCCATGAAAGGAACTTCAAATCTGCAGGTTCGAAAGGAGGGAGAGTAAGTATCTCGAGAGCAAAGTTCAAGTCCCAAGGGGGAGCAGGAGTACAGATGGGGGGCCTCAGATGGAGGACCCCTCTGAGAAAGGTCTTGGAGACCTCCAGTTGAGCAAAAGCCTTGTCTGCAAAGGGGACATGATAGGCCAAAATGGCCACCATGTGTACCTTCAGAGGAATAGCTGAGACCCAGGTCAAACAGATGGCGTAGATACTCCAGCAGAAGCCCGCTGAACAGGAGAAAGGTTCCACGTTCTTGGGCGGCCCAAATAGTGAATCTTTTCCACTTCATGGCATAAGTGGATCTGGTGGAGGTTTTCTGGCCTCCACTAAAATGTCCGCCACTTTGGGAGACACCAAAACGGGATTGGGCTAGGTCTGCAGGAGCCATGCATACAGTTGAAGGAACTTGAGGCCTGGATGGACCAGGGTCCCCTGATCCTGGGTCAACAAACCTTGAGATAGAGGAAGAGGAAGAGGAAGAGGAAGAGGAGGATCCTCTGAATATTGTTGTAGAAGAGAGAAACAGATTTGCCTGGGCCAGAAAGGAGCGATCAGAATCATTCTCGCTCTTTCCGAAGTTAGTTTCTGCAAGACTCGTGGGGAAAAGCATAGATGAATCTGTCCTTCCAGTTTAGAGACAGAGCGTCGCTCCAAAAAGCGCCTCGCTCTGGAACGAGTGAGCAGAAGATGGGAAATTCTGCATTTAGGGGGATGCGAACAGGTCGACTTGTGGTGTCCCCGAAATGTTGGAATATACTGTCTAGGACCCCTTGCTCCAGTTCCCACTCGTGAGTCAGAGCAGAAGAGCAACTTAGCTTGTCTGCCAGGGTATTGTCGACTCCCGGAACGTGAACTGCCATGAGGTGAAGGTCGTGTTGTATTGCCCCATCCCAAACCCTCATTGCCTCCTTGCAAAGAGGGTAGGACGAGTCCCTCCCTGCTAGTTGATGTACCACACCATGCACATGTTGTCCTTCTGGACGGCTAGGTGGCCTGGAAGGATGTACTGGTGAAGGGCTTGGAGAGCGTACAACACTGCCCGAAGCTCGAGCACATTGATGTGGAGAGCTTGTTCTAGCTTGGACCAGGAGCCCTGGGTCTGATGAGGGCCTAGATGGGCTCCCCAACCTTCGCCTGAGGCGTCTGTGGTTAGAGTCTGGGAGGGGGGAGGATGAAAGAAAGGAACTCCCCGAAACAGGTTCTCTCGAACCATCCACCATTGCAAGTCTCGCATCATCGGCGAGGAGATAAGAACTGAGTGATCTAGGTCGTCCACTAACTAATCCCATTGAGAGCGTAGAGTTCACTGAGAGATCCTCATGTGGAGCAGAGTGCGAGGTGCCATCGGGATAGCAGCCGCCATGAGCCCGAAAAGGTGAAGGACCAACCTCGCAGAGACCATCCTGCGGTCGGACAACAGACTTATTTGGGTCTGAAGGGTGGACGCCCTGTCCGGAGGCAGGAAGGCCTTGCCCATGGTCGTATCGAGGATCGCCCCAATAAACTGTAGCCTCTGGGATGGGTCCAGATGAGACTTAGAATGGCTGATGGTAATACCCAGGCAGGCAAAAACCTGCTGAGTAAGGGAGAGGAAATGCAGGAGTTCCTCCCTGGATGAGGCCGCCAGGAGCCAGTCGTCCAGGTACGGGAAAACCGGCACTCCCTTGGTATGCAGGTGGGCCGCCACCACTGCCAGGCATTTGGTAAATACTCAGAGGGCTGAGGATAGACCAAACGGGAGCGCCTTGAACTGGTGGTGGTCCCCCTGGAATGCAAAACGAAGGTATTTGCAATGAGATGGGCGAATGGGAATGTGCAGATAAGCATCCTGCATATCCAGAGCACAAAGCCATTGACCCGACCGGAGGAGGGGCAGAAGGCTCTGCAAAGAGAGCATCCTGAACCTTTTGTACTCTACGTAAAGATTCAGTGAACTGAGATCCAAAATTGGTCTGAGATCTCCTGTCATCTTTGGGACCAGGAAGAAATGGGAATAGTAACCTGTCCCTTGTTGTTGAAGGGGGACAGGCTCTATTGCTTGCTTCAGCAGAAGAGTCGAGATTTCCTCCTGGACCAAGAGAAGATGTTCCCGTGAATACGACGACTTCAGAGGGGGGTGGCGGGGTGGTTTCTGAAGAAACTCTATGGAGTGTCCTGCTATGAGCTGGAGCACCCAAGAGTCTGTGGTTATCCTCTCCCATCCTGGAAGGTGGAGGGAAAACCTCCCTCCTACCGGTTCCTCCGGGGAGTCCGGAGGCAGTGGGAGAGGAAAGGAGTCAGGTGGTGTGGGGCAGCGCCGCAGCTGAAGCACCCGCTGCTTTTTTGGGCGGGGAGGGCTTAGCAGCTGCAGGGGCCCGGCGTTTTGTGGCCCGCCTTCCCTGGGGTTTCGCCTTTGGCCTACTCATCTGCGAAAGGGACAGCGCTGCTGCTGATGGGAACGGTACATGGAATCCACCGACTTCAGAGCCGTCCCCTTCTCTTGCAAATCTGTGATGATGTCCTTGACATCACCCCCGAAAAGCACCGACACCCGAAAGGGTGCTTCCTGAATAGCAGATTGCACCTCTGGGACCAAACCTGACACACGGAGCCAAGCATGACGCCGTAGGCCTACAGCGAAAGCTGAGCTCTGCCCAGCAGTGTCCACTGCATCGTATGTCGCATGTAGCATGTGTCGACTGGCCGAACGAGCAGAGCGGACGAGATCAGCCAACTCCTGCTTGACTTGGGAGTCAGGCAAGGAGTCTAGTTTGGCTTCCGCCTGAGTCAGGATGGCCTTCTGGTAGTCCCCCATATGGCCGACATAGTTCAGGGCCCTGATCCCCAGTGTGGAGGAAGCATAAATCTTTCTCCCATACTGGTCCAGAAGGCGTGATTCCTTATCAGAAGGTGACGAGCTAAGATGCTTGGGGTTCGCCGACTGGCCGGGAGCAGCACTAATCACGACCGAGTCGGCACGAGGGTGAGAATCCAGGAAATCAACACCCTCTGAGGCCTGATATAGCCGGTCTGACTTCCTAGGAAATGGGGCTAAGGCCAACGGCTGTTTCCATATTGTGGTAACGAGGTCGGCGTGAGGCTCCATCCAGGGTGGCACCAAGGTAGGAGCTGTCATGGTCAAATCCAGATGTTCAGCGAGTTTCAGACGCTGATGATCTGGTTCCAGGGAGTGCCACTGATGAACCTCCTGGATTTTCCTAAGTAACTCCGTAAAAGAAGGATCCTCTGGAAGAGTCCTTGGCCTGGGCTTCGACGGAGAGCAAGGCTCATCTCTCTCAGAGCAACCGTCGGAAGAGTACGAGGGTGAAGAGGAGGATGAAGAAGAGAAAGACTCCCTTTCCCGACCCGGGGAGGAACGGACCCCTTGGGATGTCCCCCGGGGAAGCGTGTCCTGCCCTTCTCTGGATCCAGATGGAAGAACCCTGGAGTCTGGAGGTGGTGAGGGAGTGTGCCGCCTTGGACGTATGGGAACCTGGGATGGCACCATCGCTGGAAGGCGGCTCTCGACCTCTTTGGTAAGCTGACCTTGGCCTCAGCCCACCAGGAGGCCAGAGTCTCCTGCACGTCCACCGGCGGCCGCGAGGGCGGTTGAGGAGGAGGAGGCGGGGGATAAGAATACGGGTTATAACTGTATGGAGTGTATCCAAAACCCGGCTGCGGATAGCCCGGCGTCGGGTATTGTGGCGTCGAGTACTGCGGCATCGGGAAGCCCGGCGTTGGGTACTGTGGCGCTGGATACTGCGGTCCCAGGTACACTGGCGTCGAATAGGACGGAGGATACCCAGGAACCGGGGGGGGGGGCTGCCGGAGCAGACGGCCCGGCTGGAGGCCTCACGGGCGGGTCCATAGTAGAGAGCCCAGAGGGCCCGATGGGAGCGGAATGTCTCCCGGAGTCAGTAAGGCCGACGTCAGGGCCGACGGCGGAGGCCCTGGCGCCGGAGGTACCAATGTCGGAGGGGCCAGCGTTGGAGCCGGCGTCCGGGCAGCTAACATCAGGTCCGGCGCTCCAGGTAGAGGAAGGACTGACGGAGGCAAAAGATCCCCAGCTTCACCCGGGGACGGAGGGGAAAAGTCCCCGGGGTCAGGCTGGGAAGACTCTGGTTCCCCAGATGGCAGCGAAGGCTGCGGGGAACCGGCTACGACAGAAGTGGGGGCATCCGTCGTCGGTTCCTTCGCCGGCCGGACGTCGGATGAGCCAACGTGAGGCTTAGAGGCAAGCTCTCGGCGGGCGCCGGAGGAGCAGACGTCCGACTTATGAGAGCCATCACCGGAGGCGGGCCGAGTAGAGTGATCAGCCTGGTCCGGTGGAGTGGAGGCCATGCATCGCCCCGGAGGGTCGGACGTCTTACCGGCCCTCTCCGGGCGGACGTCAGAGGAGCCGACGCCTGGCTTACCGGAGTCGCCCACAGTGGTAGGCTGCGAGCCTGCAGCCGAACCAGGAGCGGAGGCCTCCAACTGCCCGGAGGCGCCCGCAAGGCCCGAGTGCGAGCCAGATGGGCAGGCCGACGCCCCCTCGGAAACCTCTGAGGCAGCCATTGAGGAGCGATCCCCCAGAAGGTATGTTACCTGCGTCCCAGCAACTCCCGAGGGAGATGCGGTGGAGGAGCCCTTGTCCCGGTGCCTCTCCTTCTCCTTCTTCCGATGGCCTCCGGGGGAAGTGGATGCCTGTCTCAGATTTTTGAGCTCCTTCTCCATAGAACTAATTTTCTTCTTTAGAATATGGGCTTCCAGGTATTGCTGCTGCCTTTTCCGGGTAGCCGCGTTGAAACTGAGGCAGTGCTGGCACTTCTTGACCGGGTGATCGGGGCCTAGGCAGAACAGGCACAGGGAGTGGCCGTCCTTGTGCGGTAGTTTGGCGCCGCACGAATTGCACTTATTCTTGTGCTCGGAGGGTGTAGGGGACGACATACACCGGCGATAAAATGCTGGCGTGAAGTCGAAAAATAATGATTTTCGGTAAAAACGACGAAGGTAGGGCTGACGGGTTAACAAACTTTTTCATGACGCTGCACGAGCTAACGGCAGGAAAGAACTGGAAGGCAGGCGTCCGGGACCGCCCCTTTATACCGATGTCTCCTGACTCCGGTCACCTGATGTGGGGGCGGTCCCTCGCCAGGGACTGCTAGTTATAAATTTTTCAGTGGGGTCCTGCCACCTGCCGGTGTCAGTCCTATATGTAATTACCTACTGCAAGAGCCCTCTTGAAGTAAGATTTAGGATTACATCCATACAAACAGAGTATGGCAGATAAATAAAACTGAACAAGTAGGAGTGCAAGTGCATTTTACATAAGTGCTACTGAGTAAATTGTGTAACAGTCCCAGCTGGGGGAGAGGGGTTACAGTAGGAGAAGAGATGGTTATGGTTGAAGATAGCAAGTGCAGTTAGGGGAGATGAAGTTATAAAGGGCAGAGGAGGGGGAATGAAGGGAAAAGGAGTGACGAATTTGATGGGGAAGGGCATTCCAGATTTTAGGGAAGTAGTGAGTGAAAGCAGAGAATCTGCTATGGCCAAAGACCCTTCAATTGGGATAGTAGTGTGCCTTACAGAATTATGTACAGCTTTATCAGCCAGGGGAGGGGTTTCCCACTTGTGAGTATCTTCCTTCAGAAAGGGGAAACATCATACCCTACCTTGGGTTTGGCAGATATTTTCTTCGGTCCTCACCTGCCCATCCTTGTTCAATAATCTGGTCACAGTGAATAAAGTTTGTAAAACACTTTGGCGCAGAGGAGGATGCGGACAGGATAGGATTTACATCTAATGCCTCCACAGATTGCACCTCCTCCAGCTGTAATGTCCTACAAGCCTCAGTTATAAGATAGAACGAGGATTTGGTTTCAAACAGGGGAAGTACAGGAATCCTCCTCTTCCGCTCTGTTAACTTCCCTTCCTCCTCCTCTTCAGAGGGTTCATCCTCAATATCATCAAGTGATTTCTTTAGGTCAGGTTTGTCCCCAAGATCCCAGATATCTTCATCCTGACCCTCTGCATGGTCAGGGTCATGGGTCTGTCTGCAGATCCATATTAGCAAACTTGTCCTGCTCTGCTGCACCTGGAAATGCCTCTGTGGGCTCCACCTGATCTGAGGGGCACCTGCTTGGGGTCGTGTGTGTATAAAGGAATGTCCTGTGGAACATCGGGACTCAAAAGAACGCCTAAGAGCAACAACAAAGATTTACGCAATTCTGTTTTGCCACAGTCAGCCGGAATACCAAGTGCACCTCCCCCAGCTTGATGTTTCGACTGGGGGGGGAGACTGTAAGAGACGTATTAGCTTGAGTTACACAATAGGGGCAATAAGAACCCAGCAGAGAGGGTTGCATTACCCTTTTGTAGGTCTTATATTGTTTGAACACTAGAGGTCTTTCATAAGCCACAGTGCCCAAAACAGATAAATAAAACTAAAGAAACTGTCTGGAGTTGCCAAGAATACTAGTCCAACAGATGCTACATACTGTATATGAAAATGAAAGAAGGCTGCCATGATCACCACCTCCCTCTTGTGGAAAAATAAATCACACACACACACACACATATTCAGAAAATGTTCCTACAAGACTACAAAATCCAAAGGCTGAAGTAGAAATGATTGCGCTGAGCTGACAGGAAAACACAGCAGCCGCATCTAGCACTTGTAAAAGTGCTGGTGTGTGTGTGTGCTTTCACGAATGTGCATGTGCATGATGTCACAGTGTTCAGTGTGATGTCAGCACGTCGGGGGGAGGGCACGCATGCCCAAGCACAGACGCATGAAATAGGCATGCTGAGGCTTGGAGAAGCCTCTGGAGAAAAACACAGCAGAAGCCCAACAGCCAGAACTCAGAATAAATGGCAGAAGCCGCACAGCTCAAGAGAGCTGTTAAGGATCACCAGGAAAGCTGTGATAATAGCTACCCCCGAAACCTGCCTTACAGGCGGAGATATTTTTCAGAGTCCCTCCCCTTTGTTGCTGTTCTTGTTTTTTCTGGTTAAATTAGAACAGCAGACCCAGTTCAGCCAGAAGGAAGAGGGAAGTAACCGTCAGCTGGGCTGGGAGCAGTGAGAAAGTACCTGCAACTAAAGCAACAAAATAAACATCGCACAATAGACACCCTTATAGTTCGCGGGGGTGATGCCAAACTAGACAGAAGGGAAAAAAACAAGGGAGCGACCTAAAAACCTAGATCCTAACAAGAACCTCAAGAACAGGTACTTACCTGAGGCACCATGACTGATAGAAAATCTGAGACCTGCAAAAATAAACACCCTTGACTGGTGTGACAAACGTGGTCCCCAAGCCAAGCAAAAACATGCAGTGGAAATGGGAAAAAGAAGGGCAAGTTGGCCAATTTGAAGGCCGCAGCTTAACAGGCACAATTCTAAATTCAGTGGTGCTCCCAGTCATCAGGTAGCCCCAACCTGCAATGCAGAATCGCAGCCCCAAAAGGTTGGAGGAAAAAAAAAAAAGTAAAAGATTTTTTTCTCAGAGACATTCCTATGCTGCTTCCCCTACAGTGGGATCACAAAACAATAATACCCAGCAGCTCACTCTGCTTGTACAAAAACCATGATTCATAACCAACAGGTAATGTGCAAAGGCTGAAATCAGCATAGAATATTGGGCTGCCGGCAGTGCACATGGTGGGGTGCTACATGTGCATATAGCACAAATAAAGTATTGAAAGTAACCTAGCGTTGGTTTTTGTACAAGCAGAGTGAGCAGCTGGGTGTTACTGTTTTTGTGGTCGTCCTGATTTTTCTTCCTGGCTCCACTTTTGGTCCTTGAGCCACCTGATTTGTGCTCCCCTACAATGGCACAGCAAGGACTAGAGAGTTGCTGTCTGGAATGTTTATGTGCCCAATATTCTATGCTGATTTCAGCCTTTGCACATTACCTATTGGTTATGAATTCCCACTGATAATGTGAAGCATTACAGAAAGCAGACTTTGGGTAGCAGAGGGGGAGGATTCTCTTTCATATGGCCTATACTGCAAAAAAAAAGAGCTGGATCTGCTAAGAAAGGCCTCTGATACAGATCTGTACTTCCTCAACCCATATTACTTTGATACAAGTCTTGCCACCTGCTAGAAATGTTCTATCGAGTCCTAGTGCCCCTTCCCAATGAGCCAAAGAGTGGGGGTTTATATAACGAGTATCATTAAAGAATATTTATATCTTAACTTTTCTGATGGCTAACAGAATATTTCTTACCAGGTACTCGAATTTAACATCCAGGTATTTTCTGATGGTCAGTTTAGTGTCCGGGATAGCTTTGTTCAAGTATGTATTCAAATCATGCAGCATCTGTTTGAAAATAAACCCAAGGATTAATAATATAAGGCTTTAGCAGTTAATACTAGAAACACACACACACACATATGATCACTAGCTCAGCTATTCACTGAGTGATGCAGTGGAGGGAGACTGCTGCATCATGAGTAGAGATGATCACAAATCGATTAGCAAAGTCTGCCAAATTTGCGAAGTGTGAAGTGCTGACTTCACATTTTCGGCAGGCAAAGTGGCACGTTTTGCACATGGTCATGCAAATTAACTGCACTTGAGTTTGCCTGGTTTCTGCCTAAAAATGTGCCACTTTTCCTGGAAAACTGATGGCAAAGTGACAGCTTCACAAAGTATTTTGTGAAGGCGAATTTCGCAACTTCGTCAAAACTTTGGCGGTGAAGTAAAACTTCACAACATCTCTAATCATGGGTTGCTGGACTATCTGGAGGTGCCTCTAAAGCTCAGAAAATAAGCAGAAAGAGGACAAGGACAATCAACAAAACATGTCTTGGTATGATTATACTGATAGCTGTTTTTTTCAGATTTACTATGAAAAAAGCAGAAAAAATAATTAGATCTTGGAATAAAGTTTACCAAAGTGGTTTGCTTGTTTCTTTGTCTCTAGGAGTTATCTGCAGCATAATGTTTGGTCGTTCAGTGTTCACCCCTACTTTACTGACTTTATACTATAAAACGTGCTATATAACTTTTCATAGAAAGACTATGCACGGCTTAAATCTCAAGGTATTCTATGCAGTTCTGTATGCCAGAATTTGGCACTGAATTTCACTTATAGCCTCCAAGTGCTTTGCCATGCATACTTCACCACTGTCCCTCTTACAAATAAAGTCCTACTGCTGCACACATAATGCACTTAGGAGGAGGACCACTAGACCATCAGGGAAGTGTACATTTTATTGCAAGCGGAGATCGGGGATGGGGAGGGGACAGCTGACAGGAAAGATGTTTTTAAACATCGGGCTGGCGGGAGGCAGGACCACTAGACACGGACAAAGATTTTCATTAAACATTTGGCCAGTGATTGGGATGGGGGACCACTACACACCAGGTAAAGATGTTTATTCCACATCGGGTCGATGGTGAACTGCAGGGGTGGGGGGACACACTTAGACACCAGGGAATTATTTTTATTTCACATTGGGACGGTGATCGGGGGGCCACTAGACACCAGGGATAGATTTTTATTTCAATATCAGGTCGGTGGGGAGGGGCACTACACACTAGGAAAAGATTTTTATTTAACATCGGGCTGGCGATCAGCGAGGGGGCGGTGGACAACACTAGACATCTGGGAAAGATTTTTATTTAACATCGGGCTGGTGATCACAGGGAGAAACCATCAGACACCTGTGAAAGATTTTTAATTAAGGCGGGGGGATCACTACACACCAGGGAAAGATTTTTCATTAAAATTGGGCCGGGATTGGCGGGGGGACCACTAGACACCAGGGAATGAGTGAAGATTGATGGCAATCAGCGTGTGGTGGGGGAATCATTAGACTGTAGGGAATGAACATTGCAAACCTTGCCTCTGTGCCAAATTCCACCGGCGGAGTTGCCAACTATGCATTTCACGGTGCTGTCAGTGTTCCATGAAACTGGACTTTGCACAGTGGATTAACTTCAAGAAATGAGCCGAATTCACAAATTAATCCACGGAGCAAGTTTACCAACTTCTTACACAACTACTAGGAAGGGGGTGCAAGATAAGAGGGAAAATTAGGAAACATTACTTCATATGGATGGCAGTTAACATGTAGAACTGTCTACATAGTGAGGCCGTGAAATCTAAAACTGTTCAGGAATTCAAAGCAATACTACATATATTGCTGATGGAGAATGGCAGTGAGGGTTATACAGCATAAGCAGGGGTACTGTTTCAGTAACTACTTATAGTCACTGCTGTGTGGCAGGAGGGGACCACCAGATGGACACTAAGTCCCATTCATCACCACTGTACTGTGTTTTCACACCTTAAAACCCACAACACCATCTACAAAAAAACTTGGGAAAATTACCAGGTTCTATTGGGATTTTCAGGATGTTGGTAGCTAATGTGGAGCGTAATTGTTAAAGGGAACATAAATAATGTTTTGTTGATACAACTGTACATTTGGGCATGTGTGAAGTCTGTTTCATCACCCCCGTGTACTGTTTTGTGTGTCTGCTTTGAAATTGCCTTGTTTTTATCCTTATTTAGGGCCCTATACTAATGCAGCCTTTTTGCCGCTCCACTATTATTTTTTCAATTACTTAGCGGTTCCAGGACCCAGTGACATCAGCTGAGCTGAAGACTACAATGAAGCAGAACACACTGACATCGGCTGGCCTTATGTCACTGTGTTCCACGCCACTGTACTCCTCACTTCAGCCGATGTTATTGGGTTCTGAAACTGCTAAGTACAGTAATTAAAGGGATACTGTCAACCCCCTTTGGCCTCAAATTGCTCCTAGAATAAAAACACATGTTATAATTGCTCACATTCTGTAGAACCGCTGGTGTTGCTGGTAGTTTGAGTCAGATTCCTTTTTCCTTTTAAAAGTAAAAAACAAACTGTCCACCAAACTGGTGTTTCCACACAATAATGTGTTTGTTTACATTCTTTGATCAACTGCCACTGCATCCTTCTTCAACTTGGGAATGATCCTAACACAATCTAGCCACTCATAATGCTGTGGGAGGAAAGCAGACTATTGCATCCTGAGTGGCTGCACTGTCTGGGGGTGTTCCTAATGTTCTGGACGTATGCAATAAGAGCAGATCAAGGATTTGATGCAAAACAAGGTTGGGTATAACTGCACCATTCCCATGCACTTCAGTTCTACTACGAAGGAAGCAGATCAAACAGACAACAACTTCAATGAGTTTTGGAGAAGGTAAGGAATCATAAAATGTGGGTTTTCAACTAGAAATAATATGATGCAAATAGGGTTGACAGTGTCCCTTTAAAGTATGAATGCTGAGAGAGAAGGGCAGACTAGGTGGGCCAAGCGGTCCTTATCTGCTGTCAAAGTCTATGTTTCTATGAGAAAAAAGCTGCATTAGTATGAGGCCCTAAGTGAGGAAAAATAGGACTATTTCAAAACAAAAGCACAGAACAATACACATTGGGGTGATAAAACAAACTTCAAACATGCCCACATTTACAATTGTATTAAAATATGTAAACAGTATTGTTTCTGTTCACTTTCAGCTCAGCTGATGTCACTGGGTTTTGAAACTGCTGAGTAATTAAACAAGCATTTGTCAATGGCAAACATGTTTGCTTGCATGCTGCTACAACAGCAGCAATATCGCAATTGCAATGTGGTCCTGTTCTCACACATTTTTACACTGCATTTACCCAGGATAGTACAACTAAGATGCAATATCTTGTTTTCAGTAGGGTCCTGTTTTTTAACCCCCCCCCCCACGCACACACATTTTGACCCCAAAATGTCAACAAAGTCTTTTTATGATCCCATGTTCTTATCAAGACAGGTGGAATTTTTTAAATCCTGTCTGAAACGTGATTTTGCATAACGACTGTGAAAATATGTTTCAGAAGGGATTTATAAAATTACACCTGTCACATTCATCAGATGGGGTAACAAAGGGGGTATGTTGAAAATTTGGGGCCACAATCTGTAACAAATCATAAAGTTATGAGTAAATTGTTACAAAAAAATCTAAATTTCTTCACAACTTTGTTTTTTGACATTCTGACCCCAAATTTTCAACACAGTCTTTTTATGACACCAACTTATGAACAAGAGAGGTGAGCTTTTTAAATCCTGTCTGAAAGGTCATTTCATAGAGCAACTGCGAAAACATGTTTCCGGGGGGGGGGCGTGGGATTTGAAAATTTTCACCTATCTTGTTTATGAGGTGGGGTCCCAAGAAAGGGTATGTTGAAAATGTGGTGTAAAGACGTTAAAAAATGCCAAAGTTATGAATGAAAATTCAAAACATAATTAAAAGCCATTAACCAAACTTTCCTTGTTTTCCTCAGTTCCCGGTTATTGCTGCAAGCAGCAAAATGTGCCAGTCATCATCGGAGCAGGACCAGATAGGTAAGTGAGATGTGGTGGGTGCGGAGAGGGGGGTCGGGGTGGGAAGGGGCAGAGAGTTAGGGTGGAAGAGAAGACAATGAGGGATAAGATGACAAGGGACTTTTTTATTTTTAGGTTCAGTGTACTTGACTGCATGGAGGCATCAGGAGTGGGCAGCCGGTGTTGCATTGTCTTTTGGGAGGTGTTAGCCAGCACTGGAGGTGGACACCACAAAGTCTTGCGCAAGGGGATATGAGCGATGGGTTGGGTGGGAGTGGGGATATGGCAGTGGCCAATGATATTTACAGTCTTACGGGGGAGGGGGCAAACAATGGGTGGGGGGGGGACAAATGATGAGTAGGCAGGAGAGGGATACCAGCAGCGGAGTTGGGCACTTGCTGCCAGTCATGTTAAAACAATAGGTCAGGCTGGCCCATCAGCGCAGCGGTTAGATTTCTGCTTGCGATGCCAGAAACCCGGGTTCAGGAATGGACCCAGGTGCTAGAGGGCCAGCCGGGGAGAGAGGGCTCGAGTTTCGGATGACTGCTCGCCTTCTCTCAGGGAGAGACGAGCGACCTGGAGCTTGCTCACCTGGCGGAGGCTGGGGACAGCAATCTGCGGGGTTCCACTAATTGATGGGGCATGGTGAACGTCGGTGTATGCCTGACGTTAGTGGCACACCACGTCCCCGGGGAGCAAATGGGAAAATGAGCCCCATGGCCGACCGGATGACGGTCGCCAGCTCCTGCTGCTGCAAGACCTCGAACAGTGCACGAACCACCCCAGCAGCACCCAGGCCAAGAATTTTGCTGGCTGGCCCACCAGTGCCTTCACTCTCGGAGGAAAGGGACCCACCCGGCGAAGGGTTATGTCCGGGTTACTCGGGGGGGTTGCAATATGGGGTGATGGGTGGCTGCATCGAGGCAGTGAGGTGCATAGGAAGACCTGAAGGAGAGGCTGGCCCGGAGCTGGAGGGAGCAAAAAAAAAAAAAAAAGTCAGGCAGGAGGGAGTGGATACTGACAGCGGGATTTAAAAAGCACCCGCCACCGGTTAGACATTAAAAGATGGAGGAGATACAATGGTGGAACCAATAGCAGGAGGCAGGTTTGGTGCTAATTATGCCCAGCTGGTATGCTAATGGGCAAAAATGTCTTATGATATAAGCAGCAAGCTGAGTAGCGACATCAACAACCTGCTTCTAATACACAGCTCACAGCCCCCAGTGTGCAACTGCATTAGCCCCGACATGGCCACACCTGCAAAAGCTGTAGAGTGATGGCATGCTGGCAATATGTTTGCTGTGCAAACATAAAAATAATAATTGGGTGGAAAAAAGGCTGCACTGACATGCGGCCCTAATTAAGGGAAAGAAAACATTACTTACCATAGTAATCTTGTTTTTTTTAAGGGAATCTTTCTGTATTCTGACAAATGCAGGATGATCTCACCATATGACTGCCCTGGAGCCGAAATTGTTAATACAACCTTTGCTAATAGTGGAATGTTAGGCTCGAGCTCGGTTTTCAAATCACTGTCTCTGGTTGCTCTTCCTGCAACCGTCAGATTCTGATGAAGTATGCAGAAGCTAAAAGTACTAGCTAACTAATCTAAACTTAAGTAGCAATCAATACCCCTACTTAGGGTAACACCTCCTAAATAACAGATGGCATTTCTAAGACTCAAGTAGACAGATGCCCAAGAAACTAACAGGTACCCACAAGTTTCCAACATCAGTTTAACAGAGAGTGTGCAGTGCCTTATATGTCCTAGCAGGGGAGGAAGGGTGGGAGCTCAGAATACAGTAAGATTCCCTTAGAAAAAACAAGATTACTATGGTAAGTAATGTTTTCTTCAAACCCCAGGAAATCTTACTGTATTCTGACAAATGCAGACTACCTAAGCAGTGCCTTGGGAGGTGGGCAGAGGACCTATTTAGGAAACAGGATCTGCAGAACTGCTGTGCCAAACCTGGCATCACTCTTGGCCTCGGTATCCAGGCAGTAATGCTGAGTAAATGTGTGAACTGTTTTTCAGGTAGATGCTTTACAGATTTCCAACAAAGGGATATCCCTTGAAGCTGCTATTGATGCAGCTGTCCCTCTGGTGGAGTGGGCTCTGGGCCCTTGTGGGAGCTGCTTGCCCACCCTGTCATAACAGAATTGGATACATGCCACAATCCACCTTGCTATGGATCTCTCTGTGGCAGGCTTACCTTTCTCCACTTCTCCATATGTCAGAAAGAGTTGGGTCCTGTCCCCTCTGTGACCCTTTATATGCTCCAGGTAGTAGCTGATAGCTCATTTAACATCTAGGCTATGCGCAGCCTACATTCCCCTGAAGAGTAATGGTGGGTGAAAAAGACTGGTACTGTGATGGACTGATTGATGTGGAAGTCAGACACAGCCTTAGGTTGGAACTTACTGTTTGTACTAAGTACCACCTTGTCCCTGTGAAATGCCACATAGTTGGCTTCCATGGACAAGGCTTGGATCTCACTGATCCTCCTGGCTGAGGTGATAGCCACTAAGAACAGAGTTTTCCAAAGACATACTTGAGATCAGCTGATGACATGGGCTCAAAAGGTGGCTGCATGAGCTGTGCAATACATATGTTCAAATCCCACACTGGGGTGGGAGTTCTATGTGGTGAGTGCAGATGTTGCAACCCCTTAAAAAACTTTCTGAACATTGAATTAGAAGCCAGAGATAATGCCTTGCCTGCTGACAGGTAAGCTGAAACCGCAGCCAAATGTACTTTCAATGTGGATGGCCTAAGACCTAGGGAATGAAGATGGGCTACGTAATCCGGGACTACTGGTAACCCCGCCTGAGTGTGGTCCAGATTCCCATTCCGGCACCAGATGGAAAATCTTTTTCCATTTGTATGTGTAAATTTTCCTGGTAGAGGGTTTCCTAGAGACCTTAAGGACCTCCATGACCCCTTCTGAGAGATGCAGATTAGCATACTCTAGGTGCTCAAGAGCCAGGCCTTGAGCATGAGGAATCGAAGGCTGGGCTACAGGATCCTGCCCTGGGAAGAAGTCAGCAAGTTGTGCCTCCTGGGAAGGCTGATTGGCTTGGCTACTGATAGTGCCAGAACCAGGGAATACCATGGCTGCCTGGCCCAGTCTGGAGCATTGAGGATCACTGTGGCTGGCTGGGATCTGAGTTTGTTCAGGACTCTCAACAGCAAGGGAAGTGGAGGTGGAGGGAAGGCATACAAGAACTTCCATGTCCAGTCCAGAATCAGTGGTGCATCCAGTGGCACTGAACCCTTCCCTGGGGGCCAGCAGCAAAATTTGGGGAGCTGGTAGCTGTCTGGGGGCACCAAAGAGACCCATTTCTGGAGTGCCCCACCTTCTGAACACTATCTGTAGTACCTGCTTGTTCAGGGACCATTCGTGATGGTTCCGATTTATCCTGCTCAGTGCGTCTGCCAGCACATTGTCTTTTCCTGGTAAGTGAACTGCTGACAGAATAAGCCAGACTCCATATTTTCATGGCTTCTGTCCACAGGGGTGTGGATCTTGTGACACCATGTTTGTTGATGTAGTACATTGTGGCCGTGTTGTCTGTTCTGACCTGCACCACCTTTCTCTGTAGCACGCTGGCGAATGCCTGAAGTGCCAGAAAAAATGCTCTGAGCTCTAGTAGGTTGATGTGAAGCACTGACTCCTGTCCGAGCCATGTACCGTGAACAGTGTGCTCCCCACCCTAGTAGGGAGGCATCTGTGGTTAGCACCAAGGAAGGTTGCTCTTGAAGGAATGGAACTCCCTACCTAAGGTTTTCTATTTCCAACCACCACTGAAAGGCTTACAGAAGAGTCTGTGTAACTGGGACCAGCTTTGACAATGAATCTGTTTTCTGGTGCCAGTAGTGTCCGAGATGGTATTGAACATCTCTCATCTGAAATCTTGCTCCTGACACTGTAGCAGTTGAAGCTGCCATGTGGCCCAACAACTGTAGAAAATGCCTGGCTAACCTGAGACTTTGAGGCTTGAAGGAGCCTGCCAGCTGTATCAGGGGGTTTGCCCCTTCTTGGTTACTTGGTAGAATGGACAAAAGAAGGCAGAAGCCCATCGAGGATGTCCTCCACACATTGTGGATCATTGATGAATTATGTTCTTTCCAGAAGCCATTTATCGAGTTTAACTTTAAAGGTGTTTATATTCTGACAATCAACAATACACTGTGGCAAAGAATTCCAAATTCTCGGAGCTCTGACAGTAAAAAAACTGCTGTCTTTTGTTTGCTCTGGTTCTGTTAATCTCTATTTGCTTATTGTGTATTCTGGCTACAATCTTTCTAGATGAAAAGGATAATCAACATAAGCTCATTAGCGTAGCTGACTGTAAGATCTTAAATAACTGAAGTAAATTACCCCTGAATCTTCTAAATTCAAGGGAATAGAGCCCTGTTCTATGAAGCCTAGTTGCATAGTCCAATGAAGAAAGATATGGTATTATTTTTGTAGCCCTTCTTTGAACTTTTTCAATTCTTGTGATATCCATAGCCAGACAGGGACTCCAGAAAGGTGAACCATAGTCTAAGTGGGGTCTAATATGGGTTTTATACAGGGCCATAATGCACTCCTCAGTTTTAAGAAAGAATGTATTGTTAATTCTGCGTAAAAGGGCATTAGTGTGGTTAGCAACTTTATTACAATGGTTAGGAAAAGACAGCTTGTTGTTAACCAGTATACCCAGATCTTTCTCTGTGGAAGATTCCCTAACCATCATGTTGTTAAGATAATATGTTTGTTTAATATTATTTTTACCCATGTGTAACACTGAACATTTAGATACGTTAAATGACATTCTGTTAGTTATTGCCCATGATTCAATTCTCTTAAGATCATCTATGAGAGTACTCCTGTTGGAGTCGCTATCTACTGGTCCTCCCAATTTAGTATCATCTGCAAATTTTGATATGGTATTATTTGATAAAATGGTGAGGTCGCTAATGAAAATCTCAAACAGTGTGGGACCCAGCACCGAGCCCTGGGGGACACCACTTGACACCAATCCTTCATCTGAATGTTCCCCATTTACCCTAACGGTCTGGGTTCTATTATAAAGCCAGCTATTGACCCAGGACACAATACAGTTAGAAAAACCTAGAGATACAAGTTTATTTATTAATATGGAATGTGAGACCTTGTAGAAAGCTTTACTATAATCAAGCAGAATGACATCTACTGGAATGTTTGAGTCAAGATTTATACTAACCGAATTATAAAAGGCTAGTAGGTTAGTTATGCAGGAATACCCAGTTTTAAATCCATGTTGTGTAATATCGTTTAAATTCAATGCCATCATCTCCTCTTCAATTAAATGTTTAATCTGTTTTTCTAATAGTTTACATGGAATGGAAGTAAGACTGATGGGTCTATAGTTTTCAGCTTTATGATGTAACCCTTTTTTAAAGATTGGCGTGTCGGTTTCCTGTGGAAGAAAAGTCCTCCCTCTCACAGAGTCCAGTTCAGCCCCTATGAACTCCAGGAGCTGTACTGGTTGTAGTACTGACTTGTTTTAGGTTGACCAGGAACCCTAGGGACTGTAGGAGTTCCTGTGTGAGTAACAGAGACCATTTTACCTGTTGAGGGGACTGCCCTATGATTAGCCAGTTGTCCAGATAGGGAAAAACTGCCACTCCTTGCCTCCTGATGTGTGCCACAACCACAGCCAAGCATTTTGTGAACACCCTTGGAGCAGAAGTAAGTCTGAAAGGCTTTGCCCTGAACTGGCAGTGGCCTCATGGCAGTCTGAATCTAAGGAACTTTCTGTGAGACTGTCTTATTGGGATGTGAAAATATGCATCCTTTAGATTCAGGGATGCCAGCTAATCCCCTTGCCTTAAGGTTGGCAGAATTGTGGTCAAGGTGACCATCTTGAATTTTGGTTTCAGCAGATGTCTGTTTAGGTGTCTGAGATCCAATATGGGTCGCCACTCCCCCATTTTCTTGATTGTGAGGAAGTACCTTGAATAGAGACCTTTTTCCCGCTGTGACAGGGGAACTAGTTCTATTGCTCCTAGGGATAGGAGGATTAATACTTCCCCTTCCAGAAACAGTGTTTCTGATGGGGAGGAGGGTCGGAAAACCCTTGCCCTCAGCTTTGGTCTGAGTTTAAAGCAGAGTGCCAGGCCTTGGCCCACTACCTCCAGGACCCACTGGTCTGTGGTGATGGATTGCCATTCCTGGAGGTAGTGGGCCAGCCTGCCCCCTACCTGGACTAGGGAGGCAACCCGAGCAGACATCTCAGGGTGTCTGCTTGGGGTGGGATGCTGGCTGAGTCCTGGGGCTAGTAGCGTTGCCACCTCTCCTGCCCCTGCCTCTGAAGTAACCTCACTGCTGCTGGTACTGTGGGTAAGCCTGAGGCTGAAAGGATTGTCTGTAGCCTCTGCCCCTAGGTCCTCTAGCTTGTTGCCTTTGGTGGGTAGGAGCCTTCTCTTTGGCAGCAGCACTTTTATATGCTGCCTTATACTCATCCATTTTCTTTATGTAAGCTTCTGTCTGTTCTCCAAACAAAGACAGAGGCTCACATGGAAAGTCCAAGGCTGGGAGGCGCTGTTGAGCCCGAGAGAGGAAGCAGCAGAAATCAGTAGCTCAGCTACATAAGCTTAAATCGATTAAAATCCTCCATTTTTGGATTTAAAACTTGCATTTTTTAGCACATCGGTGGAAAGAGCATCGCAGAATCTATCAGGGTAAGCCGAAGAAAGCTCGCGTAACTGGAGGAGCCAAAAAAAAGCAGAAATGTCAGCAGGTCCTCCAGGCCTGAAGCTACCTCACAGGCTGAGGGAGAGATCAGAGCCACAGAAACACTAACATCTTTAGGATCAAAATTACAGTGCTTGATCTTATCGGTCTCCTCAAACCAAAAGGTGGATAAGTTTAACAACAGAGTGGTAGTTTTGGAGACGACAGTGGAGGGAATTAAAAATGACATGATAGAGGTTCGTAAACAAACCAATGCATCCACGAGTGCCACAACCCTCATGGTAAAAGAGACCCAGCATTTATGTACCAGACTGGAGTCAGTGGAAAACCAAGTCAGATCAGCTAATATTAGAATTACTGGTCCCCCCGAAGGTGTTGAAGGAGACCATCCCATGATGTTTGTCCAAGACTCGTTAACAACTAAATTATGTCCCAAAGGAGAAGAGACACAATGGAAAGTCCAGAAAGTCTATCGGATAACCACCAGAGGCCATCCGCAAAACTCTGATGAACCAAGAACCTTGATGGTAGTAACTACGGGAATGGGGGCCCACGATTGGATCCTCCATTATGCTCGGAGAGCAAGCTCTTTACATCAGGATGACCGTTAAGTTTATATTTTTCCAGATCTTACTTATGCGACAAGGCAGAGATGGAAAAGATTTGACAGGGTCAGGCAGGTACTACGAGATGCAGGAGTACCGCATACGATGATCTACTATGCTTGATTACGCATTACACACCAAGGAAAAGATTATCAGATCCTGTGTAGGCTGGCAAGTGGGCAGACAGGCAAAAGGCTGAGTGCAGGGACAGGTGAACCGAAGAAGTTGACTCTGATTTTGAGGAGCATGGGGACACTTGAGCTGACGATTTCAGGCCTTCATGATTTGCTTATCAGGGTTGTTTAAGACACTTTGCTGGGGAAGCAGAATTTTTTAGACTTAAGGGACACAAAAGTTTGAATCTCCTGTTTGGAGACTGATTTAATTATAGTGTTGATTGGGGCCACAAAGGGAATTCTGACTCTGTCAACTTAAACGTTTTGTGGGACTTAGTTCTTCAATGTTGTTTCTTAAAATAAAGGGAAAAGTTGGGATGTTTATGACTTGTGCTCTGCATTATGGTGTAGAGGATTTGACTTTAAAATTAGATATAGGTAAATGTTTTAATATTTATTCTGTACTAACATTTTGGAACTCTTTTTCAAACTAAGTTTAATGCATGGCAACAGACTGTCCCATATTTATGGGATGCTGATATAATAGGTCGAAATTGCTGGACAACTCTTATACTTTCGAAAATAGCCATGCCCTCATGGGTTCAGTTAACAGCAAATTTTGGGTCTATATCGGACTTTCAGTAAAGTTAATCCCCCTGATGATGTATCTAAATGTGGCAAATGCAATTGTTATCCTTTGTATTAGGGACTTCGGTCTCAGAAGTGTATTGTTTGTATGGTCTGTATGTGACTTTTACTGATATGTGAAAGATGAAAAGATAAAAATAGAGTTAAAAAAAAAAAAAGGAAAGTCCATGGCCTTGGACTGGATGTCTTGAGTCAAGTTTATTTATTTATTTATTTATTTATTTATTTAAGAGTTTAACCAGGCAGGCATGCTGAGCGGAGAACCACTCGCTTCCAGATGCGACCTGGGGGGAACAGGGGAGGGGACAAGGTGAAAGACAGCAATACACATATGCTCTGTACAATTGAGGAGGCACTATATGAGAGACTATACAAGTAGGTAGCTAGGGCGGACATGCAACTTCTAGAAAAACTATAACAAGCACAGAGAAAAACCATTACATAATACAGAAAAATTTAACACAACTACTGGTTTGTAAAATTTATAGAGGGACAGAAGAAAGGTGCAAGCAACGGTGCACACCTTGCCAGAGCGTAAAATTGATATAACATGGTAGAGTAGCCCAGCAGGACTTGGGGCCTACTAATTTGTAGCCTGGTGCAGGAGCAGACCATGAGGAAATGTTCATGGAGGCGGGTGTTGAGGTGTCTATGATTAGAGGAGTAGCGGATATCTGTTGGGAGGTCATTCCAGAGTTTAGGTAAACGGTATCTAAGCGCCACCTGTCCCACAGAGGTATGCATAAGAGGGATATGGAAAAGCCTGGCATCCGAGGGACGCAGCGAGTAAGCCGATGGGGGTTGAGAAGTTAAGGTAGAATTCAGGTAGGGAGGAAAGGTATGGGACCAGTATTTAGCAGCAACTCTAGAGCAGTGGATTAGTCTGCGGGCCGAGAGTGAGGGAAAGGCCAGAGAGCTGTATAGGTCACAGTGGTGCATCAGTTTTGGGCTTTCCAGTATGAAGCGGCAGAAGGAATGAAAGAGTGTGTCCAGGCTGGCCAGAGTGGATGGTGAGGCAGTGCCATAGACTACATCCCCGTAATCAAAAATTGGAAGTATCATTTTTTGCATGAGTTCACGCCTGACCGGGATGGGCATGCAGCCTTTGTTTCGATAGAGGGCCCCTAGTTTAGGATGCAATTTTTTGTGAAGGGAGTCAACATGGGTTGAGAAGTCTAGGTACTGGTCGAGCCAGACGCCTAGGTAGCGGAACGAGGTGCAGGATTCTAAGGGAGAAAGGTCCAGGGTTAGGAAAGGGGGGCGAATGGTGAGCCAGGAGAGCCGCGGTTGCGAGCCAAAAGTTAGTGAGATTGTTTTTTTTTGTGTTTAGGAAAAGCTGGTTTGATCTAAGCCAGTGTTGCACAGCGTTAAAATCCTACTGCAGTTGGGCATGCACTGTTTCTGCGGATGGGCCAGTGTTGTATAGCACGGTATTGTCCGTGTACATTTGGATGGAAGAGTGGGAGCAGACTAGTGGTAGTTCATTCAGGAAAACTGAGAAGAGGATTGGGCCCAAGACTGATCCTTGTGGGACACCCATAGTGATAGGGAGGGGGGGGAGATACGTGGGGGCCAATTTTCACCGCTTGGTGTCTGCCATGCAAGTAAGCCTGAAACCAGTTAGTGGCAAGGTTGGAGAGGCCGGCAGCCTTTAGTTTGTCTAAAAGGAGTGTGTGGGAGACGGTATCAAAAGCTTTGGCCAGATCGATAAAAATGGCCGAGGTGATATGGCCTTTATCCATACCTGAGAGGATATCATTTGTAACTCTTAATAGAGAGGTGACAGTGGAATGTGATTTTCGGAAACCTGATTGGTATGGGGTGAAAAAGGAGGAATCGACTAAGTATTGGGAGAACTGAGCAAGGGCAAATTGTTCTTGTATTTTTGCCAGAGTTGGGAGAAGGGAGATGGGGCGGTAATTCCCTGGAGAGGAGAGGTCACCCCCTTTAGGCAGTGGGATGATGGTTGCCAGCTTCCAAGCTGTGGGTATTGTTGACGTCGAGAAGGAGAGGCTGAGCAAGTCAGCTAATGGGGCAGCTATAGCGGGGGCTGATAGCTGAAGTAGTCTGGAGTCCATGCCAGAGGGACATTGGCCCTTGTTTGGGTTTAGGTTGCACAGTACTTGGTAGACTTCGGCCGGGGAGACAGGACGGAAGAAGAAGGGGGGGGGGAGAAGGTGTGCTGTGAATTAGGAGTGGTAGTTGTCCTGGGTGGGGAAGGGAGGAGGCTATGTACCAGGGAAGTAGCGCTGTTGGTGAAGAAGGTGTTGAAAGCCGTGGCTACTTCAAAAGGGTCAGTGACAGCCGAGCCGAGGATTGATAGAGCCGGGGTAGTTGGTTGTACAGGCGCGGATAGGAGGAATTTGATAGTTTTCCAGAATTGGGTTGGGTGGTTAAGATTTGCGCTAAGTGCCAACGCGAAGTATTTCTGTTTAGCTAGACGAATCGATTTCGTGCAGGAGTTACAAAGGGCACGATAAATTAGTAGGGCTTGGTGGAAGCTAGTTGTTTTGTACTTTTTCCATGCCTGGTCCCTGCAGTGGCATTGGCTGATGATATCTGCGGATATCCATGGTAGGTGGGAACCCCTAACTCTAGTTCTTCTTAGCGGTGCATGTAGGTTCCAGACATTCAGGAAGCTATTTTTGAAACTGTCTAGTGCAACGTCTATAGTAGGAGCCTGAGGGATGAAGGACCAGTCTACCATGGTCAGGTCCGATAGAAGTGGTGTTAGAGAGAGTGACTTGAAGGACCTGGCTAGTAGGGTCCGGGAGGGGGGTTTAAGGGGTTTATGCACTTTTATGACTAAGTAAACCATGTGGTGATCACTTAGGGAGTCGGGGAGTAGGCCTGTTGCGGCGGAGGATTTTAAATTGGCCAGGTGGTCTAGTATACTAGGTATTGGGGTGTTAGGGGCGCAGTAGGATCCTGCTATAAACACCGGGGCAGAGCATGGCAGTGCAACTTTGACAGTTACAGACTCAATTTGTGGCGAGGGAGTAGGGATGTGGACCGGGGTGAACTGGTGCTTGGCAGAAATGAACATGGCTAGGCCACCCCCCCCTTTTTTCCCCATACGGTCTTGCCTAATTAGGGAGTATCCTGGAATGGCAACAGTGGAATCTGGGTGGTGGGGTTTGAGCCATGTCTCAGAAAGTATCAGGATGTCAGGGCGAAGTGTTAGGAGATAGTTGTAGTTCTGGGGTTTTGTTAAGGACACTACAAATGTTTAGGTGCAGTATTTTTAGGCCCTTTGGTAGAGCCAGGGGGGTTGGCGTTCTGGGAGGGGTAGGTCCGGGGTTAGTTTCTATATCCCCTGCTAGTAACAGGGGAAAGTGCTATAAGATGTAAGAACTTATGCCGAGAGGCCCTGGTTTTGCGACGGCAGTTGAATGGGCGAGGCACTGTCCTGTGCAGATCAGCCTTGAAACAGCGCAGCACAGAAAGTCCGGGGGTGAGAGAAGGGGGGAGATCGGCTGCTCCAATTAGCCAGTTGGGGGGGCTAGTTGGAGCTGACTGTAGTAGTGTGGTTGAGCGCGATAGTCCTGTATTTATGCCAGTGAAGTGGAGATGTGGCAATGGTTGCCTTAGAGGGCGAGAGGTTGGGGGGAGGGAGGCTATTGGAAAGGCAAGAAGGAACAGAGAGAGGGCGAGGAGCATCATATCTAGTCTTTAGCAGTCAGACAAGCAGGGTGTAGCAGCCACTAGTGGAGTCAGCAGATAAACCTGCTAATGGAAAAGTGGGCCAATTATTTTCAATGCCCTACCGATCACGTGACTATCCATAGCACCAGCGGGGGCCTACACCACGCGCCGACCGACCAGCAGCATCCAATAGGCTGAGCTCATAAGCAGTGCACGGTTGCGTACCTTCGTGTCCTTTAAGTCTTGCGGTTTGGGGGGGGGGTCCGCGATGCACAGCGACCCCAACGCCCGAGACTGTCCTTGCTGCTGGGAGGGCAGACAACTCCAGAGCCCTCGCGGCTACCAGCTTCGTGTCCTTTAAGTCTTGCGGTTTTGGGGGGCTCTGCAATGCACAGTGACCCCAACGCCTGACGCTGTCCTTGTTGTTGGGAGGGCAGGCGACTCCGGAGCCCTTGCGGCTATCAGCTTCGTGTCCTTTAAGTCTTGCAGTTTGGGGGGGGGGGGGTCCGCGATGCACAGCAACCCCAACGTCTGAGGCTGTCCTTGCTGCTGGGAGGGCAGGTGACTCCAGAGCCCTCGCGGCTACCAGCTTCGTGTCCTTTAAGTCTTGCGGTTTGTGGGGGGGGGTCCGCGATGCACAGCGACCCCCACGCCCGAGGCTGTCCTTGCTGCTGGGAGGGCAGGCGACTCCGGAGCCCTCGCAGCTACCAGCCACTCTAAATTGGACTTTTGAAGCTTCTATGCCCCTTTTTGCAGCCTCCTCCAGGTCAGCTGCCATAGGAGCTGGGACACATTTTTTTTTTTTTTTTACCAATTATTTTACCAGGTGAGATATACTAAGCTGAAAGCTTGTTTGCAGGTGCAATCTGGGAGCACAAGGAAGTTAAGTGACTTGCTCAGGGTCACAGAGTATGCACCTAGGGGGCTGTAGGATTCAAACCCAGGTCTCCAGATTTGCAGCTCAGAGCCTTAACCCACTGTGCCATACTGCTTCCTATTTTGTCATTTCCATCACAGTATTCCACAGGGTTCTTTGGTATCTGGCAACATAGGCCATGTACGAAGCCTGTCTGATGGCCAGAGAGAATCCCAAATACTGCTTTTTTGCAATGGAACCCATCTTTCTGGAATCCTTATCTGGAGGGTGGGATGCCAAGGGTATGCCTGCCTTGTCACAGGCTGCAGCCTGCACCACTTCCTCATGGCTGAGGTGTCCAAAAAGAAACTCTACACCGCTCCTAGCCACCCAGTACTTTTTATCCACCTTTCTATCGACTGGTGGTATAGAAGTTGGGGTCTGCAGGACCTTGTTAACCTGCTTTTTCAGAGATTTATGGATGGGCAGTAAAACTCTTTTAGAGACTGGCACATCCATCATCTCCATGTAATCCTGTTTCTCCTCCTCATCGGTGGATTTCTGAGTAGGCAGGTCCAGGGATTGGGTTACTTGCTTTATAAATGCAAAATGTGAGGTGTAGTCCTCAGTTCCCTTGTCAGGGGAATCAGGATGGTGAGGATCCAGGGAAATATCTGGTTCGATAGGTTCCTCATAGTCCTCATCTTCATCCTCATCATACTCCTCAGCAAAAGTCTCTCCCTTAGGTTCCAAGGAACCGGGGTACAGCCTGAGGTACTCAAGTGCGGCCACATGTCAACCGGCACCGGGGTACTCGGTTGGAGCGCCTGAATTATATAAATAGCGTTAGCTATTTCCTCAACAGTCAGAACCAATGGTGCCTTCGGTTACGGTTCGACCGCTGTATGTTTTTCCTTCTTTTTTCTCTAGCCTGCGGTTGCTGGGTTAGCGGCAGAGTCAGCAGGTCGTTTTTTGGATGAGGAACCGTCACCCTTGTCAGAGTACTGTTCCTCTGGTTCTTTCAGGCCAGTAGCCGGTTTGTCTGTAGCCGGTTCAGCAGCTGTCTCAGACTTCTTATCCTGCAGTCGTTTAAGACGCCTCTCAAGCATCGACTGAAGGAAGGTTTTGCAGATTTCACAGTCCTCTTTGAGGTAGTCAAACCCCAAACAAAAAACACAAATTAAATGAGGATCTGCTTTAGCAAATAGTTCCCCACACTCAGTACAATGCTGGAAACTTGTGGGGCCTGTTCGTTTCTTGGTCTGTGACATTTATCGGTTGGTTAAAACCGAAAGAACCAAGAATTAACCCAGTAAAAAAGTTCTAAATATAGAATTAAATGTAAACTGCCTTACCAGATGGTAGAAAATGGAATTAAATTTAGGGTTTAAATACTAAAAGTAAATAATAGCGGTTCCTTCCTGGTTGAAAGAACCGAGGAGGAACTGAAGAAACTCACCAAAATTCACTCTAATCTAGACTAAGTCTACCTGCGAATCAGGACAGTGGTTCAAAAATCAAATAATAAATGGACTTCGATAAATCAAGATAAAAAATTCTTCAAGAAGTGAAGGAGAGTTCTCCGGAGACATCTTACTGAGGCAAGTGGAGTAAAGAATCTGACAGTTGCAGGAAGTGCAACCAGGGACAGTGATTTGAAAACCGAGCTCGAGCGTAATATTCCACTATTAGCATAGGTTCTATTAACTATTTCGGCTCTGGGGCAGTCCTATGGTGAGACCATACTGCATCTATCAGACTACAGTAAGATTTCCTGGGGTTTGAAATAGGACTATTTCCAAACAAACACAAAATAATACACTGGGGTGATAAAACAGATTTCACACATGCCCACATTTACAGTTATATTAAAAAATGTGAGTGGGGCTGGCCCGTCGGCGCAGCGGCTGTATTTCCGCTTGTGACACCTGGAAAGCTGTCCGGGGGAAGCAGGATACAGCATCCCATTGATAGCTCTCCTTCTCCGGGGGGAGGGTGTGGCATAGTTCCGGTACCCGCTGGCTCCTAGCGAAGGCTGGGAGCACAGGACACACGGAGTGACTGGCAACGGGGGGAGAAGCAGACGTCAGCATATACCTTGACATCACTACGCTGCCCTCCACAACATAAGGAGGAAAAATGGCTGGATGCTTGCCAGATGAGGGACCCCAGATCCTCTGCCCATCTGCCTCCTCCAGTGAGCCGCTCCCCGCAGGTCTCAGCAGTGCCCCATGGCCTAGAAGTAAGTGTTGGTGTCACCCCGTCACTGGTGCATTCCCCCTCGGAGGAGGAGGACCCGCCTGGTGAAGGGAAACGCCGGGATACCATGGGGTAGGCTGCTATGTGGCACCTATGGGGAGGTCAGGACTCGAGAAGAGAGAGCAGAGGCAGGAGGGATCCTAGGAGCACCTGAAGGAGTGGCAGCATCTGAGCGAGAAGGGGGGAAAAACAAATAATACAAAAAAAAAGTAAGCAATGGCTGGCCCCCTGGCATAGGGGGCAGAGGCACTGTATGCACCTTAACTTTTCCCATGCTGGCGACCCAAGTTTGGGAATGGACTTGGATCACCAGGGGTTGGTCAGGGCGGGAGAGGATTAAGCATCTAAAGGACTGCTCTCCCTTCCAGGGAAGGGTGGCTGCCGAATCCACCATGTGACTGTCACCAGGTGGGAGCCTGGTGGTAAGGCAGACCAAGAGCAATACAAAAGTGAGGGAACTGCAGGACTTCTGTGGAGTGTGCATGCCTCCATACGCTTACTCCAATCAGCTGGAGGGGAAGAAAACAGAAAATGGGAGGACAGGCTACATGAAGCCCTGCTCGTCTCCCTGTAGCAAACTTTGCCAGCTGAAGACTGGAGATCTCTGGATATGGATTTTGGGGGGGGGGGCCCACTCTCTCTTTCTCTCTCCCCCCTAGCCCCACAGTGGGGGGAATCCAATGGGAACTCTGAGGTGGTGGATAGCCGCCTTCAGGACATGGGGACAGGACTAAAGGGCCACTCTCCGACCACAAGTATAAAAAGCAAAAAAAAAAAAATATATATATATATATAAAATCAACACTGTGCTCCCTTTAAAGCATGAGAAGTGAGCAGTATGAGGGGATTCTTGAGGTGTTTTTGAGTGCCAAACTCCTTTAGGAAGCAATTCTGAAGATTCTGTGTGCTAGTGATTGCAGGATAAAAAGATTATAGTTTAAAACTCCAGCCTAAGAGTCTTCTAATTTAAAAGCTAAGGATACTGAACTCTAATATTTTGCTGAAACATACTCTGCACCTGTAGCACTTTGCCTTAATTCTCTTTTTACTCCCACTTAGTGAGGTTGACAACCTTCTGCAGAGCCTGAACTGCCATGCCAAAAGCAATGGGTGTTCTTCTGCAAACCCTTCAGTGGCAGAGCCAGGTTTAGGAGCATTTGGGGAGCAGGGGCATTCAGTCAATCATGGGCTCCACAATGGGCACTAAACAGTGAATAAAGATGGTGGTGGGCCACCACTAGTCACACTGGGGCAGCCAGGAGGCGCGACTGCCCCCCATCCCTCCTAGCTCCGCCACGGAAGCCCTTTGGTTTGCTCCCCCCCTCCCATTCTTGCAGTTTACTCTTGTGGCTCCATCCCGACAGTCAGGCTCTCCTTTCTCTACCTGCAGGATCCAATGCCAGGGGCTTCCCATGGATGCCAATGAACTGCTGGGGCATGGAAAGGCACAAAAGTCCTCCCACCATGCTATACTGAGCTTTACCCCTCCCTCAGGACCCTCCTTCCTCCTCCTCCTCTGCATGGAACCAACCCAAAAATACAAGGTCATGGATGGCATAGACAGGGTTCAGAGAATGGCAACCAAGGTGGTGCACAGTATGCAGGGGAAGACATATAAAGAGAGGTGGAGAGAGTTGGATCTGTACCCATTGGAGAACATAAAGGTGAGAGGGGACATGACTGAAACTTTTAAGCACGTGAAGGGGATCAATAAGGTGAAGGAGGGGAGCTTATTTAAAAGGAAGGAGGGGGTTAAAACTAGAGGGCATAGCCTAAGATTGGAGGGCAGAAGATATAGAGGCAATGTGAGGGGGTGATTCTTCATGGAGAGGGTGATGGAGGCCTGGAACAAACTACCAGAGGAGGTGGGGTGGTGCTGAAACGGTGGAGGGGTTCAAGAGGGCATGGGACAGACATATGGGGTTGGTACGTGAGGGGAAGAAGAGGGCCCATGGAAAAGAAGATGAGTGGCGGGGAGGAAGGAGCAGACTCAATGGGCTGCTGGGGTCATTTTCTGCTGTTGGATTTCTAAGATGATTCTATGATGCTGAGTCTTCAGGAGTAGGTGAAGCAGGACGTTTTCATACCTGGAAATGAGCCTTAGCTTAGTGTGCCTCTCCCAGCCACCTATTTTGAAATAAAGAATTCAATAAAACAATGAAAAGATGTCCAATGCCACTCTACAACCATGCTGATGGAAGCATGGAACAATCAGGAAGGTTTCACTCCACCCATTAGAAACACAGAAACATAGAATTTGTCAGTAGAAAAGGACTGTTTGGCCTACCCAGTCTGCTAAGATGTTCCCTGCCTAGTCCGTCTCCTCACACCCTAAATAGTCTCTGATGACCCTCCCCACCTATTTACTAACAGTCTCCATGTCTATCCCATGCATGCTTGAAGCCCCTCCCATTGTTTTTCTCACTACCACTTCCACTGGCAGTCTGTTCGAGGTGTCTACCACTCTTTCAGTGAAGAACAGGTTACTCACCTGTAACAGTAGATCTTACTTCGAGACGGCTCTTGCAGTAGGTAATTACATATAGGACTGACGCTGGCCGGCGGCAGGACCTCACGGAACAATTTCTAGCTAGCAGTCCCTGGCGAGGACGCCCAAATCAGGTGACCGGCATCATCCGACGTCGGTATAAAGGGGCGGTCCCGGACACCCACCTTCCAGTTCTTTCCCGCCATCAGCTCGTGCAGCGCCTCGCGGTTAAGTTCTTATCACTCATTCCTGTTACTTTGTCGTTTTTTCCGAATAGTTTCAGAATTTTATTCCTCTTTTGTCAGGTGAATGTCAGTATATGTCGTCCCCTTCAAAGATTAAGTGCGACTCACAAAGACGGTCAGTCCCTCTGCCTCTTCTGTCTCGGCCCCGACCACGCGGTCGACAAGTGTCCGCACTGCCTCCAGTTCAACGCGGCCACCTGCAGATGACGCCAGCAGTCCCTCGAAGCCCATCTCCTCAAAAAGAAGATGTCTGCGATGGAGAAAGAGCTGAGAAAACTTCGGCAGGTCGACCTCCCCTGAAGGGCACAAGAAGCGGGACAAGGAAAGGCACCGGGAGAAGGCCTCCTCTTCCGCGACTCCGGAGTCACGGACAAGTTAACATCCCCTCCGTGGGATTGCCCGAAAGCAGCATCCAAGGCTTTGGAAGAGGCATCGGCCCGCCCGACAGGTTCGAGTTCGGGCCCGCCGGGCGTCTCCGGGCAAAAGGAGACTCCGGCCTGCAGCCTACTGGTGCGGGCACCTCCCTTAAGCCGGACATCAGCTCCTCCGACGTACACCGGGAGAAGGCCTCTAAGTCGCTCAACCTTTCAGGGCGGCGCTCAGCAGTGTCCCCCACGGACCGGGCCTCCTCTCTTTCTAGGCCCGTCTCCGACGAGGAACCCCCAAAACAGACGCCCGGCTCCTCTGGCATCCGCCAGGAGTTCGGCCCACCAAGCCACACGTCGGCTCTCTGGCGTGCACGAGACCTCGAGCCTACAAGCGGAACCTGTTGTTTCTGTGTTCCAGGCTCCCGCAGCCTTCGCTGCCATCAGCGGAGCCCCAGTCCCCCCTGCCTGACCCCGGGGATTTCTCTCCTCCATCCCCGGACGAGACTTGGGACCCTGGGCTACCATCCGATCCTCTTCCTGAAGAACCGGATCTGACGTCAGTTCCCCTGACGCCGACGCCGGTTCCGACACTGGCTCCTCCGACGCCGGTGGGGGATTTTCCTCCTCCTTTGGGCCCTCCACCCCACGGGCCTATCCTGACTGATCCGCCCGTGGAGTACCCGGCTGGGCCGTCTGCTCCGACAGCTCCTCCAGTGCCTGGGTATCCGCCGTCGTATCCGACGCCGGTTTTCACAGGTCTGCAGTATCCTACACCGCCCGTACCAGTGTCAACTCCGACACCGCGAGTACCCGGCACCACAGTACCCGACTCCGGGATACCCGCAGCAGGTTACGGATACTCTCCGGTTCCTCCGCCCAGATTATCCCCTCCTCCTCCTCCACCACCTCCCTAGGCGCATGATGGATCTCCAGGAGACTCTTGCTTCTTGGTGGGCTGAGGCCAAGCTCAACTCACCAAGGAAATGAAACAGTCTTATAGCAATGGTGCCACCCGGCTCCCATACGCCCTAGAGCGGCACTCTCCTCTCCGCCAGGATTCCCGGGTTTGCCCTCGGGATCCAGAGAGGCGGGACACGTGTTCTGGGACCCTTCCCAAGGAACCCGTTCCTCCCCCTAGATGGGTTAGGGAGTCTTACTCTGCTTCAGATTCTTCCTCTCCTTCTCTCTCGGACTCCTCGGATGCTTCCGATGGATGTTCCGAGAAAGACGACGAGCCACGCTCTCCGTCCAAGCCCCGGCCGAGGACTCCTCCGAAGTCTCCTCCGGAGGATCCTTCCTTCACGGAGTTGCTCAGGAAGATCCAGGAAGTCCATCAGTGGCATTCCTTAGAACCAGATCCTCAGCGGGTAAAACTTGCCAAACATCTGGACTTGCCCTACGGCTCCTACCTTAGTGCCACCCTGGATCGTGCCTCACGCCCACCTTGTTTCCACTATTTGGAAACAACCGTCGGCTTTAGCCCCACTTCCCAGGAAGTCGAACAGGCTATACCAGGCTCCGGAGGGTGTAGACTTTTTAGACTCTCACCCCCGTGCAGACTCGGTTGTGATTAGCGCCGCTCATGGCTGGTCAGCACACCCGAAACACTTGAGCTCGTCTCCCCCGGATAAGGAATCTCGCCTTCTGGATCAGTATGGAAGGAAGATCTGAGCTTCTTCCACACTGGGGATCAGGGCCCTGAACTATGTAGCACATATGGGGGATTACCAGAAGGCAGTCCTTACCCAGGCGGAATCTAAGATCGACTCTGCCTGACTCTCAACTCAAGCAGGAGTTGGCCGACCTGGTCCGTTCTGCTCATTCGGCCAGTCGCCACATTCTGAGGATGATCTACGATGCAGTGGACACCGCAGGACGGAGCTCTGCGTTCACCGTAAGTCTTCGGCGTCACGCATAGCTCCGTGTGTCAGGTCTGGTCCCGGAGGTGCAGTCAGCCATCCAAGAAGCAACTTTCAGGGGTTCTGTACTTTTCAATGGTGATGTCAAGGACATCATCACTGATTTGCAGGAGAGGGGGACGGCCCTTAAATCCACTGATTCAATGTACTGTCCCCATCCCCCACAGCGCCGTCCCTTTCGCAGACGCAGCCGGCCTCAAGCGAAACCTCAGGGAAGGCGGGCCACTAAACGTCGGGCCCCCACAGCTGCCAGGCCCCCGCCGCCCAAAAAAGCAATGGGTGCCCCAGTTGCGGTGCTGCCTCACACCACCTGACTCCTTTCCTCTCCCACCGCCCCCGGACGCCCCGGAGGAACCGGTAGGAGGGAGGTTCTCCCTCCACCTTCCGGGTTGGGAGAGGATAACTTCAGATTCATGGGTGCTTCAGATCATAGCAGAGGGGCACTCCATAGAGTTTCTAAAGAAACCTCCACGTCACCCCCCTCTGAACTCCGCTTACTCAAGGGACCATCTTCCTTTGGTCAGGGAAGAAATCTCAGTGCTTCTTGCGAAACAGGCTATAGAGCCGTCCCTCCTCACCTCTACAGGACGGGTACTATTCCCACTTCTTCCTTGTTCCAAAGAAGACTGGAGATCTCAGACCTATTCTCGATCTCAGCTCCCTGAACCTGTATGTGGAATACAAGAGGGTTCAGGATGCTCTCCTTCAATCCCTTTTGCCCTGCTTGGCCGGACCCAGTAACTTTGTGCACTAGATATGCGGATCATTACCTGCACATCCCATTAATGCCAGCACCCGAAAGTACCTCAGGTTTGCTTTCCAGGGGTCCACTACCAATTCTGGGTGCTCCCATTTGGTCTTTCCTCAGCTCCCCGAGTCTTTACCAAATGCCTGGCGGTGGTAGCGGCCCACCTGCGTTCTTTGGGAGCTCAGGTTTTTCCCTACCTGGACGACTGGCTCCTGGTGGCCCCGTCCAGGGAGGAACTCCTGCATTTTCTCTCCCTCACCCAGCAGGTTTCACTGGCCTGGTAGTTACCATCAACCATTCAAGTCTCACCTGGATCCCCATGAGGCTCCAGTTCATCGAGAGCAATTCTCGGCCACAACTTTGTGCAAGGCCTTCCTGCCTCGGACAGGGGCCTCCCTCCAATCTGAATTTCCCTCCTATCGGATCACAGGAGGGTTCAGCGAGAATCAGTGCTCCGTCTACTGGGACCCTATCGGCGGCTATCCCCAGTTCCGCTCACGCCTCCATGAGAATCTCCAGTGGACTCTTGATCTCAGTAGAATCAGCAGTGAGCGACCTGATCATCTGGTTGATCTCCCGCCGATGGTAAAGACTTGCAATGGTGGATGGTTGAAGAACCTCTTCGGGGGTCCTTTTTCATCCTCCCCGAGCAGACTCTGACCATGGGCAACTTCAGGCGAGTTGAGAACCCATCTGGTCCTCACCGAACCAAGGCCTTTGGTCAAAGTTGGAATAGTTCTCCACATCAACGTGCTGACACGACAGTGCTATATGTCTCAGGTCCTTACAACACATCCTTCCTGGTCACCTAGCTGTCCAAGCGGACAACATGTGCATGGTGTGGTACATCAACAAGCAGGGAGGAACTCGGTCCCACCGCTGTGCAGGAGCGATGAGGTCTGGGATGGGCCCTCTCACAACCTCCACCTCACAGCGATCATGTTCTGGGAGTGACAATGTCTACCAGACAGACTAAGTAGCGCAAATAAATCTTCCACCTGAGGAATTGGCGAAAAGTTCTAAAAAGCATCTTCCAAATTTGAGACTCTCAGATAGATCTGTTCGCCTCTCCCAAAATGCAAAGCTTCAATCTTTGCTCGCTCGCTCCAGAAGCGGCTTTCTGGTGGGGCTATACAGCTAAGCTGGAAGGACAGATTAGTCTATACTTTTCCCCAATTCCCTGATCCCTTATGCTACAAGCTTGTAGAAGGAGCGAAGGATTCTGATCATCCTTTCTGGTAAACAAATCTGGTTCCCTCTTCTACAACAATCTCAGAGGTTCCTCCTCTTCCTTTATCTCAGGACATGACCAGGTCAAGAGCCCTGGTCCATCCGGACTCAAGTCCTTCAACTTCACGCATGACTCCTACAGACCCTGGCTCAGCTGGTTTGGCATTCTCCTAAGGTGGCGAATTCACGTGGGCGAAAACCCTCCTGGTCCACCTCACCTGAAATGGAAAAGATTTTCTATCTGGACTCGTCCGGAGCGTGGAGCCCGTTTCTGTCCTGTGACCATTCTACTTAGTACATCGTCATCTTTTTGACCTTGGTCTGAGTCACTCCTCTTTGAAGTCCTTGACTATTTCAGCCTACCATGTCCCTTTCACTGATAAGGCATTTGCCCAACTGGAGGTAGCCAAAACTTTCCTCAGAGGGTCCTTCATCTCAGGCCCCTGTCCGGACCAACTCCCCTTGGGACTAAACTTTGTCCTCAAGAAACTTACCTTCTCCCCGAGCCTGCGGCTTCAAGAACTTGAAGTTTTATCATGGAAGACACTCTTCCTGGTGGCCATTACTTCTGCTTGCAGAATTTCCGAAACTCAGGCCTCTAATGCAAAATCCTTATCTGATTTTCACAAAACAGTAGCTCTTAGCACGAAGCCTAAGTTTCTCAGGTGGTAGCGGAATCACCTTAAATCAGTCTATTGAATTCCTCTTTCTTCACAGTATATAATCAAGGAGAATATCTGCTCCATACCATGGATCTCACAGGATTCGAGATACTACACTGATAGGACAAAGGATCTCAGAAAGACTGATCAGTTATTAAAATCTCTTGCACACAAAGAAAGTAATGCTGTCTCTAACCAGTACCTATCAAAATGGTTACCCTACATCACTTTCTGTTATAACAAGTACAACAAGACCCTCGGGTCAAGTCGAAATCACTCACAGGTAGAGTTGCCACCTCTGCAGCTTGTTCGAGCATGTCTGCGGCAGACATCATGCTGCCGCCACTTGAACTTCAGTCCATACTTTTACTAAACATTACAGTTTGGACATTGCCTCTAGCCGTGAGAGCGAGCTTGGTTAACTGTGCGCAAGGCCTCAATTCTTGAGACCTGCTAGATTGTTGCTACTTTAGGTGTTCCTCCTCCGGTGCCTTTCATTTATTCAGACTGGCAGAGTTCTGTCCTATGTAATCACCTACTGCAGGCCCTCGGCATAGATAGTACAGTGAAGTAGAACTTACGTAACAGTAGATCTTGAGAGTTCTTCTGACAGAGTATCTCCGCCCTCCATCCCCTAGGCCACTCGCTCCTTTTCCATTGAAACCTCGCTACTCTCGTCCGGGCCTTCTGGGCCTGTGGCGGGAAGAACTGGGCGGCGTCAGGACCCCCTTTATCGACGTCGTGGCCCCGATCACCTGACGTGGGCCGGTCCCGCCGGGACTGATAGTAATTTTTCAGGGGGTCTGCACGGCTGGCGTTAATCTATGTGTACCTGCAAGGCCTCTCGAAGATCACTGTTACGGTAAGTTCTTACGTAACTGTACTTTCTAGGAGGTATACAGTATTTGTTCATTCCTCTCAGCATGTCACTTTCCCCAAATTCACCGAAATCTTCAAGCTGTCCCCTCACCCACCTGGTTGGTAATACCGGCTCCGTCCCATACACAGATCTTAACCCGCTGGAAGCAGGTGATGCGCCTAGCTGGGAGGTCGGGTGGGCGCGTAATGAATGAACATATACTACGCCTGAACTACTGTACAGTAGAACAGTTCCTCTGGGAGCGTGGATATATTGTTCATCCTGACAGACTACGAAGTTCTCCGGATGGAGGCAAAGCACACCTATTTGGAAACAGGGCGGAGAACCAAGGCCGCAAACCATCATCAGCATGACTCAAGGTCGTGTGGTAGTGAGTAATGAAGGTGTTTGCTGACTTCCAGGTAGCAACCCGACAGATCTCTGGATGGGATGTCACTGGAGCAACCACCGATACAACCGTATAAGCGGGTAGAATAAATCTTGGCCCTCGGGAGGCTGCGCCCACCAATTCATAGTACAGACCTATGCACGATGTAATCCACTAGCAATGGTGTGTGCAGATCTGCAAGTGACTGGCGTGGTGAAAGCGGCTGTAAACCTCCCCAATTTCCACAGTAAATCTATAATGAGCATGTCTGAGTCCAGAGTGGAGCCTGTCAGGCGTCAGGTGGGTTAGGGTGAGTATGCCGGAAGTCAACACCTGGTTGGGTGAAACTCTGACTTCCACCGTTGGGAAGAATTTTGGAGCTGGGACAACTTTGTCCCTGTGAAGACCAGATAAGAAGTCCACGAGCGCCTGGGTTCCCTGTCCTTCTGGCTGATGTGATAGCCACCAGGAAGACCGTCTTCCCACGACAGTGTGAGCTGACACTTGTGAATGGGTTGAATGGCCTGCCCATGATCTTGCCAAAACCAGCAAGAGATCACACAGAGGTGAGTTCCATACACGGAGGATATGTGATCAGGCCTTTGAAAAGTGCCCAACCACTGTCTCCTGTGCCAGTGTCGGCCGTGTGCTATGGCAGAAATGGCTGCCAGGTGCACCGTGGGGTGATGACCACAGACCCCCTTTGGAGAGACCAAGGTAGTCTAAAATGTTAGCCACAGAGCAGGATAAGGGTCCAGACTCTTACCTGACACCAAAGGAAAACCTTTTCCATCAGAAGACATAACATTTCCAGGGCGATTCCTTTTCAAGATGCCTCCACCACGGTTGTGAGCATCCTCGGAAGGCATGGAGCCTAGAACTCCCTGGGGCACTCAGGTACCAGGCTGTAAAGTGCAGAGGGATTGAAGGTCTGGATGGAATACCTTCCCCTGGTTCAATGATATCTAGTCTGCAGCTGAGGCTGAGGAGATCTGGATACCAGAAATGGGCCAGGGCCAATCTGGGGCTGCCAGATGCCTCGCCTTGCCCTCCCATGGTGGCACCTTGTGGATCAAGGAAAGGAGGGAAGGTATGAGGAGGGCCTCGGGTCCACAGCCTCGAGGCACCCCCTCAGCCGAGCCTGCTGCTGAGGCGGGCATGGGCTTTCTGATCTCAGCAGGTGGCTTCTCCTGGAGGCAAACGGATTACCAACTGTTTGCCCCGCGGGGCTGGTGCCAGGGCCTCAGGAGGAGAGACCACTCTTGGGATGTCTGGCCTATGTGGTTGAAAGCATCTCACAGCTGGTTCGGCGACTCTGCCACATGGATAACAAGGAGTTACGCCGGCTGACTGATGAGGGTCCAGATCCGGGCGCTGCTTTTAGCAGATGGGAAGTGCTTGCGCACTTTATTTTGTTGAGGTAGTACATGGTTGTGTGTTGGCTCGTCTGGACTTGACAGCATTTTAAACTGAGGGTGAAACAGGCGGAGGCCAGTCAGCTGCTCTGGCGCAACAGGTGATGTGGCATCTGGACTCCTCGGGGTCCCAGAACCAATGGACCCTAATGATTACACCCCATGAGACTCCCAGCCCATGAGAGACACTGGTCATCAGGAAGACCGCTGGCTCAGGGGCAGACAAAGAAGAATTCCTTTCTTCAAGTCGGTCCAGGAAGGTCCACCATTGGAGAATCCCACATCTTCTGGGTTACAGTGATGGCTGGTCGAGAAATGACCATATCACTTTAAGGTCCACTGAAGCGGCAGCTCCCATTATAGGAGGTGCATGCCATCTGGCCCAATAGACCACTGACGGTGCGCGCCATGTAACCCAGAGGTGCAGAAGTCCCAGGCAGGGTGCAAGTGCCCAACCAGAAATGATTGGGCAAAGGAGAGAGGACCTCCACCCTGTCCACAGGGCAGGCTCTGGCTTGGCAGAGTCGAGCTCTACCCCAATAAAAACCTACTCACCTGAGAGGGCACAAGTTCCAGTCTGGCCTCATGGTCATGAGGACTAGATGAGGAACAAATTTGGAGGCCAGATCACTGAATCTCCCACCTCCTGAAGGGAGACCCGCAAGGAGCCAATCGTTCAGACAGGGGTATATTCGTACTCCTCGGACCGAAGATGGGCTGCCAACACTGCAATACACTTGCTGAAGACCGAGGGCGATGATAGGCGAGCAGCATAACAGGAACTTGTACAGGGTCCCTTCAACCCTGAGCGGAGGAACACGCTGGTGGGACGGGCAGTTGGGACATGAAAGAATGCATCCTCAACTAGATCAGTGAACAGAACCACTGTTTCGCTCAGGGATGAGCGCAGTGGTTCAAGTTACCATCCGGAAGGTGCGAAGACCTGAATATTGATTCCAGGCCATGGAGATCTGGATGGGCGACAACCCCATCACTTGAGCACCAGGAAGTATCTGGACACAAAGCCTGGGTCTGTAGGAGGATCCGGCACTGGAGCTACCGCCTTCTTTAGCGGAGCTGAGCAGTTAATGGTTCAAAAGGGCATTCAGTGCGAGCTGAAGGATCCTTTCCTCCCGAGGGTGGGGCTGGGTTGGAGATTTTTCCTCCAGGCTAGAGGCAGGTCCTGGCCGACCACTTCAGAACCCACCGTCCAAAATGATACAGGACCAGGCGGAAAGAAGTGGTGGAGCCGGCCTCCCGTGGGAGGACCCAGAGCTGGCATGATGGGTGTGGGTGACAACCCGTGGCCCACATCACTCCAGCCCAGGCTTAGAGGAGGAGGGAGGCTCCTGGACCCGGCACCTCTCTGCCTCCCTTTGCGGAGCTGTTGAGGACCCCTGCTTGGGCATGGGGCACCACCTTGAGCCTGCTGCTGCTGCCTTGATGAAAGGGCTGTCTAGCGAGGGAAGAGTGCCAAAAGGCAACCTACTTGCCTTCTGCTGGTTCTTGCCCTGAAGAACCCTCTGCAAGAGTGAGCATCAGGTGGCACTGGACTGCTCTATCGCTGGAGGTGACCTGCCAAGACTGAACCGAAGAGGCTGGTGCGAGGAAGAAGGCATCCAGCTAGCTTTTGCTGGTACCCACGGAAGGAGGATAACCTCAGCTAGGCCCTGCAGTGATTGGCACTGGGCTGCTAGGAGCAGACACAGGGGCTCTCCAATGTCCAGGGGTGCCTGGAGCTACTGTTTGGCAACAGCACAGCCCTAGTCACAGACCTGCTTCACTGTGGTCTGCATGTCTGCTGGGAGATGAGGAGGACTTCATCTAAAGTGACCCCAAAGGCATGAGAGAAATGTGCCATGATCACAGCGAGCTGGCCTGATGAGAGAGCCCAAGGATGAGACACAAAACCTTCCGGGCAGAATGGTCCATATGGACTCCTTGTCCGGGAGGGGCAGTCAGTGTCAGCCTTGAGCTACCGGTGGGTAAGCTTTGAGAAGCAGTCACAAGGCCTCGGCGAGGGATGCTCTGTGAAACCCTAAGGACCCCATGGGTGCCATTATACTTGCAGGCCATGCGAAGGCAGACAGAGCTGGGCAGGAGGTAGGGCATTGCCATGGCTCAAGGGCCAGGCCAACAATGGCTTCAGCCACTGGAAAGGCCTCCGTCGGGGTATCCCCTCTTGAGGATATCTGTGAGTGCTCACTCCTTCTTTTGGATAGGCTCAAGGGCATTCCGGTTGATTCTGAAATGAGGTGGAGGATGCCCTGAAAGAGAAGGACCTTCCTCCAATGCCACTGATAATTCATCATCCCCATGATGCAAGTGCAGATCAGTGGCATCTAAGTCCAGAGAACGGGATAAAAGGTCTCCACCTATGACTCCCTCGATCGCATGAGGGCAATCAGGGACCACTGTAATGGACAGGCGATGGGAAGGTTGGTGTCTGTCTTATACTCTTTCAAGGGAGCCCCTCCCAAAGGCTGCTTAGGTGGTGGATCCACCAAAATCGGTGGGGAGATGAAACAGACCGAGCCAGAATGTGCCACGGCCCTACAAGTGGAGGAACTCGAGATCTTGGTTCTGGAGGAATTAGGCGTCGACCTAAGAGAGCTGAGGCCAAGTAAGAGTACAGTTATGCAAGAACTTACCGTAACGCAGATCTTGAGAACAGCTCTGCAGCAGGTTATACCATTAGGACTGAAGCCGGCAGTCAGGACCATGAAATCTTCTAGCTAACTGCAGTCTTCAGTGGGGACCCCGGCGTCCGACGTCGGTCCCCCCCAGGCGATCGTGGTACATAAGGGGCAGTCCATGAATCTGGATTCCTCCCGCCGGAGGACTTCCGACGCTGGATGACATCAGAAATGGAGACCGGATCGCCATCAAGGAAGAACAAAGGAAGTAAGCTCCTGCGGTGGTTGGGCTAACCTCCTCCAAGGGGAATGGTGGGCGGGAAGGTACCTGCTTTTTGCAGAGCTGTTCTCCGAGATCTACTGTTATGGTAAGTTCTTACGTAACTGTACTATCTTACTTGAGATACAGCTCTTGCAGCAAGAACCTAGGACTGATTCCCAAGCAATAGCGCCTCCAAACACTCTGGAGGAGGCATAACGGAGATCTTAAAATCTGACTCTAGGACAGAAGACCCTGTAGAACGGCGTGGCCAAAACCTGCTCTCCGCTGTGAAGCGATGTCTAGGCTGTAATGCCTGATGAAGGTGTGCACTGAGCTCCATGTAACTGCGGCACAAATGGCCGAGGTGAAGACATTCCGCAACACTCTGGAAGGTAGCCACCCTAATCAGTGGCCCCGGACTGTGCCGGAAGGGCTATCTGTTTGTTGTTGTAGCAAAAAATACTGGACAAGCCAGCAGGAAAGGTCTGTTTTGAGACTGATTGGCCTAACATCCTCTCAGCGAAGAAATAAACAGCTGCTCAGAGTTACGATGCTGTTTGGTCCTGGTAAAGTAGTATCTTAAGGAGGCGGTGAACATATCTAGGGTGTGAAGCAATGCCTCTCCTCTATTGGTGTACCTGGGAAGTACACGGCAGATCGATGTCCTGATTAAGGGTAAGGCTGAGACCACCTTAGGCAGGAATTTGGGATTAGTCCTCAGAGACACACTCTGTCCTGGTGGAAGAATTAAATAAGGTTCATCATATGACAGCGTGTAGCTCAGAAATTCTCCTTGCTGACGTGGCGGCAGCCAAAATAACATTTTCCACGACAGAAACGCAGGCCATAATCACGGCGGGTTCAAAAGGGGCAGCGTGAGCTGCTCCAGGACAAAGTAGGTCCCAAGGAGGGATGGGATCCTTGATGGGTGGCCTAGGTGCAACACCCCTCAGGAAGTCACGAGAGGCATCGAGTTGTGCCACTGTGCGTTGACCTATCGGGTAGTGGTAGGCCGAAATCGCACAGAGGTGAACTTTAATCGAGACGTAGGCAAGGCCTGAGTGGAAGAGGGAAAGCAGGTATTCCAGAACTGATTTCTCTGGGCAGTCTAAAGGGGAGAGGCCGCGTGCCTGAGACCACAGGCAAAAACGGCGCCATTTCATGGCGTACGTCGCATGCATTGCCGGCTTTCTGGCGGCAGAAAGGACTTCCGCAACCTCTTGCGAGACCCCGTGTCACATAATGGCTATGTCTCGAGGAGCCAGGCATGCAGGTTCAGTCAGCGTAAGTCCGGATGGACTAACGAACCCTCCTCTTGAGACAGCAGGTGGGAGCTGATGGGCAACGGGAGTGGAGGTTCCTGGGACAACTGAGTCAGCATGGGGAACCAGATCTGTCTGGGCCAGAAAGGCACTACCAGGACCATGATTGCGTGCTCCCTGCGAAGTTTGAGAAGGACTCTCTGGATCAACGGGAAGGGAGGGAAAGCGTAGAGAAATCTGTCCGCCCAGGACAGGGACAACGCGTCTCGCCAAAAAACACCAGGCCCTGGATCTAGCGAGCAAAAATTGCGCAGTTTGTGTTGCATGGAAGGCGAGACAAGTCCAATTCTGGAGTGCCCCATCGAAGAAACAGATCCTCTGCTACCTCCTGAAGAAGTTCCCATTAAAGTGGACTCTGGCCTGGGATCGACTCAGGCCGTCTGCGATTGTGTTGTCCACTCCCAGAACGTGAACTGCAATCAGGCTTGCGCCGTGTCGAGTTACCCATTCCCACACTCTCATAGCTTCCCTGCAAAGGGGGTAAGAGTGTGTGCCTCCTTGTTTGTTGAGGTAATACATCACTGCTGTATTGTCTGTTTGAAGCAGAAGAGTACTCAGCGGGATTTCTGACTGGAAGGCCTGCAGGGCATAAAGGACCGCCCTCATCTCCAGAATGTTGATATGGAGGTGAACTTCCTGAGGGGTCCTCATTCCCTGGGACCTCACCCCCTTAGGTGTGCTCCCACCCCAGCCCCTGAGGTGTCTGGGAGGATTACCTCCGGGGGCAGCTGCAAACGGGCACCCACAGAGTGTGTCCTGGGTCTAGCCACCATTGCCAGTCCCAAATCACGGCCTTCGTGATTCTGACCGGCTGCTGCATGTGGTCTTGCCTTTGATCCCATTGCACTTTTAGCATCCACTGGGTTACCCGCATGTGGAGCCTTGCCATCGGGATGGTTGGAATGGCCGCAGCCATGTGTCCGAGCAAGCAAAGGATCAGTCTGGCGGGGACAGTCTTCTTCGCTGAAAGGTCCCTGATGAAGACCTGATGCTCTCCGCTCTGTCCTCAGGAAGAAAAGCATTCCCTTGGATGGTGTCCAGAACTGCGCCTATGAACTGCAGCTTCTGGGACGGTACCAGGAGAGACTTCTCATAGTTAATAAGAATACCCAGCGACTGAAAAAGGGCTTGGGTGCTCTGGATGGCCAATAACAGCGCCTCTCTGGAGGCAGCCATGAGAAGCCAGTTGTCCAGGTACGGGAACACACAGTGGCCCTGTCTCCTTAGAGACGCTGCCACGACTGCCATACACTTGGTAAAGACCCTGGGGGCCAATGACAGTCTGAAAGGAAGTGCCCGGAACTGAAAGTGGTGGTCGAGGAACTCATTCCTGTGCGCTTGAGCAATGGAGATGTGCAGGTAGGTGTCCTGCATGTCCAGTGACGCTAGAAAGGCGTCCTTCTTCAGCATGGGAATAAGTCCTTGGAGGGTCACCATGCGAAATCGTTTGTAGGTGACCGATATATTGAGGTCGCTAAGGTCCAATATTGGACGGAGGTCCCTTGTTTTCTTTGGAACCAGAAAGAAGTTGGAATAGTAGCCTGCTCCTCTCTGGTTCTACGGGACATACTCCACCGCTCCTTTTTGTAGAAGCGCGAGTACTTCTTGCCTGATAAGCGATCTGTGCTGACCCGAGTAACGGGAGAGCAGAGGAGGCCTTGTGGGTGGCTTGTCCACGAATTCTATAAAGTGGCCTTTTTTGACCAATTGAAGAAACCACCTGTCGGTGGTAATAGACTGCCACCCTGGCAGGTGGTCCATGATACGACCCCCGACTTTGGTGTCCCATTGATCCTGAGGGGCGGGGGCCAAGAAGGAGTCATGCTGTGGTGGCTGAGGGTCCTGCAGGCTGGGCCGACTTGGCGGGGCGTTGGCCTCGGCCTGCGGACGACTTCCCCTGGGCTTTTCGGGAGAAGGAGCCCCTCTGTTGCGGACCGGAACAGGACTGTTGTCTCTCGCGTCACGACCGTGAAAGCGGCTCTGGTTCCCTGAAAGAACCGGGCCTGAGGTCTGTACATGGCTTGGACAGACCGCCTGACCTTCCGGCCTCCTGAAGCTTGGTGAGAACCTTCTCCGAAGACTCACGAAGAGATTCTGCCCATGGGCAGGCGTCCAGAATGTTCTTCTGGGCGTCCGGGGCATCCGGGAACGAAGCCATGAGTGTCTCCGGAGGCATACGCCTGAGGCTGCCGCTCTGGCCGAGGAGTCCACGGAGTCATACGCGGCTCGCAGCACCTGGGTTCCCATGTCTGAACCCATGCAGAGGAGCTGAAGCAGTTCTTTCTTCTGCTCACCTTCCGGCATCTTTTCTGCCAGGTCTAGTCCCTGCTCCCACAAGGCATTCTGAAACTGGACCATGTGGGTAAGATAGTTGAGGGACCTAATGGCGCAGGTTGCAGCTGCGTACGTGCGCCTGCCCATCGCGTCCAATTGCTTGGACTCTGGGTCCGGTGGCAGGGTGCTCAGATGTTGCAGCCTCTGGGACCGGTCATGTGAGGCTATAATGACCAGGGAATCGGCCAGAGGATGAGATGCCAAGAACTGGTCCTCCCTAGGGGCCTTGTACAGGCGGTCAGCCTTCTTCAGCATCGCCGGGAGTGAGTGTGGACGTTTCCACGCTGCCTTGGTGATGTCCACGAAGGTGTCCACAGGCTTTGGGTCCTTTTGCCAAAGATAACGTGCAAGGCGTAGCCTCTCGGGGTCAAGTTCCTCTTCGTCCCAGCTCATGTTCTCTTGAATATGCCTCATAATCTCAGAAAACGATGGGTCATCCGGAGGAGATCTTGGCAGCTCACGTGGGTCTGGAGAGGGGACGCTGATGGGAGAAGGGGATCTGGATCCGTCTGAGAAGTCCGATCCCGAGTCCTCCGTCGAAGGCAAGTGGCGGCGTCTTCTGGGTCTCTTGGGGCTGGGTGACCCTGAAGAAGATCTGGACGGAGGTCTCCTCTTGTCTGGTCTGCCCCTAGGAGATTCTGCAGGCTCCGGGGGGAAGGTACTCGGCCTGCTGCCCCGGATGGGGTGGGGGGCGCTGGGGCCGGTGGAGTCATGGGTGGAGGAGGAGGAAGAGGAGGAGGAGGAGGTGTGGGAACCACATCCTTCTTTATGGTATCTCACCAAAAGGTGAATAGCTCCTTGACCTCAGAAATATTGAGGCCCAACGACGGACCGGGCACCAGTGGTCAGTCGTAGGGTTCTGGCGTCAGCTCCCCTGGGGTCTCTGGTTCAGGAGAGGGTTCCCTCGGGGGTTCGACAGGACCAGGTTCACCCGCCTGGTCCTCGGAGAGTCAACTCCTCCTCCGTAAGCGCCTCCTGGCAGACGTCGGTAGGTGGCCTCTCTCTACTGGGTCGGGCGTAGGTCCCCCGGCCAGCGGCCGCGGTGGAGAAGGCCTGACCAGCGATGGGCATCTGGCAGTCGTCGGGTCCCGGGACTGGTGGTGCTTGGCCGACGTCAGGTGGGCCGACGCCGGGTCAGACGTCCTCTTGAGCGATGTCAGCTCCTTGGTTTTCCGCTGGGGTGGAGGAGGCAAGGAGACCGACCGGATGTCGGGCGCCGAGTGGTGGGAGCCGGACTTGTGGTGATGGCAGTCCCCTGACCTCGGCGAGGCCTTGGAAGAAGAGGAAGAAGGCCTGGAGGTCTTAACAGACTGCAGAGTAGAGGAACCGGAGGATGACTTGACCGCAACCGGGGGAGGCTGAGAGCTGGCCCGGGAAGGCGAGCGGTCAGACCGAGAACCGGAGCTACGGGAGTCGGAAGCCCTAGAAGGGGATTTTGATCTCACCCTCTCCTTGTGCTTTTCGAGGTGCCGGCGGGCTTTCTCGGACGATTCCCCCTTGGAGGCAGAATCCATGGCCTTTAATCTCTCTTCAAGAAGGTAAGCTTGGAGGGCCTTCTGGCAACAGATCTGGGTCCGACTGTTAAATCCTTGACAGAAGAAACAGGCCCGGGTGTCGTGGTCCAGGCCTAGGCACAGCACACAGGTCGAATGCTGGTCTTTAAAGGGAATTTGCTTCCCAAAGGCGCACTTTGATGGATGGCCCTCCGCGGATGTTGGAGAGGACATCAGATGGCAGACAATTCGATTGAGAAAGAGTTTCCAATTCGAGAAACAGGAAAAGAACTTTTCCAGGCGTCACGCGCTAGGTACTGACCGGAGGGTCGAGACATGCAAGTCGTCGGCGGGAAAGAACTGGGGATTCTGGCGGGACCGCCCCCTTATGTACTACACCTGATGTCGGGGGCGGGACCGACATTGGAGGCGGTCCCCGCTGAAGACTGCTAGCTAGAAGATTTCCGTGGGGTCCTGACGCCTGCCGGCTTCAGTCCTAATGGTGTAACCTGCTGCAAGAGCTGTATCTCAAAGTAAGATCGGCCGGTGTTGCCGGTGGAGCCGGCTTCTGACCAGTCAAAATCAGCTGTTGCCACGTATGATCCTCATAACGTCGACGGAGCTTCCGTCGAAGTCTCTCCTCGTCCGAGGAGGATGAGGATCGGTGGCACCGCCTCTTCCTAGAGTGCTTGTGACCTTTCTTCGATTTTTCGACCGAGGGGGTCCTGGTCCTCAACTGAGACCGACGGGGTCGGTTGGTTCGATCAGGAGAAGCCGGAGTCGGGGAAGGAAAGGATAGGTGCCCTTTCCAAGGAGTCGGCGACAATGGCTCGATCGGGTCGAGAGAAATCTCAGCCAGTTCAGCCATGTCCTCGGCCTCAGTGCCTTGGCCTGACAGAACGTCCGAGAAACCAGTGGCTGAGGAAGCGATCATGACCGAGGTCGAGAACGCAAGGTCCTGAGAATCGGACTGCTCACGGTCCCAGGAATGTCTTCTTTGGGAAGAAGATGATTTAGGGTCCTTGTCCCTTTTCCTAGGGCGGGAGGAGTGCAAGTCCGAGGGTGCCTCATCCCTGGTGGGGAGAGACTGGCACAGCTCCTGAAAGGACCCAGTGAAGGCAGAACCCAGGTTAAGCAGCACGAAAAAATTTCAGCTGACTGAAGTTTGAGCAGCTTCCTCTTTGAAAGCTGCCATCTGGTCAAGCTGCTCAGCGGATCCTGCGGCCGCGGAAACTGCTCACCTGGCCTTCTTTGATTTCACCGGTGGGTTGCGAAGCTCCGGTCTCCCCAGTTTTAGGTGTGCCTTGCGGTCGTCCAGGATGTTGGGATGGAAGGCCAGACAGATGGTGCAAGAAGTGGTGTCATGCACAACACCCAAGCAGACACACAAGAGGTGTGGATCGGTACACGACATTTTCTGTCTGCAGGGACACCGGCAAAATTGGGGTGATGACTTGTCCTCCATGTCCGATGCACTCAGATCAGTATCGTAAATTCTGATAAGTTTTAAAGAAAGCAATTGCGGTGAAAACCGTCATTGAGAATCCAGGGCCTACGAACTGCAGTAGCAGCGCAAGGGAATCTGAATCTTCCAGCGGAAAGGAAGATCTGGCAACATGGGGCAGAGCCAAGGTATTTACCACCCGGGTGGGTGGGAGGAGCCAGCTTGAAGACTTTTCAGTGAATTTAAAGGGAAAAGGGACATGCCAGAGAGTGTGGATGAACAACATATCCACGCTCCTAGAAGTAATATTTCCTCACATCCCTTTCACTCTCCTCCTTCAGCGTCATCACATGCCCTTGGATCCTGGTGTTCTTCTTCATTTGAAAGATGCCCCCCCCCCCCCGCTCACCCTCGTGAGATATGTGTAGCTCTCTGTCATGTCCCCATATGCCATTCTCTCCTCTCCTCTCTCCCATCGTGTACATGTTGAGATCCCTGTGTCTTTCTTTGTAGGGCTTTTGATGCAACCCCTGCACCATCTTAGTTACCGCCTCTGGACTGCCTCCACTCTGGCTATGTCCTTCCTGAGGTGCAACCTCCAGAACTGGACACAATATTCCAGGTGGGGTCTCACAAGTGAGCAATACGGTGGTGACACCACTTCCCTCCTCCTGCTGGAAATACCTCTCCCTATGCATCCCAACATACCGCTGGCCCTACCCACTGCTTTGTCACATTGCAAGTCATTGGATATAATGACCCCAAGGCCCCTTTTCTGATTAGTGACCATCAGTATCCTACCATCCTATACCCAGCTCCAGGGTTCCTATGCCTTAGGAGCATGATTCTGCACTTTTTGGCATTAAACTCCAACTGTCATGCTCTTGATCATGGCTCAAGTGTCCCATGTATCCTAGGCATTCTTTCCACCCCCTCCTGAGTGTACACCCTATTACCAATGTTAGTGCCATCTGCAAAAAGGATTACTATCCCTTCCAGTTCTTTTTCAATGTCACTTATGAAGACATTGAAGAGGACCACTCCCAGTACTGCGACCCGCGGCACCCCGCTGGTCACTCTTTCCTCGTTAGAGTGAGTGCTGTTAACCACCACCTGGCCTCTGGCACTTATCCGTCCATGGTTTTCTGCACACTTCACCACTCTGGATCCCACCCCTAGGCTACTTGGTTTCTTTATCGGTTTCCTATGCAGCTCAGTGTTGAAGGCCTTGCTAAAGTCCAGACAGGCCATGTCCACTGCTCTGGTCACACAGTCAAAGAAATCAATGAGATACCCCCCGGTGAATCCATGCAGTGCTTGGTCTTGTAGCCCACTGGATTTATTATATCTAATGCGCTGCCTCCACAGGGCATCCTAGATTCCTGAGGCCAATCCCCCCACAGATTTCGTCTCCTTACCGGCTTGACAGTTTTCAGGAGTCGGATTCCAAACTTTTCAATGTTACGATGTGCCTCTGCAAACTTGACAAAAGCTTCACTGGCAGCTGGCTGAGGTTCCCGGACACCAATGACAGAGAAAACATCTCCAAATGCTGAGAGGAACAAGTAAAGGGACATTAAAGCATTGGGTAAGATGAACAAGTACTAGATACAATGCCTGCAACAACTACCACAGCAAAGAAACATTAAAACACAGGGGATGCTGGATAAATATAGACAGAGTCACATCCTCCACAGCACAGCTCTAGTTAGCAGTTGCTCGTTCAGCCAGCGTACAATCTTTTGCAGTCCATATAGGGATCCTAATCAGTGTTTTACACAGGGCACGCTTGTGGCATGTTCCCACTCCTCCCCCGTCCTCCAGCTCAACAGTTGGGGTCACCATGCTGCATCCTTCCTCGGGGCCAGAGGCAGGGGCAGAATTAACCTTTTTTAGTACTTGCACTGTGGTGCATGTAGTGAAAAGGTTACATGCACCAGAATCCACTTAACTGTTCAAAATGATTAAACCATTGTTTTTCTGCAACTAACTAGCTTCAAACAATCTGTCTCTCCACATTCTCCACTGAACAGTTTAAGGTTGAAACTCTTATCGGAAAGACGTCACAATAGTCACTCAGTATTGAGTATTTTATTTTTTTTTTTACTTTATTTATAATTTTGATTCCAACTTACAAGACAAACACTTCACATACAAACAGTTAAATATAATAATTTACAATGTTTTGATAGGCAATTCAATTAATTGAATTCATACTCATATCAAATGACAGCTAATGTTCATTAGATAGCGACATATATCCCTGCATTTTTCCATACTTGAGTTCCGTTGTTTGTCCATTAAACAACAGAGGGTCAGGGACCCTGGTTTTCCATTTTAACCGGTAACACCGGTAACAATCACGGAATCCTGCTTGGTATGCGGATTTTGAATTCTTGTACCGGTGCCTCACGGAAATTGCATGTCACTGCACAGAATCTCTAAGATTTCAGCATCTTTTTAAATTTTTTTTATTTTCTCTTTCTATGTCCCCTTCTCACAGCATCAGTCTCGACTTTTCAGAGATCCCTAGGCTGGGTATCCCCTAGCTTCACCCCAGGTAATGCTCAGGAGCTCCTGTGGGTCTGCCCATATCCTGCCTGGATTGTACCCCCCCAGGTGGGAAGGGAGGGAACCCCAGGTCACCCCTCCACACACCGTTAGTGTGTGACGGGAAGCTCAGTGGGTCCCTCATGGAGCCTGGTTATGAAGTCTGGGGCACCTGGGTCCCTTCTGCCAGTGACTGATATACAGTGATTGTTTCTGGTTTTCTGGTCTCTGTCCCTGAAGGCATCTTCACTAGAGGAGTTCCAAGGAGGTAGGTCATATTTAGACATACCACTGCTCCAGATCCTGGCTAGCTTCCTCCCCTCCTGATCACTCTGCAGCACCATTGCACCACCACCCATGGTCATACAGGTGGTGGTAAAGCAGCAGGACCTGCAGCCCACCCTTCCCGGAGGAGGAGAGCAGTCCCCCGGGTGCTCGATCCTACTCCCCTGGCCAAACCTCCAGCAACCAGAGTTCACTTCTGACCCTGGGTCACTGGTATTGCAAGCAATAGTGCTACTGCAGCGCCAGTGGGCCCGACCCAGATTTCAGCATCTTAAAATGAATGCTGATGTGCTTTGCATTCTTTCTGCTTTGCTGCATATAGTGTCAGTAAGGAAATCACCTGCACTGTTTTGTTGTAATCAGCCATTCAGTTTAATCACCCATGCCTAGTGGTTAGAGTAACAAACAGTGATTGAACTGGGTACATCCAGCAGACTTGGGTTTGATTCCCACAACCTCCACTTGCATACTGTGTGACTCCAAGAAAGTCACTTAACCTCCCCAGTGCTTCTAGGTCACTCCTGAAAACAGACAGTTCTGCCTAGTGGGCCTTACCTGCTTTACAAAGAATATAAAAAAATTACCAGTATATGTTTATTACATCATAGAATAGTAGTCAGGGTACCATGTAATTTGCTTGCGTTTTACTTGGGCTACAATGATTTTGTATAAGTAAAGGTAAATGTTCAGATACATTTTATGTGTTTTATAAGGTTGTTTTTAGATTTTAGTCAGGTTTTCATTGTATTCTTTGCATATGAGCATCTAGGTTGTAGACTGCTAAACACAGGATCACTGTTACCAACTAGCTTATTCAACAAAAAGTTTTCTGATGACTGCTTCAACAAAAAGCAAAAGTTAAGTATTTAAGTGTACTTATGTTTGGCCAGTGGATTTTGAAAGCACAGTCAATGATGTACATAAGGTAAGACCCCAGGGGCTGTATGATGCTGGTGGGCAGAGGGGTGCTCAATTCACACCTGAACAAAGACATGAAAACTGGGAGACACCCTTTTCATGGACACCAAATTAAAAAAAAAGCATCCACATGTCTGGGAGATGCATGAATCCATTTGAAGGTCCTCCACTAATCACTTATAGATTTTTTAGGTGAAGACACTTTATTTCAAAGAAGCAAATTCAAGCCGTTTTTTTTCTCCTCCTACCCCCTGGCCATCCACTCCTTCAGGCCTGCCAAGACCCCCCCCCCACCACTGCTGCTGAGTCCCAACCACCATCCACTGCCCCTTACTGCTGTGCTACCAGGTAACCCAAAGTAACCCTTCATTGAGTGGGCCACTACCCCTGTGGGAGGCTACCAGGGGAGGAGAATTACCCGAAAGAGCTTCCTGTGTATCCTGAGCATGGCAGAGGTCAGACCGGACACATGTCTGGGGTTTCCAGCTTATGGAGGGACCAACAGCTGTCCTTCACTTGGCCAGTGGGTGTTTTCCCATTTTTCTGACAGGCCACATGATGTCAAGGCACAAGTCGACATCCGTCACACTCCCTCCTGCAGTGAGGGCTGACATGTTGTTGTGCCTCTGGCCACCACCAGGGGCCAACAAATGCTGAGTCATGAACCCACCCTCTCTACCAGGACAAGGTGCGTGGTCATTGGTCAATCAAGCCTTCACCCCCCTGGCCGGCCCTCCAACACCCAAGTCTGCTCCCTAACCCTGGTCAGCAGTGTCACAGGCAGAAATCCAATTCAGGCAGTTAAATTATAGTTAGAAAAAAAAAAGGTGGTCCACCATAGTCGTGATGGTTCAGATTAATTCACATCTGAGTTCTAACAAGCAAAGGGACCAAGTCATTTGTAACTTGTGCATGTGGCATGTGGGTGTTGAAGAAAGGGGATCATAGTGCTGTCACTACTGCCATCACTCCTGAGGGATGTGGACTGCATTGTTGCTACTGCCATCACACCGAAGGGGTGGGGGCTGTAGTGATTCTGCCATCACCACTGGTGGATGGGGAATGTAGTACTGCTGCCATCACACCTAAGGGATGGGGGCCCCAGTTCTACTGCTTCTGTCACACCTGAGGGAGGGAGGTCATAGTGATGTTGCTGCTGCCATCACACCAGAGGGGATGGGGGCCGTAGTGCTGTTGGTGCTGCCATCGCACCTGAGTAATGGGGCCGTAGTGCTGCTTCCATCACACCTTAGGAATGGGGGCTGTAGTGCTGCTGCCATCACATCTTGTACCTAAAATAACTTTAAATTGGTACAAGGATGGAAGGATGTGCAACAGTGGAGGTCGAAATTGCTAAAATGCATGTTAGCAGAGTTAAAAATTGTTAAAGTACAGAGAACCAAATACCGGTAAAACCGAATTTTGGCTCAGCAGACACCGGTGACAATACTGTTTTTTACAATGTGCAAAATGGAATATGCCCTTTCTCAATCCCGGTAAACCAGTGGCCCTGCAGAGGGTTGTTTGATAACTGTGTTATGAATCGGAGCATTTCATTAGACTCAAGACATCTTTAGAGTCTGTAACATCCTGTCTTGCTATGTAAATACCCTCAGGGAACCTACTTAACTTTCCTCCCCAAACTTGGCCTCCTTGACCCTCTTCATTATGGAATAAAATCCTGCCTCACCTCCGCCATATAAAGAACCCAACGCCTCCATAAAATTTCAAACTGAGGGATCCTTTTGTTAATGGATGCTGGTAAGGCTTCTATTCTATATATATTAATCGTAAGCTCTTGCCATATATTTAATGTGATAGGGTTTTGAGATAGCCAATGTTTAGTTATTGCCTTCTGGGCGGCTAAGAATAATATCTTCAGAAGCTTAATTGTAGGTGGGTCTCTGTATTCCTTTGGTACTTCCAGGCAGAAAAAGCAGGAAGAGGTTAGGCCTAGGCCAGGACCTATTATTGCCTTTAAAGCTTGTTGTAAGTCCTGAAAGAATGGGGCTAGAACAGGACAACTCCATAGAATATGTCCTAATGTTGCTGGGGAAAGACCACATTTTCTCCAATAGAATGAAACACTACTACCTTGATATTTCATTTGGATTGCTGGGGTCCGAAAGTATCTAATAAAGATTTTCCAGGAAAAATCCTGCCAACTAATTGCGATAAGCCCCAATGAATCCTTGTTTGGGTCCATGTCCAGACTCCTTCCGGGATCTGAATCGCCATGTCGCGTTCCCAAGCCCTTTTTATGTATGAAGTCGTGTCCCCCTTCCACAACAGTACTGAGTATTTTTAATAGCTTTTTTGTATTATGCAGTATGTTTCAAAACATGTCCAAACACCATCACTAAAGTATATACTTTTATTTATATATAAGATGGGAGAAATGGCAGAAGCAGGGTGGGAAGTGGTGACAGATGGGGAAATCATGGAGAGCAGAGTTCGAGAGGGTTTGAAGGCACTGAGGGTGGACAAGGCGCCAGGCCCAGATGGCATCCACCCCAGGGTACTGAAGGAGCTGGCAGAGGTCCTTGCAGGACCTTTGGCAGACCTATTTAATGCCTCACTACATTAGGGTGTGTACCTCAGGACTGGAGGATGGCTCATGTGGTGCCCCTCCACAAGAGTGACCCCAAGGATGAACGGAAACTACAGACCAGTGAGCCTCACATCCATCGTGGGTAAGCTAATGGAGACTATCCTGAAGGAGAGGCTGGTGGCCCTCCTAGAGGCCAGAGGACTACAGCACAGCAGATAGCATTGCTTCATACGTGGCAGATCCTGCCAAACCAACCTGGTCGAGTTCTATGACTGGGTAACTAGGCAACTGGACAGGGGCCATGCAGTGGATGTCCTGTATCTGGACTTCAGTAAGACATTCAACTCAGTGCCCCATGGAAGGCTGGGAAGGAAGTTAGTAGGCACAGGGGCGGGTGCAAAGCTGGTGAGATGGGTAGGAAACTGGCTGCAGGAAAGGCAACAGAGGGTGGTGGTGGGTGGGGAGCTCTCACACCCAAGGGCAGTGACAAGCTTTGTTCCACAGGGCTCAGTGTTGGGACCAGTGTTGTTTGGGATATTCATTGCAGAAATATCATGGGACATCAAGAGCAAGATCAGTCTGTTTGCTGATGATACCAAGGTAAGTAGCGGTGGTGGATGACCTAGGGGATGGCAGGGGTTGCAGGATGATCTGGCAAAGCTTGAAACCTGGTGAGACACCTGGCAACTGGGCTTTAATGCCAAAAAGTGCAAGGTGCTGCATTTTGGGATGAAGAACCCAAGGAGGAGTTACCAGCTAGGGGGAGTGCAGCTAGCCCAGACAGAGGAGGAGAAGGATCTGGGTGTGCTCATTACACGGTCAATGAACAACTCGGCACAATGTAGGAAGGCAGCTGCAAAGGCCAACAAAATGCTGGGTTGTACTGCAAGGGTATATCCTCGGAGGGAGGAGGTGATTCTACCACTGTATAGGTCATTAGTTAGACCACACCTGGAGTACTGCGTGCAGTACTGGCGTCCGTATCTGAAGAGGGACATTAAGTTACTGGAGGGGGTGCAGCGCAGAGCGACAAAGATGATCAAGGGGCTGGGGGACTTATCATACGAGAGGAGGTTGAAGGAGTTGAACATGTACTCACTGGAGGAGAGGAGAGACAGGGTGACATGATTGAAACCTTTAAATACATGAAAGGAATAAACAAGATAGGTACAGAGGGGCTGTTCAAAGTAAGGAAGGGGAGGGACACCAGGGGCCATGACATGAGACTGGAGCGAGGAAGGTTCAGGAGGGAGATGAGGAGACACTTTTTTACAGAGAGGGTAGTGGCTGGGTGGAATGCGTTACCTGCTGAAGTGGTATGCAGTAGAACAGTGGACTGCTTCAAACGAGGATGGGACAGGACAAGGGGGAGGGTTAATGAAGGGGAAGGGTGGAAGGGAGGGACAGCTGCAGAATAAGGGCTGCTAGCTGCACATTCGAGCAGACTTGATAGACCTCTAGGCCTTTATCTGCTGGCAAATTTCGTATGTTCGTATACCATTGTAAGAAAATGTTCTTTTTTCTATTTTGCACTGAAGCAAGAATACAAGTAGCCCCTAGAGGGATACTATATGAACATATGAACACATCAGTGTGCCAACAGAAACAGACCACCCAGTCTATCTAAGTCTGCTCGAGTGTGCAACTAGCACCCCTAGTTTGCAGCTGCCCAACCCCCTCCCCTTTGTCATCCCACTGCCTCCCCCCCACCCTCACTCTCCCCTGTTCCCTGGCCCATACCCTTTTAAAGCTGTTCACAGACTGACATACCACCACCCATTCTGGTAGTGCGTGCCATTTTACTACCACTCTCTCTGTGAAATAGTGTCTCCTCATTTTCCTCCTAAATCTTCCTCCTTCTGTTCCAAGCCCGTGCCCCCTAGTGTATACGACATATACTTTTTTTTTTCATTCTTCTAGTAACTAGGTAAGGTCCACTAGACACAAGTGCCTGTTTTCAGGGGCAACCCAGGAGCATTGGGGTGGTTAACTGACTTGCTCAGAGTCGCACAGTATGCAAATAGGGTTGTGGGAATTAAACCCAGGTCTGCTGGATGTACCAAGCTCATTCACAGCTCATTACTCCAACCTCTAGTCTAAGACTCTTGTTAACAAGTGTTGACAGCAGGCACTTCTACACAGTTGCTTAAAGATTTTACAAAAGTGAATGAGTTATACTATTTTTTTCCAAATGGCTTTAATGCCTAATAAGACGAGTTCCAAGAGTAGTACAGGGTTTTAAATAGTTGATTAGCAGTTTTTTTTTCCTTGGGGCAATACTAACTGTACAGAAAGCATTTATATAGGTTTTCTAGAAGTGTTATGTTTGTTACACAGTGAGGCAAGTGCTATGCATTTTCACAATGTTTTAGAACTTTTATGAGCAAAACGCTAATCAATTTTTAGAGTTAAATAAAACCCTGTAGTATACATTTGTACAATATCATGGCTATATGTGGCTCTCAGGACTCTTCCCTTATAATGACCAAGCATACTGCAGTGGTGCCCCCAATAAGGTCTTCCATGATCATTTTAAGTTTGTAAGTCATAGAAAGCAGCAAATGACACATACAGTAAATATTTGCTTGTAAAGCCAAAAAAAAAAACACTGCTACACCAGGGTGCTATATTGGGATACAAAAGATGATCTTGAACAAAAATATGCAATCAATCAATCTATGCAACAACCACTATGAACAGTAAGACCTGTCTACTGCCAACTACAACCATATGGCATATCTTTTAAAGCTCCTGCTCAGAACTGATAAAAACCCAAGCGGTCCCCATCATACGCAGACTGTGTATCATACCCTTATTAAGCATATTCAGCCATACAGCACATTTATGTAGGTCCCCAAGGTGTACTCGTCAACCACAGCAAAAATGTAAAAAAAAAGTTAGCTCAAACAAAGCTGCAAACCAAGTTCAAGCAATGTTGCCTGAATGGTAAGGACAGCCACATCAGCTACACGTGTGTATGTGCTGCATGACATGTCTCTGCTGATATAAATCTATGTCAGTGATACAGGTTTATACGTGCTGTGTGAGAGGTCTCTTATGGTAGGAGTGCCATATCGTAGAGTCTGGGGAAGAGGACTGCAAAGCAAAGCTGAGCTTCTCCATCTGCTCAAACTCTACAAGATAATGCTCTGTAAGCAATAAGATACAATTGAGTGGCAACTGTCGTGGATTAATGCATGCCTAGGTGCATAGGGAGGCACGAGACCCATGATAACCACCACCCCAGAGTGTCTTACTGCACTTATAAAATGGGTCCTCATGTATAAAGAGAATAAAATAAAATAAATTGGGGAACGAAGAAAAAAAATACATTTTAAATAAAAGAAAAAAACAGTTTCTGTTACAGTTTACTGTATGGTGTTGTTATTCCACTATGTGGCACTATGCAGTTCTCAGACTGAGTCAACACGGTGAGAGACATTACTGTGTGGCTGTTTCCAGAAAGTAACCATGTTGTGAAAGAGCATGTCATTGCATGTGCTGCCAAGGTTACTGGCTGCAAAAGTGATTTAAGCACTTGTGACAACACTTTATTAGTTGTGCGGGGGTGGGGGCAGATGCAATACTCTCCTACTTGATCCAGGAGCAGAATGCTAGGACCACATTCATAATAGGACCTTACTCTAGAAACCAGAAAGTTGCTGGTTCTTTGAGCCGCGAGTGAGAAGACACCTTGAAAAGACCGGCTCTGGAACCATAGTCCGGAGTTCAAGGACTGGAAGTCTTTCTGCTGCTGTCTGTTAGATCCCTCTGAATTTTGTTCTTGAAGCAATTTTGTTTAATTATTTGTGGATTGCTCCCTGGTTCCCTATCCCCTACCTGGACGATGGAGTCAAGCGGCTTCACCCAGCCCCTACCCAGGAGAATGAGCAAGTGGTTCCTTTCATAGTTTCATAGCTGATGTCAGGGCTGCTCGTAATTGGCTGGCAGTGGGTTCTGTTTGCCAGGCAGCAACTGCCCTCCCTCCCCAGGAACAGAGCTTCTCACTACTGTGAAACACTGCTGCCAGCTGGCCTCAGTGTGGGATTCCGGGATGTGAGCCTAAACCTGTCTCCCAGGATGCTGATGCCACGCCACTTGGCCAGCCAACCTTCTTTAAACGTTTGATCCATTCTCTGTCGTGGGAGCTGCAGTTTAGGCATGTCTGCCAAATCCTTTCCAGTTCTTTCAAGAGCTTCAACAATCCTCAATGAAAGGGAGATTTGCCAACTAGTGAAGGAATTATTCATTTGCCAGGATCTCAACCACAGTTGTCTTCTGGCCAGATATTAAAGTACAGGGTTCTTGTACTGAACCAGTAAGTGTCTGTATCCAGGCAGCCAACAGCCTCACAAACTAATTTCCTTTGGCGCTCTTGCCTTTTCAGCCAGATAGACTGCCATTTCTTCCCCTGCTCCCTCCAAAGCAGCTCAGGAAGCAGACAAGTTACAGCTGATTTCTGAGATGCTGATGACACCTCATATGGTCTCTTCACAGACAGCTCCGCCCTCCTGTCTGTTAAGCCTTCAAAGTTGTTTCCTTATATATGGCTTTTCCAGGGCAAGATGCAAAAATTTCTCACCACAGTATGTTTCTTCTAGAGGGTGTATTAGTGATGTCATACAAATTTGTGTCATCTTAGCCCAGAGTTGTCCTGGAGATAGAACTTTACAATGCTAAAATTCAAACTCTGCAGCATGGTCTTGCCCCACAAAATGTTCTAATGACAAATTAAGTTCTCTGCTAATGAGATCAGACACCCAGAGTCCTAGTCCAGTCCTAGTAGCAATTCTTTATTTATCAGACCCCAATTTGGGTTTCCAATGTTTGAACTGCTTAATTTTTTTGGGTACAAACTGGTATGTCTTTCAAAAATGGTCCTCATAAGGGATAAGGGAGAATCTTGATTTTTCTTGTTCAAAGCAAAAGAGCTACAAAGAATGTTGGTGGATCACCAATTTACATTCCTGTCTGTCTCACTCAATTATGTTCTGTTGGGCTTGATGGAGTGAAAAGGTAATTTGCTCCTTTTTCTTGTTAGATAAAGTAATTCCTTTGGGGCCTTGTGACCCAGTGGAGTAGTGGTTGTCACAAACTAGCACAGCCGGTCAGCCCTCTACTCCGAAAGTGCCAACCTCTGAGCGTATGATTTGTGTACAGTGAACAGAACAAGGTAACCCTCTTGTCTGTTTTGTCGGTTCAAGTCACCTTAGTCTCCAGCTCTGGAGGGATTCAAACTGATAGCCTCTTGTCAGCATACCCAATTATCAGGCTCAGATAATTCTGTCTTCGAGGGGTCAGATATCTTTGCCTACAGGCACCCAACCAGGTCTTTCAAATGAACCCTTAGAACTCTATGCAAGACTTTAGAGAACTCTGTCCATTTCCCAGTTTGGTATACAATAAGCCCTTACACAGTGTTACTGATAACCTTTAAAAGCTCCACTTAAAGTAAAAAGAAATGTCAAGGCACTCCAAACAGTTTCCATTGTAAAAATATCTCTTTACTTTAAAATATCAAAACAGAACAATAAATACAGAACAAAATATATATCCCAACACATACAGCCTTACAATAAACAGGTAAAAGTTCAGTTCCTACAATTAATAACTTCAGACTAATCTTGTCTAAGGTCCTTACTTGCTCATAGAAACATAGAAACATAGAATTTGACGGCAGATAAGGACCGCTTGGCCCACCCAGTCTGCCCATTTCCCTACCTGATGGATAAGCTGCAGGTCCTAGTTAACCAGCAGCCTACTTCTTCCTACCCCCACCCCCTAGAATTGCCTTATGACTGTCCCATGCATGCTTGAATTCCACCACTGTTTTTGACTCCACAACCTCTTCTGGAAGGCCGTTCCACACATCCACAACCCTCTCTGTGAAAAAATACTTCTAAATTACCTCTGAGCCGCCCCTTCTATCTTCAAATTGTGCCCTTGTTCTTGCACACCTCTTTTTTGAAAGATGCTACCCTCTTGAGCGTTGTTGATTCCCTTGAGGTACTTGAAAGTTTCTATCATGTCTCCCCTCTCCCTCCTTTCCTCGAGGCTATACATATTAAGCTCCTTAAGTCTCTTCATATGTCTTCCGGTGCAGACCCTGCACCATTTTAGTTGCCCTCCTCTGGACAGCTTCCATCCTGTCTATGTCTTTTCGGAGATTGGGTCTCCAGAACTGCACGCAGTACTCCAGATGGGGTCTCACTAGCTGTCTGTAGAGAGGAATAATAACTTCCTGTTTTCTACTGGTGATGCCTCTTCCTATGCATCCAAGTATCCCCCCAGCCCTCCTTGCTGCCCTCTCACATTGCTTTCCCACCTTTAGGTCATCTGATATAACTACCCCCCAGGTCCCTTTCCATTTTTGTTGTTGTTAGTATCTCACCCCCCATTGTGTACTCTTCTCCTGGGTTTTTGTTTCCCAGGTGCATTACCTTGCACTTCTTAGCATTGAATCTAAGCTGCCATACATTTGACCATTCCTCTAACCTTGCCAAGTCCCTTCTCATCCTTTCCACTCCACCTTGTGCATCGACGCTGTTGCAGATCTTTGTGTCATCTGCAAAGAGACATACTTTTCCTTCCAGTCCCTCTGCAATGTCGCTTATAAAGACATTGAAGAGGACCGGTCCTAATACTGAACCCTGCGGTACCCCACTACTAACCCCCCTTTTTTCAGAGTGGACTCCATTTACTATTACTCTCTGTGTCCTATTCTCCAGCCAATTCTTTACCCAGGCTGTCATCTTGGGACCCACTCCCAGGCTGGCTAACTTGTATATTAATCTTTTGTGTGGGACTGTGTCAAATGCCTTGCTAAAGTCTAGGTAGGCCATGTCCACAGCCCCTCCCTGATCAACTACTTTGGTCACCCAGTCAAAGAAATCTATCAGATTTGTCTGGCATGACCTTCCCGCTGTGAATCCATGCTGCCTTGGGTCCTGTGCCCCTCTGGCCTCTAGATACTCAACAATTCTTTCCTTCAGAAGTGATTCCATCATTTTCCCTACCACTGAGGTTAAACTAACAGGTCTGTAGTTTCCTGCTTCTGCCTTGCTCCCACTTTTGTGAAGGGAATTACATCTGCCCTCCTCCAGTCCTCGGGTACCACCCCATCCTCCCATGATTTGTTAAAGAGGGTAGTCAGTGGTGTCACTAGTTCTACCCTTAGTTCTTTTAGAATTCTGGGATGAATCCCATCAGGCCCCATTGCTTTGTCCACCTTCAGTTTTAAGAGTTCTTTCAGAACCCTTTCTTCTGTAAATGGGCTGGTATCAACTTCTGTATCCAGAGTGTTTCTACTGCTCAGTCAGAAACATTGTCTTGTCCCTCTCTGTCCAGGTTCTCTCAGCAATTAAACACAGTTCTGAGACAGCCTTCTCATGAGGTCACTAACTCCACCTTGGTGTAACAACATCTGTATTTTATCTCACAGGATGTCCAAATAAAATATTTTAAAAACATAGGTGACCTCACTGCCTTTTCTCCCTCAGGTTAACCAGACCAAACCGGTTTGTGCTCTGCTACACATACATCTCAAAAGTTTCTTTGATCTAAGTCACTGTATTCAAGCAAAAGTGTATTTGCCTCTTTAATCCCATCTGGACCTTGGAATCTACACCTCAAAGGTCTCTCTGATGTAATTCAAGGGTTCCCCGGGAAAGTATATCGGACCTTCCAAATTCATCTGGGTCCTCCCTGGCTCAGACATCAACCTCCCTTCAATGTCCATTCTGGTTTCTCTCTGACACCCCTCCCTCTCAAGTTCCTCCTGACAACTATTGTAAGTCAAAGGATTTTCCCTGAGGGAATTATGAATGGCTAATCTCTACCTCATGGTCCACCTCCTTCTCTTGTCGCTCTACCTCCAGTACCATCCTGCGCAACTCAATTTGCAGTTTGAGTACCTCTGGATTCAGGATACTGGTGACCATCCCCTGCTGCTGTGGCCCTTCACTGACAGTGGTCCTGCTGTCCTCCTCATTGGCTTGGGACTCCTCACTGGCCGCTAGTTCTGCCACACTTGAGGTCGGATCCCTTTCAGTCACGGTCTGTGACTCCCTGCTCTGAGTATCTGCTATTGTCAGGGCCTCTATGAGGTTCTGCTTACTAGCTTTCACCCCAAACAGGACTCCCCTGTCCCTGCACAACTGCTTTAAGAAGTGTGTCTGCTGTAGTCAGAAGCCATTTTCTTCTTTGACTACGCTAACCTGACTGGCACGTCAGAAAAAAAAAATGGGTGGGAACTTAACTATAAGTCAAGTGATATAGTTCTGTTTCCTTCTTAAATAAAACACTGCCTTTCTTTTTTCCAAGTGAGCTGAACGGTTTCAAGCTAACTCAATGAAGCTTATACCACCAAACGTTTTATGCCACCGTTGTCAACCAAATCTGTCACAAACTCACTCAGCTGGTCAGCTCTCTACTCCCAAAGTGCCAACCTCTGAGTGTATGGTTTGTATACAGTGAACAGAACTAAGTAACCCTCTTGTCTGTTTTGTCGGTTCAAGTCACCTTAGTCTAAAGCTCTGGAGGGATTCAAACTGATAACCTCTTCTTAGCGTACCCAATCATCAGGCTCAGATAATTCTGTCTTCAGGGGGCCAGATATCTTTGCCTACAGGCACCCAACCAGGTCTTTCAAATGAACCCTTAGAACTCTATGCAAGACTTTAGAGAACTCTATCCATTTCCCAGTTTGCTATACAATAAGCCCATATACAGTGTTACTGATAACCTTTAAAAGCTCCACTTAAAATAAAAAGAAATGTCAAGGCACTCCAGACAGTTTCCGTTGTAAAAAATATCTCTTTACTTTAAAATATCAAAACAGAACAATAAATACAGAACAAAATATATATCCCAACACATACAGCCTTAAAACAAACAGGTAGAAGTTCAGTTCCTACAATTAATAACTTCAGACTAATCTTGTCTGAGGTCCTTACTTCAGTGCTTTGATGGTCTCTCTTTTCTCAGTCAGAAATACTGTCTGGTCTTTCTCTCTGTCCAGGTTCTCTCAGCAATTAAACACAGTTCTGAGCTGGCCTTCTCAAGAGGTCACTAACTGCGCCTTGGTGTAACATCATCTATATTTTTTCTCATAGGGTGTTCAAATAAAATATTTGAAAAACATAATAGGAGACCTCACTGCCTTTCCTCCCTCAGGTTAACCAGACCAAACCGGTTTGTGCTCTGTTACACATACATCTCAAAATTTTCTTTGATTTAGGTCACTGTATTCAAGCAAAAGTGTATTTGCCTCTTTAATCCTGTCTGGACCTTGGAATCTACACCTCAAAGGTCTCTCTGATGTAATTCAAGGGTTCCCCGGGAAAGTATATTGGACCTTCCAAATTCATCTAGGTCCTCCCTGGCTCAGACATCAACCTTTCTTCAATGTCCATTCTGGCTTCTCTCTGACATCCCTTCCTCTCAAGTTCTTCCTGACAACTATTGTAAGTCTAAGGATTTTCCCTGAGGGAATTATGAATCGCTAATCTTATTTCCTCTGATGAAAGCAAATTGATAAGGTAATAGCACCCTGGAAATCTGTAGTTTAGCTATGTCCTGTCCTTTGAATTTATCCCTGGGGGGATTCTTGATGTGTAAGTTCCAGTAAGACAGTAGTTTCCGCAAACTGACCTTCCCATCACATATTTTACATGTAATAAAAAAATTGATACAGCAATCAGAGCACTCAGAGCTGGCTGTCTACGTCACAGTGGTTATGAAATGTGGCACATCCAATATGTTCCTAATAAAAAGCTTCAGATCCTCAACACTGAACACCCTGCCTAGGCTATCCTCCAAAGAGGAGCATGTGCTGGCCCTCATTTCCTGGATTTAGAGAACCTCCTTCTCTTCTTCCCTGAGCTCTCCTTTTTGTTGGACTTTTTACTGTTTGTGCCCTGATCCTGCTCTCTTGAAGACTGGAAGGTTGACACAAATTTGTCAGAAGGTAAGGGGCTTTGTCTTACTTTTCTTCCCCTGGTCCAGTTAGTCCTTATGTCCCATTCCCCCTCTTCCTTCTGCTTTCTAGGAGTCTTGAAGGGGGATCACCTAAAATGGTAAACAAGAGATCTACAGTGCCTTGAAGGCCCTGTTCAGACTCCACCAGAGCTGGGTTCAAATGTATTGTAACAGTCGCTGTGACGTTACTCCCAATCGGGACCACTCCTCTTCTTTTTGTACTCTGAACCAGCGACAAACCAAACCTGTTATTCTAGGGAGCAGTTGGGTCCAGCATTCTCAGCTTCTGAAACCTTTTGTGACCATCTTATCTTCTACTGGCATCGTCATGGGTTGTGGTTGCACTTTCACATTCAATGCTTTCCCAGGTGGCTTCTCTGTTATGGACCTGTATGGCAGTCTAGTCAGCATATGGTGGCTCATCTGCGCTCCATGCACACCCTTAGTACTAGCCAGAGACAGGACAGGTATATCACCTGGAAGCCTGCAGGGAGAGGAATCACTAATGTCGCCACTGTACTGGGCTTGTCCTGAGCAAGGTAATATGTGCTACTTGCTCTGGATCCAGGAAAAAACTAAGCGACCGAACCAGAAAGGGGTCTGGACACCTCCAGCATGTGTGTAGGGCCGGTGAGAGACACAAAAGGCCCCCTTCTCTGCATATACAGCGGGTATCCTGCGATGATAGTAAGTGAATATGACTGACCATCAAAACAGAGACTCATATTTAGCGCTATCATCATGGGCTACACGCAAAGGTAGCTACGCTATACTATGGTGAGGATAGGGGAGGGCAACCAGGAGGGGAGGAGGAGGAGGGATAGGGAAGAGGGTTTTCAGTAGGTAGTGTTCCTGCTAGAGTCGAGCTAGCCATGTGGTGTGGCTAGCTCCGGCGCAGCAGCTACTGAGTTCGGGGCTAGGGAAAACTTTTGTCGCTGGTTGCGCTGCCATTTGTTTTTACATCTGAGTGTTGCCCCTCCTTGACATACACCCCCTGGAGTTGGAAACCCTTTCACAAGGGGGTTGTGGGGGGCATAGAAACTAAGTCTAGTTGCCGGAAGTTGATTTGCCACATGCGTATATCGCCGATTTGATTCTCGGTGATATACACTCGCCATAATAGCGATCGCTGCTTTGTGTTCACTATTATGACATAGAACCATGCAGCGCAATCTGCAACACCTAGAGCATGATTTCTGCCAACCTTCCTCACACAAATCTTTACCCAGGTAGTAGAGTTCAAGCATGGGGGAAGAAGGTATGGTCAAGAACTGCGCAACCCATGGACATTTGTCCATTATGCAAAAGCTGTGGGGACGGTGCGGACACTATACAAGCAGGAACCCAGCAATGCCATCTGCATATCCTCCCAACACAGTTTCCACAGCACATTGTGGGACCCAAATGATGCCGCTACACCTGCTGCCCATCACCCACAGAAATGGCATGGGAGGCAGGAAGGCAAGGCTTAAACACTTTTGTTTTTAAACAACTGTACCACATACAGGGATACTGCAGTCCTTGGAAGACTGCTGTATCCCACACCCTCTATGCTTGGTGTGGAGCAAAGGATCCACTCAGGCGCTAATCCAGGAATCTGACTGGATGCCCAGTCTCTGGCCCTGCTTCACTCCTGGCCCCTGTGTGCTCCTCTTTGCTTGCAAAATGGAGAGGTCAGGACCAGTGGATTCAGCCAAGTATGGTCATGTCCACTGACACCTGGATACGAGTCGTCCTCGTGTATCTAGGCCATCTATGTGGATCACACCTGGATGTAATTTTGGCTGGCTGAGTGGATGTGAAGGACCCTGCTGCAGTTCATGCTCCCAACTGCTACCCAAATATCCAACCAGGACTTGTGGATGCTAGAAGGAAGGAGAATGCAGAGCTCTGACTTCTGTCCCAAAGGCCAAAAATAACATGCATATGGGTTTCCCATGTGTTGGGTAGAATTATCAAAGAAGAACCTACTCCAAATTTAGAAAGAAATGGTAAACAATATATAGATGTATGTTTGATCTTCAACCACGAGATCAGGGTGCAAAGAGTCACAGATTCATTTGTACTACATACAGACTGGTTTCCAAACAGTATGAAACTTCCACATTTACAAAGGATCAGTTTGAGAGCAAACAAGGAAAAAGGGCCTTTAACCAGATTTTTTTTCGATGTACTGAATGCTTTCTCTCCCACTTCACCATGATTTTTCACCTTGTCCCCACCCTGATGTCATAGTTGCCATAATGGCAGCTGAGAGGAAATATGACAGTGAAGGGAGGTCACAGGCTGGGCTTCATGCCACAACATTCTGCATACATGTGTGCTGGTAGCCCTTTGTGTGCATGCACTCTAGGGGTGGGGGAGCAAAAAACAAAAAGGAAAACCCAGATGGCAGGATGACCTGCAGGCACACTTGGGCCCCACCGCTGCGATCAGTTGCCCTCCACCATGGAGTCTACTTTCAGTAGTAGTAGTAGATTTTATTTAAGGTGCCCTTCCCCGAAAGTTCTGGGCTCCGTTATAACATATTAAACATCACAATAGTATCAATCCATACACCCAACATCCATCAACAATAGAAATACAATAAATAAAATAATATCCAATACCATATTTCATTATTTTATAACCACCCTCATATTAAAGCCCCTGTGATTTTCAATTCTTGCATTTAAAGCTACCCTCATTTATAAGGCCTACATATCATCATTTAGCTGGAATGGAGCAGTCGCTCGCACACGCGGCCCCTGGGCTTCACTCACAGATAAAACTCTGTAGTTCATGCTCTGGCCCTTTCTGGTATCTTCATTTCATAGTATTTTACACAGACACTGTATCTTTTTTTTAAAACTGTTTTCTCTCTACAGGCTTTTTTTAAAATCTCTTCAGCCTGTCATCTGTCTCACCTCACACTGCACTCATTCAGTGACCACTCGCATCCTCAGCTCTCTCTCTTGTTCTGGGTAGATTGCGCAAATGCACTAAAACTACCTGCCAATTCAAGTATTACTAGCACTGCTGGCATGGTCGTGGTACCACTCACTCGATACCTGACTCAACCCGACACTTGCTCACTCACTCAAATTAAAAACAAAGAATAGCTGACTACAAAAGACAGGAGCAGCCAGATAAATAAAATTAAACCATGCCAGTATACAAAAAATGATTGTAGAACTTTCTCTTTTTTTTCTGACCCACAGATTATCAATCAGCTGGTTGCCAAACACAGCTGACTACATTTAAAGCTGCCCTTGTTTAATAACCACCCTCATTTTAAAACCACAGGCTGAAACACAATTTCCTAATTAAAGCCGTGGTTTTAAAATGATGAAATCCGGTACATAATACATTCCCTTTACTCTAGCAAACAGTAAACAATAACTATTAGTCCCCAAATACTTGTCGAAACAAATATGTTTTCAATTCTCGTTTAAATATTTCTATGAAGGAGGCCTCCCTCAGGTACCCAGGTAACAAATTCCAGAAGATCAGCACCGCCACCTCAATAGACCAATCCCCTGAGGATTTCAATCTGGCCCTGGGCACCTCCAGGAAGCCCTCTCCCGCTAAATGGAGAGAGTGTCTTGGGTTATAGGGATACAGGAGCTCCATCAGGTAACCCAGACCCAGCCCATGCAGGGCCTTCAGGCATTTATTTTTTTTTTATTTATTTATTTAGTTGTTTAACCAGGAGTAACACACTAAGCTGAAAGCTTTTTTACAGGAGCGACCTGGGAGCACAGTGAAGTTAAGTGACTTGCTCAGGGTCACACAGTATGCAAGTGGAAGCTGTGGGATTCAAACCCAGGTCTGGTTTGCTGGATGTCACCAGATTTGCAGCTCAGAGCCTTAAACCACTGCGCTATACTACCTCCCTAAACATCAGGTAAACGTCTACTAACAAGTCTGGTCAGCCTGAAGGGTCCCACCTAGGGGAACAAGATGGGTGTGGGGGTAAGCACCATAGAAGAAATGGATGGGGCTGGGAGGAGGTATCAAAGCCAAAGTCAACTATTCTGGCCAACATGAGAATAAACAAAGAACTGAGGAAAAAAAATGAAAATTACATACTCACTGTAATTTTTGATCTTCCAGAATATCTTCACCATTCATTACTTCGCGGGTCTGTGCCGGGCGCTAAGTACTGCAGGCCATATAGCTTTTAAAATTCATGAGTTGAGGACCGACGCATCAGGAGACGGCGCTGCTCATGAGGGCAGACGTGAAGTGGCACTTTCGTGGGCTGGTCAGTAACCAACGCCGGCCCTCTGTTCCTCTCAGTTCTGTTCACCAGGAGAGGGAACAAAGTGTAAGAAAAGAGAAAGGATGGGGTAAGGTTGCCCAAGAGATAGGACAAAGGATATAATATATAAAAAGAACAAAACAGTAAAACCCAGCTAGCAGAGAAGAGAAAGAAAATGTGAAGGGGTTAAATAGGTAGTGGATTAAATAATGACCAGGACGACTGGCTGAGATTTCAGCATATTTCTCCTGGTCCTCTCTTACACCTGCCCTCCTGTTTCCGTTTTGCCTTTTAAAACAGAAAGAGGAGGAAAAAGGGCTTGCCCAACCGCAAACAAGCTACAGACTCCCAGTTCAGGCAGGGGGAGCAAAAACTGTGTTTTTTTAACACAAAGAGGTGACAGAGGAGCAGACAGAGAAATATAAAATTTTTTACATAATGGCCCAGATATTCAAAAGGTTGCGCCATCGCAACCCGCACAATCTCGCCGGTGCGATATTCAAAAGGAAAAATTATGCGGCACAAATCATGATAGCTCCGCGGCTGTCACAGGTAGGGGACATGCCATGCATAACCTGCACAGCCCGATATTCAGCCGGGATGTACAGAGCCATGCATCACCGCCTTCAACCCTGTGCCAGCACAAATCGCCAAAAAAAAAAAGGAACAACTGATGGCCACCCACAGGTGAGCTGCCGCACTGCAGGGTGCAACACGGCAGCTGCCACCTCTGGGTGGCCACCCGATTCCGGCTGCACCTGGTGGCACTCCTCCCATGCCCGATCGTGGGCATCTGTACAAAAAAGAATAATCTGTCCTATATCCCTGGTGGTCCAGTGGACCTCTATCTGCCTGATCGTGGGCATTTGTAAAACAAAGATAATTCCAATATCCTGGTGGTCTAGTTATACCCCCACCCGCCCACTGAAGCCCACCGCCCCGCACCCCATCAGCCGGCCAGGCGGCACCCACCCGCCTGCGCCCCACAACTGACACCTCGGTAAGGCTGCCGCCTACTGGTTCTGGCGTGAGCCAATGGGCGTGCAGCCCTATCGCTACACATTCAGATATGACACATATCTGGAATGCTTGCAATCTGTAAGGGAACTGCATGCCATTGGCTCACACTAAACCCAATGGGCATGCAGCCCTACCGGGTGTCAATCGATAGTAGTGGCGGGGCGGCAAGTAGTGGGGTGCTGCCACCTGCTGGCTGAGAGGGTGGTGGTGGGGCTCAGTGGGCGGGTTGGGGGGTACCACTAGACCACCAGGGATATTGGAATTATCTTTGTTTTACAAATGCCCACGATCAGGCAGATAGAGGTCCACTGGACCACCAGGGCTATTGGATCGTTTTCTTTTTATACATAGATGCCCGCGAACAGGCAGATAGAGGTCCACTGGACCACCAGGAATATTGGATTGTTTTATTTGTGTATTCATATGCCCGCGATCGGGCAGATAGCAGTCCACTGGACCACCACGGATATTGGAACGTTTTTATTTGTTTGCACAGATGCCCGCGATCAGTCACAGAGCGGTCCACTGGACCACCAGGGATATTGGCCAGAATAGTTTTTTTATACATACAAATGCCTGCGATCGGGCTGCAGGGGGCGTCGGTCCCCGATGGCCGCTGCCTGGCAGGGAGCCAGGCACAAGTCGTCAGGGATTGGTACACCTGAATGCAAATAGGTCCATAATGACATGCAAATGGCCCCATGTGCGCCTTGTATACATTATGGCCCCATTTGCACAATAAGTTTTGAATATCGCGGTTGCTGTGCATGGTGCAATGGAACTTGCGCTAGCACATCCTCATGCTCCACTCTAGCCACTTGCGCTTGCGTAGTGCGACTGCGCCATGCACACTAGGGCTGGCCAGGGTGCAATATTCAAAGCTGCTGAGTCATGGCGCACCTTCGTTGAATATCGCCCAGTCCACACCCCTGCGCAGTCAAGTTGTGCTGCGCCCAAGCTTGCACCACAGCCGGGCGCAGTTTGAATATCTGGGCCACTGTATATATGTATGTCTCTGTACATCTATATTTTTTTTAACAGCAGCAAAAGGGGACATCAAGAAACTAAGATAGCACTTAAACATAGACACGTAGATAATGTTCCCTACCTACAACACCAAAGACACTACTTGATCTCTGACTTTACCACCCCCTTCCCTACCGCTAAGGTTTCCTTATGCCTATCCCATGCTTTTTTGAAGCCCGTTACTGATTTTTGCCCCCACCACCTCCGCTGGGAGGTTGTTCCAGGCATCCACCACTCTTTCTGTGAAGAAGTACTTCCTCACATCTCCCAAGTCTCCCCTCTCCAGCTTCACAGCATGTACCCTTGTTCTTGAGCATCTTTTTTTTCTGAAAATGCTTCCCTCTTGAACTTTATTTATATCTGTGAAGTAGCTGAAAGTTTCTATCATATCCCCATCTCTCTTTTCCTCCAGGGTGTACATAGTGAGTTCCTAATAAAGACACTAAAGAGGACCGGTCCCAGTACTGATCCCTATGGCACCCAGCTTGTCACCCTCCCTTCCTCGCAGTGAACTCAGTTTACCACCACCTTCTGTCTCCTGTCCCCCAACCAATTTCACACCGAGTTCACCATCATAGGACCCACTTCTAGACTTCCTAGCTTGTTTATGAGTCTCCTATGTGGAACAGTGTCTAATGTCTTACTGAAATCTAGGTAAGCCACATCCACCGCTCCACACTGATATAATTTCCTGGTCATCAAGTCAAAGAAATCTATCAAATTTGATTGACATGATGTCCTGTCAGTGAATCCATGCCACCTTGGATCCTGAAGGCCACTGGATTCCAGATGTTCCACAATCCTCTCCTTCAGTAGTGATTCCATTACTTTCCCCACCATCGAAGTCAACCTGACTGGCCTGCAGTTGCCAGCCTCCTCTTTGCTTCCACTTTTGTGAAGTGGGACTACAACTGCCCTCCTCCAGTCCTTCAGAACCACTCCTGTCTCCAGTGAGTGGTTGAACAGGGCTGTCAGAGATGCAGGCAGTACCTCCCAGAGTTCCCTCAATATCCTAGGATGCAACCCATTCTGGCCCCATTGTCTTGTCCACTTTCAGATTTGTGAGTTCTCTCAGAACCCTCTCCCCTGTAAATGGACTAGTGTCTCCCTCCCTTCCTTTGATGCTCCTGGCCCTTATCTGTGGTCTGTCTCCTTCCTCTTCCTCTGTTAACACTGAACAAAAGTGCTTGTTCAAGACATCTGTTTTTTCCTGTTCCTCCTCCACACACTCCCCTCCTTTCTACCTGAACATTACTACCCCTCCCCTGCTCTCTCTTTTTGCTGACATACCTGAAAATATATTGTCCTCCTTCCGCACTGCCTGGGCTATTTTCTCCTCCATCTATGACTCTGTGCTCCTAATTGCTTTCCCTGCCTCCCTCTATTTCTCCTGATACACCTCTCTATCTTCCTCGCTCTCTCCGTTTCCTTATACCTCCTGAATGCTAACTTGTTTGCCCTTACCTTCCCAGCCACCTCTTTCGTGAACCATAGCTGTCTCTTTTTCCTCCCGCTTTTGCTTACTTATCTGACACGGGTTTGTTGCCTTCTCTATCCCTCCATTTAGATTTGCCTACTGTTCTTCCATCCCCCCCCCCAGTCCTCCTCCCTGCCACAGCATTCCTGAGACATTTCCCCATCTTTTTAAAATTGTCTCTCTTGAAGTCCAAGACCCTTGCCTTTGTGTGTTTGATCCTTCCACAGTACTTACACTGAACCAACACCGTACAGTGATCACTGGTTCCCAGTTGCCACCACTGTGACATCTGCAACACTGTCCCTGTTGATGAGTACAAGGTCCAGTACTGCCCCCCTCACGAGTAGGCTCTTTCACTAGTTGCCTGAGGAATGCCCCCTGCAGGGAGCCCAGATGTCCCTGCTCCTCGCTGCAGCATAGATGCTCCAATCTACATCTGGCAGATTGAGGTCCCCCACCAGCAGCGCTTGTCCTTTGTTTGCTATCTTTTGACTGTCTTCCAGTAGAACCGTACCCAGCTCCCACCCCTGTGTTGGAAGTCTGTAGATCATGCCAGTGTGAACAGTGGCTCCCTTCCCTGTCTCTAGGGTGACCCACAGTACCTCCACCCCTTCCTGATTTCCCTGTATCTCAGTAGCCTTATGCTATTCCTCACATAAACAGCCCCCCATCTTTCTTTCCCATCCTGTCCTTTCTTAGCAGAGTGTAGCCTGGTATGGCTGTATACCAGTCATGGCTCTCACTGCACCATGACTTGGTGATGTCGACTATGTCCAGGTCAGCCTCTGCCATGATGACTGTTAGGTCCGGGATTTTGTTTCCCAGACTTCGAGCGTTTGCACACATGACTTTCCAGAATGTGCTAACACCCCATTTGTCATCATCCCCTCTCCCCTTTTGCCATCTCTCCTTACGCCCTCTGCTCTCAGTCCCACCTTTCTTCACTTCTACCACTTTGCATCATTTTTTGTTGGGTACCATTGGGGATTTCTTTCCCTTAGGTCTCTCTCTCTACAGCCTACTTCAGTTTGAGGAGAGGGACAGATTATGTCTCCCTGTTTCCTTCGACCACCACCCTCGGCTAGTTTCAATGCCATCAATGTCACATTTAAGGACTGTGGTTTCCCTCCCGCATGGATGCAGGCCATCTCCCCTGCATACGCCTCTATCCCTCCAGGTGGGATGCCAATCCCCAATGTAGCTGAACTTCTCCTCTTAAACAGGTTTCCTCCCTTTGTTATTTTATTGTTTTGTTTAGTCAACTAGTGCGCCTAGCAGCTGAGTTAGAAAGACACAAATAGAAAGAAAGACAGGAAAGCTGTCCAGATGCCGGGCCATTGAGGGGGATGGTGGGCGGATTGCAGTAGTGAATGTTGAAGATATTCTGAAAGATCAAGAATTAAGGTGAGTATGTAATTTTCATAATCTTCACCATTCATTATTTCATGGGTCAGAGTGCAAAGTTTAACACTAATGGCAGTGCTGGCTCACCCTGAGGGAAATGGTTGTTTCCTCAGCCTCCTGTTGGGGAAAAACATAAGAGGTGGTGGCCCCTTATGGGCCTGGCGAGGCCTGTGGCTGGTCAGGGGTAGGCAGAGGCTCACATGACCTAGGAACCATGAGGCAATCACCCTATGCTGGGCCAAGGGTGACAACCAAGAGAGCCAAAGCCACGCTATCCACCTAATTCAGACTGCAGATCATACCAACCTGGAGGCTACCAGGCCATGTGCAGAAAGGCGTATGGCTTGTCTGGTCTGCTCACAGTTGAGCATGGATGCCAGGAGTTTTCCCAGTGTTGCCCGCAGGTGTCTGCCATAGGACACTTGGTGTGCCGAGATGCACAACATGGTGCATGCCGCTGAGAAAACTCTTCGACTCCAGATGTCAAATTCTGCAGAATCCGCCTCTGGGGGACAGTCACACACTGGGTGCCTATACTTGGAGGGGACTGTCAAGGGGGCTGGACCCCCGAAAGTGGGGTGTGGCCTGGCTCCTGGAAACCCCACAGGTGTGCAATACCTGTACTGGGTGTCCCTCAGGGCTGAAGAGGGGGCAGAGGGATGGAGACAGATGTCTCCAGATGCCTCCACAAAATGCCTAGGCCATGGAGGTATGACTGAATAGTCATGACTGTACTCCCCAAGGAAGAACAGTGTCAGAGTATCAGGCTTGCGGCCCGAAAAATGGCCTAGTCACAGCTCCTCATCATCTCCTCAAGGAACTGCTGGTAACAAGGGTACTCAGCATCTGAACAGAGACGAAGAAAAGAGTCCTCCTGCTCAGAAGAGGAAGACAAGGATGACGAGGAGCTGGACTCAGGAGGTGGCAGTGCCAGGGTCTCAGGCTGAAAAATAAACTGATCTAGTGACATAAGGCAAGTGGGAAAGGCACTCACTGATGCCCTGTACTGGTCTCAGGTCAAGGGCCTGTACGACTCAAAATGCCCGGAAGGGCAGGAGGAGAAGGCAGAGGAGGAGGAGGGAGAGGATGTTCATGGTGGACTAGGCCAGGTCCTCTGCCAGGGCTACAAGAATGTACAGGGGGACCTTGCCCAAGGGGAAGAAATGACCAACTCATACTCCGGAGAACGCCCAACTGTGGAGAGGTGGTCTAGGTGGTGCCCTTGGGTGAACCCCCAAGTGAGGAGCTTGGAGCCGTAGAGATCCCACAGGGTGGCCCCTATCCCCACCTATGACAGGCCCAGATGGTTCCAGTGAGGCCAGAGGACCCGAGTCAGCATTATGGCTCCTTTTAGAGCTATAACAAACTCTGGGCATGGAGGGAGAGAGGCACCGATCAGAACCTACCAGCCCCCACCTAACTAGAATGGGCTCTGCCCCTTGGGCTAGGCCTAACAGGTCAAGCATCAAAAACCTGAGCTGACAGAAAGCTGGCACCGCGAAGAGCAACAGTCAGATCCAGAACCGGGTGCGGTGCCAGAACCTGACACGGCACCGAGGGCAGTGCTGGAACCCAGCCCAGCACCACCTCCGGCACTGGTCCCCCACCCAGCGCTACGAGCAGCACCTGGAGACAGAAAGGGGATGGTGTCACAACCAGCACCAGACTTGGAAACAGCCAGAGACAATGCTGAGGACAATGCAGACCTAGAAGTAGGCCTAGAAAGGTCTCTGTTATCATCAGTGCCAGGAAGTTGCTCAGGATCATCTTAGTCCCCATCCCCAGGTCATCTGACTGCCCAGGGGAAGAGATCCAGAAGATCTCTGCTGAGTTGCTAACTCTAGAAGCCTTCCCTCTCTCAGTGCTGCAAGTGGCATCAGGAGGGAACCCGGCTACATGGCCGACATGTTCCACTCACCTGCCTCAGTGCCGGGAGCCGAACTGGCACCAGACTGTGACCCCAAGGAGCCCCCGTAGGACCCAAAATGCACAGACGGACAGGAGGAGAAGGCAGAGAAGGAAGAGGAGGTTCATGGTGGATAAGGACAGATTCTCCGTCAGGGCTACAACAGCATGCAGGGAACCTCACCCAAGGGTAGGGCCTGACCAACTCGTCCACCTGAGAACACCCAAATGTGGCAGGCAGTCTAGGTGGTGTCCTTGGGGGCAGCCCCCAAGTGGAGAGACTGGAGCTGTAGAGGTCCCACAGGGCAGCCCCTATCCCCACCTATGACAGGCCCAGATAATTCCAGTCAGGCTAGGGAACCCGAGTCAGCACTATGGCTCCTGCCAGAGCTATCACAAGCTTTGGCTGTGAAGCAAGACACCATCCGAGACATACCAGCCGAAACCTCACCAGAATGGGCTAGGTCTAATGACAGATCCAGCATCAAAAACCTGAGCTGAGGGACAGCCTTCACTGCAAGCAGTAGCTGAAGCCTCCTCGGCACTGTGAAGGGCACCAGAGTCAGACCGGTATCTGGTGTGGTGCCGAAACCCGACTCAGCACCAAGGGTGGAACTGGAACCCAGTCCAGCACTATGTCTGGAATCTGCCCCCATTTTGGCACCACAAGCAGTGCCAGGAGACAGAAAGAGGGTGGCATTGTAACCAGCACCGAACCGGGAAACAGCCAGAGATGCTTCCAAGGACAATACAGATCTAGAACTAGGTCCAGAAAGGCCTCTGTCATCGTCAGTGCCTGGATGCCACTAGGGATCATCCCAGTCCCAATCCCTCGGATCATCCAACCGTTCAGGGGATGAGATCCAGAAGATCTCCACCCACCTACTAACTCTAGAAGCCTTCACTCTCCCAGTGCTACAAGCGGCATCAAGAAGGAACCCGACAACACCACTCCGTTCACTGGCACCGGCCTCAGTGCCAGGAGCCAAAGCGTCACTGGACCGCGACTCCAAGGAGCCCACAAGGGGGCTCTGGAATGGAAGGGGTGTGCAACCAACCCCTCGGAAAGAGCTGGATGTCCCACAGATCCCTCCTTCAGGCTCTCTGTCTCAGCGAGACGAGGACCGGATGAGGCCTGGTTTCCCTCAGTACATATAGTACTGGGGAGGGGCTATAGGAAACAGCCCAGACACCTTACCTTGGAGTCCCTTGTGCAACACCTGCCTCCAAAAGTGGGATGATTCCACTCTGTCACGCTGATTTCAAGTGTGCGGAAGTCCATGGAGAAACAGGCATCGCAATGGTCCATGTCATGTTGCACTCCAAGGCAGATCCGGCAATGGTCGTGTTGGTCCTGGACAGATGTATTTCTCCCACAGGGGCAGTGACACATGGAGGGATGACTCTGTCTTCTTCTTTGACTTCTGCAGCCCCTGATACCTGAACATGACTGAATTCGGAAAATAATAAAAACCAGCAAAAACAACAAAGCCCGGCACTATAAAAGGATAGAGAACAGAAGCAGTGACAGAAAAAAGGCAAGCTAGGAGGTTACGGCCTTGAGCTGGTGGGGACGGACTGAGCTGTGCAATTGGAAAATGGCGAATGCTCCCATGGAGTGCAAGCTTGATAGCAGGAAGAACAGAATAGAAAGAAGCAGAGGGCCGGCGTTGGTTACGGCCAGCTAATGAACACCACGTCATGCGTCTGCCTCATGGGTGGTGCTGTCCCTGACATTGGTTCACTAGCTCAAGAATTTTAAAGCGATTTGCTCCTATGAGTCCTTACAGCTCCAGCACAGACCCATGAAGTAATGAATGGTGACGACTGATTCTTGGAAGATACAGAATTTTGAAGTATATGTTAACTCCATTCTGAGAAACTTGCTCAAGTACATCGAGCCCTTAATGAATGAAGCCTGAAGTCTGTTTCAGCTGGACCCTCACAATCAACCCCATACGAAATGTCAATAATCTCACCTCGGTGGGTCTGTGAAAGCTCAAAGAAGGCACGTAGCAGTCTTTTTGTATGTTCCATCATTCCTGCAGTGAGAGAGAGAGAGAGAGAGAAAAAAGGATAAGACCCCAACATCCCATAAATTAACTGGGATACGCAATGGCCCAACTCAAGCAATTTATCTCCCAGTGTGAGGGAGCATGACCACAACTCATGAGTAGTGAAGCCAAGAGTTGGTTTAAAAAGTCCCACCCCTTCACGAGTACAGGTACATTGTGTATTTTGAGTTGAGCCAGTGTGCATTTATTTTGTACGCCAACAATTTAAAAGTTATCAATTTAAAATCTGTTGTTCACATAAAGATGAAGTGCTTATTTGCTTGTAATCATAATTCTACTACTACTAGTATTCACTTCACATCCACCCTTAGGCAGTCTTCCACTTGGCATACTCAGTCACTGGAAAGGTCTTCAAGCTTGACTACTCCCACCACCTAATCATGTGTCCTCCAGCTCCACCCCACCTGCTCTCAGATCTGTACCATGGAAACAGGTATTGAAAGCAAGCCTTTCCAAGCTAGGTTGTGTGGGTTCTGTGGATGTAAACTGTATACGAGCAGTAAAACTACAGTTACAAGTAACTAACCTCTTCAACGAACTACCTGGATTCAGATTACTATTCACACTTGGACTGCAAGCAGTCCTGAGGAGCAGCAAGGTGCATGTATCACAAGGTTTTAGGCAGATGAAGAGACTGGAGGACTGAAAAGCAATATCCCAGCGACTGTATACTGTATGTCAATACTGAAATGGGATAAGAAAGTCTCAGAATTAGACCAGGTAGCAGGCCTGCATATCCCAGTGACAGTAATGTCCATGGCAGCAGTACGAGAGGCAGCAGTATGTCTGGTGGAGTGAGCCCTTAGCCCATCAGGAGGCTCCTTCCCAGACAACTGATAAAGCGTAATGCAAGATATAATACACCTACCAATGATCTGTTTGGCTACCAGTCTGTCTTAGGTAGCTTTAGAGTATGTGACAAACAGCTGGTGGGCCTCACCAAGAAAATCAGTTGTGCGCTCTTGGTAAAAAAGCAGAGCCCTGAGGACATCAAGCATGTGAAGTGTCTTCTCAGCATCAGAAGCATGAGGTTTCAGAATTCACATAGGTATCATCAAGACCTGGTTTAGATGGAATTCAGAAACTACCCTGGGCAGGAATTTTGTATGGGGCATAGGACAACCTTGTCATTGTTGAAAAACAGATACAGACAGTGACTTCACATAATGTGCCTGGAGCGTTTTCAACTAAAGACGCGATCTTCCATGGCAAATGTGGTGGATGACACTTGTCCATAGCCTCAAACGGCTTACCCATGACTGAACCATAACAACAAGAGGGTAAATACCAAGGTGGAGATGGGCTGCACAGCGAAGGGGATAGATGGTCTAGATCCTCAAAAAAGTGGGATGACCACTTTCTCCTGGGTCACCATTGGAATACTGTCCTTTGCCCTGTATGTCTGGATGGCAGCCAGGTGCACCCTGAGGTTAACTAACTTGCAAGACCAAACATAGAGGCATACTGTGCTCAGCGCACCAGCAAAAATCCTCTTGTAAGCTTTGTGAGTCGATTCCTTTCGAGACACATCCAGCAGTCGGACAACATCCTCAGAAAAAACAGGACCAGGAACTCTTCAGGAACCAGGCTATCAGGTACAGGAACTGCAGGTCCTGGTGTCTGACCACCTCTTCAAACCTTGTCAGAAGGTCATGGAGTGGGATCAGTCAAAGGTGGCGTACTGCGGAGGCTGAGGAGATCCTGGTACCAAAACTGGCAGGGCCATAGTGTAGCTTTCAAAATCAGGGATTCCCAGTCCCTTAGGCCTTAAAGATCACCTTGAGAACCAGAGGAAATGTAGGGAAGGCATGCAAGTGATCCCCTGTTCAAGACCTGACAAACACACCACCCACATGGACTGCTACTAGATTTGCATAAAATGAGCAGGGCAGGGACAATCACAATGTCTCTTACACAGTGGGAAGGGGCAAGCTCTTCCTTGCCTGCTAAGGTACAACATAGTAGTTCTTTTGTCCATACTGACTTGGACAACCTGGCCCTTATCCAGTGAAGTGAATTCCAAATAGTGCCAGGCACACTATTTGGCCCTCCATCAGGCTGATGTGTAGTCTGGACTTGAGCACAGTCCTCAGTCTCCCCTTGAAGACCTGCATAATACTAATTCTCAGTCACCAGTGGATGCATGGCCTGGCACCACTGACAATCACTCATGTTGTGGGTGTAGGCCAAGAAATAATCATTTGGGGATGCCTGCCCTAGGGACAGGTGGGATGTAAGTTTTAAGAAACACAAAAAGTGATCAGTGCACACCAAGGCAACCGTAGTACAAAAAATATTTATTTAAGCATACATACATACTCCTGAGGTTCCCAGCACTTCAAGTTGCTCTGACTCTTCAGACCCCCACCCCCACCCCAGATGGCAACCAGGCAGCTTAATGCAAGGGACCTCAAGAGCTTGTATGTAGTAGCAAAGAGCACCTTGCTGAGTACTCACTCCAGAAACTGTAAATACCCTACCTGCCCCAAATCAGATTACTACATACATTTTAATTTTCAGTTGCCTCTGTTAAGGAAGGGAAGGGATCATATTTTGGCTCTGTGTAGCTGAGCTGCGATACCTTCCACTTCCTTGTCCTGGCTACTACCCCCAGCACTAACCGTTTTTTGCGATGCAATTATATGGAGAAAGCGGGGCATGCTCCATGGACAGTAACAGGCCACTTGTTTTTTTAGCTTAGATTTTTTTTTTTATATTTTAGATGCCCATTCCGAACAAATCAAGGCCACCCCTCGACTAACACGTGCCTTGTTAGTAGAGGGGTAGCCTAGATTTGTTCGAAATGGCTTTTAAAATATAAAAAAACTAAGTTTAAAAAAGGCCTCATTACTGTCTTTGGAGCATGCCCCTGCACCCTCCATATAATTACATCACAAAGCATGTTAGTGTGGGCGGTGCTCAAGGTAAGAAGTGGAAGGAGGCAGTGGCACAGCCTGAAACCAAATCACCCTCCTCTAAATAGAGACAACTGAAACTAAGTAATCAATTTGGGGACAGGTAAGCGTCCTTTACAGTTTCTGGAGGGCGACCTGAAAAAATCCAGGAAAGGTGCTCTTTAAATAAACTCTTTTTTCTGTACTGCAATTGCCTTGATGTGCAACGATCATTTTTTGTGTTTCTTGAATCTGTAGCCTTGCTCAGCAGCACATGCTGGTGAGAGGCATGCAGTTTTTGTTTCTTGTTGGGATGTAAATTTTGCCTGTCCCACAAAAGTTTCAGCCATCCACACTAATGTGACGTAAATTCTGAAGTAGCTTTCAAAAAACTGACTGTAAGGTGGAAAGAAAAAAATTGTTTTGGGGGAAGGTTAGTTTACATGTATGACAGTCTAGTATATTTCTAAATCAGAATTTGGTGAATCTCTACTGCCATATGGTCTCCATGCTGTCTTCTCTTTTGCTTTCCAGATTTAAACCACAGGAACACTAGCACAGCTTCACACCAGTGGGGGGGCTGGGGCGCCCCTCCTGGCTATCCCAGTGTGAGTAGTGGCGCCCTGCCACCATCTTTATTCACTGTTTAGTGCCCATTGTGGAGCCTGTCGTTGACTGAATGGCCCTCCCTGGCTCCCAAATGATCCCAAACCTGGCTCCGCTACTGCTTCACATACATTAGTTCAGACGTAGTTGAAGGAGAAAGACAGGATCTCCAGTAGAACTTAACCCTACTCTTCAAACTGGATCCTCTGTCTACCACTGCAGTCTGATAATCAATAGACCAACAGCAACTAAGACCAAAATAGCCGAGAAACTCTGCTCATAGGAATCATCACTAAGAATTTTTCTTCAGAAACCCAGTTAGTGAAATTTGGAGAACTCTGAAAGTGACTTCTTCATATGAAGCTTAAGCTCCAACCACTGTGCTTCAATACAAGCTTTTTTATGGTTACGCTTCTGCAGTACATCACTGCAGTGCGCAGACAGGGCACAGACCTCCACATTACCATAAAGAGTTAGCTATTCCCCGTTATTTTGGAGCTGTAATTGTGTTAAATATTCTGAAGGACATGAGGACTTCATCTGTTTTAGAATTTGAAGATGTGAAAAAGACCTTGTACAGTATTAATATTTTCAACTGTTGCTGTGAGGAGGTCCTTCACATGCTTCAGTAGTGCGTGCTTTGTTCTAGCCAGTGAATTGCATTCTCAAAATTAAGCAAAATGTTGTGGGATCTACGGTATTGAACCTGTGTTGAAACAGCCGCGGAAGTGCTAGTGTCACTGTCAGGGTCTGGTAGCAATGGCAACCCAGTAAAGAATTTGTCTAGTCTATCCTCAACAGAATAATTATCTAGAGATCTGGGTTTTCAACTTTGCTGATTATTGTTTCCACTATGGAGTTATTTCTCTGTCAACCAGACTGAAGGCTATCATCATGGAAAGGATTTCAGCAATAATTTTTGTAAAAAGGACAAATCTTACAGTGCTCATCATTTTAAACAGCCCTCTGGTCTCATCTTTAGTTTCTCCTTTTGTGGAAGCGATGTGTTGTAAATGCATAACTAAAGCAGTGTAACTGGAGAGAAGAAAAATTTACTCACCGTAGCAGTGTTGTCTGTTCTCCTCAGGGATCCATCAATGAGCCCTCCTTACAAAAGTGCTTCACTCTACAGGACAGTGCTGCCCCGGAGGAAGAACTATATGTAAATTTTAGAATTTAGAATTTAAGTTCAGACTTTGCACTGTGGTTATGCTCCCCCTACTGGCTTAATGCCAGATTTGTTTCTATAGCTGGGGAGTGGTGACTACTAAAATTATCTAAGTAAATACTAAAATGTTTCAAAAAATGTTTCTTAAAATGTTTTAAACCCAAATCTTTAGCAGACACAATTTGACATAAAATGATCACCACTTTAAAATATATTGTTGAGAAACTGCAACAAGTAATGCTTAAGCAACCATATAAGGACTGATTCTTGTGTGAACCTATTTTCAGGTTCCAGAAGGGGAGGCAGGGTTAGGGTTTTTAAGGCTCATTGATGGATCCCAGAGAAGAAACAACATTACTACAGTGAGCCATTTTTTTTCTTCTAACAATAGGAATCCATCAACTATGCCATGCAAAAGTTCAGATTCACTAGCATTTTTTTTTATTTAAAAGTTTAGAGTTACAGGATAAGTTCTATGAGACAAAAGTCTCATTTGCAGAACACCCTATGTCAATAGATACAAGACTTAAAGACAAAATCACATGAAACAAAATCATACTATTAAGATGCAAAGCGTGTACTTATCAATTTGGTATTTCATTTTGCAACATTTTTAAGAGGAAAGACTAGAACACTTGCGAATTTGTGGTACTAAGCTGTTCCAGGCATGGGGGCACCAAAGGAAAAACATGTTCTACCATAGGTAGAAACTACTTAGGCAACTGGTAACAGCGATGCTGTACTTCACTGAAGTATATTCGTGAGATGAAGCCATCAAGCGTTCAGATAAGTAAGGAGCAGTATGACCGTTAACAGCCTTATAAATCACTAACAGTACCTTGGGAGGATGGGTCTAGTACTTATTTAGGAAAAAGGTTCTGTAAGACAGCAGTTCCAAACCTGGCATCCCTCCTCAACTGTATGTCCAGGCAGTAGTGGTTTGTGAAGGTGTAAACTGTTTTCTAGATGGCTGCTTTATAAATTTCTTGTCGGCGGATGCCCTTGTAGTTGCCACAGAGGCAAAGGTGGTCCCTGTGGAGTGTGCTTATAGGCCTCCTGGGAGGTAATTTAATAGCCTTTTCATAACTGAACTGCATACAGGAAACTATCCTAAGAGAGACGGTGTTCCTAGCTGCTGGTTTACCTTTGGCAACCTCTCTATAGGTAACAAACATCAATGTGCTGTGAGACTTGACATCCCTTTTCCAGTCCATGTAATATCCCAATGCTCTTTTTACATCCAGACAGTGCAGTTTTTGTTGACCTGTCCCAGAGCGTTCAGGACAGAGAACAGTATTCTGAAACCACCTTAGGTAGGAATTTCCTATTGGTTCAAAGACTACAGTACCTTATCAATGTGGAATACTATGTTGTTTGGATCTGTACAAAGGGCTTGCAGTTTGCCTACCCTCCTAGCAATTGTTGTGGCAATCAGGGAAACTTTTCCATGTGATACATTCTATGTCTGTTGTATCCATAGGCTCAAAAGGAGAGTCCATCAGCTTGGCAAGACAAATGTTCAAGTCCCATGGGGAAACTGGTTCCCGGGTGGGTGTGTGGGTGTATGTATGTGTGTATGTAAACGGTTGAGGCCTTAGAAAAACCTTTTAAAGACAAACTGAGAGGCCAAAATCCTGTCTTTGCCTGCTGATGTGTAAGCTGACACAACTGACAGATGTACATTCAGGGCTGAAGGTCTCACACCTAGGGACTGTAAGTATTCCAGGTAGTCCAGAACTGTGGACAGTCCTGCCTGCATTGGAATCATCTTTCTGGGGGCACATCAGCATGAGAATCTCTTCCACTTACAGAAATATGATTTCCTTATTGGTTTCCTGGAAACCTTCAAAGCTCTCAGCACTGCTCTGGCAGATTCAAACCAGAAAAGTATAGATCTTCAAGTACCATGCCCTCAGCCTCAGGCACAGAGTGTTGAGGTTTAGGAAGGTGCCCTGGCCTGGGATAGAGTCAACAAAGCATACCTCAGTGGCAGGTTGACTGGAATCCTGCTAGACAGGGTCAGCAGCACTGAGTGCCATGCCTGCCTAGCCCAGTCTGGAACTATCAGGAGCATAGTTGCTGGCTCTCTCCTGAGTTTCATGTGCACTCCCTGTATGAGGGGGGAAGGTGGGAAGGCATACAGGAACCTCTCTGTCCAGTCCAGGGCTAGGGCATCCTCTGGGACTGTGCCCCTGGCTGGTGTCCTGTAACAAAACTTTGTAAGCTGATTTGTTCTCCCAAGAGGCAAACAGATCTATTTCTGGGGTACCCCATCTTTTTAAGACTGAAGCCAGCACTTGCTGGCACAAGGTTCACTCGTGATTTCCCTGACTGATTCTGCTTAGGGAGTATGCCAGCACATTGCTCTTGCCTGGCAGATGTACTACAAAACTCTGTGCCCAGGGAGTAAGCTAGATCACAGATTCTCATAGCGTGTGTGCATACTTTAGAGTATCTTGTTTCTCCTGGTTTGTTTATGTAGTACATTGCTGTGGTACTGTCTGTCAGAATTTGGACTGACTGGCCCTATAAGTGGAAGGAGAATGACTGCATTGGCAGTAGTAATGCCCTGAGCTCGTGGAGGTTTATGTGTTCGTGGTTTTCCTCAGGGCTCCAGATGCCACTTACATGGAAGTCATCTACGTGGGCACCCCATGCTAGAAGTGAAGTATCTGTTGTGAGGACTTTGGTGGGAGAGTGCTGGAGGAAGGGAATGCCCTCTCTGAGGTTGCTATCCTCCTTCCACCACTCCGGTGCTTGTACAAAGGTTTTTGTGACTGGCATCAGCTGAGACAGGGAGCCTGACCTTTAAGACCAGTACCCTCTAAGGTGGTACTGTATGTTCCACACTGCAGGCAATTTTTTTCAAACTGCATTGTTTTGAAAAATTGCCACATTTGCTTCAAGACCTTTAAGGAGGGCATGGTTTTCTCTGGTGCCGGGTTTCTCGATTTACTTTTGAGGCAGAGGAACTGCAAGCTGCTTTTCCTTTTGCTTCCATTTGCCAGCTGTAGTATTTGGCTGGTGTACAATGTTTTATTTCTGGTTACCATCAGTCCGTCAGTGTGTTCTCAGCTGGGAGCCCTGTGCTCTGCACTGAAAGATGGCTTAGCAGTTTTTTTTCTCTTTGGATGCCAGAAAAAACTGCTCTCAGAGGGGGTGCTTTGCAGCTTTTTAAATCTCCTTGGGTGCCAGAGACTGTTGCGGAGAAGAAAAGACATCAGACATCTACTTTCTATATTCTGTGGTATTTTACTTCATATTTGTACACACAGCCTAAGAAAGCTGGTGCAGGCACAGGCTGATGTTTAGCTGCCCTTTTCTTTCTTTGTTTTAGGGCAGAAAACTTTCAAAATAATCATAATCACAATTGAAGCAAAGGTTGTGTCATCTGCTTTTGCCAATCAGTTCTTAAAGAATATACACTGTTTAGAGCCTATTGGTCCTTTTTCCTTTTTAGGCCTTCCTGTCATGCCAATTCAACCAGAAGAGAAAAAAAAATTATTTGGGGGTTGTACTGGTGAAAATAGTACAACCGTGTAAAATAATGAAGTCGAATTTAAACAAAATTAATTTATTTTTGTTTGATATATAAAAACAGGGAACACAAAGTGGGAATTGGTGAAAAATGGAAATTACGTACCTACCGTGATTCTTGATCATCTTGGACGAAGTCTCCACCACTCATTCACAATAATGGGATCTATGCTGGAGGTGCTAGGACCCAGCGGGAGCAAACTTTTTTGCAGGAGGGCCGGTGCCAGAGATGGAGCTGCGAGGAGCGGTGCCGCGAGCCTCTGCTCGTGCGGCAATGACTATCTCGGTGTTGACCCTCCAACCGCCTCAGTACCTTTATTTTCCGAGGAGGTGCCGCGTAACTAACCTAGAAGGACAGCCTAACCAAAAACCGGACACAAGATAGTCTGGGAGACCTGTATAAGAAGGGTCAATAAAGAAGTCTTCACAGCCTAAAGATTGAGGGAGTGAATACCAGCAACAGAGGTAAGCTCGGGGGACGGTGGGTGGGCATGTGAATGAGTGGTGGAGACTTCGTCCAAGAAGATCAAGAATTATGGTAGGTACGTAATTTCCACATCTTCCTGGACATAAAGTTTCCACCACTCATTCACGCTAATGGGAGAGTACCAAGCTAATAATCCCCCGAGAGGGCGGCAGGAGAAACCAAGAGCTCACAGATTTAGGACAGAAGTCCATTAAGGATGGTTCTGCCAAACCAAACATGTCGACTGGCATGGACATCCAGGGCATAGTGTTTGACGAAAGTATGCACTGAGCTCCAGGTGGCCGCACTGCAAATATCTGCAATGGGCACGTTGTGGATTTCCGCCAGGGATGCCGCGACCGCTCTAGTAGAGTGAGCGTACACTCTGCCTTCCAGCTTAACCTGCGCCATGGAATAACAGTGGCGAAGGCATGCCACCAACCATGCTGAAATGCATCTGATAGCGATAGGCTGACCCAGCCGGGTCTCGCTGAAGGAAACAAATAGTTGTTGAGCTTTGCAAAAATCTTTTGTCCTATCTAAATAGAAACACAAATCTCTTTTCACATCCAAAGAATGAAGAGAACGCTTCCCTTCATTTTGGAAGTTCGCAAAGTAAGTAAGGAGGATCAAAGGTTGGTTTAGATGGAATTCTGAAACAACCTTAGAGAGAAACTTAAGATGGGTTCTAAGAACTACTTTGTCTTTATGAAACACAGTATATGGAGGGTCTGTGACTAAGGCATGTATCTCAGAGACCATGCAGACCGAGGTAATGGCCACCAGGAAGGCCGTTTTTCAAGTGAGGAATTTCAACTCACAGGTAGCTAGAGGCTCGAAAGGTTTCCGAGTGAGCATGTCTAGCACAAAATTAATGTCACAGGCTGCTACTGGACATCTTATAGGAGGTCTGGTATGCAGAATTCCCTTAAGGAACCTCTTAACCACAGGTACTGTAACTGAGCCAGTGACAAGGAAAGTACTGGCTCATGATAAGCTGAAATAGCACAAAGGGGAACCTTGACTGTAGTGTATTGCAGACCTGAATTTGAGAGGTCCAAAAGGTACTCTAGAACTTTATTTATTAGGCAGGAAAAAGGATTCAGAGAGGATTTTGCACACCAGAGTGAAAAACGCTTCCATTTGGCTGTGTAAGTTCTCCTAGTGGCTGGCTTGCATGCAGCCAGAAGAATATCTGAAACTCTCCGGGAGACATTGAACTTGTTCACTTCTATCTCTTCAGGAGCCATGTGTGAAGCGGAAGTGATCTGATTGGTATGGACCACAGGCCCGAGTCAGAAGGTTCATCTGAAGGGGAAGCGGTTTCAGAGGGGTTTCCGACATACTGTTGAGTAATGGAAACCATATCTGCCGAGGCCAGAAGAGAGCAATGAGAATCATTTTGCTCCCCTGGGACTCGAACTTGAGAAGTACCCTCTGAATTAGAGGAAGAGGCGGAAAGGCATATAGAAAGCGTTTTGTCCACTACAGCCTGAACACATCCTGACAGAAAATGCCAGGCCCTGGATTTCTGGAGCAGAAGAGAGGCAGTTTTGTGTTGAGTGGGGATGCAAAAAGGTCCAGGTCTGGAGTTCCCCACTCTGCAAATAGTGACTGAACTACAGTTAAGTCGAGAGACCATTCGTGAGGATCTGTCTCTGTTCTGCTGAGACACTCTGCCAGTTCATTCTGCACTTCCGGCAGGTAGGCCACCTGAATTAGAGCCTTGTGCTCCAAGCACCATTCCCACACTCTCATTGCTTCCCTGCATAAGGGGTAAGAGTGAGCCCCGCCTTGCTTGTTGATGTAATACATCACTGCTTTGTTGTCCGTTTGAAGGAGAATGTTCTTGTGACAGAGAATGTCCTTCAAAGCCCGGACTGCATAAAGGACGTCTCTCATTTCTAAGACATTTACGTGAAGCTGGGACTCGTCCTGAGTCCACGTACCTTGAGTGTGGAGAGTCTGACAGTGAGCTCCCCACCCCATCAGGGACACGTCCATGGTAATGGAAATCTGATGATCCAGAGGAGCAAAGGGATACCCTTCCAGAAGATTGTCCTCTTGCGACCACCAAGTGAGTGACTTCTGAGGTTCTGTCACCTTGATGAGAAAGGACTGAGGGTGAGTGGTTGGGGACCACTGAGTACTGAGCATCCACTGAGAGGTTATCATGTGAAGGCGTGCTAGGGGTACAGTGAACACTGAGAATGCCATGAGACCTAGCATCCGCTGCATCTAGATAGCTCGAACCGAGCTGTTCTGTCTGATGTATCGGGCCATCTGTAGGATATCGCTCCTTCTGTCCTCTGGTAGAGACGCTTTCGCGCAGGAGGTGTCCAGAAGCGTTCCTAAGAAAAGGAGCCTCTGGGAGAGCTGCAGCTGCAATTTCTTGAGGTTTAGCAGGACTCCCATAGACGTGAGAAAGTCTGAGGCCGTGGCAACGGCGTCAAGAGTTCCTTGCCTGGAAGGGCTCGCTAAAAGCCAGTCGTCCAGATATGGGAACTCTTGTATTCCAACTTTTCTGAGATGCGCTGCAAGAACAGCACAACACTTTCTAAAAAGTTGTGGCGCCGAGGATAGCCCAAAGGGCAGGACTCTGAACTGATAATGCTGTCCCAAAGCCACAAACCTTAGGTATTTACGATGCTTTGGATGAATAGGAATATGTTGGTAAGCATCCTCCATGTCCAGGGAGGCTAACTAGTCGTGTTGATGAAGCAAGGGTAACAGGGTCCCTAGCGATATCATCTTGAATTTCTCTTTGGGAAGATACTTGTTTAATTTTCTGAGGTCCAAAATGGGGCGCATGCCCCCAGTTTTCTTTGGAACTAGAAAGTAATGGGAGTAGAACCCTGTGTTCCATTGATACAGCGGAACTACTTCCACTGCCCTGTTGTTCAGAAGGCCTTGTATTTCAGAGGCAAGAAGCTCTGACTGAAGAATTGACAGCTTTGACTGCCGCTTGGGGAGACAATCCAGAGGGTTCTCCGAATAATTGAGGGAATATTCCTCGCGGATCATCCAGAGGACCCATTTGTCGGAAGTTATGGACTTCCACTGGTTGTAGAACTGAGTCAGATGACCTCCCACCGCTAAAGAGTCCCCCTCGGGCAGCTGAGGTGGGACTTGGGCCAGAAACTCAGAAGGCGGCACTGGTGCTTTGGGTACCTGCGCCTTCTGTTGCGTAATCTTTTGAGGCTGAGGGGCTTGATTTTTATTAAAACCTCCCCTGCCTTTGCCTCGAAAGGACTGACGGTTATGAAACTGGCATTTGTTAACACCCTCTGGAGAGGGGGCGGGAGGAGGTCGAGCCAATTTAATGGGTTACCTAGTCTTTTGTGTGGCCTCTAGAGCTTGTTCTACTTGAGGGCCGAAGAGATACACATCATCGAAGGGCAACGTCATGACCTGTTGCTGGACATCATTTGTGAAACCTGAAGTGCGTAGCCAGGAATGGCGGCAGGTATAAATGCCCGCCGCCCGGGAGGCAGTATCGAAGGTGTCCATAACTGCTTTAACCTGTTGGTTGTTGGACTCGATGTCCCTGGTTACGGTTTGAAGAAGCTCTGAATTAGTGTCCAACTCCGGTAGAGATTCAAGCATTCGTTTGAGCGAGTGCCAAAGAATATACTCACATTGAGAGAAATAGCCCTGGTAGCTGGGAATACGCATACCCAGGGTGGATGCAGCAAAGACTCTCTTACCTAAAGTTTCTGTCTTACGAGATTCTTTGTTTATAGGTCGAGCTGTAGTCAACTGAGGAAGGACGACCTTATCATTCTCTGCCAAGACTACAATAGGATCCGCAAAGGCTTGGGAGGCCATACTTCCTATCTATGGACTTAGCCACAGAAGGAATGAGAGCAGGATTATTCCATACCATTTGTGAAAGCGTCTCAAAGGAGGGTTGTACCAGGGGAGTTAAATCCATAGGGATGTCCGGAACATGAAGGTATTGGAGTCTTAAAAGCTTCCCAGGATCGATGTCCATAGTCTGGAGAGAAAGAGTGGAATTCAAATTTTTCAGCAGAGACCTAAATGACAGGTCCTCGACCACAGGCTCTGTAACAGGATTAGATCCTGCTCCTTCCTCATCATCACCACCCAGTCTAAGATCTGGGTCAGGCTCAACATCATCTCCTGACAGTCCAGGAGGGACTGCATGGACAGGAAAGGATTGAAAATCAGCAGAAAAAGAGGAAGGAAAATAAATCGGAGAGGTGATGCCCTGAAGACTGGTAGAAGAAAAGCCCGGCCTCGGCGCCAAAGAAGAGCACGGCGCTGAAAGGCTGCACGACGCTGATAAAGCAGACAGCGCCGGAGAAGAACATGGTGCCAAAACGCTGCATGGCACTGAAAGGCCACACAGTGCCGAGAAACTCAACAGCGCCGAAAAGCCGCACGGTGCCGGGAGGCACTGAAATCAGCGCTGGGCGACTCACCGACACCGCCAAAACCAACCCAGGGCCCCGAAAATTAGAATTTGAGGGAAAAGAAGGAAGAGTACCAGGAGATAGCTGCATCGGTGTGGCCCCCTGTGCCGCAGCTATGTGAGGGGGGAAAACACCTGAGCGCGGAGTCGACGGCACCAAAGAGGGTGCTGCATGACAAGGGAGGCCCAATCACCCTGCCCGCTTCCCTGAAGAGTCCAAGGGCCCCTGAGTGACCGGGCCAGGCAACTGGACCAGCCCCCGAGCCCACTGCTCCATAAGAGCAGCCCAGTGATGAAACTGCTCATCAGAAGCCCCACCAGAAGGCAGGGAAGGTCTCCGATGTTGAAGAGGTCGGAGACCAGAACCAGAAACTGGTGACTCTGAATGAGGAGACCGGCAACTGACCCCAATGACCGATCTTCGATGTGCAGACATATCAAAGGGCGACCACGAGTGATGCCTTCTCTTTTTTGACCTACGGGTCGAAGAAGAGCTCGAGGCCGAATGGTGCCGAGAATGGGACCGTTTACTTTTATGCTTCCGGGGGGACCACCCATCCCCTGGGGCACTGGACTGTCCATTGTCAGACCCCCCTTCCAGAGAAGGTCGCGGACCGGACCCAGCCCGGCTTACTGAACAGCTTTCATCCGAAGTCTCCCTACAGTCACCTCGCCCGCTCATGGTCAACTCCACCAATGTAGGCTGAGACTTCTTTCTTTGATAAGAATAAATTATTGTAAGCGGTACTTTATTCGAAAAATACTAAAAATAATAAACTGAAAACTATGCTGCTAGTTTGAAGTTTGACTCCCGGCGGGCGAGTGACGTCGTCACTGAAGCGCACTCTATGGTGGGGAAAAAAGGAACTGAGGCAGTTGGAGGGTCGACGCCGAGATAGTCATTGCCACACGAGCAGAGGCTCTCGGCGCTGCTCCTCGCAGCTCTATCTCTGGCGCCGGCCCTCCTGCAAAAAACTTTGCTCCCACTGGGTCCTAGCACCTCTGGTGTAGATCCCATTAATGTGAATGAGTGGTGGAGACTTTATGTCCAGAAGATTCATGATTTCAGGAACCACAGAGGAACTGATAAAAAATATGGTAAATTTGAATAAAACTAAGATAAACAAATGCAGATTATCACATACGCTCAATAACTTCACAAAATAATAAAACAGTAGTCAAAACTAAGAAGACAGCCAAAGGGAATGGAAATGAAAATTACGTACTTACCGTAATTGCTGATCTTCTGGAATATCTTCGCTATTGATTACCAGTTATGGGTCTGGGGCCACAAGCATGAGGACCCTGCAGAAACAAACTGATTACAGGGAAGAAACTGACATCAGGCAGTGACAGTGCCTACGCACCTCATATGGTGCCGCATGCACCAGCCAATAACAATCGCTGGCTCCCTCAGCACCTCAGTTCTGTCCATCAAGAGAGAAACAAAGTGGAGAGAAAAACAAGAGAGGGTTAGATCCTCTCTAGTCCAAAGTGACAGGAAAAAGGATACAAGAATAAAATAAACACCACAATAACATCCAACTACCAACCTTAGACTAATAAAGATGGGGCACACTAGGTGGCACAAAGAGAGAAGGGTCACTAGAGCCAGAACCTCACACCACTGGCCAGAAAGGAAGTGGGCAGTGGCATAAGAAGAGGGTAGCTGCCCGAGCATGTGGCTCTGGCAAAAAAAAAACAGTGTGATGCCCAGAATGGGACCCCTTGTAAATGGGATGGCACAAAATGCCTAAGGAAAAATTACATAGACTCCTGGAAAATTCAATCGTAAACTGGTTATGTCCGTCTTCTTTACATCAGGAATAAAGAAAGAGAGAACTAAACAAATCTGGAGTTGCTAGTCTAGAGCTCATCTCCCCAGACACCCAGGGTAGTGGGCTAAGGCCCCAATATATAACAGAAACTAGGATACCCACCACAAAAGTCTGACATATTCAGAAAAATACAGCATAAAAGTAAAAAGTCCAGCTTCTCCTGAAACCACAGGGATGTACCCTATGCAAGAGCGAGTGCAGTTGATCCAATAGGGTGCACAGCATGTACCACATACAGGGAACTGCTAAGTTACGTTAGCATGGATATTGTCTAGGCACACAGGATGCATTTAACAATTAATAGGGATATAACCACAAGAAAATATACCCCGACCATGAAGGAGGAGGACAAGAAAAAAAAGAGGGGTAAGGCCCCCAAACCCAGTGCTGGTTTTTTTTGTTTGTTTGTTTTTTGAAGAGGTACTCAGAAGACTCCCGACCCTTTATTTTTCTGAAATAGATAACCACAGAGACCCCTAGAGAGGAAGTGACGGGGGAGACGGCCAGCACCTACTGTTTTGCTGCCAGTACCAGCTGGGTGAGCTGCCCAGAGGCCCTGGCTCTGTCAGAGCAGAAGACTGGGGGGTGGGGCATGGTAGTTAATGGTGAAGATATTCTGCAAGATTAACAATTATAGTAAGTATGTCATTTTCATGTCTTCCAGGAATCAATCTTCACCACCAACTCCCACATATGTGTCTCAGTACCAAGTTTCCCTTTTCCATGAGGGAGAAGCTGGCTCATCCTGAGGGAAACAAAAACCCCCAGCTTTCTGCATGGGGGAGACCACCTGAGGGCAGGGGCTTCTTACAGGGCTGCCAGGACCCAAGACTGGTCAGGGTCAGGTGGGTGATCCTGTGGCACAGAAGCGGAAGAGCACCCTGACAGCTTTCACCTGACCCTACAGGAGAAGAAGTGAGCTCTCTGGAAGTGTGAGTTTAGCACCTTAGACCAAGCCAAAGGTGCTAGTCTTGAAAAGGGAAGCCATGCCATCTGCCTAAGGCAGACTGCAGTTCCCACAAGCCTGGAGGACATCTCTTTGACATCCTTGATTTATGCCTTGCCATCTCCAGGCCTTGAGCAGAAAGGCAAATGGCTCACCCAACCAACTTGCCTGTAGGCACTGTAGCTTGGAGTTGACCTACCTGTAAACACAGGCGCTGACTGAAGACTGGCTGGTGTGCTGTGATGCACATCATGATTCGTGCCAAGGTAAAACATCTTCCTGCCCAAGGCATCTGTCTGAGCAGAGTCAGCCTCAGGAAATCGGTCACGTGTGCGTCGTTTCAGCCATTACAGCGTCTATAACACCTCTAGGCCTGAAGAGGGGTCAGGTATTGCACCTGCAGATCCTGAGAGTGCGCAATACCAGAGCATGAGGTCCCTGGAGGCTGGAGGACAAGAAAAGGGACATCTCCATGCTACCCTATATGCATTCTCAAAGGCTCTAGGCCAGGGAGGGATGACTACAGAGCTATCGCTGAAAACTGCTAGGAGTCCCAACAGCAAGTATACCAGATCATGACTGGTATAGCAGCCAACGTCCAGTACCTCAAGCATGTCTGCCAGGATTCTCTGGTACACAGTGTACTCAGAAGCTGAAGACACGTGGAGTGAGGATTTATTGTTCTCTGAGGAGGATGTTGACACAGAGGAGGTGCTGAAACCAGAGGATGGTGGTGCCAAAGAGACAGGCTGAAACTGAGCCCTGTTGGACTCCCTGTGGTGTTGTTCTAAGGCACCAACAATCTCTCTGTGCTGGTTCCAAGTAACTGACCCCTGAGGTCCCATGTACCTTGGTAACTCCTGCAAGAATGGCAGAAGCCCGGAAGGGAACAGAGATGCAGGATCTCAAAGGCCTTTGCCTGAGCTGGGCTGGAGACCTCGCCTAAGGGGTGGGTCTGGCAGGGCAGCCCAAATGGGGTGGTCCTACATCATGAGGAATGACTATCTGTGCCCATGGGGGGATTCCCCCAGTTGGGGAAAGCAGAACAGTTTGGTCCCCGTAGGGCAGCCCCAGTCTCCAAAAGTGATGGTGTCAGGCAACAGCTCCAGGGAGAACACAGTCTCCATGCCATTATCAGAACTCGGGCCAATATCATCCCCAGCACCAGACTCAGGGTCAAAAATAGGCATGGAGATAGTTTCACCCCATTGTCACAGACGGCACCATCCTTGGTGTCAGGTTTGGCACTGATCCTGAAGCTAGCCCCAACTAAGGTGCTGGGAGCGGCACCAGGGCCTGTCCTGGAGCAGTACAGGGACCAGGGATGACCAAGGGGATGACACTGCGACCAGCGTCATGCTCAATGTCGGGCCCAGGCCTGCACCATGGCTAACACACTGTCCACTGCCAGAGGCAGTGTTGTCCTTTCCCCCTCTGCATCACTAGCGAAACCAGAGGAAAGAATCACCTTCACCTCTGCAACAGAAGGCTGCATGACCCTGATGTTGGTCCCTCTCCAGACATTGCGAAAAGTGTCAGAAGGGGACCTGATGTTGTGGCCGGGACAGAACCAGGCCGAGACACTGAGGAGTCCACCGAGGGAGAACAAGCATATAGCTTCGGCCTTTATCATCGGGGATGTCTGCTGCCTAAGTCAGACAAACTATTGGGGGTTTGTAGCCGGCCACTCAGAAGGAGTTGGCTGTCCACCAGACCCACCCACCAGGACCTCCAATGACTCAGCAGGGTGAGGCTGAGGAGGGCCCTGTGCTTTCTCAGAACCACAGGTCCCAGGAAGGAGCCCAGGGTAAAGGCATAGAGACCTTACCATGGCCTCACGAGTGCAACAACTGCCTCAGAAGGTTAGGGTCCATTGACTCCACTTCGTCACCCTGATTACCAACATGCAGTAGTCCATCAAGAAACAGGCATCGCACTAATCCATGCTGTGAGCTTGGCAAGTGTGATACCAGTCTGTTGTTGCTATCTGCTTCCCAGAGGGGCACTGACACATACTTTTGGGGTGGGGGCGGGGAATGGTGTTTCTTTTTAACCACCTTGTTATCTGGTTCTGGCATTGCAGAAAAAAATAACAAAAGACGAGAAAGAAAGAAACAGCATTGTGAAGTTCAGTACAGTGACACCGAGGTACTAAAGGATCTGGTGACGGTTACTGGCTGGCGCACATAGCACCGCATGAGGTGCACAGGCACAGTCAGCAGCCAACATTAGTTTACTCCCTGCAAGGAATTTGCTCCCACAGAGTCCTAGTGCCTCTGGCCTGAGACCCATAAGTGGGAATCAATGGTGAAGATTAATGCCTGAAAGATCAGAACTCTGCGGTAACTGATCTACTCAGTGGAGAAATAAATCTGTCATTGAGAGGTCAGGGAAAGCGTGAACACTTAGTTAGAACTTTAAAGGGGAAATGTCCACGTCCCATCAGGCCCCACATTCATATGAAGTGGGGCCCGATTAGCAGTTTTCATAAATATAAACTTTTTTTTTCACTTACTCCTCGATATTTTATACCGACTGCCTTATTGCCGTACCTTCAAATAGCTCCAGTTTGGATCCCACGTGTGTCCCTGTTTATACCGAGACCAGGTACAGACTGCTAGGGTGCCTGTCAGTCTGCACCTGGTCTCGGTTTATCACAGACACACATTGGCTCTGAACCAGAGCTATTTCAAAGTAAGGCACTACTGTAGTGCTATGGAAGCACCCCGGCTGCGCCCCGCATGGCACATCATACAGGGGACAGCCGCGGGTGGTAGTGGGTGCGACAGGAGGGATTCTCAGACTTAAAATGCCGGTGGGGAGAGCGCAGGATCAACCAGATAGAATTTTAAATAAAATATTTATTTATTTTTATTTATTTATTTATTGGTGTCTTGGATTACAATACCTATGAGTCAGAGAGACTTTTACACAAGTTTCATGTCAAAATTTGAACAAAACAACTAACAGGGTAGAAATAAAAGAGATACAGGAGGACAACTATAAACAGGCATATATGTTGCAAAAGCAAAAATAAGTAAAATCCAAAATAATAAGAGCAAGTGTTATCATTGCAGCATTCATATGTGGGAAAAGCAGGTGTGGACGTGCAGCCAGAGGTTGGCTTTGTTGGCTGGGCCATTCTGCCAGAAGTTGGCTTTGTCAAGCAAGGGGCATGGGTTAGTACTAGGTAGGGGGCAGACCTTGGAATTGCAGGGCAGTCACAGAATACAAGAATGGGTAGACAGGCAGCGACAGGAGCAGGGGTGGGTAGGGGAGGGAAGGAAGGGGGGACAGATAGGTAGATGGACTAAGCAGGGCAGTCACAACTGCTGCGAGCTACAAGGTGTTATCTAAGGAGACGCTTGAAAGGAACAAGCTTCGGAACATCTAGGGTGTCTATTGGGAGTCCATTTAGCCAACTGGGAGCCTGGAAGTTAAAGGATCACTGGGTTTGTGTGGTGTGGCAGAAAGACAACTGGAAGGCATTTCTTGATGTGCTCCTGGTGCTATGAGAGAATGCGGTATGTGAGAGTGGGTGCTGGGAGTTTGGGGGAGTAAGGCCCATACTTATTTTCTTCGCGTATAGGCAGGTGTGATACTTGATCCTGTCTCTGAGGTTCAACCAATTCGTTCTAGAGTACAAATCACAAGTGTGTTTGGTTAGGAGCACCCGTTACTAGGTGACAATATTTATTGAGGGCCGTGCTTACTTTTTTGAGTCTCGTGCCAGCTGCAGCACCGTGAACGACTACGCTATAGTCCACAATCGAAACTATGGAGCTGGTAACTGTGGTTAGCAGTGCTTCACTGGTCATGCAGCTTCTATGCCTATAGAGGATACCTAAACTACAGTTGACCACCTTGGAGACTACATTGATGTGTTCAGTGAAGGACAGAGCGCAGTCCAGAGTAACACCAGATAAGGTCTGAACTTGCTTAATAGGCACAATGAGGTTGTTGAGTATGATGCGCGGGGTAGATTTTATTCTGTTGTGGGGGCTAGCGAACAGCATGGATTTTTCCTTTTTATAGTTCATGATTAGTTTGTGCTGTGCGAACCATTGTTCAGCAGCAGTGAAATTGTCTTATAGATTACTAGTTAGAGAGTGAGGGTCTGAGTGACTGGAGAATAACATCACATCATCTGGATAAAGGAGTAGATTCCCAGAGCAGGCCAGAGGAAGGGAGTTCAGGAAGAAGCTGAATAATAAGGGGCCCAGAATGGAGCCTTTGGGAACTCCAGAGTGGACAGGTAGGCTGGAAGATAGTGCGTCACTAATTTTTAACTGCTGAGAGTGATCCTCCAGGTAGTTTTGAACCATCCCAAAGTCCCGGGGGAGGCCCCAATGGACCTAATGGAGTCAATAAGGAGAGAGTGATTTACCGTGTCGAAGGCCTTAGTGAGGTCAATGTACACTGATCCCACAAAGTGACCACGGTCGAGGACTTTGTGGATAAAGTTAGTAATTTCAAGGAGAGCAGAGGTGCTGCTGTGACCTTTCCTGAAGCCATGTTACTCAGAGCATTTTAAGTTATGTTTGGTCAGGTACTTCAAGAGCTGGTAGGCAACTATCTGTTCCAGGGCTTTCGAGAGGGGAGGCAGTATGGAGATTGTACGCTAGTTGGTGTGAAGGGCTCTATCTCCACTCTTATAGATAGGGGTCACAACTGCCACATTACACTGTGAAGGGAATTGCCCAAGGCAGAGTGACTTATTCAGTATTTTTGTAAGGGGCGTAAGGACTGCATCCAGGGCCAGGTGAAGTAGCTTCAGGTCTAGTGTGTCACAGCTATGGCATGATTTGCCAAGGACCTTGAGTAGGCATTTTCTGGCTGAGTTTGGGAGACTGTTTTTAAGGTAAAGGGTGGATTAGCTTATGAGAGGTTTGTGTCCTTAAGGTCAGAAGGGGCAGAAGTGGAATCGAGGAAATGCGGAGTACTTCACTGAGGTCTGAGAAAGCAGCGTTAAAAGTGATAGCTATCTGCAGTGGGTCTTGGATGGTTGTACCATCTATGTTGAGCATGGTGGGAGGGGCTTTGCAGGGCTTACCAGTCAGTTCTTTTAGGCTGTCCCAAAACTTCCTACTGTCACCCCAGGAATTTGAGAGCACATCTTTGTAGTGCGCCATTTTAGCTTGCCTAATAGCTTAGGTGCAAGCGTTTCTGGATGATCTGTATTGCTGCCAGTGGGTTTGACTGTCCGTGGCCCGAGCTTTCTGCCACAGGTGGTCCTTGTCGGCCATACGGGTTAGGAGGAAGGGAAGAGATCCAGGGGTTGTTAACAGCTTCTAATCTCAATTTTTTTAGAGGGGCAAAGATGACACAAGCTATACTGAAACTGGTTATGAAGTAATCCAGGGCGTGATCCACACTTGGTGCAGAGTCCAGAAGTGACCAGTCTTGGCTGCAGAGATGGGCTAGGAATTGATTTAGTTGTCCTTTCTTGAGGATGTGCTGGTGTGTTGTTTTATTAGTTGGTTTGGGCGATTTATTAGACAGAAAGCAGACGATGGGAGAGTGGTCACTTAGGGAGTCAGGGAGAATCTCAGTGCCACTAATTCTATCAGGCCTGTTGGTAAAAATAAAATCCAGCATGGTACAATTACTGGTCCTGGGGTTGTGTCTGATCGGCGAGGTCACTACTTGGACCAGATTGATAGCTGAATTAGCGTCTTTGTAGATGTCGACTTCGGGTGCTAGACAATTTACAATGAAGTCCCAGAGGAGCACTGTTTCAGAGCCGGGGGAGACGATTTGAGATATAATTGCTTATTGCTCTGAAGCCTTTGGAATAGTCACGTAGGGGGACATAGCTAGCGATGATTGTGAAGGTTTTTCCGTGCCACCCCAGGAGCAACTTAAAGGCCAGTGCTTGGGAGCTACTGCCAATGTCAATTTTAGCCCTTGGAGGGAGGCTTTAAGGTAGACTGCACAGCCCTCGCTCCTTTTCCCAATTCCATCATCTCTAAATAACGTGTAGCCATCAAGGTGGATGGCACTGTCAGGCACCTTAGGGGAGAGCCATGTTTCGATCACGGCTAGAACATCAGGTCTGTGCTGGGCCACCCAGACCTGAAGCAGATCGATTTTTAGGGGGAGACTTCTGATGTTTAGTGAAGCCAGTTTAATGGCTCCATAGGTACTGTTATGACTTTGGGGGAGCTGCATAGGTCGGAATTAGGGTGGATGTTTCCCCCAACAATAGCAAGAGTAACAAGGCATTCCATAATAAGAGGAATTTGAGTGCTTTTAGAAAAGGTGTAGATTTGTGATTTCTGGGTTTGCAGACTAATGCAAGGAGGGGTGGACTAAGAGATGGTGCAGCGTTAGCAGGAAGAGGGTGGTGAGGACTCTGAATGTGCTTAACATAGGACAAATCAGAGGGATAGGGATGGGTTGTGGGATGCTGTTGGTTACAGAAGCCATAGGGATGGCCTGCCAAGGGTGTAGTTGGTGGGTCAGTGCTGTCCAGGAAGTAACTTGGTAATGGAGGGGCATACATTCTACCAGGAGAGCTAGCAGTACTATGCATCTCAAAGAGTCCATCCTTAGGGGCAGAGGAAGGAGAAGATACTGGAAAGGCTAATCAAGTAAGTAAGAGAAGAGGATAGGGTTACCAGGAAGAAGAGGAGGAGAATCAAAGACTCCCAGTAGTCGCTTAGCAAAACATAAATCTGAAGGACAGGAGCCTTCCTTTCAGAAACATAGAAACTGTCAGCAGATAAGGACCACCTGACCCATCTAGTCTGCCCATAAGCCATTGTACTGGATTACTGCTTCTGACCCACCCACTTCTGTACCTCTATGGTTCTCCTATGCCTGTCCCAAGCATGCTTGAATCCATCCACAGTGCTTGCTCCCACCACCTCCTGAGGTTGACCATTCCATGCGTCCACCACCCACTCTGTGAAGAACTTCCTCATATTCCCTCTTAACCTCCCACCTTCCAATTTCATGTCATGCCTCCTTGTTCTTGTGCTCCTCCTGTATTGGAAAATGTCTCCCCCCTGCACCTTGTTTATACCCTTGAGGTACTTGAATGTTTCTATCATGTCCCCTCTTTCCCTCCTCTCTTCCAGCAAGTACATATTGAGGTCCTTTAATCTCTCCTCATAAGTCTTGTCTTGCAAGTCCTGTACCATCTTAGTTGTCCTTTTCTGGACCATCTCCAGCCTGTTAATATCTTTACGAAGGTGTGGCCTCCAGAACTGCACACAGTACTCCATGTGAGGCCTGACCATGGTTTTATATAATGGCATCGCTACCTCCCTCCTTCTGCTGGTGATACCCTTGCCTATGCACCCCAGCATGCCACTGGCCCTCCCAGTTGCCTAAGCACTCTGCTTTGACATTTTCAGGCTAGCTGAAATAATAACCCCCAGGTCCCTTTCCTCCTTTGTGACTGTCAGCAACCCACCCCCACACACACATCCTGTAGCTTTCCCCATGTTTTCTGTGTCCCAGGTGCATAATTTTGCACTTTTTTGAATTAAACTTCAGTTGCCAGTCCTCAGACCATTTTTCAAGCTTCCCCAGGTCCCTCCTCATTTTCTCCACCCCTTCTGGGGTATCCACTCTGTTACAGATCTTGGTGTCATCTGCAAACAGGCAGACCTTTCCCTCCAGGCCTTCTGCAATGTTGCTAATGAAGACATTGAACAGGACTGGCCCCAGGACCAATCCCTGAGGCACTCCACTGGTCACCACCCCTCCCCAGACTGCACCCCATTTACCACCACCCTCTGTCTCCTGTCTGTTAGCCAGTTTCTAACCCAGCTTACCACCCTGTCCCCCATGCCCAGCCTACCCAGCTTATCAGTCTCTTATGTGGGATGGTGTCAAAGGCTTTGCTGAAATCAAGGTAAGCGACGTCCACTGCCCCACCCTGATTTACTTCCTTTGTCACCCAGTCGAAGAAATCAAACAGAATTGTCTGACATGACTTCCCCACTGTGAACCCGTGCTGCCTATGGTCCTGGGCTCCAATGGCTTTTAGATGCTCCACTATCCTTTCTTTAAGCAATGTCTCCATGATCTTCCCCACTACTGAGGTGAGGCTGACCGGCCTATAGTTCCCTGCCTCCTCCCTGCTGCCGGATTTGTGTAGAGGGACCACATGTGCTCTCCTCCAATCCTCTGGTACCACCCCTGTGTTGAATGACTTGGTGACCATGGCTGTCAGAGTTTCTGCCATTTCCCTTCGTAGTTCTCTTAATATCATTGGGTGTATGCCATCTGGTCCCATCGCTCTGACCACCTTCAATTTAGTGAGCTCCTGCAGGACTCTTTCCCCTGTGAATGGACTATTGTCCACCTCTTCACCCCCTTGGCAACTGCTGTACTGCTGTGGCCCCTGCCCCTCCCCCTCGTCTGTGAATACTGAACAGAAATATTTATTCAGTATTTCTGCCGTTTCCATGCCACCCTCCTTACATTCCCCTCCTTCTCCCTTGAGCCTTGTAATTCACCCCTTGTTTTTCCTCCTTTTGCTGATGTACCTAAAGAATGTCTTGTTCCCTTTCTTAACTTGACTGTGCTAAACCTTCCTCAGTCCGTGCCTTTGGTCTCCTTACTGCCTTTCCCGCTTCCCTCAGACACTCTAGGTACTCTTCCCTGTCCTCCTCCTCTCTTTGGATTTCCTTACATTTCCTGAACCCTTTCCTTTCTGCTCTGATCTTTACCGCCACCTCTCTCGAGAACCACAGTGGCTTTCTCCTTCTCTTGCCTTTGGATACCAATCTGATGCACTGGTTTGTTACCTCCAGTAAGGCTTCCTTTAGATGTTTCCACTGTTCTTCCAACTCCCCCTCCTGCCCCTGTTCTCTCCAGGGCTCTTTTGACACTCCTCCTCATTTCAGTGAAGTCAGCATTTTTGAAACCCAAAACCTTTGTTCCAATATGGACTTGAGTGAGTCTCTGTCCCTATGCTAAACCACACAATGTTGTGATCGCAGGATCCCAGATGCCCTTCTACCTGGATATCTATGAGACGATCCCCATTGGTCATTACTAGATCTAGAATTGCCATGTCTCTGGTGGGATCAAGCACAAACTGCCTGAGTCCAGCCTCCTGGAGTGAATCAAGGATACCTCTGCTTCTGGCTGAAGCAGCTACACTGGTGTTCCAATCCACATCTGGGCAACTGAAATACCCCATCAGCAGAATTTCACCTTTCACTGCCATCTTGTGTATTTCCTCCACTAGCTCTCTGTCCTGGAGGCATGTATATCACCCCTGTGCATATTGCTGTGCCATTTCCAGGCTGAAGGATGACCCACAGTGCCTAGGCCTCCCCCGCCCAACCCTGTACCTGTGTTGCCATTATACCCGCTCTGACATGCAGGGCTACTCCCCCTCCCTTTTGGCCCTCCCTATCCCTCCTGAATAGAACATATCCTGGTACATTTGTTTCCCACTCAGGATTAGCTGTGTACCAGGTTTCAGTTACTGCTACTATGTCCAGGTCTTCAATTATTAAGGCCTCCATGTCTGGGACTTTATTTCCCAGGCTGTGTGCATCTGTCACCATGGCCTTACAAGTTTTACTGCCTGACCTCTCTCTCTTCCTGTTTTTGATGCCCTGCATCTTCCCCCCTTTCCTTATATTTTTCTCTTGTGTTCCAGATTCCTTTCCTACTACATTTCTGCACAACTCCAATGACCTTGATATCAACTCCTCTTCCTGCTCCATTGTTCTGCTTTCTCAACCATATAAGGGTGGGCTGCCTGAGTATCCCTGCTCCTGTTGCCCCCCCCCCCCGGCTAGTTTAAACGCTCATCAGCAAAGCATTTAAACCATCCACTTAGGGCTGCTTTCCCCTTGCTGGACAGATGCAGTCCGTCCCCACTGTACAGGGCTGCATCACTCTGGGTGGGTCCCCAGTCCCCACTGAAGCCATACCCCTTCTCGTTTCACCAGCCTTTCAACCATGTGTTGAAGTTACTAATGCGGAGATCCTCTCCCCCCCAGGTGGACTGGCAGCACCTCCGAAAATGTCACAGAGCTTGCTATCTTCCAAAGGCACCCCCCCCCCCAAACACTGCAATGTCCTCCTTCACCTGCTCCAAGCTTGCCTTATCCTTGGATAGGTCATTTGTTCCCAAGTGGATAATAACCTCCAGCCCTCCACTCCTTGCCACAGCTTCAGCGATCCTCTGGATGTGCTCCCCCTCCTTCTGAGCTGTACCTCCTGGAAGGCACTTTACTTCCCTTTCCTCTCAACTATTTGTGCCCAGATCCATTCCCCGGATAACTGAGTCCCCCAACAGGAATAACTTCTTCTTCCTATGGGGTTCTCTTCCTCCCGCCACTGGGTCTCCCTGCTGGAAGACCCTCAACTCCTCCTCCTCCTCCCCCCTGGTCTCAGCCTCGGGTTCCTTTGCAGGACTATCCCGTTTCTCCAACACTGTGTATGGATTTATGAGCTGGACAGGATGGGGGATGTGTCTCTGCATCTCTCCCCTGAACCTTCCTGAGCCCACCAAAGTCCATCCTGCCATTTGTCTGGGTGGCCGTTGTGGCATTGGTTGGGGACCTGGTGGCCTCTGGGTGGGGGCAAAGGTCCCCAGTATTCCTGCCAGCTCGGCCCGGAGACTGGTGACCTCCGCCCTCAGCCCAGAGATGTGCCTGCAAATGAGGCAGCATCACAGCAACCATAATTTTTTTTTTTTTTTTGCAATTTAGTAAGCTTTATTAAATTTCCCTTTAAAAAAAAGGGCAAAACAATCCAAAACATAACTGCATACAACTAGAATGTTTTTCTGAAGACTGCTGCGCCACAGCCAGAGCACTGCACCACTTCCTGCATCATACTGTGCTTGGTGATATTCCTCCCCTCCTAACCTTTTTTCCCCCCCTCATCTCCTTCTCTCCCTGTCTTTCTCTTCTTCTGTAGTGACTTACAGCTCCTCCCTCCTCCTCTGGTATGTGCCTTTGTGGACCTAGTTGCTAGCTACATCCTTTGTCATTCTGCCTATATACCAGCTAGGCTATTGGTTGTGCTGTGCCGCCTAACTCTTCCTGTGTCTTTAAGCAGGTGTGGCTTGGCCTTCCACTATAAAGGTAGAACACCCGGGGTGGTTGGGGAATGGGGGTGGGTGAGGGGTTCCTTTGGTACTCGGTGTCTACAAAAAAGAATCAGGTAAAAAAAATACTTTCTTCTGTAATCTACAGGGCAAAAACCCAGCTCTAGTTTAAGGTAGCTGCCCTCCCTCTCAGCTTCTGCAGCAGAGTCCATGGTCAACTCCTGTTTGTAATCCACAGTCCCTCAAGCCTTCAGCTCCTCCCCTTATCAGAGACCTCTTTCACAGAGTTTCAGTAACAGCTCTAGTCACAAATGACTGCAAATATTCTCCCAACTAGATTACCTCCCTGGCCAATTAAAATTACACTAAGTAAAGACAACCCCAAAAATAGAGAACCAAAACACTGACTTCTACTTGCTATTACAGGCCCCATGAATTAAGAATTCAATTCAATGTACTCAGTAAATCACCTCCTTGCTGTAGAGTAGCTGGTAGCTGCTCTACCTCTCAGCTTCTGCAGCAAAGCTGATACACTGGCCTTGATAACAGGGGTTGCTAAACATTCAGAGGTTCTTGCTCCTTTAAGAGGTACAGTGAGCCTAAGTGGGGAGGGGGTGGGTCTTGAGGCTCAGTAAGTGGATTTAATAGAGGACGGGGTGGGAGAAGAAACAGGTCACAGAAAAACTTAACATAGGAAATCAGGGTTGAGAAGCTGGATTTATGAGCTCAGCGTTTAAGTGCCAGCAAGCCAAGCAGAGCAGCTAAGCACACTATAATGCCAGCAACAAGCTCTGTTTTTGTGGGGCAGAAGGAGCCACATTTAAAAATTGATCTCCAGCAGCTCCAAAGGGTGGAATGGCACCTAATTTAAAGTCCATTTTTGTGGGACAGAAGGCGCCAAATTTAAAAGTTCATCTCCAGCAGCTCCAAAAGGCTGAATGGCACCTAATTTAAAAAGTATATCTCCAGCATCTCCATACCTAGGAGCTGCTGGAGTAAGTAAAGAAAAAAAATTATGTTTATGAAACTGCTAATTGGGCCCCACTGCATATGGAGGTGGGGCCTGATGGGATGTGAACGTTTCCCTTTAACATTCTAAAGTTCTATCTCCAGGGCAACACCTCAGAGCTACTATTTGTAAGACATCACAAGTACATACTCGTTGCTCAGAATGAACATTTTGCACTATCAAATTTAATTGTCCTTAGTATTTTGGGGCTTGTGAGTGCATTTACCTTGAATTTTGAGACGAGATTCCACTGGAAAATTGGCTATGATGAGTTTAAAAGTATCTTCCCCCCAAACAGTGGTAGGAAGTTATTAAATTAGAAGATCGAGTCGCCATGTAGGCTTTTCATTACTTGTCACCAGTTTTTCCCCCATTCTTTATTTATCTTGCTCTGTCCACCAGGCACCATCCTGCCGGCCACCCCAGCACCTGTAACCTAACTTCCCCAGGTCTCACCTCCCCACACATGTTCCCCTCGCTTTCTAACCCCGGTGGATCAGCAGGGGTCCCCGACCTCTGTCGAGGCAAGAATCTGGCCCAGTGATAGCACCTGAGTCACTGAATGCGGGGCCTGTGGATGACTGGAATTATCCTGCCAGCTAGGGCATTTCCAACATTCATCTCCCCAGACCCTAAGGTCAGTGTGCTTGCTTTGGCATTGAAGTGTGGTATAAAAGATGCTGCCCGTATTCAACCATCTACGCATGTCTCTCCAAGAGGGGCCACATGCTGCGCCACTTAGCCCCCGCTAGGTGGCAGCCAAGCAGCAACGCACCCTGCCACCCCCACCCCCCCGGGAGAACTATCTACAGATGTGCAATCCTCACCCCCTTCCACCAAGGGAACCTGGCCCGGTCTCAAACCTGGGTCACAGCTGTGACATGTGGTACCTTAGCCCACCACACCACTGGGTCAGTAAACTGGTCACCATTTTAGTGGCAGTATGATAGGCAATTTTGAATTTCTGAGCTACATGATGCACACAAAACAGGAGGAGCCCTTTTAATCAGTTATCAAATGACCTGGAATGTAATCAGGGAAGGATGCTGCTAGCTGCCAACAACTTAATGTGTATTTTTTGTTTACCTTTATAAAGTTCTGCTGTTCTTTCAAGTTCTTCCAGCCTCTTCACCAAACCGTCTGTGGTTAAAAAACAGAACTATATAAGCATACAATTGCTGCTGCTACCATTTTCCAGAATAAAGTATAGCAATTACCCAAAGCTGTGTGGTACATTAGCTGATGAGCCCTGCTCACCTGTACGCCAGGGCCAAATTTTCAGAAGTGGAAAAACTGCACACGTGCAGACAAAATAGGTTACTCACCTGTAACCACAGTTCTAGGAGTGGTATATGGTTCACATCCATACATGGGCAGCTCTTCTTTAAGAGCTGATTCGCCAGAACATCTTGAAGCAAAGCTCCTCTCACAATCCAGGTGGTATATCCCTCTGCTACACTCCATGACATCAGATCTTTGCATGCTGGAAGCAGGGATCCATGTGCCACTTGCCAAGGCAGGTTGGGTGGGTGGTGTGGATATGAACCATATACCACTCCAAGAACTACATTTACAGGTGAGTAACCTGTATTTCTAGGGGCATGGATGTGGTTCACGTATCCATACAGTTCTTTGGGAGGAGGGGAGCAAGGCTTGCACCTCTATTTGGCAAACAGTGACTGGAGAACCGAGGCTGCAAATGTAGCATCCGGGCGAGACTCTAGGTTGATGCTGTAATGGGAGATGAAGTTGTGTGCTAACTTCCAGGTGGCATCCTTACAGATCTCCTGGATAGGGATGTCCCTGAAAGCAGCCACTGAGGCAGCGGTATGTATGGAGGAATGAACGCTGAGCCCTACACAAGGGGCTCCCTACCAGCCAACCTATAACAGAGGAAAATGCAGGATGTAATCCACCTGTCAAAAGTCCTCTTAGTTGCCGTTCTGCCAGGTGCAGCTTCAGCGTATGTCACAAAAAGCTGGCAAGCCTCACCCTGAACTCCAGTAGTGTACTCTTACATAACAGTAGAGTGCCCACTGCAGGTCCAAAGTATGGAGTCTGCGGTCGGCCACCAAAAATGGATTTGTGAAGAAGACTGGGAGGTTCATCATCTGGTTAAGATGGAACTCCGAGACAACCTTCGGAAGGAACTTTGTGTGGGGGTGAAGGATGACTCTGACCTTGTGGAAGACCAGATACAGAGGCTCCATTGAGAGAGCCTGGAACTAACTGATGCTTCTGGCCGTCATGATAGCAACCACAAAGGCTGTCTTCCATGATAGGTGTGACACTTAACACTTGTGCACAGGCTCAAAAGGTTGCCCATGAGCACAGCCAGAACCAGGAACAACTGCCATGGTGGTGGAGGTACATATACGAGCAGAGACAAGAGGTCAAGGCCTTTAAAAAAGCACCTGACCAGCTTCTCCAGCGCCACTGGTGGCATTCCAGCCCACGCCTAGCATAGAGAGATAACTGCTAGGTGCACCTTAAGTGTTGTTGCTTACAGTCCCTGCAGGGATAGGGACCAGAGGTACAGTACTTGAGGATACTAACCACAGGGCAAGCAAGGGGATAAAGCTCCTTCCCGTGACACCAAATGAAAAACCTTTTCCATTTAAAGGAACAGCACTGGAGAATTAACTGTTTTTGAGAGGCCTCCACAATGTGGAGCATATTCTCCAAAAGACCCAAAGCCTGGAACTCTAGCTGCTCAGGAACCAGACTGTGAGGTGTAGGGACTGAAGTTCCATGTGCAGGATCTTCCGCTGTTGTCAGTCAACAGATCCAAGTGAAGAAGAAACCGCCACATGGGTCTGGCTGCTGAGGAGATCCAGGTAGCAGACCTGACAAGGCCAGTCCGGAGCTATAAGGATCATCTGCCCATTGTCCTTCTGTACCTTGACCACCACCTTGTGGATTAGGGAAAATGAAAGAAAGGAATACAGGAGGCATGGGCTCCAGAGCCTTGGGAAGGTATCCCCACGCCAGTGTCCCAGACTGTGGAGGGTGGGCATAGAACAGTCTCAGTTTTGTGTTCTCCCAGGAGATAAACAGGTCCACCAATGCAATGCCACACAGGAGAACAGGTGGCTCACCACATCCTGATGCAAGGACCACTCTTACAACATTTCGTCCACCCGGCTGACAGCTTCTGACAGCTGATTCTCTGCTTCTGCGACATGGATCGCTAGGTCATCTGCACTCAGGCTGTGCATGAGGGTCCGGGTGCGGAGGGCTTCCCTACACAAAGGAAGGTAGTGCATGCCATCCTGTCTGTTCACGTAGAACATGGTTGTGGTGTTATGGACTTACATGACCTGACCCCAGATTAGAGGAGCAAATTCTATCAAAGCTAGCCACATTGCACGGAGCTCTAGCAGGTTAATGTACTGACAGGACTCAGTGGGTGACCAGAACTCATGCATCCTGTTGTCCCCCCAGGTGCATTCCCTATCTCACCAGTGACGCATCCGTCATGAGAGTGATGGTAAGTTCTGGGAGGTGAAATGGGACTCCTTCCTTCAGGTGTTCTGGGATCAGCCACCACTGGATGGCATCCCACACTGGCTGAGTCACTGTGACCGGCTGGTGCAGGTGTCATAGGCATTGGAACCACTGACATCCCACCTCCCACTACAGGTGTCGCACCTGCCAAGTCCACTGGACCACGCTGGTGCAAGATGCAATGTATCCCACCAGCCTCGGGATGTCCCGGGCAGGGTGCAAATGCCCAACCTGAAATGATCAGGCAAAGGAGAAAGATCCAGTGCCTAGTCCACAGGGAAGCCTTGGCCCGTAGGGAGTCTAGCTCTGCCCTGATTAAATGAATCACCTGCGCAGAGATCAGTTCGGACTTGGCTGAGCTGACCAAGAGGCCCAAGTCCCTGCAGGTCAGGAGGATCAGGTCCCTGGACTGCTCCACCATCTCTTTAGATGGCCTGATTATCAGCCAATCATCCAGACAGGGATAAACCCTGATGCACTTGCGTAGCAGGAAGGCTGCCATCACTGCCATGCAGTTGGTGAAGACCCTAGGCACAGAGGAAAGGCCGAATGGCATGACCTAAAACTGACAGAGTACCTCTTCTGTGCAGAACCAGAGATACTGCTAGTGGAACAGACAGACTGGGATGTGGAAGAACACATCCTGGAGGTCCAGGGAGCAAAACAACATGCCCTGTTCCAGAGATAGTATGATCTGGTTCAGTGTGACCATCATGAACTTGTGCTTCCTGAGAACCTGATTTAGATCTTGAAGATCCAGTATGGGGTGCCAACAGTCCCCCAGTCCATTTTGGGACCAGGAAGTTCCTGGACATGGACCCCTGACTTGGGTGTCTGGGACACAGGCTTATGGTTCCTTTTGCAAGGAGCTGAGCAACGCCCTCCCTAACAGCAGACAGCATGTCCTATGACACCGAGGACTCTCTTGGGAGTGTGGGATCAGTAAGGCAAAAGAGTTTTGAAGTCAAGAGGCAATCCTCTGCCATCCACCTCAAAAACCCGCTTGTCTGTAATTATGATGGACCAGTGAGGCCAGAAGTGGTGAAGTTGACCCCCCCCAAACAGGGAGCTGGGTCAGGGACTGGACAAGTAGGACGTCAATGCCCCAAGATCCGTCACTGGGTAGTTTTTGAGGGAGCACTGGCCACTGAAGCTGGAGGGGCACCACTTCCCCTATCTTGTCTTTTTTGGCCACCAGGCTGGAGAACTTGTCCTTGGGCATCAGGTCTGAAACTGCCTGCTGTGGCTAAAAGGGCCGAAACTGAAAGGTCTTTTTCTTTTGGTTCTGACCTTTCTGGTAATTCACAGAAACCTAGAGTAGCACTGAACGTCTTGATCCTAGTAAGATGCCCATCCATCCCTGGGTCAAAGAGGTCAGTGCCCAGGAAAGGAACACTGGCCAACCTATGTGGAGTATCCTCCATGAAGGTAGAGATCCTTGGTCAGGCCCTGCAACACATTATGATGGCCATTGCTATGGTATGGGCACAGGAATTGCCAATGTCCAAGGCCATCTGGAGCTGGTGTTTAGCCAGCGCTAGACCTTGGTCTCTGATACCTTTACTTGTAGCAGATTATCAGCAGGTAGGTAAGGGAGGACATTGTCAAGCACTCCCAGCAGGCAGTGACCAAAGTGAGCCATCACTGGGACATAAATTGCAGTTAGGTAAGAACTTACCGTAACAGCAGATCTTTGAGAGAGGTTCCTGCAGTAGGTCTTCACCTATAGGGCTGCGCCCCCTGGCGTCAGATTCCAACTGCAAACTTTCAGATAGCAATCATCAGCGGGGACCACCCCCGACGTCAGGTGACGTGACATCAGCCCTACTATAAAAGGGGTGGTCTCGTGTCCGCCCTCCAGTTCTTTTCCACCGGAGACCTAGAAAAAGGTAAGTAGAAAAAACAGGAGTGAAGACTCCTAGAACCATGCTTCCTTTCTAGACCCAAGGGCTAGGCAGGGTGAAAATGAAGGAAATGATCCAGGAATACGGGGAAGGTGGGTGGGAAACTAGACCTACTGCAGGAACCTCTCTCGAAGATCTACTGTTACGGTAAGTTCTTACGTAACTGTAATATCTTACTTCGAGAGGGTTCCTGCAGTAGATCTGCACATATAGGACTGAATACCAAGCAGTCCCAAAGAAATAAAACGGAGGTACTTCCAGGAGGAGGAGCAGTCGCCAGCTGCTAGTTATGAAAGGAGGCCTTGCAGAACCGCAAGACTAAAGCCAATTCTGCGCCTTGAGGTGATGTCCAGACTGCAATGTTTAGTGAAGGTGTGAACAGACTACATAGAGAACCTATCGGAGCCATCGAAGGGCTCATCGAAAGTGGTCCTCAACCTTTTCAAGTCAAGAACCACTCTGGAGTCATCCAAGTGGGTGATTTTTACAGATAACCGGTCTGGCAAGCCAGTTACCGGATGGGAGTCCTTAGTAGATGCTCCCCTCACAGGATGCTGTGGAGGCAGTTCCATCAGCAAGGGTGGAGAGAGACATGTAGTCAACAGTTGTCTCGGAAGGACTGGTGTGTCCTTGTCCGGTACTGGCCAGTTCACCATATGAGTCGGGGGTTGAGCCCTACCCTGCTATGCCAAGGCCCACTGCTGCCAGAGGAGCTTCTCGTAGCGCCGCCATACCTGCTGATGGAGCCTCTTGTCATCCAAGGATGAAGAGGACAAGGAGCACCAACAGTAATGTCTCCCAGTCCAGTGGGATCAAGAACTCAAGGAGCACTTCAAGCTGTACCTCAACTGTCGACCAGAGGACCGATGTCAAGCAGATGCAGCCAGAGGTGCTGTATACATGACAGGCACCAGGTTCAACTGCATGACCTGCGGTGGAGGCTGATATCAAGTGGTAACAGCCAGGGATATTGACCGCTCCATGTCCTCCTGAGTGTGGACTGGGAAGATCAGGGTCTCGGAGATCGACTCAGTGTCGAGCCCTTCCAACAACTGGCTGACAGGGTCGAGAAAAGTCTCAACCACCTGACTGACTGGTGTCGAGGCCATAAAGCCCAATGGGGGTACCGTGGAGCTAGCGACCCGCCTCGACCAAATTTAGCTTAGCCAAAGCCGAGTGAGCGCTCAAGAGTCTTCGAGTGGTCGGGAGAGTCAAGGGAGTGGGAGGTGCATGATCTCTCCCGGTCCCACGACCGGCAGTGGTGTCTCTTATTTCTAAACTTCTTACCATGGTGGGCAGGGTTCTTCCCAAAGGTCTGGAGGGCCCAACACATTTCTTGAAACTCCCCAGTAAAGGACACCCGGATGCTAGCCCCAGCTGGGAGCAGTACTGAGGCCACGAGGTGCCTGCTGTGGCCTTCACCGCTGCCTCTTCCATAGCTGCAAGCTGGGTCTCTGACCCCACCGTAGCGGAGGACATGTTGTGATCACACTTAGGCCGCAATTTTGGGTCTCGGTTGGCCGGCTGGCCGAGAAGATGAGCCTTATGGTCTTCAAGCCACGATGGTAACATTTACTAGCAATGACCACAAGTTGCGACATAGTGTGCCATCCCTACTCACGACATGTGTGGGTCCATATATGACATTTTCTGCCAGCTCGTGATGCACTGTTAGAAGCCAGGAGCAGGTTTTGCTTCCTCTTGCTGCATTGTTCAATTGGGCAATGACAGCAGTACCAAGGAATATACTCAGAAGTCAAAAGTTAGAGAAAAGTCACCAAGTTTGCCAGTGGCGAAGTTAATAGGCCTTGCACGGTACAGAGCTGCAAAGGAGAAGACTAAACTCCTCAAGTGGAAAGGAAGGTTTGACACCACAGGGTGGAGCCAAGGAATATACCACCCAGGAGAGTAGAGTAGAAGACCTTTGCTTAAGGATGTTCTGGTGAATCAGCTCTTAAGGAAGAACTGCCAATGTGTGAATAAGTGAACCACATCCATGTCCCTAGGAAAAAAAGTTATGCAAGGGAGGGTTTCCTTGTGCAACTGTGACTGTTTTGGCATCTGGTCAGTTTTCAAAAAGATTGACTTTTTGCAACCTTTTCCACAATTTACAGCAGCTTGTGCATATTTTTTGTTCAGCTGAGAAAAAAAATGCTACGCCTGGAATTACCAAGTGCAGCTGTGGAAAAAAACCAAAAGGAAAATGCTGCCCGTATGCACAAAATGCTAAAAACAGCATATTCACAGGTGTCACAGAGACTTAGTCTCTGGGCCATTTCAGACCCTTGGAAAATCTGATCCCAGGTCAAGAAGTGGGGGTATACCAACACTAATACACTAATACGCTCACACACACACGTTTTACACTACATTACCATTTAGTCTTGGTGTTTTAAGATTTGGCTTTAATCCTGGCTCCTCTCACATATGAAATTATTTTGATGGTCTAAGCATTGCCCTTTGGCAGTCTGTTGAAACAGTCTCCAGGACTGCTTGGCCCTCTCATTCAGTGATGGGGACTTGGCTTTCCCTGCTGATCAGGGATGAGGCAGCAGCAACAAGCACTTGTTATTAACCTGAGGTACATACTTTGTGAGTGAATTTCGGTCACTAGTGATGTTTTCTGAAAAGCAGGAAAACAAAATGACAAAATCAAACCAAGTGGTATCTGGAAATAATTCCATCTATAGACCGCCTTATTTGCTTCCCAAACTGGCCATCACCACAACTGACTTTAAACGGCAGTTTTACGGTTATTTACTGCTGCATACAGGCAACACTTCAGCCTGCTCCTAACTAAATGGAATGTCTCCTGCGATCCTCTAGCTACGTTACAGGGCTTAACGTGGGACACTGCAGCAGGACAGCCTCCCAAAAAGTCTCTTCTAATAGCAGTACATCAGTCAGCTGTTGTCCTGTCAGAAGAAAGACAGGGACTTCCCCTTCAAATCCTATTGCATTAGCAGTCCCCTTCCAGAAAAGTAAACTTGAGAAAGATAGAAGACAAATTTTAACATTTTAATTTGTTCAGAAATGCCTTTGCTGGGTCAGGTTCTGTATCAACATCTTCAGCAGGATTTCCTCTTTATGAAATGCAATTAGAATCAGCTGCTCTTGAATTTTGATTTGGTCCCAAGTTGGTCTAAGTCCAATCATATGAGATATAACCCAGAAAAGACTAAAGAAATTAATTTTGGGAATGGTAGTGTAACAGTTTCCATGCTTTCTATCATGTTTGGAGGAGGAGCTGGGGCGTATCCCCCATGCTAAACTGCTGGGTTTGCACATTATTAGTGACTTGAACTTGAATGATTTGATGTAATTAGAGAGTAGGATATCGTCTGTACTATTAAGGAAAGTGGGGTTGTCAAGTAAAGATTTGTTATATTTTTGTAAGACTGTTTTTAGGCCAGTAAATAAATACTGGTGTCAGATTTGGCATAATGGGTAAGCTAAAAGTGATTCTGAAAGGTTAGAAGACATGCAAAAGGGAGTATGTACATTTTATGGATATGGATTCAAGAATGAGAGTAATTTAAGTAAAGTCGGTCTGAATCTCATCTCATAGGGAAGACGCGTGTTTTAAACTTTTTAATAGGATGCTGAATTATAATTATAAATAACATCACTGGTCCCTCCATTAAAGGGATGTAAATACAATGTTAAGCACCCCCTTTTCCCTGAAATGCATTTGAAAACTTACTAATCGATTTTTAGCCCCTTTTGTGTAAAGCATGTTACAAAAGTTAATGTGTACATTATGCTGCATTACTTATCCTGTTGTTGTTAAATACACTTGTAACATGGCAAAAATAGTAGTAGTGGAATCCACAAAGCGGATAGGACAAACGGCATCACGTGGACAGGAGCAACATGGCATTATGAGACAATAATGCCGTGTTGCTTGTGAACTACATAAATGGCCGCCGGAGGAAAATCGGCACTGTGGTAGGTAGGAGACGACAACGGAGCAGAGGGATCAAGTTTTGAAATAGCAAGGAGGTACTCGGTAGGACCAGTGGGAGAAGTGAGAGAGAGGGATGTAGGTAGTACTAGAACCTGTGAAGTTGAAACGGAGAGATAGAGAAAATGCGAACAATGTTCAGGGTATGTGGAGCAATGGAAATGGAAGAATGGGTAGAGCAGGAATTTGGAGACAACGAGGAAATGGCAGAGTGTGCAGGTGCAGCTAGTAGTGGAGTGGACAAAGCAGAAAGAGATAGGACCCCAAGAACTGAAAGAGAGAGCAGGCAACGGACCGTAACATGGAGTGATACAGACAACATGCCGAAACGGATTGTACTTTAATAATTTCACTGTATACTGCATAGTCAACTTCAATTATGCACCTCGAAACAGAAGATTGAAGACAGACCGGAGAATGTGAGAACGCAAACCAAGCGATGTCCACAAACAGAATGCGACTAGGGAAACGAGAACAGCAGCACGAAAGTAACTCGCATCACAGTATGCAAATGAGATTATGACACAGACCGAGTAGTACAAAACCAGCAGCATGCAGGTCAGCCTAGGAACAATATCTAAGAAATGGATGCTCAGAAATGTAGGAAATGTATCCAGATCCTTAACAAACACGTAATTGTACGTGGTGCCGGAAAAAGAAAAAAAAAAAAACATCTGTATGTTACAGAAGTTCATTCAGAAATTGAAAAGTAACAGTAAAAATTAGTGCAAAACTTGATTAGTGTCATTGTCTTTTGTATAGTATGAGCAGTAATAGAGTTATAACATACTGTATACACCATGCTGCACACCATGTTACAAGCACATTAATCCACTCCGAAAGTGGCATCTAATGGGGAGTTAATGCATGGTTGGTCCATTGTAGGCACTCGGACGCACAGTCCCAACCATGCATTAACTCCCCATTAGATGCCACCTTCATTGTGGATTAATGCTTACTTGTAAAATGGCAATAATGGCAACACTGAAATCAAGTAATCTAATTGGTCAAAACACATCAGCTGACACACATCCAGCCATGCATTAATTCCCTAGATATGACCTGCTCTCTTTCAAAGCAAGAAAATCAGGATCACACCTCAGTGAAAGTTGCAATCTAACCTATAGGTGGCACTGTGTTAAGAATACTGTGCTATCTTTTAAAGCAAGAAAATCGTGATCGCACCTCAGTGAAACTCGCAATCTGACCTATAGGTGGCACTGTGTTAAGAATACTGTGCAAGAACATATGCATGTTAGAAATTTTTCCCAGAATGCATTACCGACATAAATGAATGTGAGGTAGGAACAGAACTGAAAAGAATGAAAGTGGTCAGTGCAAGTAGGAATTTTTGAAGTTGAATAAGTATTGTATATGTCTTTTCCTATATAATCCAAATTTAGTAGTTGTAATAAATTGGTAGCCACTACTTTAATACATGTGGCCTGTGCAACGCGCACGTTAGGAGTTACGAAAGGCACAGAAGCGAAGCATTTCTTCTAAGACATGAAGTTCTTTACCATACATGATTGTTGTGATTTCACTATTTTTCCATGAGAAATACCAGCATACAACAGTAATCCCATTGTATAATTCCATGTTACAAGTGCCTTAATGACCTCGACAGGAGGTCATGGCATTAATGCATGGTTGGGTGGTGGGAAGCCCTCATCCTGTGGCCTCGGTCACCCCCCACCCCAGCACACACACACACACACACACACACACAAAACCATGCATTAATGCCTGGGAAATGACCTCCTGTCTCAGTCATTAAGACTTAGACTATCTGTATTTATTACATGCTTTTTCTTTTATTCTTATTTATATGTTTATTAATTGCATTACTTAAATTATCATTTGGGCAATTGTACTGTGTGTTTCAATAAATCAATGTGTTGGAGGAGTGCTCCACTACAATTTAATCCCTGGCACGGGCACTATATTTTCTGAATCTGATGTAACTAACATCTCTGCTCTAAGGAGCATTATGCATATTTCTTATTATAAATCTCAACCCATTCTAGTTACAGTGTTTGACAAGTACATTATCTCCTGATGCTTTTACAGACATAGGGCCAGATATTCAAAGGTTAGCGTTGAGCGCAAATCCGCTGCGCTGGACTAGTGCCGAATTTGCACCCGACTGCAATATTCAAAAGGACAATTAGCAACGGCGCTAGGTGCTAGCACCGATGCTAAAGTATAATGTATGCAGGAGAGGGACTGACGGGAGGGGCCCTGAATGCCGGCGCACTAGCATATTTGAAAGTATAGTGCCGCGCTACAGGCATTAGCGCGACCTGTAGCGTGGTGCTGAATACCGCCGAGAAAAGGCTGGCGGTAATGTGGTGGCGGTGCGCCCCCCCAGCACGATTCCTGATCCCCAGTAACACCCTCTGTAATCATTTCCCTGGTAGTCTAGTGGTCCCCCCACCCCAGCACGTATCCCGACCCCCGATTCGTATAAATATAAATTTGTTTCCCTGGTAGTCCAGTGGTTCCCCACCCCCTGCATGAATCCGTCCATTTCAAATAAAAATACATGTTAATTCCCTGGTAGTCTAGCGGTTTCCCACCCCCAGCATGTATGCGTCCCATTTCAAATAAAATACATGTAATATCCCTGGTAGTCTAGTGGTCTCCCCACCCCCCAGCATGTATCCGACCCCGATTTGCATACATATAAATTCATTTCCCTGGTAGTCCAGTGGTCCCCCCACCCGGCAGTGAAATCCTGCTCAGTACAATCACATTCCAGAATGGGGCCGGCGACCGGCTCAGCCCTCCTCTCACCACCACGGCCGGCCGCCGACTGAGGTAGGAAGAAGCGGTACGCTGGTGGTATTTTTTAGTGAAAGTGCATTATCAGTATAATGCTGCACAGAAATACATTAATCTAATATATTCATGTCAGTCTGAATCCAAGCTTTCATTTAAGACAAAATTAAGTTTCTCGCTTGTAACATTCCAAAATTAGACATTTACAAAGAAAGTATCTTAAAAATGGATAACTCTGGAATCAAGCCCCTATAATCCACAGATTTACCTCTGGATTTTGACTTCCTTTCTATCGATCCCTCTCCCCCTCTTCTGCTTAGCCTACTCATCAATACTCATGCTTCCAGCTAAACCACTCGTCATCTCCTCACTCTCTCAACCTCTCATTCTCCCAATCCACTGATTCACTGTCCTTCTCTTATTTTAAATTTCCAACCCCCTTAACATCATGCTGTCATTCTCCCAATCCTCCCATAATCACTTTCTAATTCTCCCAACCCATTCACCATTATCGCATTGTCCCAATCCACTCACCACTGTTCTCTCACTCTCACAACCCACTCACCACCATGCTCCCTTTCTCACAACCTATTCACCACTCTCTCATTCTCCCAACCCAATTGCAATCATCCTCTCATTTTCCCAATCCACTTGATTAAACTCTCTTTCTCCCAACCCACACACCATCAGTCCTTCATTTTCCCAACCCACTTAGAAACATAGAATTTGATGGCAGATAAGGACTTCTTGGCCCATCTAGTCTGCCCATTTCCCTACCTAATGGATAAGCTGCAGATTCTAGTTAACCAACAGCCTACTTCCTCCTACCCCCCCACTAGAATTGCCTAATGTCTGTCCCATGCATTCTTGAAATCCCTACTGTTTTTGACTCCACAACCTCCTCAGGAAGGCCATTCCATGTATCCACAACCCTCTCCATTAAAAAAATACTTCCTCACATTACCCCTGAGCCGTCCCCCCTCTATCTTCAAATTGTGTCCCCTTGTTACCCTCTTGGGCTTTGTTGATTCCCTTGAGGTACTTGAAGGTTTCTATCATGCCTCCCCTCTCCCTCCTTTCCTCAAGGGCATACACATTAAGCTCCTTTAGTCTCTCTTCATATGGCTTCTGGTGCAAACCCGGCACCATTTTAGTTGCCCTCCACTGGACAGCCTCCATCCTGTCTATGTTCTTGCGGAGATGGGGTCTCCATAACTGCACGCAGTACTCCAGATGGGGTCTCACCAACAGTCTGTATAGAGGGACAATAACTTCCTGTTTTCTACTGGTGATGCCTCTCCCTATGCACCCCAGTATCCCCCCAGCCCTCCTTACTGCCTTTTCACATTGCTGGCCTATCTTTAGGTTGTCTGATATGACCACCCCAGGTCCCTTTCCATTTTTTTGTTGTTGTTAGTATTCACCATTACTTTCTCATTCTTCTAACCCACCCAGCATTACTCCTTCATTCTCCCAACCCACTCACCATGTCTTTCATTTTCTAAAACAAACTCACCATCACTCTGTCATTGTCCCAACCCACTTGCCATTTCACACTCCCTTTGTTGACCACACCACTTACAATCACTCACATCAGCTTTCTAACCAACCCATTTGCCATTAATCTTTCCTGTCTACTAGTCAATTAGACATAATTCTCTTGCTTACTCTTCTAACAACCCACTCGCACTGTCTCTTGCTTATCCACCCAACTAATCGAATTTGCCATCACTCTCTTGCTCTCCAAACAATCTACTGAGCATCCTTCTCTCTTGCTCTCCCAGTTAACCCACTCATCATCACTCTCATTCTCTACAGCAATCCACTGTCACTCTCTTGCTTGCTCCCACAATTAATCAACCAGCTACCCACCATTCTCACTCTCCTGACCAACCCGCTCACTGTTACTCTCATCCTAACAATAAACCCACTTATCTCCACTCTCTTCAGCAACCTTGTTGCCATTAGTCTCTCTCTCTCTCTCCCTCTTCTGACCAACCCACTCATCACTATCGCTCTCCCCTCCAGCACACCTAACACTGCTCTATCATTTCCTTGGCCAGCCCACTCACAGTTTCTCTCTCTCTCCCACTCTTTTAGTCAACCTGCTTGCCATCACTCCCTTACTCTATGTGTCAACACATTCACCATCTCTTTCTCTCACCTTTCCAGATGCTCACTTCCAGTCTCTCCTTATTCTCATCTTAACAATTTGTCATCCCTCTCTCCATCATCCAGCTAACCACTTATCTCCCTCATTCTCACTTTATCCTATTTCACATCCACACAGCTATCTGCTTGTCTCCTTCATTGGCCCCAATTTCACTTATAGAGTTGCTCTGTCTCCTGCTAGTCTCTCTCTTTCTCTCTAGGCTGCAAACATTACAGAATAAAGACTTGCTTTGCTAAAATATAAGTAACAAAAAATCATCAGCAGACTTCCAGTTGTAGCACAACCTAGATAGCAGCACAGATGCAGTGCCCCTCTCCCACCTCACTGAAATCCCCCCAAAGCGTTTGAATTAATAGCAAATTTTCAATAAAAATAGTGATTTCAGAAGGGGGAACAAATCGGAAGACTCACTGTGCTAGACAAATAGTTCCTGAGCTGACCAAAATGAAAGGAATCCTCTGCTCTCTCCGGCTGACATGTCAGACACTGAACAGTCACAGGCCTCTGCCGATACTGGGGGCCGCTTGGACTCAGCACTCACTTTCCGGAAAAAAAAAAAACACCAACGGGGGGAAAAAGTCAAACTAGAGATGATCTATAAAGAGATTCTCTCTTTCCAAACAGAAGTCAGGCAATTACATTCTGAACTTCAGAAAGATGTTGTAGCCTTGGAGCAGTGAGCTGATATGTCTGAAAGACAAATAACTGCAGTTGAGAACAGGGTCGATGACATGGAAGAGAAGCTGCTCCAAATACAGGAGCAGCAAGAGAAAATACAATCTAGACAAGAAGACTCCGAAAATCAGGCCAGACGCAAAAATATTACAATTTACTGCATCCCCAAGGGAGTGGAAGGTAATGATATCATGGACTTTACCATCACTTTACTATGTATCGCACTGGAGCTCCCGGCTGATCTACCCCTAGAAATGGAGTGCATTCATTGGGCTTTGGTGCCTAAACCATCTTCCCCAGAGGCCGGCCCGAGATCAATAATAGCCCGCTTCCTCAGTTACACTACGAAGGAGAAGGTGCTCTTAACAGCCTGGAGGAAGCAGAAAGTCCACTATGGGCAGACTAGGATATACCTAGATAACGACTATGCACCAGATACTTTACGCAATTGTCAAGCATATGCAGCTATATTACTGGTCTTGAAAGAAAATGGGTATAAGTTTCTTACTCCCTATCCTGTCTGACTCGTGGTGCAACTTCCTGAGGGTCGCAGAGAGTCCGATAAAGCAGACAAGGCCCATACGGAGCTTACCAGCATGGGCCTGCAGTTTACACCACGCCAGCAAATTCGTTGGTGGATCCTGCCTCAACCCCCACATTGGCAGACGGTGCCAGAAAATAAATCTGCCAGAAAGACCCAGAATCGAGGAAATTCATCCGCAGCAACTAAGCTGGCCTCATTTAGAAGATCTGCACAAGGGAAACCCTGACTTTCTTGACTGGTATTTGCTTGTTATAATATCCCTGCAGCCTTGTTAGATGTTATGGGGCTTTATTCCCACTATGAGCCCATCGGAGAATTATAGTTTCAGGCCACTTCAATCTATTCCCCCTTGGGGAGGTCCTGCATTAAGTTCTCCTTACTTTCTGATACTACATGTAGTCTTCTTGGCATGGACCTGGAGAGACTTAGAGTTATGATCTTCTTTTTAACAAGAACAATTTGGTTTGTATTTTGTTCAGAATACAGATTTGGGAATGAGGGGCTGCACTATCCACCAATCCCCTGAGGGCAGTGCTTTGCAATGTCAGATCGGTCAGAAACAAGCCTGCAATTTTTAGCAGACTTGGTTTCTACGGCCGATTTGGCTTGCATTACGGAGACCTGGATTGGTGACGATGTTGGCCTGGTTTTAGAGGCTGCTATCCTGTCCGGATATACTGTTGTGCACTGCCCCAGAGTGGAACGCAGAGGAGGGGGGTAGCCATCTGTTTTAGATCCGAACTTGGCTCCACCCTACACCCAGTGACAACGCCTCATTCATTTGAACGTGTGGCCATCCACGGGGGTCCGGGTGCAGGTTGCCTGATTCTTCTGATTTATCGCCCTTCTGGGACAGTGAGAGACTTCCTCCAGGAGGTGGTCGAGCTCGTGATTGGTGAGATGTTGGAGGCCCCTAGATGTTTGGTGCTGGGGGACTTCAACGTCTGGGCTGACAATGAATCGTCTCGGCTTGGTTCCAACTTCCTCTGGACGATGTCTTCCTTAGGCTTTGCGCAGGCTGTGTCCTCTGTAACTCATCTGGTGGCCACATGTTGGATTTGGTGTTCTCACTGGGGCTGGAGATCACTTGTCTCGGGACTGATCTGGTCGTTTGGTCCGATCGCTGTACGGTGAAGTTCTTGTTCGGGCCCCCCCCGGTAGCCCTCCCCCTGCTGAGAAGGTCAGCTATCGCCCTTTGCGGGGGTTGACTCCTGAGGGTTTTTTGGCGATAGCTGATCTATCTAGTGGGGATGGTGCATACGTTGGGGGTGTGGGTGCAGCAGCGGATGCCTATAAGGCACTAGCTGGTGCACTCAACTCCCTCGCACCAGTCCGTGTACGACCCAGGTCTTCTCATTTAAGATCCCCTTGGTATGATGGTGAGCTCAAGGGGTTGAAGACCTTGGGTCGGAGATTAGAGCTCTGCTGGTGGAAGTCCAGCCTGGAGGTGGACAAACTGGCCCTGAGTGTGCACTACCGTGCATACCAGGGAGCACTCAACCATAAGAAGGCAGAGTTCCTGTCTCGGGAGACTGCTGCCGGGAGGAATCGACCAACTATGTTCTTTTGAACAGTGGACAGGCTTCTCCATCCTTCTTGTCTACAGCCAAAGATAGCCTTTTCTAACGTATTGTGTGAAGAGTTTGCTTGGTTCTTCTCAGACAGGGTGTCCGCCATCAGGCAGGGGGCTCTGCCAGTGGGTCAAAGTTTGGCCGACAGTGGTCAACATGGGCATCTGGAGAGCTCTCCGCCTAGCTGGGGCAAGTTTAGACCGGTGGAGGTGGTTGAGGTCATTGAGATTGCTTCTAAGCTCCGGCACACCTTTGTGAACTGGACCCGGTGCCAACTCATTTCTTAATGAGATGTGTCGATTCTGTTGGCCCGGTATTTGCCTTGATTGTCCAGTGTTTCTTGTTGGAGGGGGTCTTTCCTGATGTCTTGAAAGAGGCATTGGTGAGACTCCTTATGAAAAAACATCATTGGACCCTGAGATCAAGGCAAATTATCGTCCTATCTCCAATCTTCCATTTTTCGGTAAGATTGTTGAGAAAGTGGTGGCGCTTCAGCTGGAGGAGCATCTCGTGGCCCATGATTTATACAAACTGTTCCAGTCTGGATTTCATGAAAGGTATAGCACAGAAACTGCGTTGGTTCGGGTGCATAATGACCTCCTTAGGGCTAGAGATCGAGGAGAGGGGACAATTCTTGTCCTTCTCAATCTCTCTTCAGCATTTGATACGGTTGACCATCAGGTATTGCTTGACCGCTGAAGGGAATTCTGTGGACTCACCGGCAAGGTCATCTGCTGGTTCGAGTCCTTCTTATCCAAGAGGAGACAGATAACTTTTCCTCTTTCCCTGTCCACCTTCTGTGCGGGGTTCCCCAGGGTTCGGTCTTGTCCCTGATGTTGTTTGCCATATACATGCTGCCCCTGGGAGAGCTCATTAGGAAGTACAGTCTGGATTTTCATTGCTATGCCGATGACACCCAGCTGTACTTTTCCTTTGCCCCTGGAACATCTAAAGCAGTGGAAATGCTTAATAGCTGCCTTGCCGAAATGAATGACTGGATGACCTCCAGCTGGTTGTGACTAAACCCCGATAAGGCGGAGGTACTAGTGGTGGAGTCGAACAGAGGGTGTGATAGGTTGGCCTCTGGTGCGGAGACAGGGCTTTTTCTTGGCTCTGTACCATTGAAGGCCTCCTCTAGGGTGCGGGATCTTGGCGTTATTCTGGATAGTGGACTGAGACTTGAGTTTCAGATGTCTTCCCCTGTCCATACCAGTTTTTATCATCTGAGGAATATCGCCAGGATTAAGTACCTAGTTCCGTCACAGGACCTCCCCACCTTGGTACATGCCTTCGTGACGTCCAGGTTAGACTACTGTAATGCGCTCTGTCTTGGGGTCTCGGGGGGTACCTTGCGCCGACTGCAGCTAGTGCAGAATGCAGCGGCAAGGCTGTTGACTGGACAGTCTAAGTACTGCCATATTACCCCGGTCTTGCGTCAATTGCACTGGCTGCCAGTTAGGTGGAGGATCCTCTTCACTTTTAAGGCCCTACACGGCCTGGGCCCTGGCTATCTGAAGGACCTTCTCATTCCTGCTGTCCCGACCTGCCCCTCCACTCCTCCTCTAGGGGCCTCCTCGTGATTCCCAGGACGAGGTTAAAAACATCCGGCGACAGAGCATTTAGTGTCACCACTCCCGTCCTGTGGAATTCACTGACACCAGCTGTTAGGGAGGCCCCTTCTGTGGAGGTTTTTAAAGCCCGTCTCAAGGCCTTCCTGTATAATCAGGCCTTCCCGGAGTCTATATCATAGTCATTGCTGTTTTAGAAATTTTGATAGGCTAGCATTGCATCTTAGGCACTAGCATTCCACTTTCTAAATTAATGTTTACATTTATTGGTTTTGCTGCATTTTAAATGTTTAGGATTTACTTTTGTTTGAATGTTCGGTGCCCAGAGCCTCTGGGATGGACGTCTTTTAAATAAAATTTGCCTTGCCTTTTACACACTTAGTTTATAAATTGTATGCTCAGTGAGTTAATATTAGTTGAGCAATTTCACAGCGAGGTCTGCTGGGAGTGCGCTGTAGTCCCTCTTGATGGTCCACTGCATATTGTTTATTTTGTACTGTTTGCTGCAGTGCCTATTTGAACTGCAGCACCAAACTTTTTTTTGTTTACATTTAAGCGGGTAACATACACCCTGGAGGTTCAACTTAAGATTCTTCCTAAATTACCTCCCCAATGTAGCTTTCTCATCATGGCTATGTTTACAGGGAAGCCATACAAGGCATCCCCAGTATTGGAAGTCACACCCCTTGAATATCTTCCAACCTTTCAGTACAGATTGTGGCGAGCAGTTGAAAGCCATAAGATGCAGTTTCTTGAGGTTGGAATAAGATATACTGTAAATGGTTTTCTAGTTCATGTTCTGTATGAGGTTTTACAGTTAGAAGCTAGACTTGTAGTTTTTATAGTATGCCAGTTTGAAATAACTCACAGAGGTATTAAGGTACTTTATTAGACAATTCGTGCAGAGTTTAGTAGTTATAGTATTATGTAGGAAAAGTCCAGCATTTTACCCTAAGCTTGATGTCTGCAGTGTAACAGTTGCATGTTTATAGGAAGGGCGGCTAGCAGTGTCATCTTGGTGGAGGGAGGGTACTTTTTTGAACTTAAGGTTCGGAGAGCTGCCCATTATGTCAAGTTATTAAACTATAGGGGATATATACAAGCTTTTCTGTGGACAGATGAGCACTGGTCCACCTTCATTCAAGCTGCTTTACCCTTTTAAGGATTTACAATGGCGGTGAACCCCACAGGAATATTATCCATTAACATCAATGGATTAAATAACCCAATAAAAAGATCTAGAGTGATGCAATATCTCTGGAAACAGACCCCCGACATTATATACCTGCAGGAGACCCATCTCACTGTGGAGTAGCATTTGAAGCTCTCCTCGGGAGGCAGATATCAGATACATGTTTCTTCCTATAAGGATGGGAAATGTAGGAGTGTTGCAACCCTTATCCCCACATCTATTGCTTTTGTTTTGCATAAAGACTTCAAGGATCCCACAGGTAGTTTTTTATACTTACTGACCTTATGTGGGAACTTGGTGACGTTAGCTAATGTTTATTTTCCACCCCGTTTTCCCCCAAGAAATACCTCACCTTTTTTAATAAACTCACAGATTTACATCAAGGCCTGCTAATAATGGGTGGGGATATAAATTTAACCCTCAACCAGCATTTACACACTTCTGTATCCAGACAACACCTTCTCAAAGGTTATTTCACACATAGCTTGAGGTGTTAGGACTGACAGATATATGGAGATTCCTTTACCCTACGACTAGATTATACACATACTACTCCCCCCGCTTTCAAACCCAATCTCGATTAGATTGCTTTTTTATAACCAAGGAACACATTGGAATACTCCAATACCTCTCACCCCTACCTCGTTTTCTATCAGATCACTCCCCTTTATTGCTGAAATTGGATATACAGTGCCCCAGAAACCAATTCCAGTGGCGCTTGAATCTGGCATATCTCAGTGATCCTGACTTTAAGAACATAAGGCAGGTAAAAATCCCACAAGTATTGGAAGAGAATACTTTGGCACAGGTCTCATTTGCCATTATTTGGGACATGCTGAAGACGGTATTACGAAGGGAGATTATCGCATATGTCTCTCATAAAAAGAAAACCAGGGAGGCCTTATATATTAAATTACAGAGGAATTAAGTCTTCTTCAGCATGCTCCAGATTTAGGAATGGATTTGGTCCAGTTCCGCATAAGACAGTTGAAGAGGGAAATTCAGAAAATATTAGATGTAAAAGTTCAACAGGCACTATTTTATTTAAAGAAATATAGGTATGAAGGAGGTCCCAGAGGTGCCAGAAATTTGGCCTGGAGATTGAGAAAACAGAGAGTAGCAGCTACTATATTCCAGATTCAAGCTGATGGTAGACCCGGGGTGACTTCCAAATTCCCAGAAATCTTAACTAATTTTCAAAAATACTATACAGATCTGTATAGAGCTTCTGAAACCCCTGAGGTACAAATACTGGATCAATACTTTTCTAAACTCTCCCTTCCAACTTTGTCTCAACTCCAAAGGGATGCTCTGCTTAGGCCGATCTTGCAGGATGAACTTAAAGAGATGATTAAGGGTGCTAAAATGCATAAATGTCCTGGTCCAGATGGGCTTCCATCTGAGTGGTATAAGGCTTATAGCAGGCTTTTGATACCTACACTCTTGAAAGTGTTCAGGGAGACACAGGGAGGAGAGGTTTCTTCCTGGGCATATGCCATTTTATCACCTATACTGAAACCAGGCAAAAATCCCACTTTTACTACTTCATACAGACCCATCTCCATTCTTAATATGGATTACAAATTATATATGGCAATATGGGCCCATCGACTAGAAAATATACTTCCTATGATAATCCACCCTGATCAGTCTGGGTTCGTACGTACCCATCAAATGACTGATAATATCCAATGAATGATCCATTTATTAGATTACATTAACCAAAGACAAATCCCGGCGACGTTGGACAGTCTTGACGCAGACAAGGCTTTTGACCATGTCTCGTGGGCCTATCTGTGGAAAACTTTAGAGGTATCTGAATTTCCAGCAATTTTTATCACCTGGTTGAAGTCCATTTACAGTGTCCCGAAAAAATACGTTCGTATCAATGGTTCATAGGTTCATAGAGAGATACGAACTCAGGAGGCAAAAATATGCCCTTAGTGAGCTTGCCACCAAACTTGGTGGATTAGTCCTATTACAAATATACTGTTTTATTACTACCCATATAGTTATCTAACTGTTTTCTGAAAGAGTCAATATTACTACTCTTCACCACTTCCCTTGGTAAAGCATTCCACTGTAGCACCACTCTTTGTGAAAACCATTTAGCCCTTTTATGCGTTTTAGAATTTCCTCCTCTTAGTTTATAGCTATGTGATCTTGTTTGTGTATCAGAGTTATTTCTTATTAAACCTATAGTCTCAAATAGACACTGATCATTAATTGCCTTACATATTTTACATAAGTCTCCTCAAATTTGTCTGTAATGTAGAGAATACAGGTCTAACTGTTGAAGTCTCGATTTATATTGATAGGATCCCAAGCCTCTAATTTTTTTTAGTTATTTTCCTTTGAACCCCCTCCATTAATTTTTTACTTTTTTTCGTAGTTGGTCCACAGAAGGATGAACAATATTCTAATTGAGTCTTTACCAAACTAGTGTAAAGTGGTAGGATTACTTTTGATCTCTACTCTTTATATGTTTGAGAATAGATCCACAATTTTATGACACTTTAACTTTAACAAAGTATGATTATCAAAGGATAAGTTGTTGTCGTCAACAACCCCCAAATCCTTCTCAGTTGTGGTTTCTACTAACAGATCATTATTAATTTTGTAATTGAATTTTTGGTTATTATATCCAAAGTGCATAACCTTACACTTTTTGTCATTAAAGCTCATCTTATTTTTAATTGCCCAGGTACATTTATCTTCTCCTATATCCTTAACTAGAGGTACAAGACAGGGATGTCCTCTCTACCCCCTGCTTTTTTCCATCTATATTGAACCCCTGGCCGCTCTAATCTGAGACGCCCCTATGATAGAAGGTGTCCCACTGAGTGGATGGTGCTTTAAACTAGCCCTTTATGCAGATGATGTTCTTTTAACCCTGTTGAATGCAGAACAATCCACTGTGACTCTTCACAAGATACTACAAACTTTTTCAGAGATATCGGGGTACCAGTTTAATGTTAATAACACAGAGATACTGGCCTTTCATTTTAAACCCCCAAGGGCTCTAAAAGGTCAGTTTCTGCCCAGATGGGGTTGCTCACAACTTAAATATCTTGGGGTATATCTGCCTACAAATCTTATACACTTAGAATTACTTAACTATGAACCCTTGACACAAAATATAGAAGCAGAATTGAGTCGATGGTCACATTTTTCTCTCTCACTCTGTGCCAGACTGGAAACGGTGCAGATAATACTGCCAAAGTTGTTATATTTATTCCAGACCCTCCAACTGACACCCACTTTGTTTTACTTTAATTCATGAAACAGAGCCTTGTCAAGATTCATATGGGCAGGTAGAAAACCTCCTTGTTAAAGCTTCCTATAGCAAGTAGAGGTTTAAATGTGCCTAATTTAGAAGAGTATCATAGAGCAGAAATAATTAAGATGATCTTGTTATGGCTTAATCCCCAATATGACAGAATCTGGAAATATATAGAATTTGTTCTCAATTATATGTTTAAGACTGGACACGGTGGCTATTTGCCCCATTCTACGCCTCCAAACTTTGAGGCATTTATGACATGTACAAGAGATACTCTCAAGACTTGGTATAAACTAAGGTCCTCCCAAACCCTGGAACCCCCACTTTGCTATTTAAAAATATTGTATTTGGATGCAGGGCTTGCTCCAGCTCAAATGACTCTGGCATTTCGAAGATGGAATAGACTGGGCCTCACATACATTTATCAGTTTACGGATAAAGATGGGGTGGTGCCATTTGTGCAGTTAAAAGAGGCTTATCAGATTCCTAATTCTGATCATTTCTATTACCTGCAAGCCTGGGCATACTTGCAACAAAATAACCCCCCCTTTTCCAAACTTCCCTCCCCAATACCTGGCATACTCAAGTTCTTCCTGGACACTATCAGGGGCCTACTTTACCCACATTTGATGGGTTTGTCATATAAGGTACTTAAGAGAGTTACAGTCTGAAAGTACAAATTCTGTACTAGTGGCATGGAATAAGGAGTTAGACCTTACGGTTCCATATGACACTTGTATTCTCCCCATCACTCCGATAATGAAAGCCTCCCAAGCTTCCTACTAGAAGGAATTCCAATGGAAATGCCGCATGTGGTATTTTCGTTCTCCGGAGCTTTTCTTGACATTTCTCCCTGTTCAGTATGGTAGGTACTGGAGGGGTTGTGGCGAATCATGCACAAATCTCTCCCGTATTTTCTGGGGTTGCCAAAGACTAATAAATACTGGCAGGATATAACATTGGCACTAGACCAGTTATTAGATTTACAGTGGCCGTTATCTGCCTCACTGATTCATATATATGATACAGTCCCAGCAGCCAAGAGCTTGCTTTACGTATATTTGGCTGCTACCAAAAAGGTGATTACTCGCCTGTGGCATTCACAAAAAATACCTACGATTCATCAGTGGCAAGCCATTATGACTGAGATCTATTATTTGGAACGCATGATTGCCCACCAGCTGGATCGCATCCCAGCCTTTGAATTGAGATAGCGCCCTTGGGTTTTTTATATTTCCAGAGAAGACCCTTCATTCGTCCCTTAAGAGCTCCCCCTATACTTTAACTTGATAACATCGAGAGAATCTCTTATTTTGGTTTTAGACGCGGATGACTTGACAATGTTGGTGTATGCTGCAGAACTCCATCCAGCCTCTACTATGAATCTAACTAAAGAAATACAGTAATATAAATAAGATACGACTGTAACAGGATATAAAATGTAAAGCTTGGACTTCATGTAACGCTATGCTGTATCTCTGTATGAAAAATTAATATTCATAATAAAAATATAATACTGATCCCCAGATTAAGCTGGGTACTGAAAGTGAGAATAAAAAAGATGGAAACAGAAACGAGAGGAAGTAAGTGGTGTTTATTACATCACAGACGTGGGACCACTGCCAGTGACATGCATTTGTCCCAAAACGGGTGCTGTGACAGGTCAAATTTTATCATCTTTTTCTCCAAATTAACAAATATCTTTATATTGTGAACAACTGCTTAGCACAACGGTATAGAAACATATGTGACGTATCACTATGCTCAGCCCCTACTTGAATAACAGGCAGTCCACTCTTGCACATTTATCAACTCAGAAAGACACAGGAAAGGGGCTTCCAATGTCATGTTACATTATACACTCTGCAGTGTTATCTGTAAATTTTTTATCACACACACACACACACACACACACAGCAACTTCTACCCAACAATATAAATATTCTAGCCAGTACAGCAAAAGAATGTACTATATCCTTCTCATATTACTACTGGGTCCATCTGGCAGCAACCTGCACTTTTTGAAAAGAAGCAACTGAATACTGTTACCATTACAGAGGATGGCTCTGCTCAACCCGAGGGCATCTGCAGTTCCTGAGCTCATATTCTCCACCAGCCTGTGCTTCACCTTCTTTAGAACTGGAACAAAAAAAAAATAGATTATTTTGGGGATGAATAAAGATACCAACTTTCCAAGGCCTAAAACTGCGACAGTCCATTCTCATCATAACTCCCCCACCGCCCCCACCCACCATGTCATTCCCAGTGGCACTGCCGCAGACAATGCTGCACACAATCTGTTACATTTTGTTGCTTTCTCTGGCCATGCCACCCCACAGTAACACCAGTAGTAAACATTCAGATTAAAACAATACATCATTCTGTTGCAGCAAGTTCCAAATCATGATGTACAGAAAGTTCATTAGAAGCAAACCTGCGTTAAATTGTGTTCAGACATTACAGCTGCACGTATTGCTCCTCCTGACAGTCCCATCCAACCTGTTCACACTCACCTCATTTGCTGGGCGAACTTCACTTCAGTGACTCCCAATACCACACTAGATTGTTGTCACATACTTCCCTACAGCTGATCAGGTTTGGGTACCTTAGTTCCCTGCTGCCGGTCTCTTCTCTGTCTAGAGTCCCTCTAAGCTGCTGGCAGGCATCCACATGTGATGGGCTGCACTACTACCCAGTCTACTCTAACAGGAAGGAACATGCTTTACAGTGCTCCCACCGACATGCTTGCAGTGCAACACAGGCACAGGGATTGAAGTTGCAAACTGCTGTCCGGCCTGAGTAGCGCCACAGTGGTGCTGAAATAGCTGTCACTCACGGATTAGCAGTCAGCAAAAAAAAAAAAAAAAAAAAAAAAAAGGACAAAACTGGGACAAGCAAGCAAAAAAGGGACAAAAAGGATGTTTTGCAAAACTTGTGGGGACACTGGGACATGCTGCCTAAAATAGGGACTGTCCTTGGAAAACAGGGACTGTTGGTAGCTTTAGTGATGAATGAATTTCAGACACCATCATCCTTCCTAGGCACTTGGTTAAAATTCTATTAGCTGGTACTGTGGGTCTCATTAGATCTTCCAAATCACTGTTACTAGCATGGTACTCTCCAAAGCAAATGTTATAATTTTGATTATGCAGGTTTCTTATCACAGCACTAGGGCCTCCAGGCAAAGGCAGCACTGGAGTAAATGCCCCTCACATTTTACCTCCTACTGCCTTTTTGTCTAGGCCCAAGCAATCCCAATAAATTCCCAGGTCAAGCGCAGAAGAAAAAGGTACCCACCTTGTAAATATAGTTCTTCTAATCAATGTTTTCATCAGATTACCAGTTTAAGCAGAAAGCCTGCATGTGCTCTTTGCCCCAGAATGTTGCGAGTAGTATGACTCAATCCCAGCATCAATCCCACACCCCAGGCCTCAGCTGCCAGATCATTCAGCAGTAAGAAGGCTCAGAAGAGGACAGAACAGGGGAAGGGTCCAGATGCATTTCAGTGTAGTGCAGTAACTGCTCATTGCCGTTTTTGTTTTAAACCTAGATTTGTGGGCTTTTAATGGTACTGCAATTTCTTTGCTGTCTTTACTTAGAATTGTTTCTGGGCTGTTGAAAATTTAAAACCTAGTTTGGTGTGACTGTAGTGGTGCTGTTTTCCTTTGCTGTCTTTACTTGCTGCAAATCTTCACACACCCTCCTTCCCCTGCTCCCCAGTCTTAATTACATGCCCTGTTAAATCTGACTGACAGGAGCCAAGCAAAGGGAATAGCAGGGGTTGTGGAGTAGGAGGGGCATAAGGGGGAGGAAGACCGCCCTCGGCACAACAAGTGTTTTGACTCTTTTTTTTTGTTTGTTTTCCTTCTTTAAAAAAAAGTATCTTAGGATAGGTGGATGGATTTTCAGGATAATAAAGTGGGAACTACAAGGACAGCTTCAGTAACAGACAAGTATTGGAATAGCAGTAAAAGTGCAGTATAATGTGAGGAGTGGTGCAATGCAGTGGATGCGGGGCAGCCATATTCAAGCAAACCTTCTAGACGCTAAGGTGCTGTCTTATCTGCAGGCATCTCTCTGGACTGCGGGATGAGGAAGCCAGACTCAGGGCGGAAGTAAACTGGGGCAGGAGTACCTTTGTCCCTATCCAGAGACCACCCAGTCCAACTCCGCTGCCTCAAAGGATGCCAAGAATCAGGAGCACTTGGATGACAGTGGGCTCATAGAGGGTTAGGGCGGTCAGGCAGAGGCACTTCCCAAATCTTATTCTACTCCAGCACTCATATGCTGCGGTGGTAAACGGGGACAACCACACAGACTAGGTGAGCTCAGGAACTGCAGATGCCCTCGGGTTGAGCAGAGTCATCCTCTATAGAATAGGCAGACTCGGTGGGCCAAGCAGTCCTTATCTGCCATCAAACTCTATGTTTCTATGTTAAACAGAGGTACCCAGAGAAGTGGAAGGGAAGGATGTGGAGGTCAACCAAGGAGGTGACCTCAGTGGGGAGGGCACTGGATCCCAGAGGAGGAGGAAGCGAATCCTGGTGGGGTACTGTATCATAAGAGGGATCCAGCTAGGAACACAGGAGGGGAGGACATGGGGTGAGGTGCCTAGCAGGTGCCACAGCATGGAGGGCTGGAAGGAAGATCCTGGGAATCGCTGGGAAGGCAAGATGGGAGGGTGAGCTGGATGTCATTATCCACCTAGGTACTAAGGACCTGGCAAACGGTGCGCATAAGGAAGTTCAGGAAGAGTTTAGGAAATTGGGGAGATGTCTCAAGCAAGTAACTACTTCTGTCACCTTCTCGGAAGTACTACCTGTGAGAGGCATAGGACAGCGTGGGGCGCATGCACCAGGAACTTTAACTCATGGTTAAAAAACTGGTGCTGTGAGGAAGGCTTTGGATTTATTGGTGACTGGGGGGCTCACCTGGAGGGATGAGGGCTTGTTCAAGCCTGATGGCCTGCATCTGTCCTGGAGGGGGATCCAAGCACTCAATAATAAGTTTAAATGCTACATGGATAAGCATTTAAGTTAGCCAAGGGAGTGGCAGGCCAGCAAGGAGGGTATCTCACTGCCCACCCCCACAGCTAGCAGTGGAACCAGTGAACAGGAGGCATGAATATCTCCACAAAGCAGTGTGCAAAAGATGGAGATAAGCACCCAAGGGGTGGACAGGCAGAAAGGGGGCAAAATTCAACAGAAGGGCAGACAGCAGGGAGAACCAGGGAAAAAGGACAACAAGGGAGGGGGCAGGAGTAGAACAGCTAAACAGTCCAGGAAGTTCACATCATGGAAAGCCATGTGTACCAATGCCAGGAGCCTTGGCGACAAGATGGAGGATGTGGAGGCTACCATGGTGCAGTCGAACATAGACATTGTGGCCATCACAGAGACCTGGTGAAATGATAACCACGACTAGGAGATGGCCATACCGGTTACAACATATTCAGAAGAGACAGGGCAGGCAGGAAGGGAGGAGGAGTGGCACTTTATGTGAAAGACAGCATAAAGGCCACAGAGATCCAGGAGGAAGAAAATGGGGAGAGAGATATACTGTGGGTTAAGCTGGAAAGGAAATTGGGGTCAGCCATCCACAGAGGGGTGGTCTACAGACCACCAGCCAAGGAAGAAGAAATAGATAGGGAGCCGATGCTAGCCATCCAAAGAATGGCAGACAGGGGTGAGGTGGTGCTGGTTTGAGACTTCAGTATTCCAGACGTGGACTGGAGCCTCCCAGCAGCAGCATCAACCAGGAGCAGATTTATCCTGGACTCCCTTCAAGGTGCTTTCCTCAAGCAACTGGTCATGGAACCAGCTTGGCAGAAGGCAATACTGGACCTTGTGCTCACAAACAGGGACAATGTAATGGGGGTAACAAAGGGGGAGCACCTGGGGAACAGTGACCACCAGTCATTGTGGTTTGAAATTACAGAAGGAGCAGAACCAAACTGCACAAAAACACGTATCCTGGATTTAAGGGGGGGGGGCAGACTTTGGGAAATGGGGAGATGCTTGAAAGAGGCACTAATGGGAATGGGGCAGGAATCCAGGATTGAGGAACAGTGGGCAATATTTAAAACAGGGATTACAAAAGCAACAGAATTATGCATTAAGCAGGTTAGCAAGGGGAAAAGGAAGAGGAAGCGATTATGGTTTTTCAAGGAGGCAGTGGAGAAAGTGAAAGCCAAAAAGATTGCATTCAGGCAATACAAAAAGACACAGGCAGAAGGGGATAGGGAGAAGTACCAGGAGAAGCAAAGGGAGGCAGGGAGGTCAGTAAGGGAAGTCAAAGCTCAGACAGAACAGCGCATCACAAAATCAGTGGGTAGAGGGGACAAAACGTTTTACATGTACATAAGTGAAAAAAGAAGGGCAAAGGGAGGGATAGTGAGACTGAAGAGGGAGGATGGGGGCCGCATGGAGGATGACAACAGTAAAGCTGACATACTGAACAGATATTTCTGCTCAGTCTTTACTGAGGAAGAGGAGGGTAATGGGCCTGACGGGAGTACAAGGGGTGGGAAAGGCGCAAAAATGGACACAAGTCCCTTTACACGGGAAAGGGTCTGAAAGGAACTGGAAGAAATAAGAGTTGATGAAGTAATGAGGCCAGATGGGGTGCGCCCCATGGTCCTAAAGGAACTAAGAGTGGTGGTGCCTGAACCACAGGCAATCCTGTTTAGCTGATCACTGAAAACAGGGGAGGTACCCAAAGACTGAAGGACAGCAGATATAGTCCTCTTATACAAAAGTGAGAACAAAGAGGAAGCAGGGAACTATAGACCGCTCAGTCTGACCTCGGTAGTGGGGAAGATCATAGAAGCACTACTGAAGGAGAGATTGGTGGAACATCTGGTTGTCAACGGACTACAAGACCCAAGGCAGCACGGTTTCACTGGGAGGCGGGGGTCATGACAGACCAACCTCATTGAATTTTTCGACTGGGTGACAAGGAAGGTGGCTCAGGGAAGGGCACTGGACGTGGAGTATCTGGACTTCAACAAGGCCTTGACACTGTGCCACACAGAAGGCTATTAAACAAACTAGGGAATATGGGAGTGGGCAGGACAGTAGTGCGGTGGGTAGGTAATTGGCTAGGCGGCAGGACACAGAGGGTGGTAATAAATGGCTGTCACTCCACAGAGGAAAGAGTGACCAGTGGGGTACCAAAGAGATCAGTGCTGGGACCAGTCCTATCCAACGTCTTCATTAGTGACATTGTGTAGGACCTAGAAGGCAGAATTTCCCTGTTCGCTGATTACACAAAGCTCTGTAACAGAGTGGGCACACCAGAGGGTGTAGACAGAATGAGGGTGGACCTGCAGAAGCTTGAAGAATGGTCAAGGGTTTGGCAGTTGAAATCCAGTGCAAAGAAGTGCAAGATAATGCATGTGGGGCACAAAAACCCTGGAACAACATATCAGTTGGGGATGAGGATATAGCATGCACCAAGCAGGAAAGGGACCTTGGGGTTATCATCACTGATGACCTCAAGGTAGAGGAACAGTGTGACAAGGCAGCAGGTAATGCAAATAGGATGCTGGGATGCATAGGCAGGGGCATCACTAGCAGGAAAAGGGAAGTAATAATTCCACTATACAAGACACTAGTGAGGCCCCACCTGGAGTACAGTGTACAGTTCTCAAGGCCTTAGCTACATAAGGACATAGACAAGGTAGAGAAGGTTCAGAGGAGAGCAACAAAGATGGTACAGGGATTGTATCACAAGTCCTATGAGGATAGGCTGGAGGACTTGAACATGTACTCCCTGGAGGAGAGGAGAGAGAGAGGAGATATGATAGAGACATACAAGTACCTTACAGGGAGGAACAGAGTGCAGGAAATACAGGTTACTCACCTGTAACAGGAGTTCTAGGAATGGTATATGTTGTTCATCCACACTCATTGGCAGGTATCCTTGCCGCTTTAAATCTTGCCGGAAGGTCTTCAAGCTTGCTCTCCCCACCCACCGGGTGGTATAACCTCGGCTCCGCCCGCAGCCAGATCTGGCCATGGAAGCTCAGGTTGTCTTGCCGAGCCGGGGAGAGGTCGGGGGTCGTGGATGAACAACATATACCATTCCTAGAACTCCTGTTACAGGTGAGTAACCTGTATTTCTAGGGACATGGATATGTTGTTCATCCACCTCACTATCTGAACTCTAGCAGTTCTCCGGGAGGAGAGGCAGAGCGTCACACCCCAATACTTACTGGGAAAGAGAGACTGGAGAACCGAGGCCCCAAAACCAGCATCCCGAGCGTGACTCAAGGTCGAAGGTAATGGGTAATGAAGGTGTTGATGACTCCCAGGTAGCAGCCCTGCAGATTTCCTGGATAGGGGCGTCCCTGGGAAGCAGCCACCGTTGCAACAGTAATATGGCAGGTAGAATAGGCTCTTATCTATCCTGGGAGGCTCCATGCCGCCAACTTATAGCAGAGATCTATGCAGGAGGTTACCCACCTGCTTATGGCCTGCTTGGCTGCAGGTCTGCCAGATGTGACTTCAGCGTAGGTGACAAACAGCTGGCGAATTCTCTCCCAATTTCAACCGTCGCTCATATAATAAGCGGCGCCCTTCACAGTCCGAGTATGGGCCTGTTTGAACTCGGTGTTGTGATTGGGGGTAGAACACCGGCAGAGTCAACACCTGGTTAAGGTGAAACTCCGACACCACCTTCGGAAGAAATTTCGGGTGGGCGAGGACAACCTTTGTCCCTGTGGAAAAGACCAGGTAAGGAGACTCGATGGAAAGCGCCTGGAGCTCTCCCATCCTTCTGGCTGACGTGATAGCCACCAAGACAGCGGTCTTCCACGACAGGTGAGAGAGCACACCTGTGCATAGGTCGAATGGCTTCCCATGAGCTTTGCCAGCACCAGCAGTAGATCACGGTCGGGGTTCTCGCACTGGAGGAAATGCTGATCAAGGCCTTTGAAAAAGCGGCAGACCACCTTCTCCTGCGCTTCCGACTGCTTCCCGGCCAGCGCCCGGTAAGCAGAGATGGCTGCCAGGTGCACCTAGGGTCACTGACGCCAAGCCCTTGACTAGAAGGGACCATAAATAGTCCAGATGCTTGCCAAGGAACAGGAGGAAGGGTCCAAGCCCTTGCCTGACACCAAATGGAAGACCTTTTCCATTTGAAGGCATAACATTTTTCTGGTCGACTCCTTGGGACGCCTCAACTACATTGAGGACCTCGCTGGAAAAGACCCAAGGCTGGAACTCTAGCGGCTCAGGAACCAAGGCGATAAGGTGCAGGGATTGAAGGTCCGGATGGAACACCTTCCCTGATTGACTGAGAGCAGGTCCGGCGAGCTGGAAGCTGCCATGAGTCCTGGAGCTGAGACTGAGAGATCTGGGTACCAGAACTGGCGAGGCCAGTCTGGGGCTATCAGAATCACCTGCCTTGACCCTCCTCGCCTTGAGAAGCACCTTGTAGATCAAGGAAATGGGGAAAAGGTAAAGAGGCCCGGGTCCACTGCTCGAGAAGCCATCCCTGCAGCGCAGCCCTGCTGAGGGGGCGGGCATTGGAACAGACTCAGCGCTGCTCTCCCTGGAGGCAAACAGGTCCACCTGAGGTGTGCCCCAATGGGAGAACAGATGCTGTACTACCACCGCAGGAGAGACCACTCGTGGGATGCAGCCCCTATCCGACTCACAGGGCACGGCCAGGGTGTTGGAGAACTCCTGCCACGTGATAGCTAGAAGTCCGCCTCCAGACTGCATACAGTGATAATCTTGAGGCTTCCTTGCAGAAGCATGGGTAGCGTCCCGCCCTGGCGGTTTAGATAATACATAATAGATAGTATTGTCCGTCTGGACTGGACCACTTGACCCGGAGGAACGGAGCAAAGCCGGTGAGAGCTAGGGACCGCTCCAGAGCTCAAGCAGGTTGATGTGGCATCGGGACTCCCATGAGACCAGGGCCATGAGCCGTCATTCCCAGATGGGCACCCAGCCCATCAGAGAGGCATCGGTCGATAGAGACACCGTCGGCTTGGGGGCCGAGGCAGGATGCCCTCCGGCAAATGATCTGGAGCGGTCCACCACTGAGAGAAACCCACATCCCTAGTCACCAGAAGCTGGTCCAGGATAGCGTTGCCGACCACTGGCTGCCCAGTCCCCACCGAAGGGACGACAACCCAACAGCCCCAACGACCACGCTGGCAGGCCGCCATGAGACCCAGGAGGCGAGAGTCCGGCAGAAGCGAAGTGCCAACCAAATGATCGGGCAAGGAGGAAGAAACTGCCCTGTCCGCGGAGCAGGCTTGCTCAAGAGTCGAGCTGGCCCGATGAATAGAATCACCTGCTTGACGAGTTCGACTGGCCTCATGATAAGGAGGCCCAGCTGAGAACAGACCTGAGGCCGATCTGGACCACCAACTCCTTCCGGAGGGAGCTACACGATCGCACGTAAGGCACACCCGGACCCTCGGCGCCAAGAGGAATACTGTCACCACTGCCATGCATTTGTGAAGACCCTGGAGCGGACAGCCGAGGGCACGGCTTGGAACTCAAGAGCAGTCCTCCGCGAAGCCAAGGAACTCTAGTGAGATGGGACGATAGGACGCGAAAAAACGTGTCCTGCGTCAGAGCAGAACCACACGCCCGCCCAAGGATGGTATTATCTGAGCCACAGACCATCCTGAAGGTTCGAGACCTTAGGAACTTGTTTAGGTCGTAGGCCGAGAATGGGCGCCAACCCCGTCCGTTCGAACCAGGAAGTACTCACACAAACCTGGGTCTGGAGGGTCACCACCTCTCTTATCACTCGCTGAAGGAGGAGGCGTGCCGACACAAGAGCCGCCAGTGAGTGGGGATCCAAGCCCGAGGCAGCGCCTGAAGGGCGGTGCCTGCTCGAATTCCAGAGGCAGGCCTCTTCCACCACCTCAAAGACCCACCTGTCCGTGGTAACAGCGACCAGGCAGAACGAAGTGCGGGCAGTGCACGGGACCCAGGGCGGACCGGAATGAGAGCACCTCAGCCGTCACTGGGCAGGCTTGGAGGAGGGACCGCCGGGACCTCCTGGGCCTTTTCTCCCTGCCTCCTGTTAGAGAAGCCGGCGGCAGGGTTTGGGATGCCAAGGTCAGCCCGCGGCCCGCGTGCTGGGCCAGACGCGCGGGCAGAAGGACGAAGAGGCAGAGCTGCAGTTTGAGCCTTTGTCCTCTGGCCGAAGAGACCGAGTCAAGGCATTGGACTTTCGATCCTCTGCAGGTGACTCACCCCAGGGCCGAAGAGGTCGTCCCCAAAGGAACATCCGCCAACGTGTGACGTATCCGAGAGTAAGGTGGATATCCTCAACCAAGCCCGGCCGACGCATAGCCACTGCGCGCCGCCAACGATCTGGCAATGGGTCCCCTATAGCCAAAGCAGTCTGAGCTGCTGTTTGCCCTACCCTGCCCTGGTCCACCACCTTAACCGTATCTGCAGATCGCGGAAGATGAGGGATGACCTCATCCAGGAGCCCAACAGGCACCAGAAAAAAATGTGCCATGAGGGGCAGCCCAATTCTGGCCTGGCAGAGAAGGCAGAGAGGACATAGCGTAGACTTTTAGACCGACATAGTCCAATTTCTTGGACTCTCTTGTCAGAGGTTTGTCCCATCCCTGGCATTGCGGTAGGCATGACTGTCGGTAACAACCCCTCAGCAGAGGGTGTTCAAAAAAACCCGGACAAGGAGCCGGTAGGGTTGCATACTTCCTGGTCATCCTGGCCCGGAAGCAGGGCAGGAAGCAGGGCGCTACCAAAGCTCCAGCGCCCGGACCCACTATAAGCCTCGGCCGAGAAAGGCCTCATTGAGGAGAATCCCCTCGGTCCAGAATCTCCGTGAGGGGAACCTGGCCGATTTGGAAGCAGGAGTTCGAGCTCCATCCAGTGGACTCCGAGATGAGCGAAAGCAGTCCTAGGAAGGACGGCAGGGCTATAAAGTCCATTGACTGACCTCCTGAAGACTCCAAGTCCAGTCGCTTGGAAAGGAGGAATCATCTTCGGACTCTGAAGAGTCCTCGAAGAGCTACCTCTGGCCTGAGCCACCCTCACACCTGCCGAGGATCGGTCGGGAGTAAGGTAACTGACAGCCGATGGGTAGACCTTAGCCGACCGAGGAATCCTTGGTAGGACCCCAGATTGGTGGCTGTGGAGGCGGAGGTTCCACGAGATCGGTGGAGCAGCTGGTTTTGGCCGAACAACCGGCCTGGGTATGAGCTCCTGGATAAGTCGAGGGGTTGTGTAGGCAGCTCGGTGACAGCCACTGTGGCCGGGAAGGCAGATGGGGTGGCTTACTCCCGGCCAGGAGGACTGTTGCAACATAAAGGTCCTAAATGCCGTCGGCGTAATTTCTGCGGCCTCCTCGTCCGAGGGAGGCGGGCGGCGGCGCCGCTTACGCGATGCCGAGACGAGACCGCCTGGCGGTGGGATCGGCTGGACGCGAAGAGGTCCGGACCGAGAGTCCCGGAATTTCCAGTCGGTGCGGGGAGGTGTCGGCGGAACGGCACTCACTCGGCTCGGATGGTCCATCCGAGACTCGGAACCGAGGCTACAGGCGAAACCACAGGATCCTCAACTCCTCCCGGGGAACCGGGGAGGGGAATCTCGGCTGCTAAAGGCGACAGCCGTCCAACGTAGAAAAATCTCAACTTCATCAGTGAAGTCTCGGTCAGCTGACCTGGCCAAGGGACACCCGTGAGGCCAGTGGCGAAGCCCGGCCGATGGGCGAAGCAACCCACCTGATCCGGCGGCCACAGAGAGAGGACCTTTCCCGCTCCCAAGAGAACTCGACGGAGGGACTTACCCCTGTCCCCTCTTTTTGGATACGAGCCAAGGTCCGCAGGCGTAGGCCCTTCTCCTTTAGTGGAGAGGGACAGACAAAAGCTCCTTAAAGGAAGCCGTGTAAGAAGGAGCCCAGAGAGGAACGGGATAAATGCAGCGCGGCGAGGAGGATGACCGCCTTGGCCTCCTCTGAGGCTGACCATCCGCTTCAGGCTGATCCGCATGAGCTCGCGCCCATGGACACTGCCAACCGAGCCTCCTTGGACTTCACCGAGGGAACGCTCCTCGGACGGCCCAGTTGCAATCGGCAGCACGGTTCCTCGAGGACGACGAAAGATGACGAGCACAGGTCGCAAGCCCGGCGGGTCGTGCTCAAGGCCTACAGGAGACACACGTGGAGTGTGGATCCGCCTGAGACATCTTCGCACCGCATGGGCATCTCCAATCTGGGAGTCGATTTGTCCATCGCGAGTCACGAGGGATAGAAGACTGGAAGTCTTTTTCGCAAAATTTATTTTTAAATCCGCAAACGGAGAAATAGGAACCAGTCTCAAATGCAGAGCGTTAAGGAGGGAACCTGAGCTTCCAAGCGGTAAGGAAGATCTGGCGTCATGGGGCGGAGCCGAGAGTTATACCACCCGGGTGGGTGGGAGGAGCAAGCTTGAAGACCTTCCGGCAAGATTTAAAGCGGCAAGGATACCTGCCAATGAGTGTGGATGAACAACATATCCATGTCCCTAGAATACACTATTTTCCAGGGAAAAAGATGTTCCAGGACTAGAGGGCATGGGATGAAGTTGAAGGGTGGGAGATTTAGAAGAAACGTGAGGAAGAATTTCTTCACAGAAAGGATGGTGGACAAGTGCAACACCCTGCCAGAGGAAGTGGTGGGGGCTGAAACAATCACGGGATTTAAGAATGCATGAGGTAGACATAAGGGAATTCAGGAGGTCAGGGGTAAGAAGCAACAGACTTCTAGAAAAACACAGTGAACTTACAAGCTAAAATGGGCAGACTGGGTGGGCCATAGGCTCTTATCTGCTGACAGTGTCTATGTATCTATATATAATAAGACATAACAGAAGTATATAGGTATCTACCAAAATGTAAGCATAATTTCATAATCAAACCTTTAAAAATAAAAGTTGTGAAACACCCAAACTAGAGTATCAAGTAAGTGAGACATACTAGACTTTTAAATGTATTACTGATTGCTCTCGACCAATAATATATTAATACACCCCCGTCACCCCTCACTGTATTAGAGTAGTTTCACTTGCCTTCAGCTTGAGCCAGAACAGCTCAGCTTTGCTTCGCCGCTCTCGCTCCAGCTGAAGACATGTGAAACCACTCTTATACAGCAAGTGCCTCCAGGAGACGTATTAACATAGTTTATTGTTTATTATTGTTTATTGTAAATTCTAGGAATTAATACCTTTGAGCCAAGGCTCTTTTACAAAGGTTCCGTGTTAAAAATCGGTTACAAACAATAGGGGTACAGGGTTGCACATTTAGGTAACATTGTGGAAATAGAGACAAAAAATAATTAATCTAATGACATTTATGAACAGCAGATAAATCACTTAAGCACTTTCACTATTTAGAAAACAAGTGGAGAGGGAAGATAGGTAAGGGAGGTAAGTTAGGTAGTGTAAGTGAGAAAAAGAGGAAAGAGGGGTGGGAGGAGGAGCAGACCATCGTAGGAGACGAGGATCCACTAGTAGGCCTTTGTCAAGTAAGAGGGCAAGGGAGGAGAAGTGAGAATAGATTAGGATTTAATCAAGGCAGTCACAGGAGTTTGAGGTGGCTAGGTGAGAGAATAGTCTAGATTTAAAGGCACCTAATGAGTTAGAGGAGGTAATAAAGGTGCTGAGAGTGTTTAGCCAGTTGGGTGGTAATCAGGTGAAAACATCAATTAGAAGAAAGGTTAGTTACTCACCAGTAACAGTAGATCTTTGAGAGGATCTAAATAGAGACATAATACACACTGGTCTGTAAACAGTCGGCATCAGGACCTCTTGGGACACTTGCAAGATCATGGGGCCACTCACGGCGATGTGCCTGTGTGCACATTCGTGGCACATGGCAGCACCAATATAATGTGGGCGACCCCCATCTACTTTAATTTCCTGTCATTGATGAACAGAGTTTTAAACATCAACCAACTACGGGACTCAGGCCACACCCATTGTTTATGCATGATGAGGCAGGGGGAGCAAAGCAACCTCTACCAAGCATATAGCAAGTGGCGGCATGAAAACAATTGACGGATTTCACTATGCAATGACGTGCCAAGAGTTGAAAAGTAAAGCTCTGCAATACCACATGAGTGGGGTTCTATGTAGATCCTCTTAAAGATATAGTGTTAATAGTAAATAAACATGGATTACTCACCTGTAACAGTAGTTCTAGGAATGGTATATGTTGTTCATCCACACTAACTAGCATTGTCTTTTCCCCTTTAAATCGTGCCAGAAGTCTTCAAGGTGGCTCCTCCCACCAAATTGGGAGGTATAACCCTCGGCTCCACTCCATGATGCCAGATCTTTGCCCACTGGAAGCAGTGTTGTGCGCCTGAGCCAGGGGAGGTCAGGTGGGTCCGTGTGGATAAACAACATATACCACTCCTAGAAAGCATCATTATGTAAGAACTTACCATAACAGTAGATCTTCGAGGAACTGTCTCATGCAGTACATTATTACACTTGGGAGTTCCACCAGGTGGTGCTCTCACATGGCAGCTTCTTCCAGCAGTCTTCTATAGAGGCCACCCACATGACATCATTTCCTTAGGCTGTGTATAAAAGTGAGTGGCCCCCAGTACCCACTGTTCCTTGCTGGCTTCAGCATGCAAGGCAAGGGCCGAGAGACCAGGGAGACCCATCCCAACATCCTGAGCAAAAAGCAGGGGGATGGAGGGTGGGACTGTACCTACTGCAAGAGACAGTTCCTCGAAGATCTACTGTTATGGTCAGTTCTTACGAAATGATAGTGTCTTCTATGAACTGGTCTCTTGCAGTACGTTATTATACTTGGGATGAGTACCAAGCAGTTGTAATAAAAGGGAGGACAGGCAGAGCAGGAAGCTGGGTGAGGAGCCACGGCGACAAGAAAAGCCAAGAGGACCGTTCGGTGAGAAAGGAAAAGAAGCAGCAAGCACAAATCAGGTGGAAGCCATGGTGGAGCTGCAGAAATATCCAAGTGATGGCCATGTGAGCCCAGAAAAGAGACGGCGTCACAATAAGTCAAAGTCAGGTCGTCTCAAACCACACCCGGTACGGCAGATAAGCCAAGGATGGGTGAGGAAGGAAAACTCGCACGAAGGGAGAGTAGGAGCAGGCCATGCCAATGATTCAACCTGACAAGCAGGGGTCGAGAGACCATGGCATACAGTAAGTCCAGTAGAGCTCCCAAAGTGCGGAGTGAGCAGGAGGAGGTGGAGTGCACCGGGGTAAGATGCACCAGGAATTCCACAGCAAGGAACAACTGAAGGGCACCAACAGGGAGAGTAGCAGAAGTTCCTAAAAAATCTGCACGGAGGAGCGAAGCATCCAGTATCGGGAAACAAGCCTCCAAAGAAAGGGCAGCTAGACCCCCGGTGCCTCCAAGGCTTGCAAGAGGAGGTGGGGGACAGCCCTAAGGTTTACAGGCGCAGGGTGAGCCTGCCTGTTCCTCAGGGGACGGGCATGGGGCGAGGGCACACGTGGCAGCCCCTCGGACACCCCACCGCTGTCCTGAGCAGCACCCAGGAAGGGGTCCGGAATGCTGACTGCCTGCCCGCAGCAGAGGAGGAGTACAGGGCAAGGTAGAGGTCCCTGGACAGACCTCAGGGTATGCCCCGAAGCCTGAAGGGAATCCAGAATAGCCTGGGTACCAGGGCCAAACAACTGGTCCGCACAGAAAGGGGCATTGGCAACTGACAGTTGGATGTTGGGATCTAAACCCAACACTGAAGCCAGGCATGGCGTCGCAAGGCGCTGCCAGTGGCAGACAGGTGGGCAGAGGCATCGACTGCATCATAGCCTGCCCGAAGCAGGTGACAGGAGAGAGAGGACAGGGCGAACATGGGCTGAGTCAACCGGGCCAACTCCTGGGAGGGTGGCAAGGAGGACAGCAAGTTCAAAGCCGAGGCACTCAACGTACGGCGGCACCGGACCATGTGGCCCATATAGTTAAGAATGCAAAGTAGTAAGGTACTAGAGGAGTAAACCTTCTTGCCAAGGAAATTAAGGCACTGGGATTCCTTATCCGGCAGCACGGCACTAGTGTGGCGAAGTCGAGCAGCACAGTTATGAGCCGCCATAATGACCATCGAGTCAGAAGCAGGAGCGGCAGATAAATAGGGGTGGTCCGATGGGGCCTGCTAAAGCCGGTCCGGCCCATGCGGGGTGGGTGGAGCAGAAGCAGGATGATGCCAAACTTGAGACATGGCATTCAAATACACAGAAATCAAGGGAGGGGCGACCAGGACAGGCTCCTCGGGCAAGTCGAGGTAGGCAGCCATGTCCCGGTGAAGGCTAACTGGCTCCCCGGGGGAGGAAAGTCAAACACATCCTGGATCTGCAACAGCAAATGCATGAAGGAAGGGCCCAGGGACACGGAGGCATAGGGAGGGTCAGGCAGGGTGGCATCCATAATAGAGGACACAGACAGTGGGGAACGAGGGTCCCCATAATCCAGGAAGCCCCCATCAGAAGCATCCCCCATGAAGTGATTCTCCACATCTGAATCCCCATAGAGGGAAGCCGCATTAATTGGGGCGCGACATGCAGAGACAGCCAGATCCGGGTGAAGCAGCTTAGGTGGGGAGTGGGGGAACACCACGGCACAGGACCCGCCGGTGGTTCCGGACCCGGGCCATGACCCAACGACTGGAGGACCTCCATGACAATGCGAGCATCTGGAAAGGAGGGAGGTCCACAGACAGAGGGCGCCCAAGGGCCGCACTCAGGGGAGGACGAGGCACCTCGAGGACAGCAGACCCGGAAAGCCGGGGGGCATCCCAACCCCTGCGGAGTGGCACCAGAGGAGGGGAGAGGAACTCAGGATGAGATCCATGAACCCCGCCCAAAGGGTGCAGAAATGGCGACGGAGTGGGAACCCCGTCAACACAGGAATAGTGTGGGTAGGCAAAGGGGACACGGAAGAGGACCACTGAACCGGGGACGTCCCGGGGTGCAGAGCCCCTGCTGCCAACAGGGGAAAAAACCCTATAGATGAGGAACCAGCCTCATTGAAGAGGAACGAGAAACATGCTGTCCTGTCGACGGGGGAGGCATCGCCGTCGACAAGGACCGAAAAACATGACATTCTGTCGACGGTGGAAGCTGTCCCGTCAACGAGGAACACTCTGTCGATGGAGGAAGAGCCTCCGTCGACAAGAGAGAAGCAAGAGAATGCTCCATCGATGGAGGAAGAGCTCCCGTCGATGAGGGAGATAGAACAATATGCCCCTTCGACAGGGGAAGCTGCTCCATTGACGAGGAATGTTACAACGATGGGGGAACAGAGCCCATCAACAGAAAATGTGTCAGAGTGCCTGTCACCTGGGTATGGCCCGTCGACAGTGGAGGAGCCACCGTCAACTGGCCATGTCAGAGGGAGTGTGAGTCCTGTTCCTTCCAATACCGGGAACGTGAGCCCTGAGCAGGGAACCCTTAGCACGAGTCCCCGAGGTCTGTTCCGGCAGGGCTGCCTTGTCAGCCATAGATGAAGCCCCGGACCCAGCAGGAGTGCTGGGCCAAGGAGCAGTGGGGTTGCTGTGAGTGGTTCACAGGCCCGCTGGAGAACAAGGAAAGCCAGGGTATCTGTGAGTGGTTCACAGGCTCGGAACAGTGTAGAAAAATCAGGTTCAAGTTCACGTCGAAGACTGAAACACAGAAGATTGAGCTAGCTGCTATGCGGGCTGAAGCCGGTGGGAAAATGACCAGTGGATACCTGAGGTCGCCCACTTTTATACACAGCCTGAGGAAGTGATGTGGGCGACTCCTATAGAAGACTGCAGGAAGAAGCTGCCATGTAAGAGCTCCACCTGGTGGAACTTCCAAATGTAATAATATACTGCAAGAGACCAGTCCATAGAAGATTTACTGTTACAGGTGAGTAACCTGTGTTTCTAGGGATGTGGCTATGTTGTTCTATCCACATGAAATGACAGACTCCTAGCAGTTCTCCAGGAGGAGGGAGGCAAGGAACACACCCCCTTACTTAGAAAATAAAGATTGGAGAACTGAGGCCCCAAAACTAGCATCCCAGCATGACTCCAAGTCAAAGAGGTAATGGGAAATGAAGGTGTGTGTCGACCTCCAGGTAGCAGCCCTGCAAATTTCCTGGATAGGGACATCCCCAGAAGCAGCCACCACTGCAGTGGTATGGTGGGTGGAATGAGCCCTTAGCCCTTCGTGAGGCTCCCCACCCGCCAACCTATAGCAGAGATCAATGCAAGATGTGATCCACCTGCCAATCGTCCACTTAGCTGCAGATCTTCCAGGTGCGGCTTCAGCATAGGTGACAAACAGCTGGTGAACCTCTACCTGAACTCCAGCCGCGTACACTCTGCAGTAAGCAAGCGCTCACCTCAGGTCCAGAGTATGGAGCCTGTGTTTGGCCTCTGAGGTGTGATTCGGGAAGAACACCAGAAGAGCCATCACCTGATTCAGGTGAAACTCTGACACAACCTTCGGGAGGAACTTTGGGTTGGGGCACAGGACAACACTGTCCCTGTGGAAGACCAGGTAAGGAGACTCCACTGAAAGTGCCTGGAGCTGACTGATCCTTCTGGCCGATGTGACAGCCACCAGGAAGGCAGTCTTCCACAACAGGTAAGACATATCACACCTGTGCATCGGTTCGAGCATTCCCTGCTGAGGGGGGTGGGCACAATATAGCCTCAGCTTTGCGTTCTCTCTGGAGGTGAAGAGGTCCACCTGAGGGGTGCCCCACTAGGAAAACAGACTGTGAACTACCTCTGGATGCAGAGGCCACCCGTGACCACTCGTGAGACACCCACCTGGCTGGGGGCATTCACCAGCTGACTGGATGCTCCTGCCACATGGATGGCGAGGAAAGCCACCTCCAGGCTGTGCTTGAGAGTCCAAACGCGGAGGGCTTCCTTACACTGGGGCAGGGAGTGCATTCTGCCATGTTTGCTGAGGTAGTACAAGGTCGTGGTGTTGTCCATCTGGATTGAACCACTTGACTTCGAACAAATGGAGCAAAGGCAGTCAGCACCAGCTGGACTACTCACTCCAGCAGGTTGATGTGGCATCAGGACTCCTCAGGAGGTCCAGAGCCCATGGACTCTGTGTTCCCCCAGATGGGCACCCCAGCCCGTAAGAGAGGCATTGGTCATCAAGATGACCGTCAGGGCAGACAAACGGGATCCCTTCCTGCAGATGCTCTGGGACTAACCACCACTGGAGGGCGTCTCACATCCTCTAGGTCAAGGTGACCTGTTGGTCAAAGTGACTATGCACTGAGATGCTTCCATTGCAGTTATGCCAACGGGCCCATCGGACCACGCTGGTGCAGGCCACCATGTAACCCAGAAGACGCATGAAGTCCCGGGCAGGGCGCAAGTGCCCAACCAGAAATGACTGGGCGAAGGAGGAGGAGAGAATGTCCACCCTGCCCTCTGGGAGCCAGGCTCTAGCTCAGCAAGAGTCAAGCTCTGCCCTGATGAAACTGATCACCTGCAAGGGCATGAGTTCTGACTTGGCCTCATTGACCAGGAGGCCAAGATTGAGGCAGGTCTAAAGGGCTAGGTCTCTGGACTGCTCCACCTCCTGCTTGGAGGGATCTGCTATCAGCCAGTTGTCCAGGCAGGGGTACACCTGGACCCCTCGGTGCCTCAGGTGAGCGGCCACCACTGCTATGCATTTGGTGAAGACCCTGGGGGCCAAGCAGAGCCAAAAGGCATACCCTGGAACTCGTTGAGGGTTCCCATGGCTCAGAAGTGGAGGAACCTTCGGTAGGTTGAATGGATTGGGACGTGAAAGAATACATCCTGAAGATCCACAGAGCGAAACCATATGTCTTGCTCCAGAGGTGGTATGAACTGGGACAGAGTTACCATCCTGAAGGTGCGAGACCTGAGGAATTTGTTCAGGTCAAGCAGATCTAGAATAGGGCATCAGCGCCCTTCCCGTGCGCTCTGACACCAGGAAGTACCTGGAGACAAACCCTGAGTGTTCCGAAGGATCCGCAACTCTGACTACGACCTCCTTGTGGAGAAGTTGGCCTATATCGGCTCAAAGTAACGACCAAGTGTCTGCGGATACCAAGTCCTCCTGTGGGGCATGGGCTTGGCTGGGAGGGTACTGCTCGAACTCTAGAGGCAGACCCTGACCAACCACTTCCAGAACCCACCTATCTGTGGTGACAATGGACCAGGTGGAAAGAGAGTGATGGAGCCGGCCCCCCACGGGAGGACCCGGGGAGGTGTGATGGACATGAGGGTGGCACCCCCATCCCGTCACTCAGCAGACTTGAAGGAAGAAGATCTGGCTGAGGAGCCACAGAGTCCCTTCCCTCCAGGTTTACGGATCACTGAGGTCATAGACTTGGTAACCAAGACTGAGCCTGCTGGCCAGACTGATGCTGGGCTGGTTTCACTGCAGGAGTGGAGGGCCAAAAGAGCTTATGTTTCTACTGCCTGGAGATCTTGGGATCCTTCTGGGCAGACATCACAGAGTCCAAGGTGGCACTGGACTTCTTGATGCACTGGAGGTGACCCTCCACACCGGACCCAAACAAGTCAGTGCCCAGAAATGGGATGTCCACCAACATGCGCTTAGTGCTGGATGTAAAGGTCGAGATCTGCAGCCAAGCCTTTTGGTGCATGGCAACTGCGGCCACCACCGAGCAGACACAGGAATCTCTGATATCCAGAGCTGTCTGAAGTTGCTGTTTGGCCAAAGCTCGACCCTGGTCCTGGACCTGCTTGATCATAGTCTGGAGGTCCACAAGAAGATGAGGAATCACCTCATCTAGACAGCCCAGAAGGGCATGGGAGAAGTGTGCCATCATGATGGCCGACTTCACCTGGCGGAGGCCGAGCAAGGAGGCAGCATAGACCTTTTTTGCTGAGTGGTCCAATTTCTTGGACTCCTTATCTGTTGGGTCTATCGACATCCCCCGAATTGCCTGCATGCCGAAATACGGAGTCGGCCACCAACCCTTCGACCAAAGGGTGCTCCTTGAACCCCAAGAGGGTACCGGTGGGCACCGCATATTTGCAGGCCATCCGGGCTGAGGGCACAGGGCAGATGGCGGAGTGCTGCCAGAGCTCCAGGGTAGGACCGACAATGGCCTCAGCCACTGGGAAAGCCTCCATCGGAGAGTCCCCTTTATGCAGAATCTCTGAGGGGATAGTGAACCCGCTTCTGCATATGCTCCAATTTCATCCCCATAGACTCAGAGATGTGACAGAGGATGACCATGAAGGACGTCGGTCCTTCCTCCGTCGAAAGGTCCCCTACTGACTCCATGTCAATCGATGGGAGTGCGGTAAGGAATCCTCAGAATTCGAGAAGTTTGCATAGAGCAGCCTACCACCTGGGACACTCCAGACCCACCGCGGGAGGTCAGGTGTAAGAGTGACCAACAGGTGATGGGGAAGTCCCTGAGACAGCCGAGACTCCTTGGTCAGAGCTCAGGGTGGCGGCTCCACCACAATCGGTGAAGAGGCCAAATTCGGCTAAACCGAGGCGGTCTGTACTGGCTCTGCAAGCGGAGAAACGGCGTCGACCAGCATCGGTGTCGGCCTGTCGAGCGACAGCCAAATGACGGCTGGTGTGAAAGCCAGGGTCAACTTCGGACTGGACAACACCAACTGTTGCAACATCAGGTCTTCGTAGCATCGATGTAGTTTGCGTCGGAGCCTCTCCTCACCCGAGGAGGACAAAGATGAGTAGCGCAGTGCTGCTTCCCATAGTGTCGAGAGCGAGACCGCAGACGCTGACGGGACCTACTCAACCCAGAGGATGAGGAAGACCTAGACCTCAACCTCAGCCACTGGGGGTGCTGACAGGAGATCTTGGTTGGAGCCGTGGAGTGCCGCGGCTCCTCCTGGTCTAGGTTGGTGACCAGATGGTCCGGCCTGAGCGAACTCTTCGGTGGTCACCTGTAGGACCGGAGTCCTGAAGGAGTTATCGGCCTCTTCAAATGACAACCAGTCTACTGGGATGAGAAAAATCTTGGCCGCACTGTCAGCCAGCATCTCGACTGGCTGGCCTGAAGGGGGCACTGTGAAGCCAGCAGCCAAGGCCGCAGTTTCTGCCGTGGTCAAAACCTGGGATTCCTGAGACTGAGAACGTTCCTGGTCCCAAGAACGCCAACAGGGAGTCTTCTCCTTTTCTTTCCTGAACTCCTTTTTGCATGAGCGAGAGCTGCACAAACCCAAGGGGCCCTCTCCCTTGGTCAGGAGAGACTGGCACAGCTCCTCGAAGGAGCCCGAATAAGTGGAGCCCAACTTAAGCGGAACAAAGGCCGAAGCCAAGAAGGACTGCGCGGCAGCCTGAGCCGCCTCCTCCTCCGAGGCCTTAAGCTGCTCCAGATGCTCGGCGGATCCCGCAGCACAGAGACCACCCAACGGGCACCATTAGATTTGACATCTACCGGGTGGCCCAACTTCAGGTGGGCGAGGGGGTCTTTGATAACCAACGTGTGAAACGACCGGCACATATTGCAAGCCTGAAGATCATGCTCGTGCCCCAGGCAATAAACACATGTGGTGAGTGGATCGGTACACATCTTCTGCCCACATGGGCACTGTTGAAATCCAGGTGAGGACTGATCCTTCATCATGGCTGCGGTCAAAGATCGCACTGAAGACAAAACTCTGACGAGTTTAAGTTTTGGAAGTAAATCCAAAAATTTGAGCGCCAGAGCCTCCTCAACGTAGGAGTAGGAAGGAGAGAACCTGCTTCTTTCAGCAGAAAGGAAGATTTGGCGTCATGGGGTTATACCACCCGGGTGGATGGGAGGAGCTAGCTTTAAGACTTTCTGCAAGATTTAAAGGGGAAAGAACAATGCCGGTTAGTGTGGACAGAACAACATATCCATGTCCCTAGAAGTAATCTATTTTCTTCAAGGGTATCTTTGTAGAGCCATAATATGCTGGATGATTACTGAGTATTATCAGTCCCTACTGAGTGGCTGGCCAAACAGCACACCAGTCCCCTAAAGATAGCAGGCCTTGCAACACAGCAAGACCGAAACCTTGCCTTCCTACAAGAAATCAAGTTCAAACTGTAATGCTTAGTGAAAGTATATCAGGTAGCTGCTCCACAAATAGCAGCATCTGAAACCAATCAGAAACAGGCCACTGAGGCTGCAATGCCCCATGAGGTGAACCCAGTAATGGTACCTAGCAGATCCTGACCCACCTCCCTATAGAAGTACAAGACTCAGAAGGATATCCTTTTGGACAGACACTGCTTGGAGCCTGGTCTACACCTGGTAAGAAACAAATAATTTTGAGAATTGGACACAACCCTTGGTACAGCCCAGGTAGTACCGAAGGGTCTTGTGAACATCCAAGGAGTGCAACTTGCCTGGGTTCTGAGGGAAGGGGAAGGGAAGAACAAGGGTAAATCAATGGAGTGATTCATTGTGAAATAAGAGACCACCTTAAGCAATCTGGGGTGAGCACGCAATGCTACTCTGTCTCTGTGAAATAACAGAAAGGTGGGTCACAAACCAGGGCTTGTACAGTGGTGTTTGCCACAATCAGATGTAGTGTCACAGTATGTCACAATTTCCTCCATGACAACTGCCTTGAACTCCATTCTATCTCGAGAATTCTACAAAGTGCTGCAGAACTCTGCAGGATTAGGCCAGTGCCATCGTAAATTAGGCACCCTTCTGGCCAAAATAACAGCCACAAAGAATACAATCTTCCAAGAGAGATACTTAAAGAACAGCCAATGCCTTCAGGAGAACTTTAACACAACATAATATTTAGACACAACTGAGCTTGTATTTCACATCAACTCTGTATTCCTCCTCCCCATTATTTACTACTGAGGTCATCTGCAATGAAACAAGATATTGATTCCTTATGACTTTCTCTATTCCTGTTGTGCATTTGCTATCTGAAGTCATAATGCACTGCTTGTGACATCACAGTTTCTTCCATGACAACAGACTGTGATGTCACTAGACACGATTATGACTTGAAGTAGGGAGCGAGCTACTGACTTGGTCTTCCTCCTGGGGGTCGAAGCCTCAGATCTGGAGGTGGAACCAGTCAGATGGTCTGATCACTACACCTAACGGTTCAGTTTTTGCGCCCCCCCCCTTCCGTAGGCCTACCCCTGTAGAAATGGTCAGGTACCGTCCTTTACGAGATACAGGCTCTGAAGGCTTGGCACCGGTGTGTGACCTATCGGTACTTTCATCAGCAAACAATGACCCAGAAGCCCTAGTGGTGGCCTATAATACAGCCATATCTATGGCTCTGGATGTCATTGCTGCAGTCCGTGTTTGTCCTCTCTCCCTTCGCCCTCGGTCCTCCTAGTTTGATGGGTCCTTGAGGGAGATGAGGCGACTTTTATGAAGGCTAAGAGTGTTGCTGGTGGAGGTCCTACCTTGATGCCGATCACCTTAGATTGATGGACCATTACCAAGCCAATCAAACCGTAATCACCCGTAAGAAGGCAGAGTTCATGTCCGGGGAGAATGCGTCTGCTCAGAATTGACTGGTTCAGCTTTTTGAACTGTGGACTGACTGTGCAACCCAGCCTGTCTACAGGTCCGAAAAAACGTTTTTGCAAATTGAGTGCGAGGAGCTTGCTCAATTCTTTGTGGCTAAGGTGGCTGACATCAGGGCGACAATCCAACTGGCACACTCTATGGGCGTTGCTCTGGACCGGGGTTTGGGCACTGCCCCTCAGCTTTCCTGGAGTACCTTCAGCCAACCTAAGCTTGTGGATATCATGCAGATTGTCCAGGGTATGTGCCCTGCATGCTGTAGTTTGGATCCAGGACCAACTACCCTGATTTTGGGTTGTGATGACATTCTTGGTCCGATCCTAGCATGGACAGTCTGGTGCTCCTTGGAGACAGGTTAGTTTCCTAGCTCCCTGAAGGAGGCAGTGGTGACACCCCTCCTGAAGAAAGCTTCTTTGGACCCAGACTGCCATGCAAACTACAGACCAATCTTGAATCTCCCCTTTATGGGGAAATTGATCGAGAAGGTAGTGGCCGCACAACTGGAGAACCATTTGACCATCCATGATATCTATGGGCCTCTCCAGTCCAGTTTTCGAAAGAGGCATAACACTGAGACGGCGCTGGTTCGGGTGCTTAATGATCTCCTGATGGCTCGAGATCAGAGGAACCGGTCCATCTTGGTTCTTCTCAATCTCTCATTAGCGTTTGACACTGTGGACCATGGGGTTCTCCTCGATCGCCTGAGGTTCATCTGTGGCCTGTTGGGTATGGTCCTCAGATGGTTTTCGTTTTTCCTCACCAGAAGAACTCCAAGGGTGGTGTCGGGGATTTATTCGTCTGACCCAATTCCGCTATCATGTGGGGTTCTTCAGGGATCTGTGTTTTTCCCTATGTTGTTTGCAGTGTACATGCTGCCCTTCGGAGACACTGTAAGAAGGTATGGGCGGAGGTTTCACTGCTATGCTGACGATACCCAGATCTACCTTTCTTTTGCACATGACCAGGATAGAGCTCTCTCAGTATTTAATAACTGCCTCATGGAAATCCAGGAGTGGATGAGTTCGAGCTGGTTGAGGTCGAATTCGGAAAAGGCTGAAGTGCTGGTGGTGGACCCGGGTCGCTGGATTGGGGTCAGGTCCTGGACTTTTTCTTGGGGCTGTACCACTTCCGACCTCGGAACGGGCGCGAAACCTCGGGGTAATTTTTGACGAGGGACTAACACTGCGTTCGCAGGTGTCGGCCGTCATCAAATCCTCTTTTTACCATCTGAGGACTATCTCCAGAGTTAACAGTTCTATCTGGTGACCTTCCCACGCTGGTCCATGCCTTTGTGTCCTCGCGCTTGGACTACTGCAATGCCCTATACCTAGGTCCTCCGGGGGTAGATATTCCCCACTTGCAGCTGGTGCAGAATGCAGCAGGCCGGCTACTGACTGGAAACCCCCCCCCCCCGGTCCTGTCATATTTTGCCGGTGCTGCGTGAACTGCACTGGCTGCCAGTACAATGCTGAATCACCTTCAAAGTCGGACTTCTGACTTATAAAGCCCAATTTGACTGGGTCCAGATTACCTGAAAGAGCTTCTGGTCCCTTACTGCCCTAGGCGATCACTCAGCTCGACTAACGAGGGGTTGCTAGAGATTCCAAGAGCTTGTTTAAAATCTTCTGGGGCACGTGCATTTATGCACGCTGCCCTATCCTTTGGAACTCTCTACCCCGTCAGTTACGTGAGTGCACGACTGTGAAGGGATTTAAACTGACCCTAAAAACTTTTTTATGGATTCAGACCTTCGGCAAATAATTGGAATATTATTTTATTGCTTGTTCTGTATTTTATATTACTTACAATAGTTGACGTGCTGAAGCTGTTGTAATTGTTTTGTGTGGCTCCTTGGCACTTGAAAGGCACGATATAAATAACAAGCATTTGTCAATGCCGAATGTTGCTTGCTTCTATGTGCTGTTTAGGTATTTGGAAGTCATTGGAGTGCAAATATTGAAAATTTAGAAACTTACGAGCGCAAGGAGGAACTGCACAACGTGACGTCAGAAAACAGTCATTTTAGAATTTTTTCACCAAATTTTCAACATAGCCATTTTAAGACCTCTGCTCACGAACAGTGTCACTGTGATTTTCTTAATGTGTCCCATACATTGAGTTTGCACACCGACTGCGCCATTGTGTGCTACATGGGCGGAAACACGTTTTGGGCAGGATGTGAAAAATGACAGCTGTACTGCTCATAAGAAGGTGTGGTAAAATGGCAATGTTGAAAATCTGGAGTGAAAATATTGAAAATTCATGAACTTACGAGCCTGCGTAGGAACTGTGCAGCACACTCGTAAAACACTCATTTTTAGGAATTTTTCACCAAATTTTCAACATAGCCATTTTAAGACCTCTGCTCATGAACAGTGTCACTGTGATTTTCTTAATTTGTCCCATACATTGATTTCACACATCGACTGCGCCATTCTGCGCTCATATGGGCGGAAACACATTTGGGTGAGATGTGAAAAAATGACAGCTGTACTGCTCATAAGAAGGTGTGGTAAAATGGCAATGTTGAAAATCTGGAGTAAAATATTGAAATTTCCGTGAACTTACGAGCCTGCGAGGAACTGCAACGCACGCCTAGAACACTCATTTTTGGAATTTTGGCACCAAATTTTCAACACGGGGTTTTGGGACCCCTTCTCATGAATGATGTTACTGTCATGGCGGTATTCGGCCGAAGGGTGATTTCAGCAGTCACTGCGCGAAATCACCCCGACTCCGAACGCCATGACAGTACATCATTATGAGAAGGGTCCCAAGACCCCATTTTGAAAATTTGGTGCAAAATCCCAAAATCTCCTGAGATATGCAACAAAGTTGAAACCCCCTAACTAGCCCATTATACAGCTTACCGGCATTTCCTCAGTTCGCGGTCGGCTTTGAAGAGTGCAGACGTGTTCCCGGTCCACCGAAGATCGTCGCGCCGGAGTCGGAGGTAAGTATGGGGTCAGGGGCGTGGGGAGGCTGGTGCGCAGTGGGTGGGTGCCGGCTGTGGGGGTCGAGGGCGCTGCCGGGTTGTTTTCGCTTTCAGGTAAAAAAAAAAAAAAAAGACATCGCGGGGACCGTTTGCCATGCTGTGGTGGGCTCCCAGTGTGGCACAAGGATGCTAGGGCGTTCAGCCGATGGGGATTAGGCACCCGTCGGCCAAAGGACTGATTGCCACGCTGGGGTAGGCTCCCAGCGTGGCACCTACCTCTGGGGGGCGCGAGCTCAGCAGCGGGGATTGGGCACCCGCCGGCTACACAGTAGGTGCGGGGGCGCGCACGCCTGCGTGTGGGGGGGGAGCTACGCTTCTTATCTCTGCTCACTGAAGCGTACCTCCCCCTTTCAACTGTATGCCACTGCATTTTGAAGCGTGTCACAGACAGCTCCAAAATGCATTGGCTTACAGGAGCTGCGCCTGCCAGCTCACTGACTGAATTGGAGGAGGAGGTGACACACCTCCGAAATCTCCGATGATAGCACTATGTTTCTTGCACATGCGTGCAAGCAACATAAAAATTAATTGAACTGATTAGAGGCAGGTGGACTTTAAGGGAAAAATATGTACTCATGCACATTTTCTCAATAATAAACAATCAGAAGGAGAAATCTATAGAAAATATATATGGAATACAAGTGGAATAGCACCTAAATATTATATTTTTCAAAGTTTTCCTTGAGGTGTCAGCAGCTCTTTAAAGTCACAGTAAGAAGCAGGTTTGAAAAGGGCTTTGGTCAGAAACTTAAAGCCAAACCAGAACAGGTTTGTGAACTGGAGGGGCCAAGAGCAAGAGGTCCCTTAGGATGTTCAGCTGGGCCAATGTCCTGTCCCAGACAGTGGCATAAAAATAGCTGATAGATGGACCTCTACCAAGGAGTACTGCAACTACAACTGAGAAAAATACTGGAGATAGTCCAGCATCTTCTGCACTGGGCAAGTGAAGGGGTCTAGGAATGCTTAAGGAAGCAGCATAGCGCTGTAGTTTAGGGCACTGAGCTGCAAACCTGGAGACCTGTGTTTGAATCCCACAGCCCTCAATTGCATAGTGTGACCCTGAGCAAGTCACTTAACTTCCTTGTGCTCCTAGGTCGCACCTGGAAACAAGCTTCGGCTTCGTGTGCCTTTCCTAGTAAACAATTTTCCCTTTCCTTATCAGCACCATATAGTCGAGCACTTCCTCTTTGAAGAGTAGGTAGTCAGATATAGGGATAATTTAGAAGTGGTGCAGAGACAAGCCACCAAAATGATAATGGGGTAACAGGGTAGGCACTAAGAGAAGCACTTGGAGGATCTAAACATGTAGACACTGAAGGACAGGAGAAAGACGGGTGACACGATCGAGAAATTCAAGTGCTACTGTCAAACAAACACAGTGGACAGCAGGGAACTGCTAATAATGAGTGGTAACACGGGTACCAGGGGTAACTCCCCGAAACTGGCAGCGGACAGAGTTACGAAGGATGTGCCGGCAGTACTGACAGAAAGAGCGGTGATGGAGTGGAACAAGCTGCTGAAGGAGGGCTAGGGACGGAAACAGTGGGAGGCGTCAAAAGATGACAGGACAGGCAGCTGGGAACAGTGCATAAGGAGGCAGACAGGGAGAGGGGAGGCAGGGAGGACTATCAAGAGCACAGCATGAAAATTACACAAGCTGAGGCAGACTGGATGGGCTGTTAGGTCTTTATCTGCTGTCATTTTCTGTGTTTCTGTATCTGGTGGAAGGTTTCTAGGCAGCCAGCAAGACAGCGAATATTTCAGATGCAACTCCAAACTGGAGACCTCTATGTCATCAGGATGCAGGCATGGAGCTACAGGGACTGGTGGGCCAGGGGAAGTACTGTGCTGTTGTTCTGGGACAGAAGGCCCACTTGAAGAGTAATGGAAAAGGAGGCTGTGTTGCCAGTTCCCACAAAAGTAGGTACCAGATCTGCCTGGACCATTGAGAGCCACCAGGATCATCCTGGCTGGTGAGAAAAAAAAAACAAAGCGCACTCCAAACCCACCGGTAGTTGCTTGAGTGAGTTTTTAATGGCAAAATGCAAAGGTATTAACAAAAAACTCAGAAATGCCATTCTTGCAAGCCCCAGCTCCAAAGGCAGTGCCAGAAAAGCACTGAGGAATCTCCTTTTCCAGCAAAGTGACAATCTGTTGTGCCAGAAAATGCCACAACATGAAATGAGAAAGAAGAAAAGCAGCAGTTTGGCGTTGTGTGGGGATGCAAAAAGATCCAACACTGGTCTTTCCCACATGCTGAATAACTGGTCTGCTACAGCTGGACTGAGTTTCCACTTGGGCTGAACTACAGACCACTCAAGAGAACCTTTGATGTAAAAAGTGATAAGCAAGACACAGTAGGTCACTGCCTAGTCCCATACTCTCACTGCCTCCCAGCAGAGGGTACAAGTGTGTGCCTCCTTGTCTGTTGAGGAAATACACCACAATCGAATTGTCTGACTACACCAGTAAAGACATCCTTTGAACCCAGAAGGTACGGACACTGTAGAGAGTCACGCTAATCTCCAGCACATTTATGTGATGCCTCTGCTCCAACAGAGACCAGGAGCCTTGGGTCTGGCGAGACCCAAGATGGGCACCCCACCTGGATGGAGACATCTGTGGTGAGGATTATGTATGGCTGAGGTCGCAGAAAAGTGAAACCAATATACCCTCTGTCTCTCCGCACCAAGTAGTTTTAGGTTTTCAGTTAATCCAGCATGTGGTACAACATCAAAAGCTTTACTTACTCAAGGCAGATGATGTCTACTGGAGTCCAACTACCTAATGAATTGCAAACCAATTTGTAGAATTTTAATCAATTGCTTAGGCACGATCTGCCCAAGGTAAATCCATGTTGGTTTGTGCCGCTTACTGAATTTCATAATAAACAGTCTCCTATTTATGTAAAACGTTTCCCACTATAGATATAATTCATGCTCATAATCTCTGCCCTTGTCTCACCTATAAGCAATATTTATTCTGCTACCTGCACCATTCCTACCACCCACATCATAAAATACTGCTATTCACTGTACATGATGTACTCAGTCGCGGTCTAATCGCATAAGGATTAGTGCATTTATTTATTTATTTTTAACTGTGGCATTGCTCTGACTGCCAGTTTTATAAACTGCTGTTTACTCACACATGCATTCCTGTGTTGTTAAATTGCTGTGCTATGTTTCCATATGTGCCCCTCCCACAGGACACCTCTGGAAACAAGCTGTTACAGTTCAATAAGGCCTTAATGGCAAAAGTCTTTCAATAAATACATATATACGTAAAGCTAAATGGAGGGTAATTATTTTCTTCAGCTTTGTTACCCTTTTTATGGATCGAGGTTACTATAGCCTCCTCCAGTCAAATGGTACAATGAGTTTTCTAAGTGACTCATTTAAGACGGGTGCTAGTGGATCAGCAGTTTCATTGGCTAGGAATTTTAACAGCTGTGTTATTAAACAAATTGGATAAAGCTAAAAGACTGGAGAAATTACTACGTGATTATGCTTATATACAAATGCTATAAAAATCATGTACCAGATTACCTATTAAATGAACTACTGCATAGGAAACTCAAGCCAAGTCTTCGATCTGCTTCTGGTTTGGAATTTATTCCAAAAAAGTGTAATCTTGAAACTGGTAGCTCCCACTCCTTTACAAAGGGTCCTAATTTATGGAATAATCTGCCCTCTCATCTTAGACCAATAGAAGGTAAAATCAGTAGAAACAGTATTAGCAAATGGCTGATTAGTCAAACATCTAGGATATCAGTGTGTTGTTCAACTTGGGATGCTGGCTAGTATGATCGTAATGTACAAGTGTACGGAACGTATTTTTGTATAATCGTTAACCTAGATAACAAATTGTTATATAAAATTGATGCTTCTATATGTTTGCAATTTTTTTTTTAACTGTATTGAATTTTGTAACTGTACCTATTGTGCTAAAAGGACCTCACTGAAAATGAGCTGTACTCAATTCAGTTTTCCTGTTGATATGAAATCTGAATAAAATTTGCCCATACCATAGTATAAATTCTATCAAAGACCATTAATTTATATAGTTTTGACTTGAACATACAAAGAAGCCAGCAGAAGAAGGCCATCTGGTCTATCAAGTCTGCTCATACTGCAATGCCACAGCTTGAGCTAAAGTCCCTGCCATACCTCCCTACTCCTCCCATCTTCCCTACCCATGATCCTTACTTTCACCCTATGCCTATCCAAGCCTCTATCAAAGCTGCCAACTGTCTTCAATGAGATGACATCTTCCGGCAGCACATTCCAAGTGTCCACCACCCTCTCTGTAAAGAAGTGCTTCCTGACCTCCCTCCTAAACCTCCCACCCTTCAGCTTAAGACTGTGCCCCCTCATGTTACTGTTGCCACTCAGCTTAAAGAGATTCTTCTTATCAACCTTATTTATCCCTTTCAAGTACTTGGAAGTCCCAATCATGTCCTCCCTCTCTCTCTCTCCTCTCTCTCTCTCTCCTGTTTTCCAGGGCGTACATGTAAAGTGCCCTCAACCTCTCCTCGTGTGCCTTACCCTGCTGACCCACTATCATCTTTGTAGCCCTCCTCTGGACCTTCTCCAGCAGGTTAATGTCCTTTTTGAGATGTGGACACCAGTACTGAACTCCATACTCTACATGCAGCCTTACCAGTGACCTGTAAAAGGGCAGTATAACCGCCTCTCTCCAACTACAGATACCCCTAGATATGCATCCCAGCATCTTGTTTGCCTTTGCTGTGGCTTTCTTGGACTGCATGGAGTGCTTCAGATCACCAGTGATCATAACTCCCAGGTCCATCTCCAATGCAGGTACTCGGACTCCACCCAGGTAGTGCTCTGTCCTGGGATTCTTGGCTCCAATATGCATAACTTTGCATTTCTTAGCATTGAAGCCAACATAGCAGTTACGTAAGAACTTACTGTAACAGTAGATCTTTGAGAGAGGTTCCTGCAGTAGATCTTCACATATAGGACTGTGCCTCCTGGCATCAGGTTCGAACGACAAACTTGTAGCTAGCAATCATCAGCGGGGACGGCCCCCCTGACATCAGGTGACGCGACGTCATTCCGACTACAAAAGGGGTGGTCCCGCACCTGCCCTCCAGTTCTTTTTCACAGGAGAACTAGAGAAAGGATAGCAGAAAGAAAGGAGTAACAACTCCTGGAACCCTGTGCCCTGGCTAGACCCAGGGACTAGACAGAAATAAGAAGGAAAATGTCCAGGAGCTGAGGGAAGGTGGGTCGGAAACGAGACCTGCTGAAGGAACCCCTCTGGAAGACAGTACAGTTACGTAAGAACTTACCATAACAGTAGATCTTCGAGAGAGGCTCTTGCAATAGGTAATTACATACAGGACTGACGTTGGCAGGTGGCAGGACTCCACAGAAACATTTCTAGCTAGCAGTCTCTGGCGAGGGACCACCCCCACGTCAGGTGACCGGCGTCAGGAGACATCGGTATAAAGGGGTGGTACCTCACGCCGGCCTTCCAGTTCTTTCCCGCCACAGGCCACAAGAGACCGGACAAGAGAGAAGCGGTGATTTCCCTCACTAGAAAAGGAGCTGAAAAAGGAGCTGAAAAAGCTTAGGGGGATGGAGGGTGGGAAGGTATTACCTACTGCAAGAGCCTCTCTAGAAGATCTACTGTTACGGTAAGTTCTTAGTAACTGTACTATCTTACTTCGAGAGGGCTCTTGCAGTAGGTAATTACATACGGGACTGAATCCCAAGCAGTCTGGAACAAAGAGAGGCACTGGGAGGAGGAAAACTACTCCAAAAAGCAGTTCTAGCTGTGCAAGCCTCAAGATAGGAGGCCTTGCAGAACAGCCAGCCTGAAGCCTGCTCTACAGTGAAAGGCAATATCCAAACTGTAATGTTTTGTAAATGTATGGATAGAAATCCAAGTGGTGGCAGCTTCTGCCGCTGACACATTCTTGAAACATGCCACTGAGGCAGCAACCCCTCTGGTGGAGTGACCTCTTTTTTGACCCGGAAGGGTCTTGTTGTACTTGTTATAACAGAAGGTGATGCAATGAGCCAACCATTTAGACAGGCATTGCTTGGAAACAGCATTGCCCTCTCTTTTGGGGGCAAGAGACAAAAAGTTGATCAGTCTTTCTGAGATCCTTTGTTCTGTTAGTGTAGTATCTCAGAATTCGGTGAACCTCCATAGTGAGAAGTAGACACTCCCCTGATTGATGTACTGTGTAAAGAAGGCTGGTAATTCTATGGACTGGTTCAATGTAGATTCAGCTACCACCTTGGGGAGAAACTTAGACTGAAAGACAGCCACGAATCCTTTGTGAAAAATCAAGCACGGATTTTACACATCAGGGCCTGAGCTCGGAAACTCCTGAGCAGAGGTAATGGCACTAAGAAGAGTGTCTTCCACGAAAGGAACTTCACGTCTGCTGAGGCTGCCAGTTCAAAAGGAGGCAAAGTAAGTTTCTCAAGAACGAAGTTCAAAACCAAGGAGGGCCGGGAACTCGGATAGGGGGTCTCAAGTGAAGGACCCCTCTGAGGAAAGTCTTAGAGACTTCCAGTTGAGCAAGCATCCTATCTGTGAAGGGTATATGGTAGGCCGAAATGGCCACCATGTGTACCTTCAGAGATGAGTGACTAAGACCCAGGTCGAAGAGATGGCACAGGTACTCCAGCAGTCGCCCAGCTGAGCAAGAGAAAGGCTCGAAGCCTTTTGAAGTAGCCCAGACTGAGAACCGTTTCTACTTCATGGCATAAGTAGACCTAGTGGAAGGTTCCCTAGCCTCCACCAAGATCTCAGTCACCTGGGGAGAAACCCTAAAGCAGGCTTGAGCTGTCTGCAGGAGCCACGCATGCAGTTGAAGGGATTTGAGACCTGGATGGACTAGGGTCCCCTGATCCTGGGTCAATAAAATTCGTGACAGCGGAAGAGGAGGCTCCTCTGAGTATTATTGCAGAAAAGAGAACCAAACTTGCCTGGGCCAGAAAGGAGCGATCAGAATCATTAGTGCCACTTCTGAGCCGAGTTTCTGCAAGACACGCGGGATCACAGGAATCGGGGGGAAGGCATAGACAAATCTGTCACTTCAATCTAGAGACAGAGCGTCTCTCCAGAAAATGCCTCAGTCATGAATGAGTGAGCAGAAGTCGGGAAGCTTTGCATTTAGAGGTGAAGTGAACAGGTCCACCTGAGGTGTTCCCCAACGTAGGAAGATATCGTCTAGGACCCCCTGATCCAGCTCCCACTTGTGAGCTTGAGCAGACGAGCGACTTAGTTTGTCTGCTAAGGAGTTCTTGACCCCCGGAACATGAATTGCCATGAGGTGAATGTCATGTTGCGCTGCCCAATCCCAAACTCTCATCGCTTCCCTGCAAAGAGGGTAGGACCGAGTCCCGCCCTGTTTGTTGATGTAACATACCACACACATATTGTCCGACTGGACGGCTAGATGGCCTGGAAGAAGATGCAGGTGGAGGGCCTGGAGAGCACAGAGCACTGCCCGAAGCTCGAGCACACTGATGTGCAGTGATTGTTCGAGCCTGGACCAAGAGCCCCGGGTCCGCTGCGGACTGAGATGGGCTCCTCAACTTTTGCCCAAGGCGTCTGTGGTCAGAGTCTGGGAGGGAGGAGGAGGAAGGAAGAATGGAACTCCCTGAAGAAGGTTCTCTCGAACCATCCACCACTGCAAGTCTTGAATCATGGGAGAGGAGACTAGGACCAATCGGTCCAAGTCGTCTACCAACTGATCCCATTGAGAGCAAAGCATCCACTGAGAGACCCTCACGTGGAGCCAAGCGCGAGGGATTGTCAGGATATCAGCTGCCATAAGCCCGAGGAGGCAAAGAACTGACCTTGCACTGACCCGCCTGTGGCCAGACAACAGACTTATCTGAGTCTGGAGTGTGGCCGCCCTGTCCGTTGGCGGGAAGGCCCTGCCTAGGGTCGTGTCCAGTATCGCCCCAATAAACTGAAGCCTCTGGGATGAGATCAAGTGTGACTTGGAATGGCTGATGGTAATACCCAGACAGGCAAAGACCTGCTGGGTGAGGGAGAGGCAGTGCAGGAGTTCCTCCTTGGATGAGGCCACCAGGAGCCAATCGTTCAGGTATGGGAAAACCTGTACCCCCCCCCCGGTACACAAGCTAGGCCATAACCACCACAAGCATTTGGTAAATACTCGAGGGGCCGAGGAAAGGCCAAATGGAAGTGCCTTGAACTGGTAGTGGTCCCCCTGGAAAGCAAAATGGAGATATTTGCGGTGAGACGGGCGGATAGCTATGTGCAGGTAAGCGTCCTGCATATCCAGAGCGCACAGCCACTGGCCGAGCGGGAGAGGGGCAGAAGGCTCTGCAGTGAGAGCATCCTGAACCTCTTATACTCCAAGAAAATGTTCAGGGAACTGAGAGATTCAGAATAGGTCTTACATCTCCTGTCTTCTTCGGACCAGGAAGAAGTGGGAATAGTAACCTGCCTTTGCAGAGAGAGGGAACAGGTTCTATCGCCTCTTTGAGCAGAAGTGCTGAAATTTCTTCCTGGACCAGAAGAAGATGTTCCCGAGAGTACGACAACCTTGGGGGAGGGTGACGAGGTGGTTTCTGCAGAAACTCTATTGAGTGTCCTTCTGCGATTAGCTGGAGCATCCATGAATCTGATGTTATCCTCTCCCAGCCCGGAAGGTGGAGGGAAAACCTCCCTCCTACTGGTTCCTCCGGGAAGCCCAGAGGTAGTGGAAGAGGGAAGGAGTCAGGTGGCGAGGGGCAGTGCCGCAGCTGAAGCTCCCGCTGCTTTTTTGGACGGGGGGGGGAGCCCCGACGTTTAGTGGCCCTTTTTCCCTGTGGTCTCGCTTTGGGCCGATTCAGTCTGCGAGTGGACGGGCGCCATGATTGGTGGGATGATACATAGAGTCCACAGACTTTAGTGCCGCCCCCTTCTCCTGCAGGTCGGTGATGATGTCCTTGACATCACTGCCGAACAGCACCGAACCCCGGAGGGGCGCTTCCTGGATAGCGGACTGCACTTCCGGGACCAACCCTAACACTCGAAGCCAAGCATGACACCATAGACCTATGGTGAAAGCTGAGCTCCTACCAGCAATGTCCACAGCATCATAGGTAGCACGAAGAATGTGCCGACTGGCCGAACGTGCAGAGCGGACAAGGTCAGCCACTTCCTGCTTGACCTGAGAGTCCGGAAAGGAGTCCAATTTCGATTCCACCTCACTAAGAATCGCCTTCTGGTAATCCCCCATGTGGCCAACGTACTTCAGGGCCCTAATACCCAGAGTAGAAGAAGCAAAATTCTTCTTGCCATACTGGTCCAGAAGGCGGGATTCCTTGTCAGGTGGAGACAAGCTAAGATGTTTGAGTTGAGCTGACCGGCCACGAGCGGCACTGATTACAACCAAGTCTGCACAAGGGTGGGAGTCTAAAAAGTCAACACCCTCGGGAGCCTGGTATAGCCTGTTCTGACTTCCTGGGAAGTAGGACTAAGGCCGACGGTTGTTTCCATATGGTGGTAATAAGGTCGGTATGAGGCTCGATCCAGGGTGGCACCAAAGTGGGAGCTGTCACAGGCAGATCCAGATGCTCAGCAAGTTTTTAATGCTGGGGGTCTGGCTCCAACGATTGCCACTTATGTACTTCCTGGATCTTCCGTAGCAACTCCATGAAGGAAGGATCCTCCGGAGGAGACTTCGGAGGAGTCCTTGGCCGAGGCTTGGACGGAGAGCATGACTTGTCGTCTTGCTTGGAACAACCGTCGGAAGGATCCGAGGTGTCCGAGGAAGAAGAAGATGAGGAAGAGGTAGACTCCCTCTCCCGACAAGGGGGAGGAACGGACCCCTTGGGAATCCCTTGGGGAAGTGTGTCCTGCCCCTCTCTGGACCCAGAGGGTTTAGCCCTGGTGTCCGGAGGTGGGGAGGGAGTGTGTCGTCATGGACGTACAGGAACTGGCACCGGCACCGTCATCGGAAGATGACTCTCCACCTCTCTGGTGAGCTTAGCCTTGGCCTCAGCCCACCAGGAGGCCAGAGTCTCCTGCAAGTCCACCGGTGGCTGAGGGGGCGGTGGAGGAGGGGGGAGGATACGGATATGGACTATACCCAAAAGACATGTATCCATAACCCGAAGGCAGGAAGCCCAGCGTCGGGTATTGAGGCATCAGATATGTCAGCGCCGGGTACTGAGGCACCAGATACTGCAGTCCCGGGTATGGTGGCGTCGGATACGATGGGGCTGGGTACCCAGGAGCTGGAGGAGCTGCTGGAGCAGACGGCCCGGCCGGTGGCCCCACGGGCGGTTCTGGAGCAGAAGGCCCGGGGGGCGGAGGGCCCGTCGTCGGGGCGACATTGGGGGGTGGCAGCAGTCGGAGCCGGCAGCCGAAGAGCCAGCATTGGAGCCGGCATCCGGGGAACCGACATCAGATCGGTTGGACCAGAAGGTGGACGATCTGACGGAGGTGGAACAGAAACCTCAGCATCGCCCGGGGTTAGGGGGGAGAAATCCTTGGGGTCGGGCTGAGGAGACTCAGGGTCCCTGGAGGGCAGCAAAGGCTGCGGGGAGCCGGGAACGACGGACGTGGGGGGGTCCGGCGTCGGTTCATCCGCTGTGCGGATGTCAGACGAACTGACGTGCAGCTTAGCAGCAGGATCCAGGTGGGCGCCGGAGGGGCCGGCATCCGACTTAATAGACCCTTCGCTGATGGCAGGATGTGATGGGAGGGACGGCCTGGTCGAGCGGAATGGGGGCCGCGCACCGCCCCGAAGGGTCGGGCAACTTACCGACCTTCTCCGTGCGGGCATTGGAGGAGCCGACGTCTGGCTTATCGGAGCTGCTCGCACCAGTAGGCTGCGAAACCATGGCTTTACTGGGAGCGGAGGCCTCCACAAGCCTGGAGGCACCCGAAGGGCCCGAGTGCGAGACAGACGGGTGGGCCGATGCCGCCTTAAAAGCCTCTAAGGTAGCCATCGTGGAGCAGTCCCCGGGAAGGGGGGGCATTACCTGTTTCAAGGTGACTCCCGAGGAAGACGCGGTGGGAGAGAAGCCCTTGTCCCGGTGCCTTTCCTTATCCTTTTTCTTGCAATGGCCTTCAGGGGAAGTCGACGCCTGCCGAAGCTTTTTCAGTTCTTTCTCCATGGAGCTCATTTTCTTTTCCAAAATGTGGGCTTCCAGGGACTGCTGCCACCTTCTCTGGGTGGCCGCGTTAAAGCTGAGGCAGTGCTGGCACTTCTCCACCAGATGGTCGGGGCCTAGGCCAAAAAAGGCACAGGGAATGGCCGTCCTTGAGCGGGAGTTAGGCGCCACACGAGTCGCACTTGTTTTTATGCTTGGAGGGTGTAGGGGACGACATACACCGACGGATACCTGACGAAGGCTAAGAAAAAAATCTAAAATACTCAGTTAAAATACAAACGAAGGAGCCTGACGAGCAGGGAACTTTTCAGCGAGGCGCTAGAACTGGAAGGCAGGCGTGAGAGACTGCTAGCTAGAAATCTTTCTGTGGGGTCCTGCCACCTGCCGACGTCAGTCCTATATGTAATTATCTACTGCAAAAGCCCTCTCGAAGTAAGATCTACTGTTACGGTAAGTTCTTACGTAACTACTACATCTTACTTCAAGAGGGTTCCTGCAGTAGGTCTTCACATATAGGACTGAATTCCAAGCAGTCTAACAAAAAGGAGGAGTCAGAGATGAGTTTCTGGGAGGAGGAAGACATCTGTCAACTAAGGATCTGCCTTAAGACAGAAGACCTTGTAAAACTGCAAGGCCGAAACCAGCTCAACGCCTGGAGGCAATGTCCGGATTGTAGTGCTTAGTGAAGGTGTGGACAGAAGACCAAGTGGCTGCTGCACACATCTCCGGAGTGGACACATTCCTGAAAAAAGCAGTAGAAGTGGCCAAGTTTCTGGTGGAGTGGCCTTTAACCACCCCGGAAGGGTTTTTCTGTATTTCTGGTAAGTGTAGTGAATACAGTTAGCCAGCCATCCAGAAATAGTCTGTTTAGGGATGGTCTTGCCCTAGCACTGGGAGGCAAAGGCCACAAAGAGTTGGTTCGACTTTCGAACCTCCTTAGTCCGGGAGGTATAGTACCTCAAAATCCGATGCACATCCAAAGTGTGCAAAAGATATTCCCCCCTGTTGGAATGCTGAGGAAAATAGACCAGCAGTTCAACACTCTGGTTGAGAGTCCTCTCCAAAACCACTTTGGGAAGAAAATAAGGATTAGTCCTCAGGACCACCTGGTCCTTGTGGAAAATCAAATAAGGCTCTATGCAAACAAAGGCCTGAAGCTCTGAAACCCTTCGAGCTGAAGTAACTGCAACTAAAAACAGTGTCTTCCAGGACAGGAAGCGCATATCACAACTTGTTGCTGGTTCAAATGGGGGCAAAGTAAGTTTCTCCAACATAAAATTAAGATCCCAGGGAGGGCAGGGGTTCCAGACTGGAGGTCTGATGTGAAGGATACCCTTCAAGAAAGTTTTGGAAACCTCTGGTTGTGCTAGGGTTTTGCCCTCCACCAGAAGGTGGTAGGCTGACACTGCAGAAAGAAAGACCTTAATAGAGGAGTAACTAAGGCCCAACTCAGAGCAAGAAAAAGGATCCAAGCATTTGGCTGTGGCCCAGATAGAAAAGCTCCTCAACTTCATGGCGTAGGTGGATCTGGTAGAGGGTTTTCTGACTTCCACCAGGACCTGAGCAACCTGAGAGGAAACGCCATAGTGAGAAACCGCTATGTCCACAGGTGCCACGCATGAAAATAGAGAGACTGAAGACTTGGATGGATCAGGGTGCCCTGCTCCTGAGACAGAAGGTGTGAGACAATGGCAAAAGGACCAACGGTTCTAGAATTAGTGTTGTAACAGTGGAAACCAAATCTGCCAGAGCCACAGAGGGGCAATCAAAATCAAGTGGGCCCCTTCTTGGAGTTTCAACAGAACCTTCTGAACAAGAGGAAAGGGAGGAAACACGTATAGAAACCTCCCTGTCCAAGAAAGAGACAGTGCATCTCACCAAAAAGCACCATGCCCAGGAACGAGAGAGCAAAAGTTGGGTAGTTTTGCATTGAATGGAGAGGCAAAGAGATCTAGGTATGGCCGGCCCACCGAAGAAACAGGTCTTCGACTACCTCCTGCTTCAGAACTCACTCGTGATCCCTGGCTACTGATCGGCAGAGACTGTCCACCAGGATGTTGTGTACGCCTGGTACGTGGACTGCTGTCAGAAACAGGCCGTGCTGAATAGCCCAATACCATACTCTCATTGCTTCCCTGCAAAGAGGGTACAACCGGGTGCCTCCCTATTTGTTGAGGTACCAGACAGTCGCCATGTTGTCTGTCTGGATCAGAAGAGTTCCCGGGAGGAGTAACGACTGGAAGGCCTGCAGCGTAGAGGACTGCTCTGGTCTCCAGGATGTTGATGTGAAGATGTTGTTCCTGAGGAGACCACGAACCTTGAGTTCTGTGATCCCCCAAATGGGCTCCCCAACCCAAATCGGAGGCATCCGAGGTGAGGGTCTGGGAGGGAGCCAGAGAGTGGAAGGGGGCTCCCACCAACAAGTTTGTGAGGTCCTGCCACCAGAGGAGGTCTTTCTGAAGGCTGTTGGAGATCATGACCAGTTGGTTCATGTTGTCCGATCGTTGATCCCACTGGACTCGAAGAGACCACTGGGTAACCTTCGTGCAGTCTGGCCAAGAGGACAGTAGGAATGGTCGCTGCCATAAGACCCAAAAGATGGAGCACAGAGTGCGCTGGCGTTCATCGAGCTTTGGCCACCAAAGTGGCCTGAGAAGCCAAGGTCTCTGCTCCATCCAATGATAAGAAGGCCTTGTTCTGGACTCTATCCAGCACCGCTCCAATAAATTGGAGGTGCTGAGAGGGTACTAGCCGAGACCTGGGCAGACTGAGATGCCCAGCCGGGCAAACGGATCCAGAGTGAAGGAGAGAGACTCCTTCAGGCTCTCTGGGGATGGGGCTGAAAAGAGCCAGTCGTCCAGGTACAGGAACACATATATGCCCCTGTGGTGGAGAAACGCCACTACCACCGCTATGCACTTGGTGAAGGCCCGGGGCGCTGAGGACAGGCCAAAAGGAAGTGCCTTGAATTGGAAATGGTTCTCCCGGAAGGAGAATCGAATGAGGCGGCGTTGGACCAGGAGGATGAGGATATGAAGGTAAGCATCTTGCATATCCAGGGAGCACAACCATGTTTTTGATGGTAGCAGGAGCAGGAGGCCCTGAAGAGTCAGCATAAGGAACTTCTTGTACTCCACAAAGATGTTGAGCGTGCTGAGATCCAGGACAGGTCGCAGATCCCCGGTCTTTTTTGGGACTAGGAAGAAATGGGAGTAGAATTCCTTTCTTAGTTGATTTAGAGGGATGGGTTCTATGGCCGCTTTTTGCAGCAGGGCCTGGATCTCTTGGTGGACAATGGGGATCAGACCCAACAGGTAAAAGGAAATTCCCAGAGGGTTTGAAGGTAGAATCTCCAGGAACTCGATAGAGTGACCTCTTTGTATGAGCTGAAGAACCCATATATCTGTGGCAATGGACTTCCACCCCTCCAGGTGGAGACCGAACCTCCCTCCTACCGGTTTCTCCGAGGGTGACGGAGGGAGTGGGAGGAGGGTAAGTGAGTGAGGACGCCGAGGGGAGCAGAGCTTTGGTTCCCAACGCTGCTTTGGTGAACTTAGCCTGAGGAGCTTGGACTGCAGAGACACTGGCACGTCTTTTACCTCGACACTTGTTCTGGTTCTTGTTCCATCTTCTCTGGCGACGAAAGGGCTGTTTCTTTCGATCCATCCGATACATGGAGTGTATGTCTCTAAAAAACCTACTGCTCTTTTGCAGCCCTGTAATAATGTCTTTCGCATCTGCGCCAAAGAGGACAGAACTCCTGAAAGGTGCATCCAAAAGGGATGACTGAACATCCTGTGCCAAACCTGCGAGGCGCAGCCATGCCAGCAATTTCAAGCAGATTCCATGCTGTAGCCCGAGCCCCGGAGTCCACAGAATAATAAGTGGCCCGGAGTGCATGACAGCAGGAAGATTTATTCCTGCAAACCTTGTCCAGCAGTTTAGCCCTGAGGTTTTCATTAGGGATGTCCTGAAGGTCCCTCTCCAGTTCTGTGAGAGAGGACTTTTGAAAAGTCATCATGTGGGACACGTAGTTCAGTGACTGGATGGCGCAAGAGGAGGATGAGTAGATCTTCCTACCGAACTGGTCAAGTTGTCTTGAGTCCTTGTCTGGTGGGGAGGAACTCAAGAGTTTAGGTTGAGCCGAGCAGTCATGCGCGGACATGATGACCATAGAGTCGGCTTTTGGGTGTGAAGTCAGGTGAGATATCCCTTCCGGGGGAAGTAGATTCTGTCAGCCTTCCTGGAAACAGCCAGGATGGAAGAGGGCTGTTGCCATATTGTAGTAACTAGATTCTCATGCGGGCCCATTAAAGGGGGGATGGCTAGGGGGTCTGTGGTGTACAAGTCCAAATGTTCAGCCAGCCTTTTTCGCTGAGGATCTATCTCCTTGGATGGCCAGCCCCCTGCTGTTTGAATAGTTCTCAAGAGATCCCCAAAAGAAGGGTCCTCCGGGGGATTTTGTGGATTCTATTGGATGAAGTTCGACCAGTGAACCAGGTTCAGAAGGGTCGATATTGAACTGGGAAGGGAAGGATCCATCCCGGTGTTGCCCACTGGAAGAGAACTCACAGCACATCCCAAAGGAACTGGAGGAGGAGGTGGTGCTCTGGGTAGAGGAATTCCTCCGAGCTGCTGGGACTGCCTACGTTCTGTAAGGAGTTGTGTCCTAGCATTCTGCCACCACGCTGGGACAGATTCACGATCAGGCGATGGTGGTGGAGGAGGAGGAGGAGGGGGCTGGTAACCGGGATACCTGGACAAAGGCTGAAAAGCAGGATGATGCCATTAGGGGTACCGGTACCCTGCAAACCTAGAGGGATAACCTAATATTGGCGGATATCCAGGCTTCGGGTATCCGGGCATCGGAGGCAACAGGCCCGGCATTGGATGAGAAGGGTCCGGCAGAGGACCGCCCGATGGCAGAACATGGGGGTCAGGCCCCAGGAAACTGCCAGAGGGTCCCGCAGGAGGAGCTGGAAGGGCCGCTGAGCAGTGGCAAGGGATCAGGCGTAGGGCCCACGGGGGGGGCTCCATACCTAAAAGATCCTGGTCCAGAAATAGACCCCTAGGAGAAAGGTGATCCGGAGGCAGAAAACCAGGTGAAGGGGAAGCTCTGGAAAAGACCCCAGTGACAGATCTAGGAGCGATCCCGATGGAAGGGAAAAGTCGGGAATCGGTGGTGAATCCCTGGAGGTAGAGACCAACAGGGATGAAGTGTCCCCCACGAGCACTCTTGCCCCGGCATTGGGGTCCTCAAGGGAGCCCAACGGGAGAGTAGATGCGGCTGTGTGGTCGACGGAGGGTCCATCATCCAGCTTATCAGTCGTGACCGGGCTGGCTGCGGAAGAAGGACTGCAGTCAGGCTTATCGGTCTGGGCCAGGCACCTGGCAGCAGGGCGACTTATCGGCGGTGCTACGAGTGGGAGAACTTTTAGATACCTCCAGAGAGGCAACCCCCGGCTGCCCGCAAACCTGAGCAGGAGGGGGAGAAGGCGTTCAGTCCGCAGAAGTGGATGGAGTGCCCTCAAGAGTAGTACTCACGGTTCTGGAAGTGAAGGGGCTCCCTTGTGGCGATGGGATTCTCTCCTGGCGCTTCTCCTTGTCCTTCTTTTCCTTTCTTTTTACTGGGGTCGGAGACGACAACCTCTACCTAAGCTCCTGGAGCACCTTTTCCATAGAAGCCAGTCACTGGGTCAGATGGTGGGCCTCAAGGGTCCGCTTGCGTCGGGTACATGTGGCCTGGTTAAACCCTTGGCAAACAGCACAGTTGGCCGAGCTGTGCTTAGGCCCCAGACAGAGGAGGCAGCAGGAGTGGTCGTCCCCATGAGCAATTTGGGCACCGCAATTGGAGCACTTCTTCCTAAGACGAGACAACATACACTCATTCGAAAAATTCAGAGAAAAATATAAAGAATAAGACAAAAATCGTCAAATACTAAGCGGGCAACTGATCGCTGTTCTACCACATCTGTCGAACGAACTGAAGCGACGGCGGAAGGAATTGAGGGCGGGCGCGGGACCACCCCTTTTATAGTTGGGATGACATCACGTCACCCGACATGGGGGGGGCCCGCTGACGATTGCTAGCTAGAAGTTTGCCGTTTGAAACTGAAGCCAGGGGGTGCAGTCCTATATGTAAAGACCTATGGCAGCAACCCTCTCGAAGTATGATCTGCCAGATCCTGGACCACCTCCCCAGCTTTTCCAGATCTTCCTGTAGGTTCTGTATCCCTTCAGCTGTGTCCACTTTCCCACAGAGCTTGGTGTCATCTGCGAATAGGCACATTTTGCCCTTAATGCCATCCCCGATGTCACTGATGAAGACACTGAACAGCATCAGCCCCGAGCCCTGAGGGACCCCACTGATTACCTCTCTAGTGCCAGATAACTCTCCCCCTACAACCAACCTCTGGGTTCTGTCCGTCAGCCAGTTTTCCACCCATCTGGCCACCTTTTCCCCAACCCCAAGATCCACCAACTTCCTGATCAACCTTTTGTGTGGTGCAAAGTCAAAGGCCTCGCTGAAATCAAGATGGAGGATGTCTATGGCTTGGCCTGTCTACTGTCTTAGTGACACAGTGAAAGAAGTCAATAAGATTTGTTTGACACAATCTTCCCCCTCCCATAAACCCATGCTGCCTCGCATTCTGGAGCTAGTGCTCCTCTAGATAATTTCACCAAACTTTCCTTTAGTATGGTCTCCATGAGTTTGCCCACAATGGAGGTCAGACTGACTGGTCTGTAATTCCCTGGGTCATCCTTGGGACCGCTTTTGTGGAGGGGCACTACATGTGCTGTTCTCCAGTCCTGTGGTTACACACCCGACTCCAGTGAACTACAGACACAACCGCCTGGCTAACCAACATGGATCAAGTCACCTCCCACACCCATTTTAACAAAGATGGATCTAGCTCCCTGACTACTGAAGATTATACCTTTGTGCCAACCCTTTGGGTGTTGTAAATTATACCTGTGTACCTGATAGTGCTTGGCCTTGTCATGTTTCTTTGCACTTACCAGATAGCTTATGTCTCTGTTAGTAATTTTTCACCCTTGTAATTTGCTAACACTGGGGCTCCACCTTCCTTTGTTTTCTTGTTCTCAGTTGTTCACACTTTGTTGTACCTGACGTGGAACCTTTGCAAAAGAGCTTTTTCTCAAAGGTAATGTCCAAACCTTGAAATAAATAAATAGGTCTGCCAGTGGCCCTGCCAGCTCCTCAGCCAGATCCTTTAATATCCTTGGATGTAATCTGTCCGGGCTTGGTGATTTGTCCACCTTCAATGCCAGCAGCCCCTCCTTCACTCCATCCTTCTCTATCACTACATCTGTGTTCCCCTCCCTGCTGAAGGCACTGTTCTGTCCTTCTCCCTGGTGAAGACGGAACAGAAGTATTCATTTAGTATCTCTGCTTTCCTCCAATTATCCTCCACCCACTTCACTCATTTCTTAAGCCTAATAATCCCTTCCTTCTTGTCACTTTTCTCACTTATATAATGAAAGAAAACCTTCTCCTCCTTCTTAATGCCTTCAGCTATCTGCAGTTCCTTCTGTGCCTTTGCTAGCGGACTTCCTCACTAGTCAGCCTTAGGTAATTTTCCCTATCCACCTCTCTCTTGGTTTTCCTGAATTTTGTATATGCCAGCCTCTTTTCCCTTACTGCCTGGGCAACCCTAGAACTGAATCAGCTGGGTGTTTTGGCCCTTGTATTCTTCCCCCTGACCCTAATGCACTCATCTGTGGCAACCAATATTCCTTCCTTAAAGATGGACCACCATTGGTCTACCCCCATACCTGCTCTGATGCCTGCTAGATAGCTCCTTAGCACTTCGCCCATTTTCCTGAAGTCCGCCCTCCTGAAATCCAGTATTTTGGTCTTAGTCAGGATGCATTCCCTGCCCATATCCACCTTGAGCCACACTGTGCAATGGTCACTTCCACCAAGCGACTCCCTGACCATTATTTCCTATACATGCTCCCCCATTTGTGAGTACCATATCGAGAGTTATCGAGGATTTCTTATATTATGTTTTGCTTCATTATTACTAGGTTATGGATATCTGTACCTTGTTTATTGTTGCACAGAAATAAAAGTTGCCGGCAGAAGAGGACCAGTAGGCCCATCTAGTCTGCTCCTCTTTCCTGCTATTCCGATGCCACTAACTATTTGGTCACTTGCATCCCTCCAGTCCCCATTCCTCTCCTCAATCTGCCCTGTGTCTATTCTATGCATGCTTGAACCTCCCCACAGTCTTTGCCCCACTACCTCTTCTGGCAGGCTGTTCAAGTCATCCACCATCTTTTCCTTGAAGAAGTATTTCCTCACACCTCTTCTATACTACCCTACCCCCTTATCTTCACTGCATGCGTCTGTGTTCTAGTGCCTTCTTTTTTTCGAGACACCCCATCTGCACCTTGTTCACCCCTGTGAAGTACTTGTAAGGTCTCAGTTACATCTTCTCTCGCTGTCTTTTCCTCCTGGGAGTATGTGTTAAGTTCCTGTAGACTTTCCTCATGTGGCTTTTCATGGGACCCTCATACAATTCTGGTTACCCTCCTTTGTACTGCTTCCACCCTTTTCAATGTCCTTGCAGAGGTGTGACCTCCAAAACTGTACACAATACTCCAGGCGGGGCTTCACCAGTGAGCGATACAATGGCAGCACCGCCTCCTCCTCCTGACAGGCAAACCCCTCCCAATTCACCCCAGCATCCTACTACCTTGTTACACTGACCAGCTACCTTGAGGTCATCAGATACAATGACCCCAAGGTCTACTTCTTGCTTGGTGATGGTAAGTACCTCTCCACCCATTTTAAATGCAGCTCCTGGATCTCCCTGACCCAGGTGCATAACCCTGCACTTTCTGGCAATGAAACCCAGATGCCACACCCTAGACCACTCCTCGAGTTTCCCCAGATCCCTTTGCATTCTCTCCACCCCTTCCTGAGTGTCCCCGGTTGCAGATTTTTGCATCATTCACAGAAAGACATGCCTTCCCCACCAGCTCCTCAGCAATGTCACTTAAGAAGACACTGAAGAGCACCCTGCTAGTCGCTCTCCCGTCCCCTGAGTGTCTGCCATTTATTACCACCCTTTGCCTCCTATCCTTTAACTGGTTACATATCCAGCTTACCACTTTCTTCCCCACTCCAGGGCTGCTTAGTTCTTAACTAGCCTCCTGTGCTGTAGTGTTAAAAGCCTTACTGAAGTCCAAATACCTGACCCTCGTGACCTAGTCAAAGAACTCGATCAGGTTTGTTTGACACGATCTTCTTGCCATGAACCCATGCTGTCTTCTGTCCTGTAGACCATTCTCCTCTATGCATCTCACCAGTCTTTCCTTTAGTATGGTCTCCAGGAGTTTAAATACTATTGAGGAAAGGCTGACTGGCCAACAGTTAGCCAGATCATCCTTGGGTCCGCTCTTGTGGAGTGGCACCACATGTGCCATTCTCCACTCCAGCGGCAGCACTCCCGACTCCGGAGATCTATTGAAGAGAACAGCCAGTGGCCCCGCCAGATCCACTGCTAACTTTTTCAGCACCCTGGGGTGTATTTCATTTGGCCCTGGGAATTTCTCCACCCTGAGGGCCATCAGCTCCTCCCTCACTCTTTCAATCCCAATTACCCCTATGGCTTCCTTCCCTCCTTCTCCCTGCATGTGGCACTGGTCCATACTTTTCCTTTGTAAAGATGGAGCAGAAACATTCATTTAATACCTCTGCTTTGCTCCCGTCATCATCAACCCAACCATCCCCCTTCCTCAGTCTAACAAATGCCATCCTTCTTTTCTCTCCTTTCACTTATGTAGCGAAATAAGGCCTTTTCCACATCCTTTATTCCTTTCGGCTATTTGAAGCTCTTTCTGTGCCTCTGCCTGCTGCACCTCCATTCCTACCACCTTAGCTAGCCTCTGGTATTCTTCCTCATCCTCTTCCTTTGCTGTTCTTTTAAATTTTTTATAGACTCCCCTCTTTTTCCTTATCAGTCTGGCCACTGCTCCCCATTAAACCAGCTTGGTGGTCTGGCTTTCGATTTCTTACTCCTTAATTTGATACAACTGCCTCTGGCCTCCTGAATGCCCCCCCAACCAATGGTGGCCCATAATCGGTCCACCCCCATGCCCTCCTCCATGCTCTCCAGGTTTTCCCTTAGCACTTTTCTCATCTTTTTCAAATTTGCCCTCCTGAAATCCAGTGCTCTGGTCTTGGTGGGGATGTCATCCTTGCCCATGTCCAAACTAAACCACACTGTATTGTGGCCGCCTCCACCCAGATGTGGCCTAACTTCGATCTCCTGTATGTGCTCTCCCCATGTGTGAGCACTAGGTCCAGGACTGCCCCTTCCCTGATGGCATCGGTCACAAACTGAATCATGAAGCCATCCTAGACTGCAATTAGGATTTCCCGATTTCTAGTGCAGGATGTGTCGGGAACAGCCCAGTATACTTTAGGCAGGTTAAACTCCCCCACCACTACCAACTCCCCTTTTCTGGCTGCGATCCTCTACTGGGAACACAGCTCTCTGTCCTTATTCTCACCCTGGTTGGGTGGTCTGTATACCACAACCATCCTGATCTTCCTTCTTCTGCTAGCCTGCAACTGCAGCCACAATGTTTCTATGTTCCCCTTTTCCTCCTCCTCCTCCCTCATGCAAATTATTTCCTTCCTAATGTATGCTGCCACCCCCCTCCTTTGCCTATCTCTCTGTCCCTTCTGTATAGCTTGTAACCTGGGATTGAGAGAGCCCAGTCATGGTGTGCTGTATCCCAGGTCTCAGTAACTGCCGCTATATCCACCTTACACTCTGCTAGGAGGGCATGCATGTCTGCCATCTTGTTCCCGAGACTGTGGGCATTAAGCAACACCATCCTCCACTTTTTTCCTGTAATATCTTGGCTCTTTTGTTCAATAACTTTGTCCTGGCTTGCCCTCCTTCCCGCCTTCTCTCTCCCCCACTCCCCTTTGTTGTTACTGCTTTTCGGGGGGCCATTCACCAACCCCTTTGGCGAACTCGTGGGCCTCTCTAGGCCTTCCTTCGTGTCACTTTGCATTTTGTTAGCCTTATTTCTCCCTACAGTGTTTGTGCCAACCTGAAAAAACACTAATGGTTCCAGTCCAGAATATTTTAGAATGTCATCAATTGTGCTGTTGCTACAGTTCACTCTTGCTCCCAGCAAGCAGGTGACCATTCTATTTAGTTTATCCACCCCACATATTTGCATGTCTCTGGTCTTTATAATGGAGTCCCCTAATATAATGATTTGTCAGTTTGGTGCGGTTGTAGTATCAGAGGTATGTCTGAGATTATTACTTCTATAATCCCATTAGTTATTCTTTCAGTAATGTGTTTAAATCTACTGGACAGCTGTGGTGCAGCTGCTGACCAAGATGGCCATGTAGCGCGATAGCACTCTCCTTCGGGCTTTACACAAAAATAAAAATAAAAAGTCGGATTTTGATATTTAAAATGGTCGAATTCGTTAGTACTCATGTAGAATCTAAATATCACAAAACCAGGACCCTAGCGATAGTCGTCTTGTCAGAATTGTTGAGTCAAAATTCACTATCCAGAAGCATGGATGGCAGATGCCACAACCACTCTGTCTGGAGAGGACTTGCTCGCCATACAGACTCTCTGCTCAAAAATACTGGCGGAGGTAACAACATTTAAAATCATCTTTGTCCAGCCTGAAGAGTCAAGTGGAGCAACTCAATTTAAGAGTATTTGATAACGAGTTCACTTTGAAATCCTTGGATAGGAAATCAGATGTAAGGGATACTGAAATTGTCCATTTAAAATAAGAGCTAGCCTTAGTGTGGGGCAAAGTCGATGATCTGGAGTGTTGTGGTAGCTGTAACAGTTTTAGGATTGTGGGGGTCCCGAAGGGGCCAGAGGGGAGAAATGTTTGTGCCTTTGTGTAGCATATGCTATCTGAACTTCTGGAGCTTCAGGGGACACGGCCTGAGTTCCAACATGCCCACAGAACCCTAGGCCCAAAACTCAAAGCGGGAAAGAGATCCAGACCCTTCTTTGCTCTGTTCCTGAAATACAATGTCAAAGAAATAATAGTGCTAAAGGACAGGGATAAGGGCTTGCTTATATGGCACGGGCACAAGAGTAACATTTATCACGATTTTTCTGCTTTAGTAAATAAAAGAGGTGCTGCCTTTACTCCCTCAGACATTTGTTACGCCGGCAGGAGTAAAATATAAAAATGATTTACTGAATGGTATTCAAGATTGAAAGAAATGGGGTATTATATCATGAATTCACGGGCCCCTTAGAGACTACTAGTTTTCCACCACAAGTCATGGAATATCCCACTTTAGAGACTACTAATTTTTCCCACAAGTCATGGAATATCACGCTTCTCCCTGTGGCCAAAAACAAACACTTAAATCAGGCAACCCAGAAAATGAATATCAGGATATGGACACTACACAATATTTGCCTATGCCTCCACTAGTGCAGCCCCAAAAGACCAGTGGCAGAAGAGAAAATCCAGGAATCGTAAGGGCAGCACTGCGAAGGGGCAGCCTCCATACACATTTTCCAGGCAGAATACGGGACCACAAGTAACTGCAATGGGCAGGAATGACTCTACCCACAAACTAAACTGCATCTCCAACACTGATGGGAGTTTCCATCAGGGCCAACATCCCAAACAATGCTGGCTCCAAACTCAGACAAGGACTCCCAACCCCAACTGACCTCAAGAGCAGACATTGTGCAAGCACGTGAGCCCCTCAGCCAATACCATGCAGCGACTGTTTCTTTTTTTTTCAATAAAAATTTGTATCATTTTAACACAAGTAAGAACATTACATATATATAAGAAATATAAAAAAGTTGAAATAACATTAATTCACATTAACAAAGGCTTATAACAAAACTTCTATTTTTGCATCACAAAAAAGAGATATAACATGGTATTTCTACTTGTTCAAGTAACAATAGATTTGTACATGTTAATAGATGATGACTGGATGCTACTGGTAAATAAATACAAGAATAAATATTTAACAGTTAAAAATACTTAATATTGTAATTGCAGAAGGCAACACTCAAGTAATTTCTTTTCAAATAAAAATAAATGTAGTTCAAAACAGATTTAAAAATGTCTGGTCTAAATGAGTAGTCCAGTATAGTGGCATAATAACTAATGTGTGTACCAATCATTAAACTAGTAGAAAAGGGATGACCAGCTCCCTCAACCAGCACCATCCAAGAACGTATAAGAACTGCCCCTGATATGCCATATTCTTTGGTTTGAGCCCTGTAGTGTTCCACTGCATGACCACTCAGCTCCTTTATATGCAGTGCTGCTGCAGATGAGCAACTTGTTGCTCAGCGTGCCTTCCTGCTGAAACATTTCAATCAATAAATAAATAAACAAGAATACTGGTTAAAAAATCTATACTGTTTTGAATTACCCATATTCCCCACTGTCTCGTTGTGAGTGTTGCTCTGTTTTATATTATGCCATTTCTGGGTATCTTGCCAACTGGTAGAATGTCTAAACTAATATAGTATATGGTTAGAGTTTATTGTGGATGGAAAACAGTGGTTTTCCAAATCCTGTTGTAGGACAGTTCAAAGGTCAAAAAAGTTGTTGTACTATCATTCTGACGTCACAACAATAGTACAACAACTTCTTAACCTTCAACTGTTTACCGACTGGCTGAAACACTGAGCTTCACAAAAAAAAAAAAAACTGTACACGGCGGCACTGCTAAGCGAGCGGTTGGGCGCGAGCTTCTTAGATACTGTAGTTTGGACACGGACTGCCATAGTCGGCGCCGTGCTTCAAAACTATCAATTTGTCAAGTCTTTTATTTTTTTTAAACAAATCAGTGGTCCTGGGGAATAAAGACGACAGCGAGAACCTTCAGGGTTGGTAGTGGAGCGGGACTCCAGCACGCACCGGGAGGAAACAGCAGTGTCAGAACAAGCGAAAGAAAGGTACAGAAACCGACAGATACTTGCTGGCTCATTTTGGGGGAACCATATACTATATAACGTAACAGATAGTGAACTGTGCACAACAAGGCCGCATTTCCATCTCGGGGGTTGATGACATCATAGGGACCTCTCGAGCTTCACTCTCGAGGTCTTTATGTCATCAACCCCCTCGATGGAAACACAGCCTTGTTGTGCACAGTTCCCTATCCATTATTCTATATATGTAACTTACAGGGCACAGACCGTTGTGCACAACAAGTCCATGTTTCCATCTCGGGGGGGTTGACGACATCATAGGGACCTCTCGAGTTTTGCTCCCGAGGCCTATGATGTCATCAACCTCTCGATGGAAACACAGCCTTGTTGTGCACAGTTCTCATCCATTATTCTATATATGTAATTACAAGGCACAGACCGTTACTGTGCTAATGGTCACTGCCTCCCGTAAGTTTACAATTTTTTTATATTTTGGCAGCCTGGCAAGTAACTTGGGCTGTATAAACACTACTTCATTGTTCAGTGACCTCTCCAGTGACACTGAGGATGGGATCTTCAATAATCGCATCCCATATAACCGTACCCTCCTCCCTCTGGTCTCTCTCCTACTAGAAGTACTAATTGCTGTTGGCCCCTTCCCCTCTTCAAGCTGGGCCAAAAAAGTTCGAGAGGGAGCAGTGACAATGCATGAGGCTAGATCAATGGGAGACACATGTAGCTGCAGGAGGCAAAATGATGAGCTGACCACTAAGTAGTTCGGAATTTAACTCTAAATAATAGGTGCATATCTACTTCAGATGCATCTCTGTTCTGCATTTCTTCCCACCACCATCCTATCCCTTAAGAACTGTTTTGCCACAGTACAGTACATTTTCCACTTCAGGCTAGCTACTACCTGTAGTATATCAACAAGCTGCAGCAGTGGTCCAAAACGGGAGGCTCACCATCGGGATACCGCCCCCGACAGTAACACCAACACAGCAACCTACACTGCGGTTAGCAAAATCAACAGTTTGCCGACAGATCGCCGTGTTGGTGCTCCTGTCACTGGGGCACACTGTCTGTCCAGCACCCCTTCCCTGAATCAACTCTAACTCGGAGCTGAGAATCTTAAGTATGAGAAGAGGGGGATTGGGGATAAAGGCCCCTGATGAGAAAGGACTGGGAGACAATCGGGATTTTTGTAGACCACAACTTGCGGTCAACATACATCCTGTCAATGTGATGCCAGTTGATAAAAGTGTTGCTGAATCGGCACTGTAGAGCACTCACCACCCCCTTTACAGCAGGAATGAGGTCACACAGTACCCCTGAAGCTCCTTAGCACTGACAATTGGTGGCTGCCTTTTATTTGGCACCTCAGAATTAAACTCTTACATGCTCTGGGTATCAAGTTCCCTTTCATAGGTAAATCCTTACACATTCTAACTGAATATTATAAGGTCTACAAGGGCAGGCAGAGCTGTCAACACACTGTCTAATGGAACGAGGACAGCCTGAACAGCAATGTATTTTTTCCCAATCAAACAACCTGGGGAAGCAGACAGCACTGGCCCAGCACTATTAAAGGGACACTGACCTGACAGCTTTGAGGAAGGACAGGTGCGAAGGATGGGGTGGACATGCTTACAGCACTACAAATGGCTGGTATGGGCCCAAAAAGCCATTGGATGTGGCTGTGCTCCTGCCCATCACAAGTTTTCACCAGCATGTATATCTCCCTTTTTTATTTTGGGGAACCCCAACGATGAAATAGTAGACAGGGCAATAGCGCTGGACAGAGAAGGTTCATACCCCCATTCCTCTTTACTACTGTTACCCCTTAGGAAACTAAAATCTTGTGTACAGAGCTGTACACAAAGGCTACCTCAATTTTATACACATCAATATTCAGTATCCTAGTTTGGGTAAGATGACTGGAAGAAAATATTGTCATTGACACCAGGTACGGGACGGGGTGCCCTCCTGGTAAACGTCAGATTTAAATGGGAGGAAGCAGTAATGCTGAAGCCATGCTATCACATGGGGGGGGGGCTAGAAGACAATTCCCCCTCTTTTCTGCCCTGATACTCATACTACATATAGTATGCATCCTTACCGCTCGACAGGCGGTTCTCCGTAGGTCATGTCTATAATTGTAAATTCTGCCTTTTAATATCATACCTAACCTCAGACTGCACATGCTCCCTGTCAATTTTCAGTTGAGGAATTTGTAGGATTCTCAAACTCCAGCTGGTTACCACAGAAACGGGATGGGGCTGCAGGAGGGGTTGGGGACATGGACAAATGGGGCTAACAGGGACAAGAGAATTCTCTCACGCTCAGACCTCCCACAGTGAATACTGGAGGACCTACACAATAAATCCCCTTGTGGGTTACAATACACAGGTTACTCCAGAAATGAGGCACAAATTTTTCAGTTTCTGTGCCTCCTCTGCCTGAAGAGAGCTTGTAGTAACTGGCAGCTCTCAGGATGTGAGAGGGTTAAAAACTATTGCTTTGCAGAAAGGAGGACATGGCTCATCTAATGGCTGTCATGAGAGCTGGCCCAGTGGTGCTGAGGATTGAGGCACTGGACACTACACCTCATGCTATGCCAGCGACCTGGGTTCGGTAATGGACTCGGGCTGACAGGGGTCGGGAGGGATCGAGCGTCCGGACGACTGCTCTCCCTTTCCGGGGAGGGATTTGGGGTTGTGCCGCTCCAGAGCAGCTCCTGATGGTGGCCAGGGGCAGCGACGGAACATGTGGCGCAAAGCAGATGCTGGGGGGGGGGGGCGCGGAGCGTCAGCAGGCGTCGGTGCTAAACACCATGGACACCATTGCATGTCCGCGCTCCACAGGGGAACAGCAAAGAGAAAATCCCTCTGTGGCACAATGGAGATGAAGGGGACTCCAGGGTCAGACCCACATTCCATCACTGGCCCAGGGGACCCCCCATGGCCAACCCGATGCCCAGGTAGGTCCCACTAATTTCAGAAAGGTCGCCACGGGAGGGCGGGCCCTCCCCCACAGGGTGATCAGGGGGCTGCACCTGCCTAGGTGTTTGGGGGGAGGTAGCTGGTAGCAATGGGTTCAGGCAGGGAGTAGAGACCCTTGCCGTGTGAGTACCCTGGAAGGGTGCCTGGGCCGCAGGGTGCATAAAATGGAGTTTAAAAAAAAATGGCTGTCATAAGCGGTGGCCTGATAATACGCTGGAAGGTGTACATAACCATAGATATTGAGGTCAACCTCTATAAAGAATTTATATTGCTGCTAATGGTCTGGACTCGTATCTCCCCTGGGGTGGGCTCAACAGTCGTTAGGCAGTACCTCCGGATAGGGATGGACATCTAGAGGGTCGCTAGGTGATCTTAAAACCCCACTCGTTGCAGTGGTGCATAGCATGGAAACACAGAATCTGTCTGCAGGATTCTCCCTCTCAAACACTAGCAACTACACTGTCTCATTTCCAGTCTGGGAAGGGATGTGAGGGGAGTCCACAGGTCCCTCCCCACCCCACCCCCACACATTTTTTTTTTTTTTTTTTTTTAGGAAGTTTATTCATACTGCCTCCGGCCTGTGATTTAAGAGTCCCATAAAATCTATCTATATTACTCTTCCCCCTGTACTAGCCCGCTCGGGTCGATTCTATGGTGTCTCGGGTAGGGACCATGCCCTTGCATCCCTCTGGAGTGAGTAAGAGTTCATTAGAAGGATGTCTGGGAATTTATGACAGCTGTCCATACGCATAGCTCACATAGTTCATTTAGCCCTTACGGTGCTAAGCCTCCCTTCGGTCCTGAGGGTAATCACATCGCATAGTGCTCCCCCTCTACTATGAAGAGGAAATAGACACACTTGCTTCTGAGGCTTGGGCACCTTTTCTCTCTCCCCCAAACCCCAACCACCATCTTACTTCTCTTTCACCTTTATGCCCTCTAACAAGCATCCCCTCTCACTGGGACTGTCCTAAGGGTAGTATACATCCGACGTAACCACGACCGAATGGTCAGAGAAAGTAACAACCCACCCAAAGTTATTTATTTTCAGACAATACCCTGACTTGGTGCCCAGGCATTATAACCCTCTCTCCTAACCCAAGGAGAGAGAAATGCTCTGGTGTTTCTTGTTTGTCATTTCGGGCAATGGTAATAGGAACTGAAAGTACTGTCACAGGGAGCCTATCAAGCTCTGGTGATACTCCGTAGGCTTTTAGTATCCTCTATCTTAGGTTAACAAATATATCTTACTCAAAAGCATTCCACATTGTGTTTTTTTGAGTTTTAAAGTATTTTAATTCTTCAACGTCGTTCTGCTTGATTGTTGCCATTTCACTCTATTGCTCTTCCCTTGGCACGCATGGGCTCTTGGTATCATTCTCTCAGTCTGGGCCTCTTTTAAAAACCAGCTGCCACCATGGGTGGTGCTAGGCAGGCTGCCTAAAACATGGAGTTACCTGCCTGCCCTAGGAGCTGTTTTAGCCATATTTCGGCTTTTGTGACTTACAAAACAATGTACTGGCTCTGTAAAGCCTGGCTCACTAACTTCAGTGTCGAGGCAGGTGCTGCAGCCCTGCCCCTAAAAAGATAATATGATGTGATGTGAGAACGGGCTGCAGGCTCATGGGAACGTATAGATCTGGAGTGGGGCTGCCTAAATGTACTTTACATTATCTTTGCTGCAAGTTTACATGTATGGAGCTATAATATATACTATACATTAGCCCACAAATGTACACCTACCAGTAAAGATAACATAAATACATGTAGGCGGCCCCTTCTCTCTGATCCTATTACATTCTCCATAAAGCACCTGCAGCCCCGTTCCCCATTTCACATCTTAATTATACTATTTTTAGAAGTGGGGCTGCAGCGCTCAGCCGTTGCTTTACTCATACACGGACGTTATGAGCTAGACTTTACGAAGATAATAATTTTTTGTTGAAAGTCATAAAAAAAGCTGAAATATGGTTAAAATAGCTTCTAAGGCAGGCAACTCCACGTTATGGGTTGCCTGCCAGGCTTGTGTCAGTTGCTCTTTAAATACCACATATAGGGTCCAGGTAGACACACTCACAAGAAGGGCTTCTATACATCTTTACAGGTTTACTCCCCTATAGATGCAATGCTTACTAAGAAAATAGGAGAAGAGGTCCTCTAGCCCTCAGTCGCAGGCCTCACTCTCTTTCTTAGATTATCCCACAATACTGCTCTGGGTATATGTTTCATGGCTTACAATATACACCAGCATCCTAAATCAATAAGATGCCCAGCTCAACTCAGTAAAATGTGAAGCTTTTAAAATAAATCTCATGGACTGTGAGAGGCCTCCACTCCCTGATAAAAAGGAAACAGGTCCTTAGCCATCTAAGGAAAACACAGTGTGATACAGCTCTATTACAAGAAACCCATCTCCTGGTAGGGGAGGCCCTTAAACTTAAGAGGGATTGGGTGGGTCAGGTCGTAGGCTGCTCCCACCCAATGAAGGCAGGAGGGGTGACCATACAGATCCAGAAAAGACTACCAGCTCAGATACTAAAAACCTGTTATTGCAAGGAAAGCAGGTGGGTCATGGCCAGGGTACAAGTCTATGACCAAATCATTCTCTCGGTAAATGTATATGATCCTAACATGGATTCACCCTCATTTTTTCCCACACTTGCTCAGCAAATGGCTGCACAGCAGGCCCCAAAAGATGTAACTGTGGTGGGAGGACATTTCAATGAAGTATGGGATCCATTCATGGGCAAACTAAGAAATCCCCTGTCTGCCACCCCCCAAAGCCTGCCATCCCCAAAGCCAGATTCGCTCTATTTCAACTGGCCCAAGAATTTTCTCTTAAATATCCTTGGAGATCTCTAAACCCATCGAGTAGTGGCTTCTCATACAAATGATAACTCAGGTACAGGATTCGTGCTTGGTCCCATTATAATCTCAGATAGTACCTGTGTCAGCCTCATAATGGAGGCAGGTAAGGAACCTCCTTCAACCCGAAGGTAGCACGTGGATGCCTTCCTGTTATCAGATCAGAAATTTAACAGGTGGCTTACACAGAAAATAGAGATGCATTGCCAAATTATCACCCCAAGGTCTCAAGTGCTGCAATATGGAATTCCTTTAAGGCACTCATATGTGGTAGGATCATGAACTATGCCTCAAAAGTTAAGGACAGGAACATAGAATTGGACAACCTGGAGCAACAGCTAAAATCCAAGGAAGAGAGTGGGGATACCCCTAATGGCCTGCTACAAGAAATATAACAGCTGCCCTACTGAATTAACACCATCTGAATTCGGCGCAGCGAGCTGTGATGCAGACAAATCAGAAGTACTCAGAGTCTCAGGGAAAAGGCATCCCAACTACTGGCCTACAGGACCAGGGTGTCACAATCGGGTAAACACACAGGAAGTATAAGAACGCAGACGGGGTCCATTACTTCTAAGCAGTTTGAAGTCAGTGAAGCCTTTTTAACATTTTACTCTTATGAGTCACAAAGCACACTTCTCCAAGACAGTCTTTCTAAATTTCTGGATGCCACCCCACTGTCAACCCCCAAAAAAACACTGAAGAGCAGAGACATTCTTTGGATTCCCCTATTACAGCTTAATCTGGTTCCATTTCAGTTGGTTACCATCTGTACCCTCAGTCGCCCGTGAAAAAGGGGCTTCTAGTCTCAGTGGGCCTATTCGGTCAACAAAATTCAATAACTAAATAATAAATAAATCCTTAATGAAGTCTATTCTGTAGTTGCTGTCACTTTTAAAGAGAACACCCCAGGGATGGATGGCCTGCCAGCAAAAGTTTACCAGACATACGAAATCCAGGTGGGACCTAGGCAGCATTACAAGCAAATGCCCTTCCACCCTCTATGCTCTAGGAACTTATAGTCTTACTTCTCAAACCGTGCAAGGATACCCAACTGGTTTCTAATTATAGGCCTGTCTCACTAATTAATGCCAATGGCAAAATCCTGGCTAAGATACTGGGGACTAGTCTAGAACCGCTCATCCTGAGACTAGTCTCAAGGCATCAGACAGACTTTGTTAAGGGAAGAATGGCAATGGATAATGTCTGACCCGTTATAATGGTGATAAGAGCTGCCTCATCCCAGAGGGATCCAGGGCTTCTGATGAGTGTGGATACTGAGAAGGCCTTCGAACTATCTCTGCCAATTTACCCTGAAAGAGAGGCACCTGGCAAAGTGCCTACCCCCGGTACACCCAGACACGGAACCTTTGCTTTGTGTTTAGGGAGAACAAAACTGTACTGGGCATAGAGGTGTGGAAGGCTTCCCTTAAAACCTTAGCTTATGCCGACGACCCCTTGTTGCTGCTGTTGAACCCAATCTCATCCATCCCCCTGTGTTAAGTATCTTTGCAGAGTTTCAAAGCGTTTCAGGTCTTAAAGTTAACTGGGAGAAAACTGCAGTGCTGCACTTAAATAAGGCCTGCAAGCAGGAGGACACTGCCCAGCACGGACTGAAATTATCCCCCTCTCAACTGCAACACTGACACTAGTCTCAGAAAAATCATCTTGGAACTAGAAATGGACCTCACGAGATGGAAAAAAACTAATCTAACATTCTGAGGGAAGATGACAGCTTATAAAATGATGGCATTCCTAAAAATTCTTTTTTGTCTGAACCACCTTCCTTTTCATATCCCCAACTCATAATTCCAGAGACTGGAAAAGCTCTTCCTCTCTGATCTATGGGAAGGGAAAAGGCCAAGGCTCAGTCTGCAGAAATTATGTACTCTGGGTAGACATGGTGGATGGGGACTCCCATGGCTTTGGGCATTTCACCACGCTCCAGAAATACAACAAATACTACACTGACTTCATCTGGATAATGAACATACACTACCTTGGGTCCTCGCGGGCTACTCAACACCCCCTTGGGGAGATGGAAGGGGAATAAAGCAGGTAGAAGCTCCATGAGTGCCTCCTGAGCATAAATATTCCCAAACAAGCATGACTCCACCTAGTCAACAAGCAGATCTGGGCAAAAGTCTCACTAGGGAAGTGGGAACCATGATGGCATAAGTCACATCTACGAGTAGATGGCAAATCCCTGTGCTAGTCACCCTGGAATGCATGTGGCATAGCAACTTTACAGCAAATAACTGATCCTGGAACTGGCACAATTGCCATGCTTCAGCACTTCGCTGCAAAATACTCTCTTCCCAAAATGAACTTTTTGAAATACCTGTAGCTAAGACATGCCATATCCCACAGAAACTGTCTTAACCCCCGGTGCTAATCTGATCGCTACCTCTCAAGTTGGATCTCTCTCTCCCTAAATGCCTCGGTGGGGGGAGGATTTACAGTTTTATCTTACCACCCCTCCATCCCGCACTGGACAAATAAAGAGCAGACTGGGGCAAAAAGCTTAGAACTACCATCTCTCCCACCTGCAGGTAAAGACTCTTGTTCAAAGCCCACTCAGCTTTCCATGATGTTCTATACCAATCAATGCAAAAAAAGATACTACACAGATGGTACTGTACACCAGTGATTCTACATAAACTAGGTTTACTGCCAACACAGTTATGCTGGAGATGCAAACACGGGGGGCACTCCTTCATATTCTCTGGGATTGCCCCAGTGTTGCATCATATTGGAACTATTATATCATTGTGCAGTAGGGTCTTCCATTGTTTCCTCTCCCAAAGGATCCTGCCTTATGGGTCTTAGGGAATGACTCTGGGATAAATCAACTAAACCCCTCAGCATGCCACTGGATCCTCCCAGCCACCCTAGAAGCCAAGCAGCCTGAAACAGCTCAAGAACTCTCCACCAACCTTTCAGGTATGCTTGACAGCACTCACTAAACTAGAAGAATATGAAAGGCTCTCTCACCTGGCAAATCACTCTCCACTCAGATTCCTAAAAGTATGGTCCCCCTTTCTGAATCACTCTGTACATTTCAAACCAGATATGGGGGGGGGGGGGTTAACACCACCAGATAACAGAACCCATCACTCCAACAGCTGCTCTTCCCTCCCTCCAGCACAGAGATACGGTGGTGGTGGTGGTGTAGGACGTTAACACTACCAAACAACAAAATACACTGCACCACTCACTGCCCTCCCACCTATTACCCAGTTAATAGAACGGGGAAAGACCTTGGGTGTCCTGGCCCTCTTAGAGCTACAGTATATGAAAAACCCCATGGTTAAATTCGTAGCCATTATCCTGCTGTCGGAGAACTCACTGGTTTTCTGACTGGTAACATAAGCAAGATCAAATAACCTTGCTAGATAGTTAGCCCCACTGGACTATTTAATTGCTGAGTATTTGTTTTCTGTTGCTAATAAATGGCAGTCTTGTAGACATTGCATTTGACAGTCATGCATGTATGTATTCCTTGTCTGATTAGTTGATGTGAAGTGTATCCTCGTAACCTGGTATTTCTGTGATCTGCCAGTATGTATGCAGATGTGTTTGCTTCTAAAACACAATAACATTTAAAAAAAAATCTACTGGATAATGGTAGCACTGGGTGGTCGGTACATCTGCCTTTTTAATCGTTCTATTTGCACCAAAAAAAAAAAAAAAAAAGAATCGTCATTCACTATTCACTTACCTCACTTCAATTTTACCCATCAAGATTCATCAAGAAAAACATCATGACCACTAAGAAAAAATTACTCACCTTAGTAATTGCTTTTCTTCTCATGGAGTCTTGCTATATTAGGACTTAATGCAGTATGCCCTTGGCTTTGAACTGCCCCGGAGATGAAATAGTTAACTCCAGTGTAATCTGGAGTTCCACAGCGCGAGGGCGCTATCCAAAGCTCTATCTGGGGAGTTTGAACCTAAACTGTCAGGTTCTTTACGAAGCTAAACTAACATAGCAAGTCTGTGTGGAAAACCTCACACTAGCCATTGGCTACCTACTAGTAGTAGAACAACAGAACACAACAACAAACACATAATGAGAACAATATTACCTATTATTGTTAGAATAACCCCGACAAGACTAAAGGCCCCTCTCCCCAAAAGACTCAAGTCCAGAGAGGGCCCATCTACCACTCAACAAAAACAGAATTATCTAGTTCCTTAACCCAAAAGAAGAAAAGGGGGGGAACTAAAAGCTAAAATGGCATGACACAGTGCTTGCATTAAATTGTCAACCCCATACCCAAGTAGGAATTCTGAGAGGGAGGGGTTGTCTAATATAGCAAGACTCATGAGAAGAAAAGCAATTACTAAGGTGAGTAATTTTTTCTTCAAACACCATGAAGTCTTGCTTATATTAGGACTTAATGCAGATTATACAGCAGTACTTCCATGGAGGAGGGTCAGAACCTACTTAGGAATAGGCTCTGAAGCACAGCTGTAGCAAAACGAGCATCTCCTGGACTGACATCCAGAGAATAATGCTTAGTGAAAGTGTGGACTGTCTTCCAGGTAGCAGCTTGACAGATTTCCAAGATAGGAATATCTCTAGCAGCCGCTAGAGATGCAGCTGTACCCTGGTGGAATGAGCCCTCAGGCCTGAGGGAGGTTCCTTACCTAGTTTTTGGTAACAGAACTGGATACAAGAGACAATCCACCCAGCGATTGTCCTCCTAGTAGCAGGTCTCCCTACCCACTCTCCATAGGTAAGGAAGAGCTGGAGGGATTCGAACCTATGACCCTTGGCACGCTCCAAATAGTAGCTAAGAGCTCTTTAACGTCAAACTGTGGCAGCCTCCTCTCACCAGAGGAAGAGTGCTCGTAAAAATACTGGGAGAGAGATGGATTGGTTAAGATGAAAATCTGAAACCACTTTAGGTAAAAACTTCCTGTTAGTCCTGAGGACCACTTTATCTCTGTGGAAGGAAATAAAATCCTTTTCCACTGACAGGGCTTGTAATTCACTTATACGCCTAGCAGAAGTGATAGCCACTAGAAAAACAGTTTTTCAAGTTAAAAACTTGAGGTCTGCTGAAACCAGAGGCTCAAAGTGGGGTTGCATTAGCTGCAATGCAAACATTCAGGTCCCATGCAGGAGCTGGTTCCCGAAAGGGAGGGTTAGTATGAAGTAACCCTTGAAAAACTTGGAAAACACAGGGTGAGAGGAAAGGGAGACTGGTTTCCTGCAGAAACAAAACAGAAACAGCTGCCAAATGAACCTTCAAGGTAGCTGGTTTGAGGCCTAAAGAATTTAAGTGGACCAAATAGTCCAACAAAATAGACAGGTCAGCAGATTCTGGAGCAATCTGCCTCTCAGAACACCAAAATGAAAATCTCTTCCACTTAGAATTATAAGTGGTTTAGTGGAAGGCTTCCTAGACGCCTTCAAAATATCCAAGACACCTTGAGAAAGGTGTAAATCAGCAATTTAACTCCTCAAGAACCAGGCCTTGAGGTGGAGGGAATTGAGGTCCGATACACACTCTCCCTGTGCACAGGTCAGCAGATCGTGGGTCCTGGGCAAGGTCAGGGAGGCAAATGAGAGGGACAGGAGAAGAGGGTACCAGGGCTGCCTGGCCCAGTCTGGAGCAATCAGAATCACTTTGCAGGGCTGAGTTCTGATTTTTACCAGTACCCTGAAGAGGAGGGGGAACGGAGGGAAAGCATAGAGGAACTTTCCCTCCCAATTCAGCTGAAAGGCATACAGAGGAACTGATCCCAGAACTGGAGGCCTGCAACAAAACAGGGGAAGTTGGTGGTTGTCTGGGGCTGCGAAGAGATCTATCTGAGGGGTGCCCCAACTGGCAAAGACCGACCCCAGCACTTGAGGATTCAGAGCCCATTCGTGATGGCCCTGAGAAATCCTGCTGAGGGCGTCCGCTAGGACATTGTCCTTCCCTGGAGGTGAACTGCATCAGAGAGGTGTTCAGGGAGTAGGCCAGAGACCACAACTTCATTGCTTCAGTGCACAAAGCTGAAGAGCGAAAGTGCCCCTCTTGTTGATGTACCACATTGTTGTGGTATTGTCTGTCCTGACTTGGACTACCTTGTTCTGGACAGCCTCCGAAAAACCTGGAGAGCTAAGAAGACAGCTCTGAGCTCCAGTAGGTTGATGTGAAGCAGAGATTCCTGAGGGGATCTACACCCTGAGTGGAAAGGTTGCCCAGGTGAGCCCCAACCCAGCAAGGAGGCCCGTGGTGAGGGTGGGAGGGAATGAAGAACAGGTAAAAATGGGACCCCTATAGACAGGTTGCTTTGATCCAGCCACCATTGTAGAGCTAGGATCAAGGTCTTGGTCACTGGGACCAATTTGGTAAGGGTCCCTCCTTTGAGACCAATAGGACCTCAAGTGGAACTGAATGTCCCTCATCTGAAATCTTGCTCCTGGCACGACAGCCGTAGAAGCAGCCATGTGCCCTAGGAGTTGTAGAAAATGCCTTGCTGGTCGGGAGACCCAAGAGGGTGAAGGAAGATGCCAGGGCAATGATTCTGTCCACTCTTCGAGGGGAGAAATGCCCTGGCTAACTTTGTGTTCAACTCTGCCCCTATAAAAGTTAGTACCTGAACTGGTTCGAGAACTGACTTTGGAACATTCAACAGGAACCCCAGAAAGGTGAGAAGTTCCTGGGTGATTTGCAAGTGGATTTTACCTGCTCTGGTGACTGACCCACAATGAGCCAGTCGTCCAAGTAGGGAAACACAGCTACCCCTTGCCTTCTTAGATGGGCCACTACTACAGCTAAACATTTTGTGAAAACTTGGAGCAGAAGTGAGTCTCAAGGCACTGCCCTGAACTGGTAGTGGCCAGAGGGCAGTTCAACCTGAGGTACTTCGTGAGAGGCCCTGATTAGGATATGGAATAGCGCCCTGAGGTCCAGGGAAGCCAACCAGTCCCTGGTCTCAAGGATGGCAAAATCATTGCCAAAGTTAGCATTTTGAACTTTGGTTTTACAAGATGTTTGTTCAGAAATCTTAAATCCAAGATGGGCCGCCAATCTCCTGTCTTTTTTGGGGCCAGGAAATACCTTGAGTACAGACCCTTGCCCTGATGGCAAGGGAGGACCCTTTCTACTGCTTTGCAGTCCAAAAGAGAAGAAACCTCTGCTTCTAGCGCAAGGGTTTCTGAAAGACTTGAAGGAGGAAAGTGTCTGGCTCTCATCTTGGGAAATTGTTTGAAGCTGAGAACCAGACCTTGGCTTACCACTTCCAGAACCCATTTGTCCGAGGTTAGGGACAACCAGTTCTGGCCGAAACAAGTCAGTCTGCCCCCACCGGTACAGGAGAGTCGGCCCCAGACACCCCGTCCAGGGTGCCTGCTTGGTGGAGCAGCTTTAGGCTGGGGAGAGGAGAGGGCCTGCCTGTGCCCCGCCTTCCTCTGCCTCTGAAAAACCCCTCTGCTAAAAGCAGAGGATGCCTGAAATTGGTAAAAGGTTATGGTAAGGCCTGCCCCTACCCTGGGGCATGCCTTTGAGGAGTGGCATGCCTCTCCTTAGCTTGGGCACTTTGTAAGTAGTTCTGCATTCATCCATTTTTTCATGTAATTTTCTGTTTGTTCCCCAAACAGAGAATTTCCTATGACAGGAAAATCTATAGCCTTTGACTGGGTATCTTGGGACAGATTAGTGCATCTGAGCCATGCCAACCCACGGAGAGCTACAGAAGTGGCCATGACCCTAGAGGAAACATCATTAACGCCAACAGCAGCATGAAATTGAACTTAGAGGCTTCAATGCCATCAGCAGCCACCTGTTCCAATCTCACTAGCCAGCAGGCCCTGAGCCTGCTTGGCCAACTGCAATATAGTGTCCCATCTAGATTTCTGATATCTAGCCACATAAGCCATAAAATTAACTTGTCTGAGTCCCAAAGAAGCTGCCACATACTGTTTTTTCGCCATGGCATCAATCTTCCTGGAATCTTTATCAGGAGGATGTGAGGCCAGGGGAATATTAGCCTTGTCACAGGCTGCAGCTTGAACAACACCTACATGACTACACTGCTCAGTAAGGAAGTCTGTATTAGGGCCTGACAAAGTATACCTTCTGTCCATTTTTTTATCTACAGGAGGGACAGAAAAAGGATTTTTTAAAATCTTAATGGTTTGCCTCCTAAATGACTTATGCAAAGGAATAGACAACCTCCTAGACTCTGGAATATCCATCATTTCCACATAGTCAGGCTCCTCTTGCTCGTCCACAGCCTCTTCTAAAGGGAGCTGGAGAGTTTCGGCTACCTTCTTATAAAACCTGAAATGTGAAGGGGACTCAGACAACAAAGGGGGAGACTCAAAGGGTCTGTCTGGAGAAATGTCCGGTTCTATGGGCACTTCCAGACCTTCCCAATCACAATTACAATCATCAAAATCTTCCTCCCCCTCCTGTGGTTCATAAAAATCCTCAACATCATAATCCTGAACCATTGACCTGAACGAGACCCCTTTACCAACCATAGGGGTTTCGACAAGTCCCTGAGACAAAGACTGGACAATCTGAATGGCTTTAGCTATTTCTGCAGCAGAAGGAGAGACAAAACTGGACTCCACACTAACTGATTTCTTTGTCTTTTTTACTTTGACTGGTTCCTCAGGACCAGCCTTTCTTTGCCCGAGGAAGTCTCGCCTGGTCAGAGGGCACTCCTCTGGTCCAGCCGGAGCTGGACCGGCTGGCCATTCGGGTCAGGGGACTTTTAGCCCTCGCTCCCCTGAGCCGCCCAATCTCTTTTCCAGGGTGGCTGCAGGAAATTCTTACACACCTGGCAGTCTGACAGGAGGTGGTCAGCCCCCAGACAATAGACACAAGTGGTGTGTGGGTCAGCCTTGGCAAAGGCTTCCCCACAGACATCACAGTGTTGAAACCCAGTGGGCCTGGTTTTTCTTTTGGGTTTCTCAGACATAATGCCAGCCTATCCAAACTTGCCCTTTTTTTCCGGCCTTGCCAGGACAAGACACCCTTATCGGTCCCTAACCGTGTCATGGGTATTGGAAAAAACCCCAGAAAATAAAAGTTTTTAGGACCGATAAGAACCGGGTACCTCACTCTAAATGCAAAGAAAATGAGTTTTTAAGCAAACCGATCGGTTCAGAGTGAACCGATAATGAGTTTCCACACAGACTTAATTTTCTTGTACTTACGGTTACCAGATAGAGCTTCAGACCGAAACCGCGTAATTTTAAATACTTGCCGGTTCAATGAACCGATAAACTTAATAAAACCGCAAAACGAACCGAGCTGAAGGAGCTGGTCTCCGGAGCGACTGTTCAGTGAAAGCGGAATAAAGAATCTGGCAGTTTAGGTTCAAACTCCCCAGACAGAGCTTTGGATAGCGCCCTCGCGCTGTGGAACTCCAGATTACACTGGAGTTAACTATTTCATCTCCGGGGCAGTTCAAAGCCAAGGGCATACTGCATTAAGTCCTAATATAAGCAAGACTTCATGGTGTTTGAAGGGCCTATTTCCATGACAAAAAATATTTTTTAGAATATTGCCCTACGCACTGCTTATAAAAAGATTCAACAGCTTACCAATGTCCAAGGATTTTCCTTGCTTGGGATCAGCCTGTAGTTTGTTGTAGTGAATTGTAACTTCACCCTGAAAACAAGATGCATGTGATATGAGATTCCATTTCTGTAACCCTGTAAGAATGTGATCAGGATTTAAGTACAATAAGCTGGTGCTCACTGGACCACAGTGTATCCTACAAACAGTTCTGACTATGAACACTCACCGTGATGTAGTGCAAGGAAAACGGGCTGGCAAGCCCGAGAAAGTCAGATACCAACTCCAGAAGTTCCCTCGCACTCCATGTTTTTGGAAGAAGCCACAGACTCTCACTGGTCCCACAGTACTGTAGTTGTGTGCTACTGACTTTATATATAGGATATGCAATAGGGATATGTGTGATACATCATTTATCTGTACAACATTAGTTTGACCTTGTTTAGCATCAAGAGTGGTGTAAGCTATGAGTGATGTGCCCGAGGTTAAACTTCCAGGCAGCAGAGAAATTATGTATTCAAAAATATCTTAACTGCATATTCCTTTAAGGCAACATGTAAGGGCCTTGTGTGTTGTGGTTTTTTTTAATTCGTTTTCTAAGCTTTTTAATTTTCTTTTTTTTTTTTGGTTTATTTTGATAAAAAAATGCTAATGTGCTTTGTTGTTCTTTCTTTGCTGGGGCCATCGCTATGGACATGATGTCAGGAACCACACTGTGATGCTGTAACATTGCAGCTGACTGGTGGTGCTAGGCAGACCCTCGTAGCTAGAGTGGACTCGCTTTCATCGATCTCTGGGCACAGCTGGTTTGAGAGCGACAGAGAACAGCGGTTTTACTTTTAGGTTCTTTTTTTATTTTAATTATGTTCGGCAGCAGGCAGGCAACTGGAGGTTACAGAGCAACAGAGCAGGGCTGCACATCTGAAGCAAACAAAAAAGTAGGAGGCTAGAAAACTGAAATGAGGTTTTGTATGCTGAGTTTGTTTTGTAGCAGCAGTCTGCAGAGCACGTCATCTGTATGACAGTGTGGGAAAGGGAAAGTGGTTACCGGTGGAGAAGTAGTACCGGCAGGTGGAAGGGGGTGATCAATCAATGACGTGTTGAAGATACGTATAAACCCTGAGAACGAGTCTACTATGTAATAGATGACACTTAGATAAAAGTAGCTCAGATAACACGATTTATAACATTTTAGACCATTTTACGGATGTTATAAGCATAAAGCCTACCAAGGTTGTTCAGTTATTACAATACTGCCACACACCCAGCCATTGAAATGCATGCTATTATTTTTATTTCAAACTGCACATTAATATTTTCTGTATTACCTGACCTAGTCATATCCTTGCACTGCACTTAAATGATTTTTGTATGGCCTCTTATGGTCCCTATGTAATTCAGTGGGTTAAGGCTCTGAGCTGCAGATCTGGAGACCTGGGTTTGAATCCCACAGCTGCCTAGGTGCATACTGTGTAGCCCTGAGCAAGTTACTTAACTTCCTTGTGCTCCCAGGTCACATCTGGAAACAAGCTTCAGCTTAGTGTGCTACTCCTGGTTAAACAATATTGCTTTTCCCTATGTAATCTATTTGTAAAAAGAACAAGATAAAAGTAATCATTTGGCTAATGTCAATAGTAACAGCAAGATATCAAAAATATGTTTATGTAGTCACAATGGTTATCCTGAAAGTTAGCATCACCACGTTGGAATACTGAACCAGAGAGCTGCTTTCACAATGCTGATGACATCACAATTGCCTAGTGCAGCACCGAAACCAGCAGCTGAAAGAGAAATAATTAAATCTTCAAACAAACAGCAGATTTAACAGTTAAACACACAAACTGATGTATAAATGAAATATGCAATAACTTGACTCAAAATATGCAGTTAATCATCACTTGTCAGTGGGAGCAGGACTTTTAGAACTCACTCGTGACTCCGCTGCTCATGAATTATGGTTCGGCACCCTCATACTTGAACACAAATTGCATATTTTGAATCAGGCCATTTGCATATCTCCTATTTATACAATGGGGTGAGACAAAAATGTACAGATAAATGAAATATTTACATGGCAGTAGGACTGGGAGTGATAGAATGTTCTAGAATGCTGGCAGCAGAGTGACTGTGTATGTGGAGCTCCTTAGATAAGTGAACACTTTCTATATTTTTTCAATATTTTTTATGCACAGTTTGTGGACTGAGAAGGAGGGTATTGTTGTTGCCTACAGGAAGGTGTGGGATGTGTGTATTTCATGTTAGTTGGGAACAGTATAGTCAGCATGTTTGTTCTGTGGTGAATCGTATCTTGTGTTGGTTTCATTTTGTACAGTAGATAGGCAGTTTGTCTGAGATTTTTGTGGGGTTGTCCTTGTCACCAGGATTAGCTGGCTTGTTGCTGGGTGGTGGCATCCATGTATGGTGTGACCTAGTGCTCCTTTCTTGACCTCCCTTTAACCCCTATAATGTTGGGATTGTCCCTTATACTCACTGCCAGAAGTTCCAATCCCATAGCGAACAGAAGAGGCGATGGGGGCACCCCTGTCTGGTACCTCAACCCAAGGGCAATCTGTCTGACAGAAAGCCATTCACTAGAACTTGTACCATCGGGTCCTCATACACAACCTGTTTTGAAAAGGTTCTTTAAAGGCTTCAATCACCTGTACCACCCCCCCACCACCACCACCACCACCACCACTACTGTAAGGGACCCAGTCCTTCCATGGCACCTGAATATATGCCTTGCCCAGCTGATGAAGGTTCCCTTTCTGTCTATGGTTATTCTGTGGTGAGTCACCCTCACTACAGCTGATGCCATAGGCTCTGGTGCATGCACGGAACTAATGACACACATGTGCTAAGGGACTGCATGTATCTAGATTGGGGGCATGCACAGGTTAGACTAGCCCAGCAACGCAGCAGAAGCACAGCCACTAGTCCTTGCCCATTGAGAAAGTGCACAAAGGGCTCACATGCTTCCCACTTCCCACAGCTATTGAGCTCAAGACAGAAACGACTGCCTGTGGGAAAACCAAAAACTAAACTGTAAACAAATAAAAACTCTTCTCCCTTTAAAGGGACTGCAAGACTTTTTTTCCTGGCTGGAGAGATGGTGGGCAGGCAGGGTTAGAATATCCAGGCAGAATGAGCATTTGGATGACAGGCAGGAAAAAGCAAAATCTGTCAGATACAAATGGCTTTAACTCTAATAAGCTAACCTATCCAATAAACCATGCGAGCAACAATACCCGACAGGGTGGGCAGTATTGGGAAATACCGGACCACCAAAGGGTGTAATAAGGCCCGACACTGCAGGTGGAAGGCCTTCTAGCCCCTGGAAGGTCCATTATTGCCTATATCGCTCACCTTGGAGGGTATTATTGTGCTTAGTAAATGGGCTACCAGCAACATTTTAGTAAAATTAAATAACATTTTTAAAACAAGTAAAGTAAATATTAAAAAAAAAAGTAAAACTTGATTTTTGTTGTAAAATAGTCCATGTACTACTATACTTGGACAGTAGAGGGTGCTTCTGTTTAAGAGACTGTGCTTCACTAGTATTCATAGCTGTTGCATAGGAGTTGTAGTTTTTAGTGCTGGGTGGTGGCTTAGTTTGTTTTTTAATTTTATTTATTGAAATCTTGGATTAACTACCTTTGAGCAGAAGCACTTTATATAGGTTCCTCGTCAGAAGATTACAGTCAGGAAACAGTTACAAGTAGTAGAAACATTGCAAGTGTCATCAGGCAGTAAACTTAAGGATATTACAGTCAGGTGAGTGGTACAAAAAGCAAGGACAAATAACCTTGGGAAAAACGATACAAGTGATGACATGAATTAATGCGGACAATTTGTGGCTTGTTAGCGCGGTCCCGGAACAGAGGAGATTTTATTTCATTTAAGTTTGGCAATGTTAGCTTTTGTTTTTTTATTTGATGCATGCCTTAGTTACATCAAGGCTAGACTACTGTAATGCACTCTACCTCGGGGTCGTGGGAGGACCTCTCCGTAGGCTGCTGCTAGTGCAGAACACAGCTGCCCAATTATTAACTGGGCAGTCAAATTTTTGCCATATTACACCGGTGCTGCGAGAGCTGCACTGGCTGCCGGTCAGGTAGAGGATCCTCTTTAAGGTGGGTCTTCTCACCTATAAGGCCCTACACGGCCAGGGCCCTAGTTACCCGTCTGACCTTCTTGTTCCTGTTCTCTCTGTCCGCCCCCTCCGTTCCTCTTGTGGAGACCCCGTTGTGATTCCAAGGACGAGGCTGAAATCTGCTGGCGACAGGGCTTTTAGTGTCTCCGCTCCCATCCTTTGGAATTCACTGCCCCTCAGGGTTAAGGGGACCTCTACTTTAGAGGTATTCAAGGCCTGCCTTAAGGCCCTCCTATTTGCTCAGGCATTTCTGGACTGAATGGTTATTTATTGATCTGATTATTAATTTTATATATGTTGTAGTATTATGCTGAGTTGTTAATTACTTTGTATTTAAATTATTCTATTTTCTGAAGCGGTGTTAATTGTTTGTATAGCATCCAGAGCCTCCGACATTGGGCGTTTTTAAATAAATTTTGCCTTGCCTTGCCTTTATTTCACTTTCTTTTTCCAAGCGGAATTCGGCAGTTTGTGGAGTTAGAGTTTAGGTGGACTGTGGTAAGGACTATGCCGAAGACAGTGTGATGGGATAATTGGGAGCACAACATTTGTAAAAGAAAAAGCGACGACATGCTAATGCTGCTACAGCTTCTTTGAAATAATAAGTTGATTTTCACATTTAAAGTTGTACATGTCAATAAAACGTGACTTGCAGAACTGAATCTGAGACAGACTCGAAGGCAGGGGGAGGGGAGAGCGTGCCCGCCTGCTATTTGACAGCCAGCAGGACTTCAGAAGCAGTGCCGGTGATCAACTGGAAAAGATGAATTTAGTTTGGTGGGAGTAGGTCTTGTAAACTGAGGAGACTGAGCAAGTGCGGGTGAAGAGAGGGAAGCTGGGGGTGTACCGTTGGTCTGATCTCCTTACTATTGTCGGATGAGAGCAGTGGCACTTTTATGAACTTATGCATCAGAGATACAGACATGTTGCCGGCTTGCAGTCGTGAAGCAGGCCGGTGTCTGGCAGATGTGGGTGAGTAGGTTGTGGTGTTACTTTTTATTTCATAGCAGGAAAAACACTGATTTTGGTACAGGCTCCTTTTTATTTTTTTTAACTTACAGTGTATTTCAGTAGTTCTGTTTGGGGGGCAGCTTGCTCCACTGTCCCGCCAGCGAGCGAAAAAAAATGGCATCTATTTAAAATTCAACATTTCGTCAGCTCAGTGATTTCAAACTTATATCAGGTTGTTTGGGGCTGGCACTTTTAATATCCAGGTTCTGTTGTCTAATACACATCCACCTTGTCAGGGGTATCAGCCAATCAGAGTCCATGAATTTCTTAGTCCATTTTCTAAAGTACAAGTAACAACCTAGAGGAAGCCCAAAAATTGACAGTGATTGACTTGGGGGTGGGGTGGGGGCAGAGAAGACCCTACTTGCCTGTGGGCACCAGGCAGTATAAAATCAGACAAGAATAACAAAGGACACCATCAGCATCCAATAAAAAAAAAAAAAGGCAGTGACATCACTCATTCAGACCTTCAAAGCAGAAGCCGGAATGAAGAGAAACAAGCTTGACAATTTAAATTATTAAACCCAGGCATGATTTTGATTTTTTTCAATGGCCATCTGTAGCCCCAAACAACTCCTCCTTGTTAATTATTCAAACTTGATCTAAAAAAAATTGACAAAGATAATACTTCCTGTGGCAAGCTCTCTCACAATGTTACCATGTCACTAGTACTGAAAGACTGAGGAATGTGGAGCCTCGGAACACTGAGAACTCCACAAACTTCAAGCTGCTAGGCACAACTTCTTAAAGCTATAGCTACACCACTGACCCCTAGTCGGAGTGTGTGTATACTTATGTGTAAAGAGTATCCACTGATGATGTTGAGGGATACAAAACAGGCACTCTCCAGGGTTACAGTAACACTTAATTAATCACTCCCTGGGGCAAGTGGCATGAATCCCTTATAGGGTGATTAACTGACTGCTAATGTAACTTTCCAGTCATGTGTTACTGCTTAAAGATTAGAAAGCATTACTTTACACAGAGCATGGTTAATATGTGGAATAGCCTACCCAGCAAAGTTGTGAAAGCTAGCACTATTCACATTTTCAAAGCAGAACAGGACAGATTCTGGAGAGAGTGACATTAAGGTTACACAGCATAAGTAGGAGAAACATTTTGGCTTATAAATTTGGATGCATGCCCATTCTCAAATTGGACATGGTCACTGCTGTATAGTGGGCGGGCAGACAGCTTGAACCTCCAAGTCCCTTTTGCAGCACATTATTATGTTACTTTGTTACGCACAGAGATGAATACACATACAGACATGTACTCATCAACACCCTGACTAATTTACACCTACAGAGATGTGCATACACCAAGACGCATGCTAGCTCATGTACCTTCACTGCTTGGATCATCTTGGCCACCTCCACCTTGGTTTTCCCCTTCACAGACTTTCCATTCACACCGGTTATCTCATCGCCCGCAGCCACCGTTCCATCTACTGCTGCAGGAGTGTTATCGAATACCTGAAGAAGAACATATTCTATTAGAACAACACTCATTTCACAAACGGAACTGAAATAACTCATGGCTCACAATAAAACATGCAGCTACCCTAAAGTAGACATGAGTGATCAAGCTCAAGGCTACTTGTCTAAAGAAGATTCTGTACTGCCATGTGGAGGCTGATTTGACTATTGAAATATTATGCAATAGTGGAAAAATCCTGGAACAGTCAAGTACATTTCAGGTCCATATTCTTTATGGCTCTCACTGTCACTCACACTACCTTGCAAAGCCCTTTTTTAAGACCCAGGTATCTCAAGGGACGCTTTAAAAAAATATATACAGTAGAGTTCTGCTGTATGCACATGCTTGAGACATCTCATTTTTGTGCATACATCCGAAACGGCATACATCCAAAACCGTACTGAAATTAATGGAGTCACTCAGTGAAACACATTTACTCACACACTACTCACTTTTACCTCTACTGAATGTATCAAACTCATTAAAAACATACCAATTCATTAAATGTTGCACACTTAAAGCTATTTAAGCTGTTTTCCCCATGGCTGTTTGCTCTGACAGACAGGTTGAAATTAAAACCCACATGTATTTAACCACTGGCAGCAAATAAGCACCTGTTTAACAGGCATGACTAAAAGTATTACTGTCTGAAGGGAAAAGTGTGCATAAAACCGAAATTTGGTGTGCATACAAGCACACTGTTTATCATTAAGTGAATACGATTGGGAATGTGACATGACATGCCATTTTTGTGCATATAACCTGAATGTGCATATATCCAACAGGCATGCAAGTGGAATACACCGTAATATACATATAATAAAGTATGGGGTGGTGTATGCAACGAGAAGTTTACACATACCCGAGGGGTTAGATGCTACATAAACCCCAGAGTGAAGCTCGAAGGGTTTGTGAAAAGCATCTAACCCCAAGGGTATGTGTAAACTTCGAGTTTACACACACCACCCCATATTGTATTTTATATAACTGCTGGGTCTCCCTTTTTGGCCACAGCAATTACATAAAAAAACAAAGACATTCCTGTGAGGCCGCAGCCCCTCAGGTTCGAGTGGGCAGTCCGCAGTCCTTTTTATTTTTTTCTGTCCGCAACCAAAATGCTGTTTTCTGGTGTTACAGTTTCCTAATTTTGTTTCACGCAGTCGCTTACTGCCAAGTCCAGTGGCGATTCCGTGTCCAGTGGAAAAACGTGGTGGCCAGCAGTCCAGGAGGAAGAGCTACGGCATGAGCAGAGTGAGGGACACCGTGCAAATATTTGCCATAATAAACACTCCTTTATTACGGCAAAGAATGCCACGGTTTTTGCATGGCAAAAAGGAAGACCCAGTTATTATATGAGCAGTAATACACAACAACAGATGATATCTATTGATATATCTTGGAATGTATTATGCGATTATAAAATGGACCCATTTTTGAATTAAGCTATCTTCAGAGTGGGACTATGTGCTGATATCATCCCAGCTGAATGTGGTCTTGGCTAATCAGATTTGAAGATGCTGAAAATACAGTTCATAACTGGAAACATTTCAGTTTACATCAGTTACACTTTCTGTATTCAGCTTCAACTTCTACTTACCTATGTGTTTTAACATGATTGCAGGCTCGCCATCCCTAACACTTCATCTGCTCTGGCTACTTTTCTACAGCAGACATCACAATTCTGACTGCGACATCTTAAAGGACAAGTACTTTCTCACCAGTACATGCAACTACTGCATAGATTGGGGCTTCAGTAACCCTATCACGTCTGCAGGCTTAATCTTCTAACAACAGTTTTCAAAATGAAGTCCTTACAAAAGCTGCAGTTACAAAAGTGGCATGTAGGCATTTCACGCTATGCCTGGCCCCCCCATCCCCCCAGATTGCGCTGGATGGGAGTGCTAACACCACGCTATGAAGATGTGTGATTGCCCCTAGTAACACAATACCCTATGAACGAAGATTTAACATTCTCCATATATCACATGCCCTGCTGTATCTGCCAAGACTAAGCCTAAACATTGTGTTAATTAACAAGCATAAACATGGCACTCCGGTTTAGTCTTGGCACTAGCTTTGAGGGGGACAGCATTATATATTTACGTTTACAAAATGGGCAAAGACAATTCCCTCTTCTGACTGGCTGAGACACTTATTTAGGTGGGCACCTATCAGACAATAGATGCCCACCAAATAAAAAGCCCCAGCCCAAACCTGCCTCATGCCCAACAAAGTATCCTTGTGCCCAGCCTTCTTCATCACTGGCTGAAGCACTGGGCACACAATTTAAAACTGCTGCCATTTTTTTTTTTTTTTTACTGCTGAGCGAGAGAGAGAGACCGAGTAATACAAATCACACACAAACAAGTGAAGCGACTGTACACTGCAGTAGCAAAACATTATTTATTTATTTATTTATTTACCAGCATTGTCCCTTACACCCTGACTGCTCGCTCCTATTCAAAGTCGCCTAATACATGGCGGTACAGTCTCCAACCACCTTCCCCCCCAGCCACTCGCTTCCTTGATTTGGCTAGCCAGGTTCTAAATTTTTGTTTTGCTTCTCCCATCTAATGACCAACAAGCCACAAAGCAGCTTAGATCTCTGAGTTAGAACCCCCCAAAAAAAAAAACACTGGCTCCGCCTGCATCCTCGGCGCTTTCTTCTCTCAACTCCCACCCCCGTCACTCTGTCGGTTCCTGAATGTGTGATGGGTGTCATGATTGGCTTGCCTGAGAAAATAATAACAAAGTAGTCACACTCAGCTGAAGGCAAATAACTCCTAATGGCAGCACATCCAAAATGGTATTTTTTTTTTTTTAAATCTCGAATGGCGCTGATTGTGGACTACAGTTCCTGCTTTTACATCGCAGGGTCGAGCATCGCCCAGACTACAGTACAGTTCCTGCTTTTATATCTCAGGGTCCAGCTTTGCACGCATAACAGCCGCACGCTCCGAATAAAAAAAAATCTAGCAGAAATATCAGAAATTTTTTTTTTTACTACTGGATGGCAAGAGACTATGGGAGGTGGACTGCATAAGACACTCCATGTCATGTTCTGCAGTTGTTCATGTGGTGCAGTTGGTGGGGGGGTACATTGAACAGAATGGCGGGGGGACAGCACAAGCTGGAACAGCACAAAAACGGGCTACTTTACAGAAAAAAAGATGAAAATTAATTTTTATGCTATTTTTTAAATTGTTTTATTAATTTTCTTAAATACCATGTAAAAATAGCTCACGTAGCCCATTTTCTAAGCACAATAATACCCTCCAGGGTGGACAATATTGGGAAATACCAGACCTTCCAGGGGCTATAAGACCCTCTGCCTGCGGCATCGGGCCTCATTACGCCCCAGGTGGTCCGGTATTTCCCAATACCGCCCATCCTGTCGGGTAATATTGCTTACTTATTGGGAGTTCTAAATGCTCATATGTGTTGGGAAGGACGGAAGCCCAGTGTCTTTTCTGAGGCCCCATATCTGTGTAACATTAGAACAAACCCAAGCTGCCTGGCCTCATATGTCCTTAATCAGGGCTCTCTCCTTCCTGTGCACTGAAGTCTGCTACAAAGAGATGTGTCCAACATTAAAGGGCAAACATGTTTGCCGAGCTCCACCAACACCTAACTATCCTGCAGATCACCACTGGAAATCCTACAGATTTGTACAGCAGGCATATTATTTATTTATGTAGTTATTTAAAAAATTAATTCGGTTACCTTCCACTTTAATTTGCTGATAAACATTTCCATCTCTACCAGAATTTAAGCATTTTTAAATGTTTTAAGTTATTTTTTTCTCAAGAAAAAAAAAGTATGATCCCTTCCAGGATTTTAAATAAGCTGAAAAAAATGATTAGCAGTTTGACACGTGAAAGTGCTAATCAGTTGGGAAAATGCATGGCGCTTGGCACAGACTGATTAGCAAAATTTAAAATCAATTATATAGTTTTATTAATGTTGTGGGATGTGTCATGGACTCACTCAAAAAATGGGTAGCAGTCTGCTGCTAAGCATTTCTGGAAATGGTTAGCATTACCCCGTTTTGCTTAGCGTTTTGCTATACTATAGCTGCTATTTAATACCCTGCTTCTTTTGGCTTTGCAATAGTGCTGTGGGCATGAAATGGAATTGGAGCCGGAAAAAAATATATAGCACACCTTAAAGGAAACAAACAATTTTGTGTCCCATTGCAGGAGTGGCACAGATCAGTAGAGCATCTACCCTAGGGACCTCTGCAGGACCAATGTTTTTCAACACAATCATGACTAAGTTTGACTGCCTAGGAACTACAATGTGAAGATATGGAAAGATGCAGGGGCGCTATGCAGCCCAGGCATGATGGACACTCAGGCTTAGAGCAGGGAATAACAGCTCAAATTAAACTGACGGAGTAACAACTTAGCCCTGGAAAAAACTTACCCGGATTACAGTGGAAGGTGTATGAAAATTAGAGGAACAAAATGGATAAACCTCGTAACGATAAGACGCTGTCTGAAGGAGCAAAAAGCAAAGGAGCGGTAGGAGGGTTCAACACGCGGTCAGCCCAAAACCAAACCACGCTACCACCTGGAGAGCCAGCAGAAGAAACACTACAGTCCCCGGGAGTGAAGATCTCTTGACTGACACAAACTATGGCCGGACTGGCCAATACATCTGATGGACTTACGAATCGTGTGGTGACCCTTGAAACCACAACAGACTCAGTTAAAACCACGTCAACTGAGGCCACAAAGCGTTCTGATGCTGCCTCGGGAACAGCAGCTAACTTAACGAAAGAAATGTACACTTATGAGCACGCTTGGAAAGGCTTGAAAACCAGGCGAGAGCAGCAAATGTCCATTTGGTCAGAATGTCGGAGGACAGTGAGGGGGATCATCTCCCCCGCTTTCTCAATGAATGGTTCCAACAGCAACTGGGGGTTGCAGGTACGCTCAAGCCGATCCCCATCCAAAAAGCTTACAGAGTTGCACATCATGGCAGGATGGCAGCCATTGATGCACCATGTACCATCATGGCAGTTTTAGATGGAGTGGCAAGCAGGGATTATATACTTGCTCTATCGAGGAAAAAGGGAAATTTGCTGCAGGATGGGCAGGTGGTCCAGGCTCTACCCCGACCTTAGTTATGCCATCAGACCAAAAAAGAAGAGTTCTGATGGGGTGAAAGTGATGCTGTGAGAAGTAGAGATTCTGCACTGCATGCTCTTCCCTGCCAGGTTACAGATTGTGCACAGCGGGAAGATTGTCATCTTTAGTGACCCAGCAGACACCCTTATGTGTGCACAGAAGAATGCACCAGCACAGAGATCCAGAGAGGAGCAAGAAGATTCTGATTCATCAGAGGAGGCCACTTGAAGGGACTACCTATTTTGTTTTGGCCACACCTAGTACACTTTTTATTTTTATTTTATCTTTATCTCCTCCCAAGATGCCAGCCCCCCGGAACCTCTGCCCGGTCACAGATCATGGACTTCCACCCCCCACAACAGCTGCAACCCTCTGATACCCCCCCGGGGTGGAGCTGCAGCGCCCTGGCTAGTACCGCAGACACCGGAATAGGTCGGAGGGCCGGCTTGGGGGGGCTAACTGAAGCCGTGGCGGGCGTCATCTATGGCAGCCGGCAGCTACTCCATTTTCCTGGGCTCTAGTGATTGTGCACTGTGCAATTTCTATGTGATATTGATAAGGGGCTAAGGTTGTTTTCTTGGCAGATGTTTATATGTCAAGTGCTTTAGTAATTATTTTGTTGCTCTGCCAAACAGATACAGTCACATTAGTGACCAAACTTCTGTAAAGCATGTCGTAAACTCTTTGCTGTCCAACAGGGAGGGGAGAGCACATTTGAAATACAGCAGGATACGATTAGAAGGTAAATACATGCTGCTCATGGACTCTAAGATGCATCTTAAATGTAGTTATTGACTAAGTTTGCAAGTGGTTTTACGCCCGAAGATGTTATCTTAATAGTAGAGATAGTTAAAATGGTAATATTAAGAGGAGTGGGGCCCTCATTTGTAAGACCTGAATGTAGATTTTCTACTGTGAAATATCAACTGTATGCTTGTTATGTCAAACAATAAACAAAATTTAAAAATATGAAAGGTGCGGATAAATTACTTGTTAACAGTGAATGTAAATGTTTTGTGAAATAAGGTCTCCTTGCTTGTTTTGCATGTCTCCCACTGGCTTGAACTACCCGTGTGTATTCATTTGTGCCCTGTGTTTATATGTCTGATATGTCACATATGTACTAAGTGTATTTACAGGCAACTATCTGATAAGAATTTTTACAAGCATTTGACCCATCTAAAATTCAAGAGAATATTGAGGCTTTCCTTCTTGATGTATTTTATAATTATCTTATCTCACAAGATGAATTGTACTACCTTCCGGTTGTCTCTCCAAAAAAGCCAGCAACATACACATTGCCCAAGATCCACAAACACCCTACAGAACCCCCTGGGCATCCCATTATTTCAGGGATAGGTTGGCTCACTAAGCCGATTTCCAAATATGTCGACACCCACATCTGCCCCCTTGTTCCCCAGCTATGAAGTCACCTCAGGGACACAGGACACTTGCAGAACATTTTAAATGATGTGCAGCTGGAGGATGAATGGCTACTAGTGAGTTTGGACGTTGATTCTCTGTACACTAATATTCCTCACAAAGGTGGCCTTGCAGCTACTGAACATTATTTGGTTACCAAAACAGAGATTCCACAACCAAAAATTAATCTCCTGCTTGGCATGACTGAATTAGTTAAAAAAAAAAAAAAAAAAACAACAATGTATTCACGTTTGAGGGCAAACATTATCAGCAGCTCAAGGGAACAGTGATGGAGGCAACACTAGCTCCAAGTTTAGCAAATTTATATCTGGGAGACTAGCACAAGGAATGTGTTTGACGCAAGCAATAACCCATACAGAGAAAAGATATATATTTTTAAACACTTTATTGAGGACATATTTATGGTATGGAAACATGATGAAACAGAGCTGATGAAATCTGTACCGTTTTTAGAACAAACAGACCCCAATCTTAGATTTAAAGTACATGTTGACAGATACAGCATCAACGTTTTGGATCTGATGATACAAAAAAGGGGGGATGGCACAATCTTAACAGATTCATATAAAAAACCCCACAGACAGAAACAGCTTGCTACATGCCCACAGCTGCCATCCAGGCAACACTATCCAGAATTTACCAAAGGGACAGTTTATCAGGATTCGTAGAAATTGTAGAAATAATGCTTTGTATTCAGAGAGGGCTAGAGAATTAGAGGCTAGGCTGCTGTTTTTCACAGAGAGGGTTGTGGATGCATGGAACGGCCTTCCGGAGGAGGTTGTGGAGTCAAAAACAGTGGTTGAATTCAAGCATGCATGGGACAGTCATAAGGCAATTCTAGGGGTTGGGGGTAGAAAGAAGTAGGCTGCTGGATAACTAGGATCTGCAGCTTATCCATTAGGTAGGGAAATGGGCAGACTGGGTGGGCCAAGCGGTCCTTATCTGCCGTCAAATTCTATGTTTCTATGTAGACAGGGGCCACAGTGACAAAACTATAACCGGAGCTAGGCAGCAAACTGATGTATTACCAAGGGAAACTCATGACACCAAAAGTCAGGAAAAAAAGAGAACAATGACCTTTGTCACTACCTTTGGGGGAGGGTCCAAACAAGCGGAGGATATTATTAAAAATAATTTACCAATACTGAGAGGGACACCACAATTGCAAACATTATTTGAGGAACCACTTAGAATATCATATGAGAGAGGCACTAACCTTAAGGACCAGTTAGTTCATAGCTACATGCCAAAGAGAGTGGAAGTATCTCATAATGAAAACAGATGGGGATGTAAACCACATGGAAAGTGTGGCACATGCCACATTGTTACAAAAGCTAAAGAATTTGTAAATAAGAACACGTGGGCTATTGAAAGAATAAAAGGGGAAATAGACTGCAACACTAAAGCAGTCATTTACTTAATATCTTGCTCCTGTGGCAAATTCTATATTGGGAGGACTAAGAGATCATTTCGCAGTAGAATTAATGAGCACATGCTAGCCATTAAGAACAACAGTATTAGTTATGTTATGGCAGTGCACATTAACTCACAGAGTGATGGGTCATTACACAAGGTCAAAGCTATGGGAATTGATTGTATCCCTATAAACATTAGGGAAGGAAATCTACAGAATGAATTAAACTGTAGAGAACAAGAATGGATCTATAAGCTGGGTGCACTAACATCCCCATGCCTAAATGGTAAATTTGAAGTAATACCATTTTTGTAAAAAAAAAAAAAAGAGATGACGTGGTTTTGTTACCCCCACCCCCCCAAAGTAATGACAATGTGAAAAATATCAAAATCTGACATGCCTTTATGTGTATGTATTTTTTAGGTTCGACATGTATCTGCAGTAATGGAAGGAATCATAATCATATACTGTGTGAAGAACTAAATATGGACAGTGGAAGAAAGCATTTAAGATCTTTATTAGATGTATATTAAATTTTCTTCTTTTATGTATGTGTATGCAATATCTAGCAGTCCAGTCGGATGTAATTACAAGTAGTATCCACTAGATGGTGATGATTATTTTGTTTATGTTGTAAATGAATTAAATATAGCAGATGGCATCACTAACTTGATTAACACATAAAGCGTGGTGATTGGTTAAAAAAACTTTTAGAATTTTGGTGGCAGTATAAATAAGTGACTGTTATGTAAATGGATATCTCTGATGAAGCACCGAAGGGTATGAAACGTAAGACACTCCTTGGCAGCTATTAACATGCGACTGTGGCTGCAATAAACATGCTTTTGCACTGAAAATAGCAGCGTCTGTGGTCTTTTCGCAGGGGTGAGTGCACTGACTTTCAGCAAACAAGAGTATGTTTGTTATGTCAAACAATAAACAAAGTTACAAAAAAAAAGGTGCTGAGAAATTACTTAACAGTGAATGTAAATGTTTTGTGAAATAAGGTCTCCTTGATTATTTTGCACGTCTCCCATTGGTTTGAACTACTTGTGTGTATTCATTTGTGTCCTGTGTTTTATATGCCTGATATGTCACATATATATTAAGTGTTATGTAATTGTATGTTCTTATGTACTCTGGTCACCCATGAAAATGGGGTCTTTGGCCCATGCTGGACCTACCACATTAAATAAATCAATCAAATCATACATATACAGGGAGACCACAGCAGCCTGCAGGAATACAGTCTGCTTACTGCCTACATTGATAACCAGCTAGGGAGCAGGTAACTACAGCTTGTAGCCATAGTACAACTATATAAGCAAAAAAGTATTCCAGTAAAAGGTAGGAACAAGTAGGAGGGTTACAAAAGGAAAGCAGGAAACATCTTATCTAGAGTAGGGTAATAAAAACTGTTTCAGGGAAGCAAAAAGGAGAGGTAGGAGTACAAGGGAGTAGGAAAGAGGTAGAAGGGTATAGTAGAACTTTGATAGAGTCTAGGCTAAGCAAGAAAAGATCACAGGGGTGGGGCAGTGCAGTGGTTGTGGGGCAGCAGTCTTTCGGGACACCCTCTGGAGACTGAGGTGCAGCCCCATATGTACTCACCTCTCTGGATTGCAAGAAGAGGTTGCTGGACCCCAGCCCAAAGTGACAAGGGCACAGAGGATCACCCGGGGCCACCAAGTCCAGTCCCACTCCCCCAGAGTACACGTAGACAGAGGCAACACGGATGGACATGTATGGGCTCTGGGGGGGGGTTCCCTGCTCCTTTGCCTATACCACTGCAGAACTCCTTTGTCATATCTGCAGGATAGGGCAGCTGAGTGGAGGCATACATTGCAGTGGGGAAGAAGTGGGGGTCCTCAGAAGGCAAGATACCAAGGAGGGAGAAAGAGGCCCCCAGCCAAGGAGGAAGTAGCCGCTGGTGGGAGACTCTACTGTCAGTGAACAGACTTGGGAGCAGGGGGAAGAAGGTACAGGGAGGTGGTGTGCCTGAGTGGCACTTCAGCTTGGAGGCATGGAGAGTGCATCCAGAGGATCGCTACAGCAGCAGGAGATGGGAGGAAGCCAGATGTGGGTGGATAAGGCAATGGGACCTGATGGCATACATCCCGGGGTACTTAAAGAGCTAAAGGAGGAACTAGCAGAGCCATTAGCAGAATTGTTTAGTGAGTCTCTGAGCACAGGAGAGGTCCCAGAAGACTGGAGAAGGGCTCATGTGATCCCGCTCCACAAGAGTGGTAGGAGGGAGGAGGCGGGGAACTACAGACCAGTCAGTCTTACCTCAGTAGTGGGCAAGATTATGGAGGCACTTAAGGAAAGGATAGTGCAACACCTGGAATCCATAGGGCACAGGATCCAAGACAGCATGGGTTTACAAAGGAAGGTCCTGTCAAACTAATCTCATAGATTTCTTTGACTGGGTAACCAGAGTGGGACCAAGGGGAGCAGTTGATGTCGCCACCTTGACTTCAGCAAAGCTTTTGACACTGTTCCACATAGAAGATTGATAAATAAGCTGGGTAGGCCTGGGTGGGTCAGAAGTTGGTCAACTGGGTGGCAAACTGGTTGACAGGAAAACAGAGAGTGGTGGTAAATGGTATACAGTCAGAAGAGATGCAAGTCACAAGTGGGTCACCTCAGGGATCAGTCCTGGGGCCAGTCCTCTCAACATCTTCATTAGTGACCTTGCAGATGGACTAGAGGGTAAGACTTGTCTGTTTGCAGATGACACCAAGATCTGCAACAGAGTAGATGATCCAGATGGGGTGGGCAGAATGAGAAGAGATCTGGATAAACTAGCAGAATGGTCAGAAGAGTGGCAACTGGGATTTAATGCAAAGAAGTGCAAAATCATGCACATAGGGAAGAGAAACCCTGAAGCCACCTATAGGCTGGGAGGAGTTGCTAGCAGTCACAAAGGAAGAAAGAGACTTGGGCATCATCATTACTGATGACCTAAAATCATCAAGCAGACCTCTAAAAGCAGTAGGAAGTGAGCTAGGGGGTGTTAGGGTGTATTAGTAGGAGTATCCACAGAGTACGTACAGAGGGGAGTAATCCTCTTTACAAGACACTGGTTAGGGGTCCATCTGAGTACTGCAGCAGTATTGAGGCCACACCTTCACAAGGACATTAACCAAATTGAGGCAGTCCAGAGAAGGGCAACCAAAATGGTGCAGGGACTGCATCAGAAGACATATGAGGACAGATTAACGAGCTCAATATGTATACCCTTGAGCAAAGGAGGGAGAGAGGATATGATCGAGGCATTCAAACACCTTAAGGGCATAAACTAAGGTGAAAGAGTCTAACATGTTTAAATATAAGAAAATAGCAGGACAAGAGGACACAGCATGAGATTAGAGGAGGCCGATTAAGGGGAATGTGAGGAAATTCTTTTCACAGAAAGGGTGGTGGATGCATGGAATGGCTTACCACAAGAAGTGGTGGCAATGAATACAGTGCAGGGCTTCAAACAGGCATGGATAGGCATAAGGGAGCAATACAAATGGCTATGAATAGATAGGCCACTGACAGAGCAAAGGCCGATGGCACATTTATAAGGTAGAAAAAGAAATGGGCAGACTGGATGGGCCTTACGGTCCTTATCTGCCATCAACTTCTATGTTTCTATGTAGATGTCATTGTCCATCTGGAGACAGATAATCTGGCAAGAGACAAGGTAGGAATGGTGCAAGTAATTTCAGGGACCTGGGGAGGGTACTTGAGCAGGTGGCATGCATTTGTAGGCAAGGGTACTCCACACCAGGGCATTAAACAATTGGTTGAAGATATGGTGCATGGAGGAGAGCTTCGCCTACATTGAGGACTGGGGGCCAGCCTGGGAGACAGCCTGCATCCTTCCAAGAAGAGGACCACAGCCCTTGATGGGAGGTTCTAATCCTACTTGGATAATATCTAAACTAGCCAGGGAGAGGAAGTAAAACCTAGGGAGGCAAAATTCCCCTCCCCCTTAAGATGATGGAGCATCAGGGAGGGCAGCCCGAGGGGAGTAAACCCCCTAGGAAAGGGGCACAAGAATGCAGGGATGGAGACAAGACAGGGGAAAAGTGGGTATCAATCAAGTCAGCGAGGGCAAAGTATTGAAGGAGACAGGGAACCGTGAAGGTAAAAATGGAAGGGGTGGGTCAAAGGGAAACTTCAAAACACAGCACAGACAGGAAGGGGGGGAGAAGCAGGCAGGGGAGAAGTAAGGTGTGAAGGAAACAAAATTCTAGACCTAGAAGCCATCATGGCAGAGGCTTATTTGGATTTAGTGGCCATAACAATGTGGTGGTGCATTAAGCACCATGACTGGGACATGGCCATACTGGGGTACTCTCTTGTTCAGGAGAGACAGGGCTGGGAGTAGGGGTTGTACTGTATGTTAGAGAGGGAATCAAGGCCACGGAGGTACATGGGCAACCAGAGGCAAAAGAAGGGCTGGAGGTGCTGTGGGTCATCCTGGAGACGGGCTCTATGGCCACTATCCATACCAGGGTAATGTACAGGCCTCCAGTTCAGGGAGACAAGTTGGATAAGGCACACGGGAAAGCCATAATCAGAATGGCAAGTAAGGGGGAGGTGTTGCTAGTTCGTGACTTCAATCTGCCAGATGCAGAACAGGGCCTTCCAACAGTGGTACTGGCAAGGAACAGGGCTATCCTTGACTCCCTGCGAGGGGCTTTTCTCAGGCAGCTAGTCAAAGAACCCACTAGGAATAGGGCAGTGTTGGACATGGTGCTTACAAACAGGGACAGCATTGCAAACGTCACAGAGGGCACTCCACTGGGTACCACTGATCACCGCACAGTGTGGCTTAAAATAAAGACAGGAACAGAGGCAACCTGTATGAGGAGGAGGGTCCTAGACTTTAGGAGGGCAGATTTTAAAGAAATGGGAGGCTGCCTCAAAAACTACCTCATATGGGGGAATTGACGGGAAGGGGTAGAGGCACAATGAGGAAAAATACAGGAGGGCATAATTAAAGCAACCAACCTCTGTGTGAAGGAAGTGAGTAAAAGCAGAAGGAGAAAGACTGTTGTGGTTCTCTAAGGAAGTGTCCATGGTGGAGAAGGAAAAAAGGGTGGTATTCAGGAGGTATAAGGAAACAAAAAGGGAGGAGGACAGAGAGGTATACCAAGTAAAACAGAGGGACACAGTAAAGACGGTGAGGGCAGCAAAGGCACAGACAGAGGAAAGGATAGCCAAAGGGTCCAAGGGATCGACAGTGAGGATTAGAAGGGCAAAAAGGGGGAGACTGCACAGAAGAGAATCAAGAAAAACTGAAATCCTCAACAACTTCTGCTCAGTCTTCTCAGTGGAGGGGGGGGGGGGACAACCAGGGAGTAGCCAAAATGGGGAGAGGAAGGTGGATACAAGTACATTTTTCAGAGGAAAATGTCCTGAAAGGATTTGCAGCTCTAAAGGTAGACAAGGCTATGGGATCAGACAGGATACACTCAATGGTACTGAAAGAACTCAGGGAGGTGCTAGCTGCACCACTGATAGTCGAATTGGAAAGGAGAAAGGGAACACTGTTCAACCTGGAGCAGCACACTAAGCCAAAGCTTGTTTCCAGATGTGACCTAGGGGAACAAGGAAGTTAGGTGACTTGCTCAGGATCACACAGTATGCACCTAGGCGGCTGTGGGATTCAAACCTAGGTCTCCAGATCTGCAACTTATAGCCTTAATCTACTGCGCTATACTGTGCAACAGCTCACTGGAAACAGGCATGGTTGAAGAGGACTGGAGAGGAGCTGACGTGGTCCCTAGACACAACAGCGGCAGCAGGGACGAGGCTAGCAACAATAGGCTGGTTAATCTTACTTCAGTGGTGGGGAAATTAATGAAAACCCTATTGAAAGAAAGACTGGCAAAGTATCTTGAATCCAATGGGCTGCAAGACCAAGGCAGCATGGATTCATTGTGGGGGAGGTCATGCCAAATTAATCTGACAGAATTACTTGACTGAGTGATCAGGGAAAAAGATCAAGGGAGGACAGTGGGCATCACCTACCTGGACTTTAGCAAGGCCTTCAAGACTGTGCCGCACAGTAGGCTGATAAAGAAACTCAGCAGTCTAGGGGTGTGACCCTAAGTGGTGATCTGGCGGGTTGGAATTTGGTCAACAGATAGGAGGCAGAGGGTGGTGGTTAATGGCACTCAAACTAATGATGAGAAAGTGACCAATGGGGTGCCACAGCAGTACCGGGGACCATTCCTCTTCAATGTCATCTTAAGTGACACTGCAGCAGAACTGGAAGGGAAGATATGCTTTTTTTGCAGAGGATACCAAAATCTGCAAAAGGGGGATACTCAGGAGGGGGGTGGAGAGAATATGCAGGGATCCTGGGAAAACTCGAGGAGGGGTCAAGAGCATGGCAGTTGGAGTTCAATGCCAAAAAGTGCAATACTATGCACCTAGAGTATAGTAACCCAGGAGTTCAGTATATGATTGGAAAGAGGGGGTACTAATAGGCACTGAACAGGAAAAACCTTGAAGTTATCATATCTGATGACCTTAAAGTAGCAGGGCAGTGTGACAAAACAGTGGGCAGGGCTAGTGGGATACTGGGGGTGCATAGGGAAGGGTATCTCCAGTAGGAGAAGGGATGTGATGTTGCCAGTGTACTACTCACTGATGAGACCCCACCTGGAGTACTGTGTAAGGTTTTGGGGGCTGCACCTCAGAAAGGACACAGACAGACAAGGTGGAGGCAGTTCAGAGGAGGGCAAATAAAATGGTGCTGTGCTAAAATGGTTCTGGGGTTACACAGAAACATAGACTTTGACGGCAGATAAGGACTGCTTGGCCCACCTAGTCTGCTCAATTCCCTACCTATTGGATAAGCTGCAGATCCTAGTTAACCAACAGCCTACTTCTTCTTACCCTCCATCAGAATTGCCTTATGTCTGTTCCATGCATTCTTGAATTCCCCCACTGTTTTTGATTCCACAACTTCCTCAGGAAGGCCATTCCGTGCGTCCACCACTCTCTCTGTGAAAAAATACTTCCCTACATTACCCATGAACCGTCCCCCCTCTATCTTCAAATTCTACCCCCTTGTTCTTACACATCTCTTTCTGAAAGATGCTACCCTCTTGGATTTTGTCAATTCCCTTGAGGTACTTGAAAGTTTCTATCATGTTCCCCCTCGCCCTCCTTTCCTTGAGGGTATACATATTAAGCTCCTTTAGTCTCTTCATATGGTTTCTGTTGCAGACCCTGCACCATTTTGGTTGCCCTCCTCTGGACTGCCTCCATCCTGTCTTGCGGAGATGGCGTCTCCAGAACTGCATGTAGTACTCCAGATGGGGTCTCACCACCTGTCTGTACAGAGGCACAACGACTTATTGTTTTCTCCTGGTGATTCCTCTCCCTATACATCCCAGTATCCCCCAGCCCTCTTTACTGCCATCTCACATTGCTTGCTTACCTTTAGGTTATCTGACGTGACTACCCCCAAGACCCTTTCCATTTTTGTTGCTGTTAATACCTCCCACCCATTGTGTACTCTTTCCCTGGAGAGACTGAAGGATCTCAATATGTACCCCTGGACGAGAGCACAGCGAGAGATGACATGACAGAGACCTACAAGTACCTCACAGGGGTGAACAGGGTGCAGTAGCAGAGTCTCTTTCAACTGAGTAAGAGAACCATGACCAGGCGGCATGCGATGAAGCTGGAAGGGGGAGTCTAAGAGAAATGTAAGGAAATACTTTTTCACTGAATGGGCAGTAGATGCCTGGAACAGACTGGCATCAGAAGTGGTACAGGCAAAAACAGTGGGGGCTTTAAGCATGCATGGGGGTAAGGGGAGAATGGGATACAGTAAACATAGCAGAGTAAAAAATACCATTAATAGAAAAATGTAACAAAACCATACAAAATAAAGTTGAGCACAAAGGGTATAACAATACAAAAAAAGGAAAAAAAAAAAAACAGTGCATAAACCAGAATGAACCCAGACAAATCTATGCCCACAAAAAATCATGTAAATGCATATAAATGTATAGTACATATACAGACACATATGTAACATAGAAAACATACACCTACATAAAAACACACAGCCACATAAGACAGAATAGCGGAGAGGAGAGGATAAGGGGAATGAAAATTTGGGAGGGAGGCAAGGATAGGCAAGAGAATCAGGATAGACAGAAAAAGGGATAAAGCAGAAGGAAGCAAGGGCCAGGAGCAGTTGCAGGATGGGGAAATATATTTCCAGAGAAGACAAAACAATGAACTAGAGGAAGTGGCAGAATGGATCTCTAAGGAGAGCGAGTTCCAGAGATTAGGAAAATGGTAGGAGAAGGTGGCCCTACCAGAATTGGAGCTTCAGGCAGGAAGGGCAAAAGTCCTATGAGTGAAGTTACAGAGGGGAATAGGAGATTGAAGAGGGGGTAGAAAGGGGTGTGTTACGGTAGGATGGATGGGAGCCAGACCAGAACTTACCAACTAGTGAAGCACAATGAGCAATGTGTCTGGCCTCATGAGATGGGAAGGAGACAGCAGTGTAGAGGTTGCCATGGTGCGTACGTGGAGGACAATTTAGGGCAAAGTGGCAGAAGGAGTTGAATAGGGTGTCCAGTCTGCCGAGGGTGATCTTAGGGGCGACACTGTAAACTATGTCTCCAAAGTCAAAAATCGTGAATATCATCTTCTGGACGATTTCAAAGTGGGCCTCAAGTGGGGTACAGCCACGGTGTCTGTAAAGAGCGCAGAGTTTGGGATGAAGCTTTTATGAATAGCATCCCCATGTCCAGAGCAGTCAAGGTTCCTATCGAGCCAGAGTCCGAGGTACTTAAAGGAGGAGACATCTTCCAACGGGGAACCATCAAGAGTGTGGAAAGCAGGGGTGGCTGTAAGCCTGGAAAGCCTTTGCCTGGTGTCAAAAGTAATAAAGACCGTCTTTTTGGCATTGAGGAACAGCTGATTAGAACGAAACTAACGCTGAACATTGCCGAAAGCCAGGTGAAGGCCAGTCGCCACAACTGAGGGGGAGGTACCGGAGGAAAACAAAACAATATCATCTGCATACATGTCGATATCTGCTGTTGAGCAGGCAGACAGTAAGTCATTCAGAAATATTAAGAAGAGAATTGGTCCAAGTACTGAACCTTGAGGGACACCAGTGTTGACAGGGAGATGGGGGGGGGGGAGACGGAGTTACCTACCCTAACTGATTGGGACCTACCTATAAGGTAAGAACTAAACCAGCTAACAGCATTCTCAGAGAGACCAGCTGCAGCAGCTTTGAGAGGAGCAGGATGTGGGCAACAGTGTCAAAGGCTTTGGCCAGATCGACAAAGATGGCAGAGCTGATATGGCCCTGATCCATGCCAGAAAGAATGAAGTCAGTGAGCCAGAGCAGGAAGGTCATGGTGGAATGTGACTTGCGAAAACCAGACTGGAAAGGGGTGAAGAAGGAGGAGGAGTCAAGGAATGGAGTAAGCTGAACCAGTACCAAGTGCTCTTGGAGTTTTGCAAGAGTTGGGAGTAGGGATAAAGAGCAGTAATTACCTGGAATAGAAGAATCAGCACCCTTGGAAAGGGGGACAACAGTGGTGAGCTTCCAGGTGTCAGGGACAGTACACAGTAAGAAGAATAGGTTTAGGAGGTAAGTAAGTAGGAGGGCAATGGTATGGGCAGAGAGGTACAGAACCTTAGGGTCAAGCCCATCCGGACTTTTGCCTTTATTCAATTCAATTCAATTTTATTTATAAAGTGCCTTTCAAGACCAAGGCGCTGTACAAAAACATTAAAATTAATAAAATCCAAACATTTAAAAGTCAGCCACAGCTAACAAGAGTATGCTAAATCAAAAAGATATGTTTTAGGGCAACCTTAAAATTATCGATGGCTGGACATTCTCTCAACCAACGAGGAAGAGAATTCCACAGGGTTGGTGCTGAAAAAGCAAAGGCATGAGATCCTGATGACTTCAATCGAACCCTGGGAATCTCCAGCAATCCCTCGTTGTCGGAACAGAGAGGACAGAGGGGGCAGTAGAGAATCAGGAGATCTTTCAGGTAACCGGGTCCCTGATCATATAGAGCTTTAAAGGTTAGCAAACCAACCTTAAAGGTGATCCGCCACCAAACAGGCAGCCAATGCAGTTTGCGGAGCACAGGCGTAATATGACTGGTTCTAGAAGTCCCAGTCAAAAGCCTGGCTGCTACGTTCTGCACTAGCTGGAGGCGGCAGATATCAACCCCTGGTAGCCCTAGGTAGAGGGAGTTGCAGTAGTCCAGACAAGTAGTGAAAAAGGCGTGGACCAATGTTGGAAGGTCACCCGGGGGAATCAGATGTTTCACCCAGGCGACATTCCTCAGATGGTAAAAAGAGGATTTGACAACAGCTGACACCTGAGATTTCAGGGTCAGACCATCATCAAAAATAACGCCCAGATTTCACCTGTTCAGAGGTAGAGAGCTGCACACCACCAAGTAATAAACCTGATGGTTGTCCAGCTCCCACACCCATCCTCGACGACCTGGATCCACAACCAATACCTCAGTCTTGTCCGGATTGAGTCTCAACCAGCTCGAACCATCCAAAGTCTGATCTCATCAAGGCAGTTATTAAGTACAGAGAGTGCATCACCCTGACTGGGGAGAAAGGACAAATACAGCTGAGTATCATCTGCACAGCAGTGAAACCCAGACTGTATCGCCTGATGATTTCTCCCAATGGCAGCATATACACTGCAAACAACATGGGAGCTAAAATGGAGCCCTGTGGTACCCTACAAGACAGGGAGTGAGCGCCAGAGGAATAAATTCCGGTGACAACTCTCTGAAACCTGTCCGTGAGCTAAGAACGAAACCATTTGAGGACTGTGCCAGACAGCCCACAAAAGACCCGCAAGCTCTCCAATAGCACTCCATGGTCTACAGTGTCAAATGCAGCAGATAGATCGAGAAGGGCCAGAATAGTATGAGCCTTTCGATCTCTGGCCATACGGAGGTCGCTCACTACCCGGACAAGGGCAGTCTCTGTACTATGCCTTTTCCTGAAACCAGACTGGAGAGTATCATAGACATTGTGAGATATAAGGTGATCATCCAATTGCAACGCAACTGCCTTTTCAATAACCTTACCAACAAATGGCAGGTTAGAGATAGGCCGGTAGTTAGCTAGACAATCTGGGTCCAAGGAGGATTTTTTAAGGAGTGGTCGAACTACCGCCTCCTTAAGGGGGTCAGGAAAACCCCCCCCTCTCCAAAGATTTCCAGACAATGTCTGCAAGGATTGGGTAGATGACTTCTACACAACCTACTAAAAGTGGTGTGGGGCCCTGATCCAAACTACAACTAGTTGGTCGCATTGTTTGGATGATCTTCACAATGTCCCCGAATTCCGGCCAGTGAAAATCTAACCAGACAGACCGAGGACAAGCCACTTCTAGTCGACAACCGCAGTCCCCCACAGGAGAGGTCGGACCGATGCCGGACCTGATGCCGGCAACCTTATCCACAAAAAACTGAGCAAACTCCTCGCATCTTAGCTGAGAAAAAGCTTCTCTGGGCTGAAGACAGACTGGATTGCACAGTCTGTCCACAGTCTGGAAAAGCTGAGCCGGTCGATTTTGTGCAGCAGAAATCTCTCTGGACAGGAATTCTGCCTTCTTACGAGTGATTTTTGATTGATAGCTATCATAATGTGCCATCAATCTAAGCCTGTCAGCATCAAGGCCCGACTTCCGCCAGGCTCTCTCCAGCCTTCGGCCAACTCGCCTTAACTCCTTCAAGGAGCCATCAAACCACGGGCAAATTGGACGAAGGGTGAGAGGCCGAACACGAACAGGAGCAATTTTGTCCAGAGCGTCTCCCACAGCCTTATTATAGGCTAATACAAGATCATCTGGACTCATGCATTCACTCGACAAGCTCGATAGATCCAGCACCGCCATTAGGTCGTTGGGGTCAACACCCCTTAAAGGGCGGTACTGAACCATCTCCGTAGGGGCAGACCTATTAGAGGGGGCCCTGAAGCTGAACCTTATGGTGTAATGGTCAGACCAACTGACAGGTTCCACCCCCAAATCAGTGATCTCCATACTCAGGAGAAAGACCAGATCCAGTGAATGACCCCCTATATGGGTAGAGGAGGTAATGACCTGTGTCAGGCCCAGCATATTCATCAGCTGGAGGAGATTTTGACCAAAATGAGAGAGTTCATCATCGACCCAGGCGTTGAAGTCGCCCAGAAGTATCAGTCTGGGAAACCTCAGCACCAGGTCGACGATGAAGTCTGCTATCTCCTGCAGGAATACTCCACCGTCACCTGGTGGACGGTAGACGAGGAGAATCCCACAGCCTGCACCTCTCCCAGGATATATTCAAAGGAACTGGTGTTTCCCCATGGCACATCCACAAGGCCCAGCTCAGATTTAAACATAATGGCTACACCCCTGCCCCTACGATCCAGCCTTGGACGGTGTATCACCGAGAACCCGGCTGGAGTTGCCAAGGCCAATACAGGGCCTGGATTTTCATCCAGCCAGGTCTCGGTGTTGCAAATCAGATCAGATGATCCAACAAGATCAGCAATAATAGCTGTCTTATTCTTAATTGATCTGGCATTGCATAATACCGCCAAGGCGGGATGAGCTGTCGGGGAAGACCTCGGCACCTGTCCAATTACTTCGGAACCCTTGGGTATGAGGACAAGACAAGAGTAACCTCTATCCTGACCCCATTTCACCCCAGGGCGTCTCCTGGACCCCAAAACCCCAATCCGCCCCCCCTTCCTGTCCCCCACCAGGCCCGGCTCTCCACCTTCGTCCACGCTTCTTCAAGATGCCCAACGCACGACACCTAAAATAGGTGTTGGATGACAGTGGTGGGCATTCAAAAGGACGTAATTCCCTGAGCCTAGTGGGGGAATAATGCCCAACCGTCTCTACACCTGTCCAACACATTTAATTAATCAAATCAAATATAAAGAAAACAAAAAATAAACAAAAACCTATAAATATCAAACCTATAAATAAAAACACTCTCCACTCTCTCTCACAGAGGGGGAGCAGAACAAAACAGGCAATATAACAAAAATATAAAATAAAACCCACCCAATCACAAATTAAGCCCCAACCCAAAAATAACCCAGATAACAGAAAATATAATAATAAAGTAACATCAAATTATCCAAAAAAACACAATGTCAATGTTATCAAATGCTACTGGATACTGAACCCAAGCTAATAACTGACAAAAAACAAAGTTTATGTTTTAAAGTTCAGTGCAGCACCTCTCATGTGCAACAATCCAACAGATCGTCAGTATATTAAAAGATGTTGTATACTCCCCCAATACCACCTCTCACATGGTGGGGGACCATTCATGAAATGAATCCAAGCATTAATCCATAACTATAATGAAAGTAAATGTGCACTCTACTCTCACCACCCCCAAGTCCAGGAACAGGGCAAGAACAAGGAAGTCAGTTCTCCAGCAAATCCAGACACAAGCAAAAATCGAAATCGAATCCAAACAAGGGAAAGGCAAGTTAGTTACTCCAGCAGATCCAGTCACATAACAGGGATCCAAATCGAATCCAGGGGAGGCCAGACAGCTCTCAGCACAATCCCTGGGCAGCTGATCCTCGCAGCACGATCCAAGAGCCGAAAAAACTCCAAGCAGGCAATCGTTCAGGGGAACAGTCACAGTCAAGCACGCCAGCCCATCCACTTAATAGAAGCAGAGACACCCCCAGCCGGTTGACGACCAGTGGCTACAGACACCTTGACAGTCAGCCCAACAGCTGAACCCCAAGGCGGCTTAGGAGAAGCCCCAGCTTCCCCCAGCTCCCTAGGGAGAAACCAAGGCGACTCCTGCCCAGTCGAAGACCGAAACGGCGGCATTCGCTTCCGTAATACTCAAAGACAGATCTCCGCTCCGATCTCCACTCAAACCGTAACTGTCAGAACAAACCCTGCTTAAGCCCGCTGATTAAAACGGGCCTTCCCTTGTTGCAAGGACTTCAAGGCAAATCCACGACTCCAACACCGAGCTCCTGCCCTTATTACAAGTTCTTTAGATGAATCCAAAACTCCACATATCCTGGCGAGATGGCGAGAGTCAGGACGAAACAAATCAAACAGCAGACCTAAAGTTAATCCACACAGTTTATGTAATCAGTCCTTGGTTCTGACAGAAGCGGTGACAAATATCGAGTATCCAGATAGCAATAGATGCGATTAACGATGCGATTAACAATTAAAACAAAAATAAAACTAAGAAACTTAACTTTAAACTTTAAATTGTTTAAACTCCAAACTTAAAACTAATTACTCTTAGTAGCCTTCCTGGGGGTTAAGGGCTAGCAGAGCTTTTAGGGTGTCATCAGTGGAAACCGGTGAGAAGAAGAAACAGAGTGGTGGAGATGTAGGAGCGGAAGGTGCTGTCGGGGTAGAAATTATGGGGGGTAGTGAAGCAAGAAGGGAAGAAGCACAGGCTGTGAAGAAGGTGTTGAATTCAACAGCTACAAAAGGTATGGTAAGAGATAGTAGAATCATCAATCTTTAAGACTGGGGGAGGGGACTGGGCAGGTGGGGAGAAAAGGGCATGAACTACCTTCCAAAATTTGAAGGGGTTGTTAAGGTTCTCCTGGAAGGAGGAAGAGAAAGATTCTTTTTTGGCAAGTCTGATAGCTCTAGTGCAGGGATTCCGGAGACAGCGATATTTTAGCAAATCAACAAGAATACCAGAGGCCTTGTAAGTCTACCATGCTTGGTCACGAGCATGCTGACAGGCCAGAAGTTCGGCTGTCACCCATGGGAGATGGGAGCCTCGGACTCTGGTTTTTCTTATTGGAGAGTGCCAATCCCAAACAGTCAAAACAGGGTTTTGAAGTAGGCCAAAGCTGAGTCAACTGAGGAGTCATTTGCTACTGAAGACCAGTCAATACTGACAAGTTCCTCATGAAGGAGTATCAAGTCAAGTGATCTAAAAGAGCGAAGGTGGAGGATATTTGGCAGTGCTTTGGGACAATGGCTTTTACGCGCACAATAAGTGCATCTGGCAGGATTCCTGATGTAACTACCCAGTGGGGGTGAGATGCCAGCACCCAGTCAATTAGAGAGTGCTTACCTGATTTGTGGTTTAAACAGGTTGAGCCAGAGATCAATTGAGAGAGATTCAGGGAAGAGATGTGGTTACCGAGTTTGGACTGTGTGCTGGAAAGCCAATTTATATTGAGATCTCCAAGGATGATGAGTTCACCAGGAGAAGAGTGGGTAGTGAGATTAGTGATGATGTCTGAAACGGAGGAAGAAGGGAGGCTAGGGCAGCAGTAGATACCCCCTACAAAGATAGGGAAAGGGAACATTGTTTAACCAGGAGTTGGGAAGAGAGCAGGGGAAGGAAAGATTTAGCAACAGAAGCTCATAAACAGATGGGGAGGTAATAGAGAGGCAAAGGGAAAACTGGATGGATGATGCAATGTATATGGCTACCCCACCCCACGCCTGGTTGACTGGTCCTGCTGAATGAGGGTGAAGTCAGGGATAGAGACGGAAGAAATCGGGGATTTCGGGGCAGAGTCATGATTGCGTGATGATCATCATGCTGGGTTTTAGGCTAACCATAAGAGGCTGAAGCAGATCCATCTTTGGGAGAAGGCTCCTGATATTGAGATGGAGTATCTTTAATCCTTTAGGGAGATCACTGGGGGGGGGATGGGATGGCCCTGGGTTGGGTTCGATATCACCCACAGAAAGGAGTAGTAGAATGATAAGCAACTTGGAGGGGATAGATGTACGCCTCCGACAGAGGGAGGCTGTATGAGATAAAGAGGAGGGAAGAGGGGTAGGAGCAGGGGAGTGTTGAAGTATGGAGCGAATGGAGGCTAAGTGGATACAGGGTGAGTGGAGGATAGAAGGTCCTGGGCGCCATGGAGAGTAAAGAAGGGGGAAGAGACAAGGGGATGGAAGAGAGCGGGAAGAGGAATGAAAAAGGAGGGAGACATCAGCAAGGGAGGAAGGGAAGTTAGAGGGAAGGAAGCAAGGGTAAATAATAGGGGGAAGATACTGAGGATAAGGAGGAACATTGTGTGATGGGCAAGGAGATGCAGTGGAGTGGAGATACAGTAAGGAGGTAACAAGATGGAGGTAGAGTGGATAGGATAAGGGAAGTATATGTATAGAAATAGCAAGGAAGGGAAACGTGATGGGGTGAGGGGAGGAAATATATTTTATTTATTTTAGTTTTTGTTGACCTGATAAGGGCATTAGACAAATCCTGCCTATTTTCAGGCACGACCAAGGGGAGGGTGATACAGATGAATGCCAACTGACCTTGAATCAGATTAATCTGTTTCATTAAAGGAGACAGAAGGGAAAAATAAAAAGAGTTCAGCAACAGTTTAAATGAACAGTGGTGGAGTAATTAACTTAACTCTGTTAAAATGAAATAAGCTAAACTAATAAAATAAATGAGTAATAAGTATTGAATATATGTCACAGCACAGTGCAGTAAAATAGATAATACACAGTGACTGGCCACGATAAAAATCAAATTACTCTGGACAGGGGGCCCCCTTATGAAATAAAACAGACTCACTCTTTGTGGCTCATGTTGTCTTTCCTGGTGAAACTTTTCAAACAAATAAATAAACATAGGGGTACATTAGAAAAAAGGCAGGGAGGAGGGAGAGTCACCGGAGACCAGTTACGGTCTGCGGAGACAGATTAGACAGGGAACATCTGGGCAGACTGGGTGGGCCAAGAGGTTCTTTTCTGTCAACACATTCCATGTTTATAATTTATTTCTAATTTTTGACTAGGAAAGGCACATTAAGCTATGATGGCTTGTTTTCAGGTGCATCCTGAGGGGGTAGGTTGCGTGGACCTGTTTTATTGACAGGAGGAATGTTGGTCATAACACTGGAAAAACTCCCTACTCTAATTCAATACGTGCCATGGGATCTTTAACTTCCACCTGAACAGTGACCAAAGATGTGCAGAAGGGACCTCAATTTAAAGTCTCATCTGAAAAATGGCACCTCACCAGTGCAGCACCCCCTCATACCGAACTACAGTGATCAGTTACAGGCCCCCCCCCACCACCACCACCACCAAGTGCCAGGTGTGAGATTAGAACCCACGACTATCCATCTTTCAGCCCCAGAGGCAAGCGTGTTGTTTAATTGAGCCACTGACACTGTAATTTTCAGTAGGGAAATAGAAAAAGAACAAAGTGTAACTACGATAGCCTTTCAGTCACCAAAGCAAAAGAAATGCACAAAAAGAATGTCTGTTTACAAAGATGGAGTAGTGCTGCACCACTCCAGTCAAACACCCGGCAAATAGCATGAGGCAAAGTACCTTCAGAAATACGGACATTTAGGAAAAGAACAAAAGGATCAGCTGGGTAGTAGTGGTGGTGGCTCAAGGAAGTGGAAGGTTGGTGTGCTGATATGCTACATTCTAAAGCTTAGGGTTTGAGAGATAGGGTCAAGACTTCAGGAGGCTGTTTAAACACTGGTTAAAACTTGTAAAAGTCTGAGGCTGGGCTAGCTGAGGGAGCTTTACGTCAGTCAGTTGAAAAGGTTTAACCATATAGTTGGCAACTGAAATGTTAAATCTAGCTAATAATAATGTGACTTTATAAACCTACTACTGAAATTCATTGCGGTTTTGGACCTTCAGTGATCCAGAGTGGAACTGACAACACAGTGACAGATGCAATTTCTTGCTCAGTTTATCAAATTCTGCTGAACAGCAATGGCATGCCTACCAGATGGTCTGCTGTGGCTCAACTCTGATGTGAACACATGGCAAGTAACCTCATTTCAGCAAAACTTCTACCCAGGTTCAAAAAAAAAAAAAAAAAAAAATCGGGGAAGGAAGGTTACATCTCACCAAACCACAAGGCTGACTATTTTTAAGCAAGACTTTACAGACATGCTACATTTTAAGTCTCCATACCGACATCCCAAAATTATGCAACCCCACATTTTCAAATACTGCACAAACCTCCTTCATTTTAAAAATGTGACCCGGTGGTGGGGTCTGGACCCATCAGCAAATCCCTCCACTAAATTTTGGTAGCTACAAAATGGTTGATTTTATATATTTTTTGTATCCAACTGGAGGAAAATAAGACAGGGATGACATCACTGGGAGGTCATCCAGGGAGTCACCTTCCTCCCGGTCTACAGCAGCAGAATAACAGGGAACATAATGTAGCACTGCAAAACACTGCCAGCTCTCCCCTTTTCCTATCCTGTGTCACATTACAGTTTAACAGCTAGGACAGTACCAGAATGAAATATAATCACATAGAGGAGCTCCTCCAGAATGCTGGATCCTCATCTCAGAATGTGTTTATGGTGTGCTGGTGAGACTTCTGAATCATAAAGGGGGTGGGGGGAGAGAGAGTACTACAGCAAGAGGCCCAAACATTCCATCTGTCAGCAATGGCATCTTGAACGATGTAAAAAGCAGAGAAGCAGATGCAGAGAGGGCACGGTTTGCCCTTACCCAGCAACAGTCTTTCAAGTGAAACTACCCTCTGGTTTCAAAGCTACCTCAGTAACCGGACCCAACAGGTCAGGATTGGTGAATTCCTCTCGTCATCCCTACCAATCCACTCTGGAGTACCCCAAGGTTCTATCCTGGGTCCCGTGTTATTCAGCATATTCCTGAACAATCTCCCTGCCTCCTGCCATGACAGAATGTTACTGTATGCAGATGATGCAGTAATCTTCACTTGCCACACTGACCCCACCTCCCTTCAGGCTCAACTACAGAAAAGTTTCACAGAAACAGAAGACTGGTTTTGCTCATATAAACTCATCCTTAACCACAAAAAAACTAAAACAATGCTGTTCCATGGAACCCACAACAAGTACAAGGACCATGAGCTCATAATTAACAACCACGAAGGCATCACTCTTGAGCAGGTGGATATGTTTAAATATCTGGGCCTGTCCCTTGACTGCTCCCTCTCGTATACCAAACACACTGACAATATTGCTAAAACTGTGAACTCCCGCATAGGGCTACTATACAAGCATAAACATTGCTTAACGGCTGAAGCCTTGAACCTCGATATCCAGAACTCTGTTATCTATGGATCCGCTACTGATACTGCACTCCAGCGCATAGCTGTAGCCCTTAATAAGGCATGTAGACTCCTTATTTCAGCTTCACGCCTTTCTCACACATGTAACATTTACGAGCTGGCTAACTGGCTCCAGCTATCCGGCAGGCTAAAGTACCAGACCTGCATCCTAGCTAAGAAGACCTCACTCGGCTTTATGCCCCTTGTAGTCCAATCAATATTGACCCTGCAGTGTGTCCACCACCTAACCAGAAGATCTGACAGTCTAACCTTTACAATACCTTGCTGCCGGACCTCTCAACCTCAGCGTTCTTACCTTATCAGAGCCTCCACCCGGTTCAACTTGCTACCTACAGAAATCTCCAACATTGCCACGACTGGTGCTTTTAAGTGCAAACTACGTCAATATCTCATGGCTAGTGCCTTCTGTGATTGCTTCCTATAATCCCCTCCAGGCATACTACTCTCAAGCATCCCTCCTCACTGCCTCAGCTTCTCCTCCTTCTCTCCTACCCCCATTACTGGGTATATGATGAATCTGCCTCCTCTTCCTTTTTGTCCCCCCCCATTCCTCCTTCTCCCTTGCTATTTCCCATCTGCCACTACCCAGCAATGCCCTCCCTATTTCTCCCCTCCTCCCTCCTCTCTCACCCCAATACCACCCCCTCACCACCGCTCTTCTTTCTCTTTCCACTAACCCTCCTAACAAAGCTTGCTGGAGCCCTTATGACTTGTACTGTATAATTAACTCGCAACACAATACCTTGACAATGCCTTTGGCTGCTATTATTGTAACCTTACTTGTCTTTTTTTTTTTTTTTTTTTATAAGTTCCATTATAATGATCATGTTATGTTTTGTACCTTATTGTCTTGAGGTGGAACCTCTGTAAAAAAGCCCCCAGCTCAAAGGTGTCATCCGAAATATAAATAAATAAAAAAACAGTCAAAAGAGGCATGGCAGACAGGATCAGTCCTGGACTGTGAGTGAGCTATGAACCTTCCCCACAGGACCAAGCATCTACAGAACATCCTGCCAACAGCAGGAACTGAGAGGGAGGGGAAAACGACAGCTATAGAGTTGACTTCATTCAATTTCTTACAGACTATGTATACAAACGCAGGTCATACTGCTCTCTAATGCACTTGCAATAATCCAAACCTGGTTTAGAAGGAACAGCTGAGTGAAATAAACAGCGCTGGCATCAGAGATGATCATACCTGGACTATATACAAACATGGGCAATACTGTGCTCCGCCACCGATGCTGATTCCAATTAAGTTCTGTGAATCTTTCTTCAGGGTCACAGTTCCAGGAACAGTAGGTATTCCACTAGAAATGGAGAAAATGACAGGAAATTACAGAATGAAAACAACCAGGGTGGCAGTAAAAGAGGAACACTCAGATCACTGTTATACATATAGTGGGTCCAGGAGGCACCCAATTAACAGAAACTCCAGCTGAAATTATTTTTTTGTTTACTTACTTTTGTTTGTTAAGCAATCCTTTGATGTTTCCCATGGCTCAGTCCCTGTTGACAGCCATGGGGAGCGGGGGGGGGGGGTACTGGTATATTATGTATAATGTGACTGTGGGGCAGAAGGTGCAGGATCAGCCAGATAATTGCCTAAAATGCACTTCTCAGTTTGTTGCTCATTGTGCCCCACTACTGGAAAACTGACAATGCCTCCAGCAGCTTCGTTTATATTTTGACATGTAAAATTTGTAACTTATATTTGCCGCCTTTTCCTACGTAAACTCTATGTTAGTTCGTGTTATTACTTTGTCCAAACTGTCTGCTGCAATTCTGCTGTTGCAACAAAATGTGTCTTTTAAAACTGCTGACGAGGATCCTTTGTAAATGAGCTCTTAGCTCAAAGGTTGTAATTCCGATTTCTCAACAAATAAAAAATAAAACAAAAACAGAAAAATAAAGAAAAATATTAAAATGAATTTCCATCTACTTGTAATGTTCATATTTAGTGCCATGATATTCATACCTCAGTGCGGGATGCTTTGATAAATCCCTCGGGCTTCGCCGTCGGGGTTTATGTGGCATCCCAAACCTCAGGTGTGCATTAAATTCTCATATTACACACTTCCCCATTGTTTATTCTATATATAAAACACAACGTTAGCATTAAATTTGATTTAGGTATAGTTAAATTTAGATTATTTGGGGCCGCTCCAACGTGGCGCTGTGCCGGTGACTATAATCCGGGAGTGCGCTCAGGCTGCTGTGCTGTGAGGCAGGCCAGACTGAAGTAGCTGCTACATGGCAGCGTGCCTCAGTCAGGGAAGGTTGGCTATGGGTTCCTGCACACAGTACCCCTGCGACCGGGCCAGGGAGCTTGCTCTCATCGCAGGGGCACTGTGTGTGTGTCCTTCTGACAGCGGACCTCCCCATGCCATGGGGGAAAAGGGAGGACTAAGGGAGAAAACCAGGGAAGTAAAAGCCTTCCTGCCATCTTTATAACTGCGGAATCACATGAACAGAGTATATCCCCAGGTAATGGCAGAGGGAGGGCAGAAAAAGATATAAGAAAAGGAAAAAAAAAAAAAGAATTTAGGAGGGGAAAGAATACGATTTCTGAACCTAGTTACTTTACAAGCAGTTACACATTTTTCGTAAATTTCTTGTCCCATTTGAGCTGGAGTTGTTTTTTTTATACTAAAAAATCATAAAAGCAGGCCTCTGTGTCCCATATTTATTACAGTGGCCTGCGTATTCTCTTCTAAAACTGCAGTGCTTGCTAGATGGGAAAACAATTTGTCTACACACTTTTTGCTGAGCTGCAATACTGTCCTAACAGCTTAACCCTGAATAAACTGCCTCTGGTTAAACAGCATTTTACTAAGCATAAAACTGTTTTTACTAAGCGTAACGCTGTTCAAGAAGCCAAAATTGATAATCGCAGTTCCATGGGCTGCAGATCAAACTTCAATGATGTTTTTAAAGCTATGGCTAATACTGTAGTTTTGTTATTTAAATAAAAAGTTCAGGTGACAATGTGAATTAGTCAAAGTGTGTTCAAGATTTTACACTTCCAGCTTAAACAGTGTCCTAAAATTATTAATGGGCATTTTTAATTCATTTAAGAATTCTGTAAACAGTTTCGATTATTAGTAACTTTAAACTGTTAAGATGGCAGCGCTCTCAATTTCCTCCCCTGAGATCACTCTTTAGCTGCTCTATCGAACATGCATGTGTCCGGGGAGGGGTGCTGGTATATTTATAATGACCAACAGCACTGCACCCCACCACCCCACCCTGTTGGCTGACCTAGCCAGGGAGTATGAGCTTTAATCCTTTGCTCATCTGCCTCCTTCTAACCCACTCTTTTGGACTTCTCAATGCTTCCTTCTGCCTCCTGAACTCATCTCTCGCTTCCACACTGTGTAGCGCCACAAACCTCCACCCAACAGCCTGCTGTTTCTGTAGCCTGGCTTATATCAGCCATATAGCAGACTGCCAGCAAGGGAGGGGAACAGATATTAGTCTTGGGACAGCAGCCAAAGGAGGATGGAGCCGATGCCCCAAGGGGTCAGGTGACCTGGGAGAAGCATGCAAGTCGTCATCCTGCATACACATGCCAGGAACTCTTCTACACTGCTCCCTCTCTCACAACTGTGTGCATATCATAGTGTTTGAGGGGGGGGTTACAGTGGTTCGTAGTCAGGCACACCACCAACTGGAGCCGCTTCTACAGGAAAATCCTTTTCCCATCTGCCGACCTCTGCTCCTGACATCCCGGGCTTGGAGTGAGAATCCGATTATCAGCATGTCAGAATAGCCCTGCACCACTCTGTGCCACTGACACAGTGTGGGGGCTGAAATTTTAAAAATGTTGCTCTTCCATGGGAATTAAATGAAGTGGAAAGAAACTGGGTATGTTGACCATTTTCTTTTTCTAACTGGAGTTTTTAACACTTATTTTAATAAACTGATGCTCTATGGGGGGGCAGATTAAAGTTCGAACGCACACACACACAAAAAAAAATATTTTTGTCATCCTCTTCAAAACACTGGGTCACATTCAGTGATATGGAGATATTCTGTTGGTTTTATTTGTTTTTACTTGTGAGAAATGTCAGTATTTTCTAGGGTGTTAGATAATAAGTTACTAGCTCAGATTTGGATTTCTAATGAGGAATTCAATTGCTGCTTTTTTAATTTTCTGTTTATGTACCCTTCCTGTTTCTGCTGCATGTACTCTCTCCAGATTCCTATGGTACTATCCCCCACAGGACCCACCTACATTCGGCCCTCATCATCCACTGTGCAACAGCTTGTCCCCTGCGCGGGGAAGAAGTGGAAGGGTTGTAACCCCAAACTGCTTCCTTTCATCAAAAGGTTAACTGTAGGCAGGTTTGGCCACAGGTGCACCAGCGTCTGTCGACAGTGAGCAGCAAGGCTGATTTTCCATCTTCGATCCCCCTCCTCACAGCATGTCTCAGCGGGAATGTCAAGCTGCCATACATACGTAGTGTGCGGTGACGCCACAATGTCAGCAACATCCTTCTTTATCAGCAGTGCCCCAGCCGCACTTCCACTCCAGGTCACCTAGGTGGCAGTACTGCGGTGGGGGACAGAACCCTCCCACCCTGGCCGGTCCCTGACAACCCAGGCTTGTTTCCAAACCCGGGTCACCAGCATCAAGGAGTGGCAGCACCTTACCGCTGCGCTAACAGGCCAACAGGAATCCAACTGCTTAACCTATCATGGCTGGCACTTCGCTGACACACGGACTTGTTTGGACATTTTGGAGCTACAGTCTCCTGAAAAGCTTCTTGTGCAGAATTTAGGTGATCACAATAATTAATAAAAAAAAAAAAAGTTCCCAAACAGGTGACAAGATAAGCACTGACTACAAAACCATTCTTGGGGGGGGGGGGACATGGATGACACACAAATGTGAACATGAACAGCTGAAAAGTATTAACAAAAGCAAACAGTCCCCTTGATATACTGTAGCTTGTTAAAGGTTAACCATGAAGTAGGAAACTATGATACACTATTTTTCTATTTATTTACAAAATTTTCAATCTCTTCCTCTGCCTTAGTCAATTTCCCAGCAAATGGAAGTCTGCTATAGTCAAACCAGTGTTCAAAAGTGGCGACAAGTCCCTACCAGGAAACTAATGGCCTATATCTATACTTCCACCCCTCTCCAAGGTCCTCGAACGCATTGTGGCTGACCAACTCTCAGACTACCTGCATAAGTATAACATACTCTGCTTGCAGCAACATGGATTTAGGAAAGGACACAGTATGTCGACCGCCATACTGGAATTCTCAGGAGAAATTCACACTGCCTTGGACAAAGGATATCAAACCTGAGCTGTTTTCATTGACCTAACAAAGGCATTTGATACTGTTCACCATGGCTTACTTATCACACAACTACACAGTCCTGGGCTCTCAGAAGGACCAGGTGCCTGGGTTAAAAGTTACCTGGCCCAACGCTCTCAATCAGTTAAAATCTCAGAAGTTCTCTCAGACTCAAAACCGGTCCTGTCAGGTGTTCCACAGGGGTCAATCCTAGGCCCCCTCCTTTTCAGCCTTTTCCTAAACTCTCTCCCCAAATCCTGCCCGGAACAAATAATCCTTTATGCTGACGATGCTGTGATTCTCTCCTCTCATAAGGACCCGAAACTCTTACTCCAGAGCCTGCAACTTGCTTTCTCCAATGTTGAAGTGTGGTTCCTAGATCACAAGCTGATCCTAAATCACAAAAAAACAAAATCCATGCTTTTCTCCAGTCCACAAAACAGAAAAAGACAAATTCCACTTACTATCAAAACATACCCAGGAAATACCCTTGAACACGTGTCAACATTTAAATACCTTGGAATCACCTTTGATCAAGGTCTTACCTTTGCGACCCACATTGATAACACAGCGAAGACGGTGAACCAGCGCATTGGTATCCTGTTCCAAAACCGGCAATTCCTTACCCAAGCTGTGCTGAGGATTGCTATCAAAGCTCTGTCATCTCAATCATAGACTATGAGCAATTATCTATGGCTCTGCCACTACCACCGCACTAAGGCGCATCACAACCACCCTAAACAAGGCCTGTTGGCTGCTCACTGAAGCGCAAAGACGTACTCATACATGTGAGCTCTACACTGAAACAGGATGGTTGCAACTCTCAAATCGCATAAGGTACCTCACATGCTTGATGGCAAAAAAATCCATCTTGGGCTGCACTCTGCCATGTATCCAAGACCTACTTTGCCCGAATACCAGCATCCGTCCCACCAGAAGATCAGAACACCAGTCTCTCCAGGTCCCCAGATGCCGGACCACACAGGGCCAAAGATCTTTTGCCTATCGTGCCCCCCAGCTGGTACAATGCCATGAGCTCGCTCATTACATCCTCCACGTCACTAGGAGCTTTCAAATCTATGCTTACTCTCACCTCTCAGCCTCTAGCTCCTGTGACTGCCTTGACTAATGATTCTTCCCTCATGGCTATTTTTACTGTTTTTCATTCTCCTCCTCCTCCTCTGCTCCTTTCTTGACAAAGGCATCTGAGTACCTCTAACTACTCTAAGTCTGCTCCCTTCCCCATATCTCCTCCTACCCTTCCCACCTTGACCATTCCTCCAATGTTTTGTTTTTTTCCTGCGATGTACTGTATTATACTGGCTTATTGAAACCTTTATAATTTGCTGACCATTCTATGTAACGTCTTGTTTGTTTGTACATTGATGACGTGGAATCTTTGTAAAAGAGCCATTGACTCAAAGGTAATAATGCCTAGAACAATAAACTAAACTAAACTAAACACTATTCGCTCATTTCACCAATGTTTTCGAAAACCGTTAATCCACACTCTGCAAAGTTCAGGGGAATAATTTATGGTTCAGAACGTGAATTATTTCTCCTGAAAAGCTGCCATAATCAAAGTCGTACTCCAGCCACACAGACAAACAGCTTGGTGCATGAGCCAGACAGATGACTTGGAGAACAAGCTGATTAGGACAGCTGAAAGCAAGCCCACTTCACAGGTGCTTTCTGTAAATGCATAACAGTACAAAAAAAAAAAAAAAACACAGAGCTCTGCATCGCACAAAACTCATGTTTATCAAACAGGTATATTTTATATTATGTATAATAAAAAAAAACTCCGCGAAGAGCTCTCAGGTAATGTCACCCTCATATGTGTAGTGACATCATAAGGGCACTCAAGCTTCACTCTCTTGTCCGTGATGTCACCACCCTCACTCAGTGTGAAGTTACCAACTTGTTCTTCACGTGGGGGTCCATTCTCTGTAGCTGTATTTGAAACTGTTAAATCCAGAAAAGTGAAAAGCACAGCCAGCGTTTCACTTCAATACATTTCTCACTAATGTATCACAGACAGGGTATGAAGGACAAAGAAACAAAAATTGATTTTGTCCACGTACAGCACTCATACAGACAACATATTTTATGTAATCACGATTTGTGCTTGGTATAGGGAATTTAGGGGAAAGTTTGTTGGTTCCATACCTTAAAAATAGCTCTCTCCTAAAGAAGCAAATTTATGTATTTATTCGCTTTTGTTTGCCAGGTAAACACAAGAGACAACCAAGTGCCTATTTTCAGGTTCAGATTACAGAGGTACATTCAAGAACATCAGTCAAAAACAAGTACAAGGTACATTCAGGAGAGTCAGGAGAGCAAGGGCAATACAAGAACATCAGATTTTACATAACCGCATGGTCCAGGCAAGGAAGGCAGTAGCCGACATACCAGGGCAACTACGCCCCAAAAGGATTAAGGAAGCCGGTAAAACTGATTAGTACAATTCGGGATTGGAGGGACAAGGCAGAGCATGAGGGTGGGGCAGTGAACATATACACGTTAATGGGCAGAAGGGCCTCAGTGGACCCAACACAATCATTTCTTCTAAAATCTGTCAACTCACTAGCGAGTAAGGGGCAGAGCCCCTCCACCTTAAGCAGAGGCGTTGGGTAACGAACTCAGCCAGTCATTAAGTGCAGGTTTTGTGTTTTACCACAAAGAACGAATACATTATTTTGCATTTTTGGCTAGCTTCCTGATGAGTGGAATGAAAGAGAGAAGGCTGTATTATAAAAGGATGCAATTAGAGAGTGCCTGTCCACGGAACTATTTAAGGTGTCCCTGAAGAGTTATTTATTCGAATTAGCTTTTGGATAGGTTTATTGCTGCTTTTTATTGTTTTTATGTTATTATTTATTATGTAAGATGTTGTTTTGTACTTGCGCTTTGATATGCTGAAAAGCGCATTATAAATAAGATTTGATTGATTGATTTACAGTGGATGAATTATAATAGAATATTGTTTTGAACTTGTGTTGGAAAACATGAAAACCGTGTATTGTAAACATTTTTATGGATTTGTAAGGGCACTTACAAAAACAATAAATCATCAATAAAAAAAGCATTATGGGACTCTGCAAAAGAACCCTAGCATATTCACCCATGCACGCTGGCACACACAAACACACACCGTAATTGCAAGTTGGTACTGTGGTTTGGCTTCCTCTTCAATCCCCACTGTATCAGCTTTACTTCTCACATCAGAGGCAGACAGACAGCTGATCCCTGGGAACCCCAATAAAGGGTGAACTCACCTACTTGGCCCTGGAACTGTACCAAGGGATTTTGATACTGTATTTATTATTTGTTAAGACTGAGAAGGCCAAATGCAGAAATTTTACACAGCTTGAATCAGAACTCCCCTGGAGGCTGAAAATAACTTGCCACAGCCTTGCATCTTCCAAGCACTATAACTATACTGTTACTGCACAATGGCACACCCTGTTATGCACACCCTATTATTGCTAATTAGAACATGGGTTTTCGAAAATGAGCTATGCCCTTGGTGGAGTGGCTCTTCGTGCCCATGGATTAAGTTAGCATTAATCCATGGTTGCGTGGAGTGATTCTGGAGATCTGCCGCTGGGTCTCTGTTATGTATTTGAAATGGTAATGCATTGCGTTACTCTGCCACTTGAGGGCAGCATTCCAAGATGTGTAAGCTAGAAAGAGAGCAGAGAGAGAGTGTCATTGCTGAGACTAGAGAAGCACCTGAATAAAAATGAAAGCTGCTCTACTCCTGTTGCGATGTGAGTTTGTTGAACTATACCAGAATAAATGTTAGAACATAACATAATTGGCGACGAGGTGTTTAATTACTCTCCGGTACCTTACCAGAACGAACTACAGCTGTGAGGGTTTTCCTGAGACGTAACATTTGGACCCACGAGTGAACCCGCGAGAAACACATAAAGATGGCCGTGACGATAGGACATATTGATGCCTTTGATGAAAATGTGGAACAATGGACAACTTATATTGAGAGATTTGGACATTTTCTCACAGCAAATGATATAAGTGATGAAAAACAAGTGGCCTGTGTTACTGAGGTGTCATGGGCAGCCTGGCGTACAGTTTGCTGAGGAGTCTAATAAGCGCCAGAAAAGCCCGGGAAAACTTTTGCCAGTATTGTGGAGGTCTTACAGACACATTTCTCTCCTAAGCCTCTGGTGATTGCTGAAAGATTTTGCTTTCACAAACGAAATCAAGCAGAGGGTGAGTCTGCTGCACAGTACGTGGCTGTTCTAAAGAAATTAGTTGAGCATTGCAAGTTTGGCACCCATTTAGATGATGCCCCCCCGAGACAGATTTGTGTGCGGTTTGAAAAGTGAAGCGACACAGAAGCGTCTCTTTACGGAGGTGGGGCTGACATATAAGAAGGCGATAGAGATCGCTGTATCAATGGAAACAGCTGCATGGGAGGCTGACCACCTAAGTGATTCCCTGAAAGTAAATGCTTTATCCTTCTCTTCTCCCAGGAAGCCTAATAAATGTGGTCGTTGTGGGAAGGCTAATCACAGTGATAAGGATTGCTGGTTTAAAGAACAGACATGTCATAACTGTGGGAAGAAAGGCCACATTGGGCGAGTGTGCAGAGGGAAAAAGAAAGGAGGGGGAAATCAATGGAAGCAAAGGGAAGCAATTTGCGAAATGTAGAAAGAGAGAAGAGCATCTTGTGGAAACACAGGGAACATGCAGTGATGACACTGATACTGAATTAGCATTGCACGTGCTGAGACTCTTAAAGGGGAAACGGCAACCATGTGTGTAACGCCTGAAATTGAAGGGAAACCACTGAAAATGGAATTGGACACAGGGGCTGCAGTTTCATTGATTTCTACAGACAAGTATGAAACTATGTTGAGACATCTACCCCTGCAAATGACTGACGCTGTACTGAGGACATACACTGGCGAGGCAATTTCACCTGAAGGCGTCATCAAGGTGCAGGTGAAAATAAATGGGCAAAACGGCACTACTGCCTCTGTACGTGGTTAAAGGTAACTACCCTTCACTCTTAGGCCAAGAATGGCTGAAGAAAATACGCCTCAACTGGCAGTAGATAAGGACTGTTAGTACGGGTGACCACAACACTCTAGAAGCAGTGATGCAAAAACATGCTCCTTTATTCAAAGGGGAGCTAGGCACAATGAAGGGCATTGAGGCAAGAGTGTTTTTGAAGCCACAGCACAAACCAAAGTTTTATCAACCTCGACCAGTACCTTATGCACTCAGACCGAAAGTGGAGGCCGAATTAACTCGCCTAACCGAAGCTGGAGTCTTGTCACCTGTACAGTGTAGTGACTGGGCAACGCCAGTAGTGCCAGTGGTAAAGAAAGACGGGTCCGTGCGAATATGTGGAGACTTTAAAGGAACCATAAATCCAGTTCTCTGTATGGAACAGTATCCGATCCTACGCATCGAAGACTTGTTTGCATCGCTGGCACAGGGTCAACGCTTCAGTAAGCTGGATTTGTCACATGCTTATCTACAAATGAGAGTAGATGAAAACTCAAGGAAATATCTCACAATAACCACCCAAAAGGGTCTCTTCTGCTATAATCGCCTACCTTTTGGCATTGCATCAGCTCCAGCCATATTTCAGCGAGCTATGGACCAGGTTTTACGAGGTCTTCCAAATGTTCACTGTTACCTGGATGATATACTGGTGACCGGAAGAAATGATGCAGAGCACCTGAAGAACCTGGATGCAGTTCTGCAGCGATTAGAAGATTTTGGCTTGCGTGTCCAAAAGGAAAAGTGTGAATTTTTCAAGACTTCATTGGAGTACTTGGGCCATACCATAGATGCAGCGGGCTTACACAAATCGCCTAAGAAAGAAAAAGCAATTGTGGACGCCCCAGCACCGGAAAATGTGAGCCAGTTACGGTCGTTCTTGGGCCTGTTAAATTATTATGGCAGGTTTATTCCTAATCTAGCTCACGATTCTCAACCCACTAAATAGCTTGCTGTGCAAGGGAAGTCCTAGTGTTGGACAAAGGACTGCGAGCGCGTTAAGAAGGCCAAAAGCAGCTTGTTTCACAAGAATGTGCTCATTCACTATAATCCACAGCTGAGCATCAGACTGGCATGTGATGCCTCACCTTATAGAGGTGGGAGCAGTTCTTTCTCATGTTCTACGAATGGGGCGAAAAAAGCCATGCCTTTGCATCCAGAACTCTCAGCAAAGCTGAACAAAACTATGCCCAAATTGAGAGAGAAGCTTTATAATAGTGTTCGAGTTCGCACCTACTCAATACCTCTATAGTCGGGAATTCACACTCCCTCACTGATCACCGTCCCTCACGACCATTTTCAGCCCCCACAAAGGTATTCCTTCCATGGCAGCAGCCAGAATACAACGTTGGGCTCTCTTGTTATCAGCTCACAACTACCGCATTGAATGCAAGAAGGCGGCTCTTCATGGCAATGCTGATGGGCTCTCAAGATTGCCTCTGCAGGTAGCCCACAGTGACAAAGTGGAGACTGTCGATGTCTTCTACATCAATCAGCTTGAGAAACTACCCATCACAAGTTCTGAAATTAAAAAGGAGACAAAAGTTGACCCTGTGTTGTCTCAAGTCTTGGACTTAGTTACAAAAGGGAATTTTACTGTGAACCAGGACATTCACGGTGAGTTATCACCATTCTACGTCAGACGTAATGAGCTTTCAGTACAGCAAGGTTGCTTGATGTGGGGTGTCCAGGTGATTGTCCCTTTAAAGCTACGCACCCGTGTTTTGGAAGAGCTACATGTGGGAGACCCGGGTGTAGTGAGAATGAAGGCTTTAGCTAGAAGCTATATTTGGTGGCCAGGGATTGATTTGCAAATTGAGCAACAAGCAAAAACATGCACTACTTGTCAGCGTGTTCCAGAAAATGCCGTCCTCGCCTCTACATCCCTGGATGGGCCAGGTGCACCGTGGCAGCGCATTCATGTAGATTTTGCGGGGCCGTGGGAGGGACACATGTACTTAATTGTTGTAGATGCCCACTCAAAGTGGCCCGAAATTCAAGTCATGGACACCACTACTACCAGTAAGACCATTCAAGTGCTGCGAGGGCTATTTAGCCGTTATGGGATTCCTGAACAGTTGGTCAGTGACAACGGATCACAATTTATTTCTAGTGACTTTGCAGCATTTCTGAAGTCCAATGGCATAAGGCATATTCGTAGTGCCCCATATCACCCCTCGACTAATGGTCTTGCGGAGCGTTTTGTGCAAACCATGAAGAATGCTCTGAAATCAGTGGGGGGTCTTTGACCTTACAACACAAGTTGGATAACTTCCTACTGGCATACCGAAATACACCCCATGCTACAACAAAAGAATCTCCAGCAATGCTGTTTTTTTCGGCATAAGCTTCACTCCCGTCTGGATTTGCTTAAGCCAGATGTGGCATCAGAGGTTTTGAAGAACCAAGAATCTCAAATACTGCGCCAGCAAGCTTTCGTTCAAAGGACAGGCAGTTCATTGTTGGTCAAGAGGTGTACTTGAGATTACCGGAAGGGAGAAGTGGACCTCTGGTGTGGTGACATCTCAGAGGGTCCAGTGTCGATACAGTTGATGTTGAATCTGGAGGGAAATGGAAGCGGCATGCTGAACAGCTCCTAGATCTTCAGCGCACAGATGGGGACACCTCCAGGAAGAAACCCACGGAAATGTGGATTCCATCTGCCGTAGCTACAGAAGCCCCACTCGAAGTCCCAACACCTTCTGAAGAGGTGGAGGAGCAATGGTGAGGCTGTACAACCACCAACCGAGGATCGGAGGGAGGTACCAGACAGAGCAGCCATGCCAAGGGTTGCTCACGAAGCGTTATCCATCCAATTTCAAAACCTCCAGATCGTTTGAACCTGTGAGACATTTAAAAGGAACAAATGTTTTGTGTAGTTAGAGCCAGATCAGATTATTGGGGCAGAATAATCCCCTTGACTGGTTCGAGGCCTGGGGCAGTCTACCCCCTACCTCTAGCATAGTATGAACCATCTTAATAATAGCGAATAAAGCTAATACTTGTTCATTTGGTAACAATATAATTTAGTGGGGAGGAAATGTTATGTATTTGAAATGGTAATGCATTGCGTTACTCTGCCACTTGAGGGCAGCATTCCAAGATGTGTAAGCTAGAAAGACAGCAGAGAGAAAGTGTCATTGCTGAGACTAGAGAGGCACCTGAATAAAAATGAAAGCTGCTCTACTCCTGTTGCATTGTGAGTTTGTTGAACTATACCAGAATAAATGTTAGAACATAACAGTCTCATTCTGTGCAGTCGAAAGCAAAGTCTGCTGGCAGCCATACACAATGCCGAATAACCGATCGGAACTGTGATATATATCCTGGCGCTTGTGTGTGTGTGTGTATTACTGGCATTATCTGTGGCCAGCAGCACATTTTGTAGGTTGTCTGTTTATTAATGACAATATACAGTATGTGACTGGCAGCTATGTAAAAGTAGACAGAGATCTAGGAGGACTGCAGAGGCAGTGATGGTTGCAAGTCACAGTAGTACACCTGTACACGGTGTACACTGACTGTGAAACTGACAGCACTGTGCAAAAGCATCCTAGGGTGCAAGCAGTCACTGTCTGCAGTGCTCCCGGTGTGATTGTGGGGTACAAGCCCACATGTGAGAGAGGCAGGCACAGCGGGACGCATTGCACAGTGTAAATCGGAATATGTGCTGTGTCCTGTTCCTCCATCTTTTCCCCACTGTAGCAGTGTTGGTTTTGTGGCAGACAGTGTCGATGAGAGAAGCCGCAACAAAGTATTACGTGTCTACACTGACTTTCACATATGGCTGACATCCCAGTGAGAGCCCATGAATTCCCCCTTCCCTCCATGATGTATTGGCAGACAGTGCCGATGACAGTGAGCCGCCAAATGTAGTGTTCAGAGCAAGAAAGAGACATTTCTCCCCCCACTGTCTGTGCGTCTGTGGTGGGGTGTCTGTCCATAGCCAAGCCTATTTTCCATTTGAGAGAGAGAGAGAGAGAGAGAGAGAGAGAGAGAGAGAAAGAAAGACAGACAATCTCCCCACTGAGATGTCCCGTTGCCATCCAAGGTCCAACCCCCCTCCTGTCTCCCCCTGTGTGCACTGCAAAGACAGTGCAAGGCAGAGACACACAGCAATAGCCAACAGCAGACTGGCAGCTGGAGACAGAGAGCGAGACACACACAGACAGACAGAAATACAGTAGCATCCAGCACTGTGGGGAGAGCACAATCTCATTTCCAACCCTTAATTCTGTTTATGAGTCACCAAGTGGCAGTTCGCGCAGTGAAAGGGACAAATACAGGGAATGGAACAGTGAGAGAGACACACATACACAGGGGAAGGGAAAAAGTTAAAACCTGTGCTTGTCCCAAAACATGTGTACTTGCACATGGTAATATTTCTCAGACTGTACCAGATCGCAGGTGGACAGCATATAGTGAACAGGGGGATCGAGAGAGAGAGAGAGATAGAAAAACAGGTAGAGTGACAGACAAATTTGACCATGAGCTTCAGTAATGCAGCTGACACTGACTGCCAAGCCCTGGTGGCAGTATGTACATCGCTGCTCAGTACTGTGCACTTGGATTGTGGGTGTGGGGCGGGGTGCTACAGTAACGGTGGTAGGCAATGTAGCAGACACTGTTATGCACAAGAAATGTCTCAGATCAGGGCAGTAGTGCATGTGTGATAGTTCTTTGTGCATAAGAGCAATGAAGTATTCATTATTTGTTAGGGACTATTTTGCAAGGTGGCAGGATAAAGTACCTTTGTTGCTATTTAAAACAGCAAAAAAAAAAAAATGGATATTTTTTATTGTTGTTTAAACATAACCCATGTTTTAAGTGCAATAACCCACTCCAGGTTATGGGGTTACTGGGGATTAATCAACACCCTGAGTGCTGTGAGGAGACACTGCCTGCGGCCTAGTGCCTCACAACGTACCAGGGGTGTTGATTAATCCCCAATAACCCCATACCCTGTCGTGGGTTACTGCTTACATAATCAGAGCCTGAAACAGAGTATAGTAATCAAAACTGAAGATCACACATCAAGTCTGTACAGCACAGACTCTTAGCTCAGATATCAGTTTCCTCCTTCAAGCCAGTTACTTTGGCGTGGGCAAATTTTGCAACACACCATACTAAAGTCAGGATGGTAGATGAGATTTTGCAACGGGCTTTCCACAGGTAATCTCCATAAGTTATGAAAATTATTATTTATTTATTTATTTGTGACAATCAGGCTCTGACTGACCCCTGTGCAATTCATTTTATATATTACTCAGTTTATAAAAGTTCTACCTTATAAATGATATACTGTCAAATGCAAAACATGCAGAATTAGATTTATAGGGGAGTCATATTGTCTTTTAAGATACTAACATTATTCTGTTCATGGTTTAAGATATGCATCTTAGACATACAGTCCAGTTTCCTTTTTGTTATTATCAATTTCGAGAACAATACTGGGTTCATTTCTTCTTATCTATTATGCATAAGTAGTACGTTTTTGATAGAGTTTTAGTTACTGTAGAATATGTGATAAATTGCTATGCTTTTATTGATGACTTGTACTTTGAAATATTAAGAACATGTTATTGATATATAAAAAAGAAGACTACTTATTAAATTAATGCTAGTGAACAAAATATAGCTGCCAAATCGCAGCCTCCACTGTGGGGTGCTGCAAAGTGCAGTCAAGATGTTACTTTTTTTTTTTTTATACAGAATAATCAAGTTAGTTCTACTGTTAATGTTTACATTATTATTATTAATAGTAATTACCATCATTATTGCATGAAATGTTGCCTTTTCATCAGCCAAACTGTGGAATTGTAATTTTTGTATTGTATTTTTGGTCTAGGAAATGAGGTGCAATTTAACTACATTGGTGATTTATCACGTGTGCTTTTTATGTGTGAATTTGTGATACTTTCTCTTCAAACAGGAACTTTTTAAAACACACACACACCTAACCTGCACCTGTCAGCTTTGAAAAAGCACCTACTGTGGTGCAAAAAAATTTAACTGTGGGACGGGCAGTCCTTTACCTTGCTGCTGTCATTATTTTAAACAATGAACTAGTTTTTTATTTTATTTTATTACAACTAGGATTACAAGTACCTTTGAGCCAGGCTCTTTTACAAAGGTTCCACATCAGAGAACAAATACAAGTTACAGAAATAGAAACAAAACAATAAATAGGTTGGCATATTAGGTTACAATGGTAGATCAATACAATAGCTAGAATAAGCAGAATGTATACATGGGAACACAGAGTACAGAGGGATAAGTAGGAGGAAGGGTGGAAGATGAAGATAAACGTGAGAAGCGAAGTTGGAGAGGGCAGGAACTGCAGCCAAAGGGTATGGCCATCAACTGGGAGCAGGCTGAAACTAGTCAACAAAAAGGGAAAGATCACTGAGGGCTCAAGAGAGGCGGGGGGTGAAGGGGGAGTCAGGAGTGGTGAAAAGAAAGAAGAAACAAAAAAGTAACAGACGAAAAAGAGGGGGTAGAGATGTGGTAGGTGATAGTTGGAGGGAACAAATACGAGAGGGCTGAGGAGATTATAGGTAGCATTCACAGGAGCTAGTTAGTAAAGTGGCGGTGAAGTTTATGTTTGAATGAGCCAAGGGTGGTAGTGGAGGAGATGTCAGGATTGAGCATCCTTAACACAACTCAGTGTGTTTTTGATATTGAAGTGGAGACCGAGGAGCCAAGTTCCTGAGACAGTGTGAGTGTTACTGTACTGCTTTGGCACTGGTCCACGCCATTTGGAGCCACCCTCTTGTGACTGGTTACTGATTCTTTTTGGTGTGCTTAACGGTCCACTTCAGGATGAATCTGATTTTAGCTATGTCGGAACGGAGAGCTACGGACTCTAGCAGGGACACACCTCCCTCCCAGGCTGCTTCTAATAGTTTCGTGGACTCACTGTTCTACCATGAAGGTGAGACAAATCCAATTCTGATATCTAATTCAGAGCAATACAGCACTTCAGTACCCACTACAAATGTTACCACAGTGAATGCCCCGAAAAATACTAAAACTGCATTTGCACAACTGGAGAAGGTCGCTTTGAAAGTGAGAAAATGTATTGGCAGCGGCTCTCATTAACGGCCTACTTAGCGGTTAGAAGGGTTCCCAGGGGACTTCGTTTCACCAAGCAACCAGCATTTGTGGTAGAACATGATTTATTTTTGACTGGGTGGCAAGAGTTTGTATTACAATCCTCAGCTGGACTGACAAAATATATCTTGAAAGATGCCAAAGCAGTTGAACAAGAAATCAAAATGGAAGTATCAGAAAAAGAAGCAATAGTACAAACATTTGCAGGTCACCAAGATTATAATCAATTTAGAAGGCAATTAAAGGAAACCATTCAAAAATGTGATGAACGGATGAAAAGAGAGAAGCTTAACAAGTTTGAGTGTGATAGAAGGGATTACTTGGAAGGATTTTCAACTGGAAAAAAGTATTGATTAAACCCATTTTGAAAAAAAAAAAGTAAATGTGCAAAATAATCAGACTACGCCTAAAGACACTTACACCAGCGGATCAGAGTCTGAAAATAACTCTATTTTTTTAAGATTCCAGTCAGGAGGATCTGCCACTGAACCAAAAAGCCCCAACTGCACAGAAGTTAATTCAAACCGTGAATATCAATACAGATATTGACCCTTTAACCCACCCAGTTCCCGACACCCAGATTATCAGAACGCATACTGAGGAGGAGTCCTCGCATGGCAAGGTTTCAAGAAAACCAATACGAAGAGGCATTAGGGAAAAGAGAAGAAAACATAGGAAGAGGAAAGGGTTGAGGGACCCAAACCCATAGCAGGCGGGGGACCTATCATTACGGCAACAATTACCATAGTCGGGGCAATTGGAACCCACGGATCAACAGGTACTGATTGATAGTGACAAAAACAACATAGTCATCAATATCTCTAACTACTGACTCCAGGATGACAAATATCAGGTCTTACAGAAGGGTTTGATCTTTATCCCAACTGAAAATATTAATGAATTTGAGACCTTTGTAAAATCTGTACAAATTCACCCAAAAATTGCATTTACAAGCCTTACTGTTCAAGGAAGAGGACTGTAATGACATTGTTATAGTTTCTGGCTCAGTGACTGTTCTGAATGAGACACAGAACTTAAATGGAACAACGGGGATTTTTAAACCGATATCCACATTTGTGCCCCCCCCCCAAATGTGACTGTAGCATTGTTTGAAAAAGCATGTGCACGAGATCTGGAAAACATGTTTCAGCACTTAGAGACAGCAAGATATCACAACTGCACGGCTAGTGAAAAGCAGCAATGAGTAGACTGAAAAATCATTATTAAACCATTTGATAAGTGGGGTTAAACTGTTGTATGGGACAGGGAGAAATATGAAATAGAAATGTTGAACCAGTTATCAAATACTGATTATGCCTCATTAGAAAATGATCCAACTGACTTTTTTAAGAAGGAAACTGATATCTTGATTAATGAAGCTTTATTAAGCGGCGTTATAACCAGGGAAACACAATATTTTTTTGAAAGCAGATTACCTAGCCGGCCCGCCTGCACAGTGGTCGGATATCCGCTTGCCATGCTGATGACCCAGGTTCAGGAACAGACCCGGGAGTCAGAGGGCCGGCTGGGGGAGAAGGATCGAGCATCGTAGGGACTGCTCTCCTTCTCCAGGGGGAGGGAGGGGAAGAGTGTCTGGTGCTTCACGGACCCCTGGTGAAGGCTGGGGGGTACCACCCACCGGTGCCACTGCGTTAGGGGCGGGGCAGACGCTGGACATCATTGCATGTCCCGCTCCCAGGGATCAAGCATTGAGGAAAAAAGCCGCCTCCCAATCCAGACATCCACTGCCTCGACGTCCGCTGGGGGCCCGCTCCATGGCCCTGACCGGGGTGGTCAGGCTTACCCATAGTGTCCGCTGGGGGGCAAGCCTGGGCATGGGGGCGAGGGTCCTGGAATAAGGGGATCCGGAAACAAAGAATATCTAAATAGAAAAAAAAGGAAGTAGATCACCTGGTACAAGCTGTTTTACACAGACTCCCTAAAATACACAAAAGTTTGAACAACCCATTTTGCCCCACAGTGGCTAGTATCGGTTCAGTCACTCAGCCCCTGGCTAATTTTTTTTGATGGCTCCATTAAGATGGTTGCACAACAAAAGAGACACACTTAGGGACAGGACCCATCTATTAAATCTTTGAGGGGATGTTTGTGTAGAGCCATATTGGTATTTAGTCACAATGGATGTACAATCTTTGTACACAAACATTCCCCATACAGATGGTTGGAAGCAATTCGTAATGCCCTGTGTGCAAAAACTACATACACAACATCATTTATTGAATTTTTTGTTTTGCCCACTGAGAAAATTCTTACTTGCAATTGTTTTTTGTTTAAAGACCATATGTATCTGCAGAAACAGGGTACTGCCATGGGGGCGGCCATGGCCCCTACCTATGCAATTTTGTACATGTCTGAATGGGAAAAGGACAGTATTTATGGTGACTCTAAACCTTTCCTGGATAAAACGGATTTCTATAAGCGTTTTATTGACAACTTATTTTTCATTTGCATAGGGTCTGAAATGGAATTAAAGAAATTTGTCACATATCTTGAATCAACCAATTAGAATTTGAAATTTATCGTAACATATGAACTGTGAGCCAATAACTTTTTGGATTTGATGATTATTAAAACATCTAAGCGGGAATTGGTTACAGATCTATATAGAAAAGATACTGAAAAAATTAATTGTTACATTATGAAAGTTGCATCCTGCACATGCAGAAAAACAATATTCCTGTTGGACAATTCATGAGGGTAAAGTGTAACTGTAGTAGGGAAAGTGATTATGAAATGCAAGCAGAGATGCTTACGAATAGATTTTGAAATAGGGGTTATGACCGTGATATTGTCATGAAGGCAAGAGAGAAAGTGAATGCCCGTCCTAGAAATTAATTTTTATCAGCTAATGGTGGAAACAGAAATAGGATTGTGGGTACTGGCAGAACACCAGACTTTATCACCACATTTAGACCACAAGTGCACTTGGTTAACTCCATCATCCAAAAGAACTGGCTGTTACTAAATACTGAAAGGAAATTGAGTAGGGTTACACAAAATACCCCTAGGATGGTCTATAAGCAGGGACATAATTTATCTGATCAATTGATTAAAAGTACCTATTGGGGCCGTCCCGGTGGCGCTGTGGATTGAGGCGCCAGACACCATGCCAGCGACCCGGATTCTAGCTCGGGGCGCCGGGGGTCGACCAGGGGGGCAAGGAGCTGAGTGAGCTGCCAGCTGGTAGCGCTCCTCCTTGGGAGTGTTCAGAGGCCTCCTCAGCACTTGGCTGCCTCCTGCTGGAGTCTGGGTGGCAATGCCATGCACAGGAAGCCCTGGTGCTAGGCGGGGGGAGGACGGAAGTGGCCATCACCAGAGCCGTGGTGTGCCTCCATGCACATGCGCTACCGTGTTCTGAGGCCCCGGGGTAATGAGGTGAAAATGTGGAAATTGCGGGGGCCGCGCAAGGATGATGCCTCCGAGGATCTGCTGGAACACGCAAAGCAGCTTAAGATCCCGAACAACCCCAGAGCCCGGTAAAAGGCTGGCTGCCGTAAGCTGCAGCCCACCACAGAGGATAAACATCAATAAGGGAAAAAAAAAGTACCTGTTGGGAAGGACAGGGAGATTGTACCAAATACAAGCATTAGCCAACAGATAACCACAAATGTGGAAACTGCACTTTTTGTAAATATATTATACCAGGAAAAAACTTTAAACATCCGGTGTCTAATAGAGCATACTGTATTTTGGATTTTATTATGTGCAATACAGAATATATAATTTATTTGGCAACTTGTATAAATTCCCTGTTTTTATGTTGCTTGCACGCATGTGCAAGAAACATAGTGCCATCATCGGAGATTTCGGAGGTGTGTCACCTCCTCCTCCAATTCAGTCAGTGAGCTGGCAGTCGCGGCCCCTGTAAGCCAATGCATTTTGGAGCTGTCTATGACATGCTCCAAAATGCAGTGGCATACAGTTGAAAGGGGAGCTACGCTTCAGTGAGCAGAGATAAGAAGCGAGCCCCCCACACGCAGGCGGCGCCTCGAGCACCTGTGTAGCCGACGGGTGCCCAATTTCCCGCCAGCTGAGCCGCGCCCCCCCAGTTGTAGGTGCCACGCTGGGAGCCCACCCCAGCGCGGGCAATCAGTCCATAGGCCGGACGGGGTGCCCAATACCCGCCTGCTGAACGCCCTCAACGCTCCTGTGCCACGCTGGGAGCCCACCCCAGCGTGGCAAACGGTCCCACGACGCTTTTTTTATTTTTAACCTGAAAACGAAAATGGTCCCGCGGCGCTCTCGACCCCTCCCACAACCCGCACCACCCACTGCACCCAGCCTCCCCACCACCTCACCCCATACCTCACGGACTCCCGTGCCGACAATCTTCGTGGACCGGGAACACGTCTGCACTCTTCCCAAGAGCGCTCGAACTGAGGAAATGCCAGTAAGCTGTATAATGGCCTAGATAGGGGGTTTCAACTTTGTTGCATGTCTCAGGCATTTGGGAATTTCTGCACAAATTTTCAACATGGGGTTTTGGGACCCTTCTCATGAAAGATGTCACTGTCATGGCGTTATTCTGGCCGAAGGGTGATTTGTGCCAGTGACTGCGAAATCACCCCGGCCGACGAACTACATGACAGTGACATCATTCATGAAGGGGTCCCAAAACCCATGTTGAAAATTTGGTGCAAAATTCCAAAAATGACTGTTTTATTAGCATCGTTCAGGCAGTTCCTCTATGCAGGCTTGTAAGTTCGCGAATTTAAATATTTTCACTCCAGATTTTCAACATTGCCATTTTACCACACCTTCTTATGAGTAGTACAGCTGTCATTTTCACATCTCACCCAAAATGTGCTTCCACCTATGTAGCGCAGAATGGGCGCAGTCGGTGTCGTGAAATCAATGTACAGGACAAATTAAGAAAATCACAGCGACACTGTTCATGAGCAGGAGGTCTTAAAATGGCTATGTTGAAAATTTGGTGAAAAAATTCCTAAAATGACTTTACGGCGTCGTTGCTGAGTTCCTCGCGAGCCATTAAGTTATGAAAATTTCAATATTTTCTCTCAGATTTTCAACATTGCCATTTTACCCACCTCCTTATGAGCAGTACAGCTGTCATTTTCACATCCTGCCCAAAACGTAGCCTCATGAAGCGCACAATGGCGCACTCGGTGTGCAAACTCAATGTATGGGACACATTAACAAAATCACAGTGACACTGTTCATGAGCAGAGGTCTTAAAATGGCTATGTTGAAAATTTGGTGAAAAATTCTAAATGACTGTTTTGACGGCGTCGCTAAGAAGTTCCCACGCACCGTGTAAGTTCGCAAATTTTCAATATTTGCACTCCAATGACTTCCAAATACCTAAACAGCACATAGAAGCAAGCAACATTCAGCATTGACAAATGCTTGTTTGTATAGGCAGGACTAATGGAAAACTAAAAGAATGTATAAGGGAACACACAGGAAGCATTCGGAGACTTGATGGGGTCAGTGCGTTAGCACAACACTGTCAAAGGAAAGGATCATTCAGTTTTAATTTCAGAGCATCGAGAAGATTTATAATAACAGAGGTGGCGAAATAGACAGCCTTTCACTGCAGAGAGAAACCTTCTGGCAGTTTAAATTCCTGCACTACTGTCTGTTTTCCACTCACTGTATGTTTCTCCTGCCCCGTCCTATTCTGTGTACAACGATGAGCCTTTGTAAATGAGTCTTTGACTCAAAGGGTTGCAAATGATACTGTAATAAATAAATAAATAAGTCATTAATTCCCGGTTTAAATAACTGTTTTCAACTTACTCCTTTTTTAAAGAAAAAGTTAAATAACTGCAGTTCAAATATTTGTAAGTATTAGTATCTGCTTATGTTTTTTTTATATATTCTTTACTTATGTTTGTTTAAATTGTGGAATTGTAATTGTATTGTACTTTTGGTCTGGGAGATCAGGTGAAATTGAACTACATTGGGGATTTATCACATGTGCTTTTTATGTGTGAATTTGTGATACCGTCTCTAAACAGGAGCTTTTTAAAAACGCACACCTACCCTGCACCTGTCAGCTTTGAAAAAGCATCTATTGTGCCGTGAAAACGTTTAGCTGTGGGAGAGGTAGTCATTTATCTTGCTGCTGTCTTTATTTTAAGCAGTAAACTAGTTTATCCTGAACATAACTCGGTGTGGTTTTTTTGTTACTGAAGTGGAGATCAAAGAGCCAAATGCCTGAGACAGTGTGAGTGTTATCGTGCTGCTCTGGCACTGGTCCTCGACGTTTGGAGCCACCCTCATGACTGGTTAGTAACCAAATATTTAAGCTGCTCAGAATATCACAAGACAGACCAGACCAGTGGCACTGAGGATTGAGGCGCTGGACACCACACCTCGTTCCATGTTGGCAATCCGTGTTCAGCAACAAACACAAGCCCCTGGGGGTCAGCTGGGGAGGTAAAGGGTCAAGCGTCCCAGGAACTGCTCTCCTCTCTTGGGGAGCAGGCCTATTGGATTCGCCGAATGACTGCCACCAGGTGGATGCTTGGTGGCACTGCAGGATGGGAGAAGCTGAAGTGGGAAGTGCTGCAGGACTCACCAGCATGCACGTGCCTCCACATGCACAAGCCAATGTCTGGGCTTCAGAGAAAACTCAGAGGAAAATGGAGACAGCGCAGGCATTCATGAAGCTCTGCCCGCCAATCCCTCATCCGCTTTGCCACCAGGACGGGACGGTCAGAACCAGACCGTTGGTCTGCGGGGAGATCCCTCACTCTCCTGACCCCACCATGGGAGGGGGAGCTGTGGGAGAACACAGGTCAATTGATTAATCCTGGGGATTCCAGGGGCCACTGGGGGTCAGAGGAGCAGGATGGATGGAAGCCCAGCCTGTCTCAGCCAACAAATGGAACATAAAAGCCTACAAGAATATCACACAAGTAACACATTTCTGCATAAATTATGGTAACAGATTAGTTACAGGATTTATCTTTGTATAACATTAATAGGGAGCAACTATGGAATACAAACAGTTTCAATACTTGTCACTTTCTGTGTTCAGAGAAAACTTGGTGCTTAAGGCCTAGGCTGGTACTTACTGAAGAGGTATAAAGGATTCCGGTCTGTAGTCGAAGTCAAAGAATAGTGGGAAACCAAACCCGAGGAAAGCATGAGCTATGGCCATGTATTTGTATCCAAGTTGATTCCCAAATGGGACCTACTTTTCTGTGTGTGTGTGTGTGTAATGTCAATACTCACATTACTTTTTCCTCTAATGTTCACAAACTCTTACTTTGTGCATCTGGTTGCACTGCTGCTCCAATGACATCACAGTTAATTCTTCTATGTCATAACAGCTTTCAATGACACCCTCAACTCAAAACAGACAAAACAAATAGCCAGCATGCTACAGCCAAACTGAGATAATTTACAAAACAAGCCGGGTGTCATCAGCACAGCTTAGCTATCTATGTAGTTTCAGCTGGCACCTTATGCTGTATTTTGCATAAAACTCACTTGCTGAGAGTGGGTGAAGAAGGGGACAGAACAGGAATAAGCACTAAATGAGTACTTCTGTTGTGTATTCATAAAGGAGAAGGGCGAACTGCTACCCCAGGGGATGGGGAAGGTGGATAAGAAGTGACAGATATACAGGTTACTCACCTGTAACAGGAGTTCTAGGAATGGTATATGTTGTTCATCCACACTGTCTGGCAGGTATCCTTGCCGCTTTAAATCTTGCCGGAAGGTCTTCAAGCTGGCTCCTCCCACCCACCTGGGTGATAAAACTCTCAGCTCCACCCCATGACACCAGATCTGGCCCGCTGGAAGCTCAGGTTGTGCGTCGAAGCCGGGGAGGTCAGGTGGGTTGTGTGGATGAACAACATATACCATTCCTAGAACTCCTGTTACAGGTGAGTAACCTGTATTTCTAGGAACATAGATATGTTGTTCATCCACACTTTCTGGCAGACTCCTAGCAGTTCTCCGGGAGAAGGGAGGCAAGGCACACACCCCCTACTTAGGAAATAGAGACTGGAGAACCGAGGCCCCAAAACCAGCATCCTGGCGTGACTCAAGGTCGATGTGGTAGTGGGTTATAAAGGTATGTGCCGACTTCCAGGTAGCAGCCCTGCAGATATCCTGGATAGGGACGTCCCTGGAAGCAGCTACCGATGCAGCGCGGTATGGCGGTAGAATGAGCTCTTATCCCTCTGGGAGGCTCCATGCCTGCCAACCTATAGCAGAGATCTATGCAGGAGGTGACCCACCTGCTTATCGCCCGCTTGGCAGGTCTGCCAGGTGCAGCTTCAGTGTAGGTGACAAACAGCTGGCGAACCTCTCCCCAAACTTCAGCCGTGTGCTCCTTATAGTAAGTGAGCGCCCTTCTAGGGTCCAGAGTATGGAGCCTATATTAAGCCTCCGAGGTGTGATTGGGGTAGAAACACCGCAGAGGCCAACACCTGGTTAAAGCGGAAACTTCACACCACCTTCGAAGGAATTTCGGGTGGGGCGAGGACAACCTTGTCCCTGTGGAAGACCAGGTAAGGAGACCTATGGAAAGCGCCTGGAGCTCTCCCATCCTTCTGGCTGCGAATAGTCACCAAGAAGGCGTCTTCCACGACAGGTGAGAGATGTTACACCTGTGCATTGGTTCGAATGGCTTGCCCATGAGCTTTGCCAATACCAGCAGTAGATCCCACGGAGGTGGAGGTTCATGCACCGGAGGGGATATGTGATCCAGGCCTTTGAAAAAGCGCCCGACCACTTTCTCCTGGGCCACCGACTGCTTCCCAGCCCGCGCCCGGTAAGCAGAGATGGCTGCCAGGTGCACCTTTAGGGTCGTTGACCTAAGCCCTCGCTGAGAAAGGGACCATAGGTAGTCCAAGATGCTTGCCAAGGAACAGGAGGAAGGGTCCAGGCCCTTGCCCTGACACCAAATGGAGAATCTCTTCCATTTGAAGGCATAGCATTTTCTGGGCGACTCCTTACGGGATGCCTCAACTACATTGAGGACCTCGTCGTAAAGACCCAAGGCCTGGAACTCTAGCCGCTCAGGAACCAGGCCGTCAGGTGCAGGGATTGAAGGTCCAGATGGAACACCTTCCCCTGATTGACTGATAACAGGTCTGGGCGAGCTGGAAGCTGCCTCGGGAGCCTGGCGCTGAGGCTGAGGAGATCTGGATACCAGCATTGGCAGGGTCAGTCTGGGGCTACCAGAATCACCTACGCCTTGTCCCTCCTCACCTTGAGAAGCACCTTGTGCATCAAGGGAAATGGGGGAAAGGCGTAGAAGAGGCCCGAGGTCCACGGCCTCAAGAAGGCATCCCCCTGCAGCGAACCCTGCTGAGGGGGGGCGGGCATGAAACAGCCTCAGCTTCGCATTCTCCTTGGAGGTGAACAGGTCCACCTGAGGTGTGCCCCAGTGGGAGAACAGATCTTGTACTACCTCCGGCAGGAGAGACCACTCGTGGGACATAGCCCCTATCTGGCTTAAGGCACCGGCCAGAGTGTTGGAGGCTCCTGCCACATGGATGGCTAGGAGATCCGCCTCCAGGCTGCGCACGAGTGACCAAATGCGGAGAGCTTCCTTGCACAGAGGCATGGAGCGAGTCCCGCCCTGGCGGTTTAGGTAGTACATGGTTGTGGTATTGTCCATCTGGACCTGAACCACTTGACCCCGTAGAAGCGAAGCAAAGGCGGTGAGGGCTAGACAAACCGCCCGAAGCTCCAGCAGGTTGATATGGCATCGGGACTCCTGAGGGGATCAGAGGCCGTGCGCTCTGTGCTCCCCCAGATGGGCACCCCAACCCATCAGAGAGGCATTGGTCGATAGAGAGACCATCAGCTTGGGGCGGACAAATGGGATGCCCTCCTGCAAATGGACTGGAACGGTCCACCACTGGACAGCGTTCCACATCCCCTGGGTCACCGTCACTAGCTGGTCCAATGGATCGCAGCACTGTGACCACTGGCTGGTCAATCCCCACCACTGAAGGGGACGCATGTGCCAGCGGGCCCAACGGACCACGCTGGTACAGGCCGCCATGAGACCCAGGAGGCACAGGAAGTCCCAGGCAGGGCGCGATTGCCCAACCAGAAATGATTGGGCAAAGGAGGAAAGAACCTCGGCCCTGTCCGCCGGGAGTCGTGCCCTGGCTTGAAGAGAGTCGAGCTCTGCCCCGATGAAATGTATCACCTGCTTCGGCCCGAGTTCCGACTTGGCCTTGTTGATGAGAAGGCCGATCTGAGAGCAAACCTGGAGGGCCAGATCTCTGGACTGCTCCACCTCCGGTCTGGAGGGGGCTGCTATCAGTCAATCATCCAGGTAAGGGTACACCCGGACCCCTCGGCGCCCAAGAGGGAATGCTGTCACCACTGCCATGCATTTGGTGAAGACCCTGGCTCGGAACTCGGAAAGGGATCCATCCATCGAAAGTTAAGGAATCTCTGGTGAGACGGAGATAGGGACGGAAAGAACGCTGGCCCTGTAGGTCCAGAGAACAGAACCACACGCCTGCTCCAGGGATGGTATTATCTGAGCCAGAGTGACCATCCTGAAGGTCCGAGACCTTAGGAACCTGTTCAGGTCGTGCAGGTCGAGAATGGGGCGCCAGCCCCGTCCGCTTTGGGACCAGGAAGTACCTGGACACAAACCCCTTGTCTGAGGGAGGGTCCGCACTCTCTGATCACCTCCTTCCGAGGAGCAGAGCGATGTTGGCTCGGCGAGCTGACAACCAGGCTAGGACTCTCCGAGCCTGGGGCGATAGCTTGGAAGGGCGGGCCTGCTTGAACTCCAAAGGCAGGCTCTTCACCACTTTCCAGCACCCACTGGTCTGTGGTGATAGCGGACCAGGTGGAAAGGAAGTGGCGGAGCCGTCCCCCCACGGGGGGAGCCCAGGGTGGAGTCACGAGGTTGGGAGCGACACCCCTCAACCCGTCACTGGGCAGGCTTGGAGGAGGGACCAGCCGAGGGACCTCCTGGGCCTTTGCCTCCCTGCTTCCTGGAAGAGGAAGCCGCAGACTTGGCTTTGGGATGCCAAGTGCGAGCCTGCTGGCCCTGATGCTGCTGGGCCAGATGTGCAGTGGGCACAGACGGACAAAAGGACTTGGGTTGCGGTCTGCGGCCCTTGTCCCTCTGGGCGGAGGAGACCGAGTCCAGAGTGGCACTGGACTTTTCGATCCTCTGGCGGTGACCCTCCACTCCAGGGCCGAAGAGGTCGGTCCCCAAGAAGGGGACATCTGCCAACTTGTGCTGGGTATCCGCTGTGAAGGTGGATATCCTCAGCCATGCCCGACGGCGCATGGCCACTGCGGCCGTGACTGACCTGGCACATGAGCCGCCGATGTCCAGAGCAGTCTGAAGTTGCTGCTTGGCCACTGCCCTGCCCTGGTCCAGCACCTGCTTGACCGTGGTCTGTAGGTCAGCCGGGAGGTGACAGACTACCTCGTCCAGGGAGCCCAACAGGGCGTGAGAGAAGTGTGCCATCAGCACGGCCGAGCTGGCCTGACGAAGGCCAAGGGAGGACGCAGCATAGACTTTGCGCCCGGCGTAGTCCAACTTCTTGGACTCCTTGTCGGTAGGCTTGTCCACGTCCCTGGTGCTTCCGGCACGCTGGAAGACGCTGTCAGTAACCAACCCCTCGGCTGAGGGGTGTTCCAAAAAAACGGACAGAGAACCGGTAGGGGCTGCGAACTTCCTCGCCATCCTGGCCGAAGGCGCAGGACAGGAAGCTGCCAGAGCTCAGCCCTGGCCGATACTGGCCTCGCCACCTGAAAGGCCTCCGGGTGAATCCCCGGTCCAATATCTCCGTTAGGGGATACTGGCCCGCCTGGATACGGGTTCGAGCTGCATCCCCGTGGACTCCAGATGAGCCTAAGTAAACCCATGAAGGACGATGGCGCCATCCCAGCGACTGACCTCCGAGGACTCCAGGTCGACCTGCCTGGAGAACAGGGAGGAATCGTCGTCAGACTCGGATGAGTCTGCAAAGAGCTGCCTTGGGCCTGAGCCACCCTCCACCTGCCGAGGGCGGTCGGGAGTGAGGGTGACACACAGCCTATAGGGCAGGCCCTGGTCCGACCGAGAATTCTTGGTCGGGGCCCCAAATTTCGACTGTGGAGGTGGAGGTTCCACCAGAATCGTTGGGGCAGCCGGTTTCGGTCAAGCAACAGGCCGGGGCAGGCGCCGGCTAGGGCGAGGCTCCGGCCGCTCCGGTGACAGTCACTCTGATGGCTGGGAAGGCGATGACGCCGGCTTGCCCTCGGACAGAAGGAGCTGCTGCCACATGAGGTCCTCGTAGACCGACGCAATGCTGCAGTTTCCTCGTCCCGAGGAGGAAGATGAGGACGAGCGCGCACGCCCGCCACTACATGGTACCGAGATCGAGACCGCCGGCGTCGGCAGGGATCAACTGGACTGTGAAGATGTCCGAGACCAAACCGAGAACCTCAGTGTTTCCGAGGAGGGTTCTGGGGCAGGGCGGGGGAGACCCGCTCTCCCCTCGGCTCGGCAGTTTCGACCGTGGACTCAGGAACCGGAGGCACAGGCAAGTCCTCGGCCACCTCGATCTCCGCCGGGGGAACCATGGAATGAGGGTTGTCGGCTTCACCAGTCGACAACCCGTCCAACAGGTTGAGAAAAATCTCGACTGCGTCGACGGGTGTCTCGGCCAACTGACCTGAGGGGGACACCGTGAGGCCAGTGGCCGACGCCGAAGGATCGACTGAAGTCGAGGGTCGACTACCTGGGGAGGGGCCCTCTCCCGCTCCCAAGAGCGTCGACGGAGGGACTTACCTTTAGAGTCCTTCTTCTTGGACCGAGAGGAAAGTCCTGATGGCCCCTCTCCCTTGGTGGAAAGGGACTGACAGAGCTCCTTAAAAGAAGCTGAATAGGAGGATCCCAAGGAGAGCGGGATAAAGGCCGCGGCCGAGGAAGACGAAGATGCGGCCTGCGCCGCCTCCTCCTTGAGGGCGATCATCTACTCGAGCTGTTCCGCCAAGCCAGCCGCCGCGGACACTGCCAAACGGGCCTCCTTAGACTTCACTGGCGGGTAACATTTCTCGGGGCGCCCAAGTTGTAAACGGGCGGCGCGGTCCTCCAGGACGAGAATGAGGAAGAGCACAGGTCGCAGGCCTGGGCGGGTCAAGGCCTAGCAGTAGACGACGGAGTGCGATCCGTCCGAGACATCTTCTGCCTGCATGGGCACCTCCGAAACCGAGAGTTGATTTGTCCATTGCAGCCGCGAGGGAAATATTTGACCGAAGTCTTGAAAACCTTAAACTTTATTTCGGGTAAACCGAAGAACTAGGAACCAGTCTTATATGCAGAGCGTTAAGGAGGGAACCTGAGCTTCCAAGCAGTAAGTAAGATCTGGCATCATGGGGCAGAGCCGAGAGTTTTATCACCCGGGTGGGTGGGAGAAGCCAGCAAGAAGACCTTCCGGCAAGATTTAAAGCGGCAAGGATACCTGCCAGAAAGTGTGGATGAACAACATATCCATGTCCCGAGAAGGGGTAATTATGGAGGGCAGGGTGCTGGAGGGTCCAAAGGCACTAAGGGTGGATAAGGCACCAGGTCCAGATGGCATTCATCTGGATGGCACTCATCCCAGGGTGCTGAAAGAACTGGCAGGGGTACTGGCGGACCTGTTCAGTACCTCCATGGACACAGGTTGAGTACCACAGGACTGGAGGATGGCTCACGTGGTGCCCCTCCACAAGAGTGTCCCAAAGGATGAACCTGGCAATTACAGACCTGCAAGCCTCACATCCATTGTAGGAAAACTTATGGAAGCAATCCTGAAAGAAAGACTGGTGACCTTTTTGGAAGAAAATGGACTCCAAGACAGTCAGCAGCATGGATTCGTCTTTAGAAGATCCTGCCAGACCAACCTAATTGAATACTACAACTGGATAATGAAGGAACTGGATAAAGGCCATGTAGTGGATGTGCTGTATTTAGACTTTGCCTCAAGTCGTAACCTTATTGCCCTCCATGACTCGCTGCAGAAGTCCTTCACTGAAGCCGAGGGCTGGTTCAAGGAACATAGATTGGTGATAAATCTTGAAAAACCAAAAACCATGTTCTTCTCTCATCCCCAAAACAAGTCCTGCAACTTCAAACTCCTCATTCACTCTGGGTCCTCATTCCCACTCGAACAAGTTTGCTCCTATAAATACCTAGGGATCCATTTTGACCCTCCTCTCCTTCCATGGACACATCGCGCCTCAGCCACTGCCACTAATATCCGATTGGGCATCTTACATCGGTATAAACACTGCCTCCCCTCGGAGGCTCTTCGACTCGCAGTCACCTCCTCTATCCTGTCCCTAGTGGACTATGGACTGCCAGTGTATGGTGCTGCTGATCAGACCGCACTCCATAAAATTCGACTACTCTGAATAAGGCCTGCAGGTTAATTACTTGAGCACCTAGGATGACACATACCTGTTCACTGTATGCTAAAGCGCTTGGTACTTGATCTCGACGAGCCTCAAATATCTTACCTGTACCCTTACAAAAAGACCCTCCTTGGGCTTTCCCCACCAGGATTGACCACCACCATACGCGCCTGTCCCACTAGTTCAGACTCGGACCTCTGGGAAAACCTCTTTTGTTATCCCTAGAGCTAGGACTCTCACGCCAAAGAGCCTTCAGCTTTAGGGCCCCTCCTGGTTCAACACACCTGCCCCTCCATCTCCAAGCTCCAACTATAACGCAGGTTTCAAAACTCTCCTTACGTAACCACCTTATTAACAATTCGATGCTGTAATCTGCCGCCAGTCAAAGCCGTATCAATACTTATGACAAAGCTTATTACTAAGCTGCTAAGAACAACATAACTCTGGTATTGTTTGCACCCATCCTACCTGTACCAGCTTGTTTGTATCTATGTCTTAATTTACTGTTATACCTATGTGTTGTACTGCTATACTGTGTATTTTGGTTTGTCTTACTGTGACAAGGTACCTTTGTAAATGAGCCTATGGCTCAAAGGTTTTCCAAACTGCTGTTTAAATAAAATAACAAAAAAAAAAAAAAAGACTTCAGCAAGGCCTTTGATTCAGTGCCTCATGGGAGGCTGGGGAGTAAGTTGCAATATGTGGGGACAGGGACAAAGATGGTAAACTGGATTGTGAACTGGCTGAAGGGGAGGCAGCAAAAGGTGGTGGTGGTGGTGGTGATGGGGGTCCCTTCCCCAAGGGCAGAGACAAGCGGGGTGCCGCAGGGCTCAGTCCTGGATCCAGTGTTGTTTGGGTTATTCAGATCCGACATCTCACATCATGTTAGTAGCAAGATCAGTCTGTTCGCAAATGATACCAAGATAGGAGCTGTGGTGGAAGACATAGAAAGGTGGCAGGGGCAACAGGAGGACTGATCAAACTGGAGGAGTGGTCAGAAAAGTGGAAATTGAGCTTCAATGCGAAGAAGTGCAAGGTTATGCACTTCGGAGCAAGGAACCCAGGGAGGAGCTACCAGTTGGGACGGGTTCAGACAGAGGTCACAGAGGAGAATGACCTAGGGGTGATCATAGTGGGTAACATGAACAACTCAGCTCAGCGCAAGATGCTGGGGTGTATTGCGAGAGGAATCTCACCCAGAAATAGGGATGTGATCCTGCCACTGTATAGGTCACTAGTCAGGCCACATTTAGAGTATTGCGTGCAGTTCTGGTGTCCCTTTCTAGAGAAGGATATCAGATTGCTGGAGGGGTGCAGCATAGGGCAACTAAGATGATCCAGGGGCTGGAGGACAAATCTTATGAGGACAGGCTGACCGAGTTGAATATGTACACCCTGGAGAGGAGGGATCGGGGGGATATGACTGAGACCTTAAAATATTTGAAGGGGATTAATAAAATGGGCAAAGAAGCGATAATTAAGCTGAAGAGAGGAAGGGACACCAGAGGGCATGGTCTCAGGTTGGAGGGTGGAAGATATCAGAGAGAGATGAGGAGGCATTTTTTCACAGAGAGGGTGGTGGAAAAATGGAACAGTCTACCCGAAGAGTTGGTGTCCTGTAGCACAGTGGGCAGTTTTAAAAGGGCATGGGACGGGAGAGGAGGGGGCGGGCAGCTGCAATATAAGGGTGCTAGCTGCGCATTCGAGCAGACTAACTTGATAGACCATAAGGCCTCTTTCTGCTGGCAGACTCGTATGTTCGTATGTAAAAACAACATTTTGCATCAGTTCCTAGTGATTATGTCTTTACTGTTATCAGTAGCCAGGTCAAGAGGGCTGTCCCTTTCTGCTGCACTGAGATGATGATTTGTAGCAACAGAAATTTCACATTGAATGGGACAGGAACAACACCAACTGGAACCAAAGACCCTACACTTCCCTACAACCACCCCTTCTCAACTCTGCAATAAACAGAGCTGCTGAAGGTAATGGGCTGGTCCAAGTCTAAAACAGCTACCTCATGGCAGAAGGCAGCATTCACCATGAAAGAAAAGCTGCCCCACGCAGCCAAATCCCACTTAGTGTCTGAGTAACCTTGCCTGAACTCTGAAATTCACAGCCAGAGATAGTCGCAATTCATTGTAAGTTACTCTACAACACACCACTCTGAAGATAATACAGTCCTCCATACCTCCATGGAGGCAGTGTATCCCAGTGATTAGAGCACAGAGCTGTGAACCTGACCTCAACATACTCACTATATCATCTTGAACAAGTCACGGTAACCCATCTCTGCATAACCTCGTGTGTGTGTGTGTGTGTGTGTGTGTGTGTGTGTGTGTGTGTGTCTCATATACACTCACACTCGCTTTCACTTTGTACTTAACCTCACTGAGCTTTAATTATCCTCCCTCAAGCTCCCAACCTCCCTGTTTTGGTCTAATGGCTAATTTTACTCTTCATGACTTGTAAAGCACTTAAAGATCACCTTTCTCAGTGCATTACAAAACAAACAGGAGGCTCCCTTACCTGAATGGGAGTTCCTCCATACTAGTTTTAAAAGATTATGATTTGCCACATAAGGAAAGGAAGGGATTCTGTTTTGTCCCCAAGGGAGCTAGCCGCTCCATCCCTTTCACTTCCTGACTCGAAGATCCAGCCACGCGCTCCGATGTTTTGTGATGTCACTGTAGGACCAGTGCAGGGACATGTTCCATGCAAGTCCATGGAGTGTCATTTTAAAAGCTATTTTCATGATTTGAATCAGACTTTTGATACAAATCGAAGCCAGTATTCAAGTAACAAGAGCCTTGTTACTTGAATACTGGCTTCGATTTGTACCAAAAGTCTGATTAAAATTGTGTGCTTTTACAACGACGCTCCACAGACTTGCATGGAGCACATCCCTGCGCTGGTCCTACACTGACATCACAAAATGTTGGAGCACGGGGACAGATCAGCAAGTCAGGAAGTGGAAGGGATTACGCGACTAGCCCCGTCTGAGGCAAAATCTGATCCCTTCCCTTACTTAGAGGGCAAATCATAATGTTTTAAAACTGGTATGGAGACACTCTCATTCAGCTAAGAGAGCCTCCCGATTGTTGAAATGGAAGAGTAAAACTAGGGAGGAAAGGTGCTTTTTAAAGACCTAGTGGAACTAAAACAGACAGACTGCAAAATGATACAAACTTTAAGAAGCAGACAGTTGTCACTTTTTGTTTCTGAAGTATTTTTCTTTTTCCTGTGCTCACTAGAAATTTTTCTATGCGATAATATTGTGTTGGATACATGGAACAGCTCTCAGCCTGGCATCGGACATATCTGTCTCTATCCACAGTATTAAATAAGCCCCCAAAGAATTGATTAGCAGTTTTACATGTGAAAGTGCTAATCAGCTTATCGCTTGACAAAGAATGGTTAGCAAAGTTTAAAAATATATAGAATTTTAATAATTTTGTCTACTGTGCCATAGACTCACTGGAAAAAAAAATGGTTAGCAGTCTATTACTATGCATTTTTGGAAATCGTTAGCATTACCCACTGTTTTGCGTAGCGTTTTGCGATGCTATACTAGCTATTTAAAACCCTGCTATCCCCCCACTACATCAGCAGCGTTGTGGCATCACTGACCGTGACATCACAGGTGAATGACCTGGCAGCCACTGAGTGATTTCACAGTCAGTGAGATCATAATCCTGAATATGTAATTGGGCAACAGAAATAGATATGTCAGCTACCATACAACATGCTGTTCTACACATCACACCTACTAACATCAGGTAAACAACCTTCTAATTACCCAAAGGGAAAAGAAAAAGTGTATCAGATATAAAAGGTAATGGTTGACTGCTTTTAATAACTGATATTATTTTCAGGCAGAACACTAGCTCTTTAAAGCAGCAGCGCAATGAAATATGTGTTTTCTAAAAAGCTAGTTTCAGCTACAATTAAAAATATTAACAAATCTCATCAACTACTTTTGTAGGTACTTCCTATGCTGCAAATAGGTTTTTTTTATGTTCTCAGTCCTAACGCTTGCCATGTCTGTAATGCTATTTCTAAGCCAAAAGTCACAGCGGCCCTTTTTTCTTAAGAAAAAAACTATTTCAAAACATTTACAAAATACTCCTATTTTGGTAGAACTAGAAAATGTTACAACCAAATAAAACTAGAAGATACCTAGAATCTTCTAAAGTGAAAAATGGTGGGGTCAAAACTGTTGCCCAATTTCATTGCATTGCTGCTTTAGGGCAAGAGTTTGTATGAAGGCACTATAAAAATCTGATTCCTCTTCTCTCCTTCCTATCTCTAAAACCTCTGTAGTCAAATACTACCTGCAGCAGCAGTAGTACTATTTGAGCTGTGAAGGCTTTTAAATGTACAGTAAGGCTATTCAGAGCATTACTTAGTAGCCACATTGGTCCAAGTGCAATTAGAAATTACATCTGGCAACTTAAAAAAAAAAAAAAACAGTACCAGTTAAAATCTATACAAGTGTCACAGGAGCTGTGTGTAACGGTATACTGCAGTACCATGAAAGTATGTAAATAAACATTGGCCCACCACTGCTGCTGAGTATTCTTGTGAAACCCTTCTCCAGTGCCCAGCGCTGTGTGAGTCTGCACTCCTATGCCTAAAGCTTAACAGAGTCAGGCTACAGTCTCTGTTCATCCAACCATGCATTCATGCACCTTGTACAATCTAATTTCTTTCAAGTCGGCCAATACGGACATTCCAACATCAGGGTATCTTCCTGAAAGTACAACGGAAGTCAAGGTGTGACTCATGTCCTCTGAATTATGGAGGGAAATGCTGACACCGACAGTCCTGGGCAGTGTAGAGGGACTCACTGGGAACACACAGCAGCAGTGCGCTCTGTATAGAGGGAAAATTGGACACCAACAGTCCTGGGCAGTGTAGTGAGACCTACTGGGAACACACAGCAGCACTGCTCCCTGCCTGGAGGGAAATGCTGACACCAACAGTTGAGGACAGTGTAGAGGGACCCACTGGGAACACACAGCAGCAGTGCTCTCTGTGTGGAGGGAAATGCTGACACCGACAGTTACTGCCAGTGTAGAAGGGCCCACTGGGAACACACAGCAGCAGTGCTCTCTGTATAGAGGGAAACACTGACACCAGCAGTCCTGGGCAGTGCAGAGAGGCCTACTGGGAACACACAGCAGCACTGTTCTCTGTAAGGAGGGAAATACTGACACCGACAGTCCCAGGCAGTGTAGAGGAACCCACTGGGAACACACAGCAGCAGTGAAACATAGAAACATAGAATACTGTCGGCAGATAAGGACCGCCAGATGCATCCAGTCTGCCCATAAGTCCTACACTAGATAAAAGAGGCTATCTCCTCTGGTCCTACACTAATACCAAGGTCTATTGATCCACCTGCATAACCCTACAGTTCCTGAGTCCCCCAGCAATATGCCCCTAACACTGGTGGCACTTGGGGAGTACTACAGGTTTGCCCACCATAGCTGTGTCTCAAAGACCACATCTCTTCTCTTCCCTTCACTACCTAGGAGTAATGCCTGGAGACTGAAGCACTACATCAGAGCCACCAGAGACCTTACAATAATGTCATTATTGTCCAGCAATGTCCACCCCACCTAGGCTCTGCAGGTAGTTTGGGGTCTGCCACCCACAGCCAAGGACTACTGAACATAGTCTCCCCCCTAAATTTGTCCAACTCGAAGCCTGGGTCAAGTTAGTGCTCCCAGACATTATTTGCATAAGTGAAACATAGCGCAGTCCACACATACCTGATGCACCTATTTCACTGCAGGCTTCAATTTCTTTTGGGAGGATAGCATAAGCATGCAAGGTGGGGACTGTCTTATCTACCTCAGATCAGACCTGTAAGCCTTTAAAATCATGATCAAGGAATTAACGAGGGACTCAATGCCTAGCAAAAATGTTTTGATAGAGTGAGCGCACACATCTCTTGCCAGTCTGTCTGTGTACAGTATTTATCCAAAAAGGTAAAACAGACTCCAGGGCCAGCATTACTTGCTCATTACTTCATGCAACTCAATCAGAACTGGGAATACATTGTTACTGGTGACTTTAATATCAATTATAAAAAGGGTCTGAGAAATGGAGTTTTCTGATTGGCTGCAAACATTCTAACAGCCTTATGTTAATCTTTTATTAACATACACGTAGAGCTTAGCCATATGCTGAACAAGGTTTAACACTGTTTAAAATGTTTTTTATTAAAAAGGCAATAAGGCACTCCCAGGGACTATGTTAATGGTCAGTTAATCACTCTCTAGGGGCATGTGGCACTCAGCTACACCTCGTGCCACAGTGCACCCCTAAAAGGTGATTAACAGACCATTAACGTAACCCTTGGTCATGCCTTATTGCTTAATCAGAATGCTAAGTCCAGCACAGGTTATAGAGATAAGATGTCCAGCCTATTTCTCACACAAATCGTCACTGAGCACACCAGGACAATTATAAACCAGGCACCATTACGCTACTTGACTAGACACTAGTTACACACTCTGATAGGGTTAAAGCTGTCAAAGTTCTGCCAGATACCCTAAGTTACCACTCCCCAGTTCAATATCAACGGGCAGTTAGACAATGCCACCACCTCAGATCACAGTCAGCGGAGTCCTAAACAAAAAGAAGGTGCCTGAATTCAAATCTTACTTGGCCCAAATTGATTGGAGCTTCTTAGATGCCATTCCCACTATTGACTTGGCCCTAAAAGTCTTTGTCTTAACATTCACACATGCCTATAATAAATTTGCACCCTTTAAAAAATGCAACGCAAGAGGAGCACCATCAGGATTGATCACCCTCACACTCCTCGCTTGCATTAGGAATAGTGACAGTCTGTGGGCACTGGCCATGGAAACAAAGTCCCCTCTCTGCCTGCAAAAACAGAAGAAAGCTCACAATAACTGCACCAGTACGATTAGAAAGGCAAATCAGACTTCTATAAAGATCAGCAGACCCAGAACAGGTGCAATGGCAAAAGATTCCGGGACATTTTCTTGGAGCTCCTTGTATGGATGGAAATACTGACACTGACAGTCCCAGGCACAGTACAGGGATCCACTGAGAACACACAGCTGCAGTGCTCTCTGTATGGCAGGAAATACTGACACAGGCAGTGTAAATGGAACCACGGGGAACACACAGCACCAGTGCTCTCTGTATGGAGGGAAATACTGACACAGACAGTCCCAGACAGTGAAAAGGGACCCACTGGGAACACACAGCAGCAGTGCTCTCTGGTTTGAGGGAAATACTGACACCAACAGTCCTGGGCAGTGTAGTGGGACCCACTGGGAACACAAAGCAGCACTGCCCCCTGCCTGGAGGGAAATGCTGACACCAAGAGTGCCAGGCAGTGTAGAAGGACCTACTGGGAACACACAACAGCAGTGCTCTCTGTCTGGAGGGAAATGCTGACACCAATAGTTGAGGGCAGTGTAGAGGGACCCACTGGGAACACAAAGCAGCAGTGCTCTCTGTCTGGAGGGAAATGCTGACACCAACAGTACTGGGCAGTGTAGAGGGACCCACTGGGAACATACAGCAGCAGTGCTCTCCGTAAGGAGGGAAATACTGTCACCCACCGTCCTGGGTGGTGTGCAGCAGTGCTCTCTATATGGAGGGAAATACTGACACCGACAGTCCCAGGCAGCATAGAGGGACCCACTGGGAACACACAGCAGCAGTGCTCTCTGTATGGAGGGAAATACTGACACCAACAGTCCCAGGCAGCGTAGAGGAACCCACTGGGAACACACAGCAGCAGTGCTCTCTGTATGGAGGGAAATACTGACACCAACAGTCCCAGGCAGCGTAGAGGGACCCACTGGGAACACACAGCAGCAGTGCTCTCTGTATGGAGGGAAATACTGACACCGACAGTCCCAGGCAGCATAGAGGGACCCACTGGGAACACAAAGCAGTAGTGCTCTCTGTATGGAGGGAAATACTGACACCGACAATCCCAGGCAGCATAGAGGGACCCACTGGGAACACACAGCAGCAGTGCTCTCTGTATGGAGGGAAATACTGACACCAACAGTCCCAGGCGGTGTAGAGGGACCCACTGGGAACACACAGCAGCAGTGCTCTCTGTATGGAAATACTGACACCGACAGTCTCGGGCAATGTAGAGGGACCCACTGGCAACACACAGCAGCAGTGTTCTCTGTATGTAGGGAAATGTTGACACCAACAGTTCCGGGCAGTGTAGGGGACCCAAGGGGAACACACAGTAGCAGTTCTCTCAGTATGGAGGTAAATACTGACACCGACAGTCCCTGGCAGTGTAGAGGGACCCACTGGGAACACACAGCAGCAGTGCTCTCTGTCTGGAGGGAAATACTGACACTGACAGTCCTGGGCAGTGTAGTGGGACCCACTGGGAACACACAGCAGCACTGCACCCGGTCTGGAGGGAAATGCCGACACCAAGAGTTCCAGAAAGTGTAGACGGATCAACTGGGAAAACACACCAGCAGTGCTTTCTGTATGGAGGGAAATACTGACATCCACAGTCCCCGGCAGTGTAGAGGGACCCATGGGGAACACGCAGCAGCAGTGCTCTCTGTCTGGAGGGAAATGCTGACACCAACAGTTCTGGGCAATGTAGACAGATCAACTGGGAAAACACACCAGCAGTGCTCTCTGTATGGAGGGAAATACTGACACCGACATACCCTGGCAGTGTAGAGGGACCCACTGGGGACATAGAGCAGCAGTGCTCTCTGTAGGGAGGGAAATGCTAACATCAATAGTCCCGGGCAGTGTAGAGTGACCCACTGGGAACACACAGCAGCAGTGCTCTCTGCATGGAGGGAAATGCTGACTTCGACATTCCTTGGCAGTGTAAAGGGACCCACAGGGAACACACAGCAGCAGTGCTCTCTGTATGGAGGGAAATACTGACACCGACAGTCCCGGGCAATGCAGAGGGACCCACTGGAACACACAGCAGCAGTGCTCTCTGTATGGAGCAAAATCCTGACACGAATGTCCTAGGCAGTGTAGAGAGACCCACTGGGAACACACAGCTGTAGTGCTCTCTGTATGGAAGAAAATGCTAACACCAACAGTTCTGACGGTGTAGATGGACCAACTGGGAACACACAGCAGCAGTGTTCTCTGTATTGAGGGAAATGCTGACACTGACAGTTCTGGGCAGTCTAAAGGGACACACTAGGAACACACAGCAGCAGTGCTCTCTATATGGAGAGAGATGCTGACACTGACAGTCCCGGGCAATGTAGAGGGACCCACTGGGAAGTGGAACACACAGCAACAGTGCTCTCTGTGTGGAGGGAAATGCTGACACCGAATGTCCCGGGCAGTGTAGAGGGACTCACTTTCAACACACAGCAGCAGTGCTCTCTGTATGGAAGGAGATGCAGACAACGACAGTCCTGAGCAGTGTAGAGGGACCCACTGGAAACACACAGCAGCAGTGCTCTCCATAATGAAGGAAATACGGACAGTGGCAACAGTTCTAAGCCATACTTTGATTTAGTTTGTTTTCCTCTGAGTGGCCAGATTTAATTTAAGTCTGATTAAATGAGGGCTGCCCATCACTGCAGAGGTAGTACTACTGCTCACGATGCCAGCAACCTGAGTAATCGGGGGCTGGCCGGGGGAAGAAGCATACAGCAACTGACAGACTGGCTGCCATTTGGCTGCCACCTCACAAAGGTTGGGTGGCAGTGTGCCTCAGATGGCAGATATAGGGAGGGTTAGGACACGGCCAGCAGGATCCACGCATGTGTGGGAGTGAGCCTTGGGTGTCATTCCATGGACAGGCGACAGGGCAGGGGGAAAAAAATCAGCTACTGGCCAGGAAGATGAAGCTCTGCCTGTTGCCCACATCCTCCACTAGGGTTCCTCCCCTGGTACCTGGGAATGCTCCTGGACCTCACCTCCACCAGGATATTGGGGTGTAGATGCTGAGGAGTTGAATGACAAGCTCCACTTCAGGGGGCATAAGCCGAGGGGGCAAAGCAACGGTGAATCACAGGTAGCCCAAGGATTCCCAAAGAACTCAGGTAGGAGTGGCCTCAATGGATAGGATGAGGTGCTTGCTGTGGTGAAAGGAGGTTCTAACCAGAGGGCCAAAAATGGAACAATAAGAAAATAAAAGAAAAGGCACTCAGATGTACATGTGTGGATCTCTTGAAACCACAAGAGGTCCTCATAGTCAATGTCTGGAAAGTGGAACACTTCTTCAATGTTTGTTTTATTTATTTTTTAAAAACATTTTTAAAAATAGTAGTATTTACTTTCTTAAAAATCACATGATTTACAAAACAGTATAAACACCAAGGGATCCCTACACTCTTCAGCAAATTTGCTCATGAGCTGGAGGAAGGGATGAGTGGCAGGCTGTTTTAAGTTTGTTGATGACACTAAAGTGGGAAGAAAAGCAGACAAAGCAGAGGAAGACTAGAGGATGTACTACAGAGGCACCTGCAAACATTAGGGTATGGGCTGAGAAATGGGGTATTAGACCCTGTTCACACTGCAGGCCGCTGGAAAACAGTTCTTTAAACCGTTCTAAGAAATGGATTAAAGCTTACATTTTCAAAGCGTCCACACTGTGTAAAGCGAGTTTGAAAACGTGTTGGTGCCTTAACAAATCCGTGTCAGTATGTTCTCACTGCAGTGGTACTGGTGTCTATTTATCCGTTTTCTGGCACTCTCAGCACCCAAAAGCTGCTTACCATCATGCTTTTCGGTGACGCTGAAAGCTGCAGAATCGAGCACTGGAAACCGTGTCGTCCTGCTCTCACTGACGGTAAATCCGAATTACAATCAGAATTGTACAATCAGTTTTGAAAACCGTGCTCAAGCCTACCTCGAAGCAGGGTTTGAGCACAGTTCACTAAGACGGTTCACAAGTCGTGCTAAATGTGAACGCAAACAGTGCTAGCAGCTATTTAAAACGTTTTACCACTGATAAAACGTTTTAAATAGCACAGTGTGAACAAGGCCTTAGATTAAAGGTGGGGATACGCACTGTACAACATGCAAGGGCAAGGAATCTTGGTTCATATACACCCCGTGAGGTACACCAGAGGACATCACAACTGAGGAGAGGGATCTTGGGGTCACTGTGTACAGTAAACTGAAGCCAGGCAGACAGTGTGCTGCTGCAGCAAGAGAACAAACACAATGTTCTGCGATGCATTAAGTGGGAAGAATGAGCAGGCCAACGGAGGAGACCCCCACCCCTCCCCCGGCATATAAAGCCTTGGTTAGAATGCACTTGCAGTGCTGTGTCTAGTTCTGGTCACAAAAATACAGAAAGGACATTGAAGGCCTATGGACAGTTTGGTACAATCCCTGCAGTATGGCAGAAGAAACACACAAGCCGAACCCTGTGTCCCTTTCATCACTACATTTCTAATCATGTCAATCTTAGGTCTACAATCAGTATGACATCACAATCCAGCCTTTAGGATTTTCTGCCTGGAATCCATGACTTACAGTTTATCCTCTTCCAGATCATAGTCCGGGTCCGCAAACATCCTGATGGGTTTGCAGGGTCTGCTCTCTACTTCCAGCTGCCCTTACCTGTGGAGCAAAAGAGAGAGAGCAGTTAATCAAGTGAAGCACTGAAGAAGACAATCTACAACCAGGAATACCGGCCGGCAATCAAATCTTTACAGCTTTTTTCTGCACTGAGAAACCTTGGATTAGAATCTGTTATTTGTAATTTTTTGACCAGGAAAGGCACACTAAACTAGGACAACTTGATTCCAGCTATGTCCTGGGGGGGGTGCATTACATGGACCTGTTTTACTATCAGGGGGACCGAACGGTGGAAGTGCAGGGGCATCTGCATAACTCTCAACTGTCCCTGATTTTGCCTCAAAATTTTACTCTGTCCCTCCTAAAAATTGTGTTTCTGTGACCAAACAGTGGGGGGCTGTAAACACAAAATAATGTCAAACATTAAAGTTACAGACTTGCTCTTCCTTAGAAAATGTATTTTACACTAAGCACCTTATTCTGCCAGCTTCCTGAGTGGATATCACCAATTTTGAAGAGGTGTCCCTGATTTTGGTCCTTTGTCCCTGATTTTTTTAAGCATTGTCCCTGATTTATGAGGTAGGAGTTTGAGAGGTATGCTGGTGGTGTGGTGTGGGGAGAGTGGCCGGGGTGGAGAGAGTGGCCTGGTTGTAATCTCAGGTTTCAGCTTGGTTCGGGTGGTCATCTCATGTTTCTGCTGAGGAATGTATGGCTTGGTGGTCATCTTAGGTTTCAGCTTGGGGGGGAGTATAGCGTGGTGATCATCTAATGTTTCAGCTGGGGGATGTAGCATGGGGGGGTTAGAGGTTGGTTCTGTTTGTGGGGTGTGGACACTGGGCATGGAAGTATGGTGGAGTAGGGACCATGGAGGTATGGTGGACACAGGGTGGGAATACTTTATGTGTTGGCGAGGGCACACTGGTCAGGTGGGGTGGGCACAGTGACTTGGTGTGGTGCGGAAACAGGCTGTGTTGGTGGGGACATTGGTCAGGGTGGGGTGGTGGACACTTGGCATGTTGGTGTAGGGATACTGGTCGTGTTTGTGTGTTGCTGGGGTGGGGACACCTGCATTGTGTGTTGGAGGGGGTACTTGATGTGTTGACATGGGGACGCTCGTTTATTGTGGTGGTATGGGGTGAATCAATGCTGACCCGTGGTGGATAGCATGGTTGTACTGGTTCGGCAGGGTGTGGAGAGTGGCTGTGCAGGTGCATTGGGGTGAGCACTTGAGCCTGGTTCTGGTGTGCTGTTGTGCTGAGCTGCCCTGCTAGTCTGCTCTACCAGCTTCCTTCGGCTGATGATGCCACAGGACAACTGTCTAAGTGTCTGTCATAGCCTGGTAAGTTTTTTTTTTTTTTTTTTTTTGGGGATAGCACTGCTGCCGCTTTGTATGGGAAAGCAAGGGAGGGAAGATGTAGATGGGTGGTTATGTGAGCTGGTATGCTTAATTTAAAAAATGATAATGTTTTTGATATCTGTTTTTTTTTTTTTTGGTGGGGGAGGTGTTACCAGTAGGACAGGTCAGTCCTTTGCTACTGTGGTCTCTTTGATCTCTTGTTTATGTGTGAAAGGACAGGCCTGACAGGTACTACATGTTTAAATTAAACTGTTCTGGCCTTGGATGCTATGGGGCGGGGGGGGTGGATGGGTAGACTGGCACAGAACCATTTTTCCAACATGTATGCTGGGACCATGCCATGCTCCAGTGGCTTGCCGTTGATGGTTGGCAGACTGGTGCACGTGCTGGGAAAAATGGTTCTGGCCTCTGGTCATGGAGGAGGGAGGGGTGGATGGGCATACTGGCACAGAACCATTTTTTCAACATGTATGCCAGTCTGCTGGCTCTGTGCCATGTTCCTGTGGCTTGTCGCTGATGGTCGGCGAAGGGACATGCTTGGCCGACTAGTACACATGTGAAAATATGGTTCTGGACTCTGGTGATGGAGGAGGAGGGTGGATGGGCATACTGGCACAGAACCAATTTTTTAACATGTATTCCAGTCTACTGGCTCCGTGTCATGTTCCTGTGGCTTGTCGCTGATGGTTGGCGAAGGGACTGGCTTAGCTGACTGGTACACATGTGTGAAAAAATGGTTCAGGCCTCTGTTGATGAAGGAGGGAGGATTGGATGGGCATACTGGCACAGAACCAATTTTTCAACATGTATGCCAGTCTACTGGCTCCGTGCCACATTCCTGTGGCTTGTCGCTGATGGTTGGCAAAGGGACGGGCTTTGCCATCTGGTACACATGTGTGAAAAAAATGGTTCTGGCCTGTAATGGAGGAGGGCGGTGACGCATACTGGCACAGAACCATTTTTTCAACATGTGTGTTTATGCAGCAATTTCATATTATTGTGTGGTTCAACAAGATGTTTTGTGGCCTGGCTCAGACTCCAGCCAGTCTCCGGGCAGGGGGAAGGTACGTTGTTAGGTGGTCTTGGGGCGGTTTGCTGGGCATGTGTCTTCTTAATTGTAAAATGCATTATTTCATTTACTGTGTTGTACTTCTGGAACCTGCTTCACCCCGTCTCTATCCTGAATGTAAATATGATTAAAAATTAAAAAGGTCACTTTTTGGGTGGTCTGTGTTTGTGTCTGTGTGTGGAAGAATAGAGACACACACTAGAACAAAAAAAAACTTTTATTAAACCACATCAATCAACCATGTTTCATCTGTGCCCTTCAAAGCTGTTGGATGAGACAATTTTTAAGTAGTTGGTCGTAGGGGGAGCATTCGCGGCAACCTGGGCTACTGCAACCAGGCCCACCACCCACTGTCATAGGTGATGCTAATAAAAATCACCAAACAAGTACTTACCTTTCAGGGTGGGTCCTGCGTGGCTGTGCATGGGTATCTGGAGGTGTCATTCCCTCAAACATCCTGTGGTGTATGTTCTCTTTGGTGGTGTGGTGGAACCTCCTTGTTGTAAGTGCAGTCAGTGTTTGCTTGGGTTGGGGAACTACAGAGATGACTTTTTTTTTGTTACACTTTCTTTATTCACTGGGACCTAGGGCATCTCTCCAGGGTATCACTTGACTTTTCTGTCTCTAATCCCTGCCTGAAACCTCCTCTGCTGGGCTCCTACAGGACTGACTCCACTCGGCTTCATGGCTTGACCAGCCCCCTGATCACCCCCCCCCGGGCTATCTGTGATTAGAGGGACAGCCGTGGAAGCCAGTAGAGCTGGACCCCAGGGAAGCAGATCCGGCGTTGGGATGTGGGCAGGTCTCCAGGCCCCCTTCGCCTCTGCTAGGCCACCAGGGTTTTTACAGCACAGTTTCCCCCAGAGCACAGACGTGCAATGCCAGCACTGCATTTATGTACAGCCTGGCTGCCGCCACTTCACCCCTGATACAGCGTCAAACCCTGCAGCCTGTAGATCCCATGATTTCCACCCAGAGGCACTATGGAGCAGGCATACCCCAGAACCCACCCCAAGAGGGGAGAGCAGTCCTCCAGACGCTGAATTCCTTCCCTCCCTTGCTGACCCTCCGATGACCCAAGTCATTCCCAAACTGGGCATGGTGTGAGGTGGGGCATTCAGGGCCTCAACCCTCAGCGCCACCAGGCCGGCCGTGACGATGAGTTCTTAAAAGGAGAACTACCAGCAGAGGTGAAGCCATAATTGCTGTACAGATCGGGGGTTCACCTCTTTGGTCCCCTCTGTAGGCACTAGATTAAATAAATAATCTTTGTACCCGATACTCAAATTGGTAAATTCTCCAGTGCATGCTGCATTTTAATTTTGGCACTCGTGAGCATCCCGCGCCATGAACTGTTGACATGATGTTGACCCTTCCTCAATAGTGCCCTTATGCATGGAGATTGAAGCTTATATCTCCAGTGCCCTTTTATAAATCCCATGGGTGTGCCTAGGGCACTATTGCTCTGCCTATTGAGGAAAAGGCATGGAAGCATCATCAGCTTGCACTGCTGTGAGCAAGAGCGCATCATGTCTAACAGCGCCGTAAATTAAAATGCCGGGCACACTGGACTAGTGATCAGGCACAAAGATTAATTTATTTATGATGACTGCAGGGGGGATAGGAGAGATGAAGCCCCGATCTATACAGTGGCTGTAGCTTCACCTCTGCCAGCAGAACTCCTTTCATGAGTTTGAGCTCTGACATGAAAACTAAGAGGCTCCATTTTCATGAAGACCAAGTCAGAAAGTGCCCAATTTACTGTGGGTATAATTCTGGATTGGTTTATTACTTGGGAGAGATTGTGTAGCACTCCATTAGCATCCTCAATCACTTGTGGATTTTTTTAATTGGATGCACTTTGTTTACAAGTAAACCAATTCAAGCAGTTTAAATGTTAGCTAGGGACTGAACCGATGGAGTCCACCTTGGCGTCTGGTGGTTCGGCTTAATTCATGTCTGAGCTCTGACAGACAAGCTTTGGTACATGGCATTGCTGGATAAGTACTGTCATGATGCCTCTGTGGCCATCACACCTGAGGGGGTGAGGGCTCCAGTGTTGCACCTGCTGCTGTCACACCTGAGGGGTGGGGGCTTCAGTGTTGCACCTGCTGCCATCACACCTGAGGGGTGGGGGCTTCAGTGTTGCACCTGCTGCTGTCACACCGGAGGGGTGAGGGCTTCAGTGTTGCACCTGCTGCTGTCACACCTGAGGGGTGGGGGCTTCAGTGTTGCACCTGCTGCCATCACGCCTGAGGGTTGGGGGCTGTAGTAATGCACCTGCTGCCGTCCCACCTGAGGGGTGGGGGCTTCAGTGTTGCACCTGCTGCCGTCACACCTTAGGGGTGGGGGCTGTAGTGATGCACCTGCTGCCATCACACCTGGGGGGATGGGGGCTTCAGTTTTGCACCTGCTGCTGTCACACCTTAGGGGTGGGGGCTGCAGTGATGCACCTGCTGCCATCACACCTTAGGGCTGGGGGCTGCAGTGATGCACCTGCTGCCATCACACCTTAGGACTGGGGGCTGCAGTGATGCACCTGCTGCCGTCACACCTGAAGGGTTGGGGCTTCAGTGCTGCACCACCTGCCATTACACCTTGGGGGGGGGCTTCGGTGTTGCACCTGCTGCCATCATACCTGAGAAGTGAGGGCTTCAAGCTGCAGTGATGCACCTGCTGCCATCACACTTGAGGGGGTGAGGGCTGCACCTGCTGCCATCACCATTGCACCTGAGGGATTGGAGCTGCTGTGCTGTTGCTGTCAAACTTTCAGGATTGAGGGAATACCACTGTTGCTATCTTGCCTGGAGTTGGAAGTTGAAGTCACTGCAAAGTGCTTTCAAGGATGTGTGTCTGAGGGACAGGGGGTTGCAGCGCTGCTGCTTCTGTCACACCGGAGGGATGGGGGCCGTAGTGCTGCTGTCACATCCTGAACCTAAAATAACTTTTAACTGGTACTAGGATGGATGGATGTACAATAGTGGATGTCAAAATTGCCAAAATGCATGTTAATGCAGTTAAAAATTGCTAAATAAAGTGCACAAAACCAAACGCTGGTAAAAACGGATTTTGGTTTGGCAGACACCGGTGACAATATCGGTTTTTACTATGTGCAAAATGGAATTTGCTCTTTCTCAATCACGGTAAACCAGTGTCCCTGGTTATAGGTACAGTGGAGCCCGCTTATAAGAAACCCTATTTGCCACAAATAATTGTTCTTATAAGTGGGCTGCCTGTTTAAATGAAATTTATGAGTGGAATTACCTATTGAAACCACAAGGTGGTGCACGCGCGCTGTGAAAATATGCACTTGGGACTCGGATGCCGAAAAGTGTATTTTAATATAGTATAAAAGTGATGTAAAATAATAAGCTGCAGTTCTGCATTTCATTTTAATCATGTACAGTACTGTCACATACGTAAAACATTGAGGCAACAGCAAATTAAAATTAAAAAAGGCACTGCATAAACTGCCTCAAAGTCTTGCATTCTTTAATGGTAGCTCATCAAAATAAGCATCCGTAGCATCAAAAGCTGTCAGATCAGCTGAAGGCTTACTTAGAATGTAGTGCCGTATTTTTGTCATGCAGCTCTTAACTTCGGTCACAGTAGATGTTGGTGTTTCAGTGGTGCTTGCAGCTGCCAATTCCTCATCCTCCGACGGCTCTTCCTTTGGTGTTAGAATGGCCCCTGTGATTTCCTGCCCTGTAATCGTACCAGTTGTTTCAACCTCATCATCGCACCCAACAAAGTCAGCAAACTCCTCCGATGCTAGCCCAGGCACATAATCAGCTCCCATTCACACCTAGCCACATACCATGGAAGTTGTTAATAGCGTTAATCACAAGAGCAGAGGTGTGACAGTTTGAGAGTTACTCAGGCAGTGAATGAGTCCATGAATTTCAGTCACTAACAGCTGATAGTAGCTGAAAAAAAAATGTTCTTTCAAGCGGGCTTTATGTTACTGTAAACGGGCTTTCAGTCCATTGGAATACACAGGGAAAAAGCGGAACATTAGAGGCATGTTCTTATAAACGGGATGTTCCACTAACCGATGTTCTTATAAGTGGGCTCCACTGTATTACCCCAAGTGGCTGATGTGGGGCTAGAACCCATGATCATCCGATCTTCTGGTCCCAGAGGTGAGTGTGCTACCTACTGAGCCACTGACACTGATAAGTTATTGACATGTTCATGATTCTTGGGGTGGGGGTGGGGCGAATATAACAGCATCAAGATCAAGTTGATGGGGAAATTGCATTTTAAGCCCTGTCCCACTCTTGTCAGCATACACACCCTTGTGCTTGTCTGGGAGATAGCCCAAAAGGAAGAAAGGGGAAACTGTTCAACCAGAAAAGGCACACTAAGCCAAAAAGCTCATTTCCATTTGCTACCTGGCAGCACAAGGAAGTTAAAGTGACTTGCTCGTGGTCACATGGTACACGAGTGGGGGCTGTGAGATTCAAACCTAGGTCTCCAAGTTTGTGGCTCAGAGCCCTGACCACAGCACTATACTGCTGCCTACCTGCAAGAAATATAATTTCATCCAAACTGCAATGTGCTAACAGACTTTCAACTGCACCTGTTTTGAAAGAAACCAACCAACAGTGCAGAAAAGACTATTTTCTCTTGTGGTGACAGCAGAAAAGAAATGCATCACTAGCAGCATGCTGGAGCACAGCGAACATGATTTATCAGATGGTGAATGTAAGACTGCTGCAAGATGCTCCTAAAAATGAAAGGATACTAATGGTGGCATGTACCACTCCAAGGGTAAACCATTTTGTTCCTTAAAATAATACCCTGGAATGCAGTAGAAGTTATAGTAAATATGCAAGGTGTGGAGAAGACAGCATTATCACAAACTAGTTAAAGTAAGACAAATGGTCTGGGCAGGGGCAAAGGATATTGTTTTTCTGGGACTGGGCCACAGGAGATGGAAATGGAAGTAGAACAACAATGTATAGACTTGTGGATGCTACATCTGATGAGCGTGATCAGACATGCCAATAAAGAGCTCAAGTAGAAAAAAAGAGAAAAGTCAACCAGGCATCAAACACTTTTGTTACCGAGAACTAGTCCAGGACCAGTATCAGTATGAAAGGATTTATTGGTCCTGCAACTGTCCCCTGGCATGTCTGGGTTTGTTTATGCCTTCTCTTGAGAGACCTCATAATTCTCATACAACAAACATACTAGCCCTAACCAGCCTTAGACAAAATTAACTAAATAAAGCTGCTCATCAACAACTGGCAGAGCATTACTGTAAGCCCAGCAAAAATTGAAGCTGCCTGAAATGTTCACTTTGGAGGATGGCACGGAGCACAGAAGGAACTAAAATGGCAAATCTGAAAAGGTCGATCCCAGTACCAATTGCGACAGAGATAATATCCACAAGTTAAAGTTCAAAACTGTGTACAGAGTGCCTTAAACAAACTAAAATAATTAAAGTTTTCAAAGGAGTACAGTATTCTACCGCTAACGCCAAGGAGCTGCTCCAAGGCGTCCAATCTCTTCCGTAGAGAAACGGAGCTGGGCAGCAGAGGACATGCAAGCACCACTCAGAGAACTTTGCATACAGTGAAGTTCTAGTCAGTCTCCAAGGAAACCATGCTGCTTAGACGTTGACATCAGTGACACTGGCTCAGTAGGTAGCATGCTCGCCTCTGGGGTCGGAAGCTCAGAAGATCATGGGTTCTAGCCCTACAATAGGTACTTGACGTGATGCCCATAACTGACACTATGGTACAGTATAGGGGATGATGCTGCACTATTAAAGTGCCTCCTTTGGATAAGACGTTAAACACAGGTCCCTTCTGGCCATCTCTGGTTACCATCCAGGTGGAAGTCAAAGATCCCATGGCAATTATCGATGAAGAAGAATAGGTGAGTTTCCCCAGTGTCATGGCCAACATTCCCTCATCCATAAAATAGTTCCTAGTAATGCACCCCCCAAAGATGCACCTGGAAACAAGCTATCACAACTTAGTGTGCATTTCCTGGTCAAAAGGAAAAAATACCATAGTAATCTGTCCTCTCAGGGACCCACCAATATGATTCACAATAAACATCATTCTCCAATCAGAGTGTGATGCTCCGGAGAAAGAATTTTATAATAATTATAGAACTTAGAATTCAAGTTCAAACTCTACAGTGCAGTCATGCGCCCCCTTGTGCTTTAACATTAGATTTGTTTCTATAGTATGGACAGCTGTGACCACTAAAATTAGCTTACTAGTTATAATTTTTGGAAAACACCAGTCAAATTTAGGACAGACAATAGTAAGAAGAATAACTGAACTGACCACATTTTAACAGTTGCTATGAACTGCAATAAAGAATGCTCAGGCACCCTTTTGAAAGAACTAATCCTTATGTGAACCTATTTTCTGGTTCTGGAAGGGGAGGCAGGGTCTGGGACTGTAAATCACACTAAACGTTCTTTGAAAAGAAACAACACTACTACGAGTAATTTTTTTCTTCAAACCCCAGGAATACATCAATGATGCTTTACAATAAGAAGACTCTAGCAGTACCTTGGGAGAATTGGTCCAGAATCTACTTAGAAAAGAGGTTCTGCAAGATAGCAGTTCTATAGTTGGCATCCTTCTTGGATGGTATGTCCAGGCAATAGTGCTTTGTAAAGGTGAGTACAGTCTTCCAGGTAGCTGCATTGCAAATGTCTAGAATGGGTATGCCCCTTGTAGCTGCCACAGAGGTATAGGTACCCTTGAGGAATATGCCCTTAGGCCATTGGGAGGTGTTTTTTCAGCTTTTTCATAACAGAACTGTATGCAGGAGACTAGCCAATGAGAGAGTCCTCCGAGTTGCTGATTTACCTTTGACTATCTCACCATCGGTAACACAAAGCTGTGTATCCTGGGACTTGACATCCTTAGTCTGATCCCGGTAGTGGCCTGGTGGTCTTTTTATATCCAGACAGTGCAGTTTCTGTTCACTTGTACTGAAATGTTCAGAGCAGAGCACAGGAAAGCAACTGACCAGTTCAGGTGAAATTCCAATACCACCTTAGGTAGAAACTTACTATTAGTCCTAAGGATTTCCTCGTCCATGTGGAAGATAATGTAGTTTGGATCTGTACAGGGGGCATGCAGTTCACTTACCCTCCTGTCAGATGTCATGGTAATCAGGAAAACAGTTTTCCATGTGACATATTTTAAATCAGCAGTAGCCATAGGCCCAGAGCCTTCATCAGTTGGGCAAGACAGAGGTCCATGTCCCATGAAAGGACTGGGTCCCTTATGGGGGGTACAATGATTGAGGTCTTTAAAGTACCTTTTAAAAACAGGTTGTGAGGCTAAGGACTTGTCTTTGCCTGCTGATGTGTAGTCTGACACCACTGCCAGATGTACCTTCAGGGCTGATGTTCTCATACCCAAGGACTGTAGGTATACTAGGTATTATAAATCATAACATCACACTTAGTCAGTCAGTCAAGACTGTTTATTTCTAAACATTCCAGGTGCCCTCACAATCAGGTTGCTCATGCATACAGTTCTAAAACTGAAGTTCTAAGTTCAGTTAGTACAGTCTATTTCCCATCAAGGGAATTCTCTAATATTCCACTAAATAAGCATTTTGATTTTAAATTCAAAACAAAAGTCTTTAACATAATCTATAATATCCATATGTACCATTCCTGAGTCTGTTATGATAAGAGTTCCCTCTCAAGCCCTTAGTGTGTCAGAAGAACTCAGCTTCGCTTCACAGTTCTCTCACCCAAAGAACTCAAGAATACACTTTTATAACCATAACAGATACAGAAACTGTACATATGAACATATAGTCTAGAACTGTTGGCAGCCCTGCCTACATTGAGATTATTTTTCTCGGGACATACCAGTATAAGAACCTCTTCTACTTACAGGAGTATACTTTCCTTTTTGCTGGTTTTCTTGAAGCCTTCAGCACTTTCAGTACCACCTCGGACAAACTTAGGTTAGAGAATTCTAACTCCTGAAAAACCATGCCCTCAAACGTAATGTCCTGTGGTCTGGGAATGTTGTTCTGTCCTGAGACAGAGTCAACAGGTTGTATCTCAGTGAAAAAAACTGATTTAAGTCCTGATGGGAGAGGGTCAGCAGCACTGAGTATCAAGCCTGTCAGGCACAGTATGGGACTATCAGAATCATTATTACTGGCTCTCTGTTGAATTTTATAAACACTTTCTGTACGAGTAGGAATTGTGGGAAGGCATAAAGAACGTCGCTGTCCAGTCCAGAAAGTACAGTTATGTAAGAACTTACCATAACAGCAGATCTTCGAGAGAAGCTCTTGCAGCAGGCAACACCGATAGGACTAAGCTGCCAGGTGCTAGGACCACACGGAAAACTTCTAGCTAGCAGTCTACAGTGGGGGACCGCTCCCAACGCTGGCATGCTGACGTCCGCCTATGGTATAAAAGGGCGGTCCCCCATCTCCACCTCAGTTCTTCCGCTGGAGACCCCAGCATGCCCAGAAAAAGAGAGAACTGAGGTGGTTCCTCATAACCAAGAAAAGCAGAGAAGCCAAGAAGTAGAAGCAGCAATCAAGGGGTAGGAGGGAAGGAAAGCAGCGCCTGCTGCAAGAGCTCCTCTCGAAGATCTACTGTTACAGTAAGTTATTACATAATTGTACTATCTTACTTCGAGGGGGCTCTTACAGCAGGCAAAACCGGTAGGACTGAGTCCAAAGCAATACTGGTACTGACCCGGTCAGCAGAAAGGAGGAAAGAGCAGGCATAGGACACTTATGAAAGAAGGCCCTGAAGGATGGCGAGTCCGAAGTCGGCCCTATGCCAAGAGACAATGTCTAAACTGTAGTGTCTGATGAAGGAATGAACAGAACTCCAAGTGGCTGCTGCACAAATGTCAGCAGCAGACACATTCTTGAAGGAAGCAACTGAAGTGGCTATGCCTCTGGTAGAATGGCCTTTAACCAGCCTGGCTAAACGCTTGTTGTACTTGCAATAGCAGTGAACAATGTAATTTGCTATCCATTTAGTCAAATACTGTTTGGAAACAGGGGCTCCTTGTCTCCTAGGTGGAAATGAAACAAACAACTGATCAGACTTTCTGAGAGCACAGATTTCTGCAATCCAGATAATACTGGAGCACCCAGTGTACATCCAGAGTACGAAGTAAGGCCTCCCCCTTATTAGACTACGCAGGAAAATTCACAGGCAGGTGAATGAACTGATTTAGTGTGAACTAAGACACCACCATAGGAAGAAACTTAGAATTAGTTTGCAAAGACTATGAAAAAACAAATAAGGCTCTTTACACATCAGAGCCCGCAACTCGGAAATCCTCCATGCAGAAGTAATGGCAACTAAAAATAACGCTTTCCAAGAAAGCAAGTGTAACTCGCAGCTTGCGGTAGGTTCAAAAGGAGGAAACGTAAACTTTTTCAAAATAAACAAAAGGTCCCATGGTAGGACAGGGTCCTTACTGGGGGGGGGTTAAAATGCAGCATACCCTTCAAGAAAGTGAGGGGAAAGGTCCAGTTGGGCAATGGTTTTGCCCTTAGCAGCTGCATGGTACGCAGAGATGGTGGAAAGGTGCACCTAAAGCAAGGAGTAACCCAGACCTGAGTCCGAAAGGGATAAGAGGTACTCCAGAGTGAGATTCACCGGACAGGCGAAAACACCCAAGTGCTGGGTGGTGGCTCAAATGAAGAAGCATTTCCACTTCATGGCCTGAGTGACTCTGGTGGAAGGTTTCCTAGCAGCCATCAAGACATCCACCACCCGGGAAAAGCAGGTGACAGCTAAGTCTGCAGGAGTCACGCATGAAGATGCAGTGAGTTGAGCTCAGGATGGACCAGAGTGCCCTGCTTCTGGGACAGCAAGTCGGAGCACAGGAGCAAGGGGACTGGGGCTCCACCACCACTTGTTGCAACAGTGGAAACCATACCTGACACAGCCAGAAGGGCACTATGAGAATCATCTCCGCCCCTTCTGACTGAAGTTTGAGGAGTATCCTCTGCTGAAGTGGAAAGGCATACAGGAACCTTCCTGTCCAAGAGAGGGGCAACGCATCATGCCAGAAAACACCAGGTCATGGATCGAGCAAGCAGAAATTGGGCAGTTTTGCATTGAGTAGGGAAGCAAAAAGGTCCAGCTTGCGATGGCCCCACCCGTTGAAGAGGTCCTCGACCACAGAGTGAAGAAGCTCCCATTTGTGAGCCCTCATCCTGGACCTGCTTACGCTGTCGGCCATGACATTTTGGATGCCTGGAACATGTACGACGGCTAATTCCAGGTTGTGCTGAATGGCCCGGTACCAGACGTTCATGGCCTCCCTGCAAAGGGGGCAGGAATGAGTTCTCCCTTGCTTGCTGATGTAGTAGACTACCAAAATGTTGCTATCTGAACCAAGAGAGGGCCTGGGACAGTGTGAGTCTGGAAGGCCTGCACAGCGTAAAGGAAAGTCCTCATTTCCAGGAAATTGATGTGGAGATGTTGCTCGCCCTCTGAACAGATCCCCCCCCCCGAGTTTGACAATGAGTCAAGTGGGCAGCTGAGCCCAGGCCTGAGGCATCTGTAGTCAGAATCTGTTGCGGGGATACGGTTTTGCTACCATGCCAGGGTCTGCCTCACTGGACTGGAGACCAGAACCTGCTAATCTAGGTCATCAGTGAGCTGGTCCCACTGTGCTCGAAGAGTACACTGAGGTACTCTCTTTTTCAGGCGGACTAGGGAAACAGTGGTTATAGCCACCGCCATGTGCCCGAGGAGGCACAGGAAAGATCTGGCTGGGACGTGCCTGTCAAAAAATCCACTCAGCAGATCAGGCCCTCTGCTCCCACAGTGCCAACCTCCGAGCGCAGTATTGTGAACAGTTAACAGAACAGGGTAACCCGCCTGTCTGTTTTGTGGGTTCTAATCAACCTTTGGTCTCAAGTTCTGGAGGGATTCAAACTGTGAACCTCTTGCTAACGTACCCAATGTACAGGCTCAGATAATTCTGCTCTTCGGGGGACCCACATATATCTTTCGCCTATGGGCACCTAACCAGGTGTACAAAATGAACCCTTAAAAACTCTATGAAAGACCTCAGAATAAACTCTTACCTTTTTCCAGTTTGGTAAAACCAGTAAGCTTTGTACAGTGTCAGCTTTAACCATATATGCTTCCCTTATCAAAGGAAGAATTTCTAAGACACACCAGGTAGTCTCTAAAAATAGAGGTTTACTTAAAATACATAAAAAATGTAAAATGTAAAACACAGAACCATATATCATAAAACATACAATCTTTTAAAACAATAAGGTTTAAAAAGTGCACATTTCTACCAATGATACACTTAGACCTGTCTACCTAATGTAGTCTTATCTTCTTATAGTGCTGTAGATGTTTCTTTTTTCAGAGTCTAAACATGCATGTGTGTAAAGGTCTCTTACAGCATAATTAAAACACTGTCTTGACCCTACCTTCTCCATGATGTCACCCAGCTCCTCCTCTGTTTATTAAAAATTATACAATCAGGACGTCTTGTGTCAGGAGGTAAACTGATAGGTGACATCAGCAGAAAAAACTTGGTTCCCCATATGACTTCCCAATTAAGTCTGTAATTTTCTAAGTTCTTTCTTTCATCCATGAACAGCATCCTCTCTCAAGGACATGAAAGGACCTTTTATGACTTCGCACAACAGTGACATAACCTGTATTCTTTTTCTAAACGTCATAAAAGTTTATGATTTTCCAGCCTAGCAGCTACAATTAAGCTAGATAAACAGGAGATCCTTACTTTAAGTCTCTTCTAGCCTGTAATTATCTCCTGGCTTTTATCTTTTAGCTGAAACAGTATGTCTCATGAGAGACACTCAATAACATATTTTTGTATTACAAAAAGCATAGATTAATTAGAACCAGCTGTACAAGTGTCACAATCCTCCTTCCCTACCTAGTCTGAATTCGGGGGCTCTATCCTCTGCATGGGATAAGCTTCCCAAATCAGTTCACTCCTCATAGATGCGCGACAACCCATCCGAGTTCTGATTTTTCGCTCCAGCTCTATGCAGAATTGTCATGTCATACCCTCGTAAAGCAAGACTCCATCTTAGCAACCTACCATTGTTTTTTCCCATCTGCGTCAGCCAAACCAGGGGGTTGTGGTCAGTCTGTACCACAAAATGCTGCCCATACAAGTATGGCTCCAACTTCTTTAGGGCCCACACTATGGCAAGACACTCCTTTTCCACAATGGAGTATGCCTGCTCCATGGAAAGTAACTTTTTACTCAGATATGCTACATGTCTGACTCAGTACTGCCCCAATACCCACGTCTGAGGCGTCAGTCTGAACTATAAAGGGTCTGCTATAGTCAGGACTTGTCAAAACAGGAGCACTGCACAATGCCTCCTTCATTCTGGTAAAGGCTTCTTCACAGCTGGTCCCCAGGTAATTTTCTTTGGCATCCTTTTCTTTACCAGGTCAGATAGGGGAGCAGCCAGGGCACTGTCATTTTGTACAAATTTTCTATAGTACCCTGCTGTCCCAAGAAAACTCCTGACCTGCTTCTGCATTTCTGGTCAGGGCCACACCTGGATTACCTCTATTTTTATTTGGTTAGGATGGAGCTGTCCTCAGCCTACCACAAGCCCGAGGTATGCCACTTCTCCCATGGCCACCTGGCACTTCCCAGCTTTGACAGTAAGCCCGGCTCTCTGTATCTTGCACAGCAATTCCCTAAGGTGGGACAGGTGTTCCTCCCAGCAGGTACTAAAGATGGCAGTGTCATCCAAGTACGCCACGGCATACTCCTCAGCACCATTTAACACCTGGTTCACCAACCTTTGGAAAGTGACCGGGACGTTCTTCATTCTGAAAGGTATTACTTTAAATTCAAATAAGCCTATCGGAGTGATGAAGGCCAACCTCTCCCTAGCTCTGTCCGTCAACTCTACCTGCCAATACCCCTTGGTCAGGTCAATGGTCGTAAGGTAGGTCGCCCCTCCCAACTTGTCCAGGAGTTCGTTCGTCCGTCCGGGGCATCAGGTGGGTGTCTGACTCTGTGACTGTATTCAGTCCACAATAGTCCACACAGAAAGGGGCAGAGCCATCTGGCTTAGGCACAAAGACTACAGGTGAGGCCCAGGGGCTGTGGGATCTCTGGATTACCCCTAAATCCAGCATCTCCTCCACTTCCCTCCTAATGTCCTTTGGGACAGCCTCCGACACCCGATATGATGTCCGTCGCATGGGCATCCGTGTCCCTGTCTCCACATCATGAGTCACTAAGGGGGTTAGTCCAGGTTGGCGCTAAACAATGGGGCAAAGTCTGCTAAAACCTCCCTTACTTCCTGGATCTTGTCTGGGGTCAGCAGGGGAGACAATTTAACTGCCTCCACAGAGGACTCCCGCTTAATTTCTTCCAGTAAGTCCAGAAGGGGGTCTCCTTTGTCCGTCCCCTCCTCAGGACTACACACTGCAAACACCATGTCAGCCCTATTTGCATATCGCTTCATCATGTTGACATGGTACATCCTTTCTGTCTTCGGTCAGGTAACTCTACAATATAGTTCACGTCATTTACCTCCTAACCACTTTGTACAGTCCTGCCCACTTAGCCTGCAGCTTGTCCTTCTGGACCGGAATAAGGACCATGACTTCCTGACCCACCATGTTCGAGCGAGCTCTGGCTCTGCGGTCGTACCACACTTTTTGTTTCTGTTGGGCAGCTGCCAGGTTGCTCTGGGCTGTCCCCATAAGCTCCTTCAGCCTTTCCCTAAACCTAAGGAAGTAATCCACAATGGGATTTCCCTGGGTGGCGTGCTTGCCTTCCCAGTCCTCCCAGATCAAGTCTAGGGGCCCACATACCGGGCGTCCATATAAGAGTTCGAATGGGGAAAATCCTTTCGACTCTTGGGGCACCTCCCTGTATGCAAACAACAGGTGGGGAAGGCATTTCTCCTAGTCCCTCTCATGCTGTTCAGCAAACACCCGGAGCACTGACTTCAGGGTACCACTGAATCTTTCCACAAGCCCATTGGCTTGTGGGTGATATGGTGTCATGCATCTCTGCACCACCCCACAATTCTCCCATAAACATTTCATCAGGTCCGACATGAAGGAACCCCCTCGATCAGTGATAACCTCCTGCACTCCAAGTAAGGCATCTGCCACTTTGTCTGTCCTCAGTGAGGTTAGGGCGACTGCCTCTGGGTACCAGGTGGCATAATCCACCACAGTCAGGATGAACCTCTTCCCCGAGGAGCTGGGGGTATTTAAAGGCCCCACAAGAAAAAATTACTCACCTTAGTAATGTTGTTTCTTCTAATGGAGTCTTGCTATATTATAGACATTAGCAGTTTGATCCAGCTCTAGAACTGCCCCGGAGTGAAATGGTTAAAACCATTCCAAAATAGAATTTTGGCACAAGAGCAGCTCTATCTGTGTCATTTCAAACTTGAACTGTCAGATCTTTACAAGCCAAACTCACTAAGGTCTGTGTGGAAGCTGTAACCTACACTAGCCAAATGGCTACCTAAATAATAACAACCATTGATGGTCCCAACACCCAAGACTCAAGTCAGGGGACCAGAAATACTAACACCATTCTAATAATATGAAAATGGAACACAAGTATAATAAAACACACACACGTGTACACATACACACCCCCAAAGTCCCAAAGGGGACAAAATGCTAACAGGACATAAGTAGTGCCCACACTAAGTTGCCCGCACCCCACCAAGTAGAGGTTCTGAGAGGGGCAGGTTGGGGGGGAGGTCTATAATATAGCAAGACTCCATTAGAAGAAACAACATTACTAAGGTGAGTAATTTTTTCTTCAAACAACATGAAGTCTTGCTATATTATAGACATTAGCAGAATACACAGCAGTACCTCCATGAAGGAGGGCAGAACCTACTAGGGAATAGGCTCTGAAGAACAGCTTGTGCCAAACCAGAGCATCTCTCCTGGCCTGAACATCCAGGGAGTAATGCTTGGTAAAAGGTGTACCGCTTTCCAAGTAGCAGCCTGGCAAATCTCTAATAAAGGATATCTCTGGCAGCAGCTAGAGGCAGCTGTACCCCTGGTAGAATGAGCCCTCAAACTGGGGCTCTGCCACTTTCTGATAACAAAATTGGATATAAGAGACAATCCACCTGGCTATTGATCTCTTAGTGGCAGGTTGCCTTTCCCAACTTCACCATAGGTAAGGAAAAGTTGAGGATTCGAACCTGTACCTTTGGTACGCCTATATAATAACTAAGAGCTCTTTAACATCCAGGTTGTGCAACCTCCTCTCACCAAGAGGAGTGATCAGTGAAAAATACTGGAAGGAGATAGATTGATTAAGATGGAAATCTGAAACCACCTTAGGCAAAACTTCCTATTAGTCCTAGGACTCACCTTATCCCTGTGGAAAGAAATAAAGTCAGTCTCCACTGACAAGGCTTGCAATTCACTTATCGTCTGGCAGAAGTGATAGCCACTAGAAAACAGTTTTCCAAGTTAGGTACTTAAGCTCTGCAGAAGACAGAGGTTCAAAGGGGTTGCATTAACTGGGCAATGCAAACATTAAGGTCCCAAGCAGGGCCGGTTCCGAAAGGAGGATTAGTATGGAGTAATCTCTTAAAAACTTGGAAAACACAGGATGAGAGGAAAGAGGGATGACTTTCCTGCTGACACAAAAGCAGACACAGCTGCCAAATGAACTCTCAGGGTAGCTGGTCTGAGACCCAAGGAATTAAGATGTACCATGTAATCTAACAAAATGGGCAATTCAGCAGATTCTGGGAAATATTTTTCCCAGCACACCAAATGGAAAACCTTTTCCATTTAGAACTATAAGTAGCTCCTAGTGGAAGGCTTTCTGGAAGCCTTTAGGATCTCAAGAACACCCTGAGAGAGGTGTAAATCAGCAACTCTAACTCCTCAAGAGCCAGGCCTTGAGGTTGAGGATTGAGGTCCGGATACCAAACCTTCCCTGGGCACAAGTCAACAGATTGTGATTCCTGGGGAGGCACAGGGAAGATGGACTGTCAGAGACAGAAGGAGTGGGTACCAGGGCTGCCTGGCCCAATCCGGGCAATCAGAATCACCCTGCAAGGCTGAGATCTGATTTTGACTAGTACTTTGAATAGGAGAGGAAAGGGGAAAGCATAGAGGAACTTCCTCCCAATCCAGAAGAAGGGCATCCAGGGAACTGGCCCAGCACTGGAGGCCTGCAACAGAACAGAGGAAGTTTGTGATTGTCTGGGGCTGCAAAAGATCTATCTGAGGGATGCCCCACCTGGCAAAAACTATCCCCAGCCTTGAGGATCCAGGGACCATTCGTGATGGCCCTGGGAAATCCTCTGAGGGCATCCGCTAGGACATTGTCCTTCCCTGGAAGATGAACTGCTATGAGGGAAGTGTTCAGGGAATAGGCCAGAGACCACAACTTCATTGCCTCGTGCACAAGGCCAAAGACCGAGTGCCCCCTGTTTGTTGATGTACCACATTGTTGTGGTGTTGTCTGTGTTCTGACTCGTATCACCTTGTCGTGGACAGATGCAGAAAAAGCTTGAAGAGCTAAAAAGACAGCTCTGAGTTCCAGCAAATTGATGTGCAGCAGAGATTCCTGGGGGGACCAAACTCCCTGAGTGGAAAGGTCGCCCATGTGGGCTCCCCAACCCAGAAGGGAAGCATCTGTAGTGAGAGTCAAGTCATGAGAAGGGGAAATGAAGGGGACCCCCGCTCTTAAATTGCTCTGATCCTGCCAACACTGGAGAGCTAGGATCAAGGTTCGAGTCACTGGGACCAACTTGGAAAGGGGGTCTCTTCTCTGAGACCAAAAGGTTCTCAAGTGAAACTGAATGTCTCTCATGTGAAATCTGGCTCCCTGCACAACAGCTGTGGATGCAGCCATGTGCCCCAGGAGCTGCAGAAAGTGTCTTGCTGGTCGAGACCTGCAGAGTGAAGGAAGAGGCCAGAGCCACTAAATTCCTTACCTTTCTGGGGAAGAAAGGCTCTGGCTAGCTTTGTGTCCAATTCTGCCCCTATAAAGGTGAGTACCTGGACTGGTTCCAGAACCGACTTTGGTAGGTTTAGCAGAAAACCCAGGGAGTGAGAAGCTGCTGGGTGACCTGCAGGTGAGATTTTACCTGTTCTGGGGACTGGCCTACAATGAGCCAGTCGTCTAGATAGGGAAAAACAGCAATCCTCTGCCTCCTTAAGTGGGCCACTGCCACTGCTAGACACTTTGTGAATACCCTTGGAGCAGAGGTAAGGCTGAAGGGCATTGCTCTGAACTGGTAATGACCTGAGGGCAGTTCGAATCTGAGGTACTTTCGATGGGATCTTCTGATTAGGACATGGAAATAGGCATCCTTGAGGTCCAGGGAGGCTAGCCAGTCCCCTGGCCTTAGGAAGGTAAAATCATTGCCAGAGTTACCATTTTGAGCTTTGGTTTCAAAGATGCTTGTTCAGATATCTGAGATCTAAAATGGGCTGCCACTCTCCTGTCTTTTTGGGGTAAGGAAGTATCTGAATACAGACCCCTGCCCTGATGCAGGGAGGAACCCTTTACTGCTCTGAGCTAACAGGATGAGACCTCTGTTTCAGAGGCGAGGGTCTCTGAAGCACTTACAGGTAGGAAAAGTCTGCTTCTCAACTTGGGAAACTTTATGAAGCTGAGAACCAGACCCTGGCTTACTACTTCCAGAACCCACTTGTCTGAGGTTAAAGAAGCCCAATTCTGACTGAAGTAAGCCAGCCTGCCCCCCACTGGTACAGGAGAATCGGCCCTGGGCACCCCATCAGGGTGCCTGTTTCGCAGGAGCTTTAGGCTGGGGGGTGGGAGCAGGTCTGCCCACCCCTCGTCTGCCCCTTCCTCTGAAGAAGCCCCTCTGAGCATAGGCAGAGGAGGCCTGAGTCTGGTAGAAAGGCCTGTGAAAAGGCCTACCCCTACCCTTGGGGGCATGCCTTTGAGGAGTGGCTTGCCGCTCCTTAGCCTGGGCACTCTTGTAAGTAGTCCTATATTCATCCATCTTCTTCATGTAGTTCTCTGTCTGCTCTCCAAACAGAGAATTTCCCACCACAGGAAAATCCATAGCCTTAGTCTGGGTATCCTGTGACAAACTAGTACACCTGAGCCAGGCCAACCTCACGAAAAGCTACAGATGTGGCCATGACCCTAGAGGAAACATCATTAACATCCACAGCAGCATGAAACTGAACCTTAGAGGCTTCAATGCCATCAGCAGCCACCTGTTCTAGTTCACTAGCCAGCTGGCCATGGGCCTCTTGGCCAATTGCATAACAGTATCCCATCTAGATTTCTGATACCTAGCTACATAAGCCATATAATTTGCTTGCCTGAGTCCCAGAGAGGCTGCCATATACTGTTTTGCTATGGCATCAATCTTCCTGGAATCCTTGTCAGGAGGATGTGAAGCCAAGGAATATTAGCTTTATCACAGGCAGCAGCCTGAACTACTAACATGACTGCATTGCTGAGAAAGGAATTCTGTATCAGGGCCTGACAATGTATACCTTCTGTCCATCTTTTATCTACAGGAGGCACAGAATTAGGAGCTTTAAAATTTTAATTGTTTGTTTCTAAAAGACTTATGTAAAGGAATAGACAATCTCCTAGACTCTGGAATATCCATCATTTCTACAAAATCAGGCTCCTCTTGTCATCCACAGCTCTTCTAAAGGAAGCTGGAGGGTTTCAGCAACTTTTTTATAAAACATAAAATGAGATGGGGACTCAGACAGCATAGGGTGAGATTCTAAAGGTCTGTCTGGGGAGATGTCCGGTTCAATGGGCACACCCAGACCTTCCCAGCCACATTCATACTGTTCATAATCCTCCTCCCCCCTCCTCTGGTTCATAAAATTCCTCAATATCATAATCCTGAACCACTGGAACCGGACGAACCGACCTTTTACCAGATAGTGGTGGTTCGGACGGACCCTGAGACAGTGACTGGACAATTTGTATGGCTTTTGCTACCTCTGCAGCAGTTGGAGAAGGAATTTTGGACTCCAGACCTGCTGATTTTCTTGTTTTCTTTACTGGAATTGGTTCCTCAGAACCAGCTTTTCTTTTGCCCGAGGAAGTCTGGCCCTGGTCAGAGGGCACTCCCTCTAGTTCGGTTGGCACGAACCAGGCTGGCCATCGGGTTAGCGGACTTTTGGCCTCGTTCCTGAGCCTGCCCAATCTTTTTCCAGGGTGGCTGCAGGAAATCTTACATACCTGGCAGTCTGACTGGAGGTGGTCAAACCCCAGACAATAAACACATGTGGTGTGTGGGTCAGCCTTGGCAAAGACTTCCCCACAACATCACAGTGTTGAAACCCAGTGGGCCCGGTTTTTCTTTTGGGTTTCTCAGACATAATGCCAGCCTAACCAAAACTTGCCCTTTAACGGCAGTGCCAGGCAAGACACCCTTATCGGTTCCTAACCGTGTCACGGGTATTGGAAAAACATAATAAATCCGTTTTTTAGAACCGATAAGAACCGAACCGCACTCTAAAATAGTAACTTTTAGTTTTAAATGAGTTTTAAACCCACTGATCGGTTCAAAACCGAACCGATAACACAAGTTCCACACAGACAAAACCTTCATTTACTTACAGTTACCACAGATAGAGCTTGAACTGTCACGGTTTTGCGGTTAAAATAAAACTATTCTCGGTTAAATCCAACAGGAAAACACTTTTAAACCGAGAAATGAACCGAGCAGAAGGAGAAATCTCCGGAGCGACTGTTCACTGAGGCGGAGTAAAGAATCTGACAGTTCAAGTTTGAAATGACACAGATAGAGCTGCTCTCGTGCCAAAATTCTATTTTGGAATGGTTTTAACCATTTCACTCCGGGGCAGTTCTAGAGCTGGATCAAACTGCTAATGTCTATAATATAGCAAGACTTCATGTTGTTTGAATATCCATTCCCACCCTCTGGAATGGCTCCTCCACTATGGGCAATGGAATCAGGGCAGCTTGAGTTTTCTTGCCCGCCTTCCCTATTTCTTGGCACCGGTGACAAGACCTGCAATACTCCTTCACCTGCTGGGTGAAGTTAGGCCAATAGAAATTCTGGGCCAACCGCTGCATAGTGCACGCGATTCCCAGATGACCAGACAAGGGAATATCATGTGCAATCTTGAGCAACTGCTCACGATACCCCTGGGGAACAACAAGCTGTCTGCCTAGCACCCCTCCCTCTGTCTGCACAGCCTGAGTATACGTAAGTCCATTTTCCCAATAAACCTTATGTCTGCCGTCACCTCCCTGTGCTCCGGCCAGAGTCTGCCCAAGCCCTGAGCTTCTCTAGACTGGGGTCACTTCTCTGACCAGCTGCAAACCCTCACACATTCCCAAGGCATGGGACAGGTCCCTTCAGTCACTAAACTTGGGTCCTAGCACTAGCGGCAGGGCACTCAGGATCACTGTCAATCCCAACCCTCTGACAATGAGTCACCCTCCTCTTCATAGTAATCCTCCATAGCAGTGGTTACTTGCAACTGGGGAAATTTGCACCCTTTCGTTAGTCTCCATATAAGGAGACACAGGCTGGGGAACCAGCCTCTTAGTGGATTCCATAATGGCTTCTGTGGGGTTCAGGGAACTACCATTTCCCTTGCTGCTTGGCTACAGGAAACTGCACCACCATCCCATTTGAGATTGTTGCCCAGGATCACATCCACTGCTAAGGTTTTGCCTACAGCCACTTGTTGCACAGTTCCCCCTGTTTCACCCCATTCTAGGAGAACACTAGTGATGGGCAATGTTTTCTCTTCACCAGTAGAGTCCTGTACAGTGAGATATTTATTGGGTATAAGCTGACCCGGCTCTACTAGATCCCCCTTTACCAAGGTCAAGGATGCCCCTGTGTCCCTTAACCCCTGAGTCTGTACACCATTCACCACGACTGGGTGCATGTGTTCCCTCATGTTCACTGGCATGCTTCCAGGGACACACAAACAACCCACTTCCTTCCAAGCACCACCTTGTGTATTATTGCTCATCCGTTTGGGACAATGTTTGGCAATATGCCCAGTTTCTTTACACAACCAACATTCATTTCTTTTGTCAGAGAAATCTTTTCTCTGAAAGTTGCGACTAACTAGTTTTGGTGGAGGCAGTGGGGGTTTTGGCTGCCCTGAAGGCGCGCTTTTCCCTTTCTGCGCGGCCACGCCCACCCCATTCGCTCTCAAAGCAGGTCTGCTCTTGGCATAGTTCAGCAGCCTCTTGCACTGTTTTGGGATCTCGGTACTCCAGCCAGGTTTTCAGCTCTTCTGGGCATGCCCAGAAAAACTGTTCTAATAAAATCATATTTGCAATTTTATCAACAGAGTTTGCTTCAATTCCTTCTCACCAACGTTTTAAAAACTGACGTTATTTCATGGATAGCTCCTTGTAGCTCATGTCAGGGCTTCTCCTGAGCTTACGGAATTTAGCTCTGTATGATTCAGCAGTTAATTCAAATTTCTTTAACAGTGCAGCTTTAAGTTTGCTGTAATGATCACTGTCCACATTGTCCATTTGACCCAATGCATCCCAAGCTTTCCCGGTAACTAGCGGGGACAGCTGGAAGCTCTAGGACTCCCTAGGAATTTTAGCCTGAATACAAACTTTTTCAAAAGAATTTAAAAAGGCATCCATATCCTTCCCTTCTTTAAATTTGGCTATCAATTTGGAATTCAATGTGTAACCCAGTCCTGTAGTCCCAGTTAAACCCAAGCCACTTACCTGCTCTGGTGCCGCTGGTTGGAGTCGTAGCTTCTCCAGTTCATGTTGCCTCTGGCGCTCATGTTCCTCACGGTCAGCGTCTCTCTGTTCTCGCTCTGCCTCCCTCTGTTCTTGTTCCCTCTTCTCCTCTGCAGCTCGCATTCCCCACGGTCTGCCTCCTGCTGTTCACGGTCCCTCTCCCTCTGGCACTTCAGCTCCATTCTGTGCAACTCAATTTGCAGCCTGAGTACTTCAGGATCCAGGATACTGGTGACCTTCCCCTGCTGCTGTGGCCCTGCTGCCCTCATCGGATCTGGACACTGCACTGGCCGTTAGCCCTGCAACACTCAAAGTTCGGTCCTTTTCAGTCACTCTCTGTGACTCGATGCTCCTGGTATCTGTTACCATCAGGGCATCCACGAGTTCTGTTTGGTGGCTTTCACCTCGAGCAGGACTCCTCTGTCCCCACAACTGCTTTAAGTAGTCTACAGTGTGCCTGCTGTAGTTGGAAGCCATCTTCTTCCCTAACTACGGCTGCTCTGACTTGCACTTTAGAGAAAAAAATAAAACGGTAGGAACTTGACTGTATGCCAATTGATATAGTTCTGCTTCCTTTTAAAAATAAATCACTGCCTTTTTCTTTCTTTGCAAGTGAGCACACGGTCTCAAGCTGACACATTGAACAATAAAGCTTTGAATACCAAACTTATGCACATCGCTGCCAACCAATCTGTCACAACCCCACTCAGCAGGTCAGGCCCTTTGCTCCCCACAGAGCCAACCTCCAGCACAGTATTGTGAACAGTTAATAGAACAGGTAACACTCCTGTCTGTTTTGTGGGATCGAATCAAACTTTGGTCTCAAATTCTGGAGGATTCAAACTGTGATCTCCTGGCTTTTATCTTTTAGCTGAAATAGCATGTCTCATGAGAGACACTCAATAACACATTTTTGTATTACAAATAGCATAGATCAATCAGAACCAGCTGTACAAGCATCACAGTGACAAGAAGAGGAAACCAGCTAGGCCTGCGCTACCAAACATTCCACTCTGTCCTGAGGCAGGAAAGCTTTGCCCAGTGTGAGTCTAGGACCGCCCCTATGTACTGGAGGTGCTGGCTCGGCAGAAGACAAGACTTAGGAGATTCAGAGTAATCCCAGTATGGAACAAACAAAGGTGGCATCCAGGGTCCAGATCAACTGAGCCCTGGAGGGCATCAACAGCCAGTCGTACAAATATAGGAAGATGTAATGCCCTGTCTCCGTAGGGCCACAGCCACCAGTGCCAGGCACTTGGTGAAGACCAGAGGGATGAAGGAAGACCAAAGGGGAGGGCCCAAAACTGGAAATGGTTCCCCTGAAAACAGAAACAAGAGGATCCGACAGTGGGGCGGGAAAAGCAGGATATGGAGATAGGCATCCTGCATCTCTAGTGAACAAAGTCAGTCACCCTGATGAAGAAGAGGCAGCAACCCATGAAGGGGGACCATCCTGAAATGCTTGTACTCTATGTACAGATTCAGGCAGCTGCGATCCAGAATCGGTCTCGGGTTCCCTTTCTTCTTGGGGATGAGAAAGAAGTGGGAGTAGAACCCCTTCCCTCTCTGTGCCGGGGGAACGGGCTCTATGGCCTTTTTGTGCAGCAAGGCCTGAATTTCCTCCTGAATGAGGACAATGGGGCCTGAGGGCAATGGGACTGCAAGGGAGGCTGTCCAGAGGATTTCCAGAAATTCCAAGTGTGCCCCTTTCCACCATATGAAGGACCCATTGGTCTGAAGTTATAGTGCACTACCTGTCGAGATATAGGAAGCGACCCCCATTGCCTCCCCAAGACCTCTGCCAGAGGAGGGGTTGGGCAAGGAGTCAGGCAGTAGTACTGACGGTGGGCAAAGTGGCTGAGGACGCTCTAGAGGCCCTGGGGTGGAAGCTCCAGCCGGCTGGATGGAAGCCTTACGCTTGAAGGCACCTCTGGACTGCTTGCCCTTGGGCTGTTGTCTAGGGGTTCGGCAAAGGACTGATGCTGGTTTGACCTACGCTGAGATTGCTACAGAGAGTGCACCGATCTCAAGGCTTTGCCCAATTCTTGTAGGCGAGAAATAATGTCTTGGCATCCCCAGCAAAATGACAGATCCCAGAAGGGACATCCAGAATTTCGCCAGCACATCTGGCATAAAACCTGATGCCCAGAGCCAGGAGTGGCAGCAGATGTAGACACTAGTAGCTGTCTCTTGACTGGCTGCACCCATCATGTCATCAGCGGCCCGGAGGATATGGTTGCCCATGTCCGAGCCCACCTAAAGCTGGACCAACTGGGTTTTGTAGGCTCCTTGGGAAGGGCCTGAGCGAGAACAAGGCCTTGTCCCATAAGGCGTTTTGATATGGCACCATATGGGCAAGGTAGTTTTGAGTCCGAATGGCAATGTGGCAAGCGTGAGACCTGCTTGCCAGAACTGGTCAACCTAGAGAAACTCCCTATTGGACAGATGGGTGCCGAGGTGCCTAGGCTTCTTGGTGCAGTCATGAGCCGCGTTCATGAACATCGAGTCCACCCCCAGCTGTTCCCCCGCATAGAATTTGCCAATGGGGGCATGATAAAGGTGGTCATCCTTCTTAGCCAAAGCCAAAGAAGAGGAGGACGGTTCCAGGTGGCCTTGGTGACATCCTCATATGACTCAATAAGGGGTGGCACCACTAAGGGAAAAAGACTCTTTTCTGTGGAGATAGACTGCCAGACAGCGATGTTTGGGGTCTAGTTCTTCCATCTCCCAGCTCATCAAGGAAGAATATGCCTCATGTCATCCGTGAAGCGTAGGATCGTCGGGGAACCTAGGGGTTTCCTTGGGAGTGTCAGGATTGTTGGAAGGGCCCTGGAATCATCAGAGTCCTCCAAAGAGGAAGAATCCCTACCAGACAGGTCACTTTCTGGGACCAGCGTGGTGGGCAACATTCCTCCTTGTGTCAGTCTGTTCAAGCCAAAGAGGATCCTGGAGACCAGGGTTGGCTAAGCCCCACCTGGCAAGAGTCCTGAAGAGGAGGAGAGTCCCAAGGAGGTAGAGCGGAGGGCCTCCTGGGGGGTCTCCTTATCCTTCATGACAGCCCACTAGACTGAGAAAAGTGCATTATAGTCCACTGGAGGAGGTGGATTATAAGGTGGATACAGGTATTGAGGAGGTGGTGCTGGGTACCACGGCGTCAGGTATCCGGCATCAGCCCCTGGCGCGCATGGGGTACCCTGGCGCTGGTCCTAAAGGTGCCAGATAAGGCATTGGCCCTTAGAAGTGTCCAGTTCCCTGGCATCCGTCTCTGAGGCATCAGGAATCCAGGCGTCAATCCCTCAGGCACTGGCTGTGGATTTCCCGAAGGAGCCAGCGGCATGGCTGATATTGAAGCGATGACAGTTGAGGTGCGTTAGTGTCAACACCAGCAGAGCAGGTGTCAGTCAGATGACAAGGGCTGATGCCAGTCTGGCGAGACAGGTGCCGCTGGCCCCAAAGGGGAAGTGGGAACCTGCACAGGGGAACTAGCTCCCAACAGAGGCAAAGGCAACGCATGTGTAGAGGAGGACAGCACTTGCACTAGGCACTGCAAACAGGCGCCGGTCCCGAAGTCGGGAGCCAACGTGGGCAATGCCAGGACCGGGGGAGCGATGGGCAAAGACCCACCGCCCACGGAAGAGATCCCAGTCGAGCCACCTGGCTGAGGACCCGCTGGGTATTAAGGCCTAAGTATCAGGGGCTGAGAGGCAGGGGACGAAGTCCGAAGCCCCAGAAGCTGAGGCCTGAGACTAAAATGAGGGCGGGCGGCTGAGAAATAGGCAGCCCCAAAAAAAGTGAGGGCTGCCAAAGGAGGAGAGGCCAATGTCCCGCAGGAAGAGGACCCTGAGTCGGTCGCCGACTTTTGCGGGGACCGGAAGCAGGAAGCTGACCGGGGATGGTCCCTGTGCTTGTCCCAGCGCTTATGCTTCCCAGTAGATTTCTTCTCCTTCTGGGCGGGAGAACAAGTTGAAGCCCCGGAGACCGGGGAAGAGCCTTTGCCCTGGAGCTCCTTCTCCATTGCGGCTTACTTCTGCTGTAACAAGAAGCCTTGGAGGGTCTCCAGATGGTGTCTCTGTGTAGCCTGGTTGAAGTCTTGGCAGTGCTGGCAGGCCTCGGTGTCGTGGTCAGGCTCTAAGCAGAGCCGGTAAGAAGAATGTTCGTCCTTGGACGGAAGCTGCTTGCCGCAAGCACACTTTGCCTGTTGGTCAGAAGATGAAGCTATAGAAGAAGACATGCACAAAGTAAACAGACTATTCAATTTTACAACAAAAATAAAGAAAAATGTAGAAAAGTGCGAAGCAAAATGGCAGTCGACTGAAGCAAGCATCCATGAAGGTCTGACGTGTGCCGGTCAGTGGCGGGAAAAGAACTGGGGTTGAGCTGGGGGACCGCCCCTTTTATACCACAGGCGGATTTCAGCATGCTGACGTTGGGAGCAGTCCCCCTCTGTAGACTGCTAGCTGGAAGTTTTCTGTGTGGTCCTAGCACCTGGCGGCTTAGTCCCACCAGTGTTGCCTGCTGCTAGACCCCCCCCCCCCCCGAAGTAAGATCTATGGCATCCTCTGGGACTGTGCCCCTTGCTGGTGGCCTGCAACAAAACTGTGGGAGCTGACTGTTCTCCAAAAAGGCAGACGGTTCTACTTCTGCAATGCTCCATCTTGCACGACAACGTCCACTGGACCACCTTACCCTCTCCCCATACCCACTCCTCCCTACTAGGTCCGTATAGGGATATAACCCTCTGTCTACTCTGCAGACCTTCTATATTCAAGTCTGAAACCCCCAACTTGAAACTTTATGTAGCTACGTAATATGCAAAACACAATTATTGTAACCTAACTGTTTTTTATGTTAAATGTTCCTTACTGCACCTGTATGTTATCCACTGTTGTAAACTGCACTGTTCTTACTTTCATGTTGTCTGCCCTCCCTGCGACGAGGTGCCTTTGTAAATGAGTCCCTGACTCAAAGGTTGTAAACCTGACTTGTACTAAATAAATAAATAAATAAATCTTCTGAAGACTGCGGCCAGCACCTGCTGGTTTACCGTCCATTCGTGGTTTCCCTGGCTGATTCTGCTTAGGGTGTCTGCCAGGACACAGTCCTGCAGAAATCTTTGCATAGAGGTAATGAGCTAGATCCCAAATCCTCATGACCTTGACACACTATCTTGAGGATCTTGTTCCTCCCTACTGGTTTCATTTTTATGTTGCTTGCACGCATGTGCAAGAAACATAGTGCCATCATCCGAGTTTTCGGAGGTGTGACAGCCCTCTTCCAATTCAGTCAGTGTGTTTGCAGGTGTGGCGGCAGTTCTCCAATCAACACTACAGCTGTCTATGACAGCAGTTGAAAATGCAGGGCCGTACAGTTGAACGGGAGAGCCACGCTTCAGTGAGCAGCGATAAGATCGTGTGCTCATGAGCGCTCCACACACACACACACACACACACAAACATATAGTTACACATCTTACAGAGGGGAAGGGGTCTCCAGCCCAATAAGAAATATTTCATGAAAAGTTACACATCTCTTGGTATCCTAAATTAAACGATATGTTGCCAACTCCCTAAAGTAAACACCATGTGCCGTAAATTTACAGCGCACTGTGCTTTACAAGTCAAATGAACGTGTATATTAGGTCTAAAATGGGAAACACTGTAGCGCAGATACCTCTGCAAAATACTGCCTGCGGTTATGTTGCCTAGAGAGAGTTATGAAAACAGAAACAGAAATAAATCGCATATAGATCATTATTACCAATCCATTAAAAATGCTTGCCTTCAGGGCTCCAGGATCTGAAGAAATCCCTGTATTCACTGGAAAACCGAGGTGTCTAAACGAATGAATACTGCCAATGTCTGTCAGAATGTATATTGTTTAGACAGAAAAACTGATCTGCTGAGATTCCCAGGAAGAATGCAGGAACACACCCTGGAGTTACAGGGAAACTCTCAAACTCCTGGAATGGGAAACCTGCACCTGCACACAAGTATAGGGTAGACAATGCAGTTTTTATTCACACAAAAAGAGAAAGAACACAGAAAGTTATTCAAAAGAACTGCATTCATAAATAAACCCCATTGGTAACCTGACTTACTTAATTCCTTATCTCACAAAAAAATACTCCCAAAGGGAGACCTTAAAAATAATGGCTGCGATTCCCCCAGAAAGGTTCAAATGTTTCATAGGGTTGGTCTTTCAGTGCTGGCTGGCTGGATTGCTAAATGGTTATTCTCTTGTATGAGGAATGCAAATTTTTAACCACACATTTCCTGTCTTGGTTCCCCCAGTTTTAGAACTGGCTATCCTGGCTGCTGGCAACATGTTTATGCATATCTCCGACTCTTTCTGGCTGCTCACAAGAAAATAGTACTGTCACACCAGACAACCTGTTCCTGCCTGACTCGCATGAGTCATTGGTGCAAAACCTCGATTGCGTCCTAAAAAGTGATGCGCACTCCAGCCACTTATTGTTCAGTTTACTATCCACAGAACAGGTGAGACATGCAGAACTCTAGGTAAAATGGTGGACCTATATATTTAAATATTAAGGACGACTGATGCATATCTCCAATATGTTTCACATATGGCATGTGTGGGGCAGCGGTTCATGAGCTGCTTTGCTCACACTGCAGGAGCACAGTAAAACGTATATAATTTCCCATAATATAGTAACCTAGTTTCTGCATTATAGTTTAGTAATGAAGTGACATGGTGCAAAACCAAGGTTTAGTCTAGAAGAAAATACTCACAATACAACAGAAGTGTCACTTCTTTTTTACAGTTAACAATTTTATTGAGAAGTGTCGCTTCTAAGGAAGAAAAAGAAAGAAGTCGGTACTCCTTATGCCGTGTGCGTGTGTATGTTTTCGTTGGGGGGGGCAGTGTTGGAATTACACTTTCTCGACCTTATGGACAATTGTACGGTCCACCGGGGCCCATTCTTATGAATGCCCCCCCACACACACACACAAAGGGAGTCGCATCCCAGATGTACTAAAAAAGTTCGGAGATAAAGGTTGTTACCTCAAGAAAAAAAGAAATGTGATATCCTTGTTAGTCCAGTTGACAAGGTGAAAAAAATATGTTGCAGGTGATATCTTTTACTGAACTAACAACATCATTGCTGAGACTACGCTTTCCAGAGATAATAGTCTCTTCCTCAGGTCACGCCAGTGAAAACAGAGGCTGTTTTTACTGATCTGACCTGAAGAAGACAGTATTACCTCTGGAAAGCTAGTAACTACTTTTGCTAGTCCAATAAAAAGTATCACCTGCAACATATACATGTATATACATATATATATATATATATATTTATTTTTTAATTTTTTTTCCTACCCCCTAGGAAAGGGATTCAAAATGAGGAGGAACATGATCTTAAACTAATTATTCTTTACAACACTTCATCTGTGAGGTAATTTGATTGACTGACACCAGTCTGAATAAATGGGTTCACAGTAATGGGGAGGTGGAGGTGTTGCTGACCACCTGCCCCCAAGAGACTGGCCAGGCACTCCCATTGCCATGAGTCCAGATGCTGAGGGGACGATTGATACTGATACGGGTTCCCAAAAGTTGCTTCAAAATTATCCATCGCATCAGCATTTCCCTTACTAGCCCATTTAATATCAAGTAACTCCATAAAATATATTTATTTTTTTGTAACTTGAATGTTATTAAGTACAGACGATATTTGTTCAAATCAAATCTAACACTTTCTGGCTCTTTAGAGAAAATTTAATTTTTTTATTGTATTACTCCTGATAATAAGAAGGATTTCATATATTAATGAAAAATAGGTTAAATATTGACAACTATGATCCAGTTCTAACTCGTACCTCTTATAAGATTTATGCAATAATGCTACTATAACAGGACAACTTTGTAAATAAGGCTTCTAGCCCTAACAGTTATAACCTTCCTGTACAAAATATCTTTACTACTGCTATTTTATGAATTAACATAAATGCCCTTAACTTGTTGTTCCCAATTGTTTCCTCTTTTATTTACATAAAACTGTTAATGTAATTATACAGAAATAGATAAAAATGGAACTTTAAAATGAATCTTATATGGAGAATGCTTTTGAAACAGGAGCTCTGATAAGTGCTTTCTATTGCTTTTTATGTTGCTTGCACACATGTGCAAGAAACACAGTGCCATCATCCGAGTTTTCGGAGGTGTGGCAGCCCTCTTCCAATTCAGTCCGTGTGTTTGCAGGCACAGCCACAGTTCTCCAATAAACACTGCAGCTGTCTATGACAGCAGTTGAATCTGATGCTGCCATACAGTTTGAAAGGGAGAGCTACGCTTCAGTGAGCAGCGATAAGTCCCCGGCGTGCTCATCGCCCGCCCCACTACTGCCGCGCCTGTGTGCTCATGCTTGCCCACGCACACTGTATGCCCAGGGGTGCCAATCCCCATTGGCTGTGCTGCGTCCCCAGAGTTCAGGTGCCGCTGAAGCCCACCCCAAGCGTGGCAACAGGTCCTATGGCCGACAGGAGTGCCCGATCCCCGTCGGCTCCACTGCCTCCCCAAACAGCCTTCCAGCTGCCACTGGGAGCCACCCTAGTATGGCACAAGTCCAAGCGTCTAAGTAAAAAAAAAAAAAAAAAACACCTACATGAAAAAACCTTCCCTCGCAGACTGTCCTGACCCCTCCCCCCACCCGCCCACCCTCCGTGCATCTACCTCCCACACCCCCACCTCACCCCATACTTCCCTCCGAGGTCCGTCGATGATCTTGGTGGACCGGGAACATGTCTGCACTCTTCAAAGCCGACCGCGAACTGAGGAAATGCCAGTAAGCTGTATAATGGAATAAATAGGGTTTTTCAACTTTACTGCATATCTCTGGCATTTTGGGAAATTTTTTCACCAAATTTTCAACATGGGGTTTTTGGGACTCCATCTCATGAATTCTGTCACTGTCATGGCATTAATCGGCCCCAAAAGGCAATTTCACAGTCACTGCGTGGAACCACCATTTGGGACCAATTTACAAAACGACAGTGTCACAGTTCATGAGGTAGGCCCCCAAAAACCCTATGTTGAAACTTTGGTGAAAAAATTCCCCAAAATGACTGTTTTATGAGCATGCGTTGTGCTGTTCCTATGCACGCTTGTAAGTTCGCGAGTTTTCAATATGTTTACTCCAGATTTTCAACATTGCCATTTTACCACACCTCCTTATGAGCAGTACAGCTGTCATTTCTCACATCTTGCCCAAAATGTGTTTCCACGCATATAGCGCACAATGGCGCAGTCAGTGTGCGAAATCAATGTTCAGGGCAAATTAAGAAAATCACAGTGACACTGTTCATGAGTAGAGGTGTTAAAATGGTATTGGTGAAAAAATTCCCAAAACTGGACTAAGTGACGAGCATGCTAAGTGCTGTTCCCACGCGACACTCACAAGTTCGTGAATTTTCAATATTTTCACTCCAGATTTTCAACACTGCCATTTTATCACACCTCCTTATGAACAGTACAGCTATCATTTCTCACATCTCACCCAAAATGCGTTTCCACACATGTAGCGCACAATTTATTTATTTTATTTAGTTTTTGTTGACTGGGTAAGTGCACTAGACAAATCCTGCTTATTTTCAGGCACGACCCGGGAAGGGGGATACAGATGAATGCCAACTGATCTTCAATCAGATAAAGCTGTTGGTGGTAGTTTTAGTGAATGAGGGAAATTTGGCCAGGACACCAGGGAAATTCCCCTACTCTTTTCGATAAGTGCCACATGGGATCTTTAACATCCACCTGAACTACCACCAATCCAGGCAGATGGGACCTCGGTTTAACGTCGGTGTGCGAACTCAATGTATGGGACACATTAAGAAAATCACAGTGACACTATTCATGAGCAGAGGTCTTAAAATGGCTATGTTGAAAATTTGGTGAGCAAATTCCCTAAAAATGACTGTTTTATGAGCGTCATACAGTTCCTAAGCACGCCTGAACTCTCGCCAATTTTAATATTTGCACTCCAGATTTTCAACACTGCCATTTTACCACACCTCCTTATGAGCAGTACAGCTGTCATTTTTCACGTCACCCAAAATGTGTTTCCGTGCATGTAGCGCACAATGGCGCAGTCGGTGTGCGCAATCAATGTTTGGGAAAGATTAAGAAAATCACAGTGACGCAGTTCATGAGCAAAGGTCTTAAAATGGCTATGCTGAAAATTTAGTGAAAAATTTCCCTTAGGCCATTCTGCAATGTTACTAATGAAGACATTGAACAGGACTGGCCCCAGGACCGATCCCTGCAGTACCCCACTGGTCACCCCTTCTCCCTAGACTGTACCCCATTTATCACCACTCTCTGCCTCCTGTCTGTTAGCCAGTTTCTAACCCAGTTTACCACCCTTTCCCACATGCCCAGCCTACCTAGCTAGTTTATCAGCTTCCTATGTGGGATTGTGTCAAAGGCTTTGCTGAAATCAAGGTAAGTGTTGTCCACTGCCGCACCCTGATTCACTTCCTTTGTTACCCAGTCAAAGAAATCAACCAGATTTGTCTGACATGTTGTCCCCACTGTGAATCCATGTTGTTTATGGTCCTGGGCTCCGACAGCTTCTAGATGCCCCACTATCCTTTCTTTAAGCAATGTCTCCATGATCTTCCCCTCCACTGAGGTGAGGCTGAACGGCCTATTGTTCCCCGCCTCCTCCCTGCTGCCGGACTTGTGTAGAGGGACCACATGTGCCCTCCTCCAATTCACTCGTGTTGAATGACTCTGTGAACATGGCTGCCAGAGGTACTGCTATCTTCTTTCGAAGTTCTGTTAATATCCTTGTGTATGCTATCTGGTTCTATCACTTTGTCCACCTTCAATTTAGTGAGCTCCTGCAGGACTCTTTTGCCTTTGAATGGACTATTGTCCACCTCTTCACCCCCTTGGCAACTGCTGTACTGCTGTGGCCCTTGCCCCTCCCACTCTTCTGTGAATACTGAACGGAAAGACACAGTGGATGTCTTGGGAGGAAGGCATGGAACTATCACTTCCAAATACCTAAACAGCACATACAAGCAAGCAACAATCGGCACTGACAAATGCTTGTTTTGTTTGTTTTTTGTACATTCTTTTTCTTCACTGTCGCTACAGGGAACTCTCTCGGGTATCCACCAAACCCGCAAGCTCCACCTCCTCCTGAAATTCTCCTCCACCTCGCACCAGCCCAGCAAACCCCCCTGCTCTGCGCTCACACACACACACACACACACCCCCGGTGGGGCCGCCCTATCCTCCCAGGGCACTCTACCTGTAATCTAAAGTGCCTGGCTGGGCGGTCAGCCTGGTGGACAGAGAAGCCTGGAAATGGAGTGTGGCTCGGTGGGGCAAGGTGCCATCGCCTATCCCCGAGGACGGGAATTTTTCTTGGTTTTCTCCTCTGGGAGTGTGGCATGCAATGCCGCCTGCGCATGGCTACCCTGCTGGCGTCTGCCAAACTCCGCCCCTTATGCTGGCTGGTGTTCCTGCAATGCTCCAATCTCCATCGGGGGCCGCCAGGACACCGAGCAACCCTGGAACACTCCCCAAGGAGAGGAGAGGAGAACTGTCCTCCGGACACTCCATCCTCTCCCTCTCCTGCCGACTCCCAGCTCCCTGAATTGGTCTCCGAACCCGGGTCCCGGGCATGGCACGACATGTAGCGTCCAGCTCCTCAACCCTCAGTGCCACCAGGCCACTGCTACTTGTTTATTTAATACATTGTCGTAGTGTTGTCTGTTCAAGTCTGAACAGACTGATCTTGTAGCTGGGAGGAAAAGGGTTGCATTGCCCGGAATACTGCCCTGAGGTCCAGGATACCTATGTGCTCCTAAGACTCCTGTGGACTCCAGATGCTACTCACTGTGAGGTCCACTAGGTTGCTGCCCCTCTCTAGGAGTCAGGCCTCTGCTGAAGGACAGGAATGCTCTCTCTGAGGTTGCCTTCATCCTTCCACCACTCCAGTGCCCACACAAATGTCTCCGTGACTGGCACCACCTTGGAGAGTGGAGGGGACAAAACAAGGTTTTGCCAATGAAGAGCCATTAACAGCTCCTCAGAAGAGGCAGTGTACGCAGTGGTTTAAAGCTCTGAGCTGCAAACCTAGAGACCTGGGTTTGAATCCCACAGCCACCACTTGCATACTATGTGACCCTCAGCAAGTCACTTAACTTACTTGTGCTCCCAGGCTGCACCTGTAAACAAGCTTCAGCTTAGTGTCTCTCTCTCCTGGTTAAAAAATAAATAAACTGGCACTTTTTTCAAACAACCAGGAGCTACCCAAAGAAACAACCAGGAGCCGATGTCTAAAAATAGATGGGAAGGTCATAAAATTCTCTTATTTACTTTTTTTTTTTCTTTCACAGGGGAAAAAACACTCACCTTAAAGCGACACTGTCAGCTTTGCCCCTTCATTTTTTGGCAATAGCATGCAGTGTTGCTATTGCTCACACAGCACTTATTACTGTACTCAGAACACCCAAATATATTTAAAAGATTAGTATTTTACCTGCTTTCCCAATTTTTTACATGTATACACTTTTAGTGGTCCCGATGCCAAGTTCCCTCAAACCAGAAGCACATCAAGGTCGGGACCACACGTCTGCCACAAACGTGGTCCCGAAATACGATTTTTTCAGACACAGCTCTTGGAGTCATATTGCCCCTGCTCCTTATGTTATTTTAATAGTTTGCAGCTATCTGCCGTCTCAAAGCGAGCACTAGAAGTGGCATTAATCATATTTGCATGCCGCAGCTGAAATCCCACGCATATCTAAAAGATCCATGAACAAAATATCTCGCGAGTAAAAGCATGCCACTGATGCACATGACGGAATTTCGCCTGCCTAAATATAAATAATGGCACTTTAGTGCTCATGGTGATGGCAGATAGCTGCAACTCCATTAAAATAACACAAGGAACAGGGGCAATATGACTCCAAGGGCTGTTTCTGAAAAAATCGTACTTTGGGACCGCACTTGTGGCAGATGCGTGGTCCTGACCTGGATGTGCTTCCGGTTTGCGGGGACTTAGCATCGGGACCACTGAAAGAATATAGATGTACAAAAAACAGGTAAAATACTAATTTTTTAAATATACTGGGGTGTTGTGAGTACAGTAATGAGTGTTGTGTGAGCAACAGGAACACTGCATGCTATTGCCAAAAAATGAAGGGGCAAAGCTGACAGTGTCCCTTTAAGAGCAGGCAAGAATGAGGGTTAGACTGCCAGGAAGACAGAGATGCAGTGAATGACAGCAAGCCCACACAGACACAGCAGTGATGCAGAATGCCAGCAAGCACAGAAACAAGTTATTGGGGCTGCAGTCCAGTTTCAGTTTTAGAAAGAAAACACAGTTCTGGACTTTAAACAGATACAGACTCAGTTTATTAAAGAATACAATGTTGTGTCTGTGTGAAATTGAATCTTATCCAAAATATAGACACTGTGAAACATTTACAAAATTAGAACAAGAATCACAAGCAGCGAAATGGTAAAAAAAAATCTATAGGCTGTTAGTCTTCCTCTGAATCTGGTTCTGAATGAGGATGGAGTTCCTCCTCAATCTCACTTCAACTAGATGTGATTTGAGTTTACTGCCAGTTTGCTTTGGCCTGTGAGGTTCTGCTCCCACTCTATGCCTTAAGAACTAGTCCTTTACTGTGGGTGTGCTGCAAAAATCTTGTGGTTGCAGACCCTCATGAAGATTAAAAAGCAAGGCCTCAATGGTGTTGGTCTCCAAGTTAGCTCTCTAATCTGACAAAGAAATCTTTTCCTAGCTGAAAAGGCTCTTTCTAGTGTACCATCTGATATTGGATACACAAGTACAATGGCTATGACATGAAGAATATTTCTGAAATGTTGTGAATTTCTCTGGAAGACTACATGCCATACTTCAAGGAATGAGAGCTGCTTGTGATACTTGCTAATATATTGCTTCAGCAGTTTCCATTCTATCATCGCACTATGCATATCACACCCATTCTGTACCATGACAGAAGGGAAATGGTACAGAAGAAACTGGATCTCCTCATATACAAATTTTGAAAGCTCATGCTCATGTGAAGGCCAATTTGCTGGATCAGTGACATTGCAGTTGATCAAGTCAGTCTTCTGCAAAGCCCAGGAAGCACTGGATGAGACATTCCATTATACTGGTTACAGTCTGTTCCAGTTCTTTTGCAAGGACAGAAATAGCATCCCTTACTTCCCTCGTGGGAGCTCATTGCCTCTAAACACTGCTGTTCCTTCCTTATCAATAACCATCTCTCTCCTGAACTGAGCTAGTCTGGTTCTGTCTATTTTCATGAGATTTTCTACTTCTGAGGAGTACAGTGCTGGCAATGTCCATCACCGTCTGAAGAGAAAGATGGGCATCCTGAAATGCACAAGAAACGGTTGAGAGGCCGGTTAGTTGGTTAAGATAAAAGTGAGAGAATATCAAAAACTTGACACTGAAGATTTGCTTTCTCTATCCCTTACTTTTTGCTTTGTCTGCCTGAGGGATATCCCGTTTAATGTCGCACACATGCTCATCCCAGTGACCCAAGATGGTGCAGTCGTTATGCAGAAGAGCAGGCAGAGAGTCTTTTCTTTTTTTATGAGTAAGCCATCTCATTCCTTGTGATTTTTTAAACTTGATGACTATGGTTTGATGTACTTCAGCTACTCTTTTTAACTCTCTGTAATGTTTAGGGGAGTTCTTGTAAAAATAAAATATGGAAATTAAGATTCTGTCGATGATCAGTGAAAAACAGGTATTTTTGAAAGCATCTTTTGTTGCTAGTTGAAGCTTCCGAGAAGCACAGTGAATGGCAATAACCCATGAGCAATCTTCTTTTATTAATACAATCACCCGTTATCATGTCCAAAGCTGACAGATGCACCATCTGCTTCTGTACCAATGCAGGATAATTGTTTAAGATCAACCATATCCAGACCCAGAACTTGCATGTATACAGAAATCACTGCAGACTTCAGACCACTGGCATCAGCAGACTCAATGTGAATTAATACAAGGAACTTCACGGCTGGTTGCCCATGATCAAGAATTTTCACATAAACTATCTCCTCAGCAGCAGTGGTCCTGTAAGTTATCCCATCCACAAAGACTGGCTGATGTCAATGCCACCTAGGCTGCTACTGTTACCCAAATTATCCTAGTGTTAAAACCATCTCTGTTTCCTATTTACATTATGTTTTTGTCTAGGTTTACTCACCTAGCTAGATACTCCTAAACCCACAATGTATGTATACCCACCCTTTACGACATAGAACCTTTGTAAAAGAGCAGTCTCCCGCTCAAAGGTATTGTAATCCAAGACTGAATAAAATACAAAAATAAAAAATGTTTGTAAGGTCTTGTTTCTACTGTGAAATGACTCACAGTTGGTTTTCTCAAGCAGCCTGCAATGAATGAAATGAATGTAGCAAAAGCTTTCTCACTGGCATAGGTTTCCCCAAGTTCAACGCCATTACTCTAAAGACATTAAAAATGACCAGTTCCAGTACTGATCCTTGAGGTACCCAACTGGTCTCCCTCCCTCAGAGCAAACTTCATTTATTACCACCCTGTGACATCTATCGCTTAACCAATCTCTTACCCAGTTTATCACCTTTTTACCCACCCCTAAGTTACCCAACTTGTCCTCTAATCTACTATGTGGAATGGTGTCAAAAGCCTTACTGAACTCCAGGAATGTCATGTCCATTGCTCCTCCCATATGTAATTTTTTGGTCAGTCAAAGAAATCTATCAGATTTGTCTGACATGACCTCCCCCCCTGAATCCATGCTGCCTTGGGTCCTGTAACACACTGAATTCACAATATTTTACAGTATTTTCCTGCAGCAGTGTTTCCATCAACTTTCCCACCACCGATGTCAGGCTGACTGGCCTATAATTTCCAGCCTCTTTCCTGCTACCACTTTTGTGAAGTGGGACATCTGCCCATCTCCAGTCCTCCAGAACCACTCCTGTTTCCAGTGCTCTTTTAAAAACAGACTGTCAGAAGTGTAGCCAGTACCTCTCTGAGTGCCCTCAACACCCTTGGATGCACCCAGTCTGGCCCCACTACTTTGTCTACTTACAAATTAGTGAGTGCCTTCTGGACTCTCTCCTCTGAAAAAGGACTGATGTTCACTCCGCCACCAAGGTTCCTGTTACTTTTTTGAAGTCCCTCCCCTCCCCATCCCCTTCCTCTGTGAATGCTAAGCAGAAATATTTATTCAAGATGTCAGCCTTTTAGCCCGCCCGGTGACGCTGAGGGTTGAGGCGCTGGACGCCACACCTCATGCCACACCGGCGATCTGGGTTTGAAAATGAGCTCGGGTCAGTTGGGGTCGGAAAGGATCGAGAGTCCGGAGGACAGCTCTCCTTTCCTGGGAGGAAGGGGATTCCTGTTCCTGCTGTCTAGCGGCCTCTGGTGGCGACAAGGGGCTCTCAGCAGTTGGGAACCAGCTTGCAGGGGACTGGCTATGGAAGCGCTTCTGCGGGCGTGCTCAGGAGTGTACATGTGCCACGCTGAAGTGCACTGCACTTCCAAGCCAATGAGGGGAAAGAAAGCCCTGAAATACTCCCTTCCCACTGGTAGGCGAAGGCGGGTGTAGCAGCCCAAGGCACTACGTCCAATGTTGGGCTGGGGGTGCCCTCCTGGTCTCTCCGCGCCTGTCTCCACCAAACACTCATAGATACAGAGCGCTGAGTAGGAGTTGGTGGTCCTTGCTCCCGGGGATGTAGATTGGGGGGGTACGGAGACAGATCAAGGGGAGAGCTGGCCTCCAGGAGGATTACCCGGAATTCAGACAGATGGGATCAGCCAAGGTAAGCCCCAGGACCCAGCTGGAGAGAGTCCAGTGAAGAAGGGTGAATAAAGTCTACAAAAAGAAAAAAAAAAAAAATGTCCGCCTTTTCCTGGTCCTCCTCTATACAGTGTCCCCTTCCCTTGTTAACCTTACAATCCCTCCCTTCGCCTTCCTCTTCTCGCTTACATACCTAAAAAATGTCTTGTCTCCTTCTGATAGCACTTGAGCTATTCTGTTTGGTCTGTGCCTCTGTGATTACTGCTTTCCCTGCTTCCTGATACACCTCCCTATCTTCCTCCCTCAGCATCTCTTTGTATCTTCTGAATGCAACCCTTTTAGCCTTTACTCTTTCCACCGCCTCTTCTGAGAACATAGTGGTCTCTTTTTCCTCTTGCTTTTGCTCACTTGCTTGATGCAGAGATTTGCTGCTTTCACTATGCCTCCTTTTAAGTTGGCCCACAGTTCCTCTGCCCTTGGTCATTCCCCCCTGCCCAGTCATCCCTAAGGCATTGACTCATTGTTATAAAATCTGCCCTTCTGAAGTCCAGAACCCTTGCCCGTGTGTGGCATGATCCTGCAACCATCCTTATACTGAACCACACCGTAGGGTGATGTCCTCCCACCCTGATGTCTTCAACACTGTCTCTGTTAGCGAGTACCAGGTCCTGTAATGCCCCCACCACAAGTGGGTTCACTAACTAGTTGCCTGAGGAATGCCCCCGGAGGGTTGTCCAAGATGTCCCTGCTTCTAGCTGAAGCCGCAGCTGGGAGGCTCCAATCTACATCTGGCAGACTGAAGTCCCCCACCAGCAGCACCTCCTCTTTTTCTGCCATTTTGCCAAAGGCTTCCAACAGTACATTATGTAACTCCTCCCCATGTGCTGGAGATCTGTAGATCACTCTGATGTGAACACTGGCTCCATTCCCCCACTTTAGGGTGACCCACAGCACCTTAGCTCATCCTGATTTCCCTGCAACTCTGTTGCTTTTATGCCTTCCTTCACATTAAGCACCACATCCTCACCTTTCCTTCCCACCCTGTCCTTCCTGATCAGAGTGTAGCCTGGTATGGCCATGTCCCAGTCAGGTTTTCAGTGCACCATGATTCAATAATGGTCACTACATCCAGGTCAGCCTTTGCTATGTTGGTCTCTAGGTCCGCAATCTGATTTCCTAGACTTCTAGTATTTGTACCCATGGCCTTCCAGGTTTTGTTAGCACTGTGATCGTACGCCCCTTACTCCTTTGTGCTCCCCCTTCTCTTTTTAATGTTTCTGTTCCCCTACCTCTCCATTACTATTACCCTGATTCCTTTATTACTGTGCACCCTGGGGGTTCCTCTCTCCTTGTGCTCTCCTTACTTTTCTTTCTGCACTGACTTGACCATATGACATATGGAAGAGGTAACCAGCTTGGTAGTGCAATCCTGTAGCAAGATGAAGCAAATGACAAGGTGCTTGGCAGTTGTGCTCTTATGCCGTCCAGGCTCCTCCGTCCCAACACCGCCTCTCATTGGGTCCCCACTAATTCCCAGGACTGGGCATAAGCCACGATGGGTTGACGGCCACAGGGATGGTGGAGCAAGGAGGCTTAACTCTGCCTATAAATGGTCCCACTGCTATGTTGTAAGGAGTTGTGGTGGGGGAGGTAGCTGAGACCATGATATCTGAGTACAGTATTACTTAAGTGGGACGAGGACCCTCTGTTTCATCTGTCCCATGCTGCTAGTATGTGACAAGGATGAGATTAATAAGAAGAAAGAACCAACACTCTCTTAGTTTATGTGAGTGTTCTGAGCCCTCCCTGGTCTAAAAAATTGGTACTGCATGACTGTGTGGCAGATCCTTAGTTCTGATGCCATCTCTAAATTAGTGTGACATAGCGAGCGTGCAGACATGTGCACTATTCTGGTAGCTGTACTTCAGAAATTAAGTGGCAGCTGAATTGAAGTGTGGAAAATTGCCGTGTACCACTATCTCCTCAAGAAAATTACCCAGGCCCCCCACCACCAAGTACAACCAATTCTATGGACAATGAAAAAGTATACCGATCCATAAAACTTATTTTGCACCTGACAGAGCTGGTAGTAACTCAATCTCCCCTCCTCCAAGAACCCCACCCATCTCCAATCCCTGGTGCAAAAACACCAAAAATCCCATAAATCCCTTTGAGCTGGTAATGGTGACTTAAATTGACATGCTGCACATGAAGGCTTTGCTTGTTAAAACAGAAATGGTCTAATCTGGTTATCAGGACCAGGAGTAAAACAAGTACATTTATTTTTATCTATTATATTTATTCGAAAATGTTTCACCAGGAAAGACAACGTGCTGAAACCAGCTCGTTTCCAGAAGTGTCCTTGTGGGAGGGGTTACAAGAGGAGGAACAGCAAAGAAAATCATTAACGTATAAGTGCAGTTACATGAAGCTAGTACATACAACGGCATACAAAACAGCACTGTACATTCCAGACTAACAGGTCGAAGTAATTACCATAAGTAGGCAGCAATCATAATTGTAGCCAAGAAACAGGGAGTTGGAGGTTAGGGTTGGAGATGGAGAAACCTTAATAGTTGTTAGAAGTAACAGTCTGGGCACTGGGTTAATAAGTGCTAGGAGGACACCAGCTCGAGCAGGAAGGAGGATGAGACAGGGAACTGAGTATATCGGATAATGTGTAAGCTGGAGGGGAGCCTTAGGGAATACGCAGATAACACAAGTAGGGGTGAGGCGACAGGAGGGAAGGGAAAGAAAGAGTCAAGCTGGGAAGCTATACCCCTTCAGGATGCTGAGAACCCTGCAAGGGGAAAGGGAAAGAGAGAGAGAGAGAGAGAGAGAGAGAGAGAAAGAGTCAAGCTGGGAAGCTATACCCCTTCAGGATGCTCAGAACCCTGTAAGGAGAAGGCGAGAGAGAGAGAGAGAGCGAGAGCAAGAGTCAAGCTGAGAAGCTATACCCCTTCAGGATGCTGAGAACCTTGCAAGTGGGAAAGGAACTCGGCAGAGATAGAGGTGAGGGAGAAGGGAATAAGGTAGGAGAGGGGAAAAAAAATGGGGCTAAGAACCAGTGAACAAGGAGCTGGAAGGAAACTGGAAGGTACGGTAGACATGACATAAGCTATTACTTAAAAGAATATGGTAAGCATTACCCTTTTACGACACACAGGTCCTTAACTGCTTGAGGTTACTGACAGGGTTGCAGTTCTGATGATGCATCAGAGTCCCAAAAGGGATATAAAAAAAGAAAGTTCAGTCACATTACACATGTGCATTAAGGTGGTGGTTGAAGAGAGGATCGGGTCTGCTGCTGCATTGGAGTCGGGGAGTGAAATGCACAGTTCGTCTAGACCTGAAAATACACCAGTGGGGAGGTTGATCACGGCCGTGACCAAGATGACAGCTTCTGCCCACAACTTGGGCCTCACCGCTGGGCCAGAAAGATGCTGGAGATATTGCTGTGAGCCATCTTCAGGAGGAGCGGTAAGCAAAGGGGCAAATCTGTTGGCACCCACCATGGGAGAGTGGATGATGGACAAGGTTGGAGAATCTTAGCTCTGGCTGTAACTGACTTGGGAGTCTTGGGCTGGGTTCCTTGTTTTTTCTTAGAAACACAGAATTTTATGGCAGATAAGGACCACCTGGCCCACCTAGTCTGCCCATTCCCCTGCCTACTTAAACTCCAGTTCCTAAATGATCAGCAGCTTACCCTCTCTTTCCTACTACTAGGGTTGCCTTCTGTCTATCCCACACATTCTTGAACACACCAATCGTTTTGCCCTCTATGACCTTCACTGGGAGACTGTGCCATGCATCCACCACCCTTTCTGTGAAAAAATACTTCCTCACATTACCCCCGAGTCTCCCCGCCTTTAGTCTCATATTGTGACCCCATGTTCTTGCACATCTCTTTTTTTGAAAGATGCTGCCCTCCTAAACCTTGTTGATTCCTTTGAGGTACTTGACTGTCTCTAGCATATCCCCCCTCTCCCTCCTTTCCTCCACGGTATACATACTGAAGTCTTTCAGTCTTTCCTCATGTGTTTTCTGGTGCATTCCTTTCACCATTTTTGTAGCCCTTCTCTGAACCGCCTTCATTCTATCAATGTCCTTCTGGAGATGCTGTCTCCAGAACTGAACACAGTATTCCAGATGTGGCCTGACCAATTGTCTGTACTGTGGTATCACCACCTCCTGTTTTCTACTGGTGATGCCCCTCCCTATGCATCCCAGCATCCCTGTGGCTCTCCCCACCGCCTTTTCACATTGTCCGGCCACTTCCGGGTCATCCGTTATGTTCACCCCAGGTCCCGTTCCAGTTTTGTTGTTGTTAGTATCTCCCCCCCCCCCCCAATCTGTATTCTTCTCCAGGATTCCTGTGGCTCAAATGCATGACTTTGCACTTTTTTGTATTGAATTTAAGCTGCCACTCTCGACTACTCCTTCAATTTGCCTAGGTCCTAGGTCTCTTTTCATTTTTTCCACCCCGCCTGGAGTGTCTATCCTATCGCAGATCTTGATGTTATCTGTAAAGAGGCTTATCTCCCCTTTCAGGCCCTCTGCAACGTCACTAATGAAGATACTGAAAAGGACCGACCCCAGAACCAAGCCCTGTGACACCCTGCTGGTCAACCCCTCTCCTGGGACTGAACTCCGTTCACCACCAACCTCTGTGTCCTGTTGCTCAGCCAATGTCTGACCCAGTTTACCACCTTGGGACCTACTCCTACACTCTGCAACTTGTTTACTAGCCTCCTGTGTGGGATGGTGTCAAATGCCTTGCTAAAATCAAGGTAGGCTATGTCCACCGCCCCTCCCTGATCCACCACCCTGGTTACCCAGTCAAAGAAATCTATCAAATTTGTTTGACGAGATCTCCCTGCTGTGACTCCATGTTGCCTTTGGTCTTTTACCTCACTGGCCTCCAGGTATGACACAATCCTTTCCTTTAACATGAATTCCATTATTTTTTCCACCACTGAGTTCAAGCTGACAGCCCTATAATTCCCAGCCTCCAACCCTGCACCCACTTTTGTGTAGTGGTACCACATTTGCCCTCCTCCAGTCCTGTGGTACCACTCCATCCTTTAGTGATTTGTTAAATATGGCTGTCAGTGGTGCCCCTGGTACCGCGTTGAGTTCTTTCGGTATTCTGGGATGCATCCCATCTGGCTCCATTGCCTTGTCCACTTTTAGTTTCGACAGTTTGTTTCAGACTCTCTCCTCCGTGAATGGACTGGTGTCCACCTCCCCCCACGTGTGTTTCTACCCCCTAATTTTAGTCCCTCCCCTTCCCCTTCTTCTGTAAATACTCAGCAGAAGTATCCATTTAGAATTCCTGCTTTTTCTAGGTCCCCCTCTGCTCCCCCCTTTATTTAACCTCATAATCCCTCCATTGGTCTTTCTCCTGATATACCAGAAGAAGGTTTTGTCACCTTCTTTTACTAATTTTGCTATAGTTTCTTCAGTTTGCGCCTTTGCGCACCTGACTGCTTTTTCCACTTCCTTCTGTTTTGCCTGGTACCTTTCCCTGCCTCCTTCCCTCTGTGTTTCCTTGTACTTTCTGAATGCCTGTTTTTCTCCCTAACCTTCCCTGCCACTTCTTTTGAAAACCACAGTGTTTTTTTTTCTTTGTTTTTGCTTTGTTTACCAGGTTTACACACAGATCTGTTGTCTCTGCAATGGCTCCTTTAAGTTTCTCCCACTGTTCCCTACTCCCCTCCCTCCCTCCCTCCCTCCCTTTGCCAGGATTCTCCATAGGTGTTCTCCATTTTTGCAAAGTCGGCCCTCTTGAAATCCACGTAACTTTACTTTTGTATAGCTTGACTCTACTACAGTCTTCACCTTAAACTGCACTGTATGGTGACCGCTGGACCCTAGATGGCTGCCAATTGATAGATCTGTTATTCTGTCACCATTTGTGAGAACCAGGTCTAGTACTGCTCCCTCCTGTGTGGGCCCCTTCACCAACTGTCTGAGGCACACCCCTTCCAGGGCATCCAAGGTGGCTCTGCTCCTGGTAGTGGCTGCTGCATACACAGTATATTCCAGTTAACATCTGGCATGTTTAGGTCCCCCACCAGCAACACCTCCCTTTTTTCTACAATTTTGTTGATGGTTTCCACTAATACCCTATTTCTTCCCCCTGTGCTGGAGGCCTGTAAACAACTCCAGTGCAGATAGTGGTGCTATTTCCTGTCTCTAATGTGACCCATAGAGCCTCTTCCCCTTTCTGTTTTCCCCCAAACACTGTTGCCTTGGTGCTCTCTCTGATGTACATAGCCACCTCTCCCCCCTTTTTGCCCTCCCTGTCTCTCCTGAAGATTTGTGTACCCTGGTACGGTAACATCCCAGTCATGGTTACCTGTGTACCATGTTTCTGTGACCGCAACAATATCTAGGTATTTCTCCACCATCAAGGCTGCCAGGTCTGGGATCTTGTTTTCCAGGCTCCAGGCATTTGTACACATGGCTTTTCATGTTTTGGTGCACCTGCCTGTACCACCCTCCTCCCCCAATCCCAATCCCTATGCTTTCCCATAATGCCTCCCCTGCCATCATCTCTTTCTGTGGTTCCTTTTGTTGCTTCCTCGGCCCTGGTATCAGTCCGTTTGTCTACCTTACCCTGTGGGGGTTGGGGGACAATTGTTTTTTCCCTGCTTAATTCCACCACCACCACGCTTGGCTAGTTTAAATGTTGCTTTCTCTGACCTACTATCTGTCTGTTTGTCTACCTTAACCTGTAAGGGGGATTGCTTCTTTCCTGCCTATTTCTGCCATCCCCCTTGGCTAGTTTAAATGTTTGCCAATGAAACATTTAAACCTCTCACTAAGGATCTCAGTCCCCCAAAGATGGATGTAGGCTGTCACTCCCGTACAAGTCCACACTCCCTCCAGGAGGTCCCCCAGTCCCTAATGAAGCCAAACCTCTCAGCTCTGCACCAGTTCTTCAGCCATTCATTGAATCCACTGGTGCGGAGTATCCTGGCCTCACCTATACCATAGACAGGTAACACTTCTGAGAAAATTCCATGTGTACCACCTGTCTAAGATCCCTCCTCAACTTTGTGAACTCCCTCTGCTCTGCCCTTAGTTCATCCCCAGCCAGGTCACTTATCCCCAGATGGAAAATGACATCTAGTTCACATTCCCGTTCTGCTGTCGAAGTGATCCTTTGGATACGTTTCCCATACCTCCAAGCTGTGGCGCCGGGTAAGCACCTGATCACCCTCTCTCCCACTCTCAGGTCTACCCCCCTGATAATAGAGTCTCCCACTATGAGTTGCTTCCTTCTCCTCTGGGGTCCCTTGCCACCCCTCTGTGGATCTCCACTGTGAAGGATCCCTGCATCCACATTGTCCACCACTGTGGGTGCCTTAGCTTTTTTGTTACATCTCCTGGGTCTGGGAGCCATGGACCAGGAATCTGAGTCCACCAAAGGTGGCAGCAGAAGTGGTCTGTAGCTCTGAGGGGGATGGATGGCAGATTCAGCAGCCAGAGTAGTGCCCATGTCCTGTTCCAGGGGATGGGCCCAGTGGCCTGCAGGGTGAAAGCCAAACTTCTGTCAGTCGATGCTGGGTCAGGTTTTGAGGATGTAGGCCTCTGCCACTTCTGAGGCCCCAAACTGCTTTGAGATGCCATTGTGGGTGATCTGAAAGACAGCAGGGTAACACAAACTATAGAGGACACCCAGCTGCATCAACACCTTGTAGGCAGGCATATACCCGAATTCCAGCTCGAGTTCAAGGGAGAAGTCCAGGAAGATTTTTACGGGATGTTCTTGCCAAGTGAGGTCTCCTTTCTGCCTATCCCAGAGCATTATTTGCTCTTTATCTGTGAACTGCAAGAACTGGGTAAGACGTTGGGGGGGGGGGGGTCCTGCGTGAGCAGCCAATGTCAAGAGAACACTCATTTGCAAACATCACAGCAAGGATTTTTTTGCAGAAATTTGTTAGTGTTCTTGCCCTCACAACTCTCTGGAATGCCCACAAAGTGGAGGCTGCTTCTCTGCCCTCTGTTTTCAAAGTCTTCTATCCCATAGAAACTTGAGGACACGGTCCAGTTCTCTCATATGGGCCAACAGCCTGTCAGTGGACTCTTCTATTGAAGCAAGTCTCAGGCGACATGAATCTGGTCCCCCATCACATACAAACATACGAAGAAGACAGCAGAAGGGGCCATTTGGTCTATCAAGTCTGCTAGTATTGCAGGGTCCACAGCCTGAGCTAATGTCCCCATGTCACCACTATGTCAGCATTAGTTCTTTGCTTAGCTAGCTCAAGGTTGTCAATTTTATGAATGAGGTGTCCAGATCTATTCTTTACTTCTCCCACTGCAGAGTCAGAGGGACTGGGAGCCACTGTCACCATGATGATGCTGGAGCAATTCAGCTATCCTGACAGGAAAGTGCATGCAATGGAACTCGCTGCTGGAGTGACCAGTTTGGACACGAGAGGTATGTAGTTGGCCTTTGGAGCTTAAAGTGTCAAACTAGATGGTTTTTGATGGTTGCAGAAACGTTTCTAAGATGGGTGAAGCCCGACTGTTGTCAGGGGTTTAGCAGTGAAGAAATTAAGCAGCCATGTTTTAGGCAGCAGGGCCACACACACCCCTATACTGTCCACTTTAATGAGCTATAAAGACCATACCAACTGCCCTCTCCTATCTAGTCTAGAGCCAGCATGACTGACTTGTTTTAACTCAAAACAGCTGTGCAGTTAAACTGGAGAAAAGTAGACTATCAGCACTGGAATTAAAAACCCTACTGGCTGTCATCTCCCCGATCTAATCTAACCCCAGTGTGACCGACTTGTTTGACTCTACTAGACTGTCAGCACTGGATTTACAGGGCGAGAGGCAGCCAGAGCCCCCCGAGAGCTCATACACACCGCAGACTGCACCAACTACTTCTTTTTCTGCCCTTTGACACTGGGACCTGACTGAGGAGTCCGGTAACTTCCAAAAACCACCCCACTCTCGGCACGCCGGGCAAAGAAGTTACTTTTTCCTGCCAAAGTATTGCTCGACTGTCAAGCTGCTCCCTTTCAGTCTGCACTCTGTGACTTACTGTGCCTGCTGTCTAAGGAGTATTCAAATGCTCCTGTCAAGCTGCTGTTTACTGCCAGGCTGTTCTGGAGAGCAATGCTCCACTACTTATCTGCCGACAAGAAAACAAGAGTACAAGAAAAACATTCTGCATTCCAAGCGGGTGATCCACTCGCTGCAAACAGATAGTGCTTTGGTCCAAGAGGAACGACTGGTTGGCAATACGCAGAGCGTGTGAAGTCATCACATTTCATGATGACAACTGAGCATGCAGCAAAACACACCACTGAGGGAAAAAGCACCAAACACAGCCAAAAACATGCTGGCAAGAAAGAGGTGGAAGACTAGGTTTGCTGGCCAAGGCACCTAGTATCACCTGAGCTCTTTTCTTCTAGGCTGCTTGAAAGGACACAGCAAAGAAGCTTACCAGAGCAAGGGAAAGGATCAAGGCTTATTTTGGCTAGGCAGATTTACTGTGTGTTGTTATTTTTATTTTGTACTCACGGGAATTGTTACTGTTTGTTGCTAACATTTTATTGCTTTATTTTTCTCCGATTCAAATAATTATTGTTGTTGGGTATACTTTCTGCTGCATTATTACAGGGCGTGCCTACAGGTGTGTGATTACAGATTACTGCTGTCATCTTCTGATTCAAATTGTCTTTTGCAAGGTATATCTTCTGTTACTGCTTTATTTTTCTCTGTAGTAGAGTGTTTCTTACAGGGTATATCTTCTGTGAAATTATTACAGGTTTTACAGTTTTATCTATCATTAGGATAAGCTTTCAGGGCTACTGCATTTGTTGCTGGCTGATTGTTTCTGCTCTTGCCTCTTTGTTTCTTTCATCCGTGGTTGTTCTTTTTCGGCAGGGGAAGGGCCCAGCAACCCACCCCCATCCCCAACCCACACTACACTCCTTTTATAGGGTAGCACAGTCGTGACATTTCCTGTAGCAAAGCAGGAAGGGGCGGATCAGAGGGGCATCCACACAGTGACCTCATTTACAGGGGCACTAGTAATTTAACTTGTTATAACAAGTTATACAAACACAAACAAAACACAAAATCGAACCTTTGCTTTCATTTTCTTCCTTCTAGTTATTCTAATCCGGTTATAAATCCAGCAACTTATCTGGAATGGATATCATTAACTGCAGGGACTACGGAACACTTTTCAGAAGGGGAGTTTTACAGGATTTAGGACACTGTCCTACATGCTGAGCCACTGGAGATCTAAGGGCTCAGTTCCAGGCAGCATGGGCAGAGATTGCACGCCTCAAATTGCATATTCAAGAGGAAATATATTATAAGAACCATCCGCCATTTCCCAAACATCCAACAGAAGCACCTCGACCGCAGAGGGTAGTTGGTCTGAGAGGTTGGCAGGTGGTTAGGAGGGGCAAATCGGGTGCCCTATCACTCGGTGCGCTCCTAACACATCACCTCCACAAACCATATAAAAACTACAAACAGGTATCTGCCTCTATCTCTGAAATCAAACAAAGGGGCAGAGGACACTGCAGAGCAGGACACTGCAGCACAGGAGCTAGCACAACAAAACTCGCCCAAAACAGGAACCAAAACAAAAAACGCAAAAAGGAAATCCAAAGAACTTCTGATTATAGGAGACTCCATGATTCGGGGAGTTGATGCGTATCTCCAGCCAGGGGTAATGGTCAGATGTCTCCCAGGTACATCAGCGTGGAGACACAAGGACCGCATTGCTAAAACTGTTCAGGAAGCAGGAGAAAACATTGACGTCCTGGTACACATTGGGACTAACGATCTAGCCAGCCGGTCAGTTGTGGAGACCAAGGAACACCTGACCCGGCTGGGTGACAAACTATCATCCATTTCATCCGGCATCTCCATCTCTGAGATTCTGCCAGTCAGTGAGAGGGGGGCAGATGGACGGAAGGTAAGAGAAGGGGAGATACGGGAGCTAAGCGTGTGGCTCGAGGGCTGGTGCCAGGAAAAAGGACACAAATTTGTAGGGAACTGGCAACAGTTTTGGGAGTGAAAGTTCTTTCAATTTTATGGACTGCATCTCACTAAGGAGGGAGTCAGTGCATTGGGGCAGAGGTTTGACTTCTTTGCAGAATACTTAAACTAGCAAATGGGGATAGGGGTGCAGCACCCCATATGTCGAATGGGAAGAACAACCCTCCCCCCTCAGCTACTGGTCAAACAGGAGTTCATCATGTTTGTAGTTCATCTGCATCACCAGGTATGGAAAAAGGTCTGTCTCCCCATAAGACGCACAGGGGAAACGCCAGACCTCACCCAACAACTAACACGCCGAAATCTGGCCAATGGAAAATCATCTACACAAATGCTCACAGTCTGGGAAACAAGATCCCACACCTGCAGGCAATAATGACAGAGGTTAAACTGGACATAGTAGCCATTAGCGAAACATGGTTTACCAGTAACCACACTTGGAAGACTTCAGTACCAGGCTATGTACTGTTCAGAAGAGACCGAGGTGCAAAAAAAGGGGGGGGGCCCTTTATGTCAATGAAAATATCAAAGCTACAGAAATTCAGAATACACATAAGGAACCAGAAGAACTGTGGTCACCTGGAAACAGGAAATGGGACAGCCATATCGAACTGGGGTTTGTACAGGCCTCCAGACCAGGGGAGGACATAGACACATTACTGTTAAAAGATATACAAAACATGACAGCTAAAGGGAGGTTCTGATATGGGAGACTTCAACATGCCAGATACAGATTGGTCAATACCAGCAGGAACATCTGCCAGAACTAGACACATGGTGGATTCCATGCAGGGGAAGGGCCTCAAACAACTGGTACAACAACCCACAAGAGACAGGGCTATCCTAGATCTAGTACTGACGAACAGGGAAAGGATCACAGATCTCCAGGTAGGTCACCTGGGGCCAGTGACCATCACATGGTATGGTTCAATTTGGCCACTAGAACCGGGGTCGAAATTAAGTTCTGCAGCCACTAGCCAGCAGGGCTAGTGACTGTGAAAATACACTAGCCCCACAGACTTTTCCACTAGCCCAGCTGGTGTACTTATTGAAATGTTACCTTCTTCAGTACAAGCCCACAGGGCTAGTTATAGGCAAATCTTACTAGCCCAATACAAAATCTACCAGCATTTGACTAGCAGGCAGGTGCCAATTTCGACCCCTGTAGAACCAAATCATCCCATTCCAAGGCAAAAATATTGGACTTCAGAAGAGCTGACTTTGATAAGATGGCCAGCAGAGTTAAGCTAGCACTGGCAAAAAGAAATACAGGTGTGGGAGTATAGGCAAAGTGGGCAAACATTAAAGATGCAATATTTGAAGCAACATCCCATTGTGTTAGAGAAAAAAGGAAGTGCAAAAGAAGAAGGAAACCACTTTGGTTCTCAAAAACAGTAGCAGAAAAGGTCAGAGCCAAAAGGCTGGCTTTCAGGAATATAAGGGAACACAGCAGGATGAAGATAGGGAGGCATACCAAACTTCCCTAAGGGAAGCAGGGAAGGCAGTAAGGCAGGCAAAGGCCCAAACCGAAGAAACACTAGCACGAACAGTAAAAGAAAATGACAAAACTTTCTATAGATACATTAGTGAAAGGAGAAAGTCCAGAGGGGGTATTGCTAAGATCAAAGGGGATAAGGGGACGTGTGAGGAAGAGGACCATGTAAAAGTATCTATCCTAAATAAAAACATCTGCTCAGTATTTACTGAAGAGAAGGTAGGGCAGTGCCCACAGCTCAGCACCATGGACACAGTGGGGAGGGAGGTGTGCACTAGTCCCTCCAAAAAAGAAAGGGTTCTACAAGAGCTCGATAAGCTCAGGGTGGACAAGGCAATGGGACTTGATGGCATACATCCCAGAGTGCTTAAGGAGCTAAGGTTGGAACTAGCAGAGCCATTATCAGAACTATTTAGTTACTCTCTGAGCACAGAAGTCCCAGAAGACTGGAGAAGGGCTCATGTGATCCCGCTCCACAAGAGTGGTAACAGGGAGGAGGCAGGGAACTACACACCAGTCAGTCTTACCTCAGTAGTGGGCAAGATTCTGGAGGCACTCCTTAAGGAAAGGTTAGTGCAACACCTGGAATCCACAGGAGCACAGGATCCAATATAGCATGGGTTTACAAAAGGAAGGTCCTGTCAAACTAATCTCATAGATTTCTTTGACTGGGTAATCAGAGTGGTGGACCAAGGGGGAGCAGTTGATGTCGCCTACCTTGACTTCAGCAAAGCTTTTGATACTGTTCCACATAGAAGACTGATTAATAAGCTGGGTAGGCTCGGGGTGGGTCAGATGTTGGTCAACTGGGTGGCAAACTGGTTGATGGGCAGAAAACAGAGAGTGATGGTAAACGGTATACAGCCAAAAGAGATGCAAGTCACAAGTGGGGTACCTCAGGGATCAGTCCTGGGGCCAGTCCGCTTCAATATCTTCATTACTGACATTGCAGATGGACTGGAGGGCAAGGTTTGTCTGTTTGCAGATGACACCAAGATCTGCAACAGAGTAGATGATCCAGATGGGATGGGCAGAATGAGAAGAGATCTGGATAAACTAGCAAAATGGTCGGAAGAGTGGCAACTGGGGTTTAACGCAAAGAAGTGCAAGATCATCCTCATAGGGAAGAGAAACCCTGAAGCCACCTATAGGTTAGGAGGGGAGTTGCTGACAGTCACAAGGGAAGAAAGAGACCTGGGCGGCGTCATCACCGATGACCTGAAATCATCCACACAGACCACTAAAACAGTAGGTATGGCTAGGGGGATGTTAGGGTGTATTAGTAGGGGTATCACAAGTTGGAAGAGAGAGGTAATAATTCCTCTTTACAAGACACTGGTTAGGCCCCATCTGGAGTACTGTGTGTAGTACTGGGGGCCACACCTTCACAAGGACATTAACCAAATTGAGGCAGTCCAGAGAAGGGCAACCAAAATGGTGCAGGGACTGCATCAGAAAACATATGAGGACAGATTAACAGAGTTCAATATGTATAACAAAGAACAAAGGAGGGAGAGAGATGATATGATCGAAACATTCAAACACCTTAAGGGCATTAACAAGGTGAAAGAGTCTAACATGTTTCAATATAAGAAAAATAGCAGGACAAGAGGACATAGCATGAGATCAGAGGTAGGCCAATTAAGGGGTAAGGTGAGGAAGTTCTTTTTCACAGAAAGGGTGGTGGATGCATGGTATGGCCTACCTCAGGAAGTGGTGGATATGAATACAGTGCAGGGCTTCAAACACGCATGGGATAAGCATAAGGGAACAATACAGATGAGTATGAATAGATAGGCCAGTGACAGAGCAAAGGCCGATGGCATATTTATAAAGTAGAAAAGGAAATGGGCCGACTGGATCTGCCATCAACTTCTATGTTTCTATGTAAGAAGCCAGCAACAGAAAGATAATGTGGCCAGCTAGAAAGCACATGCAGCACTGTACTCAGGACTGGCTACCAATATGCCAGCAACTTATGCGGATGACGCAGTACTCTATAGATCCAATAATGATACTGATGTTCTTAATGACCTACTGTCAAAAGACCTCCAGTTGCTGGAGGAATGGCTGAACATCAATAAACTGGTTCTAAAAGGAAAAAAAAAAAAAAAAAAAACATATTATTTGGTCCAAAGACCCTGGGTCTGGATAGGGCTGACATGCTCTCTCTCTTTCTAATGGAGCAAGAATCAAAGTAGCTGAATCCATAAAGTACCTTGGGGTCACTATAGACCAGAGCTGTACTTTTAAGACTCACTTTGATCTAGTTAACAAGTCACTGAACCAGAAGCTTGGACTTCTATATCACCTCAGCCCCTATCTAACTCAGGATTCCCGTCACAAGATTGCTCAAAGTACCCTTCTACCTACTGTCCTTTATGGTGTCCCTGTACTATGCTCTTTAAAGCACACTGAGATGCATAAGTTTAGATTCCTTTACCATAGAATCTGTAGATTTGTGGCTGGCACCCCCTCCAGGGAACATCATCCCTAAATGCCTTATCTTGGCCCACTTTGGAAGGGAGGTTACAATACCCTTCTCTTTGCCTGGCACACAAGCTCAGGCAAGCCAGTGTACCCCCAAGTCTTGCTGAACTGCTTACAACAAAACAGAGCTGTAGGACACCGAGGTCCTCAAGCAGACAGCTACTAAAGGTACCAAAAGTGAGGTCTGTACAGGGGTCCCGGGCTTTCTCTGTCTTTATCCCTCCCCTCTGGAATACCCTTCCAACGACCCTCCACAAATGTAACTCCCTAGGAGAATTCAAAAGGGGACTTAACACCCACTTGTTAGACCTAAATCAATGTACTTGCTACCACTGATTTTACAAGGGCTTTAGCCCCGAGATCCTAACTCATTTATTTTTCTGTATTGTTATATTCACAGAATGTAACAAGTGATTGTACCTTGTTGATCTGCGCACTACTGTATCCGTAACCCTGTAAATATCTTACTCTGTAACTGTTATACTACCTGTAATTAACCATGGGTCACCCCTGAAAAAGGGACTGCTTGTAGGGCTCAGTGGGCCTACCCAGTTAACAACACTGAAATATATAAATAAGACAGAAAGCCACCTTCAGAATATTTGCAAAGGCTCATCCAACAGGAATCAAGGGTATAAAATACTGGGGGAGAAAGGGGCCCGATTCTCAAAGCGTTGCGTCTAACGCAAGGTGCTTGCACCAAACAGATATGGTGCAAGGTGCACCTTGCGTTCAGAGCAGCCTCCACACAATTCACAAAGGTGTCCTGCTTCGACTGCAGGCCGCCTGCCCCGAACAGGTCCTGCGCCACCCTTGCACCCAGTAACGGGCTGCGACATGGTGCAAAGGTGCCCTGCACTAGACTCAAGCAGCCACAGCCCAGAGGAGTGATTCACAGACAGCGCCCAGAGAAGCAGAAACTAAGTCCCCATAGACCAGCCTCAGCTAGTGTAAGAGGACTTAGAAACTGCTGCCCTGTGTGTGCCGCTGTGTGCACAGTGATGCGGGCACCCACGCCCCACTCCGTGATGTGCCCCACAACAGTAACTGTGGTGTGAACCCCCCACCAGCCCCCTGATTATGCCGTCAGTGGCATACAATGCACTCCCCCATTGATGGTCCAGTGCCCTCCAACCCCCACCACCTGCCTGTAGTGCCCCCGTCACCCCCAGAGTCGGGCAGCGCCAGGGACTGGCGATGCCCACCACACACCTCCACACCCTGACTGGACTGCATGTGCAGCAGTCTGTCCCATGTGATGTTTGCCTCCCCATGCAGTATGGGTCCCATAGGTTTGGGCACCTCCGTACCAACATGGGGTACACTGGGTCTCAACGCTGCAAAGGGCCTGCAGCAACCCCTATCCATGTGTTATGCATTCGCCGCAAGGGCAGTTTTGCCTCAGGCGTGAGGACTTAGGTGCCAGTACCCTTTCCATATGAGAATCGGGCGCAGGGTCCTTGGCGCACAGGGCATCGACACAAGCTGCTGTTAGCCGCAGCTTACGCCGGACGGAGGCCCCTTTGAGAATCAGGCCCAAGGACTCTGTACTGAAGGCTTTCCCCTGCTGGTTCAAGAAAATCAGCCACATGATGAGAAACCAAATCCCTGTGCACAAAAGGTACAATAAAAAAAAAAAAAAAAAAACGGACTCCACCAGAAAGTCTAAATACAATCCACCATGCAGCCAACTCACATGAAGCAGGCAGCTCAGGCTACAGCACCACCAATATCCGATCTCAGACAAATACAGACTCTTAACTTCCTGAATAAAGAGACCAACTACACACCAATGAGGAGGAGGCAAATAGAAGCAAGATAAAGAATGTGCTGGTAGACACGGAGGGGAAGGGGGGAAAACACAGATAGTAAAACAACTCTACTAACAGTCTGACTATACCTCCATGGCAAAGTAAAAATCACTCATCTAAGGCACCAGACTAGATATTTTGATAGATTGCAGATCTACCAGAAAAACACCCTACAAGGAGACCAATCTCCATTCAGGCACTGAAAATGGAAGTTAGCAAGCAGGTTGTTTAATCTGACAACCTCTGGTCCCTGCCACCAGAAAGCCACAACCTGGCCAGGAATTGCAGTGTCTTCCAGAGGACTCTTCTATGCTGTTACTCCTATAGCGGTACAGCTGAAACTGAGGTGGAATGCAGCTGGAATGCACCATGTCCCTGAGGGTCTATGTTAAGGTCACAGCTTTGGAGCTGTACCACTACCCCTGGGGTGGAGGGGAGGCACAATACCCATATGTATTAACTACCTTCCCCACTGACAACATGGAGTGATACAGAAATGTACAGTTCCAGTGTCTCTTGTGAGAGCTTCTTTTCAAGTCTTCTGTGTTCCCCCTAAGAACCTGAAAATGCATTCTTATAACCATAAGACATGGTAACTGTGCATACAAACATACACAATATACAGCAGTTTGTCACACTATATTTAATGGCGCTTATACAGCAGTAGCTTAGATAACTGGATTTATACAATGGTTTCTGAGTCCACGTCTACTGCATAAAATTTATACGATGGGGTGAGTGGATATCTGCTCCAATAAACATGTGTATTCTCACCCCAGTGAAATAAACAGCCCGATGACACATCTACTATGTGTATAAATGTAAAATGTGACATTTATGCACGTACTAGGTACATCATCGGGCCATTTATTCTCACAGTGCACAGTTCCCCCACCCACCCAGCCGGTACTTTTTACACATTCCTCCAGGCTCCAACACTAGTTCGTAAATACTGCACACACAGAGGACTGCCCCTTTCATTTTTCAAACCTAAACACCCTGTCTACACACTCCTGATACAACACAGAGAACCCAAAAGAAGAAGTGTACTTTTCTTTCTCAAGCCACAAAGCACTAACCTGAAAACGTTCCACTGGCATCCTGAACCGTGCGTACCTCCCCGAAAACGACTGTATAATGCCGCCCAATGAGCCAACCACGACATCGATGATCAGTGCAGCATTACATATACCAAATGAAACAAAAGCATGGCATAGATTTAAAAAACAAACAAAAAAAATAAAAAAACGAAGTCCTCCAAACAAAAACCATACAGAGTAAGTCTCCCAAAACTAGCAACAACGCCGCCATGATCTGAAACCTGTGTAGCCCTCCCACACACAAAAATAAACCAATCACAATGCACAGTCTAAACAGACGTACATCGGCTCCACAGCAATGATGCCACCGATCCTAACACTGCGCTTAAAGCAAGGAGGAGCATATCAAATAATCTCACATATGAATAAAAAAAAAAAAAATATATCACAAAATAAAACCACAACATTAACCTGCCCTACTGTATAAATCGAACACATGATAGGCAGTAGTGGAATATGCAAATATCTACACTCGTGAACAGTGACCTGGGGATACTTTCACTCGTGACTCTGCTATGCTCCACCACTCATAAGGTATCCCGAGGTCACTGTTGCTCATGTACATATTTGCCATATTCCACTCCTGTCCATCATGCATCCCCCTGGGGTGAGAATACACATTACTATGTTAAATTCTACATTTTGCCTAATGTACATAATCAGTGTCTCTCAGGGTTCCCTTTCAATACGTTTTTAACTCTGGGGAGTTCCTCAGAATCCAAACCAGTTTGCAATATAATTAATGAGAATTAAGAAGGACCTCTACCCTCTTACTCATCTTTAAATGTTTCCACTTCAAAGTAATGTATTTTCCAAACTTAGTTTCCTTTGTAATTCTTTTATTCTTTATAATAATCTTGTCATGTTCCCAAAATCATATGTTTTATCTGTGTTAACCTTTCAGGAGTTTTATGTCCCCTCTTCAGAACAATAGGGGCTAATGTGGAAATAAAACAGGTCAGCTGTCATATCTGTAACCAATACTACATATCATAATGACAAATTATTAAATTAAATTTGTTGCAAGTGCAGGGGGAACATACCTGCTTTTAATGTTCCTTAAACACTCATTTAATTATTTTCTTTTTTAGCTTTTTAACTTGCTAAACTTTAAAAAGAAACATAATTCACTGAAAGATGAATTTCTGACTGCAAAAGTCTTTATGTATAAACATTGGGTGGGGGGATTACTTACTTTTGTCATAAGTTTTGTTCAAAATAACATTCGTTATCTATGTGACCCCTAGGTGGCGCTATCCCAAGGGCTACTACCCCTGCCTGCTTGGCTAGTTGCAGGTTAAGGAGCCTGGGTACTGAAATGGGTGCCTCCACCCAGAGGACAGGGTTGTTAGTAGCAAGGCTAACCTGGGGACAGCCCTCCGGGACACTGTAAACCCCCCCTTTCCCCTCTAGTGGCCTAGACAATATGCAACAAACACTATCAAAGTAGCCCCTATTCAGCATACAAATCTCCACACTATTTGCACTTACCACCAGGGCTGGTTCCACCAGTTCGACCCTGGAGACCCCCTGTAAAACAAGGTTAGGCACAGCATATAACAACAGTACAGTGCTTTCGGTACAAACTGGAACCACAGTCAGATTAAATGCAAAAAAAGAGTTAGATCTGATTTATTCAGGGGAATTGAACAAGGGAGGGGAGTAATCAGATTGACTGATTCTAAAACTGATTTAGTCAGGCAATTGTGAATGTGTTTTTAGTCCCTGCACAGTCACATGCTCTGGGTACCCAGTTGGAAGAAAGGTGAGCTAGCCTGGAACGTTGCCCGGGGTAGGCCGGCGTCACAGCTGGTTGGGGCCATGTGATGAAAAGACAAGGCACGCACAATTTGTAATCCGGAGCCAGGAGGCTCAGTTCATGAAGATTAGGCAAAACAATTAAATCAGATGACACACTTTGATTGAAATACTGTTGCCAGGAGTTACCCTGGTGCTGGTGTTTACTCATGCTACCCAGGACACAGGATGGACGAAATGGAGACTGCAGGATGACTTGCTGGTTTGCCAGGAGAAGCAGGGCCCACACGATTCACTGTGGTGTCGTTCCTGTTCGTGATGTTGAGCAGAGGGCTGATCCCCAAGCAGGTCTCTCGTCAGTGGTGTTCTCTGTGCCTGAAGAAGCTGGCTGGGCCAGTGTAACAGGGTCCAGGCAGGGTAATACAATTTGGATGTCAGTCCGGGAAGGCTGGATGCAGCTTCCTGCAAGCGTGGGAAAATTAAACAGTGGGGAACCAAATCACGACCCACTAATAGCAAACAGCACATTTATAGTAAAGCGATCACCATACCACCAAGTGGATAGCAGTCCAGTCGCAATATCAGTGTCTCTGAGCAAAACTGGGAGTTCTATGGTGAATGGATGTCCTGATAGGCCGATCACGTACAGCAAATCTTCGGTCTTTTTCAGGTTTAAATCTGGCCACTCTTCAGTGGCTATGTCACACTCCAGTTTGAATACTGTCCAATTACTAAGTCTTTCAAAGGATTCCCTCTCGAGGAACAGCCATCAGACAGGCCAAACTCAGCCTTTCCACTAATCTCCCACGCAAGCTATGCAGAAGCAGCTGCTTGAATCACTCGAGCTGTTCACTCTCCAAACTCTACCCCCAGACTGACTCACTGCTCGTTAAGCCCAGTAATTGGGGCACAACAAAATGGCTCGTCGGAGACATAGTCTGAAATAAAGTTTCTCTTTTCTCTCTATGCAGGAGAGCTGAAGGCAGGCAGGCCAGACAGCCTTTCCACCAAGTCCCCACGGGGCAGCAGCTCCTCAAACTGGAGCTGCTCACTCTTCCAGCTCCAGCTCACTTCTGCCTCACTGCTGCAGGCAGCTTGGGAATTTCCCTTCGATCCAAAAGGTTCGATTCGTTGACTCATCAGTCTGTCAAAGCAAGGGCTCCCCCTCCAGGTCTGTTTTGGTGCCAAAATGTAAAAAATAACAATTCCTGCAGAAATTTGCTCCCACAAGACCCCTGGGGACAGGCTCCATTTTAGAGTCCCCAAAGGTACTGATTGGTGCTGACTGGCAGTCCAAAACCAAAATGGTGGTGCAATACAGAAAGTTCATGCTACAAAGAAGGCAGGTTAGACAAACTACAGTATCATTACTATGCTAATAGATAATCAGAAAATAAGTACAGCTTCTAACAGAGCTCCCTCTGCACAAATAGCGATGGCAGAACAGAGCGATTATGTGGCAGCCCGGGTGGGACTCGAGCATAGAAACACTCAGCCCCCACCCAGATTAAATAGGCATCACGTTATTGGCAGATCTTAAAGAGACAGAGCATAGAGGCATTAAGGCACTCTCATACAACTTCTTTTTAAACAGCTAAAACACAGGACAGAGGGCATTTAGGCACACCCAAGGAAGATTTTTAGGAACTCCCATTTGTTGGGGGTTACATCTATAATTTACTTTATGCTATAATCATTTTGAAAAACATACCCTTTTAAACTTACAGGGTTTAACCTCACATTTCATGTACTCATCACGTTTATCATTAAGAGATCAAGGTAGTGCTTTAAACAAGACTGCATTTCAATATGTGTTGTATTATTAACAGAAACCACATTTTATAGGTTTATCCTTATTCTCATTTCAAGCTCACCCCTTTGAATTTTTAGTTCAGAGTCAGCTCTCAAGCGCGATAATGGTGTAAGGAAACCTCAAATAATCCTAAACCATGGTATCGTCCGCAGTTATTGTGCGAAGGGAATAGCGCAATGACGTCACTGAGTGATCATCTCCTGCGTCTCAGTCACTAAGGAAACCACAATAACTCTGTTATTGTGGTTTCCTTAGTGACCGAGCGCAATAACTGCAGCTTGGCCTGTTCTACCTGCTCAGTGAAGCAGCATTACCGAAGGAAAATGGCGTTCTAGTATAACAGCGGACGATACCATGATTTAGGATTATTGGTAAAAACACCTTTCCTATGGGATTTGTGTAAAGACAGTCACATTGTTCACGAGGGGTCATAAGACGGGTATGTTGAAAATTTGGGGTCAAAATTATTAAAAATGACAAGAGTTATGAACATTTGTTGCAATTTTGCTATGCACGCTTGTAACTTTGGGAACTGTAAACATTCTGACACCAAATTTTCAACATAGCCTTCTTATTACCCTACCTCATGTATGTCACAGCTGTCATTTTTCAAATCCTGGCTAAAATGTGTTTTCGTACCCGTGACGCGGAATGGTGTTTTTGTTGAGCAGAGTCACGTTTTGGAGGAGATTTGGACATTTTCTGCACTGGGTGAATGAGGCGGGGTAATACCAAGGCTAAGCTGACAATTTGGTCTATAAATGGAAGTTCATGGCCGAGAAGGTTCTGTGTTTCTACATACATATACGCATCTATGAAGGGATGGGAGCACAGGGCCAAGAGGGCTCTGAGCTCCAACAGGCAAATAAGGATACGATGATACCATCGCAAAAAGTAAGGAAATTAGCTGCAATCAACTCTGTTAATTCAGCAGTTAGGGTTAAAGCAACAAAAGTAAGGAAATGTGACATTAGGGTTTCCAACCCTAACACCTCACCCCCACCCTCCATGTACCAATAGGCATGAGGGGTGTGCCTTGGGGTCATCAGCCAACATTCACCCCATTCTCCTATACTGTACACATCTCAGCTTATTTATTTATGGAATGGGGTGAGCGTTAGAGCTGACAACCCCAAGCCCCCAGAGCGCGCACACACACACACACACACACACACACACACACAGAAAAAGCCTGTTGGTACATGGAGGGTGGGGGTGGGGTGTTAGGGTTGGAAACCCTAATGTCACATTTCCCTACTTTTGTCGCTTTAGCCCTAAGTGATGTATTAACGGAGTGTTTTGCAACTGATACATACATACATACACATCTCTTTATAAAATGGGTAGGAAAAATTATGTCTGCTGATTTGTTGGATCCCCTCACATGACCGTGCATATATCAAAGCACGACCGCACACCTGCACTTTTACCCCTCTAAAAAACAATTTTGCCATTTTATAAGATAGATAACCCACTCTACAGTGTGCGGTCACACTCTGATATATGCACGCCTTGGGTGGTTGACGCACGAGGCCGCACACACACCAAGGCATGCATATATCAGAGCGTGACTGCACACCTAAGAGTGGGTTATCTATTACATACAATATATTTATATATAGATTACACAGATATACATACGCACACACACGTATATATAGAAGTACACACTGATGGTAGTCTGCTCTGCCCCAGTACCTGTTCAGTAAAGAAATGCTGTCTAGCATCCTTCTTGCACCTCCCACCTGCAAGCTTCATTGTGTTCACCTTAGGCTAGGTGAGGCAAATGTATTTATATGGCACCCAATCCATATGATTCTGGACATCTTACAATGTTATAATTACAGAAAAATAATTAAAACAAAATAACAGAGTTCATTTTTTGCCGGGGGGCTTGGAACAATTGACACACAGCTTTTAATTGTGATCCACCTTTTCTTCTCCCTTGGGGACAACCTGCTCGCTGTTATAGAGATTCTAAACTGCTGTTTTATGAATCTGGGCTCAGACGAACAATGTGACCCATAATTCATTTGACCTTTACTTTTATACCCAGTGGGTCAGTGTCTCACATAGATAATATCTGAAATGAACCCTGGAATAAATACAGTCAGCAACCATTTTCAGGAAATTCCAAGGTAAACAGGTGAGTTTTCAGCACAGTTTCAAAAGTGTCCACAGAGGGGGGCACACCGAACCATCACTGGCAAGCCATTCCAAAGTAAAGGGCCAGCAACGTCAAATGTTCTATCCCTCAAGAGCTTCAACCTCGATCGAGGAATAGCAAGCAATTCCACCTCAGCAGATGGGAGCATGCATTCATGAAAACACACAATTCCAGGGTTCCCTCTTCTAGAGAGTATGCAGGTACAGTGCTGATCCAAAAAGTCTAATTTAGTCAGGCAGCCAAACCACAAAACGGAACATAGGAGAGTACACTTAACATTTGGAGTTAGTGATATTTTTCCTAGAGATGCAGTTTTTTTTCTGGTCTCGTTCCTACAAGTATAAAAAACTTTATTTGAAGGAACCTGCCCAAGACAGGCAGTTTCCTCCCGAGTAAGAAGTTTTTGCTTTTCACAGGAATATGCCAACATGTTCTCCAAGTTTTTTTTAAGCATTCCTGTAAACAGTGTGGCTACAGGCACTTGGATAGCCAGTGGAAGTGGAATACTGTACTCTCAGGAATGAGAACAGAAGAAAACGGCATCTCATGGGTAACTGTCTCAAGCTCTGAATGTTAAGTGCTCTCTCTTTTGTTCTATTTTTATTTAGTTTTTGTTAACCGGGTAAGAGCACTAGATACAGAGTGATTATTTTCAGGCTCAACCCAGGAGGTTACAAGGTACAGGTAGGCAATTTGGAGACACGCAACAATGAATAACAGATTTGATACAATACAGAATACAAGGTTACAGCATTTGATCACAATACAGAATACAAGGTTACAGCAGTTTCAGAGGTTTGACTACTTAATGTGCATACAAGGTCAGATGATCCTCCAGATAGCAAAGGCCCCGACTCTGCAGGGCCTTGAAAACCAACAAGTCAGTCTTGAAGCGACATGCACCGAATTAGCAGCCAGTGCAGTTCATGGAGTACCAGCAAGACATGCAGAGACCGAGAGGTGCCAGATATCGGCCAGGCTGTGGCATTCTGGACTTGCTGCAGGCTACAGATCAGACACACAGACAACCCAGGTACAAAGCACTGCAATAATCCAACCTTGATGTGACAAGGGCAATGTTTCTCAGATGAAAAAAAAAGCCAGTGCAGACTACCGCTAACACATGATGTTCAAGATCAGCTTCCAGTCCACAATGATTCCCAGATTTCGCACCTTACCCACAGCTCTGAGTGCACTCACGCACAGTGATGGAACTGCAGTCGTAACACTGCCGCCCCATGGGAACCTGATTCAACTATTAGCACCTCAGTCTTGCCAGTATTGAGGCTCAGCCAAATGACAGCCATACAGTCCTCGATTTCTCCAAGAAACCTGCTCAGCATGGAGAGTGTAAAACAACTCTATACTATCCATATTATTTATACTATGGCGGTATCTGTACATCTCGATCATAACCCCACCCCCTTCCTGCCCACGGTGCATATGTTGAAATCTTTAGTTTCAACCTCTCCATGGAAGTATCTTCCTCCTATCCCTAAAGCATTCTGGCTGCCTGTTCTGTACTACCCTATACGTCCTGTGCAGGCTTCAAAATTACACACATATGGCCTCCAAGTCTCCAGCATTTTGCTGGAGTCTACAGCAATTTACTGCATCATTCAGACCTCCAGCAAGCAATAATAACCTCAGCATACTGAGCTGGAGGTCAACTACCTTCTGCCAGCTTTTACTATTTTCTGGTCAGAAAGTCAAATTTGTCAAGCTAAGGCACTTGTAAAGTGCTCATGTCATTGGTGATAGCTGATAGCTTCTAAATAAAGATTATTGGGTGATAGTGTTGAATATTGGGTATGCCTAGGACCAGGGGAGCAGACGGGGGACAACTGTCCCAGGGCCAGTGGCTCGAGGGGGTCCACAGGCGGGACCTGTAACAGGAGATGTGAGGTTGGTGGGGGGCAGTCCTAAAGGTGTGTCCTGGGTCCAGGAATTTTATTGACACCCTTGTTTAGGACCTACGCTATTAGCATAGCGCCAATTTACACTATTTGGTACAGTTGCCTTTATATTAGTTTATTTGGGTTGAGGTTCATCCCACACTAACCTGTAAAGAAAAAAAGGTTCTGGAGCAAAGCCCCCCAAGGTTTAACTGACAACCAAGTAAGGAAGATCACCAAAGCAGCGCTGTATTCAGAAAACTTTTACTGCAAGCTTCCTATGTGTACCCGATATTCTACATTATCACTGATTATTGATTAAAAAGAAGTAAGTAAGTAAAAATTTATTTTTAAGCGCTTTTCGATATCAAAGCGCTGTACAAATAGAACAATTTAAATACATACAAATTTCATACATATAACACAACAAAAATAATAATATAATTACAATAAAATACAATGAGTCATTCCCCATATGCTATTTGAAATAAATAAATTTTAAGTTCTGACTTAAAGCTCTCAACGGTCAGGCAGCTTCGTATCCGACGAGGTAGAGAATTCCACAGGGTAGGGGCAGCATAAGAAAATGCTTGTGCTCCCGAAGTTTTTAAACGAACCCTGGGAACCTCTAGCAATCCCTCGCCGTCGGAGCGGAGTGAGCAAGAGGAACAGTAGGGAACAAGCAGATCTTGAAGATACCGCGTTCCCTGTTCGTGGAGGGCTTTATAGGTCAGTAACCTGACCTTAAAGGTGATCTGCCACTGAACCGGCAGCCAGTGCAGCTCATGCAGCACAGGCGTAATATAATTCCTCATAGATGTTCCAGTCAAAAGCCTGGCTGCTGCGTTCTGCACTAACTGCAAGCGGCGGATATCAACCCCCGGCAGCCCTAGGTACAGGGCATTGCAGTAATCAAGGCGAGAAGTAACAAAGGCATGGACCAAAGTCGGAAGGTCAGCCGAGGAACAAGGTGTTTCACCCAGCAATATTCCTCAGATGAAAAGGAAGATTTGACAGCGAAGACACCTGAAATTTCAGTGTCAATCTGTCGTCAATAATAACGCCTAGGTTACGCACCGGTCTGAGGTCGAGAGTTGGGCACCATCGATCCATACGCCCGGTGCGACCAGCCTACAACCCGCCCAAGGCGACCTGGTCCACCACCAACACCTCAGTCTTATCCGGTTTAACCTTAGCCAGCTGGCACTCATCCAATCATTGATCTCGGATAGACAGTTGTTAAGATAGAGACTGCATCTTCTTGCCCAGGACTAAAGGACAAATATAGCTGGGTATCATCTGCATAGCAATGAAAACCCAAGCCATATTGCCTAATAATGTCTCCCAATGGCAGCATATAGACAGCGAACAACATGGGTGCCAAAATGGAACCCTGCAGAACCCCACAAGGCAAAGAGACAGCGTCAGAGGAATAAATTCCAGTGATAACCCTCTGTCGCCGCCCTGTGAGAAAAGATTGAAACCATTGCAGAACCATAGTAGACAGTCCACAATAAAACCGCAGGCGTTCCAAAAGCACATCATGGTCCACAGTGTCAAATGCTGCAGAGAGATCAAGAAGGACTAGAATAGTACAAGCCTTTTGATCTCTCGCTATCAGGAGATCATTTAGAACCCGGACAAGAGCAGTCTCAGTACTATGTCTTTTCCTAAATCCCGATTGAAGAGTATCATAGACATTATGATTTGTAAGATGGTCATCCAGTTGCAGTGCAACCACCTTTTCAATAACCTTACCCAAAAAGGGCAGGTTAGAGACAGGTCTGTAGTTAGCTGGACAGTCAGGATTCAATGAAGGTTTTTTTAGGAGTGGTCGGACGACCGCCTCCTTTAAGGGTTCAGGAAAGATCCCCTGCTCCAAAGATTTCCAGACAATTTCAGCAATGGTCGGACAGATAATATCTACGCAACCCAATAATAGAGGCGTAGGGCCCGGATCCAAACTACAGCTGGTTGGACGTACAGTCTGGACAATCCTCACAATGTCCATGAATTCCGGCCTACCAAAGTCAGACCAGGTGACACAGGTGTTTGCTTCCCCTCGCCGATCACTGCAAACCCTTGAAGAGTGAGCTTGTCTGATATCCGACCTAATGCTGGCAATCTTATCAGCGAAAAATCGAGCAAGCTCATCACACTTTATTTGTGAAAAATCTCTTCCAGACCCAGAGTATAGTGTGCATTGGTTAGTAAGTCTGGGTAAAGACAGAGTAAAATGGCAACCCGGCGACAGTAAAGAACACTGGAGGAGGAGGAGGAGGAGGCAGTATTACGCAGTGGTTTAAGGGTCTGAGCTGGAGACCTGGGTTTGAATCCTACAGCCCCCACTTGCATACGGTGTGACCCTGAGCAAATAACTTAATTTCCTTGTGCTCCCAAGTCGCACTGTAAACAAGCTTCCAGCTTAGTGCATCTCTCCTGGTAAAAAACCAAAAAAAAAACAAACTTGTGCAACTGTGTTTCAAAATCAGACACCAGTATGCAAATAGGGTACCCTATGTCAGTTATGTGATGCGTGCTCTGTCAGTTATTTTTTACTGTAGTTTGTTTGAGTTGGGGGGGGGGTTGCAGCCCCCCGCCCATGTATTTTTCAACATTTGGTGCAGGGGCAAAACCCCCAGTTGAACAAACTAAAAAAGGCAAGTGACTGAGCTTTACTTTGGCAGAGTACACATCGTGGCATCATGTTTGTCACTCTGTCTGAGTGAAGGGCTGTGCCCCCACACCCTCTGTGTCTTTTTTAACATAGGGGATGTGGGGGGGGAGGAGTGTCCCAATTCAAACAAACTAAAAAACAACCAGCAGAGCATGAATCCTGAAGTGAACATTTAAAAATACTGATACTATCACTGACACTGTCATGCAATCATGTACACTAGTGCAATCAGTCAGATGTGACCTATGCTAATTCCTTACAGAAATGCCGGTGGTTCTCCACTTTTGCCAAAAATCCCTGGTAGAGTAGCTCATGCAGCGTTAACGGAGCTGAGTGTTAATTGGGTAAATTAAGGTTACAGCTGCCAGGATCCACCCATTTACAGCAGTGGCAGTTTTAGACTGCGTGTGTGGTGTCATGGTGGCATTACGTCCACAACAGAGTCATTAGCTGACTGCAACAGAGTTTCTACTTATCTAAACATTTTTACTGTCAGTGCTACTGAGGAGGAATTAGCCAGCAGAGGTAAAACTGACACCCTGTATAGAATAAATCTAATGTCTTATTGATGCCTTTACAGCTGCAGTCTGATGTTGAGAGATACAGAGTTCTCACTGATAGAAATTATGTTTTAAGGGCTGCAGTAGCTATCAATAGTGTCCTCCCGTATGGGGAGGATAAATTTTTAGTGCAAATGCTAGCTACTGGCTGGAAAGGAAGCTGATACGGTATGATCACTACTACACATGGGTGGTGGTTTTTGATAACTTGTATCTGGACAATGCCGGTTGTGCACTGTGATGTGTGTTATGTGTTTGTTCATGCAGGGAGTGTCTGCTTTGTTGATATGTAACAGTGGCCGTTAAATGTTTTATTTTTGGTGTTCGATGGTGGAATCGCACTTGATGTTCCAAAACAGTGCCCCATCTATTAAATGAAAGCAAGTGGCTTTTTAGTGCCCTATTTCAAATATTATTTATTTATTTAGTTTTTGTTAACTGGGTAGGTACACTAGACAGCATAGCTGCCTATTTTCAGGTACGACCTGGGAAATTACAACAAGGGGTATGTAGACAATAGTAGATACAAGAAAACATCATGGGAACAAGTAGAAGTCAGACATAGTAAATTTATACAAAATTTTCAAGCAATGACAGTACATTTGCAGGAATCTATATGTAGTAACAAAACAGGAATATAAGTGCAAATAACTAACAGTCATAAATCATTTAACTAGTAAGTGTTAGAAGAGAGGAAATAGCAAGATTTCCAGGCAGGTCTGAGAGTAGTAGAGGTTGGAGTCAGTAGGCTACTAGGAGGAACCAGTACAGCAGTGGGTGGATAGAGATTAGGAGCAGGGTTCAGAGCCTAGAGGAGCCATACGAAGCTCCTGTTTGAAGCTGCATGGAGAAGGAGAGATTCTTAGACTCCGTGGAAAGAAGTTCCATAGTTTAGGGGCCCAGCTAGAGAAAGCATTCTCCCCCATTTTGGTTTTACATCTCGGTTGGACAAGAAGGGATTTGTCAGCTGATCTCAGTGGGTAGGAAGAGCTCACAGGTTTGAGCAGTAGAACCAATTTGTCAGGTATCTGGGAGGAGATTATGTTGTTTATAAAACAGTAGGAAGTAAACTGATGGAAGGCTGAGGGGGTAAACCATCCCAGAATGGAGTATAGTGTGCATTGGTTAGTAAGTCTGGGTAAAGACAGAGTAAAATGGCAAATGCTGTTGTAGCAGACATCCCACTTTCAGAGGAGCCCTCCAGTAGTTGCCGGTAAGGCTATTAATCCATGTCAGTGGCTCAGCAGGTAGCACACTTGCCTCTGAGGTCGGGAGATCAGAAGGCTGTGGGTTCTATCCCCACACCAGGCACTTGGGTTAATATCCCAATACTGACACTGTAGTGCAGCATGAGAGGGGTGCTGCACTCCTGAGGAGCCGTCTTTCAGAAGAGACATTAAACCAAGGTCCCATCTGCCTGTTCAGGTGGATGTTAAAGATCCCATGGCACTTCTTGAAAAGAGTACGAGAATTTCCTCAGTGCCCTGGCCAAATTTCCCCCCATTCACTAAAAATACCACCAACAGCTTAATCTGGTTCAAGGTCAGTTGATATTCATCTGTATCCCCCTTCCCCGGGTCGTGCCTGAAAATAGGCAGAATTTGTCTAGTGCACTTAACCAGTCAACAAAAAAAAAATGCCCTCCGGCCCAGTGGCGCTGAGAGTTGAGGTGCTGGACGCCACACCTCGCACCACACTGGTGACCCGGGTTCGGGAGCGGACTCAGGCCATCGGGGGTCGGCCAGGAGGGAGAAGGATTGAGCGCCCAATGGCTTGCTCTCCTTCTCTGGGGTGGGTTAGGGGGAAGCTTTCCCCGCTGCAATACCGCCACCCACTGGGGAACTCGGAGGATGACGGTGCAGCAGGGGAGATGCTACGGCATTGGATCGATGCTGGCAGAGGACTGGAGCAGATGCACGTCTCGGTGTGTGCTCGACCCCTTGTGCCTCATTGCATGCCAGCGACGGGGGGTGTAACTTGGAGGAAAAAAATTTCCAGTCCTCCTAGATGATGACTGCCGATGCCTGCTTCATCACCCGCCGACTGGAAAGGGCAGACTCCACTGTGCAGCTCGCTCTCCTGGGGATAGAGGAGAAACATAGAAACATAAGACTTTGACGGCAGATAAGGACCACTTGGCCCACCCAGTCTGCCCATTTCCCTACCTACTGGATAAGCTGCAGATTCTAGTTAACCAACAGCCTACTTCCTGCCACCCCCCACTACAACTGCCTTGTGTCTATCCCATGCATGTTTGAATTCCCCCACTGTTTTAGCCCCAACAACCTCCCCAGGAAGGCAGTTCCACGCATCCACCACTCTCTCCGTGAAAATAAAATTCCTCACATTACCCCTGCGCCGTCCCCACTCTATCTTTAAATTGTGTCCCCTTGTTCTTACACATCTCTTTTTCTGAAAGATGCTACCCTCCTGGACTTTGTTGATTCCCTTGAGGTACTTGACTGTTTCTATCATGTCCCCCCGTCCCTCCTTTCATCAAGGGTATACATATTAAGCCCTCTCAGTCTCTCTTCATATGGTTTCTGATGCAGACCCTGCACCATTTAAGTTGCCCTCCTCTGGACTGCTTCCTGTCTATGTCCTCGCGTAGATGAGGTCTCCAAAACTGCACACAGTACTCCAGATGGGGTCTCACCAGCTGTCTGTACAGAGGAATAACCACTTCCCTTTTTCTACTTGTGATGCCCCTTCCTATGCATCCCAGTATCCCCCTGGCCCTCCTTACTGACTTCTCACATTGCTTACCAACCTTTAGATCATCTGATATGACTACCCCCAAGTCCTGCCCATTTTATTGTTGTTAGTACCTCCTGCTATTGTGTACTCTTCTCCTGGGTTTTTGTTTCCCAGGTGCATTACTTTGCACTTCTTTGCATTGAATCTAAGTTGCCATATGTCTGACCATTCCTCCAACCTTGCCAAGTCCCTTCTCATCCTTTCTACCCCCCCCTTGTATCAACTCTGTTACAGATCTTTGTATAATTATGCAGAGAGGCATACCTTTCCCTCCAGACCCTCTGCAATGTCACCTATAAAGATGTTAAAAAGGACTGGACCCAGTACTGAGCCCTGAAGTACTCCACTAGTGACCCCCCTTTCTTCGGAATGTGTTCCACTCACTATTACCTTCTGTGTCCTGTTGTGCAGCCAGTTTGCAACCCAGGCTACCACCCTGGGACCCACTACCAGTCTGGCTAACTTGATTATTAATCTTTTATGCGGGACTGTGCCAAATGCCTTGCTAAAGTCTAGGTAGGCCATATCCACAGCCCCTCCCTGGTCTATTACTTTGGTCACCCAGTCAAAGAAATCTATTAGATTCATCTGACATGACCTTCCTGCTGTAAATCCATGCTGCGTTGGGTCCTGTGCCCCGCTGGCCTCTAGGTACTCAACAATTCTTTCTTTCAGAAGTGATTCCATCATTTTCCCTACCACTGAGGTCAAACTAACAGGTCTGTAGTTTCCTGCTTCTGCCTTGCTCCCACTTTTGTGAAGGGGAATCACATCTGCCCTCCTCCAGTCCTCAGGTACCACCCCATCCTCCCATGATTTGTTAAAAAGTGTGGTCAGTGGTGTCACTAGGTCCTCCCTTAGTTCTTTTATGATTCTGGGGTGAATCTCATCAGGCCCTATTGCTTTGCCCACCTTGAGTTTTAGGAGTTCTTTCAGGACTCTTTCTTCTGTAAATGGACTGGTGTCAACCCCCTTACCCAGAGTGCTTCTATTGTCTGGTTTAGGTAACTCCTCCACATCTTCTTTTGTGAATACTGAACAAAAGTATTCATTCAGTATCTCGGGTAAGGGGGTTCCCTCCTCACTCCGCCTGGGGGGGGGTGTAATCCAGGCCATCAAAAGGCCCCAGGGGATTAGCGAGTGTGGCACTCTAGGAGAAGACCCTGGGACAGTTGGTAGGGTCGGGGAGCAGAGCACCTTAGAGGCCTGAAGGAGTGGAGGTTAGGAGACAGTAGAGGCGCAGAAAAATAGAAAGTAAAAAAAAAAAAAAAATGCCAATTTAGGTCTCAGGGTCCCCTGTGCAATGGCCATCCTCACCGTGGATGTTAGGCTATGTCTCAGCTTATATGCCAGCCCAAGTTGAATATTGACAGGTTTAATGACTGAGGCTAGGTGCAGGTCAAAATCCAAGGCGGGATCAACGGTTACTCCTAGGTATTTAAAAAAGGTAACTGTGTTAAGGGGAGCGCCATCAAGCGCTCTGATACTTAATGGTTGGGTGCAGGACCGAATTGTTGAACCTGAACTGAAGAGCATGGTCATCATTTTATTTTTAAGACAAGCTTGTTTTGCAATAGCCAGCTCTGAAAGGTACTGACACTACTATTGAGATTCAGGTTGACATCCAAGATGTTTGAGGAGGGTGAGTAAAGAACAAGATCATTGGCATATTATTCCCTAGTCAAATACCTCGGTGCAACTTTCAGTGATGCAGCATTCAGGCACTTGACAATCCTGCTGTTTACTTTTGAATTCCTGAAATAAGACTACCACAATGTTATATTAAATTTGTTTTCAGGGTATTTGCACATCTACTACAAGATCATCGTCATCAAACTCACTATTCCTTATTCAAAGAAATAATTGAAGATTACATTAGCAGTTGGTTACTTGTGAGTCTGATAACAGCTCGTTCTGGATCATGTTGGCTTTGACCTAAAGAAACCTTTCCCTTCCAGCTGTGTTTCTCAGGCAGTCATGTACCAATCTCAGTACATTTAAATAAATAAAAAATAATTCTGACACTTGTCTATTATTACATTTTCAAGGGATTTCCCACAAGTTTACCCAGTTCCATAGATGGCAACATTAAGGACTATAAGTCATTCTTCTCATTAAACCTTCTCTCATTACACATTTGAGAATACAGTACTTACTGTACCATCTCTAGAGTTTGACAAATGATATATGCCTCCTTTACAGTTAAAAGACTATAGAAGATTACCAGTTTTGAAGTTCGACTGATTTATTTTCTCATTTCCTGCGATATAGTCTTTATTATGCATTTAAAGTAAGAGTATGATTCAAATTTTAACAATTTTGTTCTTTAATGCCCATTTCCCTGTGGAGGCATAGTCAATCTGTACCAGAATTACAAATGTTACTAGTGTACAGTAAGGGAGGGAAGGGATCATAACTGTGGCTGAACTACTGACCAGCTGATCTGTTTTCACGTTCCTGTCTGCCTGTTCTGCAGTGGCTTTCATGTTTTATCAGAGGTTGCTTAATGTGCTGTAAAAACGTTTTGAAAATTATCCCCATAGACTTGTATGGGGTACACCCTTGTGCTCTCCCTGGATAAATATCAAAATGTGAGAGCGCAGGGGCAGAGCAGGCAGACAGGGAAATGGAAAGGGATCGGCTGGCCAGTGGCTCAGCCACAGTTACAATCCCTTCCCTCCCTTACTGGACACTACATAGAAACATAGAATTTGACAGCAGATAAGGACCACCTAGTCTGCCCAATTCCCTACGTAAGTGATAAGCTGCAGATCCTAGTTAACCAACAGCCTACTTCCTCCTACCCCCACTAGAATTGCCTTATATCTGTCCCATGCATTCTTGAATTCCCCCACAGTTTTTGACTCCACAACCTCCTCAGAAAGGCTGTTCCATGCATCCACAACCCTCTCCATGAAAAAATACTTCCTCATATTACCTTTGAGCCATCCCCCCCCCCATCTTCAAATTGTGCCCCTTGTTCTTGCAACGCCTCTTTTTCTGAAAGATGTTACCCCTTAGATTTTGTTGATTCCCTTGAGGTACTTGAAAGTTTTTGTCATGTCCCCCTCCCTCCTTTCTTCGAGGGTATACATATTAAGCTCCTTTAGTCTCTCTTTGAATGTCTTCTGGTGCAGACCCTGCACCATTTTGGTTGCCCTCCTGTGGACAGCCTCCACCCTGTCTATATCTTTGCAGAGATGGTATCTCCAGAACTGCATGCAGTATTCCAGATGGGGTCTCATGAACTGTCTGTACAGAGGGATGACAACTTCCTGTTTTCTACTGATTCTGCCTCTCCCTATGCATCCTAGTATCCCCCCAGCCCTCCTTACTGCCTTCTCACATTGCTTGCCCACCTTTAGGTCATCTGTTATAACTACCCCAGGTCCCTTTCCATTTTTGTTGTTGTTACTATCTCACCCCCATCGCGTACTCTTCCCCTGGGTTTTTGTTTCTCAGCTGCATTATTTTGCATTTCTTTGCATTGAATCTAAGCTGCCATACATTTGACCATTCCTCCAACCATACCAAGTTCCTTCTCATCCTTTCCACCCCACCTTGTGCATCAACCCTGTTGCAGACCTTTGTATCATCTGCAAAGTGACATACTTTTCCTTCCAGATCCTCTGCAATGTCACTTATAAAGACATTAAAGAGGACTACTCCCAGTACTGCACCCTGCTGTACCCCACTAGTAACTTCACTGTAGACTTTGTTTACTATTACCCTTTGTGTCCTGTTTTCTAGCCAATTGTTTACCCAGACAACCACCTTGGGACCCACTCCCAGGCTGGCTAACTTGTATATTAATCTCGTGTGTGGGACTGTGTCAAATGCCTTGCTAAAATCTAGTTGGGCCATGTCCACAGCACATCCCTGGTCACCCAGTCAAAGAAGTCTATTAGGTCCGACTGACATGACCTTCCCGCTGTGAATCCATGCTGCCTTGGGTCCTGTGTCCCGCTGGCCTCTAGGTACGCAACAATGCTTTCCTTCAGAAGTGATTCCATCATTTTCACTACCACTGAGGTCAAACTAACTGGTCTGTAGTTTCCTGCCTCTGTCCTGCTCCCACTTTTGTGAAGTGGAATCACATCTGCCCTCCTCCAGTCCACAGGTTACCACCTCATCCTCCCATGATTTTTTAAAGAGAGTAGTCAGTGGTGTCACTGATTCTATCCTTAGTACTTTCAGAATTCTGGGGTGAATCCGTCCGGCCCCATTGCTTTGTCCACCTTCAGTTTGAAAAGTTCTTTCAGAACCCTTTCTTCTGTGAATGGACTGGTATCACCCCCTCTCCCCCATCTAGAGTGTTTCTCTTGTTTGGTTAAGGTACCGTCCCCTCTTCTTTTGCGAATACTGAGCAGAAATATTCATTCAGTATCCCTGCTTTTTTCCCCACTGTCACCCTCTGCCCACATTCCCTCCCCTTTAATAAGCCTCATATCCCTCTCTTGGTCTTTTTTCGCTCCCCACTATATCTAAAAAAGGTTTTATTCCCCCCTTCTTAACAGAATTGGCTATCTTTTCCTCAGTTTGGGCCTTTGCTATTTTGACTGCCTTCTCTGCCTCCTTCTGCTTTAACTGATATAGTTATTTGTCCTGCTCCTTCTGTGTTTCCTTATATTTCCTGAATGCTATCCTTTTCTTCTTAACCTTCCCTTCCACCTCTTTTGAGAACCATAGTGGCTTTTTCTTTCATTTTGTTCTGTTGATTTGCTTTACACAAAGGTTTGTTGCCTCTGATGGCAGTTTCGATTTTTCCCTATTGTTTCTCCACCCCTCCTCCTTGCCTGTTTGCTAGTACTTTTCTGAGGCACTCTCCCATTTTGCCATAGTCAGCCGTCCTAAAGTCCAACACTCTTGCTTTTGTAAGGCTTGACTACACAGTTGTGTTTATTGTGAACCACACTGTTTGGTGGTTGCTTGTTCCCAGATGGCTACCCACTTCTAAATCTGAGATCCTCTCTCCAGCCCCATTTGAGAGTACCAAGTCTAAGATTGCTCCCTCCTGAGTGGGTTCTAACACTGGCTGTCTGAGGAATGTCCCCTGCAGGGCACCGATAATGACCCTGCTCTTGGGTGTGGCTGCAGTAACTATTACTAATTTTTGTAATTCTGGCACAGATTGACTATCACCCCCAGAGGAAAATGGGCTCTGAAGACCAACAAGGTATGTCACATTTCCTTTGAGGTTTTTGCTCACCATGCTTGCTTCGTTTTGTTGCATCTCCATTCAAGAGGGTCTTGGAGGACTCAAGAGCAGCTGAGTTGTTACATAGTGTAGTGCCCTAAAGTGGTGCCACAAAAAGATTGCCCTCTCCTTTGGCAATCATAGATGTGTGATGGTGAAAGGGGTTCCAGGATATAGAGTGGCAGAGCCAGTGGCACCCTCTAGGTACACACACACACACTTTCCCTTGCCAAGGCAGTAGTGCAGGGCAGGAAAAAACATACATACTTTCTATTAATTTTGTCAACAAAGAGACTAGGGGGATGGTTTGCTAGTTTAAGAGCTGTTATGGAGTGTATGTGTGTGTGTGTGTGTGTGTGTGTAGAAGACGGAATGATTGGCTCTGCTCAGGGAAACCAGCGTACGACAGAATACATTACAACGTAGGATTTGTTATAAAGAAATAAACAGTAATGTATGTGAACTGGGTAATAACATGGGTCTTCCGAGATCCCCAAAATATTACATAAAGAACAGATTATTTCCATGGAGCCAGGTGTGATGTGGTTCTTAGCAGAAGTGTGTAGTGCCTTTTCTTCTTTTTTTTTTTTACCTTTTGTTTTACCAGGTGAGACACACTAAGCTGAAAGCTTGTTTACAGCTGAAATCTGGGGAGCACAAGGAAGTTAAGTGACTTGCTCAGTCACACAGTATGCAAGTGGGGGCTATGGGATTCAAACCCAAGTCTCCAGCTCAGAGCCTTAAACCACTGTGCTATACTGCCTCCAAATAGTATGTTCAACATGTTCACAACAAGCTCTAAAATGCACCACAGAGCACCTAACACCCCAGAGCTTCAGGGGGCTTGGCAGCCCCCAGACCCCCGCCTTTCATATAAACTATTTGCTCCAGCAAAATCAGAAAATCTCCAGCAAAATTACTAGGATAATCCAGTAAAATTTCAGAGCTCCCTTGGAAGATATGCACACAGTACTTCTCCAGGTGAGCTACCAAGAACCTACACACTCCAGGTACTGACAGAAACACAGAACTTGCCGGCAGAAAAGGACCACCTGGCCCACCCACTCTGTCCAGATGGTCCCTACCTAGTCGGTCTCTGCAGTCCCTAGCTGGTCTCCAATGCTCCTTCAAATATTTGCAATGCAGTGAAAATACAGCTGACTGATAAAACCGGCTACCCAGAGAGGAAAGCTACATTGGGCTCTTAGTATAACACTACAGCGGTGAGAAGTGAGTCAGATTGGTGTACATTAGACAGATGGGGAGGTAGGAACATCCGACAACCACATAAGAGTATCTTCGGGACCGCTACTGTTGATGGCAGCTCACACAACCCCTGCCAGGTCGACAGACATTAACAAGAAAACTAAAAGAGCTTGACAGAAGAGCCATGCAGACACAAGGAGACGAGTCACACACAACATATTTAGGGACAAGCTTCCCCCTTAGACTCACCTCACCAACAGCAGCAGCAGCTTGCGTTTACCAAACAGCGGCGCCTCTGTGACGTTTCCGCGCAGTCTCAGTGACGTCCCTCCCGCGCTATGGCGGAATCTGGGGAAAGGGTGGTGTACGTGGAGTCTGAGAAGAATTATTCAAAAATGTATATTTTATTTTTATACTTCCGTGTTAGAGAATCTGCGGTGATACGTGGAGTGGCCTGTAACTTCCAGATCATTAGAAGCAGTGTAGCATGTAGTAACAAACATATGCTGTAAAATGTATAACTGTGACGTGGAACCTTTGTACTCAAAGGTGTCATCTGAATTTAGTAAAGACTCAAGAGGGTCTGTTTTTGTCGCCGAATGCAAACGAACATCAAATTAACTGTTCGGTGTGCAAAATGAAGGGGTGGAGTTGGACTACCCTGCTGCAACATGTAGCGCTTGTGATGTTACATGTGGCATTTTTTTAATCTATTTGATCTTTGTGCTTTTTTTGGCCACCAAACTGGAAAGAAAAACTAGAATGGCAACGCCCCGCGGCGGTACTTGGCGCCAGTACATTGAGAGCGGCGTCAGGTTGTGGATGGCAAAATATGCCGGAAGAGCAGCGGGTTACATTTTGCTTTGCGAGTAGTTGGCAACGATCGTGTCATTACAGAACACGGCTTGCATACTTTGTTTTGCATTATAGGTATAAGTGAGTGCAACGAACATTGCTGGGACACGTTTTCACTTCAACATGAAAGCTTTTGGATTTAATAACGTACTTGCTGTGATTGCACTATGTATCAGTCATCAAGGATGGGTGGAATGACGGGTAAATCCCAATCCCCGAAATCTGACTGGTTGGCTGGCACCTTTTTAGCATAATAAATTATCCAGTGTACCCACTGGAAAAGGTACCAGCAACTAGTCAGCGGCATTAGGAACTTCCGGGCAAATTCCTCCGAGCGTGACAAACACGAGGACTGACGACAAGATTACCTAATAGCCACCCTTACCCTGAACTCCCAAACACTGACAAAATCCTGCCCAAAGCTACCTAATGTACTTTAAATTGTGTTTAAATATCTACCTCCTTATCCCCCTTATTATGATCTCCTCAGCCTCCACTCCTAATCCATTATGCAATTTGGCAAGCTGCAATTGTTTACAAGTAGGCAGGTCTTTCGGTAGCCGGGCTGCGTGATCGACACTTCCAATTCAAATCACCCTTCAGGAGCTCTCGCAGCTGACCGTTCAACAGTACAAAGGGCAACACTTCTCTGTTTAGAGCTGCGGCTTCTACGCTGTGTGGGCTCTTGACAAAGACGAGTGATTCAGCCTATCAAATTACAAGCTCGACCCCAGCAACTCCAATCCGGTCTGTTACCTGCTGACCACCACTACCCTAGCCCACCGCCTACTATATTTACAAGCCCCTTTGCATGCAACACTCGTACTCAGTCCCCATCCCAACGCCTTACACCTCGCTCAGTCAAGTAACTCAAACTCCTTGCAGTCAGAGTAGCCTGGCTACTCTTAATATTCTCGGGCAATATTCATCCTAACCCTGGGCCCAGTTACAATGCTGCAGGGCAAACCAGGAAAAGTTAACTGATCACCATTGCATCCCTTAACATCTGCAGTCTTCTGCCAAAACTAGACATGTTGCAAACCTGGGTAGTGCATCACAACCTGAACGTCCTGGCCATTACTGAAACGTGGCTTACATCCAGGACCAAGGACAGCCAAGTCAAGCTCCTTGGGTACACCCCCTTCCACCTCGATCAGCTAGGAAAGGGGAGGCGGCTGCATTAGCTATATAAAAGATTACCTGCAGGGAATAGCTCTCCTACAATTATATACTGGAAAAAACGTACAGATACCCTCTGTGCGCATAACCCAGGGCAAGGGCCTTACTCTCATCTCAGCCTGCTTACCCCCTAGGGAAGTAACTGAAGGCTTTAGAGTACTGCAGGAGCACCTAGCCAACCTCCACTCTAGCAGTGAAGTCATAGTGCTGCATGACTTCAGTATCAATTGGTTGTTGTCCCAGGATTCTGCCGCTTAGAAGGATGCAGTCTCCTCAGTCAACTTCTTTCAACTGGTGGACCAACCCACCTGTACAAACTACAGATCCGGCACCACTACCTTATTAGACTGGGTGCTGACTTGCCACCCAGAGCGTATCTCTGGCCTAAATGTGTTCCCATACTCCCTAAGTGACCATTCACCTGTCATTTATGCCTGGTCCAACCAGGCCCCTAAACTGCCAGCTAAGGTGATAATATCCCGCATACTATAAAAGGGCATGTTAGGGCTCTTTAAGCAACACCTCCAGCAGCTGAACTAGGCACCTATCCTAAGTGCTAAAGACGTTGACGCAGCACTGGGTAAGTTCATAGATATTTTACAATGCTGCTTGTGACATATTTTCCCCCTATCAGAAAGAAAAATCAGTGGCTTGCACAAAACGTGGATAACCCCTCACCTCCTTGCCCTGATGAGCTCCAGGGACTGCCTATGGTACAAGTACAAAAATATTCACGCTGACCAGGATATGCAAAACTACAAGGTAGCACGGAATAAATGCACCATCGCAATCTGTCAGGCAAAAGCTAACTACCACAGACGAGCTAAACTCCACCTGGGGGACCGCCATCAATTCTGGGAAATCGTTAATGCAGTCACTGGGAAATGGGATACCTTATCACCCACAATGCCGAGCCATAATGAATCCTATACACAAGACCCCAAATCCATCGCAGACGTCTTCAACAAAGCTTTTACTGACCTCAGTACAGTGCTTCCCCCTAGTTTCTAAGACCAAGCCAGCACCAACCAACCCAGCCCCCAAAGTTCACTCCCAACAAATCACGCCCTCCCCCATTCTATCTCAGAGTATTATCTAAAGGAGAAGTAAAAAAAAATACCTCTCCAAAGTCCTTGGGAAGTCCAGGCATAGCTCCGAGGGCCTGGACATAAAACTAATGTCTCTTACCCTTGAACTGCTAACACCACTGATCTGTATCATAAACTTGACCCTCACCACAGGTACCTTCCCAAAACTCTGGAAAGCTGCAGTCGTAACCCCCATCCACAAAGCAGACAGTAAGACTGACCACGCCAACTACCGCCAAATTTCAATTCTCCCCTCGATCTCAAAAGCCCTTGAGCGGATAGTCTGCAATCAGCTGGTTGAACACCTCGACAAATACCAGCTACAATGCCAGCAGCAGCATGGCTTCCGTAAACTCCACAGTACTACCACAGCGCTTCTAGAGTTCACGGGTTACATTCACAATGCCTTCGACCGTGGACACTTGGTGGGGGCAACCTTTATTGATCTCACCAAGGCCTTTGACGCAGTCAACCATGACCTCCTCCTGGCCCAATTAGAGGAAACTGGCCTCTCCTCCGACTCACTGTGCTGGTTCCCGAGCTACCTCTCTCGACGCGTACAGCGGGTAAAAATAGGCAATGTACTCCCGGACCCCCAACAAGTGTCCATAGGTGTCTCCCAAGCATCTATCCTGGGCCCTCTCCTTTTTAACCTCTTTCTAAACAACCTACCGCTAACCTGTCAACAAAAAATCCTTCTCGACGCTGATGATGTGGTAATCTACTCCAGTCACTCTGACCGTATGTCACTGGAGCAGCAACTTCAAGAGGACTTCTACAATGTGAAAGACTGGTTTAACAAAGTTAACCTCCTAGTCAACCACAAAAAAACCTAAGTCCATGCTCTTTGCCCCTGCCCATAGCCGCTACAGGACTGCAGCTCTGAACATCCAGAATTTACAAAATTTCACCATTGAAATGGTCCCCAAGTTCAAATACCTGGGTCTTACCCTAGACAGCTCCCTCTCATTCGCCACACATGTCGATCATGTCGCCACTACAGCTAACAGGAAGCTTGGACCTGCTATATAAATACCAAAGCTGCCTCACTGATAAAGCCCTCCAGCTTGCCATAACCAGCTCAGTCTTCTCAACTATTGATTGTGGTCTTGCCATCCACAGTGCAGCCCCTGACAGCACCCTCAGGCGGCTCGCCACTATGCTCAACAAAGCATGCAGATTTGAACTTGGAGCCCCACGTCTAACCCATACCTGCCACCTCTACCAGCAAACTGGTTGGCTAAATCTGAATGACAGGGCCTGCTATCCAATCTGTCTTCTTGCCAAAAAAGGCAACATTGGGCCTACTGCCCCCGGGGGCAAGCTCCCTCATACACCAGGCCACACCAACAAGAACTACAAGGGCATCCAGTAATATCTCCATCAAGATTCCCTACAGTCAGAGCACCCAAGGTCAGTGATCTTTCGAATACCGGGCCCCACCATGGCTTACCTTGCTTCTGCCAGAATTAGCCACTATCAGCAAAATTGACTTGTTCAAATCTGCACTTCGATCCCACCTGTCCAACTAAGTACTATGCACCTTCCACTCCTGATCGACCCATCCAATAACAAATATTGACTACCCCACCTACCGCGACTTATGCAACATCCAACCTGCTACTTTTCCCTCCTACCCTACTCCACCAACCCTCCCCCCACAGTCCCACCCTCTCTGCTCCCCTGGGGTCCACAGCCCCTACCACTTCTGAACCCCTGTCCTTCCAGTCCCCTACCCTTTCTGACAAGGCAACCCCTAGCCAGAGGTTAGCACAAGCTAACACCACCTCCATCCCCTCTTTCTCCAGTCTCTCTTGAACTACCTTGCCTCCTCCTCCTGCTCCCTCTCTTTTTCTAGTTACTACTGTAGCACCAATTTAGCCTGTATGCTGAGTCACAAACCTATACCTTGTACTTTGTCATTCATTATACTGTTGTCATTTGTTTAATGTCAGTTGTAACTCTGTGTTTTCATATTGTACGTTCACATTTCTTCCCGACTTGGAACCTTTGTAAATGAGCTTGTAGCTCAAAGGTTGTAATCCGAGAATTCAATAAATAAATAAAAATAAAAGGGGGCGGGACTGCAGGACCGTTCAGTTGCACTGTGAAGTAGTAGACAGTTCGGGCCGGGGAGTGAAATCAGAGGAAAAAATATTGGGAAATTATAATCTTTTATGCAGTTTAACTGCTTTGTGCATTTTGCCAGTCTGCAGCACCCGTTATGTCTCTCACAGTCATTTAAATGGGTAATCTAACGAGTCTCCCTACCAGCAAAGGAAAATTTTTTTCTGACGGAGTAATTTGAAAAAAAAAAAAATAATTAAAATACAACACTTTATTTTCTCACAAAAAAAAAAAAAAAACCCTGAGACATTGTATAATAGTAATACACCACTCCAGGGTGTGGGTATATGGGTGGATTTACCACTCCTAGTGTGGTCAAGTCACTCAGCCTGCAGCCTCATGACTGAACCACACCAGGCATGGTAAATCCACCCATATACCTATGCTCTGTTGTGGTATATTGCTTAATTATACAACCTGTGTGTATTTTTTTGTTGTCTTGCGTGTGCACAAGCAACATCTTTCAGTAGTAGCACTTGCAGAGGTGTGTCAATGTTGTGACCAATGCAGGGGATGCTTTAGTGGGTGCGTCCCTCAGCAGCCAATCAGTGAACATGCTGGCTATAACAGCAGTTTCAAAGAAAGCCACAGAGTTGAAAGAAATCTGCCGCTCCAGTGAGGTGCAGTTTCCGCATTGCAGCAGCAGATGACAAGACTGGCCATGCTCATTATAGTGCACAGTAATGCACATGGCCAGAGTTACCAGCAGAGTTTCAGTATGCCTTTCCTGAGGAAACATTTCAATAAGTGAAATAGATGCAGTGCAGCTTTCCACAATGATGTCTCCTGCCACCCAACACACACTCCCCAGAAAGCCAACATCGGGGTGCCCCATCCCTGTGTCAGCATGTCCTCCCCACCCCAGTGTGCCAAAATAATTGTTTTTGACAATGGGATGCTTACTCCCGGTGTCAGCTGCGCCCACCCCAACCTGTCTTATGTTCTTTGCCGACAACGGGGTGCCCAATTCCCATGTCAGCAATGGCATGCCCCCCCCCCCATTGTGGCACACTGGGAGCCCACCCCAGTCTGCCTGAATTTTTTTTTTATTGTTTCCCCCTGTAAAATAGAAAAACAGTCCCCTGTAGTCTTTTAATTTTCTTTACCCTGTAAAACAGAAAATGGTCCCTTGTGGTCTCCCTCGTCCTCCAACCCACACCCTCCCTCTGCACATCCCTCCTCACCCCATACTTAACCTCTGGAGGTCAGGAGCAGCAATCTGCGATGCGGGACACGTCTGCATTCTTTAAAGGCCAACCGCAAACTGAAGAAATGACAGTAAGCTTTATAATGGGGGGTTTCAACTTGTTGATATCGCAGTCATTTTTTTGAATTTTGGCCCCAGACTTTCAATATGTGGTTCTTGGGACCCCACCTCGTGAACATGTTACTATCATTTCTTTGCTTGGTCCCGAAAGGTGATTTTGTGGTTGCTGCGTGGAATCTCCTTTCGGGACCGATTAACAAAACAACAGTGCCACTGTTCATGAGGGGAAGTCCCAAAAAGCCCATGTTGCAAATGTGAAAAAATTCCAAACCGTGACTGGGTTATGAGCGTGCATTGCGCAGTTTCTATGCACGCTTGTAACCTCGCCAGTTTTTTATGTTTTCACTCCAGATTTTCAACATTGCCATTTTTTCACACCACCTTATGAACATTACATCTGTCATTCTTTCACATCCTGCCTGATACGTGTTTTTACACCTGTGGTGTAGAATGGCGCGGTCTCTCTGTGAAATCAACTTTTGGGACAGATTAACAAATCATACTGCCACTGTTCAAGAGGAGCGGTCCAAAAATGCCCATGTTAAAAATTTGGTAAAAAAATTCAAAAAAATGATTGCGTTACAGGCGTGTGTTGTGCAGTTTCTACACGCGCTCGTAACATCGGCAATTTTTGATATTTTCACTCCAGATTTTCAACATTGCCATATTTTCACACCACCTCATGAACAGTACAGCTGTTATTTTTCACATCCTGCCCGAAATGTGTGTTCACACCTGTGGCATGGTGCCAAATGGCGCAGTCGCTGTGCAAAATAACCTTTCGGGGTAACAAACTGATACTGCCATTGTTCATGAGGTGGGGTCATAAAAAGCCCATGTTGAAATTTTGGAGTGAAAATACCAACAAACATCCAGGGCATTAGGGATTCCAACCGTAACGCCCCACCCTGTAGAGACTGACAGGCATCGAGGTGTGCCTTGGTGTCTTTGGCCCCAGAGTTCACCCCATTCTCCTATACTGCACCCATCTCAGCGTATTTCCTTATGGAATGGAGTGAGCGTAAGGCCCAAAGACCCCAAGGCACACCGGGACACCTGTCGGTGTTTGCAGGGTAGGGTGAGGTGAAATAGTGTGAGCATTATGGCCAACGACCCAAAGGCACCCCCCCAATGCCTGTCAGTCTCTGCAGGGTGGGGTTGGCGTCAGTTCAGTACTTCATTGCCATTCATATTATGCATCTCTCTCTAACTCCTGTGCTATCAATGCCAGCAAGCCAATATACGGCATTGACAAATGCTTGTTTATATTTGTATGCTGTTTGTGTTTTGGTCTCCCACCCTATGTTAATTCCTTTGTTCTTCCACGTTTAGGTTCTAATTAGCTACCCCCCACATGCTGGAGCAAAGACTGGAAGAAAGGAGCACAGCAAGGTACGGGACCTGGAGCAGCCCCTTCCCCACGCATTGCAGTGAGAGAGAGGTGTTAGCCCATCGATGTTACGTGTCGACTGCCCTGCCCACCCTGGGCTGACCCTAGCTTTATAGGGCATCGGTAGTCGCAGCCCCACCCACCTCGACCTCCACCCCACCCATCTCGACCATCAACAAAGTCCCTAGTTTGCCACTTGCAGTTGATATTCTATCACCAGTATGGGTCAGACTTGAGCAGGCAAAATCTTCTACCTTCACCACCTATTTACCTGCTCCCCTTGCCTCCTCTAGCTCTTCTGGTCCCTCTCACTCCTCCCTCCCCCTTTCTCACACTACTTCTTCCTACTTCTCTACTCCTTCCCCACCCCAAACTTGAACCCCTAACCTCGCGCACTGTAGTCAGGTCCTCTACCACTTCGCCATTTAATCTGTCACTCTTTTTCCTAGGTCAGTTGTCATCCTTATACCTCTGATCTACATGTAAGCCTCCCTCTCCCTATAAGACCCCACCCCCACGTGCCCAACAGTCGCCTTGCCACCCACCACCTCCTCTTCTACATTACCCTGAGCTGCTTGTAATCAGTCCTACCTGTTCCTGTCCTTAACACTGTTTTCTCTCAATCTTGGGACCCTCTGTCCACAGTATCCTACCTCTACTCCTCCTTGTGATTGCTTGCCCCCCCCACCCTAACACCAGCCCCTAGCTCACTCATCACCAGCCCCACATTGCCTCACCAGTGCTGTCCACTGTTACAGCCACTATCATCCCCTGCCGTCTGCCTACTCTCCTGATTCCACGTGCCTTAACTGACCAACAGCTCAGCTACCCCTCACTTCTTCTGGTAACCCATATCCACTCCTTGTGACCTCTGGCTTATTGTGCCAAACCCATCCATCGATGTACCTCGACTAATCTAAAACTTCTGAAATTCATATTAATCCAGCACTGCCTACTATTACTCCTATTCTCAGGCAATATCCACCCTAATCCTGGCCCGGTTTCGTTACCTTCCCCCTCCACTAGTACAATGGGTGGCCTCAAGACTGACTGTATTAATATCCGCAGCCTTCTGCCAAAGCTTGACCCACTACAGGTCTGGGTCTTGCAGCATAGCCCTGATGTCCTTGCAGTAGTCAAGACCTGGCTCTTGCTCAAAACTCCTGACTCCGCTATTGCCCTGGATGCCTACACGCTATTTAGGAATGACAGGCAGGGGAAGGGGGAGGATGTGCCATCTACACAACTCCCTGCATGGGCTGGTCCTCCCTGCTATCATAACGGGGCATGATGCTTAGGCCCTGGTGATCAAAATTGCAATTGGGCACAAGGGCAAATTGCTCGTTGCCCTCTCAGTTTATATACCCCCCTCAGAAAGCTGTGCTAGAATTCAGCTCTATCCTTGGTTGAGTCGCTAACCTACCAAATGGCTTTGAGGTAGTCATACTGGGAGACTTTAATATGAACTAGCTGGTCCCTGATACAGCCCCACTCAGAGATGCAGCGGCAGCCTTAAACCTCACCCACTTAGTTTCCTCCCCTACCAGAATCAACTATAGAACTGGGTACAGTTCCCAAATAGATTGCGTGTTAACCAACCATCCCGAGAAACTCACTAGTGTAGTGGTCCTACCGGGCTTGCTTAGTGGCCACTCCACAGTACTTTGCCACTGGTCGAATCGCTTCACCAAACTCCCTGGTAAACAGACCTACCTCTACACCCTCAACAAAGGTATGCTAAAACAATTCCAGTCATACATCCTCAACAGCGACTGGTCCCTAATCAACTTGGCCCCCAACCTTGACCTAGCTCTTACACACTTTATCATCACCTTTAACAAAGCTTGTGATATCTTCACACCATACTCCAAAAGGACTATCAAAGGCAGTTCCCACCACTGGATCATTCCTTCCGTTTTCAAATCCATGGCCTTGAGGGACAAGCTCTGGCATAAAGCCCGTACCTCAGGCAACCCTGTGGATTGGCAGTGGTACAAGACAGCCAGTAACTCATGTATCCATAAGATTTGCCTAGCCAAAGTTACCCACTTTCAAGAGAACCTCTCCTCCTCTTGGGGAATAGAAGAAAGTTTTGGGCCAACTTAAAAGACCTCACCGGTAAGCCCAATAACTCCCCCCCCCACCCCACACCACCCTGCTAAACATTAATGGCACCTCCACACAAGATCACCAACTCATTGCTGACACTTTTAATGCCACATTTACGGACCTTAGTGGAATCCTTCCACCTGATGTTTTTCTCTAATACCCCCTTAACTAATGCCACCCTACCCTCTCAGTGTCCTGGCAACACCCCCCCCCCCCCATTCTGCTTTAGAATAGTCTCTCCCAAAGAAGTCAAAACCTATCTACTTCGTGTCCTGGGAAAGTCCAGATACAGCAGTGACTCGCTGGACCTGAAACTCTTGCACCTGGCCCTCGATGCGGTCTAACCCCCCTCACCAGGCTGTTTAACCAGTCCCTTTGCCTTGGTCAGTTCCCCCAGCAGTGGAAAGCTGCAGTGGTAACGCCTAGCCACAAAAGTGGTGATAGGGCTTCCTGTAGTAATTACCACCCTATATCTACCCTTCCTCCACACTTGAAGGCATTAGAAAGGATAATCTCCGATCAATTATTGGATTTTCTCACTAAATACAACCTTCAATGCCACCAGCAGCACAGTCTCGGGAAGGGACATAGCACTTCCTCTGCCCTCCTTGAATTTACTGTATTTACCCACAAAGCCCTTGATCGTGGTCACCTTGTAGGGTCTGTGTACATAGAGCTGTCAAAAGCATTAGACATGGTCAACCACGCCCTCCTCGTCGTTACCCTTCCCACCCTTGGAATCTCACATGAAGTCACCACCTGGTTCTCCGTATTTGCAACAGAACACAGCGGGCTGGATATTCAAACTGCGCCATTCATAGGCACAAGCCCTTGAGCTGCGCAAAATAGTTCATGAGGGGGTAGACTCAATGATATTCAAAGGAGTTGGCGCATTGAGCAACCCTTTGAATATCACCCCCAGCCACAGCTACCTGTGCATGGCGTTAGTGGAACTTGCGCCACCGCAAGTTGACAGAGGGAGCATTCAACCCAGCGTCAGTACCATTGCGCCATCGCAAAATCACGAGATTCAAAAGGTGACATGCAATGGGGCTATAATTCATGCAAGGCGAAGGGGGGGCCATTTGCATGTGATTATGTCCCCATTTGCATGCCATTAGCATGTTGGTGCGCCGATCCCCGAGGACTTGCGCCTGGCGCCTGCCAGGCAGCAGGCCGGGACCGACGCCCCTTGCAGCCCGATCGCGGGTGGTATGTGTATGTCATCCCACCTCCCATACATATCCCTGGTGGTCAGTGACGAATGCTCGAGCGGCGGTGGGTAATAAAACGGCCTCGACATAGCCCTGGTGGCTAGTGTCTCACCCGCCCACCACGGCCCCACCACTCCGCCTCCCCGGGCGGCGGCAGCATCCCACCGCCATACGACGTTCGTACAGACGCGACAGAGCTACGGGCGCAGTCTATGTCAGAGATGACAGTCCAGATTTGTGAATGATCATTCACAAATCTGACTGTCATGTACGGGCTGCACGCCCATTGGCTCTTGCCTCTGCACCACGGGCGCGGCAGCCCCACCGGGCAGTCAGAGCGGCAGGCAGCAGGCGAGTGATGCTGCCAGCTGCCGGGGAGCGGTGGTGGGGCTTCGGGTGGGTGGGATGGGGACACTAGCCACCAGGGCTATGTTCGGGGTGGTTTTTATGTTTTATTACACACACCGCATGCGATCGGGCATTTCGTCCATTGACCACCAGGGCTATGTTCGGGTTATTACACATACCATCGCGATCGGGCATTTCGGTCCACTGACCACCAGGGATATGTAATGAGGGGGATTATTACACATACCGCCCACGATCGGGCATTTCGTCCACTGACCACCAGGGATATGTACGGGGGTTGACACATACCGCCTGGGCGATCGGGCATTTCGTCCACTGGACCACCAGGATATGTACGGGAGGAGTGGGGAGCTACATTGTTGCCCGCGATCGGGCTGGTGAGGGGAGTACATATGCCCGCGATCGGGCTGCAGGGGGACACAGGATTGGGTTAGGCCAGCCACAGGTGGCAGCTGCTGTGTTGCGCCTGCAATACAGCAGCTCACCTGTGGGTGGCCCTCAACTTAAGCCTTTTTTTGGCTCAAAGTCCTGCAGGCGCAGGTTGGGTTGCGCTTGCAGAAGACTCTGCACAGCCCGCTGACTATCGGGCTGTGCAGTTTATGCATGGTTCCTCCTCCAGTTCAGCATGCATTCATTTGCATTGTGCTGTTGCTCAGCATGTTTTCTGTGGCGCAACTGCCTCCTGCTGAATATCGCAGAATGGAGCAAGTTTGGACTTGCGCAGGCGCAACCGTATTGCGCATGGTGCAACCCTTTTGAATATCTGGCCCAGCATGTAAAAATCGGTGATACCTTCTTCACCAACCACCTTGTCCGCTCAGGAATCCCACAGGGGTCAGTCCTGGGCCACTTCTCTTCAGCCTTTTCCTTAACTCCCTCCCTCTTGTCTGCTCCAGCAATCTGCTTCTTTATGCAGATGATGCTGTCATCTACTCAGGTTACTCCGATCCCCTTCCATTTGAGGGCACCTTTCAAAAGAGTTTCTCTGAAGTTGAATCCTGGTTCTCTTACCATAAACTCATGATTAACTATAAAAAGACTGAAGGTTATGGTGTTTGCTAACCCCCATAACAAGCACAAGGGGATGTGCCTCAGCATCCTTAATAGCCACCTCCAGCCGCTAGAACAAGTCAGTAGCTTCAAGTGTCTGGGAGTTACCCTTGATTCCTCCCTAGCTTTCCATGAGCATGTCAACCAGATCTGCAAAGCAGTAAACATTAGGATTGGGTCACTCTACAGGCATAGACTATGCATGACCTCCAATGCCCTCAGGCTGGCAATAACCAGTTCTATCCTTCCTATCATCGATCATGGGCTAATTATCAATGGCACTGCAACAGATACAGCCCTCAGTAGTATAAAGATTGCCCTCAACAAAGCCTGTCACCTAGTTACTGGAGCCCCCCAGACTCGCTCACACTTGTGATTTATATGCACGGACTAACTGGCTAAACCTTAATTACAGAATCCACTACCAGACTTGTCTACTTGCGAAGAAAATAACCCTCGGTCTCCACCCTCCTCGAAGTCACTCCTCACATGCGCAGCTACTCCTAGGGACATGAGGAGTGCCTCCAAAACCTCTTTAATTGTCGCTCACTGTAGGACTTTGCAATGCCAGTGGTCGTTCATGTTCAGGGTACCAATTTGGTTAAACAGCCTGCCTGCTGTATTCCTGGCCAAACCTAAATTAGGGCCCTTTAAAGTAAAACTGCTGTAGCACCTCATTGCCAGTAGTTCCTGTGACTGTGTCAGGAAGCCAGAGCAGCTGCACGCTATTCCCTTGAGGAGAAAGAGAAGAAGCAGGAGTGTCAAAAAGCTTACCCCAAGTTTATAATTGGTATGCCACTGTTGCCTGTATAAAAACTGTAGAGACTTTTTTGCTTTTTATATTTATAAACTTGGGAGGGTTTGAGCCTACTTCAACACCTTTCCGTTTTTTTCTTGTGCTGCTGACTTCCCCCAGGACAGCCTTCTTGTTCCCTGCATGTTGCCCCTGGAAAGCTTGGAGTCCTATTCGGTGGAGGAGCCTGTCTGGAGTCAGTATTCCTGGGAGTGCCCCGCGGGGGGGGGGGGCGGCTGTACCAAGGCTGAAATTAACTGAATTGAACTGACATCCGTGCTGAGGATAGTAAAAGACTTTTGGCCAAATAAAATAAACTTAGCACCACAGGCAGTTTGCCTTATAGGATACACTGGCCACTCAAAAACCACTCAAAATCGAACTCCATAGGGCCTTATGAGCATATTTTATTATCTGTGTTATTACAAAGAATTATGAACTTTGTCTTGGTTTGGCAGTGATGCCTTGTTTTACAGATTTGAGTGTATGACCGGTGTGATTGTCCCTGCATTTTGTGCATACTTTGATTTAGTGTTTGTTCTTAAGCGTGAGCGAGCGGTATACTGTTTTGATTGCCTGATTGCTGTTCTGGTGATTTCGACATCCTGAGTAAATGAGCAAGTGAGATCTGTGCTGAGGATTTAACTCGTTTCCCTAACACTGTCTAAATAACACAGACCTGTCAACGTCTGATTATGTCTTGACGTTTGATAGAGAAGTGTCAAACAGAGAACCTGTTAAAAATAATTAAATTGACTAATCGGACACTAATTGGACACTAGAAATCAAAACGGTCTTGTTAAAAGACTTCTGGTGCTCTCGTTTTTCCTTAATTAAATCCTGATTTCATTCAATTAGCACATAATTGAGAGCTGCGTGACACTAAATTCCGCAAGCTGTTGTCTTAATTAAAGATATCTATCCGACTGGGAGACATCAGCTTTGTCTTTCTATCCAGCAAACGCTAGCTAGCTTTATGCCTTCCAGTCGATTAGCTCATGGCTAGCTCGCGGCAAAGACTACAATTAGCATCTCCAAACTCAAACTCTTTTTTCCAGCGAAAATAGTTGCTCACGTTGAATTTAAAGTTTAGACCATCCAACTAGATTAAAGCCATGAATATTGGTTGGGGACATATAATCTAACATCACTGAGCACTTCAGTTCACATTTTTCTTGCCAAAACTGTCTGCTTGTTACCTTGCTGAAAAGTTGGAAAACTGGTGGTTATTGCGGGTCCACAAAATAATACAGACTCGCTCCACGATATGAGTTTTGAGGTTTTAACAAATCCAAAAGTAAGTGTATTCTTATTCTTATTTTTGTAGAAATTTTCTGATTTTATTTTTAGTCAAACGTTTTTGTTTTAAAGTACTTGGTTCTTGCCATTTTGCCTGTTTTGTTTGCTTTTTCTGCTTGGCTTTTCTTCGACTTTTAGAATTAGGAGGTTTGCAGGTGCATAGGCATAGGGTTTTATTCAAATTACAGATAAGTAAACATTTTACTTTTAGGATTTTTCTATTTTTGCTTTGTTTTAGTGAAGATCCCAGCATTGGAAAAAGAAGTGTTAATATCTGAAACTTCCAGCCACTTTTGGAGAATCTGGAAATTATTATTATATTCATTACTGGAGCTTTCAAAAGTGGATGCTTTTCCCCCAGTATTTTTAAGAGGGAATGCGATTATAATCCCAGGAACTAGAGACTAATTCTCCCGGCGAAGGGGAACAAGACTCATTCAAAGGCTCTTTCAAAGCTCATATAGAACTTAGGAAATCTCCAAGTTGGTGAAAGAAATGTTTGTCTTCCGGGACTCATTTAATAATTTATTAAGAATAATTGGAGTTTTTACAGCTTTTGAAATATTTGAAAGTTCTAGAAAACTTTTATGTTTTAGGATTTTATACCTTTTGTGTAACCCTGCAGGCTATACGTTACGCTTTTAGCCAGGATCTCAGGCACTTTAGTTTGGTGCCTTAGCTTGGCTCCACTTACTTGCATTCATTTACGATCAGTTTGACTAAGGATTTAACACTCAGTACCCAGTATTTAGTAGCCCTGGGTTTTTCCCAAAGGTACTTCCTATTAAGGCAAGATTATACAATTTAACCTGAATTGTTAAGGAAGAATTCTAGAGTTCTTCAGACCTGTGTAGCACTTTGTTTGAAGAACCTAATTCATTATTTTACTCAGTATATGGGTACTGTCATAATTTAGTGATATGTATTGATTTATTACCATTCACCCTAACATTAATTCAGGAAGATCAGGAACTTAATCACCCCAGAAACTGATAAGATTGTTCAGTAATATTTGTCTTTAGTAATTTGATTATTAATACTGTTTCTCAGTTAGCATGGTCTTAACAAGAAGTGGCAAGATTAGAACCCTAATGGATAAAATAAGCAGGGGAAAGCGAGCGAGTTCAGAGGAGCAAATGGAAATAAACAAATAGGCTCAGCAATGGTAGTGGCAAGGGCAAAGGGAGAGAAGGCTACCAGTGGCCATACGGAAACCCCCAGAGAAGATCCCCTACAAATTAAGATAACAGAAATGTGGCCCACTTTAAAGAATGATGTCAGTAAAGCGAGAGATTCTAAAGTTGATCACACAAAACAGATGGTGGGGACTATGGCAAAAAAAAAAGAACGAAACACATGCCATTAGGGCAAAAACCAGTATAGGGAATCATAACCCCTTTATTGGGGTAAATACCTCAACTCCTTTAGGACCAACCGAGTGTATCACGATAGATACATATGAATGAAATACCTTTGCACCTCCAGTCTCTCCCTTGCTAGCTCCAAGTCTAGATCAAATGACCCCTAATGTTTACAGCATCTTATAGTAGTGATAGCAGAGATGATTATGACGGGGCAAGTTTTTCCCCTGCGAGTACTTATAGAAGAAATTACCAAATTACTAAAAGACCTCCAGATGAAATGCCTGGAAAAGAAACCATTACTAACAATTGGGGTCCCTATAGTAAAGGGAGTAATGCTGGAAATGAAACTGATATTCAGGGTATAGAAGAAAGCCTTGGTGTTATCATTGATGGTCTTAAACATCTAGACAAAACTAAAGGTGAACCCCAAAACTCTGAAACCCCACAGACTTCAGGAGATTATTCTAAAAGAGAAGGGTTAACAGTTAAAGATACAAAGGAGTCGTGTTAGGAAGGAACTTTTAGTTCCTAAAAGTAAACAAATACAGGAGTCAATGAATTGTCCAGCATCATTAGCTATAATTGAGCAGCTGACTGCAATTAAAAATGAAGTCACAGAACTTGGGCAGGAGTTACAAAGAAATAGGGCATTTAGGCCTGGAAATAATTATACCGGGGACAGGCCAATATCCGAGAACTTTAGGCAAGGGGAAAACAGAGCTGTTCAAGTACACTTGCCACCACCTTTTGATAAGAATCAGCCACGTACCTGTCACTTTGAATCAATTATTCAGGAAGTGCTAAAGGAAAGTAAGAATAAAAAATAAGAACTACCCAGTCAAAACTAAAAAAGATAAAATTACCCCTAAACAAAGGAATAAGGTAATTCTGGAACAATTTATGCAAAATTTACTAAAAAAAGATCAGAAGGGGAAAAGTAGATCACCTTCAAGTAAGGGTGCAATTAAGCCAATATAGGATTCGCTCAATGTAACCCTTGATGGGAAAAAGGAAATGTTTGACAGGGCCTTAAAACAGAAATAGGGAAAGGCAGTGCATGCTAAAAAGGGGGAAGCAGCTTATTTACAAACAAAGACATAGTAGAGACAACATAGGATTTGATTTATGAGACCTATAAAGAGAAAATGGACAAGATTTCTAGGAATAAAAACCAGAATGAGGGAAAGATAATAAATGTAGGGGACGAGGCCGAGAACGTCATCATGTCGTCTAGGAAAGGAACCAACTCATCCAAGAATAAATTTGTTGATTTGGATGGAATATCTACCTGAGATGTACAGAAGTTTTAGAATGACTGAGGAAAAATTGAAGGAATGGATTATCGAGGTTTTTCACCTCAGTCCCTTTATTAAGGATGAATTTTATGTGATGAGACCACCTAATAGTTCCTTCCAAGACTGTGCACTGCTATATACCAAAAAAGGACATATTCTGGAGGATATTTGGAATCAAAGAAAAACATTTAAATGTATGGGACTACACATTATGCCAACTCAAGTCGTCCCATTTATGGAACTTAAAAATAATTCAGAAATTAGGAAAGCGCCAGAAGGAGCTAAAGAAATTCAGACAGATCAGAAGAGATTAGGGAAATAAGAGAGGCACATCATGACAAAATCATAGCATTACAAAATTTGAATGGAAACAGGAAGAGAAATGGGAAAATAAGACTCTGACCATATTTGGATGGGAGACAACAGAAAAGGTTGCCATAGGCCAAATGAAACAGGAAATAGCAATATTTTTTTTCAAGAGTCCTCAAGGAGAATATAACAAAAAACCTCATAGAATATATTACATCACATAAAAGCAAAGAATTAACATCTCAAATAGATGTTACATTTAGGAAAGCAGAGACAGCCCAACAGTTACTAAACAAAGAACATCTGTTCAGGGAAATGGGACTCTATCTGGTTTCAAGAGATGAGTGGCCAAAGGTCGTAAGAACAAATGTGATGGGAGACAATGGATTGAGAGAAAAGAATGATAGTTGGAATCAATATAAGAGGCCCAACAGATACCAGTTTTTGGAAAAAAAAAAAGATTGACAAAAAATACAAAGGAATATTCAGGAGATATTACAAGATAATGATAAAATAAGAATTAAAATATTATCTTGGAATATTGAAGGCACTTACTTAAAAATTGCAGATCCAGAAATTGAGCAGTTTATTGCAAACTTTAATCTTATTTGTCTCCAAAAAACCTGGTGTAGTTCAGAAAATGCTCCTAAAATACCAGGATATGTAAATATTTCTAAATTTGCAATTAAAAGTACTAAGTACGGGAGACACACGGGGAGTTGCTATATATCTGACAACTAAAAACAACTATAAAATCAGCAGACATTACCCTACTCCAGAAGACATTAATGGTGAGAATTGAAGAAGGAAATGGTAAAGGTGAAGAGAAACTTAAACTAATAGTTGCATATATATATACCTGCCCCCCCATGATTAAAGACAAAGTTAAAATACTGAGGAAAATTAAAGTAATATTCAATCAATTGACGGATGAAGAGTTGAATTCCCCTGTTTATATAGTAGGGGGTCTCAGTGCAGGGATTGGAAAAAACTATGAAGGTCCAAGATTTTCGGAAATAATAACAGAAATAAATCCTAATATAATATGGATGAGCGCATCAAAAATAAAAGGGATAATTCAAGAGGGAAAATCATCAGTCCCTACTTAATTGGGAAAAATATGCTCTTAATCAGTGGAAGAGCAATGAGTGACAGAGAAGGAGAACTGACTTATAATGGACCTAAAGGCTCTTCTATTATTGATCACGTCTGGAGTAATTTAGAGGGTATAAAAATGATCAAGGAATTGACCGTTGTTGATAGGCCAGAGTCCTCACACAATCCAGTTAAACTTGTAATTGAAATTAAACAAATTTTAAGTAAAAATAAAGGTAAGAACAACTTAAATATTAATAAAGGTCTGGAAATAATCAAAAAAGGATTAGAATGGACTCAAATGTAATAAAACAATTTGATACCTTATTTAAATGATATAAGAACAATGATAGTTGAAAATAAAGATTACCACCTGGTAATGCAATATTGGGCTGATATAACCAGTTTGGTACACTCTTCCTGCACTACCAGTAGGAATGGGGCTCATTCATCAACTACTGTAGATACGGTAAGATCTGGTTTAATAGAAAATGTAGAGAAGCCAAAAAAGAATTGAATACAATCATTAGAAAATACAAAAAAATTATAAGAACAAAGAGTAATAAAACTGATATAAATATTAATAAAGAAAGGAAAAAATACAAACAAATACTAGAAGTTGAGAAAAACATAAACATTCTACGGTATTCTGGGAAAAATTGAGGAAGACTGTGAAAGGAAAAGACAATAAAAAATTCTGGGTACTGGTTAGTCAAGGTTTTGACAAATACACCAGGGCAATTAATGCATATATTCATCCTGATACTTGGGTATTCTATTTTACAGAACTTTATTACTCACAACAAGATGAGGTCCAATTAAGAGAAATAGAAAAGGTAGAAAATTCAAAAGATTCACATGTTATACATCCAATTCCATTTATAATAAATTTAGAAGAAATACGAACAGCAATTCTTCAATTGAAATTTAATAAAGCCCCAGGCCCGGATAACATATTAGGAGATGTATATAGATTCTATGTCAATTACTGGGCTCCAGTCATGGAAAAATTATTCAGTATTATTGTACAAGGTCATGACTATCCCATGAGCTGGAAGGGGAGTATAATATTTCCAGTTTTTAGAAAAGGTGACCCAAGTGACCCCAAAATGTACCGCCCAATAAGCCTAATAGACATTTCACAAAACATATTCACCAAAACCATCCTAAAAAGATTAGAAGTATGGGCAGAAGATAATATCTTTCATGAATCCCAAAATGGATTCTGGAGAAACAGATCTACAATTCAACATTGTTACACACTTAAACATCTAATCTGGAAATACATAAAAATTAAAAACATCTCACTCTACTGCTGCTTTGTGGATTTTACCTCCGCATTTGATAGTATAAGTAGAGTTATTTTATGGAATAAGTTAAAAATAATTAGAATTATACCCAGAACTCCTTAATATACTCATATGATTGTGCTCAGATACTTGGGGTGCAATAAGATACAACCAACATGGGAATATCTCTAAGGCATTTAAAATGACACGAGGGGTTAGGCAAGGATGCCTATTGGCACCCTTCCTATTTAATATATATTTATATATATATATATATATATATATATCTTGAAGGAATTGGAAAATTCACTATTCCATGCACTCAAAATAGGAAATATTCAGGTAGACTGCTTGGCATACGCCAACGATTTGGTATTAATCTCCACTTCAATTCTGGGACTACAGAGGAAACTCAGTTACTTTTCAAAATTGTGCAGTGACAAGAGATTAAAAATAAATATGTCTAAAACAAAAATCTTATCATTTGGGAATAATAAGAAACATATTAACTCACTGTGGATTAAATCAGAAAAAGTGGAAAGGGTTAATTACTATGATTATTTGGGTGTTAGATTTAATCAGTCATTAAGATGGAAAGACCATATAGCTCAGATTTTAATAAAAATAAAGAAAACATTCGATGCCTTTAGGATATTCAATTCAAAGATGGGATAAGCAACGATTGAAGGAGTCCTAAGGGCATTTGAAGCCAAAATAAATTCTAGTATTCTCTACGCAGCCGACATCTGGGGAACAGACAATTTGAAAAACTTAGACACACTTTGTAACAAAATGAAAAGGTATATCTTGAAGGTACCTCAATCTACGTCAGCTGACATAGTGAATCTAGAATTGGGACAATTGTCTATCTCTACACTAGTGATTGAAAGATTAATTCTTTCCTCCTTAAAGTTATTTTTATTAGATGAAACCAGACTACCTAGGATATGTCTGGAGGAAGAAATAAAATATACTTTGATGGGAAAAATTTTCTCAACTCTGGACATTTTCAAACATTTTGTTTTCTTGAATGGATTAGGGGATATTTTATGGAGAATGTTTGTACATCCCTGGCAAATGACGGTTGAGGTGGTGAAGAACAGATTAAGGGACTAGGAAAAAATTAAGGAGTTGACCAAAATGAAACAATTCAAATTCTATAGATGGCTTAAACAGATTAAATTTACACATGGTTTAGAACCTTACTTAGTTAAGCTAACTAACCCATGTGAGAGAAGAACATTGACTAAATTTCGGTTTGAAATATATAAAGCTAATTACGTACTTTACAAACAAAAAAGGGAGAACATTTCTACCCCCTGTTGTAAATGTGATAGGTCATCCGAGGATGACCTAAAACACATTCTACTTTTATGCCCTCTATATAAGGGAATACGCTTGAAATGGCTAGGCGACATCATGGCAAATCTTGACCTCCTCCCCAGTGAAATGGTGAAATATCTAATGGACAACGAAAACCCAACTATATTGAAGAAAGTTGTTGGCGTTTTCCAGTCCACTCATTTATGAGAATATCTGTAAGTCCTTGACAAATGTACTCAAGTCCAACAGATGTATTATTTCAAATTGCGATGTCATTGTAATTTATACTGGTATGTTTTCCTTGCTGTAACAGAATGGAGAGATTCAAAATGGGAATATTATCTGATTGATAATATAATGCAATAATGGTTTGAAACCAAAATGAAAGTACTTTACTCATTGAAGCTTGAAAGCCAATGTCATTTTGTGTGTTGGATTTTTTTATGTCTCTGTAACTTTTAACTTTGCTATTTTGTAATGGTTTTTAACTGATCAACAGTAAACTTGAACTGAACTGTGACTGCGCTTAATTCTCCCTGCATTTCCTATTCCCCCTCCCATCTCCAGCCCAGTACGCCCCTGATGACAATGTCAATTGTGACATGTGACCCCTGTCATAGTGGATACCCCTGGGATAAATTGAAACCCCCTTTCCCAAGCAGTTTATATGTTTTGTATAATGTCTAGCATGCTGCTTGGCTGGCTATAACAAAACTAAGAGTACAGTTACAAAACTTAAGAGGGTAGTTTTAATAGAAGAATAACAAATGTTTGTGCCTTTTTTCTAGATGTTAGCAGCTCCTTTCTAAGATACTGTATATTTTACAGCAGACAGCATGAGGTAATAGGACCCTGCTGGAGAGCACAGAATGTTCTGACCTCAGCTCTGACCTTTCCAATGCTGTAAATAAGTTCTTCTGTTCTCCAGGTGTCTGCCAAATAACTGTTCTCCATGGATCAACAATGGCCCCCTAGTGGCTAGTTTTATGTTATGTCTGCTGATAATCAAAAGGTGGTGGAATATTTTCCAACTTCTAGTGAACTTATAAAAAGCCCTACCTCAGTGCTGAAAGAGGATAGATAGGGTGGTCAGTTGGATACTGACTAAGGAAGGTGGAAGACCTCCTGGTAGTGTGTGCTTTCACACTGATTCTTGCTAGGCTGAAGAAAAGCCTTAGAAACTGTTGATGCTACGCAGTTGTCTGACTTACCATTTTGCTTTCTGTATAATTTATTTGCTTTATCTGCTATAAAAATAAAATGATAAACGCAACCATGCATTTTTTATGTACCTGATTTTGGTCTGCCTGAAATTGTGTTATCCTATACCCATGCCCGGTGACATCAATCTTGACTGCTACTTGTTTTACAATGTGGGTAACTGCATTTATTGTGCAAATTTCATACCCTATTAAGTGTTATTCACATTACTGTATGCCCCAGATGACGATGTCATTTTCTGGCTGCTATTTGATTTGTGTGTGTAACTGCAGTTATTGTGCAAATTCCTACCTGTTATGTGTTATTCACTTCACTGTTAAACGATGTTGCTTGCCTTATTGTAGCTTGCACTGTTTACTTGTCCAATGCCTTTGTAATCTTGTTCACTTGACGTGGAGCCTTTGTAAATGAATCCCTGACTCAAAGATGTTTAATTCTGAGATTTAAATAAATAAATGTCTATCTTGATGCATTGTGCCAAGTAATAATGGGGGGGCTGTCGCTCAGTGTGTCTTATTTCTTTGGAGAGAGCATGGTAGCCTGTGGCTATAATAGGTGGAGGATGCATCACCTAAAGCTGCAGGATGCCTGAATGCCATTGCTAATATTGCTCCATAACCTGCTGCAAGTGTTTTCCTGACCAACTGACCTCATAATTCATGTATGCTCCCACAGCCCCATACCCCCATGCATGCTGTGTGACAACCACTGACCCAATGCACTCTGTCACACCTCACACCCATCATCCCCATATACTCATGTTACACTCATTGACCCAATATGACCATGCATGTTGTCGTATCTCACTACATGCTCCATACACTGTCACACCCACCGGCCAACCCCATGCATGTTGTCACACCAACAGACCCCAAACGCCATGTAGACTGAGGGAGGAGGTGCGGTGCTTTATATGAGGGAAAGCGTAAAAGCCACAGAGATACAGGGACTGCAGAGGGAGGCAGGGGTACTGTGGGTCACCCTGGAGATGGAGAATGGAGCCAGTATTCTCACTGGAGTGATCTACAGACCTCCAGCACATGGGGAGAAATTAGATATGGTACTGGTGGAAGTCACTGGCAAGATGGCAGAAAAGGGGGAAGAGTCTGCCGTTGGGGGACATCGGCCTGCCAGGTGCGGATTGGAGGATCCCAGCAGCGGCTTCAGGTAGAAGCAGGGACATTCAGGACTTGAACCCATTCATGATGGGACAATGCTGGAGCTGGTAGTCACTAACAGAGACAGTGTTACAGACGTCTAGGTGGGAGGGCACTTGGGGACCAGTGAACACCGTATGGTGTGGATCAATATAAGGATGACTGTGGAATTGAACCACACAAGGGCGAGGGTCATGGGCTTCAGGAGGGCAGATTTTAAAAAGATGGGTGAATGCCTCAGGGATGACCTAGCAGGGGTGAGCTATCTTGGTGGGGTGAACAGTGGGCAAAGATAAAAGGGAGCATAGTGAAGGCAACAAACCTGCATCAAACAAGTGAGCAAAAGCAAGGGAAAAAAGACTGCGTTGGTTCTCAAAAGAAGTGGCTGAAAAGGTGAAAGCTAAAAGGGTAGCATTCAGAAGGTAAAAGGAGACTCGGAGAAGGATAGGAAGGTGTGTCGAGGGAAACGGGGAAGGCAGTAAGGAGCAGAAAGGCACAAACTGAAGAGAGAATAGCCCAGGAGGTAACAAAAGGGGACAAGACATTTTTTAGGTATGTAAGTGAAAAGAGAAAGAACAGCTGGGATTGTAATGTTAAGGGGGGGGCTGTGCAGAGGGGGACCAGGCACAGGCAGACATCCTGAACAAATACTTTTTTCAGTGTTCACAGAGGAAGGGAGAGGCCACAAAAAAGTAAAAGCTTTGGAGGGCAGGAGGTAGACACATCCTTTTTTAGGAGGAGAGCATTCTGAAGGGACTCACTAAACTAAAGGTGGATAAAGCAATGGGACCAGATTGGGTGCATCCAGGGGTATTGAGGGAGCTTAGGGAAATACTAGCTGCACCTCTTGACAGTCCTGTTTAACACCTCATTGAAAACAGGAGTGGTTCCGGAGGATTGGAGGACAGCAAATGTAATCCCAATGCACGAAAGCGGTAGCAGGGAGGAGGCTGGCAGTTATTGGCCAGTCAACCTGACATCGGTGGTCAGAAAGTTAATGGAATTGCTGCTGAATCCTATGACAGTTACTGAGTCAGAAAGAAACCTTTGTCACGTCACTTGACCTCCCAGCTGTACAACTCTGAGGAAGGATGCAGCAGTGATCAACACCAGGAACAGCTGCCCGGGGTTGCTCCCCACCCCTGGGCTCCTGCTGGAGGTTTTTACCTCTTTACTTGGCACAGAGCTGCCGAGCTTAGCCCTAGTGTGTAAAAAACTTTGGCGGGTCCTCAAAACTGATACAATCTGGGGGAAAAATTGTGTATATTCAGTACGATGAAACAGTGCACGGCTCATTCTGCAGAATGAAATGTGTTAGCACTTTAAATTAAAAACATGCGGTGTGATGCTTGCAAAAACACCATAAAGTGGAATGGTATCACAGAAGAAACTGGAGATAACACAACTGAAACATAAAAGAAAAAATGACTTGGTAGCTTTTTTGGAAATTGTTTCACAGTGCTGTGACTAAACAGTACAGATGGCACAGTGCATTGACAATGGTGCATGGCATAATACTGTAGATGTGGCAGAAAATATTTGCCAGTGCGGCTCATTTGGTAGCACATCTGCCTTTGAGTCAGAAGGACATGGGCTGGCTATGAATGACGTCATCCATTAACATTCCAGCAGCAGTGTGTGTGGCACTGAGAGATGGCAGAACTGCACACAGCACTTTGTGGTGTTAGCTGTCCAGTGTTGACACTGCACAAGGCACAGCATAAAGCCAGCTGCGCATGTGGAACCGGATAGAGATGGCAGTGATTGTGACAACACACAGTGATGACAGTGCATATGGCGCTATGCTGGCAGTGCACGTAGCACAGGGCAGAGTCAGTAGTACACATGACACTTGGCACTACAGAGTAATGGCAGTGCACGTGGCACTTTGGGGTGTTGGAAGTGTGTGTGGTGCAGAGTTGGCAATACATGTGACAAAGTGTGGTGTCTGTAGTGCATATGACTGCATATTGTTGGCAGCGCACTTGGCACAACACTGGGGCAGCAGTGCATATGGCAGTTACCCTCCACTTACCTCTTCAGTTGGCCAACATTCCACACAAGTGTTGTCACTTGTGTTAACATTTGAGTTAATACAGTAGCAACAAAGTTTCTTGTAAACGCAAGTGGCTGCTAGCATGAGGCAGAGGCTGCAGCAGAGGATACGTGCTTACTCCTGTCTTGGGGTGGGCTGTGTTTGTTCATGACAGTGGTCAATAGTGTTTTGAGCTTCACTGTGTTATGCCTCCCCCCGATTAACTTGGTCTCCTTGGTTCAAACAGCTTCCCTGGTACCAGTGTTCCATTTCCTGTTTGATCAGTTGGTAGCACATGCACCTCTGAGCCACAAGGCCACATGTTGGCTAGTGATAGACCAGGGGTCTGTGGCTATTCATTAACACTTGCAAGAGAAAATGTAGATTTAGGAAACTTGGGAACACAGCTGCTGGACCCAGTTGAAAAAAAGTTCTGGTAGTCCAGTTGCACCTCCTTTCCCAGTGATAGTATCCTGAAGATCTCAGCAGCTAGACCCCTCACCACTAGCTTGGCCAGCCTCCACCCCTCCCTCCACATTAAGATCACCCTCCCCACTGCTGGACAACCTCCCAGCCAACCATCCTACCTACATCTGGGCAATCACTATCCAGCCAACCACACTCCCTGTCAATCAACTACCTTTCTAACACTGCCACAGTGCAGTGTCATGTTTTGCCATCATTGTGCAGTGCCACATGCACTGCTGATACTGCAGTGCACCATGCACTGCAGCCACTACATTATACCACAGGCACTGCCAACACTTCGCTGTTCCTCCTGCACTGCTGCCATTGCACTTTGGCAACAGTTGTGATCAAACTTTATTACAGTAAAACAGTCAGTGCTACAAATGTCTAACAGAAGCCCTCTGTACAGTTGTTACCCCAACACTTCGACTCAAACCTGAGTCTTCATCGGGGGCGGGGGGGCTGTGAGGAAGCCATCATACTTTAATACCAGACATGACAGGTGAAAACATTTTATTAATTTGTCAATAAGTGCTCAATACAGAAAGTGCAGGGAACTGCCTGTGGTCCAGAGTTAACAGTTTTAGTTCATTCAGGCACTGTGCTATAGTTTAAGCACAAATTAATAATAATCATAACTACATACATTAGAACTGTAACCAAAACAGTTATTAAACCATAGTAAAAAAAAATTAGAAGAAGCTGCTAATCCAGGCAGTCCTCTGTAAAGTTGCAAGGCATCAACATGAAGGACCCCCTATATATTGAGTTACATGTCAGTCCATTCAGGGGATTGTCCTGGAAATGCAAAATTCCTCAAACGTTTGAGATTTTGACCTAAAAAAGAGAGAGAGAGAAAGGGGATAAAAAGTTATTAATAGCGTGGTTAAGGGCTTCTAAATACAAAGATTAACGTGTTTTTCTATTTTTTCTGTCATTACATTTTTATAAGTATACATAATCATTTATTAAGAAAAGGTTTGCGGTCCCACTGATTGTTCAATCCATTCAGTTTGCCACTGTTCATACTATAAATCCATTTGCTCTCTTTTTGTAAGAGCAAAATTTATGGGAATAGAGTGGGTTGCACCTCCTAAATTGGGGGGGGGGGTGACTTGCTCTTACAAAAAGACATCAAATTAATTTATTTATTGAATTTTGGCAACTGGGTAGGCCAACTGAGACAACAGTCGCTTTTTCAGGGGCGGCCTGGGACAAGACAACAGATACATATATGATACAGAGGAGTAGAAGTGCAGCAGATAACAAGGCAGTACTAACACAGGTACATTCAACAGGGATGCAAGTTCAGTGTTACAAGACGACACATACAGAGCTAAAACAGTGTAATTAACATCAGGTCAATTATTGCACAGTGAGTGCAATGAATCTAACAGTCCTGGCTAACTAGCAGTCATTCATAGTGGAAATTAGGTTAAATCCAACAATGGAAGTTCTTTCTCACAGGCAGGAAAACTCAACGAAAACAGGTACAAGGAGAGGGAGCAAGGAGGTGACATGATATATATAGTTATAATATGACATATTTATAATATGAATATGAAACAAATTTGTACTTCAACTACAGCACAGTACTTTAATGAACTAAAACTGTTAACTCTTGACCATCGGTAGTTCCCTGCACTGTTTGTATTGAGCACTCATTGTCAAATTGCTAAATTGTTTGTACCTGTCACATTTGGTATTAAACTATGATGGTTTTCTCACAGCCCCACCCCCTGATGAAGACTGTGGTTTGAGTCGAAGCGAACAGCAGGCTACTGTTAGACATTTGTAGCACTGACTTTCCACTGTATTGACAACGCTCTCCATTACAGCGGCAGGAAAGAATGCTGCAGCATTCCAAAATTAAGGGAAAAAGTTCACGTGCTGGCTGAGCTGCCCCCGTGGCGGAGTAGGTTAAGGCAGAAGCTTAGTCAGATGAGATTGCGAGACCAGGGTTCTAATCCTGGTCTCCCAATGGTAATTTTACTTTCCATTCACGAATTAATGTTTTTCTCAGTGGGGCCATGGGAGCAGTATTTCACGGCCCCACAAATTTCTTTTTTTCCCTGTGCCAGACTTTGACCTTACAGTTTATATTTGTCGATCTAAGGGTCATCAGCCCACTCAATTTCTCCCCTTTACATGATTTTTCTTTGCTTTTTTTTCAAATTTTCAGAAGTCTTTCAAAAGTATAATTGTGTTTTCATTTATCCATGTTTCTTACAACAAAATATTTTTCTTTATAAATTTTTCTTAAAAAAGCTAACCATATACTGCCATCAAATTTCCTTTTAATTCCTGCCACTTTACAGCTGATGATCTTAGAGGAATTACAGAGGGTGGTCAAATGTCTTACTCTAGTACTCATTCAGCTACTGAGTTTGTTTTTTCATTTCTCGCATAACTTTCATTGAGCCTTCTTCACACTGTAACAACTCAAATCTATGTTTAGCACTTATTCACTATAGTAGGATATCCATCACACATCAAATCCCTCCTTCAATTTATGTTCTGATCTCGGTACATAACTATTAGTCTCATTCTATTTTATTTTCACCCTCTAATACTCTGACCTATAAAAGCCATTTAGGTCATGTTCAGTTTCAATAGGCTTTTCTAAGAATTTAACAATTTTTTGTTGATTTCTGATTTCTTTACTATTTACTTTTCTTCTTTCATTGTTTGTTACCAATCTGTTTTCTTTCAGTTTGTCTTCTCTCTTAAAGGTACAGCTCGGTGTTTCATTCGTTTCTATACCTGTTTTCTTAAAATCCGAGCCATTTTTCAAAATTGGAGCCCTAATCCCTTAATTTCTAACCACTAGAGAGACACATCATTTTTGTAGTAGTACTTTATAGCCGTACATTAAGACCAGGGTGTGAAATTCCTATACCTTAGGTGCCCCAGGGCAGGCACTTTTGCTTCAGGACACCTACAGCGGTTTAGTGCCTGCCCCTTTGGGCACCTACGGTATTTTCACGGAGTTCCATTTTTTTTTTTTTTTGTACTACTCACACTGCTTTTTCCCGAGTCAGTTTCCCGGGGGGGGGGGGCGCGAGTCCGAGGAATGCAGGCACACAGCTGACATCCCGAGAGCTGATCATGAGTGTGCTCGTCTGGGATGTCAGCTTACTGCCTTGTCTGCTTGATGTGCCGTTTGGTGGCACAGAATCTGTCTTGATCCTCGAGCACTGTTGGAGGGTGGGTTGCACGCTTGGTAGCGGCGCGCAATGGCAGCAGTGTTCTACCTTTCGCCCGCCTCCAGACAGTAAATTTCAAGGACTCTGCACAGCCCGCCATTCTTTGGATTTCTTTCGGTGCGACAGGTCCTGTTGCTGTAGGGGAATCGCCAAGCGATCGTCGTGACTCGAGTGAGCTACACAGTAGGAAAAAACAGCTCTTTTAAGGGCTCAGTTTGTTAAATAAAAATAAAACTGTTTTGCAAAGGGGAGGGTGTTAAATTAAACAGTGCTGGTAGCCAGGAGAGGAGTCTGTGTCTTGAGACCACAAGGGTCTCTCCATTCAGGAGGGAGGGCAGGAGTAAACACAGTAAAAAAATAAACTAGGAAGCAAGCAAGTGTAGCAAAGCAGTCAGAAGCAGTCCTGAATGAGATTAAGCTGCTCTTTCTGTTAAACTGAAAAAGTCTAACAAGAAGCACTGCAGACAGACAGTGTTCCAAATACACTGTACCAGTCTGCAAATTAAATATCAAAATTGCCCAAAACTGTCTAGTACTGTCCTTTGGATCCTTCCTATGTTCTGAGGCAATAATAATTGTTATAGACTGCATCAGTGTGAGTGTGAGGGATTGAGGGATTGCCAGCCAGTCTGTATTGCACTTGCCTTTTGCAGTCTATTTTTTTGTAGTCCCAGCCTCCGCTTAGTAGAAGCTGAACTTGCAGGGAAAATCTCTTTGCAAATTGAAATCTAGACAGTAGACTTAGACTATATATGAATAATATACCCTGTCTACAGGCTGTCTGTATGTAATCTGCTGCTTGACATGATATAAACCTAAGCCTAGCCAAACAAAAAAAAGACTCTTACTTGAGCTTACTTAAGCTGAGGAGGTAACTATTTGAAAAAGATTGCAGTCGGGGACTGGGAGCTACTCGTTTACCTTGTACAGTCACACTATAATTGGTCAGATAGCCACCTACTGAAATTCTACATCCTTCTGTCACTCTGTTAAAGTCTCCTCTTAATAAAAGTTTAACAACAACAGTTACTACTTGTGTGGTGTGTGTGAAGGAGTATGTATGGTACCCGGTACAGTACCTGAAATCTAAATAAAAAGGATCTTTATTCTTTCGATAAAGTCTCTTGATCTGAATACTGTTATAAAAAATCTCTAGCTTTTTAGAGGCTACACTGTGTGGACTATCTAAAATCTTATCTGTTATAACAAATAATCAGACAACACACAATTTTCTTTTAAGTTTATTATAAAAAAAAAAACAAGACACACTTTTTTCCTTGTTGCATTTATTAATACTGAGTAACACAAATACAAATTTCTTAAAATCAGTATTCACAAGTTCAGCTCTGAACAACCAGGCAGACACCATGAGTCTTTTTAAATTTGAATTTAAGAGAAAGCGTTCTGATGAGACTGTGGGAGCTGACTTGGATTCCCTAACACCAAGTACTAGTACAACTACTACAGGCACAGCTATAACCCCACCACCTCCTTGCCCAGACAGTGAAACTGTTGTGACCACTGAAGTTTCCTCAAGTGCTACTGATTGTATTGAAAGCCAGGTTAAGGCCCCGAAAGTTAGAAAATTTCAGGAGTCCTGGAAAAAGGGCAGGAAGTGGCTTACGTATGACACAGATAAATGTGCCATGTTGCGTACATGGTGTCAGAGTTATGATAAAGGCCAAAGCAAAAATAATTTCAGAACTGGATGCAGTACTTTTAGAGTTCACATTATCTCAGCACATGAAGTGTCCATAGCACACAAAAATGCTGAGATGGCATACATTGCAAATAAAACAAAAGTTGGAGAAAGACCAATAGAGAAATCCATACAATTTATAGAACAAAAAGAAATGGATCAAATTTGTAAATTGTTCTGTACTGCATATTACGTTGCTAGGACCGAAAGGCCTTTCAGGGATTTTCCTGGTTGATAGATTTACAAAGAAGAAATCATGGGGATGATGCTATGAGTCACAGTTACAGTAGTGACAAGCAATGCCGTGTCTTCATTCACTATATTGCCCAAGATATTCAAAGCACTACTGCTAGTCTACTACAAGACAATGACTTTCTTTTCTTTTCTTGTTGATTCCTGCACAGATAAAAGTGTGACTGAGGAGGAGGGCATTTATGTACATGTTTTTGAAAATGGCCTACCTGTAACACGATTTCTTGCACTGAAACCAGTCTGTGTCCCTAATTCAGAAAGCATTTTAAATGCTGTGATTGATGCTTTAGAGGGTGAAGGTGGTTTAAAGGATGGTGGTTGGAAACATAAGCCGATAAGTGCGGCATCTGATGGTGCTGCTGTAATGTTGGGGAGCACTTCAGGTGTCCTTAGTCGAATAAAGCAAGATTTCCAGTGCCCACACCTCATTGACATACACTGCTGTGCACATTGTTTAGAGCTTGCTATTAAGGATTCATTCAGAGACTGCCCCCTTTTACAAGTCATTAGAACAACTTCTGCTGAACATTTACTCGTTTTACCACAGGTCACCAAAAAGTTGGAAAGGCCTACAGGAAACAGGATCCCTGTTAAATATTAATGTGGTCAAACCAGTTAACACTGGTGGCACTAGGTGGCTTGCACACAGAGAACGGGCCATTTCTGCCCTTGAAAGGAACTGGGCTGCATTAGTGCCTCACCTGGAACATGTGTCACTGACAAACAAGCAGGATCATGGCCAAAAAGCACTAGGAATACTTAAAGTGCTTAAGACTTTAAAATGTGTTATATACATGAACTTTCTGAAAGTGTTTTTGGTTACTTATCTGCTCTTAGTCTGCTTTCAGCAAGAGGATGCCACTGTTGAAAAAGTTCACAGCAGAGTAGAAAGCACAATTCAAAAACTAAATGGTCTCTCAAATCAAGAAACTCTTCACCACATAACACTTACATCTGTAAATGAGAACCTAACTCAGTACAGCAGTGTTGACTTAACTAATGAAACTAGCAGGCACAGATCAGGTTCTCCTTCAGACATTGTAGAAGCCACAATTTCAGAGATCAAAAAAATTCTTCAGAAAACATCACAGCACATTGAATCTCACTTTCTGTCCTTCATGACCAATAAAGTGCTACTAGCTGCAAGAGCTTTAAATTTTCAGTCCTGGCCAACATCCACAGAGGCACTTGAAACATATGGAGATCAAGCAATTCAAAGTGGTCCTAGAGTCTCGTGGAGTTGATGTTACTTACTGCTGGAGTGGCTAGACTTAAAAAAGCACATACTTCACTTGCTGTCTGTTGAAAGTTGTAAGTCTCTGAAATTGTGGCAGAAAGTGATTCTTGCGGATGTGCAGGATCAACAATTTCGAAATGTGCTGGCCATTGTCAGAATCATTCTCCTGATTCCTGTTCACACTGCTGCTGCAGAAAGAGGCTTCTCTCTGATGGGAAGAATAAAAAATGACTGGAGGGTTGGATTACGCCCAGACACCCTACATGACCTAATGTCTATATTTCTGAATGGACCCTAGCTTACTGACTATAACCCTCAAGGTGCCATATCACTGTGGTGGAAAAATGGCAAAAGAAGGCCCACTACCAAAGCTTATGGCTCCAGAACACTGTCACTGCATGCTGTTTCTGCCAGCCCTAGTGGTGGTCATGAAAATGAAAGTGCTTGGTCCAGTGAAGATGATGTCTAGAATTATATAAACTAAGGGGCGGCATGTAAGTAGTTTGTTGGGCATGTACATTTTCTTCTTACATGCCCAAGTGGGCATGTACTTTTTTTCACGAATTTCATACCCTGATTAAGACTACATCTTTCCACTCAATCCCAGTTTTTATGTATTTATTTAAAAGTTTAACCAGAAATACATACTGAGCTTATAACAGTTCATTTCTAGATGTGGCCTGGGGTAGAGGGGAGAGGATATGACTAATCAATATAATAATAAAAGTACGCAAGTCAGATACAATGATACAGACAGACATGCGGATTTGTAAATAATGGAGGCAATTTAGGACTAAATGCAATTAGAATAATATAACAACATATGAGAAGAGAAACAGTATAAACAGCAAAACTAGAAAGGGAGAGAAGAAAGGACAAACAGTAACAAGTAGTGAGGGAGTATAAAAAGAAAGGGTCATGTACAGTTGCAGGAGGGATAACAATGGACAGAAAGAAGAGACCTTAGAGATGAAGGAGAAGAGGCAGAATGAATAGAAAGGGGAAGAAAGGACCAAAGTCTTGGAAAATGGTTGGAAAAAGCATACTGACCAACAGATTTTCTAGAAGGAAGAGAGAGGGACATGGTGTTGTAGAGAGGGTAGGAGGAGATAAGAGAGAAGAGAGCCAAACCAGAATTTGAATAAAAAAGAGGAACAATGGGAAAGGCACCTAGCTTCAAGAGAGGGGAGAGAAAGGGCTGAGTAGAGAGAGCAGTGGTGAGTACGAGGTGAGCAATCTAAATCAGATGATGACTTTAGTATATTATATGTAAGCCCCCCCCTCCCGTTTCTGGGGCCTACTTTGCTGCCTCCTCCAGCTCCAGAGACACTTTCACTCCCTGGCCAGCTCAGGATAGTAAAGATAGGGACTGGAAAGACCAGCATTGTTGTGGCCTGGAGCCTTGGCGGGATTTAAACTAGGGCTCCACCTTAAGGCACCTCCCTTCAATCATCAGGCACCTACAGTGTTCGCTGGGGCTTATGCAGGGGGTGGATAAGAGAGCAGCTGTTTAGGTGGTACCCCATGCTCACGAAATACAGTAGGACCAGAGGACAGAGCAAACAAGTGCAGTGCCATACAGCGCCCTGAATGCATGCACAGATGTGTAAAACAGCTGTAGCTCTGATTTCAGTAACGTGTCTGTGTGCCCACAGAAGTGAAAACTCATGGCTCCAAGGAAGGCAGCAGAGCTGGAAGTGCCCTGCAAGGTACCTCTTGGCCCCAAAAACAGCAGGGCTGAGAAGGGAAAAGAGCACATGCGTACAATAGTAGGAGTGTGGTGAGGACAGCCGCTTCCCAAAGTGAAGCACCTGACAGCAAAACAGGCTTCATGTCCAGCAAAATAAAACCATCCCTGGCTCCCAAACCACAAGCAGGGCCATGAAATGCATAAAACAACTCACAACAACTTTAAATAAAGCTGTAGAGAGATGCTGAAATTGGTACTTGAATGTAAACAAAGATGGCCACCCCCATGGGTAACCTGCTTTACAGAGCAGTATGGGAAGGAAGTCAAAATTCAGATCTACTTTGCCCACGAATTTTGGCCAATAAGGGGTTGGCTCAAGACAGAGCCAGTCTGTGAACAATCCTGGCCAATCAGGCATGGAGTTTCTGCCTGCATAAAAGGGACTGTTTTCAAAAGTTTGTGGCAGTTTAGTCAGACCTTTGAGAGAATGACTGAATCTCAAGGTGTGGGCTGGTTTGCCCCAGTCTGTCGAGGCACTGCAGGCCTGGCCAACTAGAAGTATTGGGATCCCAAAGTAAAGTGTTTGAGAGAAGAAATGAAGTTTCGGTGGAACCACATGTTAAAAGGCAAGTGGGATCTGGGGTTTTCCTGACCCACCACAGACTTTTTCCCTCTGGGCAATCAGCTCCTACAGCATCTTCAGTCCAAGAAGGCAGCTCCCTTCATTCAGGTCCTGAGTTTCAGCGAGACAAGCAGAGAGAAGGAAAAGTAAAGCAGAGACCACCCACCAGTAAACCTGGGGAAGCCAGCATCCCAGCTGGGAGCACAGCTCCAGTCAGCCTGTTCTAGCCGGCTATAGCAGAGGTATCATTTGAGGCATCCGAACCATGAGTAAAACCAAGGGTTCAACCCTGCAACTGGGAAAAAGGTTGTTGTTGAGGGAGGAGTCTTGGGCAAGACTGTGCCAGTTTGAGAAGTCTAGGCAGAAGACCCATTGAGGCCAGCCAACAAATTCCATTAGATTACAAATAGGGGCCCCTTTCCAACTTGGTTTCAAAACTGTTTGAAGTGTGTGTTCAGATGCAGTGTTTAGAAAGTATTTTGCCTGCCACCGTTTAAAGCATGCCACTTAGCTCCACCCTGCTAGCAGCATCAGTGTCTCCAATGTGGTACCCACTGCAAGTATTGAGAGCTCTCTCATTCATGTTTTTGGGGGATATTAAGACAGGTGTACCTGCATTTGAGTTTGAGGACTGGGATGGGGTGGGCAGAGTTTGGGGGGCAAAGCATTGATCTGTTTCCTGCTTAAAGTGTTTACTTTTTTACTGCATTAGATTACAGAGGTACTGCTACCCCATTGCTTCCAGTTTACCCATGCTAACATACTAACATACTATTTGCCAGCAGATTAGGCCTTATGGTCTATCGAGTCTGCTCGAACCTTAGATCCTTAGTTGTGTGCCGAGGCCCTCCCATCCCTTGTGCTCCAGAAACCCCAGTTCCTTGCTGCCCCTTGTTCTTTTTGTACTTTTTTGTTTGAATTGCAGTTTATGGTTTGGGGACTGTCATTGTTTGTTGTGTCACTTGGTTTGGGTGAGGGACTGCATGGGCAATTTATGTATTGTTTCCAGTGGGTGGCGATAGTCTTATGCTTCAGTCACCACATACCCCATATTAGTACCTTAGGTGGAGTCACCATGCCACATTAGGCTAGTGTAGCACATCCTTGTGGAACCCAGGCCAGCCTCCTCAGGAGGGTGGAGAGGTGAACCTCGAGGCTCCGCTACAGCAACCCACTACATTGGAGGCACCACTGGGATTTCTGCATTGCAAGTGTGTTCCTCAAACCTGTGACCTTGTGAAGAAAAAAAAAATTAGTGCCTCACCAGATCTTTTAAAATTGTCATGGCACTTCAGGAGTTGGAAGACTGGTGCTGAGGGGAACACCTGACCCTGAAAAAACAACCCTGGTCACTGGGAGCCCCGAAGGTACCAAAAGGGTCACTGTTTGGGAGCAATTGGATGCTTTACAATGTTTGGGCCATTTAAAGGTATATGGTATGAAGTATAACCATGCCAGCCAAAGCTCGACTGCTTTAATTGAGAGTGATTCAGAAATTGATATGAGCACACTGCCTGCCACAATCAAACCTGAAAGTTCTGAAGAGGTATGGTACCTGTTTGGCAGGGGGAGTAGTCTGATATCTGTTCCTCCTCCCCCACCAGTGCAGTCAGTAGATTGGATGGAAAAAGTGAAATTGTTTTTGTCAGCTGAGGAAAGACTGTTCAAGATGTGAAAGCATTGTTCAAGGAAGGAAGAACCGGCGCAGGCAGTACCACTTGGCAGACTCCGAATTGGAGGACTGGACCCCCTTTTTGATCAAGCCCTATGAATAGTACAGGAGGCTGTGTACTTTCTCAGGAGCCACCCCTACTCTTTCTAGGGAGGATAACTGTGAAAGTTGGATGTGCCAGGCCACACAAATGGAGTAAGCGTGGGAGTGATCAGATGATGAGAAATGCAAAAGAACTGTGGATAGCATGAGAGCTGTGGCTGTGGATGTCATCCATTCCCTACGGGACAGACAGCCAAACTTGACCACAAGTGACCACCCAGCCATACTCAAGTGTACATTTGGAGCAGCTGAGTGGAAGGATGACCTATGTTTCCAACTGGGAGCCACCACCCAAACAGAGGGATAAAAGTTGTCTCATTACATGACTGAAGCGGAGATTGTGATTCGAAGAATTGCGAAAGCTGGAGGATTTACCCCAGCACTGACTGCACAGATGAGACTGGATCAGATTTTGCAAGGATCTGTGTATTCCTGCTGGACATTGATATCTCTCAGGTGGAAAGAACGCAGAGCACATCCCCCGAACTTCTGTCAGCTACTGGATGCAGTAAGGGAAGAAGAAGCCATTGCACATTGCCTATGGGCACCCACAGGGAAAGCAATACCCCTGCAGTTGCCAAGAGCACATTGATGCTCCAGACATGGGTACTGGGCTGAAAGAACTCCCAGAGTGTGTGAAAGGCTTTCACATGGCACAGGCAACTCATCCACAAGCCAACTCCCTGTCACTTGGTCATGGACGCCCACTGAATCCTCCTTCTGCCCCAAGGGTCAGGCCTTGTCTCATGACACTGCCCAGAGAAGGACTGTTCTGTTTTTACAGTGGAGATGATGGATATTTCACATGGGGTTGTGGCAGACCTGAGAACCAGCAGCTCGTAGACCAGCAATGGAAAAGACAGCAACAGCCACAGGGGAAACAACAGTGGAGTCCAATAAGGGTGCAACCTGGGTCTCTGACAATACACAGCTCCTTGAAATGGACTGACGCTGAAATCCCTCAAGGGAATAATTTTCCCTCAGGACTATGGGGCCCCAGATCTGACATTCCAGCCCTTATTGAAGGACAACCTTGTAAAGCATTACTTGACAGTAGATCACAAGTTGCTGTTATTCACCATGCTTTGTACAATAGCCACTTAAGAGACTTGCCTCTCATACCTTTGAATGGACTTTCCCTGTGGACCTGAGTGACACCAGCTATCCTTATGATGGTTACTGCATTGTGCAGTTTGAGTTCCCCAGAGCAGGCAAGGGACTGCTACACAGAATTGATACCATACCATTGATGATCTGTCCTGAATCCAAGACCATGGATGACGCCCCTGTGTTAATGGGGATCAGTGCAGACATGTTTGGGAGGTTGGCCCAAATGTGTCAAGAGAGAGGAGCACAGTGGTTACAGAGTCTGTCATTGCAAGCAGTAATTTATGTATGTATTTATTGAAAAGTTTCACCAGGTAAGGTACACTGAACAACAAGTTGCTCGTCTCCTGGTACGACCTGGGGGATAATGTATGGGGAGTTGCATCGTAGTATGAAAAACAATAAATTTACACAGAGTATGAGGCATAGTTTGAGAGGTAGTTTAAACACATAAGGTGACCTTGTGGATGATCAATAGTGGCTAACCAGTACAAATGCACCTACCAGCCTACATACATGGACTATTAGTAAAACTCATTATAGGGCAAAACAGCAATGTAACAGAGTCAAGCTAGTAGGCCATGGCGAGGCCCACAGACTTCGAGGAGATAGACAATGGAAAAACAGTTACAATAATAAAGAACTAGGAGAAAAGCTGAGTGCTATAAATATAAGAGCTCAGTAGGTTATGCTTAGACATGCGGGGCAGCAGTCAGGGTGTTAGACCAGAAGGGGGGAGAGTTAGGGGCAGGTGCAATTAACAGAGAGGAAATCATGTAGTGCTTTATTTATTGAGCAGGTGAGAAGGAAAATCGGATTGGTGGTAGTAAGTGAGTTCCACAATTTTGGGAGATGGTAGGAGACAGAGGACTAGCCAATAGAGGTGGATCTCCGGGGAACTGACAGAGTTCCATGGTCATGGGATCTGAGGAGGCGAGAGGGTGTAGGTGGTAGGGAGATGGAGGAGGTAAGATGAGGGAGTGTGCCAAGCCAGTAATTAGATATGAACTTTGCACAGTGATGCAGCTGCCTATTAGCTAGAGATGGGAAGGCTAAAGCACGGTACAGGTGACAGTGATGGGTTAGGGGAGGTGTGTCAAGGGCAGAGCGGCAGAAAGATTTGAAAAGTGTATCCAAGTTAGCTAAGGAGGTGGTAGGAGAAGAGCAGTAGACGACATCGCAGTAGTCGATCGGGGGAATATTCTTTTGGACCATTTCGCGCCTTGCCTGGAACGGGAGGCAGGAGCGGTTTCTATATAAGGCACCGCGTTTAGGGCGAAACTTTTTTATTATGGCATCTATATGGTCAGAGGAAGTGAGATGTTGATCCAGCCAAACGCCCAGATACCTGAAGGAAGCCATGGCATCTATAGTTGCCCCATCGAGAGTAGTGAAAGCAGGGAGTGATGGGAGCCTTGATAGTCTCTGTCTAGTGCCAAACGTCATGGGCACTGTTTTCTTGGCTTTAAGGAAGAGTTGGTGAGATTGAAACCAACCCTGGACATTATTGAAATCATGTTGAAGCCTGGAGGCGACATCCAGGGGCTATGGCCCTGAGGAGAAGAGAACCGTATCATTAGTATACATATGTATAGAAGATGATGTACAGATGGATGGAAGATCGTTCAGAAAAATGGAGAAAAGAGTCGGACCTAGTATTGGCCCCTGGGGGACACCAGTGCATATAGGTAGTGGAGGGGAGATGGAGTCGGATATTTTTACTGATTGTAAGTGACCATCTAAGTATGCGCTGAACCATTTTAAGGTGTGTTCAGACAGACCGGTGGATGACAGGGAGCAGATTAGAAGGGAGTGAGAAACAGTGTCAAAAGCTTTAGCAAGATCAATAAAGATGGTAGTAGTGGTTTGTCCACAGTCCATACCAGACAGGATCAAATCAGTGATCAGAAGCAGCAAGGTAGTAGTAGAGTGGTGTTTACAGAAGTCAGATTGATATTGGGTGAAAAAGTTTATGTCAGAGAGGTACGAAAACAGTTGGGCTAGGACTAGGTGTTTTTGAAGTTTGACTAGCTTTGGGAGAAGTGAGATGGGGCAGTAGTTCCCTGGGGAGGAGGTGTCGCCACTCTTTGGGAGTGGGAGGACGATTGCATGTTTCCAACCTTGGGGTATTTCAGCCAGTTGAAATGAGAGACTGAGAAGAGCAGTGAGTGGGGGAGCAATGGCTGTGGCATACAGGTTTAGTAGCTTTGGGTCAAGCCCATCAGGGGAGCTACCTTTGCTCAGGTTAAGGGCTTCTAAGGCAGCCAGCATATCAGATATTTGGATTTTAGAGAAGGAAAAACTGTATGGTGGAGCAGGTGGGCATCTAGTAGAGGCAGTAGGCGACTGATTAATGGTTGGAAGGGAGCCTAGTAGTGCAGACGCGCATAAGGTGAAGTGTGAGTTGAAAGCTGCCGCACTTGGGTGGTCAGAGATGACGGTATTGTTTAATTTGAGGAGGGAGGAGGAGCCTGCGGGGAGAAAAGTGAGTGAATTACTTTCCAGAATTTGGATAGGTTATTTATTTTGGAGTTAAAAGTAGAGCTGAAGTACTCAGCCTTAGCCAAGTGAGTGGTTTTCGTGCATTTGTTTCTGAGGGCCTGGTAAGCTTCATAGTCTTTATGAAGCTTTGTACTTTTATGGAGCTTCTAGGCTAAATCGTGCGCTCTTTGACAAGCAATGAGTTCTGGAGAGATCCTTGGAGGTGGTTTCCTCAGACTCAAGCATGGCATAAAAGAGCATGTTGATTCCAGACTTCAAGGAATAGGTCTCTGAAGTAGTTAGCTGCAACATCCAGGTTGCTGGCTTCAGATATTGGTGCCCAGTTCGTGTAGGTCAAATCATGTATAAGAGGGACAATGTTTAGGGATTTGTACGAATGGATTTGTAGAGTTTTTTAAATCGGCTTTGACTTTGTGAAATCTACACACCAAGAAGGTCCTACAGTGGTCACTGAAGGTGTCTGCTAGAGCACTGGATTTAATGACCCTGTGAGTGTGAGAGGTGCAGGCCCAGTCAGTGAGGGAGTGGTTACCCGTCTTGTGGTTCAGCTGAGTCGGGCCTTGGATAAGTTGAGTGCATATATAGCATTATGCACTTTGTTGGGTATAGAGGTCATCCAATTTATGTTGAAATCACCCATGATATATAATTTGCCGGCTGAAGAGTGGGTAGCTTGGGTGGCTATGAGGTCAGTAGCGATTTTGGTCTGCAAACCAGGCAGCAGTAGGCATCTGCTACAAAGATACAGTAGGTGTGGAGAAGGGGAGAGAGATTTACAACATCAGGGCCTCATATGCGTTTGGTACAGAGCTGGAAAAGACAGAGGTGAATTGGATGGACAAGGAGACATAGATTGCTACTCCTCCACCTCTCCCTAGATGGCCCTGGTGCGATATTGTAAAGCCCGGTAGAGTAAGAAACGAGTTGCAAATCTTATTATTTAGCCAAGATTCGGGTAGTATAATTATATCAGGGGTGAGCATAGCCAGCTGGGACTGGAGCAAGTCCACTTTGAGGAGGAGACTGCGTATATTGATATGTAGGATTTTTAGGCCATGAGGGAGAGCTGTAAGTAGTGACTCAGGACTAGCAGCTGGAGGTGGTTGGGGGGGCCATTTCTGCTTGAGCTGGACTAGGGTTAGGGTTTATGTCTCCAGCCGATACAAGTGGGAGGGCAATAATAATATAATGTAGCTTGGCACTACAGTAATGAAGCGACTGAGCCTAAAACTTGACGCTCCGAAGACAGTGGTGACAGAAGAAGCCATTGGTATGATTCTCAGAGTTGATGACAAGGAAGTGGTCTTGCCACCCAATGCACTGTGTCGAGTGGTCATTGTAGCCAAGTTAAAGAATCAGCCAGCTGGACCTGCTCTCTTTATTGATGTCCTAGCTGACAACAGCCTGCCAGAAGGACTGATGATCCAGAGAGGGGTGATGCGGCTGTCTGCCACCCCATGGGTGAGATGAATGACTGTAAGGGCGAAGCCCATCAATTTGAGGAAGGGCTGAGTGCTGGCAAATATCTTCCATGCTACTAGTGTGACCGGAGTGGACCACAAAGTAGCCACTGCCACTGAGATCAACCCTGGCCTGTTTGACTTTGGAGACTCGCCCATACCTAATCACTACCGGTGGAGCCTGAGTAACAAGTTAGCCAAGCACCGGAAAATGTTCTCATGGCATGAGTGGGATTTGGGATGCATCTGAGGTGAAGAGCACTACATCTGCCTTCAAGATGACCAACCTTTCTGGGAGAGATTCCAGAGCTTGACACCTGTGGACATAGAAGATGTCAGGCACCATCAAAAAGAGCTACTGGCAGCGGAGATTATCAAAGAATCCAGAAGCCCTTACACCTTACCCATAGTGGTGGCCAGGAAGAAAAACAGAGCCATATGGATGTGTGTAGATTACCGTACTCTTAACAAGAAGACAGTACTTGGCCAGTATTCTATACCTCAAGTTGAAGATGCCCTGGCTAGCCAGACAGAGAGCATATGGTTTTCAGTACTGAACCAGCGCAGTGGCTACCATCAGATTCCCATGGCAGAGAAAGATAAAGAGAATACATCCTCCATGTTCCCTCTGTGGTTCAACCTGCTCAAGAACATGCCCCAAGGATTATCTGGGGCCCCAGCTACATTTTAGGGACTGATGGAAAAAGCAATAGGAGACATGCATGTACCAGAGGTCCTCCTGTACCTGGACGGTTTAATAGTGTGTGGAAGAATGTTGGAAGATCACAAAACAAGGCTAATGAAGGTGTTGGACAGATTGGAGGAGTCTGGCCTGAAAGTGTTCATTGACAAGTGCCAGTTTTGGCATCCATCTGTGAAGTATGATATGTAGGCCACATTGTTTATGCCAGTAGTGTACAGACAGACCCTGCCGAAGTAGAAGCCTTCACCTCTTGGCCCAGACCACACACTCTCACAGCGATGCAGTCATTCCTCAAATTTTGTGGATACTATAGGCTGCTTGTGAAAGATTACTTAGTTGTTGTCCGCACTCTGAATGATCTCATCCAGAGGTACTCGCCTGCACACAAAAAGAAAGCCTGCCCTGGGAGGAGCGGTCCCCCAACAGAGTATTGCAAAGTGAACAAACCCTTTGGTGCCAGATGGACTGAACAGTGTGAAGCAGCCTTCAGAGAAATCAAACAACTCAGTGAGGCACCAGTGCTGGCTTTCACTGATTTCACAAATCCCTAAATACTGCACACAGACACCAGTTTAAGTGGTCCGGGAGCAGTCCTGTACCAGGAGCACCCAGAGGAACTTTGTCCAGTGGCATTTACCAGGCGTACTGTAGTTTGAACCCATCTAGGAAACTGTATCCTGTGTACAAACCTCAATTCTTGGCTCTCAAGTGGGCAGTTAAGGAAAAGTTCCATGATTATGGGTATGGGGCCCAGTTCACAATGAGGACAGATAACAACCCACTCACCTGTGTGAACACCACAGCAAAACTAGATGCAGCTGGGCATCAGTGGTTGTTACTTAACTGATTTAAAACTGCAGCTTAGAATACCACAGTGGTAAAAGCATTACTGATGCTGATGCACTATCACTGTGTTCCCACACTGAGCAGTCAGCCACATGTATAAAAATTCCAAGTACCTCAGTAAAGGCAACATGTTTGAAATTCAACATTACTGATCGTGCCACTCCTGCAAACCCACACAGAGCAAATGACATGATGTGGGCCTCCCCAGGTGCCATCCCAACAGTCTGCCTTAATTTTGCTGGTTTGGACCTTTCATTTTTGCCTCAGCCTAGCCAGCGTGAACTCATACTAGCTCAAAAGGAAAACTGTTTTTTACATTGGGTGATACGTACCCTAGAGAAAGGACATGATACAAGTGAAGTACCAGTAACTCATCCAGATATCCCATTGTTAATACAAACCAGTCCAGGCACTGCACACCCTGAGTTTCCTAAACAACAATTGGTGTTGCCATGGAACAACTAAAAAGCTCTACATGATGACATCAGTCACCTGTGGTTTGACTGTACCTTGGACTTAATGCAAGCACATTTTTGTTTTCCCAGAATGGCAAAAGAAAGCAAAAAGCATTGCAAAACATATGCATCAAAAAAAGACTTTGTTCAAAAGATCTGCAACTTTGGGCAACATCAAAACCAGTTGGTCACTGGATCTAGTATGTATGGATGTCCTTTCATTTGAGCTGGATAGAAAAAAAAAACATTGGGCACATTATGGCAGCCCTCAGAATCCACTCAGACCAAGGACTTTGAAAATAGACTTCTGAAAGAATTTCTGGCAGTGTATGGTATCAGAAAGTTGAGAATCACACCTTATTACCTGCAGGGGTACTCAGCTTAAAAGCTTTAACAGAACGCTGCTTGACATGTTGGGCACCATGGACCCAGCTCAGAAACCCAATTGGAGACAGAAAGTAAGCTCCTTGGTGCGTGCCTATAGCTGTGCTTGATGCCACCCAGAGATCACCCTTTTACTTGATATTTGGCAGAGAAGCATGGCTACTTGTTGATCTGTGTGTCAGAGTTTCAGCAGATGGTGCATTAGAAGAGGCCTATTTAGAGTACACCAGGCAATTAGGTCAGCAGCTACAAAAAGGAGATACAGTGTCACCTCGAAAGTCTGGATGTGAGCTCAAGCCCAGTGTCAGGCTCACTTATGACACCATTGGTGCCTCCTCTGACCTCCCTTCTATGTGGCCTATAAGGACATAGCACCCAAGGTGTATGATTTACACATTGTTCCTAGGTTTTGATTAGAAACACAGTTCAGCGTGGGGAAATGTAAAGTGATGTTACTAACTGCTGCCTGTGGATAGATAAGCACCAGTTGTTTAGCCAGAAATGTGCAATGTGTAAATACCCTGAGCAGTTTGGCATCAGGTGTTAGAAATGTATATATTATGATATGAATGCCTATGCCACTGCCAGCTGGACTTATGGACAGTATGAACAATGTCCTGACGAGGGTACAAAGAGTCTGACATGGGGAGCGTGTTAGCCCACACCCATTTCTGGGGCTTACCTTGCTGCCTCCTCCAGCTCTAAGGACACTGTCTTCACCCCCCTAGTCCCCTCAGGACTGTGAAGATAGGAACCGGATGGGCCAGTAATGTTATAGCCAAGAGCCCTGGTGGGATATAAACCAGGGCTCCACCTCAATGACTTCATGACATTGCCTTTGCCACACCTCCTCTTTGTCCATGGGCCCATCCACTGTTCCCTGGGGCCAAGGCAGGGAGTGGAAAAGAGCAGCCATTTATGTGGTTTCCCATGCCAAGGAAATGCAGCAGAGTCAGGGAACCCAGCAAAGGAATGCAGTGCAATGTAGCACCATTAGTGCATGCACAGATGCGCAAAACAGAACCAGTGCTGAGGTGTCAGTAACGGACCCATGTGCCTACATCAGTGAAGACCCATGGCTCCAGGGAAGGCAGCAGAGCCAGAAGCAGAGTAAAATTGTGCCATCAACACCCTGCAAGGTACTTCTTGGCCCCAAAACAGTCAGCGGGACCAAGAAGGGAAAAGAGCAAGTGTGCTTGTGCACAATAGTAGGAGAATGGTGAGGATACCTGTCTCCCAAAATGAATCACCTTACAGCCAAACAGGCTGTATGCCCAGCAAAATAAAATCATCCCTGGCCCCAAAACTGCAAGCGGGGCCAGGACATGCATAAAGCAACTGAGGGGAACTTTAAATAAAGCTGCAGCGAGCTGCTGAAATTGGTATTTGAAGGTAAACAAAGATGGCAACCCCCTCGGATTACCAGCACTGCAGAACATGATGGAGAGGAGGTTGAAGGTCAGATCCATTTAGCCCACGAATTTCGGCCAATGAGAAGCTGGCTCAAGGCAGAGACAGTTCACCTGTAAACAAGCCTGGTCAATCAGGCATAGAGTTTCAGCCTGCATAAGAGGGACAGTTTTCAAACATTTGTGGCAGTTCAGTCAAACCTTTGAGAGAGTGTGGATTAAGGTGTAGGTCGGTTTGTCCCAGTCTGTCCAGGCAATGCTCTGTTTTGTACCAGTTTGAGAAGCCGAGGCAGAAGACCTGTTGAGGCCAGCTGGCCACTAAATCCCATTGGGTCACAAATAGGGGCCCCTTTCCAACTTGATTTCAAAACAGTTTAAAGTTTGTGTTCAGCAGTTGTTCACAGTTTAAAGCATACCACTGAGCTCTGCCTTGCTAGCACCATCAGCATGCCCAGTGTGGTACCCACTATAAGTACTGAGAGCTTTCTCACCCATGTTTTTTGGGGAGAATTAAGATGGGTACACCTGCATTGGGGTTTGAGGACTGCCAGGGGTGGGCAGAGTTTGTGGGGCAAAGCACTGAACTGTTTCTTGCATAAAGTATTTGCTTTTTACTGCATTAAAATGTAGAAATACTGCTACCCCCATTGCTTCCAATATACCCTTACTGCCCTTTGTTCTTTCCGTACCCTCCTATTCTAAATAAATTGAATTGCAATTTATGGTTTGGGGACTGTCATTGTTTGCTGTCTCATGTGCTTTGGGCCAGGGACTATGTGGGCAATTTATGTATTATTTCCTGGGGGGCAGCTCCTATGTTTCAGCAGCCTGGTACCCCATATCATTACACTGGGTAGAGGCATCGCACCACATTAGACCAGTGTAGCACATCTTCTTGGATCCCATTCCAGCCTCCTCCAGAGGGGTGGAGAGGTGAACCTTGAGGGCCCCAGCATAGCAACCCACTGCATATACAGCATTCATTAGTTGTATTTATTATACTGGTAAACCTTGTGAGCAAATCATTGCCCATTTTCACAAGTGACCAGTTACATTTAACAAACTTAAAAAGTAACAAAAAAATACAATAAGCAAGTACAATAAATTATACATTAAAAACAGTCACAGACAGACCATAATTTAAAATGAGCAAACGTTTATGCTTAAACAATGACTTTGTTCTACAATTAGTAACACCAGAGGGGAGATTATTATAAATATTAGATGTCTGATAAACCAAAGATCTCTGACCTAATGAAATATGCATAAAAAGAGGTCTAATACCAAAATACCCATTATTGTTTTGTTGAAAGAAAAAAGTTGTTCTGTACAAACTGGTGCTTTCCCAAGAACAGTCTTATGAACAAAGATTGGCTTTTTAAATTTAACATAATCCCTAAAGGATAAACAGTTCATTTTATCATATAAAACACACTGATGCATTCTTACTGGAAGATTCATAGCAAATCAACAAATGGAGTTATAGAAAGTCTTAACTCTAGTCATTAATCCCTCCACAGCCGAAGAACAACAAACAATTCCATAATCAATAGCTGAAAACAAGTAACTAAGTGCATCAATTTTTTGGGACTCAAACATTAAGGAATTCCTGATCCTAAAAACTTACCCACTTTTTGATTATTACCTTTAAATAATTTAGTGATGTACTTCATATGTAAGGGAGCTATCAAGAGTAATACCCAAATACCTAAACTTCCTAACAGTCCCTCACCATCCCAAGCTGCAATCCGAGAATCAGGACTAATTTTCCTTTTTTGACCATGAAACAACATTGTCTTTGTTTTTTTTTTTGTTTTTGTATTGAGCACCATTTCATTCCTCACAAACCGTCCTTGTAGTAAGTCAAACTTCCCCTGAACCATTCTCATAAGATCCCCAAGATCCTTCCCCTGCTTACAAATCACAATGTCATCAGCATAAATAATCATATGAGTTGATGGACAAGTGTGAGGCAGATGATTCAAAAACACAGAAAAGAGCAGCAGACCCAGGATGGATCCCTGAGGTACTCCATAATCAATCTTTCAGTAATCAGAAAAAGTCCCTGTAACCACTGTTCTATGCTCTGTATTTTTCAAATGATTTCTGAATCAATTAATCACCTCATTAGAAAACTGCAATCATGATAGCACTTTTAGTAACAAAGAATGGTCTACTAAGTTGAATGCCTTGGTGAGATCCATGAACACAGCTGCCACCAGATCCCCTGTATCAAGGGCCTGGTGGACAGAGTCTGTAAAGTCACGAAGGCTGTCTGAGTATTGTGTTTTTGTCTAAACCCAAGCTGGGTAGGGGTAAGAAAATTATACTTGGTCAAAAACTCATTAATTTGGTCAAAACTAATTTGCTCCAGTATTTTTGAGAGTGGGGCTGACAATGATATTGTTCTATATTTATCAAGTTCTGTAACTGATCCTCCTTTATGCAGAGGCTGTATAGTGGCCTGCTTCCAGCAAAAAGGATACTGTCCATGACAAAGAGAAAACTTGAAGAGCTTAGTTAAAGGTGCTACCATTACATGCCTTTCTAACTTCAAAAGCCTACAATCTATATTATCTGGTCCACTGACAGGTCAAGGATTATATTTTTCAATATAATATAACACCTCTATTCCCAAAAGGCATTTAAAATAAAAACTTGGAGCATTCACATGACCACTGACCAAGGCACATTCAGGTTCTTTCTGTCCTACTCTATTGTTAAATCCATCTTTGAATTTGGTGAAGTCTCCAAACTGATAATTAAGAATAGTAGCTATAGAACTAGCTTCACAAATAGAATTATTATTGGATTGTAAAATTTGAATTTCCCTATGTTTGGTATTTCCTGTTAAGTCCCCAAACATTTACCAAAAGTTTTTATTATTTTGAACAGATTGAGTTTGACGATTTTTAAAATAAGTAATTTTAGCTTCCTAATTAATGATTTACAAAGGTTATGAATCCTTTTATACTCAACCACAGACTCATTAATTCTAGTCCTTAAAAACTCATCCCATTTTTTTCTTTTAATTTCTTCAAAATATCAGAGGTGATCCATTTACACTTTTGACCCCAACCCTTATTTTCTTTAAAGGTACCAATTTGTCACATACCACATTAAACACTTTAGATAAACCTTCAAGAGCTAGACTAATATCTGTAATTCTGTCTAGAAAGGACCAATCTTGTCTACCGAATACCTCATTAAAAACTAAGTCTCAATAATCACTGGCCTAACTTTTGGCTTCTTAGCAGACCATTGACAATATACTGGGCAATGGCCACTAATTTTGTCAGGCAATGTTCCAGAACTAATCATCTTTCTTGGGTCTGAGACCACTATCCAACCAATTATTGTGTGGGACCCAAATTTATAATTAAATGGTGTTGGGGTATTGATTAATTGATGTAGCCCTAAGCCTTGAAATATGCTCTGAAAACATCTGAATTTTTATTAGTCAATTTGTATTAAAATCTCCAAGAACTAATCACTCCTATTTTTGGGGAACAATTTTGAGACTGTTAATAGTACCTCTCTACCCTCTTCCTGACAGCCAGGTGGCATATGAACCACACTCAAAACTAATTTTTTGAGCCACCCAGCACAAGATTAATTGTCAAAAAGTCGTATCTAAAAATGTGATCAGGTTGTGCAAATTATACAGCAGCTAAAGAATCCTGAACATAAAACAAACAGCCCCCACCCTTCCTGCCTTGTCTATCATTCCTAAAAATGTTATACCTTGCAGTCTGGATCTCACTGTTTTTTTATCATGTAACCAAGTTTCTATAATTCCTACTACATCAAACTTATTACCATACATCCAAATTTGAAACTGATCCCAATTTGCCAATAAACTATGAATGTTTAAATGGACGATGTACAATAAAGCTTTGTTATTTTGAAAATTTGGAACAGCATCAAATGCATAGTTAGACAATGGCACCACTGGGCCAGGGTGTGGATGCCCACTACCTGACAAAAGCAGAAGTAACAGAATCATTTTTCTCAATCTAAGGGCTTGAAATCTAATTGTACTGGTCTGCCTTATTTTATTTATTTAGTTTTTGTTGACCGGGTAAGTGTGCTAGACAGCAAAGCTGGCTATTTTCAGGCACGACCCCGGGAAGTTACATACCATAGTTGGGAAAACAACAGTGAATACAAACAAATAAGGAGAATAACAAGTAGTGCACATTTTCCAAAAGAACATACAGTCATGATAACAACAAAAGGAGCAAGAGACAGGCACTCCAAATAATACAAACATAGTGCAGTTTCAGTGACATAGGCAATGTTTCAACACAATTTACGACAAATAGGGGGTGCATGAGAGGGAAAAATAAATGGTACAGGGAAGATCAGGATAGGAACAAGTGCCGGGGCTGAGTAGATGAGAGGGTCAGGCAAGTGCATGGGTACCCCCCCCCACAGGAACGGAGTTCAGAACTGGCAAGAACCTTAGTGAGTTCCAGCTTAAAGCTCCAAGGGGTTTGGGAGTTCCTGAGAGCCAGAGGAAGGGAGTTCCATACCTTCGAAGCACTGACAGAGCAGGTGTTTTCACCAATTTTAGTGTTACACTTAGGTTGGACAAGGTAGGACTTATCGGCAGATCTTAGTGGGTAGGCAGAGTGAGTAGTTTTTAATAGTAAGGCCAGCTTGTCTGGTTTCTGGGAGGCAATGATGTTTTTAATGAAACAGGTGACGGGCTTATGCTCAACGAAGACGGAGGTCTGAACTCACTTTCCTTACCACCAGGATTACATCCTAATGCCATCCGTGATCCTAATCTATTTTTATTCTGTTTATTTAAGTTTTGGATTAACAACTTTAAGCCAGAGGCTCTTTTACATAGGTTCCACGTCAAGACAAGAACAGACAATTTACAGTCCAGGTAAACAAATATGTTAGAGAAAACGTAAATACAGCATAAAGGCATAGGAGGGCAAAATAAGTGACTTGGGGAACAATATTGTATTTATAAAATGCAGGAAGGCTAAGCAACAAGTGCATGTTAGATGAGAGAAATTGAAAATTCCACAAGAATATACCCAGAGGTGCAGCCAGAAGGCCTTGTCAAACAGATGCTGGGGACAGGAACAAGTGGCAAGAAAGCCACAGCCCTGTTTCACAGTTGGGGCAGGTAGGAATGCAGAAAAGAGAGCTCAGCCAAGTAGGTTGTTGTCAGGATAGCGGGGGGGAGGTAAGACTGAGTTATCAGGTTAGTAGGGTAGTTGGGGCAAAGAGTGGAAAGGAAGTTTAAGCTGAGAGGGGATTAGCTTGGTTGGCAGGGGAAGTGGGGGATATGCAGGTTTATCAGGGTGGCATGGGGTAGATTGGTTGGTAGGATAGAAAAGGAGGGGGAGATGGGAGGCATGTGGGGCAGGTGTGGTGGGGAGGGTGAGTGGACAGGGAGGAAGGGAAGTTAATCAAATGGACAGTACAAGGTTGGGGAGTGGGCGTGCGGGTCATGGTATTGCGGCTTAATGCCGTCGTGTAAAATCCGGACCTGTGGCTCCTCGAGTTGGACCCCCTGGAGTTGAGAATCTTTAGTAGGGGGGATCCGGATGCAGCCCCCTGTATTGGGGTGGGGCAGAGCCCCCTGTTGAATAAAGACATAATGCTCATGGCATTAATCGCGCAACACGATAGTGCCATGCGGCATTATGTCTTGACACATAATGACCCCGTGCCAGGGTGCGGACATAGGATTATGCAAAACAGTCACAGGAGGCACAAGCAACAAGGTAGCCATGGAGCTTTCATTTAAATGGGCCAAGGGTGGCTGCATCAGTAACCTCACTGGGCAGGGAATTAAACCATTTGGGGGCTCAATGCAAAAGACTGCTGTCCTTGAGATGTACAACAGTGAGGAACTAGTAGTTTGGAGTTATCAGAACTTCTGGTGTGGTGGATATTATAGCAATATACCCCGACAGGGACTTCCGGTGACGTCACCAAACCTATGGCAGCCTAATTTGGAGCTCTGGTGCCTCGGGTTGTATAGTTAAGTGCATCGTTAGACATCGAGAGGCCTGAACTCACCAGTTAGTTACAATCTAGTCCCTGTAACAATCTGCAGAATGGGACGTACAAAAAAGAAGCACAATGAGGACGGAAAAGGTGGTCGTAGGGGTCGGACTGACTCGAGGCCTTTGAGCCCGGCTGAGTCGCGTTCCTCATTGATCACGGCCTCGGGGGGGGATTCTGATGGCTCGGGATCTGATGCAACATCCACTTTTACTAAAGCAGACGGGCATAGAATGTTAAAAATTCTCCACAGAATAGACGCTAGAATTTTAGGCTTACAAAACGATTTCAAAAAGTTGGAAGCTCGCACGACTTCCGTGGAGACACATGTTGAAACGCTGCCAGCAGAACATATGGCTTTCGGGAGGTCATTTGCCTATCTGCAGAGAAGGGAAAAAGAGCTAACTGCGAGGTCGGAAGACGCGAGGCAAGAGCCCGCCGCAAAAACATCAGAATTTTGGCATTCCGGAGGAGTGGACCCCTGCATGGAAGATTTTATTGATTCCTGGCTTAAATCGGAACTAAACCTGAGGAGGACTTCAGAACAGAAATTGAAAGAGCCCACAGATCTATTGCTCCAAGCCAAAAGAGGGAGCACCCCAGATCTGTAATAGGAAATTTGAGATACACGACGTAAAGAGAAGATTATGAAGCTGGCTTGGGCAAAAAGAATCTCAATTTGGATGGCCAGAGGCTATTTGTTGATCAGGACTTTCCCTCTAATGCTGACCCAACGGAAAAAGTGCTACAGGTGGTTAAAGTTCTGAGGGAGAAAGGCTTTAGAGCTGCACTGAGATACCTCTGCAAGCTCTGGGTGCAGAGTAAAGATGGGGTCAAGATTTTCGACTGGGCTGCTGGGGCTGCAGTCCCGCTTCTCACTCCCAGGAGGTACCATCCCGACACGAAGGAAGAGCAGGCGGAGAAGGAGATTGAAGAGTTGCTGTGGTCTATTGCTCCAGGCCCCAGGAAACGTATGAGAAGGAGAGAAGAGGCCTTGCTCCCATTGCTTTCGGACATGACGAGATGGTTGCATGCCAAAGAGACCTGAAGAAAGTACAATATGTGGTTGCTTCATAAACCCAGAAGGTGCTGGGCATGGGACAGTGTCTCTGTTTGAATAGGTGCACTGGGAAGGGTATTGAATGGAGGGGTTATTTGATATAGTTGGGGAAAGTTTTCCTCTTTGGGTAGATTAGTAGGGTTTCTCCTTAAAAAGTTTAAAAGTTTATAGTAAGTAATAGTCCTAATTTGAAGACGCTCCCTTAGTAGATATAAGGAACCCTGATAGGGTTTGATTTGTGTTTCCAGTGGGAGGGCATTCGGATAAGGAACGCGACGCTGGGGGTAACCTTGATAGGAGTCCTTCTGGATAAGCAACGCACACGTGAATTGGAGGAAAAGGGAAGGTAGATAAATAATTTGATTTAATAAACAGTTTTATACGCAGTACAGTTGCGATTTGAATTGAGAGGGGTTTGAAGGGAATTTCCCTCTAGAAGAATGGCGGGTAACATGAACTGCTTTTATGTTGTGTGTATTGCGTGGGGGGGGCGCTTTGGGTTAATGCGAGGATAACTCCGGCCCCGGTATATTGGAGGTGGATTAGATGTAAAGGGGACTTATATGAAACTGCAGTGCTGAACTGTTTTCTATTCTGGTGTTTGTTCAGGGCAACTTTTTTTTTTTTTTTTTCATCAAATAGGAACTGTACCCAGGGCACCTATCTCCAAGGGCTGACCTAACCGGATCCATTTTTTGGTAGGAGAGGGTTAGTCTCTTGGGACTCCTGAGAGCCGGCCCTTTAGTGCTGGTAGACACTTTTTCTCCTATCTAGCTAGGGCTTTAGGCCACTAGCATCTGGGGAGTTGACACCTTAACTCTCAGGTTCACCTCTAGCTCTGGTTGAGCTAGTGGGTTTCAGTATTTGACTGCAACCCAGTCCTTCTTTTCTTTTTTCTTTTTTGGTTTTGTGTTCTAACCTCTTTTCTTCGGGGGAGCTGCTCACCCTGGATTCGTAAGGGGGGTTGTTCTTCCTCCCGTTTCTCTTTTTTTTTTTAGATAGGTTCAATTGAGTTTATAAGAAATTGCATGATGTTTGACGTTTGTATGGCTATATGTTGTTTCACGTCTCTCTCTCTCTTTCCTGATCTCTTTTGCTCATTCTTTCAGATGGACATGTTTCCTTATGAGTTATTTAGGCCACTGAGGTGGCGTGGGGGAATTAAAGGAAGAGGTTTGGTTGGTTATGCTAATTATCGAAATGGCATCACTTAAAATAATATCGGTCAATGTTAAAGAAATAAATGGGGTGGTTAAAAGGGCAAGAATTTTACAAGAGTTGGGATGGTTAAAATGTGCCCTGCCCTGTCTTCAGTAGACTAAACTGTCAGATTATGAACACTCTAAATTACGAAGATCCTGGGTGTGAGGGGTATATGCAGACTCCTGCTCTGAGGCTTCTAGGGCTGGAGTGGTTATATTATCTCATAAAGGTCTTCCCTTTAAAGTCCACCGGGTACAAAAAAGTGGGTCAGGCCACTACATGCTAATTTCTGGAGAGTTCATGGGGCATAGTTTCCACCTGGTTGCAGTGTATGCCCCCACGCCCCCCTCTGGAAATTTTTTTAGGCAGTTTTTCTCTATTGTGGACTCCCTTTCTTCGGGCAGAGTGATAATGGTGGGGAATTGGAACTGCGTGGAAAACGGTGTGCTAGACAGGAGTGAAGGGGGAAGGGGAGGCAGGACTGCCTGTTCTAGGCTCCTCAGAGCCCTGGTAACAGATGGCGGATGGGTAGATCCTGGAGACAGCAAAATCCACTGGTTAAGGACTTTACTTTTTATTCTGGCATCAATTCTATTCCAGATTGGATAGATTTTATACCCAAATAAAATATGCTAATGACTTAACAGAGCTAACAATACACCCAGTGACCTTCTCGGATCACGAATGATTAGTATGAAGGTAAGATGGCCCGGGATAAAGGCTAAGGGGTGGTGGAGATTTGATCCTGGCCTTTTAAATGATTCAGGGTTTGTTAACCAAATGAAAGAATCTATTAGGTTTTACCTAGAGGAAAATAAGGAGAAGGACACTCACATTCGTTTTATATGGGATGGATTAAAAGCAGTCCTACGGGGGCAAATTATAAGTTACTCGTCCTATAAATATAAGTGTACTCAAGATAAGGTGCATAAGTTATTGGGAGTTATAAGTTCTCTGGAGAAGGAACATAAAAAAAATAAAGATGTTCGGTTATTAGAGCAATTACAAGAGGCCAGGGAACAATATAATAAGGAGATGATGGTCAGAACCGAAAACTCTTTGAGATACACCAGACAAAGGTATTATGAATCTGGGGGGCGGGCGACCCGTCTACTGGCCCTTAGGCTTAGGAAGCAAGAGCCCGAGAGATACATCCCACGACTAAAAAAATATGGTACCAGAATATTACTTCTGATCCAGTACAGATTGCGGGTAGTTTTTGTCAATATTATCGGGAGCTTTACTCCTCTGAGAGGGGACCAAATCACCTGGGGCGGGTGGAGAGCTTCCTGCAGGGTATTGCACTACCGAGGCTCGATGAACCTCAGGGAAATAGGTTGGGTGAGAAAATTACAGAACAAGAAGTGAGGAAAGTTATTAAAAACCTTAAGGGGGGGAAGGCCCCAGGTCCCGATGGGTTTGTAGGAGAGTTGTATCGGGCATTTGTTGATGAGTTAGCCCCGTTATTTACCACAGTGTGTAATGCAGCACAAGAAGAAGGGGATTCTCTGGCCTCATGGGAAGAGGCATTAATCTCTTTACTGCCAAAATCAGGGAAGGACCCAACAGAATGTGGGAGCTATCGACCAATTTCGCTAATCAATCAAGATACCAAAATATTTGCTAAGATTTTGAGTTACCGGTTGCAAGAAGTTGTGCCGGAATTGGTGCACAAAGATCAGACGGGGTTTATTCCAGGGCGTCATATCCAAGATAATATAAGATTGCTGCTCAATGTCTTGGCTGCCTCTAGGTCATTCCCGCCTGATGCTTTGAGGGCGGTGATGGCACTGGATGCGGAGAAGGCCTTTGACCGGATTGATTGGTATTTTTTGGACCGGGTCTTGGAGAAGTTCGGAATAGGGGAAAAATTCCGAAAGTGGATAGCAAATTTATATAGAAACCCTCAGGCAAGGGTGAAGGTGAACGGGATAACCTCGGATATAATAATGATTAAAAGGGGAACCAGGCAGGGATGCCCATTGTCTCCTCTATTGTTCGCACTGTATATGGAACCTTTAGCGGCCCTCATAAGGCAATCGAAAGATTATACTGGTATTCAAGTACAAGGAATTGAAATCAGAATATCATTATATGCTGATGATACTTTATTGTACATTTCAGACCCGGAGAGACAGATGCCTTTGATTGATTCTATAATACAATCATTTAGTGAAGTTTCTGGGTTTAAAATAAATGATACCAAATCAGCTTTATTGCCCATAGGGAGACTGAGGGATGACTCACTCCCTGTAATAGGTAGATATTTGTGGGCGAAGGGGGGGATTAAATATTTGGGGGTTAGAATAACCGAAGATATCTCTAAATTGTATGCCGCCAATTATGCTAGGCTGCTGCAGAGTGTCCAAGAGGATTTGCATAGATGGGAGGAATTGCCCCTCACTTTACTGGGCAGAGTTGATTGCGTAAAAATGAACATTCTGTCCCGTTTCTTATTTTTGTTTCAGTCACTGCCGCTTAAGCTCCCAACCCTTTTTTGGAAGTCAGTTAAAACAGCTTTGTCCCAATTCATTTGGTCGGGTAGATCTCCCAGGGTAAGATGGAATATTCTTCTCAGAAGTAAAAAAAAAAGGGGGTCTGGGTCTGCCGGACCTTAGAAAATATTATTGGGCCGCACAGATTCAGCCATTAATTCTTCTCATGGGAGATAAGGACCCACCTTTGTGGGTTGAAGTGGAGAGGCCAGAATCTTCCAGAGGGGATATCAGAGATTTGATATATATGGACTATGAGGGGATGCAGAGACTAAGGGGAGGTAACCCCTGGTCTGGTCAGATAATTTCCGCCTGGCGGGAGATCAATAGAACATTTGGTATGAAGCTTTCTCTGAGGATGGATTCCCCGATCAGGGCCTGCTTGGATTTTGTACCTTTGGTATGGGATATGGGATTTCTGAGATGGAGTCAGAGAGGACTATCTAAAATTGGACAGTTATATTCGGGGGAAGGGATTAAAACATTTTAATTGCTTTATCAAGAGTTCTCCCTACCCACCTCTGATTATTTTAGATATCTGCAAATTTGGCATTATTTACAGGGCAAGGTTCTGGAAGGGGAGGACCTAGAGATATAGGCAATAACCCATTGGTGGATGCTTTGGGAGCAGAGGTTAGCGGAGCAGAGTCAAAAGGGTTTATTTCTAGGATGGTGGGCCAACTTTTGGACCTGGAACCTGATTCCACGGTGTCAATTAAAACAAGTTGGACCAGGGAACTGGGTAAAGTTATAACTGACCCAGGTTGGGATATGATATGGGAGGCTGTACACGCAACCACTGCCTCTAACAGTTGGCGGGAGTTCAGATGGAAAGTGGTTGCCAGATATTTCCGGACTCCGGTAATCACTAAACATTTTGGCCAATATTTTACAGATCACTGTTGGAGGGAATGCGGGAGCAAAGGGACGTACACCCATATTTTTTGGGATTGTCCTCACATTAGTAATTATTGGGTACAGGTGAGGGATCAAGTAAGTACTATTCTAGGAGTGGTTATCCCTAATGATTCCTTATATTGGGTCCTGGGACAGTACCCTGACCTGGTTAAATTGAAAACTCAACGATACCTTTTTGATGTGCTGGTGGCCTCTGCTCTCAAGGCAATAACTCAATACTGGTTAACTAAAGTTTCTCCAACGTCGGAGGGGTGGTATAAAAATTGCTTATCTGTCCTGGAAATGGAATATCTTACTGCTAAGGTGAGATTGCAAAAAGACAAATTTAAATCCAGATGGATGCCCTTTTTTAAATTTCAAGCGCAAAAGGAACAAGTTAATGTGTTAGAAATATTGGTTAAGTACACTTGTCAGTGAGATGATAGGAGGTGTCTATCGCTATCCTCTCCCTGTCATTCATAAGGAAGAGAGTACCCCTTAGTGGCAATCCACCATATAAGTAAAGGTGATATGGTTGTATACATCACACATGGTGAAGGGTATAGCTTAGATAGCACTAGTCCGTCCGTGTCTTCCTTTCTTTCCTTTCTTTCGTTTCCTTGCTTTCTTCATACTTTTATTGACAGGTCTCTACTCGAGGGATCTGCCTGTTTCTAATGTTACTTGGAATAAATTGGTCTGGACATTTATTACGTGTGGAGAGGACATGAGAGGAATAGCTGAAGTGGCGGAATTAATAAATTAGTATTAAGTGGATATCTTACCACACTTAACCAGATAGATGAAAAATACTAAAGTTATAGTTCCAGACATGTTATGAGTATTTCTTCAATGTAAGAATGTTGATATGTACTATCTGTAATGTCTGTATATTAAGACTTAATAAAAAACTGTTATTTCAAAAACAAATATACCCCGACAGGGTGTGGGTATACTGGTGGATTTACCATGGCTGGTGTGGTTTGGTCATGAGGCGCAGCCGAGTGACTTAACCACACCAGTAGTGGTAAATCCACCAGTATACCCACACCCTGGAGGGGTATATTACTATTATGCAATGTGTGGCTTTTTTTGTAAGAGAAAAAAAATAGTTATATTTGTATATATTTTGATTTTTAATGAGTTTTGATCATTTTATTCTTACACAAGAAAAAGTAGTCCCTTATTTGTATATGTGTGAGTAGCAGAAGGTAAATTATGAAGAACAAACTGAAGTTTTGAACGATGAGTTTATTCATGTATGATACTGTGCAATTAATTCAACCTTTTGAAAAGAACAGTTTGTCTGTATTGCAACTTTTATTATAGTGTTTCTACTGTTAAGAACCAAGTAAAAGATTAGAGGAACATACGGTGCAGTGAAGTAAAGAGGCACAGCTTCTGTAGTCCAACCTGTAATTAAGTAAGCAGTAGTGCTGTTGAGGAAAAAGAAAAACTTTTATAAAGTTAGTTTTTTTTATTTTTTTGAAGTAGAGTCTGTGGGCCAGATATTCAAAACTTTGCGCCGGGCAAAAACCGTTTGCGCAGGTTTAGCGCAGGATTAAGCCGGTCTGCTATATTCAAAAGGCCAAATAGTGCAGGCAAACTGCATTAGCGCTGGGCAAAATTATAATGTATGCAAAGGCAAACCAGCATGAATACAGGCGTAATGCTATATTCAGCGACTAAGCGCGTGCTAAATGGTTTCGCGGACCATGGCGACCGCCGTGCGGTAGTACGTCCAGAAAAGCTTGTCTTAACCCTGGCACCAGCCTCGGCGCGACACTCATGGCTTTGCGTGCTGGCGCGGGGTTTAGCGCAGGTTCGGCGTTACACCCTAACAAAGAAATATGACAGTTATGATAAAGCCAACATAGAGGAAGCTATGTTGCTAACTGATGGCATCACAATGATGCCACTCATCTGCCACCAGTCCCAGCCATGCCAGGCAGTAAGTGGTGACCCTGCTGCCAATGGACAGCATGGCAGTGTGGCCATACAGCACACACCTGCGGACCACACTTCTGTGGACTCCAACAGATGCCAGCACACACATGCAGCACTGTGGGCATGGAGGATGTTGAAGGGAGTATGTATGGGTGGCGAGGCTGTGCCACAGACCAGATGTGGCCACAAGGCTGGGACACATCATGCAGTGCACATGGGCCAGTATTGGGACTACCCCAACACCAGTGTGCCTTTCGGATAATATATGCCCCCCCCCGGCCACATACCGCACAGCTGTACAACTGCCACAGCACACAAAGCCAGAAATGTACATGTCACTGTGAGCATCCCATGCCACAGGTACAGCATCTGTGGGTCACACAACAGCGTAACAGTAATGTCCACTGTCAGTAAACACCTGCAGGTTGGGCCTCTCATTGTGTATAGTGCAGTCATCATCACTGCCCTACACACCAGAGGCAATGCTGTGTCCACACACTACTGGCCCCCTTGCTACTGTAGTTTCTGCTGTGCACTGTAGCATGACCTACAATGTGACAGTTGCATGCAGCACCACCACCATCTGTGCCTATGCTGTGTTGTCCCAGTACAGCTGCAGGCAACAGCGCATGTGGAAATAGTGTTCAAAACTGTATAATATTCCCCAAGCTGTTTGCGCAGCGCTAACACGTTTGCACGGGTTTAGCGCAGGGCTAAACAGCCCGGTGCAAACTGCATGCAAATCAGGTCATAATGAGATGCTAACCTGGATGTTTGCCCACAGACTACCTAAGTAGGCTCATTTGCATGTCACTTTTGAATATGGCAAAGTTTAGCTCCGGGCAAACGTGTTTGCTCCGGGCTAATGGTTTGGCCCTGCGCTAAACCCGCGCAAACGTGTTAGCGCTGTGCTAACAGTTCGGGGAATATTTTACAGTTTTGCACACTGTACTTTCACATACACTGCTGCCTGCAGCTGTACTGGGTCCACGCATTTGCTGGCACACACATTGGCCACATAGTTCATCTCTACCTACCTTCACATCGCTGTGCACTGTGTTGCTGTTGTGGTTTGCACTTTCTGGTTGCCATATTCAGAGCTGTCTTATTCCAGGGCTAAGTTTGCCCTGCACTCCCATCCCAGTTTGCCCGGCCTCATTCCCATGCTATATTCAGAAGCTGTTTGCCCTGGGCTATTCCTTTTGAATATAGCTTGCTCTGTGCTCCGGGCTAAGTTTGCCCGCCGAGCAGTGCTAATTTTGCCCCGGGGCAAAGTTTTGAATATCTGGCCCTGTAACAGTTAAGTTCTGTTACTTTAAGAAGCTTGTGTGATTTGTGTGGGGGATGTGAAGTTTTCGATGCTGTCACATAGCTTGCTTGCGTTGGAGAGCGTTGCAGATCGTCAAGAGATGTTGCTCCATGAAGATCTTGCAGCTTTGCAACTGTCGGAGTTTAGCAGGTATTTTTATTTGTTGATGTAGTTTCTGACTTTTTGCTGGAAGGGAGAAAGAGAGAAAAATAATTTAGAATGCGCTTTTTGAAATAGAGGTGAGTTTAGTGAGATGTGCGTTTAACTTATGTTTTAGGTGCTTATGTGTGACACTTCATTATTTTTTGTTGGCGCCAAGGAAAAAGTTTATTTCACCATAGTTGATGAAGTGACTGATTTGAGGCGTAGTTTGGATTTTTGGTGCAATATTTTGCTGAGGTTTCAGATATGCTGTCGTTACTGCGTTTTGGAAGTGTGTAGGTGGATTTGTTGTCATCTGGTGGAGATGGTGCAGTTCATCTTGCAGAATCTGATCTGTTTCTTCTAAGTAGTGTAGTTCTTCCCTCAGCTGAGTATGTTACTGGATTTGGGAATTGCAGTCATCTTCTATTAGGACATCTGTAGTACTTTGGGAACATTGGCTCAAAGGAGTATGGATCACTGTGGTTTTTAGTGTTGCAGGTTCGTTACACAGTAATGAGGAGGATGGTTGGGCTTCCGTATGTGGATTATGAGTTGCGTACAATTTTATTTTTCTTGATGTTTGGTCTGAAGTTTAAAGGGAAAGAAAATGTTTTGGATGGTTTGATTGGGTGATTGCATTGCTTGCAGATGGTTGTGGTTCTTGTCCTGAAATAATGGATGCCCATGTTTCATGGTGTTGGAAGTTCGGTCTCCAATAACTTTTTAAAGAACTTTCACTTTTATGGCCTGTTATATTCATGATTTGTCTTGCTTCTAGTCCAGCATCTGTTAGTAGGGTAACCACTGTTGCTCTGAGGCAGGGGTTTGTATACGTTTTTGGAAGGTCAGCTTGCTTGCAGATTTTGGGTAACATTTTGCCTAAGAAATTGACACCCATAGGCTCTCTGGTGTACCATGTGTTGAGTTTATCAAGGTCTGCTTGTGACAGTTTTTTTACGTGGCAAAAGAGAGCTGGAAGATTTTCGGGAAGCTTTGCTATATATTTTAAGTAGCTTGCGACTGGGCAGAACGGGTCTTCGGGCCTCTCGAACATAAATCCTCTGTGACATTGTCATGTTGGGTCTTGAAGGTCCTTGTGATTTTTTGTTTGTTCATTGTATGATTTGGTCAAATATCGGAGGCCATTTGGAGCAATGTTTATTTCAAAAGAATGTATATTGAAGCCACGGACTCTCTCGTTTCCCCTACGAGCTAGGTGTAACTGGATATCCAGCCAAACTTTGTTAATTAAACCAGTTGCTGTTAGTGGCGATAAGGCTGGTGATTGTCTAAGATAGTGTAGTTCTTCTTTCGTTAATGGGCTATGGTGTGTTGCTTTGTCTTTTCCTGCTTTTCAGTATTGCTTGACTACTCATTTGAAGACATTGTTACATGCATTGAATATGGGGTCTGTCATTAAATTCACTGCTCTACTGATTGGGGGATCATTCATGTAACGATTTATGCCTGATCGTATGCCGACGAAACTTGTTAGCCCATATTCTGGCCCGTTACACTTCCTTACTGTACTGTAAAAGTGCCGGAGCATGCGACTCAGGTTGTCAAGTGGTATTGTTTCTAAGTCTATGGAAATGTTTTTTTCTTTAAGCCAGTCAGTAAAAAGGTTTATTGCCCATTTAGTTTGCTTTATTGTAGTGATCTCGTTTCAACTAACCTCAAGGTTTTGAAGATTCGTTTCTGAGGTCTCTTGGTGACGCTGTTTTGCTTTTTTCTTGCAGGGGCCTATGATTGGTGACGTACTGGGATCACTGGAGGCAAATTGCAGAATTTCCCCAGGTATGTGCGGAGTTTCTGGGGCATTTGCTGTTTGTGTTACCATTGCCTGTGTAGGATTAGCGGGGGTGAGTGCCAGACTGTTCCGTGATACTATTATATTTGCTGTGGGGTTTTAGGAGGTGGCTTCTGTGTCGAAGTCATTTTCGTTGCTGAATATGTTTTCTAACTCTTTTTCGTTGTACAGAGTAAATGAGGAAGTCATATTTGTTTTAAATTTACCGCGGTAGCGCGTTTGTAGCAGCGTTCAATATGGCGGCGATTTGGGGTGCTGTGGGGGCTTGAAGGGATATTTTTATTGGTTGCATGGGATGAGGTTGGCTGGCACCTTTTCCAGTGGGTACACTAGTGGATTTATAACGGTGGAAAGGTGCCAGCCAACCAATCAGAATGCTGCATTCTGTGATTTCTTTACTGCCCGTTGTATAATACAAGATGGGCTAAGGAGATTCTGCAGTCCAGGGGGCAGCAGACCAAGGGAGGCCTTCTTTACCACAAGACTGGTATGGTTGAAAATTCTGCCATGCAATTGTAACCAATCAGCCTGCTCATAGAGATCACAAGTTTGTGTCCTTGGAGCAGCCCTTTAAAGAAGTTGGCAGGCCTTATTTAAGGTTACAGATAAGCACCTAAGTGCAGAATCTGTTACTGCTTCATAGATCACCAACCCGTAATCTATTAAAGAGACAATAGAGCTTTGGATAGCTAGCTTAAGGGCTTGATCGGTTAGGCAGTGTGTATGCTTGTAGAGGAGACCTGTGCGGATATTCATGGTTTTGGCAACAAGTTCAGTATGGTTAGTGAAGGACAAGGTAGAATCCAGAGTGACACCAAGGTACGTGAATGTTTGCATCTGTTCCAGAGCAGTGCCAGAGCGGTTCCTATCAGTGGTTTGGCTCTGTGCTTGCTGTGGGAGCTGTGGAAAAGACTAGATTTAGTTTTTTTTATAATTGAGCACAAGCTTCATCCCAGTGAACCATTCCTCAACTTCTGTGAAACTTTCCTGTAGTTGCTTCTCCAGCTGAGAGTAGTCAGAGTTCTTTGTGAAAATTACCACATCATCTGCATGAAGCAGAACTTGTTCAGGGCAATGGGCTGGATGTTTGTTGAGAAAAATGCTGAAGAGCAATGGCCCCAGGATTGATCCTTGTGGTATGTCTGAGTGGACAGGAAGCTTAGATGACAGGGCGTTGCCTATTCTCACCTGCTGTGTGTGGTCGGAGAGGTAGCTGCAGAACCATGCTAGGGTGTTAGAAGACAGGCCTAGTTCAGCTAGCTGCTCCAGCAGTAGAGGGTGATTGACTTTGTCAAATGCCTTGGAGAGATCAATAAAGGTGGCTCTGACAAGTTGACCCAGGTCCATAGCCTGCTGGATATAGCCCGTGAATTCCAGCAGAGCTAGTGTTGTGCCCTTTCCTAAAACCATGTTGGTGGGGACATTGAAGGTTATACTTCTCCATATACTCAACCAGCTGGTCGGCTACAATTCTTTCAAGTGCTTTGGATAGTGGGAGAAGAATGGAGATGGGCCTGTAGTTGCCATGCTGGGCTCTGTCACCGCTCTTATATATGGGAATCACAAGGGCAAGCTGCCGTTTGCTGGGGAACTGGGAGAGCATGAGGGACTTGCTGATGATCTCTGTAAAAGGAAATATAACTACACTGAGTGTGAGGGCAGTGAGTTTTAGGTCAAGTGTGTCTCCACTTTATCTGGTCTTCCCAAGTACTTTGATTAAATATTTTTTAGCTTCACGTTCAGTTACTGCCTTAAAATAGAAAGGTGGATGCGCTGTGGCCGAGCCTTGAGTACCCTTGGTTGCGGCACCGGTGGGGACGTCAAAGAAGTTTGAAGTTAATACGTGGCTAAGGTCGGTAAAAGCAGAGTTGAATGTGTTCGCAGTCACTATGGGGTCGAGGGTTATGGTGCCATCTAGATTCAGCATGGAGGGGGCGGTTCTGGAGTCTTTCCCAGTGATTTCCTTAAGGTTGCTCCAGAATTTCCTACCATCCTTCCAAGTGTCCATGAGGATGTTTCTGTAATAGCTTGCTTTTTCTAAGCAAATGGTCCTAGTATAGACATTCCTGGCAGATTTGTATGCCTGTATGTTTGCTTGCTTGCCTGTGGCACTTGCCTGATACCATAGATGGTCACTGGATTTAATTTTTTGCAGGAGATCCATAGTGATCCATGAGTTGTCAGTACCCCTGACCTTTGGTTTTTTTGAAGGGGGCATGCATATTACAGTCTAAATTAAAGCTTGTGATGAAGAATTCTAGGGCAGTGTCTATGTCAGCAGCAGTGAGTATTTTTGTCCAATCTTGTTGTTGAAGTAGATTTCTTAGGGATTCAAGATGCCCACGGGTGAGTGCCTGACTATTGCTGATTTTAGGTGGGGGTTTATTTGTCCATAGACATAAAACAGGGGAATGATCACTTATAGTGTTGGGGAGAGTATTGTTGTGTGTTATATGGTCAGGGTGGTTGGTCAGTACCCAGTGCAGCAGTGTGCTGGTCTCTGTCCTATAGTATACTCTTGTGGGTGACTGGATCAGTTGCGTGAAACTGGCTGCAGTCAGAGCATCCTTATAGCTTCTGGCACTGGGTGACAGCCAATTAACATTGAAATCACCAAGTAATAGGACCTCAGAGTTGTGCTTTAGGTTGTGGATGCAGTTTAGAATTGAATTGAGTCCGCTAGTCGACGTCTAACTTTTGGAGTTCAAAAACACAGCATCTCAAAAAGGACAACACCTGTAGAACCTACAGAGTGACTTTGGAATTCCTAATATAGCAATTTCTAGAAATATCATAAACTGAAAAAGAACAACTAGAGCAGGCTCTAATTTGCCTCACAGGCCACCAAATCCTGGCACCAGCAAGGCACTCTCAAAGCCTCCAGACAAACGTATGCTGAGCGGAAGTTCTTACAGAAATAAAAGATTACAAGCAGCAATCAGTTCTACAACGTGAGCAGATCTCAAACTTAACCTCTAAGACATCTGCTAACGAAAAACAGAGCATCCAAAATTAGCAGACATGCCAGGATCTCCGGAGCTCAGTCTGTGAACAAGCACACACCATACAGCTGCTGCAATCCAAGCTGGATGACATCAAAAACTGCGGACATTGGAATAATCTATGTTTTGTTGGAACACCAGAAAAGACTGAAATGGGGATGGGGGCTTCGGCAGGAAGGGATAGGGAAATGGGGCATGGACCAGAAATGAAGCTTGGAGTACAAGGAACAGAGGGGAAATCTTTGGGGGGGGGGGGTGATCCCAATGAGCAAGGCACAAGAGCGGGTAGCATCATAGAAGAGCCAGGAAACCAGGTTTTAGGGCAGAGAGATGAGCAGGATGGGGAGAGGAGGGCTCAAAAAGATTCAGAGGGAGAAAAGAGCTGTACTGAAGAACCAGAGAACCAGAAAGGGGTCCAGGGAAATGAGCAGGAGGAGGATGTGGGGAGGAGGTCTCAAGAAGTTTCGGGGGGGGGGATAGCAAGGGTAAGGATGGGGAAAACTTGGGAAAGAGAAGGAGAACAGCAGCGGTGAGAGGCACCCAAGAGGAGAAAGGGGATAGGGTCTTAATTGTGGGGGACTCTATTATAAAAGGAGTTACATGGGGGAGAAGGGGAGAGAGAGAGGGGATAAAATATGGGTGGCGTGCCTGCCAGGCATGATGGCAGCCAAAGTCATGCATTGGATCCCCTCGAGGGGGAGGGAAATAGATGAGAAAACTCATTTGATCTTCCACCTAGGCACGACGACCTTGCAAGGAGTAGTGTGATGGAGGTGCAGGCAAGGTTTATGGCACTAGCTAGGTTCTACAGCAGCTTGGACTTTAAATCCTTGTCTTTCTCTGAGGTGCTGCCAGTATCAAGGGCCAGCATGGAGGTGAGGCAAAGTATAGTGGAGTTCAATAGTTGACTTGCAGGTTGGTGTGCTCAGCAGGGGTATGGAGTGATAGGAAATTGGGGTTCAACATGGAGCGACAATAGCCTCTATGCCCCAGATAGGCTGCACCTAAATGGAGAGGGGAAAGCAGTGCTCAAATGCAAACTGGACCATTATGTTGACAAGCACTGCCATTTAAACTAAACTTTGGGGGGAGGGCAGGGGGAAGCCCTGTTGATGAGGCAAGAGGCAGTAGGGGGGCAAAATGCCCTACTAACTCAGCAAAAGGTTAAGGGGCAAAATATATAGGGCAGGAGGAAAGAGGGGGGTGGAGGGTCATGTGTGCAAACGCCAGAAGTCTGGGTAGGAAGATCCCAGATCTAACATCAAAAATGGTTGAAGAGGGCCTTGACATTGTGGGGATAATAGAAACATGGTGCCACCAGGAGCAGGGATGGGAAATGGAGATACCAGGGAACAAATTGTTCAGGAGGGACAAGGTGGAAAAGGGGGGGCTTGCACTCTATGTAAAGGAGAGTATCAGGGCATCAGAATTGCAGGGTAAGTGGGGAGGGCCAAAGGACTCTGGTTCTTGTTAGTGGTGGGGAAGGGGAGGCAGTACGTATGGGAGTGGTTTACAGGCCTCTGGCACAGCTGGAATCAGTGGATAAAAGCATGGCTGATGAGTTTGTGAGAATGGCGGCAAGGGGGGAAGTGGTGCTGATGGGAGACCTGAACCTATTGGACGTAGACTAAGACACCCTTTCTGCTGCTTCAGCCGGCAGCAGGAAAATATTGGACTCCCTGAAAATGGCCCTCCTAAATCAACTGGTCAGGGAGCCAACCAGGGCAGGAGCTACTCTTGATCTAGTCCTGACAAATGGGGATAGGGTAGGAGATGTATCGGTGGGGGAACACCTTGGTACAAGTGACCACAACATGGTCAGGTTTACAATAAGGAACACTGCAGAGGTTCACCAGTCTAGGTTGAGGGTGCTGGATTTCAAGAGGACAAACTTTGGGAGGATGGGAGAAATGGTGGAGATGGCCATGGAAAGGGTGGAGGAGTTAACAAATGTGGAGGTAATGTGGGGGAAGGTAAAAGAAGCTATTGTAGAGGCCACTGACATCTGTGCCAAGAGAGCAAGTAAAAATAAGAGGAGGAGGAGGAAACCTGTGTGGTACACTAGGAAGGTAGCAAAAAAGGTAAAGGCAAGAAGGAAGGCCTTCAGGAAGTTCAAGGAAACGCAAGCCGAAGTGGACTGGGGAAAATACCAGGTGAGCCAGAGAGAAACCAGGGTAGAGGTAAGGAGGGCAAAGGCACAGACAGAGGAGCGCATAGCTAAAGGGGTCAATAATGGGGATATGACTTTCTTTCGGTACGTAAGTGAAAAGAGGAAGACCAGGCAGGGAATACTCTAGTTAAAAACAAATGAGGGGGAGTTGCTATAAGGGGACAGAGAGAAAGCAGACCTGCTAAACAACTAGTTTTGCTCAGTGTTCACTAGGGAGGAAGACGGTGAAGGCAGCAGAGCAGGAAAGGCAATGGCAGGGAAGGGGAAGTGGATATGAGGCCATTCCTCATGGAGGAGATTTTGGGAGAATTAGGATGCATGAAGGTGGACATGGCAATGGGGCTGGATGGGGTGCACCCAAGGGTGTTAATGGAACTAAAGGAGATATTGACAGTACCATTGACTGCACTCTTCAATCAGTCCTTGGACACTGGGATGGTGCTGGAAGACTGGAGGCAGGCAAATGTGGTCATTGCATAAGGGGGGAGGGAGGGGGGAAGTGGGAAATCACAGGTCCGTGAGCTTGTCATTGGTGGTAGGCAAGCTCATGGAGAAACTAATAAAAGGCAGGATCACCAGCTACCTCGAGGAAAGCGGCCTGATGGCTCCAAGGCAACATGGCTTTACAAGGGGCAGATCCTGTCAAACAAATTTGATAAAGAGTTTTTTGACGTGGTCACAAAGGAACTGGATCAAAGGAGGGTGGTGGATGTGGTTTATCTGGATTTCAAGAATGACTTTGACTCTGTGCCCCACAGGAAATTGCTGTATAAAATGTCAGGCCTGGGGCTGGGTCAGAGGGTGGTTAAATGGGTAGGAAGTTGGCTGGGGGACAGGAGGCAGAGCGTCATAATAAATGGGGTGGCATCCAGAGAGGGCAAGTTCACAAGCGGGGTCCTTCAGGGATCAGTGTTGGGGCCCCTACTATTCAATATATTTGTAGGAGACATTGTGGTGGGCCTTGAAGGGGGTGTGAGTCTGTTTGTGGATGACATTAAAATCTGCAATAGGGGAGACACTCAAGAAGGGGTAGAAAAAATGCAGAGAGATTTTGGGGAGGCTTGAGGCAAGGTCAAAGAGGTGGCAGCTTTCATTCAACACAGAAAAGTGTAGAATCATGCATCTTGGCTACAGGAACTGGAGGGCAGGGTATTGCATGGGGGCAGAGATCTGGAGGTAACAGAACAAGAAAGGGACCTGGGCATCACTATGTCGTGGGACATGAAGGTGGAAAGGCAGTGCGGGAGAGCAGTGGCTAGGGGTAGTGGAATGCCTGGATGCATTGGAAGGGGGATCACCAGTAGAAATAGGGAGGTCATAGTACCATTGTACACCCATCTGGTTAGATCGTATTTGGAATACGGAGTCCAGTTCTGGAGGCCATACCTGAAAAAGGATTTGGGGAGGCTGGAGCGAGTTCAGAGGAAAGCAACGAACATGGTAAAAAGGTTGAGCCACCTATGCTATGAAGAAAGGTTGAGAGATCTAAACATGTACTCCATGGAACAGAGGGGGGACATGATCGATACCTCCAGTTACATTAAGGGTATAAACAGGGTGCCAGTGGAAAGCATCTTCCAGTTGAAGGATAATCAGAGGACGAGGGGGCATGGCCTGCAGGTGGAAGGGGGCAGTTCAGGGGTAACATTAGGAAGTACTATTTCACAGAGAGAGAGTGGTGGATAAGTGGAACAGACTCCTGGAGGCTATTGTTGGAGAAGAAACAGTGGAGTGATTCAGAAGGGCATGGGACAACCACAGGGGAGTGTTGAGGGTGGGGGGGTGCATGCCTAAGAAGATAGCTGGACAAATGGGCAGACTCGGTGGGCCTTGTCGATCCTTTTCTGCCATCACACTTCTATGAATCTGTGGGCAACTGCATTGCTCTCCTTCAACATATTTTGTCTCTTATCCTTAAAAGCACTGAGGAGGGCTACTATGAAATAGAGCAGGCCCACCACTCCTTAGGCCCAATGCCAAGGCCAGGGGAAAAGCCACGGTAGGTAATTGCAAGAGTTTTTACATTTTTAGGATAAAGACTTTATTCTGCAAGGGGCCAGAGATTTAGGCAATTTAGAATGGCAAGGTAATAAAATTATGATTTCGCTGGCCAAGGCACCTAGCTTCACCTGAGCTGTTCCCTTCTAGGTTGCTTCTTCTTTTGGCTAGGCAGATTTACTGTGTGTTGTTATTTTTATTTTATACTCACATGGATTGTTACTGTTTGTTGCTAACATTTTATTGCTTTATTTTTCTTTGATTCAAATTGTTATTGCTGGGTATACCTTCTGCTGTATTATTACAAGGTGTGCCTACAGGTTTGTGCTAACAGATTACTGCTGTAATCTTCTGATTCAAATTGTCTTCTGCAAGGTGTATTTTCTGTTACTGCTTTATTTTTCTCTGTAGCAAAGTGTTTCTTACAGGGTATATCTTCTGTGAAATTATTACAGATAGTGCTTTACAGGTTTTACAGTTTTATCTATCATTAGGATAAGCTTTCATGGTTACTGCATTTGTTGCTGGCTGATTGTTTCTGCTCTTACCTCCTTGTTTATTTCGTCCGTGGTTCTTCTTTTTCGGCAGGGGAAGGGCCCAGCCACCCACCCCATCCCCAAACACCCCACACTACACTCCTTTTATAGGGTAACACAGTCATGACATTCCCTGTGGTAAAGTGGGAAGGGGCGGATCAGTGGGGTATCCACATGGTGACCTAATTTACAGGGTCACTAGTAATTTAACTTGTTATAACAAGTTATACAAAAACAAGCAAACGAAACACAAAATCAAACTTTTGTTTTCATTTTCTTCCTTATAATTACTCTGACCAGGTTATAAACCCAGCAACTTATCTGGAGTGGATATTAACTGTAGGTACTGTGGAACACTTTTCAGAAGGGCAGTTTTACAGGATTTAGGACACTGTCGTACATGCTGGGCCATTGGAGATCTTAGGGCTCAGCTCCAGACAACATGGGCAGAGATTGCATGCCTCAAATTTCATATTCAAGAGGAAATAGAAGAACCACCCGCCATTTCCCCAACATCCTACAGAAGCATCTTGACCGCAGTCGGTAGTTGGTCCGGGAGGTTGGGAGGTGGTTAGGAGGGGCAAATCGGGTGTCCCATCACTCGGTGCTCTCCAACATATCACCTCCACAAACCATATAAACACTATAAACAGGTATCTGCCTCTATCTCCAAAATCAAAGGGGCAGAAGACACTGAAGAGCAGGACGCTGCAGCACAGGAGGTAGCACAACAAAACCTACCCAAAACAGGAAACAAAACAAAAAAAGCAAAAAGGAAATCCTAAAAACTTCTGATCATAGGAGACTCCGTGATTCAAGGAGTTGATACCTATCTCCAGCCAGGGGTAATGGTCAGATGTCTCCCAGGTACATCAGCGTGGAGAGACACTGACCGCATTGCTAAAATTGTTCTAGAAGCAGGAGAAAACATTGACGTCCTGGTACACATAGGGACTAATGATCTTGCCAGCCGGTCAGTTGTGGAGACCAAGGAACACCTGACCAGGCTGGGTGACAAACTATCATCCATTTCATCCTGCATCTCCTTCTCTGAGATCCTGCCAGTCTAGGAGAGGGGGGCAGATGGATGGAAGGTCAGAGAAGGGGAAATAGGGGAGCTAAACATGTGGCTCAAGGGCTGATGCCATGAAAAAGGACACCAATTTGTAGGGAACTGGCAACAGTTTTGGGACTGAAAGTTCTTTAAATTTGATGGACTGCATCTGACTAAGGAGGGAGTCAGTGCATTGGGGCAGAAGTTTGACGTCTTTGCAAAATATTTGAACTAGCAAATGGGAAGAGGGGGTGCAGTACCCCTTACGTAGAATGGGAAGAACACCCCTCTCCCATCAGCTAGTGGTCAAACAGGAGTTCAGCATGTTTGCACTTCATTTGCATCACCAGGTAAGGAAAAAGGTCCAGCTCCCCATACAGTGCACAGGGAAAACGCCAGACCTCACCCAACAACTAACACACTGAAATCTGGCTAATGGAAAATCATGTACTCAAATGCTCGCAGTCTGGGAAACAAGATCCCAGACCTGCAGGCACTAAAGACAGAGGCTAAACTGGACATAGTAGCAATTAGCGAGATGTGGTTTACCAGTAACCACACTTGGGAGACTTCAGTATCCGACTGTGTACTTTTCAGAAGAGACCAAGGTGCAAAAAGGGGGGATGGAGTGGCCATGTATGTCAATGAAAATATCAAAGCTACAGAAATTCACATTACACATAAGGAGCCAGAAGGGTTGTCTACAGGCCTCCAGACCAGGGGGAGGACATAGACACATTACTGTTAGAAGATATAGAAAACATGACAGCAAAAGGGGAGGTTCTGATAATGGGAGACTTCAACATGCCAGATACAGATTGGTCAATACTAGCAGGAACATCTGCCAGAACTAGACACGTGGTGGAATCTCTGCAGGGGGAGGGCCTTAAACAACTGGTACAACAACCCACAAGAGAAAGGGCTATCCTAGATCTAGTACTGACTAACAGGGAAAGGATCACAGATCTCAAGGTAGAAGGTCACCTGGGGGCCAGTGACCATCACATGGTATGGTTCAATTTGGCTACTACAACTAAATCATCCCATTCCAAGGCAAAAATATGGGACTTCAGAGGAGTTGACTTTGATAAGAAGGCCAACAGAGTTAAGCTAGCCCTGACAAAAAGAAATACAGGTGAGGGGGTAAAGGCAAAGTGGACAAGTATTAAGGATGCAATACTTGAAGCAACATCCAATTGTATTATAGAGAAAAGGAAGTGCAAAAGAAGAAGGAAACCACTTTGCTTCTCAAAAACAGTAGCAGAAACGGTCAGAGCCAAAAGGCTCGCCTTCATGAAATATAATGGAACACAGCAGGATGAAGATAGGGAGGCATACCAAACTTCCCTAAGGCAGTAAGGCAGGCAAAGGCCCAAACTGAGGAAATACTAGCACAAACAGTAAAAGAAGGTGACGACTTTCTATAGATACATTAGTGAAATGAGAAAGTTCAGAGGGGGTATTGCTAAATTCAAAGGAGATAAGGGGACATGTGAGGAGGAGGACCATGTAAAAGCATCTATTCTAAATAGATACTTCTGCCCAGTATTTATTGAAGAGAAGGTAGGGTGGGGCCCACAGCTCAGCACCATTGACACGGGGTGAGCACTAGTCCCTTTACAAAAGAAAGGGTCCTACAAGAACTCGATAAGCTCAGGGTGGACAAGGCAATGGGACCTGATGGCATACCTCCCAGGGTACTAAAGGAGCTAAAGGTAGAACTAGCAGAGCCATTATCAGAACTGTTTAGTGAGTCTCTGAGCACAGGAAAGGTCCCAGAAGACTGGAGAAGGGCTCATGTGATCCCGCTCCACAAGAGTGGTAGCAGGGAGGAGGCAGGGAACTACAGACCAGTCAGTCTTACCTCAGTAGTGGGCAAGATTATGGAGGCACTCCTTAAGGAAAGGATACTGCGACACCTGAAATCCATAGGAGCACAGGATCCAAGACAGCATAGGTTTACAAAAGGAAGGCCCTGTCAAACTAATCTCATAGATTTCTTTGACTGGGTAACCAGAGTGCTGGACCAAGGGGGAGCAATTGATTTCGCCTACCTTGACTTCAGCAAAGCTTTCGATACTGTTCCACATAGAAGATTGATTAATAAGCTGGGTAGGCTTGGGGTGGGTCAGAAGTTGGTCAACTGGGTGGCAAACTGGTTAACGGACAGAAAACAGAGAGTGGTGGTAAATGGTATACAGTCAGAAGAGATGCAAGTCACAAGTGGGGTACCTCAGGGATCAGTCCTAGGGCCAGTCCTCTTCAATATCTTCATCAGTGACATTGCAGATGGACTGGAGGGTAAGGTTTGTCTATTTGCAGATGACACCAAGATCTGCAACAGAGTAGATTATCCGGATGGGGTGGGTAGACTGAGAAGAGATCTGGATAAACTAGCAAAATGGTCGGAAGAGTGGCAACTGGGGTTTAATGCAAAGGAGTGCAAGATCATGCACATAGGGAAGAGAATCCCTGAAGCCACCTATAGGCTGGGAGGGGAGTTGCTGTCAGTCACAAAGGAAGAAAGAGACTTGGGCATCATCATCACCGATGACCTGAAATCATCCAAGTAGACCTCTAAAGCAGTAGGTAAGGCTAGGGGGACGTTAGGGTGTATTAGTAGGGGTATCACAAGTCGGAAGAGGGAGGTAATAATCCCTCTTTACAAGACACTGGTTATGCCCCATCTGGAGTACTGCATGCAGTACTGGATGCCACACCTTCACAAGGACATTAACCAAATTGAGGCAGTCCAGAGTAGGGGAACCAAAATGGTGCAGGGACTGCATCAGAAAACATATGAAGACAGATTAACAGAGCTCAATATGTATACCCTAGAGCAAAGGAGGGAGAGAGGTGATATGATCCAAACATTCAAACACCTTAAGGGCATTAACAAGGTGAAAGAGTCTAAAATGTTTCAATATAAGAAAAATAGCAGGACAAGAGGACACAGCATGAGATTGGGGAGGCCAATTAAGGGGTAATGTGAGGAAGTTCTTTTTCACAGAAAGGGTGGTGGATGCATGGAACGGCCTACCTCAGGAAGTGGTGGATATGAATACAGTGCAGGGCTTCAAACAGGCATGGGATAGGCATAAGGGAGCAATACAGATGAGTATGAATAGATAGGCCATTGACAAAGCAAAGGCCGATGGCACATTTATAAGGTAGAAAAAGAAATGGGCAGACTGGATAGGCCTTGCGGTCCTTATCTGCCGTCACCTTCTATATTTCTATGTTTCAAGATTATTCTAAGGACCTTACAAATAGGAGCAGTGCATACACCGAGGCCAGACATGCACTACATAGAGCGGGGGTATCTTTCTTTCGCCAATACCTTGCCACCTTACGAATCTCCCACAATGGATCTTTTTCAACTTTCTGTACTCCAGAAGTGGCAATGGATTTCATCCACAAGCAATGGCCAAAAGTTACCTTACCTCCTAAAACCAGACCCCGCCAGACAGATGACAAGGAGTACCCTCAGGAGGCCATGGATACAGCTCCCTCAGCCACACTGGAGCAATTAGATCCACCAGTGGCTCACACTATGCAGGCCACAATCAAAGATCTCTGGATGCTCCCTCCAAAACATAAACAGAGGAATAAACACCAAGAAAATCACCGCCCATCGCTGACAAGAGAAAGATCCAGTAGCTGTACCCACAGTAGGCGATCGAAGCGAGTGGAAGACCGGATTCCTTCAGCCCTTATCAACCACCATTGTGTGGCCTGTGCCCCACTAATGAACCTTGAGAATCGAGCTGGTGGGACCTAGACCCCAGCATCTATCATTAGGGGTTATTGCCTGTCCTGATTTTCGCAGGACAGTCCTGATTTGAAAAGCTGTGTTGTGCAAAAAAACATGAAAAATACTACATGTCCTGATTTTATAGTGGAAAAAATATTTTCTAATTTTCCACTAAATGTTGCAGAAAACTACAATACCTTAACTAAAATACCTTAAAATGATAAGAAACAATAGAAGCAACTAAAAAAACTACAATACTTAGCCTTAATTCTGATTATATAGAGAAAACAAGTCTGTTGCATTGGTCGTGGTTACGTACTGTCTGGCGAAAAAATCATGTTTCAGTAAGAAATGTCCCACTTTGGGCTTCTTAAAAGGTGGTAACCCTATCTATCATACCAAACCAGGCAAACCTGCCAGATGTAGAGAACTCACCTGCAGCAAATCGTGGGCAGCGGCAGTTGCAGATAATAAGTCACTATCTGCCTAGAGCAAGGACACTAGCTACCCGAGTGCACCAGCAGTGACTTTGCCCAAAGGTGCTCCATCAGCTATACTACCATTGAAAACTTGATATCTACAGGACTGTCCAGGTATAATCAGGTACGGTGTATGTCTAAGACACCGAGACAGATAATTTCATTCCTTTTGTATTAGCCCCACTGTTATAGAAACTTTACCAGGTTCTAACTGCTTGAACAGATAGACCCCCAATCTCCCTATTATCCAGGAATGCTTGCTAATGTTATTACCATTTGGAGTGCTTGTAAAATAATGTGCACATAAAGTTCAGAGATTGGTACCTTATATGGGGGAATGCGAAAGTACTGCCTATGGTTAACCAAATCCTCACTCCCTGAGGACAGTTGGACTCTCCCTTCTATTCAGGCCTATGTTCTGATAATAGGCAGCCAGTATCTCTTTTTATTTTGAATTGTTGGGTTTATTGCAAACAGGGTCATGTTATTAACCACACTTTCTTTAGCCCCTTATTAATACCTGCAAGGTTGGGAGTAATGTACTCTAAACTACAGGACAAAGTCATCCTCAAGTAGGACATCTCCTTCGTCGCACTATAGAGTCATGCTGAATTTCAGGCCCAAAAACAATATTAGCGGGATAGCCCACAGGTAATGTCTCTTAATCTAACTTTGGCACAAAGCAGAGTGCAGAGTCCGTGTTAGGATATGTCTCACTCAGGATCGAGGAGTTAATAACTGATACAGGAAATAGAATAAGCCAGAAGGTGAAGGAAGGAAACATATTCAATTCAGTGCTTTAGAGTAACTGGTATTTGGTATTTTTCTTTTAAACTTAGATTGTAGGCTTGTAGTGACACTATACTTTCTTTCTGTGTTGTCTTTACTTATAATTGTTTTTGGGCTGTTGAAAATTTAAAACATAGTGGTGGTGTAATCCTGTGCTGTCTTTAATTGCTGCAAATTTTATCTTGGCTTGTCTGACTGTCCTGTAGCTGGGTGAAGGGTGTTAATTGTCTGGCCTCTGACCTCAGCTACGTGATAACTGGAGGTGGGGCTTAGTCACAGTTAAAGCAGCAAACAGAGGTTCATCTTCTCAGAAGAAGCCAGAAGGTGAAGGAAGGAAACATATTCAATTCAGTGCTTTAGAGTAACTGGTAATTGGTATTTTTCTTTTAAACTTAGATTGTAGGCTTGTAGTGACACTATACTTTCTTTCTGTGTTGTCTTTACTTATAATTGTTTTTGGGCTGTTGAAAATTTAAAACATAGTGGTGGTGTAATTCTGTGCTGTCTTTAATTGCTGCAATTCCCCTCCCACCCCCTTCCCCAACTCTTAATTATATGACCTGATAAATTTGATTGACAGGAGCTAAACACAGGGTATAGTAAGAGGTGTGAAGTAGGAGGGCATAAGGGGAAGAAGACCACCTCAGCACGACAAGTGTTTTGACTCATTTATTTATTTATTGGTTTCTTTTCCTTAAAAAAAAATATATATCTGAGGATCAGTTACAGGATTTTAGTACTGTAAGTAAATAAAAAGAGAACTAAGAGAGCTTCAGTAGCAGAGAAGTAGTGGAATTGCAGTATAATGTGGGGAGTGGTGCAATGCAGTGGCTGTGGGGCAGCCATATTCAGGCAGACCTTCTGGACACTGAGGTGCTGCCCATCTGCATGCATCTCTCTGACTGCGGGATGAGGTAGCCAGACTCAGAGCAGAAGTAAACTGGGTCAGGAGTACCATCACCCCTATCCAGGGACCACCCAGTCCAATGCAGCTGCCTCAAAGGATGCCGAGAACGAGGAGCACTTGGATGACAGTGGGCTCAGGGAGGGTTAGAGCAGTCAGGCAGAGGCACTTCCCAGATCCTATTCCTCTCAAGAACTCATATGCCACACTGGCAAATGAGGACAACCAAATAGAGGTACCCAGAGAAGTGGAAGGAAAGGATGTGGAGGTTAGCCAAGGAGGTGACCTCAGTGGGGAAAGCAGTGGACCCCAGAGGAGGAGGAAGCGAATCCTGGTGGGGGACTCCATCGTAAGAGGGATCCAGCTAGGAACACAGAAGGGGGAGGACAGGGAGGTGAGGTGCCTACCAGGTGCCACGGCATGGAGGGATGGAAGGAAGATACTGGGGATCACTGGGAAGGCAAGACGGGAGGGTGAGCTGGATGTCATTATCCACCTAGGTACTAATGACTTGGCAAATGGGGAGCCAAAGGAAGTTCAGGAAGAGTTTAGGAAACTGGGGAGGGTCTCAAGCAAGTAGCTACTTCTGTCACTTTCTCAGAAGTACTACCTGTGAGAGGCAAGGAAGAGATAGGAGTGCATGCACCAGGAACTTTAACTCATGGTTGAAGAACTGGTGCTGTGAGGAAGGGTTGGATTCATTGGTGACTGGGGACCCACGTGGAGGGATGGAGGTTTGTTCAAGCCTGACGGCCTGCATCCATCCTGGAGGGGAATCCAAGCACTCAATGATAAGTTTAAATGCTACATTGACAAGCAGTTAAACTAGCAAAGGGGGGTGGCAGGCCAGCAAGGACGGTACCTACTTGCTCACCCCCCACAGCTAGCAGTGGAACCAGTGAACCAGAGGAGTGGCTATCTCTGCAAAGCAGTGTGCAAAAGATGGAGATTAGTGTCCAAAAGGTGGATAAGCAGAAAAGGGGCAAAATTCAGCAGAAGGCAGACAGCAAGGAGAACCAGGGATAAATGACAACCAAGGAAGGGGCTGGAGTAGAACAGTGAAGCAGTCTAGGGAGGTCAAATCATGGAAAGCCATGTGTAAATGCCAGGAGCCTTAGCGACAAGATGGAAGATCTGAAGGCTGTCATGGTACAGTCAGACCTGGACATTGTGGCCATCACTGAAACCTGGTGTAATGATAACCATGACTGGGAGATGGCCATACCTGGCTACAACATATTCAGAAGAGACAGAGCAGGCAGGAAGGGAGGAGGAGTGGCACTGTATGTGAAAAATGACATAAGGGCCACACAGATCCAGGAGGAACAAAATGGGGGAGAGATACTGTGGGTTAAGCAGGAAAGGAAAATGGGGCCAGCCATCCGCACAGGTGTGGTCTATAGGCCACCAGCCCAGGAGGAAGAAACAGATAGGGAGTTGATGCTAGCCATCCAAAGGATGGCAGACAAGGGTGAGGTAGTACTGGTTGGAGACTTCACTATTCCAGACCTGGACTGGAGCATCACAGCAGCAGCATCAACTAGAGCAGATTTATCCTGGACTCCTTCAGGTGCCTTCCTCAAGCAACTGGTCATGAAACCAACTCGGCAGAAGGCAATACTGGACCTTGTGCTCACAAACAGGGACAGTGTGATGGGGGGTAACAGTGGGGAGCACCTGGGTAACAGTGACCACCAGTCTTTGTGGTTTGAAATCACAGAAAGAGCAGAACCAAACCACACAAAAACACGTATCCTGGATTTTAGGGGGCAGACTTTGGGAAAATGGGAGATACTTGAAAGAGGCATTAAGGGAATGGGACAGGAATCAGGGTTGAGGAACAGTGGCAGTATTTAAATGGGGATTATAGGAACAACAGAATTATGCATTAAGCAGGTTAGCAAGAGGAAAAGGAAGAGGAGACCATTATGGTTTTCCAAAGAGGTAGCAAAGAAAGTGAAAGCCAAAAAGATTGCATTCAGGCAATACAAAAAGACACAGGCAGAAGGGGATAGGGAGAAGTACCAGGAGAAACAAAGGGAGGCAGGGAAGTCAGTAAGGGAAGCCAAAGCTCAGACAGAAGAACACATTGCAAAATCAGTGGGTAACAGGGACAAAACATTTTACAGGTACATAAGTGAAAAAAGAAAGACAAAGGGAAGGATAGTGAGACTGAAGGGGGAGGATGGGAGCCGCGTGGAGGATGACAACAGTAAAGCTGACATATTGAACAGGTATTTCTGCTCAGTCTTTACTAAGGAAGAGGGGGGTAATGGGTCTAAAGGGAGTACAAGGGGTGAGAATGGTGCAGAAATGGGCACAAGTCCCTTTACACGAGAAAGGGTCTTGAAGGAACTGGAAGTAATAAGAGCTGATAAAGCAATGGGGCCAGATGGGGTGCACCCCAGGGTCCTTAAAGAACTAAGAGAGGTGGTGGCTGAACCTCTGGCTATCCTGTTCAGCCAATCACTGGAAAGAGGGGAGGTACCCAAAGACTGGAGGACAGCAGATGTAGTCCCCTTATACAAAAGTGGGAACAAAGAGGAAGCAGGGAACTACAGACCAGTCAGCCTCACCTCGGTAGTGGGAAAGATCATGGAAGCACTACTGAAGGAGAGATTGGTGGAACATCTGGTTGTCAATGGACTACAGGACCCAAGGCAGCATGGTTTCACCAGGGAGGTCATGTCAGACCAACCTCATTGAATTTTTGACTGGGTGACTAGGGAGGTGGATCAGGGGAGGGCAGTGGACATGGCCTATCTGGACTTCAGCAAGGCCTTTGACACTGTGCCACATAGAAGACTATTACACAAACTGGGGAATATGGGTGTGGGCAGGACAGTAGTGTGGTGGGTAGGTAACTGGCTGGGTGGCAGGACACAGAGGGTGGTGGTAAATGGCTGTCACTCCACAGAGGGAAGAGTGACCAGTGGGGTACCACAGGGATCAGTGCTGGGACCGGTCCTATTCAACATCTTCATCAGTGACATTGCACAGGATCTAGAAGGCAGAATTTCACTGTTCGCTGATGACACAAAGCTCTGTAACAGAGTAGACACACCAGAGGGTGTAGACAGAATGAGAAGGGACCTGCAGAAACTTGAAGAATGGTCAGGGGTTTGGCAGTTGAAATTCAATGCAAAGAAGTGCAAGATAATGCATATGGGGCACAAAAACCCTGGCACAATATATCAGTTGGGGTGTGAGGATATAGCATGCACCAAGCAGGAAAGGGATCTTGGGGTTGTCATCTCTGATGACCTCAAGGTAGGGAAACAGTGTGACAAGGCAGCAGGTAAAGCAAATAGGATGCTGGGATGTATAGGCAGGGGCATCCAGCAGGAAAGGGAGGTCATAATCTCCGCTATACAAGACACTAGTGAGGCCCCACCTGGAGTACAGTGTACAGTTCAGGAGACCATACCTACGTAAGGACATAGACAGGGTAGAGAAGGTTCAGAGGAGGGCAACAAAGATGGTGCATGGATTGCATCACAAGTCCTATGAAGACAGGTTGAAGGAACTGAACATGTACTCCCTGGAGGAGAGGAGGGAGAGGGGATATGATAGAGACATACAAGTATCTTACAGGGAGGAACAGGGTGCAGGAAAACACTATTTTTAAGCGAAAAAGATGTTTCAGGACTAGAGGGCATGGGATGAAGTTGGAGGGAGGACGATTCAGAGGAAACATGAGAAAGAATTTCTTCACAGAACGGGTGGTGGACAAGTGGAACACCCTGCCAGAGGAAGTGGTGGGGGCTGAAACAATCACGGGATTTAAGAATGCATGGGATAGACATAAAGGAATTCTAGAGGTCAGGGGTAAGGGGAAATAGACTTCTAGGAAAACAAACTGAACTTACAAGCTCAAATGGGCAGACTAGGTGGGCCATAGGCCCTTATCTGCCGACACTGTCTATGTATCTATGTAATAGGGCAGCTTACAGTTATTTTCCTGTCAGGACTCTAAAGGTTCAGTTGTAAGAATTTTGGCTAAATATGATGCAGCAATTAATAACTAAACAGATATGCAGGGATCTGTAGCTATACTGGGAACAAGTACGGATCCCTACAGCTTTCCTATGTCAGCACCAGAGTTCCTGCAGAGTCAATTTATAACCCTGAGATAGTGCTGTTTGCCACCACACCAGCAGAATACAGCAGAACGTATATCTCTTCTGAGTGCTGCCATAACGAGGGAAAAATTATCTGAACAGGTGCAGTTATCTCAGGTCAGAATAATTTTAGATAAATTTAAGAACTTCCCTCTGCGTTTGTATGTCAGCCTCATGGATTGCCTAGCATATATTGCAGTATAAACCAGTGAATACTACCATCTAGTGGACAAAGCGCAGAAGCGCAGCTTAAGTTTACACTGAATGTGGCAATGTATTGTGAATGCAAAGCACCTGTGTTTAAATATAAAATTTTAAGAAACCCTCTATAGCCCAGCCAATCTCCCACCTCCTTACTGTATATCACATTTTTCTAATCCCACAAGCAGCAGCTTAGTCAATACACATAGTACTTACTGCATAACCAAAAAGGCCAACCTTCTCTTTTGTTGTCCTATGGTTTACTAAGTTAGTGTTGGCACTGAATAGCATCCCTTCTGCACCCTGGAATGAGGGCTAAAATAATTTTTTTCTATAGGAGCCACCTGTTACAAAAATAATTGATCTCAGATGATGAGATCTTCCTTAAGACTCTTCCCCTTTGACACAGCTTTTCTTACATATTGCTTAGAGTTTGCCCCCCCCCCCCGAGGAACATAAATCCTGAGACCCTCAGGAGTGCTAAAACTTATCGACATTCCTTCACCTCGTTTGGATATAGGGAGAACTTAGGATAACTGGTTTATATCCCTATAATCGAATAGTTGTTGGAACACTTGGGCTTAGCACCTTTTATGTACAGCTCAATGTTCCCTTTTTCTAGTTCTGTTTAGTTGTCTGGTTAATTAGGGTTCTTTTTATCTTTGTATACTCTTTGTTCTAAGATACTGGCATATGCTTTTTGAAAATGAGAGGCGACATTTTGCTAGAAGACATTCAGTGTTCCACATTTCGTGAAAATATAGAGCGGTGGTAAGGGGAGGAGCCACAGGGGGCGGGGTCACCAGGGGTGGAGCTACCGTTGGGCGGAGTCAGTCGGGATGCAATAAATGCATAAGAAACAAGAAATAAGAGTAATATGATGATCTGGAGGCCTCATTAGTATGCAGTAGCAAAAGAAAAGTGTGATAAAACATACTGGAGAACCTCTGCATTCTAGTTGCAGGCCAGGCAACAGTTTGTGAGAGTCTTAACATTTTGATGAGGCCATAGTACAACTCTTTACTAGTGCCTGCAAGGCCAAGATCTAATCTTCGGTTTCGCAGTCCTGCCCAATGAGCTGCAGCTTCCAAATAAGGGAAACTGTCAACATCAGGGCCCTCAATTGAGATAAGCATAAGTGCATTTAGCACACTGGCACTTAATCTATTTCGTTCCTGCATTTTTATTCGATTCAGTGCAGAAAACCCCCTCTCACAATCTGCAGTTGACATGGGTATTATCATTGCCAGCTCTGCCAAACTAGATATGTTTGGATACAGGTCTATATACTTAGTAGTTAGAGCGTGCAGCACATCAGAAACAGTCTTAAAGGCCATCTTTTCCGTGAACATGAGACTACGCAGAGAAGCCCATTCCAATGCAGAAGCATCTGCATCCACAACAGTAGCATACTGACCAAGAATAATCTCAAGGCTATCACTACCATACCCTTCCAACTCTTCAATATCAACTTTCTGTATCATGCTGGGGTCAAAGATACTGAACGCATCCAAAAGTTCTGTGCTTGGAAACCTTTGCTCAATTTGAGCAATTAGGGCCCTAATAAACTTGTCATGCACAGAGGTTGTGAAATGATTTAACTGTGGTTCACTAAATGGCAAGTTCAGGCCATTATCATTCAGGAGTACTAGTTCAGGTGAAACGGAGGAGAAGTACTGACCAGGTACCAGTAGGCGTGCCCTAAGAATCTCTAAAGTGGAATGTAAATGTCTCTTTATATCAGTAAAATTCAGAGCTGATGTTTGAAAGCATTTAGATAAGATGCTAAGGTGTGGAAGTATGTCACACATCATGCATAAAATAGAGAAAAACTCCCAGTTTTCCACCATTTTTACTAGGCCCACAGCTTGGGGATCATGCCTTTCAGAGGCCTCTTATGCAAGGATGTAACAACGGATGGGGAAATCTTCCTTAGTGTGTCACATGCTGCATCATGGACAACCACCTAACTGCTTTTGCCTGTTTAGGCTTTAAAACAGGGTTTCCCATTGCCTGCTGAATTTCTTTCAGGGCAGCCATGCGAACAGCAGAGTTTTCATAATATCTGTATAAGTGATCTAGTGTTTGATTAAACTTTTAATGCATGCTCACTTCATTTGCTGCTGCCTTTACAGCCAAGGCCTCCCGTGAGCCATACAGTGATTTTCAACAAGAATTGGGCTGACTTCTTTCAGCTTTTTAGCCACCCTGCTTTGCCTGCCCAGCATAATGGCTGCTCCATCACTGCCTAACCCTGCAAGGTGATCAACCGAGATTTGATTGTTATCAGAGAACTCCAGCATTTTTTAACAATTGTGTCTGCCTTTCCATCAATTAGTTCCTCAAGTCCCAGGAAAGAAACTCTGGTTTCCTTCTTTGCAGCACATACCATACAAAATGAGCTGCTTCATAACAGCAATATCAGTTGTTTCGTCCACCAAATATGAAAAAAATGTGGCAGCCTTCAAATCTGTAAGAACTGATCTCCTGACCACCTCACCCAGACAGAGAACCATTTCTCTGACAGTTCGATCAGAACGATATTTAACAGCATCAGCAGTATGTATTTGCATCCCAATGATTTGGCGAGATCCAGCAGTGAGCCATATTTCGTTGTGTGAGGCAGCTCATTTTTTATTAGCCAGTACATGCAACGAAGGGATGCCACGAAAGCTTCTTGTTCCAGGGTCAGGGCCTGCTGTATTGCCTGCTCTATTCCACCTTTTGAAGCTGAAATTCTGCAGTTAGCTTCCAGTTCGGAAGCAACAACGTGAACTGAACTGTTCTGATGCCTTTTTATAGCATCTTCTCTGAATGTCTTACACCCACTGAGTACCCAAACTGTTCCTGATTTGGGCATCTGTTTATGTTTTATGCAAAATGCACAAAACATGCCATCATTTTCTTTGTACTGTAACCAACAGTATTTGTTAAGCCAGCCAGTATAAAAGCCTGTTGCTCTATGCTTAGAGGTGTTTTTTTCTGTATTACAGGAGGAAGTGCAGGGAGTCTTTCGGACAGTGACATCGATATCAACTGGACCAACTGGCATTGTCCCAATCATCGACTCACAATTGTCCTCTTGATCAGGATGTTTCCGTTTTTGGGTTAATTTTAAACCAAAGTTAGTTAGTTTCTGCATTGTGTACAATAAAGCTTTTTTTCCTAAGTGCTGTTGTGTGTTTATTGTCAATACAGAATGAGAGTTTGGTAATGCTGGTTGAGCCCCGAAATTTTTTTCTCACACAAATATTTTTTTTTCTTTACTACTGACTTAGAAACAAGTGACTACTCACAGTGACGAAGCAAGGAATGCACAAGACTGGTAGGACAGGACTGGCAGACCCACTGGTGGCACCGTTTGGAGCCCTGATTTTTTTTCCTCACACAGATATTTTTTTTTCTTTACTACTGACTTAGAAACAAGTGACCGCGCACACTGACGAAGCAAGGAATGCACAAGACCGGTAGGACAGGGACTGGCAGACCTACTGGTGGCCTCACACACAAATTATTTCCTAAAAATGTTTATCAGAGTATTTGGGAAGCAAACACCCACACAAAAGTTAGGAAATGCACACGTTTAAAGAACAGGGACAAGTCGGAGTCAGTATAACAGATCAAGCCCACAATCAGTTTAATTTTGTAAAATTGTAAGACAGATCAACTTGTCTTGATAAGTGTTGGGGCCAAAAAATACTAAATTGACCAGTGTTCACATAGAAAAGTAGTACACGAAATCATGGGCCAATACATCTCAGATATCAGGGAGTCAAGAATAAATATGTGGGAGTAGTGTTGTGGCCACAAAACTATCCAAGAAATCTGTGGGCAACAGTGGCCACAAAACTACTAGACCCTGGTCTTGATAATATATTTTTTGAAGGGAGGAATCAATACTGGCTCCGATTCCAAATGTCTGCACAACTTTCTACTGTGCACCTTGTTTTTTTTTTCAGCAGGAACCTTTTTTTTCTTAATTCAGCAATTTAACAGAGAACAAAATCAGAGCTGCATGGTGGTCATTTGTTGAACAGACCACGCAATCTCTCCCTCCCCCTCACACACAGCACCCCTTCGTTATTGCAGCTGTTATAAACAGAAAAGTTTGGAGTGACTCAGTTAAAATAACTAAGTCTGATAAAGTTTAAAGTTGGCTGCTTGACACAGTTATTTGAACAACTGCAAAGTCTCTAGTAAAATTATCTCAACGGAACAAACGCTCAATCCAAGTTACGCTTGCAAGGTCCAGGGACACAAATGCACTAACACTCTTCCATGGCAGCAGACTACCGAAATGGGACTTACCCCAGTGGTGTAGCTGCTTCACTGATAGGACATCTGGGACATTGCTCCTGGATCAGACTCCTCATTGGATCCTTCATTTGGCGCTCTTACTCCATTCTTCCGAGGGTCATCTGACCCACCAGACCGATCCCCATGTGATCTGAGAGCCCCAACCGCCTCCTACATTACACAGCTCGCACCAGACTCCGTTTATTCTCCTCGTTCCTCGTTCTTGTGCATGCGCGACTTATTCAATGCGCAAGCACGCTGCTCCACTGTGCGAACTGGATTTAAAGAGACAGGTCACACAATTGAGAGGCAGCCATTTAAAATAGCGTGGCGGCCCGCCTCTCACTTTTAATGAATGGGGAACACTGACATTAGAGCACCTCACCTCACTACAATTTAAGCCAGAGATCAAACATACAGCACCACTATCGGCACCTGCTTGACGTTTCAGACAAGACATCCTACACCTCCGTTAGATCGCATAACATAGACCATGGCTGAAATAAATCCCATAGTTGGAATGTTAGGGGCCTCAGCTCCCCTATAAAACCAAGAAGGTCCTGACTCATTTTCAAAAGCTCAAATCACAAGTGATACTACTTCAAGAAACTAAGTTGAATGTGCAAGAAGCTCAAAAGCTTAAATGGGGATGGGTGGGCATAGAAGTACATAACGTTGCCCCTACTAAAAAAAGAGGAGTCTTCCTTCTCATTTATTAAAACCTCCATTGGACCCTCCAAAAATCCCATCAAGACTCTGTGGCAGATGGGTTCTTACGCACTTTAACACCCCACAGGGCCCATTTGCAGTCCTTGATTTATATGCTCGTAACACTGACTCTCCTCAGTTCTTCCACCACCTGGCCTCGCAACTAAATGACCTGACAAACAAACCCTGATATTAATTGGAGGTGACTTCAATCTGACACTTAACCCTAAAATAGACAGAAACCAGAGCACCCCGAACCACACTCCTAGGGCCAGATATTCAAAACTTTGCGCCGGCCAAAAAACGTTTGCGCAGGTTTAGCGCGGGTCTGCTATATTCAAAAGGCCAAATAGCACGGACAAACTGCATTAGCGGCTAGCGCTGTGCAAAGTGGTTTCGCATGACTTAGCTTGACACTTAGCGCAGTGCACATTACCGCCCAGGAAAAGCTTGTCTTAACCCTGGGCAGCCAGCTTTGCGCGACACTATGGCTTTGTGCGGTGTTTGCGCGATCCTAGCAAATAAATATGACACATAGACAAAGCCAAACATAGAGGAAGCATGTTGCTACCTGATGGCATCACAATGATGCCATCATCTGCCACCAGTCCCAGCCATGCCAGGCAGAAAGTGGTGACCCTGCCACCAATGGACAGCATGGCAGTGTGGCCATACAGCACACACCTGCGGACCACACTTCTGTGGACACCAACAGATGCCAGCACACACACATGCAGCACTGTGGGCATGGAGGATGTTGAGGGGAGAGTGTATGGGTGGCTAGGCTGTGCCACAGATCAGGTGTGGCCACAAGGCTGGGACACATCATGCAGTGCACATGGGCCAGTATTGGGCATACCCCAACACCAGTGTGCCTTTCTGATAATATATGCCCCCTCAGCCACATACCGCACAGCTGTACAACTGCCACAGCACACAAAGCCGGACATATATATGTCATTATGAGCAAGCATCCCATGCCAGAGGTGCAGCATCTGTGGGTCACGCAACAGTGTAACAGTAATGTCCACTGTCAGCAAACACCTGCAGGTTGGGCCTCTCACTGTGTATAGTGCAGTCATCATCACTGCCCTACACACCATAGGCATTGCTGTGTCCACTCACTACTGGCCCCCTTGTTACTGTAGTGTCTGCTGTGCACTGTAGCATGACCTACAGTGTGACATTGCATGCAGCACCACCACCATCTGTGCCTATGCTGTGTTGTCCCAGTACAGCTGCAGGCAGCAGCACATGTGGTAGTAGTGTTCAAAACTGTATAATATTTCCCAAGCTGTTTGTGCAGCACTAACACGTTTGCGCGGGTTTAGCACAGGGCTAAACCGTTAGCCCAGTGCAAACAGCATGCAAATCAGGGCATAATGAGATGCTAATCTGGATGATTGCCCAGAGACTATGTAAGTAGGCTCATTTGCATGTCACTTTTGAATATAGCAAAGTTTAGCGCCAGGCAAATGTGTTTGCACTGGGCTAACGGTTTAGGCCTGCGCTAAACCTGTGCAAACATGTTAGCACTGCACAAACAGTTCAGGAAATATTTTACACTTTTGAACGCAGTACTTTCACATATGCTGCTGCCTGCAGCTGTACTGGGTCCACGCATTTGCTGGCACACACATTGGCCACATAGTTTACCTCTACCTACCTTCACATCGCTGTGCACTGTTTTGCTGTTGTGGTTTGCACTTCCTGGTTGCCATATTCAGAGCTGTCTTATCCTAGGGCCAAGTTTGCCCTGCACTCCCAGCCCAGTTTGCCCAGCCTCATTCCCATGCTATATTCAGAAGCTGTTTGCCCCAGGCTATTCCTTTTGAATATGGCCTGCTTTGTGCTCCGGGCTAAGTTTGCCCGCCGGGCAGTGCTAATTTAGCCCCGGGTCAAAGTTTTGAATATCTGGCCCCTAGTCTCTTAAAGCAGTCTTGCTATGACTTAAAGAACAGGGCCTCACTGATCTACAGTATGGAGACATCATCAACCAAGAGAGAGGGACTTTACTTATGTCTCCAATATATGGCTCCCTTAGCCGTATAGATGTATGGCTTACATCTCAGGACCTCACCTCACTAGTAACAGCAACCATTATCAAGCCACGAATCATCTCAGACTATGCCCCATCCAACTTGACATGGTACTCAGTAGTTCCCCACAGAAATCCACTAACTTGAGATTGGAGCCTATCCTACTATTGGACCACCAATTCAAACCCTGGCTAAAACAAGCCACCCTGAAATATTTTTCAGACTATGACAACAGTGCTACATCAGTAACCACATTATGGGAAGCCTTTAAGACTACCCTCAGAGGTAAAATCATTGGTTACACAGCATTTAGATGAAAAGAAAGAGAAAAACAGTTAGCTAACCTGGAAGTCCAACTAAAAACTAAGGAAGCAACTCTAACCCCACCCCATAAGAATGTTAAACCTTCACCTCTGCATACAGAAATCATAGCTATTAGGCAGGAAAGTAATACAATTACATCAAGGAAAGCAGAATTGGCCCTGTTAAGATTGAAACACAAATACTGGGAAACTGGAGAAAAAAGATGTAAGGCTACTAGCTTATAGGCTTAAAAAACAAAAACCTGAAATATATATTCCTTCCTTGACATCACATTCTGGTACCAACAGCACTGACCCATTAAAAACCAACAACATTATGTCCAGTTTTTACCAAACATTATACACCTCCACTGCCCCGCCATCCTCCCAGCAGCTGACAGATTTTTTAAATTCCCTCTCTGCCAAAATTATCACTCCATCAATGTTCACTCCTCGAGCAACTCTTTACTACCCAGGAAATTGAAATGGTGAGTAAGAACTTGAAGCCTAAGCTGGCCCGTTGGCACCGGTGACCCGGGTTCGGAAACGGACCTGGGTCGCTGGAGGGCCAGTCAGGGGGAGGTGGATGGAGCATCCCCTGGACTGCTCTCCTCTGGGGGGAGGAACGTCTGTTGCACAATGGATCCCTGGTAGAGGCTGGGGTGCTCTGCTGCAGCCATGTCTGGATGTCCGGGGGGTGGGGCAGACATGGGACATCATTGCACATCCCTGCCCCTGAGGAAAAACGTCCATTCAGGGACACAAAAATCCCCAGCCAGCACCTCCATAACGCCCCTCCTCACCACCTCTCATGTGCTCCTAGGCCGGTTCCCCCGATCTGAACTCACATTTACGACACCTTGCCGGTGCTGCGACCCTGCCCTGAGGGGTAAGCCAGGGGGCATCGAAACATAGACTTTGACGGCAGATAAAGACCGCTTGGCCCACCTAGTCTGCCCATTTCCCTACCTACAGGATATGCCGTAGATCCTAGTTAACCAACAGCCTATTTCTTCCTACCCCCCCCACAAGAATTGCTTTATGTCTGTCCCATGTATTCTTGAATTCTCTCACAGTTTTAGACCCACAACCTCCTCAGGAAGGCTGTTCCAGGCATCCACTACCCTCTGTGAAAAATACTTCTTACATTGCCTCTGACCCCCCATCTTTAAATTGTGTCCCCTTGTTCTTGCACATCTCTTTTTCTGAAAGACGCTACCCTCTTGGACTTTGTTGATTCCACTGAGGTACTTAAAAGTTTCTATCATGTCCCCTCCCCCTTTCCTCAAGGGTATACATATTAAGCTCCTTTAGTCTCTCCTCGTGCGGCTTCTTTTGCAGACTCTGCACCATTTTAGTTGCCCTCCTCTGGACTGCCTCTATCCTGTCTTTGTCCTTGCAGAGTTGGGGTCTCAAAGGGAAGTCCATGGGACCCGGTTTCTACAATTTTACAAAGGAAATAACTTTTTAAAGGCTGCATTTTTTATGGAAATATTTACATATGCAGACTCCTGTGGTGGTAAGTCACTGTTTACTCAGTGGCAGTGGCAAATATTCGTGAATCTCTTTAAACCTCATAAGGTGGCCTTCAGGGCATCTCACCAATCTATTATATTTTCTTTTGAGACCTTGTTATCAACTATGAAAAAATCAATGGCCTGGGAAATCTTGGCTAGAATGTTTTTATCTTTTAATATATTATTAATAATTCTCCATAAACCCTTCTTCCTCCTTTTTCTAATTATATCCCAAAATATATAGCAGGATTCTGGACTGTAATCTGATATTAATCTAGTTTCTATATTGGCTTTTATACCTAAACTCTCTACAAGTAGATCCCAGGAGACAAAAATATAATCTAATCTAGAATGGGTTCCAAATCTAGAATTAAAATAAGCGTAATCCTTGCAAGTCCCATGAAGGGCCCTCCAGATGTCCACTAAATTGTTGGACTGCAGGACATTTTGTAAAAGTTGGGCTTTATATTTGTCCCAGCTGCTAGTACGAAATTACCTCCGTTCCGAGTAAACATTAGATTATTATGACATAAATAAGCACTGGGTCTGAGTCTAATAAAAACTGGAAAGCCAACAGCAAAATAATTGGGAAAACCTTGGTAAAATGGTTACAGGCATTGGAAGAAGACAAAGCAGAAATAATATCCATACAAAAACTGGAGGGCCAGATAGTTACAGAATAGAAAGATATTTTATTAGAATGTCAGAAATACTACTCTGATTTGTATGTGTCCGACTGTTCGCCAATACAGCAGGAGACAAATTATTATGGGGATTTTATAAGGGGAAAATCAGTCTCATTGAAGCTGCTGCCCTTATTCAGTCAATATCAGAAGTTGAAATTATGAAGACTCTTCATCAAATGGCCAAAAATAAAGTGTCAGGAGTGGATGGCGATACATCTGAATTCTTTTTGTCTATAGAGGGAAAAATAGTCCCCCTTCTGTGTGAGCTATTCAATCAGATTTATTTTCAAAAGAGGGCTCCCTTATATTTTTCTCAAGCTTACATTTCTGTATTACTTAAACAAGGAAAGCAAAATAATAAGGTAGAAAATTATAGACCTGTGGCAATTCTAAACACAGACATTTGCCCAATCCTAGTATGCCTTTTCACTGAAATCCTCTCCTCCAGTAACTTCCCTCCATCCCTGTCTACAGTCACTATCACTGTGCTCCCCAAACCTTGTAAAGACCCTCAATTTCCAACTAGCTATAGACCCATATCTCTGATTATAACTGATGGAAAAATATATGCCAGAATACTTGCCACACGATTACAATCCTTTCTCCCAACATTGATCCATCCATCTCAAACCAGTTTTGTGCAGAGTAGACTGAGTTCTGATCATATATTAGGACTCTTCTAAACCTAATACACATTGCATCATCCCATAGCACCCTGACAGCAGTGGTGGCAATAGATTTTGAAAAGGCCTTCGATTCTGTCGAATGGCCTTATCTCTTCGCAGTCTTTACTCATATAGGAATTGGCCTAACTTTTGTTTCCACACTACAAACCATGTATTCCACCTCCAATGCTCAGGTTCTTACAAACTCAAACCTATCAGCCCCCTTCTCACTATCCAGAGGTACCAGACAAGGTTGCCCTTTATCCTCACTTCTTTTTGTCTTAGCCATAGAACCTGTGGCAGACACTATTAGACAGCACCCGGGCATTAGAGGAATATCCGCTGGTGACCAAACTTATAAAACCCTACTATATAAAGATGATCTACTTGTACTTATGGATCAAGCAGACAAATCTATCATCCCACTATTGGATATCCTTACGCACTTTACATCCCTATCAGGCTTAAAAATCAGTTACTCATAAGTTCGAGATCTTTCTCTTAAATAAAATAGCTACCCCTCTGAAATCTCAGCCCTACCTCTTCGATGGGTGTCGACTTCAATAACATACCTAGGAATAAAGATAACTGCAAAAGTACATGCCTTCTGCAATTTAAACTTTAAGTCCATGCTCCCTAAAATTAAGCTCAAACTCGATTGCTGGAAAACATTGCAGCTATCCATGGTATGTAAAATAGAAGCAGTTAAAATGATTACTGCCCCCAAAATCTTCCACCTCCTGTCACACACACCCCTTTTGATTCCCAGTAAATGGTTTGACCAAACTGACAAATTAATAGGACAGTTCTTGTGGAAGGGTCACAAGTCGAGGTCTAGTAAGAATAAACTTAGAACTAGTTGGTGCCCCATGGTTCAAGGGGTATTACTGGGCATTCAGAAATGCCCAAAGCATAAAATGGATAAATACAACAGGCCTCCCCCCCATAGACATAAATCGAGACTGCCATATGCTGACGAATCAATCGTATAACGTATCTGTTCACAAAAAACTACCCTTCCCCACACACACACACACACTATTAAGGCATCCTACACAGCTTGGCAACAAACTGGTAAATGGATGCACATTGATCTACCTCACTGCCCACTCACTCCTCTCTGGCATAACCCCTCCATAAATATTGATGGCAAGCCCCTACATTGCACAGAATGGCAAGATAAAGGCATTCACATTTTAACTGACATTTTAATCCCTCGTACTAACACTCTTGAATCATTCCATGGTCTGCAGTCTCGCTATAAAATACCACTAACAGATTTCTGGAAATATCTCCAGCTATGTAGCGCCTTAACCCAGCACCTCAAAAAGCTGAAAGATTTGTATGCACCTAACCAATGCCACCCTTCAACCAAATGGAGGAAAACCCAACGAGGTAGGGCAGGACTAATATTCTCCTACATTAGCGACTGCATACCAACACAAGCTGCTCCATCTAGAAGATATTGGACGTCAGCTCTACAGACTACCATATCGGTTGAACAATGGCAACAGTGTTGATGTATTGCTCACAAACTTGTCAAGGACCCAAAGATCCATCTTGTCCAAAATAAAGTGTTACATTGTTGGTATCATATACCTGAGGTTTTGTACTCAACTAAGGTTTCACCATCATAGCATTGCTGGTGATGTACTCAGCAGCATGGTAATTTATACCATATCCTGTAGAGCCGCTCACATATTACACCCTTCTGGACACAGGTTATAAATATTCTCTGTAGCATTCTACACCTACCCATACCTCCATCCCATGAGCTGCTCCTGATCGGACTGGACAAAAATCCACCTGTCATACCAAAGAGACAAAAGTCACTACTAATTCAAGCAAGCATTATAGCAAAAAGACTGTTGTTGCAAAAATGGCAAACCTCAGTTACGCCTACTATGACTGAATTCTTAAACAACTTATTCCAACTTGCTGCCTATGACCGTTTCTCCCATATAGCTACAAACACTGTGCATATCCACATCCTTACCTGTGAACCCTTTTACCAATATCTCAACATTACCAACAGTAGAACAGATACAAATACCCTCTTACACCCTAGCAAGGAATTGGATAAGCACTTCCTCTGTCCTGGTTATACCACTTGTAGTATGATCTTCTGACCCAGCACCAGTGTTCTGAGGGGCTCCGATATCTTATAGCACTACCTTGTATTGAACTTATAGTGTTTCCTATAATGATGTGTCATATTATTATTTTAGAAATGTAATAGTTTAAGTACGTATTATTTAGTACTATTATGTACTATACTTGTTACAGCTATTCCAGTACTGTTACGTATATCATGTGCTCAACAAACTCTTCCCGTTTATTCCTGTTTTATGCCAATCTAGCATATCCGAGGTCCTCAAATGGAGCAATGCAACTCAAGCTACCTCATAGTGATAAATAGCAAATAGTACATTTTGTATTTCTGAAATCATGAGCTGCTGTAGACCTTTAGATTATATAATCCCATTCCGTTTCTCCTCCTCCCTCGTCCCTACTTATGTACCATGTATAGTGCTGGATTTCTGTATAAGCACTGCTCAAATCATTCATGTCATTGATTGTTTTTTGTTTCCTTCTTTTATTGTCTGTTATTTGTTATTTTCTTTATTTGCTGTAACTGAAAAGTTCAATAAAAAATTAAACTTCCAAAAAATGAAACAGGTGAAGATGTGTTTTCGGTAAGCTGTGGGGGCTAGCCAGCCCAGGCTGGAGTATAGTGAGTAGCAGTGAGTGAGCTTAGGAACAGACAAAGCAAAGCGGCAGATGTTGTTGTAGCAGGTCAATCATCCCATAGGTCAGTTTTGGTCTTAGAACCCCCTGAGAGATAGCCAGCCTTGCAGCAGATGTGATGCTGTGTCTGATTTTATATGCAATACCAAGCTGAGTATTGACTGTTTTGATCGTAGTAGTGCGATGCAGGTCAAAGTTCAGGACCAGATCCAGTGTGACGCCAAGATATTGTTTTATAATTTAAAAATTTTTTTGTCGCCCTCAGACAGCCCCCATCTGACCCCCCAGCACCATCACCTGGAATTACCAGGGCTTACCTTATGCCCAGCCTGGGAGCGGAGCCTTGTGGGGAGTCAGTCGCCATCCTGTCGCTGACTTTTTCCTCCATTTTTACCCCAGCAGCCCCAGGAGTGGGTACGCATGTGTGTGGAGGCACACATTAGTCCCATGGCCCCAGTAACAGCCCCTTTCCTCCCACTCCAGGCCTAGCACCTGGCTCCTCCTGGGCTGTGCTGCCCTCAGCCTCCAGCAGGTGGCAGCCATCCGCCAGAGGAAGCCCCTTGCACCTTCCCGGAGAGGAGAGCTTGCCTGTTGGCAGCTCTATCCAGCTCCGCCCTCCCCTCCCCGCTGACCTCCGAAAGCCTGGACTCGTTCCCAAACCCGGGTTGCCGGTGTGCTGCGAGGTAAGGCATCCAGCGCCTCAGCCCTCAGTGCCACCGGGCCGGTGACTTCAAGATATTTAAAAGAGGAGACAATGTTGAGGGGAATGTCATCGGATCCTCTGATGCAAAGTGGCAAGTGACAGACTTTTATTTTAGATCCCGAGCCAAAGTGCATGGCAACTGTCTTTTTGTTGTTTAAGACAAGTTTATTTTGCTTCAACCAGTGTTGAAAAATGTAGAAATTGAGGTTTAGGTTACGGTTTATGTTAGATAGGTCAGAGGAGCTGGAGTAGAGTACCATGCCATCGGCATATAACAGGGCAGAGCATGAGATGGATTGGGGGGGGAGAGATCATTCATGAAGATTGTAAACAGTAAAGGGCCCAAAATGGATTCCTGGGATACTCCGATCCAGGTGGGGGAGAGGTAGGGACTTAGTATTACCAATCTGCATGAATTGCTGTCGCTTCGAGAGATATTTAAGAAACCATGTGGCTACAGGGGGGACCTTCACTTCCCCACCTTACCCTAAAATGACTGGTTATATGTAACCCTCATTTAATACTATACGCTGTTGCAATAGCTGTTTGTCACAAGTCAACTGTGGCCCAGACAACATAATCTGAAACTTTAAAGTCTTAGGCAGAGTCTCTAAATAAATTAGGCCATTTATCCAAAGAAAAATTATCTTCAGAGTTAAACACCATCTGTTGTAAATTAGTATACAATACAGGAAATGTTTACAGTACACATAACAATGGCCATATTTAAAATCCAAATAAAACAAACAGCACAATAAAATAGATATACTAAATAAAATAAAACAACACAATAAAATAGATATACCAAATAAAATAAAACAGCACAATAAAACAGATATACCAAATAAAATAAAACAGCACAATAAAACAGACATACCAAATAAAATAAAAGCACAATAGAACAGATATACTAAATGAAAGAAAAAAGAAAAGAAAAAGAAAAAGAAAGCAGCCTCCCTGTAGCCTCTCACTGTAGACTCCTGCTGGTGACTTCTGCTACTCCAGCAGGAGCTACTCATGCAGAGAGCCACTTGACTGGCTCTCTTTTTAAATTCCTGGAGCTGCGCCTCCCATTGACATCACACCCATTCACCAAATAGACCTGGGGCCAGCTGCTGCCACCTTTCCAGTCCAGGACAATGGCAGAACAGAAAATGGGGGAGGGAGGCACACAGATGGTAGTCAGGCAAAACGGACAGTTCAGATGTTAATTGTGTCCAGACAGCAGGTGTAGTCCGTGATGCTGAGGAGCCGCTTGACTGGCTTTCCTTTTAAATTCCTGTAACTCCACCTCCCCTCTGATGTCACACCTGTTCACCAAACAGATCCAGGACCAGCTGCTGCCACCTTGCCGGTCCGGGACAACAGCAGAACAGAAACATGTTATTTTGAGTGTGAATACAGTATATTTTTCATTGTTGGTACTCGCTAAAATAAATCATAGGACATTTGGTAGTTTTTCTTTTCTGTAGCTTTTTATCATATTTCATTTTGGTTTTGAGACCTTTGGCACAGTGTCATCCAAGTCTGAGTTTGCAGTTGGAATAATCACTTTTCTAGTATTTTTCTCATATTCTATAGGCATAGTCGGAATGCTCTTTTAAGCTCTTATTCTTTTTTCCTACTGTTTTACTTTGCTGCAGATTTTGTTCTAACATTTTAATACTTTTATTCTTTTGAATCATCTCCATAATTTCTTGCTGCTCCTTCCTTATAATCTCATTTGTAATTTCTTTGATAGTTTTCTGTTCCCTGCTCTTGCTTATCTCTTGTCTCCCCTTCATTCTTTCCCAGCACTATTTTATTTCTGATCCTCTAGTACTTTAAGGGTTCTTGGCATAATTACATTTTTTGGGCAAGAGCTGTCTTAATTTCCCCTAGCTCTTTCCCAGTTATCAAGTTTGCTTGTACTGAACACTTTTCTAGTAGGTGTTTTCTCTGAATATTGTCCAGTCCATTTACAGATTCTCTGTGTGACTGGCCGTCTTCAGTTGGCCACACGAATGGTATTTCACCTCTATGTGACACATAACCCATCTTTTCCTTATCCACATACCGTGTTATAAAATGTTCAATGTCCGCCAGAAAGTTACTTTGCAAGTCATATTTTGTAATATCCTGTCCATGCTTTACCAAGTTCAGATCAATTACTCTCTGGATGGTTGACATTATAAACTGAGCTTTATCAAGTCCATCTAAATCACCTCCATAGATTACACTCAGTGTTGACTTGTTACACAATTCCTGTGCCACGTCTTTCTGGGATTCTAGTTGTTTTATCATAGTCATTATGGAATTATTCTTAATATTTTTTCTTATTGCGCTTTTCTTGTGGGGAAGGGGAGATGTTCCTGGTTCTGAAACTATCATCAGGCTTTTGTTTTCTTTGTCTAGTGTTTTTGTAAATGCTGTTTTCTTGTTTTTATTATCATGTTTTTTTTCCCTTCCTCCCTCAACTAGCTTATCATTTTTTAGCTTCATTGCTTGGCATTTGCTTTCCTGCTTCTTGCTCATATACAATAAACAACAGACACAGAGTAGAACAATTAAAAATTGATGTGTGATTTAAAAATGATAAATAATCACAGTAAGAAGAGTGTGGTGTATTTTCAATATTTTCTCAGAAACGTCCTGGAAATGTCGCAGTTAATTTAAAATAGAATAAAATATTGCTAGTCAACCTCAAGGTTCTTTAAACTGATTATACTGTATATCCTTTTCCTGTTCACAGGATGATTATATTTTACTTTCAGTTTTCTATAAAATTGATATCTTTCCTTAAAACAAAATAGCACAAAGTAAGAAAATGGCTTGTTGTTCAATTATGAGAATGTTAACAGTGTAAAACTATAGTATTTATACGTACCAACTCCATAAAACTGCTTTATATGAATTAAGAAAACTCACATTACAGCTGCTCTGGTAGGTTCCTCACATACTGTATTTTTCAGTCAGAAAATTCCAGTTCTAATTGCTGTGATTTTGTGTGAGAAAATATCCTAATAAAAGGAATGATTATTATCCAAGTGTTTATGTCAGCATTTTTATCCTGCTAATTATCACACAGGTTTCTAAGATTGAAAACACTCCAGACTCTCACCAGCGACCCACTTGGTCTCTACAACACATAGAAGTCACCACACTTCTAAAAAGAAGTCTCCAGCTTTTGTCCCACTAACTTTCTGAGTTTTTGTAGATTAAATTTCTTTCTTTTGTACAAAACAAACAAAAGAAACATTAAAAATGTTGGAGCTGCATGAGTAGTAAATAAGAGCCATTAGGCTAGTAGGCTGTCACCACGCTGAACTCCCGGAAGAAACTAGTGGGTTTAAGGAGTGCTGAGTAAGTACAGACTATATTCAGGCTATCATATAACTAAACGTTGTCCTGTGATACTTCACCCAGGAAATCTGAAAAATCTTAAAAGGAGCATAGTCAATATAAACATCTAATAATTAATGGGTTCCATTTTTTATAATGGAAAAACACGTGTGTTTAATACCCCGCGGCTTCTTCCGATCCTAAAGTGCTCAAGACAGAAAGAGAAAGTCAGCGCGACCCTAACAGTGTCGGTTTTCTGACAGAAATCAGTGTCCATAACAGCTCACCTCCTCACTTGCATTCGCTCCCTACTTAACTGTCTCCATCACAATCCAACAACCTAAACAAAATAAAAAAAACTGCTACACTCCACAGTTTTACCACGCTCCCTAAGCACTCACCCTTTCAACCCTCACCTTTTCTCGGCAGGTCAAATGATGCCAGCACTTGAAAACAGTCGTTTCATGAAAAAGGACAGCGACGATCAGGACAGTTATTTTTTCTTTACTTTTCTTTATAAATAATTAAATATTTACAGTTACTTGTAGAACCTGCAGTTTTCTGTTCCTTCTTAAATCGTATACTCACCACGAGGTAAGACTCCAGTTTTCCTTTTTTTGCATTTCAAAACCTACCAGAAAAAAAGAACCCTTCAATTATATAAAACAAAGTATGGGATGCAGTGTGTTTTACTCGAATTTAACACACACCCTCCTTGTTGGATGGCTATCATAAACCCCTTGGGCTTCGCCCTCGGGGTTAATGTGCCATCCAACAACTCAGGTGTGTGCTAAATTCTCCTAACACACTGCACCCCATACTTTATCCTTTATTTAATTCACTGCAAAAAACTATGTTGATGCAGATATTAAGGTTGTAGAATGCAAAGCGCACAAGGAAGGGAAATGAAAAACATTAGGGATTTGGGTCTCTGCAGTATTGGCGAATCAGGGTTGACAACCCCAGTAAGACCCCACCACTGATTCGCCAATACTCTGGAGACCCAAATCCCTAATGTTTTTCATTTCTCTTCATTGTGTACTTTGTTTTCTACAACCCTAATGGCTGCATTAACATAGTTTTTTGCAATGAATTTCCCTTTGTTTTCTGGTAGTGTAATTGTATCCTCATTTGTGCAGGTCCCTTTAGGACCTGTGCAAAATGAGATGAATACAATATTGGAGACAGTCCTGACCCAATACTTGGGCCCAGCAGGCCCCGGTATGCATGTTGATACCTTGTGGGTGAGGTTGCCTGACCCACCACAGAGTGTGGTGTCTGCGCCAAAACACTGCTGCATCCCTGCCCAGGCTGGGGTTGGTGCTGCATGCTGCAACACCTTCCCCATCAGCCTTATCCCACTAAACTGGCTCGCTGAGTTCACACCTGAACTCAGCTCACTGGCATGGTAAGGCAGTGTGTTCCCCATTGGTGCAACGGACATCCCTACAAACAACCTGAGTATGCCCTCCGGCTGGCTGTCACCTCCTCCATCCTGTCTTTGGTTGATTATGGGCTCCCAATCTATGCAGCTGCTGACCCCACCACCCTTTTCAAAGTCCAGACCTCAATCAACAAGGCTTGCAGGCTCCTGACAGGTGCCCCCAGCAGAACGCACACATGCCAGCTTTACTCCACCTTGAACCTACTCACCTTTGAAAAGCACCTGCGATACCACACCTAAATACTGGCCAAAAAATACTACTTGGGCTCTCCCTGCCGGGGGTTACCTCATCCCTAAAACAGGCCACTCAGTCACCACTCGAATTGCAACCAAAGCCACCTTCCAGGTGCCGAGAGCCAGGACCTCCCTCACCCAAAGATCTTTCCACTCCAGAGCCCCCTCCTGGTATAATTCCTCCTGCTCAGATCACAAACATCCCCAAAATAGGCCCTTCAAAATCACCCTCCGTAAACACCTCACTGACTCTCAGAGCTGCAAATGCCCATGACGGGGCCATACCTAAAGCGCTGCCTGACCCAATCCACAGACAAAGTCTCCCCGGTCCCCCACCCTACCCCGCAACTACCCCTCCTCACCCCCCCAGGTACTAGTACCCCATATCTCTAGGGGTCCCATAGTATTATATGTATATTAGTCTAGTTAGACTAGCTTAATTGAGGCCTGTACACCTCAATTGGAAATCTGTGTGCTTCACTGGAATTGCTTTGAATGTCCATTTGCTTTGCATTGTATGCACCTTTTTGTATCTCACCTGTAATGTTCTCCATTGTTGTACTCCACCAAAATGTTGTCTACCCTCCCTATGACAAGGTGCCTTTGTAAATGAGTCTTTGACTCAAAGGTTGTAAATCCAAATTGTGACTGAATAAATAAATAAATAAACATTACGTAATAAATTCTTTGTTTTTAATATTTTTACCCCAAAATTTCAACATAATCTTCTTATGACCCCACCTCATGGAACCGGTAGGTGAAAATTTTCAAATCCCTGCCAAAACCCCATTCTTTGCCACAAGTGCAAAAACATGTTTTGGCCAGGATGAGAAAAATGACAGCTATAATGTTCATGAGGTGGTGTGAAAAAATAGCTAAGCTGAAAATTTGGGGTCAAAATATTAAAAATTACCAATGTTATGCATGTGCATAGAAACATTTCAATGTATGCTCATAACTTGAACATTTGTAGGAATTTATTCACCAGATTTTCAACATAACCTTTCTGGGACCCTACCTCATGAACACTGCTAGCGAAAATACATTAATCGAGCCCAAAAGGTGATTGTGCTTAGCGACCATGAAATCACGTTCTGATTAAGAAAATGACACTGACAGATGAGGTGGGGTCACAAAAGGTTATGTTGAAAATTTAGTGAAAAACTTCCTAAAAATGGTGAAGTTATGAACATAAGGTCAAAACACTGTTAAAATACATTATAATAACTGGTTACACCCATTATCAACCCGTTTTTGAGTGTTGTAAAAAGTCGTATCACCCGGCAGGTTGATACGAAAAAACTTGTATCAACCCGTGGGTTGATACGACTTTTACAGTCTCGCGCCCAGAAGCCTGCAGCGGTTCAGACAAATTAAACAGACAATTCTCCGATCACAGACTCTAACTCACAGCATGATCTCCATTTAAACAAAAACATACAGGGCAAAGTAACAAAGCATAATCTTTTTCTTTTCTTGAATTTTAGTATTTACCAAGCAGGAAGACTCTCTACTAAAAGCATACTTTCCCGACCCATATTGTGTCCACAGGCGGCATGAACTTTCACCTCGGTTCCACAGTGACTGTAAAGACCCGACCCATCTAGATGATGAAACAACACAAACTGAAGTGAAAGGACTTGGCAAACAATATAAACTTTTTAAAAAAATCTATTTTTTAGTGTTTTTTTTTTACTTTATTCCTGAGATCGTGATTTACTTTACCCGACTGGAACTAATGACCATAATGTAAGGTAGTCTTTTTGCACCAGTTATTATAAAAATAAAACTTACGAGGCTGGTTGACATTCAGTTTTTTACACCCTCGGTGTATGATCATAGGAAACTCTCGAAGCCGCCCGAGGTTTCTCTATGATCACACACCTTGGGTGTTTAAAAAAACTTCATATCAACCGCCTACATATGCATTATTCTATATACACGGCACTTACCTTTATTCCTCAGTTCATGGTTTGGCTTTGAAGAGTGCAGACATGTTGCAGTTCACAGAGGATGACAGCATTCAACCACTAGTGGTAAGTATAGAGTGGGGGGGGGGTGTGAGGTGGTGGGTGTTCAGTGGTAGGATTGGGATGGGGAGAGGGGATGACGGGGATGATGAGGGATGGTTTTCTTTCTGGGTGGTTTTCGTTTTGCAGGAACCAAGAACATTAATAAACTATTTTGAGACACAGGGGGTGATCTCCCCAGTGTCCCACACTACTGGGGAGACTTGTAAATGCCGACACGGGTATTGGGCCCCTCAATGTTGGCAACTATTAATAAAACAACGGGCTGTGGAAGGGGGGCATCTGACACCAGGGGTGGGCATCCTGGTGTCCGATTATACAAATAATAACTACATAAACAAATAAACTGCCACTTGTGATTGGGACCCCTGGTGTGCAGATACAGTTTATTAAGGCACAGCACAGTCAGAATGGTGGGGCTATGACAGTACTCTCGTCCCTGACATACAAGTCACAACACAGCAGGGGATGCAATATGACACAGCTGTCATTTGTTAGTAAATGACAACTGTGTCGTATAGTCAGTGTCAGTGGCTCAGTAGGTTGCACACTCACCTCTGAGGCTGGGAGATCAGTAGGCTGTGGGTTCTATCCCCACACCAGGCACTTGGGTTAATATCCCAATACTGACACTGTAGTGCAGCATGAGGGGGGTGCTGCACTTCTGAGGTGCTGTCTTTCAGATGAGACGTTAAACCAAGTCCCGTCTGCCTGTTCTGGTGGTTGTTCAGGTGGACGTAAAGATCCCATGGCACTTCTCAAAAGATTAGGGAATTTCCTGGTGTCCTGGCTAAATTTCCCATTCACTAGAAATACCACCAACAGCTTAATCTGGTTCAGTTTCAGTCGGTTATCATCTGTATCCCCCTCCCACCGGTCACCCCTGAAAAAGGGTCTTCTAGTCTCAGTGGGCCTACCGGATCAACAAAATTCAATAAATAAATAAATAGTGCAACCAGCTGTTGTCACAACAGTTCAGCTGTCCTTAGAACCTTGATTTTTTTAAACTGTGCATGCTCACAAATGGAACTTTTTTAATTTAAAAACTACTTAACTGTGAGAGGTAAATACAACAAAAGCATGTACCTTGGGCCAAGCTCTACGAAATCTGAAAGTTTCAGGTTTCAAATTCTTCTATTTTTTCAGTTATTGGGGCCAAAAAAAGTCTTACATTTTAAAAAAATGGTGATTTTTATGTCTTTTGCACCTCTGTAACTTTACCCCACTGAATCAATCTACATGAAATTTTCAAATTCAAAACCGGCCTAGTGGCACTGAGGGCTGAGGTACTGAACGCCTTACCTCATGTCACGCCAGCGACCCAGGTTTGGAAATGAACCAGGGTTGTAGGAGAGCTGGCGGCAGGAGGCAGGATCTAGCAGATGAAAGGGAGCTCTCCTCTCCTGGGGAGGAGCCTTGTCACTCACCATAGTTCCACTGTTCCCAGGTGGAGATCCTAGGGCAGTGCAGGCGGGTGGACAGCGTGCAGCGGGAGGGCGTCTTGGTACCACAGCATGCACATGCCAACACACATGCATGCATGGCCGAGACAGGGAATGCAGATAAAACAAGGGTAAAAAAAAGGGGTATAAAAAGATAATAGAAAAAAAAATTCAGAATCAAAAGATCCTGGCACAAAGGCTGTGCTTTCTACATTTTATGTAACTCAGGGGCAAAGTTATTAAGGTGCAAAAATTCAGGTTTAACATTAAAGTGCTTCCTCAACCCTAATAGACAGGCAATACTGTGCCTGGTGCCTGTATCATTTACCATAATCTCAAAACTGAGCTCTCCACAGTGTTAATCTGTATGTCTGATATCCAGTATTTAATTTAAAATGTAAATTCCACCACTCCATCTCTTCAATTCGTATAATCAAAAACCAATAGAAGTACAAATTTTATGGGTTTTGTAAGGGACTTTAAAAAGAAAACTTTGTGTTTTGGCCTTTAACTCTTAAAATCTCAGAGGGTTTGGCTGTTTGCTAATAAAAATGTTTATAGGCCAACCCGTCGGCACAGCGGTTGGATTTCTGCTTGTGATGCTGGTGACCCAGGTTTGGGAACAGACCCGGATCACTGGAGGGCCGGCGAGGGAGAATAGGCTCAAGCATCCAATGACTGCTGTTCTTCTCCCCCACCCGGGAGGGTGGTGTTGTGGCTCGCTATGTGCTGACTCTTGGAGGAGGCCAGGAACGTAGCACTTCGGTAAGCAGGGAGCATCGTGGACATTGGCGTTCACCTTGACGTCAGTGGCACGCTACAACCCCAGGAGTAAACTGGGAAATAGCAGCTTCCCAACCAGCCAGATGATGGCTCCCAGCTTCCGCCACAGCCAAGAAGCCCTGGTCTCTATCTCCACCTCAGCAGCACCCAGGGATCATACTAAGAGTGTGCTAGCTGTCTCCCCGGCGCCTTCCCCCTTGGAGGAGAGGAACTCATCCAGTGAAGGGTGACACTGGACTACCCCTGGTGCGGCTGCAATCTGGGGTGGAGGGGACAGGGCGAGGGTGTAGATGGGGCCTAGGCTGGCCTGAAGGAGAGGTGGGCCGGGGAGCCAAAGGTGGAAAAAAAAGTTTATAATCCTTAAAACGGCATCTTTTTTGCCAGAGACCCACTGCTCTGATCCATTCTGACCCATTCCGCTCTGTCTGCTCCTTGTCTTCCTCACATCCCTGCTTTCACTGCTACCTCCTGGTGCACTTGATTCTCCACTTTCTGTATGCTCCTTTTAGCTGTTGCTGCTCCAACTCTTAGGACCAAAACCCACTGGGCTCTCAGTTCTACATTCAGTGATTTTCCAACCACTACCAAGAGACTCCTTCAGATTCCTCCGCCGGACTGCACCACCTCCACCAGCACACTGTTCTGTTCTGCCCTGCAACCCTTTCACAGGCATCCATCTATTCTCACCAGGGCAGAGATTCGCAGGGAAGGAGGGAGGGAGGAAGGAAGGAAGGAAGGAAGGAGATCAATAAAATCTGAATCCTGGAAAGGATAGGGCAATGATGGCACGCCTTTAATATGTAAAGTACACATAATCTTAAGTCCACTCTGCTCCTTCACCTCGTGTCAGATATCAGTCGGCATCTTTGGAATGTAAATACTAGATTTATACTGTGGATGAGGAAGGATGGCCCTATCACATATTTCTGATGGTAAACAGCACAGCACAACACCAAGATGTTTGTTTGTTTTTTTGGTAATGGGGTGGATACACTAGATTACTGAATGCCTGTTTGCAGGGTACAACCTGGGAGGGTACAAAGCGCAAAATAAAACAGGGTAAAAAGCACAAGTACATCAAGTCAACAAAATACAAACTTGGAGAGCTAACAATTCCAGGGTCCAGATAAGTACGGTGTAAAGTATTACAAGTTGATAAATAATTAGATAAATAACAAGGTAAGTTAAAGCAAGTATGTGCTTTCATGTCAGACATGGCATGGGATTGGAAACTTTTAAAAACTTTAAAATCCTCTATTTCAGTGCAGGAATGAAAGAAAATGAAAAGAAAAATGGGTATATTGATAGTTTTACCAGAAAAACATTATTGTTAAAAAAAAACACTGTGGTGGCTAACAAATACTGCTGATTTTACACTTTTTTTTTTCAAAATCCTGGAAAATGTTGCAAAATATATGATATTTAGGCACAGTACAGCTTATATTTCATTAGTGTATTTATATCCCTCATTCCTTATTTGAGGACATGTCCATGAAAACAGGATTTTAGTCCCTTAGCTTTCCTTTCATCTGCCTGCTTTTCCTTATAAAGCTTTGTTTGTGACATCATGATCATTGCCACAGCAAAAGATTGTGATGTCACAAACAGCATTAGGAGGGAAAAACACTAGGTTGAGATGAAGTGTGTGGGACTCCAATTCTGTTTTCATGAAGATCCCAGTAATAAAAAAAGATGGATATAAGTACAGCACATAATGAATTGTAAGCCGTAGTGTGTCTAAATATTATATTTTGAAATGTTTTCTTGGACTTTTGAAAATCAATTTAAGCAATAATACACGACAAGGTGTGGTATATCATGGGATATTGTCACGCCTCAGGTGTATTGTAAGAAGTGATGATATCCTATGATATACCACAACTGAGAGTATATCATTGCTATGATGAAGTGGCTGATAAGCCTTCAGGCTTTCTTTTGCTACCCATTCATATCTTTAAATAGAAAATTTAAAAAAAGTCATATTTGTCACAACCTGTCCATACTCGGGATGCAGTCTGCAACAGGTTGCCAATTTTCTTAGCCCTCGACACCTGTAAGGGTACCTTAGTAGCTGCCACCATTCAGAAGTAATCCTGCTACCTGAGGACTTTCTTGGTCCATATCCCACCAGAGCCACTGCTCACACAGTACAGTGCTGCTTTGGCTGAGGAGAGACAGCCTTCCCCTGTCACTCACTCCTGAGAAAACACTTCACTTCTTAGAATATGCTAACTGTAGTCGCCCCCTCCCTCCTCAGATGTGGATTGCGGATTTGTCAATACAAACAGTTAACTGTTCTGCAAAAAGATTCAGTCACAGAGACATAAAGTATATAAAAATAATATTTACTACTTCACAACATTTACACAATCTATAGGGTACCGCAATACACAACTATGGGAATTACTGGGTTTCTACAGAAATTAAAAGAAATGGATTGAACACAGCAGAAGAAACTCATTGAAAAAAACTTTCTTAACTCTTAACAAAATAGAAACATTTCTTACCACACAGGAACTTTAGTGAGCTGTGGCAGACTCCAACCTTAGATGGTGAAAGTATGAAGTCCCAACACAGACTGAATTGCTATGGTCAGGGAAAATATCTGAAACTTTCAGCTGCCAGCCCTTTATGCTACATCATCAAATATGTCACTCTGACATCATGGATTTGATACATTCTTTATCTCCTGATAGTAACACCTCTCTGGAAGACTGTCCTCAACCATAATATTGGGTTTTGTGGAATCACAGACCTCTCTCATTATTCTGAGCCATGTTTGCCCCAGCTGGGGGTGGCTACATGGTCAGGGCAGTTTCCTGGCATGTAAGACTTTGGGCTCTTTGAAGCTGCCTTGTTAACTGACCAGGAGGTCCTGTTGTTACAGGACAAAGAGATTGTAATTACTTCTCAGGGCCAGCTACTTTTGCCTCTGGCAACAATTTTAATCTAATTTCCCTAGCCTATCTCTGTTCCCTCAGCAGATAGAGTTAATTTAAAAAATATAACAGAAAAGTACAACATTATTGTTACAATGTTAATAATTTTTCAAGAATTTTGAAGGTAATTGGAGTACATTAAAAAGATTCTGAGTTTTGGTTGTGTCCACTAGATGGAAGCACTTCCGCATGGAAAGGGGGTGGACAGGTGAAATAAGCAACCAGAAGAAGTGGTATGGGATAAATCAGCAGCTTTAAGCAGGGATGGGACAGGCAGGATTTGCTAGAAGAAGGGGGGACAGTAAAAAAGGGAAAGATTGCCACTGGGGCAAGGCAGAATAGTTAGGTACAGTGGACAATACAGAGTGGATTGGCCAATAGCCTTTTTTCTGCTGTCAACGTCTATGCATCTATGTAGCTATTGTAGTAGAAGTTGATTAGTCTATGTGTAGTTATGTGAGAACAAAAACACTGCCTCCTTCGTCCTCCCTATAAAAACAGTGTTGACTGACAGAAGGGGACACACATTAGGAGAAAGCATCTAAGTTAATAAAAAAAAAAATTCAGTACCATGGTGAGTGACTTTTCTAATGGCTCGCTCTGTTTTTCTTTGTTACATGAGCCAGTTTTGATTGCAGTTGTGGGGACACTGCTTGTGGTTGCTGGTGCAGTTGAAGGTGGTGGAGGGGAAGAATCTGTCACTGAAGAACTGTGGACAGCACTAGTAGATGGTGGGATGATGATAAAACTGTGATTGGTGGCAGTTATGTTGACCCAAACAGGACTAATGTCTCCCTGTATGATTGGTGGCACTGATTTGGCTCAAACAGAAACAGTGCTGCAGTATTGTAAATAATATAGAAGCTGCATGGGTTGTGTTGATAACAAAATGTTTTTGTGACTTATACTGTGTATTGTATTTTTTTTTATTATTGATGATCTTGCTACTAACTCTCACTGCACTATTTAGACTATTTAGTTCTACATGTTAATGTTATTTCTGTTTAATTATGATTCCTTGCTGTCTGTTCTCAGATATTACTACCTTGTCTTTGATAGTAATGATTTCATTTTCTTTTTTCCTAGACTGCTGTTTTAACTCTCCCAGGTCGTACTTGAAAATAGGCATAGATATGCATAGGTTACCAAAAAGAAATACATAAGTAAATAAACAAGAGTGTGAAGCAGTTGGTAGCAGTGTGGGCCGGGAATGTTTGTGTGTTTGTGTGAAAAGTGCCATGGCAACCATTTTATTTTTGGGCAAACTATGGGCACAGAGGCAGAGTACTATGCAGGTTAGTAAAAAAAACAATCTGAGGGACTCAGAAACATAGAATATGATGGCAGATAAGGACTGCTTGGCCTACCTAATCTGCCCATTGTTCTTACCTACTGTAACACCACAGACCCTACTTGACCTCCGGCTTTACCCCTCCCCCTTTCCTTATCACAATCTATGGTTCCCTTATGCCTATCCCATGCATTCTTTAATCCCATCCATTTTTGCCCCCACCACCTCCACAGGGAGGCTGTTCTAGGCATTCAACACTCTTTCTGTGAAGAAATTCTTCCTCGCATCTCCCCTGAGTCTACCCCCTCCAGCTTCATAGCATGATCCCATGTTTTTCATTTTTTTTTTCAGAAGAATGCTTCTCTCTTGATCCTTAGAAACAGAAAAAAAAGAAGGCAGAAGGAGACCAAGGGTCCATCTAGTCTGCCCATATTTTCCTTGGACCTTCTCAGATCCCAGGACCTAACCCCCCTTCTGCCTATTGCCTTCTACTGCTCCTGTTGCTTTTGATTGCGCTTTAGCCTTGTCCCACCCTCGTTTGAATGATGTTATGGACTTTGCTTCCACTACCTCAGATGGCATTTTATTCCATGGCTCCACAACTCTTTTTGTAAAGTAGTGTTTCTAAGCTCCGTCTTGAAGCCCCCTCAACTTCCAGTCACGCCCTCTAGTGTTAGAGTCAGAGACTCTGTTGAAAAGGTCAGAGGATGGCATCTTATTTATTCCTCTCAGGAACTTGCATGTTTCAGTCATATATCTCCTCTCCCTCCCTGTCTCCAGTGAGATCATATTTAATGCTTCTAGACACTCCTCGCACAAGTGTCCTTCAAGGCCCCGGATCATTTTGGTCGCTTTTCTCTGCACAGCCTCCAACCTGTTTATATCCTTTTTCAGATGTGGACTCCAAAACTAGACTCAGTGATCCAGATGGGGCCCTTACCAGGGACCTTTAGAGTGACAGTATTACCTCCTTCCTCGTGCTGTCAGATCCCTTCCCTATGCTCACCAGCATTTTGTTGTCCTTACTATAAGCTTTGTTGCATTGGATTGTCTGTTTAAGGGTGCTTCTTATGATGACACCTAGGTCCCATTCTTCCTGCATGATACTGAGCTGGACTCCATTGAGGTGATACTCTGTCCTTGGGTTCCCTTTACCCAAATGCATCACCTTCCATTTCTTTGCATTAAACTTCAACTGCCAGACATTGAACCATCTTTCCAGCCTCTGTAAGTCTTTTTGCTGGTACTTAACCACCTCCTCGCTGACAACCCTTCCTCTTAGCTTGGTATCATCTGTGAAAAGGTCAAATTTGCCCTGAATACCTCTGCCGATGTCATTAATAAAGGCATTAAACAGGGCTGGTCCCAACACTGAGCCTTGGGCATACCACTAGTGACTGCGCCTTCGTCAGACCTCACCCCTTTGACCACTACTCTCTGTTTTCTGTCCCTAAGCCAATTATCTACCCACCTGACTATGCACTTGGCTGCACCCAGGTCCTCCAACTTTTTCAGCAGGCAGTTGTGTGACACTGAATCAAAGCCTTACTGAAATCAAAATGGAGGAAGTCCACTGGGTGGCCTCTGTCTAGATCCCTAGTGACCCAGTCAAAAAATGTGATTAGGTTCATTTGGCATGTCCTTCCCGCCACAAAGCCATGTTGCCTGTCATCCTGCAGACTGCTTGTTTTTTTTGAAAATAATTTTATTAGATTTCTATGGTGTACATATATGAATATTCAAAAAACATTTAAATATTGTAGGCAATCATAAGATTATATTGCAAAATATCCAAAGTGACTAGTACCTTCTGATAGCATGAATACAATAAATAAATATAAACACTTTTTCCTTACATAATAAATTATTGTTCTTTAAAGTCATCAAAGGACCAATGAATAGTATTTAAATTATACAACTTCCACATGGATTTAAAGCTCTTGAAAAATCCTGTATTATATAGCATGGTTAAAAAGGACATTTTCCATTCAAACTGCAGGAAAGGAAGATCTTCTTCTTCATTTCTCCAATTTTTTAGGAGAAGTCTTTTAACCGCCATAATATTGGCGTGTAAAAGACTTTTCTGTATATATGACCACCGTTTGGTACTGTACATTTGTAATAGAACATATTTTGGGTTATTCCAGTCAGGGAAATGAAGTCTCAATTTTGCTCATATCTGAAAGGCATTCTGCCATCAGGTTTGACTCAATTTATAATTCCAAAATATGTGCAGCATATCTGCTGAAGTTTGCTTACAGTGCCAGCAAAAATCATTTCCCATCAGCTTCATTTTAAATAACCTGTTGGGAGTATAATATGCTCTGTTTAAAATCTTGTACTGTATCACCCGGTCTCTTGTTAAACCATAATTCATTATGGCCTCAAGAGCCATCTCCCACTGTGCCTCCCACACAGGCCTCTTGTAAATCCAATTCCCATTTATAAAATAATGGCTTGTATACCACCTGACAGGACCTCTGAAGTTTACTCAATAGCCACGAAAAAAGTTTACTGGCCTGACAGGTCAGAATTTTCAACAGAGCATCTTCCATCAACCTGTTGTTTGGGGCCCTTTCCCATCTAGAAAAATCCTTTCTATATTTACTGACAAGTTGGTTATAAAACAAAAATTGATTAGTCTGTATTTTGTATAGTGTTCTTGCCCTTTCCCATGTAAGATGAGTTCCCGCAAAAAAAAAGATCTTTCCGTTTTTTTATCTCTGCCTTCGCCAAAATTTTATATTTAATCATTTTCCCCGACATCTGATAATTTAAATTATTATTATGTTATTTTCAGGAGATAAGTGAATCGCCCACTTGATTTTATTAGTATACTTTATTACACATTGTGATAAATGTCATATTATAAGACTCTTTGAATATTGATGTTTTTTGGCTGTAGATAAAAATTGTGCCATATCTAGCTGTTCCTGGTAGAGCGTCTAAATAAAGTTATTTATCCAAGATATTGTTGACCCATGTACCTCTTTCCTTTTAGCCCAGAGCAAGACCATCTTAAACATGTAAACCAGATGATGTTTACACAGATCAGGACATGCCAAGCCACCTTTATCTGTTGGTAAACATAACTTATCCCAAGAGATCCTTGATCGTTTTTTGTTCCAGATGAATGCCCTTAATATTTTTTAATTTGAATAAACCATTGAACCAGTATTGGAGTCAACATAGATTGTAATCTATAGGATAAGGAAGGTATTATCATCATTTTAGTTATTTGAGTCTTCCCCCAAAGGGACAGGGGAATGTTTTCCCAACACTGTAACTTTAATCTTACAGATTAAATTAATTCTTGGAAATTCAATTTATATAGAGAATTTATTTTATTTTGAATATTAATTCCCAAATATTTCATACCTTCCTGATGTTTAACATCCGCATTCAAATATTGCTTAATCGACTCTGGATTTTGTATATGAAAAGTTATTATTTCAGATTTAGATTCATTGACTGTATATCCTGCAACAGTAGAAAATCTTTGAGTAATTTTTACTATTTCCTGAACACTGTTAATTGGGTCTTGGAGCAATAATAAAATGTCATCTGCATAAACATTTAGCTTCATCTCTTCTTTACCTATCCTAATCCCTTTTACTAAGTTGCTTGCTCTAATTTCATTTAGTAAGGGCTCTAGACCCAATACAAAAAGAGAAGGGGACAGAGGGCAACCCTGACGTACTCCTCTACCCAATTTTATTTCCTTAGATAGAGTACCATTTATTTTAAGTTGTGCTAAAGGATTTGCATGGATAATTTGAAATATGATAATCAGCTGTTCTAGGAATGCATATGCTCTGAGCATACTAAAAAGATATGGCCATTCTAACATATCAAAAGCCTTAGTAGCATCTAATGAAACAAAAGCAGTGGGAATAGATATTTTCTCTAAATTTTCATAAAGAAATTGAATTTTTAATAATCCAGATTGAATTGTCCTAGTAGGGATAAACCCTAGCTGATCTATGTGAATCAAAGACTTTAATAAGGGTGTTACCCTACTATTGATTAACTTTGCAAAAATCTTATAATCTACATTTAAAATGGCTATTGGGCGAAAGTATTCAGGTTTATTTGTAGGCTTCCCTGCTTTTGGAATCAGGGAAATAAAGGCCTGAGAAAAGAAAAATGGAATATTTTTCCTTAATATAATTTGATTAAATAACATTTGTAAATAATGCAGCAGAATAGAATCAAAGGTTAAATAAAATTCCAGAGAAAAAACATCCAGGCCCAGTGATTTGGATTTTGACATGGAATGAATAACTGTTTTAATCTCTATTATTGTAAACTGCTTCATAAGTTCCTCTTGCTCAGTTTTTTTAAGGTAGCAGTAAAAAATCCGGCATGATAATCTAGTTCTTCTTGCGAAGGTAAACAACTTGAAGTATATAGGTTACAGTAATATTTAATAAACATCTCCATAATATCCTTTTCCCCTTTACTGTTTGACCATCCTCCAAAATCAATGTTGTAATCTCTTTTTTGTTATTTCCCACTGCTTGTATCCTCTTAACTAAGGTTTTACCTACCACTTCACTGTTTATTTTCAAATTTTTGTTGTACCTGACCACGTAGCTTTTTAAACAATAAAATTATGTTGCTTCAATCAACTCTCTTAAATCATTTAATTGGTTGATTTTAGAGCTGTCCCCACCTTTAACTGCTTGCTTGAAAGTTTTTAACTTATTTTCTACGTCCTTTTGGTCCTCCTTCTTTTTCTTATTCCGCCAAGCTGTCTCTGATATAATGACCCCCCCTTAAAGTTGCCTTAAAGGCACCCAAGATTCAATAATATTATTTTCAGATATGGAATTCTCTTCCATGAAAAATGTTATTGTATCCTGAATCTTGTTCAGAAACAGTTTATCTTGTAATAATATATTATTGAAACACCAAGTTCGAAAACCCCCAGTATATTCAGAGTTCAAGAAAAGATCCAAAACTACAGGACTATGGTCTGAAATTATTCTGACTTCTGTATTTGCATTTGCCTACCAACAATTAATTAATAACTCTCTAGAGGTCAGAATGTAATCCAATCTAGAGTGAATCAAGTGTCTCCCTGAAAAATATGTAAAATCCTTTACATCAATATTCAACTCCCTCCAGGTATCAACTAAATTATTGAAATTCAAAAAAGTGCTGAGGCTTTTAGCTTTGTATTTGTCCCAGCCAGAACTTTTGGAAGATTTGTCCAAGTTTTCTGTTAATATACAATTCAGATCTCCACCTATAATATAATAAACTTCTCCCCATGCAAACATAAGTTTATTTAAGTCTGCCAAAAAGTTATTGTAACCTTTAAAAGGGGCATAAACTGAATCCATTAAAATAGAGAAGCCATAAATTTTGGCTAAGACCAGTACAATTCTACCCTGTTTATCCGTAACAGAATCCAAAATTTCCCCTTGAAAATTCTTATTAAACAAAATTGCTACCCCAGCACTCTTTTTTGACAATCCTGGAGAGAAATACATATTTCCAGTATATTTATTTTTTAGCTTGTTCCGCTCTATTTCATTCAGAAAGGTTTCCTGTAACATAGTCACCATAGAATTTAATTTTTTTATTCTCGATAAAACCCTTGATCTCTTCACAGGGGAGTTTATGCTATTTACATTCCAGGTACAACTCCTAAAACAACTTATCATGCAAGGTACTACAGCAATCTATCAACCTAGCCAACCTTCCATTATTTAACTTATGATAATGCCGACTTAGTGCATACACCGTTCCAAAACCCCCTATACCCCCTCCCTGTCTTTATGCCTAAGACCTAAGTCTGGCATATTAACCTATACCACTAGGTACCATGTTCTGGACAAGGACTAGTTTTTCCTCCCCCCTTACTTTTTTATTTAACTTTATATAAGCCTGTTAAACCCTTACAGCTATCCTTCTTCATGGCCAACAAATATATGTAGCAAATGCATTTTCAAGTCTAGATAAGCCTCAGCAGAAGAATTATATAATAATTGTTGATTGTTCAACATAACTTTCTATCTTGCTGGAAAAATTACATAAGCCTTGATTTTGTTTCCCCATAATTTCTGTTGCAGACCTGCAAATTGTTTCCTTTTTTCCCATAATTTTGAATAATCGTTTTAAAAAAAGATTTGTTGTTCTTTATAACTGAAATATTTTACTTTATAATAGGCTTGCATAATAATATCTTTGCCTTCTGAGGATAACATTTTTACTAATACTGGCCCAGTTTTAATTCCTTTCTTCCTCTCCCCAAGCCAATGCACCCTTTCAGTCTCAGGAATTGTTGTCCCATTGGATAGTAATAAATGAAAAATATCAAGTAAAATGGATTTCAGGGGCAGTTCTTTTTCCCAGTCCATCATAATCCCAAAAATACGAATGTTGGATCTTCTTGCTTTGTTTTCTTGTTCATCAAGTTTAGCCTCACAAAGCAAAATTAGTTTTTTTAATCTTTGTACATCCTTCTCTAAAGGAAGAACTTTGTCCTGCAAGTCTGAGTGCCTGATTTCTAAATCTTTTAGATGGGTGATTGTTTGTTCTAATTTACTGTCCATCTTTCGTATATTTGTTGCCAAAACATTTATAGATTCTGGTACAGTTGTCAGTTTCTTTATTGTTGATTGAAGAATTGACATATCAGTTATTAATTTAGAAGCCCATTCTGGAGGTGTTGCAGATGTAGATGCTGAGGGGGCTTCCAGGCTATGCCCTGCCTGACTTGATCCCTCTGAAGCCTGAGGTGACAGAGGAGTATCAGATTCTGAAAATAATGTGCAAGGAACTTCTGCCCTAAAGGCCCAGTCTGTTGCTTTATCGTCCGACATGGTGTGAACCACCTCATGTGTTTCTTTTGAGAGGGCCCCTCAGTGCTATTCAGGACTAGATTTTGTTTGTTGCTTATAGCTGGAGTTTTTCCCCACTTCTCTTTCCTCCTTTCAGCTTCTGTTTTGGGGGCCATCTCCCCCTCTCTTAATTCTCTTGGATTACAGCAATTTTTAAATGGAAGTTTTAACTGTTTCAGATTCTTGATTCTGTGTTCTGAGTTCAGCTCCTGTATTACCTTTTTTTCTTTTCTTCTAATGTTGATATTGAAAAAAGTTTAGAAAGTCTTCTAGTTGTTTTTTCCACTTCTTGTTGTACATCACCCATAAGAATTATCACTTATAAACTTTTTAGACAGGACCAGATTTTCGGGGAGAGGGGGGATAAAGAGGATACTTCTATGACCAGTTGTAATAGTCTGATACTTCTTTAATACCACAAAATAAAGTCAGAGAGAAAAAAAAAAATAAAAAGTTCAAATACAGACCAGTGCCTTCTCCATTTCCTGACCAGCGGAAAATCTAGTGCATGCTACCTCAAAAAAATGATTATTGCAGCCTTTAATCCAAATCCCGAGGAGAAAGAACAGCTTGAAGATCAATTTGGGCCACTATTTCCACCAACTAAACTTTATTCTGTACTCTTTTAACAGCCACAATCTGTTTTAGGTGCCAAAAATGTCCAATTTGAAGAAATTCAGAGTCGCATCCAGTTTGAAACAAAATGAATTCTCCGTTATGTATTAAGTTAGTTTAGGTGCCAAATACTTCAGATTTAAAGAGATTTCTGCAGGTCAGCACTTTCACTGATTTCTTCTTTTTCCAGCAGCAGCTTAACTTCAAAGCCGCATCCAGTTTGAAACAAAAATGGGTTCTCTGTTACATTTAACTAAATGCCTGCAGTTAAGCATAATAGCAAACGCTTCAGCCTGATATCCCATCTTGAATATTGATCACTTCTTAGCCAATTCAAAGTCAGTTTTATGGCAATCACTGTAATGGTACCCTTAGAATAAAATCAACCTATGCCTTCATCATTTCTTGGCTGGCAGATAATCTAGCGTATGCTACCTCAAAAGAATGATTATTACAGCCTTGGATCCGAAACCCAAAAGAAAAAACTTGAAAATCAATTCAGGCCATTATTCTCACCAACTAAACTTTGTTCTGAAATTTTTTAACAGCCACAGTCTGTTTTAAGTGCCAAAAATTTCAGATTTGAAGAGATTCAAAGCCGCTTCCAGTTTGAAACAAAATGAGTTCTCCGTTATGTATTAAGCATATGATTCCACATTTTCACTTCTGGTGTGATCTCTTTTTTATACTGCTTTGGCCAGTTTAATACAATTTCCAAATAGTTCCCACGAACGCTTCGGACTAATATCCCAGCTTAAATATCGACAACTTCTTGGCCATTTCAGAGCTAGTTTTATAACAGTCACTGCAGTGGTATCCTTAGAAGATGGCAAGAAAAGAAAAACTTACAAGGTGCAGACGCCAGCGGGAAATCATTCATGTCGGTTCCCCTGATACGCCATTCCTGAGACCGTCCCTATAATCCTGCTGTAAATTGTTTTTAGTTGACGTTTGTACGATCGTACTTTTTATTCCAGTTCACAAAGTCAAACCAGCCGCAAGGATTCCAATTGATCTAAGCCTCGTAAAAAAAGTTTTAAGTTGCATTAAGGGAAAAATGAAACGTTAAATCGGGGAGAGGAGAACTGCACACCGTGCAACTAGCCCCTCGTCCAGCACATTGCGTCACTACACCCAACCCACCCGTGCTGCAGACTGTTCTTATCTAGGTACTCTTCCAAGTTTTGTTTTAGTAAGGTTTCCATCAGTTTCCCCACTACCAATGTGAGGCTGACTGGTCAGTAGTTGCCTGCTTCCTCCCAACTCCCTCCCTTGTGGAGAGGTACCACATCAGCTCTTCACCAGTCTCCCAGCACTACCCCCCGTCTGAAGTGATCTGTTGAATAAATGTGCTAAGGGACCTGCCAATTCACTTGCTAGCTCCTTTAGCTCCCTCAGGTGTATTCCATCAGGCCCTGGTGACTTGTCTTCCCTGAGTTGACCAAGGACCTTTCTAACCCTACTGTTGGTGATTGATGGTGTTTCTGTTTGTGGAACACCTTTGTCAGCAGCCTTTATGCCACTGTCTGGTACTAGGCCTTTGTGTTGCTAGGTCAATGAAAAAAGTTGTTCAGAACAGTGCCTTCTGCCTATCCTTCTCCTCCACTACTCTGTCACCATCTTTGAGTCTAATTATTCCTCGCCTTTTCTTTCTTTTTCCTTGTATACATTGAAAAAACTGTTTTTCCCCCTCTTTAACCCCTTCTGCAAGGCAAAGCTCCATTGTGGCCTTAGCTGATTTCACCATACTCTTTGCTTCTTTATTCTTCTGAACATGGGCTTCCCATGTGCTGTCTTCCCGAGTTCTTTTATAGTTCCAATAGGCCTCCCTTTTGGTTCTGATTATGGCCCTTACAGCACCTGGTTACTGAACCATATTTTTTTTTGTGTTTGTTCTTTTTGGTCACTGTTCTTATGTGCATCCTGGTAGCCTCTAAAATGGCTAACTTAACCAGCTCTCATATTTCTTCCACATCTAAATGCTCCTGGATCTTTAACAGCTTGCTTCTGACTACATCCCTCATTTTGCCAAAATTTCTCCTCTAAAGTTTAAAACCTCTGTCTTGGATTTAGATTTTTCTACCCCTAGGGATAACTCAAACCACACAGAGTTGTGGTCGCTGTTGGCCAGTGGCTTCCCAACCCCTGTAGCCCTTACTACCTCCACGTTAGTGAGGACTACATCTAGTAAGAAGGCAGTTTTGTAGGGCATAAACCAACTTTTGGCTCCTAGTAGAACCTGCCACTGGGATACTCCAGTTAAAATTGGGCATATTCAGGCCTCCTACCACCATTGTATCCCCTTTTTGTGCTACACTTCTGATTTCCTCTAGGAGCATTCATCCCTGCCCTCAGCCTGCCCCAGATACCTGTGATGTATTTGAAAGTCTCTATCATATCCCCCTCTCCCTCCTTTCCTCCAGGGTGTACGTATTGAGATCCCTTAGTCTCTCCTCATAGGGCTTTTGAGGCAGACACTGCACCATTTTAGTTGCTCTCCTCTGGACAGCCTCTACTCTGTCTATGTCTTTCCAGAGATGTGGTCTCCAGAACCGGACACAGTACTCTAGGTGAGGTCTCACCAGTGAGCTATACAGCAATATCACCACCTCCCTCCTTCTGCTGGTGATACCCCTCCCTATGCCAGTGTCAGTGGTTCAGTAGGTAGCACATTCACCTTTGAGGCCGGGAGATCAGAAGGCTGTGGGTTCAGTTCCCACATCTGGCACTTCGGTTAATATCCCAATACTGGCACTGTAGTGCAGCATGAGGGGGTGCTGCACTTCTGAGGTGCCGTCTTTTGGATGAGACATTAAACCGAGGTCCCATCTGCCTGGATTGGTGGTAGTTCAGGTGGATGTTAAAGATCTCATGGCACTTATCGAAAAGAGTAAGGGATTTCCCCAGTGTCCTGGCCAGATTTCCCCCATTCACTAAAAATACCACCAAGAGCTTAATCTCGTTCAATTTCAGTTTCTTACGATCCGTATCCCCCCTTCCCCCGGTCGCCCCTGAAAAAGGGACTTCTAGTCCCAGTGGACTCTCCCCACTGCCTTGTCACACTGTTTGGCCACCTTTAGGTCATCAGATATGATTACTCCCAGGTCTCTTTCCTGTTTGGTGGTCATCAGTACCACTCCCGCCATTTTGTACTCCACCCTTGGGTTTCTGTGCCCCAATGCATGATTTTGCACTTCTTTGCATTGAAATTTAGTTGTTACACTCTTTACCACTCGTAAAGCTTTCTTAGATCTCTATTCATTTTTTCCATTACCCCTGGAGTGTCTACCCTATTGCAGATCTTAGTGTCATCTGCAAAAAGGCAAAAAGGCATACCTTCCCTTCTAGCCCCTCTGCAATGTTGCTTACAAAGATATTAAAAATGACCAGTCCCAGTACTGACCCTTGTGGCACCCTCTCTTCCTCGGAGTGAACTCCCATTTACCACCACCCTCTGTCGCTTTTCCCCCAACTAATTCCTTTCCCCGTTTACCACCTTTGGACCCATTCCTAGGCTGCCCTGCTTGTTTACAAATCTATGTGGAATGGTGTCGAAGACCTTACTGAAATCTAGGTAGGCCACATCAACCGCTGCACCCTGATTTGACCTCCCCAGTGAATCCATGCTGCCTCGGATCTTGTAAGCCACTGGATTCAAGATATTCCACAATCCTTTCCTTCAGTAGTGATTCAATTAATTTCCCCACCACTGAAGTCAGGCTGACTGTCTGTAGTTGCCAGTCTCCTCCTTGCTGACACTTTTGTGAAGTGGGCCTACATCTGCCCTCCTCCAGTCCTCCACAACCACTCCTGTCTCCAGTGAGTGGTTAAAAAGGATTGTCAGAGGTGCAGCCATCACCTGTCTGAGCTCCTTCTATATCCTTGGATGTATCCTGTCTGGTTCCATTGCATTTTCCACTTTCAGATTTTTGAGTTCCTTCAGGACTCCCTCCTTTGTAAAAGGAGTAGTGCCCACCTCCCTGTCACTTTTCTGTGGTTCCTCGTCTTCCCCTTCTTCTTTGAAAACTGAACAAAAGTATTTGTTCAGGATGTCTGCTTTTTCCTGGTCCCCTTCCACACACTCCCCCTTCCCTCCTTAGCTTTACAATCCCTCCCCTGCTCTTTCTGTTTTTGCTTGCATACCTGAAAAATGTCTTGTTCATTTTCTTTGCTACCTGGGCTATTTTCTCCTCCGTTTGTGCCTTTGCTCTCCTGACTGCTTTCCCTGCCTCCCTCTGCTGCTCCTAATACACTCCCTATCCTTTTCCTATTGTGTTTCCTTATACCTTCTGAATGCGAACTTTTTTGCCCTTACCTTCCCAGCCACCTCTTTTCAGAACCGTAGCAGTCTCTTTTTCCTCTTGCTTTTTCATACTTGCCTGACGCAGAGCTTTGCTGCCTTCACTATCCCCCCTTTTAGTTTTGCCCACTGTTTATCCACTGCACTCAAGTCCCCCCCCTGCCAGGGCATCCCTGAGGCATTCCCCCATCTTCGTACAATTGGTCCTACTGAAGTCTAGGACCCTCACCTTTGTGTGGTTCGATTCTACCACAGTACAGTACTTCTCTGATGTGATAATGTGGTTGGATTTAGTTATGACTGAGAGGTTCTCTCAGCCAATCAAGTTCCTTGATTATTTTTAACCTGCATGTAAGGAAATTTATAAAATGAGTAGTCAAAATGCTGCATTTCAATTGACTAAAAACTAGAACCAGAGCTAGCTGATTGATTGTATTTTTTAAACCTGCGGCTACTCAGCATACCCTGAACAAGGCAACCATGACTGAGTGCTTACAAAAACGGTGTCTCAGTTATGACGCTTGTGTTCAGGGCTACCTGGCAGGGTAGTAAGTGGATACCTGGGTGGGTGAGGTAGGCCGAAGGGAAGTATACACGTGTGCGGGGGAGAGGAAGGGGAAGAAAAGTATGTGGGAGGGTGTGTGGCAGGCAGCTGCCAAGCTGGTCCACTAGTATGGTGGGGTGGGTGGTCACTTGGGAGGTGCAAGGTTCAGGTCCGGCTTGGCACGGTACTTTTTTTGCCAGCAGGCGGCTTTTTTTTTTTGTAAAGTATTTCACCCCCCAACATACACCCTCCCCCGCAGTTGAGAATCCTTTAGTAGGGGGGGAGTGGGGGTATCTTGGGCACCCTCTTCCCATTCGCAGCAAGTGTGCATCACTGAAATTAATTTTCGGTAATGTACACTCCCCCTAATGGCGATCGCTATTCCGCAATCACCATTATAACATAGCATCTTCCCCCATCCCACCCACTCACCTCTGGTTTCATTCCCCTTTATAGGCATCTAATAGGATACGACTTCCTGCGGTCACAGAGGAATTGGGCTAGGCACATCTTGTTAAGGCAGCATCTCTGATATACCAACAGCAAGTCGGGGGCATCTCTTTCATTAGTATAGTACTAAAGTAGTTGACAGAGAAAGAGAGAACAAAAAAAGGAGGAATTGACAGTACAGCAGGAGTGTTTATATAGGATTAAAGGAGGGGACATTGACTGAACAGAAGAGGAAGATGCAGAGAGTGGTGCAGTGGGTGTGGGGCAGCAGTCTTCAGGAGGACATTTTGAGTTCTGGTTGTGGTCACATGGGAATTGAGCTCAGCACACTTTGATAAAGCACCATCTCTGATATGCCAACAGCAAGTCAGGGAGGCATCTCTTTCATTAGTATAGTACTAAAGTAGTTGACAGAGAGAGAGAGAACAAAAAAAGGAGGAATTGACAGTACAGCAGGAGGGTTTATATAGGATTAAAGGAGGGAACATTGACTGGACAGAAAAGGAAGATGCAGGGAGTGATGCAGTGCAGTGGGTGCAGGACAGCAGTCTTCAGGAGGACATTCTGGGTACTGTGGTGCTGCTGAGGGTGCAGATTGCCAGTCTCCAGGCTGAGCTAGCTGGAGTACTGGCAACCTTTGCCCCCACCCAGAGGCCACCATGTCCACAGCCACTACTGCAATGGATGTCCGGGCTATAGTGGGCTCAGGGAGGTTGAGGGATGGGGGGGTCACTCCTATGCTGTGATGCAGGAGTGGGAGAGCCCCACAAGGGAACCTGAGGTTGTGACCGGAGACGATGAGTGGGTCCTCCAGGAGGGAGACTCAGGGGTGGAAGGCACAGGACCCCAGAGTAATAGGAAGCTACTCTTGGTGGTGGACTCAATAGTCCAGGGAATGGATTTGGGCACAGATAGGGGTGGGAGGGAGAGGTCAAATGCCTTCCAGGAGGCACGGCTTGGAGGGAAGGGAGCGAATCCAGAGGATCGCACCAGTGGGGGGGGCTGGAGGTCATGGTCCATCTAGAATAAATGACCTAGCCATGGAAGACGTGAGCATAGAGCAGGTGCAGAAGGACTTCAGGGAGTTGGGAAGGTGCCTTGGGGAGGTAGTGAGCTCTGTGACATTTTCGGAGGTGCTGCTGGTCCACGGCAGGAGGGAGGCTAGGAATCTCTGCAACAGAAAGTTCAACACTTGCTTGAAGGGCTGGTGCTATGAGAAGGGTTTAAGCTTAATTGGGGACTGGGAACCCACTTGGAGTGATGTGGGCCTTTACAAGGATGGCGGCCTTCATCAGTCAGGAGGGGTGGCGGTCCTAAATGAGCAGTTTAAATGCTTCCTTGGCAAGCATTTAAACTACCAAGGCGAACAGGAGCAGGAGGTCAAGCCCACCCCCACAGGCTAGAGAAGCCAGCGAGGAAGATCAGGAGGATATGCTTTTGACAGATATACCTGAACGCATTATAAGAAGGGAGGCAGCAAAGGAAAAAAAACAGAGTGGGAAATAGGGGACAAGTAGGCAAAAGTGTGAATACAAGGAGGCCAAGCAGCAAAACATGCAAAACCATGTATACAAATGCCCACAGTCTGGGAAATAAGATCCCAGATCTAGTGGTCTTGATAGCAGAGGTGGACCTAGACATAGTGGCAATTACCGAGACGTGGTATACTGGAAACCACAACTGGGAGATAAGCGTTCCCGGTTATGCTGTATTCATGAGGGATAGAGAGGGTAAAAAGAGGAAGGGGTGGCCCTTTATGTCATGGAAGGTATTAAAGCAATGGCAGCACATTGTAGGCAGGGGAATGCCGAGGCACTGTGGGTCACCCTTGAGGCAGGCCGTTACACAGCAAGTCACACAGGAGTGATCTACGGGCCTCCAGCACTGGGGGAAGAGGTGAATAGGGTGCTAGTGGAAGAAATACATGGGACAGCAGCAAAAGGCAAGGCACTGCTATGGGGCAATTTTAATATGCCAGACATGGACTAGACCATCTTGACAGCTCCCTCAGCCAGGAGCCGAGACATCATGGAATCTTTGCAGGGGCAGGCCTTAGGCAATTAGTGTTAGACCCCACCAGGGACAAGACAATTTTGGACCTTGTACTGATCAATGGAGACAGAATCATGGAAGTTCAGCTGGATGGTCACCTAGGATCCAGTGACCACCACACAGTGTGGTTTAATATAGGTACAGTGTCATAGTCAAGCCACACAAAAGCGAGGGACTTAGATTTCAGGAGGGCGGACTTTGCTAGGATGGGGATTGGTATCATAGAAGCTCTGGTGAGTAAAGATGCAAGGGGGGAGGTCAGGGAACAGTAAGCACACCTAAAAGGAGCCATAGTGGAGGTGATAAATCAGTGCATTAGGCTGAGAAACAAGGGCAAGAGAAGGAATAAACCACTACGGTTCTCCAAGAAGATGGCAGAGAAAGTAAGGGCCAAAACAGTGGCTTACAGAAAATACAAGGAGACACAGAAGGAGGAGGAAGATAGGACAGTGTACCTTGATAGGCAGAGGGAAGCAGGGAAAGCAGTTAGGAGTGCAACAGTGCAAACGAGAAAGATTAGCACAGATGGTAAACAAAGGGGACAAAACTATTCTATTAGTGAAAGGAGGAAGGGCGGGGTGGGATCATAAGGCTCAGAGGGATGAAGGGGAGTGTGGAGGAGACCTAGATAAAGCGTCAATACTGAATAAATACTTCTGTTCAGTGTTCACTGGGGGAGGGACAGGGACCACAATTGGGCATCAGAAACAAAGGGGAAGGGAGGGAGGTGAACACCAGTCAATTTACAGTGGAGAGAGCCTTAGAGAAACTCACAAAACCAAGGGTGGATAAAGTGATGGGACCAGATGGTGTACACCCTAGGATATTAAAGGAACTATGGATGGTGCTGGCAGCCCTCTTTAATGAGTCGCTTAATGCAGAAGTAGTTTCAGAGGACTGGAGGAGGGTGCATGTAGTCCCTCTGTACAAGAGTGGAAGCAGGGAAGAAGCAGGAAACTATAGGCCGGTCAGCCTCACCTCTGTAGTGGGTAAGATTATGGAGGCACAGCTTTAAGAAAGGATTGTGGAACACCTTGGAATCCAGTGGAGTACAGGATCTGAGGCAGCATGGATTCACAGCAGGAAGGCTGGATCAAACAAATCTGATAGACTTTTTTGACTGGGTGATGAAGGAGGTGGCTCGGGGGGAGCGGTGGATGTCACCTGCCTTGATTTCAGCAAGGCCTTCAACACCATTCCACACAGAAGACTGGTTAGCAAGTTGGGTAGTCTGGGAGCGGGCCACAAGGTGGGGAACCGGGTTATTAACTGCTTAAGGGATAGAAAGCAGAGAGTGGTGGTAAATGGGATCCAATCCAATGAAAGGGGTGACCAGTGATGAACCTCAAGGGTCATTCTTGGGGCTAGTTCTTTTTTTTTTGCTGCTACTTTCTACTTCCTCCTGGCTCCAGTCGGTCCCTCATCTGGCAGCCATCCCATTGCTCTGCTCCACTTCCGGCCCTCACCCCCCTGTAACTCCCACTGCTTACCCACCATGGCAGGACAGCAGGGAGCCCTCTACTCACCCACCGATTCGGATCCAGTTTGGGAGCATTACCACCGGAGACGGAACACCAAGGGCAGCCATCGAGCGGCAACAACTAGCCTCCAGAGTCTTTTTCCTAGTTTACTCCCCTTGCAGGAGCACGGCGTGTAATGACACCTGTGGCGAGCTCGCACATGCTCCCGAATGCGCCCCCACCAAGCATCTGCCATGCTCCTGCCCCTTGTTCCTGTGGCACCATACCGCTGAGCCCCAGCCTCCACTAGGGATCAGGCATGCACCAGCCACCGATCACCCCCCTCCCCAGAGATAGAGAGCTGTCCATTGGATGCCGAATCCATCTCCTCCCTGCCAACCCCTGGTATCCTGCGCTCGTTCCTGAACACAGGTTGCCAGCATGGTGTGAGGTGTGGCATCCAGCGCCTCAGCCCTGAGGGGCCAGTCCATTTTAATGTCTTCATCCATGACATTGCTGAAGTGCTGGAGGAGAAGGTTTGCCTATTTGCAGATGATACCAAGATCTGCAACAGGGTAGACACTCCAGAGGGGGTGGGGGGGTCAAGAAAATGATGAAGGACCTAGCAAAGCTGGAAAATGGTCCAGTGTGGCAACTAAAATGTAATGCAAAAAGTGCAAAATCATGCACCTGGGAAGCAGAAACCCTGCAGAGTGTTACAGAATTGGGGGTTGCTGATGGTCACCAGGAAGAAAAGATTTAAGGATAATCATCTCAGATTACCTAAAGGTGGCCAAACAGTGTACAAAGGCTGTGGGGAGGGCCAGTGCCCTGTTGAGGTGCATAGGAAGGAGTAACTCTAGAAGAAGAAGGGAGGTAGTGTATAAAATGCTGGTGAGACCTCATCTGGAGTACGATGTGCAGCTCTGGAGGCCGCATCTTCGAAAGGACATAGACAGGGTGGAGGCAGTTCAAAGAAGGGTGACTAAGATGGTGCAGGGCTTGCACCAGAAGTCATATGAGGAGAGATTAAAGGACCTCAATATGTATACACTGGAAGAAGTGGGAGCAGGGAGATATGATAGAGACCTTCAAGTATCTTAAGGGCATAAACAAAGTGCAAGTGGGGGACATCTTACAGTATAGGAGGTGTACAAGGATGAAGGGGCACGATATAAGATTGCAGGAGGGGTAGGATCAGAGGGAATGCGAGGACATTTTTCTTCAGGGAGAGGGAGGTGGATGTATGGAATAGCCTACCCCAGGAGGCAGTGGGAGCTAGCAAAGTGGAGGGATTCAAACATGCATGGGAGAGACACAAGGGAACCTTAGAGGTGGGAAGAAGAGGCAAAGGACAATTACCAAATAGGGAATACGGGCAGACTAGGTGGGCCTAGCAGTCCTTATCTGCTGTCAATTTCTATATTTCTATATAGCCATGACCAACACCTAAAAACGTTCCAGTATCTCTTGTCGCATGGACCTGACATATCATTCTGCCAACTAAAATTTCAGTTTCATAACCAAGAAACATGCATTGTTTTTGGAACTTTCAACCTTCAATCTGTGCTCCAAAAAAGACCGCCATTTTTATGTCCCCTACCCCAAGGTTTTGGAACTATTTTCTTTCTTATTTCAACTGTTCATAAATTCAATAAATAAATTTAATAGCGTAACAGTTTTTTGTGTATTATTTTCTTCATAAGTACCCATTTATATTCACAATAAGACACACCAGGGTGTTGGTAGTAGTGGCATGAATGCATACCAGCTCTGGGGCATAAGGGCGCTAGACCATCAGCTTTGTATCTTACTATGCCCCTGAGCATGTATTCTTGGCATTACTACCACCGCAGTGTCATGTTTCATTGCTTATGAGTCTCATTCCAGATTCTTGGAACTGCAGCTTTGCTGGTCATTCTGACTTCCTTCAAGGAGCCACCAATAAGATTATTACAGCTGGCATGGGCAGGGCTGAAATCTCAGAAATTGTAAAAAATTTAGAATTTCTGTTCCTTCTGTTCTCTGTTATTACCAAAGATATTTGTTTTTCATGCCCCAAAGTCATAATCCACTTCTTGTGACATCATAATCATCTATGCCAACAGGCTGTTGTGAAATCATAAGCGGAGTATTATGACCACATTGTAGTTAACATAAACAGCTAATGTTTAAGGAGGGAAGACCTTGTTTTAATGAAAATGTCTTCAGTAAATTGTCTTTCAGATGGGACATTAAATTTAGGTCTGCCTACCCGCTGAGGTGGTTGTTCAGGATCCTGTGGCACTTCTCAAAAAGAGTAGGGACATTTCCCTTGTAACCGGTCCAGTCCCCCTTCCCCATTCCATAAAAACTACAAACAGCGTAACCTGGTTCAGTGTCAGTTGGTTTGCATTTTATTCCCCCACACACACACAAAATGCTGAAAACTGAAAATATTTCCGAGTCCCTTCCCTTTCCCAGTCATCAAAACTAAATCAGGAGTACCAACAGTACCAAAAGGCATTAAACAGCATCAGTTGATAGGTCTTCTGTGGGGTACCTATCATTTCATAAGTTGCATTCCAAGTCCATAGCTTTTGCCAAAAAGACTTGCCATGCATTGGGGGACTAATTAACCAAGAAATATATATCTAATTTATATTTGAATGCATGTATTGAATCACTGCTTACTATATCTTCAGGAAGTCCATTCCACAGGGTCACTACTTTTTGATTTATCCAGAACCCACATTTGTTTGTTCTATAATTATCCCCTTTAAGTTGATATCCATGGGTTCTAGTTGTTTTGGTGATTATCTTTTTTTCCAAGGCCAAGCATTCCCACAGGTCTTTATTTTTAAATGCTGCATAGACTAGTCATAGGTCTCCCTTGAGTCTATGGTATTCCAGCATGTACATACCGAGTTCTGTTATTCTATCATCAGATGCACGTTTTTTAAGTCTATTTATCTTCTTGATTGCCCTCCTTTGCACTCTCTTAAGGTGCCCTATGTCTTTCTTATGATAGGGGCTCCAGAACTGGGAGCAAAACTCCAATAATGGTCTCACCAGCATACAATACAGTGGCATTAATACCGCGCTATCTCTGCTTTTGGTATTTCTCAGTATACAGCCCATCATGATGACTGCCTTTCTAGCCATTTCGGTAGTATGCTGCTTGAATATTAAATCATTTGTTATAATAATTCCTAGGTCTTTCTCCCGTTCTGTGCTCTTTAATTCTATGCCATTTAATTTGTACTTTGCCATCATGTTATTTTTCCCAAAGTGCATAACACTACACTTTTCAGTGTTGAACACCATCTTATGCTGTACTGCCCAATTACCAATCACGTCCAGATATTTTTGGAAATTTTGGATATTCTGTTCACTTTGCATTATAGCACCCAGCTTACTATCATCAGCAAACGTACTTATCCAGGAATTTCTAGATGTTTGGAGGGTTGATATAAAGAGATTAAATAGAGCTGGGGCGAATACTGAGCCCTGGGGGACTCCACTGGTAACATCCCCCTACTCTGATGCAAAACCCCTGGTGTTAACATGTTGCTTTCTGTTATTCACCCATGACCCAATCCATTTAATAACATGCTTTTCCACTTTCAGCTCTTCCAGGCTTTTAATTCATTCTTCATGGGGAACGAAGTCGAAAGCTTTGGAAAAATCCAAATATATAACATCACCCACTAACCCAACTTCCAATGCTTTGTTAACTTGTTCAAAGAAATGGGTCAGATTGGCCTGACATGATCTTTTAGTTGTAAACTCATGCTGTGATGCATCCTCAAGGCCCTCATTTCTTATATGTTTGTCCAGATAATCTCTAATATATTCTTCCATTATCTTGCTGACTATACATGTCAGACTAATAGGTCTATTAATTATGGAAGTGTGTTTTAGTTCCTTTCTTATTTATTGATGTTATATTTGCCTTACTCCAGTCTATAGAAATCTCTCCATTTTTTTAAAGATTTTCTGAATAGTATTGTTATGGGGCCCGCTAATTCTTCAGCTAGTTCCCTTAAAACCACGTGGATGTAGTCCATCTGGCCCTGGAGACTTATCGAGCTTTAATTTTTTAAATTTTCCCATTACATCATTTGTCTCAAAATGTATTATTTCCTTGTACTGTTGTTCAGTGTTGTACAAGTGACCATCCTGTCCCTTTTCTTGAAAGACACCAAGAAAGTATTTATTAAAGACATTTGCCGTTGTTTGTTCTTCCTGTATAACTACATGGTCAATATTAAGGGGTCCTATTTTTGTTGTTCCATTTCTTAGCCCATTAATATAATTAAAGAATGTCTTTTTGTTGTCCTTTGTCATCGTGGCTGCTCTTTTTTCCTCATTTATTTTAGCCTTCTTAATGGCGGATTTACAATGTCTCGCTACGTCCTTAAACTTACTCTTATTTACTTGATGTTGGATTTTTTTTGGATTTTTTTATATCCCCCTTAATTTCTTTTTATATATCTCCTAATTTTGTTATTTAATCAAACTGGGATTGTCCCATTGTTGTTATATTTTATATTTTCAGGTATATGTTTTTTGTACAGTACTCTATCTTACCCTTTATTGTACCTCATATTTCCTGCACTCCTTCACTCTGTAAATCATTTTCTCAGTCTCATTCTGCCTAATATGTTTTCATTTCCTTGTAGTTAGCCTTACTGCAGCATTTCACCTTTGTTATTCCCTTGTTTATAGTTTTGTCACCTATGATTTTGAATTTGATTATATTATGGTCACTAGCACCTAAAGGTTCACTGACCTTACATTTAATTATATCATCATCCACGTTACTCAGCACTAAGCCCAGCATGCTCTGCCCTCTTGTATTATGACAGACATATTAAGGTTGTTGCTTATTACTAAATCAATGAAATCCCTTTGAACTTCAGTGGTTCCAGTTTTTTCAGTCCAGTTTATTGATGGGAAATTAAAATCCCCTAATATTAGTGTCCTTCCATTCAGTTCCATACTTTCTATAGTTTTTAAACATTTCCTGTTTTCTTCAGCTTTTAAGCCTGGTGCCCTATAACAGACTGCCATGGTGAATTTTTATTGCCTGGCTGTATTAGATTTATCCACACTTATTCTATCCTGACATTGTCCTCTACATTAGGGTGTACTTTGTAGGCCTCATATAGGTCTCTAATGAATATTACCACTTCTCCTCCTCCTCTTTTCCCCTATCCAATTTGAATAAAACACCTTGAATCCAGGTATATTTTTACCGCAGTCATCCTCCTGCCACCACGTCTCTGTTATAGTGCGCACATCAATGTTTTCTTTTTGCAGTATAAGGTATAACTCATCTATCTTATTTGTTAGACTCCTTGCATTAATTAATAACACTTTAATTAATTTGGTGATTGATCTTTAATTTTTTTCCTCTGATTTAGTGTTTCATGAATTGGAGAATTCCCTCTCCCCTGATTTATTAGTTTAATTTGTTTTTGTTTTAGTTGTCCATAAAAGATGTTACCCAATATCCGACTCCCCTTTCTGCTTAGATGCATTCCATCAAAACCAAACAGGTCAGAGTTACTATCAACTTTCTCCCAAGTCTTAATACAGCCAAAATTTTCCTGTAGGCACTGTTGTTTCAGCTTGTTATTTATATACTTAAGTGTTTAACCCATCTATTACCAGCCTTTGGTACAGAAGTATTTCCAATATTATCAGTTCCCCATTTCTGTCTTTGATTTGCTTACTGATTTCTTTATAGTCGTCTAATATTTCCTCTACATTTTGTCTTTTAGTGTTGTTTGTTCCGGCATGTAGAATTACCAGTGGTTCATCCCCAGTTGCATTAGTTTATTCGGTATCATTTTCCCTATGCCTTTTATTTTGGCCCCAGAAAAACTGCAATTGGCAACATTCTCCTTGTTTTTTTTGTTGTTGTTGTGTATGATCTGCATATTTGATCATGGAGTCCCCCAATATATAGAAACAAAGAATTTGGCAGCAGATAAGGACCACTTGGCCCACCTAGTCTGCCCATTTCCCTACCTATTGGATAAGCTGCAGATCCTAGTTAACCAACAGCCTACGTCTTCCTACCCCCCAGCAGAATTGTCTTATGTCTGTCCCATGCATTCTTGAATTCTCCCACTGTTTTTGACCCCATTACCTCCTCAGGAAGGCCGTTCCACATATCTACCACCATCTCTATGAAAAAATACTTCCTCACATTGCCCCTAAGCCATCCCCTCTCTATCTTCAGATTGTGTCCCCTTGTTCTTGCGCATCTCTTTTTCTGAAAGATGCTACCCTCTTGGGCTTTGTTGATTCCCTTGAGGTACTTGAAAGCTTCTATCATGTCCTCCCTCTCCCTCCTTTCCTCAAGGGTACACATATTAAGCTCCTTTAGTCTCTCTTCGTATGGCTTCAGTTGCAGACCCTGCACCATTTTAGTTGCCCTCTTCTGGACTGCCTCCATTCTGTCTATGTCCTTGCAGAGATGGGGTCTTCAGAACTGCACAGAGTACTCCAGATGGGATCTCACCAGCTGTCTGTACAGAGGGATAACAACTTCCTGTTTTCTACTGGTGATGCCTCTCCCTATACATCCAAGTATCCCCCCAACCATCCTTACTGTCTTCTCACATTGCTTGCTTGCTTGCCTCTAGGTCATCTGATATGACTACCCCAGGTCTCTTTCCATTTTTGTTGTTGTTAATACCTCCCCCCCATTGTGTACTCTTCCCTTGGGTTTTTGTTTCCCAGGTGCATTATTTTGCACTTCTTGGCATTGAATCTAAGCTGCCATACTTTTGACCATTCCTCCAACCTTGCCAAGTCCCTTCTCATCCTTTCCACCCCACCTTGTGTTATCAACCCTGTTGCAGATCTTTGTGTCATATGCAAAGCGGTATACTTTTCCTTCCAGGTGCCCTGCAATGTCACCTATAAAGACATTAAAGAGGGCCAATCCCAGTACTGAACCCTGCGGTGCCCCGCTAGTATAACCCCCCTTTCTTTGTAGTGGACTCCATTTACTATTACCCTCTGCGTCCTGTTGTGCAGCCAATTTTTGACCAAGGCAACCACCCTGGGACCCGCTCTCAGGCTGGCTAATTTTATTATTAATCTTTTACATAGAAACATAGATTTTGATGGCAGATAAGGACCGCTTGACCCACCCAGTCTGCCCATTTCCCTACCTAATGGATAAGCTGCAGATCCTAGTTAACCAGCAGCCTACTTCTTCCTACCCCCACTCCCTAGAATTGCCTTATGACTGTCCCATGCATGCTTGAATTCCACCACTGTTTTTGACTCCACAACCTCCTCGGAAGGCCGTTCCTGCATCCACAACCCTCTCTGTGAAAAATACTTCCTAAATTACCTCTGAGCCACCCCATCTTCAAATTGTGCCCCTTGTTCTTGCACACCTCTTTTTGAAAGATGCTACCCTCTTGGACTTTGTTGATTCCCTTGAGGTACTTGAAAGTTTCTGTCATGTCCCCCTCTCCTCCTTTCCTTGAGGCTATACATATTAAGCTCCTTAAGTCTCTCTTCATATGTCTTCCGTGCAGACCCTGCACCATTTTAGTTGCCCTCCTCTGGACAGCTTCCATCCTGTCTATGTCTTTGTGGAGACTGGGTCTCCAGAACTGCACATAGTACTCCAGATGTGGTCTCCCACAGCTGTTTGTACAGAGGCATAATAACTTCCTGTTTTCTACTGGTGATGCCTCTCCTATGCATCCTAGTATCCCCCAGCCCTCCTTGCTGCCCTCTCACATTGCTTGCCACCTTTAGGTCATCTGATATGACTACCCCGCTCCCTTTCCATTTTTGTTGTTGTTGTTAGTATCTCACCCCCATTGTGTACTCTTCCCTGGGTTTTGTTTCCAGGTGCATTACCTTGCACTTTAGCATTGAATCTAAGCTGCCATAAATTTGACCATTCCTCTAACCTTGCCAAGTCCCTCTCATCCTTTCCACCCCACCTTGTGCATCAACTCTGTTGCAGATCTTTGTGTCATCTGCAAAGAGACATACTTTTCCTTCCAGTCCCTCTGCAATGTCGCTTATAAAGACATTGAAGAGGACCGTCTAATACTGAACCCTGCGGTACCCCACTAGTAACCCCCCTTTCTTCAGAGTGGACTCCATTTACTATTACTCTCTGTGTCCTATTCTCCAGCCAATTCCTTTACCCAGGCTGTCATCTTGGGACCCACTCCCAGGCTGGCTAACCTGTGTATTAATCTTTGTGTGGCACTGTGTCAAATGCCTTGCTAAAGTCTAGGTAGGCCATGTCCACAGCCCTCCTGATCTACTACTTTGGTCACCCAGTCAAAGAAATCTATCAGATTTGTCTGGCATGACCTTCCGCTGTGAATCCATGCTGCCTTGGGTCCTGTGCCCTCTGGCCTCTAGATACTCAACAATTCTTTCCTTCAGAAGTGATTCCATCATTTTCCCTACCACTGAGGTTAAACTAACAGGTCTGTAGTTTCCTGCCTGCCTTGCTCCCACTTTTGTGAAGGGAATCACATCTGCCCTCCTCCAGTCCTCGGGTACCACCCCATCCTCCCATGATTTGTTAAAGAGGGTAGTCAGTGGTGTCAGTAGTTCTACCCTTAGTTCTTTTAGAATTCTGGGATGAATCCATCAGGCCCCATTGCTTTGTCCACCTTCAGTTTTAAGAGGTCTTTCAGAATCCTTTCTTCTGTAAATGGACTGGTATCAACTTCTGTATCCAGAGTGTTTCTACTGTTTGTTTTAGGTACCTCCCCCTCTTCCTTTGTAAATACTGAGCAAAAATATTTGTTTAGTATCTCTGCCTTTCACAGTCACCCTCTGCCCACCCTCCCTCCCCTTTATTAAGCTTCACTAACCCTCCCTTGGTCTTCCTTCGCTCCCTCATGTACCTGTAAAAGGTTTTATCCCCCTTCTTAACTGAGTTGGCTATCGTTTCCTCGGTTTGGGCCTTTGCTGTTCTGACTGCCTTCCCAGCTTCCTTTTGCTTTAACTGATGCAGTTCTCTGTCCTGCTCCTTCTGTGATTCCTTGTACTTCCTGAATGCTTTCTTTTTCTCTTGAACCTTCACTGCCACTTCCTTTGAGAACCATAGTGGTTTCTTACATCGTTTCGTTTTGTTTATTTGCTTCACACAAAGGCTTGTTACCTCTGTGATGGCAGTTTTTATTATTCCCCATTGTTCTTCCACCCTCCTTCCTGCCCATTTGCTAGTGCATTCCTGAGGCACTCACCCATTTTGGCAAAGTCAGCCCTCCTAAAGTCCAGTACTTTTGCCTTTGTATGGCTTGACTCTATTGCTGTGTTTATTGTGAACCATACTGTTCGATGGTCATTAGTTCCCAGATGGCTACCCACTTCTACATCTGTGATCCTCTCTTCATCTCCATTTGAGAGAACTAGGTCTAAGATTGCTCCCTCTTGAGTGGGCTCCAATACTAGTTGTCTAAGGCATTCCCCCTGTAGGGCATCTAGAATAACCCCACTCTTCGAAGTGGCTGCTGCAACTGCACTCCAGTTAACAGCTGGCATATTCAGATAACCCATCAGCAATATCTCCCCTTTTTCTGCCATTCTAAGTATTCTTTCTATCATTTCCTTGTCCATTTCCTCCCCCTGAGAAGGGGGTCTGTATACAACCCCTGTGCGGATTGTGGTGCCATTGGCAGTCTCCAAATTTACCCACAGTGCTTCTTCTCCTCCCTGTTTTCCCTTTTGTTCTGTTGCTTTGATTCCTTCCCTTATGTAAAGAGCTACTCCTCCTCCTCCTCTTTTACCCTCCCTGTCCCTCCTGTAGATAGTGTATCCTGGTATGTTTACGTCCCAGTCATGGTTTTGTGTGTACCATGTTTCTGTGACTGCCACGATACCCAGATGTTCCTCCTCCATCAAGGCCACTAATTCAGGAAGCTTGTTACTCAGACTACGGGCATTGGTACTCATTGCTGTCCATTTTTTGATGGCTTTACCTTCTTTTGCAGCATCCCCCACTGACCTTTCTACCTCGGGTCTTTTTCTCATTTAGTACCCTGTTTTGTAGGGAGAGGCTGGGATTTTCCTGCTGCTTATCAGTGCCTCTCCCCTTGACTCGTTTAAAAGCTTGCCAATGAAGCATGTGTGTGGGACTGTGTCAAATGCCTTGCTAATGTCTAGGTAGGCCATGTCCACAACCCCTCCCTGGTCTACTACTTTGGTCACCTAGTCAAAGAAATCAATTAGATCCATCTGACATGACCTTCCTACTGTGATATACAGTACTTGTCTTGGCATATCTATAGTTGTTTCCTGTTCTGTCTCCATATCTTCCTGTCCTTTCCCTGGTTCACCTCAATATCTGAAACCAGATTGAGGAGCTCACCAGTCTCCCCTTCAATGCTGTCCATAACACTTAGTAGGGGATGAACTGGTTGTTCAGCTCCAGACTTACTACTTTCTCTCTTCTTTCTTTTCTTTTCTTTTCTTTTTGGGTTTGTCATTGCTATTTACTAAACACCATTCTTCTAATTCCTCACCCTCTCTTGTCCGTTTATTTGACTGTTCGTTTTTACCTATAGCTTGTGTATTACTGATATCTATACCTATACTGTTTTCAACTATTTGCTTCAGACTTTTGATTTCCAGTTCCATACCAAATATATTGCTTTTCAGATCCTTTATTTCCTTACATTGTTGACATATGAATTATTCAAAGTCCACCCTTGTTTCTACCGTGAACTTTCCGCAAGTCATACACTTTACCCCCAGTGTACCATCCTTCAATGCCACAATTGTATTTTCCATGTTGTATAATGTGACCTGCCTACCACTCTGTACACACCTGCAATGCTTCAAGACTTTCAGTTGTTAATATTTGAAACACTCACTTTCCTGCCATCTCTGCTGTCCCCTGTGGACATCTGCTGATGTGCTTGTCTCAGCGTGTTTCCGCACATGTAGATGCATGTTCATCCCACTCGCAGAGAGGCGAGGAACTTTATAGTATGTGACCTGGAAGTGCTTTTTCGGGGTTACGCCACGCACACTGTACACTAGTTGCGCTCAGGCTTAGGAATCCCCTCAAGAATCCCTTGTTACACAAATGTACAGCTATCCGCCAGTTTAACGCACTCACTGGCACTTAGTAGAAGTGAATTGTGCCTTTCTAGTGTGGTTTTAGGTTCTGGGGCTCACCAGACACTACAAGTCCCTTCCACACCTAACCATCACTATGGTGACCAATAAAAGTCCTCCTCATATAGGCTGCATGCCTAGTCACTCTCAGGCTCCTACACAAAGTACAAAAGTTGTGCTAAAAATTTATTTAAAATGAGAAAGACAGACGAAGTCCACTGCTCCATACTATCTCTCAGCTTGGAGTTGTCTCACAGCATAGGTTAAGTGGTGCTCTTGGCAATTATGGTAAAAGAGACTCTAAGCTTGAGGACTGGCTGAGAGGACCTCAAAATGAGTAGTTCTGGCTGGCCAAACCTCATGAGAAGTGTCTCTTATACCATAAGCAAATTTGATGCTGGGCTGCATAGCCGGGGGAGTCACCAGCAGGAAGGTGGAGGCCATTCTGCCACTGTACAGGTGTCTAGTGAAACTGCATCCAGAGTACAGTGTGCAGTATTGGTGCCCTTATCTTAAGAAGGATATCAACTTGCTGGAAATGGTTCAGAGAAGGGCAACCAAGATGATCTAGGGCGACTAGCAGGGCAACACCAATGAGGAGAGGCTTGGGGACCCATCATGTACTCTCTTGAGGACAGAAGGGAGAATTGGCACATGACTGAGACCACCGAGGGCCTCTTCAGCCTTAGTGGAAACAAGACTACTAGGGGTAACAGCCTAAAGCTGGTGGGGGGAAGGTTCAGAAGGGAGATGAGGAGGCACTTTTTCACTGAGAGGGTGGTGGCTAAGTGGAATGACTTGCCAGAGGAGCTGGTATCCCTAAAAATGGTGGACATCTTGAAGAGAGGTTGGGACAGGGTGAGGGAAAAGTTGCAGGTAGAGAGGGAGAGAGGAAGGGGTTATTTGACAGATGGCAAGGGGGATATGAGGAGGGGTGCAGAGGGAACTGGACATTCAAGCAGACTAGAAGAAGAAGAAGAAGAATCAACATTTATATAGTGTTTTTCAAACACAGTATCCCAAAGCGCTTTACAAACAATGCTAGACTGGTAGTGAAGTGACTGAATGTGTGGTGGCAGCCGTATCACACATCATCACCCACACACAGCCTGGGTAATTGCATGAATCGGTTTATGGGATAGATAGACCGTAAGGCCTTTATCTACTGGCAAATGTGTATGTTTGTATAAGAGATGCTGCTGAGGCTTGTTAACTTATTATAACTCACATTAGCTAGCGCTGGTGTTGGAGAACCATCGTAGTAGCGCCTGTTCAATGTGTCAGTCCTTGCCCTCTCATTTGTACTTTGGGGGTTGTGATTATTATGGAGTCAGACACAAACTTTTCACGATTGAGCAGCAAGTCAGATAGAGTGGATTTTGGGACTGTATTAGCTGCACTAGCTTAGTTGCTCTGGCAGATGGTGAAATAATGTGCAAACAACTAAACATCTGAGCAGCTGCTTAAATGAGAACTGGCAGCCAATCAGCTGATCACTGGAGCATGAAAATAATGTGATACAAAACTGCCAGTAGCTCTGACAGCACAGAATTTTCTTTGTGCAATAATAGTTTTACAGTATATAGACAGGTCCCTCCAACTCATTTTAGGCAAAGTCTGATCTTGTTTAGGACCTCAACTTTCCTAGCAAGGCTGAGAGCATTGCTTTTGGGAGGCATCTTTCAATGGCAGCAGATAACAGGTACTGAAACCTGGCCCGGTCCAGCCCTTTTGTTCTGCTGTGAACTGTTGTAAACTGGTGCTGTTAACATCACATTAGGTACTATCACTATGCTCTGTCTGTCCACTATACAGGGGCTACTTAATGCATTATACTCACATGAATTACAATTAATTTCAATGCAGATGACTTTTCACTTAAAAGAAGTGTCTGCTTAACAAGAGCATCCACCATAAAGGTGTCCACTATAAGTGGCTGCACTGTATTTGTATCTACTTCAAAAATTAAAGGGAAACGTCCGTCAATAAGTGTTGTACACCTTAGTGTACAGCTCTCCCCTATTAGTCTTTTCACCTAATAAGTAAAATGTATCCTCATTCTGTGCTTTTTTAATTGTCTTTTCACATGGTTGAGCCTGCCATCCCTCCTTCCCTGCAATATGTGAACAGCCACTGGTGTGCATCCCAGTCTTGGATCCCAGTAGGAACCCGAGCCTCCAGAGAACTGCACTGGAGGGAGCCAGTGCCATCTGGACCTAGAAACCCTGACACCACCTCTGGGCCAACAGACCCTCTCCAGCCAGTCTCAGCCCAATAAGTGCACCCATGTGTGCTAAACTGGAACTGCACACTGGCACCCTGAACTGTTATGCACATTTGGGAATTGCTTGTATTTATTTAATTATTTGAAAATTGGTAACAAGGAAGCCAAGGCTCATTGTCAGGTGCGAATCTTGGGAGAGGGACTGGGAAATACAGTAATAAAAGCATATGCATATTAATGATTGGTACCAAGTGAAGTCCAAACAGAGTACAATTTAACAAAGTACAAGTGCACATAAAATGTCAATGGAACTAAGCAAAGGTACAAAGAGCAACTTCAATGTGCAAATAAAGAGACCAAAGCAGATGGAATGATGGCAGTGCAGATGTAGAAAAGGAAAGAGCCTGATACAGGCTGTGGTAGAACCCCGGAGGAGGTCCAACTTCAGGGATGGTAGGGACTTCAGTTAGGGGGATGTCAGGAGCAGGTAGGGGGCAGAAAGGAGTTTTAGCTGGTGCCTAAAGGAGATGGAAAGGGGGAGAGAAGGAGAGGAGGGAGCAGGTTCCAGAGGGAAGGAAGGCAATAGGGGACAGCTGACTGACCAGCAGAGGAACCAGGGGGTTAGGGAGAAGGTGCAAGGATTCCTAGAGTGGGGGGAGTATAAGGTAGAGGGAATGGGAGAGAGGAGTGAGGACAGGTAAGAGGGCAATGACCAAAACCAGAATTTGAAGATGGAGGTGTAGTGGGACTGGCAATGTGAGGGAAGGGGGAGGATAAATAAGGAGGAGTAGAGGGAGCAGTGGTGAGCATGAGGGGGAGTTGCTAGAAAAGTGACAAAAGGCATTGCAAAGAGTGTCCAGTCTGGCAAGGGAATGGAGTGGGTGGTGCCACTGACCACATCCACATAGTCTAAGACTGGTAACACCATTTTGGAAACAAGCTGCTGGCGGACCGGTAGATACAAGCAGTCCTTATTGCAGTACAAGGGACCAAGACCGGGTGGAGCATGGAGTGGATGGAATCAGTGTGGGCAGATAAGTCAAGCTTACTATCTAGCCACACACCGAGATACTTGAAGGAAAAAACACTTTGAGGGGGTGGAGAAGACAGGGAGGGGGGAGAGCCTGGCCAATTTCTGGCTGGTGCTACAGGTCATGGATACTGTTTTTTAGTGTTGACCCTGAGTTGGTTGGAGTGGAACCAGCACAGGACATTGTGGAAGTCTTGCTGGAGTAAGCCTTCCACCATTATGGTCAAAGTGCCAGAGATGTAGATAATTGTGTCATCTGCATACATGTGAATATGTGAGTTGGCACAAAAAGAGGCAAGGTCATTCAGGAAAATGCAGAAAAGAATGGGGCCCAGGATAAAGCCCTGTGAGACCCCAGCCTGGACAGGCAGGAGAGGTGAAAGGATGCCTTCTGCCTGTACTGTCTGTTGGCATTCCGTGAGGTAGGAACAGAACCATTTAACAGTAGGAGCTGAGAGGCCGGCAGAGTTCAGCTTGCCCAGCAGATGTGGATGGACCACTGAGTCAAAGGCTTTGGCCAGATTAATGAAAATGGCCATCATGATGTGTCCCTGATCCATCCCAGTGAGACACTCCTTTGGGTCCCCTAGGACCCCACCTGGTACCCCCGCCCCACTGCCACTCACCACTTCAGATTGCAGCCCCCTGGGTAACCCAATGTAACCCTCCACCTGATAGATCCCCCTCCTCTGAGGGGGAAGGCACCAGTAGGTGGCCAGCGCACACCTCGATTGCCCCGGGTGCTGCTGAGGTGGTCCGGGGCTTGGTGGCAATGAGGGCTGGCAACTGTCATCCGCAATCCAGGGAGCAATTTTTCCTTTTCTCCCTGGGGGCATAGTGTTCCACTGATGTCAAGGTAAACGACTGTCCACCACACCACACCCCATTCAGCTGGGCCCCACGACTACTGAGCCCTAACCTTACCAGAGTTAAAGTTCGGCTACATCCCCCACCTCCCTGAGAGAAGGTGAGCCGACAACAGATGCTTAAGCTCTTCTTCCCAGTTGGCCCTCCAGCAACCCAGGTCTGTTCCCAAACCCGGTCGCTACGCCGCAGCTGAAATCCAACTGCTGCACTGACAGGCCAGTTTCTCAACTTTTGAAGACACCAGATACCAAATAACAGCATGGGATGGCAAAAAATGCAGTCCTCTGGCTCTACAAGACCCTCTGCATCACAGCCATCTCAAAGTGGAAGTGCTGATAGTTCAGTTGGAGCTCTTAGTTCGATGTCTTGGCGGCTCCTCCATGGCAAGCTATTCTCAAGTCCATTAAGGCAATGGACTGGAAGATTGAAAAAACACTCACTAAACTGGAAGTACATGATGCCACCCTTAAGGAAATACAGTTGACAGTTTCCGAAGCCAATAAGGGAGGGCTGGGGGTACTGGGATGCATAGGGAGAAGCTTCACCAGTAGAAAACAGGAAGTTGTTGGCCCTCTGTACAGACAGTTGGTAAGACCACATCTGGAGTACTGTGTACAGTTCTGGAAACCCCATCTCCACAAAGACATAGACAGGGTGGAGGCTGTCCAGAGGAGGGCAACCAAAATGGTGCAGGGTCTGCACCAGAAGATATGTGAAGAAAGACTAAAGGAGCTAAAGATGTATAGCCTCGAGGAAAGGAAGGAGAGGGGGGACATAATAGAAACTTTAAAATACCTCAAGGGAATTAACAAAGTCCAAGAGGGTAGCATCTTTCAGAAAAAGAGATGTGCAAGAACAAGGGGACACAATTTGAAGATAGAGGTGGACAGCTCAGAGGTAATGTGAGGAAGTATTTCTTCACAGAGAGGGTTGTAGATGCATGGAACAGCCTTCCTGAGAAGGTCGTAGAGTCAAAAACAGTGGGGGAATTCAAGAATGCATGGGACAGACATAAGGCAATTCTAGTGTGGGGTAAGAGGAAGTAGGCTGTTGGTTAACTATGATCTGCAGCTTATCTGTTAGGTAGGGAAATGGGCAGACTAGATGGGCCATGCGGTCCTTATCTGCTGTCAAATTCTATGTTTCTATGTAATAACCCAGGCAACTGTGGTAGCTATCACTAAGGAGAATTCGGTGATGAGAAGCCGGCTGGAAAGTTTAGAAAATGAGTTGAAAGCTGGGAATGTATGTATAGTTGGCATTCCAGAAGGTACAGATGGGCCCGACTTGCTCGGTTTCATTAAAGACTGGTTGGCTGAACATTTGGAAGTCCTGGAGGGTTTTGACTGGGCTCAAGTAAGAAGGGTCTACTGTGTAAATTCTCGAGTGTGACCTGCTACTCCCAATCAACCTCGGACGGTCCTAGTTTGTACTACAGGCCAGGAGGTCAGGGATCTGCTTACGTCTGCAGCGCAAGCCACCAACCCTTTACAAATACATAACCAGGATGTAAAGATTTTCCCTGACCTTTCCTTTCAGATGCGGGCAAGGGGAAACAAGTTGATGCTGTTCAGCAGCAGCTTCAAAATTTGGGCATTGTCCACTCATTCCTCTTGTCTGCTAAGTCCCGCATTACATATAGAGGGAAGACCTGGCAATTTTTGGACCCTAAAGATTCAGGCCGATGGAAGGAAAAATGGAATTGGAGTTTGCGGCCAGACCACTGTCTGATTCCCTGGACCGGGACTCGGCACAAGAAGATGATGGAGTGACTGCAAGTAATTTTTCTTTTTCTCTGTTTAAATAAAGTGCTGGGTCTGAATGGCTTGTATTGGGACTTTTCTTTTTGTAGGGGCATTGAAAATGGAGCCGCAAATGTTCAGGTCAGTAATGTTTCTGGCAAAGCACTATTAACTTGGGACTTAAATGTGGATTTAGCAGCCTGGTTTCTTCTATGGAACTCTGAGTTAATTGAAGATCCTTACATCTGGACTTTATTTCTGGACTTTAATACTTTGCCTCTTACCTGCCCTCAAAATTTTGAATATCTCCGCTTATGTTGGTACGGTTCTGGTTACCAGTATTTCATACTGTGATGGTAATGTTAACTCTGTTATATAGGAGCTCAATGCAGTAAGTTTAAATTTACGTTTTTTCTTTTATTTATCTGCTATGTTTATGGGTTACCTCTCTAGAGCCTTATTTTTCTGGGAACATCTATTTATGAACAGGATAATAGCACTCTGGTTAGTGCTTTAGATTCATATTGTGTTTCTCCCTTATGGATTTCATCCCAGCTGTTGAAGGGGCTAGCATTAAGGAACTGGATATATCACAGACTGTAGAAATTGAAAGCTTCCCCCAGTTCCTCTTATACTAGATTGCAGGAAAATATTGCAATTATTTTCTCCTTTAATCCTTAAGACGTCAATATGTTGTCAGACTAGTTTTTTTAAATTTGGATTCCTGCATGTGTTTTTGTCTGCTGTATTGTTGTTTCTTATGAAAATTGCAATAAATAAAAACTACAAACAAAGAAAAATAAACACCAACTAGGGAAGGGGGCCCTAATTGTCCATCCAATGACCATTGAGTCTATTGGACCAACGGCCACTGGTAGTGTCCAGAAATGCTAAGAATAAACAAGAAAGAAAATCCTGCTGCAAGTGCAGGTCACCTCACTGTTTGTTGTCTTTTAGATTCGGGTCTACCCAGCATCAGCTGGTATCTCCACTTCTGGCCGGAGCTGTGGGGCACATAAAACCTTTGCTGTCAGAACACCATATGGGATTGATATCATCAGGGCCTGAGAGCAAGAGAAAATGACAACTGCTCCCTCCCATTGGAGTATGCCACAAGTGAATGCCCCTCTTCATCAGATGCCAAGATGTACACTCCACATTCCAGGGGCAGGAGTTGGTGGCATTGTGTCTCTTTCCATCTGAGGGCAGGCATAGAGATGTATCTCCCTCTGTTGCTTCAGGGGCTGATGCAGCAGGGCTGGTATCCTGAGGAGCAGGCTTGAGTAGCAGGAGCCAGCGGGATGGGTCTTGCTGGCCACACTCTGTAACAGGGTCCCTGTTCCCTGTAAGGTTTACTCCTCTACAAATAAAAAGGTGACACACCCTTTTTTCTCTCACACGGTCCTATCCTCTTCATCTTTTCTTCTGCCCTTTTCTTTTTTTTTCATGTCAGGGTGGCCAACCTGACATGTCTCATTGCTTACTTTGCTATCCCTTTTCTCAAACCCCCCCTTACGGTGCACCGGATAGGGCTGAGTGCAGTGTAAAGCACTCTCCCTAGTGGAAGATATGTCCAAACATGAGTAGGGCTTGCTGCGCACAAAATGGCTGGTTTTAAAGATGCAGGCTTCAGTGACATCAGAACAAGGTAGGGGCTTGCTTCCAAATGAGTCCCAATTAAGCCTAAAAGAGCTACTATATATCCCTACCTGTAGGCATTTTTAAACTAAAGTCTATTATCAGGTAAAGGAGTATAGGGACTTGGAAAAGCATGAAATAAAATGCATTTATTCTGTAAAATAAAAGAATAAAAGCCTAATTGTTTCTTTGATGTTGGTCACCTGGCCATGATGTCATCAGCCATAAGGCTATAAAAACTCACCACTAGAGGGATGTTGAGAGAGAGGTAGGCCAGTGAGCTGCTGGTCTTGCAGGAGGAAGGTGTGTTTGTTTTCACACCAGTGAATTGGTTTAAAAAGTAGTAAAATTAAGAGAAGTGACTAGGGAAGAGTCATCTTCAGAGTTTTGTTTATTTTGGTGTGTTGACTAACACCTTGTTTTTTTTTCATTTCTGTAAATATTAATTTTATTTGATTTTGAATAAAAATCATAAACGATTCTTAGTGCTTATTTTATGCATCATACCTCCTGCCTAAGTGTCTGTTATTCCCACGCTGTAACACACTCCCACATAGTTTGTATGGATGTAATGGGGGCCAGCAGTTCAGCCTAAAGAGTAGACCTCGAAGAAAACTGGTGGAGCAGCTCCCCAGGGCTAACGTTGACTGCATGGCAACAAGGCAGGCATAGCTTCACTGCACAGACCTCCCACCCATGGCACAGACATCAGTTGCAGCTGGGTGAGGGCCACCCCACCCACAGGTACAAGGCAGTCACTCCCAGTACAGCCTGACTGGAGCACAGGGAATTTTGGTAAACTGGCTCCTGCAGTTGGTGGATAAGTTCCTCATGGTATTGTGCTACCCACTGTGCTCTGTTAGAGTGCTCCTTGGCCCCTTCCCTTCAAAGTCAAACAGTCCCACCAAATACAGCAAATGGAAAAGGGCAGGATTGCATTTAAAACTCCAGTAGCATCTCTCTGAACGTCAAGACTTACTGAGGGTGTACTGGTCCCATGCATCAGTGGTTTTAGGGGGTTCGGCAGGCCAGTTCCAGACCATGTCACAGCTTCCCCAGGGTACATACTGGGGCCAAGGCAGGAAGTACTGCACTACCTGGCTTGTATATTACACAGAGGTGCTTGAACTTCTCAGTTATGTCCCTCCTCTTTTTCCTGTCCTCCAGCTCATACATGTCGAGGTCCTCCAAGTGCACCTCGTAGGACTTATCCTATTGCCCATGTATCATTTTGGTGGCTTGCCTGTGCACCTTCTTCCACCTGCCCCAGCCCTTCCTCAAGTGTGGGCTCCAAAACTGCACAGAATATTCCAAGTAAGGGCAAACCAGAGATCTATACAGGGGTTGTATTATTTCCCTCCTTCTGTTAGTGATCCCTCTCTGTCCCAATATATTATTTGCCTTACCTATCACTCTTTATTTATTTATTTCATTTTTGTTGACCGGGTAAGTGCACTAGACAGATTCTGCCTATTTTCAGGCACGACCCGGGGGAGGGGGATACCGATGAATGCCAACTGACCTTGAACCAGATTAAGCTGTTGGTGGTATTTTATTGAACCAGATTAAGCTGTTGGTGGTATTTTTAGTGAATGGGGGGAAATTAGGCCAGGGCGACTAGGGAAATTCCTCCTCTTTCGAGAAGTGCCATGGGATCTTAAACATCCACCTGAACTACCACCAGAACAGGCAGATGGGACCTCAGTTTAACGTCTCATCCGAAAGACAGCAGCTCAGAAGTGCAGCACCCCCCTCATGCTGCACTACAGTGTCAGTATTGGAATATTAACCCAAGTGCCTGGTGTGGGGATAGAACCCACAGCCTTCTGATCTCCCGGTCTCAGAGGTGAGTGTGCTACCTGCTGAGCCACTGACACTGACACTCTACTACATTCTACCAATGCCTTCATGTTCTCCATTATTAAAATCCCCATGTCCCTTTTTTCTGCTACATTTTTGATTTAGGGCTCCCCTCTGGGTCATCCCAATCAGCCAGTTTCTCACCCACTCCATAATCTTGTTCCTTACTCCCAGATGGCCTAGCTTCTGTATCAACCTTCTGTTTAGGATGAAAGTCAAAGGCTTTTCCGAAGTCTAGGAACATAAAATCAACTGCCTGACCCTTATCTATGGCCTTTGTCACCTAATCAAAGAATTCAGTCAGATTTGTTTGCCCCCTCCCCCGGTAAACCAATGTCTGCAATCCTGCAGGCCATTGGCATACAAGAACTTCACTATCATTTCCTTATTTATAGACTCCAGTAGTTTCCCCACTGTAGATGTCAGACTGACTGGTCAGTAGTTGCCCTGTTCATCTCAACTCACACTCTGTATTTGCCTGCTAAGTGCTTAAAAAGGAGTACTACTGAGAGTGAGAGAGAGAGAGACAGAGAATCCAGAGACTGCTGCAGGAAATCAGAGAAAGCAGACAGCCCCTTCTACCTCTGTCTAATGTGACTTAGGGTAGGGTGAGGTCAAGAGCCTAGCCTCTGGGTACCCCAGTACCCTCGATCAAGAGTGCACCCAAGGCTGAGGTGCGGAGCACCTTGGTTTTGTCCTTGCCTGAAACTTGATCACTCCATGTTGCTGCAGAAGCTGAGCCAGAGGCATCGGTAGAGAGCAATAGCAACCAGACCCAAGTCAAGTCCTGCCACTATCCATCTGCTGCTGCCTGCTGAGAATCATTATTGGTAGCCTACACCTGAGGCCTGTTGCTGAGGACCATTCCTGTGATCCTGCTCCAGTCTAAGCTGCAGCTGGTCATCAGGCATGTAGGTACTGCCATAGCCAACCAGAGCTGCATCAAGCCATATTCCCTGTTGGATTCCAAGGTTTTCTTCTTGGAATGCAATTTCCAATTTGGAAAACTGTTTTCCTTTACTCTAAAGTGCTAGCCAGTAGTCAATTTGATTTTCTACACCACTCCACATTGTCAATGAGTAATCATACCAGTTGGGTATAGTGCACCTCTACCAGGGGGATGACAGCCCAGGCTTTACAGTGTTGATTACCTGAGGATTCCATGCACTAACACCAATTCCCCAGTTAAGCTGTGCCATTCAAAGGGGACAGAGCTACTTTTCTCTGAAGATTTCAAGATTCAAGACTTCAATATATCTTGAGGCTGCAATTCTGCATATCACGTTGGGGCGCCCTGTTTTCAGGGGGCACCCCTAAATTAAAATTTTGCCTGTCAAGCTGCAGCTTTCTAATTGAATAACCCGCATTCCCACTTTCCCTGTGTAGATTGGGAGCCTTTTTTACTGCCTTAACAGGGTGTTTTAATGGTCTCTGATTAAAATAATAATAATAATAATAAGTCAAAGTGCCGCAGGAAGGTACAACTTTATTGTTTTGGAGTGTAGGGTCTCTGGGGAGTTCCTTGGCTCTAGTGTCGGTTCCTGTGTTCCACCCCTTTCCTAAGCTTCAGGTTTTGTGTTTTCTTAGTGTTTTAACATTAATGTGTGATTTGGGAGCATTTTAGTGCTTTTTTGGCGTTTGTTTGAGACTTAGCTCAATAAGATAATGGGGCTAATGGGTATTATTTTTTAGAGCCCTCACAGGTAGAGGGCTGCCTCAAGCCCATGATGTCCATTAAAAGTTTTGCAGCAGCATAAGCCACTTTAGAATGCTCAGTTATCTACAACTGCAGGCAGATTTTGTAAGAGCAATAGAAAACTGATAACAGCTCTTTAAAAATAGTTTAATCTGAGGGTTCTCTATGTGTGTTTTCAGTATATAGCAGCATGAGTTATACATTCATCGGTCCTGTGCACGCAGTTAGAGCATTTTTGAGCATGCAGATGCTATCTGGCTGTTGACTTGGTAGTTTTAAAAGATAAACAAATTTAAGTAAAGAAAATCTGAGTTTTTCCTGTCACAAACACTGATACATTTAAACCCGAGGTATTTTTAGCATGTTATTACAGGATTATGCTTACTTTGCTGGTTTTAACTCAACTAGCAAAGTGGTTAATAATTATTATATTATAATAACTAGGGAGCATTTTCTCCCATAGGGAAACCCGGTCATAATTCACTATTATAACCTGCAGGTTATAATGGCGAACATACACCGGGTTTCCCTCACTCCATGCTTGCACAAGTCCGCACGCTTCACTTTCAGTGCTCTCTACTTCGCCACCCATAGCACTCGGTGGTAAGTAAGTAAAAATCGTGCCTCTCACAAACCGTCAAGAATCCTTCCTTGATTTAAACCTCTTTTAAGGGGGAAAAAATGGAAAGTTCTCAAGACCGCACCTCAGCCCAACCAAACCACCCTGAACACCGATGTAGTTGTATTTTATATAATTACTGTAAAAACACTCCCCAGCAATTATATAAAATAAAACATGGGTGGTGTATTTAACTTGAGTGAACTTGAGCCCTGATGTTTGCAGGACATGCTTGCAGATATACTTGGCCCCCCCATAGGGCCTCTCAGGTTGGGGGCGGCGGCCCATCTAGGCATGTCCAGGTGCGGCGCAGCAAGCATAGGTTGCGATAAGTGATGTGCAGACAGACCCCGACCTTGCCTTTCTGAAGGTCAAATGATGATTATGGGGATCTTGGGGAAATTTCTGACCTTAAATTAAATTAAAATTAAGTTTTAAAAAACACAAAACAATCAGGGATAATTCTCCTTCCCAATTCATAATAAGTCCTTGTCTTTTTTGAATACCTGAGGCATGTAGTCCTTTTCAGCTCAGGAGGTCAGTCTGCAGAGACAGCAGATGTTAGTCCATCTCTGTCTGCATCTTCTCTGGCAACTATGTGACCAAAGTCCTGAGCAACACTGGGCAGGTGTGGATCAAAAATGTGTCTTCCCTTCCATGCCATGGTTTTTCTTTTTAAGAAAAATGTCTCATGGTTGGGAAGCTCCTCCACTGGAAGAGAAGGCCATTTGTTTTTCTGAAAAGACACCACCCTGCCTATAGATGGCTCTGGCCCTATCAGTTTTTGCATGTTTAAGTGGGTGATCCCCTGTGGAAGGGTTGTGGGATAACAGATGGACCAGACACCGAACTTCAGGTTCAACACACAATCTCTGTGTGTTGTTTATACAAAATACAGGAAATAACCTTCAGCAATGGCATATACCTTCTTCAGTACATCAGTTTGCAGAAACAGACTATGTGTGTCCTTTCTCTGCACTTAGCCAGTACCTACTGACACTGATCTGTGATCTAACTACCTTTCAGTGAAAACCCTTTATCCCTATGTGGGCCCTGTTTGCTTGGGTAGCGGGTGCTCACAAGGAAAAAAAAAAAAGCTAAAAACAAAGAACCTCAGTGCAGAAGCATTGAAACATGTGTTACCTCAAAGGGCATTGGTAACAAACCAAGTTTCAAAGAAATACAACATCATACATATTCCCATAATGCAAAGCATCATGGGATATATGCAAATCACCATGGCATTTCAGACTTGTTCAGTTTAAAGCAGTTTACATGCATCTTAAACAGCACAACTAACTTAATTTCTATAATAGTCACCTAGTACTTTTTACCATTATCAAAAACACCTAGTGCTATGGTATTTTCAACATTTACAGGTTTCATAAACATAAAGGCCCAGATATTCAAACTGCTCCCAAAATGTGTGCAACAGCAGGAGCAAGCACAATTCAATTGCGCATATGCGCAACAGACGCGATATTCAAACATGGAGCAGAACAAATTGCACAAGCAGCCAACGTCTGAATATTGCACAAACTGCGCCATAGAGCAACCAGGAAGGGGAAGCTAAGCAGAAAGGTTGCGCCATAGTGCAACAAGGGCAGCACAGCTGAGCAGTCCAGAGGTGCCATAGCGCAAGCAGAGCCCCCCAGCAGAGCAATGGAACTGCACAACCAGGGAGGCAGGCTAGGGCCCACCGCCAGCCATGCCACACATGGGCACAGGAACACACTGCAGAACCAACAAGACACCTGCACACCCCAAGCACAGCATCACTGGGGTGGACGGATGATCTACTGGCCCATGGGGACAAGCCAACAAGCACAGCAGGGCCATGACGCCCAGCACAACCACTGGCAGGCTAAGACTGCCACACACAGGGTTGACAACCACAGTGCACATCAGCCCCCTGCACACAGCACACCCTGCACCGTGACCCCAAGACACCACCCATGTGCAGTGACTGGCACTGCAGGAAACACCATGCATCCCCCCGCACACGTCAACCCCGTGTAGCAGAGAAGCATACAAGCCAGACCCACCCTGTGCACCCAGCAGTGGGTGGCAGCAGATGGCAAGACCAACAGAAAGTCACTGCCACACTGGAGACACCTCCCCATGCACACACACGCACACACACACACACACACACACACACACACACACACACACCCCCAGGACCATACCACCCCAGATGGCATGCACACCACTGCAACTGAGCAACCATAGCCAGCTGCAAATCAGAGACCAACACAGTATTCATATCAAAATATAAATGTATTAGAAAAATGTAAATCACAAAATCAACAACAACATAACTATTTACAAGAGGGGTTAGGGGTACAAGGTAGGGGTGGGCAAGGTAGGGATGAACAACTTGGAGAGGGAAGGCAGGGTGGGAGGATGGGTGAAGGGGAAGGAATCTGGCCTAAGGCCCAGCAGGCTGGTCCTTCCCACCTGGTGCCGCTGCAGCTGGCCGCAGCCTCCGGAGGCCATGGCGCTGGATGTTGGGAGATGGTCCTGTTGTCCACGGACACCTGGGTGAGCTGCTGCAGTGCCCGCTCTGTCCTCCGGAGCACAATGAGGCCTAGGAAAACGGGAACACAGTCAATGGCTGTGACTGACCACAACCCTGAACACCACCCATCCTGCAAGCCATATAGCCCAATGTCCCGCACCTGTGATGGTATGCACCCACCCACAGTGAACATGCACATGGCCAGCCCAACCAGGCGGCACCAGCTATGTGCACCACTGCACACACACACTGCCCATGTCCATCACAGCACAAACAAGGCTGTCAGGACGGGCAATGTGGTGCGCTGCCAGTTCCACAGCGATGTGCCCAGTGCATGCATGGACCACCAGTGATGCACACAGACGGCAGTGACACTGACAGTGATGAATGTCACCTGTGTCGTGCATGGTTGTGTTGTGCATGACTGGTGGTCATGCCCACCCCCTCCAGCATGCAATAGCATCCATGATGTAATGATACTCACACTCCGCAAGCAGCTGTGGCTGCTGATGCTGATGCTGCTGCTGCTGTGGCCCACCCCTCGCAGCACCACCGACCGCCACTGGGGCCCTGCCACGGCCCTCCTCACCCCGTGCCTGCATCCTCTCTGCCCAGCCTGTGGGAGACAAATGTTGAGAAAAACATCAGTGTGACTCAAAGCAGACTGCCCCTGCCCCAGTGAGTGCCTGCCCACACAGCCAGACCCATGCATCTCACACCTGCACACACTGACAACGCCAACCATGTCAGAGCCATCACCCATGCACAGCCACCAAAACACACTCACACCCCTACAGAGAATACAGGTGCATAGATGGTACACCCACCTGGCCTAGGCTCCGCGCCCTCCTGCACGTGACCGTAACGCTCATGCAGGTCAGGCTCCCTCCTGCGGAGGTCACTGTACCTGTGCCAGCACTGCTCAGCAGACCGGCGCCGCCCAGTGACCCCACCAGGTCATTGGCCACTTGCAGCCAGACCTGTTCTAGCCATGGTGAGGGGCTCTCACCACAGTGCCCCATAGTGGGGCTCCACCAGGGCCACCAGGTTGGCCACCCACCGGGCCCATTGCACTGCCTCCTGTGTGCCATGCTTCCAAGTTTACAGCAGGCAATATGGCGCCCCACAGCGGCAACCCCATGTGGAAATGTTGCGCAATAGACCACCATAGGTTCAATCGCTGTTTAAAGCTGCATGGTCCTAGCGCTGTCACCAGACAGCGCAATAGGGCCGCATATATGGCAGCCGAACAGCGCCAGGGGCAAAAGGTTGGACACCAGGTCAGGGGTCTATGACGCAAGGCCACGCACAGCGCCATCTGACGTCTATGCATCCTGCGCAACCGACCACCTGCGTGACAGTGCCACAGTGGACTATTGTGCAGTAGTGCCACAGCGCCATATAGTGCCCAGTGCTGTAGCGCCACTGGCACAATGGTGGCCATGGCCTGAATTGCCGATCGCGCACAGCACGTTATCAGCGTGGCAGATGCCTGCGTAAGCTACCTGGGCATGCGCAATGCAGTGTACCACACAGTCACAGATCTGCGCTCACTGGCTTCAGCTGGCTCAACCAGACAAGTAAAGCAATGGCGCGATATTCAGTCGACATGCAAATCATCTGATCAGCCATTCAAAGGCGCAGTGGCACGATTTGCATCTCATTACAGTTGTTCCACCCTCATTTGCATGCATTGGCGCTATAAAAGTGCGATGCGTGGGCCGCGCTTGGCCAGATTCGGGTTACTGCAGGTGAGAGGTGAGTTGCATGCTGTGGGATGTTCTGGACAATGGGCATGGGATAACGCTGTAGACTGCACAGTGACAGGTGTCCACTTCCACCCATACAGAACGCCATGACCAAGCAGAGCCAAGGTGAGGGTGAGGATGGTGGGCTAAGGAGGAGGAGGCCCAACTTCACCACGGCAGAGACTGAGGCCTCTTCCAGGCCTACCTGGAGGAGGAGGCACTACTGAGTGGATGGCGGGCACCTCAGCCTGCGGCGGTTGCATGGGAGGGGTAGCCTGGCAGTGAACCTGCACGGAAGCCACCAGCGCCCATGCAGGAATGCAAAAAGAAGATTGGGACAGACTGCAGGAGGGTGAAGGAGAAGGTGGCAGCCCTCAGGGCGGCACGTGCTGGCACTGGCGGGGCCAGCCAGCGGTGGTGGAGCTGACCCCGCTGAGGACCGACTGGCTGCATCAATGCAGCGCAGTGCGCATTGAGGGCACTCAGGAGGTGGATTCCAGACAGGTGGAAGCCCATCATCACGGTGTGACATGGTGGTGGTGTTGGGGAAGGTTTTCACATGCACTCACATGTCCTCTTTCTGTTACAGATCCTGTTCATCTTCAGGGACGGTGGTGATGGGTCCAGGCAGTGAGGATGACCTGCTGGACATGGAGGAGGGTCCATCCACCTCTGTCACCAGCCAGCATGCACTGCACCAGCATGCACGCTGGGCTGCCAACTCTGGTGTCGGTGATTCGGTGTTAGTGACAGCCTGTGTCTCAGCAGTCTGGCATGCAAGCATGCCAGCACGCCAGACTGTGGCTGTAGCTCGCACTCTGCACCATTGATGATGCAAGGACTGCAATGGGCAGTGACATATGTGTGTCCCATGACGGACACACAGCAGGCCAGCACGTGCCCCTGGGCCTTGCTGGTTCTGACTTGTGTGCCAGCATGTCAGCACAGTCCCAGGCTGTGCCTGTCAGCACCGGTGGGGCATCATCGGTGGCTGTGCAGGTGTCTGGTACTGTTGCGGCCACAGCGGTGGAACGAGTGGTCCCTGGGGCACAGCGGTTGGAGGGGCAGCAGCAGCAGTCACCCACCAGGTCTGGGGGTGCAGTGTCCAGCGGTGGCACATGCCCGCTGCCCTTTGATATGCCCATTCCTGGTCCTGGCGAACAGCGCCCACCCTCAAGGGTGTTGTGCATCAGGACCTTCCACACCCTGGGGACAGGATGCCATTGTGGCAGAGTACTCATTGACGAGCACACCCGCCTGCTGCGGAATCAGTACAGCAGCAAAGGCGGGTTGCAACGCCTGTGGAGGCATTGTGCGGCTGTGGAGCGGCACAGCAGGGAGTGTGCTCTGGACCGCAGAGATGGTCCGGAGGCGGATGGATGTGACCCGCCATTGACAGGCAGACCCAGGCATTGGTTGCTGTCGGGCTGCATTGGGCACACACGCAGGTGCTCCTGCACCGCGCACCCCACACAGTATGCCTCCACTCCCATTCCGGCATCGCATGCGACCCCAGGCCTGTCGACGCGGGTTCTGCTGTGGCATCCCAAGCACCCTGGTGCAGGTATGTTTGCATCCTACAGACCCCAGTGCGGACAAGGTCGCGATCACGCAGTGGGACCCCTGGTGGTCCATCGGTGCCACCCCATGTGCTCCTGCTCAGCCTGCCAGTGCTGTTGGGTCACGGCGGGGCCGCCCACGCATCCGCGGTGGCCGTGGAATGGTGCAACATGACTGACCTGTCTCCCAGTGCGGGCCCTGTCTGCTGCTGCCCTGTGTGCACTGTGCATCATGGTGGGCAGTGCACTGGTGGGTGCCCTGCCCATCACGCCGACATACGGACCACCTGCACACCATCCCGACTGCTGTCCACAGGTGCGTGTGCATGATGATGCCTGCATTGTACTGTACACCAAGGGCAAGGGTGTCCAGCATCTGACACACGTGCTTGGACAGTACAGGTGGTGGGTGGGTCTGTGGATCTGTGTGTTTGCCATGTCTGTTCCTGCTCTGCTGTGCACCTGCCCATGTACGCTTGCGCTGTGTGTGTTGTGTGTGTGTGTGTGTGTGTCTCCATATGACTGTTCGCCCCTCCTGATGGTGTGTTTCTGTGCCTTCCACCCTCCTTGCCATCATGCACCCCTGGTGTGTTACTCTGTGTGCCTGTGGGTTGCGCCAGGACAGTGTTGTTTGCACATGGCCCTTGACTTACCTGTGTTGTGCATAATGCTCCTCCGTGATGGTGTCCCGGTGCAGCTGGGCCTGCCAGATCAGTGGGGGGGCTTCACATCACCATCAACACCGGCGCCGCTGGCGTCCCCATCGCTGTCCCCCTCTTCAACCTGTATGACTATCCCACAGTCATTGGCCATGTTGTGCATGATACAACAGGCCAGGAATATCCCACAAGCCTTTGAGGGGCTGTACTGTAGGGCACCGCCGGAGGTGTCTAGGCATCGGAAGCGTGCCTTGAGCATCCCAAACACCCGCTCAATGATGTTGCGTGTGGCGGCGTGTGCCTCATTATACCATTGCTGCGATGGGGTCATGGGGCGCCGGTATGGTGTGAGCAGCCAGGGCCGGAGTGGGTATCCGCTGTCACCTGTGTGGAGATAGTGGAGATCAGTCTCATGTTCAGGTCCATATTGCCCATATCCCTGTGTGCCACTACCATGGCACCTGTGGCATTCCCACCCTTGCCCCAAGTTTGCATTCCCTACATGCGTACTCACCCACTAGATGGCCTGTGGGGATGTCCCCACTCTCAATCGATGGCACAGTGCGGACTGAGGCCATATGAAGGCATCATGTGTGCCCAGGTGTGTGGCACAGACATTGATTATACGCCCAGTGGCATCACACACCACCTGGCAGCTGACACTGGGGAAGCCCTTCTGATTCATATAGGCGGCCCCATCGGGGCCAGGTGGTGTGTGAATGGCCACATGGGTGCAGTCTATGGCCCCTAGCATGCCAGGCATACGTGCTACCCTGTGGAACGCCTGCATGTTTGCTGTACGCTCTGCCACGGTGCTGGAGAACTGGATGTGCTCCGCAGCATGTGGCAGCAGTACGCTGAGGAATTGGGTGAGGATGCGTGATGTGGCCGACTGTGTGATGCCTGTGGTGTCCCCTGTTGGCCTTCTGGAAGGTGCCCGTGGTGAGCAGGCACATGCAGGCTGTCACCTTGGTCTCCACTGACAGAGCATGGCACCGCCGTGAGGGTGCCTGCATCACATCACTGCACAGCTCACAGAGCCGCCTAGTATTGCCCTGTTCAGGCGGTACCAGCCCACAATCTCTACATCTGTGTACAACTCAAAGCTGATGCGGCACGGTACTGCCTGTTGGGGGCATACCGCCAACGGGCCCTCCACGGCCACGCCCCTGCACCTTGCATTCTCACCCTCATTACAGCTTCCATGTGGAAGCTGGCACTGTCCATCTCCCTGGCTTGTGCCCCCAGCTGATGTTGCTCTGTTACCCCGCTGTCCTGACTGCTACTTCCATTGCACCGGCACCCCCGCTGGCCTCTGCAGCCTATGGCCCACACTGCTTCCCTTGACTGCCCTGGTCTGTCACTGTCTGTCTTTCTCTCTCTCTTCCCACTTGGCATCCCTGTAGTGTTCTTGCGCCGCTTCCTTGAGCCTTTTATTTTGGCTCATTTCCGCTGGGGCGCAACTTCCGGCTGTGTCTGCTGTTGCACATTCGCTTGATATCTGATTGCCTTATGCATGGATCCACCCTCTGGTTGCATGCCGTCATTTGCATTGCGCTTGTTGCTCAGCATGTTTTGTGGCGCAACTGCCTCCTGCTGAATATCGCAGAATGGCGCACTTTTGGACTTGCGCAGGCGCAACCCTATTGAGCATGGCGCAACCCTTTTGAATATCCCACCCAAGGTATATACTGTAGATCAAGGTATTTTATGACATAGTGCTATACTGTGTATTTTGGTTTGTCTTACTGTGACAAGGTACCTTTGTAAATGAGCCTATGGCTCAAAGGTTTTCCAAACTGCTGTTTAAATAAAATAAAAAATAAATAAAAACATACTAAATCCAACAACGATACACACAACCTGTTTTATATCCACTTGGAGGTAACAACAGTAATCTCCCATGAGGACCTGAGAGGGAAAAGGAATAATAAAGAGTACACTATAGCATAGTCAAGAAAGGGAAGAGGATGCCCATAGGTGGCTAACCTTATGGACTAGAAATTGTAAAGGATAGATTAGGCTAAGAAATAGAAGAAATGTTGAAACAGATTTAAGAAAAGGTCAGTCCTCAAGAGTGGCAGGAGCTTCCTGTCACATCCCCGCTTATAGAAGGGGTTTACACCTCTATTAGCACACAACAGTGGTGCATCTTGTATGTATTTTATTGGTCAGAGCCTTCGACATATGAGTCACTACCCTGGCCAGTTTTGTTCCACCTTTTTCCCAAAGAGTGAGCCTTTTTTGCAATCCATGACCCTGGTTCCACCTTCCAGGTGGTTATTTACTGGAGATTTTTGGGGCAGTCCTCACACCCTGAAATAACCATGAGGACCATGTGGCTTGTCATTGGGTCTGGTTAAGCTTCATAGCTAACCTGCTGATCATTCTTTGAGGGAGGCCTATGGTCTGATTCCATCCTGGAGGCTATTTAAAGAGCGCAGAATACCATAACCCAATGGGGTCATGGTAACGGCCAGCACAGACAGTTCTGAGGAGAGTTCCGTTTGCTGGGAAATTGGCTCCTGGAAATGGAGGAGCCTACTCGGGTAACCAGGTTACAGTATCAGAGGAGCACTGGCCAGACTCCATGCAGGAGGCCCAGCATCACAAGCATGGTGCCTCATTGGTAGATTAGAGAAGTTTTTCTCAGATGGGCCAGAATAATGTCAGACGCCTTATTAGGGTTACTTCTCCCGCCCCAGTTTTCAAGGGTGGTGGAAAGGCCAGGTATCATCAGAGCTCCTGGCTCTCTTCGGGCCAGAGTACATGTCTCTCTATTCAATGAGCATGGTAGTGCCACTATAGTTAGGGTTGCAAAGCCACTTCTATGTTAAACCCAAAATTTTACACTTTAATAACTTTGCAACAGTACGGTTGATGGTACCATAGATCTCTGGATCTGGCAAGTTTTGTTCCTGTCGGTGAGTGCGGTTGCAGAGCTGCGGAGTGCCACAAAATATGAATATTATCATTTTGATGCAAGTTCTTTGCTCAGCCCTAAAGTCCAAAATGGTTTGGGGTCTAGTCTGAAATTGTTAGGTATATGAGGCCTTCAGTATGATGTGCCTTTTGAAGGTTTGGTGAAAAATATTAATCCATTCAAAAGTTATTAAAGTTTAACGTTTCCCATTATAGCCTTTGGGGAAAAATATATGTACAGCTCAAAAGTGCTTTTTGCTTTTGCAAAAGCACTTTTTACTGCCTCAGATGGGTTCAGTAGTGTTGTGCTGCTGCCATCTTGTTTTCAGTTAGCAACTGGTGAAAAACACTGTAATTCAAAAAATACTGCCTCTTTGTAAACACCATCAGTTGTGTTTACCTAACTGGGGCTCGAGGAACACGACCCAGATGTTATTTTTTTTAAATAGTGGCCAGAAATATGTTTTTAACATTCAGCTGTTGGCAGTCTCACAAATTTGTGGCAAATTTACAGCATTTTTTTGCACAACTAACAGCAGTGTTGCACGAAAACTGCTGGAAATTTGTGGCACTTTTCAGAAAAACTACCACAAATTTGCAGCACTACTACGATAAAAAAAAAAACGCCCTGTAAAAGCCAAAAATAGTTCTGGCCATTTAAAAAAAATGCTGGAATCGGATTCCTCTGCCCCCGTTTAGGTAAATACCTGCTGGCGTTTACCTAATAAAAGGATATTTTATCCTTTTATTGCCTCCAAGGGGGCCAAGGCATGTTTTAATTAAAAAAAGTTTCTGCCAACATCGGGGTGCCAAATCCCTGTGTCGATGGTAGAGGCAGCCCCATATGTGGGATACTGGGGAGCCCACTCCCAGTGTCCCAACATGTTTGTAAAAAAAAAGGTTTTGCCCAAATGGGGTGCCCAATCCCAATGTCAACACTAGCATCCTTCCGCCAGTGTGGGATACTGGGGAACTCACTCCCAGTGTCTTCAGTTATGTCCTATCCCCCCCGATACTGTGGGACTCTGGGGAGCTCACCCCTGGTGTCCCAATATATCATTTAATATTTATTTTTTAAATGTTTTTGTTGACATTGGGGTGCCCAATCCCCTTGTCAGCACTAACTCCCCCTGCCAGTGTGGGACACTGGGGAGCCCACTCCCATTGTCCCAAAATATTGTTTAATATAAACTTTTTTTTTAATGCTTTTGCTGACATCAGGGTGCCCGATCCCTTTGTCGGCACTACAACCCTTCCCCATGACAGTGTGGGACACTGGGAAGCCCACTCCCAGTGTCCCCAGTTATGTCCCTCTGTATTGTTGGACACTGGGGAGCCCACTCCCAGTGTCCGTAGTTATGTCCCCCCCATATTTTTAGACACTGGGAAGCCCACCCCAGTGTCCCAAAATACTACTAAAGATGTACCTGTGAAAAAAGAAAACAGTCCCCAACATCTTTTTTCCTAGAAAAAAGAAAACAGTCCCTCGTCATCCCCCCTCCCCAATTCTGACTCTCCTACTGAGCAGCCCACCACCCCACACACCCCCATTGCTCTGTACTTTCCACATGGATATCATTGGCTGTCATCTTCTGTGGACTGGGAGAGGTCTGCACTCTTCGAAGCTGAACCACAAACTGAAGAATTAAGGTAAGTGCTCACCCCATTTCAACAGTTAATAACCTAACATGGGTACAGGATAAAACAATGGGGTGAGCATTAGGGTTTGCAACCCCAAGGCGCACCCCTCACACCTATTCCTGCATGCAGGGTGGAGGTGGGAACTTAGGGATGGAAGCTGAGGGTGGGGTGTTCAGATTGGAAGTCGAGGGTGGGGTTAGGGTGTATGGCTTGGGAACCCTAAGATCGCATTTCCTACTTTTAGGCTTCAGCCCTAATGGTGCAGTAACAACATTTTTTAAAGTGAATTTCCTTACTTTTTCCGATACTTTATTTGTATCCCTGTTAGGGGCAGTATTCATGAGGTGGTATGAAAAAATGGCCTTGTGGATGGAAAATATTAAAAATTGCCAAAGTTACTCAAGTGCATAGAAAAATTCACTAAATTTTGAACATTGGCTTTTTGGGACCTCACCTCATGAACAGTAGTACTGTCATTTCTGTACTCAGTGCCAAAAGGTGATTTTGCACAGCTATTGCGCCATTGTTCACCACAGGTGTGAAAAAAACATTTTGGGCAGGATGTGACAAATGACAACTTTACTGTTAATGAGGTGGTGTGAAAAACTGGTTATGTTAAAAATCCGGAGTCCAAACATTCTAAATTACCAAAATTATGTGCCTCCATAAAACTGCACAATGCATGCTCATAACATGCCATTTTAGGAATTTTGTCACCACATTTTCAACATGGGCTTTCTGGGATTCTCTATTTCATGAACACTGGTACTGTAATTTCATGAATCAGTCCCAAAAGGTGATTTTGCACAGTGACTGCGCCATTCTTTGCCACAGGTACAAAACCACATTTTGGGCAGGGTGTGAGAAATGACAGCTGTACTGTTCATGAGGTGGTGTGACAAAATGGGTATGTTGCCAATCTGGAGTCAAAATATTGTAAATTACTGAAGTTATGTGCCTGCATAGAAACTGCACAACGCACACTTGTAACACAGCCATTTTTAGGAATTATTTTCACCAAATTGGCAACATGGGCTTTATGGGACCCCACCTCATAAACAGTGGCACTGTCATTTTGTTAATCAGTCCCAAAAGATGATTCCACGCAAGAACTGCAAAATCACCTTTTGGGACCAAGTAATGACATGACAGTGCAATTGTTCATGAGGTGGGGTCCCAAAAACCCCATGTTGAAAATGTGATCAAAAACTCTTGGAAAATGGCAGAGATACCAACATAAGTTCAAAACGTTGTAGACAGCCATTATACGGTGTTTACCTTGATTCTTCAGTTCGTGGCTGGGCTTTGAGGAGTGTAGACGTGTCCCAGTCCTCAGAAGATCACAGAAGCCAAACTCCAGAGGTAAGTATGGGGTAAGGGGTGGGTAAGGGGAGGTGGGTACGTAGAGGGAGGGTTTGGATGGGGAGCAGCACAGGGGAGACGACAAGGGAACATTTTCTTCTTTCTAGGGGGAAAAGGATGACGGGGATGGTTTTCTTTTTTAACAGGTATACAAATATCTAATGGGGGTGGGCTTCCCATTGTCCCAGAATAATGGCAACTATACCAGCAACTGACACTGGGAGTGGGCTACCCAGTATCCCACACAGTTGGGGGTAGTGCCAACACAGGATTGGACACCCATTGATGGCAGAGGAAAGGACATTTTCAGTACACTGGGGCGGGCTCCCCAGTGTACCACAGTGGCGGAGGATGGGGGCACATTACAACTGCCGACACAGGGATTAGGCACCCCATGTCAGCATAATAATAAAAAAAAATCATTTGGGGACTCTGAAAGTGGGCTGCCAGTGTCCCACACAGTTTTGGAGGGGGACGGGTAACTGCCGACACAGGGATTGTGCACCCTGATGTCAGCAATTAATACTACAAAGAGGATCCGCTAGACCACCAGGGATAATATAATATAATAAAAAAACAATCCAATGACAGTCCTCGTGGTTATGAACCCAGGACCCAGACAATGCTAGCTGTGCCCTGTTCTCTGTACCAGTCCAATACGGTGGAAGACTCTTTTTAGATATGCTGTGTGAAATATACAGCAAGGTCTGTGTGACCTGACGTGAAAAAATGTAACTTGCACAAAAGTATGACATGTAATTTGAGCAAAATACAACAACAGTATCTTAGCAAATTATAACTTTGTGCTGATATATACATTTTCCCATAGGAAATAATGGGAAATTAAAACGTTAATTACTTTTGAACAAATTAATTTTTTTTAACCAAACCTTCAAAAGGCACATCTGTGACCCAAAGGCTTTCTACCCTGAAAATTTGAGAGGAAAACTAAACCATTTCTGTGTTACAGGTGAACAAAGAAACTTAAAAAGGGTAATGTAGGTTTGTGACACTCTTTATCTCAAGAAGCCACAAAACTGATTCACACAAATTGGCAAGTCAAGAGACTCCACTAGTAGAGATCATGCATGCCAAATTTCATGCATATCCATTCAACGATTCTAAAGTTAGTAAGGTTCAAAATTTCATGTTTAACATAGACATTTGCACTCAACCTAGTATACTATACCACTGCAAGTATAATGTGTGTGTGTGTGTGATATATATATATATATATATATATATGTATATATAATACTAGTGCAGCAGTGCCAGTATATTAGGGTTGGCCAGGCAGTTTAATGTTACACTTCAAACTTTGCACTTTAATAACTTTGCAACAGTACAATGCATTTGCATGAAATTTGGCATACTTTGCAGCTAGGGGAAAGTCTCCTGACGTGCTGAATTTGGTTTGAATCCCTTTTGTGGTTTTAGAGATACAAAGTGGTGAAAATCGCAACATTTTAGCGTTTTGTCAATTTCTTTCGACAGCCATTTCTCAAAAATGGCTGTTGGTTGTTGTCTGCCATTTTCAGGATTGAAAGCCTTTGCCTCCAGATGTGCCTTTTCAAGTTTGGTGAAAAATATCAAAGAGCAGGTTCTTAGTTCCTGCCCCCCCCCGGCCATATTATATAACTCACCTGGCCCGTAGTCCATTGCCATACATATGCCCATTTACTTCTTCAGTTTTAAAAAGTTATATCGTCCGAACTCACCCCTCAGCCACCACAGCCGTAAACAGAGCCACTTCCTTACGCGGATGACACACCCCCCATGTAGGCACATGCAACCCCTTTTTCTGAGGTCATAAAACGAACGCACCGTGTCCGCACCCGATTCAGTTCAATGGAGCAACTTTTCTATGCATTTTAGTAGCATACAGTGTTGGGATTTTAAAAAAATCAAAGCAACCGCTCGACTAACATGGTCCTTGTTAATTGAGCGGTCACTATGATTTCTTAAAATCCCAACTCTATATGCTACTAAAGTCAGTGTCAGTGGCTCAGCAGGTAGCACACTCACGCCTGAGACCGGAGATCAGAAGGCTGTGGGTTCTATCCCCACACCAGGCACTTGGGTTAAATCCCAATACTGACACTGTGATGCAGCATGAGGGGGTGCTGCACCCTGAGGTGCTGTCTTTCGGATGAGACGTTAAACTGAGGTCCCATCTGCCTGTTCTGGTGGTGGTTCAGGTGGATGTTAAAGATCCCATGGCACTTGTCAAAAAGAGTAGGGGAATTACCTGGTATCCTGGCCAAATTTCCCCCCTGTTCACTAAAAATACCACCAACAGTTTAATCTGGTTCAAGGTCAGTTGGCATTCATCTGTATCCCCCTCCCCTGAAAACAGGCAGAATTTGTCTAGTGCACTTACCCTGCCAACAAAAAATAAATAAATAAAATGTATAGAAGAGTCACCGCAGTGAATTAAATGGGGCGCGCACATGGAGTGTTCATTTTATGACCTCACAAAAAGGGGCTGCGTGTGCCTAAGTAGGGGCATGTCATCCGCTTAAGGAAGTGGCTCTGTTTATGGCTGTGGTGGCTGGGGCCGAGTTTACTAGTGATATAACTTTGGAAAACTGAAGAAATAAATGGACATATGTATGGCAATGCCAGGTGAGCTATGTAATATGGTTGCGGGGAGCAAGAACATTTAAAATAGGAATCTGCTCTTTAATCCATTCAAAAGTTATTTAAATTATCAAAGGTCCTAATACACCCTGGATCACACAGGCCTTTCTGGACCTAATGCACTACCGGGATAACCTTTGGCATAAGGCCCTCAGTTCTGGGCTACCTGCTGACAGGCAGCAATACAGGGAGACCAGAAATAAGTGCACGTGGGAAATTCAAAAGTTAAGGCTGCTCACCACCAGGAAACACTCTCATCCACGTGGGGATCAGGGTGAAAATTGGAACAACCTAAAAGAACTCAACGGGAAAACTATGTCCCCCCCTCGCAACTCATTGTTAACAGAGCCCCTTTCCAGGACCCCTAACAATAGCTGACACCCTTAACACCATGTTCTCGGACCTCAGCAGTGTGCTACCTCCAAACTTTTTTGACCCTACCATGGATGCTCTTCAACCCCCCCTGACTAATGTTCCACCTTTCAGGTTTAGGACTGTCTCCCCCCTGTGAGGCTAGGTCCTATTTATCAAGAGTACTGGGTAAAACAAGGCATAGTAGAGACTCCCTGGGCCTAAAACTCCTTCGCCTGGCACTGGATGTTGTCCTTACTCCTCTCACCAAGACTCTCAACCTCTCCCTTTGTCTCGGCCAATTCCTCTCCCTCTGGAAATTAGCTATCACCCCCATCCAGCAATTACTGTCCCATCTCTATCCTCCCGCCCCTCTCTAAGGCTCTAGAAAAAGGTTTCTCAAACCAACTTACCGAGTATCTATCGAAACACGCTCTCCTATGTAGGAACCAGCATGGCTTCGGAAAGGGCCACAACACAACCGCCGCCCTTCTAGAGTTCACCACCTTTATCCATAAATCCTTGGAATGCAGATACCTAGTTGGATCTGTTTACATAGTTCTGACTAAGGCGTTCGATACAGTGAATCATGCCCTCCTGCTAGAGTTTCTACCTTCCCTGGGCCTAACTCCTGACACCATAACCTGGTTTGAAAACTGCCTCGGTGGCAAATGGCAGTGAGTCAAATTAAACACCACCCTATCCTTCTGCTTGCCTGTCCAATCCGGCGTTCCCCAAGGATCAATCTTAGGTCCACTTCTTTTTAGCCTTTTCCTGAACTCCTTTCCTAATGCCTGTTCTAGTAAACTGCTCCTGTATGCAGATGATGCAGTACTTTATTGCAGTCACCCTGACCTTTCTCCTCTACAAAGTGCCCTGCAGACCTTGTCCACTGAGTCTGAAGCCTGGTTTACTGAACATAAACTGGTCTTAAATAAAAAAAAAAAAAAACAAGGTTATCGTCTTCACACATTGCCAAAATAAATGGAGTAACACCCCCCTCTGCTTCCTGAACTGCCAGCACTCCCTCCCTGGAACAAGTGACTTCCTTTAAATACCTGGGGGTCACCCTTGATTCCTCGCTTACTTACCATGGTCACATTCACCACCTTAGCTCGACCATAAATAGTAGACTAGGCCTTCTCTAGAGGCACAAACGGTGCTTGCCTACTCAGGCGCTCCACCTGGTCGTTACCTACTCCGTCCTCTCCTTGGTAGACTACAGAATTATCTGTTATAGGTCTGCTGACCACACTGCCCTCCGCAGGGTTAAAGTTGCTATGAATAAAGCCTGCCAGCTTGTGACAGGGTGTGACAGATGGACCCACACGTTGGACCTCTATCAGATCACCAACTGGCTGAACTTTGATGGGAGGCTCAAATATCATACCTGCCTCATAGCCAAAAAGGTCACCTATGGCCTCCTACCTCCTGGCTTCAATAGCCGTATACAACCTGCCCTAGTGCCCTGTGCCACACGAAGATCCACCAAAGCCCCTGTGTTAATACCTCACTGCAGGACATAGTTGGGTCAGCGTGCCTTCTACTATAGGGCCCCACTATGACTAAATGAAATGCCCATTGACATTTCGGCTGAACTTAAACTTGGCCCCTTCAAAGCCAAGCTCAAAGAACTACTCCTCTCCTCCTCAGCTTGTGACTGCACATGACACTGCCCTCCGACAGCCTAGTCCACCCTCCTACCTTACAACGATGACTCCTCTGACTGCACGTTTGATCTGTAACTCCCTCTCTCCTAGCACTCCCTATTATTTTATCGAGAAATTGATGAGATCTACTTAGCCAAATTAAATTATATTGATCTTTTTTATATCGAGCTCAGTCTGGTCCTGGGCAACCTAACTACACTGTATATTCCTGTATATAGTTCACTGCTGACTACTACTGTATTTTGACAATTGTACTCAGTGTGGACGTACTGTGACTAACCTGTGTTATAACTCTGTTACTTGATTAGTATTTGATGTATTGTTTTAATTCTCTGTTGTATTATCTTTTATACTGTCTTTGATACCAGGACGTGGAGCCTTTGCAAAGGAGACTCTGACTTAAAGGTTAATTTCTGATATGTTCAAATAAATAAATAATTTTCATTTTCCCATTATTTCCTATGGGGAAAAAATAGGTGTTCCGTGTGAAAACAAGCTTGTTTTCAAATGCAGGTAGCTTGTTTTCGTAGGCAGGGTACGTAGTTTCGCAGGAAGCCTAATGGCAAATTAAAAAATTAATATCTTTTGAACGGATTAATATCTTTTCACCAAACCTTCAAAAGGCACATCTGTGAGTCAAAGGCTTTCAGCCCTGAAAATTTGAGACTGCAACCAACAACCGTTTCTTAGAAATGGCTGCTGAAAAAAGGACTCTCCACAGCTTAAAAAAAAAGAAAATGGTCCCTTATGGTGGGACTCTGGGGAGCCTACTCCCACTGTCCAGAGTCCTGTGTCCCCCCCCCCGCAGTGTGGGACACTGAGGATCCCACTCCCAGTGTCCCAAAATAAACATTTCTTATGCTCCAACATCGGGGTGTCCAATCCCCATGTCAAAGATCCCCCCTTAGTGTTGGATACTGGAGAGCCACTCCCAGTGTTCCAAAATAAAGTTTTATTATTCTTCGACATTGGGGTGCCCAATGCCCATGTCAGAGATCCCCCCATAATGTGGGATACTGGGAAGCCCACCCCCAGTGTCCCAAAATAAACTTTTCTTATTCTCCTATATTGGGGTGTCCAATCCCCGAGTTGAAGATCCCCTCCATAGTGTCAGACACTGGGGAGCCCACACCCAGTGTCCTCAGTCATGTCCATTACCCCCACCACTCTGGAACACTGGGGAGCCCACCCCCAGTGTCCCCAAACACTTTGTGCCCTTGTAAAACAGAAAACAGTCCCCCCAACGTCTGTTTGTTTTCTTAAACCTGTAAACAAGAAATGGTCCCTCATGATCTCCCTGTCCCCCTCCATCCCCACCATCCCTATGTGCACCAGCCTCTTAGCATCCCCCACCCTTACCCCATACCTCTGGACGTCAGTGCTGTCATCTTCTGTGACATGGAACACGCCTGCACTCTTCTAAGCTGAACCGAAACTGAGAAATCAAGGTATGTGCTGTATAATGGCAGTCAGTATGCTTTTGAACTTATGTTGATATCTCGGCATTTTATGGAATTTTTTACCAAATTTTCAACATGGACTTTCTGGGACCCCACCTCATGAACACTGCCACTGTCATCTCGTTTATCAGACCCTAAGGTGATTTTACAGTCGCTGCGATAGTAATCTTTTGGGACTGATTAGAAATGACAGTGCCAGTGTTCATGAGGTGAGGTCCCAAAAAGCCCATGTTGAAAATTTGCTAAAAAAAATCCCCAAAATTACTGCATTTTGAGCATGCATTGCACAGTTTCTACACAGACTCGTAACTTCACCAATTTTAATATTCTCGCTCCAAATTTTCAACATTACCAATTATTCACACCTCCTCATGAACAGTACATCTGTCATTCTTCACATCCTGCCCAAAATGTGTTTTCACACATGTGGCGCCGAATTGTGCGGTCACTGTATGAAATCAACTTTTGGAACCAATGAACAAAATGACAGTAGTAGTAGTAGTAGTCATGAGGTGGAGGTTCCAAAAAGCTAATGTTGCAAATTTGGTGAAGAACTTCCAAAGAATGACCACATTATGAGTCTGTGTTGGGCACTTTCTATGCACGCTCGTAATTTCGTCAATTTTTAATATTTTCACTCCAGATTTTCAACATTGCCATTTTCTCACACCACCTCATGAACAGTACAGCTGTCATTATTCATATCCTGCCCAAAATGTGTTTTCACAGAATAGTGCGATCATCTGGCAAAATCACCTTTCAGGACCAATGAACAAAATGAAGTAGCAGTGTTCAAGAGGAGGGTTCCAAAAGGACATGTTGAAAATCTAGGTAAAAACTCCTAAAATACTGATTTACACGTGTTCATTGAAAATTTTCTGCTCGTGTGTGTAAGTTTGGTCATTTCAATATCTTCAGTCCAAATTTTCAATATAACCATTTTATCACACCACCTCATGAACATCACAGGTGTCATTTTCTCATCCTTCCCAAAACATGTTTTGCACCCTGTGGCACAGAATGGCATTTTCACCTTGGGGTTCATGAGGTGGGGTGATAAGAAAACTATGTTCAAAATTTGGGAGACAGAGAGACTGTGGAAAGAACCCATGACAAATTTAACAGTCTCAGAAATCCCAAATAAATTTTCTTTCTGCTCCTGGCTTTAGTGTGGCTGTGTGTACAGGGCAAGGCAGGCAGGCAAAAAAAATATTTGACTTGTGCCATCGAGGAGAGAGAGAGAGAGAGAGAGAGACTGTGGGGCCAACGAGAAAATGACCAGTCCCAAATAAAACTCACTGCGGGGGGGGGGGCATGAGACATTTAAGAGACCCAGAAATCCCAAATAAAAGTTATTTTTCTCCTAGTTTCAGTGTGGCTTTGCGTACAGGTCAAGGGCAGGCTAAAAAAATAAACCTTTGACTTGTGCCGTCCAAAGAAAAGAGAGACAGTGTGGAGGGGAAGAGAAATTTAACAGTCCCAGAAAACCCACATAAAAGTTTTTTTTTCCCCTGGCCTCAGCCGGGCTGTGTGTACAAGGCAAGGCTGCAAATAAACCATCTGAAAAAGTAAGGAAATTCATTGCAAAAACTTTGTTAATACACCATTAGGGTTGAACGGAAGGCAAATATGACCTTTGGGTTCCAAAGCGTAAGATCCCTCCACTGTGCATGCAGGAACAGGCATGAGGTAAACGTGAAGTTCCAAACCCTACACCACCCCTCCTCGGCTTCCAGTCCTAATACCCACCCCACTGTGCATGCAGGAATAGCTGTGATGGGTGTGCCTTGGTTTCAAACCTAATGCTCACAAAATGCTAGGGTATGTGCACTTTCCTTGGATCCAAGATGGCGCTGCATGTTATGTTGACTGAGGAGAAGGGAACAGAAGCAGATGCTCTAAAGGTTTTAGAAAGGCGTGGAAAGGTATGCCATCGTTGTCTCAGCAGTTTCAATTTAGAGTACTTTCCAGACTGACTTGCGTGGCTTTCATGAATTTCCCTTTGCTCTCTTATCTCATTTTCCCCAGTTGCAGGTTGCGGAGAGTCCTGATGGTGGAGGAGCAGGCAGCAGTTCAGCGGGAGAAGGGACCCTTCAGGCAGGTCTGAAGAAGAAGGAGTCAAGGAGAGAGACAGAGATGGAGAGGTGGAGAGGTGAGGAGAGAGGAGAAAGTGTGCCAGTAGCCCTGTAGCCCTATATGGAGATCTTTGGAAGCAGGAAGTCTGTCTGGTGACTGTGAGATTTGTGAGATCTGAGTACTGGGGAAGAGGCAATTGCAGAGAATGCGGAATGCTGCACTTAATGAAGCTACTGACTTACCAGCTTACTGGGTTGAGCTGAGCTGAACTGAATGACATTAAGCTCTTTGGAAGGGACCCGAGGATAAAGTCAGCGCTTGGACTGTATGGACATCTATAGGGTATTGGGGCTAATACTACTGGGAAATAAGGGTAGGAGTGATAATTGGTACGCTTGTGTGTTTACCTTGGTGCTTACCTGTGTTTGCCTTTGTGTTTTTTATCATATCACATTAAGTTACTCTCTTTTGGGTATGTAGCTCCCAGCCCTTGTCACAATATGTCATTGCACAGCAACACATAACTGACCCAGTACATTTAAACCCCGATTTCTTGTCCCCAGTTACCAGATACCTGTCTCCCTCTGCGCATGAGTGGTATTTTTTTAGCCATTTTTAGCTGCTTGTAGCTGAGTAGTGTCTTTTTAGCAGTTTGTAGCTGCTTGTAAGTCACTTGCAACTGCTTGCTGACTCCAGTTTTTAGAGTTACAACGCGATTGCAGTGTGCGTTTGTGCATGTGACATACAAAAGGAAAAAGGCTTTAGCTGTTTTCTGACATGGAAAAGACACGGGCCCGGATATTCAAACTGCGCCAGGCTGTGGCACAAGCCTGGGCGCGCTCAACTTTGTTGCACAGGGGTGTGGCCTGGGCGGATTCCAACGGAGCTGCACTATGGCGCAGCTTTGAATATCGCACCCTGGCCACCCCCAGTGTGCATGGCGCAGTGGCACAGCGCCAGCGCAAGTGGCCAGAATGGAGCATGGAGATGCACTAGCGCAAGTGCCATTGCGCCATGCACAGCACCTGCGATATTCAAAAGGGGACATGCAAATGGGGCCATAATTTATGCAAAAGGTGCACGGGGGCCATTGCATCTCATTATGGCCCCATTTGTCACCATTAGCATGCAGATGGCGCCCGATCCCCGACGATTTCATTCGCCCTGCCAGGCAGCACCATCAGGGACCGACGCCTCTGCAGCCCGATCGCTGGTATTCATGTAGTAAAAGAAACCCCCCTCCAATATCCCTGGTGGTCCAGTGGACCTCTACGTGCCCGATTGCGGGCATTTGTATGAAGAATAAGCCCCCTCCTATATCCCTGGTGGTCCAGTGGACCGATCGCTGCCTGATCACGGCATCTGTAACTCATACAATGCCCTACTACCCTGGTGGTCTAGTGTACCCCTCACCCATCCACTGAGCCCCACCGCCCGCTTCCCAGTCAGGGCGGCAGCACCCCTGCCCGCCTGCCACCCTGCCGGCCCGCTAACTGACAGTTAGAGGGCTGCACACCCACGTTCACAGCATGAGCCAATGGGCGGCAGCCCATACCATACTACTCAGTCCAGATATGTGAATGAATTCATGATCAGGCAGCGATCGTCCACTGGACCACCAGGGATATTGGACGGGGGTACTATACTGATGCCCGCGATCGGCAAATAGAGGTCCACTGGACCACCAGGGATATAGGAGGGTGGGCTTATTCTTCTACACAAATGCCCGCGATCGAACAATAGGGTCACTGGACCACCAGGGATATATGACGGGGATTTCACCACATGGATGCCCGTGATGGGGCATGGGGGGGCGCCGCCAGGTGCAGCAGGGAACTCGGTGGCCACCACAGGTTGCAGCTGCCATGTTGCGCCCTGCAATGTGGCAGCTACCTGTGGTGGCCATCACTGTTCCTTTTTGGCTTAACTTTGTGCAGGCACAGACGGGGTTAGCAGTGACTCTGCACACCCTGGGCTGAATATCCGGCTGTGCAGGTTGTGATGGGCATGCCCTCCTGTGCCTGCATACATTACTGATGCGCTCCCGGTGCATTGGGGTTTGTGCGGCGCACTTTTCCCTTTTGAATATTACGCTGGGGCACATCAGTGGGTGTGTTGCGCCATTCGCAACCCTTTTGAATATCTGGGCCACGGAGTGCAAGGTGCAAGGTAACAAAAATATATAAATTGTGGCCAGCTCTGTTTTAGCAACGTGGAATGTTATAGCAGGTGGCCATTGCTTTATGTGCTTTTGGTGTTCTTTTTGATAGATGCTGGTGGTGTGTATTTGGGAAAAACCCAGACACAAGTGGAGTTTTAAAAGGGAACCTTGGAGAAAGTACAGAGAACACAAGAATTACAGAAGCTATATACTGTAAATGGATGCAGCCTATATAGGAGCAAGGGGAAGGGTTTTCTGGCTCCTGATAACAGGTAACTTACTCCCATATCTGGAAACATTCGGATATAATCAGTTTTATATACAGAGTGGTTTTAAAATAAAATGGGATAAGAGAAAGGATCTGAAGAGGAGTTTTATTCTTGTTTTTATTTTTATTTTTAGACATTACAAGGGATGCTGGAAAGTGGGTGGAATTTAAGGCATTCCATGTAATGGTGTAGTGACTTAAGAGAATAAAAATAAAAATTGTGAAGGCATTTAAGATATTAAAGAAGAGTTCCCAGGAGGTATAGAGCTTTGGACTCCTGGATTTGATAAATTTCCACATAGCTAGATAACTTGAAGCTATATATGAACTAGGCTAGTCTGACTTGTGAAATTGTAACCTGCAAATTGTATTGTGATTTTTATTTTTATTCAGATAGTTGGATATTCGTGCACAGGTTATAACAAAGTGAAGTCATGTGGAATAATTAATTGATTGTTGAGTACAGTCTGCCTAGTGATATAAGTGAAGGGTTAAAGAATACTGATGACTAGACTATCTAAAAAGAAACTGACTGCAAACCCCATATGCTATAAAAATCGGAAAAAGAATATAAAGAAAAATGTAAAGGAAAGATAACAAAAAACGAATGAAAGATAACCAGCTATATTTTGGCCCCAGGGAGCCAAATTCATTTTGTTGGGAAAAGGAGGTATTAAGGATTCTAAGTTCATCCTTATCTCCTTTAAACTCATCACCAATAAAAATCTGCTCAGAAAATCAGCAGCAGTTAATTGTAAATGAGCACCCTTTAATGAGATCTATCAGAATGCTATAATCAGAATTTGACAAAACAACATCAGGCAGGGAAGGGATAGAGCGCAGGAATCAACATGAACAAACAGTAGTGGAAGTACATAATATACATCAAACTGTTGCACGAACAGTAAAGGAAAAAAGTGAAGATCAAATAGATCACAAAGGACAGTGTGAGACAAGTGCAAGATATTAACTTAGACATAAACAAGCATTTGTCAATGCGAATGTTGTCGCTGGCATTCGCAGTGGCCGAAGTGGAGAGGCATAGTGCTGTGAGTTTGTTAATGTGTCCCAAAGGTGATTTTTCTGGCGAGCACGCCACTGTGCGGCAGAGCTGTGGAAGCAACGTTTTGGGCAGGCTGAGGAACATGGCAGCTGGACTGTTGATAATGAGGTGTGCACAAGTGCCAGTGGTGAAAATGTGGCATGAAAATATTACAGATTGACAAAGTTACAAGGGTGCATGGAAACTGCGCAATGCACACTTGCAACACAGTCATTGTCTGGACTTTCGCCACCAAATTTTCAACATAGGCATTTTAGGACCTCTGGTGATGAATAGTGTCACCGTCATTTCCTGAAAGTGTCCCGAAAAGTGATTTTGCACAGTGACCGTGCAATTCTGTACCAGACGTGTGAAAATGTATTTCAGCCAGCTGTACTGTTCCATAAGGAGAGTACGGAAAATGGCAATGATGAAGAGCTGGAGTGAGAGCTATCAGATTACAAAGCCAGAGCGCAAGGCAGTAAACTATGCCAAGAACGCTGCTCATAAAACACACATTGTATTGACTTTCATCCCTAAATTTTCAACATAGGCATTTTAGGACATCTGCTAATGAACAGTGTCACTGCCATTTTCATAATGTGTCTCGAACACGGGCTTTCCACAGCGACCGCGCTACTGTGCGCCGGAACTGCAAAAACAGATTTTGGTCAGGATGTGAAAAATGACAGCTGTACTGTTTATTAGGAAGTGTAGAACAATGGCACTGTTGAAAATGTGGAGTAAAAATATAAGTTTGAGAACTTACGAGTGTGCGTGCAAACTGCACAATGCACGTTCGTAACACAATCATTTTATGGAGTATTGTCACCAAATTTTCAACACAGGCATTTTAGGACCTCTGCTCATGAACAGTGTCACTGTCTGCATTGACATGACTGGAACCACTGCAGTGCTGTATCAATGCTTGTGGCACTGGACTTCATCACAGCAGTTTAGCATTCTGCCTTCTTCTTCTGCGGAGCCATGTTAAGGAATTGTGGGTAGTGACCAAGGTAAACTCCCTTCCATACAAATAAGGCTGCAGTTTTTGTAGTGCCCAACCTATTCTCAGACATTCCTTTTCAGTTGTGGCATAAGCCTACTCTGAGGGTTGCAATTTTCTGCTCAGTTACACTGTACAATTGGATCTTCTTCCCCTGTGGGTGCTGCAGTTTGACTCAGAACAGCACCTCTCCCTTGACCAGAAGCATCCATATGCACAGTAAACATTTTTTCCTGAAACTTCATTTATTGCAAGAGAAAAACTATGCTCAGGTACTGCATAGATGTATAGTAATGCTCTTTATTTGTTTATACATGGGATGAAGTCTATTACTTCCCGTCATCATGTTGTACTGTTGTCAGTTGTAATAAATATTTTCATGTATTTATATCAGTGGTCTGTGATTCCATTATTTGGAAAGCATTTAGATGATGTAGGACACTCTTCCTCTCTCTTAGGGTATGAGCTTCTGTGTTACTTCCTGTTCCCTGAGCACCTTACACCCTTCACGCCTTATCTGTACCATTCAGAATATATGCACAAGAAAATACAGTGTTTAAATACCTGAGTCTGTGAATACAAACAACCTAATAAGTAAGAATGCCGGCTTGCCTGGACTAACAGTGTGATATAATTAATTGTGTGCTTATGTTTCCAGGTGTGCACACAATAAACTGTAAAGAATTGTCAGGACTAAAACCAACAAAACGAGAGCCACTCTGCAGGACCATAGTGCCTGATCTGTAAATACAGTCAACTGCTAGCAAATGGGACTGGCACTTGCTCCTCAAAAGGAAAGAAACGTATGTACTCATCAAATAGAGTGCAGAACCTCATTTATTTATAAACACACGAGTTACAGGAGTAATAAAAGCACAGAATGTTTAGTGCAAACAGCTGCCAGAAGCCCCGAAACATTAAGTTACAGCACCAACTTCACATTTGCTACGGCTTTAACAGAGGTTATGTAGTAGAACTGTGCAATTCTTCAATAGAAAAGTTTACAAGCACGTCATTACAATTGAAGAGCAGTAGGTGGGGCCAAAGTATTCACTATCATAGAAATGTATTTAAAATAGCACAGTCACATTCATGTTAAACACAGTTAAAAATAATGCTATAGAAAGAAAGAAAAAAGAAAGCTGCATTCCTGTCAGTCTGAGGCAGGTTTCATCTTCCATCAGTGCATCTGAAAATACAGTAACTATGTTCATAGTGTCAATTAAAGCAGTGTCAATAACCTTCTGTTATAAAAATAAATAGCATATACACAGAAGTTCCAAATATTAAGGCACATCTGAATTAGATTCTAAAAGCTGAAAAGAGAGTAAGAAAATGGGACGGAAGGAGTACACAGGAAAAGGTGAAAAGAAAGACCATCAAAAGAGAATGGGGTGAGGGTTGTGCGGTTGTAAAGGAAAATGGGAAAAGAAGGTAACCCAAGGAAAAAAGAACAAATCAAATCTGTAGCAGAACCATAGTAGACACAGGAATCGTCTATTCAAAATAGAGCATATGACATGTTACCTCTTACACGTCTACAGGGTGACCAGTTTGTATAATTACTTGGGAGCAGGTTGATAGCTGAGGAAAATTACTACAGGACAATACTACTTAATAGCGTGCAAGGACTGGAGAGGTTACATTAATTATAGAAATGGTGTAACAACTGATCATTCAGTTCCAGATATGTCAAAGCACCTAGGTTATAGCGGTAGTATTGCTCACACTTGTTCAGCTTTTCACATACTTTTCAGTACCAGTGATCTAACCATATGGGAAGGGTCATCTGTGACCCCAATCACATGTTTGGCCATTGTGTACTCCAGGTTTCCCTGTCTAATGGCCCTGTAGTGCACAACGAGGTGTACCTTCAGTTTTCTTTTTGTTCGTCCAACATAATAAGATGCACCACATTCACAATTCTCTTGATATATGACCACCCTCACTGTCACAGTTGCTAAAAGAATTAATGCGGACATTTCTCCTGTCTTTCAAGGTTGACAAAACCGTCAGTTTGGTCACATCTGTACCTCTATGACATTTGTCACATCTGTGACAATCTTTTGGAGGCCTCAAAATCTGATTTCTGAAACTGGGAACTGGTTGCTTCTTACTAAAATGTCCTTAAGGTTATGGGATCCCATGTAGGGCATTCTAACTTGTTTTGTAATAAAAGATGGCCAACATAATGCCTTGATTCCTTGAATTGTTCCTGCTACCTACAGTGTTTGGGCTCTAGATGTGGCCACACAAGTGAGCCATGGCAATGGGGAGTCAGTCATGAACTGGGGATGCAACCAAAACCCTGATGGAGAGGCCCTAGCACAGCTCACACAATGCTGATTCCAAACAATTCAAGAGCTTTGTATGCCATGTTTCAGTGCTCATGGCAGCTGTATGTTATATACATGCTTTTATAAAATGGGAAGGGACAATCCTGGCTTCTGATTGGTTGAGGCAGGCTGCCACCCATACATTTACCCCAGCATCTGGGCAGACAGGTATCTCAGCATAATGCCCACCCTGTTGTGTCTTGTTGCTTGCTTGTTGTCACAACCCCACTCAGCAGGTCAGGCCCTCTGCTCCCACAGTGCCAACCTCAGGCGCAGTACTGTAGACAGTTAACTGAACAGTGTAACCCTCCTGTCTGTTTTGTGGGTTTGAATCAACCTTTGGTTTCAAGTTCTGGAGGGATTCAAACTGTGACCTCTTTGCTAACGTACCCAATGTACAGGCTCAGATAATTCTACTCTTCAGGGATGCCAGATATCTTTCACTTACGGGCACCCAACCAGTGTATAAAATTAACCCTTAAAACTCTATGAAAGACTGTAGGAAAAATTCTTACCTTTTCCCAAGTTGGTAAAACCAGTAAGCTTTGTACAGTGTCAGTTTTAACCATATATGCTCTACTCGTAAAATAAAGAATTTCAAAGGCACACCAAGTAGTCTCTAAAGTAGAGGTTTACTTAAAAATAGATAAACAATGTAAAATGTAAATACAGAACCATATATCACAAAAACATACAATCATTTAAAAGAACAAGGGTTAAAAAAAAAGTGCAAAATTCCTACCACCAGACAATTAGACATATATCTAATGTATCTCCTCTAATAATGTTGATAGACAGATGTTGTTGTCAAGAGAGTCCAAACATGGGTGTCTTAGTGGAAAACAGAATACTGTTTTAAAACTGGCTTTGCCAATCTCTTTGCATGAGGTCACCTAGCTCATACCTGTCAGAATATAAAAAATGATACACCCGGGATGTCTATCCAGCAGGAGGTAAATTAATAAAGGTGACCTCAGCAACACTCATGTCCCCATGACTTTCTTTAAATAACATCCCTCTTTGATCTCAAGTAGCTCTTCTTCCCAGGAGACATCAGATAATCTTTTATGACTTCACACTAAAGCGTCATAACCTGCTCTCTTCCTCTAAATGTTATAAAAGTTTATGATTTCCTTCCTAGCAGCTGGCAAGTTACACTTAAGCTAGATAAACAGGAGATCCTTAATTTAGGTATCTTCTAGCCTGTAATTATCTCTTGGCCTTCCAGGAAACACCTTGTATCTAAAGCCTGGAGGGGGGGGTGTCATTCCACAGGCTGTTTCAGCATGTCTCATGAGAGACCCTCAATAACACATTTTCTATATTACAAAAATCATACAGTGATCAGAACCAGCTGTCCCAGCATCACAATCCTCCCTACCTAGACTGAATTTGGGGGCTCTATCCCCTGCATGGGATAAGCTTCCCTAATCAGTTCACTCCTCATAGACGTGAGACAACCCATCCGAGTTCTGATTTTTGGATCCAGCCCTCAGAGAATGGTCATGTCATACCCTTGCAAAGCAAGACTCCATCTTAGCAATCTACCATTGTTCTTTCCCATCTGCGTCAGCCAAACCAGGGGGTTGTGGTCCGTCTATACCACAAAATGCTGCCCATACAAGTATGGCTCCAACTTCTTTAGGGCCCACACTGTGGCAAGACACTCCTTTTCCACAGTGGATTATGCCTGCTCCCTGGGAAGTAACTTTTTACTCAGATAGGCTAAAGGGTGATCTTTCCCTTGGCTGGATATCTGACTCAGTACTGCCCCAATACCCACATCTGAGGCGTCAGTCTGAACTATAAAGGGTCTGCTATAGTCAGGACTTGACAAAACAGGAGCATTGCACAGTGCCTCCTTCAGTCTGGTAAAGGCTTCTTCACAGGCTGGTCCCCAGGTAATTTTCTTTGGCATCCTTTTCTTTATCAGGTCAGATAGGTGAGCAGCCAGAGCACTGTAATTGGGTAAAAATGTTCTATAGTACCCTGCTGTTCCAAGAAAACTGCTGACCTGCTCCTGCATTTCTGGTCTGAGCCACACCTGGATTACCTCTATTTTTATTTAGTTAGGATGGAGCTGTCCTCGGCCTACCACATGGCCGAGATATGCCACTTCTACCATGGCCACCGCACTTCCTGGCTTTGACAGTGAGCCTGGCCCTCTGTATCCTGCCGAGCACTTCCCTAAGGTGGGATAGGTGTTCCTCCCATCTGGTGCTAAAGATGGCAGTGTCATCCAGGTGCACCACAGCGTACTCCTCAGCACCATTTAACACCTGGTTCACCAACCTTTGGAAAGTGGCCGGGGCATTTTTCATTCGGAAAGGCATTACTTTGAATTCAAATAAGCCTATCAGAGTGATGAAGGCCAACCTCTCCCTAGCTCTGTCCGTCAACTCTTCCTGCCAATACCCCTTTGTCAGGTCAATAGTCGTAAGGTAGGTTGCTCCTCCCAGCTTGTACAGGAGTTTGTCCATCTGGGGCATTGGGTGGGCATCTGACTTTGTGACTGCATTCAGTCCATGATAGTCCACACAGAAATAGTAGAGCCATCTGGCTTGGGCACAAGAAGTACTACGGTGAGGCCGGGCTGTGGGATCTCTGGATTACCCCTAAATCCAGCATCTCCTCCACTTCCCGTAATGTCCTTTTAGACAGCCTCTGACACCCAATATGCTGTCCACTGTATGGGCGTCTGTGTCCCTGTCTCCACATCGTGAGTCGCTAAGGGGGTTAGTTCAGGCTTGGTGCTAAACAATGGGGCAAAGTCTGCTAAAACCTCTCTTACTTCCTGGATCTTGTCCGGGGTCAGCTGGGGAGACAATTTAACTGCCTCCACAGAGGACTCCCACTTACTTTCTTCCAGCAAAGTCCAGAAGGGGGGTCTTCTTCGTCTGTCCCCTCCCCAGGACTACACACTGCAAACACCATGTCAGCCCTTTTTGCATATGGCTTCATCATGTTGACATGGTACATCCTTTCTGTCTGTTTTGGTCAGGTAACTCTATAATATAGTTCACGTCATTTACCTTCCTAACCACTTTGTACGGTCCTGCCCACTCAGTCTGCAGCTTGTCTTTCCAGACCAGAATAAGGACCATGACTTCCTGACCCACCATGTACAAGGGAGCTCTGGCTGTGCTCTATACCACACTTTTGTTTCTGTTGGGTAGCTGCCAGGTTGTGCTGGGCTGTCCCCATAAGCTCCTTCAGCCTTTCCCTAAACTTAAGGATGTAATCCACTATGGGAGTTCCCTGGGTGGCGTGCTTGCCTTCCCAGTCCTCCTGGATCAAGTCTAGGGGCCCATGTACCTGGCGTCCATATAAGAGTTAGAAGGGGGAAAATCCTGTTGACTCTTGGGGCACCTCTCTGTATGCAAACAACAGGTGGGGAAGGTATTTCTCCCAGTCCTTCCCATGCTGTTCAGCAAACGCCCGGAGCATTGACTTCAGGGTACCATTGAATCTTTCCACAAGTCCATTGGCTTGTGGGTGATCTGATGTCATGCATCTCTGCACCACCCACACTTCTCCCATAAACATTTCATCAGGTCCGATATGAAGGAACCCCCTCGATTGGTGATAACCTCCTGTGGAAACCCAACAAGGGAGAAAATCCCAAGTAAGGCATCTGCCACTTTGTCTGTCCTCAGTGAGGATAGGGCAACTGCCTCTGGGTACCGGGTGGCATAATCCACCACAGTCAGGATGAATCTTTTCCCTGAGGAGCTGGGGTATTTAAAGGCTCCACAATATCCATTCCCACCCTCTGGAATGGCTCCTCCACTATGGGCAATGGAATCAGGGCGGCTTGGGTTTTCTTGCCCGCCTTCCCTATTTCTTGGCACTGGTGACAAGACCTGCAATACTCCTTTACCTGCTGGGTGAAGTTAGGCCAATAGAAATTCTGGGCCAAACGCTGCATAGTGTGTGCAATTCCTAGATGACCAGACAAGAGAATAACATGTGCAATCTTGAGCAACTGCTCACGACACCCCTGGGGATCGACAAGCTGCCTGCCTAGCACCCCTCCCTCTGTCTGCACAGCCTGAGTATACATCAGTCCATTTTCCCAATAAACCTTATGTCTACTGTCACCTCCCTGTGCTCCGTCAGAGTCTGCCCAAGCCCTCAGTTTCTCTAGATTAGGGTCACTTTTCTGAGCACCTGCAAACCCCTCACACATTCCCAAGGCATGGGACAGGTCCTCTTCAGTTGCTAAACTAGGGTCCCTAGCACTAGCGTCAGGGCAGTCAGGATCACTGTCAATCCCAACCCTCTGACAATGGGTCACCACTCCCTCTTTGGAGTAACCCTCTGTAGCTGTCTGGTTACTGCAACTGGGAAATGTCTACCTTTTCATTAATCTCCGTATCAGGAGACACAGGCCGGGAACCAGCCTCCCAGTATTTTCCACAATGGCTTCTGTGGGGTTCAGGGAACTACAATTTTCCCTTGCCGCTTGGCTATGGGTAACTGCACACACCATCTCCTGTTTGAGATTGTTGCCCAGGATCACATCCACTGCTAAGGTTTGGGCTACAGCCACTTGTTGCACAGTTCCCCCTGTTTCACCCCAGTCTAGGAGAACACTAGCAAGGGGCAATGTTTTCTCCTCACCAGTAAAGTCCCGTACAGTGACATATTTATTGGGTATAAGCTGACCAGGCTCTACTAGATCCTCTTTTACCAATGTCAGGGATGCCCTTGCATCTGTACACCATTCACCATGACTGGGTGCATATGTTCCCTCATGTTCACATGCATGCTTCCAGGGGCACAGAAACAACCCACTTCTTTCCTAGCCCCCTGCTGTGTATTGTTCACCTTTTTGGGACACTGTCTGGCAATATGCCCAGTTTCTTTACACAACCAACATTCATTTCTTATCTCAGAGAAATCTTTTCTCTGAAACCTGGGGCTAACTGGTTTTGGTGGAGGCAGTGAGGGTTTTAGCTGCCCTGAAGGCACGCTTTTCCCTTTCTGCACTGCCATGCCTGCCCCATGTGCTCTCAGAGCAGGTCTGCTCTTGGCATAGCGGTCTGAGAGTTCAGCAGCCTCTTGCAGTGTTTTGGGATCTCAGTCCTCCAGCTAGGTTTTTAGCTCAGCTGGGCATGCCAATAAAACTGTTCTAACAGAATCACATTTTCAATTTTGTCAACAGAGTTTGCTTCAATTCCTTCCCACCAATGTTTTAAAACTGATGTTGGTTCATGGCTTTCTCCTCGTAGCTCATGTCAGGGCTTCTCCTGAGCTTACGGAATTTCACTCTGTATGATTCAGCGGTTAATTCAATTTTTTTTAAAAGTGCAGCTTTAAGTTTGCTGTAATCATCGCTGTCCTCATTGTCCATTTGACCCAATGCATCCTGAGCTTTCCCGGTAAGTAACGGGGATAGCCGGAAGCTCCAGGACTCTCTAGGAATTTTAGTCTGAATACAAACTTTTTCAAAAGAATTTAAAAAGGCATCCATATTCTCCCCCTCTTTAAATTCAGCTATCAATTTGTAACTCAGTCCTGTATTCCCAGTTAAACCCAAGTCACTTACCTGCTCTGGTGCCGCTGGTTGGAGTCGTAGCTTCTCCAGTTCGTGCTGCCTCTGGTGCTCACACTCCTCATGGTCCGCCTTCCGCTGTTCACGGTCTGTCTCTCACCATTCTCACTGTGCCTCTTGGCATTCTTGCTCCATCTTCTCCTCTGCAGCTCGCTGTTCTCACTCTGCCTCATGGCATTCTTACTCCCTCTTTTCCTCTGCAGCTCGCTGTTCTCGGTCCCTCTCCCTCTGAAACTCCAGCTCCATTCTGCACAACTCAGTTTGCATCCTGAGTACTTCTGGATCCAGGATACTAGTGACCTTCCCCTGCTGCTGTGGCCCTTCACTGACACTGGCCCTATTGCCCTCCTCATCTGATCTGGACACTGCACTGGCTGCTGGCCCTGCCACACTAATGGTTTGGTACTTTTTAGTCACTGACTGTGACTCGCTGCTCTGGGTATCTGCTACCATTAGGGCACCTACGAGGTTCTGTTTGGTGGCTTTCACTTGAGCAGGACTCCTCTGTCCCCACACAACTGCTTTAAGTAGTCTACAGTGTGCCTGCTGTAGTTGGAAGCCATCTTCTTCCTAACTACTGCTACTCTGACTTGCACTTTAGAAAAAAAAATAAAACAGTAGGAACTTGACTATCGCCAAGTGATATAGTTCTGTCTCCTTTTTAAAAAGTAAATCACTGCTTTTTCTTTCTTTGCAAGTGAACTGATGGTCTCAAGCTGACACACCAACAATAAAGCTTGTAATACCAAATTATGACACCGCTGCCAACCAATCTGTCACAACCTCCCAGCAGGTCAGGCCCTCTGCTCCCACAGTGCCAACCTCCGAGCACAGTATTGTGAACAGTTAACAGAACAGGGTAACCTTCCTGTCTGTTTTGTGGGTTTGAATCAACCTTTGGTCTCAAGTTCTGGAGGGATTCAAACTGTGAACCTCTTTCTAGCGTACCCAACATACAGGCTCAGATAATTGTGCTCTTTGGGGGATGCCAGATATATTTTGCCTACGGGCACCTAACCAGGTGTACAAAATGAACCCTTAAAACTCTATGAAAGGCCGCAGGAAAAATTCTTACCTTTTCCCAAGTTGATAAAACCAGTAAGCTTTGTACAGTGTCAACTTTAACCATATATGCTCTACTTGTAAAATAAAGAATTTTAAAGGCACACCAAGTAGTCTCTAAAGTAGAGGTTTACTTAAAAATAGATAAAAAATGTAAATACAGAACCATATATCACAAAAACATACAATCATTTAAAAGAACAAGGGTTAAAAAAAGTGCAAAATTTCTACCACCAGACAATTTGACTTGTATATCTAATGTAGCTCTTCTAATAGTGCTGATAAGCAGATGTTGTTGTCAAAGAGTCCAAACATGTGTGTCTTAGTGGAAAACAGAATACTGTTTAAAACTGGCTTTGCCAACCTCTTTGCATGAGGTCACCTAGCTCTTCCCTGTCAGAATATAAAACATTATACACCCAAGATGTCTATCCAGTAGGAGGTAAATTAATAAGGTGACCTCAGCAAAACTCATGTCCCCACATGACTTTCTTTACATAACATCCCGTCTTTGATCTCAAGTAGCTCTTCTTCTCAGGACACATCAGATAATCTTTTATGACTTCACACTAAAGCGTCATAACCTGCTCTCTTCCTCTAAATGTTATAAAAGTTTATGATTTCCCATCGTAGCAGCTGTCAAGCTACACTTAAGCTAGATAAACAGGAGATCCTTAATTTCAGTATCTTCTAGCTTGTAATTACCTCTTGGCCTTCCAGGTAACACCTTGTATCTAAAACCTGGGAGGGGGTGTCATTCCACAAGCTGCTTCAGCATGTCTCATGAGAGACCCTCAATAACACATTTTTTATATTATAAAAATCATACAGTGATCAGAACCAGCTGTCCAAGCGTCACACTTATTATTTCTTATAACTCATTTGTTTCTGTAAATAAATGAGGTCCTGCACACTATTTGGTGAGTGCATTTTTCTGTTCCCCAGTGAATACTTCTACAAAATATTGCAACACTCCATTCCTCTCTTCTGCTTGGGCAGGCATCAGCCAAGAGCATGATGGCATCCACTGAGGATTCTTCTTGAACCTTGCTATGGAGATCTACTAATGTAGCCACCTCATTCTCCTACTCTGGGGTACTGCACATGGCTAGAACTTTTTCTTCTCTGTTATGGTAGTGTTTCATCATGTTTACATGGTATACCCTCTGTTTGCATCTTCTTTTGAGCAGCTTCCCCATGTAAGTCGCCTCCTTTATCTTCCTGACCATAGAGTATGGGCCTTCCCAGGCTGGCTGCAGTTTATTTTGTTGGACCGAGATAAGAACCGTCATGCATTGTCTAATGTCCTGGCTCCTTTTCCACAGTCGTATCATGTATCAGTGGATAGGTGCTCTTGGCTGAGCACCATGAGTTCCTTGAGCGAAGGCCTGATGTACAGGAAGTACTCCACATCGGCTTTCTCTTACAAAGCAAGTTCACCTTTCCATTCATCTCTTACCAGATAGGGCCCTCTCACCCTGTGACCAAACAGGAGCCCGAAGAGTGAAAACTGTATAGATTCCTGTGGGACTTCCCTATATGAGAATAACAGATGGGGTAAATATTTGTTCCACTCCCTTTCATGTTGATCAGTGAATGCCCTTATCATGGTCTTAAAGGGGATGTAAACATTGCAGGGGTCACTCAAATTGTGAAAGCCCATGAAAAGATATTTCAAATGAGGCACTGGACTTCCTTGTACTTTTCAGAAGTCCTGAGATATGACTGTCTAATCTGTAAATCAAAACAAGGCAGCAGTCATTTTAAAATAGAAAGCGATATCACTGAGGGGCAAACTGCATGTTGTTAATTACAGCTTGCCCCTCAGTGACATCACTGTTGGTCTCATGATTCAATGAAATGGCTGCTGTCTTGTTTTGATTTACAGATGATTTAAGTATTCATATCTCTGGACTCCTGACACCTACATGTAAGCCCAGTACCTCATTTGAAAGATCTTTTACGGGTTTCACAATTTGAGTGACTCCTGCAATGTTTATGTCCCCTTTAAGAGTGGAGTTAAAACACTTGACTAAGCCATTCGTCTCAGCAGGATAGGGAGACAATGTGTTGCCACACTCCACCCTTCTCCCACAGACTGGTCAGAAAGGCTGACACAAAATTGGTGCCCTTGGTTTGACAGAATATCCTGAAATCTCACTTGGCTGAATATCACCAAAACTTCATCAGCCATTTTCCCTGCCTGTATAGAGTTCATTGCCACAGCCTCTGGCTATCTGGTTGCGTAATCCAAAACCACTAGTATGTAGTACTTTCCTCTGTAACTAGAGGTGCTTAGTAGACTGCCTCAACACTTGGGGTGCTGAGTACAAACTGTCCTTCATGCTCCAGCAGATGACCTCTGAACATGCAGACCATCTGGAGAACCAGTCCCATTGCTCAAACTTGAAAATCCTAGGCATGACAGAGGTGCTTGAGGGAAGACCCCATCAGGTTTGTGGAGCAGCGGATCCTGGAGGTGGTGGGCCTGAGGCCAGGGGCAGCGGTAATAGAGGTTGAATAGACCCACTGGGTCCCCAGAAGCAAGCCCAGGGAGGGTTAAAGGCTTAAATCATTCTTTGTCAAATTGCTGAGATTTTGAGACAAGGAATGGATCCTACAGACAGTGAGGGCAAAGGGCATGATAAAACTTTCTTTTTCTGAACTCTTGCAAGGCACTGCAGGACAGGAGAAGTGAATTGTGGAGGTTATGAAAGTCCTCCATCTGAAACAGATCAAATTTGTACAAATCTTTCCCTTGTGTTTGTTTGAGGGTGAACTGGCCTGGCCAAATACTGAAATTCTTTTTAACCCCGAATGAAGCTGAACCTATAATGTACAGCATGGATGGAGCAGCCAAGGGGCACTCGGGTAAGAGGCACAATGCCCCAGCTACGTGAAGGGAGCACCACAGTCACAGATAAGGAAGATGAGGTGGGTGTGTGAGAGAGAGGTTGCTGAGGGGCCCTGAGATTCATAAATTGTTCAGACCTACCACCTGGGTTCATCCAGAGATCCCAAACTGGAAATGAACCTCCATGGTAAGGCCTCAAACTGAAATGAAAATTCAGCATGAGGTTTGGGGACAGAGATAATGACCTCCAACATGAGTTGACTGTTAACATAGTTTGAGAGACTGTTTTACAGTTATGGATGGTTAATGTTTAAAAAAAAAAAAACTATCTGGCCTGGTGGCACTGAGGGTTGAGGCACTGGGCGCCACCTCTTACGCCATGCCAGCGACCCGTGTTCAAGCGAGCATGGGCCGCCTGGGAGTCCGACGGGAGGGAGAGGATCGGCGTCAGACTGTGTCCTCTCCAGGGATGAGTGGGTATGTCATCCCG